>OX387264.1:42851851-47851851 GCA_947562075.1 Orthosia gracilis
TGTAAAACTTTGATACTTCATATTTAGCAAGAAAAGTTTAAAAAAAATGGAAAGAGACAGCGATAGCGATATGAATTAAATTCCAGAAAGTATAAATACAGCTGCAAATTAAATTGTTAATAACCTTTTGCCGCAAAAGTCGCGGGATAAATATTTTCATTAACTTGAGTTTTTATTTTGAGAAGGAATACTTTATCACGGTAGGTAGATTGGTAGTTGAAAGAAAAGTAGATTACGCACCTCGCTAAAGTGAGTAATTAATGCACTCGTGTTAATTTAGTGACCAACATAACACTCATGCAGTAATAATAATAACTCACTTTGCGCTCGATGCACCAATCTAGTATTCTTTTTCATTTTATGGAATATCTTTCAAATTTGCCCAATATTGGAGAAGGGAAATATTTCGCCAATTTCCTCCTCCAATATTGGACCACTTATATGATTTTTACTTAGGATATTCAGTCTCATGTCTGCGAACGCATTTTCTTTTAAAGATCTATATCAGTGTCGTGAGAACTATATCAAGTTACTTATTATCTATAAGTACTAAACTATTAACCACAAATGTTAGTCGCCTTTACATAAAATTCGCTGAAAAGGGCGGCCTAGGGCTAAAAGTGACTAAATAAAAGAATACATAGGTAACTCTAATCTACGATCTGCGATTTAACAGAAATTAATTGCTGCTATTAACAAGATTCAAGATTCAACGGTAATTTATTTTAAAAAATATATCTTTCTTCAGCCCTTTAAATCTCACAAATCAAATCTCACACTTCTCCGTGCGCGCAATATGCTTTAAAAGGTGAACTAAGTTTTATCTTATAGTATTTTATATATGTTATATATTTACAAAATTATATAAATTGCGAACATGGCGCGGTATTATAGAAATAGTTACTTATTATTGAGATTGTTGCTACCCATTAGTCATAGAGGAAAAAAATATTATATTTTAAATTGCGCTTTCAATCAATTTTTCCTTATGTTACAGTAACTAACTGCAAGAAAATCGTTTAAAAATATTTGTTTCAGTCCGTTGGCCAACCGTTGGTGTTTGTTGAACCTCGTCATTTACTAACTGATCCTTACCTACAACTAAACTGAATCATAGAGGATGAATTTCCAAGTAACAACTTATTTTCACTTATAAACAGAAGTCAAAGAGCCAACTTCAACGTTTGTTATTTCAGAGATACCGAACTTTCATTTCATTTCTATTATTCATTTCCAAATTTTTTTTACATCGTATCGAAAATTTTAGACGCTACAAATCCGAAAACATATAGATATTTATTAAAAATCAATCAACACAAAAATTTACATTAAACAACTAGGTAGATGGCTATTCCAATTCACAACTATGCATTATTATTATAGTATACAATCAAAACATTTCAATTTCTACTACAATACTCAACAATAAGAGTATAATACCAATTAAATAAACTCTGTTAATATGAATAGTCTATTTGAAATAAATGACACAGATAGCGTAGACCATTTGAAATAAAAATACAAAATCAATGCAATAACAATTCAGATTCCACCATAAAAATGTCAATGGTGAAAATATAATGTCAAAAGAAAATCAACCATTTGATATAAGATACAAAATCAATTCAATAACAATTCAGATTATATCAATACAAATTTCTTAGGTTAAAATAAAATCTCTACAAGGTAAAATATAATGCAAATAAATGTCACAGACAAAATCCAACTTTTCACATATTTTTCATCCCCTGTGTCCGATCAAGACAAATTTTTCGAAATCCTTCATTAGTTGTCTCTTGCGTTAACTTTACAACCCAACTTCAGAGACACAAAGATCCGCTGTGACTTTAATACTTAGATACGTAAGTAATAAAGTTCATCACTATAATTTCATTCAACTTTGTTTACATAAGATTACGTCTCTATCGTTATTGATTAACGCTTATGTACGCATTGGAGTCTCGGCTTTCTTATATTTATAATACCATTACGTTAGCCAGGGTCGCAAGTTCACGGCTCTGTGCCACGCTAACTTGCGATATAAGAGCGCGAAAACAAGAGGAACAAAGGAAACTAATTGCTGTTTACTAGCTTCTAAGTACTGTAATACCTAACGAACGCAACACCCAGTATATTAATTCTCTAAACGGAAAGGATAATTGCACAGACATCACGCGAATGTATGTATTTCGCGTGTCAAAAGGTGAGTAAAAGTAAGTTTAAAGCAGTGCTTAACTTTATCTATTTGATGGAGGGACTTGCGAACTAGATAATTATATTTATGTGTGTAGCTAATTGATACTTAATTATAACCTTAACGTGTCGGTTATGTAACAATAGGTTAGAGTGCAGATGTGAACTAATATCGAGTTAATTAATGCAAAATTAATTCAGTTAATTAATGATAATCTGTGCGTCGGAAATTAATGTTCGCAATTCGCAAATGTGCATGTATAGTAGTCACAGCGGATCTTTGTGTATCTGTTGGCCCTGCAAACCACTGCGCAAGAAACAGTTTATCATCGCACCATACAAGCTTATGTAAGTACGCAACAAATCCGCAAGCTTTACTGCATAGAGTAAGCGAGGTAGGACGATGCGACAAACGTAAGCCCGTGAAAGAGGCAGTTATATACATTTTGAACAAATAAAATTTAAAATCCCTCGACAATTTTTTATTTCATACTACATAATTTATGTAGTAGAAGACACGCTTCGGTTGACAATCTATTGAATACGTAATTATGACACGATATCTTGCAACGCTCCGATTCAAACAGAAAAACGCCCATAACTTTAGAACGGCTGAACCGATTATCATCAAACATAGCTAAGAACACTTTCGATAGTCACCTTCAAAACAAAAAAAAAAACGAAATCAAAATCGGTTCATCCGTTAGGAGATATGATGCCAAAGACAGATACACAAATGCACAAACACACAGGGACACTCGTCAAACTAAGGGATTTTCCGTCGGGGGTTAAAAATAGGTAGGTACTTATATGAAATTGCACACCTAATGAAATTTTGGGTTGTTGGACGATTCGCACGAATTTAACTCGCCTGAAAAGTGCGAATCGACGATTTAATTTTGTGGAATAAAATTGCGAAAAATTTCGTTAGGTACCGTATGTGGCATACATCAGGTGCCATTCAATCAGTTCAAGTGGGTGCCCAAAGTGGAATACGTCAAATCATACAGTAGTTATTTTAATAAAGATATTTTTTATTAATTTGTGTCTCATTTCTTATCAATAACAATAGTTAACCCTTAATACTTCTGTACTTGTGTTATCTTAACGGTATTGCATAAAACACAATGTGTGTGCCAATTGCCTACTACATAATTTTGGAGTGGTCGATTCGCACACCGATAAATTCACTTCGGGCGAATCGCCACAGAAAAATTAATATTTTTCAAAGGGGTCGATTCGCACGTTTCGGGCTAGTTAAATTTGTGCGAATCGTCCAATAACCCGAAATTTTTGGTAAGGTGTTTCTTATTTTTCTTATGGAAACTGGATCCCATCGCCACTATAATTTTTGCGCGAAGTTCGACGCACAATAAAACTGGGATACTGGGACGAATTTAGTTCATTGGCAAAACTTCGCAGAGGTGATGGATATAGATTGCATATATAAGTCATTATATAGGTAGGTAATCTATATCTATCACGTCTAAATATATAAACAAAGTAGCTTTTCGCCGCGAGTTCGCTCCCATGGCCCACCCCACAGAACCCATTTTCGGGATAAAAAAATAGTCTATGTTACTCAGGAATAATGTAGCTTTCTACTGGTGAAAGAATTTTCAAAATCGGTTAAGTTATACAAACAAATATTTCATTTTTATAATATTATTATTATATAGTGTAGACAACAAAATTAGAAACATGATTTCGGGTTACTGTCAGTACTACTAGAGCGGTTGTTGACAGAGAGCGGTAGAATCAGCTGAAGTTGTTTGAAATGTTTCGAAGTTGTGATTTTGCAAAGATTGTAATAAATCTAACGCGATTATAAGCTCTTCCTAAATTGTATGCGGATCATTTTAAATAAAATGAAGTCGGTATTAAATCTCATCTAAATGCGATAAGCAGCTTATAATTATATTAGTGTCTTAAAGAGTAGAATATTAGTGTCTGAGGTGCGCATAAAATTACGGAATGCCCGGTGACATCATTAGACATTGGTACCCATTACGTGGCAGACATTTGTTGGACCCTGTATATGGGTCAAAGAAATTTTAACAAATAACAATTGTCCTCCAACATGGTGTCCTAAAGTCGCGTCGACGTTATTTGGAGGCAAAGATCTTTATATGCCAAATATTTCAACAAGGTGGCGCTTTAAAAATATCGCCGATATTTGTTTTGTTGTTTAATCATTTTTACCGAATATTTAATTCATTTTCTTTATTCAAAGAAAGGAGGTAATCAATTTCACACGTATGCATGTAATATTGTTGGAATTGCACAATATTTACATATGTTTCTCTAATTGTGCTTCTAAACACTTGTGCTAAATTTCATAAGTTTATGTTTGTATGTTCGTCCACGCATTTCTCCGAACTTATCGAATCGTAACCAATCTTTTTTTATTGGGTATAGTGGATAGTCGTTCGCAACTTAGGGGATAGTGGAAGTTTCATCAAAATCGGTTCAGCAGTTTTCAAGATATGGAACAAACAACCGAACTTCTTAGCGACAAAAAGCACGATTGTTTAAATTGAGTTATTATGGGAATTTTGTCAATGCTTTAGGTACCTCACTATAGAACTTGCTCACTCTTTCGATGTAGTGTATTAAAACTAAAAACAGAGAAATAAAAACGTTTTCCCAAAAAAAAATAACTGACTTCAAAAGCAAAACACTAAAAAGTGCAAAATAACTTTCGTTTCGGAATCGGTGTCGAAAAACGATAAAAATAGAAGTACCAAAGACTCCGACTTCCGAAACGAAAGTTATTTTGCACTTTTTAGTGTTCTGCTTTTGAAGTCGGTTTATTTATTTGTGAAAAAGTTTTTTTATTAGTAGATATCTAATAATAACTATATGATGGTGAGAAATGAGAACAAATCGCTGTACTCTCCATGAAATATTAGATACATCAAAGATACGGTATATTATTTGACCTAGATATTTGGTAGATATACCAACTACGTCAACTGTAGTTTTTTCAGCAAGTGGTAAAATTCTTATTTATATCGACTTTGCGAATGTATATAATTAATCATATTTTTGAAGAATTAAAAAATAACGGTTGTTATTTAAAAAATGTGAGGCATGTAAGTAATCATCTTTTTGGGTAATTTTAAAATAACGGTTATCATATACAAATTTTGAGTAAGTAACTGTGTCGACTTTTATTTAAATTAGGTAGGTAGTTTTATCAAAATATTTTTTTTGCCTTCATTCTTTTACCATTTCAACAATATTATGTAGGTAAATAAATTATCTAAGAGATGAATTAAATACTTACTTATTTTTCACTAGCTTTTACCCGCGGCTTCGCTCGCAGTGAAGCCATTACATTTTTTTTTATAAAAGGTATCCTATGTTACTTCTAACACCTCCAAGAATATATGTTCAAAGTTTCATGATGATCGGTTCAGTAGTTTTTGCGTGAAAGCGTAACAAACAAACTTATTTATTCATGGCTGGTTTCTGAATTAAGTATTTGACTTTAAGTATTTGTCAAACTAAGCCTGAAAACCTGTCGGCATTCAAGTAGGGTTTAGTAATTGCCAATTCGGCTTAAAGAACATAATAATAAAAAATCATGAGGTGAGTGATGATTTTATATTAAAATACAAACCCTAATTTATAAGAGCTCTTCAATGGATCTATAGAGGGATCGTATCCGTTTACGCAATAACACAAAATATCTTCAATTTTAGCGTTTAGAATCAAATTGGAATGGCTAAAGAGACTCCTTAGTCCTTGACCCGACAAAATATTTATTTAGTTGATTTAGGTCAAGAAAATGTTGTCCCAATAAATTGTAAATGTTAGATAAATTAGTTCGAGAAAAATATTATTGTTGAGCATATATTATCTCTTTTGAAGTAAGTATGTATTAGTGTTAAGGCAATGTTCTGCGTAATCACACGGGTCGAATCGACGCAAGAGGTCAGTCTTTTTATCGGAATCGTCATACAGTGCTCAGTGGGGTCAATTGTCGTCTGATGTTCATCAAGTGCTTTATTAACGTAATCGTCTAATAACCGTAGATTCTATTTATTCATCATTACCTAAAATGCACGTGCTGTGAGTGCAATATCGTGAGAGTAAAATTTTAAGCACTTGTATAGAACTAAAATAAAATAAAAACAGGATTATATCTAAACAGTTTCCATCGTTGTAACTCAGTGGCTTCCACACCGGAAGCGTTGTTTTTCACTTCTCAGGAAATAAACAATTATTTGACAAAGGATAATTTGCAGGTAAGTACGTAATTTTCCAAGCATTTATTGATGTTCATAACCAATCTAGTAATGAGTGATTTTCTTGCGTTTTTATACATGTTTTTTTTCATATTGCATGGAAAATATGAAAACAGATATAGGTTAGCGTCTATGTTTTGTGTTCATGTTTTTGACTGTCATAATAAAGAGAAAATTTGCATTTATTACTCACCCCAAAACCAAAATTGATTTGATACAAGACACTTAGTCGTTTTTTCTTAAATCACACCCAATCATCAATATTAATCTATTTGTTTAGGTATCCGTACACGTTTTCCGGCGTCCAGGCCGGCTACTAACACTATTTATACTTCACTATAGATAGCTGGGGCAGCGCGACACGGACACTGAATAGCAAATGAGAAAAAATCTGAGCGATGACCACGTCGCGCCCTCAACCATCAGACGCTCAACTCTACTTAAATTTGCATTATATATGGTCTACGCTATACCTACATACATACCTACTATCTCACGTTAATGAAAGTAAAGTAGCAACAGAGTTGCGTGCCAAAAATTAAAACAATTTTACCAATGAAAGTAGTTTCGGCTATTTGTTATACTTCACCATTAAGTGTCTCGGGGTGTCCCGATATTTACATAAACTTCTGAATAAATTCCAAGCAGTACTTACATTGTCATAGATGTGTGAAGCGTCCAGATTTCCAATTCTAGCGAGTACCACCATTATCTGAGATTACATACAATAGGTATTACATATAATACGTGGGATGTGCTAACAAATATAATTGAAGTGCATTCCGACGAGAACACGTGCTTACAATAGGTGAAAGTTAGTTCGATGAACCAAACGAAAGTTTTTACAAAGGGATTCTGGATGCCAGCCGCAGCCGGGACAGCGCGTGTGAACGCACTCTCCAGAAAGTAAAATGTGCAATTGTTTATACGACAACAATGCTGACAAAAGATACACAAATAAAGATTAAATAAGTACTAATTCTGTAAATAACTGAAGTTTAAATCGTATTCGCTATGAATGTAATACCTATTAAACGCAAGGGTCAAAAATATCCTTAACTTTAGACCAAAGATTCAGATAAATTAATTGTAAGCCTTCGGTCGGTCTTCCCCTACTTAATTCGAATAACTAAATAAAAATGCGAGGAGGCTTAGAATCTAATTACGCAGTAAAAGTAGTCATATATTTTAAATTTATTTATGAAAAGTTAAAGTAAAACGCAAGTAAAAATAAAGGCCAATTTACAAGACCCTTATAACTATTTCAAAAGATATAAGTGTACCTAATTGCAATTCTAGTAATGCACGAGCAACGACATTTTTGACAGATTGGTGGTGACACTGACCAGTCCACATCGCGCGTTTGCATTATTTATGAATTGATCGCGAATTCGCGACCGTGTGTTGTGCCTTGGCTGCTGGGGGAAAGTGAAGCATTGACGATGTTTTATTTGGTGGTTATAGCTAGTGTAGGTACGGTGTGTATCTAGACTAATCTGTTACGCTGCGCTGAGCTCTTCATGAGTCTGACGTATGCAACTTTAACGCAACGATATAATCAGAGTCGTGCATTACCGAGTTACCAGTCCACAGTAAATAACATGACGACTCGATTATATATCATTACAGAACCTACAGGTAAACCACAAGATGTGAAGGAGCAATTTAGAGAAAGCTTATCGAGAAAGCTTGGCACTAGTACAGAACACGTAAAATGAGTTATACAAACGTGTTGAAGTAATATCACAAAGACGTATTCCACATTGGACACCGGTTTAACGGTACCTGAGGTATTTCACATACGGCACCTATCAATATTTTTCGCGGGTGCCATTTTTCTTTTTAAGGACGTCAAAATAAAAAAAATCAATTAAAATCAGTAGATTTTAATAACATGATAAAATATAACTTCCTCATTTGCTTTTATAGTTAGATGTTGAACAATATCAGCATTTATACCCAAACTACCAGCAGGCCAGAATCATGAAGAAGTAGCAGTAGTCGCAGTTATATTTTTATCATGTTATTAAACTCTCTACTGATTCTAATCGATTTTTTTAATTTGACGTCCTAAAATAAATAAACGTCGTAACACTAGTAGATAACTAATGATCCGTATGTGCCATTTAATGGGGAATAAAATTTTAAATAATAAATTATTCCACTAATGACATCTGCGAAAAATATCGATGTGTGCCGTATGTCGAATACCTCAGATGCCGTTAAAGCGGATGCCAATGTGGAATACGTCATCACAAAGACTACGTACATAGTATTTAATGGAATATAATTTTATGATGCGGGAGAGAATGCAGTTGGATAATATTAAACCCGCATGCTGTTATCTTAACGGATAACATTTCTATTCAGTATTTGGTCTATTAACCTGGAATTGGTTTTTAAATCGTCACTGTAAAATAGGAAAGACACATTTTATAGTTTTGCGTAAATCAGACGATTAAAACATGATATAAGATTATAATAAACCTTTAATGTCGTGGTGGCCCAGTAGCGAGGTCTTACTTCGCCTCTCGTGCCTCAGTCGTGGGTTCAAAACCCCGGGCAAGTACCAATGTGACCTTTTCAAACTCATATGTACTTTCTAAGTACATATGAATTTACTTCCTCCATGTAAAATACTAGTGCTCAGCTGAATTCTGTAAGACTGGAAGCCGACCCCAATATAGTTGGGAAAAAGGCTAGGCAGACTATATGTATTTTCCAAGTTTCTTTTTTTTTATAAAACGTTGCCCCACACTCGGAATTTCTTCCTGTATCGTGGGTGCTTTTACAAACATATCAACACACATACACCCGGACCCGGAACAACTGTCTATAGATCATACAAATATTTGTTTCGTGCGGGAATCGGTCCCGCGAAACGCAGCGCAACAGTCAATCGCTCAACCACTGCGCCAACCGTGCGCCAAGTTAATCTTGGACACCAAAGGCATCGTGAGGAAACCTAGACTTATAGTCAATGTATGTCTGAAATCGCCAACCCGCGTTGAGCAAGCGTGGTGATCAGTCCTTCTCTGTATGAGAAGAGATCTTTGCGCTGCAGTGGGACAGTTACAGGCTGGTATTATATTATTTTTATATTATAATGTTGCTGCTTGACTGCTGGAACATAAGCCTCATCTTCATCAGTTTACAATGTTCCCTCTGCTGGGATATAGGCCTCCTCTCTGTGATAAAAAGATATTAATAATATCGCAGACTTGACTCGCATCGTTTCAGTAGGCAATATTGACCGAGTCTGATTGCGACCTCAATCGCTTGGCCTTCTTGTTGGGAAAATATTGGTAACGAACACTGCATGCCCTCCAAAAACGAATGCACTTAGTTGATTATGATAATTTATTTAGAAACATAAACAGGTTTTTTTTTGTTGTTGAAACAACATATGTTTTAGTCCAGTTTTGTAGGCATTGATTTGTAGAGGTTCACGCGTTGAGTAGTTCGACAACATAGCATTGTTAAAGATTTCATCATCAGCCTTTTAATATGCCCACTGCTACGACAGAGGGTATCCTCTCTGTGAGAGAAGGAATGGGCCGTAATCCACCACGCGGTCCCAGTGCGGGTTGGTGGATGTCACATGTCTTCGAAGTTTTGATTCTAGGACATGCCGGTTTCTTCACGATGTTTTGCTTCACCGTTTAGATTGAGGGCAGTGGTGGTGAAATAATTTACAAAAGTAATGCGCCTGCCTGGGTTCGACTCCACGACCTACAACTTGTAAGTCGCGGCCGTTACCATTGCGCCACTACTGCTAAGATAAAGATTTCAGTCCCAATTTTCTTTTTTGCAAGATTCAGACCTACTGGTATCCAAATCTCACAATTTGTATCTGCTTGCCCTACGATTTGAGGGAGAGCGGCACCTAGCCCGAAAAATATTCCAGAAGAAAACGTTTCTTTTTCTGCGAAATAAAGGTTAACGCTCAGCTTACCTACCAGTCTTACCACCAACATGGGGACGGTTCTCCCTACCCGGCAGAACCGTCCAGTTCATCTTCGTATGAACCTTTGTTAACTGCTACTCCAAACGGGTTTATGAGCAAAGACATGTTTATAAGATTCTGTGGCCTTGGATCTTTTCTTGCATAATAGCTGTAGGTTTGTGTAATCTTGCTTGGGCATAATATTATGACCTTAAAACAAATGTCACCCTGTTATGGTAGGTACGAGACTTCTCAAAATATCGTTACAATACATCGAAACTTTTTTCAGATCCTCCTGTTTCCAAATCTAATCTGCATTTCAATACCTACAAGCCGTATAGAACAGCTCGTAAAGCTGTTATACAATGAAGCCACCTGCTTTGTAAACCAGGAAAGAAGACAATTGTAATAGATGCCTGCGGTATGAATAACCATGAGATTGTAACAGTGATACATCGGTGGAGCTAATGGATTAGTGTTCCGTAACAAAAAATAGGGACCTATAGTACAACCCTGCGGAAGGTAATCGTTATGCAAGTGCAATGTTCGGTCCGCAACAGTAACGGTCCAGCAGAGTGAGACAGTCACCGTCCCTGCCACCTACCACCACCAGCCTCAGTAGAAAGGTTACTGGTTCCACTCACATGCCTAAACAAGAAATCTAGACCTGTTTGAGAATCTAGAATAACATAGAAAATTAAATCACATTAATAGACAGTAATAGAAGCAGCATTATCTAAATTTCTATACAGTTCTGTTTTATAATCGTGAATTTACTTTACAGAGGAATGTTAAATATTTAAAAACTTTCTCAACACTATAAACGAATAAGAAATAATATTTAACTTGAATAGGTTTTCTGACTCAAATACATTCACATGTTAATGTAATAATCGTAAATATTCTCTCTGTACGCATTGTAAATTGGTTTGTTCAAGATACATTGAGTGCCAGAAACTGGTCAACAAACTCGGATTACTGAACAAAATATGACAAAGGTTCGTTGCTGTTATTATGTAATCTCACAAATATCCAAATTACAAACGTAAAGGGAGATTACGCAGTGTGGGCAGTGAAAGTGGACGCACGGTGAACGAAGCTGCTAGCCGCCGAAAGAAAGCGGCCTGGATGAATAATCCTGCCATCCGCGGCGAGAAAACTTAACCAACAACAATTACGATTCAAAATTGTGCATTTATTTTATAACGATATAAACCATTATCACAAAGTAATTATTGTAGCTTGCTTTCATACCACAACGGAGGATTAACAAATGTATGAGTCTCCAAAACCAACTAAGAGAGGCAAGTCTCGAGAGGGTTACTAGTAACAGTCTGTTGAAGTATCTATGTGGTGTCGTGTGTACTGTGAATGTCTTAGGCATTTAATCCGCCTCTGTACCTGTATGTTGCGTGCAATTTTATTAAATAGTTAAGTGACCCACTGTCCACTACCTGTGTTCTTTATCAGACCCTCGTCACCAAGTGTAATGTATGAGACTCGTTATAAACCCACTAAATCAGTCCAAACTCTAGGGTGTTACTTAGAGCACCTAACTATTGCAGAGTTCCACTATCCAGTACCTGGTTCCGTCCGTCACCAAACACTCAAGTAATAAATTATCATAATGTTGCCTTGTCTCAATGTGTGTGCCATTGTTTTCATAAATTGATTTAGTAGAAGTACTTAGTTGAAAAAGCTGTCGCAAGATTTAAATATAGATAGAAAATAAAAAAATGTATTAATATACGGAATACGGAGTCAAGCTAAATCAAAATCGAAATCAGAAATCAGCCATGCATTATATTTAACAGAAGAAAAATAATTTCATTGATTTGATCGCTTTGTTTAAATTTTCCTCTTATATAATTTAAATTACCTACATACATAATTTATCAGTGATGATGTAACATACGGGCTTGTATATTTATAAATATATTTGTTTCTTTTTTATACGAGGAATTAATTGATCCGAGTGCAAAAATTATTTCGCTCTTGTCTCTATAGTTATCCCAGGGGGGTGACCATAAGCTCCTAGAGTAAGGTTATTTTGAGTGTGTGTAAGGGACAGATGTATTTATGTGTATAAATCTGTCACCTACGCGATCTCAAAATAACGTTACTCTAAGAGCTTATGGTCACCCCAGTATCATAATCTATTTCCGAACGGAAAAGGCACGGTCCCTATATGATAGAAAAAAGTTTATAAACATAATTTCGAAGTGTTACTTGCATTGCATGTCAATAAGTAGTTCGCATAGCGTGTACATATATGATACCACAACGTACGATAGTCATCATCTTGGCATCCTCCGCCTCACACGAATGTTTGTTCCTATGTTTTTTACTTTTTATTTTTTATAGGCTCGCGCTTGACCACTATCTCACCTGATGGTAAGCGATGATGTGGTCGACGGTGGAGCACGCTTGCCTAGAAGTGACCTTTTCACTCTTGACTTATGGAAAGCATTTCTTTGTTACCTAGAACTGCAAAGCAAATTGTGATTAAAATAATCTAGAAAGGAATTTAGAAGAATGTGCAAGGCATAAAAGTCCTGCTCATAAATATCTTATTCACGGTAAATATTATCTACTTTGATCATCAGACAATACTAAAAAGACGCGAAAGTATAAAATAATTGGGCAAGATCGAGTCAGGCACGCACAACTAGGGTTCCGTTATGTAGGTTTTAGGTAAATTTACCACCAGTCTATCAAAGAAAAGTCTTCAATCCGACTTGATTGTTACACATCTATCTAGTAGAAAATAAATATTCTTCCGTATATCGGTCTACAACACGGTCGATGCACCAACGATTTGTAATCGCATTGTTTTTTAAATAATGTCAAGGTTCCAATTAACGGTATTCGGATATTTCTGTTACTTTTGCTATAAGACCTAATATTCTTCTTCTTCTTGCCAAAGGAGGATAGATATCGAAATTTCATCAGTATTGTTTACGATCATACACGATACGTAACAATGTGTTAAGATGTATGAAGCCGATTACTATAACAATAAAGTATTGAGCAATGCATTGTTGTTGGAGTTATGATAAGGTGAGCAAACGCATCGTGCGAGTGCGATACAGTCGTCACTTTCCAACAGAGTCAATGAAGCGCGGAGAAAGTGGCGACCTCCACGTCCGTATTACTGCCGACTGCCGCCTGTAAAATCCACTGACTCATAAAACATTCTCACATCGCATGTGTACAACAGGATTTGGGATTAACAGAAATAGGACATAACTATTACATAATTAAATTACTGATAATTGCATTTAAACTAGCTTGTAAGTATCCCTTCTGTTCGTAATAACTGATCATTGTTATAAACATCATTGAATGGAATATTATTTATTATTACAGCGATATGTGGCCAGCCTATAAAAACAATAAACCAGTAGAGTCGCTGTCGGCTTCGGAATCATACATCGACGTCTTAAACATTTTGTTTATATGACTTAACAACATACGTCGGTAAAAAGTATGACAGTAAATTATTCGTTATTAACATTATTTTTACTGACGATCGTTGGTAAGTCGTACAAATAAAATATTAATGCAGCTCTTGATTGTTTAAAAATTTTAATAATCCCTCTCATTTTTGAGGGAATCGGTAAAATGCTTCGTATTTCGCAATAAACTGCAAGCGTCGTATCATCGCGGATCTCTTTTTTTTCTATGCAGTCTGACAGTGACCGCGCTTAAGGTCATGAGTTGACGCAGCTAACAGAGCTTTCACGGTTACATGACAAATGAAACGTAGGAAATAAGTAAAAGTTTATTATATTCCGTAAAATTAAGAACTGCCCGCTTTGAATATAGGTCGACAGTTTGATTTATTGAACCACTTACCTATGAATTTTTCACATTATATTTTATGGCTAAGAAAGGCGCTAGTATTTTGATTCGAAAGTTTCTTAATTTGTTCAAAAAGTATTTACTACATAATGGCAAGAATAACGGATCTATATGGACAACCATTCAGAGGATATCGTATGCTTAGAAAGAGAGAGCGCTTTTATAACTTTCACGATGAACGCTTTGTCATAATCTATACCTACCTAGCTTACAACAAGTTCCTATCTACATATATAGATATGGTTGTCCCAACATATCTAGTTTAATATTATAACCTTCTATAACCTGTACTGTTACTGAATTGTGGCTGTCATTTATCAATGAAATTCACATTTTTATACTAGTTTCTGCCCGGGTCTTCGCCCATGTAGAAATTTCTACTGCCGGGATAAAAAGTATCATATGTGCTGATCTATACATTGGTCTCCACGTGTGCCAAGTTTCATCCAAATCCGTTCATCCGTTAAGACGTGAAAAGATATCAAAGAAACAGACAAAGTTACTTTCTAGGTAGGGTTGCCATCCGTCCGGGTTTCCCCGGATTTGTCCTAGTTTTGAAGGCGTCCAGGGAGCATCCGGGCGGGGTTTTATTTGTAGTCCGGGTTTTAAAGTCTTCAAATCACCTACGGCAATTTTGCACCGATTTCTCCCGTCAATTGTAGACCGATTTGGAAGGTTATGATCCAGAATTGGTCCCATTTAAATTTTGTGAAGATCTGATGAAGAAATTCGGAGATATTCAACGGAACTCTTCAAAACTTACGGCAAATCACCCGGGATTGCATATCTGTTTATTGTACACTAGCTTCTGTCAGCGTCCTCGCCCGCGACAAAAGTGTTTTACCATCCCAAGGGAACATTATACCGGGATAAAAAGAAGCCTGTGCTACTCCTGACTATAGTCCATCTGTTTGCCAAGTTTCATCTAGATCACTTAAGCCATTCTGGCGTGATTGAGTTACAAACATACATGCAAACTTGCGTGTTTATAATATAAGTAAGATTACTATAGAAATTGACCACTAACTACACAACAAAAAAAGTGTAAAACAACTTTTGTACAAAAAACACAACCGACTTCCAATTAAAAACACTAAAAAGTGAAAATAAATTCAATCGTTTAAAAAAAAAGCCGATTTTGGAAGTCAGTGTCAAAAAACTAAGAGAAAAAACCATAATCACCAACTTCCGAAATTGAAATTATTTTTCACTTTGTAAGTGTTTTAAATTGGAAGTCGGTTAAATTTTTCTGTAAAAAAATATGTTGAAACTACAAATAGTTTAAAAAGTTATGAAAATAAAATCTGTTTTAATGTCCGGGTTGTAAGTTCCAAAATCCGGGGTTTTCACGCTCATTGCCCTGGTTGGAAGATTTTAGAGATGGCAACCCTATTTCTAGGTCTCGTTATGTTCTACGTAGTGCTTCTAAAGATAATGATATATAATTCATCACCAAAAAGGAAAACTATCTTTGTTTTTCAGTATGGAATATCTTTTAAATTTGTCAATACTGGAGGGGGAAATAGGCAAGAGCCAATTAAACCTCGAATTATTACTTTTTACTAAGGAAATTCAGTCGGAGCTCTCTTCCCGCATTTCAGTCCGCCGGCACTGGATGTGTGTGTTAACTTACTGGCGCCAGAACACTGTTATGTTATACAATATTTATATATCAGTAAAGGTATCATAATAATACGTGCGAATGGGTTCTTAGTTACATAAATGGTTGACTGCGGCGTGATCTAGTTCGTTCTCGGTTACATCACTGTCATTATACTTGACACAGCACAGGATGATAGGTATCAACACTGTTGCATTGTGTTTTGGGTGATCTAACTAATTAGCGGCCTTCATGGTGGATCATTCAGTGCGAAAATGTGACAAATTAAGGATTAACGAGTGTAGTGCCAATTGCCAAAGCGACAGTTGAAACAATATGACCGTTTCTTATTTTCTTCATTTGTTTTTAATCGTATGAACCGCGGGATGTTGTCGTGTTATCCAACCTACTAGTACCTGATTACCGTTAAACGTCGATGTATAAATTATCACCGTGGGATTGAAGCCTAAGCATGAATAATTTCAGTAGCTATTGCAATTATTTGCAAGTAGGTTGATTCTTAAATTTTTCTTAAGCAAGGCAATAAAACACTTACGTTATGTTAGATCGATCACCTCGACCTAGACCTTGCCAAGGTCAGGACAAACGAGTTATTCTTGGAGCTCATGAAAAATAGAATAATTCTATTTTGCCAGCAGTGCGGCAAAGTAGCAAGCAGCCTTATTGCGTAATGAATTCGGCAAGGCAAAAGGCAAAGAGTATGAACAATCGACCAATCACATGGCGAGATGAAAGATGCGATGTGGATTTCCGTCCATGTGATTAGTCGATTGTTCATACTCTTTGCTCTTCGCCTTGCCAAATTCATTACGCAATAAGGCTGATGCAGATGGCCAAAGTTATGGCATCTACTCTGCCCCACTTATTGATTTCGGTGCAGCTAATTACACTCGCCTAAACTGTATTTTACCACACCAGGGTTGGCACAGTAGGTTTAAAATTGATAACTAAAATAAAAACAATTTATACTTACTGCCTATAGTAATTGTAAAGGTTAAAAGCTAAAATTTACATGGCGCCGCGCCGATTAGATTAACGGACAAATAAAAACGCACGAGTCAGACCTGAACTCAGACTGGCGCGTAGCGACATTTTCAAGACAACACTTTAATAATATTATTCGCCCCGTTATCGCATTTTAGTAACTAATCGTAACGCAGCTATCTGCGAGAGCCCTTAACTTCAATCATTTATTTGCCTCAATTAAAACATTTTTAAAAAGTCCTTGGCAAGATATGCAATAGTCAATAGCCTTTCCCCAACTACATTAGGGTCGGCTTCCAGTCTTACCGGATTCAGCTAAGTTCCAGTGTTTTACATAGAGCGACTGCCTATCTGACCTCCACAACTCAGTAACTGGGTAACACGATACCTCATGGCTAGACTGGTGTCAGATCTCAGCCTTCTGACTACCCGTAATGACTGTCAAAGATCTTCAAATAACAGCCGGGACCAACGGCTTAACGAGCCCTCCGAGGCACGGAGGAAACTAGGTTGAAATGGTAACCCATCCACGGACTGACCTCGTAAGCGTTGCTTTAACCTTGATGATCGACCAGTGCGGCTGTTATTATTTAGCCACGAGATATGCAATAGTATAAATTGATTCACACACTGAACTGATTGAACTTGTGTAACTTGACCCATTTATAAAAAATCTTTACCAAAAAAAATATACTACCGACTTTCTTAAAAAAAAACTACAAAGTGAAAATAACTTTCTTTTTGGCAGTCAGTGTCTTTGGTAGTACCATTTTTTTGGGTTATGGACACCAACTTCCGAAAAAAAAAAAAACATGAAGTCGAACATAGAACCTCCTCCTTTTTGGAAAGTCAGTTAAAAATGGTTGATAACTTTTTCACCACATTGTTTGTCTTGTTTCAGATACTTCCTTCTTCTACGATTCTTAGTTATGATTATAAGGATACGATGGCTCGTGCAATGGATCGCCACAATTTCTCTCAGTGTAACGATGACTTCGGGTAAGAACATGGTAATCGAATTACCCCGGTTACCTATACACCAAAAGTTAATTTAGTTCGCATAGCTGATATATTTTTACATATTTATTACGAAGCATGCAAGCTAAGCTTAAGTTAACCTTTTTTTTTAACTTATAGTTTAGGTCTTGTTTGTAACTGACTTTATTTCTAAAATGGGCAATTGCTTTTCCAACAGCATGTTCAACTTTAACCAAGTCATTTCTTATCATCGCAGGTAACCCCATATTCTTACAACAACAAGGAAGGAGTAATCGACCGGTGATAAAATGGATGCCACCTAATGACGATTGGAATTGGACACTGACGCCGCGCAACGAAGAACCATTCTTCCTTCCTTCTAATTATAATCATACCCTACCGCCATCTGCAAACGAGACTGAACTTATAGCACACATGGCAGCTTTAAAACGAAATTACTCGCGTCTCCTATGGGACAGTGACAAGAGTAGTAACCTTCCAGTATTTGTCGAAAAGGCTCTTAAGCTTCTCAATTTGAAACAAGTTTATTACGAAGTAGAGCACTCTGTTATGTCTAAGGTGTCGTGCACAGCTTGCAAAGCTGGCGCCGGCCTACTACAACATTACATAAGACTCGGTAAAAGCAAAGACGAGATCAATAAGATGATATATCAGTTCTGCGTTTCGTTAAAAATTCAGTCAGCTCGCGTGTGCGAAGGCATCACGAGGTTATTTGGGGTAAGGAACGAAGGACACAATCACACAAAAATATGAGGTGTTTTTTTGAGATATCATTATTTACCACACGTTTCTCATATTTCAGAGTGAAGTGGTTTACGTATTGAAACGAATCACGATAGGTCCTGATGAGATCTGCAGTTTTGTCATAGGGGACGCGTGTGGCGACGTCTACAACCCTTACCACGAGTGGGAAGTGGCGTTCCCGCCCGTACCGAAGCCTGCTCTTAGAGAACTTGAAGCGCCCGTCGATAAAGCTCCAACGTTTAAGGTTCTGCAGATTTCTGATACACATTTCGACCCCTACTACGCTGAAGGTAAGCATTCATGTTTCGTAACACACCGGTTTTACAAGCTTTTTATTAACTTGCAATGTACGTATGTATATGATATGGATGAAGTGATTAATACGGCATTATTCATAATGCCCAGACAATATGAAAAATATGAGTAGGCAATTTGCAAAAACTATTAAAATAATTAAATTGACCGGGCTTTCTAAATAATGCCCATCACTTGCAATGGTAGGTTAATAAAAATATGTGTTTTATTAAATCATTTTAATTGATTTGTTAGATTATATTGATGTATTTATTTATTTATATACACTTTATTGTACACCAAAAAGTAAAGGAACCAAATAAACTTAAAACTAAAAATATACAACGGGCGGCCCTATCGCATACCGCAATCTCTTCCAGGCAACTCGGAATGGACAGTGATTGCGGGGACATGACATGGGGTTGTCAGTTGTAAAAAAATACCAACAATGAATACAATGATACAAAAAACACTTATTAAAAACACAAATAGATATGTATACTATATAATCGACACATAAATACATACATATTTAATAAATAAGCCGTGAAAATAAATGTCGTATGACAATCATAGACAAAGTGTAAGTCAAAAAACTAAGAGCACGATTACAGCGATAAGTAATGTTCCCTGGTGTGTCTTTTAAACACAGGCAACGACTGAGCACGTTTAATTGGGTCAGGCAATGCATTCCACAGACGAGCAGCCTGGACAGTAAAAGATTTATCTATGAAAGTTGTGGAATGCATTGGCATTTTAAGTCGCAAGTTAACTGATGACCTTAGAGCTTTCGTGTGGGAACCGCAGATAAACTGAAAACGATCCTTGAGTTAAAGAAGAGTTGAAGGATTAAAGAGTACACTTAACAAAAGAGAGAGAATATGAGTATTCCGGCGAAGGCGAATTGGCAACCACAGCGAATTGGCAAACACAAGATATATTATATGATTTGAAATTGATTTTAATATAGAATCAGTATGATAGGTTAGTACGATTACTTTCTAAGCAACAATGTCGACGCTCCTATTTCTGGACTCTTTGCTCTTGGACTATTTCGTACAAATATTATTTTATGCTAACCGATTCTATATTCCTGCTGACCAAATAAAAGATATTTTCTGTAAAAATATTTTTTTTTGGCGATATTTCTTGCTGACTGAATATTTAAATAAAATTAAAAAATACTAATGTACCATTTTTATCAAATTGTCCATCAATAACGTAGCGAAAAGAAAAAAATATGACCAGACAATGTGATACATAATGAAGTTTAAATCAGAATTCATTACATTGCCCGATTTGACTTGAGTTGATTCATATTGCCCGGGCATTATACATATTGCCTTGATTAATCACTTGGTACATGACATAATTATATAAGGGTATAATTTAGACGGTCATCAAAAATATTTTTAAGACTCTAAGCTTAGGCACCAAATAAAATAATTGGTTCCCAAAATGGATCAACGGTCACCAAATTCTATCCAACTCAAAGATTAATATACCGGGTGTATTCGTGTTTTTAACGAATTAGTCCAAGAGCGAGCGAAGCGAGCTCAGGAGCTTAGGGCACCCCGACACGGACAGGTTAGGTTCGAACGAGATGACGGGAGCCGAAGTGAGCGAGCAAAGCGAGCGAACTCGGCTCCCGTCATCTCGTTCGTGTTAGGTTACTTTAGACCCTGCGGACGGAAATAGGAGCCCCGCGCAGCGGGGCTCCGTCGACTTTAAAGGCGTCCATATATTTTTTTGGCAGTCAATAATACGAAAAAATGGATTTATTTCATAATATTTTAGGAAACGTTATTTGGTGACCATTTATCCATTTTGGTAACCGTTTAGAATTTTTTTGGTAGTAAAATAGGTACTTTTTTGGGCGGTGTTTAAACACAAGCCATTATATAATACGTATGTATTTATATACATACGTATTTAAATTTTGTTCGGGTCAAAACTTGCAACTGAATTTTAAACAGTTATCCTCAACCGATTATGGTGAAATTTTGCATACACGTTTGATTTGGATGACAATGCACGGTAAGCTAAAAAGCTTCTTGAAGTTGAAAAAGATATTGAAAATCTCAATCGACCGCTTTCTTATTTCATCGCCAAAGTTGTCTACCGCCAACAATAGTAGATTATATTATGCACCAAGGGGATAAAGCAGTGTTTTACGTCACGGTTAGGCATATTGAACCTTGAGCGTTATATTTAGAGTCCTGAGCGAAGCGAGGGATTCAAGCTGTCTAAGACGAAGATAGACTTTATCCCAGAGGAGCATACTCTACTTTTCATACCTTCGGCGAGACGATAAAAAGCTGTTATTGTTGTATTGTTAATTTGATATGAATATTGTGTTTGGTGCTTGTTCTAGATCTAAGCATTAAATAAATGCACCATAGGCTGCTTGTTTTTCGAGTTTCTGCTAAATGTTGGAAATAAACTAAACGGACGGATTCCGACACAATCTTGACTCCTACTTTTGTTGTTCTCCATTGAACATATCGTCATCGGCTTTTTTGTATCTCTGTTTTGATTTTTCCGGTAGTAGATTTATTAATAATCTATAAAGCGTCTATTTTGATAAACTTTGGAGTAGAATCACCATCGCTCGACATTTTTCGTCAACACGAATCTATTTATATAATAAATAAAAGACAATGTCCCGACTGACATATCAACGCCCAGCCTAAAACACTAATTGTAGAAGTTTGAAATTTTGATTTTATACTGTAGGTATCATTTAAGAAAGGATTTTTCGAAATTGGGGATGGTAAAATAGGGGATGAAAGATTGTATGGTAATTTTTATTTTTTGTTAGATTTCTCAGAACTGACCAGGAGACCAGAATACTATTAAAAAAACAGGGCTGGTATCATGAGTAGTGACTCTCAAACACCCAGAAGAACAGAAACATAAAGAAAAATCTAAATATCAAAAACACAGCATGATTTTCTTTTTGTTTACGTCTTTTTAGTTCGCTTCTTAAGCAGTCGTGTTTTTAGATTTTTTGAAATTACTTTTTTTATTTAGGTATACTTTTTAGTCAACTTTTTTTTCGAATAAGGTACATTTAAACATGTATTATAAGATATATTTATGTTTGAATTCACCTCTTAAAACCCTTTATTTTGGTATCCCACACGATGGGTTTAGAATTTTAATGTAGCCAGTGACACTCGCAAGGTTAAGACGAATTGATTGAATCATCAAAATCGGCCAACGCATTTGATCTCTAGAACGCCACATAGGAACATACATACATAAATACATAGACTGATAAACACATTACCCTCCTTCGGCAGTCGGGTAAAAAGTACATCCGGGATGGAATCACGTGTGGTAAAGACTCTCGGAAATCTACGTCCAGGAAATCATAAAAAAAAACATGTAGAAAAAAACAAAAGAAAGAAGAAAAATCGTAAAATCTAGGTTAATCCTAGCGAAGCCGGGGCGGGCAGCTAGTATTGCGAAAAAATTCACTGAAAATCACAGCACCAAACATCGTCTTTTTTTCACATTCTTTGAAATCGCGCCATTATCCTTTTTTTTTTTAGCTCTGCTTATGGTGGCCAGTTCGATTTTCGAACAAACCTCTTTACAATGCCATACATGGGCATTTTTTTAAATATTTTTCCGCTAGTTTCCACCCGAATTTGACGTTCCACATTCAAATGACTTTACTCCCTTGGGAGTTTCATATAACTTTACCTCCCTTGGGAGATAATGCATTACTTTACGTTGAGACTGCATGTTATTTAATTGGACATTGTCGAGCAGGTGGCGTGAAAACATCTTTATTGCCCTCAGAGAATGCGTTTAGCAAGCCGACTTTACACTATAACACCTGTTATAAAATTCCAGGTGCTAATGCTGAATGTAACGAGCCTCTTTGCTGTCGAGCGTCTAGCGGACCAGCACTGACGCCTGGGGGAGGAGCCGGTCGCTGGGGAGACTACCGCAAGTGCGACACACCAAAACGAACCATTGACCACATGTTAAAACACATAGCAGACACTCACACTGTACGTAAGAACTGCTATTCCGTAGATACAGAAGGACCCAGTCAAAACCCAAAACAAAATTATTTACATCAGGGTACCTACTTACGGTAAATCTACGACAAAAAGATCAATTGCTCTACGAGGTACTGCAACTTCTTGATTGGTTAACAACCGTTATTGGTAGAACTATCAAAATATTTTTAGATAGCTCAAAAAAAACATCGATAGTTACTAGTTAGTTCTACCCTGCATACGATTATAGTAATTTCTCCTTCGTTTGTGTAACTGTTAAGAACCCAACTTCATGACTTTTATTTTAAGGCACAATCTTAAAAAAAATACCGTTGTTCTTTCCAGGACATAGATTACATTTTATGGACAGGGGATCTTCCACCGCATGATGTATGGAACCAAACCAAAGAGGAGAATTTGAAAGTACTACAAGAGACCGTAGCTCAGATGTCGGATATGTTCCCTGGTGTGCCGATATTTCCGGCGCTTGGGAACCATGAGTCATCTCCAGTCAATAGGTAAGTCCGTGTAGCTACGTAAGTCACAGTTACCTATCTATGTCCGTTGGGGTCATTTTAATTGCAGACAATCTCTTTCAAGATCATTTATTCTTGGAACGACACGGTCGGCCATTAGATCAAGTAGTCGATCCGCATGTTTTGCCACAAATATTTATTAGGTACTCATTTATGTATTGTATGGTGGACGGAAATACCTGTCGTTGAGTACTCGTATGAATAAACCACAACTACCTACCTGTACTTATTTATATCCGAACTACATGGTATTATGTTTCTAATCCGCGAATAAGTTTGACTAAGGTATAAAGACGATAACAATTTGCTCTTGTGCTATTGCGAATATTAGCCGGCTTCGGATTTGAGATATTGGAGTTAATACCGTGTCAAACTCTACTTATTACCAAAAGTAGATTTTTTTCTATTAATTAGGTACTGCAAAAAGGTTTCTGTGAATTAAAAATCTGTTGGAATTAAAACTGTACCGGTCGATGCTGGGATAGTTTATAGCAAAATGAAATGATAGATCTCCACAAACGGCTGTGCGACGGAATTTGTTTGGCTGCAGGGCAGAGGTACTATACCTACAATATTTTGCTAATTCCGTAAAAGTCATAGGTATAATACCCCGGTTAAAATTATCATTATGGGCCGTTGATTTATGGCGCGGGGAAGGTAGGTGGGAAGAGGAGGAATTTCGGCAACCCCCCTGTACCATCCCCAAACCTCCCCTCCTCCCCCCCTCCCACACTCCCCGCGCCAAAAATCAACGGCCCATAATGGAAATTTTATCCAATACCCCCGTCAACAACCGAAGTTAATTCCCCTTTCATCTACATAGCAACAACCAATAAGATTGCTTACTTACTGCTTCTCTCTACCACTTCCAGTTTCCCGCCACCGTACATAGCGTCTCCGGAGCTGAACATCGCGTGGCTGTATGACGAGCTGGACGCACAATGGCGTCGCTGGCTGCCAGCCGGGGTGTCCCACACGGTGCGGCGCGGCGCCTTCTACTCCGTCCTCGTGAGGCCTGGCTTCCGCATCATCTCGCTCAATATGAACTACTGCAATAATAAGAACTGGTGAGAAACGTTATTTGAATTTGATTTTGATTTATGTTAAGCATGCATGCATTGATTTTTTTTATAATTCATATTATTCTATCTTTTAAGGTGGCTGCTAATGAACAGTACAGATCCTGCAACAGAACTTCAATGGTTGATTTATGAACTTCAATCCGCGGAGTTCAGTGGCGAAAAGGTCCACATCATTGGTCACATCCCGCCTGGCCATTCCGATTGTTTGAAAGTATGGAGCCGAAATTACTACGCCATAGTTAACCGATATGAATCAACTATAACGGCACAATTTTACGGACATACTCATTTCGATGAATTTGAAGTTTTTTATGATCCGAACGACCTTGGTAGGTGAACCTTGCCAATTTGATTGAGCTAAATAAAGATCATGTTGACATTTTTAGCATATTAGGTTTAATTTTACTTACCGTAATTTGTAATATTTTTCGCAGGTAGAGCCACAAGTATTGCGTACGTTGGCCCCTCAGTTACACCGTACTACGATTTGAATTTAGGTTATCGAATATATTATGTTGACGGTGACCATGAAGCCACTACTCGGGTAATTAATTATTCATTGATAAACTATATAAATAGTCAAATTAACTTGGATTTAATAGTCAAGCGAATGCTGTTTGTAAAATAACTAACCTGAACACATTTTTCAGCAAGTGGTGGACCATGAGACTTGGATAATGAACTTGAAAGAGGCCAATCTGTTCGGGTATCCGATCTGGTACAAGTTATACTCAGCTCGGTCTGCGTACATGATGCCGGCGCTCCGGCCGCAGGACTGGGACAAGTTCATCGACGATATGACTACCAAAGAAGATGTTTTTAACTTATATTACAAGTAATTTGATTTGTTTATTCTTACACCTTCAGCAATAACTATGAATTTTGATTTATTTTTGTACGAGAAGGCCACGCTGCTGATGGCTTCCATAGGCATGTACCAACTCAAAACCTTTGACGGATCATTAATATGCATACAAACCTTTTACCACCCAATCATCTTTTTTTACCGTATTTAATGCAAATAAATCACTTCGGACTTATAATCGATCACCGTTTTGAAAGGTCTTTTCACTGTATTTCAGACACTACTGGAAGAACAGTCCTCGTCGCGGCACTTGCGACGGAGAGTGTCGCAAGCGGCTGGTGTGCGACGCGCGCTCGGGTCGCTCGCACGACAGACGCGCGCTGTGCGGCCACATCGAGGCGCGCATCGACGGGGCCGCGCCCACGCCCCAAACGTGGCGAGCTTGGATCTACAATGGCCTGTCTGTCTCGTGAGTTATATAATGCAACTTAACCACCGCTTTGTACTTACGCCTTGTAAATATCGATGTATTATAACATTTATAACGGCATACTCGGGATAAGAACTAGTACTTAGTCATCATGATATTGATATGAAATTTTATTGCATTTTACTGGGTCTTGTCAATTGTCATAAAGGCGAAAATACCTTTAACTTGCAAAAGAGTGTACAAGTACCTTGCATGCCCCATTGTTATGCATTCTGATTGGTGAATGTCACAATAGCACGCAAAGTATTTGCACGTGTATATGCAATTTACAGGCATTTGTTTTCACCTTAACGCACGAGTGAAAAGACTTGCATTTAGACATTTTCTCGCATTCTTGGTTACAAATATTCTACCTAGTGCAGCTAGTTTTTGGCCCGAGAATAGGAATTTCATTACCAAAAATTACTCATACAATCAATCAGACATAGCTTTACCAACTAATCTACCAAACCAAATGTTTTGTTGTTACTGACTGGCTAGATAAAGGAATATGCATGAAAATAAAATTTAATATTTGACCAGGTTTATCGATAAAAATACAAAAATAGAATACTAATTGTGAAAACAGAATCAAAAATGATTGAAAACTAATGAGATATAATTATCATTTCAAGAAATTTAACTGACCCTGTCTACGAAAACGCCGTTTTTTTGACAATTGCACTTGCATGGGCGTCGTGCCCTCTGACGTCAGATAGCACGTGGCGCTTTATAACTTCCTCTCTAATCAAGATGTTTAAAAAAAATCTTTCATAATTACTTAGTAAGTATTGCAACTAGCAAATAAAAAAATACATGCATATTCCCATTTGATTAAAGTAACAGCATGAAGGGAACTAGTCTTAAAAGCATTTAACATTGTATTTTGTACTTTATTTCAAATTAACTATTAACGGTAATGGCTTGAAAGTTGGACCAATAGAATGGAAATGAAAATGTATGGCGTAAACAGTGGTGCCAGTGCCATGCGTGTTATTATGCGCAAACAAGACGCGTACATTGCCAAAATATGCAAATATTGGCAAGTAGGTAAGCTGGGGAAACAACAATTTGAGCCGGGTCATCGATGTCGGCCATTTATTCACTATTCTCTTTAAAGTAGAACATAGCGGTATATAAGAGAACGATAAAGTTTCCGCATTCCAACACCTACTGTTACTCTGCAGCGGCATACAACATATTTTGAGCACTACTTCATACGGAGTGTTCTACAAACTATTGATTTTCTTTACCTTTTTTTGTATGAAAAGATGAGCCCTAGACCGTCTTATTTATAACTTTATTTCAAAAATAAACCTTCGTGTTCGTCTTGAAAGACCTATAAGCAAAGGTTATCCTCATAAGGAGGTAATCGGAGCCTGTAAGCTTTTGAAGAACATTATACAGTTGGTGGCCCAGTGGTAACGGCCCCGATTTATGTGTCGTAGGTCGTGAATTCGAACCCAGGCAGGCGCTTTACTTTGTGTAAATTATTTCATCACCACTGCTCTTAAAACGGTGAAGGAAAACATCGTGAGGAAACCGGCATGTCCTAGAACCAAAAATTTGAAGACATGTGACATCCACCAACCCGCACTGGACCCGCGTGGTGGATTAAGGCACATAACCTCTCTCACAGAGAGGATGCCTGTGTCCCAGCAGTGGGAACATTATAAGGCTGATGGTGAGAAGCTTTTAGATATATTAACAATATTATCGAGGACATATGAATGAATTCGTGGTGGCTCAGAGGCTAAGAGCCTAAGACCTCACCTCTAGTGCTAAAGGTGATTTGGGCAAGTACCAATGTGACTACAATAAAATTCATAAAAGTACTTTCTATAAGTTTATCTTTGACGTCGCTGACAACGGTAAAGGAAAACATCGTGAGGAAAGTTAGACTTATAGTTAATATAAGTTTAAAATCGCCAACCCCTGTTAAGCGTGGTGATTAATGCATGTTCCTTCTCTGTAAGAGAAGAGGCCTTTCCCTGCAATGGGACAGTAACAGGCTGACATTATTCTTTCTCTCTTTTTTCTGGCTATTATCCCAATTTATTTTGGATCAGCTGAATGAATGAATAATTATGTAAATATATTTCTTATTCTTATACCTATGCAGAGACACTCCTTCTGTACAGCAAGTATAACTGGTGGTGGATTTAGCCTTAACTTGTCTGCAGGACAATACTAAGGTCAGTTTAATCTATACCTACTGTAAATATTACTAGCATGATATTGTTTTTTCAAGATATATAGCAAAAAGGGCCCCGGCAATTGCCGGGGCCCTTTTTGGATTTAAATGTGTGTCCCTTTTTGTAATGGTGATGGTATACAGTAGCTTCTCTGCCCAACACTCCGGCGAATGTCGGCGTGATGATATGTAAAGTTGTCGCCTAACTTCTTGGCCGCCCTGAAGTTCGCCTTCCGATGAGCAAGGCACGGGTCGGTGCTGTTTTTACCCGACTGCCGAAGGGGGGTAATGTGTTTATCAGTCTATGTATGTTTGTTCCTATGTGGGGTTCTAGAGACCAAACTGGTTGGCCGATATTGATGATTTTTACTTCAATCGATTCGTGTTAACCTTGCAAGTGTCACTGGCTACATTAAAATTGAAAAATGGCTGATTTTGGGCGCCATAATGTGGGTGCCCATTTCTTTTTTCATCTGGACCTATCTTGTTGGGTATCAAAATAAAGGGTTTTAAGGGGTGATTTCAAAAAATTATAACACATATATTTAAATGTACCTAATTCGGATGTTAACTAAAAAGTTATAAATAAAACAGTTAATTCAAAAAGTCAAGTTCGCTTCTTTATCAGTCGCGGTTTTTTGATTTATTGAATTAACTTTTATTTACTAATGCGCAACCATTGTAGCCAACTTCAGGGCGGCTAAGAATTTTGGCGACTATACATAATTACTTAGTTAACATTTTTCAAGACCCCATAATACAATGCCACGTATTGCCGATGCCCCTTTTTGGATTTGTTGTACTATAATGGTGATGGTAGGTATACTGTAGCAACTCGGCTCAACCATTCGGAGAATACACACGTGATGTTGCAAGATCCCATAATTGTATTACCCTTATTTATAAAAATCTGGTGATTGTTTAGCATCTTAAAAAAATTGAATCCGCTAATCAGCGTCGAGATTTTTTATAAATAAAGCTCCATGTCTTATCTCAGGTCCACAAAAATGTCATCAATATTGTGTTTTATACTTACGATAATATCGTTATTTTTTATTTCAGAATGTCCATGATAATGCAAATACCTCAAGTGGCATATTCAATACCAAAGTTCGTGATGGGACTCGGCTGAAAATATGTATAATAATGAATGTGCAAAAGTTAGCATACCACCCCGGGCTTAGTCATGACGACCAGGACTATGTCTACAAAGATCGCCAATTGCCTCCTAATAACCATAGACAGCTATTTATTTCATTATATCAATTAAACGAAGTGCCTTAATCAGTTTTAATCTATCAACTCGGAAAAATCAGCGTATTTTCAGTGGTTTTTATTATCACTATTTTACTTTTAGTAGATACTAAATGTATTTGTAAATATTAATTTTAAAATAATAATAATATAGTTTGACTAAAAGTTGTTTTATTTATTAATGCAATGATACCGTAGTTACTTAAGTAGGTATTAAATAAAAAAGTTGTTGTTTTTAAAACGTTTTTTATTACCAATGAAATACATAAATTGAAATAACACTATTTACAAGATAAATTAAAAGATAAAATGTTTTTAAAATTACATGTCATGAATTTTGGAATTAAATAATAATTATTCGACAAATTCAGTATCTATTGACGCACAGATCGTCATCAATTAAAATTAAATCTTGAGTATTACAGATTGTAGATAAAATTAAATTGTGCAAACTTGGTCCCTTCATTCCTTCAACCTCTAATAAGTATTAGGTACTTATAAATAGCTACACTAAACTTAAAACACTGGTTCTTTTCTCAAACGAACATAAAATGAAATATCAATGTTTTCTTGCAGCAGATGTACCTACTTTCTTTAACAGTAGTCAACACACGCAATTATTTACAAAACGCAAAATTATAAGCTAGGTACACACTCTTCTTACATAACTATAAAGTAAAAACACTAGTCAAAATAAGGCGTCACAATAGAGAGACAAGGGCCACTTGCCACAGCCAGAAGTGATGCAGTTTTTACGATCGATATAAAATTCACTTGGTGTCATTATTGGAGAACGTAGCCTGTGGCTGGTCAACTTTGGCCATTGCTAGTGGCCCGTGAGAATATAACCTAGTCATCAGTTGAGAAGTGTTGTGTTTTTCAGACATCAACTTTTACATATAAGTAGGTGGGTGGTCCACTTCACAGGCTTAAGGCACTGGTAAGGCGGTAAGTGAATATATAAAAATACAAATTAGGCCTATGAGTTTGTTAAAGTTAAAATATGCCCATCGAAGTTTTACATAGATATGCGACTGGCATAATCTTAATATTAAAAAGACTAGGGAATGTTCATAGAAACATGTACTTTAAGACAACAGTAACTTCAGCTACGCGACCATTCACAAGTATTAAGGCCTCTTTCACTCCATACCCAAAACTGAAAGTCCAAATCACTGCACTTAGCCTCACCCTGGACTTAGAACAGGACTGACAGACTGGAGAAAGGTAAGTAAGTATATCGAATAACTCCAACCCGAAACCATGAATTTCGGGGCACCTAGGACGGTTAGGTTAAACATTTTATTTTGAAAACGATGACATGTTTAGTTTGTATGGTGCTAACAACGCCGCATCTAGCAGCGGCCACTGAGACAGCTCCATGCTCTGTGGCCCTTTCTCTGCGCCCCGCTTTTCTTTACTTTCATGATTACATAAATTAGGATAACCGTTATTTTGGGCTGGAGCTATTCATAAGAGCATACTTTAAAGATATAGTGGCTTATTTTTTGGATACGGTGTACCTATACGTCAAAAAAATAACTGTCATATCAATTATTTTGTATGTTGACGCATCGGAAATGCAAATGCTTCTTCATACAATATGTTTTTCATAGCTATATAGTTCTCGCCAAACTTCGCTAACTACTAACGCGAAACGGTGCTGTTTTTGTATGAGATTTACTACTGAGCAGCCATTGAAGCCAACTTCAGGGCGGCCAAGAAGTTTGGCGAGAATTATAAATGCGATTCAATGCTCACAAATATGATTCAAGTTTAAGGTGCTATATCTAATAATATAAAGCTCTAAACAGACGAGATGCATTGAAGCTACATGCAAGAGACAAAATTGCAGCTTGACTTGCAACTGCATCCCAGTTGACATAAGTACATCGAAAATGGACTCAAGACGTTTAAGAGTTTATGACACATTAAATACTGTACAAATCTACATGATAAAAATTAGGCCGTTTTTTGTCTATAGTCTAGGCGTTTTCAAATTCTATGTTTTCTATTCGTTGATTGGAAACAGTTCTCAGTTAGTTAGTTTTTGACGACTGATCAAATTAGAATATACACCGAGACAGGCCATATATTGATAAAAAAAGTTTTATAAAATTATCTAATGAATAGGTGTGTGTGATGTATTAAAACCAGTCTTAATTTTGAGTAGGTAATTAATTACTATTGAAATGTTAGTAGATTTTAGTCGTTCTTTGTGGAATACTTAATACAGGCAGTCTAAGTCTTAACAAGCATACAACTTTGGGCTTAAACCATGTGATTTAAAAAAAAAACAATTAAATGAAATTGACTTTTGGAAAGTTTTACGGACTTGTCGCTTAGGATGAATATCTCGATTCATATTGTTGCCTCAAGCCGGTGTCATTTTTTTTTTCAATTGAGTAGAATTTTACTCTTAGGAAGGAATCCTTTCATACCATTGTTCTTCTTTTATTTATTGTTAGGAAAACCAACAACAAAAGATTTTACTTTTAATTTTCAATACTCTTTGTTCTGTGTAAGTATTTATGTTATGTGTAACACCAACCAAACGATGCAGTTATTGTTGAAATGACTTTAGATACACATTAAGGTCAGTTATTATGACACTGGAATAAGCGGTCCAGCCGGATGTCACCGATTCGTTGCAACAATATGTCGTCACAGCATATTGGTAAGGAATAAAAAGTGGGCTATTCACATTCTAACGCCCAGTTTTGAGCAGTTTTAAAAGATGCGACTGCCTGTTTATTTGTATTTACATACCTAGCTATGAATAAAATACCTAGAAACCACAAATGAATAAATGGTGGTTTTAAAAATAAGAAAACCCGTAGAGATCCTTAATTTCTAATTAATGGAACCTAATTTAAAACTGCCAAACAGACTTCTTACTGACTTTGTGGTGGATTATAAATTCATTAATTGATAAAAAATAATGGCACAAAATCAGACATGGGTCAATTAGACCCCTTAATCTCAAATATCAAAGAATACCGATATAAATGCTACAATGAAACTAATAACTAATAGGCTAGTTGACAGTAAGAGAAATATTGAATTTACTTAATTGTGTTAGTTTAAATTAATATTTTTTGAGAAATTGCGTAAATTGCGTGGCCATACCACTTGACATTGAACGTGAATCAGAGCGGAATACGTGACTACTTCCAGTCCTCTGCGGTAACAATTGTAAAAAAAAAGATTTTTAATTGCCGTACGAAAATAATGATCTGCACTGATTAGTAGCGAGTCCGGGGAGAGCCCCTCCTAGTACAATTTACATTCATATACCAAATTACTATTACATATACTAATTAAATTGGCACACTAAAATTGAGAATAAAATTGAAAGCTACGACTGTCAGATCCAAAAGTATAATAATTACAATAACTGAATTATTATTGAAATAATATTTCGACAAAAAATAAAATTATTCTTGTGTATAGGCAACACTGAAATGGCGGTTTGATAACTTTGTTTGGCATAATGAAAGAAAGGAGCCGCCATGACAGTATGCGCTCGGCCGAATTTGAATAAATACGTTACAAAATTAAAAATGTAGTTTTGTTGGTATTTTGCTGCAGTAAGTATTCAAACTTTTGAGTTCAACAGACCACATTACTATTCACTTTCTCAAAAACATTCAACTAGCCTATTCTAATTTACCTACTTCACGTAACATTAGAGAATAAGCAAGTAATTCAAAACTTTTTTATTATTTAAGTAATACATTTTATAGGAGTCGAGAAAATTGGCATTTTCAATGCACTATTTGTTTATAACTAATTATAACGGAACGTTAGCACGAAACGCGTTATGCGTTGTGACGTCGTCTTCGACAATGCCGTCCGAAAAGTAAAATGCCACATGTGAATATTATTCATAGGAAACTTCTTGAAATATTCTTCGTTGTCTTTATTTATGTGCGATTTCTGCTTGAAGTAAGCACAAAATGACTCGTTATTTTTTAGAACGACAAACACCAATTCAATTTGAGTTTCAATAATGTTCTTAGGTTTGCATTGCTATCTTTTAATAATTTAATTCAAAACAAAATTACATGCATATTCCCTAAATTCTTAGTGGAATGTACTTGACGAACAATAAAAATCACTGGTATTAATCCAAATTGTTGAAAACAGATTACAGAAGTCTACGCAAGTTCTTTCTGCTTTTCCGTGTACCAACAGCATATTCACATTTCTTTCTTTTAGAGGGGCTTGGAGCATTCAGGTCATATTGATTACAACTCTTACCTGGATGCCTATTACAACTGCAAGCTCTACAAAATTGATATGAGCAAGTAGCATCTGTGCACTGTACCCATTCCTCTCCAGAAGGTTCTTCTGTTACTTTAGCTGGTAGTGAACACCTTACACATGGCAGCTGCAACCGTGAATCTAGTGATGCCATCTGAAATTTTATAAAACAATAGATTTAATTTGGGGCAAATCAGTTTGAATAAAATCGGCCAGTGTGCTTGTCAGTCTGTCGGTCACAACGGAGCAGGTATCCTGGATATCAAAACTAGTTTGTGACTAGGGTTGCTACTAAAACAGTTGAGTTTGGGTTTATTAGATTTGTCTTAACAAGTAGATACTATTTATTTTACCTGATGACTAACCCTTGAATGTGTAATGGTAAAACCTAACGAGTTTGTGAAGGAGACACATAATATATGGTGTATGTCTAAGGCTTCAAATTAGATGAGCTGTGAACCTGGTAATAACATATTTTGCTTGTTCTGATCAACCAAAACCCATCACAGTAACTCACATCACATACCGATTTTAAGAAAATTTGCAACAAGTAAGGCTTGCAGCGAAAAACATTGAAACCCTTTATCGGACACAAAAGAGATTTTACTCCACCACATGCTAAAAGTCATTAGCATACTTTTTTGAAAGTTTATTAAACAAGGAAGTGTCCTCTGTAATTTGTACATCAAGTGCCATACATTTATTTTGAGTCAACTGCCTCAACAAATAAGAGAAGTTTCAGGATTTTTTTATAGCTTTAATGTTACACCACTTTATTGCCAAAGTTATGAGTATTCTTTTTATAAAGTGTTATTTGAGGGATTTGTTTGTTCATTAACTATCAGAAAAGCTTTTAGCATTTTTTAATCATGAGGTAGAAAGTTTCCGGAAAAACTTAATAAATTCGATAACTTCAACACAATCATATTTGGATCCCATGTTATCCGGGTCTCATGCTACTTGCAAACTAACCAGAGAACCGCTAACGGAGTAGTAGCATTGAGATAATGCTACCTCAATGCTACCATACTCTTAGCTTTTCAATGGCTGAGCCATCGTAAGATTTCTGTAGAGGATGAACTATCTATGTAAAAAGCTGAGGATTTGGAGGACTTAAAAACTGAGGCGATTACCGAAAACATGTTGGTAAATCTACAGTTAAAACTGTAGGGTTGTCTAACCTGCGCCTCTTTTCATTTAGCCCCAATTTTGGGATCTGTAGTAACTAGACCCAGCTTTTTGATCTCTAGTCAACTCAACCAATGGTTAAATAATTATGCTATCAATTTTTGCAAATTTTAGTAAAAGACCATTTTCTTCAGTTCTTAATCTCTCACTGACTATATTGATCTAGGATAAAAAAAACTGGGCCTTAACCAATATTTAAATATGCTTAAAAAAAATTTCAGTAAAACAACATTTTTCTTCAATTATTTGACCATTTGACTAACAATTGAAGAATAAATGCGTTTTACCAAATATTGAAATCATTGGTAAGCATATTTAACAATTGATTGTGTTAACTACTGATAAAAAAAAACAACAACTGTTCAATTAATACTTTTAGCATATCTAACAAACCTTATTGACCCATTACTTAAACCAGAGCAAGCTGGACTTGAGACCAGGAATGTCTTGATGTGGCCAGTTCCTTAACCTTGCATATGATTTAGAATGGGTAGGAAACAAAGAAAGGGACAGGTGCAGTATTTTTAGACTTGTTGGCAGCCTAAGACACCATTAAAGTTCACAGCTTTTATTGGAAAGATAACCAACTTAAGAGGATACAAAGTTTGCTTGAATTCTTAGAGAACTCTACCGTAACCAAGAAGATCAAGAGAACCGAACCTTCATGATTTTAAGAGTAGGTTGTAAACCTAAGATGGACTGCCTGATGGTAGTGTCCTGGCTTCTCTGCAGTTCAACGTTTACACCAATATCCCACAGGCAATCTTAACACAACCCTACATTCTTTATGCTGAATGAGTATCTTTTCTGTATGCTGACAACCAGCACTAATATGCCAGCCAAGCCTTTGGTTTTGATTTTACATGGAGAGACTGCTGGTATGACCTCCACAGCTCCATTCCTAGGCCTCACAATACTAGTGCTATTAAAAAATAATTTGTGAAATGAGGTAATTAAAAAAGTAGGAAATATATGAGTTAAGATCTTTTTTTTGCAAGTTGTAAACATAATGCAACATTAAACATTTGGGTTGTTAATATCTAAACTGTTTTTTTGATTATTGTAATTTGTTATGTATGTTATGGTATAATAAAGAGTACATCTAACAATGTGTTTTTGTTGTAGTTTGATACGAAGGATATGTGTACCTGTATGTCTGAAATAAGGTACTAATTTATTCATTCTATACTCTAAAATTTTAATAATAATATAAAATTAACAAAAACATACCTTTATGAACTTCCTGAATCTATTCGTTCTTGGTGAATACTGAGGACTTATAGGAGTACTGCTCGCAAGGCTTTCATTGATCTCATTATGAATTTCTCTGAGGCATCCAACAGTTAACTGAGGCAACTTGGTAGCTTTGATCTTAGCACTAGATCTAATCTCTTTTCCACAATTCTCTTGATTTTCTTTTGCTTTCTTCAAATAATTTTTTAGCTCTTCTTTGTTTACATTGCTGCTATGCAAGTCCCAAATATCTTTCCAAGTACTGCTCACAGAACAAAAATTGCAAATATCTTCATTACTTAAATACCGAAGAATATTTTGTAAAGGTGGTATGGCACAATTCTGGTTTAGCAATCCTAATATATCTATATTTTGGTCATGTCTGGCTAGAATAGGTTGTGTTGTTCCTATTTTAGTGTCTAGTTTACTTTGTGTTACTTGTTGTGGTATTGGCTGCAGCCCACGGTTCTCGCATGCTATAGAATGTATGACAAAGTCTAGCTTTCTGCCAGACTTCTTACAGGGACTTAATTTACAGTTCCTCTTTACTGGTGTTATTGGATATGAAAACTTTTGCTCACATATGTTTAGTCTGTAAATGTATCTTGTATTTCTTCCAGTACTACGAGAGTGCTCTGATGGTAAGGATGTAGAATTATTTTCTTTATCTTCACTGACTTCCAGACTCTGTATTTTACCTGCAATCCAGGTTGTAGGAGTTGGGATTGTTGGTGTCTGTTTCGTAGATTCGACGCTCGAATAAGGGCGCTTGACAGCCCGCCTTGCCGGTGGAGTCTCGTTAAAATTGTCATTGCGTGGTTTTAAATGGCTGTATCTATAAGTAGTTTCTGGCGTAACTAACTGAATTTTATCTATAAAAGTTGTTGTTGTTGTTGCTACCACTGACTGATCGAGAAATCCGCTAGATAGTTCCGAATTTTCTAACGAACCTGGGGTAAATGATGTATGATATCCACTGTCCTCGGATTTGAAATAATGTATATTATCAAAAGATAGGTTGTACTTAGAAGTTTCACCGTAATCTGAATGCACATCCATTGTAATTACTGATGTTATTTTATCAGACTTTCATTGTTGTCCCATGACAAATGCAACCGCTACTTTATCATTTCGAGTTAGAAACACATCAGAACTTTCTCCATTCATAATAAAACTTCATAACGTTTACATCGTTATGTCCATTTTATTTTAAACTATGATTATTCACGAAAAAAACGTCCATTTAAACATCGTATCACAATTCACAAGCAAAGCGTCAAAACGAGCGTTCCATTACGACCACAGATTAAATTAGTTAAATATCGTAAAGTCAGTTATTTAGAGTTACCTCCTGTAATATTTAAATTCCATGTCAGGTTGATGTCTATGGGTTGAGAGCGGTACGTACCCGCCGCCGCCGCCGCGCCGTACAGCGTACCCGTACCGCTAACGAATACGTCTGTGGATTCACTGAATTCCTGCTTCATGCGGAAACGCGTCTCTGGATCGAATTTGAACCCTTCTACATAGCCGTAGACGCATACGTTTGCGTCTAGAGTAATAGTACAATTTACATGATTTCGTTGTTTTAATTTTTTTTTGATCAATAATCAGCCATTTCGATAGACTTGCCTTTGATGAGGTACTAATCTAAGCTTAGCGCTGATTTCGCAAAGGTCTCGCATAGTGCAGGTGCTTTTGGCGACCAGTCGAAAGCACAGCACGCGGGCCAAGCTCAAGTCGAATGAGCTCGTACAATTCGCGAAGACGATCATCGAGATAGGATTTAAACCAATTAAGGAGGGAGCCAGTGTCGCCATAAGCAAATAATCGGCCGGCGCGCGCGCTGGTGTAGATCTCAGCGAACGCGCTCGACTCGAGGCGCCAACTGCTCAAACGCCGATAAAGAGTAGGACAGGAGATACGTCTCTATTCTGTTCATCTATGGCGTTTGAGACTTGTGGTCTAAGACATTAACAAACAAGAAGAAAATCATGCAATGCAATCGGAGGATACATAATCGCGAGCAGGCCGACCAAAACCAGATGTATCCTCCGACGGCACCGCTTGATTTTCTTCTTGTTTTACGTCTTTTTAGTTCGCTTCCTAAGCAGTCGGGTTTTTAGATGAATTTTTATTTATTTAAAACTTTTTTTTCGATTTAGGTACATTTAAACATATAAGTTTTATATATTTTTGAAATCACCTCTTTAAAAAACCACCCGAAGGGTTTGAAGAACAAAGAATTAGGCCCCCACAATACGGCGCCCTATAGCCGCCATTTTTCTATTATCAAATTTTAATGTAGCTATAAATGGTAGCTAGTGACACTCACTAGGCTAAGAAGAATCGATTGATGAATCATAATCATAATCATTGAATCATCAAAATCGGTCAACAAGATTTCTCAAGAGTTCTCTCGAATGCCACATAGGAAAAACATATAGTTATACCTAGACTGTTATACACATTACCCCCCTTCGGCAGTCGGGTAAAAATCTTAAGGACTGGTTAAATAGAATACTAGTAATCCAGCGATTTTAAAGTTTATTGTATTTAAAAAAGGTAGTCCACCACACAGTAAATTTAGTGTGAGGTTAAACGAAAGTAATTTTGTGAGTCGCGTAAAATGCAGCATGTGCAAAACCTTCGCCTACTTTTTTTAGAAGTCTGTAGGTAATAACTGTAAAATAAGAGGTGTTACGTTGTGAGGAGTACATACTTTATTTTAATAAATTCTCTAAATAATGCCTTATAAATTGAAATCTAAGAAGGCACCGAAGAAAATTGTCAAATTCTAAAAACCATGAAAATGACACCCATGACCGAAAGTTGCACATTTTTCGTTGGCACCATCTTGAAATTTCGTTGTTATCCCATATTCGTTATTATTAAAGAGCCCGAAAACCAGAAAAATGATCGCCATGTTGTCAAATTTTCGTCGCCACCATCTTGGATTTTAGTTTTGATCCCATAATTGTTATTAGCGACACCAAAAACCATGAAAATGACATCTATGACGAAATGTTGTAAAATGTTCTTCGTCGCCACCTTGGATTTTAGTTTCGATCTCTTATAGGTACATATTAGTTATTATTCCATTTATTAATTAAAAAACACAATGTTCTACATTTTTGAATATTTTTTTTAAATCTAAAAATAGTAATTCTCACAGGGTCCAAGCTACGGGTGGTCAGGGTTCCTGAGAGAGGAACTTCCTGACTATACACTCTGTGTCCAGGAGTAACGCTTGCTGGATCAAGCCCTTGATCCATCTGCGCAACGGGATCCTCAGATGTTCGTGGAGGCTCTTTGGCTATTAATTTTAGGAATAGTGCGGTGGGACTGCCCACAAAAAAAATGCCTTTGTCTGTCACGACTATCGGCCAAGTCGATATAAGAGCTTAGTAATATTGAAGGGATTCGTGGATTAGTAGTGTGGCCCCTCTAGCTTGGCCACCATCAGGGATATTAATTTTGATAATACAAATAATTAGTCGCCAAATATCAGAATTAGTCGGTCACTGTTCAAAAGTTAGAAGGGTTTATAGGTGGCTGATCCGGAGAGACTACCCGGCTTGGCCACATTTGTATCTCAAAAACTAGGGCACCTAGCGAAGATGTTTTCACCTAGATTTAGTCGAAATTAGTCGCCTAGTCACAGATTTAGTCGGGTCTTAGTTAAGAAAATAAAATGAATTCAACTTTTAAGGTATAATCCAAGAGCTAGATCGAAAAGTTTACGAAAAATAGGCAAGAAAAATATTTCTATTAATAAGTGTAATATACTTCTAGTTTTATCGGTCTTCAGTCCTTAGAAATGTCAGAGAGAGAGAGAGAGATAAATTCTTAATTAAATATGTATTTTATTTATCCCTCTTACTAATAAACAAAGAATAAAGTTATACCAAGTATAAACCAATGCAAATGTATGGCTATTCCTTTGTTTGTGTTTTTTAGTAAAAGGGCTAGAGTGGCATAATCTTTGATAACATTAAACCTTGCTCTTCGTCTATTTGGTGTCAAGATGTACAGTCGCATAATACTGTTTTACCAAATTATAATGCCATGTTACATGTTATGCACACGCAACTTGTTGTACTTCGTAGCACGACCATATGTACACATTCATTATAACTTTAGATGGTAATAAAATCCTTTTAATTTGTACTATTTTATACCACTAATTAGAAATTTTACCTCTCAATGAACGCAGATATACAAGTCGTGCTGGGAAGGAATCTTGCCACGCTATAACTCCAGCTGGTATAAAGTTGATGAAACGGGCGCATACATAAAAATTTGTACTCATATTTTATTACTGGTAAATTGTTAGAAAAGCATTTGCTGCCCGTAAGTATGTGATTTGTATATTCGACAATAGATGACATTAAATTTTAAAATTAAGATTACAGTGTTCAAAGTAAAAGTTAAATTAAAAGTTAGTGTTAATTTATTGGTAGTTTGTTTTTTTCTTTGCAATTGTTCATTGTACTCTAGCTGTTACCCGCGGGTTCGACCGCGTGTATATATTGATAATAACAATAACACTTTTTCATGCGAGAATAAGATGTTTTTCTAGGGAAAAAGTACCAAGACCTTAAACTATCCCCGTAAAAAAACCCCAGGTAACAGCTAGAGTACAATAAAAAGATTGCAAAAAAAATTCAAAACTACCGTATATGTTTATAATTAATTGATCGTATATTCTTAATTTTACATTTAACGCCATGTGTACAAATCACATAACCGAACCGAACTCGAACCTAAACTTTATCAGGGTGCCCTAAATTCCAGAGCTCGCTTCGCTTGCTCTTGGACTAATTCGTTGAAATAATTAATTAATAATAATGTCTAATGCATTAATTAATAAATCGTTTACATGAAAATTTAAAATAAATACGTTAACACAGACAAGACTGCGTGAAGTCGGTTTTGCAGCGATTCGTTTCTGTCACTAAATTTTGTAGCACAACATATTGACTTTTTATGACACTATTTAATTTCTTAATTGAAAATGCTACCAAGTAACCGGCTTTATATTTGTGACCAAATAATATTCCGTAAAATATTGTTTCGGTGTGGTGAAAATATGACAAATAAATCATTTGGCAAATGAAAAAAGTTCAAAAGAGGCTTCGGCCAAAAGCAATTTTGTAAAATAATACATATGCCACATATGCTTCGATCTGAAAATATGTCAAATAATGCATATAGCAAAAAAAAAAAACGTCGGTTATTGACCGACGTTTTCGGTAATACGAATTTCGTAGAAAAAGAATTCGGAAAACTGATTGGTGCCCGCCAACAAGGCAACAATATCTTGTTGTGCATTGAATTGAAACAGCATACATTGAAAAAGAAGGCACATTTATTATTTCAGTTTATTTTGTAAGTAACTGAAAGGTGTTACACTTTATTGAAGGCAGCAATGTCAACACTTTGAACCTGTAACAAAGAAAATAAGCATCATCAATAGGATACATACTTTAGCCCAAATCGATATTAAAATCGCAAAGCTTGATATATTTCTGGATTTCTGGTACCTATGTTGTACAGGCCAGTTACGTTAGTGTTAATCTAAATTTGTAACTTCAAAAAACGTGTGCTCGCTGTGCACCACGCGAAAATCTACGAAATTTTGGGAAATTGCCGTTTTTTGCTGTTATTTTTTTTTCAAAAAAATGCGTTTTCCTATAAAAATTCTGTAATTTTTTAAAGTACATTAAATTTGCAACAATTTAAGCCCAACCGCAGCTCTATAAACTCAAACAAAGCAAAAAAAGGGACAAAGCTACGGTCCTTCGAAGATTTCCATTCGAAGATACCACCAAGTGCAAAAGTGAAAGGGCTACCACCTTAGAAGGTTGGGTTATCAAGTGAGGTTGGGAAATAAGCTCCTGCGGCCTCCTACTGCTAGCAACTAACAATGAGCCAGCCCTTCCACAATTTCTCAAAATCATAAACTACAAGAAGGGATGCAGGGGAGCGTGTATTTGCTTGATATCTGTGTGTGACTAGGTGGTCCCTATAGGGTTTCTAAAGCTGCGGTTAGGCTTAAATTGTTGCAAATTTAATCATCTTTAAAAAGTACGAAATTATATCTGTTGAAATACGAACAGTTTATAACTTATCAAAAAGAGAAAAAACTCGCAGTGCATAGCAAGCACAAGTTTTTCGTAGTAGCAAATATGGATTCACACTACCCTAACTGATACAACATACCAACAAATCAGAATCACATCATGGTTTGTGATTTAAGCCTTTCTTGAGTCTACTGGGCTACTTGGATTAGATAATGTAATAGTTAGAGCCAGTAATAGAGTAGCAAAAATTAAAAAAAAATGTAAAGGCTATTCAACTTACAAAATCTTCAGCTTTTTCAATTTCTTCAGTTAACCAATCTACAGAAACTTTGTCATCTTCCACAACACAAGATATCTGTAGTTTGTGAATTCCATATGCCAGCGGCACAAGTTTAGCAGCACCCCACAAGAGACCATCAGTTGTAATATCTCTTACTGCTTTCTCCAAAGCTGCCATGTCTGTTTCATCATCCCATGGTTTAACATCCAAAATGATGTTAGATTTTGCAATGAGAACTGGTTCTAAAACAAAGAATAAAAAAAATTGTTATTAGAATAAATAAATGATTAAACAATCTACATAATTTGAATAGATTCACTAATAATTTTAAAAATCAGTTCCTGTATGTGCTTGGGAAATTTTTAATACACATAAATCTTCCAGGAGAAATGACTGTACCTTCTAGAAAAACCCAGACATACATACAGACTTTCTTTTTATTATATGTGTAGATAATATAGAGGGCCTGATACAGAATTGGTTTACAATAAGAAAATGACAAAACCTACATTCATTTTAAAATATGCCATATTTTCAGGCCAGTTTGATGAGTACTCAACTTCAAATTCATAACAGGCAGCAAATACTTAATTAATTACTCTACCTACTTTTGGATTTCTTGGCATTATATGCTGCTAGGCGCTCTTCTCTTATTCTTGCAGCTTCTGCAGTCTCTTCTTCATCATCAGAGCCAAAAAGGTCAACACCGTCATCATCATCATCATCATCTTGAGGTTTTGCAGCCTTGGGTGCTGGGGCCTGTGGAATTAAAAAATATTATTCTAGTTGTCAAAAAATAAAAGGCCTGTTTTGACAGCTATAAAAATACTTAATAATAATAATAAAACTTGATGCTTGCGAATGAAACTCGTTGTTATAGTGTATATGTAACATAGTAATTATTAGGATTATAAATTTGATTATTCAATTTCTTATGTAGAAAGTTATAGCAGCATGTAAAATGAGAAATGACAATGGACTTCTCAGATAGCAACGACTTTATAAATAATTGGGGATGGAGCTTTTAACGGTTCATATAATTGCAAACTGCAACCAGATTTTGGAAAAATTTGCTAGAATAGTAACTAGGAAGTTCTGTAGGAATTAAGAACTTTATTTATTTCAAATGTTAATCCGAAATTTTTGGAAAAGCTTTGGCATATTGTATTTTTCTAATGTTTTGGCTATGAAAGAGTCTTTTAATCCTTAAAATTATTAAGCTGCGTTGATTGGAATCAAAGAAATAGAAAGTGAGAATTTATTTTTGTAGCTGTCTATTTTTCGAAACCTACTGACAGTAGAAGGCCATTAATATCAAATTATTTAGTATTGTATAAAACTAACTTTTGTTCAATACTAATCTCTTATGGTTAAGACACCTTTGCACTCCTGCTGCATTTTCACTCTACAAATTGGGTTTGGAGTTGGTATTGATCATAGACGGTTTGCATTGATGAGGCGAATTCTCTTAATTATAAACTGATTACATACCAAAAGCATAATCATTAACATCGCAAATATTCAAAAATGCTGTTGTATCATGATTAATTGGCTGCAGCTTCAGCCAAAAAACCAGCCTGTAGTTTGTGGCAGATAACTTAGCCTCTTTGAAATCAGAGTACATGGCTAGGCATGGTACGTTTTAGTATAAGACTTACTGCTACAACTAGACAGTCATTAGTAGTGTAACAACCCATCTACAGTATTGGACCAATTTTGTAAAAAATAAGGAAATAACTCACTTTGGAAGGTTCAGTCTTGGCACCACCACCTGACGATTCCAGAGTGTCTACTCTGGCTTGAAGACTAATGACCAAATTACGCAAGTCATTTATAGCCTTTTTCAAGTCACCATTTTCTTTCTCTAGTGTGTTGACTTTGTTAGTGAGTTCTGTGTTAGGAACTCCAGCCAAGGTAGCGACACTGTCCATCTGAAATTATTCAGTTAGTATTAATTAGTTTTTCATATATTAAACTTCTTTATTACTTCTACTACTACAACTACTATTTATTTAAAATGTCATGAAGCAAAAAGATTTAAAAAATGTTACCAAATAATAATTTTAATATAAGATGATCTTTGAAACATTAGCAAGACAATATAATTTTTAATACAATGTGTGAATATAAATCAAATTTTAATAGTTACTCACACATTCTAAAGAATCTTTGATATGTTGTCTAGCCTTAGCAACTTCACTGGCCAAAGAAGTGCGAGCTACTGAAAGTGGAGTAGCTTGGACCTACAAAGTTTTAAAATATAAATGAAAGATCAACTTTGAAAATGTAAATAATATCATTTAAAACAACTATACGTTCCCCGAAGGGTTGAGCAGAGGTACACCTTAGAAAAAATCAAAATAGTATAATTTCAAAAAAGTTTTCTCGGTGTAAGGATTTAAAATTTCTTGCTTGTAATAATACAAACCTTTGATAGTGATTCGTAATAATTGCGTTCAGCATCACCATAGATGTTTTTGTCCAGCCAAATCTTTTCATGTACTAAAGCAGACATACTGAAAATGATGAATGAAATGTTATTTTCAATGTTTGGAGGTATATCAATATTTTTTTTTCATTTGTTTCGTTTTCTATTCTTTTAACTATTTACGAGGTTATTTAACAAAAGTTGCCAAGTACATCTTCCAAGTGCATACAAACAAATTAAACAAAATGTTATTTCAACAAAATGAATTACTTTTAAGTACACAACTACGCTTTACGATAAGTTTAAAACATTCTTTGGATTATATAAAGCTCTTTTTAAGTTGGCAGATAGAAGTCGGCAGGCGGCAGATGAAACTTTCAAAAATAATTTCGACAACCTCTTAGGTTATTCCAATTTGAAGTATATATTTCAGATAACTAACGATATGAAACTTACTTAAATGTTTTGTAGGAAATCAAATATAATTATTGAATTCGAAATAAACAACAAAACTGAAAATATAGAAAATTTGAAACAGCACTCGTCCTCGTCGGTTTTTAGATGGGCGCGAAAGAAAGAGAAGGGACGAAAAGAAAAGAATGAAAGCGAAAGCATACCATACCACAGATTCACAATATGATCCTCCACGTTGACACCGTTGTTGAATCGTTGGGTACTATATTGTCTATGAGTATGTACGTGTAAACTGTGATTTTTAATTTCGTAGACTAAACTGTCATTTGGGGGGTTGTCACATTATCGTTACATAAAAATAGTGTCTTATCTCGACTATCCTGAGTGATCGAAAGTTAATTGAAAATCGAAGTACATCGAAAATGAAACTATTTCACGGCAAAAAAATAAATTTGTTTAGAAACTAGCGGCCTTTATTTAGTTTCCACTCATTTATGTCAGACTTATCTTATCGATGGGATTCATTTTATTGTTGATTACATATTTAACACAATAAAAGTTTATGAACTATGTGTATGAATACTGTTATATTTAAATGCGTAATATACGTTTATATTTTTAAAACATTTATTTACACCAATTAGTAAAATAAATTAAGGAGTCATGTCACATCGATTCGATGAATCACTTATGATTGAGCCTTACCTACAACACTATGCTCCACACTTGCAACATTTAAAAAAAAATGAGGTCATTGGCAGCTGTCAGATTAGTCTACGAAATTAAAAATCACAGTTTAATTTATGCATTGTAGGTACTCTGAGTTACTTAACATCCATGGAGTTCTGTTGTGACTGACGGCTAGATAAGTGCCGCAAACGCAGGCATGCTGCAAATCGCTGCGAATGGGGATGTGAACGCAAAGCTGAGCGCAGATGTCGCTGGCGGCGCAATGGCTGTTGTAAAATAATTTTTACTTTGTTTACATCATATTTTTTTGTTATTTCTTGTGTTTAAACCGGTCTACCATAGTTATTGATAATGAAAGACGAACTAAAAAAAATGAGGAGCAAGGATAACTGCAAAGAAAACAGATCTTATTGAGAAGCAGACTTTTATATAATAAAATATTTTTCATCGGTGATATGTTCTAGATTTAGCTATTTTTTTAGTTGTAACGAGTTATTTATTACTTGACCCATGGTAGGAAAATTTACAAAAAAGGAGAGTACATTACTTTAATGAGTTGGTATTCTTTATGTTTTAGGTTAGAAATTTTATTTTATTTTCGGCAATCAAAGCCCTCAAGCTTCTGAAGGCCAAACAAATTTTAATGACATTCCTGCTGTAGAACTTTATCAATACGTTAATAGGTCTACTATATCGCCGAAGATTACCAAGCAACATAATCAGGGTTACTTTGACAGGTACCTAACATAACCTATATATATTATAGCCTTTTCCCAACACCGAGGTACATCCTGGTACAGCACACAGAGGCATATTTCAAGAAAATTAAAATTTACTGAATGATAGGTTACAAAATGTATGGATTTGACAGCTTTCAATAGCCGATTGATTCGATTGGCCACCTATCGTGATAAAATGGCAGTTCACATCCCCATTGGCTATCGCAGCGTCTTGCAGCACTGCGTGTTCTGTTCCCTCTACATTTTTTGTCAATTGACAAAATTATTTGAACCATAGAATAACAGCTAAGCTAGATGACTCTTAATAAAATTTATAGAGAAATGTTTATTTCATATCCATTTCTGGTGACCTGATAGACAGGTTTTCATTACCTACCACAGGAACCAGAGTTTCATTACCATTTGTCTTGTGTAATTTGTTTTATGGCAATAAATTATTATACAGGGTGGACAAAAATCGTGGATCAAACGAAACAGGGCAACAGTTGAGGCAAAAAGGAGAAAAAAAAAAAACTTCTTACGTTACCTGCTGCAAATAGCTCCAAATATCGCCCTGTTTCTTTTGATCCACGATTTTTGGCCCACTCTGTGTATTATATATTTGCATGACGGGAATTAAAAAAATAAATTAAGAAGAGAGACTACATAAATCCATGGATTAAAATCTATTGTTCAAATGATTTGGTCTTTTATAGTCAATAGTCAAAAAGTACGGCGTGAACGTGCACGTCGGCTCAAGACTCGAACAAATTCGCAGACGTACGCGTTATCGGCAGACTAAGTATACTATACTTCTTCTATGATAGCTTGATGTCTGCAACATATGTGAAACTGACGTATACGTTATTGTTACGGTATTGTTAGCCTGTCAAGCGCTATTGTAACTGTATTGATATCGATAGCTGTTGCAGAGATAAAGCTATCATTTATGAAGTACTAGCACTTTACCCGCGACTTCATTCGCGTGATCCGTATTATATCCTACAGATGACTTTTTAGTTCACCCCCTTTAAGGTTGAATTTCCAAATATTGGAGACTAGCTGTGCCCGCGGCTTTGCTCCCGTAAACTGCCTATCCTACTCTACTTACCTACCTACCCTACTTACCTACCTTACTTACCTTTCTACCTACCTAGATCGAGCGTTCGCTGCACAGAATATTATTTACTCTAGGGAGAAGAATATCGACTAGTAACAATAAAAAGTAAGGACAGATTTATTGCGCGCCATTTAGTAGCACTCACACACTAAAACACCACACCGAAACGAAAATATTTTTTTATTTACGCGGAAAATTTAAGATTTGCCGCGTAAATAAAAAAATATTTTACCGCCATTCAGAAAATGACACGAAATGCACAACGACATCTATCGAATTTGGAGTTCAACAGTCCGAGTATCTAAATTGCGTATGTTGCGACATTTTACTTCTTGAACACTTTTCATGTAACTTTTGATAGAGTGAACCGATTGCGATGAAACAAAAACTAAGTTAATATTTCAAGTTTCGTAATTTCAATTTTTAAATTAAAATAGTTATCTGCATTGGTTTCGTACATTTAACGTGATGCGTGCACAAATAAACAGACAAACAGATAAGCAGTCAAAAATGCCAAAAATGCTGGTTAAGGGTTCTGTTGGTTCTCCTAACAACCTAGCATTTTTTTTGGAAATATTTTCGTTGTAAAGAAACGACTTGCCTACAGATATGTGTATTGATGATGATGATAGAATTCTATTGATCAAGCCAACTGCGTTGTATCGGTAGAGAGAAACTAAGTCTATGATATTCTTTAATATCTGGCAACACTCATGACAAAGACGACCGTTATTCTGAAATAATTTGATAATAAAAATTCAAGTTCGTAGATTGTGAATATTCACGAAGAGGATAAGAAGTTAAGTTAACATGAAAATAGGTATTTATTGTTAGTAATAAAATTTTATACCAATATATGGAGTCCGTCTCGCAATTACATAATCGCTAAAGTCGGAACCACACTTACGTGTCGTGGTTACTCTTTATAGTGTTGGTACCTCATATTACCATGAAAATCATTTTTATAGCCAGAGTAAATCTCATTTGAATTCGAATAAGCCCAAACACGGATAGGTTTGGTTTGGTAGACATTGTTTTGTTACGGAGTTCCAGGGCCTACCTTCCGGCTTCATCATCAGATCAGTTCGATGGTACCGTTTTCATCCGTACCATTTATTCATAACTAGCTGTCCCACGTGGCTTCGCTCCCGTCAACTGGCTACCTATCTACCCTACATACATGATTGTTGCGTCACTTAAACCGTTTACGCAGCGCACGCAACAGAAGCTCTCAAAAAGGAATATTTTTACCCGTTTTTGCAACAATTTTCATTTATGTTCCGCTCCTATTGGTCGTAGCGTGATGTTATATATCCTATAACCTTGCTCGATAAATGGACTATCCAACACAAAAAGATTTTTTCTATTCCAACCAGTAGTGCCTGAGATTAGCGTGTTCAAACAAACAAACAAGCTCTTTAGCTTTATAATATGTTTTTGCTTCATCTTTGTCGCTTAACTATTCGAAATATCTTATACCCATGACTCTCATATTCTGCGACAGAAAACCAAAGAGATAAACTGCCTCTCTGCTTAGCGTTTGTGAACTGTTGTACGTGAAAGCCTTCGGTTTGATCGAGATTTGGGCTATACTGCAGTCTTTCCAACGGTGCCAGAATGAATACCGGTACATCGAGGTGCTGAAGTGTTTGTATAAAAACGCCGCCATGTCAGTCCGATTTCAGGACCGGACTTCGGAACCTATTCTTCTGCAGCGGCGTGTGTGACACAGGGATACGTCATCTCTCCGAAACTGTTCACTGCTGCAATGGAGGATGTCATCAAGGTTCTGGGCTGGAGAAGACTATGCATCAACGTCAATGGCGAGTACCTACAACAGTCACCTTCGGTTTGCCGACGATATAGCGGACTATGGAAAACTTCAGTGCAATGCTCGATGACCTCGGTAGAGCATCCAAAACAGAAAAATGGTTTGAAAAAATGTTAATTACCCACTGCTTTCAAGATCGGATAATCTATACTCGAAGTTGTGGAAGATGATATCTACCTGGGACAAAGTTACATATGTACCTAAGATTAACTTGAACTTGAGAAAGAGGTTTTATATTTTCAAGTTTTTGTTTAATGATTGGAACCGTTGCATTTGATATGTCTAATCAAACAATCATATTATTTGTGGAGAGAGACTGGATTCTGCTACACAGGATATCCTAGTGCAGGATCCAGTGTCACATCTCAAAAGTTTTTTTGAATCAATAAACTTTATTTTGTTTATTTATGTCTTCCCGTGGGTGTCGTAAGAGGCGACTAAGGGACAAACCAGAGAATTGGCAGCAGCGTTCTCTGTGCATTTGTAACAACCATACTGCGATCGCCAACCCGTCTTCCAAGCGTGGCAATTATCGCAAATCATCCATAAATAGCACAAATAAAAAATGGCTCCTAGTGACCGGCAGCCTGCCTACTCTCAACTACGGCAGCGGTTTAGGCTTAGAATCGCCCGCCGAGATCCGACTACCCCAACTTCCAAAGACGATTGGAGCTGGCAACGTACAACACGCACACACTCCGAAGCCGGACCGACGAGAAGAGGAATTGAGCAGGTTACGATGGAGTATCAACTTTTACTAAGGAAATTCAGTCGGCGCTCTCTGCCCATATTGCCTCTTAAAGGGTTATATGAAGTTCGAAGAGAGGGAGGACTCGATAATCCTCAAATCCGGTAACTTGCTCTATTGCCGAGAGGGTGACCGGCAGTCCTAGGGTGGTATCGGGTTTATCATCCACAAGTCACTTTTTATTAACGTGTTGAAGATCGAGAGTGTGTCGACCAGGGTGGCGTACCTTATATTCAGAATATCCTCGAGATGTTCGCTGAAGGTCCCGCCCCGATCTCGGCACTCCCCGACGAAGAGGTGGAGCCCATGTATGCTTTCAAAACTCACAAAAGGCGAAACTGGGCAAACGAGACGATGATGAGCTGCAAGTGGGGCAATTTGGAGTTGGACTTCGGAACCGCCGGGGTCACCTACTAGCCAGTTTTATGGAGATGAAGGGCCTCTATATGATGAACTCCTTCTTAAGAAAGCGTGAGCACAGGAAGTGGACCTTCGCAGAGCTCCGATGGTGCAACGAAAAATGAGATCAACTTCATCATGTCAACCAAGAAGCAAATGTACAATGATGTCTCTGTGATCAATTTGATGAAAACCGGGAGCGATCACCGCATGGTAAGGCACATTGAAAATTAATATTAAGCTTGAAAGATCTCGACTGATCAAATCCACGCTCCTTCCAGCACAGATCCAGGGCCAAAACCCCGAGAGCTTTCAGCTGGAACTCCAGAATCGTATCGAGTGTCTAGGGAGCTTTGTGGACGATTACAAAGATGAGTTCGTGGCAACTGTCCATACGGTTGGGTCTAAGTTCTTCAAGACCCGTCGTACAGATAGAAACAAAAAGCTCTCTGATCCTACTCCACTCAAGGTTATGAAAGAGAGGCGTGCGATGATCTGTAGTCTTCAGACGAGGCGTGCAAATAACGGCAGCTCAATAGATGGATCTCTAAATCCTTGTCCAAGTGCTAGTATCATATATTTTTAATTTTAATATATAAGATGAAATTCAGCATAATTATTGTGTTCCTGCTTAATGTATTTTATCTGACATGCTTTTCTGTTATTAATTTCGATTTGTTATGACATTTTATGATTTAATTATATCTGAAATTATTTATTTTATATTTTTGACATAATTTTAATTCATCAATTTCGTTTATTACGTCATTTTATTTACATATTTTAAATTCATGAACAATGGTTATACATAGGCGGGCTTAATGCAGCAAAGCATATTTTATTTCTACTTTTCTGGAATTTTGTGATTTAATTATTTCTGACATATTTTTAAAATTTTTGAAATTATTTTAATTCATGCACCACCACCATTGTATGCGTACCTAGTATTTACTTATGGGTGAGGCAAAGTTACGGATATGTACTCAAGATATTGTAGGAATTTATGTAGTGGACCCTTCGGGGAACCTGGGTGGGTAAATCAAATGTGACCACGCCTCGGTACGCAAGAAAGCTAGAGTAAAAATGTCGATTGAAGGAGCGAGCGAAGCTAGCTTGACAATTCTTGGTCCTCCATCAGAAGAATTTGAGTTTTTAGATTTGCTTTTGATAGTTCATAGAACTTATTCAAAAAAAACCTGAATGCGAGCGTGTCGATAATTTTACGAACTCGCGTTATGCTCAATATTTTTTTCAATCATCTCTGTAAGATTATCTATCGGTTACTTTTTCGACTTTATTAATATGCACAAATGAGGAGAATTTAAAATGCGAGCGAAACGTGCCCGAAAAATTTGGCATCTTTTATCATTTTAGATATGTAATGAATGATTAATTATCTTACTAGGTATGTTAGGTATGTAACTAATATTTCTTAGTTTCAAGTCAGGATGGAGGGTGGCGCCATAGCCATGCATACTAAGGCATGTTAAGGTGTAGTAGGTACATTGTGTAGCTCATTCCTTTTGAAGAAGAATTACCTAACTAATGAGTTATTTGTATTATTTTGGTGATCATGCCTCTAATGGGGTCGACAGGATGAGACATCGCACATAGGGTTATTTGATACTAAAATATGGCCAAAAATATTTTTTAAACTTTTCTCAGCAAAAATGTTATCAAAGTCGATTGACATTAAATAAAACACAAAAAAATACAGACACTTTAATAAAAGCAAATAATACATTTTTTTTTAATCACTATATTCCTCATTTTCCTCGTCCAGAATACGTCCACTTTCATCTCTAGTTACTCCAGATCCCAGGGGGCGAAGCAGTTCAATAGTTTAACTACAAAACTGTTGAGATTTTTTTCTTGGTAATGTGCATAAGTAGGAAAGGTATATTTGACGAAAAAAACATTGAAAAAAACGCTTTGTTTCCGCAACATCTTTGTTCTTATTTAACTTGCCAGAATATATATGATTATGATTCTATTACTTTTTCTAATTGGACTAGCCCTGCAATATAAGAAAGATACTCATTTATTAAGCTAAATTGATATATTTTTTTTGTAATTATTCTGTTTTTAATTTGAGCCATGAAAAAGATTCAAAAGATATAAACATTAGTAAAGCAATGTATAAAATAAGCTACATACCTCCATCACCAGGATTCATCATCAATACTTGTCAATAATACTTAATTACTTTGTTACATCACCGTGTAAAGCCTGATTTTTATAATGCGCCGAGATCATTTAGACAATATCTATGTTCCGACTGAAGCTACTAATCAATCGCTAACTCTGGCGCATTGAGATGACCGCCATGACGTGCACTATGTACTACGAAATAATAATATTGTTATAATAGCAAACTTCAAAAAACTTATTATTGGCCATTTTTTAGTATCAACAAATACGGGTATGCGCGTCGATGGGAAATCTAAAACAAACATTACGAGGAGTTAAACATCAGTGACGGGTTTACACATTCCCAAGTAGGTATACCGCCGAAACTTTTCAAGGTTCTGGACTGGAGAGGGCTAGGCATCAACGTCAATGGCGAATACATCATTCACCTTCGGTTTTGTTGACGACATTAATGGTCATGGCTGAGACCATGGAAGATCTCAGTACAATGCTCGATAACTTCTGTAGAGCTTCCGAAAGAGTGGATCTTAAAATGAACATTGACAAAACAAAGGTGAATGCCCATGTTAAACCCACTCCTAAGGAGGTCGGAGACACTCCACTCGAAGTTATGGACGAATATGTCTACCTGGGACAAACGATCCAGTTGGGTAGGGCCAACTTCGAGAAAGAGGTCAACCGTCGAATCCGACTCGGCTGGGCAGCGTTCGGGTAGTTGCGCGGTATCTTCTTGGTAAGTTGACCAGTGTGTTTGCCAGTGATGACCTATGGCTATGGCTAAGAGCAATGGAGAGGGCATTGCTCGGCGTTTCCTTGCATAAACGAATCACAAATGTAGAGATCCGCAAGAGAACCAGGATTACTGACATAGCCCGAAGAATTGCCAAACTTAAGTGGCAGTGGGTAGGGCACATTGCTCGCAGAACGGATGGCCGATGGGGCAGAAAAGTTCTGGAGTGGCGACCGCGAACCGGAAGACGTTGCGTTGCAAGGCCTCCCACTAGGTGCGAGGCCGCTTAGATACGCGACGCACGGGACCGATCAATGTGGCGACGCTTGGAGGGGGCCTATGTCTAGCAGTGGAAGTCCTTCAGCTGATATGATGATGATGATGACACCACTCAAAGACAACAATCAATACGGCACGGTTGGCGCAATGTCTGTGCGTTTGGCTACTGAGCTACTTGTCTCGGGTTCGAATCTAGTTTTTTTTTTATTATCAATAGGCTCGCGCTTGACCACTATCTCACCTGATGGTAAGCGAGGATGTGGTCGACGGTGAAGCATGTTCTCTCAATCAAAACTCGCACGGCACGGAGCGAATTTTTGTATGGCCTACAAACAGTTGTTCCGGTTGTGTATGTGAGTTTCAATGTTTGGTAACGTACCCGTGATACAGGAGAAATATATATAATAACAATTGTCGTAGACTCCAAATGGGGTGGGACACTCAAAATGTTTCAATTCTGTGAATCATACTATCATACTTCATAATATACTTAATATTATAAATGTGAATGTAAGTTTGTTTGTTACGCTTTCACGCAAAAACTACTGAACGGATCATCATGAAACTTTGTACATATATTGTTGGAGGTATTAGAAGTAACATAGGATACTTTTTATTAAAAAATTCAACGGCTTCACTGCGAGCGAAGCCGCGGGTAAAAGCTAGTAGTATATAATAGTAGTCTGTGGTCATAAACATTATTTTGCCATGATAGCAAAAAAGTTGCTCAAGAAGTTATCTTTTTTGACAAGTATCCAAATTAAACCTCTATAGTTAAAATTTGTCAGTAGTTACTTTTGGAATCAATTTAATGACCACGTGTATCAAACGTCGTCCCTCAAAATACTGTATACTTGTTGTATGTAATTTCAAATGCATATTAAACTACATAATAATATTATGTTATTTATACCTGGAAGTAGGTCAATCAATAACTCTGCCTAGCTCGTTCCTAACTATTTTATTTGGGTCTAACCGGATTCAGCTGAATACCATGCAGAGTTTTACAGGAGCGACCATAGATATAGTAAGTAAAAAAAATTACATCTGTGGGAGCGACTACCAATCTGACGTTCATAACAGACATCAGTTTTCTGGCTTGTGATTTGTCACGACTGTCAAAGATCTACAAAACCGGCCAGTGCGATTCGAACTCGCGCACGAAGGGTTCCGTACAATTATCGCAAAAAAACGGCAAACAAATTACGTTTGTTGTATGGGAGCCCCGCTTAAATATTTATTTTATTCTGTTTATAGTATTTTTGGTTGTAGCGGCAACAGAAATTCATCATCTGTGAAAATTTCAACTGTCTAGCTATCACAGTTCATGAGATACAGCCTGGTAACAGACAGACTGACAGAAGGGCAGTGAAGTCTTAGTAATAGGGGCCCGTTTTTACTCTTTGGGTACGGAACCCTAAAATGACAGCCGGGGCCAACGACTGGATGTGCTTTCCGAGGCACGATATAACATAATGGATGGTCACCCATCCACGGACCGACTACGGCAAGCGTTGTTTATTGAATTATTGGTGAATAAAACTTATGTTAAGTTTGTATGATGCCTCTAATAGGTTACTCTGTGATTTTTATGCTATTTTGTAGTAATCATCAGGGGCGTGTCCAGCATCTGCTTAGGGGTGGGGCAAAAGTAAAGAAACTCGGTAAATACTAAACTACAGAGGAGGACTAAGACTGTCGGTGACCCAGACCGGCTAAACCGATCAGGGCCCCTGGAACCTGTAAGCAGAAGAGCAAGAGAGAATGTTAAGTGAATGAGCGGGCGAAGCGAGCTCGAAATTTTTTGCATTCATGCGATAGTTTTATCTCCAGGGCAGTAAATTTTTAGTTAAGTACGAGTCTGAATGATGGGACAGGCTGCCCTATCTGCCCCACCGTGGGTACGCCCATGTAATCAACATTTATACATAAACGAAGTTTTAAACAGTGCAGCGAGCAACGCGAGACCGCAGATACTTATTTAACTTCCAAGAATTGTTTAAATGAGCGGTGAAAGCTACACAAAACAGGTGTGTAACACATTACGGACATCGGACAGGGTAGATGCAGTACCATTTCACGAAAGTTCGATAATATGTAACGAGTTAATGACATGCTGTTATCAATAACATGTAGCAGTTTTTAAAGACAAAACAAACGAGAAACAAAAAAAGTTAAGAGTTGCACAGTGACCCATGGAGCGTTCTATGCTTAGCATAAGACTATATATATTAGACCGAGTTCTAAATATCGAGATCCGAACTCGTTCGAAGGTCTTCGATATCGGAAAATGTGTTATAGAACTCAAATGGACCAACTCCATTTGAGTTCCATAACAAGTTTTCGCAGGGCACATGGCAAGGCGCGGCGCGGGCGCGGTGATGATAGGTGGAGTAAGGCAGTGAATAAGTGGTGACCAAAGACTTGCCGAGGGAATGTTGGCCGTCCGGCAGCGAGTTGGGCTGGCGACATTGTAGCCATTGCTTGTTAGAACCTGGATACGGGTGGCACAGGAGCGTGGGGATTGATACAAGAAAAGAGGCCAGCAGTGGGCGAAGTCAGGCTGCGATGAAGAGAACATAATATAATTAGGCATATTCCCAAATTACATTCCATTTGTTTAACAAACAAACAAATTAAACGACTTGGTTTTACATTAGAAGAAGACAAAACTTCACTGCAGAACTTGTGCATCCGCTTTATATTTGGCCACCGCAAATACGATCATGTGTCGGAGTTTCGGAACCGATTGAAGTGGCTGCCGATTCGGCGTCGTCGAGATACCCATATCCTATTCCTTCTCTATACTATCCTGCACAATCCTAATTCTCCTCAGTACCTTCGTGAACGCTTTGAATACCTCATGCCGAGAGGTAAAACCTGTCGCACTGCCACTTCTCTTCTCCTTCGTCCTCCGCGACATACTTCCAGCCGCTATGATGGCTCTTTCTCTGCTACAGCAGTACGTCTCTGGAACTCTCTCCCACACTCACTACGCGACAGCCCTTCTCTGGAGGTCTTCAAGAGGAAGATTAAGGATCATTTCCTTGCACAATGACATAATATTAGTATGTATATAGATGTATTTATGTAAGTATATTTATGTTTTAATTTAATTCGTCATAGGTTATTTTAATTGTACACTGGATGCCTGCCCTCTATAATTGTCAACTATTTCTGTCACTCTAGAGTTTGCTTTAAGAGAACTCAGCATTGAGTTAAGCTCGCCTTTGTACATGTACTTTATTATCACGTATGTAATTTTGTGTTTTTTGGTGTACAATAAAGAATTAAGACAATGATGTCGACTTCTTGTGCTTAACTTGATTGTTTGATACATTCTAACTAAGCCAATCTACATTATCACCGTTTATTTGTTTGCAATAAACTTGTGTTCATTCGTGTCGCATTTCCTAAAGCACCCGTAACGTACCTAATTATTAAGGTAGGTACCTAATTATTAATCTACTGAATAAATTATCCGACTTGGTTTTACATTCGATCTCACAACTTTTTGCGGTAGAAGAACTACTTTGCGAGACTTGTTTTTTATACATGTAAGGTTTTTGATGGGATTAGAGTTAACAATACTTAATTATTTAAGGATTACCAACGAGTGTTACAAAACGATAAAAAAAACTTATACAAAATATAAAATTGGTGTACCTTATCACTATCCCGTAATGCACATTCAATTACAGGCAACCTCAGCTTATACTTTGCGTAGTATACCTACACAGCTCTAAATAATGAGTTAAGAATATTAAGAATAAACAATACCTAAAATTGATATCGATTTTATTACTCACTTAGTTTTCCTTCTTCTTTCGTGTCGATTAACTCATTAGATTTCCGATATTAATATCGGATTTTATTTCGATTACTTTATTAGATCTCAATATCGGAATTCCGATATTAATATCGGAAATGCGCACTTTCGTTAAATATCGCATTTTTTTTTCGTTAATTGCATAAATTCGGTACAAGGCCGGATTGACAACAATAAAAAACACGTTTATTCCACGACATAATAGGATTTTCTATTGTCTCTCTCTAATCACCAGTGTCTGTTTAATCGGGCGCTTATTTACCTAAACTGCATATTTGTTCCCAATAAAGAATATAAATCATTTCTCTCTGAAAAAGGATAACGCAAAAATCCAGAAAATAAATATTTATCGAATATTCTGAAATTAGTTCGGATAAGTGTAGTGAGTAATAATTATTTATAAATCCAGTATAAGTATCTGTCAATGTGGCGACGCCTTCTAGGGCCTGTGTGCAGCAGTGGACGTCTTTTGACTGAAATGATGATGATGATGAGAGACAACGAAGTCAAGTAGTAGATGTTGATTTATTCAACAGATTAGTAATTGGATCGACTAATTTGTTTTATTCAATACTAGCAGAAGACAGAAAAAGATTAAGCTTTAATTTATGAAGGTTTCCAAGCAAGTAACATATTATAAATTTGAAATAAAGTTTAACAAGGATAGGTTCTCGTTCCGAAGCAGCCCTTAATTCTTTATTGTACACCAAAAACAATATTCAATACAATGTGATGATAAAGTACATGTACAAAGGCGAGCATAACTCAATGTTGAATTCTCTTACAGCAAACCCTAGAGTGACAGAGAATGATGACAAAAGAGGGTAGGATCCAGTGTACAATTAACACAAATGTGTACAATAAACAGTGTTAAATAACCTAATTATAATCATAAAAATAAATCATAAATATATACATACATACATACAAATATATATCTACTAACATTGCGTTAAAAGGAAATGCTCTTTCGTAGGGAGTGTGGGAGTATGGGAGAGTTCCAGAGGTGCACTGCAGTTACAGAGAAGGAGCCATCATAACGGCTAGAAGTGTGACATGGAGTACGAAGGAGAAGCGAAGTGGCCGTGCGACATGGTTTGCCCCTCGGGACGAGGTACTCAAACCGTTCGCGAAGGTATTAGGGAGAAGTAGAATTGTGCAGGATATTATAGAGAAGGGATAGGATATGGGTATCTCGTCGACGCCGAATCAACAGCCACTTGAATCTGGTCCGAAATTCCGACACATTGTCGTACTTGCGGAGGCCTAAAATAAAGCGGATGCACAAGTTCTGCAATCGCTCGAGTTTGTTTAGGAGTATCTCCGTTGCATCTAGAAAACAGACATCCGCATAGTCTATGAGCGGTAGAAGAAGAGATTGAGCAAGAGTGACCTTAGAAAATGTGAAATGGTAAGAATTTTTGGAGACGTTTAAGAGACTGAAAAGAGTAGAACTTACTCACATCAGCAATATGAACGTTCCAAGAGAGGTCTATATGGATGCCCAAGTATTTCGTGCTTTTGGAGTAGTATATGGGCACTGAGTTATACATTATTGACGGAAGAGACTGGGGTTCCAATAGATTGAGCATGTATCTGCCACCAATAATGAGCGCTTGAGATTTAGTTGGGTTCAGGAGGAGTCCAAAAGACCACTTGTTGATATTTTCAAGGTCATCATTGATGGCAGCCACAGACTCGGCGAGTTCAGCCCACCTTAAAATGGCGATATAACTGCAAGTCGTCTGCATAGAGTTGAAAGTTAGAAGTTAGGACCTTAGTGATAGCATTTATAAAAATTGAGAAAAGAAGAGGAGAGAGAACACCATCTTGAGGAACGCCCGCAACCAAGTCACACCACTCAGAGGAATCCTCATCAGATCGAACAAACTGCAAGCGACCTCGAAGATAAGATTTAAACCACTGAATTACGGAGCAGAGAAATTAAGGGAAGAAAGGATTTCTAAGATAATGTCAAAGTCAACTGAGTTAAAAGCACTGCTGAAGTCCAGTAGAACCAATAAAGTTAGACATTATTGTCCATAGCCAGTCGTATGTCATCGGAAATTTTTACTACAGTCGTAACGGCGCTATGGTCAGGTCTGAAACCAGATTGGTAGGGACTCAGCAGGCTATTAGAGGATAAGTAACAGGGTAGTTGCTTCTGAACAATACTCTCGAGGACTTTGGAGAGGATTGGGAGGATGGATATTGGAAGGAATTTGGATGGTGAGAAACTTAGTGATTTGGAACTTTGGGAAGCAGTAGGCCGTGATATGAAAAGCTATCTTAACATTCATCATCATCATCATTGTCATTGTCATTTCAGTTCAAAGATGTCCACTGCCTAACATAAGCCTCCCCCAAATATCGTCAAATTGGCCGATCCCGTGCGTATCAAATCTCATATACCCATAACCTAAGCATTCATTAATGAAAATATCATTTTTACAACGGGTTCTATGAATCTGTGTTTTTACTTGTACTCTTCAAGCTAACATTTTTAGCTATCTGGGGATTGTAAATCCAGAATTCATCAAGATACATATTATTATTTTTTCACGAAGTGAATTTTAAGTAAATAAGCGCCCGATTAGTAAATAGATTATCCGAACACTTCTGGTCACCGTAGTCAAAGGCCTTAACCGCGCTTTCTCGCTCGACGCTTCACAAAGAGCTAAAATAAGGTTTATTTTTATGCCGAGATTCCGATATTGGATCACTCAGTATCGGAATTGAAATATCGGTAATTTCATTCCGAGATTCCGATATTACAAGATGCCGAGATTCCGATATTCATGCCCTAACCAGTATGTAGCTATTGACTGATAGATCTGTCATTCGCTACGTTAAAATTCAAATCCAGAAAGGTAAAAAAAAATAAAGTGCCCAAAATAATAATGTGGAACTAGTAATAACAAAATTCAACATTTGTTCCATTATTTTCAAATGGAACTAGCGATTAAAAAACATCAATAGTTCCATCATGGAACTGTGAATGGCATCTACTAGTGGCAACGAAGGGCAGGTGGTCGAGCATGAAGGGCAGACAAGGAGGTGGACCTTATCTTGCGAAGGGACCCCAAACTGGCACTGTGAAAATACAGGCAGTGCAAAAGCACTGATGATCGTCAAAAACTTTAAGGTACTTCCGCCAGACTTCCCCGTGTATGGCACCCTTGATCCCCCTGTGACGGGTCAGGTCAATGGCCCCGCTACCTACTTTTCGGCTGCAGAGGATAGGGACCTCCCCTGCAACCCCAAAGCGTCCACCATCAGACGGTGGTGACCCCGTCCAGGCCGCGGATGGTAGGGAGAGTGGCGCACCGCAATACCGGCACTACTCTCCTGCCCCGGTCTCCAACCCCCCGCCGCGATATCGTATGGGTATGGGAGGCCCCATACGCACACCGCGGCCCGTCTCAGTTGCGATGTCGCCCAAGCGGCACCACAACCTACTTGTTGGGCGCTACGTCGTCGGCTTAATCGGCAAAAGCCCTGACGAGCGGCCCCTCCCCGGGTTCCTCTTCGCTTCACCGTGGGTGACTAAGCCACGGCTACTGAGCCACAGCCTCGAAAATGCGGGAACCCACTGGGACTCACCGGGAGGACTTAAAGACCCTTGGATTGTAGCTATCGGGAAACACTTACTCCAGCAGGGAATTCCACTTCTGAGCGTACGCGTTGAAAGTATTTCCAAAACTTTTAGTGCGTATGAGTGGGATGTCCTTCCTCCATATACCGATGGCGCATCGCCTTACGTCTGGTAGTCCGATGATGAAACGGGCTAGATGGAATTTGATCATGCAATTACATCGCGCACTCCCTGAAATGTAACCGATAACAAACTGACAAGCTGGCAACTCGGCGACGATGTTCAAGGCCCTGCTGCTTTGACTTGACCAGTGCCTCATTGCCAATGAGCCTCTTCGCTCACTTTTCGATCCACTCTAGTGCATCAGCTGATATTTGACAGATCCTTCCCAGAGATGAGAACAGTACATCATGCATGATCGAGCTTGCGCTTGATACAAGTTGAAAAGCTGTTCTGGCGTGAAGTACCATCTCAATGTATGCGCCAAAATTGCGAGTCGGTGTCGACGTAACGCCAAGAAGCTCAAGATGGTCCGTTATTACCACCGCCACATCTCAGTAAGTTAGAGCCGGGTAAAATTAGCTCTTTTTAGCGGAAAAAGACATGCCTGGGTTTTAGCAGCATTCAACTTGACTAGATTGCCCCATTCGGAGACTGCCTGCAATGACAGGTTCAAACGCTCCACCATGGCCTCACGGAGACACCGGATTCGAGGACCGGTAGCCCGTGCGTTACGTAAGTGGACAAGTATCTCTCACCAACAGTGCTGTCGTCTACATACCCAAAGGTTTTAGCAGATCGTTAATGCGCAGAAGAATAATGTTGCTGAGAGTCCCAGACCCCAGCATTAATATCCAATTGGTCCGATGAGCAGCCATTGATAAGTTCGCGAATGGACCGATCTCTCACGAAGTCTGCAATCCAATCACACAGACCACCACCGGGCAGACCGAATGAAGGAAGCTTACCAATAAGGCTTTCGTGTTCGTACCACACCCTATCAAAGCCTTCGAGATGTCGAGGAAGACGGCAAGCGCTTCCCCGTGCCTCTCGGTGGCCTCATTCCATATTATGTGAATGGCATATGCTAGAAGATCCCCAGTAGAACGATTTCAGCGGAAGCCGGAGGGTTACTAAGGATATCGTTAGCTTCTGAGTATGGGGCTTATTATTAACAGTACAGTTATTATTACAGAGATGGGTCCGTAGTTGGCCGGATCAGCTTGACTACCCTTCTTGGGCACGGGCTGTAAGTTAGATTGCTTCCAAGCATTCGGCATTTTCCAGTCTCATACGAAAGGCGGAATAGGCGTGATATGAACGGAGACAGTTCAGGCGCACAGGGTCTAAGAACTATTGCTGATTTTCCGTCAGGGCCGCTAGCTTGTTCACGTCGAGTTTGCGCAGCACCCTATGGACGTCCTTTTGATAAATACGAATGTCCGACATACTCATCTAAAATCCACCAGGAGAAAGAGGGGCCGCGCCTCACCAGAATTCGGACGACGTGAAGATTCCGCGAAAAGTTTAAGCGTAAGATTTCTCTCATGTTTAAGCGCTTCGGCGCGATTATATTCGGCGCCAAACCATGGCCCGTCTTCGCTAGACATTGTTACGACAGAGAATGGAATTTAGTACTCAATTCACTTCTTTTAAATTCTAATTCAATTCACGTCAACAGCTAGTTGGCTGCCAAGGAAAGCATGCGGAAAAAAATCCAATCCCATCCCAATCTGCTGACTTGTACCGCTAAACCCTGCCTCTTGGGCTGGAATCGGGTGGGGAATACGCGGATACAGACTTCACCAGACAGTGGCCGGAACTACCCAAAAGTGAGGAAGAGGTTTAAGCAATTAGCCGTGTGCGAATCAACATCCTCGTTGCTCCCTGGACCAGCTGGGTGAGGTTCAGCCCTAGCGAAAGCTTACGCATTGCCCGCCCAGCATGATCAGTGCTCTGGTATGGAAAGAGCCAATCCCGGTGGTGGGCATTAAAGTCCCTCAGTATAAAGTCCTCTGCTGTGCCTGTGCCGCATCAGCCGCCTCACTGAGGTAATTTGTAAGCCTGGTAGTCTTCTGATCTCCGCTGTGCGAACGGAAGACACAGGCGTAGATAATTTTATCTAGATGATTATTTCGCAGAAGGATACCACCGCGTCCCAGAACTCCTCGCTGCTGATCAACGAATCGACTACGGTCGATGCCTACTCTTGAGATGAAGCACAGCGCGGCACCTTCCAACCGGCACACACTGCCAGCGAATGTCGCGTGCCGCGCCGTGACCGCCCGGCAGTCAATGCAGTGGTAGCACCGGGCGTCTGGCTCCCTGTTTATGCAACACAGGTACTGACAAATATAGTAATCTTTGGGTACTGCCCGAAGCAACCATGCCCCGAGAGCACCTGCGTCACCCGAAACGACAGGGAGCCGTGCCGATTTCGGTCGGCGTTAGCCGTAGGGGAGATTACGCAATGTATTCGGATTCGGATAAAGGTCGGATGCAGTGCGTAAAAACCCTTACTCTGTGATATTTGTGAAAAACACAGTTTATATCCTGATGTGACCCCAGAAAACTAATATAATGTAAATTGTCACATACAGGGTGAAATGTTGATCGCCTAAGTAGGTGCAGCTTGGGCCCTGGATGTTAAAAAGGATTTTTAACATCCAGGGCCCATTGCAGTTTCGGATTTGTTCATCCACGTACACTTATAAAATTTAGCTTATAGATGAGAGAGCATTAATGGTAAAATGCGATATCAGTAAAATATTAGCTATTCCCTCGATTTAGTTCGCTTTACTTTTTGCCATTTTAGGAAAGGATTAAATGAATGGTTTGCTTGTTGTAGGCTTTACAGAGGTCCTTAGATCATGTATTTGGTTCGTCTGTGGGGATACCTCATTGCTGAATTAAGCCTAATCTGCAGTTTAATTCCATACGTGGCGTGACAAGACGACTTGTATCTAATTTCTAAATGGAACCTTATCCAAGCATTTTGAATAATTTTAAATGCATTGAAAGTGCATCTTTCAATGCATTTAAAATTAACCTGTCAACGTAATCTCGCTATGTACCTACGGAATTATCAGAATGTATTTATTCTTCATATTACTTATTGTACAAAAAACATAAATACAAATACAGTAGGACAGCTTATGTACAAATACGAGCTTAACCCATAATTGATTTCTCTTACAGCAGTCCTCAGTGTCATAGAGATGTTTGATTAAATGAGGACAGTATACCCAAGTGCACAATAATACTTAACATTTTAATTCTTACTAACTAAACAAAAAATCAAAATATTTATTTCATATTACCTACTCAATTTTTATTTTATAGCTCTCCTTACAGGCACGCTAATGTTTTGCTGCTGTATCTTCGCTGTGCGGCCTGTTCCAAATGACCTCGCTCACAGTTTACCTGATCTTCGGCATAAATAGGGTTATGGAATTCTGCGGACCTCCTGAGAGGAAAAGAAATGTTGGTGAGTCGATTTTTATTACAATGACTTTACATTGATTTCTTATAAATTTATAGCCGATTGTTCCTTTTAATTTATCTTGCTACCCTAGACAATTTAAAACTTGTTGGCAAAATTAAGATACGTAATTTCTTTATTAAGCTTCGATTTTGTTTTTTTAGTAAACCTGGATTCGAAAGAGTCAGTCATCGGTTTCCTGCCTGAGCAGACTATCATTTTTTGTTTTTCCTGATCAGACTTTTTAGCCAGGTATATGCCCAAAAATTCATATTTATCATTTATATTTCAATAGCCGAAAAATTGGGCATTTTCATAAAAAAAATTAAAACTCGAAAATCTCGAAAACGGTTAAGTTTAGGATGGGGGGTTCCATAGTGAAATCATTCAGAAATGATGTGTACTACACGCCCTTAACAGATCTAGGTCGACTTTTCCTGTAACCCTGTATATTATATAAATATGTGTATTTTAAATTTTATGTTTCCACGTTTTAAACAATGCGATTTTTTCTCTCCATCACCCTTGGTTGACCGGTAGGGAATGCCTGAGGCATTATGTCCGCCATTGTAACTTTGTGCATGAAAAAATTAATAAGTAATAAATAAATACGAGTTTTATTAAACTATTTGAATGCTGCTATTTAAGTAATAAAGTCAACGGAACTAAACTTTTTTGCAGATTTTTCTTGCTGACCAAATGTTTTAACTAAAAAGCTTGCCAATGTACCATAATTATTGAATTTCCGAACAGTTACGTAACAATATTCATAATAACCAGACAATGTGATAAATAATGAAGTTCAAATAGGTACTTGATTCATATTGCGCTTGCATTACTTACTAATAATTTATTTTACAACTAGCTTCTGCCCTCGGCTTCGCTCGCGTAAAAAGTGTTTATCATCCGAAGGGAATACAAACTATCTTATATTCTTCTCGGGGTCTCAAACTATCTTTATGCCAAATTTCATCTAAAACGGTTCCGTAGATCCAGAGAGAGACCCCCTACAACCTCACAAACTACACATACATACGTAATCTTACGCCTTTTTCTCATAGGGGTAGGCAGAAACTACAGAACGCCGACTGCTACGATCCTAACATAATTCTTTTGCTTCACTCACGTTCATACATCTAGTCATAAACGCACGCCGGTTATGAGTGCTGCGCACCTGTCCTTTCTGAAGAACATCACCAATAAGGTCTATGTATGTCTTCCTAGCGCGTACGCTCCCGGCGTTTCCATTCACTTCTGCCTTGTCAAATACCTTTCGTTAGTCGCCTTTCATTCATCCTCTCAACATGACCAAACCATCTTAGCATACTCAAAAATTTTACCTCTTGATAATATTAGTATCGATTATTACAGCACTTACAGCGTCAACCAAAACGTGCAGAGAGTCAACAATTACACCCATAAATACTGGGCTATACTGGGTTACTATCGTACTCTCTGGATGGATGGGGTGATGGGATAAAGAAAACACATTACTTTTCTTTCTCACACCGTGGCTCTAAATGGCAACCGTCCACCTTTGCAGGAATTTGGTCAAACTCAATGTATTCCACATTGAGTTTGCCCTATATTATATTAGCTTCTGCCCGCGACTTCTTCTGTATTAGTTCTACGAATAGCCTGTTTTTATGTTACACAATAATGTTGTATTATAGGTGTGTAGGCCTCCAGAAATTATTGGTTCACCATACAAAATTACACCCCGCTTTCCAAAGTCTTAAGAATGATTTCCGTGATGAAAACTATCCTATGTCCTTCCCAGGGTCTCAAACTATACTGTCCATACTTGGCAAATTTCATCTAAATCGGTTCAACCATTTAAGCGTGAAAGGTAACAGACGGACAGAGTTACTTTCGCATTTGTAATATTAATACCTGTGGATAAAGTATGGTTGGAAGTAAGGATTATTCACGATGGCAATATGCTTAATAACTTTACTTATAAGGGCCTTTTTTCATCATCATCATCATATCAGCAGAAAGACGTCCACTGCTGGACATAGGCCACCCCCAAGCGTCGCCACATTGATCGGTCCCGTGCGTCTCGCATCCAGCGGATCCTCGCAACCTTTACCAGGTCATCGGTCCACCTGGTGGGAGGCCTTTTTTAGCGACTTCTAAAAAAGGAGGTAATTAATTTAACACGTATGAATGGAATATTGTTGGAACTACATAATATTCACATATGTCACTCTATTTGGGCTTCTAAACTGTGTGCCAAATTTCATTAGTATATGTTTGTATGTATGTATGTATTTTTGTCCACGCATTTCTCCTAAACTACTTATTGGATCGTGAACATTCTTTTTGTGTTGGATTGAGTATCTCGTAACTTAGGGAAAAGTGCAAGTTTCATCAAAATCGGTGCAGAAGTTTTCAAGATATGGAGCATACAACCGAACTCCTTAGCGACAAATAGCACTAATGTGTAAATTATGACTAATTGAGTATTATGGATGTTTTGTCATTTCTTTAGGTACCGTACAATAGACCTTGCTCATTTTTAGTGATGGTGCACTGAAACTAAAAAGAGAGAAATAAAAACTTTTTCACAAAAAAATGCAAAATACTCGTAACTTTCGTTGCGGAAGTCGGTGTCTTTGGTACCTCTTGCTTTTATCATTTTTCGACATCGACTGCCGAAACGAAAGTTATTTTGCACTTTTTAGTGTTTTGCTTCTGAAGTCGGTTTATTTTTTTGTGAAAAAGATTTTTATAAAAATATTTTAACTATTTAACGACTCATGAGCAGATTCTCTATTCAAAATCTTTATTCAATTTCTCTATATATATATTTTAATAATTTGAATATAGAATGTGCTAAGTTATCGCTAAACGGTATCGAGATTGTTATAAATAAGGGTGATGGTAGCAAGATTTTAAAGTAATCACTATGAGATCATCCTGGGGTGGTGAGCAACCGACCATTACTACGCTCATACGCTGTAGCATTCATGTGCCCGTTGTAAAAGTCGTGATCAGTGGCATTAAGATCATGTAGTTTCCTTCTCCTGCAGTGCATTATTGTACAGTAAGTAGGTCCTTGTTTATAAATGATTTCATATGTCAACCGCAAACCTGCTGCTTATGCAATCTGGAGTCATAATTATCAATGGTTACAAAATTCTGAATATTACACAAAACTTTTATTAGCCGATATATCGTTGCATGAATGTCCAATAAGGGAAGTTGTGTAAAGTTGGGCAATCACAATATTGCACATTTTGTAACGGCTCGAGTCGTCAGACGTTTAGCGTCGAGACGCGACGGCTATCCTCGCCTCGGGGCTGGGCGCTGCCGCTGCCACAACCGCGCGCTGCCGCACGCCATCAAAATATTTTTCAAGTAAACAAAGAGCAAAAGTACTGCATTCTCATAACTTGTCTTCTCAACTGCTGATGTACCAACATAAAATATCAAAGTGAATTTCTGTCCGGCAGGCACCCTGGGCAACGTCCTCGAGAGGCAGTGCCAGCAGGCACGGAAGATAAATTCGTCGTTTTGGTGCGTGCGAGAGCGGCGCGGGCGGCGCGGGGCGGCGGGGGCGGCGGCGCCGGCGCGCGGAGGCTGCTGCGCTCTCAGAGCACCTGCGCCCGCGCTCCGTAGCGCCGCTCGCCGCGTGCTCGTGTACCCGCGCCGCGCACGGCCCGCGCCGTCCCAGCGTCGTGACGCCGCCCACGGTACGTGAGACGCCGGTGGCGCGTCGGGGTCGCGCGGCGGCGCGTCCGCCACTGCGCTGCGCCGCTTGCTGGCGCAGGCGGTTGCGCCGCCCGGCCGGTTTTGTAATTTCGCCTGGCGGGCCGTGACGTCACGAGACTAGTTTGAAGCGCGTGCGTGACGGCCTGTGCCAGGATGCCTGCGCCGCTGCCGCCCCCGACCTTACCACCAGTGCAATGACGTGCCCGCTTGTCTCCTCCGCTAGAGTTGCTAGTGATAATGATAGTGCATCTGTATTCAATATGTCTTGCATATGGTTTGTCGAAATTTCCTCACTTTTAAATTTCTACCGTGTGTGTCTATGTTTTATATGTGCGTGTTAATTCGAGATTATCCAAAGCTATTTCGTTAAATTCAAATATCTCTGAAATGGTCTACCTAATTAAAATGTTTTCTAGATACTTGTGTCTGTCGGTAACGTACGCGTGTGTGCTGTCGGTACATTTACACACTCGTACAGGCACGTCAAGTCCTCATTTGTGCGTGTGAGTACTTATGTGCGCATACGTCTGCAGCGCTAGCGAGGCTTCACCTGTCCATGTGTGCGCGCACACTTTGACGACTGAGCTCAGCGGCGGAGCCTTTTTGAATTTTATTTTTCCTGCTTCAGTTCAGCGATGTAGGTAATGCTCCTCGCAAGCAAATTTTTCAATTGGACAAAGATGGTGTCTTTATTTTATAGGTGAAAGCTTATTCATCGTTATATGTAAATAAATGGGCTACCAGGTATACCTTCTTTCGATTAAGGGTAGATAGCAAGAATAACTATTAATGAAAGATATGTCTCACAGTCATGTATCTGTAGCTAAATATAACTGGAATATAATGAAGTAAATGCTAAACTTATTTTAGGGCTTTTCTAAAGTTTGTGTTTTGTGGTACTGTTTTTTTTTTTTTTTGTCTCTACATTAGAACAAAAGGTTTCAACATAATTATGCAATCGAATTCAATGTTTTCTAAGTAGCCATATCTAGATTCCTTTTTTTAATTAAAACGAAATGTTAAGGATAATGTAAATGGTTGCTGGATGTCAAACCAAAGTCATGGATTCATTGTTCATTTCATCTGTATTTTACATAAATAAACTTTTTTGTATTAAAGTCTCCTATCTTAAAGAGACAAAGAGCAAAGTTTTACATCGTGAAAAATTCCTTAATGCACACTGGCACGCGCAATATACCTATAGCAGTCCGTGTTGGTCACCCTCCAGCTTACGTGTCGGCCGTATCTCCGTCGCGTTCGCGCGCGCCGCAGCCTCCGCCGCAATGCACCAAGAGCTCAGTATCCCTCTCAGAGCTCAGTACAGCTTCTGAACCAATACGATTCTTTTTGTCTTTTTACAAAATGAGAACGAAAGCTAGGTTTCATGTATCCAGGCGTTACGTGCACATTTGAAGCCAGTCTGTGTTGTGGTATTTTTGTTATTTCGTTTAAATCAAAACAATAATAAATGTTTCTTTTGTATCCCTTGCATGACATGTTACAAAGACCTTTTTGCAAATTACAAAAGCCAGTGACAGCGTTGTCCTTACAACTGATTTGTTTGTAAATAATTGTTTACTGACGAGTTTGACAAGCACGTGGATACAATAGTTACCAGTTTGTACCGTTGAGAGGTGCGTCTGGTTTGGTGGCGGCCGCGGCAGTCGGGGCAGGGGGCTGCTGAACACGTTCGGCCGCTTCTCGCCGATCAGGTGCCACTTGATACTCGTTCTTTTCTAACTGGATCGAATCAGCTGTTACTTACTGCTTGCCCTTGGCGTCTTAGATACGCACTCGTCCATAAGAACCTATTAGAATGAGTTATGATACTTTTACTAAAGGTGTTTTTCTTTTCAACTGGTCTTTTTTGTATTGTTTTCGATATAACTCCATAGTTAGTAAAAAACTGATGCCTGTTGGAGACAAGCGAGCGACCTGCACTGGTATTTACGTACATCTTACATAAGGCCGCAGGATTGACAAATGGTTATTTTACAGAAATTGAAATCAGGGGAGTCGAGTGTTGAGCGGGGTGCTCCAGAACGGAGCCTCCGCCCTCACGAAGACGTCGCCTACCGTGTCTCGCTACGGCGGCATGTCCGCGTCGGCGTCGCCGTGCGAGGAGCGCGCGCGCTCGCCTCGCGGCTGCGCGTCGCCCGCGCCCGCGCCTCGCTCTCCCGCGCCCGCGCACGCCGTGCTGGCCACCATGACGCCCGTGCAGCCAGCGCACGACTACTACCCGCACAAGGTGGAGATGGACTCCGACGACGGCTACCCCCCGGAGGCGCACTCCTACCGCCACTCGCCGCACGAGTTGGCGGCCTACGCCACCGACAGCAAGGTGCCCGTGCAGCCCGACGTCTACGACCAGGGCATGGAGTCCATGGACGAAAAGACTCCGATAGATTTAATATACGAAGATGAGAAGCAGACCGTCATATATACGACGACCCCGGACCAGAAGCGCGTGGAGATGATCAGCGGCCAGCTGGACGACGGGCAGCTGGTAGAGGGCGGCGTGTCGGTGGTGGTGGGCGCGCCGGGTCAGCCCACCGTGCTGGTGCTGGCCGACCACGTCGTGGACGAGCTCGGGCAGGTCATCACCATTCCCAGGTAACGCAGCACTTCCTATTTCATTTTGTACCACGACAATGTCATTGTGAAACTTCATTACACTTTTTATTGTTAGAATTCTTTTCCTAACATTAAGTAATAATATTTTCTACGAACGTAGTTATAGAATATTGTCTAAATGGCTATTTCCATAACATCATTGTAACATCGCATTTTATAGAGCTTCGAATTTATAAAATAAATTGGAAATATCGCGCTTCCACTGTTGCCAGGTGTCTTTGACAGTGGGAAATTCCACTACAGTCGTATATAAAGATTCCGTCAACGCGGCAACGGGTTAAATACAAGCTTTATACAATCTTTTTGTGTTTGTAAAATATTGTTATATATCGTCGTCTAAACAATTTTTTACAATACTTTTGGTAATTTATGCATATTGAATATCTAAACTATGTTGAATAATAGCGCAGATAAATTAATTATATTTGACTACGTATAATTTGGTGAGCGTATGGGTCACAAACGAGTTGGTCGAATTAATACATTAATGTGTTAACACGTGATCGAGTAGATTTGGATAGTTGGAAACAATTGAGTGGTGTTTGGTTAGAAGAATGAGGTGTTTGTGTCGGAGGTCCAGTGCCGGGTGTAACGGTTGTGTTGGGAGCGGCGCGCGGTGCGTGGGCGGAGCGACGCGCTCGCCTTGAACTTGCCGCGCGCGACGGCCGCGGCCGACTCCGACCCATACGCTGCGATGCTGCGATCTTGCCAATTGTATCGACACTAACTTGCCATTATAATGGTAATCCTAACCGATTTTGAAATTTAATTCAACCCTAGCACTAGTAACTTTGATTAAATTTAACCGGCCAAAAATGTTTGCCACCCACCATAATGTTTGTCGTGCTCTAAATACCTGACTGCAAAAAAAACAGCTATTTCTGACTTATTATGCATATTTTTAAGCAGTCGTAAACATTTCTTTTTAATAAACTTTTATTCTCAACTTACTAGTAATTGTTTCTCAGCATTCTATAAGTCAAAAAGCCAATGTAATTAACATTCGTTGTCTTACAATGAAAAACCTATCTTATTTTGACATCTTAATGCTAGTTAGTCGCGCTTTTTATTTACAGTCGGCATAATATGAATAAAACTGAGTTTTTGAATTTTTTTATCCAGGCAACAGAAATTATGATACTGCCTCAATTTTGTAAGAACGCTGAAGTTGAAATGGTGTATATTCTTATATCGTTCCTCTTAAAAACGTTTCAGGAATAGCTTATAGTGCTAAAATGTTGTCTTCAAGTTATTTTTAGGATATATCGCGATCAATTATTTCTTGTCTAGTGAGTTTGGCACTAACACATAACTCGTGGAGGCGTCACTGTTGACGACTGTTGAGACGCGTCTCGCCGGTCTCCGAGTAACGACTTGAACGTAACCGTCGCAAAAAGTCCGCCATGTGCTTGCATGTCATTCATATCGCATGACGCTCGCCTACATCTTGCGGCGCATGTAGTAAAATTAGTTACGTCTGTTTGTGCCCAGACGAGTTTCATAAGAGGCACCTGTGTATTAGTTTATTCTAATGTAGAAATAATACGCGGTCACGACGTAACACGGTAACGGGGAAACTATTAGCGCGTGCAATTAATCAATAGCGTTAGTCTTACAAGTCTTAAGATCATCAATAAAAATATAATGATAAATTTCGAAATGATGCAGCAAATTAACATGTATCAGTGTTCAATTCAATTCACCTAAACTTCTAGATTAATATGAAATATTGATTTACCCTTAAAACGGCTCACAAAGTAGGGTTAGGGTTACGTATAAATCTACCAAACGCTTAAGAAACGTTACGAGCCGCGCTACGTAGCCGTCGTCACCCGCACTATTTCAACATTGTAAGGTATTCGAACGCTGTCCATAACTATCTCCCAACTAAAATCACTTACCATAATAAACTCTTCCACTAGCTAATCTATAAATTATAGATTTGTTATCTCTTTCTACAACCAGTTTTCGGAATATATTAAGAAAATGGACTTAAAAATAGGAGGGAATCTATTTCATGTTCATGAGATATCGTGCGTGCGTGAGAATGGCGTATGGAAGTGACCAGAAATGAAGTTTATTTTATTTTTGTTTCTGAATCAAGGTTGATAGAGTTCAGTTTTATTAAAGACAACGTTAATGAAGTCTTTGTTACTGGTTGATACAATAATGTGATATTCGTACAAGGTATAAAAGTGTGTTTTGTTGAGCCATCTGCCTTTATTACTAATAAAAATAGGTGCTTCTCCGATATGTTCTGTATCAGATTTCTGAAAAACATATCGGATGTGAATCTTTATATTTCTTGATTATATATTTTCGAGGGTATTAATGCAGATAAGGGAATTTAAAACGGGAGAGCTCTCAGTAAAAATGAATAAATAAGCTCGATATGGATTGGTAAGTGATAAAAACTCGGCTGAATCGTTTAGGTCGGAGCGAGAGGCTGCGCCCGCGCCGCGCCAGCGAGCCTCACCCGCCGCGCCTCCAACACTTTAATGATGACTTTTTGTTGCATCGCGGTACAAGCCACAGGCGGCGCGCGATTTTACGACTTATATGATTTCGTTTAGATTATATTAATAATCCGAATTCTCATAAGCAGTGTATTTACGTTTCAGATAAAAACTGTCTAGCCTAAAGTGGATAGTTCAGAATGTCACGCTTGTAAATTAAACAACCAATTAGTATAGTATCTAACTTAATTTCAGGACTAATATGTTAACTCTTACAGTGTTTGGGTAATGAGGTATGTCGTCCAGCGTTAGTGATATTCAGAATCGCGTCATGTCATGGCTTGGTCCTCCGAAAGGCGACAGGCTGCGCCCCGCGCCCCCGCGCCACCCCGCCCTCGCCCCCGCGGTCCTCCACAGCCTCATTTTATTGCCTCGCTCGCGCTCGTTGCGGCGGGCCCTCGAGATGAGCTTACCATCGCGTATCGCTCCTTTCTCGCCCCCCAATCATTATTTAATGTAATTATTTGGCCGGTATACTGCTTTTTTTGGAAATCATAACAGTTATGTACACTTTTTATTGCGCGGCATCAGCTTTAGTTGGCTTCACGCAAGATGCCATATATAAAATCACAACGGCTTAAATTTTAAATGTAATTTGTTTTTAATGTTACCATTGCCATTAATAAGCAGCTACTAAATAGATAGTGATTGACCTGAAAGACAGATAATAAATTTGAGTCATTACAGCTATAATTACTTATTGCACACATGCGCGAGAGTTACCTAACAAGTAACTACTTCATTATTATCATTTCGGTTGAAAGACGTCCCCTGCTGGACACAGGCCTGTGATTTTCGCATCCATTGAATTCCCGTGACTTTCTTACACCGGGTCATCGGTTCACCTTGTGGGCGGCCTTCCAACGCTGTGTCTATTGGTACGCGCTCGCCACTCAAGACCTTCGGCTCCATCAACCATCCGTGCTAGCAATATGTCCAGCCCTCTGCCATTTAATTTTGTCAATTTTTATGTATCCTTGGTTCTCCCGCGGGAATCTTCTTTTCTGTTTCGGTCTTGCAAGGAAACTCTGAGCATAGCTCCTTGTATGTCACTTTGGGTGACTAGAAGCTTTTTAATGACGCCTGCTTTGAGCAATAACATTTCAGTCGCGTATGTCGTCACTGGCAACACTTGCTGGTCATATACATTCGCCTTGAAACACTGCAGAATGTCAAACTAGAATATACCGCGCAGCTTCCAAAAAACTGCCCAGCCGAGTCAGATTCGATGATAAAACCTCTTTCTCGAAATTAAACTCTTAACTAGACCGTTTGTCTTAGGTAAACGACAACTTTGAGTGTAGAGTCTCCGACATCGGAATTTAACATGGTGTTTAGTAACTTCATATAGGTAACCATAACGAAACAAATCACAATAAAAAAAATATATGTATTTTATTGTTTGTTTGTTTTTACAATAAACACTTTCGATCCTAACTCTCAATATATTCATCACGTTAAAACTTGCACTATTTGTCGTGGTACTCGTAGTTCAGTATAGCAGGCTTCATTTGTGTTCGTAATGCTAATAAATATATAATGTACGTATATTTATATTAATAACATTAAATTAGTAACAATATTCATCTCAAAGAATGAAGCGGTGCCGTATGTTGGCTACGACGAGAAGTCAATAAACTCGTGGACGCGCGAGATATAAAATCTCTGAGCAAAAGACATCAACGAGCCCTGTTACGCGCTCCCGCAGCGCATGCGACGATTCGTAGCACTTGCTGAAAAACAGGCATTTTCCCCTGCATGTTATTTGCATTAATGTTATATTTAAAATTGTTATTTTAAAAACATTTTACCAAAAAATATTTGGAAAAAAGTCGCTGATGTCGTAAGCGGATTTTTAAAAAAGTAATGAATCTAGTGTAGAATTCTGTTTGTTACAAACACGCAGAAAAACACTCTCAGTTTACCTACATCCCATTGTATAGTCACTGTTTTTTTAAACTCAAAGTTCAGTGTGTCCTTTAAAAATTAACGAACATCCTTTCTACCTGATGCCGCTGTCCGAGTGCAAATAAAAAACGGTTTCCCCGCGTAAAGGGTTCACTTCCCATCACAAGAAGGTTGAAGGTACCCGCGCACACAGACATACACAGACAAACACATTCACACGTTGCTATGTAACTTTAGGCATCGACGAGCCAGCGTCCGACAGACATCTCAACGGGGGATAAAATTTCTTCAAAACTAAAGAACACTGTGGATCGATTGATCGGAACTAATATATTTTTAACCGACTTCAAATGAAGGAGGTATGTTTTCGTATGTTCATTACGCGATTACTCTGCCAATTATGAACCGATATTGATGATTCTTTGTTTATTTGAAAGCTGATGGCTTCTCATTTGATCCCATACGAAAAACAAATTTGATCAAGATCTGATGAGTAGTTTTTAAGTTATCCTTAATTATGCGTATTTTCTAGGTAATATAAGGTAACAAAACTAAAAAGAGAAAAAATATTATTTTACTAAAAATTAAACTGACTTCTAAAACAAAACACTACAAAGCGAAAATAATGTTCTTGCCAGAAGTCGGTGTCAAAAACAAAAAAACTAGGTGCCAAAGACAATTTGCTAAAAAGTTTTTTTTTGTTGACTGTTCAGATCAGTTTACTGAGATTCGTAGTAATAATAACCGATTTTATGGTTATTGGTATTAATAATTACCAATAGCTGTTTGGTCACTTTTATAAATATTGTGAAATATAAATTTTGAAGTATAGTTACAAAAAGTTTTTTCTTCATGTAGGTACGTAGAAATGATAGCTGGGACAATTTTCAAGTGGTGGATTTACTAGGTTAGGGGGTAGGTAAATATCGTAGAGATTTATTTTCATGAGAGATAAGGCCCTTAACTTAAAGCGAAAACTGAAGTAAATCTCGTTGATTGAAATAACACTAACAAATTTTACAGGAAAAATAAAACGATACCTCTTACTAACAGAGTCTTTAAGTATCATCAACAAGCACCCTAAGTTTACTGGAAAATGGAAAAAAAAAATCTTCGCAAGATACGGAACTCGCAATAGGCGATTCCAACTGGCACTTTTCTGAGTTTTTTCAAATAAAGTACGTTAGTGTTAATACAATTTAAATCATAAACAATATCGGGTAAAAATATGTTAGTGAAGTTTTAATACGACTTGCATAAAAATATAGAATCAGTGTATGCTACACTGATTCTATATTTTTATGCAAGTCTAATTTTAAAAAGAAAAGTACCTCACATCCACACCCAGAAGTAGATAAATATTTCATTCTTTTTTTTCTAACCACGACAGCAAATCCATTATAGGATTTTATTATCTCACATCAAGGTTTGGAATCGAACATCAACGGAGAGTAGGGTTCGCAGTGGCAATTGAAAATAGCATCTAAGTTGTAAAGCTTACGACTGAAAATCAACCTTCGATCTCGAAGGGAAGTTCAATATTCATAGAGATACGCGAGTTTTTTTGTGGGCTCGGGCTGTGGTTCGGGGATTCCTTTGTGGTTCTCCTCTTAGTCCGTCGTGGCCGCGTTCAGTCCCGTTGTTTACCCTTTGTACACAAGTGATTGTACCGATAATTAAAAGTGGACTTATCCAAGACTGACCAATTAATACTAAAGTCCTTCTTAAATACATTCCTTGTAAAGGTTGTTGTTTTATTTTTAACGTAGCTAATTTAAAACCAGTTTTTTGTGACTTTAATATCTGAAGAGATTATGGTCATTTCTGCGGTCTTAGCTGGTATGTTAAACTAAAATCAGAAGTGACCATAAGACGTTTTTTGCTTTTATGTTGGAGCTTTCAAGAGAATATTTCAATAATAGATCGTGCTAGAATTAATTTTCTAAAGGAACTATTGTATTATTTCATCCTTCTCGTATGGCATATTCATAATGTGATGGTGTTACTATTTTCGCTCAGTCATGATTTAGGCATGCTAAGTCTGTAGGGGCCTCCTGTAGCGCCAACAAAACACGTATTTGGCTTTGAGATCGACGTTCGATCGGGCAAAGTATTACAATTTTATATTTACATCAAACTTCCCAGAAATTCCGAGGAGTGGCTCAACTGTTAATTAGAACGTTTCTGTAAATTGCTGCGCGACTTTTTCTGTTTGATTGCGTTTGTAAATCAACATTGTGATTGTTTAAGATTATCCGATATCATTCTCTCGCGACTTTGATGTAATAGTTGCAAGCTTTGTTTGGCAATCTTTCTGCCCTTACAGTTATGCTTTACAATCTATAGTGTAGTTAAGAAGAATAGGCTCTGACAATAGTAATGTACACAGGTGATTGTCTAATTGTTGCGTCAATTTATAGACTGTTTTATTTTTTAACTCTTTCCCAAGACCACTTAACTATTTCAAAATCATTAACCAACTTTGCATAGATAGGTATCTATAATCATTGAATCGTAAAATCGGAGAAACTGTTTATTCATCACATTGACATCGTATCGTGTACGCACACAATGATACATTGTGGATGAGTGCGCAGCCTCCCGCGCATGTGTTGTAGCTTATTAGTGTGATAAGGACGGAGCATGCTATCCAACTGTGTGTCTGAGAGAAACAGACGCCAACAAGGCTAGCTTTGCCTTATAAGTAGGTATATGAAGGTACGTTTTTATTAACTTGATTCGTTATACGGCTTGCCATTATAATAATATATGGGTACATATAATAACAATTCAGTCCAATTTTAAGATTACCGTCGCATGAAAAAATATAAAAATAAATGCGTATTATTTTTTGGTTGTTGTTGAAAACATAAACAAGTTTTAAGGAAAAATCATGTTTTTATTCAATTTTATAATTAAACGGATTGAATAAGATTCTTTGAGATCCAACAAATCTTGGAATTGTTTTGACTTTGCTCGATACACATCAAATAGAACACCTATTGTAAGTTATCTGAAACAAGCTCTATCAGTGTTTTCATGCATTTTCTTCTAAAGTTCATCTCTTGTGAAATATATCATGACGTCATCGAGTCATTGACTCTGTCTCTGTCAAATCCGAAGTTTGCTTTCATATATTTTGTGTAAAAATAACAGCATCTTTCTGCATCCTATAACATAAGACTCCGTAAACCAATCACAGAGATTATTGAATATCGCCATCTCTCAGTCTTATCTCTTATGACATTTCATTGACGCGGTTTGTTATGAGGCCAATGTTCTATGTTGGACGTTTATGGGCCGATAATATGACATCACGCAACAGTATTAGATACCTTACATATACATTAGTTTGTGACGTGTTTTCCACGCTGTAAAAACCTTTCAGTGTACATATTATGTAGATCATTAGAACGTGGCAAATAATGAACGTTGAAACCGTTTTCACAATGAAGTCTCAGAAACATAATTTCCACTTTAAAGTTTAATATTTCGGAAACACATCTCTGAATCGAAAATAGTTTACGCAAACCCACAAGGTTTTTGAATTTCCTATACAATGGTACCCCACACGATGGAATCACTAAAAAAGAAATCATCCCTGTTTACCTGTATGGGAGGTACGCTAAAAAAGATTTTTCATATTTTATTTTATAATACAACTTTGTAGACATAATTAAATTTAAATTAAATGTATGACCATGTCAAATTACAGCTTCGTGACATCTGCAATCTCTGAGTAAAACTGCGGACTTAGTTATGGACGGACTTGGCCAAACTGTTAGGGTTCCTTGATATTTTACTACGGAACCCTAAAGTTCAGCGAAGGGAGTCGCAAGAGCAGCTAGTATTTATTTATCCTATGTCAACTCATCATATTTAGAAACTTTTAAAACCTTGAAACTATATTTAAAAAAAACGCAACAATGGGTGAATCCTAAAAATGCCACAAATGGTCGGTGCATTTACTAAGTAATTAAGTTATATTAGAATTCGGCGCTGTTAATTTAAAATTGATGTACATCAAAATTTGTAAAAACTATCTCGTTAACAATAGATTGTATTTCCAATGAATGCCTGGAAATTGCCTTTTGAAACTTAATAATTTAAATATAACTTCAAGAAAATATACCTCGCTATGAATTATTGCTTCCATAAATAACTTGGTATAATTGGGTTCGATTAAATAGGAATCAGACGGCAACTTTGGCTCATTAAAATTATTAATCGGCTCGTGCAAATATGTAAAGTTCTGTAATTTGTTAAAGTACAGGATCTTTTCGTTTCAATTCTTACAACTTATAATTTTATATTATTCGCTTAGATACAAGACACCGTCTTTTAACCAATATATCGTGTTATAATTACGTGTTCGATAGATTGTCGATCAAAGCGTATCTACTACTAGATAAATTATGTAGCATGTAATCAAAATGTGTCGGGATTTTATTTTTAATTTTACTTGTATGTAGAGATATTTATTTGTTAATGCACACACAAAACAAACAAACAACAAATACATATGTAATTTTATAAGGTATTTCTGAGATAGGATAGTTGTACTTAGCTTATACAAATCTTCTTCTTCTGCTTTGTTTATCGATGTCAAATAAAATTTTCAAATGTTATGTTTGGCTCAATGTTCAGTATAATTATATTCAACTAGTTTCTGCCAGCGGCTTCGCCGGCGTGAATGTCGAGCATTATCCCAAGGGAACATGTTACCGGGATAAAAAGTAGCCTATGTGCTATTCCAGACTATAATCTAGCTCTGTGCCAAATTTCATCCAGATCCGTTCTGGCGTGATTGAGTAAGAAACATACATTCATCCATCTAAACTTTCACATTTGTAATATTCAATATACACAACCAAAAAATTATTTAAAGTTTTTATGATTAAGAGATATGTGTATTATTCAAAATAATTACATTGGCTGCCTCTTGGAAACTTACATAACGTTTTCTTCCTGTTTAAGAGCCTTCCACCGCTTTAATGCCGCAAAACGGTTCCTTTCTTCCTTTAATTTATACTCTTATAGTAACGGTTAGATTAAAAAGTTTGAAAAATATATATATTTATTATTGATTCATGTACATTATTTGTGAAACGTGTTTTTTTTCGTGTAACTAATAGTTTTGCCTTAAAAAAAATTAACAAAACGATATTTTTTCGTTTTTTTGGATACTCCTCCAAAACGACTTGGAAGTTTAAAATATTTTTACACAGTAAAATTGATGGTTAGAATTTCTTTATAACTGAAATAGCATATGTAAATCAAAGAATATCTTGCAAACGAAACTGTCCAAAAGGATGTTCAATATTCTGGCTCCGACCGGGGTCACGGCCAATACTGCGTTAACATTGGGGAATATATACGGCTTAAGACAGAAAGAGCCATGATTATTTCAAGGTCTGTAGAAAAATGCATCTAGATCAGGGTTTCCCAATCTAAGGGTAGTGACCCACTAGTGGGTCGCGAACGAATTTTTAGTGGGCCCTGTCTGTAGAACGACGCACCATCCGACCGTGCCAACGGCCGGTGTGGAATATCCACCCATTTATCATCGTTAAAAAAGAACTTTGACGACTATTTCGATGAGGAGATGAAATAGCTCGATTTATTTCAAGACCACCTACTAACTAGTATGTCAACAAAAGCAAGTGATTTATCGAGAAGAACTAATTTATTTATCAGAAGATTCGTCACTAAAATAAAGTTATTGCAATTAATAATATGATGAAAATTAAAACTAAATACCGAAATAAATTGGACATATCAAACTCACTGAAATTAAAAGTAACTCGAGATGAAGTTGATGTCAAAACTGTAACGGCGAAACATAGGAAACAATATAATCATCCTTCCCATTGAAATAACTTTTTGTTGTAGTTATTTGATTAAGTATTAAAAATTGTACCTAAACTTTGTTTTATTTGAAAAATCTTTTTATTCATATTGGTAACGGTTAAATTTCCTAGAGGCGGGTCCCGAGTTTGGTAACTTGTTTTAGATAGGTCGTAGTCCAGACAACTTTGGGAACCACTGATCTAGATAGTTAATCAAATCATTTTATGTGTTAGTTAAACGACACAATTATAAGAAAACAATATTTCACAATACCAATGTAATAAAAATAACATTATACAGTCGCGCCAGCATCTCTAATGGAAACGTCTATAAACATAAATTGTGCTTATCTGACAAAGATAGCACTGTTAATAAGGAAAGTTATACACTTTGTACATTATAGACCTATTCCCAATTTTACATCCGCATCGTAAAATCCATTTTATCAACGGTGTCGAACTGCCTCATAATGTACAGCTAGCATCTGCGCTTGCCTGAGTAGTGTTTAATCCCAAAAGAACATACTACCGGGATAAAAATGTCACGTCACGAGGTCCCAGCGCTAAGAAAGAAAGTTTGGTTCAAATAAATCTCAGATGGCGCGATATGCCCCGATTTGTTATCGAATTGTGTGCTAAACTAAAATTTCCTGTAATTGAACATAAAAATTGTGTGTTCTTGTTTAATCAACTCTCCTAAATTATGGAATCTTGGGCTCTTAATTCACATTTCAAAGATTATTTGAACGGATCATTTAAAATTAATGCCAAAGCCAATAGATTGTGCGGTTTTAAATTTCTGAAGCATGCCACTCAATGAACCGAACGCGATCGATGTACAAGAAAAAAAAACAGATTTATAATCAGACGAAAAACGCTAGTTTCGTCGGCACGGTTTCTTTGTATGGGATGAGGCCTCTGTATGCTAGTATTATATTATCTGTGCCTATGTCCAGACCCAGCTCCAGTATTTTGAAAATTATGATAATTGATAGTTTTTCAAACTAAAACCCCGTCAACGAAATTAATGTTCAATGGTTTCAAAATAACACGTTAAAAAATTATGAATCATTTGCGCGCGAGTCCGACTGACACTTGTCTAGATTTTTTGTTTAATAAATCTTTTTAAAGAACCAAAGAGCAGGAAGATATATAACTTATAATTGGTCACCGTAAATTGACCGTTTATTTATACAAATGACCTAGCTATTGCACCACAAATAGTTTGCAGAATGATTATAGCCGTATGCTGGGATACACTAAACTATTCCCATTTCCTGTAGCACGTGTTATGCTAAATTTAAGCTGTAAATTGATGTTAATATAATGCATTTCTGATACCGATTCATAATTATTGCGTTTGTATCTATTTTACAATTCCCGTGGACAGCTAACATAAACTATTCATTATCTGTGTAATTGGAACTCGATAAAGGCGGCAAAAATATATGTAAATTGTTTGCGCAGCTAAAATTAAGGGTTTAATGACTTTATACTTCAGCTGAATTTTTATGATTCCTCCGAAAATAATACAAATAGCTAATATCGATGACATCGAAATATTCAGGATACGATTTTTAGGGTTCCGTACCCAAAGGGTAAAAATGTACCGTACGTAACCTATTACAAAGACTCCACTGTCCGTCTATCTGTCTGTCTGTCCGTCTGTCATCAGGCTGTATCTCATGAACCGTGATAGCTAGACGGTTGAGTTTCACAGATGATGTATTTCTGTTGCTGCTATAACAACAAATACTAAAAACAGAATAAAATTAATATTTAAGTGGGGCTCCCATATAACAAACGAGATTTTATTGCCTTTTTTACGATTATGATACGGAACCCTAAGTGCGCGTGTGCGAATCGCACTTGGCCAGTTTTTATAATAATCCCGTAAATGTGTGCGCCATGAAACATGACAAATTAATAATTTGTATGTCAAGCATCTTTTGAGATATGATCGCTTTCTTGGAAGCCCCTGAGGTCGTTATGAATTTTATAAGTTAACGTCAAATAAATTTTGGAAAATATGTAATCAATTTCTCCTGCCTCGTAAAACATGCACGTAAGATTATTTGCTTTTCGAGGGAAGCAAAAAATGTTCAAGATTGTTAGTTGAGACGTTTGAGAACGTTCCAAGGTATAGCAATGAACCTTATCTAACGTAAGCGTAGGCGATTGTGTAGTATATGTAATTAATGTAATTCTATCTAAATACGAACTAATAGATACCGTGGTCGGGCCGTGGTCAGTTTAATGGTTGATCGATGTCTGCTAATTGTATACAGTAGGAATATTTTTATAGTGTCTGCTATCTAACGTTAGTTTTTTTTATAATCTATAGGCTCGCGTTTGACCACTATCCTGATGTTAAGCGATGATGTGGTCTACGGTGAAGCACGCTTGCCTAGATGAAATCTATTCACTCTTGACTTAAAGACCCCAAGGTTGTAGATAATAATATATAAGATGCTTAGATTTATAAGACGTACTCCACATTGGGCACCCGCTTTAACGGCACCTGACGTCTTCCACATACGGCACCTATCAATATGTTTTCGCAGGTGCCATTAGTGGAATAATTTATTATTTTAAATTGTATAACCCATTTGTAAACCCATTTGGCACCTATGGACCAGTAGGTACTAGTGTTGGGTCAAAAAACGGATTATAATCAGTAGAGAGTTTAATAACATGACAAAAATTTAACTACCTCTTTTGCTTTTTTAGTTAGATGTTGAATATTATTAGCATTTATACCCAAACTACCAGGAGGCCAGAATCACAAAGAAGTCTTAGTGTTTGCGGGACTGAAATCATTGCCGGTAAAGACTCTATCTTAAGTCATCATCATCATCATCATTTCAGCCGAAAGACGTCCACTGCTGGACATAGGCCTCTCCCAGGCACCACATTCGCCACATTGACCGATCCCGTGCGTCTCCCATCCAGCGCCTTCCCGCAACCTTAACCAGGTCATCAGTCTACCTAGTGGGAGGCCTTCCAACGTATCGTCTTCCGGTTCGCGGTCGCTATTTCAGAACTTTTCGGCCCCACCGGCCATCCGTTCTGCGAGCAATGTGCCCTGCCGACTGCCACTTAAGTTTAGCAATTCGCCGGGCTACGACGGTAACTTTAGTTCTCCTGCGGATATCATCATTTCTGAAGTGATCACGCAAGGAAATGCCGAGCATAGCCCTCTCCATTGGCCTTTGGGTGACTTTAAGCTTTCTGATAAGGCCCATTGTGAGCGACCATGTCTCGGTCCCATAGGTGATCACTGGCAACACACACTGGTCAAAGACTTTTGTCTTGTGACACTGCGGTAAATTGGACGAGAAGATACCACGCAACTTCCCGAACGCCGCCCAGCCGAATCGGATTCGACGGTTGACCTCTTTCTCGAAGTTGGACCTACCCCACTGGATCGTTTGTCCCAGGCAGACATAATCGTCTACAACTTCGAGTGTAGAGTCTCCGATCTTGATAAGAGTGGTGCTACATGGGCGTTCACCATGACCTTGGTTTTGTCCATGTTCATTTTAAGACCCACTCTTTTGGAAGCTTTACTGAGGTCGTCGAGCATTTTACTGAGGCTTTCCATGGTCTCAGCCATGACCACTATGTCGTCGGCAAACCGAAGGTTAGTGATGTACTCGCCATTAACGTTGATGCCTAGGCCCCTCCAGTCCAGAACCTTGAATACATCCTCCAGCGCAGCAGTGAACAGTTTCGGAGAAATGACGTCTCCCTGTCTCACGCCACGCTGGAGAAGGATTGGTTTCGAGGTCTGATCCTGAAGACGGACTGACATGGTGGCGTTTTTGTACAAACACTTCAACACCTCAATGTACCGGTAGTCGATCTGGCACCGTTGGAGAGACTGCAGTACAGCCCAAGTCTCGATCGAATCGAAGGCTTTCTCGTAGTCCACAAACTCTAAACAGAGAGGCAGGTTATACTCTTCGGTCTTCTGTATAACCTGCCGCAAAGTATGTATGTGGTCTACGGTGCTAAAGCCTTTTCGGAATCCGGCTTGTTCGGGAAGCTGGAAATCATCAAACCTGCGCGCGAGACGATTCGTGATGACTCTTGAAAACAACTTGTAGATATGGCTAAGAAGTGAGATGGGCCTATAGTTCTTCAGCCGGGCATTGTCGCCCTTCTTGAAGAAGAGTACCACCACACCCCTGCACTATGCCTGTGGCGTTTTGCCCTCGAGTATGACGGAATCAACCAGCATCTGAAGGGCCTTAAGGACCGGTTTTCCACCCGCCTTCAGGAGATCAGCCGTCATTCCCTCATCACCCGGCGCCTTGTTGTTTTTAAGCTGTTTCAGAGCCATCCTAATCTCGTACAGGCTGACGTCCGGGATATCTTCAGTATAGTGACGGGTCAACCTAGCTCTTGGATCGTTTGCTTGACTCGCAACGGGCTTGCTGACTGTGTACAAATGCCCATAGAATGTCTCGATCTCCCTCAGAAGCTCCGGTTTGGCGGATACGATCCTGCCATCGTCGGTCTTCAGTTTCGTGAGCTGGCTCTGCCCAATGGCCAGATCCCTTGAAAAAACCTTGGAGCCTTTATTTCGCTCAATCGCGTCTTTAATACGCTCGGTATTAAAGCGGCGGATGTCTCTTTTCAAGGATTTAGAGATCTGTCTATTGAGCTGCCGGTATTTGCACGCCTCATCTGAAGACTACAGGATCATCTCACGCCTCTCCTTCATAAGCTTAAGGGTAGGATCAGAGAGCTTTTTGTTTCTATCTGTACGACGGGTCTTGAAAAACTTAGACCCGACCGTATGGACAGTTTCCACGAACCCGTCGCTATAGTCATCCACGGAGCTACCTAGGCACTCGAAACGATTCTGGAGTTCGAGCTGAAAGCTCTCGGGGTTTAGGACCTGAATCTGTGCTGGACCTGGCGTGGACTTCATCAGTCGAGACCTTTCAAGCTTAATATGCCTCTTACCATGCGGTGATCGCTCCCGGTTTTTACCGAATTGATCACAGAGAAATCATTGAACATTTGCTTCTTGGTTGACATGATGAAGTCAATCTCATTTTTTGTTGCACCGTCGGGGCTCTGCCAGGCCCACTACCTCTGTTCACGCTTTTTGAAGAAGGAGTTCATCATATAGAGGCCCACTTTCTCCATAAAACTGGCCAGTAGGTGACCCCGGTGGTTCCGACGTCCAACTACTCCAAATTGCCCCAGTTGCAGCTCATCCTCGTCTTGTTTGCCCAGTTTCGCGTTGAAGTCCCCCATGACAACGGTGAAGTGAGTTTTCAAACCATGCATGGCTCTGGAGATATCCTCATACATGGTCTCTATCTCGTCATCGGGGTGTGCCGAGGTTGGGGCGTAGACCTGTATGACCTTCAGCGAATATCTTGAGGATATTCTGAGTATAAGGTGCGCCACCCTGGTTGACACACTCTCGATATTTAGCACGTTGTTCACAAGGTACTTGTGGACGATAAACCCGACACCACCCTGGGACTGCCGGTCACCCTCTCGGATATAGAGCAGGTTACCGGATTTGAGGATTATCGAGTCCTCCCCCTCTCTTTGGACTTCAGATAACCCTATAATACTCCATCGCAACCTGCTCAATTCCTCTTCGAGTTCGGTGATCTTCTCGTCGGTCCGAAGTGTGCGCGAGTTGTACGTTGCCAGGTCCAGTCGTCGGTTGTTGGGGTAGCCGGATCTCGTCCGGAGATTTTTAGCACCCCTTGCCATGCCGTAACCTCGATCGTTACCGTAGTCGAGGGTAGGCAGGCTGCCGGGTACTAGGGGCCATTTTTAATTTGTGCTATTCATTGCCATAATCGCCACGCTTGGCAGACGGGTTGGCGATCGCAGTTTGGTTGTTACAGAAGCACAGAGAACGCTGCTGCCCATTCTCTGGTTTGTCCCTTAGTCGCCTCTTACGACACCCACGGGAAGACATGGGATGGTGAAATTCTTAACGTCCGGCACCATACGGAACAATCTGGTCTATCTAGTCAATCGAGTCTATCTTAAGTACCAGGAGATTATAATCGTGAGGAAAAGTTTTACTGAGGCTGGAATCATGAGATGTAAAAAGAGTCACGGGATATTTTAGATTCTGACCTCCTGGTACTCCGTTAATCTTTACCGCTTATGAGTCTAGGCCCGCAAATACTTCATCATAATTCTGGCCTCCTGGTAGTTTAGGTATAAATGCTTATAATTTTCAACATCTAACTAAAGAAGCAAAGGAGTAAGTTATATTTTTATGTTTTTATTAAATTCTCTTCAGAATTTCATTTTTAATTTTGGCTTCCTAAAAAAAAATACGTCCTAACACTAGTACCTAATCCGTAAGTGCCAGACGTGGAATATAATTTTATATAGTAAATTATTCCACTAATGTGGAATACCTCAGGTCCCAAAAAATCAGGTGCCGTCAAAACGGGTGCCTCATGTGGAATACGTCATTTATAATTTGTGATGATGGGGGAGCGCCTCTGATAGTAAAAAGATGGGCACAAGATAGGTAAGATCTTATGTCCCCTAGCTGGGGCAGAGTGCGTCCATAGTAGACATCCATCGCGACCAGTCTTGAAACATGTATATACCTACTTTATTACTGCGACAGTAACATAAGTATTCGTAGGAACACCAGTGAAACAGCAACAACTCACAATTTAATCGATAAATATTTAAAAATAGAGACGAAATTCGCTAAATATAGAACATAAAAATTCTCAGATTCTCTGTATAGTTTTAATGTCGGGTGTGAGGCACTAGGCAGGACTTAAGGTTATACATTCTCTCACTATGTGCGACCTCGAGGGCAGGGTGTCTGTCCGGCGGGGTCCGAACTTGCGCCGACATTGTGGCGAGGACCGCGGCAAGGGCGCGCCTCTCACTCGCCGACATACGTCACACGAATGTTTTTCGGATACGACATTGCTGGTCTTACGATGTATTAATGACTTCCAAGATTATTTTTAGTCAGAAAATTGAGTGAAGTATTCGTACATGTGTCAGTATGTAAGTAAACAAAATAGTTAATCATAATCTGTCACGCTAGGGCTGGTAAAAACCCTTCGCTTGATTCCTTTGTTTATAATGATCAGAATTATTGTAAAATAAGATATTAAGTTGCATAAATAGTTTCGAAAATCGTCGGATTTGATTTTTATATGTTTTATTGCCTTCTTTTTAAAATACTTTTAATTAACTTGATTTTTATATGTCGAAATATCGCAACTTTAAACAAAAGCAATTTAAACAAGAGCAATTTCACGTCCTGAAAGATTGGCAAAGAATTGAAAGTTACGCTCTAGATAAGTGGCATCCGATGTCAGCGAGGGCGATAGTCGATATGTCAAAATGTAAGGGATTGATCACGTGATTTTTTACATCGCTTAGCAATCCCATACAATTTTGACTTTTTGACAATCGCTATCGCCACGCTTTCGATGATAGAATGTCCCTTGTTTAGAGCCTGTTGTCTAATAATAATCACATTACATAACATCACGACTGTATTCCCTAAAGGGTTACCGAGGTCACGGGGTCCCAGCGCTAAGAAAGAAAATTTGGAATAAATGTCACTAGACGGCGCGAGATGCGCCGATTTGTTATTGATATTATATTTGAATTGTATGCAAAAGTTAACATTTCATGGAAATGAACATAAAAGCTGTATGTTTTTATTTAATCAACTCTCCTAAGCACAATATTATGGAACATTGGGCTCTTAATTCACATTTCAAAGATTATTTGAACGGATCTTTTAAAATTGATGCCAATAGATGGCGCAGTTTTAAATTTCTGAGGCTTGCCACTCGATTGTTAAATTTGTATTGTAACATTTTGGTACAATGAAACTGTTGAAACGTGCAAAAAATACTATAAAACAAATCGTCACTGTATTTAAAGAAAAAATATTCACGTACCGAGTAAACCCTTTTACTTGCAAGTCGCTGCTAACACCATCTATCTATCGCCGTGGAACAGAGCCGAATGCGATCGATAAACAAAAAATAATCAGTTTAATCTGACGAAAAACGCTAGTTACGTTGGCACGATTTATGGTATGAGGTATCTTTACAGTATTATATTATCTGTGCCGAGGTTCACCTATATTAGCACACTCACATTTTGCCAGTTATGATAAGTTCCATTTTTAATAGGTGCCGAAGCCTATTGCCATCAAACGTGTACAACGCATACACGTGTACGTGTATGCGCTGCTACTGAGAAAGTTCAGATAGAAATATAAAAAATCTCGACCCGTGAATCGAACCCAGGACCTCTTCTAAGCATTACGCTTGCGACCACTAGACCTGTTTCCGACCCTACGTGATTTATTTAGTTTGACGTAAGGTCAATGAGACGCGGCTCATTTCACTGTATCTACACGGCAGTACTTGTAATAAACTTAATATCTAAAATTATTACGCTGCTCCTTAAAATTTAGGCACAATTTTTTGATCGGTAGTTAACTAAACCAATGGTTAAATTAGCTATTGCTAATCAATGGTTTTAAATTTCTGATAGTCGCGTTTTTTAACTAAATGTTGCCATCATTAACGGTCAATTAAGTTGAAGAGTTAATTATTTGATCATTTATTAGAATAAGGGCCGATGACACCAATGCATCTAATCGCGATTAGTTCAACTAAACTCAGTTTATGCAAATACAGCGTTCTGATTGGTAGTTTCTCAGCGGTCTCAACTAATCGCGATTAGATGCATTGTTGAAATCGGCCCTAAAAATTGCGAATAAACGCGATTAACCGAAAGAAACCATTGGTTTGCATATTTAACCATTGGTTAGCGACGGATACAAAAAAAAACTGGGCCTTAGTAAGTAACCCATACGTCGTTCATTAGGTCCGGGTATAATCTTTATGAGCACCGGAATAAGGCAAGAAGTTATCATTTCTCAGTTGGCTAGAACATTATAAATTATATGCGTTTTGTTAGGAGAACCGCCAACTGCGGCATAAAATAGGTACAATGTACATTTATTGTTATGTTAGTAGTCTATCTAACAATAAACTAGGGATTTGTGTGGTACTGTAGCCCCATAGACATCGTTACTTCGTTTGTCCATTACTTTGATTGAGTATCATTTAATATTTTATATATGCCTGCTTCTGTAAACTGTATGGTTCTTGTTCTATACAGATATTGAATTTTCTGTACCTTCATTAAGTACAAATCAATCGCCAACCTTTAATTTACCGTTAATTGTTAAATAAATTAAAATGGTTTTAAGAACGTCAACATGAGAGAATTTTTAAAGTTTTTATCAGCTACCTATTTGGTAAAGATAAAGTTTATCTTTTAAATTGAATGCAATCTATGGATGGACGTTGTGTTGATCATTAAGCGAATACTTGGAGTACATTAAAAAAAGAAAGCCTCAAGGAGCAATATGGAAGGTTTTTGTGTGGCGCAGTGGGTTCCGTACGCACCGCTGGCGCACATACAAGGAGTTGCGAGTCTTGCGATCCACCGCGTCCGCTGCGTCGCGATGTAAATGATCCCCTTGAATAATGTATCCCTTTCCCGGCCATCTCTCTTCTACCACCAACGTATAAGGCACACGACAATCAACCGTTACTTCTAACTGCTCTCCTTCTATGTCAGCTTATCATGAAGTAAGCAAATTGTCGATGTGATTACAATAGCCACTTTTGGATTTTGTAAAATATTACTATCATATTTTGGATCCTCTGCTGGGTAATGAAAGATTTTTCACCTCTAGGTAAATTAGGGGTTTACCTAGAGTGCTTAAACAAACCAATAAGGTTATTTTTAATTGAATATAAGACTCTTTATCATATAACAAAGTCGCAGTCTTCATATTTTGGTGTACAATCAAGTATATTCTATTCTATTCTATTCATCGCAAGTCAACAGCATAATAGTTTAAGAGCTAAGTGCGAAGTGTATTTATTTTGTTATGACGTAGGTATGTATATTTGTTATAACATAGGTGCAATAATTTCGCTTTATGTTGTCTGTTCTGAGTTCATGGCCTTCCGAAGAATTGTAATAAAAAATTGCAACGTATTATCCGTGGAAACCACGCACTATTGTTTAGTTTACCTTTATTCCGGTGGCCGACTCTACCTCATTTATTTATTTTGGCGTAAGGTTCAATGATACGCGGTTCATTATAAAGTATGTTTTTTGAAGGTTCATAGATACAAGACTGGCCGCCCTGAAGTTGTCTTTCCGACGCGTAAGGCACGGCGCGCTGCTGTTTTTGTATAAGATTTACTACTGTGCAGTCATTGTAGCCAACTTCAGGGCGGCCAAGAAGTTTGGCGAGAACAATATACTGTAGCGCTCTTACCCTCAGTTTCCCAGCTCAAAATTATCGCAGAATTAGTGTGACAAACTGTCAAGCACGCGTTATCTGCTGTGATTGGTTGAATGAATTTTCAACAGCCAATCACAGCAGACATACGGTTAGGATAGGTTAATTTTATGTAAGTCTGTTTTTCTGGATAATACGTGTTCTCAATGGGATAGCCCTAAAAACAACTACCCAGGAGCCGTAGGGAAAATGCACATAATTATGATACAAATGACTTATACCTATCACTACATACTACAAAAATGACGAACACCCATATTGAGCGAATTTTTATTTAAATGGTTATAAAATGAGTTTTCAAAAAACGATAATTCAACATTCATATTCTTTATTGTTCACAAAATAAACATATACAAAAGGTAAACTTATGCACAAAGACTCTTTTTTTGCATAAGTTCTCTGGCAGCAAACCTCAGTGTTATAGAGATATTTATAAAATTAGGACAGTTAACAAAAGCGCACAAAAAACACTTAAAAACATTTGAATATTTCAGTTCTTACTAAATAAATAGACTACGCAAATACGTGTACAGCACACAATGCATAAACATAATACATACATATATCTAAAGTTTATACATATTTATGCGTCATGTTGACAGGAAATGTTCAACTTTATTTATAAAGAAGTCTAAGAACCAATTTACACGATTCTCATTTCAATATTGGTCATTCGATTTCTTCATTTCATCTCTTGTTTAACCCCCTTGAGAGATTCATTTTCAAAAATCTGTCATCATCCGTGATCCGCAGCCCAATTTCACCCACTCATCAAAATTGGGACATAGATAAATGAGCGTAGTAGCGAGTATAGTACTAAATTCTTAATACGTTTTGAAGACCACAATGCTCATTGCTCACTAGGTACTTAATAAGATCCTGCCTGGATCGCGAAAAATTTGAAACAGAGTCAATGTGGCCCTGGCACAAGCAACTGAAAGAACACGGGTGGGTTTTAGTCAGTAAAAGTCTGACACGCCCTCCCGCAGCCGTCTTGCGTAAGTGCGCAAAGAGTTTAAACTCTATCCAACCGACCAAATCACACAAAACGGAAATCCACATCGCGTCATTCATCTCGCATGTGATTGGTCTAATGCGGCTTTACTCAGAGCAGGAGAAGCTATAAGAGAAATCAATGTATCTGTACAAACAACATCGATATATCATAAATGATGTTTGTTTAGAATCTAGAAATGTATAATCTTATAAATATTCTAACAAGCTTTAGCAATATAGGTTATAATGAAACTTGGCAAATAAAACCGTCTATGATCTCAGCGAATCGCTATTTAGTGTAGGTTCGCACTGACTCATTTTTAGTTGCGGAAAACGAATTCGTTATTTTACTAAAGCGAATAAGCACGCAGTACGTATTATGTTAATTATAGGAAGAACTTTACGTTGCTATCAAATTATTTAAATAAGGTAGCATAATTGCGTCTGCTTAGAATTACTAATTGTTCATAAAGTAAAACATCGAGACCGTGGGTACAGTAGGTCGCACGTCAGTGGAAGTGGCAACAAAACGAATATAAGCTGGCCTCGCATTCTATTGAAACTCCGTACTACGCTAGACCAGCTCAAGGTCAAAGTGTAACGAACCACTGTCGTGGTCAAAATCTCGTTTATAAGATCCATCCCTCTTCTCGATTCGCGATACGGCATGTTCTATCTTGTCATGAATATTAAAGAAAATATAGTAAATGGTTGGGCATGAATTGAATTCATTATATGACGCATGCAGTTGCCCTTAGAAAAGCATCTAGCTTGTCTAGAATTAAGAAGCGATTATATGCCCTAGGAGCGAGTCGGAATACCACCGGTGTCGCATTAAATACAGCCGAGAGACATTGTATTGAGATTTAAGTGCAAATGATTGTGTACTCTATTGTTATTTTCATTGATACGAAAATTGCAGTGCTGTGTTAGGCAAGGCGCGCGAGCGGGTCACGACTGACGCGCGCGCGCTCCTGACCTTGCCGCGCGCCTCGCAGAGGTCACACTCTTGTGTTGATGCACACCACGCTTTCCATAGTTTCAAGCGCATCTTCTAACCACCGCAAATAATCTTTAGGACATGATTTTCACGGTATTAAACCTAAATATTTGATTTACGCTTTATAGACAAAGTGATGCGAAGCATTCCAGAGCTTTCGTTATGTAATAGTTAATTTATTATATTTATTGAAGTGTGTCTACCACTGCGTCATTGTTTACAATTAGGTTAAGCTTGTGACGATTGGTAAGTTATATTTTATTTTGGTATCTGAACACCATCGTAATTACCGAACCTTGTTTGCACTTAATGGTTTCAATTAGTTATGTACAGTTCCGGGTCGATTACGTACCTCACATTGTTAGGTATCTTTAGTATAAATATCTTAAGAATAGCGCTACTGTAGTACTGATATATTAAACTTGCATTATAAGAAATTATAGCTGTACTTGCAATACCTAAGTGACATATTTTACGCGAATAATAGGAGAAAAGGCACTGGCGGAGGAATGAGAAATGCCGCCATAACAGGGCCTGCGCACTTTCTCCAGCCGAGGCTCTCACTCGGTGAGTCGGTGCACCCTTTGCAGAGTAGATAGTTAGCGTGAGGACTTTATGAGCAATTAATTACATTGCTTGTGACATTTACAAGCTTTTTGTGTGGATTTGGAAAACATCAGTCTACAGATCAGATTACTCCACATAGGACAAAAAATATGGCAAAAGGAAGATGTTTAAATAAATACTTACCTAAGATTTACGCAAAATAGTCGCGCTTAGTCCTGGAGTAGCGGAAACAGCCGATACAAAAAACTAAACTAAAACTACCTAAGATTTTCTTGTATACCTAGTAATACCTACAGTTACTGAGTGAATCATACACGACTTGTTAGCATATTGTTATTGCAGATAGACGGAACTAAAAGTACCGTACTCCTATAATGAGTAATCTATTCTGAGGATTCACGTCAGATATAAAAAACATAAATAAAAAAAATAACATCGGCTTAATTTGTTGATAACAAATTTATTACAAATCACTTAATTGATTGCGGAAATGCGTCGTTTGCGGTGGATGTCATCTTTTACTAAATAAGAACCTGCTTAAGAATTTCGCAATGACTAAGTGCGGTGCGAGACGAATTAAGTGGAAGGAAGTTACGTTTCTACGCGTGTAGGTACCTATGTATTACCTGTTACCTTATGTGACATTCTTGAGGAAGTCGCGCCGCATTTATACCTATCTGCTCTACACTTAATAATGATAGTACTATGGCTATCATTATTTTGAAGTCTAGATAAGTGCATATTATTATGTAAAAACTTACTGTGTAGGCATCTAGGCATTCGTGATAGTGCCGCAAATTGGAATACTTTATACCATTTAACTCGGTAACTGTTATTGCAAAAAATCCCGAAAATACCTATACGTTCTACATGGATTTTAAATTGAGTTAGTCAGTCCTACAGTCGCCAACGACCTTCAGGGAACAAAACGCGCAATCGTTACACACCCGCGCGACCCAAAATTCATTTTCTTGTACTTTCCTTATTATTTTATGACTTAAAAAAAAAGCCTCAGATCAAAATTTAGATACTAAAATTGTCTTTGAGATGGTGTCAATTTCATTAAAATAGTTCCGGCGGTTTTGGTGCAATTGTCTTTTTTTTCCGTGTTAGACATTAATATTACAAATGAATTCCCACAAATTATACGAATAAAACTCAAAATTTTCTTAAATTAAATTATTAAGAAAATGTAACAAATATTTTTTCCAAAAAATTACGACTAGCCGTTTAGATGTGATTCTCATTTTAAAAACGTTCTTAACTTCTTAGGACACTGTCCATAACTTTTACATTTTTTAAATAATACGTTTATTTAAAAAATGTCTGCAAGAACTTGGATAATTTACCCAAAGCCTTTTCTCGTAAGATCTTGCTACAAATAAGGATAAAAAAGTCATTGTACCAATTGAAGTTGAAGTACCACCTACTATAAAAACCACAAAGTGTAGAGGAAACTTTGCAGGTACGTCTTTTAAGGATTTTACGCGCATGAGGAAGAAGTTTAAGATTTTGCATAGTTACAGTACGATTCAGACTTAATGGCGGCTCGGAACACGAGGCGAGTTGCGCAATAGCAAATTCATGTGACAGCGGGGATGCGGGTTGGATACTGCGTTGCGAGTAGCGCACTTGACAGCCACCATTAAGGTTGAATTGTAGGTAAGACTGTAAAGTTTATTTGGAAGAAATACAAAAAGCTATAATTAAGGTTCAATTTCGACCACTGGTTAACTACTACAGTTATATTAAATACTTACTTCTGCCAGCGGTTTCGCCCGCGTGAAAAGAATTTATCCCAAAGGTAACATAATACCGGTATTGAAACTAGCCTATATGCTATTCCAAACTGTAATCTATCTCTGTTCCAAAGGAGTGTATCGTGTCTGTGATTTCAATATTATCCAAAAATAGAATTTATATTTTCGGTTTTTTCTATCCGTGTCCTTTACTTTATATGTAACGACAACAGATCAGGTTTCTCCACTTGGACATTTGTATGCACCTTATTGCATTGTAATAAGGGTTCATTTCAAGATCAGAAAAATAGTAATATCTCGTGAACTCCGAAAAATAAATAAAAATGTTTTCTAATTATGAATATAGCGTGTTTTTTCTACAATATACAACCGAATTCATAAAGATACACTCATTTTTTCAAAGGGGCCCAAGTTCCCTTACAAAATGGGCATTTCTCTTTCTTCCAGATCCATTCAGCCGTTCTGGCGTGATTGAGTAAAAAACATACATCCATCCAAACTTCTACATTTATAATATTGGTACGAAAACGAACTATACTCAGAGGATGCAGGAATATTTGTTTTGCAATTTTATCTGTAATTTTTTTTACGTTTAAAAAATACCCGTTCTTATTGCCCTAATCACCGACGCGATCGCGGCCTGCATTTCTATCGTCAAGGTTAGCGACGTTATGTAGACCCTTAAATTTTTGTACTGTTTTAGCTACATTGAACACTTATTTATGATATGGGTATTTTAAAACATGATACTTAATAATACAATTATTACCTAAACATCATCAAATCAATAAAATCAAATATTTAGTTATTTACCTTACAGACTTAGGTATATTCAAACCTTGAACTTTACAAATTTAAAATCGAGTGACGAACACATAAAATTTATTTATCATAATATCATTATATATCACATTGATATAATATTCAATTTGCGGGAAAAGCTAGGCAGGCCGAAGTATATTTTAAGTTTGTAGAGTGTCCCACGGCTATGGGACCCGGCAAATAAATTAAATATTGTACATAGGATATCTCCTTTATGGAGACATTTTTTACTATGAAATGTAAACGTATTTAGTAGTGACAAAAGAGTTCAACTTTAATTGCGTAGGTATTACCTAAGACGCCAGTCAAATGCGAGTTGAACTTGCATACGTCGGGTTCCATACCATTCTGTTAAATATTCTCACATGATTCTAGGACAAGGGCAAGTTATAGGACTTGTGAGTGTCGAATTATGCGGCACTGCGAAACTTGATTTCAGTTTTTATAACTTCTTATACTACACTCAAAGTTGTGGACGATTATGTCTACCTGGGACAAACGGTCCAGTTACATAGGTCCAACTTCGAGAAAGAGGTCAACCATCGAATCCGACTCGGCTGGGCAGGGTTCGGGAAGTTGCGTAGTATCTTCTAATCCATTATTAAATCATCGTCCGACTTACCACAGTGTCTCATGCCGGGCCTTGGTTCAGACCATGGTCCGGAGCGAGGAGGAGTGGTAGGCGGTCGCCTCCTTCTGCGAAGCAGTAATGCTAGCAAAGGAGGAGGCCGACCGCATCAGGCAACGGCGCCCTCGCCGCCGCCGCCGGGATCCCAATCCCGATATCCAGCCACCGTAGACGCGGGCTCGTGGACAGCGAGCCATGGGTAGCTCGCTGTCCGATTGTCCGGTAACTACCCGGACCGAGCCAAGGCGTCGACGGCGCGCACTGTTCCCGCGCGCCTCAAGGAGTTGTCAGCAAAGAGAGGGTCCAGCTGGGTTGAAGCCTACCGGGGTTCGGGGTTAACCGAAAGGAAGCTAGAGCCCCAGTACGAAGGCTAGAAGGAACGGCGCGGGGTTTTTAGTCAGTACAAGTCTGACACTATTTCCCGCTCCACCCAAGAGCAGGATTGGTCATAAGATGATTTTCCCCGACGACAAAAAAAAAAAAAAAAAACCACAGTGTCTCATGACAAAAGTCTATGACCAGTGTGTGTTGCCAGTGATTACTTACGGGACAGAGACGTGAACGCTCAAAATGGGCCTCATTAGAAGGCTTAAAGTCACCCAAAGGGCAATGGAGAGAACTATGCTCGGTGTTTTCTTGCGTGATCGAATCAGAAATGAAGACATTCGCAACAGAACCAAGGTTACCCACATAGACCGAAGACTTGCTAAACTTAAGTGGCAGTTGGCAGGGCACATTGCTCGCAGTACGGATGGCTGTTGGGGTCGAAAAGTTCTGGAGACCGCGACCGCGTACCGGAAGACGCAGCGTTGGAAGGCCTACCTCTAGGTGGGCCTACGACCTGGGAGGTGAACATAAGCTCTTACAGCAAAGTTATTTTGAGTGTGCGTAAGGGACAGATGTATATAAGTCATATACATCTGTCCCTTTTTTACAGTCAAACTATGATAGATTTGACGCGTCAGGGTACGGGGGCTGGTCAAGGCTGCAGGAGTCCGGTGGATGCGAAACGCACAGGACCGATCAGTGAGGCAACGCTTGGGGCAGACCTAGGTCCGTCTTTCAGCTGAAATGATGAATGAATGATGATGATACTTTTCTAAGCACAGTTGACAGTGGAACTTGGGGGCCTCCCCAATCTATAAAAACCTTTTTAATTAAATTCCAAAGAAGCTCAAAATATGTTCAGAAAGACATAGTCTATAATTGGATGTTCCCTACAAGGTATGCAATAAAACGCAGGGTGTCATAATATTCGTACTACACTTCAATAGTTCTTGCATAATGCAGACTATGCAGTGTCCTATATATTTCCTCACTAAATATTCGACAAAGTAATTCTTAATTCTGTTTAGATGGGCAAAAAACGCGATTTCAAATTTGTTTCTTGCAAATATTCTTTTGGATACTATGCACTGGCATAACACTCATTGATATACGATCGTATTTAGTTACATACAAAGATAAAGTTCAAGAAAAAACAGAGCAAAACATAAATACTGTATGTCGAAATACTTTTGCAAATGAGTTTTGTAAATCATGAAAGAAAAGCGCTCACCGTTACTGCCGTACTTGGTCAAAAGTTGTAATGAGTGCCACAAATGGTATCGGTCCGAGGCACGTCCACGCTTGCACACGCTAATGTGCCTCATTAAATACTGGAATATCAATTTGTATCTGCACCACGTAGAAGAGCCCGATGCCATCCATTTTTATTGCGCTGTTCCATCGGGACATTCGCAGACGCCGATTTAAAAGTATCTCATCTCTTATCTGATGTTGTTCATATAAACGTATTTTATGCAAATCCGTACATTATTATTCTTGATTAATGATTAACTCCGTGACCTTTGCAAATTATATGTCAAGAGTTCAAGGACATTAGCATCATGAATTTACTTCGGAGAGGCTGTTAAAACAAATGTATATATTATGTTTTCTAGCCACTGATAGCTGACGCTTAAAAACATAATTTGATATAATTAAAATAACATCCGTGATGTCCATCCGAGATGTAATATCCATGAATGTGAGTTGACTCGATTGGCTGTATCTAACAAGCAACAGGTTTCAATAAGATAATAAAGTCGATAATTTTTCTGATGCACCCCGCGAGATGCGAGTATTCCGGTTAGTTCCGTTAAGTCTTCAACTAAAGTGGAATGTCCACTTATTACTTTACGTTCATATAAAATGTATGTTTCGCCCTTTAGTACAGGCTTGCGCAAATTGTTGTGAAGTTGCAGTCGAATATGATCGAAGAGGTTAATAGAGTTTTGGATAAGTGATGAGTACGTGTGTTCCAGGGTCTATTATTTGCTTTGTAACAATGCATCTCTACTTGTGTAAATGATAGTAATGTAACGATATAATATGGTGTATTCTCTTGTTACTATTCATCTTGAATAATGTGCATCTGAAACATATTAAGTATGTTTGTCAGGCTTTGCAGTCAATTCCCTTAACAATAATTCAGCGCAACACAAAATAACTAATTAAGCTGGCGCCGCGGGAGGTGTTTTTATGTTCCCACTGCCTGCCTGAATATTAAAGCTTTATGTCAATAATATATTGAATTTGGAAAATATTTACGACTCTGTATTTGAAGCTATCACTATCATACTAACCTATAATTTAATTTAAAAACGTTTTTGTAAAAACGATTTTATGACAGATTTTGTATTTGAAAATTAGACATGTTGTTTCCTAGGTGAAGTTTTTGCCAAGTAATTCTGTGAATCGCATAGGTAGTTAAACGCTTAATTATGAATCATTATTTGATAATTGATAATGTTTTATAAATCCAAGTATTTTTTACTGTGGTTACATAACCTACAAAAGTAATTAACTGTCAAAGTATTTTTTTAAGTTCTGTTCCTTAAAGAGCCAAATTAAAGGCAGAACCTGCCTTAATTTCTCATGACCAATCGAAGTGCACTCAATACTGCAAGCATTGTATGCATCGGTTCATCCTATGCGAAAGATGAGTTAGCTTCCTTTAATAACCAAAACCTGAAATTGTAGCTTGGCGAAGTTTTTACGTGCATGACCTTTGCCAAGTGTCTGTTTATTGACGTGTTTTGCAATAAACAAATAAAATTATTGGTTATTTCCGACGATCTGTGGGAATGTTAGCTTCACGGAGCGCAATGGCAGTAGCTGATGGAGATTAGAGTCTCAGTAGTCGCCATGAATGACGTCCTGCGTCATTTAACTACACCCTTTTAAGCTGAACTCACTCCAAGTAAGCAGATAAAATTTATTTTTAAACTGCATACATAGATGTAAAGCTAACAGGTTCTGTACTTATTTATACCTGAAATAACTTCCAACAAATGCAATCTGCAATCTTAGTACTTAGTTAATGGATTTGAATATGAATGCGTTAAGTAAAATTAGCAATTAGGTTCTATGTATAAGTGAAAGTAATTCTATAAGAAATTAAATTTTCTAAATTCACTGTAACAGGCACTGCTATCCAATTACTGTGTTATTGAATATGATGAAATAAAATTGTTATTAGTAGGTATATATTATTTAATTAAATTATTATTATTATATGTCAATCAATTATTAATTAATACTAACACGAGTTTGTAAGCCCGCAATTGTACTAAGATGAATCTGAAATAAATGATGATTTATTTATTTATTATTTAATGGACAGCCTAAGCTTCTGGACCGGGCTTGAAGAGAAATTGTGTTCAAAACAGGTACTCCCAACATGGTGAAGTAAAGCGAGATTTTAAATTCATCCCGTAAAGAGGTAAATAATTAAGGGGTTAGGGACGAGCTATTTAATGGAAGTTCTTAATTCTTGCCGAAATCGCATTGACTATATAGGTTGTAGGTCTAAAATTCTAGCTTTAGGCTGATATTTATCATCAGCCTTTTTAATGTTCCCACTGCTGGGACATAGGCCTCCTCTCTGTGAGAGGAAATGGGACGTAATCCACCACACGCCCGAATGGGGGTTGGTGGATGTCACATGTATTCGAATTTATGTTTCTAGGGCATGCCGGTTTCCTCACGATGTTTTCCTTCACCGTTTTGAGAGCAGTGGTGATGAAATAATTTACACAAAGTAAAGCGCCTGCCTGGGTTTCAATCCATGACCTACAATTATAAGTCGCGGCCGATATCACTAGGCCACCACTGCACTCAATCCGAATGATATTTACAAGTATTTCAAATTCGCAGGGAGAGGTGCACATGTAGTACCACCCTAACTCTTCGGCACGCGTGATGTTGAAATGTTTTTTTTCAAATTCCCCTGTCTCTGCAACTTTTGGTTTCGTACACCTTTTATAGGTATATTTTGTCTGACCTAAAGTTTGATCGATCACGTCGTGTTGATAATCTGAAGGACAATAAAAAACGTAGGTAAAGTTGTAAACTTGCCTCGTCATTGTATTCTGAATTAATTTTGGTACCTGATCAAACGTCTTGTTGTTTTAGTAAGATTTTTTTTGTGAAAAAATAAATAAACAAAACCAAGAACATTTTATCTTTAGGGTTCTGTAGCCATATTTGGAAAAAAACCGAACCCTTAAAATTTCGTTCTGACTGTCTATCTGTCCGGTAGTTACACAGCCATTTTTTTCTCTTTAACATAATATTACATTTTGCTAAATGGTGTCTTATTTATTAGTTTTATTAGTCATTTTACGAAAAAGTATTTTCCTTATTATTTCGTTCATTGGCTGGTCTTTAGAGATCCGTATCCGAAGGGTCCAATCCTATTGCTGTCACTCACGTGTCCGTCTGTCTGTCTGTCCGTCGTCTGTTAAACGGCTGAAGCTACAGTCTTAAAAAAAATTCACACTATAAGCATCTTCTTGACCCAAAGCCATACAAATTGATTTAGCATGTTTATTAATATCTCAGATATTTTTCTTTTAAATTCCCTCATTTTGCGGTTTGGTTCGGCACCCTAAATGTTTGAAATCCGACACGCACTTGGCCGGTTTTTTTAACCATCGAATGTTTATGTATTTACGAAAAGGGCAATGCGATTACAAACAGCGGTTGGAGGGCTCGACAATCTCTTAATATAAACTTGAATAAGTGGGTGTATTAAATAAAACTGATAGGTGATATCCTTAACAAAAAACTTTGCCGTTAACGTGTGCGGTGAATCATGAAAACTGTCAGCCAGAGATAGCGAATGTGCGACGCTCTTGGACTGTCGTACTTAAGCCCGGGTTTTAATATTTCGTACCCAAAGGGTAAAAACGGGACCCTATTACTAAGACCCCACTGTCCGTCTGTCTGTCTGTCACCAGGCTGTATCTCATGAACCGTGATAGCTAAACAGTTGAAATTTTCACAGATGATGCATTCCTGTTGCCGCTATAACAACAAATACATATCTAAGTATACGCTATAACAATAAAAACAGAATAAAATAAATATTTAAGTGGGGCTCTCTTTATTCTCTAGACTCTATACAACAAACGTATTTTTTTTTACCCTTTTTTTGCGATAATGGTACGGAACCCTTCGTGCACGAGTCCGACTCGCACTTGGCCGGTTTTTTATCAATACCTATTTAACTCAACCAATGGTTAAATATGCTAACAAATGGATTCAAATTTCACTAAAATGAAAGAGAGTTCCAGAGACGCACAGCTGTAGCAGAGAAAGAGCCATCATAGCGGCTGGAAGTATGTCGCGGAGGACGAAGGAGAAGAGAAGTTGCAGTGCGACAGGTTTTACCTCTCGGCACGAGTAATTAAACGCTTTTTACCAAAAGAAACCGCATATCTAACCATTGGTTGAGTTAACTAGGGATCAAAAAACTGGGCTTAGGTATTTCTAATGCAGCAGATACACTCTCAGTAATCCGCCATTCATTAATCCACCTTACTTTGCGAATCTAGAATAGTTTAGATCATGCTTTTTAGGAAATACAATGTCATGCGACATGATAATTTTTTTTTTTTTTTTTTTAATGCGAGTCTGTTTTATTAAGGTTTAAATTTTATTCGGGCAAAAAAGGTCAAATTAGAATAAAAAACTATAAAATATAACTATTTTAATTATGTAATATATTTTAAACTATATATTAAATCTAACTCTATTAAATATATAATAATTTTGTTGTTTCAGTTAATATGGTTGTTAAAATAAAAAGCCGACGATTTCAGTAATCCGCCTTTAGTCGAAATTTAGTGGTTGTGGATTAGCGAAAGAGTACTGTATTTAATCATAATAATACCACTCGGTTACTGTCCCATTTCAGAACAAAGGCCTCTTCTCAAACAGAGAAGGTGTTGATCACCACGCTTGCCCGCAGCTTCGCCCGCGTAAAAAGTGTTTTATCATCCCAAGGGAATAAAAACTATCCAATGACCTTCCAAGGGTCTCAAACTATATCCATGCCAAATGTCATCTAAATCGGTTGAGTAGGTCCAGTGATTACCCCCTACAACCTCACAAACTTTACCTCTTTATAATATTAGTATTGATAAGTCCAGGTTTCCTAACTATGTCTTCTTTCACCGTTATGAGCGATGTCCAAGATAAACTTAGAAAGTTCGTATGAATTTGATAAAGCTCATTGGTATTCACCGGAATTGAACCCACGACTTCAAGCACGAGAAGCGAGGTCTTAGCCAAAAGTGTAAAAACAACAATCTTAGTTAAAACTACCAAGTTTTCTATTAAAAAAGAGCTATAAATCAGTTAATATGCGCAATAGCTACAGGAAGTATCTACATGTAAATGTGTGATTAAGATTGAACGTTAAATATATTGAGTGTCGATGAACCATGAAATGATTCTTCGAAGTCTTTAAATATCTTTTTTAGTTTTCATCTTTGTCGATTTGCTTACATATCAAAATAACGAGTTTATAACAAACACACTTATGGAAGGGAGCCGAGAGGGTTTTTTACCAAGCATATCCCAGGTGAAAATTTGTTAGCTGAGGAATTATAGGTCGTTAGTTACGATATCGTTTGCAGAGGTAATGTAAATTAAAGATATAACATCGTAAAAGTTAAATGTTTAAATGGTGTTTTATATCTTTGCGAACATCATCAAACAATTCACGGACACGTCTAAATACATTTCCAGAGATTTTTCAGCGAGCCGCACCTACTCAGCGAGAAAATTTTCGCATTGTCATAGGTACATACTTAAAAACCTTCTGGGCACCACTCCATTACTCAGAAAGTTGCTCTTAATGCATTGTCTGAAGGTACAAAATGCAGCATATTTTCACACATTTGTAGCGGCATCTATGATGCAACATAAGAACTACAAAACGACCTGACTACAGACAAATCCTACATTGCGCAATCAAAGATCTCCGCGCGATTTGAACATCAACGGCCCGACAACAATCATTGGGCAGTTGTCCAATTACAATCGCACATAACACCCGTCAGGTCGGAGGGTCCTGCTTTTTCAATGGAGTTTGTGGGACATACATAAATGGGCATCATTTTGTATTGCATTGTCTTAGAAGTTTTATTATCTTACTGCTCCAAGATACCGTAGACCAAGTATTAGATATTAATTTCAACTTGATACCTCCTCTCGCTACAAAGAAAGAGGGTCTTCACAGATAGACATATAGACAGATGGACAACGAAGTGATCCTAAAAAGGGTTCCGTATCTCAAAAGGAAAAAGGGACCCAAAAAGCATCACTACGTTGTTCGTTTGTCATTGGTTGGATTTTATTTACTGTATTATTAAAAAAATATGCTCTTTCTTATGAAATAAATAAGAAACTTAGGATAAGATACTTAGTTTCTCTTATTCTATGAGTCTCAGTCCGAGCTTATAAGTTCAGATTTGATCTTAGAATTACCATAATAGGTAGGAGTAACTGCTTTATTGATTGAATGTGTTTTATCTGATCGATCGCAAGAAGCGTATATGTGCGCGACGTCTTTATAAGGATAATGGATTCTAGCAAAATCTTGTCATTTCCTTAGCATAATGAACAATATTAAGAGGCCCGCTAAGTGTAATTGGGGCTTGAGCAGCAAAGTGCTCGGTTTATGCGGCCGCATAATTACATATAATAGGCGAGTTTTGCAACGCACGCGCATTCAGAATGTTCAACTCCCCTGAGACAGAACTTTTGAAACACTGGCTGATTATAAGTTATAAGGTGAATATTATGCGATTAACTTAAATTTTGCCTTTGTATTTACCGGTTCAATAAAAAATGTTAAAACAGTTTTATTGAAATATTCGTTTATGCCCTACAACAAAGCTAAAAACATCAGGTCTACATAATGCAGACCTCCGTTAATCTTCCTCCAACAAACCACGTAGACAAAGGCTCTTTATCGCCGAGGTTTGGATATTTTGGATATTTAATATATTCTAAGATAAAATCTAATACACACAGTACTCAGCTTTTTAGTAATCAGCAAAAACTTTTTACCATTTTTTATTGAGGTAGGAATAATATCAAACTTTGAAACTGAAACTAGGCACGGAACCATTGGTGAGGGAGACCGATTCACTTTTTGCCGGTTTGTTTGAATTGTTGTCCTTTTGACTCTTTCATAAATAAGGCCCTTATTGCGAAAGCTTTACAAATTTTTGTTCTGTTATGAGGCCTTGTGGGTGCCCCACCCCCATGCTAATTTTACAAAACTTTTAAACGTATTTTTCAATCAAATGAAGAATCTAAGTATTGTGCTCAGCGTTATCATTCTTTGTAAGTAGGACCTCGCAAGTTGTCAATTTTTTATCTGAGTCTAAAGAGGTTTATTAATTTTATCCATCAATGTTTCCACATCGTTAGTCGTGTTAGGAGCAATCGATGAGCAATTGAAACCTACTTTTACTACATATCATTTAACATACATCAAAAATCGTATTAAAATCATGAGTTATTTCTATTATCGAAATAATTATAAAGTGAAGCTGCCTCTCTATACCAGACTAGTTTCATAGACGCAGAATTTATTCAACACTTGAACGCTATAATTATATCACTCTTTATTAGTTATAGGTATAGGCAGGGAAAATTTTAAGATGTTAACTACTAACCAACGATACTTTACGTCTATTAAGTCTGTAACCTACCCGTTGATTAAATATGTTATTTTTTTTCCAAAATGCTATTTAGTATGATAAAATTAAACTTGTGTAAAATCGTGGACGATTGGGTAGGTACTATCATAAGTTCTAAAAAGATCATGCCAAGTTTATGACGAACAACTATTTTTAATGCTACCAACTATCAGGCATACATTGCTTGTGTAAAAGTATACGCTGGTATTTTTACACGCTGTAGGTAGATGTGCTATTGACTGATTGCCAGATTGACAAAAAAGCGCAGCTCCATCAAGAATGAAGACACCGGTTCCGAAGGCTCTGCTCTCGCGATAATTAATTTTGTCGCCTTTTTCGGATCATTGTTTTTGCTCGCATATTGTATCGAGGCCAGTACTAATCGGGACATAAATACGAAGAACTGCGTCAGTATTTCATACATTTCGTTTAGTTCCAGTAACATAAATCGAACTATGCGACTCTAGAATTAATGGGTACGTGTATTCCTCGAAATATTTATAGTGGTTTAGTGGCATCGCCCTTCCTATTACGGACACTAGTTCTACGTTAAGCAGAAAAACACTGAATGTCGATGTGCTTTAAAGTGAGAATCAATTGCAGTGTATCTCGTAGAGATGTGTCTACGGGTTGTAAAATAACAATATTTAGAACACCGGCGCCGAGTTGCCAGCTTGTCAGTTTTTTATCGGTTACTTTTCGGGGACTGTGCGTTGGAGTTGCACGATCTAATTCCACCTAGCCCGTTTCATCATCGGTCTACCAGACGTACGGCGATGCGCCATCGGTACATGATGGACATTCCACCCATACGCACAAAACGTACTTTTATTATGCGTACAGCTAAGGAGTGGAATCCCCTGCCGGAGTCTGTGTTTCCCGACAGCTACAATCTAGGAGTATTTAAGTCAAGAGTGAATAGGTTATTTCTAGGCAAGCGTGTCTCACCGTCAACCACATCATCGCTTACCAACAGGTGAGATAGTGGTCAAGCGCGAGTCTATAATACATTAAAAAAATGCGCTATTGGATATCACTGTTGAATTACCACATGTTTCCTTGTTTACTTTTAATATGTGATAACTGTCTGATAATGAAGGTTTTAAATGCTGAATGAGACGCATCCAACTGATGTGGTTTAACGAGATGGCGCGGTCGTCAGTGCATTCGTTTTTGTACTTTCAGATAGCATTTTATTTAAAACAATAGTGGACGTGGTCAGCATATTTACGGCGGCGACCGCCACGGACTTGTCTTACTCCGCCAATCAATGGCCGGCATAACAATCCTTGTGGGTTTTATTTTTATATACCAAGAGAATATAGGCCCCAGCATAATTTAGTACCTAGGTATTTACCCAATAAGCGATGAAACTGAGCCGCTGATTGATTGATACAGTCATTAGGTAAAAAGTAAAGGCATTTTCCTCATTAAGCCCAGCCTTTTTGTGGGGTTGTTAAGGAGGATACACGGTTCTGGTGGATGATACTATCTTCATACGTACTATTATAGTACCTATTAGGATAAGTTATAGGTAAATATATATTGATTATTTTAAAATCTAATTGTGAATTCCAGGTTATATAACAATAAGTGCTAACCGGTTAAATGCAGTTTTTGGTCAAATTTAGTAAAGCGACGCTTAGCTGCATATATAGGTCAAAATTTTGCTTTTCAGTCAAAGTACAGGAGGGGTGGCCATAATCTCTTAGAGCAAGGTTATTTTGAGTATGCATAAGGGACAGATGTATCTGACTTGTATTCGTCTGTCCTTTTTTACGGTCAAACTATGATAGTTTTGGCACGTCAGGGTACGGGGCAGGATTTTCGAGCATAAAAATCGATGTTTTTGCTTCAAAAGCTATTGGAACAAAATCTTTGGTAAAGCCTTAAAAGTCTTGCATGTGTAAAGTTATAAAGTTTTATGGAACCGCTCTATGATATTAGAGTGGTACTATAAACATGTTTATAAAAGTTTCACCCAAGTCACCAGAGAGGTCTCTCGCGTCCATGGGCGTCGTTGTAGTTCTCTTAGTCAGCAACAGATGGCGCTACCTGTAGCATTTTAAACAACGATTTGACAAAACAAAACAACGTCGATTTCAGCTTAAAAAATATAGTACGTGTACGTAAAATGTCTATTGCATCATTTTTTGGTAATTAAAAATTACTGAATCAAAATAGTTTGATTTATTAAATGTCTAAGCCATCGTTATTCGAATAAATATCATTCAAAATTATGTACTATCTACGTATTTGTTACATAAAATATTCCCTAGAAATATAGGCAAGTACTGATACAAACATTGCTTGTGCTTAGCTTATGGCACGAATCCTGAGGTTAAATATCTCAGGTATATATATATATATATATATACTTACTTTTATATATAATATATATACTTGAAATAGTAGGTAGTAGGGGTATTGTTTCGGCTAGTCACCGACAGACCCGAGGTTGGACACAATTAGATAAGTTTCTTGAATTTTGTTAAATTCTATAATTAGAATAAATCATTATCAACAGAAACCTATAAAATATGCTTTAGTAGTTCGTTTGTAATAGTTTCAGATATTAGATTATTAAATTGCACCGGAAACTCTGTAATTGGTGTCCATTATAAGTTAATAAGCGCGTACCTACGGTAGTTAATCGCAATCGCGGGTACCTACATAGAGCGCATATAGCGCCGACACGCCAAATTGAAAAAGCATGCGCAAAGCCTATCGAACTAAGCCGTGCTTTACGTTTTCTTAGTAGTTATCATAACCATCGCGTTATTGACCTTAATCTTTACAATTTATGGTCATTCAGTACACACTACCATAAACGTTTTATTGACAGTCGTTATTTGAACCCGTGGCAAAGACAGTTTTATAGCGATTCGCTGTTCGTATTTTATTCAGTGACGCAGTCCTTAGTGCACGCATGCCGCGTATCGCTCCAAATGTGCCTCGTTCCGCAAAAATGTTCACGAAAGCACTTGAAACCAATTAAATTACATAACACCCGAACTTAATTTATGTACGGTTAAGATTGAAGTTCTTATTGACGTAAGTTGTAATAATAAGGCCAGTGCACGGTTCTGCAAGAGTCAAAAACAAAAATGTGAAAACAGTCTTTTTTAGGTAAAATCAATACAAACAAAGGACAACATTGGCAATCTGATACAATGCAAAACAATAAATCATTTATTGCTAAAGTTTTGTTGATATACTTTTCGCAGAAGTAGGTACCTACATATTACCCGATATTTCGGCGATCGAATCCACAGTGAACGCTGTAAAAAAGAGTCAATGTGACGATTGCGGTTGGTTTAGTGCCTGCCGTAATATTGCCGATATTTATTTAAATTCCGAAGGAGAATATCGTGTTTCAAGAGTTGTTTTTAATAGTTATATATTTATATACGCTTGACGTAGGTATTTCCTTATCGAAAGAAGAGAACGTACATTACAATTGCGTCTTATTCTGTACACCCGCTGTACAGTCAATGTAATAAATGGAAGGCTATGTACCTTCATATGAATCCTGCAGGCAGCGGTCAGTGGAGGACGAAGCAGTAATAATACATCGCGAGATCGCCAGTACAGTCACGTTTCCATTGTTCGTGGTCGGCAGATAAAAAGTTCACAGAGAACTAATAATTAGTTTCAGGATCGAGAGTGAGCTCGAGAAACAAGAAGCTTAATTAGCACTCATAAAATAACTCGAAAGGGCGAGCCAATAATATAGAGTTGCTCCTAACTAACCACGCTCCGCTGCACGGGTGACCCACAGCACTGCAATTTGGGAACAATCTGATCCTACGCACCGATCGATAAAAAGTAATTCAAAATGATGCCTTGCGGTCTCATAAGGATAGACCAGCTCAACGTTCCATGTAGGAAAAAAATAAGTGTAATAAAAATACCTATTAATTATTTATTATGATGAGATATCGCTTACAAAATAAACGCACTTATTACTTGCCTTGTTTATAAGGAAATGTGGTGATATTTGTTTAAATTCCAGTTCAAATGTTATTCGTGACACGTGGCGTATTATTTTGTACATGGTACCTACCTGTTATTTATAAAAATATCGTATCACTATACCATGTGCTGTCTTGTAAGGCTTGGGTAGGTACAGGTCAAAGTGACAGTTAATTAAGAAAGTAAGTACCTAGTAGTAATTAAATGTTTGGTTATACAGACTGGCCAACTCGGTGGACAACTTCAAATTAAATTAATTTTTGTTTCGTAAAACGATAATTACCTGCACTAGATTTTTTTCGTGTTTTCATTAAACTGTTTATCTCTCACATATTTATTTATTTAGACTTCATACATAAAAGGTACAAAGGTGGACTTAATGCATATTATATTATTAGGTACCTTTCCCAGTGTTTAAAATTATTTATTTAGATTTCATGCACAAAAGGTACAACGGCCTTTTATATAACACCAGAAAAAATCAGGATTTATCGAATTTTGTGAGTTTGGGGATTAATCGATTCGTTACCCAAAACAATTTGTTGATAAAATATTTGGCCGATTTTCAATTAAAGTTGGAACTATAGAAGATACTTCAGAAACAATCAACGCTATCCACTAGTTATAACCAATGATGGTCCACTTCCATAGCAAGTAAAAGAAATGAAACAATTTTGTTATTGGCAACATTACCTACAATAGGAACCGAAATTGATTCAAGATAATTTAAAGTGAGGTATCTTGGTTAAGGTTCCCCTAGTCGACGGCACGAACTATTTTGTGCGCGAGGTTAAAATGCATGCTATCTCATCCGACAACACGTGTGGAAGAGATAGATGCTGTGATGAGCAGTAAGAAGCCAGTTCGCGTACGAATTAGCTCAATTGCAAATTTGTTTTGAAATGGATGATGATTTAGGTCGAAATCAAGCGCGCGAAATTTTATAAACAGACCATTGGGAGTCTAGATATCATGCAAAAACGACTAAATGTATATTCTCAAAATACAATTATTTTTATTGTTGAATAACTAATCTATCCCTGTATGGAAGCAGTTTTGCAATTTTTCTTCTTCTTATGGGTTTTATTTCCGCCCAAAGATGCGTCAAAATTAGTGTTGAAATATGGAACTTTCGACGCTTATAACTTTTTTATTTTTTATTTCTTACTTCTTGTTTCCATACAGGGCTAGATAATGATGAGACAAATTGATATCATTTTTTATTTTGAACGTACATCGTCAAATAGTGGAGTAATCGCCAGATTATGTTTGTATGGAAGAATTATCGACTAGTGTAACCTTAAGTAAGATAAGTACAGCTTCATTAGCACATTAAAATATATAATATGTAACTATCTATACGTACTCTTCAACATTGCGTGCATTGCTGCACTTTTAGGGGACCGATTTCTTTGCGGGTTCCAAGACACTCGAATCATTTCACCGGGACTCGTCGATCTTCACGGACCCGAGTCAATTAAGCTCAAAGCACTACTGCAGTGCAATACAGAATCAACAGTGGTTGTTAATAGTGTGACGGAATTGTCCATACTGCACAGGGCACACTTTAAAAAAAAATACTATCCTTATTCCGAGTCCGATTCAATTCCTTTTTTTTTTTTGGAATTGGATAAGTACTTAACGATCATGTAAAAGCAACAATTTACTAAATCATTTAGCTTATTATCTTTCCCTATCTTAATAGGATTTGGAGATATATGAGCTCATTTTTGTACTGTAAAATATGAACAGATTAGAGGCTAGTTATCAAATATTTGAAACGTTCTTTGTGTTTAAAACAACTCGAAAAAGGCATTAACTTGTAGGCATGTTAGTTGATGTGTATCAGTCTTACACACGATTTTGGCTCCAATTGTATGACATTGTGGGAGGTGCCATTTGTAATGTCGAACAAAGTGCAAGCGCGGGCGCACGTCGCGCGTCAAGCGATGGTTGCAGCGATAGGTCACACGAGCACGCGACTATCTCGTCTACGCTCTACGGCACTATGCTCGCGCCCCGGCTCGGCCCGCCCTTCGCGCTAATTTACTCCGAGCATAAATCTTAGAAGATCGAGTGCTGCATGTTGTCGCCATTCGTCACCGTTACACGGTCGTGGACTGAAAAACGAACTTGATTGGGTTATTACAAAGCTCTAAACGAACCACTTTGAAGGCTCATTAAATAAATTGATTCCATTGGATAGAGATTCGACACGATTGCAAGTTAGCCTTTTGACGATGTTTGATTAATACGGTTCGTGGCGGCGACAGCTTGAGTAAACTCTTCGGGTGTAAACTCTAACGTAAGCATGTCTACGTACATATACTTAGTTCTTGTCTTATTCTCTGTTGATTATATGCAAATTATTTAATGTGTAATAGAATAGAAATCTTAAGTTTCGACGATCGGCGCACGTTTGCGGCCGCCCGGAATAATTTGCGTGACTAAAGTGCCGAGACGTTAGGTTCTGTATCAAGCCGCAAGTCGCAACTCATTCATGTCGACGCGGCTCTGTAATTAATGAGACAATATATTAGAAATGAATTCGTTTTGGATCGATAACTAATGTTAAAATATATCATTAAGTTTTCTAAAGATTGTATGCAACGAGTGAATTAAACGACACTAAGTTATTACAGACAACTTTTGAGAACAATTTGAATAATGAAGGTAAACTATGCATGCAACTAAAACAAAATGATACTATTAATATAACTTAAGAACTTGTTTGCCTGAGAGTCGCCGCTGTTTGATTTGATTGGATTTACGGATGAATATGCAAGTTCGTTCATCACCTTATTGACAATAATATATTTTAATTGAAAATCGATCTTGCTAATCTGATATGTTAATTTTCTGATTATGTTAACTATCACATAGATACCTCTCGTAAAAATCAACCAATTATTTAAAAAAACCGGCCAAGTGCGAGTCGGACTCAATAACTCTTAATTTTCATTTTTTTTATTGAAATGTTGCTTTATTTGTGCTGTAAGACCTTAGTTTTTGCCAAATTTCGTGATTCTAGGTCAACGGGCACTACCATATAAGTTTCCACCCAAAACCTATAGGGTACTTCCGGTTGACCTAGAATTGTCAATTTGTTTAAAAGCAAGGTCTTACAGCACTAGTAAAGGGACAATTCCGAAAAATAAAAATATTTGAAAATTAAGGTATATTTTGATACTTAAATGTTTTCGCGAAAATCTAGATTTGCCAATATCTTTTTATTATGATGCTGACTCAGGAACTTGATTTTTATAGACCTAAAAGGAACTATAGACCTCAATATCTGGTATAAATTTCAACTTGCTAGGTCTATCCGTTCCTGAGAATATCAGTGGTGACACACGGACAACGGACAAGAAAGTGATCTTATAAGGGTTCCTTTTTTACCTTTTGAGGTACGGAACCCTTAAACTAATTTTATGACAACATTCGATATAATCCGCTGGATGCGAGACGTCACGTACAGGACCATGCGATCTGGCGACACTTTGGGGAGGACTATGTTCAGCGAAATGTTCTTTCGGCTGAAATGGTGATGAGTCGAAACAATTTAAAATTGTAAATAGATGCAACAGCCATCATAGCTCGTATTTTACAGAGTGCATGGCACTAAGTACGCGGAGGTTTCCGTGAGTCGCGCGGCGTCCATGACAAGCGGCTTGACCGCGCGGTGCCGGGTCACTATAAATATGGCTGTGTTGAGTCCCGTTTAAATTCTCCATTGATTGGACATGCGCCTCATTAATACTTTGGCACCTATAACTTTCTTACAAACATAGGTATTAGCGTACTTTCAAATGGATGTCGTCTCCTTGTACAGTTCTGGACAGACTAATTGAAATTTAATGGACTATTTGTGTTATGAAGTAATATCGATGCTAATTATGGTGCAGTAGGTACCTACACCTCAAATTACTTCTCCAGAAGTTTTATCACTCTCTCACGATCGGACTATTCTAACGGCTATCACATTTTTTTTAATTAGCTTCCAAAATAGAGCCCTCATAAATTTTATAGCAACACAGAGGTGTACAGCGTCGAGCCAGGCCCGGCGCGCCCCGTCCCGCGCTCTCCTCGCCGCCGGCGCTCGTTTGTGTATCACAGTTTTACGATAGCATTTATGATTGATTAATCAGTGATCCCAAAGTTGATCGCTTCCGCACTTATTCTTCTGATTGCAAAACGTTTTATTCATCTACGTCTAAGAGTGATTGTAATTTGTCTGTTTATGAGCATGATGTTAAAATTACCGCCTCAGGATATTGACATCGTAAAATTAATACTGATAAAACTATCATAGAATTATTCAGTGGATTCATATGATATTGTCTAGTCAACGGTATTATGTATAAAGAGGGCGGGAGCTATGTGTTGATACTCGTTACTTAAACTAAGGCCAAGCGCTATTGTTCTGCTATTGTGTCTCATAAACGGCAAATCGAGTTTTCGTTATGTAAGATTAATGGGTTGTATTTACATTACATTTGTTAGACGAAAATTGACTTATAATTCAACTTTGCTCTACTTTTGATTCATTTACATTCAGTAGGTAACTAGTCTGATTCATTTAGATTGTTTGAGCTTACTTTACGATACTGGCTTTCGTAATGCAACTGTCATACGTGGAGGTAAGTCATAAATAATTGAGTTCAAACATAGCTTCCGAGATAAGTATCTGGTCCGTAACATATATGTATGTTCGAGTAGAGATAATATTCGTGCTCTGCGGCTGCTTTCGAATGAGTGGCGGCTACCGAAGTGCCGAGGATATGTGTCGAGGAGATAACAAAGCTCAACTCATCTCTGTTAGCTATCATGTTCTAGTCTTGTCTGTTAGATGAAATTCCAGTTGTCGACCGAGGAGGATACCAAAAACCTGAACTACTGGGTTTCAAATCTATAAATATGGACAAGAGTTCCTTTTGTAAAGAAATTGAGAGCGGAAGGGTATTGAATAGATATCCCATTTGCTCCTGCTCCAGAATTCAAAGAGGAGATACAGCAACGCATGATTGCATTATTTGCCGATGCAAAATAAACTTATGACAAAAAAGCAGCTAACTAGCATAGTAACGGCACCTATCACTATCACAGGATTTTAATGTTTAACGATAAACACTAAAAAGTTGTAAAAACGGCAGGTCTCGTCAGTATAACATAATGTCCTCGTTTTCTAAGAAAACTTAGATGTCTGATAAGCGGCAAATGTTAGGCATCATGAGATGTACCCTCTACAATTTTCTTTGACCCTGAGTATGGTATCTTCTGAGGACAAAAATTATACAGTAGAGAATACGTTGATATCAGGCGGGCATCTGACGGCATCTGACCGTATAATATTGCAATAGCCATTACGGACACACCGTAGCATCTTCAAAGTGCCTCGTAAACGCGCTACACGGCTACTAGAAATGTAATTTAGCGGTACTGAGAAAGAAACGATGGCTATCTTCAGATGAATGAAGCAGTGTTAGTGCACCGTCACACTTTTTTTACTGCTTAAGGTGTTCTGGAAACTTATCTCTCAATCACTTGCCGTAACTGTACGTTATAAACTTATTTTTCAGATCTGCCCGCCTTGTTCTCGCTCCATAAAACTTTCGCAACTTGTACCACATACGACTCGTACGCAATGCGCCGCGCATGCCGCGACACTACTAGCTGTATATTATTATTATTACCTCGTTGTTCGTTCAGATACAACATTGTAACGTTATTTATTAATTTTCCTCTTTATTACCGATCCATACACAAAAGAGTTTAAAACAGAGCTAGAATTGATAGACCAACAAAAAAGTACAATCTTCAATATCGTATCAATTTTTTTGTCTTTGGATGTTGATTTTAAGGAAAACCGTTCGGTTTTATCCATATTAGCTTTTTACAATAACTGTTGGCGATATAATCATGGGTATTATTACTTCCTTGCAGTTGTAGTATTGTAGCGAGCCACTATTAACATTCTAGCTAGATTATCTTTATGAAGGAACACAGAGCACTGAATCTCGAACGGTCACCCGCACCGAGGTTCTCCGTGCTCTGTGTGCGGACACAATGCGGTGCGGCGCTAAAATGTCTTGATAAAAAACAATACTGTACATTAAACAAATATTTGGAGCACAAATAACGAGCAACGCGACAAAGACTAGCGATACTTTAATTTTATTTTAATTGGTTCGAGCGAGAGTGACATTGGAGGCTGTCAGATTTAAGTCGTGTTCAAGGTGATAGTCTCTCTCGCGTCGAACTAAAATGGCGACCGGCTTGGCATTTAAATGCCATGCATTTTTAAATTCATTCGACGTTCGCAATTAACAATTCGACTTCGATTACTTTGTCATAAACGTGCGCGTGTGTATCGACGTCGCCCGTTAGGAAGCTGTTTAAGAATTCATGAAACTATTAATGTGGATATTTACTTTATGATTTCTGTGAATATCGAAAACATTATCAACAAAGTTTACGAGAAAGATATTATTATTAGTCTTTGCATTCTTTGTGCATAGCAAAGCCTGCATAACTACTATACTTACGTTCAACGACGGCCGAGATCAATAAAATAGGATTAATATAACGTTTATGTTTAGTTGAGTATCTACTCGCCTACAAATAATTTCGCTTTACACTTTATTAATCTTGTTGAATAGTATATGCGTTGAACTCGCGATAATTATGATTATTACTCGTGATTTAGAGCTTGTACAAGTGTCTGTATTAAAGTAAATGCTGTCTGTTATTGTTACGAATGTTACAATGCGAACATGCTGAACGAATACTTCACGGATCTAGTCACGAAATTGTATTTAATCTGAACCTTCCTTGTTTATGTGCCAAATGGTATCAATAGGCTGTTTGTGGCAATTCATTATATTGTTCGTAAGCACATCGACCGTGTGCTAGTTGATGATAATCGTGTAATGTGGGTTGTTCACTCCTAGCACACGTGTTCTTACATAGTTAACTAAGTAATCTGAGCAAACTGAGTGTACCCACTCGTAGCGAATTCCTAGAATAAACTTAGATGCTAAGAGTCTGGATGTCAATTCACTTCGCAATGATGCAATAATCTACATCTTTGACTTTGCTTCAATGTATAAATAAAACTCGTCTTGGATACATAACTGTAACGGGGATGCTTTTAATCCGCACAGCCGGAGTAATGTAAGCTCCTAGTATTTAAAAGAACGCTTCATACTATTTCCAGCCACATCTTTTTATTAGTTTTATATAATTTCAACTTTAAAACGAAGGCACCTGTTACGTAAATTTAATGTCAACGACACGACAAGTTTTCTAAAAATTCATAAAAAGATTGAGAGCGCGAGAGATTTTAGGCATCTATGCTATTTTTATCTACATTGTATATGTGATTTATTCATTTTGTATCTTGAAGTCTTATGGAACAGTGATCATAAATAACAGGTAAACAATATGCAAAGGTTGTGCCAATAAGTGCGAACTATTTAAAAGTGTATTTAAGATTACTTATGAGTATGTACTTATTTATTAAGTTCTTGGTGATGATCAGTGTTTTAGTAACTATGTTAATATTTTAAAAGTCAGTTTCTCCAAACTTTTCAATTAATATCCTTTTAGTTTTCTAGTGTTGGTACATAAATAGTGACATGAAAAGCACATGCTGTGCTTTTCATGTTTTTTTGCCGGATTTTTTTGAACTTGCTGTTAACAACTTCTCTTTACCTGTTGTGATCAGATTCAGAGCCCTGATGGTAAACAAATTATTTGCTATAAAAGTTTCCACAAATGTTCATCTGTAAACGTTTTGTCGTAGAAACTCGTAGGGAGGAGCTCGTACTTTGTGCAGATACCTACACATGAGAGGCTGCAACAATTATGCTAAGTCTGTTTATCATCTGTGTCTGAGTCACTACAGCGTTTCCATTTATGGTTAACGCAATTATTTTAGTATTTTATAAATCGAATGGCGCCGAACAGGCAACATTAATAGTACTAACATACAACATTGACGTGGTACATTTATTAGCGCTTACTCGCGGTTATAAGTAGACAGTCGCCACACTCGAGCTCGGGGAGCTGGCCGCGAGTCCGCGACACATCCCGTCCTCGCCGACAATCAATTACCCACAATCCATAATCACGAACAATAAATTTTTTCTCGACGCAGTTAATAGGACTGCGCTTTCGTCGGTTATTTTCTCGATAAGGGTCAAATTGATCCGCCCGCGGCCTATGTGAACAAAACAAGTAATTTACGGCACTCGATACATTACGGTTTTTATTATTATTCTACTCTGTTGCTTGTCTTGTTACAGCGGGTTGCTCACCATAATAACAGTGCGCGTCTTACGCTGTCTGCTTATATTAGTCTGCTGGAATGCTAAGCAATGCTTCATCTGCTGAGGGCTATAGGTGCCTTACCAGTAGTTGTGTTTCCATATAATTTCAATATAAATACCGTTGAACAAAACACACCCAGTGACCGTTTGACCTGCTTGTATTGTATTGTTTCTCGAGAGAACATAGATCGTCACGTGTACACAAAGGGTGTCTTTTTTGATAAATCGCTGAAAAGTAACAAAGGGCGCATAAATTTATCCTCGGCTGGTGGCTTATCATGATCACGTTGACTTTCTCCGAGTGTCGATACACGCGGCGCGGTGTGCAGCAGCATACTCGGCGCGCCGCCCCGCGCCGCCTGCACCGGCCCGTGCATCGGCAACAGAAAGCTACATCGATCACAGGGTACCTAAACTACCACACCATGTCAGTGCCTTGAACTTGTACCTTTACTCTCAACCTTTAATTTCAATCAGATTGAATGATGATAGCTGTTTAAGTATCGCATTAAAGAGATTTTTTGGATGCCCCAAGTACGTAAATATCTTGATGGCTCAATCAAATAAGACAATTGATAGATTCTTGTTGGATATTAATGACATTAATAAGTTAGCCTTTTTATCTGTCTGCATTTTCGGTTTACCAAATGCTTCTCAGAGAAACTTTTGGTGAACCGATAATTTCTTCAATGGTTTTAGTTTCTTTGCTGAATCAATCAAATAAGATTAACTAAAATCCACAGCAGATTCTTATTGTATATTATTGACTTTGATATTTTTAATTTTCGTCTGCCAGCTTCTCAGTGACATAATAATTACTTTAATTCTTTTAATTAATTTATATTCTTTTAATTATTATTTACTGACTTTCATGGCGCTCTAACATGAAACGTAAAAAACCTAATAAGATCATTCAGTATCACATCACATCGTATCAGCAGCCTTATAATGTTCCCACTGCTGGAACACAGGCATACTCTCTGTGAGAGAGGTATTCAGTCATATGCTTAGGTAAGTAGGCTGATCATTCAGTATACTTATGTATATTTTCGATTAAAAGACATACTACACCGTTCCTACCGCATTGAAGAACTTTTACGTTAGCGACAGTCCCTAATTATAGGGTTCAATTTGAAAAATAATTCTGTAATACAATACCGAGTGTCTACCTGCGTGCTAAAGATGAATGGCGGCCGTTTGCACAATTTAAAGGGGTGTCGCACTCCCAAGACAGTCTAGCACAAATTCAAAAGATCCATTGAAATCGAAAAGGGTTGTTTTTTACAGGGGAGACAATGCCCAAACAAAACATTCGATGACCACCGATGACCGGTACCCGTGAGTGACCAGTGTGGGAAGCTACGCTTATTTCTCTGTGAAAGCTTGACCCTTCCTTTGTGTCACCTATTATAGATAAATAAATGATAGTGCAAAAGCAAAGGGTCAGTTCAATGAAAGGACGCTCGGTACCTACTGTGATTGTTTATTTTTTGCACGGCTTAAAACGGTTAAGTGAATTAATAAGAGAGATAAAAAATCTCGTTGGAACTTCCCATGCATGTATTTTTCCACCTATAATTACGTGAACTCGGCATGGACTCCTCGAGATATTTTCGTGCGCACGACGTGAAGGGCTTGCACAATCACTGTTCAGGCGTTTCGGAGAACAGCTATGTGATAAATCGGACCCTCCAATTATTATTGCATTCGGTACTCGAAAGTACTCACTATACTTATGGCGATTATTGACCAAATCGGTTCTTGTTCTCGTTACGCCAATCATACTCGATACCTATGTACGGAGCATTTTGATATGAATACGTGCAATGTACTCGTTTCATGAATGTATAATTAATGACTGAACAGAAGGATATTGACCAAAACGTAGATATCTCATTGAATGAGTAGTTATTATTATTAACATCTAACAATGATGTAGATAACAATCACGAGCCTCTACAGAATATGAACAATTATGTGAGATGTATCGTCGAGATACGCAATTACGTAGAATTGTAGAGGTTAGAATGACTAACAAGGAAATCTAATTAGAAGCGGTAGGTAATTACGTTTTATTAGACTCTTAATAATGTCGTATATAAGTCATTGGATTCAATGAAAGCAACTACCAGACCTAATCAATTTAATGAGCAATCGATTTTAATTCGTGTATGTACTTTACATACATACATAAATTCACGCCTTTTTCCCAAGGGGGTAGGTAGAAACTAAAGAACGCCACCTGCTACGATCCATCCTTCCATTTTATGCTTCACATGTTTCATCACCATCATCATCATATCAGCTGAAAGACGTCCACTGCTGGACATAGGCCTCCCCCAAGCGTCGCCACATTGACCAGTCCTGTGCGTCTCGCATCCAGCGGATCCCCACGTTTCACACGTTTACTTATCCAAATAACAGTTAATCATACAATGGTATGGCTATTGGATACAAAATCTATTAAGAATCATATCAGACGGGCCATTAGCGGTCTGCTTCACTAGTTAGCGTTATTTGGCTACTTAAAGATGGAACATGGCACATTATCAGAGGCAATTCATCTCGGCGAGTGTGCTCCTCTAATTCTGTTAGTGGCCGCTTGCGAGTGGGCGCGCCGGCTGACCGGCACACACATAAATATAACGCATAATTTTGTAATTATGTAAAGCGGTAAAAAAACCAAGTCTAAATCGTTTGCTATCTGTAACGCAATATAAATTAATGGCCGTTATAATAAAATTCATAGACGGCAAATGTTTGAAGCATTTTCGGTTCCAATCAATTGAAGTTAGTGCTCTACTTTTAGCATTTAATTAAAATTAGACGATATATATTTGACTCGTTAGACGTAATAATAAAATTATAGCACAGTTGCAGTTTTACTGTTTTACACACTAATCACGTATAATGAGTCGCTAAACAGGCAAGAATATTAAACAGTATCTAATTAATGACATACGATCACTCATTAATCATATTTTATATCGACTACTAAAATACAATCTAGTTTTCAATGATCTTATAAAATATTATGGATATAATACTTTTAATTTTATTTAACTACATTCTCTCGGTTATATTAATGATCCATAAAATCCGAGGTTTTATTTTAAATCGCGAAAAATATATATACACAAGTTAATCCGGAAGGAGACATTCCAAACTGCCAAGGACTTGTGCTTTTGTAAGCGGCAGACGATAACTGTAGATCTTTTATTGTTTTGTGATGATAACGCTAGGTACGAACGGCATGACGGGAACCGTCGATTCGGTACTATTTGCATCTCCAGATGTGGGAGGTTTGTTGTTCACGTGTACGGTGGCGCTATAGTATCATTAAAGCATCGCCGGTGACTTCCGCGTCGCAGACTCGCCACGCCTCTCGGCTTCACTCAAATTCGACTTCTAATTACTCGACCACTGCCGACATTTTATGTTTCCTTAGCCCATAACTTTAATTAATTCTTAAATCGTCCGAGCTTTTCTCACGCTGTATTATCGTAATTAAATTGTAGTATTAAAGTTCCTTCTGTTCCATTATTTCTACAAAATACTATAATTTGATTTGGTAGGTTAGTACTCTAATATTTTTAACGTTTATTACAACTTGGTGCCTGCATACATCAATTATAGTGTTTATCCACTAGTTTAGTATATTCAAATGTAGGGGATCCATTTTATCATTTGTGGCTGCTTTGGGCAAATACATATTGATACTGCTACGACCTACGACTGCGCTACGTAGCGTTAGTATTCGCTATGTAACGTAGTCGTAGCACGGTTATTTACGCGCTATCGTAGACTCGTAGCAAACAAAGAAAAATGTTATAAATATTTAAGTGTGTATTATAATAAATTTCATTAAAAATCCAAACATTTGGCATGTACCCAGGTGCCAATCCTGTATATTTGCTACGAAGCATGTTTTATATTCAGTTAATGGAAAAGGTGGTATTTTTGTTGACTTCCTTCCTGTGTATGTACCTCCTAGCTAGCATATCTATAAAAAAGAAAGTTCTTGTGTCACTTAAATGAGTTACGACTGTCATTTAACTGATCGACCTCGATACAATGTAGTGTAGCACCCAGTGCGGGCTCGTTGAACTCTAATGTATGGAGATTTGAACCGAGCTTTAGATATTGATCCTGACGATTCGCAGATTGGAAAAATATTTATAAATGATTTTAATGCGCAATAAATTATTAATAATTCATCAGACGTAAAGGGCTGGCCTTCTTACTTTTTTCGTCAACGGTTTCGGGGACTAAGACGGCATTACAAATAAAGGTTCATACAAAAAGCTCCTGTTCAAACAATCGGCAACCCTTTATCAGCGAACAAAGAGGAAGAGCTGCGATGTCACCCTTCTCCGAGCGGGTCGAGAGCTCTCGGCGCTGGCGGGCTGGCGGGCGAGCGCGGCGTAGCAGTAGCGAGCGACGCCGCCGCCGGACCGCACCGCCGACCGCGCACTGACTGACGCTCCGCACAGTCCGCAACGACCGACCGCTCTGTGACGCGAACCTGTTCCCAAATCGAACCCCAGCCGCCGCACCCGTGGGCAGGGTGGACCGGACACTATTGTGCACAAGTGACCCCTATTGGACAGCGTGACTACTGACCGGTACCTGACCGCGTCATGCAAAACGCCCTCGGACGTTGATGCGGGGTTGCCCAGCTGTCCCCTCGGCGACCAGTTCTCAAGTTGTTCCACAGGTATTTTCGATTATTGTCGTGACCTGTTCTGCTTGACCACTGTTCAAAATGCTCAAGCTACGTATTGAATCATTATGATAATATCGCGAGCCGTAACGTACCGGTGTGCGATATCGGAAATGTATAATTGCCGCTTATTTGACACTTTATTTCCCGCAACCTGCTACTGAAAGTGTAACGTGCCTACTGATTGATTTTTATCTAGTATAAAATTATGCAAACAAGTCTTTGTATAAAAACAATGACCCTCTTAAGTTTATACAACTTTAATTGAATCTGATCAATGCGATTATCACTTTTATTAAGATAATGTCAAATTTATTTTACAAGTAGATTATATCAATATCTCGATTATTATATGTAATAAAAGCGGCTTTAATACAATATTTAACAAATTCGATTAATTAATTTTATTTATTGTTATCCTACAGACAATATTAAATTAAATTATGTATTCATTTACTACTATGCAGGACTTACTTATATAATTATTTACTGACTATGTGTTGATAGTGTTGCGGTTTTGATTGACTTTAAATTGGAATGAAAAGTCATGGCATAAGAAAACTTTAAAGGAAGAAAACCCGAGTAACTTATTTTTTTACGAAATTAAAAGTGAGTTGTTTAGGTACTTTTATAACTCAGTGAAGATTCAAAACTCAGGCAAAGAAGACACTCTGAATGTGGTGGTGTTTGATTGTTAATGCATGAAATATGATGATGCATGAATGTTGAAAACAATATTTGCGAACAGAGAACGAAATAAATTGCAGAATGTCTATAGATAATTTTATAACATTAATTATTTTATTTAAGTTCAATCATTACATTTAAATATCCTGTGTGTCGTATAGTTATTAGGTACCTACATATAAAAACGAAAATGTAATCTTAACTTTTTTTGTGATATATACTTTATAACTCACTCAGTAATCGATTGCCAATGATAATATTTTTTATTCAGAAAGGAAACCGTATAATTAATTTAGTAATCACAATTTAACATACTCGATAACTTCGTAACATAGAAAACAGAATTTCAGATATACGACACAAAGTAATTTTTTTTTCTGAAATGTGACGTGATATAATCTGAAATTTCACCTATTCTGCATCTCACCACCACCAGCTACCACACACAAGCTAAGACTAAGAACATAGCATAATGATAGCATAGCTCATAAAAATATTTATTCAATGCAGTTATCAAAATGCGAGCCTTGAATGAAATGTAAACTATTTGAGTAGCAACATAAATACAATCACGTGTTAGGTTGCATTGGTTGTTTACATTTTATCAATGTCTATTCAACAAAATTGCGCGATAACCTTTTTTTACTTAAACTCTGAACGGTTCTGTGTGATTACCTACTGTGTGTTAAGAGTAACAAAAACACACGTATCTATGTAGTAGTGAAGTATAATTCGAAATATATTCCGATTCTCGGTCGTGGCAGATAATTAGGTGGTAATATCGCGGCAACACTTCCGCGTCGCGCACCCGCCCGCTAGCCCGCTCGCCGCTCGTCAACAGATTTATAGCAAGTTTGACCGTGAGACCTCAAGCGTAGCCGTTTTTTGCCTAATGCGTTATTTATTAAAATTTGATTATAAAACAACCGACGTTAATTCTATAAGTTGGACTCATGTCAAATCTTTGAATATTATACATAAATATCGTCAACTATTGGGTGCTTAATGAATATGTAAGTGCAATTTTAATGTATTTGTTTATTCATAACAAGAGACCTCAATAAAGCTAATTACTATATCAGATGTGAATAGGATGAAGGTTGATTCTATGTAATTGCCAACGTCTAGGCTTGTAGTTTTGACTGTGTATTTTTTATGGCGGCAGTAAAATTAATTACGAGTTCTTGTAAAAAATCCTCGCTACATTTAGGAAGATAATTTCGGCGGAAACATCGGTCTATGATTGCCATCTAATTGTGTCTGCTCAGCATTAGGTTTGCTAGGCGATTGATGTTTTGAAGTCAGAGTGTCACGTAATATTATTACAAAGACCAAAAGAGCCGCTAAACAGCCTGCTGCCTCGAGTGGTGCCATGTACCACGACATACATTAGAATAGTATTTTCGAATATCAAATATTGGTTTTGGCGGCGGTCGTTGTGCAAACAATTAATGTTTATTTCTCTAAAAACATCGGCGCGCGACCGCTCACATTTTTGTTTAGATAATAATTGATTTTTTATTTACTTCTTGAGTGTTGCCGCACCAAGACAACGGCAAATAGCGTCAGGCACATTTTCTCACGGAACGCGGATAGGCAGTATCACTGTCCGTGTCCGTTATACTTTTCTTGCGAAAAGCTCTCGCAGCGAGCAGTGCGTGCCCGCGCGGCGTCGCCCGTCGCGCTGTCGCTGACCGAGCGCGCTCAACCGCTCGTGTGTCACACGTCAGATCAAATACACGAGATAAAACTCAAACTAATGTACACTCTACTCAAAGCTTTTCACAATCACCGGTGAGGGCAATAAATAAAGCTTCGCCGAAGAACGGGAGCAATTAATATGGGCGCGCCCGAGCCGCGTGAAAGTAGCAGATACGGACCACATGTGTGCACCTTGACTCGCGAGAAGACGGCCGCGCCTGCCAGACCCGCAATATTATAATACACGACACCTCGTACGAGTAGGTGGACCTCTGTGCAGCGAGATATATCATATTTGTAATAATATGTTAATCCACTGATAGAAAACATTGTATATATTGTGGGAGTGTTACACTTCTCGCATTTGAGAAATAAAGGACATATTTTCTTGGCGAGCAAAGTCGTTATATCTTCCAAATATGTATAGCGTTCCCGTGCAAATAGTATAATTATTTGTTGGCGAGATTGTATTATTGTTATTGTGACTTTTCCTTGTCAGATCTACCGAGGTGAGCTTTTAAAGCCACGTTTACATACGAAGAGATTGCCTCGACAATCGCGAAGTGAGAATTTCTATACTCGTTGGCGAAAACCAGATGATAGTATCGCACTCATGTTTTACAATACATGAGTAGACACAAATTATTTACGATATACAATATTACATATGATGAGTAGTTCATGGTACTTCATGGATATTTCTCGCCTCTCGACATAAATACTCTTCTTCTGCAAAAGAGGTTTAGTGCTCAATCAGCTAAAGGAACATAATTTAAGAAAATGCTTGCGATATAATGTCTTTAAAGAAAGTGTGTTATGTAATATAATGAAGCATACTAAAAGGTAACATTGTATGAAGACAGATTGCTGACAGACAGACTGGTCCTGCTCCATTGAGCAATCTTTAGTGTAGACAAAGTCAAACTGGTTGATTTGAGTACATTCATAATTATAGTAACGCTTTATTTTACATTTATCTACTCTTTTTGTTTTAACTAAATGTGACTCGCACACTGTTCCGTTGTTGTTGAATTAGATAATTTACCTATGTTTGCAATATTTGTCAGTATGTGAGAACCATGTTCCTATTTTTCAAGTGAAGGAATTTACCTGTTAGTGCTTGTAATACTTATATGTAGTATAGTAGTGCTAGGTGCATCGTCCTCACGTATATGAATTTATGAATGTATGTACTTTAATATTGTAAAAGCTTATTTATTTTAAAAAGAGTAAGTATGGAGTTTCTTGTGCGTTCTTCTCCATAACAAGTTACTTTTCCGAATGCACGATAGAATCAATTTTTATTACTTGTTAATTTTATTTGTTAACGTTCGAAAGTGCCGCTTAATGGCCTAGTCGAAATAAATACATTTGACTTTGACTTTGATCAGCAGCTGATACCTCTCTGATCAACACAAGGCATATTTAAATAAGGAAGCTCAGACTATACGCCAACATGAGTTAGAAATATAAGTACCCGGTATACATTGAAAGCATTTATCTTACTAAATTGCGACTAATAAAGAATAAATCATAAAGTGGTATCATAATAACAGACTATGGTTCAGTAAAACATAAACGGCGCATAGGTGTACAATTACTTCCACATCCAATTACTTGCTGAGCTGATATTCGGCTGACCCACATTGAGAACATTTTGCGATAGTACCTCCTACGCATATGAGCGACATGTCGATATTGGCGTATCGCTGATTTCAATATGGCAGTGTGGACGTGGAGCCCCAGCGAGTGCATGCTAATAAGTGCCGCGGGCGAGCGCGGCAGGGTGCGTCGCGCTGTATGTAATAGTGTACACATGCTATGCAATTACCATTTTATTAGTTGGTTAGCTGCCTTCACTATATTTGTCGACGGAATTTCACTGTAACTATATGTAGGTGTGTCTAACTACGGTCAATCGTGGCGAGAATTGATGCACCATATTAAAAATTGTTTATTTTTGTAGTCGCTTTTAAATATTTTGTTTTTTAAGAACAGTTAGTTGTACCTTAGTACCGTTTAATATCGTAGGGGATCTTAACACAATAGATAATATCCATCTCTATTGACGTAGCTGATCGATATAATAGCTATAACTTCCTCAATTCTAGTCCAAATAGTGTCGTGTAAAGGTCGTAATTATGTAAAGGTTAATAAAGAAGGGATATGTAATTACGTGGGTGTTCATTGTATCCAAACATAGCGGGGTGTTTTTGTGTTTATTTAGCGTGTTCCCGAGAATCCCACGCGCGCTGTGTATGTTTTTCTAGGTACGATGCGTGAGCGCAGCGCGGAATGCGGCCCACAGGCCACAAGACTGCGCTCTCTCGGGCGCATTCAAGGGTAGGCACGAGGCATAGCTCGAAATGTGCTTCTTTGCTCTTTAGAAATCGTATATTAAGTAGACTGACACATATTTTTCTATAAAGAACCGTAGCTTTTCAAAAACTGATAGGTTGGGTAAAGAGAGAAAAGTTGCATAAGACCGTAGAAACCTCGATCAATTTTCACGGTTACAACGATCCGATGGCAAACGCAACGCAATGCATCGCACACTGACACACACCTACAGACAGACAGACTGTGCGCGGCGCGGCTACGGGCTACGGGCTACGCGCCGTAGATCATAATCGGACGAGTATTTATTGGTGCGCGCTTTCTAAAGCTCTGCGCCCGCGCCGTAAAGCTCACGAATGTCAAGTGACACGCGATCACATCCGATGTATTTTATTGCAACTTCGCATCGTCAACATTATCGGCTTCTAAATATGAATAAGCCTGAGTGGCAGGTGTACGTTTGGATTTATTACGAACTTCCTTTTAAGTAAAACGTTCGATCGCAGTTATTGTTGGACATTACTCATTTATCGAACGTAATTAAAAATAATCGGCTACCATGGGTTACAGTCCAAGTGAATTTCATTATTTCTGGTTGAGTAACATTAAAGCTGTATAAGGAAACTTTCAAAAGGTCGTGCTGGTACTCGTATAATCATTTGAATAGCCATCATTGCCGCGGTGATAGCTGTAGTTATTCACACAAGAAGTCATTTGTAACAATTAATTTTAAAGTAATAGATAATTTTAATGTTGTAAATGTAGGTATGATGCGGCTTTTACAACGGAACTTTAAAATTTATTGCTTTCTTTTACTTAACGACTTTCAATCTCTTAAGATTCGACATGTCGACTTAAAACCGCGACGAGACATCTAGACATTATATATAAACAAGTATAAATTGGTACCCTGTTGCCGGAGAGAATTACTTACTCAGAATTATTGGAATTGACATTTTTTTTTTAACAAAAATAGAAGTGTCTAGAAATGCGAAATATTTACTGAATGACTTGATAAAAAGAAGTCATTGCCTGATCATTTTTACTGGCTATTCGGTTGTATACCAAATGATTTTTGTGAGGTAAACTCTATAGTATCATGGTATGTCATTAAAATTGCCTATTGTTTCGTAATCGGGATCGAAAGAAAACAAATTAATGTTCCAATTAAAAAACAATTAGTAAAATATTTGTAACATTAGTGAAGTCTGAAATGTGATTTATTTGCGACAAACAGGTTTTTGACTCACAAGAATTCGTTCGGAAATTGACACGTACTGAGTCCACCGACTTTGGACATAAGTAGGTACCTAATATTGCCAACAATATTGCTGAAGGGCTAAAGTACGATTAAATTAAACAAATCATCGCCAATTTGTATTCAACATTACACCATTAGTACGTAACTAATAATAATTGTATTATTAGCAATCATGGTGTACGAACAATGTTATTGCGAGTCCATCAAAATACTGCGCCTAACAAATCTTGACGCTTGCGTTTTGAATATCCTTTGAGTTCATATATCTCTTCGAATAATATGGTAAGTAATAAATTACATATTAGTGTACCTTGTAAGAACCATACGTGTCCAGTAGATTTTTGTTTTGTGTTTTTTTTTTTAAGTTCTAATAACAAGCTATATTAGTTATGTTTTTTAAAAAGCAAGATTTTATAGTAAAAATGGCATTTCTTGAGAAACAAAAGTGTTGGCAAAATTTCAGCTCAATCGAACACAGGGAAGTGGGTCAATTTTAACTTGCAAGCTTTAATTAAATACATACAGACATCGGCACAGGTGAAACTGAATAAAAACTAGAGATGCCGCGAATAGTTGTTATAGCGAATAGTTGAATATCGATTAATCGTCATTCCCTATGGCGAATAATCGAGTAGTCGTTTAGTTATTTTTTACCCGGCTGCAAGGAAAGGGTTATGTTTTTCGCGCGTATCTTGTATGCATGTATGTTTGTATGTATGTATGTAGTATTCTTTATTACCTCGTATCTTTCAAACCACTTAACGGATTTTTATAATTAAGACATCGTTACACAGGTCTTGACCGCCCAAGTGTTCTTAAATAAGTGTCGTTAAAAAAAGGAACATGGCGGATTTTGGACGCCATATTGTAAGGGTTGCAATTTTGTTTTTTCTTCGTTACCCGTCTAGTAGGGTATCCAAATTAAGGGCTTTTAGAGATGATTACAAAAATGTATACCACTTATATGTTTAAAAGACATTCGAAAAAAAAGTGTAACTAAAAAGTTAATAAAATCAAAAAACCCGACTGCAAAGATGTAAACAAGAAGAAAATCATGCTGTGCAGTCGGAGGATATTTAAAGTTTATGTCATCCAGCTCGCGAATATGTATCCTCCGACTACAAAGGATGATTTTCTTCTTGTTAACATCTTTGCAGTAGGGTTTTTTTGATTTCATTAACTTTTTTTATTTATGTTAGTTATTAGTCCGTAAGCTTTCTTTAAAATAAATAAAAAAGGGATATAAAAAATTATTTACTTATTCTCAAGTAATAATATTACACCAATTGTAGTCTCTTGAACTTACTATATACTTACTGTATAGAAAAACTAGTTTTTCTCATCACGATTTGCCCCTTTTGGACTTTAAATATTAAATTAATAATGCCTAATTAATTAACTTCAACATGACTGATTTTTGGCTATCTTTTTATATTAATGATACTATTTTTTTTTTAATTATTATTAAAAAATGTAGACAATAAGAAAAGAAATTAAATTAACAAAATAATACTAAATGTGTTTTGTTTTTAAAAAAATTAAAAAAGTTTAATTATTTTTAAGTTCCTGTTCATTCAAAGTTTATTTTTATTAAGGCAACAATTCGCTGAATGTCAAATAATAGATACTATTATTCGGTATTCGACGAATAACAAAAAAAGTCGATTAATTCCGAATACGGAATAATACCAAGTATACGCGGCATCTCTAATAAAAACCTCTAAAATTATTTGTGCGACGAGCGATTGTGGGCCCGCATGTTGCACTAGATATTTCTGATTTTTATTTAAATAAACACTGTTGAAATGGTGGAGGATTCAATAACAATTGAGGTTGATTGAAATAAGTGCAAACCTAAAAATTTATTTGTTCAACTTAATTCAGACAGATCCTCATGACCTATATTTTGGTAGCAGATCTGAAATCGCGATAAAAATCAGTTTTGCCCTATATTTATAGGTGCTTTAGGGAAAGATATTTTTTTTATTAAGTACCTATTTATATGATCGGGTTTGACCACTATCTCAACTACTGGAATGATAATTTGATGGATGAAATAAAATATGTTTGCCAAAATATTAAGTGTCTAAACGTTTAGGTCGCAGTAGAGTAGCGCTCGGTGGCGGCGCACAAGGCGCGCCCGCGGCGCTCACAGGTACCTGCGGGGAGCGTGTGAAGTCCGGCCAACCAGGGGTGCTCCACAAAGGAATATTCAAATGCGCTCCTGGACGCGGCTCGCATGAACGTGCATTACCCTATGACCGTATTATTTTTAACATCCGAAGATAATGGCTCATCGGGGCGATTCTTAATTTTTTGTCGCTTTCTTATACGCGATCCTTTGTTAGGGTCCGCAACGCTTAAGGGGTTTTTGTGCAACCGACGAATGTTGTCATTAAAGCGAAAATAATTAATTATTTACTCGCACCGTTAAAATATCTTTAAAATTAACCTTTAAATTGTGTCAAATGTAGTTTATGATGAAATAGTACGGTCAACGTATGAAATGTAGGTATAAATAATAAATCATATAAGAACTCATTTGAAATGGCAAAAAGTGCGCCATAACACTGAGTGGTTAATATCGATAACATTTTTTTCAGTTTATCCAATATGTTGGCTGATTTTATCCACTAACATGATTAATTATCACTGTTTGCGGTCTTTAACTTTTGCGCAAGATTAGTGCGTTAGATGAAGTACAAATGTGGTAAACAACAATAATGAATTAAACAGTGTCCCGTCGGTCCACAACCGGTACTTATGACACTTTACCCTGTAATTTGGCAATCAGTGGAGTGGCTGGGCGCGCACTCGCTGCGCAGCGAGCCGCCGCGCTATTGTGCTGTGCGCCGCTGACGTCAGAAGCCTGTAATTTGCGGTTACTTGCAGGTGTTTATTACATTCAAGCTAGGACGTGAGATTAAGTGAAATGAATATACTCTACAGGACACGTCGCCGTCGGTTAGACTTTCCAAACTAACTACTAACCTACCGCGCGAATACTTTTTTACCGACCGCTTATAAGCGGTCAGGTCATCCTTGTTCGACTTATGAACTTTAATTTAATAAAACCATCGCAGGAATGTATAATTTCAACTATCTAATAATCAAGTTTATTATACGTGATCGTGACAAAGCTCGCATAAGCTTAACGCGTAGAAAAAGCGTATTAATTTATTCCATTACTTTATAAGGCCATCTCGCATATTAAATAGTGTTCGGTGATTTCACACGGTGAGCGGTGCACTGACCATTGTCTCCCTGTCATTAAAAAGAAAATTGCGAACCGCGCCATTGTTGGATCTTCAACCCTTTGCCCTGTGTCCGTACGCGTTACGGCGGCCCGAGGTAATATCTCACAGTTTTGACAATCGCCCGATGGGGAGACACTCATTGTTTCGCAGCATCCGAGGGTCCCGCCGTGAATTTATACTCGCCTGTCATAACAGAACGAATTTACGCATTGTGAATCAATACAGTGATTTCATCAATAGACAGCCTTTGTTTCTGGGTGTCGAGCTTGCGTAATGTATTAGGATATGTCAGCAAACAGTAATGTGTAAGTGGATACTTTTAGCTGAGACAATGGCCAGTCATTTATATTGTGCCAATATATGATAATATATATAGGCAGCTATAAAAAGCTTCGCGACGGACGCTATGCAGATGTGAATAGGTATTTTTATCAGACTCAGAAGTAGTCAAGCTAGTGCTATTAGACTATCTAAAATATATATATATATAAATGAATAATAATGCATTTATAGTGTTAGGTATTGAGAAAAAATCATTCAATATAAATCTAATTAACTAAGTATACCTACCTTTAGAATTTTGTGACAACTAAATTTCGCGAGCCGTAAAACAAAAAAAACACTCAAATAATTGATGATGAAATATAGACAAATCAGTTATGGATAGGTATGTTAGAAAAAATCGAATCCATTGTTATTGATTGAGTTATATTGGAATTGATTGCAGCAATGCCTTGATTGTAGATATAAAATTACAGGCAAGTCGATGAGATGGCAGTGCGACTCAATGTTTTTGGTGAATAAATTATGTACGCAGAACATATAATTTATTGGACATAGGGTCACACTCGTATGCACAGATAGATGCAATTTATTGCGTGTGTTCGTAAAGTTTGCCTCTCAACAATTGTTGTTTACACTCAATACTGTAATTTCATAATTCAAGCGTTTAAATGCATAGCTTTTCGTGAGCGTACGCAAAAAAAAAGCGCAGAGGCTCTCTGGCATGGCGATTACGGCCCTTAAAATAACATCGTACGTTTAAGTTAATGACAGACACACCGACAAAATGCACTTATAATTGCTTTTACAAAGAGTTTTGGTGAAAAATTATCATGTATTATGGTATTAAGGCGAGGTTCTCCCACGGGAAGGAGGGGAAGCGCTTCTCCTACGCATGGTAGGAACACTGTAGATATAAATTACGGTTCGGTATCACAATGTAATTAATATTGTGTTGGATTAGGTTGAGGCGCAGCACTTCTTGTCGCGGGATTGAGGTAGCTAACTTACTAGTATCGTACGAGTACGTTTTGTGTTGATATAATGTATCAGATTTACGGATGCCAATCGTGCACAAGTACTAATATTAAATAATTTATTTACACTGCATTAATAAATAAACATTTATATATCTATTACGAGCCAAGGGCACCGTCTGCTTTGCCACGTTAAATACCAATGTGACACTCGGCCTGTATACACACTAGATTTGTAGTCACGAGAAATATCGATTAGAACCTTTAATGAATCTTAAAACATGCGTTACTTACCTAACAAATTAATTATATTTATCATTATAATTGACTACTGGATAGCAAATATTTAAATTATATTGATTTTATTAGATCACAGATAAATAGAAATCTCTTGTAAGAAATAGTGAAGGATCCGCATTATTTAAATGTAATTAATTTGATAACATTATACATAACTCTTTATTTTATTTATTACATATATTATACTTTGTTATACATACTAAGAACAGGATAAAATAACTTGGATTAACGGTCACTTTCAGGGTTATAATTTTTCTAATTGTAAGGCAGCTTTTTGATTCTGTACTCTTACAGGAAAATCATTCTTATTGGATTATTTCGTTTCTAATATATTACCTAACTGCTTATATAAATTTAGTTTTGTTTGCAATTGACTTCTTAAGAAGGGGTTTGGGTAATCATCATTATGAAGAACAACAATTTTTCTAGATAGGTGTAATGTTATATTAATTTTTATACTTCGATAAATACAAATGTGAACTAGAATCAGTCGCAAATGACTTTTTTAATAACATGATTATACATAACCCTAAAAACGGCAGCAAATTGCAAATTAAATAACGTGCGCAAGTTGCAATTTATGTTTGATTTTTGCAGATACGAGTAGCTCGCAGTAGTCGCAATAAATACCCAATGGCGTGGACTTCTCGCTTTAGGCCCTTGTTTTGAAATGGGAATCGTTGCCGAATGAAATGCGCCTATCTGATAATAAATATTCAAAATATACTTTAAAACGCATTTATATTGCCGAAAACAAGACAAAATATTTCGACGGACAACTGTAATTAATTATGCGAAGAATTAGAATGCTGACAGCAACAGATACAGGTGTCTGTGTGTCGATAAAAAAAGTCTTTTTTTTCTTTTATATAATGTCACGGAGATATTTAATGTTGGCAACATTGCATAAGCAATTAGCAGCTCTTAGCCTAGGACATACATCAGTAACAGTAGCTGTAGGTAGCGGCTCCGGCGATAAATTCCCGCAACTAGTCGGTGGTTACTAGCCAATAACCGACATTGCATATTTGCATAATTGTGCCCGCTAAGTGTCTGTATCTACATAAAATTGCGTCTTTTTCAAGACTCCTCTATATTTAACCATGATGAAAATCGCTTCGATCAAAACATATCCTCTGAACCTCAAGCCTCTTAATTAATATTTTATTTTGAATAAATTTCGACGACGATCATTTTATAATGACGGAATGATTTTGATAATATCATTAGTCATTATACATATTATTATGTTCAACATGTATAATAAAACTTTAACTTTATGAAGTATTTCTTTGAATATCAAATAACAGATAGGAATCTAATTAATTATTACGTCCTTCCATTTGATTCTTAACTAAGTCTTCTGCGAACGATGCTGGCTTTACTTAATAGCTTTTCTTATTGGCCCCACTGAACTGTGAACGACAAACTAATTAGACTGTCGGAAGTCGATAATAACCATCGATATTAAAACCAATAATAAACTAGAACATTCGTATAAAGTTAAAGGGTCTTGAGTTTAAACTTTTATGCTAATAGATTTCGTGTTTTAGTTCCACACGCATAAAGATTACGGTGATGTTGATATAAACAGGGTGCAAATTAATATTTATTAATTTATAATAGCTTGAATTGAGATGTTAATTAGAGTTGATGCACGTTAACCTCAGACATACATCTAAATATATGACGCGGCTCTATGTACTTCGCGTGCCAAAAAACGGAGTAAAGTTACGAAAAATGATCGTAATCTGAGCTTTTCATTTAGCATTATCGGCACCTGAAATCCACGGAAATCTAGAAAAATGCCTTTTTGTGGCATATTGAGCTGTAAAGAATGTATAAAAAATGTTGGCCGAGGCATTGGAAATTTTTCTTTCATTGGTAAGTGAATTTGTTTTTAAATTGTTTGTGAAAAAGTAGCACGCTTGGTTTTCATACAGATGGAAGGACTTGCGTTAACTAGTTAGATGTATGCCTGTGACGTTAACAAACTTCTCAAGTTTTTCTTTATGATTGTTGAGGATGAACAGTTTAGAAGCCATTATACTATAAATACTTAACAAGTCATTAAAAGAATCGAGAAAAGTAAAATTTTACGACTTTATATAAAGTGCAGCACATAATATTATGCAGCATTATTAGTAATAGATTATGTGTTCAATGACATCATGACACGACATGCGGCAAACGAGAACGGAAGATAGAAAAAAAGTGTAACAGAAAACAATTTTATTACAGAGACATTTCCGTTCGGCTCGATCGGAGATAATATTTAATCTTGAGAGCTGAACACAGCTAATCTAATTAGATTCCAACTAGTGGAACTAGTCGATAAAAACGGTTATGAAGTTGGAACGGACGCCGCCACCGAGCGACAATTATGTGTGGATATCTGATTGCAAGTGAACACAGCCTTTATGATTCGATACTAAAACAAGCACACAGAAATACCGCTTATTATGTCTACTTAAAGGCAATTGTTGATTTGTACACTTGAAAGCATCATTTATATACAATATGTTGGAGTATACATACTTACACATTTAGATATATATTAAATATAAGCGTGGCAAAGTATTAAGACAGCCAGCTATCTTGATCTCACTGAAATACAACTTGATAAACTTGAGCGACATCAAATTTTTTATTAAGGTTCATATTTGGTTTACACAAATATGACCATGTTTCTGAATTCCGCGAGAAACTCAAATGGTTGCCAATTCGCCTTCGCCAGAATGCACATATTCTTTCCCTCCTGTATAAAATACTATTTTTCCCCTCTACTTCTCTTTACCTCAAAAGCCGATTTCAGTTTTTATGTGACTCCCACACGAAAGTTCTAACATGTCATCGGATAACATGAAACTTAAAATGCCAATGCATTCCACTATCTTCCTAGACAAATCTTTTACCGTCGAGGCCGCTCGTCTATGGAATGCATTGCCTGAGACAATTAAACGCGCGCAATCACTACCGATCTTTAAAAAAGACTAGTAAAGGAGCACTACCTGTCTATGTGCTCTTATTCTTGTTGGAGCTGTATTGTTTTCTTGCATGTATATTTATATGTATTTATGTATACATTTTAGTATTTTATATTTTGTGCTTCCTATGTTTGTAACTTATTATTTAATTTTAAAATTGCACCAAGTGCAACCCCATGTCATGTCCAGGCTATCTCTCTCCATTCTGGTTTGCCTGGAAGAGATCGCAGAATGCGATAAGGCCGCCTGTTGTATGTTTGTGTTTATTTTAAGGTTTCCGTATGTAATGTTTTTATCTTGGCGTACAAAGAAGTATATATGCATAAATAAATAAGACACTAATTCTAAACTTATCAACAAACCATATTTGAATATGGCAGTCTGATAAGTGTGACGTGGCAGGTTGTTAGGAGATGTATGGTGGCGAGGTATTTGTTAAATGTTGAAGCAGCTACGGTAATGGATACTGTCACTGGGTACTAGCACCAATGTCCGTTTGCGCTTGTACTAAACTAATGATAAATGATTCTGGGGATTGCGTTTAGGTTCACTTCAAGGCTCTTAAGAACAGACATAAATTCTCTCGTCGCTATTAGTTTAACTAATAACTGTTGCGAACACAACCAAACATACTTGAAAATAAATAGACTTCACTAACGCTGCTCAGTTTTGCGTAGGTTCTAGTTAATACGCACTTTTATTTTTTGCAGAGGTGTCGTTATTTGAAGACCTATATTTATCTGTGTTTGGAGCACATGTAATTCTTCTGAACCTAATTATACTCCGTGTAATTTGTGTTGGCATAATTGCATTGTGAAATGGTATGATAGTGTAGTGGTGGCCAGCCGCGCCCGAGGGCGACTCGGACGGATAACGGAGCGCGGCGGAGAAGCTGATTTATCGTGGACATCCACCGAACCGAACCTATCCGATTTGCATTTAGATAGCACGGCGGAGCGACGCGCGGGCGGGGTCCGACGCGCCGTTTTACTCTATCGCACGTAAATTAACTATTAAATTATCTTTCTGCAAAAAAAACGACAACTGCTATTCATCCCGCTAATAAGATTTAAACGTAATCCGTCGCTAATCTATTATCAAGCTTTGTATCTTTAATAACGCAGTTAAAGATATTAAATTTTTCTTATAGAGTTGAGAAAAGTTGATTAAACGAATTGGTAAAGACGTATACTTGCATAATAGGGACGTTTCCTGGGTAGAAAAATGATAATTCTATTAAGCCCGTTAGTGAGATTATCAAATAATATTGGACACTTATTTTATGCTTTACCAAATCAAAAAAATACAAATTTAAAGTGCATCAAAGTTTAGGAGTTGGGGCTTGTGACGTTACTAAGGCAGTATAAAGTGTACCAGCGGCGTGACGTCACATGATATGTCAACACCTCGTCACTTTATGTTTACGTGTCAAAAGAAAAATACGTGTCCAATTTTTTTTATTAATATACCTGACGGACAAAATCCTAATTTTCAGTAAACTACCCTATTAAGGAAGCACCACTTCAGACCACGAAAAACCATAACTCAGTAGGTATGGGTATGTTAAATATGGGTCTCGGGGTAAATTCATAACCAAATATCGTTTTAATCCACGGGATTTGTTAGTGACCATTATCCCGCAGTAATCACATTTCGTGGCACATTCCTCGAGGGCCGTTACGTAGTTCTGGCGGAAGGCTGACGGTGACGGCGCTAGGCTGATCAGACCGCTCGTAAATTATCTACCTCCGCAATTAGTAGGCGCCGATTTGGCGCATTAAGTGCACGTTTCCTTCAGCAACAAGAAGACATCGAATATATTGAACAGTCTCAGCGTGTATCTATTAATATACAAAATCTGTTTTATCTAGGGGAATTACGACCAAAATAACTAGGTAACTTACCTTCAATTTCAATATTAAAGTAGTTCAGTTTAGTACACAAAAATCGACAATACTGTGTGTAAATTATAAGTATTACATATTCATTCATAACTGATCTCCGTTATGATTTAGGTAATAGTAAAATAACAATTCTTGTCAGCTCCATATTACATTCTTATAAGTTGGAGCTTCGAAGTTCCAACTTTAAGAATATCGTCTAAATTATCTACTACATATATTCATGGATGCTCGCTTTAGTCAAATTATTGTAACTAAATAAATTAAAACGAGTTAGTAAACCACAATTTTGATAAAATTATCTAACTTAACTTATGTTAACAAGACAGCAATGAAACGCTAAACATACCAATATACGCATAGGTACTAAATTATTTCGGATTTGCACGCAATTTTATAAAATGCAAATCATATTGTAAACAGAAGTACGTATTAATCGAAACTCGGCGTATAAAATATGGTGTCATTGGACGTTGCTAAATGTTTTACAAAATGCAAATCGCAATTTAGACGCTTGCATGTGCAGCTTATTGCAAATTTTCTTCGTGAGAGCATTTAATCTTTCCGTCAAACAGATGTTATCCATTGCAACAAACCAAACCACTCTGAGGCGTAAAAGGAAGAAGCACACGCCCCTAATTGCGATATATCCCCCAGTATCTCCTACAATATGTAAATAGGCGTTGGAGGTAATTAAAAGCTTATCTCGCGCCCTGCCATCGTAGCCTCGCTGATTGCTTCGTAAAATGATTGACATACTATTTTAACAGTGTACCGATAATGAAAACGTTCCTGCACATTTTAATTCATACTTTATTTATTGTTGACAATTACTATTTGCACAGGATAATTGATCGCGTTCTCACAATTGTCAGGCTGTTGACGAGTTGTTTGCAATTTTTTTAAAGCTCGTCGCCGCGAGGCGCCCTCGCCGCCGCCGCCTGCCCGGTGCCGCGCCACCGCCCTGTCCAACCGACCACGCACCGCCACTTACTACGACTACACATTTTATTATTTGTGTCACTTTTTTCGTACAGAATTCCCGATAAATTATCTTAATGCGACAAATATTTACATTCGTTTTACAAAGCTTATTGACTTGTCTATCTGTAGGTACAGGTATTTCTTAATCGCATTGAAGAAGATTTTTTAGGCGGTGGTTAGAACGGTTTACGTATTAACTGCTAAATGACGGTGTTTACTTAGCGGTCCGGATGATCGTTCCGAGCTGAGAATGGAATTTGTAAATAACTTGAGGATATATAATATTCCGCTAGATGGCGCGCTCTAGTAAACATTACATATTTTTGTGCTCCGTTTAAAATTAGTTAAATAAAGTTTTTTCGTATATTTGATTATTGTACTGTATGTAAAAGTGAAACTGAACTGACAAATAAACTGTGACAGTGTTATTACGTATTTTTGTTGAGTGAATAACAAATCATCTGTGATCTAAGAACTATAAAAACAGTGACTTTATTCGCGTAACTATGAAAATCCAGTGAACTTTGAACTGTTGTTATAATTTACCTAAACTATAAATAAACAAAATCATTCATAAAACATTTTATAATACAGTGATAGAAAAAAATTAAGAAAACGAATTTAAGAATACCGTTTTTTTTATTCAAAAGTTTTGAATATATTGATAACAGCACCACCTAGTAGTGAGTAAAAGAATTAAGAAGGAAATAAACAATTGTGTTACAAGACTCATCATAGTGTTGCAAGAAATGATTATTATATTTTTCAATATAAAAATTACGCACAGTGACATCTAGTAATGAATAGAAATAATTTTAATAGTTATACTGTGTTGCCAAACTCAGTATAGTGTGGTCAGTTAAAAGGGATAAAAAAATATTGGTAGTTTTTATTTTTTATAATATATATTTTTTACCCACATTAGAATAATTATCTGCCAATATGAATTTCTTGGATAATATAACATTCCGTCGAAACCGCAGTAGAAGATCGGAATCTAACCATGATGACAGCAATAACACGTCACAAACTTTGAATTGCACTGTAAATAGTATGCCAGAAATGTCGGAAGATGAAGAGACCATTCAAATAAAAAAGTTACAGGAAAAGATTGATGAGTTGACGTCTCAACTTAATAGCGCACATAAGGAAATTGAAATATTATCTTTGGAAAATAGTAGTTTGAAACAAAGTAACGGAGATTTATCCAGGAAAAATAATTTATATAAACAAATTGCTAGTTCTCCAGTCAAACACAAGTCAACAACACCTAAGAAAACTCAGTCAAGACAAACTAAACAAACACAAACAGATGTAAATAATGAGAATACTACTTCTTTGAATCAAGGCAGCAAAACTGGAAGCATAGATGTCACTCGTACTTCTTTTCTTAATAATAGAGTGTCGAGTGATATTATTAAACCTAATCTACAACAGAAGCCTATAAAACATAAAATATGCATCCTCAGTAGTGAAAATAGCAGTAGAATATGTAAAATAATGGATAATACTAGTTTACCAAATAGTCATGAAATCTGTCACTATCGTAAGCCAAATTGTAATTTAGAACTAATACTTGACAATATAGATAGTAAAGTTAAGAATTTTACTAAAACAGATTTCTGTATTATATATGTAGGTGAAGAAGATTTCAAAAGAACTCAAAATTACATAGAACTTGTTGTACTTATTCGTAAAAAATTATTACCTCTGAATCACACTAATTTTATAATATGCCTACCAGTTTTTAAATATATGAAAAATGTTAATATTATGTACAATAGCCGAGTTGAGACTTTTAATAATCTTCTCTATATGGATGTAGAAACATGTAATTATGCATACATTTTAGATTCTAACCTTAATTTACCATACACTTATGATACATACAGCCCACATTACGGGACACTAAATAACAGAGGTTTACAAATTATTATATTGGATTTAATAGAAATGATCTCATACTGTAGCACTATAACAGACACTACTACGAATAGCTCAGAAGTTGATTGTTCCCAAAGAACACAAAAAGAAATAATAGGTGCAGACTCACTAAATAATTCTCAGTTTTTTCTGTAAATACATAAACATACTCCACCAAAATATAGCGGGACTGATGAGCAAATCAGATACACTAACAATCAAAATAGAAGAGCTTCTCAATGCAGGTACTTATATTGATGTAATTTGTATAACAGAACATTTTATCGAGACTGGTTATGAATATTTGCTGCGTATACCAAATTTTTTACCAGCAGCTTTCTTTTCTAGAAAGGCTAAGCGCGGGGGTACATGCATTCTTGTTAGAGCCGGACTTCAATTTAGAGAAATATCTGACGTAGCAAAACAGTCAGTGTCAGGTGTCTTTGAATCCTGTGCGATAGAACTTATACATCATGACATTATTATTATTTGTATATATCGCATACCTAAACACAATTACAATATATTCTATGAAAAATTAGAGAACGTAATAAGGAAAAATTGTTTACTTTCCAAAAAGAAATTAATCTTAACTGGCGACTTTAATATTGACATCCTAAAAAGGAATAAAACTACACTAGAATTTGAAAATTTTCTTGCCCAATTTGGTCTTAACTTAGCCCTTCACAAGCCTACTAGATTAAGCAGCAACTCCTGCATAGATAACTTTGCACACTCCTACAGAATAGACTGTAAAGCACAAATAATAGACCTAATTCTATCAGATCATACATCTCAAATACTAAGTGTACCTATAAAAAAATCATGTAAACTTAAATATTGGAAAACTCAAAAGCAAGACATATGCCCAGAAAATTTAAAGAAGTTTAAAAACTATCTGAGCAATTTAACATTTACACGAGTTTATAGCACTAATGATGTGAATGACTCTTATGACTTTTTTGCAGATGATTTTTTGATGCTATATAAACTATGTTTTCCAACAAAACATGTAACCATAAAAACGAATACTAAAACTAAATGGATTTCTCGGGGTATAAAAATCTGCAGTCAAAAGCAGAGAAAATTACTCTGGTCGTATAGACTAAAACCTGACTGTAAAAAAAAACTTGAATTTAAGAATTATACTAAGATTTACAAAAAAGTTATACGACTTACACAGAAAACTCAAAATAACCACTTCATAAACAATTCTCAAAATAAATCAAAAGCTGCATGGCAAGTAATTAATAAATCCAAATTTCGCCTTCCACAATATCTAATACCGTCCATTAAGAGAGGTAATTGCAATATCACGCATCCCATGGATATCGCAAACGAATTTAATAACTTTTTCGTAGATGTAATTGAAAAAAATAAAAATAGTAATGTTACTTCGACTAGTAAAAATACTTTTAACAACTTAACTTCACAATCATTATATATGCAACCAGTTTTACCTATTGACCTAATAAAAATAATTAATAACCTTAAAAATACAAATACTGTTGGCTATGATGGAGTATGCACTCAAGTTGTGAAATATGTGAAAGAAATTATAGCACCACCATTAACGCACATTATTAACTTATGCATATTAAATGGTGTTTTTCCTAATAGTCTTAAAAAAATAATTATTAAGCCGTTATTCAAAAGAGATGATAAATCAGAAGTGAAAAATTATAGACCCATTGCCAAAGTTCCTATATTTTCAAAAGTTATCGAAAAAGTAATTTTCAATTCCATTTATAATTATTTTGAAAAAAACAATTTGTTTTGTAATGAACAAAAAGGATTTCGAAAAAATACTAATATCAATATGGCATTGTTCGACCTCCTTTCTTATATTATGACGTCTGTTGATGAAAGAGCTCCGGTATGTGCTATATATACCGATATGACGAAAGCGTTTGACTATGTAAACCATGAAATTTTGCTAAAAAAAATGTATGGCTATGGAATCAGAGGTAATATTTTAAAACTTCTGGAGTCATATCTGGATAACAGATCCCAGTGCACAGAAATATCTCAACTATGCCAAAAAAGCAATTTAGTAACCAATTACACATCTCAACCAAGAGCTATAAAATTTGGGGTCCCTCAAGGTAGCGTGCTTGGCCCGTTACTTTTCTTAATATACATAAATGATCTCCCAATACTCATTTCTCAAAATATGGTACTTTTTGCCGATGACAGTACAGCTGTTGTAAAGTGTACTAACCCTGTCTCTTACGAGGATGACATAAATGATTGTCTAAATAAAATAATTAACTGGCTTAATAACAATAACCTAGTGATTAATTTAAACAAAACAAAAGTAATGCACTTTCATCAAAGGTGTGAAAAACCTCCAGTTCATGTTACATATGACAAGTGCCAAATAGAAAATACAAACAAGGCTAAATTTTTAGGTATAATGCTTGATAGTAAACTAACATGGAAACCCCATATCGAAGAAATCTGTCTGAAATTAAATAAATCTGCATATGCACTGTTTCAGCTATCAAAAAAAGTTAATACACAAACACTTTTAATAGCGTATCACGGATTGGTTGCATCAGTTCTGAGGTTTGGTATAATTTTTTGGGGGCAATCTACTGAAAGAGAAACTGTATTTAAAGCGCAAAAACGATGTATTCGGTCCATGTGTGGCTTAAAAACTACCGATACTTGTAAACCTCATTTTAAATCATTAAAATTACTGACTATGCCAGCTATGTACATTTACGAGACTGCTTTGTTTGTTAAAATCAATTTGCACCTGTTTCAAAAACTATCCGAAGTAAAAAAGACTCCAATGCGTTCTCAATATATGAACAAACTTTGCGACAGAAAATGTAGAACCGCTTTAATGACAAAGAGTTTTTTTGGCATGGCTCCGAAAATTTATAATAATATACCCGATGTCATAAAAAATTTGCCCCTTTTAAAGTTTAAGAAAAGTCTCTACTCGCTATTAATTGAAAATTGTTATTATTCTGTAGAAGATTTTATAAATGATAATTTTTAATATTTCGTGTGCGTTTGTTGTTATTCTTCAATATTTTTAAGAAATCTGTTTATCTTTTTTCGTTCGATTTAATTGTAGATTTTTTTAACATATTTAAATACATTTAAAATAGTTTTTTTTTATTTTTATTTCTCTTAAACTGTAGTATGTAATTTTGTTTTATTCTGTTAATTTTTTTATTTGCTTGTGTCTTTAATAATATTTGTACGCCTTCACGGCAAAACATAGCGCCCATTATATCTAACCTAAGATCTTTATGTAAATACCTATGTTTCACAAATAAATATTCTGATTCTGATTCTGATTCTGATTTTTGAAGTGTTTGACTGGTCGTAGGTACCTATTGTAAGACATCAATAGTAATCGTGTTCAGCTGACTAATAGTTGCTCAATTGGAAGGGCCTTGCCAGTTCATCTAAGTAAAACAATGCGATAGCAAATCTGAATGCATTAAATCAGCATTGCCATATTTCCGTGGGCAGTGTCGCAGAACTTGTAGATCTTTGGGGAATAATGGCTTCGCGGTTTAATTATAGTCGCAGGAGTATAACATAATCGGGTATAAATCACTGTATATAGATACCTGCCAGCCGCAGCCGCAACCTGTTCCAAGCACGCACAATGCACCGCTGCACGCTTCTAATTTATACCTTCATGGTGATTTAACGACAGCAGCCGAATCTATCCAAGAATACGTATCAAAGTTTTTACTATTGCTGCTTTAAAGAATAAAATTCATTTGTAGTGTCATTTATAGGTTTTTTATTCGTATAGTTCGCATCATGAAATTTATAGATATGGTCTCTTTGTTCAGTTGGTCGTTCGGTGAGTATCACGTTTAGCACACAATCGAGAACATTAACATTTCCATTGAAACGTGCAGACTTTAATCAGCCGATACGAGTCGCTCAGCCCAAACATGACTAACTGACAGAACTGCGCCGCGACTCAGCTCAGCTCCCCTTGAGAATATTGTTCTTCATTTGTGGCTCGAGATAACGACACTGCCATCCCCACTTATTACACAATTTTTTATTTACACAGTTTATATTGTTCACAGATTTATATTGCTCGTAGGTCTGATTTATAATAAAGGCTGTACAAGCTATTAAGTAACGCCTTCTCGAGGAACATGGACCACACACAGCATTCAAATTAGAAAAGTCAGACAAAACGGAAACGATGCATTTATTTTGGGTTTAGAGAGGAGCGGGCGCCGCGGGCGTTCTTCTCTCTAAGCTCGTAACTCTTCTAATAAGACACTTTACGCGAGCTTAACTAGAGCTTAATGCGTGCAACTTCGATTGAATATATCATTTTGATTTGTAGTGAAACCGAAACATTTGTACGTCTCGCGTCGACCGTTAAGACGATTAGTGTAATATTTTTATGTGGCTGTTTGGGTTAAAACATTCTCAATTTACTTGTTCATAATTCTCAGATATCATAATAATGTTAACCTCGTAGCTATGCTTTTTAAAACGGGATGTTTATTTATTGTTAAATGGTTGTTAAAGATAATTCGTTTTAAAATGATCGATGGTAAATGCTTGTTAAGTTTTTTGTAGTGTTCACGTTCACGCGGAGAAATAATTGCGAGCATATTCTTTCTTATGCGTCGAGCTCGCAACAGGCGCAGCGCAGGCGGCCTTCAATACCGTCTCTATTTCCGCACTTCCCCTCACTGCTAATGAAACAAACTGTCTTTTATATGCGTACCGAGTGTAATTTTCATTGTTTTGTAATTTTAACTAATGTTACGAGTTCAGGGTTTACAATATAGCTTATGCGTGTAGTTATGTTAATGTGAACAATAACAATGTTGAGCAAAATAACACATTTACAGTAATGATATTTTTGCTTCATAAAATCATAATATTAAAGTAGACACTAAATTCAGCGACAGATAGTGTAACTTTGAAATCTGGTCCTTATTTCAATTATAACAATTATTCGCCTTTGTAAATAAAGTGCGTATTGATGGTGATGCCTGTGACGGATCCTGCCTGCCCGACGCCCAGTGACCGCGCGACGTGACCGAACACGCACAATACAAAGAGCACTTCTTTCTTACAATCGCGAGTTAACGTCGCATTCAACGACGCGTCCCGCGTCAACCTACTGAGCGTTGTCACTCAACGGTCACTCAACGGTTTTAAAAAGAATTGCGAATAACAATTTTATGAGCTCTGAATTAAATTTTATTTCCGACAAATGTCACTATTTCAATAAAATATGATTGACTTTATAAAGAGCTTTGAATACGGTCAAACATATTTAAAGAAAGAATATCACATTCTTATTATTCGTAGAGTTTGGAGAAATAACGGTCTTAATCTTTGAATAGAATATAAACAATGATATAAACTTGACAGTACAATGTATATTTATGGCATTCGCTGATAAAGAAAGAACCCCAACAAAACGGTATCGATGTGTCAATATCACCCCTTTTATTTATAGTCTTACGTTAATTTAAATCGGAAATTGAATACGCGGAATAATAATTTTTAGATACCGAAATAGTAGATGTGTGTAGGTAGACGTATGGCCTATTGTCGCTACTTTAGTGCCAGTAATTGTAAGCTTCAGCGCATAATTATAGAGCGACGTTAAACTTTCAGAGTTGAATGCTACTAGTTACGCAGACAGGAGACATGACTTATTTAGTGCCCATGTTGCGTTTCCATCTTTAATCTGCGTGGGCGCATATTTCTGAGAAAACATTTCTTGTTGACCGTACATAATGCTGCCAAGAAAACAGAAGTAATAATGTTGGCCATACTTGTACGGTGAAGAAGTCCGTAAATGAATCATCGCATATGCGTTCCTCGTCAGAGCGCAAAAAGAGGTTTGTCGAAAATGCTCCTCGTTTAGTTTAGCTCACTCACTCGCTCACTGCTCCCTGCACTCATCCCTTATTTATTTATACTGGTATGAAGAATGTACACTTTTTGTCCTGCCATAACAGTGTGCGTCCAGCGCTGCGACGGTCCAAGCCAGCGAATTCTTTAATTGACAAAATGCAGCGAAGTTACATTCCGCCTCGAATCGTTTGCTTTAATGTGGGAAGAAAAAATTGATTATTAATGACACATTTTCACTTTTTTACTAATATAAGCAATTAGCCTATGCAACAGCAATATCTAATTTGAATAACATTTAAGTTATCTGCTGCACTTACCTAATAATAATAACCGTGAGAAACTGACAAAAACGAAAAAAGCACTTAATGTGATTGAATTCGCTAGCTTCCTAAAATGCTAAAAGTTTTCAAGAAGCAATTTTTCTTAAAGAATCATTGAAGAGCAGAACCAAACCTACCTGAACTTAGGTATCTGCAGGCCTGTATGATGGTACTAGATACTAAGGATGTAATTGACGGCCTTATAAAAAATAATCGTTTATATTATCTATCACGCCTCGCTCAGCGCTGGTAATGAGTCGTTAGTTGCGATAGGTACTCGTTTCTCTTATCATCGATGATAAAACATGCGTAGATTTGAGCCGCACCCGCTGCACTTTCCCTTGGAGGCAGGTACTGCGCGGTGCGCCTCGCCTGCCGCCTGCCGGGTGAGCGAGGTCCACGCATGCTTCAATATATCTGCAATACGACAACAACGTTTATGGATATGTACCTACGTGAGGTTATTGCATACGAGACAGGTTAAATAGAACCACGGGAAAGTTTGCTTCGTTCGTTAGTACACCATGATGGGACTACATGATTGTATTGGCGTTTTTAAGATATGGGCTGGTGGATCGGGAGATGGTTTATTTATTAAAGTTAACATCTCTAAAAATAGATGTAACAGCGCTTCGCATACCTAGCTATTAGGAAACTATTGAGTACGTCCTTTATCATAGTTTCTCAGATTTTAATTAAGAGATTAATAATGAAGCTGCGAGAACCAACGACCGGAGAGGATAAGCTCGGCAGGCGGGCTGGCGGGCGGCGGGCGGCGGGCACACGCAACCCTGCGCGACGTGCGTGCCGCTCCGTTACGACACCTACACCAAATTTTTCCACATGCCCGAGCAGCAGATAAGCGGCGAGCGACGCCAACGTGTTATTTATTAACGAACCGAATGATCGATAGTTGGACGCGTCGCCGACTCGCCGCGCACCGGACGCGGACGTAGACGTGGACGAACTCCGGCTTTCGAAACTCGCCGCCGCCGACTGATCGCTGTACACCTCCGATAAATCCATCCCGCAATGTCTCCGACTTGACCGAGCACGAAATCTATATTCTTTGACACAACTTCATACATAGACGAGCTTTCACTCAGGTGTGTCTTCGGAAATAATATGTCATGTTTTTTGACCGAATGAACATTCTCGGTTTATCTAAGAGGTGCTTTCTTTTTAATTACGAACAAAACAACAGCAAGATTCCCTTTACCAACACGATTTTGTAAGATGTCTGAGAATAGTCGTGCGTGCAATGTCCATGTCGAATGCATTGTTTGTGTTACCAAGGCTTCTCCAACCCTTTGCCAAAGTCATCCGTTCCGCTCTAGCATACGTCACGTCGTCGTGACAGCTGTGCGCGATACTTTCTAATCGCTCCATTCAATAGTCAACGCCAAACAAATACACAAGGAGTAGGCAACTTGCGAAACATTAAATGCTTCGAACAATTGACAGCCAGAAAAGAGTGATCAATTAATTATTTATAGAGGTGCCAGTCAAGCGAAGCTTTGTCACAGTGGTTGCACAACGCCATGCTCCGAATACTTCCAGAATGTCGGCAATCGACGAGCTTATAATGTAAACAAGCTCGTGTGTTTACATGTATCGGTTCGAGGCAAACGTGATAGGAAACGATCGGAAATTCGAGGTTCGGCTGCACAGGGCAGGTTAGACCAGTCCCGGTGGCCTCGCAAGGACCCCAGCAAACCTGTTAGATTCGTTGCACGATTTTTACGTGCGCACCTACCGGAATCTCATTCACGTGCTGCAGCGCGCCGCTCCGCCCGGCCCCCTGCCAGTTAACTCGTCAAATGACTCACGCTTTGGCTGGTTAAATGCCAGAAGCTGGCTTTTCCAGTTCTCTGATCCAATTCGCACATTCTATTCTTACTTGACACTAACGCGACATTCTGCAGCCTGGGTTAATTTGTTGCTTACCTAATGATGAGGTGACACGATAATCGACTGTTTAAGTTTTTTGTTTTTATAATATATCAGAATACCACTAATTGCCTCATTTTATACAAAATCAGAACTGGGTTTAAGTCATTTTTGCTGGCATTTGAACAGTACCTAAATAACAATCTTTATTTAAGGGATGCGATGTTCTTTCCCTTTGTTGTTCTGGAAAAACTGATACTTAATTAATTTTCTTGGGCGAATCTGGAAAATGTTTGATGTCGTAGTTGTCCGTAGCGACCGTACCGTCACAGGAACGTAGGATCGTAAGTATGTCACATTTCACACAACACATGCCAAGATGTGTGAACACACCAGGAACAGGAATCAGGTAGAACTACGATCCGGTCAAACCCGTCCGACGCGTGCTTCCAACATTTTTTATTTATTTGTCTGCAACGTCGGATACCGCTGGGCGTGACGTCAGACGACCTAAACTGGTTAGCGAGGGAGCAGGGATTTGCCTCGTATCCTTCCGGTTCTGCGAGTGGTTCAGACCTGTTCTACATCAGGTTGCGCACCAGCCCGGCGACCCGGCCGCGACCGCGTGACGTATCACTACTGCGGCGAACCTGCATAATATCACCCGAATTAGACAACGCCCCTACGTATGTCCGTAATCCGTTACTACTAGTCGTATCATTCCACTCTCGCAGCGGACACCAGCATCGCTGACTCATGCTCTGTGTGCGCAACAATTAGCAAACGAAGCGTCACATTATGCGATGAACGCGATAGGTACATCAAAGGTCAGTATCCGTACCGAAATGGTCACGCCTAATAACTGGTTCGTAAGTTGTAGTCGACTCATTCGTAAAACTACAGTGGTTTTGTATACCAGTATTTTACGCTATGTTTACTCGGTTTACTCTATACTACGGACTGAATGGAGCATTACAAATAGTGGAGCGATTAGTTTAGCGATTAATGTTTATGAGGTTTTTTGGGTGGTTAGATGAAGTTGTTTTGTTTTTGTTGCAGAAGACGCAAAGAGGTGATGGAGGTGAGCGGCGAGTCTTGGCGCGCGTACTACAGCAGCGCCGAGCACGGGTTAAGCGCGGCGCCCTCGCTGGACGACGGCGCCGGCCAGCCGCTTGAATACTACAAGCTGCCGCCACTGGCGCAGGACCAGCACCTCAACCTGCACAAGGACGCCAAGCTCGTCGACGTCTGGCCGTGAGTCCACAGTCCACAAACTACACATACCACACATAGTCAAACAATCAATCAGCCTTTTCCCAACTAGGACGGCTTCCACTTTAAATGTATTCAGCTGAATACACGTTTTTACATGGAGCAACTGCCTATCTGAGCTCCACAACCCAGTAACTGAGTAACACGATACCCCTTGGCAAGTCTCAGGCCTCAGATTTCAGGCTTCTGACTATGTCTTGCTTATTGTGAAATTTTGAATATTGCGCTCACCGCAAAACTCATCAGTCTCATTTTTATTAATGGGCTCTTTAACTAACTGTTTTAAGAAATATTTATGTACTTATAATCGTTGTTGCAGTTAAGCATGTCACATGGTATTTGAAAAAAGACTTTACAAAACTTTAATATTTATCATAAACACAATGTTAGAAACTTAAGAAGTTATTCTTCTTAAACACATATACACATCGAGAGTAATTAATTACTCATAAATACTAACATACATAGCAAGATTAGCAGTAGGTAATACCTACATTGAGATTTAATCGAATATGCAAATCCAATCCAAAATATCGATACCTAACAATCAAGTGGAATCAGAAAATGATCGCGGAAAATCAATCGTCGATTCTCACGGCCGTACATCAAATTGAACGTTCGTGTATCGGAGCAATTATCATTAGAATCGCCGAATTTCGTGGCGCGGTGAATACGGAATGAATTCGCGTAAAATTTATATGTAAACTATGATAATATGCAATCTTTGTGTTGTGGAGTTTTTGTGCACGTTGATAGGCAGGCGGGGCCGGGGGTTGTGTGTATGCTCGAGTCTCACGGACGAGTACACTGAGACAAGACGCCGCGTGGCTTCCGGCCCCAACGAAAGGTGTAAGAATAACAAATAATAAAAATGTTAATGTTCCACTCAATAAATCATGAGCGCTCATTTGAATACCTATGGCGGGATTAACGAAATAGCAGTTCGCAGTTCGCATCTCGCGAACCCCCCGCACCTCGACACCCCCTCCGACCTGCCGGCGTATATCATTCCGGAATTAACATATTTTTGCTATTTGCAAAAGAAACACGTGTTTTTACAATAAATATTTTTGGATTAGCTGAAAAATTATGACTTGTGTTCGTTTCTTATTATTTAATTAATTATTTTTTAATAACTAATAAAAACTAAGTATTAAATCAGATAAAATATATATTATTGGCAATTACGAAAAAAATAACGTTTTTATAAACTGCAAATAAATATCTAAAAGAGTGGAACTGAACAGACACATATTTTTTTAAATCTTGTTCTAAATAATTATGTATACAGTCGGTGCATTCAACGGATTCCCATAGAAATGAGACCCCGATCAAATTATGCTCGCTCTTTGAAAGAGGTTGTTAACAGCATCCTTTGAATAGCGGCGCAAAAATGAGCAAACGCCGTGTCACATTCTTAATACAAGGAGTGCATAATGTTAACTTGACCCTATACAGATCATTTAAACTTTTGTGAATGTTTTATTATGTTCCATAAACACTACCTACAAAGGAAACTAGTTTTGAATCTGTGAAAATGTTAATTTCCGAATTAAATTTTTCTGACAACAAAAACTACATTTACTGTTGAATAATATGAGTAACTGGTATATGTGGAAGTTGGCGTTGTGTTGTGTAGGTAATTCACATAAGAATAGAAGACTGCCGAAGTGGTAAAGCCTCCCACGTCACGCGTGTGGTGTCACCACACACGTCGGCGGCTGCAGCGCGCCCGCGACTCCGGCCGAGCTCCAGAATGTGACACTTGGCTCCGTTGCGCTCGTCATGCTCGTCACTGTTTACGGGAGTGCATAAATACAAATAATGACAATAGACGGATGTGGCTGGAAGCGGCTCACATTGACAAGGACGCCCAGGACTTGTCGCGAGTCATTGTCGGCACGCGTCCCACGCGGAGCCGGCGGGCGGCCGCCGCGCCGCTATTGCTCATTCATACATTCAACATTATAACGAATGCTCTCGGTCGCCCGCGCCCATACTCGCGTTCCGTCTCCCAATGCGTTTGTATGCTAATAGTTCAGCGCCAGTGCATCGTCAGGTTCGAAGCACACTATTTGTTGTCTAAATCGCTCGTATTATTTGAATTGAATGCTCGATAGATGTAGAAATGAACTAGTTCTGTCTGTATTCCTTCTAGTTTCGTCGACGTAGGCGTGAAAGCGTTTCGTAAACGCATTGCGTAGGCAAGGCGCAGCTCACCGCGCTCTAAGCACAGGACTACGCGGATGTTACTGGTATTAAATGAAAACGGCGGCTATAACCATTAATAGTTGTCGGAGGCTGTCGAATGCTAACGCTAAGATTAGCATAGAAACGCGCGGCGGGATGCCTCTGGAGAGGGTCTCGCCCTCTTGACCCTGTCACTGTTCGCACTTGCCGTACTAACGGGAAGTCGGTTTCCCCACACTTATGTACCTAACTTATTTTACGAGCTAATGATAGAAATTATCTGCGTATTTAATTACTATGTAGGTAAGAAGGTACTATTTACTGAATACAATTCGACATAATACTGCTTAAGTTATACCTAAAGTCAGTTTGTATTGGGTTTTGATAAATTTTGCAAAAATAATTAAGCCTGTCTATATGCTAAAAATAAGCAGTGAATGGTGTGTTGTAGCGAGCGAGCTGAGCGCATGTGTCGGCAATGTCGCGGTGGTTTAACAAAAACCCAGGGAGTTGGAACCGTGTGACCCATTTAGGACTAGAACCGGTTTCCTCTTGAAGACACGTCGTTATTGTTAAAGACACAGTAGTTAATACCATTCAATTCCCCTGGATATAACGGACCCTCTTATGAGGATAATGCATAAAAAGATGGTAACATCGTTATGTCCCTGACAGTCTCGGTCATCACGTAACGAAAAATAATAACAGGGATTGACCATTCTTTCTTGACCATTCTTTATCATGCGAATATATTCACAACAGCTGCGTAAAGAGTCGTTACAGACTTGTATACTGGTATGCCAAAAGTCCAGTGCTTAATTGTTATTATTATTTGATTATTATTACATAGGTAAGTAGATACATTTTCGTTAGATACTTAGAGTTAACTACGATAAAGGGAATAACTTACCGGGAAATTAATGGCTAGAGACAGTTATGTGTAATCAAACGCCCGATTTAATGACTGAGACAAATGGCGAAATCGTTTTCAATTAAAGTTTTTGATAATGTATTAGTTCCGTGAGAAAAGTAGCAATAAACCTACATTTAGTCGAATGATATATACAAATAGAATGAAATTACGTTAGTCGCATCCGCTGCAAGCGCCTCCTTCGTCTCGTTTATCGTTCGGTAGATTGTAATCTATTCGTCAAACGATGGATAAACTGTCGCCGCTTCAGATTTTGATATAGATACAGTCCGCTGCGCATATGTTAGCCTATTAAGTCATTATCAAAGGTTCCGTGGGATTACATGAGAGTTTTCAGCATTCATGTTTGTGATAACGACTGCACCATATTTGGAATAAGCTATGAAGCAAGAATATTGTAGAGCGGTAAATGTTATGCTGCGTATATTATCTTATCTCACAGATATAAATAAATGTAAATAAGTTTCGGTAGTGATGATACACGTTCTAAGTTTTCCTAAGAAAGCACACAGATTAAAAATCAAAGATATGAATGCTGTCTTTTGTATACCGTAAGAGGTATTTCGATAAACGCATTGAATGCACGTACGAGGGTCGCGGCCCCTGCACCCTTAGCGGCACATTGTCGAGATCTCATCATGTGTGAAAGGGTGTTAAGTAAACATTGCAAATAATTATAATGGCAATTGCATCCGAGCGACGAACCGATTTCGCTTTGATAAGAAAATTTATATTTGCATGTAAAATGTAGCACATCACAGCTAGAGATGGTGATCATTCTTACCTTTTATTACAGTTACTGTTATGTTAATCGCAGGCAACATGACACTGATATCAGATTAACAGTTTGGGAATCTATTCCGCTACCTGATAGAGAACTATACACACAGCATAGTTAGGGGAATCTGTGAATATTTCTAATATTCAGTTAATAAAATCTTCTCGCTCGTCTAAAAAACTATTAGCAGTTTGTAAAATTTGATAAGTAAATGTCTCATGAAAATGTAAATAATTTGATTAGGTAAGAAAGATACTCGAAGCAGTAATATAATTTGCATAGATAAACATGATGCATCGTATCCATGATCTCTATTCAATTATCTCCAACTTCTTGAGAATAGTTTGGCATTTATTTTGTTTTTAAGTAAGCGTGAATTTATGAAGTTCAGAAAAAAATAAAAAGAAGTCGGTTAGCTTTTTTTACTCGCAGAGAAACTTAGTAGTCTTTATTTCTATTTTAAAGAAAACATAGCTATTCTGCAGCAGCTAAGTTTAAATCCTTTTCCTTTGAAAGTAATATAGGTTAATAATAAAGGTTTCAAATTGTACCCATACCTACGTATAATTTAAAATAATTAAATTATTACTGTGTCGGTTATCTAATTAGCTTCAAAGTGTTGTGCTTTTCAATTGATTGGATTTCTGTAGGCACTTCATATGGCCACATCGGTATTTTAATCATGTTAAACAAACCTCAATCTATAAATAAAAACTTAGATTTAATTACAATTTTGAGAAGCTTTTGGTATAGGTTTTTGCTAAACTGACGACTAGAATTTGAATTTTTTTTGTGTCCGATTGAGCAATAGTCGAGAATTTTATAAGCATAGGTACTCGATAGTGGCCGTAGAGAGCACCCACAGGGCTCGAAGCGTCAGCTGTCAACGAGGCGCGCTTTGTCCCGTTTGTACAAGCGTCAACAATGAGCGACAAGCAAACACCGTATTGTGCTCCGCGCATATGAATAACGATATCCACGACGCCGCCGCTGGCATACCGACCTCGGATTAATACCAATAATTCAATTTGCATGCGTCGCAAAAAAGTTGCCGGGATAAACCTTCACATCAAAATATCACAGAGCTACAATTCAGTTTGCTTGTCTTGAAATTACAAATTCGTTTCACTTTTTGCATGTCGCGTTATTCGTTAGTTACTGGTATTGCGGAAATGGCGATGCCTGCATACAGAAATATTTTACACGGCTAAGCTTTATCTTATCGAATGAGCGATTTCACACTCGTCGCGTTTCTCTTACAAATCGCGTGCATAAATCGTTAAGAATGAGCAAAGCGAGAATTGCAATCGGACACGGGCGAGGAGCGTCCGGACGAAGCTGGCGCGCGGGAGGTCGCGCGTTCGACCAATTCGGACGCATGAAATAGTGCCGCGAGAGTCTCTTATCTAAAATAAACATCTGAGCGCCGGTGAAACATGTCTTCAATTATCATAAATCGGCGCGCACTGACAACGGCCGACGAAAGCCGCGGCCCGCGCCCTCGCCCGCGCCCCCCTCGCCCTCGAGGAGCGCTTACATGCAAACAAATCAAAACGCTCTCATGTAAACGAACTTGCAAACGCTTTAAATGTAAACCGACCTACTTGTGACGTTCATACTAGTCATGCAATTATTTCCTAATACTTGTAATTAATTCGTTTGTTCCGTAATCACTAAGGTATAGTACATACTTAATTAATTGTTTTTGAATCATAAATAGATACTTCCGTTTTTAGGTACCCATTTCTCAACAAGTGACAAACCCCAACCACAAGTGACATATATTTTAGTAACATCACGATGATCTTACTGTTAATCAAACTGATCTTTCATTTGTCCATTACGATAATAGGTAGTCAAATTCATTAGGTTTACAAAGTTTGATTTTAAATCTATGACGGCCCCTTTACACTTTACCATTAAACATGGTGTGTAAATATTAAATTGTAGCTTGTACAATCTTAACTAAATTTATCTTTATTACATTAAAAAATAAGATAGTTACTACCAAAAAAGACCTCATGCATTAGGAGTTTTAAGGAAAAAAAATATTAATTGGATTCAGAGTAATATTATTATACCTATATTATTTTATTAATCTTAGGAAAACTTACAGCTAATACAATAAATACGCAGAAACAACATGCAAAAAACGGCCAATTAAAAGTTTTCACACATATAAAATTTTTAATAAAATACATATCAGTGAGAGTTTATAATAAAAAAGATATGACTCAACGCCCAAGAAATACACAAACAAATCAAAACTTTTCAACAAAATTCAAACTGACTTCCAAAGCAAAACACTAAAAAGCGAAAAATGTTTTTGTTATAAAGTTTTTTATTTTCCTCTTTTTAGTTTTGGTAGGTAACCCAAACACGACTAGGATACATTGTTTTGTTTCGGAGTTCCACTGGTCATTGTGGTCTTCTTCATCACTTTACCAAATTATACCAAATTATACTTTCTGAGTGCAAATGTTTGCATTATTGATGGAAATACCAAAATCGTTATATGTATGCCTATAATATTTGAGGAGTTCCCTCGATATCTCTAGGATCCCATCATCAAATCCTGGTTTACTTATCATGGTACCACCCTTGGGATATCTCCTTTCCAACAAAATAGAAATCACCAAAATCGGTTCATAAACGACGAAGTTATCAACGAAAAAACATGAAAAAACAAAACGGTCGAATTGGGAAACCTCCTCGTTTTGGACAGTCGGTTAAAAAAGAATTCTACATATGAAAGAAACGCTTACTCAAACTATTCTTTACCTTTTTAATCTTAGTATGGAACAAATCCAGATCAACGTCCCGAATTCTCGACACACAATATTAAACGGCATATGTCAGACACATCGTATGGAACTCGTCGAAACACATCGTATGGAACTTGATCTCTAAATCTCTGAACCACAACTATTCGACTAAAACTATATAAACGTTCCTGTAAATAAATAGGTATTTAGGCAATTTAATGAACACTAAGATGGTTCCATTAAATAAGCTGACGTTTCACATTGTTTGTTGAGTATAAGTACTACTGTGCTGCCACGGACGAACGGTTCGTTACAAATTAGATCTAATCGGCTGGCGTTGCTCATTTTTATCTAGATAGAGATTATGTAGGTACTATATGAAGAAAAATATACTACGAGTATACTGAACCATACATTACTAAGATAGAACCACGACCATACTCCAACACAGATGCAATGCGATGTTGTAGTTATCGACTTTCACAAAACTAGTAATTACGGTGCTACGAAATTCTACGAAATCCGTAGCAGTTCGTAATAATGGCACTTTAATTAATCTTTTTTTACGAAATTATTAATTAACTCCTATTTAAAAGAACAAATTCCAATGTTTATTGAAGACTGATGGTGACTGATGACATAGCTTGGGATATAATTTAGTGAGTGAATCATCGGAGTCATCTTCAAAGTGCTACGAAATTTTGGCGGCGTAGCGAGATTACCGTCAACAATGACTGTATTTGACAATATCGGTTACATCTGCGATACAAGCGTGAGCTGAAAGACAAAGACTAAATTGATTACTTATTGTATGTATTGTATTAGATTAATTATATCTACGTTGAATTTTTAAAAAAAGTCTATTTTAACTTTGTTTCTAAAACGGTTAAATGTAGTAGTTTTTTTCACATGCTGTGGTTGGCGAATTCGCGATCGTTGTTGTGAAAAAGTTCCCAGCCTTACTCATAGATGGCAACACAGTGATGACCTCAGATGCTTCAGGTAAACAATTGTGTTATAATGCGATACGATGAAAATACTATAAAGAAATACGAATTAACTTAAAATGAAAAAACTATAATAAAAATTTGGTGTTTTTACAGTTTGTGAAAAATAACGAAATGTTTATTATTATAACAAATAGTGAAATGTGCATAAAAATGACTCATTTATAAAATTGTAATGTGCATAAAATCTATTTCATCGACTTACCATACTGATATTGATATAGATACTGCTACAAGTATCTAACAAATCGAACATAACTAAACGTACACATTTAATTATTTTGTTATAGCAAACTAAATTGTAACAATTTAATGGCTTTAAAATAAGCTTAAATAAATAGTTCTAGTGGTAAGTGTCAAGAAAAGCTACAATTTAAAATCATAGGTTTTGAAAGTAGACTTCTATCTTAAAATACCTTATTAGGATTGAGTAGAGCGTGCTGGAAAATATCTGTAAAATAACTTTATCTAGGATTAGATATTTACTAAGAAATATAAAGTAAACCTTGCAATCATGTAAATATTATTGCAAACTGCAACAAGTATGATAATTTTATTTGTATTTTGATTGCTAGGAAAATACCATGTGACAATTTGACAGTGTGTAACACCTAGAGCGAAAATGATAGTACGACGAACGAGTTCGCGCGCGCCGTCGGCCGGGCGGCGCGCGCGCAGCTCGCCAATCACGCCTGTCTCCCCTCCGCAGGGCCGGCGCGGCGCTGAAGGCGGCCAATGGCGCGCACGGGGCGGAGCTGGCCGAGCTGTCGGGGCTGCTGCACGCGGGGCTCGTGAAGCGCGAGCCCGAGGACCTCAGCCGCAAGGTGGCCGAGCCCGAGCACGCGCTCACGCCGCCGCGACACAAGGTGCGTCACACGTTCGCACGCCGCCGCCGCGCGCGCACGCACTCACACACACTCTGTACCGGCACTCATGTCTCGACCGCGTTTGTTGTACGATGCGCCGAGCACCGCGCTCGCGTCGCACTAGCCGCGCCCGCCCGCGCCCGCTGGCAGTGCTGCCCGCTGTACCCGCCCAGTGCATCGCCGATCTCGGCGACTACCGACCAACCCAACACTTTTTCGGGATTACACACATTGATACTCGTGAACGTGATACGATCGATCGACAATAGTGTACGTGAAGCTGTGAACTGTGCTTCTTCGACGCGGCATGTACGCGTCGACGCTGCGGAGCGGACAGTTGTCCTGGGAGAGCGCGTGTAACCGGCGCGTGTGTCCGCAGGTGCTGGGAGAGGCAGGAGACGCATCACCGGCGGCATCGCGTGCCTCCTCGGCTGGCTCGCTGCTGCCGGACGCTGCCATGTACGCGGCGCAGATGTTCGCGCCGCCCGGCACCCCCAGTCCCACCCCCTACGCCGACCAGTACTCGCGCCAGCCGACCAGCTTCGCCGGCGAGCCCTACTACAGAGAGTACTTCGTCGGCGAGGGTTACCAGCAGAGAGCTGCACCACCTTATGCTGATGCAGAGCCTGGATCTGCTTCCGCCTTCAGCGATCGATATGCGACCCCTCGCTATCACAGCAAGAGTGTAATCGCGGCCGCGGGACTTACAGTAGACCTGCCGTCACCAGATAGCGGCATAGGAGCCGATGCAGTGACTCCCCGGGACCACGCATCCACCGTTCAGCAGGTCGGTGCACCGTGGGCGCGGGCGGGCGGGCTTCACACACTTGACAACAACACTACACACCATAACATAACGTATCCATGTATTGACATATCGCTGCTATACTGTTCTAGGGCTCATTCATGCATTCAGTCACATCCTAAAGAAACATGCTGTGAGGAATCACGTCATGTTTCTTTCTGGCTTCACATATTACATTAACTTATTTAAAGGAGACTTCATCTCTATTTTTCACTTTGAAAATATGTCTAGGTACATTTATACATTTTCATGTAAATATAACCCATGTTACGTTGAAATTGCAAACTGCCCCATTTCTTTGTTGTGGTAGTTTGCAGCATCGCCAAAGCCCACCCGCGCTCTATACCATTGTCTCATTTGTATATTCTGATTTATAATAAGTAAGCTAGCTTAGTGGGTGTACTATAGATGCACCTATGCTCAACCCTTCGGGGAATACTGGTGTGATGTTATGTAAGTTTTGTATTACATGACTCTATAATTTTTTTAATGATAAGGCTCAAATGCAACTGAATTGTGAGAATTAAACGCTGAGCAGAATTGCATACTTACATTAAACGCAACATTTATTTCATTTAAATTTGTACTTATACTTTTACACGACAAAAGTTTAAAATCTTATCAGGTTCCATTACAAAAAATTTGAGCTTTTCACTGACTTAATATTATTTTATTAACACAAAACTAATCTCGAAAGATATCAAGTTTTATGCATTATTACTTCATGTTGTTTATTTTTGTGTGGGTAAAAAGAAATAAAATTAGTGAGCCAATATTAGTGACAAGTTCCTATCAAGCGTCGAAACACAGTTTCTACCACATTTGCTATTGAAGCTAACAAGACTTCTTAACCAACATTGGTATTATCAACAAGTCTTATTGGAACACCAGCAATGAGTAATTGGCTAACATATTATAACATAAGTATAATAGCTAAGTCCTCTAATTGCAAGCGCGTCGAAGTGCAGACAATAGAACCGAGACCTTGAACAATTGCGAACACCTCGCATTTGACTCTAAATTTATGAGTTTACACATTAAAATAACAAATTGACATGACCGGTAATCTGGTTGAGCTAAGTGGTTGTGAAGGACTTAGCAGTTCCTAGGGCGTGCCGATCACGAGCAGTGTGTACCACCTACCACCCAACTGATCTAGATTGCACATTTATTATTTTGCCTTTTGTTATCTTGACGCAAAAGAACGACCGAACTGACACTAAATAAATTAAACTTGACACTTAGCTACTGTACATTGTTCCGAACTTGTTCATCGACTTCAAACATGAATGTAACATTCCTATAGAGCGGAATACATTATCTAAGTTAAATACGTAATTCCTTATTTGTTATCAGTATCCCGAGTGAACATTTTGACGACATAACTGTAATTAGCTTCAATGTTGTAAGCAGTAAGCACAGGCAGTAGCGATGACGTAATGACAATGATATTTTAATGTGTAACCATTATCATAAATTAGTTGCCAATTAGATTTAATTTATGGCAGATTGCGACACTAAATATTTCTTTTACAAGTTTTGTTTTTACTAAAATCGTACCTACCTATATACACTTAAAAAGCAAATCATATAAAGGTATCTTTATGTTAAACAATATTTAATTCGTCCAAAAATAAGCATGTTTTCATAGGAATACAGTGCATCTAATAAGATATATAGTAATCTAATAAGATATGCAAATAAGAATGTGTTAAATTTCATAAAAGATGTTGAATTGCATGTTACTATGGAAATATTTATTTTAGCAAAAGTTCGTTATTGTAAGCCCCTCTGCGAATCTGACTACCTGGGCATGATGTATGTTTTGGTGAGGCCGTTGATGACAACGTGTGTTCTTTTCGCGCAGTCGTTCGACTACACGGTGATCTGCCAGCAGCCGGGCGTGGAGGACGGGCGTGGCACGCCGTCAGCTCACCACTCGCCTGCGCAGGCGCCACGCACGCGCCCCTGGCACGACTTCGGCAGGCAAAACGATGCCGATAAGATACAGATCGCGAAACTGTAAGTACCAACTGAACCCCCATGTTTCGGACATCTGATCCCGCAGTAGCTTCACACTGCGATAAAAGTTCACCCTTTATGTGGATGTAATTCAATTTACCGATGTTGACGGTAGTTGAAAAATATATTTTATCAATCATAAGGCAGTTCATAGCAAAAAATTACGTTGTTATTTACAGTCACAATTCAAGAAATTCGCAATGTTACTGAACTGTATTGATGAATTTCGTTCACCAAAATTATAAACTTTGATCTCTGGGCATCGCTGGTGTTGATCTTAGAACGTGATAATGCGATCGAAAGGCACAGGAATGAAACACCAATTCACATATAAAGTAATACAGCATTCATTCATACCTGAGCGCACCAATGTCATTTTTTATGCACACTATCGAAAACAGGCTGCCGTTTGATACGAGTTCGTCGAATTAAAATTTTATCATTTTTACCTACAACGTCTCAAAGATTCTGAGTAAATTACTTATTATGTTAAATCATTCAATATTAAATATTTATGAGATACAAGTATCTAATTTAGACTGTTACTTTAGTAAGTCCTCAGCCATAGTAACTTTGATAAACAGTTTATTAATGAAGATTCTCATAGTTTAATTAACTACATCGTCAACGTGTTCCTTAATAGAAATCTAAAAGTTATTTGTACACAATGTAAAGTTTATTTAAATGGATGTAGATAACAAAAAAAACAGTTAATTAAAATGATAACATAATCGTAAAAACTCTTTTCTTGTTTTTAAATAGCAATGCAAAGATGCAATACAAAATAATATTTACGTAGATACGATTTATTCAGTGAGTTGTTACTGCCTTTAGTTACGAACGAACACCAAACAACACGCGGCCGGTATAAACACGTAACGTAAACAAGCAATTCGTTTTGATCAAACCTTTTTAGTAAGATTTAAGTAATTTGCTGGTGTGAGTGGTCCGAACGACAATATTGACCGAGCTCTTCGCACCTCCCCGCGTAGCAGTTATGTGGCTCTTTCTACGAAACGTAGGCATTTGTGGTCACACACATTGAGCGAGACAATGTTACTGCTTCTAACACTGCACTCTTACATTGTTCGTATTTATTACTGTTGCAACTGAAATTGATATTACCTTAGCAAATACACACCGGTGCCGAATTGCACTCTCGCAGAGTTAAACTTAAAATAAATACCAATTTCAATAAAATACAAAATACTAAACGGGATAAAAACAAACGAAGAATCACCAATCCGGGTAATGTTCAATTCATTCGAACAAAAGACATCAACGAGATCTTGGATTTTATATTGTTCTGCAAAAAAATAAACCATTTTGTTGAAAAAAGTTCAATCAACAAGGGCAAACCGTCAAAAAAGACCAGAATTATATAATTTTCGGTATTTAGTTTTGTAAATTAAGTAGCAACACAACACCGGTGCATTGTTTTGCTTTGTCTTTTTATTTTTACGAGTGAATTCTTTCACATACTTTGTGTTTTGCTTTTTTGCATGTCTCGCTTACCTTATAAAAAAATACTTGCGGTTTGCAATTCTCAGGCTACCGACTCATATCTGTCTTTGAAATATTGAAGTGATGAAAATCGGTAAACAAAACATAACATGTATGTGTGTTTATATTTAATCACAAAAAGTATTCAACATTCTTGATTAAGCTTCGCTTTATGTCCGTCACTTCAAGTGCTTTCAAATTCAGTGAATCTTTTATGTGACACGAATTAATTTGCACATTATAAAGTTGCTTTATTTTATTAAAATCTTATGACATTTAATTAATCCATAAATAGAACTTGAATACAGTTGATTTATTTTATTAAGAAGTAAATCATTTACCTAACTAGTATCGATATTCTCTTGAGCTCTTTGATTTCAAAAGGTGTGAAACTATGGGTATATTTCTATAATAATAATGTTATGCCCTAGTATTTTTAAGGATTTCATTCATTTGAAGATTTTATCTAAATGCTACAATGGATTGGATACGAAGTTTCATGTTGAAACTCTATGATTATGTCACCGGATTACTGCAGACACCGTAAGTTTGTAATTAATCTTGCAAGATTATAAATTCTCAATATATTGTGAACAGATCATTTCTAATACAACAAATCTCATAATTCGATTGTATAGTAAACCCGTGACTTATTACAAAAAAAAAGGTTTAAATTCTCAGCGATACGCGTCACTCACGGTGTTTTCAATAATCGAATGAAAATTAAATTGATAACCAAAAATTTATCCAAAGAATCCCTTCAAGCGATTCTGCTGAATTTAGTTGGAAGAGTACTACTAAAATACAAAATACTCCGACATACTCGCACCCAGCGCAAGCACCGCATGTATTCATTCTGTTGTTAAGTTGTTACCGGAATAGTTGTTTAGGAGGTGCTAACTCACATTTCGTGATCTTTGAATACAACTAGTAAAAGCAGGTGTGAATTAACAATTTCCTAACTGACAAGTTAATTTACTTGAAGGGTTCGTCTTAATTATTTTCCTCGAAAACGTTCGTATCTATGTACGAACATAATTTAGGACCTTCTTTATAAAAAAAATCTGAGCTGGTTATCAACTGATTAGCAGATTCTAAATTTAAATTCTCTATTACAGAAAAATTTAGTAAAACATCTGTTCATTATTCGCAAAACAGTGTCGAGATTTAAAAATATAAGAGTATTTATGGTTTAACGTAAATACTAAGGGGAATAAAAAATTAACAAAAGTACATTTTAGTTCCAAAGTACAAACTAATAGCTTCTATTAAAAATTATATACTAAATCGCTGGCTGGTTTTAAGCCAGCGATTTAGTTCGCAACTTCAGGACCATACCATCGCACATAAAATAACAGCTTTTATTCAATTATCTCAATAAAAATTTACATGTAATACTTAATTAACAATAATTACCTATATATACACTTAAATAAAATAAAACTACGAACACGTATAAAGGGGCAGGGCTCATAGAGCGTCAAAAAATTCGTCCACATCGTTGTCAACGTGAAAAGTGCCCAGAACGCTTACATAAAAATAAATATTTTTGTACATTTTACATGAGTTTGGTTGTGCCATTAAGTTATCAAAGGAAGTCCCTATCAGTAAGTGTTATTCGCACAAGTACGCACTCGTATACAATTGTCATTTGTACAATGACTCAATGAGTAAAAGTTGATACATTTCATTAAGATTATTCGAGTTAAATTTAAATTGCCTTGTAGGTACCTATGCCTAAATATACCATAACATATACTTGTTTAAAAATGGCTTCTCATCTTTCATATTCATTTAACCCTAAGTAAATAATACTAGCATGATTTAAATTAGACTAACAAGACCGAGAAACGAAATATTTTTTGTCGCACCAAAAATTTATTTATATTTTTTTGTTTTATTTAATAAACTATTTAGGTATTTCGATTCACATTTCCGTAGATAATTCAATTTTCTCTCATATAGAGGTACCCGTTTATTGCCCATTTGAAGCCAATGATCAATTTAAAGTGCTAGAGAAAATTGCAAGAATTGTGGTTTCTAAATTACATATTTCAATAATCGCACAGTGATCGACACGCCGCATGAATTATGTCAAGCTTCTTATTTATGACAACTGAAAGCTGTATTTGACTGTAATATTTTAGTGTAACATTGTGTAAGAGTGTCCTAAGTACAGTGAGCTCTAGTGGCTAGCTCCTCGCCTACGACTTACGACAACTTGTTTTCCCCAGTTGGTACAACTTGCGCGGGATGATTATCTGCTGATACCGAATGGTTTCTCCCATTTCTAGATCAAGATGTGTTCCCACATAAAACAATAACCGTAGGAGTCAGCGGTTTTACCCAACCCCCAGGTGTCGTGTACCTTGTACCTACTTATACCCAGTACCTACTCGTATTTGTTTTTTCATTTGTATGTTTCTCTGTGAACTGGTCTCGTGGCGACTATCGCCTGAGTACACATTTTCTACTTAACTAGACACTAGTCAATGCTCCTATCGAATACTAAAATGAATTTATTTACACGCTACCTAATTGGATCGAAGAAAAGAAACGGATGTAAGTAAACTTATGAATGATAAATAGATAGTACCTATTCTATACGTTTTCTAAGTGGTCTAGTAGGTAACTGTATGAAAAGCGACTGTATATGCCTATAATATAATTAATATATACGTTTTTTATGTATTAATAATAACCGCTTGGGCGCTAAAAGGGACATATGGCACTTGACGCCATTGTTTTACTATTGTGTCTGCTAATAGCACTCATGCGGAGGCTTCCGGCGACTGGGACCGCAATTAACTAGGACCGCGGTCCCAGTCGCCGGATCCGTAAAAAATAAATATTTTTCTTCCGGCGACTGGGACCACTCATAGATAACTTAAAAAAATCTATAATTCAAGCCAAAATCGGTACAGTCAAACGAAAAAAATTCTAAATTATTTATATGAATATCATTGGACTCGTTCTAGACATGATTTTATCCTATGCGCTTAGTAATAGATTAAGCTAGCCCGTTTTAACATAATTCACACATGCAGGTAAAACACACACAAAGGGCATAGCATTGTATAATACTATGACTATCACTCTCTAACTCGAGTCCGTTTTGCCTGTCGATTTCAAGGTCAGGTAGCCCTTTTGTTATAAACGAGAAATTTTGCATTGCCCGATGACTGGCTCGGCCAATCACGAACAAGAAGCTGGCTCGGCCAATCACGAACAAGAAGCTTATCAGTTTAAGAAAGTCAAGTTTTGCATCAGACAGTGTCATATTAGATCATTGTAAGATACTGCGCTGAATATTTGTTGCAAATTGTGTGATGTAAGTGGTGGTGTATAGTGACTTCATTTAATACTCTTCAGGTATGTAAAACAATTTTTAGTAACTTATTTATAAACAAAACAAGCTAATAAGGGGGTTAAACGACGTGGTTACAAATATTTTTACTTTAGATTGCTTCTCATCTTTGATGCGACTTTTTAATATCACAAAAAAAAATGTCATTTGTTAAGATTATCTGATAGTTATTTTTTTTTCGATTTTAGAATTATCAAAATGGATGAAAAAAGTCCTTCAACTTCACGTGGTGAACAGTCGTTTTATATTGATGTCACACAAAGAGGACGTGAACTTTTGCGAAGAGCTGGCTATGAATATATTCTTAAAAGAATAAACAAAGATGGCTCAAAACTATGGCGATGTGCAAGAAAAAATGTTTGCAACGCGACAGTAAAAATCAGAGTCGATGCGATGACTATTTTGAACGAAACTGCTCATTGTCATGAACCTATTGATCTCGCGAAAGATAAAGTGAACCGCCAAATGCAAAAATGTGTAGAAGATGTTCAAAAGGATATAAATATCCCTGTTGCACAAGTGTTTGAAAATAATATGGAAGTTCTTAAAGACGAGGGATTACAGCATGTTACACAATTACCACATTTTCACAACATAGAAAAGCGACTCTACAAAAAAAGAAACGATGGTATTGGAGCAAAAAAAGTCACTTTTCACAGAGCTGCCGACGTCGAAGTACCAAAAAAGTACCAAAAATTGTTGCTTGCTGACTATAGAGGGCAAAAAAAGCGCGTAATTGTGTTTGCAAGTGAAGAAATTAAAAAATATTTTAAACTGTGCAAACATTTCTATATTGATGGCACATTTAAAATTTGTATTAAGTCATTTTATCAACTCTATACTATACATGCAGATGTTGGAAGTAATGAAGACTACGTAAATGTTGTTCCAGTAGCTTACGCACTTCTACCTGATAAGAAGAAGTCTACGTATAAGTTGCTTTTTGAACTCATAAAAAGCCAGATACCCGAATGGGAGCCGGCTGTAATGACCATGGACTTCGAAGTTTCATCAATACAAGCGGTCAAACATTTTTTCCCTGGTGTGAAAATAGTAGGTTGCATTTATCACTTCAAAAAAAGTTTGTGGCGTAAAGCGAAGGAATTGGGCGTCGACAAAACTCAACCAGGAAAAGACCATGTTCAGCTATGTTCGGCGCTTTCTCATCTCCCACTAGATATGGTCGACGATGGCTGGTTGTATGTCATGGAAGAGTCGCCAATTAGTGCAGAAATTACAAACTTTAATGACTACTTTGTACAAACATGGCTAGAAAATTCAACACTCGCAGGTACATTTACTACTTATGGGGAATTAAACAAAACAAATAATGCTGTCGAGCAATGGAATAGCCACATTAGAAAGTACATCAAACCAAAGCCAAACATTGCCCAGTTGCTGGAAGGCCTCATAAAAGATATGAAATACTATTCTGGAGCATTAAAAAATCCTAACGGTATCCAAATATCGAAGAGGAAGCATTCTTCGATTGCAAAGATGAAAAAAATATATAATTCTGTTACTGACTTACTTAATTGTAAAATAAGTATCGGCCATTTTTTGGAGAGATTACGATAAACATTGACTCCGGATATGGGTATAATTGATCTATATGTAGGTTTTAAGTTATTATATCATTTGACTGATTCTGTGAAGCCATGACGGCCATTTTAAACTAATTGTGATTTATGTTTTTTTTATTTATTTTATTTACGGTACTACTTAAAGACTGATTTTGTGATAAATAATTACTTACTGATTGTTAATTGTTTGAAAATTGTTGATTATTATTATAAGCATGACTTATGTGTATCTTTTTGTTAAGTATATTTTAAATAACAGAACAGTGGTCAAAGGGTGTTTTAAATGTATAACATTATTTTTATATTTTAACAGAGTTAAGGCTGATTTCGTGATAATTATTTACTTGACTGATTTTGGGTGAAGCCATAACGGCCATTTTAAACTAATTGTGATTGACATAGATAGTACCTACGTTTATAATTTTTATTGTGATTTATGTTATTTTTTTATTATATTTACGGTACCACTTAAAGGCTGATTTTGTGATAAATAATTACTTTCTGATTCTTAATTGTTTAAAAATTGTTGATTATTATTATAAGCACGATTTATGTTATTTTTTTATTACTATTATTAGCATGATTTATGTGTATGTTTTTATTATGAAAGTTTTAAATAACAGAACTGTAGTCAGAGGCTGTTTTTTTTATATCAATAAATGATGTTTTTAAATCAAAAAGGATTTTTCTTCAATTATTACATCTAAAAAATTTTCGTTTGACTGTACATTTTTTTATTTCAGTTATCATTTATGAGTGGTCCCAGTCGCCGGAAGAAAAATATTCATTTTTTATGGATCCGGCGACTGGGACCGCGGTCCTAGTTAATTGCGGTCCCAGTCGCCGGAAGCCTCCTCATGCGGTGTGAGATTTGTAAACTCAATATTTAATATCCAATTTCAAAGTCTATGAATGGAACATAATATAATAAAAAACATCTTCAGCAAACCAGGACATAAATCCCAAAACCCTAAATTATTAATACAAAAATAAAATCGGTTTTAAACAAACTTTCTAAGCTCTAATTACAGTAGATTTGTAAATAAATTGTTCGATTAAACTTAAAACACAAACATCAGAATACCATTCAAATGAAATCGTTGGAAAAAAACATCGCGTCGCCGGCGGAAGCACTCGTCGACATGATAAGTGCATTAGCATTATTATCTCGATAATTACTCGCTTGCATTTGGCCCAAATAGCGCGGTCGCTTCTACCGTCTTAAATTACCTTCGATGTCGATACGAAGTCGCCCGGCGCTCACCGCTCGCCGCTCTTTGCTCGTGCTCGCTGCTCTCTGCTCGTGCTCGCCGCTCGATAGCAGCCCTCGCTAGTAAATCAAACGCCCTCACAAATGTTTGCTTTATTACTTGCCTGTCAGTTAAGTACACCGATACCTTTCGGTGTATCAACTTAGACACTTTATTTACTCTCGAATTCTCAACACAGGAATGAGCTTTTAAAGGCATAGTAACTTAATCAAGTAACGTGTGTATTTGATTATCACTTCAAAAGGTACCAGCACACATACTTATATGTATCACAGAATTAATTAAATACTGATAAATAATAACATAATATTTTTTCGTCTTTAATGTATTTCTATAAATATGTATTTCCATTTTATGTTTGATAACGTTAGTGCGTATAATGTTGTAAGTTAATATTTAATAAAAAACACCGTTATTTTTAATATGTTTCTTAATATTACAAGTTCATTACCGAAGCGTATAAATAAACGGAGGGAGCAATATCGCAGCAATGCTTCAGGATTGCGGTGGTCACGCGATCCTAACATCTGTCCGCTTTAAGCCAAATTAATGTATACTTTAAACGGCATTCCTCTGCCTCTGTTAGCTATTGAGACCAAATTTTCATTCCGATCACTTAGTGAGTCGCAATCTACTTACCTGTTTATACAGGCAGCACTTTTGTCCTGATTATAATTTTCAAGTACTGTAGCGATTGATACGTTTGGTGTTGCCGTGTTGGCACATTAGCAAGCGGGTGTTTGTTGCAAGTGTTCGAGCCTTTCCTAAGGTTCCTTGAATCGTTTGCGGGGATAGTAGCAGCAAATAATGATAGTTTGGCTATGATGATAGGGTTGCGACGCTGCGTGTGTCGGTCGTCAGCCGTACGGCGCACTGCAGCCGGCAATCAGCGCGGCTCCATTACGATGGCTAAGCGTTCTCATTAAGCAGCCGCGGCCGCGTGCACCACGCACCGCACCGCTCCGCGTAGCGTGTAACGTGCTATCTCCTGGGTGTACACCGCACACCGCCCCTACTATTAAAAGATATTATCTTTTAATTTCAGTGACGTTTCGAACAGACCTTCATCATCCTCGTTTACAAATAGACCCACATGTTTACAGCTCTTCGAAGATTTCTTGATAAAAACCAGCTAACATATTTTCAAAGCTTGTGGAAATAGCACAATTCTTGAGGATATCAACATCCAACAAGGACAATTTTTGCGATTTGCAAAGCTTTAAAGCTTTGTGTCCCTCACTGTATATTCGTCTCGGCACACAATGGTGTTCAATTTCCATCAAAGAATGATCCTGAGCGATGCGGCGCGCCTCGGTCTCGTTTCGTATATCGTCGTGGATGTTGCTACTACATTTACATTCTATAATTTGCTCGAGATCTTGCAAAGTGACGTTTTAGATGTATACACATTTTTTATCATTATGTGTATGGGAAACAAAACCAGTAGTCTGCCTACAATAATTAAGAAATATCCGTATAAGTACATAGATATTTGTATATTTTACCTCTAGGTCTGATGACAAAGGAAAAAGAGTAAAAATATTAATGGGCATTAACGAATCTTTTTTACGGGTTTTTAATACCAACAGTGTCGCCCTGCTGCGAATTCGCTCGGTTTCATGTGACGTCTGTTGTCAGGAATGTCTCAGTTTATTCTAAAAGAGTTTAAACTTTTCCAGCAATGTACGAACTAGTTTTATTTTCTGCACATACACTGTTGCTTAACGTGCTTACGAGTACCTCTGTGCTTAAGTTAGAACCTGATTATGCATATCTCTAGCCTCAATTTTTAGAAGAGTTGTTTCTGTAATAGTGGCTTTCCTTTGAGCTAGCTTGTTATTGTCAACCAGATAGAGACAAATGTTTTATTTATTTCAACCTTATCACATACATCTTTACATGCTTTTAACAAATACAATAAATGTGCTTATCCTAAGTTACTTCACATCTAAAATGGTTGTTCCGCTTTACCTACACTTACTGAAAGACTGCAAAAAAATTATTGTACTGTCCAGTAAATGGTGGTTTTTCCGCAAGTGTGTATGGTATCAGAGGGTTCGTATTTATGCGCATCTAATTTGGGCCGCGCATTCGAAGCTCTGCGGGACGCGCCTCGCTCGCGAGCCTCTCCGTCTCTTATCGCGGCGTGCGTTTTTATTGCGAGCACTTTGTTGTCGCTACGTTCCAAGACTTTTTGCGCACTCATCAATTTCCGCGACTCCTCGATTGATTTATTCATGAAAGGCAAGGCTCTTGTCTCCACTCAGGAAGTGTACTTTTTTGGCTGCTTCGCCACTGAAATTTGTAATGAAGCTCATTCGAAAACAATGTGTTATTTATTACTGAATACAAAGAATTCATGTACGCACACAGCCTGCACCATGTACGTTATACCTACATATCTATCGTTGGTGTCTTTGTCTTTTTGCTTTCGTATTTATTGATCGGGAAGTATTGCGAATGTATAATCTTGCTGGTAGTACGAACAGTCTATCAAGTGTAAGTAAACAAAGGATAAGGGTAGTTGAAATGACAATACAAAGCAACATTGCAAATGTAAATTGTGTTCAGAATCACTTAGAGAGCATCAGATAGGCGAGCGCCCGCGCCGCGCGACCGATCCTTCACTGTCGGCCTGCGTTTGCATTACACGGCCTTTATCTTCACGAGCTCGGCTCAAATCGCAAACATCAGCGGGGCTGTTTACCAAATTGTTTTCAATAAGCTTAAGTAATGGTGTAACCGTAGAACTAAATCGACGCAAACTGCTTTATCCGCATTCCTCGGACAGATTTAAAGGATTAAACGTTTCATAACGATTTATTACTTTTTATCATGTTACATAAGTTGTCTATGCCACAATGGGCTGCTCCGATAATGACTAGTTATTCGGTGGTGCGGTTAGTGAGCGAGAGGCGCGTGGGTGCGAGATCGGCCCGACACGGCGGCGTGCGGCGAGCGCGCGGCCCGCGTGCGCTCGTGTCGTGCCGCTAACGAGCCGCGGCACGCGATCTGCTACATCAGGGTTTTCTTCCGTCGTCAGTCCGGCACTCAGGAAATCGCGAGAAAACACAGTTTTTCATTGCGCACTGCTAACTGGATCTCCGCGCCTTTATGTAACGACGCCGCTGACAAGCTGTACCGCCGGTGCAATTAAGATTTCCACTTTTTGCACACTTTTATTGCTTTACTTCATGGAAACTTTATTGTCGAGAACGTGTATCCGTAGATAAGTATCTCAAAGAAGAAATCGCACTTTTTCTAAATGTTACACTGAATGTGAAACCAGCTCTTATTGTGCATTTTATGTTCCTACGAACATTAACGACAAGTCGCCTACTGCGCTACTCTGTAATACGCAAGTTTTTGTGTTTATCTTAAATCTTGAAGTCGCAGGTGTCGTTCTCGTACGAGTCATAGCGACTCGTCATTTCTCGATAGCGATATAAAGTGTTGTTCTTGTCTTCGCAGGTTTTCCCCGTACGGCTTCAAGTACCACCTGGAGACGGCGAGCAGCAGTTCGCAGAGGCGCGAGGATGACCGCATCACGTACATCAACAAGGGCCAGTTCTACGGCATCACGCTCGAGTACGTTCACGATCCTGACAAACCACTCAAGAACCAAACAGTAAAGGTGAGTATTTTAATAGAATTCGATGAATGCTAGACATACTCAGTTTAAAAAGTTAATGAAATTATCGACGTTAACGGTTAAGTGGCCGGATGTTTACTTGTAGTGGACCTTAGAAAGCTGCGGCAGGGCTCACTAAACGTACTCGCACTGGGAATCATAAAATACGCCGCGCCTCCTAGCCTCACCGCCTTGCCGCGAACATCTCAATTTATAACTCTACTGCATCTGCGCTGTACTGCTAGAAATAAAATGTACGAAATTATTGCTACCGTATGGGGAAGCAATCAATGTAATTTGTTCAATATTCACGAGTAGAATGTAACATACCTATTGGCACTTGATACTTGGACGTCATTTTTCATTGGATTTTTCCTTAATGTACTCACTGCCTTATATCACATAAAATATACTTTTCTTGAATCATACAAACAGAGATGATGTCCAATACTCACTCCATAGTGTGTAAAGTAACGTCCTGCCTGCTGACTGTGCAAGAAACCTGATCAAAGTCAGAAACAAAACATAACGTACGATGTGCCTTTTTATTCCAATACTCATGATAACATTAAAATGAAAACGAATGTATTATATCTGTAACAAATATGTAGAGTATGTGTTTTATGCAACTTAATTTACAAGTAGGTTTACGTAATAGTCGGTAATATGTTGCGAACTTGCGAGATAATTGTAACAAGGGCTACTGTAAGTGGTGTGTAAGTCAGTGGCGGGCGGCGCCGGGAGCGACCGCAAGCGAGCGGTTCAGGTTCACCCTGCTCCTAGCTTGCCTGGTTCACCTTCAAGTATTCACTTTCATCATACATATTTCTCTCTCCAGCTACTTGAATTACCAAACGTGCAAAAAGATCGCGTCGTATTTATTTATATTGAGACTTACGATGAAGTATATAACTAATAAGTGAATTGCAATCGTTCCGGGTCCAAACACAATTTTATTGTTGTACATGTTTTCAAAACCACTAAGACCCGTGTTAATCCTGATGACTCGTCACAGTTTTGATTACCAATCCAATTATTTTGATTTTCAAATATCTATTTGACATCATTGAATACTTGTCTGACTATTTGAAGGTTGAAATAAAAGTGTACTATTGTTTAATGTGAAATTTTAGCTCATTGACTTGTAATTGTTTCGAAGTTAGTTTGTATAAAAGAGTGGTGGTGCTTGTTGGAAATTTCGATTTTCGACACAATGTAAAAATTGTTTGGAATAAATAAATACAAAATACAAAACTTTCAGGAGCGTTACAAGATCCAACATTGAAAAAAAGATGACAAAAGATTTACTGCGAGTATCTGTTAGATACTCGTAACAATAAAAAAAACAATTTCCTTCCTTTCAAAGAAAATACCATTTGTAATTTATATGCCTGCGTAACATTTAATAGCTGTAGAATAAATACAATTTAATACCTAATGACACAATATCGTGACTAAATTAACTCATGAGAAACTCTGTTTAGACAAAAGATTAACCGCAACGATTATAACCACGTGGCGTCGTGTCGCGGCGTGGAAATCGGAAATCCCGTCATTATTGTTTCCTGACACTTCCCTGAAAAACATAATGATGAAAAGTACTTACCGAGAGAAGGCTGACACAATAAAATTGCACCATAATACACATTAACTATGTAATCTTGATAAACCAGAAATTCCACATTTGGTAATCTGGTTAATCTGGTTTAGATAATTGAAGTAGGTTTTTTGTATTGTTTTGATTTTAATGTTATTGTTTGTACTGGTTATAAAACGGCACTTTACTCATACTACAGTAAGAGCAGCCGTAGTTAGAGATACTTACGCAATCTTGTTTTTATTGAAGGCTTGAATTTTCCGTTTTTTGACAGCGCCTAACATATTCAAACACGTTTTATCTGTATTCAATGGGCTTAGATCGGAATAATCAGAGATACAATGCGACATACGTTTGAAGTTATTATTAAGGCAGTAAGTGGGCCGCGAGACCGGCGCGCGGTGCGGCTCGCCGGCGTATCGCATTCAATACGGACTCAGATAGGTGTACAGAGCTTATCTCGCCGCAATCGAGTCCGCATTGTATAGCCGCGCCCGATAATTAAGACGACGCTTTTGACATTCGCCATATAGGAATACAATGACCGCCCCGGGAGTCCGCCGCACCGCGCCGCTCGGATACTATCGCTCCCTTTAAACAATAACCGTACTGCATTATGATAAAACAATTTCAATGCGGCAAACATCGTGTTTTCTTAACGAGAATTCTTTCATGTTTCCAAAAAGAAAACAAAGCCTGAATAATCTCATGTTGTATGTATGCCTGCCTCCCGGTGAAACTATGGCATGTGCAGATGAATTAGCTTAACACTTTAGAGAAACCCGTGTGAAAACTTCCTATAACCTACAGCATTTTTCTATAATTTCGGTTTCATGGCATATTAGTACAAATAAAGATTTTTTATGGCTACATTTAAATCAAACGAGCACAAAATTGATGAGCATGACTACACTATATCTACGAAACAATTTCATCGCGTTATCAACTGTAACTAAAAAGTTGAATCTACACGCGATGCGAATTGAATACGTTTTGCGTGCCAAAAAGCGGTTAAGAGATTGTAAGAAATTTTAGTAAACAGAGAGATTTGGCCTGAGAGTGGCCCTGTGCGTGGCAGGATCGTAATTACGGCCGGCACGCCCCTGTTTCGGCGGAGCTTTGCCTTCGTCTGCGATACCATCGGTCCGTGGCTTTCCACCGACGAACACACGACACAACACGAATTCCAGATTCTGCACCTAATTAAACACCGTACAAAATACACGATTGACTTAATCTCCTCTTAATATTGGAAGAATTCACACGCCACGGGGCCGGGACATTTACATAAATGTTTAATGACAAATATCATTTTAAAATGTTATCTTAAGACGTTAGCTGAGTTGAATAGATTGAAATGTCGTTCCGCAAAAATAGTTTACGAACAAAAAACATTATGAAAAGAGCTCAATCAATCACAGCTCATAGTGGCAATTAATCATCCCGCTAGTAACACGGACACGTTGTTTGTTATTCTGCATCACTGCAAGGGTTGCGTTGCGTCTTACGTCGCGCAATCCCCTGCATCCTCGGAGCAGATATGTTAAGGTGTGTTTTAATGATATCCGTCATCATTAATCACTATTATACTAGAGTATAAAATAATACAGACCATCTTTAAATTCAACCGTCTCATCGTAATATGATAAATCTAATTAAAATTTTATTTCAAGAGATTTTTTGTAATTTTTCTGAATATGATTATGAGTCTACAGCATAATTTAAAAAGTTTAAATTTTTTTGTTAGTAAAATAAAACATTATTTTCATAATCATAAATACCAAAGTTGGCTAGCTCAGGAATTATAGGCTAATTTTATTATTCCGTGTTGCTAATTTTTATTTATTAATATTACTATTTCTAAAATAAGGTGCTTTTTGCAGACAAAACACCACACACATATATTTTGTTTAAGCTCAACAGACATTAATTAAACGGTTGAATGCCGTAGTTACCGAAACAAAAAAAAAGCCACTGTGTCTCGCGTGGATCCGCGTTAAGGTAGAAACAATAAAATTAGTCATTAAAAAATCTTTTTTAACAAACTTTTTTCGTATTCTTCTAGCAAACCCTTTCATATTTTCCGTGGATTTAGAATGACGTCACTTAGCTAACCATGCATTGTCATCCGAACTTAAATTGTATGCAAAATTTCAACCTTGTTGGTGGACGATAAATGTTTTAGAATTCAGTTACAAGATTTGACCCGAGCACACTTACATACATACACACATAAATTGCAAGTTAAAAATAAAAGCTTCTTTTTACCATAATTTGGGATATGTCAATGTCATAGATTTATTTCTGAGGTTAAATCATAAATATTTAAAATGATTTACCATAGATTGATTTATTGAAGTAACATAGAATGAACATAACAATTATGGAAAAGATATTTCTTTAAGAACTTCATAATTAAATTGAATTAAATGTGTAATAATTACATGCTGATATTATGCACGTTAGATCGCTATTCGCTACTAATAAACATCCGTCGATCTGTTTGCTGTGAACTACGATGAAGCCATGTTTGCGTGTCCAGCGCGCTTCTACTCATTCAGAGCATTTTTTACTCTGGTTTTTATCGGCGCACTGACATCATTGTGTTCACTTTCGTAGCAACGGAAACTCGCGTAACGAGACACATCGTTGTTTATTTTCTTTTTATAATATTTTGCGACTTTAATGATTGCTCCCGTTTGCCTTTTTAAGGCAATCGTTAATGATCCCTTTTACACTGAACATATTACGCTCAATGAGGGATTATAACGGTTCACATTTCGGCCGACAGCAGCGGCACAGCCAAGTGAAGGGCTGTCATACGAGCCTGACTGAATGTTTCTCACAAGGGGCACTCGGCTGTAATGAAATTTTCGTACTCGAATTCGCGAGAAAGGTTTCACAATGTTGTACAAAAAATGTATGCAAAAATTTGCGTGCGCGCCGTTCAGAGTTGCAAGTTGCCAATCATGGCCGCAATCAATCACGTGTTGAGATGTCTCAATCCCGCAGCACCCTCATCTCAAGCGGCGCACCCCGCGCCCGCTCTCAGCCCTGTCGAATCAGAAAAACGTTAATGATTATAAATTGCAGAATTATACAACAGAAACCTCTTTGTAACGGCATTTCTTTAAATCGCTTGCGATAGACATTATTCATCAAATTAAATTTAGTTTGGTACCTATTTTTATCAGAAATAATGTATGATGGGTTATATTTGTACGTAAATATTTATTAATCAATTACCTACATTGATTATTATTATATCTACCTAAATCTACTTATATTATTCCTGCGTAAAGCAAAAATGTGACTCAATAAGAGATACCTACGTATCTGGGATATAATCAATATGGTTATTTATCAGCAGCGCGGTCTCCTCTCAAGTTAATGTACTTTTTCTGCCGTTCCTTGTTTTTTAAAGAATAATTTATGGGATTTTAATGTACATAATTGCTTTTTTCGCCATTTTTGTTTCTCATACTAATACAAATTTCGGTAATTCCATTTTAAGATAAAAAAAAAGATAAATGGGTTGTCTGCAAATGATCAGTCCCGTTAACGGCACAAATTCAATTAGTGCTACACTATGTGAGTACATTGATACCATTATTAAATTCTTTTTTATTATTTTAATTTATTAATTCAGCAAGCTAGTGCAATACAATGTAAACGCTTTGGTAATCAAAGGTCTTGAATTATTGATTGTCTGCAAAGCGGCTGATTTCGGTCCGCTGCACACACGTGGTACACATGGGTGTGTAATATCGTGTTACATTCAATATAATCAAGTGCACATGTATATATATAATGACATGTATTTTGTATCCGAGCAAACAATAAAAAGCACGCGTGCGCTTATAGTTGGGCCACGCAGGGAGCGGGAGCGGCGCGGCGCGACGCGGCCTGCGCGCGCCGCTCGACCGAGCGTGAATTTTCCACGTTCGGTTTCAGGTTCGCATAACGCCACTCGATAACTATTACACTTTCGAAATATTACGTATTATTCGGTAATATGTTCATACGTAACCGCTGAAACCACGTAACTAGTAGTAATTAGCCCTGTAACATTTTTTTGCATATAAATATAGCACTTTCTTCGGAGTGCAAATAAATATGCACGCTGGTAGTAAATTGATTTACGTACAAAGTTTAGTTAATTTTGGAGCTATTGAACATAGTTTTCTGAGAAAACCTTAGCACATTTAAGTGTGAGGCTTCAAAATGATATTGTTTGGTCTAATTAGGTACAACTAAATTTACTATCGGACCAGAGTTTGCCAAGTTGCTGAAGAAGGAATCAAGTTATCAGTACACGGAGATTGGCTCTCTGGTATGTAAGGGCATTTTCATTGAGTACGTACTTTCACAAGCTGAGAGAGTCGTGTGACAGTAGAGCTAGCCGTAAGTCGTAAGTAGCATTACGTAATCCGGGGTCCGTCATTGTCTCGATATTGGTGGTGTCACGGCGCTGGCGTATTTAGCGTCAATCCTTGATAGCATCGCCGGCTGACAGCCGCCCGTAATCAGCTACATTAGGGTGATATAAGATACGATTATGCAACACCAAGTGACTCAAAGCTTAGCTCAGCCGTTGCGTTGTCGACAATACTTATTTGCTTTTATGGATTTGAGACAAAAACATCAACATTGTACAACTATCGTTTCTCAGTTCCCTGATGGAACTGTAAAAAAAGCTTTAGCTGCAATTGAAATCTCAGTAAGCTTTACACAAATTTAAATTCAAGTAAGGGCAGTTTACTCAGCTCAAATGTAAGGACTGTAGTTTTTTCAAGGGTTCACTTGAATAAAGTACAGTTCTTCCATTTTAGTTAGATACTTTTTTCAGGGGTATAACTGAGGAAAGCAGTATTGATGTGAATTCAATTTGTAGATTTCTTATACAGAATTACGTTCTGATCTGATTAGTTCTGCTGTTAGAGTACCTCCGTGATGGAGAGCCGAGCTCTCAGCGGTAGGTACTGCTTCTTAAGCCACATCACGCCTCGTCTCGAGCCCTGCACATTACAATCTGACATTTCCTTTCGACATTTAAGCAGATTAGTGTTACACCTCGGCTTCGGATGTTAATCCGACGCTCGACGTGTCGCGGGAATTGCTCCGATTTAATCGAGATTTAGCGGTCAGCGCGCACTGCGCAAGCGGCAAGAGCGCAACCCACCACTAAAGCTATCAATACGTTTTGTGACCATCTATTTGCAACAGCTACTTCTGTTACGCTGTAAATTCAAATGGTTGCTTTAATTTAAAAAAGTATACAGGCATGAATCTGTCATTACGTTACAGTGATATTGGTTTACGGATAAGCTGTTCTCACGCGATCCTGATAATATCACGTTTACGAAGACATATTGCAGCTAATACAATGTTACGTGGTTAATATTCAATTATAGTAGGTGGCTGTAAGTGCGGCGGATGTGCGGGAACACTGGGCAATTTGTCCGGCGGCGGAAGCTGCGCATCTCTAGCCATCTCCCGTAGCCCGCGGCGCCCCGCGGCCGCGCCTGTGCCTGCCGGTACTCGCACGCACTACATAATGCGCTCTTTAATATACCCTCCGATACTTATAGCGTTTTCACTACATGGTACCACACTTAATTTGAATATTCTTGAGCTTTTCTACAAAATCTATCTATAAGTAATTGCGAAGCCTATCTTCTCATCTTAGATTGAGATTAGAAAGCGAGGCATAAAGTCCTACATGAATATTATGCTAGTTAGCGCCTACGAAGGCTGGTTGAATAAAAGTCCGAGGAAAGGAAATACGTATTCTGTTATCGCTTTGTTTACGGGACAAAAATGGTCATTGATATATTTCACCTGACGTGAAATAAATACCGACACGTAGGCAACTGCGCGGCAGTTACACCCACAGTTTCGCTCAGAATTTATGTCGAAACCGACATTCACTGCAGAGAACATTCACAGCAAATAACCTAGGCGTTAAAACAACTAGCACAGACAACTAGCGCACTTAACAAACAGACGTATCCGTATCAGATATAACTATCGAGACGGCAGAACATTACTTCTGCGCTATCGATAAAGCTCAACGGTGAGCGAAATAGTTTTGCCACGCAGTGAACATAAATAAATGTCATAAAATAGATAGGAGCTGATGGATGGGCCTAACGAGGAAGTTGTGACGAGCAGCCCGCCGGCCCGCTGGCTGCGTGGCCTCACCCACTCGCGGTTACACATCACTAGCAGATGATGAGCTGACGAGTGCGCCTGGCTACGTTCCGCTGGTTATCGCTATGCACTACTTGAGCGTTATGTACAATAACGTAACTCAAGATTAAATCTGAAGTAATTGTTACGTTAACGATGCTATTAGCTCACGATTTATAGGTAACAATCAGACAGTTGCGTAGACTCGGCAAGAGGCCCTCGTGAACAAGCTGACTATAACACCAGCATCAATGAGAAATAGACATCGATACAGGAATAAAGTAAATACACGTTCGGGCGCTATACTTAATTAGATCATTTATCTCCAACACGCGAGTGAGCCTTATTGTTGCTTAGTATTTTATGTATAGTAACCGTTAAATACATTTTATCGAAAAACGTCTCGATTACTTCTTGCACGTCTCCTGAAAATATTAGTGCTCAATTCATGAGCAGCGAAATACCTACTAATTCAAAATATACCTCCCTATTTGAATGTTATCTGCGAGGCTTTTGATCTTTGTAACGCGACTAATAGTAACTGAAAGAATCTAAGAATCGTATCTATAAGGTTAAAAAAATCTAAGATATGTCTTTTTAGAACCTGCGCGATTTATTAGTGGAATGTAGTTATTTTTATTATAAATTGCAATTCAAATGAATGCTCCATCCGGAATAGAATTCTGTTGTTTATTTGTTATTTATGCAATTCGAATAGGATATTTTAAAGAAAATTCTTTATTTAGTGGCTATTCACGGTAAGATTTACGTGTTCGATGGCTGTCACATAGACTTTTCGTTTGATTGCTTGCATGTGATATAAATATGCAATCGGTTATTTATTCAAATAGAGTGACGAAATGAAGGCAGAGTGGTTGTCGGAGCGTAATCGCATCGGCGGCGGCCGACACTCGGGCACAACAGTCTCCATGTGTGACACACAGCGAGAGAAAGCGTGCTTAATCAGATAACTCAGATTGTCAACCGAGCTCCTGAAATCGGGTCGAATGTCGATACACTCGATTAATTAATTGACGGTCCGAAAAGTTGGAAGTAACTGGTCCACGAAGCCAAAACCGTAGACGTCTTGTGAAACTTGCGCGTTGCATTCAATACTTACCAATAAAACGGTAATACTACCTACATCATTATTTAAAGGCGATATTGAGAGCGACTTGTGCTTCCAATTTATGTTTACTAAGAAAATCCAGGATATTTTTTACTTGAATATTAAAAACAAACTTATTCGGCGTTAAATAGTTTATGGCGCTACAGTCTACAAATGTTCACAAAATGTTGCATTCCTAAATACGTTTTCTACGAAATAGTTGGCATTAATGACATGACAAATGTGCTTATGTTGTATACATATAACCTATAGGTAATAAAACATTAGTTACAGTTATGTGGTTGAAGGTGAATAAGATTGTGCTACAAGAACACATAATTCTGTCATTTCGGATTAAAAATCCAATTAACGCGCGGAACAAGCGCGGCGCCCACGCACGTCGCGGCGTCCGCGACCGCTCGGACACGGCACTCCGTCACTTGGCCAAGCCAACATGACGGAGCCATCTCGTCACCCAGTGATGCCAACGTGACGAAGCTATCCCGTCACTCGATCCAAATCATAACTTCGCGACGAACGATCATTTATAACACTATAATAAATAACTTTTGTTATTCGATATTAGCGTCGTAAAAATACATAAAACAAGTTTCGAGGAAAATATTACAATAAATAGATTAGAATCCTTAGGTAGGTATATATCTGTTATTTTTTATAGGTGTAGTTTTGTAGGAACCTACCTGTATATATATATATGTTTATTATATATTTGATATAGCCAAAACGTCAATAATTAATTATTATTTATTTATTTGCAAATGAACTTAACCGCATATTTAAATCTCTTTGTTTGCTTTTACTCATTAATTATTGTACCGTCGATATTTTACGATGATATTGGACGAAACTCATAAAAATAAATTAATTAAGGCTAATCTTATCTTGAATTAAATAATACATACATATACCAACATCTACATAACATTCCAATCCCACGGAACTTCTCAAATGAAGTGAATTAACATACAAGCAGCGATTACTTAAATCTTAATGCGATTGTTGCTGGTTGCCGGTCTTATGATTTTCGCAATCAGCTCCACAAACTTGTACCTACATAATGTCAAATTAAAGTCGTTAATGAAATCAAAATAAAGCCTGTCTCTGATAAATTGTGCGGTAAGTCAAACAATTATGATTGCCAGTTATTACAATGTATCTTTGTCATGCAACAATAGCTAACATTGTTCAGTGCCAATTGCAACCAGAAAATAGGCACTAAATTACGTAAACCGTTACCAGTTGGACTCTAAATTAGTTAGCAAGTGTTTATGAATCATTAGTTCCAATACAATAAACAAAAGTGGTCAGTTAACTCAGCGGTTAGATACGACACATAAATAAATAGTCGGCGTAAAAGAAAATAGAATAGTATCTGTGCTAGCTTTTAGAGTCAATACGGGCAGAGAGCTCCTCCGACTGAATTTCTTTAGTAATTCGAAGCTTGGCAATCACCTACATCCTCCTCCAGTATTGGACTAATTTAAAAGATATTCCATATATTGAGGAAAAAAGATTTAAGTTGTGCTTCTATGTTTTTCTTTTTTCATTTAAAGTTGTCAAATTTGTACACTAGACCTCTGTTGACTGCGCAATGTTGAGCATTTTTTAAGGGTTCTAGTGCTTCTAAAGATAATCTATCATCAAAATTGAAAACAAAGGGGCACAGTATCTTTCTTTTTCAGTTTAAGGAATATCTTTTAAATTGGTCCAATATTGGAGGAGGAAATAGGCGAGACCCAAACCTCGAATTATGACTTTTTACTTAGGATCTTTATTCGGATGTCTGCACCCGCTTTTCCTCTTAAGGCGATATATACACCCCAATGTAAACGCAGTACTGGCCGTGCGCCCGCTCAATGCCAAAATATCAATATTGAACCTTCTTTTGAACAGTTTTGTTTGCAAAATATTATTTTGTTTTACACATGTTATGTCAGTTATGAAGAAATTCCAGCCATCAAATTTTCTGTGTAAAAATATTTTTAAACATTTGGAGGAGTATCCAAAAGTTGCGAAAAATTTCGTGTTGCTAATTTTTTTTTAAAAGCAAAACAATTTGTCATACGATAAAACCACGTTTAAAAAATAATGTGCATGAAACAATAGTAAATATTTTTTTTCCAAAGCTTTTAACCTGGCTGGTATTAAGGAGTATGCTTTAGAAAGTTACTGTTTTACGGCACTAAAGCGTATGTAGGCCCTTAATAAGAATACCAATGACGCTAGGTATGTAAGCTAATTCAAGTTTACAGTTAGAATTATGTATTTCGTCAAATGCTTACTGGCGCGCGGAATTCTAATAAAGTAGTAAATGTTTATATTTATTTATTATAAGCGATGAGACGGTGGGTAGAGGCGGTATTAACCGTTACAATTTTATACATGGGCTATCTATTAGTATGCACGGTTCCGTTGGGTTTAAGCGTCGCCGTCGAGCGCCCGATCTCCGGAGAAAGCCCGTGTCCCGCTTATAGACTCGCTGAACTATTCGCCGACACAAATTACTCGTAAATTCATCGATTTACAGTAAAATTGTGTTTTTATAGCCCGGACCAACACTGTAACCGCGGGTCCTTGCTGTATTTAATTGCAATGCAAGCGTAATTGCCGTGTGCAGACGCCGAATACTTCATCTTATTTAGCTTATCTTTTCCTATGCATATTCATGATTCGATAATGACGTCTAAGCCACAGTTAAGTTGTAAATAGGCATTGGAGCCAGGGACGGTTATAGAGTCACTTCTATAAGTGCTGCAGTTAGCCGGGAGGAAGGGTGCGACTATGTATCGACACACGTCTGCACTCGGCACATGTGCTATCAAAAATAACTGACATGCACGACTGGAATAAAACTAGATTACCTCATGAGCCAATAAATAACTCTTGTATGGCTGATATAATTATATGCCTATATCTACCAACTTACTATACATCTTGTTACTATGAATTCAGGAAGAAAGGAAATCGTTTCCACCAGGGAATGTCACCATCCGATATTCTGTTGATGATGAGGTTGGCAGTTATATAGACTGCTCTTACTTATCTATAATAATAAAAATATATATTATTATCGAGGTATACCATGATAAGTAACGACAAGCGACATTAGTAAACGAAGATAAAGTTTCATAGAGACAGTTTAATAACCATGATACATGTTAATGTGGAAATAAATATTGATATGGATCGAAACAAAATGATCTTCGATTTTGCTAAATAATACTGAATAACGTTATATTATCATTGCCGTAATCAAATACCTAAAATACAAATGCTAATTAACGATTCAATTTGGAGCCAACGGTACAAGGAGGAAGGAAGAAGCAGGCGCGGCTGGACGTGCACTGTGGTCAGGTGAGCATGATGTCTCGCGCGGCCATCCATCACTCCGAGGGCCGAGGCGACGATCGGAGGTGCTTTCTCGTCGTTAGCCCTATAAGGCACGGTCGGTACCACGCCTCGCGCAAGCCACTTCTTTTTCACTTCATTTTCTAACGCGTCGATAGAAATCGTCTTAACAGCATATTTCACTTTTTCATCGGAACGGAAACGGTCCAAAGGTTTCACGTTACTTTTTAAGAGCATTTAAATGAGTATGAAATTAAGATGGCCGCCGTAACGACGTAATCGCGCTCGTTTAACGTAATAGCTAAGAAATGCAAGCCGGTCGTCGGGAATCGCGTTGTGCGTATTCGCGAAATGCTCACGGCGCTTCGTCTGTACTTTCGCCATTAAAAGTTTGCAATAAATAAAGTAAAGGCATAGCTGTCCCGTGTCAGGTGCTTCTAATGGCCACCCTGCGTGTTAATTTATATACCGTCTCATTTGAAGAGGATATTACTTACTTATTTAAACATTATCTACACATAGATTTATGCTAAAACTTGAAAACGAATTTGCACTTGACATTGTATATTTATTTTGTTTCAGAGTGTAGTAATGTTGATGTTCAGAGAAGAAAAATCACCTGAAGACGAAATCAAAGCGTGGCAATTCTGGCACGGCAGACAGCATTCCGTCAAGCAGAGGATACTAGATGCCGGTGAGTATTGTTACATTGCTGCCAACATTTATATAATACCAAACACACGTTCAACCTTGCGTGAGTGATGCTAACTAAGTATTTATGTAATTATCAAATAAGATAATGGGAAGAACAATGACTGTTAATTTTTTTGCTAAGTATAAGCTGTATAGTAGAGCCTAAAAGAGTTTGAGACACGATACCCGTGCAAAAACAGAGTCGTGCTCGAGGCGACACAGAAACATGGCGGCTCGCTTGCGTGCGGCGCGCGGCGGCGCCCGGCACCGGCACGCAGGACCTAATTACCGTGCTGCGGGCTGCGCTCCGCGGAGACGCACCGCGCACCCGCGCACCCCGCCACCACCATTATATCTCGTTAGGACATTTGCATAAATAACGCGCACGACGGCCGCGGCCCACACCGACCGGTGAACCTATCAATCGCTGCGACTAAAAATAAACACCTGTGGCCTGTGGCGCCGCAGCACCACCGCAGCGAGACTGTCTCGCGGGACGCGTCCGCTCACAGCTTTATATTACGCTACCTGTAATGACACATTCCGACATTAACCAGATTATAGATATAAAACTAAATGTGAAATTTCCCCGTCGCAGCCAAATGAAACTATGTAATAAAGATATCTGACACGATGAGCTCTATGAGACCGAGTAACAGGAAATCGTTAAAATTCGTGAGAAATCTCTTCGATGCTGTAGAAACACCTGCCTGTTTGTCGCTGTTCGTTTTGATAGGCGTACAGTAAGGTCTCAGAGACGTAGCTACCTTAGACTACGCGTATTGAATGTCCACAAAAAGGATGCGACATATAAGCAATGTTATAATATAGTCGCGCGCGGACATAATTACCGCGATGATATCGGGGAGCGCTCATTAGCATGTTAATTGCACGCCGGGGCTCGGCCTGCGCCTGCGTCGGCGACTTAGAAAATTATTGTATTGATAATTTTACAAAGTCGCGATTTTCCTATCGTCGCAATATCAATAAATACGCCAGGTTTTACTATTGCTTCGAATTAGTAATGGAAAGCAATTATGATGGTTTTTTTTTCTACAACTGCGCGGTGAGTATAATACATTACTCTTATTTAATAGATATATGCGTTAACCGATTAGTTAGGGAGTTACATCACCAACAAAACGCTTAGGAACTTATTAATCGCTCGCCTCGAAGTAAACAGCGCTGATATATGACACTTTACACATTCTAACATTACTTAAGTGAGGCCTGTAGCATTTGTAATGAGTGACGCCGCGGCCACAAGCACTGCCTATAAATTAAATCTCAAGGAAAATAAAAACATGGAAGCCATTAATTCGCGCGGTCGAGCCAAGTTTAATGTCAAGGTTTTTTAGCTTATCTCGATGTTAGTTAAGTTTTATTTTTTCATTTGTTGACGTTATTACATAGAATGAATTAATGTCTAAACACAAAGGAATTTTGTATTTTATATCTCAAAAGACAGAGTTTATGTATTTGTTTTTAGTTTTATTATATCCGTAAGCGTTGTGGCTCAGATTTCATGGGCTCATTTGTGAGATTTTGAGGGGATTTATTTAACTTAGTAGGTATTTTTTTCGGAACCTCGTATGTTTGTATGTCGGAAGTGTCTAGTAAGATATGAAGTGGTGAGGGTAGTCAGAGAGGTAAGGTACCGTGAATGTATGCGACGAACTTGGGAGTAGCGTCAAGGGCGACACCGGACACCTGTGCGCAGGCGTGTGAAAGCGCGGGCGGGACGCGGTACGGGGGGCACCGCAACGCACTGCGCGCCTGCACAATGCCTTCTCCGATTACCAACATGTCTTCGTATATCGCGTGTCCACGCTCAGCGCAACTTCTTTGCCTCCACACTTATTTCTTTTGACAGTTTTCTTATATAGCACGCCTCACTGATTCGACAGATTACTCCTCAGTAAGCCGTTGTTTTGATAATATTAAGGAATATCCGTTTGTAATTTTATACTTCGATGGTCATAATCTTAATCATACATAACATAACAGACAATTTATTTTCTTATTATCATTTTATATCGTCTTCGATTATTCTCTTGTCTATTTATGTGGCCTGTAAAGTATAAATTAAATGTTAATAGCCAATATAGAGTTTTTAATCGTTGGATTGGTAAAAAAATGGTAATCCTACCTCTAGCTAGCTAAACAAAATATATATATTATCAAAAAAAAAAAAAAAACGCTGCCCCACACTAGGAATTTCACCTGTATCGTGGGTGCGTTTACAAACATATAAACTCACATACATAAACACCCAGAGCCGCAACAACTATCTGTAGGTCATAAAAATATTTGTTCCGTGCGGGAATCGAACCCGCGACACGCAGCGCAGCTGTCAATCGCTCAACCACTGCGCCAACCGTGCGCCCAAAACTTAGATATAGTTTGCGAATTGTCATTTGAATAACTTCGTAAATCGTAAACTGAGTTTTACAAGAAAATGGAAACAAACAAATCTTACTACTTAATGGCTATACAGGAAGTTTTAGTGTGGGCAGATTTATTAGCACATAGCAGGATGTTGCGTGGACTCGTAAATTTGTAAGAGGCTGTTAAAACAATAAGTTTGTCGGGGGGCGGCGTCCCCGGGGCTCCGGGCGCTCATAAACACGTCAGCGCGACGTCGCGGCGGAGCGCCCGCGCCTGCCCGCACAGCGCGCCTGATAGCCCCCTCCCACGCGCCAGCCCACCACTCTGCTGACTGCTCCAAATATTGCAACCTCAAACAACTCACTTCACTTCTAAGTCCTTTTAAAGGAAACTTTCTCCAATTACTTAAAGAATTGGGAGAAAAGCCTATTTTCTTGTAGACTGCATATTTCTTTCAAAATCTTTGATTGCAATTAGCATTTACTTAAAAAGTTGGGTTTAACTTCTCCACAGAATATTTTAGCGGTAGCTCACTCTCCTATCTCAAAAAACCATTTTGTATAATTGTATAATAAAGTACGTTATTGTGGGATATGTGCCACTTCCATACGAGCGAAACCACGGGCAAAAGCTTTCAAATAGATACCTAGAACCGTTGGAGAAAAGATTTCCGGAATATCAACTGGAATTTATCTAGTCCGTATGCAATTAGCGCAGAATGCAAATCTGCTAATTACTGCTCATAAACCTCAATCTAGGAAGGGCAGAAATGGAAACATTGCAGTCGTCAATAAATTGATCCTATCACGTGATTATTCACGCCCAGCAAATAAATTTCCGTCCTCGATGACGTATTGTGCGTTGATATCTTAATCGAAATCTCCGCCGCAATTACTGCACAGTTACCAGAAGACAAGATTAATGACAATTTGTTGTTTTGTTACAGACACGAAGAACAGTATCGGTCTTGCGGGCTGCATCGAGGAGGTTGCGCACAACGCCATCGCGGTGTACTGGAACCCGCTCGAGAGCGCCGCCAAGGTACGTCTGCGTCTGTGCACCTCTGCAGCCATCACTCCATCACCGCCCCACTCTCCTACACTAACAGTGCTCACGTACAAACACTAATGGGCTAATGTGTCTTCCTGTCACTGAATGCGCCAAATGACGACTCAGCTCACTGATGCAAAAATATGTGCATATTTAAAGGGCATTATATCGCTGCCAAGCATCGTGGTCATTATAAACGTACAAAATTAAAACGCAGATCGTGATATTACGCTTATTAAAGTGTAATTAAATAGAGTCCTGCAACCTTATTTGGTTGGGTGGCTTTACGTATACCAAATGAAACAAAAAGCGCGTGGGGCGAGCGCACACGGCGCACGGGCTCCAGCGCTCAGAGCTCCACCGTGCACCGTGAACACTCATTATATTGTTGAATAATAAACAACACTCTGTGTTTTTAATTGCTTACATAAAATTATACAGTATCTACAACTAGCAGTACAAAAACGTATACTTCATTGATAATGTTATGTATGTACATTGCCTTTTAAATATTCATCAAACAATTAAAAGTCCGCGTGAAATAGCCTCAATTCTATGACAGTATGCTAATGTTAGTCAAGGGAGCAATTAACGTTTAACGACTTCTACATCGAATCACAATTTCGACTTTGATCATAAAGTTGATAGCTGCTGCTAAAAATTTACCTTGCCGAGTTAAAAGCGTATCGAATGGGATTAAAGTTGTTTTTTCGTTGATTTATGTAATTGCTGTTAATGATTTGGGACGGAGTTGCGGCTACTGGTGACTGGTCGGTTATCAGTATCCGTAATTATTTATTGTTAGCCAGTAAATGGTAGCGGATGCGAGTTGTTTGCGACAGTTAATATGCTTATGGACAGCCATCGCCACGGATACAGTGGTGTCGGCGCGGCGAGTAAAAACGCGAGAGAATCATTTGCATAGACCGCGGTAATGAGCGGCCGCTGGCGCGACCCGCCCTCCGCTAGTCGCGACTGACCGCCAATCGCCACGCCAAACACGCCCTACTGATGTCCACTGCATCATGCACATGCACTCTACATTTACTGCACACACCACATACTCAATGGGTCTCATTGAAACGCCTTTACTTACGTACACTTGCTGTTCATACAGTTTTCTTCTCATATTATTCGCTAACTTTATCTTGCTGAGCAGTGATCGCGCGACGCGACAACCGTGGCGCCTGCCTTTGTACTTGAGATTTGTACATTCATAATAATATTATACCCAGTAAAAATCACTTACAAAATTTTCTTTTAAATTATTCCGGGTAGTTAAAAATTTGATACTTATCGTTTTTATTTTTATTATTTACAGATCAACATTGCAGTTCAATGCCTTAGCACAGATTTCAGCAGTCAAAAAGGAGTCAAGGTAAGTCATGTTTTAAAGTAATCGTAATTATAATAGAAATTAATCTGTAGGCTTAATTAATAGATAAATCACTATTGTTACATTGGCAACTTATTTAATGTAGGCATGTAAATGCACCACGATGAAAATAAATAAAGCTGTTTACATGATTGCTCTTGAGTGGTGTTGAGGAAAACGGTTATTTACTTACTTCTATATTCTATAATGATCGTAAATAATTTTGCATTTTATTTCATCGCAGTTTTCATTGAATGCATTTCATCCATGGGTTAAATATGTCGTAAGGTAGCATTTTAATAGGCGTGGGAAATGGAAGACGAGTAGGCAACAGCTAGGTACCCATCTATACCAACAAATGTCATTACATTTATTTTGTATTGCAAAATGTTAATTAAACTTACCACATTGAAAGTATGTAAATTAATGTTACGATACGTGGACGTCAAGGCATGAGGTCGGTAACCGCGTTATCGCCGGAGACGCCTCGATACCCGTGGAAGCGATGTACGGCAGCGGACATAGCGGTGGCGCGGGACTAGCGACAGTGGCGCCACCCGCTCGCTAAAACCCTTGTAGTTCTCAGTATCCTACAGAGCTGATAGCGTCTTTTTTGAGTCTAGACGTCGAGCGCGCTACATTGCCCACTACGAATTAGTCGCATACGATGTGCTAGTAGTGCTATTCTGTCAAAATATCACCGTCGGAATTAAGGTGAAGTGAACCCTGAAGTGAGCTGTCATTCCAACTCATGTTAGGGATTGAAAGCTCACTCCACGCTCCCTGCACCTAAGTTTTCACTGTGACATTTTAACAGAATTGACTGATCCGGCTTGTGATCCGCTGCAAGCGTCGCTTTCGAGCCGCGCTTGTGCAGCGCCTGATATGGAACCAGTCCGCTATCAGCCTCTCGATTACCGAGCCAATGCGCAGTGACGCCGCATCGCCGACCTCGAACGAACGCAATTAAGACGTTTTAACGCGATTCGATTCAGACACGTGCAATTTTTTCCTTATTCGTAAATTTATCGCAATTATCCCTTATGAACGTTTATTAAAACTGTTTTTTTGTTATCATTCTAAGATAAGTGTAGACTTCAAGCGTGAAATTGCTTGACTCAAAATATAGTCGATTTGTTTATATGACTATGTATGAGATCATGTGGATACCAAATGGCGTGAGAGATGTGTCTACAACTAATTGGTCAATTAGTCCTAACCTTCTTTCTAAATCCCCATTTAGCTAAAATTGACACAAATGGATTAACATCATTTTACAATTAGAAATCAAATATTTGAAAGTAAGGTGAATGTTATGGTTAAATTAAACTATCAAACTTAAATTGTATAATCGTTTGGTTACAGGGGTTACCGCTACACATACAGATCGACACTTTCGAAGACCCTCGGGACCAGCAAGTTTATCACAGAGGCTACTGTCAAATCAAAGTCTTCTGTGATAAGGTAAGATGCAAAGAAATGCAAATGACACGCTCCTACCATCTTTAAAGCTTTACCAAATAATCAGCATACAATAATGTAATTGCATTACTTTTAAATTGAAGGGTGCGGAAAGGAAAACAAGAGACGAAGAGAGGAGAGCAGCGAAGCGGAAAATGTCGGCGACGAATCGGAAGAAGTTGGACGAGATTTATCACCCAGTGACGGAGCGCAGCGAGTTCTACGCGATGGCTGACCTGGGCAAGCCACCCGTGCTGTTCAGTCCGGCCGAGGACATCGACAAGCTGGCGGGGATGGACATCCAGGGCTTCTACGGCCATGACGACTCAGCGCTGGCTGAGGCACACCTCAAGGGAGCTTCACCCTTCCTGCTGCACGCCGCCAAGCCGCAGGCGCCCGCTCTTAAGTTCCACAACCACTTCCCCCCCGACGCGCCAGGGTATGTTCCACATTCGAGTTTTAATTTATTTTTGCGATAACGTCAGCCTGTCTGGTGACAGGACTTTGCCGGGCAAAAGACACAACTTAATACAAATATTTCTTTAATTTGTTAATATAATTTAAGAAATTCCAAAATCTAAATTGTACATAAATTATTATTAAATGCACAAAGATAATGATAAACTTCTCGATAAAATTAAGTCACAAAAATAATACTACAGAAAATTAAACTATTCTTGAACAAATCACGTGTCAATATTCTAAGGCAATTTATTGTTATTATTGTATTTATTCATATGTAGCCTGTGTTATGATAATATATGGACAGAATAAGTCGTGGAATAGTTAATAGGAATATAGATGAACATTAATGAATGTCATACATAATGACAGAGCTCTACCGATTACGAGCTCCTACATATGATTGGTATACGACTCCAAAAATCAATATTCGGCCATAGAATTATTTTAACGAGCTGCATTGGCCTCTTAGTTGCCTGCAGTTAATTCGTTTTTTATTCGTTTTTTATTGATTGTTTTATTGGTTATTTGCTTTTCTATACACAGAGTTGTCTAACGGTTTATAACTGTCACGTATAATAAAATGAAATGTTAAAACCACTTTCTGGGAACCTCCTAACTGTTACCAATGTTTTAATTTACTATCATTTCTGCTATCGGTGTGTACTTATTTGTACTCGGTAAGAGGTTCTAAGTATCTGCAATTATTATTGTCTTCACTAACACAAAGAGCTTTATGTGGTCGGCAATACGCCTGATAGACAAATAATCTAGCTTGCTGTGTCTGGATAAATGGATAAATATTTAACACAATGCCCGCGGCCTCGCTACTTTGTCCTCTCCCATAGGAACTGTAAATTTTTCCAGGATAATATTAATTGCCAATCCTTTGAATCACCTTACGACAAAAAAAAATGGATAAAGAGGTTTAATATTTAGTGTGTTCTATGCACAGTTATCGGGAGGTGGGAGGACTTTCGCCGTACAGCGACCGCAAGGACTCGCTGGAGCTGGAGGGCGTGCTGGGCAAGCGACCGCGCGTGTCCACGCCGCCGCTCAGCGAGCGCGTCATGCTGTACGTGCGCCAGGACACCGAGGACGTGTACACGGCGCTGCACGTCGTGCCGCCCACCACGCAGGGTCTGCTGCACGCCGTGAGTACCACGCCATAATATCTTACTTATAAATATCTGCCACCGTGCACCTCGATGCGTCGCGCACAGCTTGCGTGCACGTCTCCAGGTGCACCTCCTATAACCTTGGTGATGTCAGCTAACCATAGAACACGAGCGAGCGAGACGGTCTCCGTCGCTTTCTCGGTTTCTCGTCGTTCGTCAATGAATTCATTGTGTACTTGTATGTGAAGTAAACGCAAGAAATCGAGACGCTTCGTCGGCTGCGGGCGCCGGTCCGCTCGCCCGCTTGGCAGGACCGCCGCCCGCCGCTGTAACCGACCGAACGCTTTATAACCCCGTCTAATAAACACACGATCATCATAACCGCATGTTGTAATTAACATCCGCACGGCCGCGCTCGCTCCGGACCTCCGGACCTCCGGCGGTCCTCGCGCATCGCGTATTGTCCCTCACTAAGAAACCACTAGACCGGTTACTGAACTTTCGGTTCCGTTAGACGAGACGTCTCGGTTCAAAATGGCGAAAGGCCCATTTGTAACTCTTTTGTTTTTTGCTTATTTTCAGATTGAGAATAAGTACAAAATTTCAAGTTCGGCAATTAATAATCTTTATCGAAAGAACAAGAAAGGGTAAGTGGTTTTCATTGGCCTTAGACAAATTTTACAGTTGACCGCACCGGCCGCCTCGCGTTAATGCAGCATCGCTTGTCCGAGGGCGCGCCACTAACTGATAACTACGCAAAGCTTTACAACGAACACCCCCTATAACTATCTAATGAGCTTCATAATAGGTGTCAGACAATTAATCGCCTCCCTGCTCTGAAACGACACCTTAATCTGGACCCAAACCTAAGCTGCATTGCTGGCAAGCACTCGCACCTGATTAATGTTAACGAGCACATAATTATTGTAACAATTTGCAATTAAAATATTTATTTTAAATGTCACACTATAGTTCTCTTGAAGAATCATCTGATGCATTCATTTTACCTGTGATATTTTGTTCAGTCGAGTCATTTGATAGCCCAGTTCGTGAGGAAGAACGCGAGTGCACATATTGACTTGTTTCGTATTTCAGGATTACGGCCAAAATTGACGATGAAATGCTGGCGTATTACTGCAACGAGGACATGTTCCTGCTGGAGGTGCGGCCGGCGGGCGCGGCCGAGGACGAGCGCCTGTACGACATCACGTTCGTGGAGCTGCCGCTCGACTCCTAGCGCCGCCTGCCCACAGCAGTGCACTGCTCCCGAATTACACTCGTGTCGAGAAGAATCTTTATGGGATAAGTTGTTTCAAGTGTCGATCTCAGGTTGAAATTTACTCGTAAGCGATTCACCTTCTCTATTTGTCTGAAGCAGAACGTTACAGAAACTTTCGGTTATCGTTGTGAGCTAAGCGGTCGAGTCGAAATCGTTGTGTAAATATCTATTTTAGTGCCTTATGAAATTACATCGTGATTCGATTGCCCGGTGATGGCGAACAAAAATTTTAATGTTTGGCTCTCAGAAAAACGTAATGTTTCGTTAATTTAATGTAATTTTATTGTAAATGACGATGATCTGTTGCTGAATACGAACGCGTGTGCCATTCACTCGGTTATCATAGGTATGTAGTTAACTTTTCAACAGGTACCTTTAATTCTTGCCATGATGATAAAGTAATAAATTCTTGTCACAAACTTATACGTAGGTATAATAATATATCTACACTGAGAAAAGCATGAAGTGCCTTCGTCATAATAATTAATGTTATAATAGCTTAATGTAAGTGAGTTAAGTCAAATTAAATGCCATCCACTTTGTTAAGTTTTGTAAGCCTAAGTTTGCTTTATAAGCTCGCTCAATTCTTACAATTAGTAAAGTTGATATTAGGTTTAGGTTCAAGCAGGCGTACATTGCTCCAAGTGCCTAGGTTCCATTTAATCATACTGTTTGTTGGAAATGTAAAACTAATTAAGTTTTAATAAAGTAACCGGATGTTTTTCTCTCAATTATTTTCGAGCAGTGCTACGAATCAATCAATGAATCATTACAGACGGAAGCAGTGACGTGAATTACAATTTTATGAGTTAGAGCCGAGGTTCCGCATTATGTTGGATGTATAATAGTCATATAAACATAGTCACAAAATCGTCCATCCGAACAACATTAACATTATCATCGAAGGGAGTGGTTTGTGTATAATTTTAAGAATTTTTTTAATACATTGTTATAATAAACGAATTTCGATACTTAGGTTATCGGGCCATGACAACAATTTAGTTTATGAAGTATTTTATGTCCAAGACTTATTTATATTATAAGATTTCGTGCCGGATAGGACCATATCTTTCTGTAGCGACTTAAGTTTTATTTGTTTTTAAAAATCCGTAATCAATACAATAAAAATATACCGTAATATTTCAATATCAGAAATTACACGATCATTATATTAATCATTTCTCGACCATAATGCATAAAAATATTGTTAAGTTATTTCCACCGATTTTATTCAAAAGCCAGAACAAGGTTCTGTATCAAAGTATGCGTGACCGCGCGTCGCCGCCGGCAGCGAGTGTCGCGTGAGTCCGACGTGTTGCAGGGGTCGCATGTGTCGCCAGTGTCGCAGGTGTCGCACTTGTCGCAAGTGTCGCTCGGGTCGCGACCGCCTCAGAGAAGTGCAGACGGTTCGAATAACTGCCATATTATGACATAATTTAGAGTACTTAATGTTCTTAGGTGTAGATTCTTTAACATAATGTTAGTTCTTTTTACTGTGTCTCATGTGACTTACAGGTAGACATCGAATTTTAATTAAGATATAGTTATTATATTATATATTTTGTAACGTGTTGTTTTTATTTCATTTTGCACTAGCTGCATTGCGTTGAGACTTGTCCGTCCTTCGCGCTTCTCTTCTCTTCCATTCTTTTCGCTTTCGTACACTTGTTATATCTTCACAACTGGAATTTTACTTTCCTTTAAATGTTATGTTTTGGTTACGAATCCGTTGCTCAATGTCCGCTGCTTGTCTTCCGGACTCTAACAGCACTGTTTTTATACTCATACGTATGCAAGTAATGATATTTATTTATATAATTATTAAAATAAATTGTGCAGCTTTAATGTTTACTTACAATGATTTTAGCTCGTGATTCAGAATCTCGTCATAAGTCACAAACGTCAGTAGCAATAATACAGTGTAGTAGTTAAAATATTAGCGACCGCGGCGAGTCGCCACGCGCTAAATCCGCCCAGTAAGGTTGTGCAATGTATAAAATCAGAGTTTTACTATAAAGTTGTATAATTATATGAAAAATTGGATGATTACGTCAATGGGATTGATAATATATATGAGTGTGCGGAGGAACGCGATGTGGCGACGCGGCGCGGACGCTCGGCGCGCGGAGCTGTTAGTCACACTAGTTAAAACACAACCCGAAAGTGGTAGCACATTTTCGTTATTAAATTGTACTGTACTTAAGGTTTAATTGAATAGATGTTACGTTATTCTTTTATATGAATATTTGTAAGTTGTCATAAAAATATTATTAATATAATTATTTTTATCAAAGTTTATAATCTAAATAAAAATGTTTTTCTTGAAAACATCACTATAGTTTCAATGTTAATTATAAATACCTTATGATATGATTATGCGTTATATGTAGTTAAACGAAGCAGAGGTCAGAGCCCGAGGCTGTAGGTGGTGCCACTCACGCAGGATGTTTTCCAGGAGAGATTAAGAAATTCTTCGTTCACTTAAATTAACTATCCTTTATCCTTATCCCTGGCGGTTTGAAGACTTATGCTTAATTCTTCCAACCGAATTTCGGTCGCAGTGCATATGGATTAGTGAAGAACGCAGGTGTTGTTATAGTGCACGAGTGCGTGCGCAATCGCAGCACTCTCTTTTCCTTTACTCTATCCGATGAGACGGTAATCCGACTCAATCGGTGAAAGATCAGGCGCGGGATCAACGCAACGGATGAACGGGCTTTCTGTGGCACGGGGGCGTCATACCACCAACTTCCTTCCGCAGTTGATGTTTATAATGACACTTAATATTTTTGCTTTTAAGAGAATCTCTTATATCTAAAGGTAATTTGTTGATTAATTAAATTGGGTTTTGTGAAAGATGCGGTAGGTACCTGTCATAAAAATATATTCACTGGGCACTTGCAATGATCTGATTTTTGCTGGCGTTACATTAAAAATGATAAATATTTTGTTAAATTATTAGGAACAAGTATCAACTCAGTGCGGGCTAAAACAGGAAACAGCAGCCTGATTGCGTAAGTGAATTCGGCAAGACAAAAGGCCTTGACCTAATGAAAGAGTATGACAAATACCAGACAAATACTCTTTAAATAATTAAGTGTTGCCAAAAGTTATTTGGACTCTTTCGAAAAGAGTATCTTCAGCAATGAAAGCATCCAATAATATCCAATAATATGTCTGTCCAAGAACTTGAAATGACAGTCGGGACCAACGGCTTTTGATACGGCGGAAACTCGGTATGTAAAGATGGTCGACCCATCCACGGACCGACCTCGGTAAGCGATGATTAACCTTGAAAATCGACCCGTGCGCCTGTTATTATTTAGCCACGAGCTCCAGATGGGCATAAATAGGCTATATTAATATGATTATGTGTGACGAACAACTCACACAGCTGGTACAAAAAATATATAAAAATCATAAGGTAAATGAAACAGCACTGCAACTCGATAGTTACTTTTAATAATCTTATTATTTTACGTTAACAATTTGGTAATTTTCAGATTCTGTACATTTAGAAGCATCAAAGTTCACGAAAGCGTCAAGACAAAGACTTGAAGTAAGATTAGACACTCGCCTATATCCTAGTCATCCATCCGTTAAGATAAGCACGTCCACTTACAATTAGATAATGAGCTTTAGTAATAGTACTATTAAAATAGCGTTTCTAACTTCCTTTTACTTAGCTGAAAATATTTAATCATAAAATACTGTGAGCAAAGTTAATTTGCACGTCTAGTTTTATTTATAGCTTGAAGTTAAGAAATGTTTCTATGTAAGTTTAAAATATATTGCACAGACATGGAAAGCAAGCTAGAGTAAAATTTATAAAAATGTCTAATCTGAAGATCAGTCAAATATTTATAACTTCGACTTACACAAACTTTAAAACATTCGAGATCAACATAGTTCGCGCAATCTCCGAACTCAGTAGTGAATTGAGGGATGAAAGAAAAACATACGAATGTAAAGCGTCTCCAAACGTTACCACAGGCACTTAGTGTGAATACAAGTAAACCCAAATGTGCGATATGTTCAACCAATAATTATAACAATGTCAATACGTATACTTACATACACATATATCTAAAAATCTTATCTAAAGTGAATAAACGATTGCTTGTAATTTACCACACATTAATTAGTAATAGATCAATCAAACTATTATAACTTATAAATAATATTTTAATCAAAACTCGTTTACTTCGATAACTGCAGAAGCCTGCCTATAACCACTAAAACGTTAGTACAATTAACTCTTAATAATTTTCATAAAAGCACGTCTGTTAAGTACATGGTCAGAAATGATGATCTAAATTGTATAAATAATTGGTACACAACACTGTAAGTTAAAACCAACCAAATTATGTGTTTTGTAATTTCCTACTAGCAGCGGGACACTACATAATTTACTACGGCTATAATCATAAATTATTCGTACGTATGTTAGCGTCACGAGGCCACAAGTTAATGGCTCACGTTATTGATAGTGATTCCATCTCCCACGCGATTATTATACTTTAGCGTTAAACTTTATTTATTGAAATTGATCAGTAATTGCTAACAACACTTTCACATTCCAAAATAAGATAAATATTTTACTTTCTATAATGGCACATTAAATGCAATGCATTTTAGATAATTGTCCGAATGGAGATCAAGGTGTTGGAGCAACACGGAGGAGTGTTAGAGAAACGCGCTCAGGTGTGACAGGGCGCGGGTCTTCTTAGATCTGTATTTTGAACCGTTCCCCCTCGGAGCAGTTCTGGAATGATTGCTATTGAATGAGGGGCGAGCTCTGGCTGTCGCTGAAGTCCAGCGTGTAGTACATGTCGGCGTCGCGGGCAGCAGGCGCGGCGCACGCGGCGGGCGCGCGCTTGTCGCTCAGCCAGTGCGGCGTCGGCGCGGGCGCACGCGCCAACCGCCCCAGCAGGCGAGCGTACGTCTTGTTCACGCGGCAGTGGCACGCCGTCACCTGCAAGCACATACCATAACACATTCAAACTGTCTGTCTGTCTGCCTAGCCTTTTCCCAACTATATTGGGGTCGGCTTCCAGTCTTACCGGATTCAGCTAAGCACTAGTGTTTTATGTGGAGCGACTGCCTATCTGACCTCCACAACCCAGTAACTGGGTAACACGGTACTCCTTGGCAAGACTGGTGTCAGATCTCAAGCTTCTGACTACCCTTAACGACTGTCAAAGATCTTCAAATGACAGCCGGGACCAACGGCTTAACGTGCTTTCCGAGGCACGGAGGAAACTCGGTATGTTGAAAACGGTCACCCATCCACGGACCGACCTCGTCAAGCGTTGCTTAACCTTGAAGATCGATCCGTGCGGCTGTTGTTATTTAGCCACGAGCTCCTCAACACACAACACATTCAAACTACATAATAAAAATAATCCTCCAGACCGAATTCGGCCAATATCAGCCGGGACCATCACCAGCAGCAGTCGCACTTGCAACCGTGAGACCAACGAGGCAGACATAACTTACTCAATATACGTCATCATCATTCAGCCCGAAATCACCTACTGCCGGATACAATGCCTCTACACATAAAAGTGCATAACGAGCGCTAGAAGTGCATCCTGCATATCTCTCTTATTAACGCTACATTGAATAATCTTGTGTAATAGTTTCATAACAGCAGGCAAGCGTAACGTTATCGCACGCACACAATGTTACATTGCTCAGATGTGAACCGACTGATAAATTACACAATGCCCCAGGCAAATAGGAACTTATGACATCTGAAAAGTGTCAAGCTCTCAAGCTTAAGATGAGCTTTATGCAGCGTTTCTATATTTTCCTTATAACTAAAAAAAACAAACCGACTTCCAAAACAAAACACTACAGAGCGAAAAATTACTTTCTTTGCCGAAGTCGGTGTCTTTAATCTATCTTTTAAAAAGATTGTAATCTATCTTTTACAATGAAAATCATTTAAAGCAGCCTTTCCCAAAGTGGGCGATAACGTCCCCTTGTGGGCGCCGCAGGCATAAAGGAGGGCGGTAAGAGACCCAGAAAAAAAATGGGGGCGTTGTGTAGAGGGTTGGGGGGTGATTTGTAATTTCATTTAGCTAGGAGGCCTCTTAGACACCGACTGCATGAGCTCTCGACTCTCAACTACAACTTGTGAACATCAACTAATATTAGTTAAGAGATTGCTCAAACTCGGTTCGATATTTCTCTCCGCGTAGTTAAAGCCAATTAGCAGATTTACTCACGAAGATTCCAATAAGCCCAAACACGACTAGGACACATTGTTTTATTTCGGAGTTATAGTGCCTACCTTCCGGTTTCATCATCAGATCAATTCGATGGTACCATTTTCATTAGTACCATTTATTCATAAGTATTTGCTTCATCATACATAGTCGATTAACTATACGAGATATCTTATACCTGTGACATAACTTAGCATTAAGGAGTTTCAGTGGCCATCTGTGGTCTTCTTCATCAGTTCCAATTCACTAAATGATACTTTATTTCTTTCAAACGATTGCAATGTTGATGAAAATACCAAAATCGCTACATGTACGCCTCTAATATTTGAAGAATGACCTCGATTTCTCTAGGATTCCATCATCAGATCCTGACCTGATGACCATGGGCAACCTGGGAAATATGCCCTTTCTAACAAAAGAAGAATTTTCCAATAAATAAGTCCAGGCGTTTTTGAGTAATCGGGGTACAAATATAAAAAAAAAGATTCCGACGAATTGAGAACCTCCTCCTATTTTGAAGTCGGTGAAACATATTAAAAAATCCGCAGCCTAATAGTCATTCAGTGGTCAAATTCCTGCTGCTTCAAACCTGCTACGAGATTTCTATGCATGTCTTGGCGAGACGAGCACAAAGGGGACTCAATACAAAAAAAAATCGCTAATATAATCCACTATAGTTTTGCGTACGATAGTGCAAATGTCGTAAATCACAGATTACCCGTAGCACCCCTAAAAGTGTTAATATAATACACAATAGTTTTGCATCATATGCTCTACTAAGTGCAAATGTATCTCAGTACAGTTATGCATGGACTTGCAGGCCCATTATGTGCAATACACGAAGATCTAATCATGATTTACGAGCATTGTATATCATCGTCGTAGCAAACTGCTACGAAACTGGGAGCTCGTAGCACTCGTAGCTCAGAGCACCCTTAAAGTGTTTTCAGGAAGCATTTAAGTGTCCTTTATTTATTTGAATGACGAGTTATTATTGTAATGAGCGGCTACGTCAATCAGATGGGCAGTAACCCCATCCTATTTCCCCCTGAGCTTATTTTGAGATTCTGCATTCATCAAGCGTAATGTTTAGCAATCACAATTGACTTAAAAAAGGAGGAAGTTCTCAATTCGCCGAAATCTTTTTTGTTATTTTTGTTCCCAGATTATTTTAAAAGACACTGAACCACTCTAGGAATTTCACCTGTATCCGTGGGTGCGTTTATAAACATATAAACTCCGCATACACAAACAGCCGGATCCGAATCAACTATCATGTAGGGTTTACGATATTGGTTGCGTATGGTAATCGAACCCCAGACATGGCACTGAAGATGTTGTTAGAGGGGTGTAGGTGAGCTGAAGCTCTGGACAAGTGATATTGTATCGTCGAAAGCATCGCGATAGCGATTGGAAAAATGTATGGGAATGTCAATGACCATCAAAATGTCACGTGATCAATGACTTTACGCATTTCGATCATCGTCTTCCCTGTTAGAATGCCATATTGTATAAGGCCTCTGGTGGACACACTGACCACGACACCGACGATGGCGATGGCGGCGCCGAGCGTCCCGGCGGCGATGTACACGTTGTGCAGGCGGTCGTGATACAGCCCCAGCGGCGCGTGCATCTCGCGCACCGAGCCGCCGCCGCCGCGCTCCTCGTCCATGCCGACCGCGCTGCCCACCACTGACTCCAGAATGAAGTCCTCTGTAGAAACATAACCAAACTATGAATGTTCACAGTTATAAATATAGGTAAACTGCCCAGCAAAGCAGCTCCGGCCAACACAACGACACTGACGCGGCGTCAGTGACGCCATAGTTGCTGTGCTCTGAAATCTACCTTTAGAGTCTTAAAATATATGTATTTCGATTAGATTTGAGATATTTGGCGAAACTACTGTCGCCGCGTCAGTGTCACTGCGCTCGAATGATGGAACATACATTTCCATAGAGCATATAACCTATTACCTAATACTATCGCTATGTCGCCGTGTCGTTGGCGCTGGAGCCGCTTGGCTCGGCAAAAAACTAAGATTACTTACTGCGGCACCCTTAAAAACGAACTGCAAGTGTGTTAACACGATGTATTTACCTTCACAAAGTTTGCCGGTGTAGCCTGGTCGGCACGAGCAGTAGAACGACTCGATTCCGCTCCAACAGGTGCCGCCGTGCGCGCACGGGTTGTTGTCACACGCCTGGAACACAAGTACCAACAAATTACTAGCTCGCATTCAACAAGGTTAAAAGAAGCTCATCATCATCAAGGTTAAGCGACACTTGCCGAGGTTGATAGGTGACCATCCACTGCATACCGAAACTACTCCGCTTTTTAGGGTTCCGTAACCGAAGGGTCCAAACAGAGCCCTATTGCTGTCACTAGCGTGTCCATCTGTCTGTCTGACCGTCGTCTGTCACACGGGTTTTACATCCAAACTGTTGGAGCTACAGTGTTAAAATTTTCACAGTATAAGCATCTTATAGACCCATACTGTTTTTTTAAAATTCTTAAAAAAAGGAACCAGAAGCCACCATTTAATTTTTTTTAAAATTATCCCGAAGAATTTTTAACTTTCCACTGACCTGAACTTCCCACTGAATCAAATTTGGTGATAATGTTTGTTATTACGTAAAACTTAACAAATATCAATATATTGATAAATCATATTTTTACTTTGAAATTCCCTCATTTCTCCTATTACAACAACTTGATTTTGCGGTTTGGTACGGAACCCTAAATTTGCGAGTCCGACACGCACTTGACCGGTTTTTTTAACGTGTGTAAATCCTGTCAGAGTCTTACTGATCAAAACGACAAGGTGTTCTGCCGGTATTTTTAGCTGGAGGACTGGAAGCCAATTCCAATAAGATGAAGAAGATAAGGTTAGAAAAAAGGCTAAACAGATTGATTCAATGGCGTTAATATTACTTCATAAAAAACAGTCTCAATAACAACAACAAAAACTTTAAAACATGAATTAGTTGTAACTAGGAGGAAGTAAATACTCAAGAAGTTGGTATGTAATTTATATTTCATTACAAGTTATAACAAAAAATCGACCTTCATACTGATTAGCTTTAAGCTTTAACAGCCTTTTGTTTTATACTAATTAACCATGAAATGATTACATAAGATTATTTTTTTTTATATAATTTTTCGGGTGTGTGTTTTATGCAGCATTGATTACGATTTTACGTACAGTTAGAGATTATACCGATGCTTGCAAATTAAAAAGAACTCTGGATAGTCGCAACAAGAGTTTTTCTTATGTTCAAATATATTTCGAACCGGTTTCTAAAATCCCCTTAAAGGGTTTTTAACTCGTTTGCTTGCAGAGCTTAACTGTAACATATACTGTAACTAGGTGAGGTTGCATGAGTTGCAAATCTTAATATATAGCATGAATTGCTTCCGATCAAGGGTTGTGCATATTTCGAATAGGTTTGAAATATTTTAAAAATGATTTTAGTCATTTTGTTTAGGCCGTCAAATTCATTAGGTAGGTATAACCGTAAACGTTTGAAAAAAAAATAGTATCCGAGTTTCCACGTGATTAAAATTTGTAAATTAGATCCCTACAGTACTTACAGATCTGGTGGGTATGTGGCACTCGTCGCCCACGAACCCGAGCGGACACTCGCAGGCGTAACTGTTGCCGCGGTCCAGGCAGATCCGATGCGACGCGCACGGACTCGGGGAGCACAGGTCCACCTTCACATATCAAAAGTCCTTTAAGCGTACTCCGAAAGATTTCCCAGAACCCACTAAATGTTAAAATAAACTCACAGACAAAAGTTATATATTATCAACATTTATCTACGAAAATTTCAAAGACTTAACAAGCTGTGTGACGATTTATGCAACATTAATTTGTAGTAAAAGCATATTATTATCATTTTAAAATAGGTAATAACAATAATTAACGACAGTTAATTCTTTTAAAGCTATGAAGCTTAAAATCATTGATTTTGCCTTTTGTATCTTTGTGAGAAGGCAGTTTTGAAATACCATGTCTATAACTGTGCATGACTAAGTTCGATTTATGTGGAAACAGAGTTTCTCTACTCCGTCCACGGGTTTCATAAGGTGGGTGGCATGAAATATATTCCTGAACCCGTATTCTATAAAGACGCTCTAGCATGAATCTCGAATACAATCGATTAATATCAATTTAAAAAGTCGCCTTTTTTCCTTTGTACATACGTATCACCGATTTCTTCTCTACTACGTACTAATCGGAGACATTGTCACAGTGACATCTTATTATTATGTACAGAGCGTGCGTAGGTCAGTCAACGCCAGACACGAAATTAAGAATAATAATAACAAAAACGATGCAACATGAATTTTAATTTTTTGTGCAAAATAAACCTCGGAATGATAACAGTATCGGCACAAGTTCGCAGTTTTATGTTTTTGTCTATGACTTGTTAAAAATATTTTGGATCTTTCTGAAGAGTTTGCTAAGATTTAGCCAATAAGAGGAAACACTATCTCGTAGGTACTTCTCCACAAGTGTTAATTAAGCTTCTGGGAGTACAATAATACTATTATGTACGAAGGAAAATAGAACTTTTAATTTTCTTCAAACATGAACGATGTTTAAAAAGATGCAAGATTAGCAAGGCCAATGGCAATGTGACGTAAAATGCGTGTAAATTCATGATCAATATTGTTCGACAGAAAAATTTGCGGCAACGGTGACAGAATACATTAGTAGACACTGGATTATATGCATTTGCTTATTTAGTCCCTTTTCGACGGTTAGGTAAGGTATCGGAATGCAATATGGTCAATCCAAAAACTAAGAGGAAGAGATCCATAAAACACACATAATCTTAACATTCTTTTAAAGGTCTTTATGAATCAAGAGAAATGAACTTTTTCGACAATAATTAGGAACTTGAGAAAAATAAAGTTGAAAAAACAGCCCGGTAAAAAGAGGTAAATGACCATATTTAGCAGGAAATGTTAAATTAAATTTATTTAGGAATTCAAACAATGTGGTTATTTTTTTGTGGTTATAAGATGTTCTGTTGTCATGAGTTGTAACTGGTTGTCTCATGACAACAAAAGTAAACAAACAATTAAATATAAATAGAATAGAGTTTAATAAAAATTTACAGTAAATTTTAAAAAAAAATGCATGTAGCACAAAGAAAAAAATATATAAATAATCCATAAAAGAATACATTGTACAATAAATGATAATAACAACACAGTAAGGTCAAACCCTTTAATTATGGATCACGGTTTATACGTGTTATTTCATCGATACCACTATAAAAAACAGAAAATTAGTTATTAATATTTACCTATATTCATTGATTTATAAGAAAACCCTTGTCTATGGGCTATTCACTAGTGTAGGCATAATAACGTTTAGTCCTTGTACTTTTTAAGATATACGCAAGTGTCTATATTGACCACCTGACCATATTACCCTCATATTAACACACCCCTATATTTTAACTATATACCTAATGCATATTTTGATGTAGAAAAGTCCTGGGACTGGTCTTACCATGACGTGTCAAAACTATTATGGCGCGATAGTGAAAAAAGATCAGAGCTATTTGTCTTGAATAGCTCCTTCTCTCTCTCACAGTGGAACCATGATAGTTTTGACACGTCATGGTAAGATCCCTGTTCAGCTTGTTAATTCTTTTGTACGATTTCAAACACAATCTTACTAGGTACCAAACGTTTGAAAGAGACTATACGTCTCTGGTCGTTTTTATTTTACTCAAGCCATTAGTATGTGAGTAGCGCCAGTGCTGACCTTGAGCTGGCACGTGTTGCCGGTGTAGCCGCGGCCGCAGGAGCACTCGAAGCCGCCGACGCGGTCGCTGCAGGTGCCCCCGTTGGCGCACGGCGAAGACTCGCACTCGTTGTACTCTAGCTCGCAGCGCTCGCCTGTGTACCCTGGATTAAGGAGTTATTGAATAAGATGAATAAATGGATAGGCTTTTTGAACAAATTATAAATCGTAAGTAGATACTATTTGGCCAAAGTACAATTCTTATAAGTGCGTAAAAGAAGCATTCTTCTTTATTAAGACTATTTCATTTGAATAACTGAATCCGTAAGTCACGTTGTTGATTAAAATAATATCCGCAGTTCAAATGCGAACAAAAATAAGTGTCCCAAGCAAATGGTAATCTTCTAAGGAAAAATATACACGAAGATGAGAATAAATGTACAGAAAAAATAAAGTCACAGCTTTCTTATGACAAGACGCAATCTGTCCCAAGGGCTGTTTACTTGCAACCCGCAAAGATACGTTCTTTGAGGAGAAAACACGCTTTATTAATTCACTCCGATTTATTTGGCGTCGTAAAAAGCCTATTTTTGCATTCCAGAAGTTAATAGGTAGATACATACTCGTATTTTTCTCATCAAATTAGATTAGATAGAACAGAATATATTTGAATTACAAATCGGTCTTATCTTCCTTGTTGGGCTTGATTAAGTTTTGATTTATTGTTTTATGTACTTATGTATCCCAAATGAGTGTCTATTGAAAATATATTTTACATTATGTAAATTAATTCCTATTGACATTATATTTGTATATTTAATCAGTTATAACAGTAACATCCTAATAGCCAAGGTGCACAAAGTGAATATTATATAAAATTATTTTATAAACGATTCCATTTTTTTAATCATGATGTAGTTAAGTGGTCCAGACGCAACGACAGACGGGACCAAAATGTTGTGTAGTTATTAAAGTTTCATAAAACTTTAATAACTACACAACATTTTGGTCCTGCAGCTTTCTACAAGCTGCAGGATCTCGATACTTTCCACACCTACGTCACGGAACATTAATATCTATACTATCTATACTTATATAATATTATAAAGCTGAAGAGTTTGTTTGTTTGTTTGTTTGAACGCGCTAATCTCAGGAACTACTGGTTGGAATTGAAAAATTATTTTTGTGTTGGATAGTCCATTTATCAAGGAAGGTTATAGGCTATATAACATCACGCTACGACCATTAGGAGCGGACCATAAATGAAAAATGTTTCAAAAACGGGAAAAAAAAATCCTTTTTGAGAGCTTCCGTTGCGTGCGCTGCGGAAGCGGTTAAAGTTACGCAACAATCATGTATGTAATGTAGGTGAGATATGGTAGGTAGGGTAGATGGGTAGATACGTAACCAGTTGACGGGAGCGAAGCCGCGTGGGGCAGCTAATTATTATATAATATCAGCTAGTAAAACCTACATTTACGATCTAGTATTATCACAGACTTAATTGTTTATTAGATTAGGTGCTTAGGTACCTACCTACTGTATCTCAAACAAGCTATGAAACTATACGCTGCCGTAATCAATCTACTGCTATATATAAGGTACTTATTACTTAATTTTACAGACAGTTATTAAATACCTACTTTGTATTCAAATGGTGTTTTCCTGGTCGCTAGGCTGTTAGATCTAGCCGAGTCAAAAAACAACCTTACAACAATGTGAGTGCAAAAAAGTTATAACTTAGACGCAATAAAAAATATATATCTAAGTACCAACGATTATATATTTTTGCGCAGTAAATTACTGAATGTTTTGACGTTGGTTGTGATGTGTTCTTGATTTCTTTAATCTTTCTAAGTTAGTACCATTTTTTTTATCAAATAATAAAATGAGATTTAATTATTTGATGACAGATAAATCTTGTTCGTAACCTTAGTACAAAAACAACTTAAAATAGACTATGACCGAGTTCTAACCGTGCTAGATTTTTTGGATTACCACTGCAAGGTCAAAATGTCCTGGATAGCTCGTGGCTAAATAATAACAGCCTAGCTGCACGAATCGATCTTCAGGGCTCAACCCTTGCCGAGGTCCGTTCATGGATAGGTCACCATACGTTAGGGTGCTTACGCATTACAAGTCCATGTCCGTGATTTGAGTTCCGAGTTCAAAATGTTCTGAATTATGACAGATTATGAGGGATAGAGTTCGGATGTAGTGCGTAAGCTTCCCTATAAGAAGTACTAAAGCTACTTCGGAACCAATATTATACGGACACGGATCAGATGTAGTGCGTAACCGCCCTTATCGTACCGAGACTCATTCATGCCTGGGAAAGCTGTCATTTGTAAATCTTTGACAGTCATTACTAAAATTCAGAGGTCAGAAAATCTGACTCCAGTTATCCGACGAGGTAACGTGCTACCCAGTTACTGAGATGTGGAGGTCAGATAGGTAGTTCCTCCATAACTCCATATAAAATATTGGTTTTCCGTAAGACTGGAAACCGACCCAAACATAGAAGAGACTAAACAGATTGATTTCTCCATCCATACATTTTAATCTTTAAAGAGTGACCCATAAAAGAGAGACAATAGTAATGTTCATATAAATTCTACATACTACTGAGAGTTTCTCCTAGGCCTAGTTTGAAATAAACTCGCCGGAGACTACGAGAGTACGTAACCGCATGGCTACGGAACCGCACGACGGATAGCGGCCGAGGGCAGTGGGCAGCCTGCCAATTTAACTCCAATAAATCACTGCGCTTTGCTCTACAGTTCCTACCCACACACAAGTTTCAAACATTATTTAATTGACCCAGCTCCCAAAGCTCTATTTGACCTCCAACTAATGTTTTGGCTCTTACTCAAAAATGTATGAAATGTTACTACATTTTTGGGTCTCCCGATGTAGCATCTTACCGATGCCTTATAACAACATATAGAAATCATCAATCCTTCCATCAAACTTGGGCATCGTTAAAATAAAACATAAATATTTAAAACAGAAAATGAAGTAGGTTCGCAAAACTATCAAAATCCATGATTGACTGCGTATGATGTTTAAAAAGTAATCGGTCAAGAGATTAGAAGAAGAAAAAGGTAGGTTCTTATTATAGAGTACTCTAAACAAGTTTGGAACCCACGCTATCACGCTACGCTTCGATAAATATGTATATCTTTCGAATTTAGAAAATACAATTGCTTATGATATCGTTTATAATCAGATACTTATCGACCTAAAGCACTGTCCCCACACTGTCCCAAACATATGCTTGACTATTGAGTTGACGTGAATTGGCAGGTGTCACATTCATGTCATGTTGAGTAGCCTATCCCAAGCAAAGACCTTATACGTATTTCTTACTACTAGACTGTGTACCAAAAATTTTTGTTTCGCTAAAATGAAATCTAATGTCATACACCTAGTTTAGCTATTTCCTTAGAAGAGGTAGCTAACCAAAAGCGGTCCTAGCGAGAGGGTTTCCGCTGGTAGTGTGTCCTTGTCTGACGTCTTGCCAGCTCAGCTAATCATTGGGTTTGGTAGAAATGGTCGAGAATGTTATATTTTTCTTTTTTACGTTATACCAAAACGAACGATTCATAGACTTTGAAACGTATTTAAATATTTTTACAGTTCCTATAATTAATCAATTCGTTGTATTTAAAAAATAATTCATTAATACTGAGTAAGAGTAGTACTTTTAAATGTTTGGGTCTGGTAATACTAAATGTAAGATGGTGGTTTGCGGAGTTTTTGGCGGGCTTTGTTCGATTGATATTCAGCGGCTGTTAATAAATATTATTTTCAAATTGATTCATAGTGGAACGAAATTGGTGTAGTTTTGTTTCTCAGCTGTCTACGCAACTGGACAAAATGTGGAATTATTGACCTCCTTTGAGGTATATTTAGCTGCCGGTATTTCAAAGCATCACCTGGAAACTGCAGAATCATCTCACGCCTCTCCTTCATTAGTTTGAGAGTAGGATCAGAGAGCTTTTTGTTCCTATCTATACCATGGGTCTTGAAGAACGAGACTTGAGATTTAAGGATTATCGAAATCGTAAACTGCTCAATTCCTCTTCGAGTTCGATGATCTTTTCGTCGGTCCGGAGTGTGCGCGTGTTGTACGTTGCCAGGTCCAGTCGTCGGTATTTGTTGGGTTAGCCGGTTCTCATCAGGGATTCTTTGCAGCCCTTGCCATACCGTATTCTCGACCGCTACCGTTGTCGAGGGTAGGCAGGACTGCTGGACACTCGGGGCTATGTTTTATTTGTGCTATTCATGGGGAGTGCTTTGCAGGCGGGTTGGCGACCGCAGTATTGTTGTTACAAATGCACAGAGAACGCTGCTGCCCATTCTCTGATTTGTACCCATAGATATATTTGCACATTAGTCGCCTCTTACGACACCCACGGGAAAACATAGGATGGTGAAATTCTTTACGCCCAACACCATACGGTAAGTGATGTAGTTTCCAAAAATATACCAACAATTTTGTTTTTTTACAATAAATTAGGTAGGTTTAAGTAGCGTGGTTAGGTAGCATAAATATATCGGGATACTTACACTATCGTTTTTACAATCAATTTGTCCCGTGTTCTGTTTGGTCATGGTCACCTCATTAGAAAGAGACACACTACCAACGGGAGACCTCTCGCGCGGACCGGTTTTTGCACCATAGTGCACAGTCTAGTAGTAAGAAGTATAAGGTCTTTGATCCCAAGACCTTATACTTCTTACTACTGACGTACTACTTACGTCGGTAGTGTGTCTCTTTCTAATGAGGTGTCCATGACCATACAGAACACGGGACAAATTGCTTGTAAAACTATTGTGTAAGTATCCTGATATATTCATAAATAATTTATTGAAAGTAAAAAAAAAATATCCAAGACATAGTGTGTATATTTTTTGGAATCTACATCACTTACCCTACACATGGGTTAAGGGTCGAAAGTACTTTTTTCCTCACTGTATAATAGATATCGTCTGACCTACCGTTAATTTGACAACTAGCTAACAAACCTTTGGCTCCATATAGTACAAAACAGCTAGATATGTTTGCCAAATGTGAGATATCCTCACATATTATTATTATCGCCTTTATTCATCGTCTTTCTTATTATCTACATTTTAAAATATTTCTATAAAATAAATTAAAAAAACCAACATAAAAAAATAGAGGCCCAGCGGTATCGGGAACAGGGTCCAAGCTACCGGCGGTCAGGGCTCCAGAGAGAGGAACCTCATAACAATACGAAACGTGTCCAGCAATACTTCTTTCTGGATCAGGCCTTTGACCCAGCCTCCTAATGAGAGCCTCCTAAGGTGTTGGTTGAGGATCGTGGCTATTAAGCCATTGGCCGACACGACTATCGGTACAATGATCGCTGTGTCCACATCCCACATGTTGACAACCTCGTGAGCCAAGTCAAGATACTTGATTTGCTTATCTTTCTTGGCTTTCACGAGGTTCTCGTCATGCGGGACGGTAATATCAACAATCATTGCATGCCTCTCGATTCGGTCCACCACCACAATATCAGGCTTATTGGCTACAATAGTCCTGCCAGTGATGATGGACCGATCCCAATACAATGTGAAACTGCCATTTTCGAGAACTGGGTCGGGCACATAGGCGCTCCGATGCCACAAGAGTGTATTTCAGAGCAAGTTACAAGATCTGGCTACAAGGTTGTGCGTATGCAAGTACTCTTCGTTAGCTAGCCGTGAACAACCAGAGATAATGTGGCGGATCGATTCACCCGGGCGGTGACATGCCCGACAGATGTCAACCGTGCCATCCTTCCCAATAAACTGCCGGTAGTTATTCGTCATGATAACTTCGTCCATAATTGCACAGACAAAACCTTCGGTTTCCCCAAAGAGGTCACCGAAACGCAGCCAGGCTAAAGACGCTCATTGATCTACATCGGACCCATGTACAGCCCGAAAAAAGCGTCCGTGAAGCTCCTTACTCTGCCATACCTCCCTGCGATCGTTAGTGTCAAGCACTACAAGTTTGCGCCAGTTCTCATCCGCCAAGGAGTGCGGGGTGAGTCCCTTGTCCACCGCTAGTACATCTCGATACATATCCACGTCGGTGTGTAGAAAATTTAAAAAGCCTCGGCTTCCACACTTCCACGGGATATACAATCTCATGACCGAAGATCGTTGGTGATGCATTCGATATGCAGTCAGCAGTGTACGGACCCGCTATTCCTGTTGCAAGGAACTTGGGCAGCGAACCAGACTCTAAGGCACGGAAAAAAGACTAAAATGTTAATAAAAATTTATTGATTTGTTTTTATACATTGCTGAACAATAGGGTTTTACGCAATTTTTTGTCGTAATGTAGCCTTAAGCCTTTAATGTAGCCGTAGCTTCTAAGTCTTAAATTTAAGTATATTTGACCAATACATTTTATCAATTCCAATTCGTGAGATTCGTCAGAGCTTGGATGGGCAGGCAAAATGTGCTTAATTTTTTAGGAGAATTGATGTAATGTCATATTAAGCATCTTTTTCATATTCAAACTCTATAAATCAGGAGACATACATCGAACACAAATGTCGAACCATACTTTGACCCGCCTCTGTCGAAAAAGGCTGTGAAAGAAGAAAATTCACAAAAATTAATCAAGTAGTCATGATCTTTATGTGTACGATGCGTTATGAGCAAGGCTCGGCAATGTCGACATGTTAGTTTGTCTAACATTTTCATGACAATGTAGCCAGATATGTAGTACAATAGATTGTTTTTATAGTCTGATAAATCGGCTGTCCACTAAGTGCATAAGAACATCATTCTTATCTGTCTCATTTTCTTTTGTGGTGTTATTGCCTTCCACGATCGATCTTTTGGCACTTCGGAACTCTAGTATTGCACAATTTTCTCTCTAAAACTCTACATTTGTGCAGTTTGCATTAATGCTTGGTCTGACGCTGTTACGAAATAGCAACTTTGCTCTTATAAATTGAAGAGCAGTTGGGTTGTCGTTTGCCCCTCCTCTTGCTCTCATACATGAAAAAACTCATCTCAATGTGGTCTTGAGAGGCCTTGTATGGTACCTAATAAGTAGGTCATATTAGCATCAAACAAATCCGTTGCTAATTCAGCAAAACTGTATGTGACACCTCAAACCGGCGTCTTCCTCCTATGGGTCATTATATTTTGCCCGTCGACTTTAAGTTCAGTCAAATAATGTCTTGTTGTCAGACATATTTAGTGTTATCCCGCAAAGGGGATTTGAAACCTATTCCTATGAGATAATCTGTCCAAGTACCGTAGATATTCCACTGTGACTTCACTCCCTGCAAATCTAGGATGACCAATTGACCTCAGATAGTCAATTGCATCAGCCACAGAGGAACTGAGTACTTGGGCAGCTAGTTTGACGTTCATTTTCTTGCCAAAAAAATTGACATGTACCCTAGTCAAATAATTTTTCAATTTCAGCCCCTCTTCCTCTTGCAAATCTTGCAATTTCTGTATATATGTGAAGTTAATATCCCCTTTCTCCGATGACCAACAAGTTTCGGCGGAATCATTTCGGGCTTATTTAATCATATGGGCGGGGTCAAGTATGCAGTACACTTTTGTTGATTTAATTGGGTTATCAAAAAGAATTTTCATATTTGCAGAGGTAAAATTCCACCCCAGAATTTCAAATGTTTTATCTTTGCCTGCGTCCGATCCGCTGTCCAAGATCTCACCACTATATTAATGTCAGCCAGCCTACGAATCACTTTCAGAACGAGCTGAGCTTGTACGTGCGCAGAAATCTTATCTCTGAAAAAATAATCGAGAGAGGCAGAGATTTTTTTCTTTTAGAGAGACTATTTGAAACACTAAGTTTTCTGTAGCAAATGTTTCGGAATCGCTTGTCAATATCCGTCTAAATCAACGCGACCCCAATATTTGTCTTTCCCTGTATCATATTGTTTGCCAGCTTTGATGGACATTGCATCAAAAATTAAAGCGACGTTCTTTTCATCCTTTTCAGGTGCTTTTCAGCTTTAACCTTCAGGAATGCCATCACTTCTGTTATAAAACCCGCGTTGCATTGATGCCTCGCCAATATTCTTCTCAGAGTTGCAGGGCGAGTTATAGGTTCCGACTCCTCAAAAATAAATAGGCTTTACCAGAGTAATAATACAATGTTAAAGCTATTAGATAGATAATATTAGACGTGTTGGAATTTCTCGTATTTAATCTTGTGTGAATGTTTTCGAAATCACATTGGACCATCTGTTCGACTTCAGAATAGTTATCACACTTTATTTTTTTAACAAACATTTTAAATTATCAATAGTTGTATTACGTCTTTTTAGGCTTTGTTGCAAGACTTTGACATCTCGGCGTAATTTATTTTTACGTGGTGAGGCTGTAGTTGCAGTAGATGCTGTTTGCGTACAAACACTTTTCGTAGTGATTATTTCCTTTGTGACACTTTCTTACAGTTTTGTTGTTTTTGGTGCTGGTCCTTTCTCTATACATATATTGCTTAAATATGCACTCTTTACGCTCAGGGCTCGACCTGTAAATTTATTTGAAGTTAATGGAACACGGTAAACAAGAGTAGAGTGGTGCAGATCAGAGCTTTTACTAGCAATCATTGAGAAGTTTTACTTCCGCCTTCTCGTCGGACCTTCATCACCAAGTTAAAATTTTTACATATTTGTTGTACAACATGTTTGTATTGACACGCACGTGATCTTAACACGTGTGCCAAAATTTTTGGAAATCGGTCAGTACCTTAGGAAATATTGACGGAACAGCATTAGGTTTCAGCATTTTCCTTGTATAACCAGTAATAAAGTCGTCCAATTTAAAATGCGCACTGCAAACAACAGACGACTTTAAAATAATTAATCGTCTAACAAAACAGTATAAACACGCAGCGCTAGAGCGCTTCAAAGGTGTAATTTTCACACGATCAAAAAGACGGAAGCGCCGAGATTTTCATGGCGCTTACGCGTTTCTTTCAACGTTCTGCAACAACTTTTCTCTCACATAGACTAAACGGCTGACTGACTACAGAAGTGGTACCTACATAGTGTTATAACTAACAACCTACATTCACTTCTTTTCTTTTTAATTTATTAATAGTTGAAAGAACCCTAATAGAGTAAAAGAAATACCATCAAAACATAAATGTGAAAAAGGGAGCCAAGTTCAGTATTAAGCGTGGTTTTCATCAATTCTTTTATCGGCGTAGACAACAACTACGCCGACAAAAGAATTAAGATCTAAATGGGTGCCCAGTTTTTTATCCTGTAATTTATATACAAGAACATAAAACATTCTAAAATAAATTTCAAAACACAATTTCTTGCTTTCTCTGCTACAACAATATTTGCTATTTTTAAATATAACTTAGGTCTTCACGTGAATATAAAACGAGTGGATTACCACTCGTTTTATATTCCACATAAAGACCGGCTGTCATCAATTTTATTGCTGATTTTTACATTACAGGCACTATAAATAAGTATTATATAATATAATCAATTAATTATAATAAATGATAAAAAATTACTAGTTTCTGATTTATTCCTTGGTTATCACCCAACTACCTATTTGGATACCAAATTTGAACTTTCTAGGTCATCTGGAATTGGGTTAGAGTTTTGATCTATAGGTCAGTCAGTGATAAAAATGACGATTTTTGGACGTTAATATCTAAATAACCGTTTGAGCTATATTTATTAAATTTTAGCTATAAAGTTCATCTTAGGGATTTTAATACACAAACCTAATTTCATGTGTTTATGTTAAATAGATTTTGAGTTATTAAGATGACACGCGGCAGCGTGTCAAGCCAAGTAAGCCCGCGCCTACGGTGGCCGGTGGTCTTCTTCTTGTTACTCATCGATGAAAAGTTATTCCTTTGCATTTCAACGTATTAGTTGCATTATTAGTGCAATATCTTAAAACACACGACGGTATATTTAATGAGCCTGAACGTTTTTTTGTTCAAAAACAAAAAATTACATAGGCGCTCAAGATCTAGCAAGCAACTGAATGAAGTGCGGCCCGCACACCGCACATGAACGGGACACAGTACTGATGTGTAGCGACTTCTCTAGTGCGTAGTAGGTACATTATTACCTCAATGACCGGGATAAGACTCATTTTTGCACCCTGTCATACAACAAGAATTCGCCATTTTTCTTTAAAAACACACAGATTTAATATGAAAATTTGGACAATAGCATATCGAAGCACGAGAATCAATCAAACAACCAAGTGAGCAAACCTTCATCTTACATTTTGTATTACCAGGCCCAAACATTTAAGTACTACTCTTACTCAGTATTAATAAACTATTTTTATAATACAACGTATTGATTATTACAATAGGAACTGTAGAAATATCTAAATACGTGTAAAAGTTTGTGCATCTTTCAATTTGGTAAATCATATAAAATGAAATATAAAATTTTCTACCATTTCAACCAAACCCAAGGATTAGTTGAGCTGGCAAGAGTTCAGACAAGGACACACTACCGCTTTTGGCTAGCTACCGCTTATTAGGATATAGCTACCCTAGGTGTATGATGATAGACCTCATTTTAGCTAAACAAAGATTTTTGGTACACAGTCTAGTAGTAAGAAGAAGTATAAGATCTTTGATACTATTAGGATCTGTTGATTGCCCTGACAAGAATGTATCCTCCCAATCCCTTGCCTTCAGCTGCATCAAACTATCGCTTTTGCCTAAGTGCGTTTTTTGGCAACCGAGCAATACCGTGAACATTAAGTGTGAGCAGTAGTTCAACATATTGGTGTTTACGTTTTTAAAGAAATATTTAGTTCAAATAGAACGTTTTTGCGAGACTGATTGTGTCCTTGAGTGTTTTTAACCGACTTCAAAAAAGAGGAGTTTCTCAATTCGACTGTTTTTTTTATGTGTCAGAACTTTTTACTAGGTAAACCGAACAAAAACAAGAACACCGACTTCCGAAATTGAAGTTATTTTTCACTTTGTAGTGTCTTCATTTGGAAGTCTGTTGTATTTTTTTGTAAAATTGTTCTTTTTTACGTCTTGTGACTGTCAACAGAAATTTTCTAGCATCATAAGTTTATAATAAATCGCGTTAGAACATTAAACTCTTTCTTGCCAATAAACTATCGAGTTTGGATGGGATTTATTGTATATGATATGATCGGTTTACAATATATCGAGAATTTATAATCTCGCAAGATAATTACAAATTGACGGTATCTGCAATAATCCGGCGAAATAAACACGCATTTTTTAAGATATCCAATTGCTCAAACGTGGTGGCGTAATGTACACATATACATATAATTTATTTATTTAACATGGAAGGCTTAAAGCTAAAACAAACAGACCAGAAACAGTAGATTTGACATTCAGCCAATAACAAGTCTTCACTTAACCAGATATTGAAAAATACTTAATTTAAATACTTAATAGACATATGGACATTTCAGTACACGTCGATAAAAACAGATCACCAAGTGAAAATCACTTAATAACTCATGCACCAGTGATACTGATACTATGCTCGCATTGCATAACAATATACCTACTCGCTGCAATGAACTAGGTAAAGAAAGCACTTCCTGGCTGATGGCACACTAGTTAGGGATGGGTCAATATCATGCTGCGTACACAACTCATTAAAATTCCTGCTTGCACGCACAATGAATGAGTTCTGCCTATAATTAATGGAGGCTAATGGCACCTGCAAAGGTGGATTAAACCTTTTTGACTACCAAGAGATATTAAAATTAAATTTGGACAAAAAATCGGAGCAGTTTATGCTATTGTTGATGATTTTCAACAAACAAACGTAGTCAGATATCTCGCGGCGATTGACTAGAGGCTACATATGATATTTTTACAGAGATTAAAGTAGTTTTCAGACTGATATGGTACTTTTTCGCAGCATAAATATTTTATGAATCGTTTTTGGATGCTCTCTAAACTGTTAATATATTTAAGGTAACATGGGTTCCATATTTTGGACGCGTATTCCAAGTGGCTTCTAACAAAAGTACAATATAGAATTTTTAAAGTTTTAGCTTTAGTAAAGCACATGGATAACCGCATTATGAAACCCAGTGATTTTAACGCCCTATCGATTATTGCATCAACATGTGCTTCAAAACTGAGCCTGGAATTGAACCCCCAGTTCATGGATGAAATTTGATCCAAGTAAGATTTAACTATCTAGGGTGCGCCTATTCCGAGTTTTATAATGCACTCGATCGTGATAACGTAAACGATCTCTTATGTCAATTTGTATACAAAAATAGGTTTCTTTCTACTAGTACCAGACGGCACTTATCCAGTTTCAATACAAATTGACGTTTACGTTCACGCGAATGAGCGTGAGTACAAACTCACACTCAACCCACGAATCGCTAAATCGAGATATCGGGAGACAATAACCAAAATCTGTAGATCTCCCGTAAATCGGGAACATTTTCAACACTGGTCGTAGTTGGTACGGCCCAACCCTACACACGTCCGTATTTGGTACGGAGGAGACCATATCCGATGTGCAAACAAGAGGGTGGACCCGAGGCGGACTCAATTAATATAATATGTTCGGCGGAGTATTCCATACGCGGTCAGATATGGTTCGGAAGCATACCAAATCCGTGGTCCGTTCGAACCAAATCCGAGCGTTTGTTACGGCTATAGTCTTATCACTATTTTGCCAATTCAGATGCAATACAATTTAGGTACCTATAAATGCGTCTATTTACCCAACTGCGGCAAAACCTAAAAGAAGGGTATTTTTAATATGCATGGTGTAATTTTTTTAGACGTTGCCCTACACTTGGAATTTCGCCTGTATAGTGGCCCGTGGGTGCGGTAAACAAACATATAAAATCACATACACAAGCAGCCGATCACTAACCACTGCGCCAACCGTGTGGTCTATAATTAAACTACCAAGTTGAGATAAAAAAAAAGAATATTAAAGTATACTCACCAGGTTGACAGAAACAGCGATAATCTTGTCCTGCAGGGTCGTTATCAGTCTGCTCGATACAGATTCCCTTCACGCAAGGGTTGGAGGCGCAGGCGCCGCCGGTGACGGAGAGTTCACAGTGCGCACCTGTCCAACCGTCCGCGCACGCGCAATGGAACGTTGTCGAGCCGTTCATTGCCATGCTCATGCAGGAGCCGCCGTTCAAACATGGCGATGAGAAGCACGGGTCCCGCTCACACTTTCTGCCCGTAAAACCTGTATAGAACATCGAGTAAATTGACTGTGCCAGGTTAACATTATATACGTACTTACATTTTTTAGATTATACATGAAACGAAAGAAAATTAATTTATTCTGCCAGAAGCTTCGATTCTGGCAGAATAAATTAATTTTCTTTCGTTTTCTTAAAGTTAGGTAGGTACTATTTTCAAACTGAAATACAAAAGTAATCCGTTTAATAAATAGGTAAAAATCCCTAAATTGTTTATCAAACTCCAATCCCGAGTTCTTATTATCAAATTCCTTAACAGAACTTTTCCAAAGCTCCTGTTTGAGTTAAAACGTTCAACAAAGAATAGAAATGTTTCATTCTGATTTATTCAAATTAAATCTGAAATGAGAACACTGAGGGGAAAACCATTTTGGCCATGCCGGGGCGTTGGCCTGTGTTGATACCGTTAAGTATAGTAATAATATGTGAAGTTAATGTGTACGGATATAAACCTATATCCTATATTACGTAGGTACCTACATGGGACATATTTATAAGTTCATGCAAAATGGTCGCATAGTTACGTAACAGCGTACAGCGCGCCATGCGGTCACGAGATTGCGATATATCGAAGCTCAATTCTTAAAAAATATATCAGAGTAAATTTGTCTTCGTGGCGATTATAAAATTGTTTTTTATCCGCTTGTTCCGAGTAAGTAGATGTTCTACATTTGCCCTCCAGCGCTACCAATCTGAAGTCTCTCCTTTCACTGCAATTTTTTTGAGGTCAAGCTGTGACTTTGTATTCTGTCTATGACAAGCTATACCACACAACAAATCTTTTCAAGTACCTTGCGGGCGTCGACTCTGCAATCAGAGCACAATCTCTCGTGTCCTCTACTTTCTTACCGAGTCGCGACGTGTCCCCACACAAACACACCCGCTTTGGACAACTCTATTTACGGATCATCTAGATAGTCGGTTACTCCTTATTCGATTTGTATTACGTAAGTCCGGATTTGAAATGGAATCGAAGTGGATGAATGAAATCGACTGGGAAAAAGCTCACTTTTGTCTGGTAGATAGCTGATTCAATAAATACCCCGTCACCATTCTTCATCGAAAGTAGTTATTTCTTAATATAATCCCAATCATATTACCGACCAGTGTTCGAGTACCGAACACAATGATTAGATTTTTCATTTTAGTTACCTTTTAAGGCGTATATTTGTCATGGACCAAGTGATTAATCAAGGCACTATGTATAATGGCCGGGCAATATGAATCAAGCCAAGTCAAATCGGGTAATGCAATAAATAGGTACTGATTTATCACATTGTCTGGTCATTATGGATATTGCTACTTAACTGTTGGGCAATTCGATAATTATGGTACATAATTATAGCTTATATTTTAAAATATTCGGTCAGCAATAAATATCTGCGAAAAAATTATTTTCACAGCAAAATTATTTTATTTGGTCGCGGTGCCACTATTTTCAACGAATTAAGCCAAGAGCGAGGGAAGCGAGCTCGGGACCTTAGGGCCTATCTTAGGACCTACCATTAGTTTGGTAGGTAAGTACGATAACTATTCAAGTTCACTCGCTTTCCTCGCTTCTTTCAGCTCCCCTTCGAACCTAACCTATCCGTGTCAGGGTGCCATAAGGTCCCGTACTCGCTTCGATCGCTCTTGGACTACTTTGTTGAAAATAGTGGTACCGCTTAACGCTAACCATTTCCATAAATCCTGCTGACCAAACAATATAATTTTGATGTGAAAATATTTTTTTTAGCAGATATTTAATGCTGACCGAATATTTTAAAATAAAAGTCATAATTATGTAATATATTTTAATATAGAATCATTTAATTATTTCATTAGTTTTATGCATATTGGCTACTCATATTCCGTACTACACGGAAAAAATATTTGTATGACCTACAGATAATTGTTCCGGCTTTGGGTGTTGTGTATGTGAGTTTATGTTTGTAAACGCACCCACGATACAGGGAGAAATTCCTAGTGTGGGGCAAAGTTTAAAAAATTAAAACTTTGGGCGTTTTTCAAATAGTCTGGATCATCTTAGTCATTATGAATAATGCCGTGTTAATCACTTGGTCCATAACATAGCTATATATTCCCCAACGTTAAGGATGACCTTAGAAAGTAACCGTTTTACGACACTAAAGCGGAGTAAGGGCCTTAAGTACTTATCTACATCATATTCTTACCAAATATCATCAATGAAATAAAATAAGTAGGTTCTTTGCTTTCAGGGCAAGTATCCACAAACTCAAAGAAAAATATGAGTAAGGGTGACGTTTTAGAGCATAGTAAATGTTTATGTGTACCATAAGGGCAGAGACAGCGGTAGTTGGCGCCGTTCAGGGGTTGCGTGAGGTCGACACATATGCCGTTATTGAGGCACGGCGACGGCGAGCACGCGTCGCGCTCCTCGCAGTGCGGGCCGGCACGCCCCCCGCAGCACTGGCACTCGTACCCCTCCTGCCAACACACGGCATCCATCACACTGTCCCCACTGACCCTTATCACAAACTACATCCATCCATTACATACCATTGAAACGTTAGTGTAACAAACACCCTTTCCTGAACAGTCTTGAAATTCGCCGCAATTATCCGATTTCACAGTTACTTTCAGTCGCACACATTGAGATTTCCAGTTTTCCGACACAACTGAAACAGAAACAATAAAATTGTCACAAATCACGTTGTTGGTTTTCTATAAAACAGTCTCGAGCAATAAAAGAGATATCAAAGAGAACGCGTCAATGAGTTTTCCCATCGCTTACTTCGCCAGGGAATGCATTACACGGCAGAATTTTCACACATATGTATTATCTATTGTGGATCGTAAAATAAAACCGTCACCGTTGACGTTTTTTGCCTCGCACTTTCTTTCGTTTTCCGGTCTATAATACAATACATAACCGTTTCATCGCTTCAATTTTTAATAGCACTTACTTTTTTCGTAAAAACGCCGAACAAATAAAATTATATCCTTTCCATTAGTTTAAGATGCAACATAATAAAGATGCTGTGTATTTTGAGTACCTATAAGCAGATTGACGCCTTCAGTTAGATCCTTATCATAAAGCGTGAAGAGTTTGGCTCCGCGTTCATCGAGCGGAGTGATGTCCAGCAGCATGCCGTCCGACACATCGCAGTGCTCGTGGCCCTGGCGCGTCACCTGGTACACGGCCGGCTGCAGCAGCGTGCGGTGGACCCTGAAAAATCAATCACTACAACGATTCGCCGAGCTGGTACAGGTCACTGACTAAAGCTGCCGGCGGCGATATTAGGTCACAGATTTACAGTTCTATTAATATAGCTGACCTTTCCCCATCGGCGAGTGACACGTTCGCCTCAGGAGTGCCGTTCTTGACGTCGACCTGGCCCAAGGTGTCGAGTAGCAAGGAGTCCGCGATGCGCACGATAAGGATGTCCCCGCTCTGGATGTCGGCGGAGCCCTCCCACGCCACGATGACCGGGGGGCACTCCTCCCCGCCCGCGGCACCGCACTCCTCCGCCATCCGCACCGCAGAGTCACACACATTAATTAATTATCAAGTCAACCTCTGTGAATACTAATTGTATTGGTCTGTGTTATGTATCATTCAATATGCATCAAAGGCGTAGGTACTTGACTGCAAGCTTTTAGTAACAGCTTATAAACGAATGAATTTTAATCAAGGTGAGAGATGAGCATCAGACAAGTTCCGCTACAAAATTCTACCATGTCCGACGAAGTCGTTAGGAACAGAGGTGAGTAACGTTACCATACCTTGTGACGCATACGTGTAACTTGCATGTGTACCTACGTGACTTTTATGCAACGACACTAGGAGACTGATCTCTGAGGTTTTACGTTTGTCTTCAATTGAAAACACATATGATTATTTCACAGGGTTATTGCAAACACCGCTCGTTTATAATAAAACACACGAGATAATAATCGCTTTCTTCTTAATACGAACAATCTCATAAAATTTATTCGAAACTTAGCCGCTTGTAACAATCCGGTGTCAATTACATTAGGTACATTTTTACCTAACCAAAAACAATTTCATTCTCGTTTCATCGTCACGGAGACACCGCAACGGTCCAATCGTACATAAATAATGGATTAGACGTTTTCCTTAACAGAAGTAATGAATTGAGTTCAACCACTGGAGCAAAAAAAGCTTTTTTCCTTATTTCTCCTTCTAAGACGATTTATGGTTTATGTATTTGACCTCGGCGAGCTCGCGGCTGTCACGATCAAAGTTGTGCGAACAAGAATATTATGCTCTGAAATAAGGGAGCGGAAGAATATATATTGTATCAATTGCCCATGGAGATTAAGTTTAGGACATTCATTCCTATTAATGGCTGATACTGCTACAAACGTCTCGCTTTATTGCTAGAGTTTAATATTTTAGTACCTAAGTGTAATTATAATTTGCCTTATCTTACAAAAGCAAAATTATCTTAGGGCATCAGTTAGATGTAACGAATATTGATGATCTACAATATTCTCCATACTGTTCGTAATAGTTCAAAAGAGCTCACGATGGATAAAATCGATAGCAAAGAAAAAGACAGCTTGAGCGTAGCAAATATTTAACCTTGCAGAATTGATCGATATGCAACATAGTACATATAGGCGACTGTCACACCTTAGTATGCTCTATGGAATAACCACAGACACACATCGAACTAGATGACGAGACTTCGCATGGAGTAAAGTTACGATAAATGATCGTATTCAAGCTTTTCATTTACCGGCACCGGAAATCCACAGAAATCTAGAAAAATGCCTTTTATGCCATATTGAGCTGTAAAGAATGTATAGAAATAGTGGGCCGAGGCATTGGAAATATTTTCTTCCATTGGTAAGTAAATATGTTTTTAAATTGTTTGTGAAAAAGTGGCACACTTGGTTATCATGCGGATGGAGGGACTTCCGTTATCTAGTTAGATGTAAGTCTGTGGGAAAAATACATTAATAGAGCTATTGGATTTGCTTAAAATATCGGAAAAATACTAAGCAACAAAAACGAATGAGAGAGAAATATATCGTAAGTAGGTATGTAACATTTACTTAAAAACGTCGTATTCTGAAAAACACAATTTAAAAAAATATCTTACGTCAGTGACTAATTGGAATAGCGTGAACAACTGAGCACATTAGTTTTGTCTACGAGGCTACAGTGAACGTGCCGTAGTTTTAGATAACGACTTGTAAAATATAGGAGCCAATTAATTATGATGCCGCAGCCTAATATTTTTACCTATTACCTTTTGTTGTAACATCCATTTCTTATCGCACGAAAATATTTATTTACGAACGTTATTATAATTTGGACTTACAAATAATTTATATTATTATGTATTTTTTTACTATATATTTATATAGGTATATTAAACTTGTTGTGCCCGCGGCTTCGCTCCCGTCTACACTATCTACCCTACCTACACTACCCACCTACCTACCTAAACTACCCACCTACCTACCTACCTACCCACCTACCCTACCTACCTACCTACCTATCCTACTTACCTAACCTACCTACCATACCCTACCCACCTACCTACTTACCTAACTTCCCTACTTAACTGCCTACCCTTCAACAATTTATATTTTTAAACCTTCCCTACATTCGGGCGAACAAAACAAAAAAAGAATTATTCAAATCGGTCCAGCCTTTTTTAGTTTTAGCGAGACTAACGAATAGCAATTGATTTTTATTTATAAGAAGATAAGTATATACACACAAACTGATAATAATAATTTTGTACAAACGCGTATAAAAAGAAGAGAGGGGAGGAACTCATCGGGCATCAAAAATTTCATCCACATGCTGCCAGTGAGAAAAGTGCTCAGAACACTGGCAGTATTGCTACGTTAAATGGAAATACGGATTCTGTATCCGAAGAAAAAAACAACTCTCTAGTAACGTTAAAAGTCGTTTATCTACTTCCTGATGTAGCGAAAAGCTCGATGAGCAAATAGATCGTATCCCATGGGCCTAATGTTTTAGTGCACTATATCATTTCCGTCAATATAACTTTCGCAACAAAGCAGTGTGTTCGACCCCTATGCACTAGTAAAATTATCGTATCGTCGTATCGTAAAAACAGAACACAGATTTTACAAAGAAATCTTCACACACATCTATTTTACCGACTTCTTGCTTTTAGATGTCGTATTTTAGGTTGTTTTAGGAATCAACTAGATAGTTTGTCTTCATATTTTTGTAAAAATTGCAAATGGGTTCATTTTGAATAAAATCTGGATTAGAGTAGCACATAACTAAAGGCCATTCAAGGCCAAATGACGATAAACGATGTGGTGGTCGAATGTCCATGATCTTAAAATTCTCATTATTATTATAACATACAAAGTTTACTTAGTTTTTAAGAGGCAATTATTACCGTACCTACTCGTACATTCCTACTAATCATGATAGATACAATTCTTGAAAATCTTTTGTATTCCGGACCCGTAAACAAAGGCATAAAAACACCTTTTCCTATAAAAATAATACTACGGGTCGTATTTTCCCGGAGAATTACGGCAGGTTAGGTACATACTTCACTTTCACGTGGATAGTAAGATGTAGCCTCTGCCGATAATTCAAGTAGGTACTGCGCATTAGCCAGGATGGCACTCAATTAATATGGAACGTAATAAGTGTCCCCTTACGACGGCAAAGTAAACTACTTTTAACTAAATATCCTAACAGATCTGGCTAAGTAAGTATGTATTATCGGATTTTCGTGAAGCGATTTTTTCTGGAGAAGTCTGAAAATATTTAGGTGCTGTCACTAAAAGCGAGGTTTAGCAAAACATATCGTCGTCGTTGTTCAAAAATGTTTGGAATAATATCTACAATAAAAACCATAGTCTTTCATTTCCCACACACTGGCATCCAGTTGGTTAAAATTCTCGGACATGATACGCATCAACTTGAGTTAAAAATAATGTAGGTCTCGAGCTGTTTGCGCGATATTTCTTTGCGTTCTGGCTTTCAGTAACCGTATTACTTCATACAAAACTTTTCAATGAATTGAGGCGTTAGGGTGTGACGGATGGATTTAATCAAATTTGTAAAAAATAATTTAAAAACGCTGATCCTTTTAAGCAATGAGTCGGTCGTGCGTGTCGTCCGCGACTTCGTATGGCGCATTAAATAACACACGACACAATATGGGGACTCTACATTTACATATATATGTTACCGGATTATTATTGCGATATTGTATTATTTTAATTTTATTTTAAGTCATCTTTATTTGTAATTTTTTCTTTCTCGTTTGTTACAAGCCTTGTTCATTTTCACTTTGTAAGTTATGAATAACGGGGCCTCCTAGCACAGGTATTTGATATACTTAAAAGTAGATCCTTGTGCAAGAATGATTGTAAATGTAATGTGACAATGAAATTTTTTTTTTTTTTAATCCTTCAGCTTATACAATAATAATAAGTTTTTCATGTAAATTCAATATTTTACAACATTATATTATGTGTGTCGAGATAAAAATGTTTACAAGCTCTCGTGATTTATTATAAACCAACGGTGTTTGCAATAACCCGGTATCATACACATATGGCGCACATACTTTTGGTATCCTTGAAGTGAGTAACTATGTTCTAAAGTGGCAGAAGGTAATAAATATCAAAGACCTTTTGAATTTCCGTATAATGATTGTAGACATTCGATGTTTTGAATATAAGTATTTTAGAGATTTTAACTTTCAGCATTTTGGTACTTCGTAAATACCCTTAATATGTCACGTTACTGAAATAAAGAAGCAAGTAATTCTGACGAATAAATCGCACAAAACATGTCGGAGTAGCCTTCACTGCAATCTGTGTAGAGCTATGGCGTTTTTTTTTAGCCTGGAGTAATGCTCATGCATACTGCGCTACCACGGGGAGATAGCGCAGATATGTGGGACTCTAACCCACTAAAACTCCACGGTGTCCTCCTGTGCCGCTTGTGGCGGGAACACGGGCACACGTTAGCATTCACCGCGAACCCGCCGCGGCTATCCGTCACCGGACCCTCCTCTGGGGAGTATCCCCCATCACCGGCGCACCAGAACACACTGCGCGCCGTGACCAACCCAGGGACCAAACCAGCACATGGGTGCCAGAGGACCCCGTGTATGGCACCCTTGGTCCCCAGGTCAATGGTCTGCCATTTTTCGGCCGCAAGGGATAGGGAGAGCGGCCAACGCTATACCGACACTCATACTTGCCTGCGGCCCCACCACGTCCGCCATCAGACGGTGGCGACCACGTCCAGGCCGCGGAATAAGGAAGAGCGGCGCACCGCAATACCGGCACTCCTCTCGCGCCGCGGCCTCTAACCCTCAGCCGCGATAACGTATGGGTATGGCAGACCCCATACGACATCGCGGCCCGCCTCAGTTGCGATGACGCCCAGGCAGCACCGCAACCTACATGTTGGCCGCTACGTCGTCAGCTTATCGGCAAAAGCCCTGACGAGCGGCCCCTCTTCGGGTTCCTCTTCGCTGCACCTTGGCTGACCAAACCACGGTTACTGAGCCCTCCCGCCTCGACTATGCGGGAACCTACCGAGGGGGTGTGTGGACAGCCCTACGACTGTTATGATCTTAAGTCTGATGAAAATATACGAAGAGGCTTCCTCGATCATCCTTATCAAGAACACGAACAGCAACGGCTGACAATCACCTGTTAATAAATACAAATGGATAATGAAAAACAGACCGCTTCCAAAGAGATAGCTCCACGAAAATGAGCCATAATATTACGTTTCTAATTAGTTTATTAAATTGAATGAAATTATCGTTATACTGTACGGTGAGATGAGCCGGAAAGGATATTAAAATGTTAATGTGAAGGCGTAGTGTAAATTCCATTATTGTTGAGAAGGTATACTTACAGTGACGGGCAGATTGAGTTCGTGCGTCTCGTTGCCGCGCCAGAGGCGAGACTCGCGCGGCAGCACGGGCAGCTCGCAATCCACGGCGGCCAGGCGCTCCTGCAGGCGCGCCGGGGAGTGAGCAGTCCCCGGCGCCGCACCCGCTCCATTAGAACTACTGTTTAACTTTTGCCTTCTTGCACTTTTCACCACCCCCTTTGTGCTAGTGTACACTTTAGTAGTTGAAAGGCGCGCGGCGGCCGGGCTCTCCGTCGCCGTGTACGCTTTTGTTGTTTTTAAGCTATTCTTTGTAGTTGAAGATGCAGTCGTTGAGGCCACGGTAGTTTCTAATGGCTTAGTGTAAAGCTTTTTAAGTGGTAAAGTCGGTGGGGCTTGAGAACTTGATACTGTTTTAATCTCGTCTTTAGAAGATAAAGTCGACTCACAGTAACAGACGCCGGCTAATGACAGGATTAGCGCGGTGGCCATTAACAACGAGAGCGGCATTCTGCGGCCGCCCATGGTGCTCTGTTTCATGCTTGTTACTATTTGTTGTTTACACTTTAAGTATAGTACTTATTTTCTATTTTAAAAAAGTTTCTGGCACAACCACTGTATTTGTGAATAGTCGGGGAGACCTGGTAAAAAAAAATATGTGTAAGTGTATAGTGGGTTTAGAAGGGATTCAATTCCGCCAAATGTAGTGTTTGTAGGGTATTTAATGAAAATATTGTTCAGTATCAATGTTTAATGTTTTTTTTTTGTTACATAATTTTCAAATACCTAGTCTTTGTCACAAGGTTGTACTATTACTGACATTAGATGGTACCACTCATTTATTTACTCATCTAAGCTCAAGCTACTACGAGCACTCCCCTTTCACTCGTACCTTTACTGTAGTATAATCTTCGTCGAGCAATTGCATGTAATATTTATTTCATTTAAAAAAAATCCTTTCGATGGGTGATTTTAGTATTTTCACAATCCACATCGTCACAGGCAGTAAACCTTTTTGTTTTTATTTTTTAGAGAAAGGAAATCATCCAATGACTTCTCCCGCTCTGGATGGAGCGGGAGGGCGTTTCAGACTTTTACTGACTAAAACCTGCCCCTGTTCCTTCAGTTGCTTGTGCCAGGGCCACGGTCTCTCTTTCAAATTTATCCGCAACCCACCGGCAGTAAGTCTACGTTTGTAAATAAACGTGAACAACTTATTACACCTTATCGTCTAAAACCTCTTGACTTGAGCGAACATCTATAATTGGACAAGCTCTAAGGCTCTCACGTGGAGTGGCGACCCTCTTCAGACACGAGAGCAGCCCCCGCATGAACTTAAGAAAGCTCATTTTCATTTAAAATCACAAAGGCCACTCTATCTTTAGCTTCGAGTATTAATAAATTGTTATAATCCTCACCCCCACTGGGACGTGTCAAGGTTGTAATGTAGCTTTGCTTAGAAAACAAACTTTACAAGTTTTTAATAAAGTTGCGGTCTTTATAGCTTATTATTCAGTAGTAAACAGTTTGCACAGTAACAGAAAGATATTCATTCCAGAACGTTTTTTACAGAAGCAACTTCATATTGACCATGTCCATTGTATGAATCCAAAATGAGCTGAACTACACCGATGGACATAAATATTGCTAATCTGCAATAACCTTCAGTCAATTCTTTCAGTGGTCATTAACAATTCATACTTACGTAACAACGCAGAAATGACAATATCATGAGAGGTGAAACAAATGCTTTCACAAAGAATTCACTAAAGATAAACAATTTATAATCTCATCTAATAATACCACTAAATTATAATAATATATTTGACTTGAATTATGTCCCGTTTAATTGAGTAACAGTTCCTCAATAGAGTTTAATCCATAAGCTGATAAATTCACACGTTTATCGTTGAGCAAATGTCAAAACAAATCAAGCTCTGGTTAATTGATATAAAAGCAATGTTTTGGCAGGGCGGCAGCGTAGCACAGGGCGGGCGGCGCAACCTGCCACAGCCTCCGCGGCACTGAGGGCGCCGCGCGCCCGCGTCCTCGCCCGGCACCCGCGCCCCGCACACCCACGCGGTCCCTCGCACGCCTGTATCTTTGCTTCATTTTACTCCACGCCTGTATTTCCAACGATTTCCTCGACATTATAAAACTCCAAGCGAACCGTCCTGTTTTCTGCGAATTTGCATTTTACTTAGGGGATTCAGACTGCGAATGTTTTGTCATCTATGTCCAAAATTGTATTTGTTTTGATAACAAATTCTCTGTAAGAATGTTCGGCGCCCGAAGAGCTTCGACGTAGTACGGCTCAGAGCGGCGCGGCGGCCGCGGCGGCGGCGGCTGTGGACGTAAGTCAAACAGAAGCCGCCCACGATCCCGAGCTACCTGCTCTCAATATTTATGGCGTTACATTTAATTGGGATGTTCAATAACGCAATCCGATATCAAAGAGCACATAGAAAATGCTTTATTTTCGCTCAGTATCATAACAAAACCTGAAGATGTAAAATTCTTAGATTAATATAAAATCTAACGGCCTAATTACTTGAAAAAGATATAAGTAAACACCTACACAAATTCTCAAGGAACACGAATTAGGATACGATGAAAGAGAACTCATAAAACTGCCGCAGTGATTTAATGCTCAATAAGTTTTAAAAGAAAAAAGAAGTTTTAGAAAGCCGAGGGTAGGCATCCATTCCATTTTCTTCGAGGGTTGGCAGAAATGCGCATTTGATATAGATTAGTCAAAGCATCAATATACTCATGCGTACTTATTATCACAACGATAGGGAAGTCTGCCTCTCAGAAATGTAAATGTCTATATCGCAGAGCCGGACCATATCGTAGAAGTTAATTACTCATTAAATAGATTGGTATGCTAATCAGAACAGGAAATTGCATCCATTTCTGATATCCGGCGCGGGGTAATGAAGCGAACTGTATTGCCAGCTGTAATAATTATCCCATCAAAAACATAAATGTGAAACAGGGAGCCAAGTTCAATACTAAGAATATGCGCGGTGGTTGACTACGCCGACAAAAGAATTGAGTTCTAAATGGGTGCCAAGTTCTCTATCCTGAAATTTATTTACAAGATCATAAAACATGCCAAAATAAATTTAAAAACACAATTTCTTGCTTTTTCTGCTACAACAATATTTGCTATTTGAAAATATAACTTATTAAATTTGAAAAGTTGAATTATTTACATAAAACAGATAACTTAGGATAAATTGTAGCTCAAGATTTGACTTGGCTGGTTTTGGTTTTTTAGTTATGTACATAAATTATTAGTAGGTACTTATTCATAATAAAATTAATACCAAATGCTTTTTGTTAATCTACTGTATTTTCCTATCTTTTAGGGATATATTTTTCTATTTGTGTTTTTTTCTATATTTTCTTGTACCTTTGAAGTTTTCAAGTGAATTGCCCATTCAGTATCCGGATTATTTTATACGACAATTAATTTAAAAATTGTAATAAAATTGTAAACGTTTACTAGTTTCTGATTTATTCCTTTGTATTCACCCAACTACCTATCTGGATGCCAAATTTGAACTTTCTAGGTCATCTGGAACTGGGTTAGAGTTTGATCTATAGATCAGTCAGTAAATAACCGTTTGAGCTATGTTTATAAAATTTTGGTTTATAGTTCATCTTAGGGATTTTAATACATTAACCAAATTTCATGTGTTTATTTTAAATATATTTTGAGTTATTAAGATGACAAAAGTGGCTCTAAATGGATCGTGTAATAATACACACAGCTGCTGCGTCGTCGCCAGTTCCTTTTTTGCTTGAACTGGACTTGACACGCTGCCGTGTGTAGATACGTACTTTCAACTATATCTCGCTGAGCATACTTGATTAAGGTTCAAGTAGTATTTTATCTTTATGTTCTTACATAATTCATGCGTTGATAATAATAACAATATCTCTGCGGGCACAATAACAGTGGTGAGGAGCGGATTTCGCTTTTCTGCTCTTTTCATGCCTCCAGGCTTAGCCATCATGAGAAAGTACTTATTTAATAGTACAGTACCTAGTGATTATTTAACTTAGTCATTATCTTTATACTATAATACTAATATTAGGTACAGTTTGTGAGTTTGTGAGGTTGTAGGGGGTAATCTCTGGATCTACTGAACTGATTTAAGAGAAGGACATAGGATAGTTTGTATTCCCTTAGGATGATAAAAAACTATTCACGCGGGTGAAGCCGCGGGCAGAAGCTAGTTAATAAAGAAACAATCATTTTTTAATTACCAATTTTATATAAAGCGATAAATTCGTTATTTTTTCTTCTATACTTTTGTATATACTGGTACCTACCTAATATTCAGCAGTACCTATCCCAGGAAATCAGATTGATTTCTTTCTTATATTTTTGTGCTGATACACAACATTGTAGCGGCGCGCCGCCGCTTACGTACTTTGTGATTGTACCCTTGTATGTACTGTTTTACTTGCCAAATGGTACCTTTGTATGTGTATTCATTTTACGCGTGGGTAATGAGGCGTGAGGCAACGTGTTTCATGTATCTACAATTTTACATGTATTACGTGTCTTATACCCAAATCTTGTGTTTATCCGTTCGCCAATCATCTGGAAAATCGTATAATTTATTATATTAGTCAGCTCCCTAAGGATAAATCTTACCTAGTTTAGTTAAGTTTCGTTGGGCTGTTGCCGCTACTTCACGTCAAGCGTGTATTTTGCGTACGCATGGGTATTGCTATTTTTTATCCGACTGCCGAAGGAGGGTAATGTGTTTATCAGTCTATGTATGTTTGTTTGTTCCTATGTGGCGTTCTAGAAACCAAACGCGTTGGCCGATTTTGATGATTCTTACGTCAATCGATTTGTCTTAACCTTGCGAGTGTCACTGGCTACATTAAAAATAAAAAAAATGGCGGCTTTTCGGCGCTATATTGTGGGGTCCAAATATTTTTTTCTTCCAAACCCTTCGTGTGGGGTATCAAAATAAAGGGTTTTAAGAGGTGATTTCAAAAATATATAATACTTTCGTATATGTTTAAACTTACCTAATTTTAAAAATGTAACTAAAAAGTTATAAATAAAAAAAAAATAAAAGAAAATCAACTAGCGTGTTGTTTACGTCTTTTTAGTTCGATTTTTAAGCAGTCGAGTTTTTTTTTTTAATTTTACCTACTTCAGGTTTCAAACTCGTTCAGAGTTTTACTACACAAAGTTCTTTTTAATGGTAAAATTCGCAGTCTTTCCGATATAAAGGAAATCGAATTTACTCCTCCGTTTTTAAAATTGGTAGGTTTCTAGAAACGGCTTATCTAAGTACATTCTACACTACTTAAGTAGATCTTCTAACGTACACAATGGATTTTCATGCGGTTTTCACAATCATTTATATTGAAAGGTTTTTTTCAACAATTATGTACATAAATAATACAAGGGCAAGAAAAAGGAACAGAAAAATAGGCACCGAAGTGATGCTAATTTCTAATGAAATCTCTTCCAGCATACCTTCGAAAGGAAAGATGAAAAAACCGGCCAAGTGCGTGTCGGGCCACACGCATTAATAGGGTTCCGTAGTTGCATAATAATGCGGACTATGAAGAGGGTTTTTTATATTTACATGAACATTAAAACGGTTGCAGCGGTTGCAGCTCACAACGTCTACAAACGGGTCCACATAGGACGATGGTAACTGAAGAAGGTGTTATAAAATCCAACTTCACAAGTGAAGTTACAAAAAATATTATCTATTTGAGTAATACCGTGGGTAGAGCCAAACGTTTGTAATAAAGATTTATAACCAGCGTCACTGAATAATTTGAATACTGCAGTATTGCTGTTACGGAGATAGTCTTCGTTAAAATATCCAAATATTTACAAACCCAAAACAAATATTTTAGTATGAGTATTTTCAAACAACCTACCTCAACTACCAAAAAGTAAAATCAAATTATTCAACGATAGGAACAAACAACAAACGTAAATAAGCTGCAACAAATAATCTATATGAAGGACAACAATTGCGAAAGGAGCCGATACGAGCGCGCGTAGACTTACGGGGAATGGTATTGTTCGTTCCTGGTTTCTCGCATTCATGCTCCTTGTTTCTTTCTCTTTCGGAATTTGAAAAATTTTGAATGTATACACTATTTCCCTCTCGAAAGTTCTTTGCTACTCAATTAGTGATATAGTCGGGGCGGATATTGACTTTAAAGATGGATATCGACAAAAGAAAATAATTAATTTAATAATTCTAGATAATATTATAAAGAGGCCCGCCCGCCTCAATGAGCATAATTAATTTAGTACATAATATCAAATATATTTTATTTATATCGAATATATAAGCCTGCAAATTAATAAAAATCCTTATTTTTTCAAATTAAGAAATCGGGTATCCATCGATATCGATAATGTAATTAAAAATGCAATGTATTATACTGCACTGAAGTGACCTTGGTTGAGTAGTAGTAAATATCGACCTATGTCACTAATGTCAACCTTACGGCAAACGCAATTAAATTTATAATTGCGACCACTTATGGTCGGGTAGTAGAATTTGCTTGGCAATCGAATCTAGTTTGACTTTAGATTAAAAAACGTCAAAAATACTTCTGCACTAATACAAAATATCCCCCGCGCGCATGCGCCGTACGGACCGGTACTGCCAGGACCCCGCCCACTCCAATGCGTTTTTCGAGCTTAATTTAGAAATCATTATTATTAAGGATGTAATGATTTTATTTTAGTATATATTTACATGGTTCATAAGCATATATTTACTATCTGTTTTACTAACTACTTACTGTTTTAAACTACTGAAAAATTACTTAAATAACAACGTATGGAATTTATACAAATTTTACTGTTCCAAGTACATTTTTTAAGTTGGTAGACTATTACTCCCAAACTTCTAAAGTCTACTTAGCTGTGATAGTTTTCGTTATATATACTACTGCCGTGAGTTTTTTCATATAGCCAAAAGCAACCATGTCGCTGGCAAGGGGGGAACACTTGGCTCTATCAAAAATTTCCAATTTAAAGCTTAATTTTACGCAAACGGACCTCTGAATCGAAAAATGGTATAAACAGACCCGTAATATTTTTAAATGGCCTATCTAACTATACCTTACACCATTGGACAGACGAAAAAAACATTCCCACTTTACGTCTTTAATAGGTAGCCGAAAAAAAAAAAAAACACTTTGTCGGAATTATTAATATGTATATCCATGCCAAATTATAGCTTTCTGGTACTAAGAGTCTCTGAGCTTAGCTGCTGACGGACATAGCGAAACTATAGGGTTCCTTGTTGACTTCGGAACCCTAAAAAAGAGATGTCGACACACACAGAGGGAAAAAATAAACACATAAAACTATTCACAGATAAGTAATATACAATATTACAAATTAAATATACTGTCTGGATTTGTATATAACAGGTATGTAAGTTGATTGTACTTCGTACAATAAGAGCATTGTCTTACCCACATAAATGTTAGCGTCAGGAAAATGAAATCCAATCTAGTTAGCTACAGAAAGGGGTGAATCTGTGCCATTACACTGTTTCCACTCTAAACAGAAAGCGGGTGCGGCGCGGCGGCGGCATGGCAGAAGTCCAACGAACTCCGATGTACTTTTAGTAAGGCATCTTTTGACGGAGCGAAGGGATAAATATTATTATGAATAACTTAGAAATAACAGAAATGTCGATGTTTTGACGTAGGTACCTACGTTTCTTTGTAAGAATAGTCTGATAAATCCGTTCCAATAACCAGAGGCGGCGCTAGGCGAAGGCGACATGGGCCATCGCCAACGGCCTCGCAGTCAGAGAGGGCGCGTGAGGCCTGGTAATTTATATAGTACTAGCTTTTGCCCGCGACTTCGTCTGTGTAGCATAAGTATATCAAATAGCCATTATATTTTAGGATTTTTGGCCGACTGATTTGAGAAAGTGGAAGTTTTAATGGTGAACCTATGTAACTTAAGGATGATTGCCGGGATAAAAACTATCCTATGGCCTACCCACGGTTAAAACTATCTTCATACTAACGTCACAGCGGCTTAAGGGTGAAAAGGTAGACATACACAGAGTTGCTTTCGGATTTATAATATTAGTATGGATACAATAAAATTATTCAAGATAGCACTTCGCCCTCGACTTCGTTCGCGTGATCCATGGTTTAACCTATAGATGACTTTTTAATTTCACCCCTTAAAGGTTGAATTTCCAAAAATCCCTTCTTAGTGCTCCCCTACATTATAAAAAGAACAGTAAAATTCACAGCCCTGTACAGTAAAATTCATCAAAAATCTTTAACACCCCCTAAATCGTCTTTCAGGAGTAGGTAGTTTTGAAAAACTAAAAATGAAAATCTTTACTATTTACTTGGGTTAGTATTTACGCCAAGTTTCAAATATATAAGCCCAACAAATTTTCACCTTTTCACCTCCTTAGTGGTAGTGTTGCCAAAAACCAATAAATAATGAATTCTTTTTATCAACCAAAAGCGTAATTCTTTAATTTCACATTTAAAACGTAGAAGTTTCACACAAACTTTTAACCGCCTTTTTACTCCCTTAGGGGTAGAACACCCGAAATAAAAAATAAAAATCACTCAATAAAAAATCAATCAATTTACTAACCAAGAGCGTAAAACAACAATTTCTGCTGTTTAACCTTCCACATCGAAGAAATTTCACATAAAGTTTCAACCCCTATTTTATCCCCTTAGGGTTAGAATTGCCAAAACCCAATAAATACATGAATTCTTTTTATCAACCAAGAGCGTAAATCAAAAATTTCATGTGTGTTATTTACAAACTACAAAAAATTCTTACAAACTTTTTCCTTTACCCTTAACTCTTTTTTTTACCCCTTTAGAGTTAGAATTTCCAAAAACCAATAAATGCATAAATTATAAAGGTATCGAAGCAGTCTTGAATATGAAGTAATTTTTTGATAAGGATTAATACCAAGATACAAATAAAGAGCCTTTTCTAGCGACGACATTTCAATTAAAATTTCAAAATATAAGGACACTTATTGTGGCATAACTATATTAGTCAGACATATGCTGTCGCGACACTTTTTGTAAATAATGATGTGTTCTGCAAAGTCATAGTACATTATTTTATTCTATCATCAATAGTTTTCGCAGCACACGCGATTTTAAGAATATTTTAGGTAATTTTTTTACACCTTGGGTTACATTATTGGAGTTTTAATAAGGATCCCTAATTTTTTGAAAATGTAGTATAGCCTATGTCACCCGGAGATAGTTTAGCTTCCCAACAGTGAAAGAATTTATCAAATCGGTTGAGTAGTTTCGGAGCCTATTCAATGCAAACAAACAAACAACCAAACAATCAAATCTTTCCTCTTTATAATATTAGTATAGATAGAATGCTTAAATATTCGAACTCACTTCGCTCGCTGCCTGAATCCTCTTGGTGCTTTATATTTTATGTAAGCGAAAAACGACAAAAGTTACCCCTAGTACTACAAAAATGATAGTTCTTAAATTATTCTCTTTATTCCTAAGCATTTTCACAAGTAAAAATAAAATAATGAAAAATATGTGTATGGTATCAGTATGTTTAAATGTATTGTCTTGGTGTACAATAATAGTAGTTTATGTAATGGTCTTATAATAGGGGTTATTAAAACACGAGCGTGGGTTTATCACATGAGGCGAAGCCGAATGTGATAATAATAACGCGAGTGTTTTAATACCTCATTATATGCCGTTGCATACACTATTTTAACTTCACTCATACAGTTTAAAACAAATGTGGAAACGGAAAAATATGTGGTATGGCGGGCCATTTAGATTCTCATTATGCATGACTACACATCGGCGCATCCATAGACAATGACACTATTTTTCTACATTAAGTCAATGAGCCCATACGGGCCAATAAATTAATAAAAAGTAAAGGTGTGCTATAAAATTAAAACGTAATTTTACTATGCAGTTGTTTGAAAATCGAAGGAAAATGTTGCACTGTAATGGTATTTCATGGACTCGTAACTCGTGCAAAGCAATCAAATTTACTTATACCTATTAAGTAGCTATAATGTTGACAATGTTGACTTCTAGATCCATTTAATTCTGCTGACCTGATATTGAAGGGTAATTAAGTGTGCAAGCAATCTACACGATCCTTAGGATGATCAAGCTTATCATTCTGCGCGAGTTAGCGAGACTCAATTTATATTATAGAGGGGGATCGAAAGATATTGTTACAGAACAGCGGACTACTGTTGTTATACCCAATGTAATTAATTATATACCCAGACCCATTGTAAACTATGATAGGACTTAGAAAAGATGTGATGGCAATTTAAAAACATTAAGATTTATCATCTAATTTTTCTGTACCTTGAGCGCAATCTAAACTTGTTGAAATAGGACAATTTCGGCGTTAAAACATTTTTTCGCTCGGTGGTAAGTTTAAAATTTGTAACTAGTTTCTGTGAAGTTGAAAATAATAAATAATTTTAGATTTCGTCTCATGTCAGCCGTAAATCCACTAGGAATTAAAAATCCAAAGAAAAATCACCTCAATCAAAGAAAGCGTGAAACATAAGCAATGAATCGAACCTAAAACTCTTAAACTAACCGAATACAAAAGTTAGGGCAGCACCGGACACTTCTTAAAAATCTTCAGAAATTGAATCAGGCTATCAACCGAAGACGCAAGTACGAGTACAACCAATACAGGGTATGTGTGTTCGTATGAAAGAAGATATAAGAAGGTAGGTCTGTAGGTTAGGTAGCAGAGGTGCAAATTACAGTTAATTCTTACAGGGTGATACGGTTATACGATATAGGTATTTTAACTCCTCCAGTATGTTCTTTCATCAACATCCGCGACGGAAAAATTGCGTCATTGGATTTTCCTGAGAGGAAACTATTACCTTAAACGTTTTCCCGGGCTTCAAATTATGATTATTTTATTATAATCTCTTGGTTAAATTGATAAACGGTATATACCAATAGGTACCCAATGTGGGTAGCACGTAGCATAGATAAATAAAAAATATAAAAAGGCCCACTTTTGCCTTTAAAACTGTGTGATTGCAATTTACGTGCATGTTCAACATTATTGAAAGCTAGGCATAAGCACTAAGTGTTTTTAAGATGTAGTGAAGCGAGAACGTAGGGGCTCGGGGGCCGAGATAATCCCGTGACGCAGCGGCCTCGGGCGGCTGGCGGGGTGCCAGAAGCGCTCTGACGCGTGTGACTGACTACCCTTATCTCCACTCGGATCCACCTCTGACATGCCTCGCTTCACTTTCAGCGAACGACGCCTAGCGTGACGATAGTTAACGTTACAGTCATCTATTAATACGGCTGCGACTGCTATTAATCACTGACTCCGACAAAGTGATTAGTGAAACTGCCGCAAATCTATGAATAGGGAAAATTGTGTGGGTAGACATAAATATGTATGTGTTGTCGGGTGTTATTTGTGAAGGGTATGCAAATCATTAAAATTACCTTATAAAGCTTCATCGAAGTTATAAAGCCCTATGAAAAAAGCCAGAAAAAATAAATTTAAATCGCATAGGTACCTAAGGAATAGATAACTTTGTTTGCGAAGGGTTTCTGCTTATTACTAAAAAAAGTACTGCTTGAGTTTTGCATAAACCTTCATCAAATAGATTTATTTAAGATTTTTTGCAAGCTACGGAGAAAAGAAAGATGAATGGTATTTTAACGGACGTTTTTATCACAAATCAAAACAAAATAAAAATGAAAAATATTGTTTTGTTATTAAATGTGTAAATGAAGCCTTTTTTAATGATACCTAACCCTTTTGACCTTGTTCATCATCATCATTTCATTCGAAAGACGTTCACTGCTGGACATAGGCCTCCACCAAATGCCACCACATCGACTGACGGTCCTGTGCGTCACGCATCTAGCCAGATCTCACTTTTGCCCTAGTTAGTTCTGGAATTTGAAAAATTACATATACTGAGACTCCACCGTGCCTCGGGAAGGATGTTAAGCCGTTGGTCTCGGCTATCATTTGTAGAACTTTAATAATCGTTACGGTTAGACTGAAGCCAGAAAATGTGACACCAGTCTTGCTTCGGGGTAGGGTTGCCATCCGTCCGGGTTTCCCCGGTTTTGTCCTAGTTTAGAAGGCGTCCGGAGAGCGACCGGGCGTGGTTTTAGTTGTAGTCCGGGTTTTAAAGTCTTCAAATCACCATCGGCAATTTTGCACCGATTTCTCCGTCAATTGTAGATCGATATTGAAAAACTTTTTTGTTTGTAAGGGTGAATGATCCCGAATTGGTGCCATTTGAATTTGGTGAAGATCTGCCGAAAAAATTCGGAGTTATTCAACACAACTCTTCAAAAATTACGGCAAATCACCCGGGATTGCATGTCTATTTATTGTACACTAGCTTCTGCCAGCGGTTTCGCCCGCTTCAAAAGTGTTTTATCAGCCCAAGGGAACATTATACCGGGATAAAAAAAGCCGTCATAAAATAGCGTATGTGCCTGACTATAATCCATCTATCTGCCAAATTTCATGTAGATCCGTTTAGCCGTTCTGGCGTGATTGAGTAACAAACATACATCCACACTTGCGCGTTTATAATAATCAAGATTACTATAGCAATTGACCACAACAAAAAAGTGAAAAATAGATATTTTTTTCCAAAAAAGTACAACCGACTTCCAATTAAAAACACTACAAAGTGAAAAATAACATCATTTGTTTAAAAAAATCTTCATATTTTGGAAGTCGGTGTCAAAAAACGAAGAAACGAAACCTTAAACACCAACTTCCGAAATGAAATTATTTTTCACTTTGTAGTGTTTTTAATTGAAAGTCGGTTGTATTTTAGAGGTCAGACAAACAGTCGCTACCTGTAAAATACTGGTATTCAGCAGCATACGGTTGGACTTAAAGCCAACCCTAACATATTTTGGAAAAGGCGAGGCAGATTGATTGAATACCTTCATAAATGAATGAGCCCGTAGACATTAAACATGTGAAAAATTTTGTATTTCAATATTCTCACGCAACGATTTTACCCAGTGTAAATAGGGCGGTATCAGTGTTGCCCAGGCACAGGGCGCAGACCCTGGAGGTTAAGGGTAAAGCGCCTGCCTGGGTTCGAATCTACGACCTACGGCACGTAGGTCTGGGCCACCCCAATATCTTTATAAATGTATTACACTATCATATATCTAGGATCATAGATCTATGAGTCATATTTAATGATAATGTAACATAGACATAATTATGAATCATATCGTCTTTGATAAAAGATTTTTGAAATTAATTGTTAGATAGGATCATAAAAAAAGGAGCAGGACGGCGCTATACCAGAAAAATTTCACTGTCCTTTTTTCACTGTCGCACTATCTGGGGGCATGGCAGTGCCCCCAACAAGTCGAGCAAACAAAGGCACAGCCGTACCATCCTCTTCTCGAAGCCATTCAGGACATTTTCGACTCCCTGTAACTTCGTTATGGATAAAGCTAGAAGCCTGTGTATAGAAGCGTATGTATTTTTTGTGACTAAGAGAACATAATATAACTAGTCATAATCCCAAATTTCATTCAATTTGAACTTGTAATAGGCCTTGTATAACCTCCCCCAAGCGTGATCGTCCTGAGGACAGATCGTCCTGTGCGTTTCGCATCCACCAGATGCCCGCAGCCTTGACCAGGTTATCGCTCCACATAGACTACCTAGAGGGAGGACTTCCAACGCTGCGTCTTCCGGTACGCGGTCGCCACTCCAGAACTTTTCGGCCCCAAAAGTCAACCGTTCTGCAAGTAATTTGCCCTGCCCACTGCCACTTAAGTTTGGCAATTCTTCGGGCTATATCGGTAAACTTGGTTCTCTTGCGGATGTCTTCATTTCTGATTCGATCACGCATGTAAACTCCAAGCACAGTACTTTCCATTGCCCTTTGGGTGACTTTCAGCCTTCTGATGAGGTACATTATGAGCGACCACGTGTCTGTCCCGTAAGAAATCACTGGCAACACACACTGGTCATAGACTTTCGTCTTGAGACACTGTGGTAAGTTGGACGAGAAGATACCGCGCAACTTCCCGAACGCTGCCCAGCCGAGTCGGATTCGACGGTTGACCTCTTTCTCGAAGGTGGAACTACCTAATTGGACCGTTTGTCCCAGGTAGATATAATCTACTCCGTCCTGCCAATCTCCCATCATACAAGGGAAGTTTTTCTGAAAAATACAAAATCTCCAAACAGTATATCCTCGTCCGAGCCTGACTCAGACTGTAGGTGAGTGAGAAAACATTTTGAAACAAACAATCATGATCATTTAAATCTCTCTGTTCACTACTGCAAGGAACGAGTAATTCTAATTCCAATTTAAAGAAAATAGCAACTTAATCATCGATTTAGTACCTAAAAACACCTAATCATTGTGATTACAAAGTCCAAATACCACTGATAGTCATTAATGTCACATTAAATGAAACAAAAGAAACAAGACATCAGGTATCTTATTCACGATATTTATCCATCACATAGCTCTCCTAGCTATCTCATAGCTCTCTTCTAATCACAATTGTTCTATTCGCACATCCCCGCGATGTCAACACAACTCTCTGAACTGAGAACCTTTACATAGAGATTTAGTCTGTCCTATGTTACGTCAATTCATTATCTACTTCATCTATTATCTCAATTGGTACTTGAGCTTTGTGTGTCTTACTAACACTACCTGCGCATAGTAATCAAAATGAGAAAACCAAAATTATTTCAATTTTCGTAATGAGGGCTTGACGATTCGAACGTCAACATTAACATGGTGATTTCACCTCTCGCGTGACTATGTGAGTTTACTTTATTTTAGCCTCATAATTAACTCAATAGGAACTTTCTGTAAGGGTCCTAACACAAACATGAATTTTCACACCAGACAGTGTCACACAGACTTACAGGTTCACAGTTGCCACACAGGTCTACAGTTGCCACACAGGGCTCGGCTATTCCTGACCAAAGTAGATCATTGGGTTCGTGAAAATAGGGTATTTTTAGACCTCTACTCTTTAACTAAATCTTTACCCTGGACCATGTACCTAGTCATTCCAAACAATCTTTAAAACTTTTGCTGCAGCAAAACCTGCCAAACTTATAGAAACCCTCGAGTTAAACCTCTAACGCCACGGCTCTCTAGCCGACCAGGAATTGTATTGCTCTTACACAACGGTCTCTCTAGACCCCGACCTCCACCAGAATCCAATGGTACTTCAAGCATAATACGGGCGATACTCAATCACACGACACCTTAAGCTTGCTCATCATCATCAAAATCCTTTTAAAATCAACATCGACTGGCATATATGACCCGTTGGCTTCTTCCTTAACCTACAGTGTGCATACTTGTAGGTTATAGATTCTAAGCGTACCTATCTAAAGCTTTCGGTGTATAACGATCACCGTCCTGTCATAATCACCTATGGCGGACTTAATACGAGGTCTATTTAGTTTTCGTAGTCGAGTTTTCCACACAACGCTATTCATTAGAAAAAAAAGGTCCGACGATCAACAAGTTACAACACAGTTCTAACAATTCTGTTACTCTTTACAATAATTCTTGCAATGCATACTCAACTCATGAAACTTTCATTGTTGCACCAAAACAAATAAGAATCGGACCAACGATTCTCAAAAATCTAGCGCAATATGTGCTACAACACATGAAGCTCTCTTTGCACCAACACAGACAGAAAACGCACCAACGATTCTCAAAAATCTAGCGCAATATGTGCTACAGCACATAAATCGCTCTGTGCAGGTGCACCAACACAGACAGAAATCGAAAAAACGGTTCTCAAAATTCTAGCGCAATATGTGCTAAAATACAATACATGAAGACCTCTGTGCACCAACACAGGCAGGAAACGCACCAACGATTCTCAAAAATCTAGCGCAATATGTGCTACAACACATGAAGACCTCTGTGCACCAACACAGACAGAAAACGCACCAACGATTCTCAAAAATCTAGCGCAATATATCCTACAACACATGAACCGCTCTATGCAGCAACACAGACAGAAATCGCACCAACGATTCTTTGTAGACCCATCGCCACATGTTACTCATGAGGTGCGGTCTGAATTTTAGAGTATGAGTGTGCAAGCCATTCCTAATCAGATTAATTGCTCTCACTACCACTGTCATCAACTATGGCGTCCAATTCTCGAGGAACTTGGTGATCGGGGATTCTCTCACAAGATTCGCGCTTTTTACCCAAAAATTTTGGAACATACCGACTGTACATATAAGGAGAACAATTAAACCTGATAATATTTGCTTTTTTGATAGCTCTTGTGAAGGAGCTTCACGAATTAACTCGGATCAATATCTTTAAAATCAAATATCAACAGTCACCATTTACTATCGTTCATTAACTCAGTTTTCATGTAAGGAATCGTTCTGAAGACGGTGGTTGTAAATCGTTACGCAACATAAAATCTGTTCTGAATACACGTAAATGACCAGTACAGTTACTAACTCGATACAATTGCGTTGGCCCAACGACATTACTAAATCGCTTTGCCACTGAAAATGACTAGTTGTGCAGTCATTTTGGGTATCTCATCTCCTTCTTATGGGTTATCGCATCCTAAAGTTCGAAATGAATCAAATGTTGCAACTATTACCGCCAATAGGAAACTCATTAACTACTTGATTTTTACTGTGTCTTAATTACCTAGTTATAGTGCTAGATATAACCACTACCAATTCAGTGATCAAACAAGAACACTCTTAAAACTCGAAATAGCATCTCTTCACTAGACATTCGAACACACTATCGAAATAACATGGAAGCGACTCACTGAGTATTCCATTTCAAACTTGCGCGCTCTTGACCTCACAGCTGTTGTCACAACGTTCGGCTACCACATACGAACTGCTAGCCTGCCGTTCCTCTTAACCTCTCAGAAGCTGACGCGTCAGCCTTTGCATACAGCATCTGAACCACTAGCCTTCAGCAAAAGCTCGACTGTGACACAATATGGTAACGTAAAAACACTACGAGAGTACATTTGCACACAGTTATATTAACAATCGGAGCGTGTGGCCAACCCATCTCCACTTGCGACGCTTGATCTGGCGGTCGATCGGGCTCTCGTGACATTTCTCCAACAGCTCTACATTGGAGATGGTCTCAGGCCAGTAAATTCCGAGAATGCAACGAAGACAGCGGTTGACGAAGACTTGTATTTGGCGTGAGATGTCCTTTGTGACCTTCCACGTTTCGCACCCGTAGAGTAGCACGGATTTGACATAGGACCCGAAGATTTTGAGTTTAATCCTTCGGGTCAGTTTCCGCGATTGCCAAACAGATCTCAGCTGCGCGAAGGTGGCTCGGGGTTTGGCGATCCGTGAAGCGATGTCCTCTTCACTACCCCCAGTCTTCAACAAAGAACAAAGAACTTCTATGCCTTAATGAGAATATCTAAATCTACGTGGGGTCTGTCTTTTTCGACTTTAAAAACTATTTATGGGGCTACTCACTTGGGTTGTATCTGCTATGGAGCGCCTGATTAGGCTGATAGGGCCACAATAGGGGCGGTACGACGTTATTACTTCAGAGTCAGCGTTTCGCTTTGATATTCTTATGCAAAGCATACAGGACGGTTAGTACTGAGGCCTTACCGGTACTTGCTGGCGTTCTTCCAAACGATCTTGAAGTGCAGCGACGTGCTACAATATACTTTTACGCACAAGAGACCATGGACGCGGTCTTTTTAACGCGGAGTGACCGTGAGAAAATTTCTAGATTGTTTAAACCACATATTGACGTCTGGGAGGAACTTTTATCCGAATGGCAATGTAGGTGGGATAATTCCATCAAGGGCCGACACTTCCACCAATTCGTTCCATCCGTTAGCATGCGGCTGGCCAGGACGTGGCTGGAGGTGGATCACTGTGTTGCCCAATTTCTCACAGGGCATGGCATAACTTTAAAAGTAAATTATTTTCCTTCAAGCTTGTTGCATCGCCTTTATGTGAGTGTTCTACATCTGAATGCGAATATGTACAATCTGCACATCATATCTTATGGGAGTGTATTCTTTGGCGGAATGAACGCAATACTATGTTGAATAACATACAGGCTGTATCAGGAGCTATTTACTATACGGACCTTGTGGAAACTAGAACAAATTTCCGTGCGTTCAAGCGTTTTTGCCATACCTATTAGATATTGGAATCAAATATAACAGCTCACAATGTTAGGACCCGTTAATATTAATGCTAATTCTTATCCGTGGTGCTAGGCAACTGGGCTTATCCCAGTTGTAAACGACCTTTTGTGCCTATTGGTCTTGTTTGTTCTGTCTCCTACTTGATATGGAGGGAAGTGGAAATTTGAATATTTTCAACTCCTCCATTACTCTTTTCTGATTAATTTCGTTGCGGGATCCAAGACAGTTAAATGCATTCTCTGGGACTTCGTCGAGCTTCATTGCCTCGGCGCTTTTCTGGTGGTCGGCACTGTTGATTCTGGCTTTCAGGAGTTGCAGTGGTTTGGGAATAGTGTGGTGGGATTGTAACCCCAGTCTCTGACACGACACTCCCGAGGTATGTAAATTTGTGGACGCGTTCCACTGGTCCGTACAAGAGCGGTTCGAGCGGAAACCAGCCTGTTCCTTGCGTAGAAGAGGATCTACGGCCTTCGACAATCTATCCAGGATAATGTTGCAAAAAACTTTAGAAGGAATCGAGAGCAACTAAGATCACCTTTCTTAGGAACACTTATAAGAAGACCTTTGTTCCATTCGTCTGGGAGTTCTTCGGCGATCCAGATCCTTTTAATGAGCGGCGTCAGGACGTCGACAGCGGTGGGTAAGTCGGCTTGTAGCTTTTTCGCGAGGTCCTGTTGGAGGAATGGCGGGACAGGCTTTCACGCCCTACCACCGCCCTCTCGTCACCATCGAGACGGTCCAGCCAGTGCTCGAGCGCTGGCTCGGGAGGAGGCACGGCTCCCTGTCGTTTTGAGTAACGCAGGTGCTCTCGGGGCTAGTTGCTTCGGGAAGTACCTATGTCGCATAAACAGGGAGCCGAACGCTCGGTGTCACCACTGCGTCGACTGCCGGGAGGACACGGCGCGGCACACTCAGCCGCGCCGTGCCCTCATCTCTGAAGTAGGCAGTGCCCGCCTTAGTCGAGTCTACGGTCCTTGGACGCGGTGGTATCCTTCTGCGAAACTGTCGTTAGGCTGTGGAAAGGGAAAGGGAGATTTTATCCACTCACCCAATCCGCAGCAGACGCCCGGGCGGCGCGTCTGCTGCGGATCGAATTAATAATCACATTATAGGTCCGTCACCACTTCTCTATGAAATAACTTACAATAGGCTAAAATTTACCGTAGGTCACACAGGTATATACATTATCTTAAAATAGCAATAAAAAGCATCTACAAATATTATTTAAAGAAGATTCTACAACTTTTACAAAATATTGTAGATGTCTTATTAAATATTAACTTTATTAACTTATTTGTTTGTTAATTAAAGTAGTATATTTCGATTTGCAATTTTGTCGTTTATCAATGTAACATGATATCTTAAGTTTTTCGAGTAATTAAAATGAAAATTTGAATATATAGCTCAAAATTGTACATGATTAAAAAAAATCGAATTAGAGTTTTTTTATTTTTTTTGCATTTTCTGAGAACATTTACTATAGTAATGTATTTTTTTTTTTACACCATCAGAAAGTAGAGATTTCAACGAACAAAAAGCCTACCGACTTTTTGAAAAAAGCTGATTATTTTTAAAAATTTTGGATTGAAAATTAGGATGTTTTTTTTATATTAAGTCAAAATAAAATAATATTTTAAATCGAATAAATTACAATGTATTTGGGACAAGTATATACAGTGTATAAAATACTTAATTAAATATTGACTACAAATATATACACTTAAACCAAAAAATACTCACTAACTAAACCTCAAAAAATATACTGAACTAAAATATGGCGTCGAAAAACTCCTCCACATCGTTGTCCACTGGTAATGTACCCAAAAGACTGGCAGCATTGCCACGTTGTATGGCAATGCTTATTCTTTGACCAAGGTAAAAGCCAGCCCTTGGGTCACGCGAAGTGTCAACTAGGCGTTTGGATAGATCTTTAAACAACGCATGAGCACTCGGACCCCACGGACCAAGAGTTTCAACCCCAAACGGCTCGAAAATATAACTACCGATGAGGTTATTATATTTCCGCCGCTTGAGGTTCTCTGCAGCCGCAGCGGCAGCGCCAGCACAGCACGACGAGCTAGGAAGATGGGATGGCGCAAGAGTATCGACACAAGTAGCGTCCCACACTAAAGGCCTACCCATCTTCCATGGAAACAAAGACATCCCGTCCGGTCTTTTGCCATCGTCACGTGCCAGGCCATGGGGTTCCAATACGGCCGGAACGCCGACGGTGACGAGAGCACGTCGGATGATGTCGTTTAAATTTCCGTGACGCGCTATGCGACCGGCACTTCGGCTGCATGAAAGACCGTGGTGACCGAGGCTGTTGACAACTTCGCCACAGTGACAACGATGAGGAGTACAACAGGAAGCGCCAAGACGTAGGGAAGCAGCGAGGCGGAAAGTAGTGTCGTCAAACAAGGTGCCTATGTTCGACGACGGTAGTGCGTGAAGCCAGAGGCCCGACTCCCACTCACCTACAGCCAGCAGGCGAGCGCGCTCGGCAGGAGTGGCAGAAGTGGCAATTTGGTGCTCCTGAACTGCTCTGCAGAGCGGCTCATCCCACTGTCTCTGGGATGATGGGTAGTCGGAGAGATTACAATTCGGGCAAGCGAGTCTCCAAGCATCAATAGCCTCGGTGAAGCACGGCACATCAAAATTAATCAGTATGGGTGCTAAGATATTCCTGATTAATTTCTCAGTACCGTGGACCGAGGATATAAATGCCGGTAAACTAATACTAGAAATTTTGCGGACGCCGAGGCCTCCCATACGGATGGGAAGAGTAGCTTGAGCCCAAGCTCGGTCGTCCATGGCCACATTTAAAATTAAAGTTAGAGTATGACGGATAATTTTGTCCATTTTTTCTAAAAGAGGAGGGTGCTTCCATAGATGGGAAGCACGAAGGAAATATGTCAATTTGGGGCCAAAACAACAAAAGCGAATTATGGTGATAGCCGAATGCATGTTAATTTGGAGCAATCTTTCCGAAATGTTGTTGAAATTTTGAATTTTTTCCTCAATAAAATCGGGAAAAGAATCATCGAAGACTGGGGACCCAAGGAGACGAAGAGAGCTTTTTTCAATAATTTGGATTTCAGGGGCTATTTTATTGAATTTTGAAAGTGTAACTTGTCTGTCGGTACTGTCAGATAAAAATAACTCACATTTAGAAAAATTTAGATCCAGTCCTATAGAATGTAGTTGGTGTTTTAAAAATTGCAGGTCATCTAAAACTGTGTCTACATCGCCTCCCAGGGTTCCATCATCAAGATACCAAACGTTAAATTTGGAATTTAGCTGTCGAATAATTGGGTGAATAGCCAATTTTGGGACATAATAAGGTAAGTTTTCACCAAATTTCGTAGAAAAAAATCTTTTTTGAAAAAGATAAAAATAAAAAACCAAAAACGTGGTTATTTGAATTTTTCACATAAATTTTGAGGATAAGTTAAAAAATTGTAAATAAAAAAGTTGTACCTAGATTTTCTTATTACCTACAACTTTGCCATTTAACTTTTTTCCATAGGACTTAGACGAGACGAGATAAACCATTTTTACCCTTAAAAACTCACCCCCTCCCACTTCCAGAACTCTGATCGCCCGTAATTAATTTTTCCCGTAAAATTTCTAATGGGTTTCATCCAACAATTTTTTTTTTTCACTTTTTACCATTTTTGAAGGCTTCAGCACTGATCTATTAGTCGTGGAGTTGCGGAAACAGCCCGTCGAAAGTAAACTTCCGGTATACGATAAACATTATGCTGAAGTATATAAAACTCCCTAAAGTCTCATACGATTTCAAGGGTTTAGGTGAATTTTGTATGAAAATAAAAAGGCTGAATTTGTTCTTAAGATTCATTTATTAGCTGCTATCTTACAGGTTTTATTGCAGTATTTCCAATACTGTTCACTCAATATAATGACACAATAATTATACTATAATTCCGTAACGACAATCGGCCCAATAAAAGTCGAGTATAAATTCCACACAAGAACTTTTGCGTTCGTCTAAAATTGCTATGAGCTTCTTATGTAAGTATACCACAGAGCAGGGAGACACCTTCGCGCTCGGCAGCGTTGATAGAGACGCCACTCCATTCCGATACAAACAAAACGCAACACCGTTTACTAAAACGAGTACGGTTAAACGGGGTTACATTGAGATCTGGGGTAACTTTGATGATAACTTTGTTTTTTAGGTTTTTAAAGCTTACTCCGTGAAAACGAAAGGCACCTCAATTTTCTTTTTAAAATTTGCAACAGTGACATGTCAGCCATGTTTTGCATCGACCTCAGCGCAAGAATAAGTTTACTTGTTGCTAAAAAAAATATTTTGAATTGGACAGTGTGAATTCACTAAAAATACATTGTAAATTGGGGTTACTTTATATTGCAATGAAAAAACAATGGGGTATCAAAGTAATTCCATTTTTATTTTAGCGTTCATAGGCACGTTGTTTTTTATTTTCTCCCAAACCATGGAAAAAAAAATTTTTTTAGGGAATATATTTTTTTTTGTGAAATCGCCAATACTGCATTTTATTCATATTTTTCAAAATATAATTGAAATAGTTACTTATGTCAATTTTAATTTCAAAATTAATCAATTTAACCTCGTTTTACGGTACAAGCTAACTAAAACGATAACAAGATACGTAATTTGTGTAGTTAGCTTGTACCGCATCGCATATAGAGTCGAAATTATTATTTTTGTTTTAACTAGGAACACAACATAACATGTGCCTTCGACTCCTCTAGGAATTTAGAAAGTAGGAGGGCGCACGATAACTGTGTAATCCTAAATCAGCCGCGTTATAATTTTGCTGTATTATAATCGGGACGTACAAGTGCGCTAGTTAAAAGTAAAAAATGTCGATGCAGCAAATAAGTGGGACTTATTTGCAGCGCACGTGTTTTGGCCGACTTTTCGAGATGACACACTTAGCAAGGCCTGATTTCCGCGAAGTAAACGATTGTCAGATCGATGTAAACAATCACGCTGCTTATGGCGTAGTCGGTTAACAAGCTACAAAATGAGTGCAAATTCTAAAATTATATTATAGACCGAGTGAGACAGAAAACATGCTGATCAAGGCATAAAACATACAACGATGAAAAAGCGGAAAAAAAAACCTGCGCAAACGAGGCTATTACCTGCTCTGTGATTTATACTTTCAAATTACTATCATACAATTATGTAGATATAAATATTTACACATCTATAAAAATAATAATAATGTTATGAGTTCAACAAAAACATTGAAACTATAAAATTTAATACAAATATTGTATTCTACTAAATCTAATGATAGCTACATGTTACAGTCCATATAACTAATTGTTTTCTCCTTGAAAAATGTTCACAAATTTAAAACAGATTTCATCAGAATGGATAATATATATCTCAAGTTAGTATTACATAGCCTCAACTTCATTCTTTGCTACTGGAACATTTACAGGCGCCACATCATTCTTGATGTAATTCTGAAATTTTAAAATTATTATTAAATATTTTCAATGAATAGTCACTAAGCAATACAATTTTATTTTCAGTTTTAGTAAATTAGGACATGAGACTGGATTAAATGCATTTGCATATTTAGCCCATTTCGCCGGTTATTGCATATTTTAACAAATAAACTAGTGATAATGCATATTTTTGTGAATATTACGACGTAAAAGTGGTCCTTGTCGATTTGAAGCCGCGGGCAGAAGCTGGCAGTTAATACAATAAATATTAAAATGATTGATTGAAAGTGATTTTTGAGATAAAATGGTTTTATATTATTTGAAAACTTTGATTTTTGAGTTTTTTTTATTATTTGATGTTGCATATTTTGACACTTTTCATGCATATTTTGAACAAGTTTTACGATATCTGGTGCTTTTGATTTATGAAGCAATCATCTTATGATTAAATAAGTTAGTTTTAAATATTACTTAAACCTAATTTTATAGCCCGCGGGTTCGCTGCAGTGCCCTAATCCAACAGGAACCGTGCATTTTCCGGAATAAAATGTAGCGTATAATATCGTATAATAAGTAGTGGTATAGTAGCTAAATAGCTCGTGGCTAAATAATTACAGCCGCACGGGTCGATCATCAAGGTTAAGCAACGCTTAAATCTGTACATAACGAGTGTCCTCCGTGCCTCGTTAAGCTGTTGGTCCCGGCTGTCATTTGAAGATCTTTGACAATCGTTATGGTAGTCAGAAGCCAGAAAATCTGACACCAGTCTTGCCAAAGGGTACCATGTTACCCAGTTACTGGGTTGTGGAGGTCAGAGAGGTATTCGCTCCATGTAAAATATTGGTACTGAACTAAATGCGGTTAGACTGGTAGCGGGCCCCTACACAGTTGGGAAAACGCTAGGAAAACTGATTGAACAGAGCACACTCACCGTTTGCACATCGTACGCGGGGCAGGCGCGGCGCGGCGCCAGCTGGTCAGCGTGCGCGCGCAGGCGGTGCGAGCGCAGCGTGGACGCGTACGAGAAGCGCTCGTCGCACCACGCGCATGTCAGCGGCTTGTCGCCCGTGTGCGTGTACATGTGCACCTGGACACACCAAGACTTATTTTCACATGCACGTTTAATTACATAGTGACACTACTTGTTAATGCACCATTATTTCCAACACACTCGAAAACTGGCTCTTACCCTATTACCCATCTACCTGTTTTTGATAGGCTTGCGCTTGACCACTAACTCAACTGATGGTAAGCGACGATGTGGTCGGCGATGAAGCACGCTTGCCTGGATAAACCTATTCACTCTTGACTTAAAGACTCCCAAGTTGTGCCATCAGGAAATATAGACTCTGGCAGGGAATTTCAATCTTTTGCTGTACGCATAAAAAAAGAATTCCCAAAACGTTTGGTGCGTATGGGTGGGATGTCTACTATGTACCGATGTCGCCGTGCGTCTTGTAATCCGATGATGGAACGGGCTAGGAGGAATTAGTTGATGCAATTCCAACGCACACTCCACGAAATGTAACCGATAAAAAACCGACAGGCTGAAACTCGGCGCCGATTCTCAAGGCTCTGGAGCCTAGATTCGACCACTCACTCATTGCCGATGAGCCTCTTGGCCCGTTTTTCGATTGACTCAAGTGCTTCCAGCTGGTACTTGGCAGATTCGTCCCAGAGATGAGAGCTGCAGTACTCCATGCATGATTTAATTGCGCTTGATACAAGTTGCGCAACTGTACTGGCGTGAAATACCGTCTCACCTTCGCGAGAATCTCCAATTTTTTGGCAGCCAGCTGAACTTTTGCCTCAATGAATGGACCAAAATTGATCGTCAATGTCAACGTAACGTCAAGAAGCTAAAGATAGTTCGTTATCGGCACAGTCACACCTCGGAAAGGAGCTGGGTGGAATTGGCTCCTTTTTGTTTTATTGTCTTAGTAGCATTGAACCTGACCAGATTGGCATCGCCCCATTCGGAGACTGCCTTCAATGATAGATTCAAGCGTCCAACCATGGCCTCCCGGAGAGACAGGATCTGAGGCCCGGTAGCGCGCGCGTCGGACATGTATCTCTCAGCAGCAGTGCTGTCGTCCGCATACCCAAAGGTAGCAGATCGTTTATGTGCAGCAAGAACAATGTTGCTGAGAGAACCGACCCCTGTGGGACCCCGGCATTGATATCCAGTGGGTCAAACAAGCGGCCATCAATAACCAATGATGGCCTCGAATGGCACAGACCACTGGGCAGACCGAATGAAGGAAGCTTACCAATAAGGTTTTCATGCCAGACCCTGTCAAAAGCCTTCGCGATGTCGAGGGAGACGGCAAGCGCATCCCCGTGCCTCTCAATGGCCTCACTCCAGATGTGGGTGACATACGCTAGAAGATTCTGTTTTATAACTATACTACATCCCCTTAATTTTGGGTAATTTTTTCACGAACTGACCTTCAAAGTCTGTCTCCTCTTGAACGCCTTATTGCAGTACGAGCACACATGCCTGCATTTATCTTCGTGCACCAGCAGATGTTTGCGAAGAGTGCGTCGGCTGTTCAGCACTCGTCGACAAATGTAGCACTCGTAAGACGTATCCTCGTGAGTGTCCATGTGAGTCTTCAGGTTTGAATAAGTCTTGAAACTGTAACATTTTATAATTTAAAGAAAACATTTATCAGTTGGCGATTTCCCAGTTACCTAAGCCCAAGAAAGGTATCAATCAACGTTTGATCGCGAATAGAAAAGATATACCGTCAACAGGTTTACATAAACGTGGAAGGCTTAGATACTAATGCATGCAGTCAGTGGCGTAATTATCTACTAAGCTGCAAAAGTGCCCTGAGGGTTAAATATAGCTGTCCGTCCGCAAAATAATGTTGAGAACAGCAGCATAATTGCGCAAGTAAATTCGGCAAGGCAAAGAGTTTGACCGCCATTAATCGACCAATCACATGCGGGATGAAAGACACTATGTGGATTTCCGTCTATGTTTATCTATCTTTTCTATCTTTGTACAATTAGGCTGCAGGACCATCCCACAGTTAAAAACCTACAGAAAAAATGGTTTAGGTACAGAGGGCTCCAAGTTCCTCTTTGTAGCAGAGCCCTCAATCACGAAGTTTTGCCACTGCTTGCAGTTTTCATATTCATGCCAGATAGTAGTTCACTTCGCGACATCACCGCGTTAAAAGCTCGGGAATAAAGGCTCAAGCCGAAACAGTATTTTATAAAAACTAGAAGGATCCAGACATATTGACGCAGAGTCGAAGCAAATTTCTAAAAAAAATTATAGCATCATTGATATCTATCTCCACAATTTTTAAGAAATCTGCTTCGACTCAGTGTCAACAACATAAAATGATATGCTTTTGCTTAGTGCGTGTCGGACTTCGCATATTTGCGTACGTTAAAAGAAAAAATTAAGAAATTTCAAATAAAAATCTGATTTATCAATATATTGATATTTTTTAGTAACATATACGTAATAATAAACATTATCATCAAATTTCAAGACGATCAATCGGAGGTTAAAAAAAAAATATTCAGAAAAAAGAATTGTAAAATAGTTGACTTTGGTGGCTTCTCATTACTTCGTTTTCAATTTTTTTTTATCAAACAATAAATTATACTTTTTATCTACTCAACGAGCTCTAAACACAGTTACCCACTCGATGGGGTAGATCAATTTCTTTTTTCGCTCGCTCCTTTTGCTGTAGGGAAATTATGCTCAAAACTTGCAAATCGTCCATCAGGTATATAATCCAAATTAGCGTTTATGAATCCATTAAGACACATGCATGACTAAATAAAATTAGCTGTTATAAATAATATTGTTTGCACTAAATTTCACTATCATGAAATTCCTTAAACATTATGACGTCACAAATATGGCAAACTTGACCGTGGCGAACGTGCCACGTTCATAGTCACGTGTTTTTTTTAAATTCCAATTGCTTATAATTAATTGGAAAAAAATATTTAAGAGTTTTTCGCTACGACAGTATAATTTATGATATGTAAAGTTTTATAATACATAAAAATAACGTTTATTTTTTTCAACAGCCTTTTTCTGACGTGATGTTAAGTTATGTTAAAAGTATGAGCTCACGGTTTGGAGCACCGCCTGCAGACGAAGGGCTTGTCGTCGCTGTGTATGGCGCGGTGCTGTCGCAGCTCGCCGTTGGTCCCGCAGGCGTAGCCGCACAGGTCACACACGTAGCCCTTGATCTTGTCGTGCACCACGCGCTTGTGCGACGCTGCCGACGAGCGAGTCGTGAACCTGTCAGAAAACACCATACTTAATAAAATATAATAGTTTATTTAACCAGATTTGCTCACCATTATAATGTTAGTACAACACGGTCAAAATAACTCGGCACGGCGGCCCGCGTTCTCCATATGCGCCAATAGCGAGAGCCGAATGTCAGAGTGACGTGACAGCGAGTGACCGAGTAGTAAGTAGGATGAAATTTCAAGACCTGGGGTTTCACTTTAAACTTACTTCATGTTGCACATATCACAATGATATATCTTCCGCTCCTCTATAGGTATGTGCGACCTTTCGTGAGATTTCAATGCATCTTTAGAAGTAAATATCTTGTCGCATGAAGCACAACAGAACTTTCTCTCTGATTTGGGTATGTGTCTCATCTTATGTTTATTTAAGGCAGAGAGGGTTTTTGTTATTCGTGGGCACTTGTCACATCTGTAAAAAGTAAAACATAAGTTAGTGTAAGAAATGAATGTATTATTACAAGATAGAGCAACGCCATCTAGTGACGAGAGGCAGAATAAGTAGTAACTAGTAGCGCCATCTAGTATCGAATAGCGGAACTAATCTTCTCGTGTTGAATGGAATTTTCCAGAATGTTCGAACATTCTGGAAGTTTCTAGTCGCTCCGGGAACATTGAGTTCGTATGTCGATTGTTCTGGGAGATTATCGAATTACCTAGAACTGTAAGGAACGTTCTAGAAACATCTTCCATGCTATATAAAAAGCGGTCGGGTTCGTCGTGCGTCAATTTCGATTTGGAGGCGACACAGAGCGATCGGAAAAGAAAAATAGTGCGAACAAATAGAATTTTTAAAGAAGTGTTATTGTAATAAAGTGTTATTAATTGAAGTCTGCTGCTTAAAAAATTTATCCCTGAACCCCAGCTCGTAACAGTGTAAATTCATAATGATTTTGTATAACACTACACTAGAACCTTTCCTGAAACAGGTCTATTTATATAAGACTGACAGACAATTATATTCAGATCAATGTTATGGTAACTTTACTTTTGTAGATAACTAAGGAAAACTGAGGAAGAATTTTAACGCTAGGCGTCAGAATCTTATAGTGAATTCATGGTATCCCTTTAACTTAGAAAAAAACACTTAAGAAAACATTCCCAACCTGCCCAGAAATTGCTTTCCCCGAGTTTTTCAGCTCAAAATTATCGCAGAAATAATGTGAAAAATTGTCAAGCCGGCGTTATCTGTTGTGATTGGCTGTTGAAAATTCATTCAACCAATCACAGCAGAAAACGCGTGCTTGATAATTTGTCACATTAATTCTGCGATAATTTTGAGTTGAGAAACTCGGGGTTGGATAAGCGTAAGATGTGTATACTTACGACAGCACATTGGGATTCCTATGGTCTTGCACATGCTTGTACATGACTGATTTGGATTTAAGAGTGATGCCGCAGATACAAGACACCACGGGTGATACTTTGTGAGAATACTCACAATGTGCTTTCAGTCGGTACCAACTAGAACACTCCTTGTCGCAGTGAGGACATAAAAACCTAAAAAAAAAAAGAACTTAATTCCTATTTATGTATTAGTCAAAACTGTCACAGGCCCATGCAACAACAACTTATAGTAGGTTATCATGGAAAGCACAACAAACATAAATGAACAGTACCTAATAAAATCTTTCACATTCAAACTTGCATATTTAAAATTTTGTTTTTCTTCATCTTCAGATTCCTCTGAATTCTTCCTTAGTTTTCTACTTTCTATTTTATGATCCGATACATGTTTGTAAAGAACACTCTTAGATCTTACTGCGAAGCCACACAGGCAATAAACATATGGTTCACTCTTATGCTCTTTAGCATAATGTACTCGTAAGCTACTCCATGTCTTAAGTTTCTCGCCACAGAAATCACACTGCAACCTAAAATTATAAAAAAATAAATTACATCAGATGACTTGCCTGTAAAACGGGTTGTATAGAAACGGGGCCGATACAAAACTTTGATTAGGATTATCATTTTGATACCATATTGGTTTTTCGTTCATTCATAGATTTTTTAAAATCTTTTTTCATTAATAAATTGGAGTAAGAAAGAAAATCATATTTATTTTGACCCGCACAGGAGACACGAGAAATGAAAGAACTATAATAAATTTTAAATCCCATGCGAGACAAAAAAAGCTGCTATCTCAGCATGTGCTGCGATATCCAAAAAGAAAATAACGCTTCGCTGATATTCTGATAAGGCCCACTGTTGATGACCCGGACACATACGAGAATAGAAAATACTTAAAAAATAAAATAAATAACAAACAATAGTATAAACACGTGAGTACGTAAATGCCGCAAGCAATTTATAAATAACGCGATAGTAAATAAATGCCCGTTTTTCGGTTCTGGTTGTTTTCATCTGTCCCTTTATACCAAACATATTCATGTTGCCAAAACATTTTACTTACTTTACAAAATCCTTCACTTTCAAATTGGGCTTTTTGAGAATTTGATTAAACTCTTCTGCCTCCTGTTCTGTTATTTCCTTTCTTCTGACACGTTTACGTTTAGGCTTCAGTTCTGCTATAGCAATGTCGTCAAGATAGTCATCATCCTCGTCATTATCTTCATCAGCGTTGTGAATATCAACTTCATCATGATCACTTTGACTATCAGGGAACACGTCTATCACTGTTAAAGCTGCCTCATTATTCAATGCACCTGAAAATGTAATTAGGGTAGTTTGGCTCCCTTTCTGTAGTACTTATTAACTACTTATGGTTTTCTTGTAATTGTTGTATTGTTGGAGTTTTGTTTTACTGATTACTAATAATATATCGAAAACAACTACCGCACCCACTTAATTGCTAGTTCTATAATGATTGATTGATTAAAATTGACAAGGCAATGCAAACAATTAATTAATTAAAATAATGTTTTACAAACTTACAAACTATATCATCTGCCGTTACTTCATCTTTAACCTGTAATCAATTAAAATATTATTAATCACACAAACATTAAACTACGAGGAACTTGTGGCTAAATAATAATAAATAAATAAAGTTTATTATCAAAACGCCAAATACAATTTTTATTTATTTATTTATTTATTTAAACTTCATGTACAATAGTGGTACATAGGCGGACTTAATGCCACAAGGCATTCTCTACCAGTCAACCATTGGGTTAAAAAGGACAACTTTGTGGAATGGGTACAAAAATATTAGTAATACACATATACAAATAAATTAATACATAAATATTAATAATACACATATACAAATAAAATAAACTAATAAATACCAATAAAAATAAAAAATAAAAAACGATAAACCTGTTATTAATTATTATGACTAAACTTCTGACTCTAGATGAGAGTTATTTAGTCTGACTCAAATAGAGATCACGAACTCTTCTTTTAAAAGAGACTTTGCTTTCAGCCTTTTTAATGCTAAAGGGTAGCGCGTTCCAGAGCTTTATTGTTGAGACAGCGTATGAATTGGACATAAAACCGGTGCGGTGTGAAGAAATTTGGAGGAGTAGATTTTTAGAAGCTCGAAGGTTACGACTGTGAGAACTGCCCAACACTTTGAAATAACTTTTTAGATAATCGGGAGCACAAGGATCGTTCATTATAGTGAAGAGCAAACAGAGAGATCTGAGGGACCTCCTGAGGCGGATAGGCAGCCATTTAAGCTGAGAACGGTAGGAAGAAATGTGATCGTATTTACGAAGGCCAAAAACAAAGCGAATACAATTGTTGAGAAGACGATCCAATTTATTTAGAAGTTCTTGGGATAGATCAGGATAACAAACATCAGCATAGTCGATAATGGGAAGCACAAGTGACTGGACCAAAGTGATTTTGGTGCTGGATGGGAGGAAATGCTTGAATCTATAGAGAGACCGCAGCGAGAACGCGACTTTCTGGCTCACCTGAGCCACGTGTTTATCCCAACTAAAACTGTTGTCGATGTACAGACCTAAATCCTTTACATAAGGTGAAAGAGAAATGATGGAGTTCTCGTACATCAGTGGCATAAGTTGGCCAGTGTTCACACTTCTCAAATAGTACGAACTACCAATGAGGATGGCCTGACATTTCTCGACGTTAACAGAAACCCCAAATTTGCCAGACCACTCACTGATAGCTCGAAGATCAGCATTGAGTAATGAAATGCAATTGTCAAGGTTGGCAATGTCTGATTGAGCATAAAGTTGCAAGTCATCAGCGTACAGATGGTAAGAACATTTGAGGATAACAGTAATGGAGTTTATAAATAAAGAGAATAAAAGAGGAGAGAGTATACCGCCTTGTGGAACACCAGTTACCAAGTCGCACCAGTCAGAGCAATCCTGATCAGCACGCACAGCTTGCTGGCGACCACGAAGATATGATGAAAACCAATCACGTGACAACGAAGAGACCCCAATTTGAGACAGTATGGCCAAGAGAATGTCGTGATCAACGGTAAATACAATTTTTCCATCTCAATCAAACATAAAAATTTAACGCCATTATATGATGTACAACACTATGCATTATTTGAGACAGAGTGAAAGTATGTGTCTGTGCTAGTATAAACTGTGTGTTCATCACGTTTGCCACTGTCTCAGTTGACCTATTATCAATTCGATTTTTTTCGTTACTCCGAAGTTTCATTTGGTCGAATAACTTTTTACCGGAGTTACACTGAGCCGAAATAACATTTGTTCGAAGTATTTATTTTTATATGCATATCAAAATACTGACTGAGAGAGAAACAGTGGGCGAATACAAATGTTTAAAACAGCGACTTGAAAAAGAAAATTTATCGATGAGTCCTATTTCTGTCTGCAGGTTCTAAAGTAACCTAACATGAAGGAGATGACGGGCGTTGAGAATGCTATGCCCTAAATTGCCGAGCTCGCTTCGTTCGCTCTTGGACTAATTCTTTGAAATAAGTAATTAATAAAAATGACTTAATGTATGACAGCTATTATAAAACCATTTCAAAAAAAACGTCAACATTCAAAATCACTTGAAAATTCAAAATAAATACGTAAACACAGATAAGGCAGCGTGAAGTCGGTTTTGCAGCGATTCGTTTCTGTCACTAAATTATGTAGCACAGCATATTGAATTTATATGACACTATTTCAATTTTAAATTGAAAATGCTACCAAGTAACCGGCTATATATTTGTGAACAAATAATATTCCGTAAAATGTTGTTTCGGTGTGGAGAAAATATAGCAAATGAAAAAAGTTCAAAAGATGCTTCGGCTTTTGGCCGAAGCATCTTTTAAAAGTTATTTTGTTAATCGGCGAAACGTAGTTCGGTAAAATAATACAAATGCCACATGATACATCGATGATCCGAAAATATGTCAATTAATGCATATAGCAATAAAAAATCTTTTTTACAAAAAAAATACTACCGACTGCCAACTAAAAACACTACAAAGTGAAAAATAACTTTCTTTTTCGAAGTCGGTGTCTTTGGTAAGTACCAATTTTTTTCGTTATGGACACCATCATTTTTTATTTTTCACTTTTTAGTTTTACCTATTAAGCAACTTGCCTTTAGTGAGGTACTTATAATGCCAGAATAGATTATCCGAATGCCATGAAACTTGATCATAACCGGTGAAATGAGAGTGTATCAAGGTGAACTGTACACACCTGCGTACCCCTTTAGAGCGTACTGGCGTGATATTATGTTACGAAATGGTATAAACAATAAACAGACATGCGGTTGCAGCAATCCCGAGAGATTTGCCGTCATTTATTGAAGAGTTCTGCTGTATATCTCCGAAGTTCTTCATCAGATCTTCACCAAATTAAAATGGGACCAATTTCGTAACAAACTCTAACAAACAAAAAAAGAATTTTCAAAATCGGTCCACAATTGACGGATATATCGGAGAACATAAACAAAAAAAAAAAAAAATATATACAAGAAGTCGAACATAGAACCTCCTCCTTTTTGGTAAGTCGGTTAAAAAAGACGTCGGTCAATAGTTTTCGGTAAAATGTAAATCGAACAAAAAAAATCTGAAAAGTGATCGGTTCCCATTGAATTGGGTGTGAAATTTACTTTGTCCAGAATTGTTAGTAAAACTTGTATGTTCTTATTTAATTAACTTTTCTAAGCACAAAATTATGGAATATTGGGCTCTTACTTCACATTTCAAAGATTAATTGAACGAATCATTCAAAAACGATTCCAATAGATGGCGTGGTTTTTTATTTCTGAGGCATACCACTCGATTTTTTTAATTTGTATTGTAATAAATTTTGGTACAATTAAACTGTAGAAACGTGCAAAAACAAACAATAAAACAAATCGTCACTGTAATTAAAGAAAAAATTGTTATGAACCGAGTAAATCCTTTAACTTGCAAGTCGCTGCTAACACCACCAATAGACGTGGAACCGAACGCGATCGATGTACTTATAAAAATAATTAGTTTAATCAGACGAAAATCGCTAGTTACGTCGGCACGGTTTCTTTGTATGGGATGAGGCATCTCTATGCTAGTATGAAGAATAAACGCGTTTTCTCGAAATTTAAACCATTGGTTAGCATAATTTAACCATTGGTTGAGTTTTAACTACGGATCAATCCACCTTGCCATATAGATTGATTACTACTACAATATACTAGTTTCAGCCCGCAGCTTCGCCCGTTTGAAAAGTATTTAATAATTCCTAAGGAACATTATACTGGCATAAAAAAATAAAAAAACGAAGCAACCTAAAAAGACGTAAACAAGAACATAATCATGCTGTGCAGTCGGAGGATACATATTCGCAAGCTGGCTGACCAAAACCAGATGTATCCTCCGACTGCACAGCATGATTTTCTTCTTGTTTATGTTTTTTTAGTTCTTAAGCAGTCATTAGTAACATTTTATTTTCATTTTTTTCCGGATTACTTTTAAACATATAAGTGTTTTATATATTTTTACCCTACTGCGGGAGGGTAATGTTTTTGAAATCACCTCTTAAAACTCTTTATATTACACCCCAAACAATTGGTTCTGCAAAAGAAAAATATTGGGTATCCCACAATATAGCGCTTAAAATCTGCCATTTTTCTTTTTTCAATTTTATTGAAACTAGTGACACTCGTAAGAATCATCAAAATCGGCCTACGCGTTTGGTCTCTAGAACGCCACATAGGAACAAACATATATAGGCCAATAAAAACATTACCCTTCTTTGCGTCGCGCAGTCCGGTAAAAGTTAGCCTATGTACTATTCCAGACTATAATCTATATTTGGGCCAAAACTGAAAGGAAACCATTTGTCCTGTTAAGGTCATGTGATGAGGACCGATGAAACGCATGTTACTAAAACAGTTATGAATGTAAATGTGGACGGAGAGTGACGAGAAGGCCAAAGAAAAGATGGATGGACCATCTGAGGAGTGATAAGAAAGAAATAGCAGTCAGTAACAGCGTGATGGGGGACAGGACTGTATGGAAGAAGAAAACATGTTGCATCTACCTCAAGTAACATGGGATGAGGGCAGGCAGATGATGAGTCTATCTCTGGGCCAAATTTCATCCAGATCCGTTGAGCTATTCTGGCGTGATTGAGTAACAAACATCCATCCATCAGTTCATCCATCTATCCAAACTATCACTATTATAATATTAGTAAGATTGTTGTCTAAATAACCCTCAGGTGGCAAAGGTATTGGTGATTTAGTACTTAAACTTATTTTTTTTAAGTAAATATTCTGAATATGAGTATTTTACATGACAATAGGTGTTGCCATTTGGCCAAGCAATAATTGCTCAAAAAATTGCCTGTGTAAAAGCAATAGAATATGCTAGTTTGGTATGGCACGCTCAGCCCAATTTTTTTTTACTATTCTCCTCTGACTTTATTATTGTTGTTGTTGTGTAGTGTGTCAATTAATTTACTGTTTCAATTACTACCAACTATAATAACTGATCCTTTGCATCATATGTTTAAAAATTTGTCTCCGCAAAAAACATGAAACACTCAATGATATATACAGTTGAATTGACATTTCATTGTATTTTTTAGAAATACAATGAAATGTACTATTTTATAATAAAAAAAAATTGGTTCTAGTGTCTTTTCCATATTTGCCTTTGACACACTAAGAAGACGAATTTGTAACTATGTAACTTCTACAAAAATATCCATACCTCAGATTTGATTGGGACCCCAAAATCTACAGCTGCCTGCGTATGTTCTAGTTTGATTTCAAGAGTATCATAATTTGCATCATACAACTTTTTCAGTGTATCTTGGGCCTTATAACATTCTAACACAAATAGTTGGAATGACACCATTTTTTCTTCACAATTCAAGCAAATCTTCGTTGGCAAAGTGTCGTTCTCAAAGATCTAAAACATAAAGATAATATTATGAGTTAAACTGAAATGCTTAAAATTGGTAAGGTATCAGCTGACATGAAAATTATGTTTTTGTTTATATTTTCCAGATATTTTCTCAACAGAACAAAAGCTTGAAATAAGGGACGTTCACTGCTCTCTGTAGGCTAATCACGATAATCAATTTATAGAAATAGAAATAACATTTAATTTAAATATTATCTACAGTCTCTGCAGTGATTTAAATGTTTGCTGCTGTGCTTTGAGTATGTCTATCTAGCTCTGTCTAATAATTGAAACATAAATAAGGTAATACTTACAATGATTTGTATGAAATCTTGTAGTAGTTTAAGAACATTTCTATTACTTTCATCCAATAGATCTTTTGAAAACTCTTCTTTCTTAGCACATAATCTACACAAGTCTTTCACGCTCATAGCCATTTTGGCAAAAACTAACTACTACTAACAATATTATTGGTAAAAGCTATAATATGCACTCGTTTTAAAAACGCATACTTATTTAAATCTTTTAAATATATGTAATCAAAATCAACAAAAATAATATTATTTATTTCCCATCATTGTAACGAACCATCGACAACAACATATGCAACAACATTTTGCTTTGAGACAAAATTTGCGAAAAGTTCGTTCCTTCTGGTTCTTTCATTCCACTATAATTTTTAGTCTACGCCTTTGGCTTGCTTGAAGAGACGGAAACACACAACGTGGCGTGGCGTGTCCTGGTGCCTTCCGACGCAGTCGATTGGCTACAAAACTCGTTGCGTTATGACGTAGGCTGGAACAGAGTCGTTTGATTGGTGGAACCCGCGCCACGCCACGCCACGACCGTAAGTGTGGTTCCGACTGCACCACTATACCATAGACCGACCGTAAACACATGCGACTAGTTAGTAGTAGTTTAATCTTCCCGTCTTCCCGCAGCTTGCTTCTCACAATACGCAGAGGATGCCACAGTTTCCAGAATACAAGCACTGACATAGTTGGGATAGAAAATTGGATTTATTAACGAAAAACCTTCGATGTTTGAGATAACATTGACTGCAGGCTTGGACAGACGGTAGTGAGTGGCCTTGGAGAAGTTGCTTTTGTTACTTGGTCGTATGTAAGAGCTGTGAGAAAAGATTAGTCAACTAGACTCTACGTTACCGAGTTCTAGCTGTCTAGGATGCTTCGGGAGTTCAGAATCACACGATTAAGATTAATGGCACTTAGGGAGGCTCCTCTCATGCAATAAGTGAGAGTGACCTATCTGCTGGATTACGGTTTGAAGAGCCGCTGAACATTTGGAGCCGCCGGAATTTATATTTTGATAGCAAGCTCGGCCAAAAATTGGCAACACTGGTTGCAAGGAAATGAAAAATGGCGTTTGTGTTGTATCAATGAAGATCTGTAAACATACGTATTACTTTGTGCGTTAGTGAACGTATTTGTTGTGGAATTGGACAGCTCTAAGTTTTAATATTTATTAGTGATAACTAGAACGTGGACTAATGAGTTTACTGACCGATGTCTGCCGTGGCTCCCACTATCCCCGGTTGGTGTTAATTTTGTTGCTTCTAAGGAAATCCTCGAACCTTGATATTATTTGAAATCAATAAAATATAAATCACTGCTAAATATTGAAGTTTTTATGATACTTGTATTTTGGTTATGAATTTGCATTCGCATGGATAGTTACACATCATAGAAGTTATCCGTATCGACCTATTTTTCAATTTGACATTGCACCGCGTGACGCGTTGTTACTAAGTCGACAAGTTACTAGTAATGGAAATTTAACTAGAGCTAGAGCTAAGAATGAATGTATATGGATAGAAGTAGAAAAAATATATTTACTAAGCACTTCTTATTATGGTTCTCAAAATATGCCCGTACTCTTGCCTGCGACTTTGTCCGCGTGGAAGTCATTCTTTGTACCATAAAACATAGCCAATGACAATCGTAAATGGTTGTAGCTTTCTATCATTGCAATTGATTTCAGAATTCAATCAGTACTTCCTAATATTTGTTTTCACTTACTTATTTAGGAAAATTAGACATAGTTGGCTAAAATTTAATATTGCTTACTGACAGAAACAGTTAGTACCTTTAGGTTCTTTATAGGTCATGTTTCTTAATTTGTAGTCAACAACAAAGCCCTTTAAATACATTTTGTGTACTAAATCTAATTTCAGCTGACCTTGAATAATAAGTAAAATTAGTTATTGTAATATTTCTTATTAGTCAGCTGATTAGGGTGCATTTCCACCATGTATGTGTAGCCAGGTGTTTGTGTGATACCTTTCAAAATAATAACTTCATACATAGCACAGCTCTGGGGCAAAAGAGCTACACTTCTTCTTCAGGTAAAACAAATGATTCAAAAAATGTGTATGGCCTATCTTGAGTGACTTGTTCTGTATGTATAAGACACTGCTACCTTCTACAGCTTGCTGTAGACTTTGTTCCACCATGTATCATTTCTCCACTCTGCTCCCTCATATGGTTTTGGTGGATAGATTCAAACCCATTTACAGCTTCCCAATACATCATTGGCATAAACACACCCATAAGATGGACATCTGAAGGGTTATTGTGTAACACACAATCAATTACAATCTGATAAGTAATTGAAAAACATTAAAAGAATTATTTATGTTTTTGACCAGACAATTTTTTTAAACATATGAAGCAATGGATTAGGCATTTCTTTCAAAACCCTAAGGATTGTGATAAAAAGATACTTATACAATTAGGTAACTAGCCATTTCAATAGCAACACACATTGGCAAGTTTATTCCCCTTTTGGGTTTTTCAAACAGTTATTGAACTTTTATAATGAGGGAAATTTGAATAAATCTGGATTGATAAAATTGGTATATTTAGGTTACTTGCCCACTTTAACTTTCCACCTTCTATGTTTGCAGTTTTATAAAAATTTTAAGTAAAGAAAAATTTTTAAATCATACACACATACCTTTTAACAAAATACTAATACTTTAGGACAAAGTTATGTGTAATATTTTTAGGGAATTGTAAATGTTTAAAAATTATGGGTACTTCCTCTCCAGGACCCTTTTCAATCTGTGTTAAGCATACTCGCAAATATTTAGTAGAAATTTAAAATTAAATGCTATGTTTATAGGGGCTGACCCTGCAAAGGATTTACAAAAACGCCGTGCTGGCAGTGTTGGGTGAGTTTCTAAGGAATAATATTCACTTTCAAATAAAAAGGGGTCTTAAAGAAAAGCCAACACTTTAGCAATGTATAGTGACAAACATACATTGATAATAATAGTGACTTTATTGAGATATTTAGTCAATTATTTAAAGAATTAGTGGGAGGACTTTATCCAGTAGTGCTATGCCCAGTTACAAAGTAAGACAAATAAAACTATATTACGGTCATTAGCCTAATAACATGAAAACCAATTGTCATCTCATTAATTAGATGATAATACCACACATTTAAAAAGAAGTATCTGACTCTGAAGGTCGCCCCGCCTTTTTTAATTTTAGTTAGAAATAAAAAGGTTACTCTTGATATCAGGCTCCACAAGTGATATACAGAAGTGTATATCCGGGTCACTACATAGACATTTGAAATTATCACAGAATATCTGTTAGTTACTATGGATGATATAACAAAAATAAAAAAGTTCAAAATCTTTATTTTATTTTAATGTTCTAATGAGTTATATCCGCTTTATCGTAAAAACTGTAATTCATAAAAGCATTAAAATATGTTTGTCCAAGTTTGGTTTAATATGTCAGTTTGCATAGAAAATATGTAAAATTGACGACACGTCATTGCATTTACTTTACAATTCCCATAAAGAATGGCGCCTGCGAAAATTATGCACCGTCAGTCAACCTGTTTAATAAAGACACGATTTATGAAGAAATAAAAATAACTTACAAAGGAAAAAACTATCAGTTGTTCAGTACGTTTTTGTTTGCATAACCTGGAAAAGGGTAGAGAACACCTCTTTTAAAGATTAAAAAAAAAGCAGGCAGCTGTATATTAGTTTTGATGGCTCTTTTCTACATAATAAAATTATACTCAACTATTGTATACCTTCTAACCTGTACTAATAAAAATATATTAAATAATTGGAGTATTATGAATATGATGTATTATTGGGCAATTTTCAAAAATATTATCTTCTCATCATAGGTCAGATGAAGACGACGCAAGTGGTGGGAAGTATACAAGGATGGAGGAGGACAATATTCAGGATAAGGAAAGATTTGCAAGGTAAGGCATTCACTATATGTATTTAGTCATGCCATCCCTTATTTTTCTGTGCAGATATTCTCATGCATTTTCTTCATGCTATTGAATTTCGAAAGTTAAAAAAGGGTGCACCTAAACGCATAATGACGCACATTGTTCCCCGAATTTTAAATACAGAATTTGGAAGTTGTGAATCTGTCAAACTCTAACATGAACCCTTGTAAAAATTCAGCGTTTTCGACAAGTTCTCAATTCAGAAAGCGGGTCACAAGTCACTTGAGTTAACTCTCAGACTGCGATTTTTACCCACAGTTGCTTGGTTTTTTAAGAAACACAGTGTACATTACAATGAATAGCTTATTGTCTGAGCAGTTTACAGGTAATTAATAAAAAATCTGCAATGCATCGAAGCCTGCGAATTTCCCATAACCACGACACTCCTCACTAAGTTACTGCGCTAATTGATAATATCCATTTTTTCTTATTGTGAAATATGTGATCCTTTCATTACATTCTAAAAATATAAAACAGAAGTACGTGATTTGGGACCATGCGTACTACCGCGCGGTAATAGAGCATGTCCCACCCGTCTCAGTGCATGGGCAAATAAATGCAATTTCTACGTCCGTCGGAAGTAAAAAAAACAATAAGTTAATAAAAATGTAAAAAAGAGGCATTTTTATTCAGCTTTTGAAAAACATTTAGCTAAGGTGGTAATTTTAAGACTGTTTTTAGGTTTAAAATTAAAGTGTAAATTGTTTGTTCCGCACAATCAAAACGCACGTATAATGAAGTTTGTTAACAATAAGTACAGTATCTAAAGCAGGCCCCCGTCACTCGCATAATCTTAATACGCATACTTTGCAATATCAGCACCTACAGCGCGCAAAAGTCCGCTGTTGTCTTTCGTATAATTATAATTTCGTTTGACAATCAATTTGAAAAACAAACCAACCAAAAGTTTTTCTCGTGATCTTTTAATAATAGTGTTTTTATTTACAGCCGCGAGAACCATTGTGAAATTGAACGTCGTCGAAGAAACAAGATGACGGCGTACATTACGGAACTGTCTGATATGGTTCCAACATGCTCCGCCCTCGCAAGGAAGCCGGACAAGCTTACCATACTGCGTATGGCAGTAGCGCATATGAAAGCCTTAAGAGGTAATAATGCCTAAGGCATTAAGTCTACCATTTTACCAATGTATACAACCACTTTAATTCATCGCATAAGAACAGCACAGTTCCTTTAATAAAGTATGTATACAAGTTTTTTTTATAAATTATTTTCTTATTGCAGGCACTGGCAACACTTCAACGGACGGTACTTACAAACCATCCTTCTTAACAGATCAAGAACTAAAACATTTAATCTTAGAAGCCGCTGATGGATTTCTGTTCGTTGTCAGTTGCGACACTGGACGTATTATTTACGTCAGTGATAGTATAGCTCCAGTACTGAACTACTCTCAGGTATGTGACCATAGATATAATAAACAAGGAGATATGCCCGTAGACGAAAATATATCGGAAAACAGTGTCTCCAGTTTACCCCTTCCACACGGCAACTACTACACATGCAGTTCAGCAAAGGCAATAGATACGCAGTCGCGCACACACCCGCATTTCTTAAATCGGAACGTATTACACAATAAATTATAAACCTTATCCCTTCAAGCACAGCGTGTATATACCAATCACCGTACAAATTACGCACACAAAAACATCGGCGCTATCGTTGTGCTATGCAAAAGCAATTTATTTTACATACACGCTAGTGATTGACTAAATCGGAAAGTTATCGATTCGCCCATTTATTATTGTACAATTTTTTTTGGGTACTTGAAAATAAATAAAAAACGGTATGTCCAGAAAATGTTATAGTTAAAACAAATATGCAGCTAAAAATATAAATTATTGAGTAAATCAAAAAATTCAAACAATCAAAAATCCGGTTACTTTGGTTTAGGCTTTCATAGCGTATTAAAACAGGAGGTATTGTTGAACCCTGCTAGTGCTATGGTGTTTAATCACTGACCGGTAAAGTGGGAGGTATTTGTGCAGCACTTGACACTATTGGGGTTGCATTTTTTGTCAAAAAGTTGATACGCATTTCTCTACCACGCTGTAAAATAATCAATATAAGTAAATAGACATTATTTCACATCGATCTTCCAACCGGGTTAAAACGGTTAACAATTTGAAAAATAAACTATAATAGCAATATATCATTCGATAATCGACATTGTTGTCGATAGCCTACGTTAGTGTATCTGCACAAGCGCATCACTAACTCGTCGCAAGAAGCAGCGGCCGTACTACGCGATGCGTTCGCTTAATAAAGTATCGTTTTGTCATTTTTACATTGCTTGTCCAGTCACTTAGCGACAAACTTAGGTAGTGTTTAAGAAGCAATGTATTTAACGCAAAAATAGTACAGTCGTTGTGATATTTGAAAACAAAATAACATAGTAGAACCAAGAAATATTTTACGATATGTTGTTTTTCATGAATTTAAAGACAAATATAGAAAAATATTTGTACTTACATAATATGGTAAGTGATTCCATGATTTTTAAAGTTTTGGTTTAGGCTTCGGTTTTTACAAGAAACCACTGAACAACACGGCATTCTTTTAATTTTTCACGATCACGGTCGAAAGCGCACTAGTTCGCGGAGACGGCCATTTGTCTATGACATGTACAGTCAGTCCATGTCGCGCGGACAACGACACGCCCCCTTGCCACTTCTCCTGTATTTTATATTTCTATGTATGTGACTTTTTTAACTCAATCATAATATGAAAATAAAATTCAATTTTTAAAACTTGGCTAAAGAATAAACGTATTGCAAATATATGCGCTATATAATAAAACATTATCAACAAATCTTCGTCCCAGGGACTTAAAAATACTTTCGGTTACGGAATTATAAGTGTTACATGTTGAATTGATAACAGAATCAAATATGTAACACTTATGTGTTTTTCAATGTGTTAACCCAAAACACTTACAAAAGTGTATATATAAAGGTAGATGTAGATATAAAAGTGTTAATAAGTGTAACAAGTAAACGCTGCATTGCCAAATTTACTATGTGCTTATGGTAAATAAGCATTAGATAGCCGTAATCCAGTCGCCGTCTGTTACATCCATGCAAAACACGTCATCATCATCATATCTGCCGAAAAACGTCCTTTGCTGGAGATAGGTTTTCCCCAAAGCGTAGCTACATTGACCGGTCCCGTGCGTCTCGCTTTCAGCGTATTCCCGCCACCCTTTCCAGATCATCTGGAGGCCTTCCAACGCAGCGTCTTCCGGTTCGCCGTCGCCACTCCAGAACTTTTCGGCCCCAACGGCCATCCGTTCTGCAAGCAATGTGCCCTGCACACTGCCACTTAAGTTAGGCAATTCTTCGGGCTATGTCGGTATCCCTGGTTCTCTTGCGGATCTCTACATTTCTTATTCTATCACGCAAGGAAATGCCGAACATAGCCTTCTCCATTGCCCTTTGGGTGATTCTAAGCTTTTTGATGAGGCCTATTGTGAGCGACCACGTCTCAGAGCCAAGGGTCATAACTGGCAACACACACTGGTCATCGACTTTCGTCTTGAGACACTGTGGTAAGTTGGACGAGAAGATACCGCGCAATTTCCTGCCGATTCGGTTTCGACGGCTGACCTCTTTCTCGAACTTGGCCCCACCCAATAGGATCGTTTGTCCCAGGTAGACATAGTCGTCCACAACTTCGAGTGTAGTCTCCGACCTTGATAGGAGTAGATGTAACATGAGCATTCAACATTACCTTGGTTTTGTCCATGTTCATTTTAAGACCCGCTCTTTCGAAAGCTCTACTGAGGTCATCGTGCATTGTAATGAGGTCCTCCATGGTCTCAGTCATGAACACTATATCGTCGGCAAACCGAAGGTCAGTGATGAACTCACTATTGACGTTGATGCCTAGCCCTGTCCAGTCCAGAACCTTGAAGACATTCTCAGTGGAGCGGTGTTCGGTTCAGTTCTCAGTTCAGTAATCTCGTAAAGTCGTTTCTTTAATACTTTCGGTATTAAAGCGGCGGAGGTCGCTTTTCAAGGACTTTGAGATCTTTTTATTAAGCTGCCGGTATTTCAACGCATCGTCTGAAGACTGCAGGATCATCTCACGCCTCTCCTTCATGAGCTTGAGAGTAGGATCAGAGAGCTTTTTGTTTATATCTGTACGGTGGGTCTTGAAAAACTTAGAACCGACCGTATGGACAGCTTCCACGAACCCATCGCTGTATTCGTCCACGGAGTTCCCTAGGCACTCGAAACGATTCTGAAATTCGAGCTCAAGGCTATCGGGGATTTGGATCCTGATCTGTGCTAGACGGAGCGCAGACTTCATCATCTTGATATTAATGTTCAATGTGCCACTTAACATGCGGTGATCGCGCCCGGTTTTCGCTGAATTGATCATAGAATCATCATTGAACATTTGCTTTTTGGTTGACATGATGAAGTCGGTCTCGTTTTTAGTTGCACCATCGGGGCTCTGCCAGGCTCTGTGGTCAAGCAAAACATGTGATCCGAAGTATTTAAAATAATCGTGATATAAAAGTCAAGTTTATTTGACTCCAATGGATCAATAAATCCTTTCTTTAAAAAAAAAACCTCGACTGGATGAGTATGACAACCATCCTAAAATCAACTGCTTACCACTTCAACAAGAAACTGTGCGTCTTGAAATTCCCACATTACTTGAAGATGTAATCTATACATATAAAATGCTTTGTCCAGAATGACTGACTGACGGATCAACGCACAGCCTAAACCGCTGATCGTAGATACCTGAAACTTGGAGGGTGTGTTCTTTCTATGACGTAGGCATCCGATAAGTTAATTTTTACATTACAAATGTTTTCATGTTATTTTATTTTAGGGTGAGTGGTACTCATCTTGCCTATATGACCAAGTTCACCCAGATGATGTAGAAAAAGTGAGAGAACAGTTAAGTACTCAAGAACCACAAAACACGGGTCGTATTTTGGATCTTAAGACTGGAACAGTGAAGAAAGAAGGTCACCAATGTAAGTAGCCTATAAATGTTTATATAGTATTCAATAATTAACATGATTTAATATAATAATATTAATTTCAGCATCCATGCGCCAAGTAATGGGTTCTCGTCGTGGTTTCATCTGTCGTATGCGCGTCGGTGGAACCGCAGAAGGTGCTCACCTAGGAAGACTGCGTGCTCGCAACTCGCTAGGCCCCTCACACGATGGGCATAATTATGCCGTTGTTCACTGCACTGGATATATAAAAAATTGGCCTCCTACAGGTAACATTGTACATCTGTGAAACTGTTTTGTACTGTTTCCAGTTACTCTATCAAACCATTCATTTAATCACAATGTAACATAGTCTTAGATATGGTTTTTAAGTCTCGGATAGTTCATGTCATGTGCGTTTTGAGATGCACAGCCGTATCTGACTCGAGGGCACAGGTCGCCAAAACCAAATTAGTGTAAAATTTAAAGACAGCTTAATCTGCAATATTATTGAAGGTTACAAACTCGCGCAGTATTTGAGCGGCACATGAGGAAGTGTTTACAAAAAACACGAAGGGTGTGTCGCCAGTTTTTGAAAGGGTTATAACTCCAAAATAATATAATTTGTTGATACTTAACATTTGCTATGAGTTCTATGTCTTAAAAACATAAAGAAACATAGTTTTATGTATGTTGGCATATCAGATCTTTTTCCAGGTATGCAGATGGATCGTCCCATTCAGGAAGAACTTGATACATCTCATTGTTGTCTAGTTGCGATTGGAAGACTGCAGGTACCTATATTTTAGTGGCTTGGAAATATTAATGGAAATATCATAAGCCAAATACACGATTCATTGTTGTTTTTATAGGTGACGTCAACGCCAAACTCTTCAGAGAATAGTTTATGTAGTGGCGGAGTAGAGTTTGTTTCGCGTCATTCAGTGGATGGTCGTTTCACGTTTGCGGATCAACGTGCAACACAGGTTGTCGGGTATGCGCCTGCCGATCTACTGGGCAAGCTATGTTACGAGTTCTATCATCCAGAGGATCAACAGCACATGAGAGATAACTTTGATCAAGGTAACTTGATTTTACCATTTACTATAACTTGTATTATTGTAACAACACGAAATCCATCTCTCATTAATCAATCTTTTTTTAATAATCTTTATTAATTACTAACATGATTTATCAATCACTAGCGACTTGCCTCGGCTTCGCCTGTGACAAAATCTTCCTCGATTCTCTGTTTTTCTATTGGTGAATACCGCATGAAACTCCGTTCACCCTCAGTTTCCCAGCTCAAAATTATCGCAGAATTAATGTGACAAATTGTCAAGCACGCGATATCTGCTGTGATTATAGAGGCTGTGGAAAATTCATTCAACCAATCACAGCAGATAACGCGTGCTTGACAATTTGTCACATTGATTCTGCGATAATTTTGAGCTGGGAATCTGAGGGTTAGTAGTTTTTGAATTTATCGCGAACAGACGCGGCAGGGGACTTTGTTTTATAATATGCAGTGATAGAGATGGTGCAAGTTCTCCGCTATATTATTGTATTTGCAGGCAATAACCATGTTAAATTTCTTGTTTCAGTATTGAAATTGAAGGGTCAAATCATATCTCTGATGTACCGGTTTCGCACCAAAAGTAGAGAGTGGGTTTGGTTAAGAACTTCGGCCTTCGCCTTTTTAAACCCTTACAATGATGACGTGGAATACATCGTTTGCACTAACACACTAGCTAAGTATGTTCGTTATTTATTTATTTATTGTATTAACATTTGTTGTTTTTCGTAAATTCGACTTACATGTTGTCTGTTTTTCTAGCCGGTCGTTAGGAAGCACTACTGGTGAAGCGGCTCCAGAGGAAAATTATGATTACCATCTCCGTCACCGTGACGTATATCAACAATCACAAGCGCCTAACCTTCACCAACAACACCACGCCCCACCAGGTAATTATTGGCACTTGGAAATCACTGAGAATTTGGTTAGTTAAGTTAAGACGGGTTGGTGTCTGCAACTCCACGTCTTAGCGCGTATTTTGCGTTAGAGAGTTGCGTCATTTGCGAGAATTGTTTATTTTGAATAAGACCCCATATTGCGCACATTTTTTTTTTAAGAATATGTCAAGTACCTACACTTTTATTAGATTTTGGTTTTTAATTCTGGCTTACAACAAGTTATATATGATTTTCAGTGCTGTGTTCTCCAAGGTTTTAACTGATTTGATCAGATCTTCAGTAATCTCTTTCTGTTCGGATTTAAAGATGAACGTAGATCGCAATGTACGGATTGGATACATGTTGATTCATACCAGCCATGAAATAACTGTGTTTTACTTGCTTGTATCAGTGACGGGCGGCGGCGGCGTGGCCGCGCGGTCCCCGGGCGAGGCAGGCGTGGCGCCGGCCGCACCAGCGCCCCCGTACGCGCCGCACTACGCGCCCGAGTACTCGCCGCACCGCCCCACCAACACCCCGCCGCACACTACTTGGACTACTCTACGCACTGTAAGTATTACGTGCACATTTACACGAAACTAATTACTTATTATACCATAATAGGCAGGACTAGTATTAGAATAAGGTTTCGGGGGGCTTTTGTTGGGTGGGAACCCCTACCCTGAGATTTAGGCAGAGGTGTAGTATAGTTCGCCCGCATTTTGCCAGATATGTATTATTTTTCGGTAAATAAATATATGTTACGGATTTTTTTATTTTTAATAGCACTGGTGGAACATCACCCTGCCCCACTTCTTCGTAATTGTATAGATGTAATGCACTGTTCCTACCTACTATATTCGTTTTGACAGAGCGGCGGTACCGGCGGCGAGAGCTACGCGTACAGTGGAGAAGCAGCAAACAACGCGGCGGATGCGTCGCCGGCGCGCTCGCCGCCCGCGCCCGCCTACCTACCGCCCGCCGCGCATTACCACCACAATCACCACCCTCACCCCTCGCACGGTGAGTACACTCCTAAATATCTCACAGTGAAAACATAGATGAAGATGAAATGTGCAGTCAGTTCAATCAAGGTGGAATGACAATTCACTTCAACTTCACTCCACCTAAGTTTTCATGGTGAGGTGTTGACAGAATAGACCGGATGTAGCATACACCGAACACGCGTACGGCTGAAAAAAAACGGCGTGCGGCTGCTGTTAAGGCAAAGCATTAACATTAGAAGATGTAACTGTGTGTGCCTAGCGGTATGTTAAACCTAATGTTTAGGTCAAGGGAGTGTGCCAGCACCTGAACCAATTCTATTTTGAAACCATCTGTGTAGGTGCGTACTTCGTTGGCGCCTGACTGATCCCTTTGGAAACGTTGGAGTCTGCTGATGGTGGTCGAGAGTTCCGTCCTCGTCCACCAAACCGGAGCGTCATAGGCCAACATTAGCCTGATCACCGCTGTGTATAGCCACTGAGTAATCTTCGGAGAAAGCCCTCATGTTTTTTTGCATTATAAAAAAAGATTTTTAAGTTTGAAGCCAAGATGCTTGTTCCAGAGCAGTTTGCTATCAAGGATAGCTTAGATTTATAGGATAGATTGGGGGTGCCCGAGTACTTGACCTCTTCAATTATTAGTGTATATTATTTCTGTAACGAAATGTTTTGGAAGCCTTTGGGGTCCAAGGATTCGTTTGTTAGTGAACATTATTAGTTCTGTTTTTGAGGGGTTAATCGATAGTTCGTGCTTTGTGCGCCAACCATTGGTTATTTTGAAGGCTCTTCTCATTAGATCGCATATGCTTTTCTCCGCGAGATCAGAATTGCTATATCATCTGCGTATACCACCTAGTACAGACTGTTGTTGACCTCTGCGATGAGCTCATTTACGAATAAATTCCACAGTAGCACCAAAAGAAAGCCATCCGATACAGGATAAACTTTTGAAGTTATAGCATACGGAAAACTTAAGGAAAACCACAAAATTCTTGTTTATTCTTCTTACGTTATACCTACCTTATTAACCTAAAGTCATTGATTGTTCAAAATGATGGTCATTAGTCTCAATACATAGCTGGATACGACGACTCAAGAATGTACTACATTCAGCGTAACAATAATTTTGATTCCATTTCGAATATTCTCCAAAGATTTTTTTATGTCATCAATTGCATGATACGTTACTTCCCAGATGTTTATCCTTATTAACGACCTTGTTAGCTCATAGGTGGGAAATAAGTGGACTGTATACTTTAGGCAAATGTGGATTAATTTAATTTAATTACAAATCAACTGTCCCGGTCAAACAATATTATGATTTTAAGAGAGAGGTGTCGACAGTCCCGGTGGAGTCCGTTGAAGTGAGTGGTTCGCCGAGCCGGGCCGCGTCGCCGCCGCGCTGCGTACTCGTACACCGATGCCGTCACGATATGTGTGTGCGTAGACGGTGCGATGGGATGTATTCCCAACATGCTGCCCGAGTTGTAGCGATGGCTTCAAGAAATCTGGAAGGGGGCAGATATGAGAATATCTGTGATATCCAAATGATGCTCCTCTTTGATCACCTTAGTGGCCTCCGATCCTTACTATCGGATGGTGTAATAATACAACGTGTTTTGTTTCTAAAATCAACGAGTTCGATTCAAATGATTATTGATTTCTTTGAATACTGATTTCTCAAAAATCGAGTGATGCAGTCATAGTTTTCATCAAAAATGTTTTTCGCTATTCCTCCTAGTTTCGGCTTTGGCCATTCAAGCTCACTTAAAAAACTCACCTTGTCTAGAGTAGAAAGTTAATGCGGGCCCTGGAGGGCAATTGCCCTAAATATTGATTTAATTTTTACTTTAACTTTTTATTTGAAAAATAAGTAAACCTATTTATAATAATTTATTATTAGAAACCTGTTTAAAGTTATGAAACTTATCTGCTAACTTAAGTAGTATTTGTATGCTCAAACCGGCGGCGCGCGCTATGTTGCAGGCATGTGGTCATGGCAGGGAGGCGCGGGCGGCGCAGCGGGCGCTGGTGCGGCCGAGGGTGCGCACGCGCCGCACGAACTGTCCGACATGCTGCAGATACTGGACCAGAGCGGCACCGCTACATTCGAAGACCTAAACATAAACATGTTCAACTCGAACTTTGAGTAAACTTTCTTGTATAAACTATGTACCTTAATTGAATCGTGAATTTAAGGACTGAGAAGATGCTGCGCTTTTAACGATAATGTTTATAACGATAACGACGTCATGGCTTTATAAATTTCTGCATTTCTCACTTACATCAGCAAAGTACAGATTTTCGGAAACGTTCGCCTACGTAACTTTAATATTTCGATTGTAGAGTCAGGTTCTATAGCACCTTAATAATTCTTAGTACATACCAGTAAAGTGTGAAATACTTTTGATACAATAATGTCAACAGCTCTGTTGAAAATAGAAAAGTTATAACATTAGTTGTAAGCAGTGCCTATGATAATATCAAAAATGATCATTAAGATATAGTTAGAATATGTAAATAATAATTGTCAGTGAAAAAAATTCATAAGTTGGTTTAAAATCATTTTATAAGCAAAGCAGTAGTATATGTTATCCCATTTTATGTTTACTGACCCTAATCGAAATATTGGAATCCGAGGCTGCATAAAGGTAATTCTGCATAGTCTCTAATTTCATACTTATTACATTTAGCTTTGCTACAGTTAAATGCTTATTTTTTACTGTGTAAATAGTATCTAATTTTTGGCAGCTACCTTTATTTGCACAGAGTGTGTGTGGAGATTTTTATCAACATTTGACTATACAGAGTTAGCTTTACTGGTACATTATTCTTGTTAGTTTCCGTGAAATCGCGTGTTTTTACCATATTCAAAGGTTTACGCGATTTCCGTTCAAATGGTGCAACTAGCAAAATTAAGTTAAATAAATTGTTTTGTAATAATGTTATAGGTTGTATTTTAAGTTATGATTAAGACTCATTAAGAATATAGGATTATGACTAAGTATTATTTTTTTAGATAAACAAAATGTATTCACCATTCCACTAAATTGTCATTAAGAAATTCAAAAAAATATATACAGTTTCCGTTACGAAACCAAAGACATCCGTGTATTATGAAGCCTTATTGCTATACTTGTACGCCACAAATGAATGTGAGCCGTAGCTTAAAGTTATCGTGCTAATGCGTTGGCCACATTAGAATCTTCATAGTCTTTTTATGGTTTTATGTATCATTCAACGTGTGATACTGGAACGCTGGGCGATCTTTTGCTACAATACCTCACTGGCTGGCAATAGGGTGGTTGGTAACATCTACGTGTATCGTGTCGTACCGGGAAGTTTTATAACGATAGACACAGAAGAGTTAGGACCCAGCATTACGTCGAAATGGTTTTGCTAGTTTATGATTAGACGTTTTGTATTTACATAATACAGCCAGGCTAGAAGATATTATAATTAACATATTTTAATAGCTACAACAATGCTAATATACTCGTTTCTATTGGTTAAAGTAATGCTCTCTCCTAGCCATGGGCTATATTTCCTTTCATGGGCTAAAAAAGCAATAATCGCCATTCACGACCTGGTCTGCTTTAGTACAGACCAGTAAATACATATTAGTTACGGACTAATATGTATTTAGTGAAGACTCTCAGTTCAAATTCATCGAATATGTGAATATTTCATAAGAACACTACGTTTTCGATCAATTTTAACTTAGAGAGTTGCCCTGAATCTTTAATGGATCAGTATGTTGGGCCATTTAGTCAAAATCCTTCTGAAAGTGGACTCCGTCAAATCTTTAGAATGCTGGTAAAGCAAGGAAGTTTCTTCTATAAGTAATTTTGAACAAACTGTTTCAAGAAATTGCCATTGAACTGTTTGGCACTGCATTTCCAAGGGTTGATGATGACTTCGGTAAATACACTGATACACAAGATAACTGAGGACCCGAAAAGCCATACGACCCCACTCCCTCCGAGAGTCGAACGTCAGAGTAACATTGACATTTCGGTTGCTCGGTTATGTTGACCGTGTAGTACAGGTGTGACATTTTTTTTCAAACCGTTCTACTGTGCTCATTTTTCAAAAAACAATAAATGTTCACAGGCTACTTTGAAGGAATCACCTTAACCGAGCCTAAAGTATAACTTAAATAAAAATAGCCAGCTCAAACAATTTTTAGACAAGCAATAAAATTATTGATTTATAATTAGACATAGTTCTGCCAAAATGTACCAATAAAATTTTTTTAATACTTCAAACTGTTTCTAATACTATATCTTTATTTACAGAAATAGACATAATTCGATGGGGTTCATTAGAAATAGACCAAAGTTAGCTCTGCCTAAATGCAACCAACCAACATTGAAAGGCAGAACTAAATAAAATATATTCTGGCTAGAGCTATGTCCAATTTTAGAATTTAAACATTTTATAGTTTTCAAATTATGCCTAATTTAAGATTATAATGGATTATATTTTATGTAAGTTATGCATTAAGAAACTTGTTTTATTATGAGTAAATAATTTTTATTACCTACTTTTATTTGGTTGAATAGGTATACCAGAATTTTGTAAAATGAATTTTTGATTAAAAATTAACGATATGGATATCATGTTTTATTATTATTGCAACTACATGCCTACCGTTTAACTGAGACGGTGCATAAGGTAGGCCTTCTCCTCCCCCTTTTCACTCAAAATATGTCAACGAAACATAAAAGAAAAGCTGAACAGCGACAGCACTCCGTCACTCAAAGTGCATCTCAGCAACATAAGAGGTCTGCACTCTAATCTCGAAGCAGTCCATCACCAGCGCTTCTTTTCCTTTCGGAGACGCAGATCGGATGTCCGTCAGACTTGTCGTACTTATCATACCCAGGGTTTATCCTGGATCACAATTTTAAACCACTCGCGGGTGTATGTTGTACGCCCGAGACTACATCTGCTATCGGCGTTTCCGAAACATTGAGGACTCTAGGTTTGTCGTGCTCTGGGCACAGGCATGGATATAATTATCTACGCCTGTGTCTACCGATCGCACAGTGGAGATCAGGAGACAATCAGGCTCACAGAACATCTGTGTAAGGTGGCTGACACGGCACAGCAGCGGTACCCTTCTGCACAATTAATGATACTGGGGGATTTCAATGCCCACAACCATGAGTGGCTCTTCCCACACCAGTGCACTGATCATGATGGGCGAGAGACGCGAAAGCTTGCGCTTGCGTTAAATCTCACCCAACTGGTCCAGAGAGCAACAAGGGTGCCGGATGTTGATTCGCACAATTGCTTGGACCTTTTGCTGACAACAGATCCAGACCGCTACTCTGTGTCAGTATCTTTACCTTTGGGTTGCTTCGACCATTGTGTGATGTTCTGCTGTACAGACCACCATCTTTTAGTCTATTTACGTTTTATAATAGGTACTATACAAATCACACTTTTATAACTTTTGAAATTGTTTCAACTCATGTCACTCACTTTTATGTATTCTTTGATACTGTTAGCACCTGAAAAGCATACTTTAAGTTATCTCTAAAGGTCTTAGCCTGACAGGAGTTTTTGGTGGGATTTTTTCGAGTGAAGTTCAGCGCAAAGATTACTAGTATGTTCAGCGGCTGTTTTATTATTTGCGATTTAATTCCTAGTGGATGTTGTGATATAAAATTGGTGTAGTTTTGTGTCTCAACTGTCTACGCAACTGGACAATATGTGAAATCATTGACGGAAACGATCTCGGGATATTGTAGCGGTGAATTTTATTGTAGTATTGGCTACAATAAGGCTGACTCGATACAATTTGCTGCCAAGTGCCAATTATTCCAAAAAACATTAGAATCTGTTACATCCGCATTTTAGTGCTTACCAAAGAATGTTAAAACCCACATATGTATCCGACTGAAAGACTTGTATCCATGGTCATAAATAATAATTAATAAAAAAATAAAATAATAGTCTGACAGCAGTGACACTGACAGCCAGCCGTGTTCTTGGCAAAAAATGCAGAATCAAATCAGATTCCTATGAGAAAATTTGCTTAATTTGTAAACAATATTGATTTTGTAATTATACAGTGTTCTTATGGTGTTATTAGAGTTTAATCAGTGTGAATAAAGCCGTATTAAATATGGCTAGATTGGGAAAAACAGCGCAAGAATTTATTCAGGACTCTTTTTCACCCATAATCGCAGTTCTGTGCAGTCCAAAAGTAGAAAATGTCGTATCTAAGAATAATTTGTCTTTTACTGAAATGTTACTACCCTTCACTACACTGGACTGGGAAGGTAAGCTTAACGTTTCTTGTTTTATTGTAGTTCTATTGAGGGTGTTGTTCATTGCTTTCACAGGCTGTTTAAAATGTTTTACTTCATAACTTTTTTGGGGGTGGAATAGGATTGCTCCTGAAAAGTCTTCACCATAGCTAATTTTATATTTATTTGGTTTAAATTGTTTAGGTTCAACCTGTGTCTGATATAAATGAATTAATAATAATAAAATATTTATTGCAGTGGTTGGTTACCCTTTTAATATGATTATACTCAGTGTAATTTTATATTATCATGTTCTTTACTAACTTACTAAGCATTCTTCTTATTAACTTTGTGATTGTTGCTGTTGTGTTTCTAACAAATAAATGTTTTCTATTCTATTCACATACATACACCTTTTTCCATGGGGGTAGGCAGATACTATGGAATTGCACCTGCTACAATTGTTACATACTTCTTTTGCTTCTATAAATTTGGTAAATTATTATATTTTTACAAATGTTTTGGCTTTGGCAAAAATGAAGTTCACCTTAACAGGGGTTGCCACCATATTTTATGAACAATTAGTGTTTTGGTCCAGCTTTGCCTGGGTCATATTAATTTATAGTACCTTACAAATGGTGAAAGTTTTTTTTAAATGGGTGTAGTGTTCCAGAGATTACCAAAATTCGGGCTTGGGGAGAACAAATAGAAGATAAATTATTATTATTTATTTGTAAAAGTAGTAATTTTGTTTTGCTATTTTTGTGCAGTTGCAAGCTAATTCAAAACATTTACTATTTCCCAACAATTATTTTGATGATGGGTCCTATTAACTAGACCCTGTGTGCTTTCAGACTTGCTTCATGCTTAAGGTCAAGCTTGTCAGCCATTTTTTTTTTTTTTTTTTTCTATGTGGCGTCTCACAGTTCGGTCAAAGTGACCGGATACTGCTTAACCGGACTACCCTGTGGAGACTAAGCTACATTATAGCCTCCAGCCCGGCTTGATTGTCAGCCAAATTAAATTATGCCTTTTATATCTTTGGTTGGTGATCACCATTTCTTGTAAAGTTCATTCCATTGTATCGAAAATAAAAACTGGACAGAGAAAGTTGGTCACAAAGAAGATGAATACTCCAAGCCTTCCAGTTAGTGTGCGCGATGCTGAGACATGTAAATCAGGATCACCCCTTTCTTTTACTTTTAAAGTAATAAAATCTGTGATTGAATGTTAGAAGAGGGGTAAATCACCTGGTCATGATGGGCTTAGCATTAAGCACCTTCAAAATGCTGAAATGCATCTATCAAGAGTGTTGACTATGTTGTTTAATTTACACCCAGTTACATGACACAGTTTGGTTTTCGTGCTGAGCTATCTTCCAATAGTGCTATACTTGCATTGGAGCATACTGTCAAATATTATACTGACAGGAAATCTGTGTATGCTTGTTCCCTGGACCTTTCTACTACCTTCTAACTGGGTTTCTTATAATGTCTTATGGAAGAAGCTTGTGAAGGCAGATGTTCCAACTGGGTTAGTGTCCACATTATCTTTTTGGTATGGCAAGCAGAGGAACTTCGTCAAATGGTCTAACGCATTGTCTGACCCATATAAACTTGAGTGCGGAGTTAGGCAGGGATGTCTAACTTCCGCAAGGCTTTTTAATATTTATATCAATAAACTGCTTGTTGAGCTCAGCAGCACGCATGCCGGATGCCATATAGATGGAGCTTTCCCATGTTACTTGGGGTTGACGCAACACGTTTTCTTCTTCCATACCATCCTGTCCCCCGTCACGGTATCACTGACTTCCTTTTCTTTCATATCACTCCTCACACAATCCATCCATCTTTTCTTTGCGTCCCCTCCCCCTCCATCCAGCCACATTTATATTCATAACTCTTTTAGTAACATGCTTTTCATCCCTCCTCATCAGATGACCATACCAGGACAAACGTTTCCTTTCAACTTTTCTGTCACTAGCGCCACTTTCAAACTTCCTCTAATACTCATTTCTCACTTTATCCATTCTAGTCACTCCGCACATCCATCTCAACATTCTCATCTCTGCTACATGCAATCTCTTTTCATCCATCTTTTTCACAGCCCAACATTCTGATCCATACAGTACGACAATTCTAATCATGGACTTGTAGATTTTCCCCTTTAATTTTAGGGGCATCCTTGGGTCGCAAGTTGTTCCAGTGACCTGTCGCCATTTCACCCATCCCGAGTTGATCCGGTGCGTTACGTCTCGGTCTACTTCGTCATCCCCTTGGACAAGCGACCCTAGGTACCGGAAGTCGGAGCACATCGGTATTGGTATTCCAGCGAGAGCCAGAGGCACGGAACTGGAGAGACCGCACAGTTCAATCTTTCAATGTGAATGTGTTGCCCTAACACAGGCCGCTACTGCTGTAAAGCGTTTAGGTATCCATAACTATGGAATCAGATTCCTATCCGATAGTCTGGCAGTGCTCAAAGCCCTAGAAAACAAACAAACCAACAGCAAATTAATCTTTGAATGCCACCTTGCCCTGGAGAGTATATCGAAATCCAATCGAATCACCCTACAGTGGATCAAGGGACATAGTGGGTCTTTAGGCAACGATGCCGCGGATGAACTTGCAAGGAGGGGTTCTGAGATGATAGTGCTAGGCCCGTACCCACTACTCCCCCTGCCTTTCTCACAAATTCGTGCATGGATCTGCCAAAGATCGATCGAACTGCATAACAACAGATGGTCACGGGCTACAGACTGTAGACAGTCAAGAACAGCCCTACCGAATGTAAACCCGCGATTAACCAAAAAACTTCTTAGCTTAAGTAGAAATAACCTCAGAACAATCATAGGGACAATTACGGGTCATACCCCTCTTAACAAACATCTTTTTAACATAGGCGCCACAGACAGCCCACTTTGCAGGGGCTGTTTTAACGCCGAGGAATCAGCTGCCCATGTCATCCTGGACTGCGAGGCCGTGGTTTCCCAACGTGAAGAAATCCTCGGAACGGTGAGGTCGCTCCGCGAAGCCTGTGAAGCCCCCAGGAGGCTTCTGTGCTTCTGGACGGAGCTAGGCTGGCTACTTTAGCCGGTAACCCCACGCACAACGGACCAAATGGGAGTCTAAGTGCGGAAAAGGGAGTCCCTCTTCTATTCTATTCTATTCTATTCTGGAGAGACCGCCAAAATCGCAGAACAAGTAATCGGTTTTAGTTCTGCTCAATTTCAAGCCAACACTCTCCAGTCTGTGCCACCACATCTCCAATCTGCTCTGGATCTCTAGGCCACTCTCGTAACAAGCACAATGTCATCGGCAAACAGCATACACCAGGGTGCCTCTTCCTGTATGTCCGACGTCAGCGCGTCCATTTTCATCAGGAAGAGGTAAGGACTGAGAGCTAACCCTTGGTGCAAGCTGACTGCCACACTGAAGCTGCCAGTAGTTCCCACTCTAGATCGGACTTGGGTACTGCATCGATTGTACATCGCTCGGACCAACTGTACATACTTCCCAGGCACACCTTTCTTCTTAAGGGCCCACCACAAAACCATATAGATGGAGTATGTTTAAATAACTTAAGTTACGCAGACGACATGGTGCTGCTGAGCCCTACTATCAGTGGAATTAGAAAATTTCTCTCCATTTGTGAAGGATATGCCAAACAGCACGGGCTAAAATATAATCCTACAAAAAGAGAGTTGTTGGTGTTTCGAGGTAGGAATAAAAAGCCAATATTTGTTCCTCCTGTTAAGCTAAATGGTTCACTTTTGCATAGAGTACCCACTTTAAATATTTGGGCCACATTGTTACGGAGATTTAAAAGACGACTTGGACATGGATAGGGACCGTAGGGCGCTGGCTATGAGGGGAAATATGGTGTGCAGAAGGTTTCATGGTTGTCAAAGTAACTCTTTTTAAGGCCTTCTACCAAATATTTTACACCAGCAGCCTTTGGGATAACCATACCCTAAAAGCAGACAATGCCCTGCGCATTCAATACAACAATGTTATTGATACTTCCATCTTACTGTAGTGCGTCAGGTATGATCGCTGATGCGCACACTGACAATTACTTTGCGATAATGCGGAAGAAAGTTGCGTCGTTAATATCCAGAGCGAGGAGGGGAAGCAGAAACAGCCTTCTGAGGATGTTTGCAGAGAAGCTAGATAGGCCTATGATGGAGAGGTTTATCAGGCTACATGTTGGCAACAAAGCCTGTTAATCCTTCCTGTAATTGTGGTTTTCTTTGTTATTTTTTAGTGTTCCTGCATGTTACTAACGTAGTTTTTAGGTAAGATGTAATACTAATACCCCATTGGGCCTTGATGCCTGACATTTTTTTTATTTATCAATGCACTATGTATAATGCCCGGACATTATAAATCAAGTCAAGTCAAATCGGGCAATGCAATTAATGAATACTGATTTAAACTTCTATATTTATCACATTGTCTGGTCATTATGAATATTGCTACGTAATGGTTGGTCAGTTCGATAATTATGGTCACTGAATTAGTCCAAGAGCAAGTGAATCGAGCTCGAGAGCTTAGGGCACCCCGACACGGATAATTATATAGTTTAGACCTTGCAAACAGAAATAAAGCCTTCTCCGTCGACTTTGTTGCTTAACCTTTTGAGCGCCAATCGGTACAGAACGCGATGTGTGCCCCAGCGTGTATATTCCATGTATAAGCTAAACACACATTAATATTATTATAGATTTTGCTTGGCCACATTACTCGCTTCGTTTCTGGATACGGCGCATCGCATTCAAACTAAGAACGCAGTTTTTGGTATGTTCTGTATTCTGAGATATCATACGAGGGCTGCTGCACTAAAAGTATCGGGAATGGAATATTTCCACTGTTCCTGTCATATTAAAATCTTTTTAATTGAAAACTCCTTGGTTTTAAAAATCGAATTCCATTTATTTATTTAAAATAAGATTCTCGGTCTTGTCAAACTTGTTTAGTCGTTGAGAAAATGGAATTGACTCGAGAAAATTCAAGAGCGATGATTTATTATGACTTTCGAAGTAGTTTAACACAAAAACAGTGTGTTGACCGGATGATTTCTGCATTTGGTGATGAAGCCCCATCCAAAACCACAATTTATCGCTGGTTTGCTGAATTTCAACGTGGACGTGTCAAGCTCAGTGATGATCCCCGTCAAGGTCGTCCAAAAACTGCAGTCACACAAGAAAACGTTGATGCTGTGCGTAAGCTGATTGAGGAAGATCGACATATGACATACCGCGAAATTCAGGCAACTTTAGACATTGGCATGAGTCGAATACAAGTAATCTTGCATGAACAATTAGGTGTAAAAAAGTTGTTTTCCCGATGGATACCGCATTCGCTCTGTGAAGAGCAAAAAGCGGCTCGCGTTACTTGGTGCGTCAGAACTCTCGAAAGATTCCACGCAGAATCCTCAAATGCTGTATACAACATCGTATCAGGTGACGAATCCTGGATATACGCGTACGAAACCGAAACAAAAAACCAGTCACGAGTTTGGGTGTTCGAAAATGAGTTAAAGCCAATAAAAATTGTTCGTTCACGGAGTGTTGCAAAAAAAATGGTGGCCACGTTTGTCTCCAAAACCGGCCATGTTGCGACTATTTCTCTTGAGGGACAAAGAAAGGTTAATGCAGAATGGTATGCTAGCATTTGTTTGCCACAGGTCGTTTCTGAACTCCGTAAAGAGAACTGCAACCGCCGCATCATCCTCCATCACGACAATGCTAGTTCTCACACCGCGCACAGAACAAAAGAGTTTTTAGAGCAAGAAAACATAGAATTATTAGACCATCCGCCGTACAGCCCCGACCTAAGCCCTAATGATTTCTATACTTGCCCTAAAATAAAGAATAAATTGCGTGGTCAGAGATTTTCATCGTCTGAAGAAGCTGTGGACGCCTACAAAACGGCCATTTTGGAGACCCCAACTTCCGAATGGAATGTTTGCTTCAATGATTGGTTCCATCGTATGGAAAAATGTGTCAAATTTCGCAGAAAATACTTCGAAAAGCAATAAATACATTTTTAAATAGTAATGTTGTGTCACTTCCTTGATTCCCGAAATTTTCAGTGCCGCCCTCGTACTAATTTCGCAGGTGCCTACTTACGCCGATCTAATTAGGTTATTGAGCGAAAATATTTTTTTTATATTTTGTTACCGTTAAGTAATTTACAATAATCTCTAAATCTTTATCTGATGTACTCTCGTATTTATCGGATTCAGCTTCCAAAACCACACCTAGTAGAATTTTTAAAAGTTCTTCAGAACTTAATTCATTAGCTTCACTAATTTTTTTCATTTTTTATATCGATAACAATCCTCAACTGCGCTGCACTATCTAACACTGACATTGGTCTAGGACGACGTGACGGTGTCTTCTATTGATATCCATGGCGCATGAGGCACTGATATCTATTAGTTTCGTAGTGACGGGATCTTTCAATCGATATCAGTATTAACCAAAGTACGGCAGTTTGTGTGTATTAAAAGATTCTAGTAAATACATGTGTAAGGGCTAGCAAAATTACGTACAGTAATTTAAAGGATCGCAATTTTTTTCAAAACTCAAGATTTCGATTCGAAATAAAATTGTTTTTTAAACTTTTAGTGTATATCGACAATTTAGAAACTTAATGAAGTAATCACAACACTAGACGTCTTTCTATAAAGACTATGGCGCTTGGACACTAAAAAAAATTTGGCTCATATTATTTTTCTGTTTTTAATATAATCTCTATTGAAAAAAAAATTAAAGTTCAGGATTTTAGGCAATTGTTAAAATATGCACAAAGCATTTGTTCATGTATTTTAATGTAGTAAACGTTATGAGTAGATATTGTCGTTTAATAAAGACGTGGCGTGGAGAGCCCGGAAACGATTGTCTTCTATAGAAGACTGTGGCGCCCAAAGGTTAAATATTCTTATTCTTCTTAAAAAAAGTTGCCCCACACTAGGAATTTCTTCCTGTATCGTGGGTGCGTTTAAAAACATATAAACTCACAAACACAACACCCAGAGACGGAACAACTATCTGTAGGTCATACAAATATTTGTTCCGTGCGGGAATCGAACCCGCGACACGCAGCGCAGCAGTCAATTGCTCAACCACTGCGCCAACCGCAGTTTTAATAGTTTTTCGCATATAGGTAGTAGTAGAGTAGGCAACTCATATTGGGCATTTTTCAAATTGCCTGGGCTTTATGAACAATGCCGTATTAACCACTTGGTCCATAACATATATATACAAGTTTGTACGGAACCCTTGGTGCGCGAGTCAGACTCACAATAATCCTGCTTTTTTTTTTAATTTTAGGTCAATTTCGAGACTCAAGTGGAAACATATGTTCTATTAAAAATTGGAAGCTAATTATAAGAGATGTGAATTGGAAGCCGTTACAACCTACAGAAGCAAGAAGACAGTTAAATAATGCTGTGCTACACAATTATCATGATAAAACCGTATCTCTTGAAATAGGTAGGTATTGTGCCAGATATTTTGTTTTATTCATCCATAATACGTCGCCGACTCAACATACTAAATAGATTTGTTTACTTTGTTATTAATTATGTATTAGTTTGTATGTTTAATTGGCCTTAGTTGCCTGAAATTAAATAAATAATATACACCTTAATCCTAACCTAATCGTTTTTACTGAGTGGACTCTTACTTTTTGTTTGCAGAAGGGCGGAAATTTGATGTTCCTCAATCAACATATTGGTTTGATGCTTGGAGGGAGACATACTTAGAAGTCCAGTTTCCTTCGGATCATGAATTTACAAAACATTTTGTATCTTGTATTATAGTAGGAACAACATTGGATGAGAATGTGATAGACTGTTTCAATAATTTAAATCAACAATATGCTCAGTTACAAAATGTTGCTCCTCCTAAATTACCTAAGTGGTTCAACAGTAGTGTGTTGAAGACGTATCTTCTTCTTCATGATGTTTCTGCAGTTACTAAAGAAAAGTAAGTCTCCTATTAGGTATTACTTCTATTATAAATAAATTAAAGTTTAAAAAAAGTATTGTTAACTTGTACAATTTGTTACAGAGCAGATGCTGCGTTTGAAACACTGAAACAGACCTTCGGAGCCAACAACTGCTTTATGCTTTCAATAAACTCCAAAAGTACTTTAGATCAAAATGTATCAACAGATTTGTGGGCTCAGTTTGTTAAAAGATCATCACAAGCAAATGTAATATTTTATCCTCATTCTTAAAATATTTATTTGGAGCTGTTTGTTACAAAACCTTTATTGTTTCCAGAATGAAATGTCTTCTTCACTGACTAACCTACCCACCACACCAGCTGAACCGCAACCAGTATTCCCACCGGCTGCAGCAAATAATATGACAGGTTGTTATTATTATTAATGCATTGTGTCCTTACTATATGGGTATAATTTAGACGGTCACCAAAAATATTTTTAAGACTCTAAGCTTAGGCACCAAAAAAAATAAACAACTCCAAAAAAAATCAATTGACTTTATTAAAAGGGCCCTAAAGTATATAATATTATGATCCAAAATAAATAAAATAACATCAGAAAAATCGCAAACCTCGCACAAATATTATTTTTGGTTCCTAAAATGGATCAACGGTCACCAAATTCTATCCAACTCAAAGATTAATATTACTACCAAAAATCTTACTCCAAAATAGTAAGTCGTCGGGAGCCTCGGGAGCTTAGGGCACCCCGACACGGACAGGTTAGGTTCGAACGAGATGACGGGAGCTGAAGTGAGCGAGCAAAGCGAGCGAACTCGGCTCCCGTCATCTCGTTCGTGTTAGGTTACTTTAGACCCTGCGGACGGAAATAGGAGCCCCGCGCAGCGGGGCTCCGTCGACTATGTTGCCAGAGTACTAATCGTACTTGAACCTTGAACCTCAATATATTTAGCGAATTCCATATAACGATAAATAAGCGACGTACGTCTGGGAACCCCAGTATATTAATTGATATTTGGGAAATATTCTAGCGATCGTTAGCTTTTTTAGCCTAACAAAAATGACCAAATTAGAAGTCATGGTATTACATAATTGGTAACATCTAAGTAGTGACAATATATAATATTTGGTCTAAAGTGTATTTTAAAGGCGTCCATATATTTTTTTGGCAGTCAATAATACGAAAAAATGGATTTATTTCATAATATTTTAGGAAACGTTATTTGGTGACCATTTATCCATTTTGGTAACCGTTTAGAATTTTTTTGGTAGTAAAATAGGTACTTTTTTGGGCGGTGTTTAAACACAAGCCTTACTATATTACTGAATCATCTTAAGTTTGTTCGTTTATAATAATGTTTTTATATTAAGTGTGGTGAAGTTAAAGTTGAGGGACATATCCATTTGCATTGTTCTTTTAATTTAATTACAGATGAAACAGTTACTTCTTCAATTAATCCAGAAACTTCTCATCCACTAACAGCTACTGAAACTGATATTTATGATAATGCAAATAGTTTACAGGTAATACAAATAAATCATTTTTAAAGATGAATGCATAAACATGTAATGTTACCTATAAATCCTAGTAATACTAAATAAAACTTAACTTTTTTCAGACTCATTCATTCTCGGGAAGTTCAGAAAGCATGAATGTAGCTAGTAAAGGCTTAGATTGTTCTACAGAAGTTCACGGCACAGCTCTGAATGCAAATGATATTGAAGGCATCAAGAAATTTTTACAAGAGTATGCCACTAAAGCATTATTACCTTACATGGAAAAACAAATATTACAGTTATCTGAAGTTGTAAGTTTTAATATCATTATTATATTTATTTTGTACGCAAAATACGCTCTTGGTCGTGGAGTTGCGGATACCAGTATTTTAACCTAACCTTTATTTATTAAAACTTAATATATATACTTAAAGTCTGCTGTAGGTAACAGCAGACTTTAAGTTTCATGGCTACCGGAAAACCTTGTGAAAGCTTTTGTTAGAACTATTATAGGCTTTCTCCATCTGGAACGTCTGAATAGCAGCCTGGAGTCCTGACTTGAGCCCAGTTAATGGGAATAGGCTCGCCTTACTGACTGGTGAAATGTTGGTTTACTGTAGGTGCATGTCTGTCTAACCCTTCGGCGAATACAGAAGTGATGTTACAATTGTTGACACTACTTAACTTAATCATTCTAAATATTGCCCGCGACTTCGTTTGCGTAGCATCAGTACTGCGAATAATCTATACCCTTAGACTTCAATTGTGTTCCGCAATAATATTGTAGGTGTGTAAGCTGCCTTATTGAGAAATTATTGGTTCATCATACAAACTTCCATCCCCTTAAGGACGATATCCGGTATAAAAACTATCCTTGTCCTTCTATCTCCATACCAAATTTCATCTAAATCAGTTCAGCGGTTTATGCGTGAAAGGGTAACAGCCAGACAGACAAACGTTTATTTTACTTTTGCATTTATTATATTAGTATGCAGGATAATTCAGATTTTATACTTCAATGAAATCAAAGGTAAAGTAAAGCACCTAGCTGAACTGCTGGATGCTCTTAGATTGTACTCTTTATATACAATGTGTGATTAAAATAACGACAAGACAAATCGATATCATACCTAACTTTGGATTTACGAAGCCAAACTGTGATAGGCTTGAGTCACGCATTTGATCACGGTTTTTGCTCCCAAACTTAAAAATATGTGACTCAAGCCTGTCACAGTAGGCAGTGCTCGCCCGCCTGGAGTACCTACCTAATAAGGTTTTCAGTAATTGCATTTACACCTTGTGTAATATTCCACACGTCAAATATAACAACAATCAAATTAAAAATTCCAGGTAGCAAACAGAAAAGGAGTGAGCAGATCGTTGCTATCAGCCACAAAACGGTGGTTTGGCACTGGAAAGGCCGGCAATACTACAGGCAACAGCACTGTCATGTATGTGTTTGTTAAAAGAAAAACCACAAGTCAGCATTTTACACTCTAACATATACTTAGTAATCAATTTAATTTCAGATACACCACGGACTGTCCGGAGTTACAATTGCGTCGTCTAGGTGACCTCTGGTTCATGTGTCGGCAATGGCAACGTGCTTTCGATGCATATCATACTGCGAAGAGAGAATTTTACGCCGACAGCGCCTGGCTTTGCTACGCAGGAGCGCTTGAAATGGCGGCGATAAGCGCGTTCATGGCAGGTGACTCCAATAGGAAAACTCACGGCTACATGGAAGAGAGCATTGTAACTTATCTGAATACCTGTAGGTTAGTATTATACTGCATATTTTTATTGTACGTGAATGCAAAATACGAGGCTTATTAGAAGCGGTTGTGTAAGGAGGACAGATAATGTTTTTAGGACTCCTTTCGAACCGTACCCGTTTAAAAATGTAAACCCTAATGGTTATGCACTACAGCCGATCTGTGTCTGTGAAATTTCAGTTTCGAAGTAGTCATAGTACTTCTTGTAGGGAAGCTTACGCACTACATCCGAAATCTATCCGTCATGATTAAGAACATCTTGAACTCGACGGGATTATTACGTAAGGAACAGCAAGCACCAATAATTGTGCACTTATTGCGCGATCAATTTAATGACCTGGCTACTGAGGCCTTTAAGTCTCGTCTTTTTTTTTACAGTCACTTTTAACAGAAGCTATTATACTTGTCCAATGATTTATAAAGTTTATCGTATGATTAAGTAACCAGCTTATGAAAATGCAACACTTTATGGACGCAGTTTTTACAATAGTCAATTACTATTTAGCTCCACTCCAATATTCCGATAAATTAATATTTGCATATGTAACATTGAATATTGGATGTTTTCATTTTATTTACATAATATAATAATTAATATGAAAAAAATATTGAAACTATTTGAAATATTGGATGACTAAAATGCCAATGTGTAAAATCGTTTTTTTTTTTCGTAATAGTCGATTGTTCTAAGAAATCAAATAGATAACGCATTAGGACATCAGTAAATAGACATAATCAACTCGTATTGAGCTATGAAGCGTAAAATAGATCGTTGAACACACTTGTTTTCAATTTAATTTAGACATTGGAAGAATAGTCGACATCGGTGCTTGCCATATAAAAATAAGAATATAATAGAAGATACTTATTGCGGACATAACACATTCTAATGTGTTTGTAAGTATTTGGCATTAATCATACCTAGCGTGTCAACCTTTTTGGCAAGCTTCGCCGAGGTAGCCAACACTACTGGTGGCGCGTTTAGTGGACTGTATATGCGGTGCGAAACAAAACGATTGACAAACGCTTGATGATAGGTAATTCGAGTTGCGGGGTTGATGGACAATAGAGTACAACCCGAAAATAATTAGGAGAGGATGCACAAACCTTTTCTGGAACCGCGTGGTAGCGTCTTCGTGGCACTGAAACACTTCACCAGGGTTCAAGGGCATCTGGGCTTCAAATTACTGTCATCACACGTTAAACACAAACACAAATTGTTGATTATAGTTTTATTACACGCGAAACCGCGGTAATTCCAAAGTTATCAATATTTTTCCACGGAGCGAGGCAACGCCATATGCGTAAGCGGTGCGGTTCAAATTCGGAAGCCATTTTCAAACAAAATGACGGCGCATATCTTCCTATTCACTCGCGAGGATGTGCGGAAAAGGGATAGGTATAGGAAACAGCGGATGTCAATCATATTTTGCAAGTTGGCGCAACCATTCCCCCCGGGTTTGAAGGGTTACCTTCAAAAAACAATAAGCGAAACTAATCAAAACTAAATTCAGGTGTAACCTCTAACTGCTAACCTATTCCTAAACTAAATATGTATAAAGCGCTACCATAACTACTTAACTAAGTTGAAATCTGCTGCTGATTAGGCAGAGGACAGAGGCGAATAACCGGACGTAAATACGAACCGGTTGCGGTTTTAATTCTTACTATACGCGTTACTCCCTTTGAATCCGGGAAAACTTCCTCCACTATACCTAGAGGCCAGTGTAGGGGGGGCGCATTCTCGGTCATTAAAACTACCACAGTACCAACGGTGACTGGGTTCGTTGGAGTATTCCACTTTTGACGCGACTGCAGCGTGTGCAAATAATCTGTTCTCCAACGCCTCCAAAACGATTGAACTAATCTATCCAAAAGAGTGTGACGCTTTAGGAGATGCAGTCTGTCTTCATCGACATCCATAGCGGGCAAATACTTAAGAGGAGTCATGTTTAAAAAGTGAGCCGGCGTTAAAGCTAAAGACTCCGACGGGTCACTAGATAGAGTTCGACACAGTGGACGAGTATTCATTACTGCCTCTATCTGAGCGAGTACAGTACTCAGCTCCTCATAAGAGAGAATCTGTACGCCTACAACGCGGAACAGATGCGAGAGGCACTTAATATTAGCCTCCCAATTGCCACCAAAGTGACTAGCAGCGGGCGTATTAAAATGCCATTCAATACGATTTTCGGCCAAAACATGCGCGAATTCACTCTGATAATACTTTGACCGCAAGAATGCGTGTAACTCCGAGATACTACGGCGAGCACCAACGTAATTAGTACCATTGTCCGAATATAAACGTTTGACGGGGCCACGGCGCGACAAAAAACGCTTAAACGCGGACATAAAACATTGCGTACTTAAATCACTGGTCAATTCTATATGAACCGCACGAGTCGTCATACAAATAAATAAACAAACGTAAGCCTTTGTGGAGCGTACACCACGACTACGGGCAATAGTTACTCTAAACGGGCCGGCGAAGTCGGTGCCGGTGTGTACGAAAGGTTTAGCGGATTGAACAACACGGCAAGAGCGATGATCGGCCATTTCAGGCTCGATAAAACGCGGGCGAAGCTTAAAACAGGGCACACATTTGTGCACTCTAGCACGAATCAAATTGCGAGCGGAAAGTATCCAGTACTTCTGTCTAAGGATAGACATCAACAAGTCCGGACCTGCGTGACAATTCACCTTGTGATGATAATCTACAATCAAATCTAAAATATGGTCCTTACGGGGTAAAACTACTGGATGCTTTTGTTCAAATCCTAAATCTGAATTTCTCAAACGACCACCTACTCGAATGAGACCATCCTGCAAAAAAGGTTTCAAATGTTGGATTGCGCGACTACAAGGTTGGTCGGACTCTAAATTTCTAAATTCGGATGCTAAGTAATGTCTCTGCAATTCACGAAGCACGACTGACTCAGCTTTATCCAGATCAGCGGCGGTTATATTACAGCGTGTGGGTAACAGTTTTATAAAACGACAAACATACACCACACAACGTAAAAGTCTCGACCAAGACGAGACGCGATTAGACAACGATAAAATTATCGACTCTTCACGTGGAACCGAAACTACCAGCGAATGCTTCTTCTCCTCGGGTGGTTCTGAAAAGGCAGCTGGGTTAAAGGGCTTAACCGGCCATTCCTCAAGCACACAATGAATCCAAGACGGAGCGCAGAACCACAGCGGATGATCTAGAATTTGTGAAGGTAGCAATCCACGGGAGAGACAATCGGCGGGATTATCTGTGCCAGCGACGTGAAAGAGATTTTGTGGTGGTAATTCGGACTGAATTTTAGCCACCCTATTAGCGACGAATGTGTCCCAGCGATGGGGTGAAGAATGTGCCCAACACAAAGCTACAGTAGAATCAGAAAAACCCATAATTCTATCGATAACAATGCGGTGCCTACAAGCATTGACAATAGAGCTGATTAATTGCACTAACAAAAGTATAGCGCACAGCTCCAGGCGCGCCAGAGAAATGGTCTTGCGAGGGGAAACCTTAGATTTAGCGCTTATAAGACTAACCGAGACCTTATCAGCATTCAAAACGTGAAAATAAACCACTCCCCCGTAAGCCTTTTCACTGGCGTCTGCGAAGCCTACAACAGTAACTATACTCTCTGACAATATACCAACATGGCGCGAAATTTTTATTTTATTGAGCAATGGAAGTTCCTGGCGAAAGCGAGCCCACAATTTTACAATATTGTCGGGCGCGGGGTCGTCCCAATCACTATTGGAAAGCCAAAGCTCCTTTATAAGCAACTTGGCATATAAAACGACGGGAGCTACAAATCCCATAACATCCCATATACGTGCTACACATGACAGGATAATGCGCTTAGTACAAATTTGCGGCGTCGAACTAACTTTAAGACTGAACATGTCAGACGCGGGTGACCAACTTAAGCCTAGAACCTTGTGCATATCATCACCATCAAATTCCTTCACCGAAGATAGTTGATGTGACAGTGGAATCGAATCTAGGACGGTCTGCGAGTTACTTGTCCACTTCACAAGATCAAACTGACCGGCTTTCATAAGACATATTACTTGAGCGGCGGTCTCAACGGCCTCTGCCTCGCTGGCTATACTATAGACAAAGTCATCCATGAACAGCCCAGTCTCAATAGTATCTTTCGCTTTCGGGAATCTTTCGCCCTCATCAGCGGCCAATTGTTTGATAGTGCGAAGCGCATGGAAAGGACTCGACTTCAGCCCAAAACAAACACGATTAAACTCGTAAACTTTCAAAGGTTCTTGAGGCGAAAATCTGTACAAAAAACGTTGATACCTGCGGTCGCATTCGCGAATACCAATAGAAAGAAACATTTGCCTTATGTCGGCGGAGAGCGCGACAGCAAACAAGCGGAAATTTACAATAATGTCAAATAAGTTACCTTGTAGGTTTTGACCACAATACAAAATATCATTGAGCGATACAGAAGTGCTAGTCTTAGCACTGCCGTCCAAAACCACGCGAAGCTTGGTAGTAAGCTTATCTTCTCTAACAACTCCGTGGTGCGGGATGATGTAAGATGGATGATCGCGAGTCTCGTCAGTCTCGGCGGTGGGCGCAAGTGAGGTGTATCCTTTATCTAGGTATTCGATAACGACCTCATCATAGGCTTGCTTCAACTTCAGAGATGCTTGCATCTTACGCTCTAAACAAGAAAAGCGATTTTTAGCGGAAGCGTAGGAGTCACCGAGCGAAAAAATATCCCCCTTGAATGGGAGCGCGACAACGTATCGACCATCATTATCTCGAGTAGTCGTACGACAATAAATCTCCTCAGCCACCTTATCATCAGGGCTTAGGATAGGCGGGAAATTGACCTCTTCAATTTCCCAGAACCTGCGGATGGTAGACTCCAGCGGCGGCTCAACAGTGCAGCAGTGTGACACAGTCGAGTAGCTATCTAAATTTGCGGGTGCGGAACCAATAATAACAAAACCTAGAACTGTTTCTAGGGCGTGCGGTGCGGGATACGACGAATGACCTTGAATCTTACGAGATAACTGGAGGTGCGGGAGAATCGATGCGCCGATCAACATATCGACGTCTCCAGGGACACCATAAGATTCATCTGCCAACGGTAGGTCTTTAAATTTTGCCAATAAAGACGTGTCAACCGAGACAGTGGGCAATTGTTCCGTAATTTTATCTACGACAAGCGAATCCATATCAAAACAAATATCGGAATTAAAACGTGATGCGAATTTAATTTTAATCGAACCATGAATGGTTGATTTTAAACCACCGAACCCCTTAACTACTGAGCAGGCTGGCCGGTTATTAATATCAAGCCCAAGGCGTTGACAACAATTATGAGTTAAGAAATTACTCTGCGAAGCGCAATCTAGCAACGCTCGAACAAGACACGGATTACCTAAGGCATCCTGAACAACAACGTGAGCGGTCGCGAGCAATACAGTAGTACACGCACGGTTAGCGGACATCGAACACAACGTGACGTCGCTTACGGCGTCCTGCGAGCGGGCAACGTCGCGCGCTGGCTGCGGCTGCGGCGTGTCCCCGCTTGATAAACTAACTGTGCTTCATTGGATGCGGCATTATTAGGACCTTTCTCCTTGTGTAGTAAAGTGTGGTGCTTTGAAGGGCACTTACGACAACTTTGACTACTATTACAAGCCGTAACCCGATGCTTGTCACTTAGGCAGTTAAAACACAAATTGTTATCGCGAACAAACTTATAACGTTCATAAGGTGTAAATTTTAAGAAACCAGAACACTTGTACAATTGCGAATGTTGACTATTGCACAAAGAGCAAATAGATTGTACAGGTGCAGTATTCACATACGTATGTGTCGACTTTTGTGACTTCGAAGGCGCATCCGTTCGACGGTCGTATTTAGTGACTACTTTCTTCGTAACTTCATGGTTTGACGAAGTGCGTTGTAATATTTTAATATGGTCGCGTACAAAACATTCTAAATCATTGAATTTCGGCAGTTTACTACTGCGATGGTTCATTTCAAATAAACGAACAGTTTCACTATCTAATTTCTTTAAACCCAAATACAAAAACAAAAAGTCGCAGCGGTCATCGACCTTTAGGTTTTTTACTGCGCGAACAGATGATGCAAAAGTATCTAAAAACCCCTCTAAATTGTGTTCATTACAAACCGTAATATTTTTCAATTCGAATAACTGATCTAAATATGCGGTAGCTACTAATCTTTTGTCTTCGTATTTCGACTTTAAAGTTTTTAATATTAATGTATAATTTTCGGCACTAAAAGTAATGCCGGCACAAACAGTTTTAGCTTTACCAGTTAACTTTTCAACCAGATAGTATAATTTTTCATGATCTGTCAAAGAGACATTCTTATCTATAATGTTTTCAAAACTATCTATAAACAGATTCCAATTGCGAATATCACCGTTAAATTCAGGTATCTGAATGGGCGGTAATTTAGGTCGATCGCGAGTGTGGTTTGCCTGGCTCTGATGGACAGACGGCATCTCCAAGCTTCTCGCGACACGTTTGATGCGACAGAACAAATCATCGAACGACGCCAAAGCTTGATAACTTACAGCGTAATCCGGACTTAATTCTATCTCTAAAACATTAATATCATGAATTACGGATTCAAATTCCGTGCGCAAACTATCCAAGTTTTCTACAGAACATAAGAACGAATCTCTAACAGCTAGATCAGCTGTTTTGAGTGTATTATCACAAATAGATTGCACGCGTGAAAACAGCATGTCTCTTTTAGCATGTAAAAGTTTCAATTGAACTTTGTTGTCCTTTGGAGGCATCGTAAACAACTATTATACACTATCAATGCGGTAAACAAACAAAATAAAGTAATTTTTACTGATAAGCGATAAAGAACAGTGACGCGGACAGTAACTAATAAAAGTGGGTAGGCAGTTAGAAACGAACTGCGCGTGAAATAAACGAACCGTAGGTACTTTTAAATCAATTCTTATTCACCCACTAGGTTGTCTCTGTTTCTGATACTTACAAATACTTGACTTCCGAATGAATAACTAGTACTAGCGATCTATAGCTGCGTATGTATTACAGGTATTGTTTACTTACGCAGGCAATAGATGAACAATATGCGAAAAAAACAACGAATTGCGTTAGGTATAAAACTGCGGTGCGTTTATTCCCAAATGGAATAAATACTAAATACTAAACTACAACAAATATGTAGATACCTAATTCAAATTCAAATATCGAACTATCCGGCTCGAAGGACCAAAAAAAAATGGTGGCGCGTTTAGTGGACTGTATATGCGGTGCGAAACAAAACGATTGACAAACGCTTGATGATAGGTAATTCGAGTTGCGGGGTTGATGGACAATAGAGTACAACCCGAAAATAATTAGGAGAGGATGCACAAACCTTTTCTGGAACCGCGTGGTAGCGTCTTCGTGGCACTGAAACACTTCACCAGGGTTCAAGGGCATCTGGGCTTCAAATTACTGTCATCACACGTTAAACACAAACACAAATTGTTGATTATAGTTTTATTACACGCGAAACCGCGGTAATTCCAAAGTTATCAATATTTTTCCACGGAGCGAGGCAACGCCATATGCGTAAGCGGTGCGGTTCAAATTCGGAAGCCATTTTCAAACAAAATGACGGCGCATATCTTCCTATTCACTCGCGAGGATGTGCGGAAAAGGGATAGGTATAGGAAACAGCGGATGTCAATCATATTTTGCAAGTTGGCGCAACCAACTACAATAAAAAAATCTCCTCCACTTTACCGAGATTACGTCTGTGTGCGTGCGTAGACATTTGAGACACAAAACTACACAAATTTTTCATTACAATATTCATTAGGCATTAATTTTCAGATAATTATAGTAGCCACAAAATAACACACGAAAAAATGTCGCCAAAAATCAGTGAGCTATTGGCAATCGCAATCTCTGCGCAATTATTGCTGATTGCTGTTTCATACGTAATAAGCCTGCGGAACTCAAATCACGAAAACGGATCGGATGTAGTGCGTAACCGCCCTTATACTCCGTTGTCCGTCCGTCCGTAAAAATGAAATAACTATATTACAGGATGGTACAGTATGCTGTAAGAGCCACTTTGCTGTCCGTGCTATGTTTAAGTGGCTCAAGTTTGCATGGTGAGGCAGCTAAACAATTGATCCGTATGACGTCAGAAGACAGCGACTTGCGTAGTGCTATGTTACTAGAACAAGCGGCGCTATGTTTCTTATCCGTCCCAACATCTAAAGGCATGTGCAGAAAATATGCTTTCCATATGGTACTGGCGGGCCACAGATTCTCAAAAGCAGGCCAAAAGAAACATGCATACAGATGTTACAAACAAGCTTACCAGGTGAGATTTTGCTGTTACAGTACAGCTATTTTTACATAATATGCATATTATGCATAGAAAAGAACTTACCGCAGTCTCAACCTTTTTTTTTTTTACAGAACATTCAATTTTTAGTGTAGCCCTAAGCTACTGCATTATGTTGAAAGAGCATAATAAAATATTGACACAAGTGAGCAAAGTTTGTCACTGCAGTTGTGGCAGGATTGACTCAAACTTAAATTATTTTTGGTGTATTTATTGTATGCGGTAACCAGAAGGGCCAAAACATCGTAGATTGCAATTTTGTTTTTTTTTTTTTTCTAATTCAACATCTTGACATTCATTGATTTACATGAGGAGTCTTCACTTAAACTATAAGCATGCGTGTAACGGTAAAGGAAAAAATCGTGAAATAACCGGCATGTCCTAGAACCAAAAATTCGAAGACATGTTATATCCACAAATCCGCACTGGGCCCGCGTGGTGGATTAAGGCCCATTCCCTCTCTCACAGAGAGGAGGCCTGTCCTAGCAGTGGGCAGATTAAAAAGGCTGATGATGATTTTGGCAGGTGTACGAGAGCAGCGGCTGGCGCCTAGCTACGGACCACGTGCAGTTCGCGCTGGGCCGGCTAGCGGGCGCTCTGCGGCTGCCGCGCGAGGCGCTGCGCTGGCTGCGCGCGCCGCTCGCGCCAGCCGGCCCGCAGCCGCCGCAGCAGCAGGATGCCTTCCTGCGCGAGTACATGCTTGCGCACCAGGTACTCTAACAACTAATACTCAGTGGGATTAATAACACTATATCTCCGTCCAGCCTGTTGTTTTACGTTTGACAGATGTATTGTCTTAAGAAGTTCAATAATTTTTTGCAGAAAATCATCTATACCAATATTATAGACTTTTTTGTTTGTGTGTTTGTTTGTACCGACTAGGCTCCGAAACTACTGGAACGATTTTAAATATTCTTTCACCTATGGAAAGCTATATTATTCCCGAGTAACATAGGCTACCAATTATTTTCAAAAAAAATGAAATCAGCAAAATTTTGCCTATAAAATTCATTTTTTGGCGTGCGCTGAGAAAACTATTGATGATATATAAAAATTATATACTACATGATTAAAGTCCTCATTATCAAATACAAAAAGTCTGCGAGAGAATATATCTCGCTATCATAGTTAAGTCACAATAGCAGCTTTTGTGTTCTAAAATTTAATTAGTTCGCTGGTAGAAGCGTAAGTTACAGACGTGACAAAAGTTTTTTAATTTTCTTCTGGCGGTCTCTGTCCACATAGGCAGAACAATAATAAACCATTTTCAGCAAAAGTATAAAAACCGTGTAAACTATACTGTAAATAAAGAGGGAGCAGACTCATATTACGTATAGGTTAGCTAGCAGTAAGATGTCCACTACTGAACCCTTGAACATACAACTTGGGGTATCAAGTATCGAACGGTCATTTGCGTCTCGCATCCTGCTGAACTAAACAGAACTGAGTAACTAACGAATGTTATGATCCCTGGCACGTAAGTTGGCAAGAGTCGTTAGATGCGCAGAAGTCGTTTTTTAGGTATCTTTAGTAGTGAAGCGGGGGGGGCTGGAAAGTTTAGGGACCGTTCCGAGCGCGCGATTGGTTGGTCAGTTGATACAAGGATCGACTGACCAATCGAGTCGCATCCACGTTCTGTTCGCTCTATATGGTGGTTGTTCAATTCGCGGCATATGCGCGAACTTACACACACTACGCCAAAACCTTGCCAACTTACGTGCCGGACACTATACCTACTTAACTTCATAAAATTAAAATATAGGACAAAATAAACTAACCAGTTAAAAATTTTAGCCCACAGAAGCCGTGTGTATTTTCGGGATAAAAGGATGTAGCCGACAATCAGAGATAGAGTAGCTTTCTATCCGCGAAAGACTGATTCGAATCAGTATTGTCAGAGACTACTCTCCATAAACAAACAAACATTTTTATCTCTTTATAATATTTCTAATTAAAGAATGCAACAGTATTCGAGTTTCAAACACAACTAAATTAATTCTTCAAGAGGGACTCCAAGGTCCACTCAGATTTAGTTGCTAACATTAGGTTAAATTGACAGTTTGCCAAAAAATTACAGTTTTACCTCATGTTAGCAACTAACTCTGAGTTAAGATTTTCGTGCAAGTGAGCCTAACGTGTTTATCCCATTAACGTGGTGACTTTTTCAACAGCAATGGGTGGAAAATAGGACGGAGCCTCGGGATTGTCTGGAAGAGTTGCCGCTGCCGCTGGTGGCGGCACGCGACACGTGCGTTCTGTGTGTGGGGCCGGCGCCGCTGGGCTCGCCACGCCGCGCCGCCAGCTCGCAGACGCTGGCCGAGCCCGCGCCGCCCGTTGCCGCCGCCCCCGCCTGGCGCACGCTGGAGGAGATGCTGCTGCAGGTGGCGCAGGGCGCAGTGCCCATGATATTCAAGCCCACCGTCGACCTCTACACCGAAGCCACCGACTGCGAACCGCTCGTGCCGCAAGGAGGTATTACCACATCACGAAATACTTCTATCTAATACCTTTAAACGAGTAATTCTTGTATAGATATAATCTGAATCTCGGAAACGGCTCCAACGATTTTCATGAAATTTAGTATGCAGGAATTTTCGGGGGCGATAAATCGATCTAGCTAGGTTTCATTTTTAGAAAACGACGTTTTCTCTATTGTCACCCGAGCAGAGCTCGGTTGCCCAGGTACTTATTATTATTAATGATAGGTACGCGTTTCACCTCTATCACCTCTAATGGATAAACAATGAACAGCTTTTATAATTTAATTTTAATCAAACTCCATAATAAAATAACATATGAAACCAAAAAAAAAACCTCCTGGCGTTCAACTGAGCATCCATGCTTAAATGTTCTGTTGGTACTCAATTTCAGAGCCAATTCAAATCTCGGTCACTTTATGGAATCCACTGAAGATATCCTTAATTTTGAAAGATGTGGAACTTTTGTGGCGATTTGTACTGGGCACTAACGATGATGTCCCTGGAGATGAAGAAGTGCTGAGCAATGAGCAAGCGGTGTCTGCTGGACAAGCGTTGGAGAGTAACATTATAGTTAGTCAGAAAATTAAGTCCGTTCTTCTGGAAGGTGATTGCAAGAAAGTATTAATTTTCACTTTGACACCCTTAAGGGTTGGACGACTTAATATTCATGGATTGGCGTACAAGTAAGTGTGATTGTTGAATGTTTATTATTATAAGTCATTTTGTCTTTCTCGAAGTAGATATTTACTTTGCAGTATTTAATATAGATAATTTTTAGAAGCGTTAAGCTAACAATACATCTTCATTACGTGGGTGTAACTGCAACTGGTTGCCAAAGCTTCCTTGGAGCTTAATGCCCGAAATACAGATTTAATTATTATAGGCTTATCAATACCGGCGAAGGAGGTACTGAAAACGTAAACAATGTGGTGATCTCAGGAAAAGTCAACCTAACCCCAAGCGGCAGAAGTCCCGACAAACGATTACAAATTACTGTCATTCCAGAAGCACCCTGCTTACAAGTAAGTAATTTTCTTATAAAATTTGTTTTGAACAAAAAACTCTAAAAATAACATCCATACTTCGTGCCGTGCTTAGTAAATAAAACGTAAAAAGATACTTAAACTCTCATCATTATGAATGACTTAATGCTCGTGTTGTATTAAATTATATTCATTTTATAGATGACATTTTCGGAAACAAGTCCGGATATCATAAGTGGGGAAATGAGGACTATTGACGTCGAGTTTACAAATGTAGGACCTGTTGATATGAATGACCTCTTTGTTGCGGTATCCCATCCCGATTGCGTCAATCTTATCACTGGAGACGAAGAGAATGATTTTAAAGTTTTGTATGACGAGAAGTATCGTAAACCACCCGCTTGCTCAGGTAATACTCGTACAGTAGTCACAGCGGATTTTTGTGTCTCTGAAGTTAGGCTCTACGAACCATTGCGCAAGAAACAGTTTGTTATCGAGTATACTGCATAGAGTAAGCAAGATAGGACGATGCGACAAACGTAAGCGAGAGAAAGAGGCACTTATATAATGCTATCTTCTACTTCAAAATTGACACAAAAATAGCAACTGCGCTGGGTCTTGCAGCCATCTTCAGAGACACAAAGATCCGCTGTGATTACTGTAATAAGTATATTGAATCTAGAATATGTCTTAAAATTAAATACAGTAAAAAAAACAAGCATATCTTACTTACGTAGTATTAGAAATAATGATTATTAAGGCAACTTCCTCAGCGCTTGATATCTAAATTTGCGCTGCGTCAATACGATCCGTGCGCTTCTATTCAAAATATATTCATCTTCGCGTGAAATTATATGTGTGAGCCGAGTTTTACATTCACAGTGTGTACGACTCGGTCAACATAACTGAGCACCCGATGTGTCGAAACGACCCCAGTCCCGCCTAACCGCGTGGCTCCCCGCGTTCGCCTCGAGAGCGATAGCGAGAGTCAAACATCAAAGTGACATTGACATTTCGGATGCTCAGTTATGTTGACCGTACTGTATTCGCGTGTCCGCAGATGAGCGCGCGGCGCGGGCGGCGGGTTGGCGCGCAGCGGCGGCGCGGCACGTGCGTGGCGTGTGCCCGCGATTGGCTCGCGGCGCCGCTACCCGCGCGAGCCTTCAGCTGCGGCCGCGCCGTGACGTGCTGCTTTTGGCCTATTACCGCACCGGCCTGCCCAAGCGCCCCTACCGCCTGCTCAGACACGTTTTCCACTTTGATGTCACCGTGAGTATACAAAAGGGTATACAAACGAGTATACCTTTTAAACATACTTTTCGGCGCCTTCGATCAGATCATAAACTCCGAAATACTCACTCTCACTTCGAAATTCTTGACATTTACGTACATACTTATTTTTATTTTACATGTATTCTTCTTCTTCATCGTGTCAATGATTCTATTTTTAATTTAGTTGATGTACTTCGACCAGAAATCGTTAGATCTGTTTTCGGGAACGTGTTTACAAAAATCTATATATACATGTCGCATCAAGGATGGCCGATATATGCAAACCATCGGGAAGTCAGGACAAATTATTTGATACACTGAGTTTATTCAAATACTCACACACAACTCACAGTTACAATCTTGCTTACTAAAATTTCAGATCGACAGTGAATCTGCGACGTCTTAGCTCTAAGGCGGTCAGTACTCAACTGCCATATTCTACTATCCCCACCACGCAAGTGGTTAGAAAATGCCCGACAATGCGTAGTTGTTCTTGATTTGCAGTCAGGGGCGTGCTTGTAATTTATTTTAACGTCCGTACTATTGACTAAACCTGACACGGCCATCCTGCAAGACAGGCGTCCTCGTCTGTTCCTCATTGTCAGGTTTTAACATCGTAACAGGTGTATCGAACCATATGGAAATCCTCATGGATGTCCTCAGCCCTTGGGGAAAGCTGAGGGGTCTGTCAGACTGCTACTTTGCTAATGCGTTCAAACTTTTTTAATACGGAATGAGTGAAACTACTAAAGATTAAGCAAATCATTTCATTTTAATTATTTTTAACGATGTAATAGTTTCAATGAAAAATATATGTTTTCATTTTATCTCATTTTAAACCTTGTTTTCAGGAGGCTGTCGAGTTGGCAGTAACCCCTCGTCGAAGTCTTCGGCGTGTCGATGACGGAGTCGTTGAAAACATGAGTCTGGCGGTTGAAGTAAAAAATATTTTCGCTGAAAAGGGTGAGAACCTGAACGTGGAGGTTTTGGAGGCATCATTGTTAAGCCGCCAGTGGAGCCTGACGGGACTGGTGGCGGCGCGCGGCGCGGCCGACGCGCTGGGCTCGCGCGACAAGCTGCACTTCGTGCTGCGCGCGCGCCGCATGCTGGCAGAGCTCCCGGAAGGAAAAGTTCAATACACGCGCGTCAAAATTAACGAGAACCATCCCGACGCTGCGGCGGATATTAACGTGCCTCCCTATTCTAAATTTGTGGTCGACGGTCAACATTCCTTTATCGATGCTCCCGACGCAGCCTTGGCTCAGGAAATATCTGGTAAAAGAACAGGACTGATACAGTCCATGTTTGTCCTTCGGTGGAAAGTGCATGAACAAACCAAAGGAAAGTCTGCAGTCGGCCAGCATTGTTTATGGTTGGATTGTTTCACAAAAGCCATATCCCGCGAAAAGGAATGTCTTCCTCCCGGAGAAGTGGCTCCCATACAGCTGGAAGAATTTGAGAGCAAAAAATTAGATTCACGTGAATCCAACACCAAAAGTAAAAAAGACAATGTTGTGATATTTAGATTGGAACATTCTAATCACATTAACCATAATTTTAATGAAGTGAAGTTATGCTTGTTCCCAATTACTTTAAACATTGTCAACTGTTATGGAGTTCCTGTTCAAGTGTTTATAGACATGTCAAAGCAGAAAAATAGGTAAATGAAATTTTATACTTATTTTACGATACAGGGTTTAACGGAAAGGTGCGATCATATTACAAGCTTTTATTTAACTATTCGGATCAAATCTTGCAACTGAATTTCAAAACAGTTATCCTCCACCGACTAAGATGAAATTTTGCATACACTTTTAGTTAGGATGGCAATGCATGGTTAGCTAAGTGACGTCATTCTAAATCCAATATGGAGGACGGTCCAAGATGGCAGTCTAGTTATTTTTTGTGCACTGCCATGCCATGGGTATCAAATGAAAGGGTTTGCTGAGAAAAATCCAAAAAAAGCTTGTTTTAAAAAAATATTTTTTAATGAATAATTTATTCTAAACCTGCCCCTGTATATGTATAACTTTCTGCAAACAAGTCTTAGGTAATTCCCAAAAACAATGGCACTAAGGCAACTAAACTGTGTAAACTACAATCTTCTGATTAATTAGGCACGAATGTCTGATGGATTTGCATTTCTTCATACTGTCCCAGTTAAAAAAATCATCTTTACAGAAATTCGCTAATCTCACAATCTCCTAAACACAAACTTTTTTGTTTACTTTCTAATTGTAGAGGGAGAAATAGGCAGTAAGGCTCCTTGTTCATAATCAGCTGCATTGAACTCATGCGCCAACATTGCACTAACCTCTGAGCCGAATTGAAACAGATTCTTTGCTAGTGCAGTATAACAAAACTTTAGAGATTTAAAAGCAATTTTCCACTGAATGGTCTGAATTAAATAAGTTTGACAGTAATGTCACAATAATCAATTAATAATAGTAAAATAAATTTCATTTTCGTTTCAGAGAGTTGTCCGGAGAGCTTGGTTGGGCCGGTGCACTCAGTTATGGATGCGATGTGGAAGCTAAAGAGCTGGGCGTTAGTGTCAATCTAGACAAGTTTGAATCCAAGCGGGTACAAGTGCGCGGTGTTTGTGCTGCACCCGGCACTTATCTTGTTGGCTCGGCATTCTCCGTCTCTACAACCGGAGAAGATGTCAATCTCAATGTTTCAAATGTTTCCAACAATACTTCTTTATTGGTAGTTGAGCAAGCTGCATAGACATCTATTAGTCTGATCAAAATAGACTTTTCGACATCAATTCGCATAGCTGCTACAAAAAGAAATTAAAGGTCAAAGTGGGCGATCAAGACGGATGAACATTCATGCATACATACATACAATCTGATTAAAATCATAACCCTCCTTTTGGCTTCGCCGTAGTCGAGTAAAAACTGAGCTCTGTTCGTAAGCTTGTCGTATGTCATGTTTTCGCAGAATTTAATACTTATTAGATAAAACACTATCGATGGTGCAATACAGCGCGTGTTTTCTTTTCAAAATCAACGGGTTTGTTTCCAATACCTACTATAATATTGTTGGGAATACTGATATTTAAATTTTTCAAAAATGTAATTTTATTTTTCATCAAAATCGGCCCCTGAAACTGCTTTGAGTGTTTTTCGCTCCTAGTTTCGGATTTGGTCATCCACACTCACTTGAAAAGGCACCCTGTATACTAAGTGCATTCCTTAAAGTAGTAATTTGGTGCTTTATTTGAAATGGGGATTACTAGAGCTAATTTGGAACGAATTTTACCCCGATAACTCGACGGCGCGGGCGGTCAAATAGACGAAAGGCACTGCTTTCTCCGTCTGAAAGCATGTAGTAAAATAAAACTGGAAATGAAAAAACCTGCCTGATCTGATCAAACAGACCGCTAAGGTAATAAGAAAACCGCAAAGAGCAAGGCGTGTATCGTAAAATATGTACTACCAGTTACTATGAAAATACTACCTTGTCGAAAACAACTGAGTTCTTTTTTCCGACACGTGCTAAAAGTGGGCACTGTGGTACCCACAGATATAAATCTAACTAGATGACGCGATTGTATGTACTTCGCGTGTCAAAAAACGGCGTAAAATTACGATTAATGATCGTACTTTGAGCTTTTTTTTAACACTATCGGCACCGGAAATTCACCGAATACTTAAAGACTGTATAGAAAAAGTTGGCCGAGACATTGAAAATGTTTTCTATCATTGGTATTGTTTCTTGATGTGTGTGAAAAAGTGCCACGCTTGGTTTTCATACAGATGAAAGGACTTATCACTTACGTCAGCGACCACACAGTCCCTAGACGCCTAATAACAGTCGAGCGATGTCTGTCAACACATATGACTAAAAGATTATATTATACAGGTCGCCACTCGACAATTTCGAATTAGTAGCGACCACTTCTGTAAGCCGTAAACACTTCCGCGTCAGTCAATAAAAAAATGATGAAATGAATATTATAATGGTCTCTTGTACAATACGTTGGTATGGTGACAACAGCCAGACTTCGAGTTTCCGGAAAAATGGCATAACATTTCATTGATAAGTTAATAGTTACATAAACATAATTAGATTTATTTTCTGATATTATTTATCGGAATTAATATTATACTGGTCAAGTTTGTGGGTGAAAACACCCACCGTATGTTTGCGACTATTTCTTTTAAAATTTTTGTTTTCGCTTTCTCTTCTCCTCTATTATTTAGTAAACAAAACTAGTGATGCACTATATCCTATGACCTATGTTATGAATAGAACTAGAAATCCTTACAAATAAAACCATTAAATTGAATAGTTTATTGATTGTGAAACGATTTTTGATTACGTTTTTACTAATATTTAATATTACTATATTTAAGAACCAACAACCATAAAAAGTATGTTACCTATAGATTTTTTTAATTTTTTTTTTTATATAATATTTCTAAATTAACTAAAATGTTAAAACGCCGTATAATTAATGCTAAAAAAAGTAATATTAATTTTAAAAAATTAGTACAAATAATATTTATAAAATTATCGATACTTTACTGGTTTTATTTAAACCCGTCCCACCTTTAATGAGGCGTATGACCTTGGTAAGGGACCAATCAGAGCGCAGTCGTCCCGTTTCTCATGTATTAGATCAAGCATTAGGCGTCTAGTGGATTTATGTCGTCGATGACTTACGTTATCTAGTTAGATGTATGTCTACGACTGTACCTTTTTTTAGAAAGCTTAACAAGAAAGTGTCTTCTGTATTTAGTACGTCAAGTACAATACATTTATTTTGAGTAAATTTTCTCGATAAACAATTAAAATAGGTAATTTGTAAATTAATCAGCGTAAAGTTTACACTTCAGAAATTTCTTGAATGTTCTCTTGTTTATCGAGAAAATCCCTTTTAATATTTTAGCCAAAAGCGTTGCAATACCAGAGCAAGGTATGCACTTAGTACATAGGCGACTTAAGCATGCTTCTTATCATTTTCTTTGTTTCAAGTGGTAATATCTCAGGAATCGACATACAATTTTTTCTGAGTAATTTTTACAATAACACTTCTTTTTCGAAAAATGTGAAAAACTAATATTTATGACCTTTGAAGTTGAAACTAAATATTTATTTTAGCAGACGTGGGATCGATGGGGACTTCATTACGTTTATTTTATAATTGTGCATAAGGAAAACAAAAATGAGAGAAGTCCGCTGGGCGATTTCGCAAAATTAGCCTACATATTTATGACCAATCAATGTTAGGTTATTTTACCTGATAAGTTATTATTTATGACTTAATTATTATGCTTTTATAATATACTCAATAATAACTCCTAGTACTGCAAATAATAATGTGTACTTATCTGACTTTATTGCTTATTAAAATACTTACCACAAAAATATTTGAATACTTAAGTAGAAAATTTATGCGTGCAAAAAGTATTGATGTTATATTTAAGCAAACATAAATGTAAATCTAATTGTATCAAAAAGTACAAACATTAATGAAAAACAAGTAAAATTTAAAAAACCTGACACATTTTTGTTTCATGCTACATAATTTCTCTATATAATCTAGTAAAAGACTGATCGACAATCTATCGAACACTTAATTATGACATCATGATATCTTGCGAAAACACCCCGATTCAAACAGTAATAAGAAACCTGTATCTTCTGAACGGCTGAACCGATTTTCATCAAACATAGTAATGAACACTCTCGATAAAGTCACCTTTCAATAAAAAAACGAAATCAAAATCGGCTCATCCGTTTAGGAGGTCTACCTATACATTAGGATACCCCAGACAGATACACAAACACACAGGTACAGATACCGGCACGGTTCTTGAGCGCTCGGCGGAAGAGTGGGGATCGCTTTGCGCATCGTACACTTATGACAAATAAAACGCACACCCGTTTATTATTTATTTTTTCTAAGTTACGGTCTACGTAATTTCTTACTTATAAGATTAAATAATGATTTATTAAATTGAGAAATGGAAATTGAGATCAAAAAAAAAGGTAACTAACAAAAGTATTTCTAATTTAAAATTATAACTTAGTTCTTATAGTTTGTCAAAAATAACTAAAAAATCTACAACGTACCTACATACTTTTTTTTGTTAACATTTTTGACCTCTAATTTCATTTGTTCATTAATGAAATGAAAAACAATATAGTTTGTAAGTATAGTAGTATAGTTAGTAATGAAAAATAATAGTTTTGCTATAATTACAAACTGACATAAATTTTTTTCCTACTATATTTTCGATAAATATCACCTTTTATTATTATAACAAAGGTCTAATTAATAAAAAAATCACATAACATATTTGAGTTCTACTTCTCTACTTACCAGATAATTTGCAGTTTAAAAATTTTGTAGCAATTAAATTGGCCGGAATTGTACTCGTCGTCGTGAGGTACGTGCAACAAGAGTAAAGAACGAATCACGACTGACGGCTATGACGCGATACGCTACGGGCCAATCACTGCACTTTCCCCGCCCCCGCGCCACACTTCATACCACCAGAGGGACCCAATAATTCACTTTTGCGCACGTGAAGCTCAGCGCTCAAGAACCGTGCCGATGATTGTACCCACGTCAAACTTATAACACCACTCTTTTTTTTTAGAATATATTTATCTACGAAAACTAGTGATTTTGCACGGCAGTCCTGAAATCGCCAAGAACTTCATTGACAATAATGACACCGATCCTTTATGTCATGATTGACTGCTCAAAGGTGTAACTTTACGAAATCGTAACTCGGATCTGCAATAATGTATCATTTTTCCTCGTATTAAAAATTCGTTTTGGGTTGCAGAAGAAAACAGACACAATGCAACTTTGCTGATCCCACATATTGCCTAGATACCTAACTTGATAATACACTTCTCATCAGAAAACTCGAAACACCTTGCAAGTGTATGATTTGTAAGGATTATCTGAAAAATGTGTATATTAAAGAATATAAATGTTAAATGTCGTTTAATAGTGAATAATATGAGGTTTTCAAATCCTAATGTTAATGTTTTAAATTCAAATTAAATTTTCATAGGATTCGTATTTTGTTTAACAAGTCATTTTTACCCTGTATGGAGTATGAAAGAAATCGATAAAACAACAAACGTAAATGAAAAAAAAACTAAGAAACTTTTATTTAATAACTTGTATTCCCTCCCCGAGCTCTTATTACTGCTTCCATACGGTTCTTCATCGATCGGATGAGAGTCACGATCAAATGTTGTGGCATTTCATTCCATTCCTCTTGGATTGCATTTTGCAGCTGGATAAGTGTTTCTGGGGCAGGATCTCTTGCACGTATTCGTCTCTTTAATTCATCCCATAGATGGTCAATCGGATTCATGTCCGAGCTTCTTGCTGACCATTCCATAATGGAGATACCGACTTCGGTATCGTAAACTCGAACGACGCTTGCGGTGTAAGCCCTAGCATTTTCGTGGATGAATATGAAACCGTTGCCAATAAAATGTGCATAGAGCATCACGTGAGGCTCAAGACACTGTTCGATGTACCGATGACTGTTTAGTGCAGGTTGACGTGGCCCAGACACAAAGACAAGCTCTGTCTTACCGCCGGCGCTGATTCCTCCCCAAACCGTCCAAGAACCGCCACCATAGCTGACCTTTTCTACAATGCAGCATTGTGCAGAGCGTTCTATATCTCTTCTGCAGACCTTGTTCGTTCCGTCGTTACCATACAGCATAATTTTACACTCATCAGAAAAGAGGACTTGTTCCACTGGAGGTATGAACAATTTAGGTGCTCACGTGCCAAGTTAAGGCGCGTTCTTCGATGGTCTGCAGTTAATTTCGGACCATTTACTGACTTGTGCGGTACCAGTCCACGTTTCTTTCTTCCTTCTTCTAATTGTAGAGTCACTTACAGCCACTCTACGTACAACATGAAACTGCTGCTGAAGTTGAAAAGCATTAAGGTGTCGATTTCGTAAAGAAGTTCTTACAATAAATCGATCATCTCGCTCAGAAGTGACCCGATTCCTGCCAGATCCTGAACGGCGCGTGAACAAACCAGTAACCCGATAGCGTTTTTAGACTCTATAAACAGACGACAGGCTTAGATGCAATTTTTCAGCCACAACACGCTGACTAAGCCCAGAATCCAACAACGGGCGGCTTCTGCGAGCGAAGTATCCATATGTTTTAGAAAAAAAACTTTTTCATACGTCCCAAAGTCACAGTACACACACAGTATACAGAACACAGAACAAAAAGTTTTAAGATAAGCGCAAATTTTTAGTTTTCAAAGGTGAAATGTACTCCAACTCTAAACACACATTTGTCTCAAAACAGTGTATCATTTCATTTATAGGATAAAAAAATGAAATTCAAATTTTGAATTTTCGCTTATCACTGTAATGGCAAAAATGCCAGCTATACAATCATGTGATTTTTTTTATGGAATGAAAACTCTTTTGTGTTAAATTAGGACAGAAATCATAAAAACGGAAGTGTTTCGATTTTTCTGATGAGAAGTGTATATTTGCCATATTTGTGCAAAATTTAACAGATTCTTCGATAGTTTTTGCATCAATTAGATATATGAACGTAAATTAAGCAAAAGGTGTAGGTACCGATGTAGGTAATGATCGTAACAGGTGGCGTTATTGTAGTTTCTGTCTACCCCCATGGAAAAAAGGCATGAGTATATTTATTTGTATGTAAAAGCATACCGATACTAGCCGGGCGAGCACGGCCTACTGTGACAGGCTTGAGTCACAGATTTTTGTCACGGTTTGGCAGCAAAACCGTGATAAAATGCGTGACTCAAGCCTATCACAGAGGCGGTTCTCGCTCGGCTGAAGTATCAAATAACGTTAGAGACATTTTGGCGAAAATGAGTTATATATAACATTGGATTCAGAATTTCGCGCTCTATCGATTGGTATTATTGAAATTTCTCCACCGTTAAAAAAAGTTTGGACTGCGTAAAACAAATTATGACAAAAAAAAATAATTTAAGAGCCATTAACATTTTCCTTCGCAGATAAACACGAGATACGATGCCGTACTAAATAATTTACACCTTATACCTCAAATCAGTCAATTAAAATAACATGTCCCTTACTTTAATTAATTGAGTTTTTTTAAGAATTATTCACAAAACTATATTTTACTAAATGCTCCTTACTGTAATATGCCTATTACACCATAAGTAGAAATCCAAATCGTATTTGCTTTATTTCATTTGTTTAAAAGATCGTTGTAAAATACCGAGTCCTTACATTAATTTCATTCTCATATTGTTACCAGAAGTATCAATTAATGTAAGCGACAAACCACGATTTTCAGGAGAGCCAAAAAGCGATTTTATTTTTAAAATCTGTCTGCACCTCTTTACTGTTTGCTCCAATTTTAATTGTATCTAGCTTTAGAGCTAAGTTTCTTAGAATTTCCTCTTTATTCAGGGTATAAACGAAATATTTAGGAATGCCCAGTGGTTTTAAATATAGCATGTCTCTTATATTAAAGAAAGATAGTTGTGCCTTACGTTACTAATATTTTATGTGTATACCTTCGAGCCTAGTGTAAGCAGCAAGAGAAAATTATACGTAACTCTATTGTAAAGGACTTTTACAGTGTTGCAATTTGATGTTACTAAAGATTATCTACTAAAATTGATAAGTGTTTTAACACCATGGAAATAAGTTCTCGCATGATTAATGTTGGTATAAACCAACATTAATCATTCAAAGCAAATCTATGCGTTAGTTTCAGGTTTTACAGTTACCCTGAGTTTCCCAGCTCTAAATTATCGGAGAATTAATGTATTGTTTAATGTAATATAAGTATTATTAGCTGTTGAAAATTAATTCAACCAATCACAGCAGATAATGCGTGCTTGACAGTTTGTCACATTAATTCGCCGATAATTAAAAGCTGGGTAACTGAGGGTTAGCTATCACAGATTTGAATGAAATTTAGGAAAACTAAAATAAAACAATCGTTATTTTTTTTTAATTTTGTGTGTGCTTAATTATTATAAATTTAACACACTAAACAATCTATAAAACTTTGTGTTTAGTTTAAAAGTTCTAAAAAGTAACAGTATTCCAATTAACTGTCTTACAAACCTTGTAGGTAGAAATGCAAAAATAATTATGTTAAATTGACTATATGATCTCTTTTAATTAACAGTCTTACAAACTCTGTACTTTTAATAATTAAATTACGTTTAATTAGCGTTATCATTATAATCATCAATTGCGTGAAAAATATGTTTTCTCAAACTTAAGCAACCGTCTTATTTATTAAGTAATTAATTAAATGAATGTACTGGAAGCGAAAGACCAATGAAAAAATGGAATAAGAGAAAAAGAAAAGATTCGGTAAGGGAAGAATATCGAATAAGAGGTGCATGAAACTGTGTGAAAAATTAATGCATGTTATAAATGAAATCAATATAAGAAATATACATATTGATGCGCCGATTACAATACTAATTAATTGACAGAATATGGTGATTATGATGGACAGACAGATTATGATGATAACTATTAGTAAATTAAACTATTATAATCGTGAAATTGATATACAGGATGATTGGAAATTGGGTGCAAAGTTTTAAGGCGAAGATAGTACAATCTACACCCTGAAATTTAATTGGTTGTTTTCCCGCGGCAGAACGACTTGACTTAAGGAGTACTTTCGAAGTATTGAGTTAAAGTAAATAAATAACGATGTTTCTGTTTTAAAATAATTAAAAAAATATTCATCAACTCGAAAAAGTGAGTAACAATAGTAACTCTGGACGTAACTTGTAGGTACTAGGTAGGTACTACTCGTGTCACCACCTACAAAGAAAACCGATGCACAAAATAATGTCAAACCAAAATAAACTCTCGCACGTGGTGATACGGCATAAAAGTTTGCACGCAAAACAAACGAGCGAGCCACAAGCCGACAAAGCAAAGACCGATTTATTAAATGTTTAAAGTAAAATAAGCTCTCGCGTGTAATTATACGGCATAATCTAGCCCTTGCGTAACATGATCAAACGGAGCCGCCTTCGAACCTAATCCTTTCGACGGTGACCTAGCACCCGGGTCAACGGCCTGCTGTCGTTCGGCCGTAGATATCGGGAGGTATACTATTGGTTCGTGATCGCTTTCGAGTTTAGTTTTTCACAATGTTAAATATGCCAGTTTTTGTTTCTAATATTTTATATAACTACGAAACGATTGTATTACATAGACAAAACCATTTCGCTGCGGGAAAACAACCATTTAAATTACACGGTGTAGAAACATTTAAGCCATTGTTGTTTATGACGAAGTCTCACAATTTTTTTTTTTTAATTTTGTTGATATTTTTACGAAAATACCAAAAAATTTAACTAAACTGCTTATTTATGGTCAAAAATGATAAATTAATTAATTTTTATTTTATTAAAGTCATGCGTAAAGCAACCTAGCAAAACAAGTTTTAGGTCTCTGTGTCTATAGACATTTTTTATACAAACTTTAAAAGTTCATAAAAAAATAAAAAATTCAAAATTGCCCGTCATACCACATATTTTTCCGTTTCCACTTTTGTTTTAATAAGAGTGAAGATAAAATAGTGTATACAACGTTTCGATCAAAAATATACTATTCATCGAAGATGCAACGGCATATATTTAGTTATTAAAACACTAGTGAGATACTTTTATCACACTCGATTTCGCCTCGTGTGATAAACCCACACTCGTGTTTTAATAACCCCTATTATATGACCGTTGCATAAACTACCTACTATTTAACCTAAAGATTTAAACTTAAAAAATGGAAAATTAAGGTTTTTGTATGTTATATAAGTTCTGCATATCTGTAGTGTATTTTATTGGTAAACGGTAAATGCAGTATATTTTATTGGTACTTCAAAATAATTCAACGTAATTTTATTTGTTTTTCTCAAAGGCTGTCCAGTTACTCTTTTCAATTTATAAAATAAGCATGATGAAATATTATTTTAAGTGGGAAAATAATTATTTTCATATTTTGCTATGTGGTAAGTGCTTTGTGTTAATATTTTAACAATAAAACAAGCAAGGTGCGTGCCACGAAAGATGAGACTTGACACACCACGTGGTTTACTTGCGCAGATGATGATTATAGGTCTCTTTAGTGGTATGAGATCTGAGTACGGAATGGGACCGGGCGTCATCAGGGCGGCGGGCAGAGCGCGGGAGATGCGGTCAAGTCTCATCTTTCGTGGCACGCACTGTAACTGTACCACTTCAGGGCAAAGGAAGTATTCTCAATATTCTCATACAGAGAAGGCAGAAGAGAACATTGATCACCACGCTTGCTCAACGAGGGCTGGCAATTTCAAGCTTACACAAGAGACAAATACTTATTCGTGATGCACACACAAAGTAGAGGATAAGAATTTGGTAAAGAAAACAAACATTTTTCGAAAATGCTAGGTATTAAAAAATAAATAAAAACGTGTTTATTTATACGAACATGAACCAACATGTTCGAATGAATAAACAAATTTAAAAAATGGAGTACTTAGTCACTAAATAATTCAAACAAAACTATAAGCAAGTATGCGGTACCTACGTCACACCTATTTATAGTAGATACCTATAATGATTAGACTACTCTAAATAAGTACAACATATAAGTTTTTAAACTGTCTTGGTCACTATAAAATAATTATAAGCGGGATATTTACCATGTTTACTGTTTGTTACGAGTTTCCGATATTTCGGTGCTCAACAAACAGTAAACTTGGTAAATATCCCGCTTATACGAGTAATGTTCAGTGTCAATGTCGAGATTCAGGTCCTACACACGCAGTGACAACTCTTGAGGAGTAAACAACTCCTTGGAAGTCGCGTCGCCCCCGTAAGAGGGCGAGGCGAGCGGTCACGAAGCTGTGCTCCCTGGCTGCGGGTGCAGTACCGTGGCTCGCCACTGCGAACCCATCGCTATGGTCGCCCGTCGCCTGGACATGGCGTGCTGCGAGCGCGAATTGCTAAATTCGCGCTCGCTATGTTTGGCTTGCTGTATGTGACTGTAGGCGCGTCGCGGTGAGCGTTACTGAACGACTCGCCGCTTCTTCACAGCACCCTGGCAGTTCACCTCCACCAGGTGGAACTCAGGGCGTACCCTGAGAAGCCCAGCGAAGGCGACCAGCGGCAGGAATGCCGACTTGGACGAACCTACAGTTTAGAAAATGTAAGCGACTAGTAGCGCCCTTTATGTATGTGGAAGCGGCAATGTACCTACTGAGTTACACCGCTCATGAACCAATAGCACGCGAGGTACTCGCAGCGTTATTCGGTGCATATGTACTAGCGAATGTATAGGAGTGATTGGCTGTTTGCGACGTGAAGTGTGGCTATATTAACTTAGAACAAACTTCACGCCGTGGATGTAGTATGGGGTGGGAAATGTTACTGATTGAGTAAGCAGCGTGTAGACTGATGCTGCTTACTCAGGCATCAAATCCGGGTGGTGGATGGGGTTGCACAGTCTCCAGTGAGGAGGTCGCGTGGGAGACGCTTTTTGTCCGGCGGGCGCGCGTGCCATGGCGCGATATTTTTAATATGCGGCCCACGCGAACATTGACGTCGCGAGGCGTCCCACAAATTCATTCAGGCTCTCAATCCCGGTGTCGCGCTGGATGACAACGTTCCTCACGTAGCGAGGAGCATTCATGAAGCGGCGCAGCGATATATTTTTCTGCGCGCGGAGGTTCTTTTTGTTCGACTCGCTCGTGAGGACATACCAAGCTGGAGTGGCATAAGTTAGAATCGAACGGATGTAGGTTTTGTACACGCTCAGCTTGGTGCGGGCGGGGAGGCGGGATGAGAGCACTGGATTGAGTAGGTTGCGGGCGACCCTGCACTGATTCACCACATTGGTGACGTGTAACCCCATCGTGAGCCGACGGTCGATTGTACACACATTAACACCCAGGTACTTGGCGTGGGGCGACCACTCGACGTCGGCTCCTTGAAGCTTCAGACGTGGTGGTAGAGGTCCTAGTCCTGTGGCGACTGCCTACATCTTACCTACGTTCACCGTAAGGCGCCATTTCGACAGCCACTCGGGAACAAGGTCGAGGGCGCGCTGCATCTTACGCGCCGCGTTTTTCGTGTTGAGAGATGTTATGTTTTTTTTTTTTTATTGTTATCAATAGGCTCGCGCTTGACCACTATCTCACCTGATAGTAAGCGATGATGTGGTCGACGGTGAAGCACGCTTGCCTAGAAGTAACCTATTCACTCTTGACTTAAAGACCCCTAGATTGTAGCTATCGGGCAACACAGACTCCGGCAGGGAATTCCATTCCTTAGCTGTACGCATAATGAAAGTGTCCCCAAAACGTTTTGTGCATATGGGTGGGATGTCCACCATGTACCGATGACGCATCGCCGTGCGTCTGGTTGTCCGATGATGGAACGGGCTGGGCGGAATTAAATCATGCAATTCCATCGCACACTCCCCGAAATGTAACCGATAAAAAAATCGACAAGCTGGCAACTCGGCGACGATGTTCAAGGCTCTGGAGTTTCGATTTGACCAGTTCTTCATTGCTGATGAGTCTCTTGGCCCGCTTTTCGATCAACTCTAGTGCATCAAGCTGGTATTTGGCAGATCCGTCCCAGAGATGAGAACAGTACTCCATGCACGATCGAACTTGCGCTTGATACATGTTGAGCAGCTGTTCCGGCGTTAAGTACCTTCTCACCTTCGCAAGGATCCCCAACTTTTTAGAAGCCAACTGAGCCTTTGCCTCAATGTATGGCCCAAAATTGAGAGTCGATGTCAACGTAACGCCAAGAAGCTCAAGATGGTCCGTTAATGGCACGGTTACATCACGGAAAGTTGGAGCCGGGTGAAATTGGCTCTTTTTAGCGGAGAAAAGACACGCCTGGGTTTTAGCAGCATTAAACTTGACCAGATTGGCATCACACCATTCGGAGACTGCCTGCAAGGACAAGCTCAAACGCTCCACCATGGCCTCACGGAGAGACCGGATCTGTGGCCCGGTAGCCCGTGCGTTGGACAAGTATCTCTCAGCAACAGTGCTGTCGTCTGCATACCCAAAGGTGCCGGGTTTTAGCAGATCGTTAATGTGCAACAAGAACAATGTTGCTGAGAGTACCGACTCCTGAGGGACCCCGGCATTAATATCCAATTGGTCCGACGAGCAGCCATCAATAACCACTCGAATGGACCGATCACTCAGGAAGTCTGCGATCCAATCACACAGACCACCGGGCAGACCGAATGAAGGAAGCATACCAATAAGGCTCTCGTGCCAGACCCTATCGAAAGCCTTCGAGATGTGATGTTATGTACGCGGTGTCGTCAGCGTACAGCACGAGCGTCGCCTCTGGCATCGTGGGGATGTCGTCAGTGAAGCATGAGTAGGACGCAGGCGAGAGACAGCTGCCCTGTGGTACGCCCGCCAGTATGGGGCGGAGGGCGGACAGCTCGCCTTCTACCACCACTCTGAAAGTCCTGTTGGTCAAAAAGGATCGAATCACTTTAATTAGGCGACGGGGCGCGTCTGTGTTGGACATCTAAAATAACAGGCCCTCATGCCATACACGGTCGAAGGCCTTCTCCATGTCGAGGAATACTGCTACCGCGTACTCCTTCTTGTTCATTGTAGATGACAGCAGGTGCAGTACCCTCGACAGCTGGAGCGTCGTTGAGTGTTCCGCGTGAAACCCGAATTGTTCCTCTCGAGGTGTGAGTTTTCACAGCAGGAGGGATTCGAACACCTTGGAGATGGTGGGCAGTAGAGTGATCGGCCGATAGCTCTCAGGCTTCAGGACATTTTTATTCGCCTTGGGCAGCATTATGACGCGCCCCTCTTTCCACGAGGCCGGGAAGGAGCCCGTGCGCAGGATCCCCGTGAACAGGCGCGCCAGGGCCGCTACCATTCGGTAGGGCAGGTGGCGCAGCACTGTGTTGGTGATCCCGTCAGCACCTGGGCTCGTTCGCAAGATGGCGCGTCTGACTGCACCCGGCGAAAAGTAGATGGCATCTTCTTCAGGAGCTATCGGCGTAGCGAAGTAGTCTCCAAGGTGTTTCTCGACTGCCGCGACGTGTGCATGTTCGGTGGTCGGGTTCTGTTGGAACTGACGCTCCAGGTGTGCTGCGAAGACCTCCGTCCGGTCTTCCGCTATATACTTCAGCGCCCCGTCACTGCTCTGAAGTGGACGCACCGGAGCTGGGGTGTTTTTGAGCTGTCGGCACAGCCGGTGTATGGAGGGCCAATCGCCCTCCGCAGCGTCTATTCTGTCCTCCCAGCTCGCGGCGCTTAGAGCTCTAAGCTCGGCCTTCACCTTCTCCATGAGTTTGTTGAGCTGTGTCTTCATTGTTGGACATCGGAGTTGCTGCCACTGCTTGCGTAGGCGTCTCTTCTCGTTTATTAGGCGTCGTATGCGCGTGGGCAGGGGCGGCTGGAGCACTCTCCCCTACTGCTGCGTCATCGTTGCTTCATCAAGTGCTTGCTGTATGCAAGCAGTGACTTCCAGAGCTAGGGTGTCCACATCCTCGACGGAGGTGACTGGCCGAGTAGGTGTTGTGGATTCGATCCTTTCTGAGAATTTGTCCCAATCGACGGTGCGACGTGGCGCTTGTGGCTTCAGTCTGGTCGGTATACCCGATAGTACGACCAGTACTGGGTGATGATCAGACTCCAGCTCGTCTTCAAGTACCTGCTGGGTGACCTGGCAGCTTAGCCCTCGGTATACGATGATGTCGAGCATGTCTGGCATGTAGGTAGGTACGTCTGGGTAGTGAATGGGCGTCTCAGGGCCCTCTACCGTACTCTATGTACCCGAAGGTTTCTGCGTCCGCGAAGAGTCGTCTCCCCTCCTGGTTCGCGTTGTACGAGTTCCATGCCTGGTGTTTACAGTTGAAATCACCGGCGAGGATAGTCGGGTATTCAGTTTTGTGTAGCAGCGCCCGGACTTCTGTCATGTCTAACGTATTTCCGGGCGGTTTGTAGACGGCGTAGATCTGCATATCCTCGTCGGCCACGTGCAGCTGCACGCCCAGGACGTACATGGATTTTAGCTGGGGTGGGAGGATCTCTTGATGGACGACTCTTCTCTTTACTATGACTGCCAGGCCACGGTATCGAGCGTTGATTGCCGACCGTTCGTCCTTCCTGTAAATGAGATAATCTGGGAACTTGCACCTATCTTCAGGTCCCAGGTGAGTCTCGTTTATGAGCGCCACGTCGATGTCCTGTTCCTTCAGGAGATGGTGGAGGTGGGCGACCTTACCTCTGAGGCCGCGGGCATTCCAATGTAACACCCTCAACGGCTTATTTACCATGATATAATGTTAGTAAAGTAGCTAAGCCGTCGAGGATGACCTGTTCCACATCATGCCCCATTAATTAATTATGTCCATCAACAATTGTATGGCGCAGGCAGTAAAGTCCTTGCTGTGTTTTTCGGTCTTGTTGGTTGCCGACTTCTGATTGGTCAGTGTACTTTGGCTAGCGCCGGCGGATTGGTTGGTACTATTTTTAGTACCAACTTTGCCCGCGGTGTGGCGCCTCTGTTGCGTTGCGCCGGCGCTAGGGGCCTTCTGATTGGCTGGTGGTGCCTGCGCCTGTTTTGTGACAGGGGCTGCCTCCTGGGTAACTTCATCGGTCGCTAGGGGGTGGATTTTCCTACCCTTGCTACCCCTTTTCTTTTTCCTCCGCCCTGAGGAGGTAGCCACTCCGCGTTGTGTGGGCCCGTTTGCTGCCGCCATCAGCGACTCGCCTTGGGCCTCTTCTGTCGGCTGCCTCTCTGTTGGTGCCACTTTCTGTGGCTGGCGGTCGTGATGGCGATTGTGCCCGCCCGCCTGTGTTTTAGTTCCCGTTGGAACACTGGGCATTTTATCTTATTGGCCGGGTGCGGTCCTTTGCAATTTGCACAGGTGGCCGGCTCTTCTCGTGGACGAGGGCAGTCTCGGTCCCTACCTACAAGATGGCAAAAGTTATCGAACAAAATGGTACCTACATCTTTAGTTAAATGTAAATAAACTATATTAAAAAATGTTTTGAATTTTCTTAAAAAATTCGAAGGAACTTTTTCCCCTACCTATTATCATGCACCATATTTAAAAAATAATCACATTATTTTTATAATATAACTTACACATAATCCGGTTTCATCAGAAATTTGTGATTGTATTTAGCCTATTCTTATGCAAGGCAACAATGTTTCCCTATTTTCTAAACTTATATGTGCTTGCATTATGTTATTCAAATAAACTATTTTAATACCTCGAACGCTTTGATTAAAGTTCACCAACCAACAACGTCGTACTAAGTATTTCTTCAAGCAATTCAAATTGTTTCAATATAGGGTATATTCAGTGATTTTACCTAATAAAATAAAAAGTTCTACACTCATCCAAACGCAATGCTCAAGATCCAATTAACTAAACACAAAATTGCCTGACAACTGAATATATAAAATAATTAATGCAGCGACGAACATAATATTATTACAAGGATAACAAAATTATTACGCTACGGTATTTAATACTAAAAGATAGTTAGGATTTAACTCTTTATTAATATTTATGCTTTCAATTTAAATGAAGAAATAGATATTCATATTCATAAATTAAGTGTATTAAATTATAATAATAATAATTTATTATTATATTAAAAATAATATAAAAAAAATGTGTATAGCATAATAAATTAAGAAAAATAAAATAATATTATTTTGACGTGTTACGGGATTCGAACCAGGCTTATCGTGGTTTATCTAGCAGTGTTAACCGCTAGGCCAGATGGACACTTATGTATGTATAGGATTGAAATTAAATACCTGATTCCAATCGAACTAACTTAAAGGCTCTCTAGGATTCTTTATGAATAGCAATATACAGGAGTAAGTGCAATCGATGTTAGTGACAAAACGTGTGGGTGTTGTGTTTGAAAGGTACCCACAATGTTATAAAGTTTAGGTGAACGTTTATATTATAATTATCTACAGATGAGGATGGATTTGAAACACCACCACACACGTTTTGTGATTTTAACAAATAGTATAACGTTGTGGCCATGTCGCGTTCTCATTGGTTCATTTTGAAAGAGTTCGATATACAGGTGTAAGAGTGTTTTGTGTCTATAGAAGAAGGTCGTAAGTGAAACTGATTGGCTATGCTATAGTTTCGTGAAGTTATGACTGCGATGTTGACCGTGATAGTACAATAAATAATAATTTTGAAGAGTTCCGTTGAATATCTCCAAATTTCTTCATCAGATCTTCACAAATTTAAATGGGACCAATTCGGGATCATACCCTTCCAAACAAAAAAGAATTTTCAAAATCGGTCAACAATTGACTTGGTGATTTGAAGACTAAAACCCGTACTACAAATAAAACCCCGCCCGGACGCTCTCCGGACGCCATCTAAACTAGGACAAATCGGGGAAACGCGGACGGATGGCAACCCTATACTAACGAAGCGTGTAGTAGCATCACGTGGCGTGTTGTATATGTGCACGGTTCGCATCGGGTGTCGACACGTCACGTCGCGTCGTGTTTTAGTAGTATGTTTCCATCTTTAATGCGGACATAACACATTCTAATGTGTTTTTAAGTATTAGGCAGTAAACATACCTAGCGTGTCAAAGTTTTTGGCAAGCTTTGCTGAGGTAGCCAACACTACAGTAAAAAATACTCCTCCACTTTACTGAGATCACGTCTGTTGCAATGATTCAAAAAATTATTCTTTTTAGGATTAGCATTTGAGACACAAACGACACCAATTTGTCATTCTATTATTCACTAGGAATTAATTTGCGGATACTTAAAGTAGCCACGAAAAAAAGTCGCCAAAAACTCAAAAACTTCTTTACCTACTCACCATACCATCAGCAAGCGATTGGCAATCGACCGACAACAAGGGTAAAGGTTTTTTTTAATGGAATATGTAATCGCAATTTGACAGCCATTGCTCGCCGATGGATAATACGCCATAATACGAAATGATCACGATCACGCAGAGATAAATGCGCATTTAATTTAGCCGAATTTTATTGTTAGCAGTCCTGTCGTAAAATGATTATGGTGTGGCTATCGCTCATAGATAATGCGGATTCGCGATTGAAGAACAATTATTGCGCAAAAATAAGCCTGCCAATTTTTTTATGTAAAGCGATAATCGCGCGATGATTGCACAATCTCTGCGCAATTATTGCTGATTGCTGTTTCATACGGAATAAGCCTGTGAGGCAGGCGAGCGGACGACCGATTTCCATCAGCGACACCCACTCGCTAGTGGTCAGTCGTCTGATACAGAATTCAGACATTACTTATAAAGTGTCGCACACACGTTCCTTTTTTTTCTAACAAAAAAAAACCTTGACGACGTTTGGATCTTTTCGGACGCGTTTGGCCGCCCTGCGTTAGTCCCGGAATTACTAATTCCGATCTGGAAACCGAACGTGTTGAACGAATGCGGCCAGCCTATAACTTTCATAAATTCCTACTTTTGCCTTAACTACGTTACGCACACCTTGGTCACACATACAAGTTCAGACTCTCGTATCTTCTTGGATGTCAACACTGATACGAATAAAGACGGAACTACACATACGTAGCGTGGCGTGTCGTAGCGCCTTCTGACGCAGTTGATTGGCTACAAAACTCGTTACGTTATGACGTAGGCAGGAACAGAGTCGTTTGATTGATGGATCCCGCGCCACGCTACGCCACGACACGTAAGTGTGGTTCCGACTTTATACGAAAACACTGTTCATGTGTTGCATGATGAAAATAGCCGAACCGGGTAAACTAACTCTTCAAGACACCAATTTTAAGTAATAATGAGAAATTAGATATACACAAAAAAACACACACATTAACACCCCATTGGATTTAAAAGAGATGTCATCCACCAGTGTTTCTTGAGAGGTGGCGCTTAGACATTCGGGAATCTTTGCATTCGAGCGGCCGTATCCATAGAGGAAAGTAATATAACGGGTAGCCGTATGTCTACTACGTACGTAAAAACTACTTATTTTTGCTATGGAAATCTATCTATTATATTTTTAGGAAAAACTAAGATTTTTTCTCCTGAAAATTCAAATGACGGTGATTTTTCAGAAGATTAATTTACTCTACCTTTTTCGTATAGTTTACCTTTAAGTACAAGATAATGCTTTTTTAATTTCAATCTCAAATCTTCAAATGCAACACGACAAAAGATCGGCATTTGGCAACACTGGTAGGTAGTAATTTAGTCAAGTGTAGTGGATAGGTGGGCGTCCATCTTGAAATTTTACTGGGTTTGAGCCGGTTTAGTTATAATAAAAGTGTATTTTGTAGCTTGGAGTTCATATATATCGTTAGTTTTCAAGAAGTTTTATGTATGCCGAAACTATTCATCGTTTGAAATAGGATTAACTACAGTTATGTTTTAGGTATGAACGTCTGCTAAAACATTTAATCGTTGGACGAGTAATGGCGTGCGTTTTTCTCTTTGAAGACACTTTCATATTTTATTCCATGTCGTCAGATCCTATGAATAGTAACATCTAATGCATGTGATCTCTAATTGTGTTAATGTGTTGATTATTAAGAAATATGCTTCAATAATTATGTTAGTTGGACAGTAATCTTAGCTGGATGTCGTTTTTAGGTTATACATCACAATACTTTAATTGAATAGTGACTTGTAATCATAACCGCCTATGATTCGATTCGTCTGGTTGAATCATTATGCATGAACACATTGCAATTAAGTGGAGTTCTTCACCAACATGAATATTTGAAGTGACGTAGAAAATATTTATTCGCAGTATCGTTACTCAAGACATACGCGATTTCCGGAAAGACTATCGCTGATAAAAGCTTAAATTGGCGGAGGCATAGCACGATGGCAGTGCCGAGTAGAGCGCGAGTATATGCCGATGTCAACTCACAACGTCCAAGAGAATATTGGGACTATGAAAGCTATGTGGTTGACTGGGGTAACCAGGAAGACTACCAGTTGGTGCGTAAGCTTGGGCGTGGAAAGTACAGTGAAGTATTCGAGGCAATAAATATCACAAACAATGAGAAGTGTGTAGTTAAAATATTGAAGGTGAGTCACATTAATATGTTATATACGCCTTGTAAGTCAAGTTCATCATTGTTTACATTGTATGCATAATCTAATGGCCATGTCTTACTATGCTTTGCCTAAGCATCAAAATCACTATTTCATATGTCCTAATTACAGAATTTTATTCCAGCCTGTTAAAAAGAAGAAGATAAAAAGAGAAATAAAAATATTAGAAAATTTAAGAGGAGGCACAAATATAATTACTTTACAAGCTGTAGTCAAGGATCCTGTTTCTCGTACTCCAGCACTCATTTTTGAACATGTGAACAATACTGATTTTAAACAGTTGTATCAAACACTGTCAGATTATGATATAAGGTAAAACTATTATAATTCTTTATATTGTAGTGCCCACTTCACTGTGTAGTAAGGAATTATGAATCTAATCATTAAATAATGCTATCCGTTAAGAGAATTGTACAATCAATGTTTACTTTATTGCAGATATTATTTGTATGAACTGTTGAAGGCATTAGATTATTGCCACAGTATGGGCATCATGCATAGAGATGTGAAACCCCATAATGTGATGATTGATCATGACCACAGAAAATTGCGTCTCATTGATTGGGGGTTAGCTGAGTTCTACCACCCTGGGCAAGACTATAATGTTCGTGTTGCTTCTAGATATTTTAAGGTATGTAACTAATTTAAGTACATCGATACCTATTAAAAAAAATTGTCATTAAATTATAAATCAATATTAATATCATGAATTTTAACTCGTTTTAGGGTCCAGAGCTCTTGGTGGATTATCAAATGTATGACTATTCTTTAGACATGTGGTCACTAGGATGCATGTTAGCGTCAATGATCTTCCGCAAGGAGCCATTTTTCCACGGCCATGACAACTATGATCAACTTGTGCGTATTGCTAAAGTGCTGGGCACTGAGGAGCTATTTGAATATTTGGATAAATATCATATAGAATTGGATCCTCGGTTTAATGATATTCTTGGCAGGTATGTACTGAGCTAATATAACATAGGAATAAAAAAATATAAATCGGTTTATACTTGGTTCTCACTGTACCTTTCTTTTAAGGCATTCTCGTAAACGATGGGAGCGGTTTGTCCACTCTGAAAATCAACACTTGGTGTCTCCTGAAGCATTAGATTTCCTAGATCGTCTTCTACGCTATGATCACTACGAGAGATATACTGCTCGTGAGGCAATGGATCATCCATACTTCTGTAAGTAAAACTTGATGTTAAATATATTCCTTATGACAACCATAACATGAAATGTATTGCTGTGCTCTGTGTGCCACAAATTCAGCATATACCTTTAAATATGTTTAATATTTGTCTTCTTATAAAGATATTTCCTAATGAAGATGTGTCATGTAGGGCACAAAATGGTTTGTCTACTATAGAAGATAATGGCTGTCAAATGGTTATAAATTTGAAAGCTAATAGGCATACTTACCATGTTTGACAAATACTGTTCAGGTAAAAAAAAAACAATACTAAACCCAACTTATTCTGTAAAGCAGTGCCAATTATTGTCAGTAAATAAATACCTAGTTTTTAGCATTCCACAAAAACTTTGCTAAAATATAGCTTGATTTGATGGCTAATACAGAGGTAATAAATAATATTAGCCATCAAATCAAGCTATATTATTAGATTTCTATATAAAACCGAACAAGTGTGTGTCGCACTGCACACCTATTATTAGGTGATTTTCTATGAAATTGTTACGAAACTAATCCAAGTACATTTTACCTATCCAAAACATAAGATGTAAGGCCCACTTGCGCCAAAAACTAAGAATTTGTTATTGTAACACAAAGTAAAATTAAAATTATGCCGTACATAAATGACATAAATAACATGGGTATAGGGTTAGCTACTAACTCGGAGTTAGTAAGATAACGCGGGGTGAGGCAAACAGGTCTAAAAAACCGCTAAAGAAACCTATAATCGTCTACTACGCAAGTCAAACCACGTGGTGTGCCTAGTCTCTTGTTTCGTGGCACGCACTGTAAGTTTATTAGGGCCCTCACGGGCAAAGATAATTTTTAGTACTGTGTTTTTCACACTGCCGTTTAGATTAGCTCCGCCACTTCCCAGAACGCGTTAGTATGACTAAAATTGGGGTCGTAGTAACGGGTCCCGTGAACCATTTCGATAGATTCTACCGCCAAGTGCAAAATTCGCACATTTATCTGAAACAGTATTTATTTGAAAGTGATGACTTTCTGCACTCTATTGGCACAGGGGATGTAACATGGGTTCCCCTCTGTACCCCTGAAACCATTAGACAATCCTCCCTATGGCGATTACACCTCATCACCCTCAGGCAAAATTTTAAAACCACAATTTCGGTTAAAAGAGTCATGGTATCCTTGTTGTTACTTGTTGTCGATATTTTTTACTTCAGGGAGTCTGCCTTCTGTACGACAATGCCAAACCCCACAAGGCCAAAAGCAACAAAGCAAATTTTAGTGTCGTTCGGATGCGAAGTTTTGAACCACCCCACTTATTCCCCTGACCTGGCACCTTTAGATTATCATCTCTTTACCTCCCTGGCCATGCAATTCAACTGTCGAGAAAGTGAAGGTGGAGGTGAACAAGTGGACAAAGGAGTTGGCGGGACAGTTATTTACGTGCAACGAGAGGGATAGCGATTACGCGGCAAAATAGTTCACATAATATGTACTGATGTAACCATTTAAAACATTTCTTTAAATTCAAAGTTGCAAAATTCGAATACAGTTACTTTCTGGACATGCCTCGTATATTAAAGAAAACATCGTCGCGTCGGACCGAGCTACATCCACTATATTATTTACCTGCGTATATTTCTACAAAGGCAGTGTAAATGAAGCGAAATTGTATGAACAGTAAAAGTAGCTTTGTAATCGCATAATTATATCCCATGTCTATTTATATAGGACTAGCTGACCGCCGGGGCTTCGCTCCCGTCAATTGGCTACCTACCTACCCTACCCTACTCAACCCTACCCTACCTACTCTACTCTATCCTACCCTACCCTACCTTATCATGTAGTACATATTTTTTATGTATTATCAATAGTTTTCTCAGCGCACGCCAAAGAAAGAATTTTATATGCATTATTTTGCTACTTTGGTATTGCAATTTTCATAAGAATCTCTAATTTTTATGGTCATAGTGGCTTCCACATAAAAGGTAGATATATGCTGTCAAGGACTTTTATTTAGAACTATTTAAGAAAAACCATCCTATGGCACATTATGTTTGTATCTCCAACTGTTTAGGCAGCGCACGCGAAGATAGCTCACAGAGGGCAGAATTTTTTTCCGACTTACTTGATATTTATCGTTATATTATGACCAAATTACAAAAAATCATTATAAATTGTACACTTTGTGTTATTCTGATGTATAACCTATATTACTGTGAAGTTTCATCCAAATCCATTTAGTAGTATTAGCGTGAAAGAGTAACAAAAATACATCCATCCTCACAAACTTTCGTATTTATAATATTAGTAGGAAGTAGGATAGTAGGTCTAGCTTCTGTCAGGGGCATCGGCCACGTGAAAGTCGAGAATTATCGCCAAGGAACATAATCCCGGGATAAAAAGTATCATATGTACTATAATATGTAGTACATTCCAGACTATAATCTATCTCTGTGCCAAATTGCATCCAGGTCCGTCCAGCGGCAAACATACAAACACACACTCACAAACTTTCGCCTTTATAATATTAGTGAGATGTGATTACAAAGTTACTTGCAGTTTGACTGGAATTGAGTGACGTTTCAGTTTTTACCCGACGGCGCGATGCAAAGGAGAGTAATGTTCCTATGTGGCGTTCTATAGACCAAACGCGTATACCGATTTTGATGGATCTTACGTCAACCGATTCTTCTTTTTAACCTTGCGAGTGTCATTAAAGACATGACAGTAATCAAAATTATCCGTAGAATTGGTAAAACGAAAAAAAAAATAGTCGACGAATACGTCAAGTTAGGTTAGGTTATCGTTGGATAGGAATTTAAAAATCATATTTAGGATTTTTCATTTTAAATAACAGTTTGGATAAGTTTAAAACGATTTAAAATTGGTTCACAACCATTCTCGCTAATAGCTTCATATCTTTCAAACCGCTGGAGGGATTTATACAATAATTAAGACATCGTTAGTTAGTATTTTTAGTATGTTATTTATGCCAGTTAGTATAGTAGTTTAGTCCAAATTTACTATTTCGTAAAACGTGTGCTCACGCACTTTTTAAATTTTTGCTCTTAAAGTCATAAACTATGCGTTTTTCGACATTAAAAATGCCGTACTTTTTAAAGTACGGAGTATATTTAAAACAATTTAAGCTCAACAGCAACTTTCCGTTTTTAGAGATAATTACAAAAATATACTACTTGTATGTTTAAAAGTAATTCAAAAATAAAATTATAAATAAAAAGTAGTAAATAAAAAAAGTTAATTTAAAAAATCAAACCAACTCCATAGCATGATTTTCTTCTTGTTTACATCATTTTAATTCACTTCATAAGCAGTCGGTTTTTTTTATTTTTTTTATTAAGTTTTTATTCCTTGCTTTGTAGGCTAAACTCTAATAGTGTTCAAAATTTAAAGCTGCTAGAAGTTCCCTAGAATTTTGATGATAGGTAGGTAGCTAGGAACATTATGTTTTCTTAGTTTCTGAAAATTCAGGGTTCTAACTTTATCTACAACTAAGTTACAGGGGGTAAAAAATGTTCTGAATGGCTTCGAGAAAAGGACGGTACGGCTGTGCTTTGTTTGCTCGACTTGTTCGCCGACTTTTACTTGATAATAGTCGTTAACTTGTAAAGCCTATTTAGCTGTGATACGAGGGCGGCGCTGAAAATTTCGGGAATCAAGGAAGTGACACAACATTACTATTTAAAATAGTATTTATTGCTTTTCGGAGTATTTACCGCGAAATTTGACACATTTTTCCATACGATGGAACTAATCATTGAAGTAACCATTCCATTCGGCAGTTGGGGCCGTAAAATGGCCGTTTTGTAGGCGTCCACAGCTTCTTCAGGTGATGAAAATCTCTGACCACGCAATTTATTCTTTATTTTAGGGAAAGTATAGAAATCATTAGGGCTTAGGTCGGGGCTGTACGGCGGATGGTCTAATAATTCTATGTTTTCTTGCTCTAAAAACTCTTTTGTTCTCTGCGCAGTGTGAGAACTCGCATTGTCGTGATGGAGGATGATGCGGCGGTTGCAGTTCCCTTTACGGAGTTCAGAAACGACCTGTGGCAAACAAATGCTAGCATACCATTCTGCATTAACCGTTCTTTGTCCCTCAAGAGGAATAGTTGCAACATGGCCGGTTTTGGAGACAAACGTGGCCACCATTTTTTTTTGCAACACTCCGTGAACGAACAATTTTTGTTGGCTTTAACTCATTTTCGAACACCCAAACTCGTGACTGGTTTTTTGTTTCGGGTTCGTACGCGTATATCCAGGATTCGTCACCTGATACGATGTTGTATACAGCATTTGAGGATCCTGCGTGGCATCTTTCGAGAGTTTTGACGCACCAAGTAACTCGAGCCGCTTTTTGCTCTTCACAGAGCGAATGCGGTATCCATCGGGATAACAACTTTTTTACACCTAATTGTTCATGCAAGATTATTTGTATTTGACTCATGCCAATGTCTAAAGTTGCCTGAATTTCGCGGTATGTCACATGTCGATCTTCCTCAATCAGCTTACGCACAGCATCAACGACCTTGACGGGGATCATCACTGAGCTTGACACGTCCACGTTGAAATTCAGCAAACCAGCGATAAATTGTGGTTTTGGATGGAGCTTCATCACCAAATGCAGAAATCATCCGGTCAACACACTGTTTTTGTGTTAAACCATTTCGAAAGTCATAATAAATCATCGCTCTTGAATTTTCTCGAGTCAATTCCATTTTCTCAACGACTAAACAAGTTTGACAAAGCCTTGTGACAAGACCGAGAATATTTTTTTAAATAAATAAATGGTATTCGATTTTTAAAACCAAGGAGTTTTCAATTAAAAAGATTTTAATATGACAGGAACAGTGGAAATATTCCATTCCCGATACTTTTAGTGCAGCCCTCGTAGTTTGAGTCGATGTTCAATATAGTATTATCGTGAATACTTTTCACATTTCTACATTTAACCAAAAACAACAATTTGGGGAGAACCACTTTAAAGATTAATATTTCGCAAATAGATTCCTAAAACGAGTAATGTTTTTGACTAATATATCCCTACACGATGAGATAACCAAATATAAAAAAATATATCTTCCCCGTTTTACGTGTAAGGAAGTAGGTACTAACATACCAAGAACTCCTAGTCAAACATGATATTTATTGTTTATAATGCAAAACATCACACAGCTAATCTAACACAAGCACTGTATCTATACTAATATTATAAAGCTGAAGAGTTTGTTTGAACGCGCTAATCTCAGGAACTACTGGATGGTTTTTTTTTGTGTTGGATGCTCCATTTATCGAGGAAGGTTATAGGCTATATAACATCACGCTACGACCAATAGGAGTGGAGCATAAATGAAAAATGTTGTAAAAGCGGTATAGCTATAGGGTAGGTAGGTAGATAGATAGCCAGTTGACGGGAGCGAAGCCGCGGAGGAGAGTTTAAGCATAAAGCTAAGACATCATCAAGAAAGACAATTAAATTATATGTCTAATGACGTCATTTTTATGTTTGCAGGACTTCTAAGTTTTATTAGGTTGGATCCCGAATGTGGCTTGATTTCTTTGACCAGCTGTATATTCTGCCCTGTTCACTCTTACTACTAGATCTAATAAGTGTGTCCTTGTTTCATATTATAATTTAGCGAATTGTGTTTAGTTCATACTCTGTCCATGGCCATTTCTGTGAAAAGTAATAATATTTTGTTGTTTCAGATCCCATTGTGAAGGAGCAGGGGCGAATGGTTTCTTCCAATTCTCCAACTCCTAATGCATTGCAAGGACCAATAAGTACTACAGAATAATTGTTACAAAGAGGTGTTAATGCTCTTTATAATGTATTGATATGATATACTTGTACAAGATTCCGGAAGAAAACACTAAAAATAACACCAAAAAGAGGCCACTGGTGGTGTAAATACATACACAGGGACAGTGAAGGACTCCAATTCTGTTAAACAAACACTGATAATATAATTCCAATGCTTGAAAAATGGAATATTTTGGAAAGACAATATAATTTAGTGTTTAATATTAGTAAATCTGGTTATTCATTGTTTTAAAAGTGTTTTTATCTCTGGTATAAACTGCTGACATACATTTGTGAAAGTGCTCGTGTACTCCAGCTGAGTAGGTATCTTGTGGTGGGGGAGGGGTACAAATTGTCAAAGTAAATTCTGAAACATCCATTTTTATATGAAATTCGATAATAATTAATTATTGAGATAAAGAGAAATGCATCGAGTTATTGCACTTGATCTTTTGCATTTATTAACCTATGGTATTGATATTGTAATTACTTGTATAATATATTGGTAACACCTGCATACCATTTGCAAATATTGGTTAGCAGCTTTTCGTTGGTACTCTACTTATTAAAATTTTGTATTTATGTAATAGAAGTAAAATGTAGATATGTGTGATATAAATACAAAATTTTAAGATGATTAATTAATCGTTTTCTTTTATTACGTATTTTATAAAAGAAACCAGCTAATTCTAACATTATTAGATATTGTCGGATTTAAACATTGTTTTCTATTAGTATATTTTTAATAAGTTACGTTAGCTGTCCTCATAAATATTATACATAGCAAATCGTATCTTCAATTGGAAGGTGAGCCTCGTGGAGTATAATTTATTTTAGTGTGATAACTTCAAGTTGTTGCATAAAATTTTCTGAATAAACAATACTAACTTTGCCTGGAAATGTTTTGGATTATTTACAGTCGAAGATCAAAAACTTCGCATCCTTGTCTTATTGACTCGTTCTGTTCGTAAAAAAATACGTTTACGGAAAAACTTGAACCTATATCATGGTGTTTCATACCTCAGCTCCGAAATAGGGTACGATTCCATCTTAGTGACAAGATGAAACTGTGACTCCACCAAAGCTGCTATGAATCTGAGTGGTGTCTGGATACGTAAAAGACTGCTGTGTAAAGGTCGTAGCTCATTCACACGACCCCGTTCCAATACCGCCTCATACGGGGATAAGTGCTCGCTGTCCACCCGCCGACAGCTAGCAGGCAACAAGCTGTCCACGAGCTTACAACTAGCAGTCAACTGTCTGTCCACGCGCCGACCTTCGCTTTTCGACAAGCTAGCAACGTGTTTCAAGCGATCAGTCTGCGTCCGTACAGCGCATTGGCCGCTCGCTTTAAGCGCATGGTAAGCGAGACGTCAACTGTCGAGAGTCACGATGACGGTAAGCTCGCTTACAGCAAGCTGTCTGCTAATTTGTGTTGTCAATGTAAAGTATGTCTTCAGAGGACGCCCTGAAGCTCACATCTCAATGAAAATTATTTTGCCGAGTCGTAGCGGTGTCGTATAAGTCGGCTACCGTCAAGCGGTATTGCACATGATGCAAGCGACTCGAGTCGACTCGACCTCTATTAGTATAACCAGAACATTGTGCGTTCCAAAGTAGTCTACATTCGCCATATAATTGTATTAATTTAAGGCACTGTTCTTCATCCATGACGCAAATGATTCCGTCGTTCGTCGAACAAGCGAGTTAAAATATTTAAAAATAACACTTAACCCGACTGCTTAAAAAGCGAACTAAAAAGACGTAAACAAGAAGGAAATCATGCTGTACAGTCGGAGGATACATCTGGTTTTGATCAGCCAGCTCGCGCATATGTATCCTCCGACTGCACAGCATGATTTTCTTCTTGTTTACGACTTTTTAGTTCGCTTTTTAAGCAGTCGGGTTTTGTGTTATTTTTAAATATTTTGCCTCGCTTGTTCGACGAACGACGGTATCATTTGCGTCATGGATAAAGAACAGTGCCTTAAATAAATACAATTAAATTCGCTTTTTAAGCAGTCGGGTTTTTTGTTATTTTTAAATGTTTTTTTTTAATTTACAACTTTTTAGTTAATTTTTATTAGAATTAGGTACATTTAAACATATAAGTGTTATATATTTTTGTAATCACCTTTTAAAACCCTTTATTTTGATACTCCACACAATGGGTTTGGGCTCCCACAATATGGCGGCAAAAATCCGCCATTTTACTGTTTTCCAATTTTAATGTAGCCAGTGACACTCGCAGGGTTAAGACGAATCGATTGACGTAAGGATCATCAAAATCGGCCAACGCGTTTGGTCTTTAGAACGCCACATAGGAACAAACATATGTACATACATACATAGACTGATAAACACATTACCCTCCTTCGGCAGTCGGGTAAAAACACAACCGTCTTTAGTGCGTGAGGCAAACTTACTGTACTGAGGCGCTTTTAAGCATCGACAAAAACCGACAACGTTCGACTCGGGCGAGGCAGCGCCTGCGTTTGCCTCGGCCGAGGCACCTGACTGACCGACGATTTGCCACGTGAAGCTACTCGCTCAGTCAGTAGGTACGCGGCTAATATATCCTGGTGGTGAGGCTAATATATCACAGGAGATGGTATGATCACCGTGACATCCAATGAGCAATGATGCTATCGTACGTCAAACAACAGCTTAGTACTTACTGTATTCATCTGCGTTATAATGGGTGGTCTTGAGATTTTCGGTAACTAGGTATACTAACTACTTAGTTGATAAATATACAAGATGTACAGTAGTCTCACTAGTCCGGCACCCAAACACCACCCTGGAATGGTCTGGTGACTGATGGTACGTAACATTGTCAATTTACCCGGACATTACAATGTAACGTTTTTACTTCTTTATCTATTTTAGTGCGCCGCTAATTCCGCTAGTTCAATTAATTTACCGTTTTCTCCCTGTCACACTGTTCCTTTTATTTACCTTTAGGCCAACAGTACCATGTCTTGATACAGCCAAAGGCCCAAACCAGACTGGCGTATTTTTTTAAGTTCTAAGGCTCTCTTGCCCCTCTCATCTTCTCTGTCAAAAGTAAACTTTACCTTGCCGATGAAGGTTGCTAAAAAATTTCGAGTTCGCTTCGCTCGCTCTTACATACTCGTTTGTCAAGATATTTAGCATGCGTTGACACAGTTACTGAATACACCTCGACCCATGGGGATATATTTCGGTCCCTTCTAGATACCCTACTCCTCCCCAATCTCGTTGAAAACTCTCTTCATGAATTTTACAACGGGACTAGGAGATATGAAACTATAGTCTTCTGGATATCCACCTCCTAGGAGACTCATTTGCTTACCAGCCAGTGCATCGTATGTGCACAGACGGTGCTCCATGCGTCCCGCTTAGACCCATCTTCATGAGCATTTCGTTGGTTACGAAGTGCCCCAAGCAGGTAGCGGATTTTCCCCCGCTCATATTGCAAATGCATTCCCGTGGTTTGGACGTAGACCCCAGGAATTTCTTGGAGTGTTCCAGACTGGTAATGTGTTTGTTGTCTGTGATATGCAAACTCCCTAAATATGGTTTTTACGAGATACGTCGAAATGCCTACACATGGTTCTGGACCTACAAAATCATTTGCTGAGCCCTCTTTTGCCAGATCATCTGCCTCTTCGTTACGAGGCATGCCTTTTAAGTACTGTCGTTTCCATATTTCCCGGCAATTTTGAATTTGGAACTGTTCTATATTCGAATGTGTTTAAATTTTGAATCTCAAAACAGTTGAAAGTATTAGGATTAATGCTATTGTTTAGTCACAGCGTCGATTGGAATCTGTCAGGTTACGTACGAAAATGAATCTTTCTAAGGAAGATGCTCGTGCAATAATTTTCTACAACTTTAGAAGAGGCCTGACACGGCTTCAGTGTTTTGAAGAGCTATCATCTGTGTTCAGTGATGAAGCCCCATGTCTGCCGACTGTCGAACGCTGGTATTTAGAATTCCAGCGTGGACATACTAGTGTTATTGACAAATCTCGCGAAGGACGCCCAAAATCCGCCTTCACTGAAGATAATATCATTGCTGTGAGAACTAATTCTCGAAGATCGTCATGTGACGTATCGAGAGATGAGGCTCTATTAGCTCAGGGACAACCATTCAGAAGAACTTGCATGAAGCGCTAGGTGTGAGAAAGGTAGTTTGCCGTTGGATACCGCATCTACTTTCCGACGATCACAAGGCGGCCCGCTTCAGATGGTGTAAGAAAACTCTGCAAAGGTTCAACCGAGGAGAGTCAAATCACGTCTACGACATCATCAGTGGTGACGAATCTTGGATCTATGCCTACGATCCTGATTCCAAACAACAATCTACAATCTGGGTCTTTCAAGACGAGCCAAATCCGACTAAAGTTGTTCGTTCTCGAAGCACTTCAAAGAAGACGGTGGCCACGTTCGTTGGAAAAACCGGCCATGTTGCGATTATTGCACTTGAAGATCGTAGAACGGTTAACGCAGAGTGGTATACCACAGTTTGTTTACCACAAGCAAAGAGAATATAACCACTAGAGAGCTTATAGGCCGATTTCTTCGAAGCACACGACTCACTACCGCGGGCCGGGAGACGAGGAAGAACGCGCGGCTGCAATTGGTCAGTTCAAATTAAGTTGCGTAGGTATGGCTATCGTTAGGGTTGATCAACTCGATTAAGGGAAAATTGTCGATATCGATAAAATGGATTTTAACATTATTAAAAATACTCAATTAAAATCATATAAATATTATTTAATAAAAATCAATCAATTACAAATATAAATATGTGTGTCGGGGACATAGAGAAACAAAAAGTATTTTTCCAAATCGGTCAAGCCGTCTACGAGTAATCCGGGAACATAATACATAAGAAAATTCGACGAACTGAGAACACCCTCCTTTTTTAAGTCGGTTAAAAGTAGATAGATATTTTTTCATACATTTTTTATTAAGTTTAATTTTATTATTATCGATATCGACTTCAGCTATTAAAAGTAACAGCACAGATATTTACGATAAAAATACAAAGGGAGAGAAAGGGATAGAAGCATTAGAATTGTCTAGTGAAAGAGCGAGACTTTTCCAAAAGACATCAACGCGGGACTCAAAATTGTGCTCGTTTACCCCATCCACCATTTTAACTAGATCCCTGCGGTGTCTCATAATCTGATTAAATTAAAAATAATTTTGTAACTAGATGTCTTGGCATGTTTCCCATACCCCTTTACGGCGCATGAGGGCATTTTTATGCGTTATAATTGCAATAAAAAGATAAAACAATTAGTATTTATTTAGCGTGCACACAGGTCTAATAACTGGACACAACTAAAATGGTTACTAGTACCGAAGCCTTTACATAGGCGACAAAATACTAATAGTTTTCGAGCGTCGGGGCACTGTATGCGCCGTCAAGTGGTTATATCGTCGTTTGGTCAACGACGATATAACAACACTTTAGAGTGGAATAAATGTTATAATAACTGGTTTGAGCGAATGGAAAAGTGTATTAAGCTACGTGGTGAATACTTTGAAAAACAATAAAAAGTACTATAAGGTTCTAGTTGTGTTTTTTTCTTCAAACGACAAAACTTAAAAGGTATGCCTCGTACCATGGATTCCTTTGTGCCCAGGGACCCACATCAGTCTTATTCTGTTACGCTTCCCAAGCCTATTTAAAGCTCAACACTTGTTTTGGATAACATCCAGGACAAGTGTGGAGTCCACTTTGTAGGATGCCAAGGTTTTGATTGCAGTCTGACTGACTAAGAATATACATGGATTTAACTGTGGATCTATATTGTCTTAAGCTCGGGTTATTTTGGCATATGTTTCTACTTGGAATATTCTTCTGTGAAAAGGCGGGTTAAGGTGGCTCTAGAATCCTCATTTTCGGGATCAGGCCGAGATGCATGCGATGCGTACAGTTAGCCGTAGAAGTTTTCAGAGTGGGATCGTGGAGGCAACCGCCGCGAGGCTTAACACACTGAAACCCCGCCTGTATCATTTATGGCAGGTGGAACGCCGGGGTTGCGGGCGCTCAGAATGGGTCTCTGTCCGTCCGTCCACAAAGTGTCATCAGGAAAGACAATGGCACAGTGATCACGTGCTGCCGTGCACAGCGAGGTTCAGGAGAGACTCATTTACAGTCTCCCAGGGATGTGGTATTTTAAGAAATGCTGATAGTTATTACCAGTTTGATTATAATGAGGTACAAATACAATGACGTATTTGGTTTTTTCCCCATAAGTTCAGGCGCCTTTTGAAGGCAATAACAAAAAAAGAATGGGTATTCCCAGCAAACGATTGTAGACCTTGTCAAAGTAAGTATTCCCCTCGCTGGCCACCATACTTATAAAGCGCGGTTTGTTTTAATGGCCGAGCTTCTTTCACTACTCTTTGTTTATTGAACACCATGGTTAGACTTTCTTTTATTGTTATGTTAGCACACACGGTGTCAAAGCGGGCTTTAGATTCGTATTCAAACTCATTTTCAGATGATCCTGCTTTGGTTTCAATATAATAAATTTCAAAATAATTTAATACTTAAATTAAATCAAGTTTCGTAACTTCGAATTTTAGGGTTGTCAATTTCGAAATGAATAAATATGCAAATATGGTCAAATTTCGAAACCATGACATTTCGAAATACATGCCCTAGTCGACTCGGCTTCATTGGGCATCGCAACATAGGGACCAGTCCCCCCTGGAAAAACCTTACATACGCCTATGTATTGGAGCTACCAACTACTAAAATTGGGTTCCCTATCCATTTGCATAAAATTTTAAGACCTAATATATCTAAGCATAATTTTGTTTGGCATAATTACATTTTCGCATAATATAATTACGCATAACAGCTTACGCATAATTTTTTCAAGCATAATTTCTCTAACCATAATAATGATTAAGCATAATATTCTAAAGCATAAATTTATTAAGCATAAAATTCTAAAGCATAACTTTTTTAAGCATAATATCCTAAAGCATAAATTTATTTAATATAGCATGCAAGCAAGCATACAGCATGCAAGCAAGCATGCAGCAAACAAGCAAGCATGCAGCATGCAAGCAAGCATGCAGCATGCAAGCAAGCATGCAGCATTCAAGCGAGCAGGCAACATGCAGCAGGCAGGGTTTCTGTCTCGGCTCCGGCGCTGCGGGCCTCCGGAGGCCCCACTCGTGCTAATCGTCGCAGACGGCTTTCGCTCACCACCGCTCGCAGCCGCCTGCTCCTCAGCCCGTGGGCCGCCTCGCCCCTACGCTCCTACGCGATTTTAAATTACACTCTAGGGGTAGGACAAACAAGACTACGTAGAGTCGGTTTTGCAGCAATTCGGTTCTGTCACTAACTTTTGTTGCACATCATATTAATTTTTTACCCAACAATATTATTTAATTGTTACAGAAACTATAGCAAATTGGTTTGATCAGAATTATGTATGGGGCACTACAAGTTCACCACCACCATTTCCACCCAAAGTCTGGAATACGCATCTACTAGAAAAGGAAAATAGACCTAGGACACAAAAACATGCAGAGGCATGGCACAATAGATTTGCACATTTTGTGGGAAACACCATCCTGGATTTTATTTTTTGGCAAAAAAGGTCGTTCAAGAAATAAAACATCAAACCATTGAAATAGATAAACTGGATGTCGGAACATCACTTATAAGAAAAAAAAAGAAAAATACACGGACAAAACCAAAAGAATTGAAAAAATTATTAGTAAAAAGATGAGTATACTTCTAAACTAGCATATTTACAAGCAATTGCTAAAAATATACACCTAAAATAAATAATTATACATAATTAAGGACCACTGTTTCAATCAGTTAACTTCTATCTGAGGAATAACCGCCATATTTATTTCGCATAATAGAAGTTAACTGATTGACATATTTTTTTATACAAAAACTGTCAAAACATCTAATATATTCTTCAGATAAAAGTTATAAATATCATAACATTATGTAACTTAAATAAAAATCGTTTAAGTTACATAATGTTATGTACAATAAATCATTTGCATGAAAATTGTATTTGTTATTTATATTAATTGTATGCCTAAATATTATTATGCTAATAGTCATTAGGCCTACTAACGTTATGCTAATAGTCATTAGGCCTACTAACGTTATGCGAATCAAATTTATGCAAAATCATATTAGTCTTTAAGATGATTATGCCAATATCGTTATGCCGAAGTATATTAGGACAAAGAACATTATGCGAAAAGAAGGGAAGGTGTATATTTTTAGCAATTGCTTGTAAATATGCTAGTTTAGAAGTTTACTCATCTTTTTTACTAATAATTTTTTCAATTCTTTTGTTTTTGTCCGTGTATTTTTCTTTTTTTTTGATATAAGTGATGTTCCGACATCCAGTTTATCTATTTCAATGGTTTGATGTTTTATTTCTTGAACGATCTTTTTTGCCAAAAAATAAAATCCAGGATGGTGTTTGCCCACAAAATGTGCAAAAATGTGCCATGCCTCTGCATGATTTTGTGTCCTAGGTCTATTTTCCTTTTCTAGTAGATACGTACTCCAGACATTGGGTGGAAATGGTGGTGGTGAACTTGTAGTGCCCCATACATAATTCTGATCAAACCAATTTGCTATAGTTTCTGTAACAATTAAATAATATTGTTGGTTAAAAACTTAATGTGATGTGCAACAAAAGTTAGTGACAGAACCGAATTGCTGCAAAACCGACTCTACGTAGTCTTGTTTGTCCTACCCCTAGAGTGAAATTTAAAATCGCGTAGGCGCGTAGGGGCGAGGCGGCGCACGGGCTGAGGAGCAGGCGGCTGCGAGCGAGCGGCTGCGGTGGTGTGCGAAAGCCGTCTGCGTCGATTAGCACGCGTGGGGCCGCCGGAGCAGTGACAGAAACCCTGCCTGCTGCATGTTGCCTGCTCGCTTGAATGCTGCATGCTGCATGCTTGCTTGCATGCTTGCTTGCATGCTGTATGCTTGCTTGCATGTTGTATGCGTAAATAAATTTATGCTTTAGGATATTATGCTTAAAAAAGTTATGCTTTAGAACTTTATGCTTAATAAATTTATGCTTTAGAATATTATGCTTAATCATTATTATGGTGAGAGAAATTATGCTTAAAAGAATTATGCGTAAGCTGTTATGCGAAAATATAATTATGCCAAACAAAATTATGCTAAGTTATATTAGGTCTTAAAATTTTATGCAAATGGATAGGGAACCAATTTTAAAATTAGGGAACAATAAGAAGAAGCTTTGGGGCTAGATCCCTGGTGAGTAAGGACACTCTCCTTACTCAAGCAGTTCAAACCGTAATTCGTTCGTGGGTTTTCGTTATGGCAGCCGTTGAGGTGTGAGATGAGTGATGATGATGACGCATCGTCTTGGTGAAGCAGATAATATTTTTCATGGAAATGTGGTCGTTTTATTGATGACCTAATTCATAAGAAGTCGTGTGCAAAAAATTGTAATGGTGCGCCTAACCGTTTCAGAGATCCAGCAAAAAACGTTCTTCCAGCAGAATCTTGAATATCTTCGCAACCATAAAATAACTAAAATCTAACGAGCTAAAATTTATTTCAATACATAAATCCATTAGCACGGGGTCTCAGCGCTAAGAAAGAAAATTTGGATCAAATAAATATCACTAGGTAGCGCGATATGCACCTATCTGTAATTGAATGTGTGTAAAATTAACATTTTCTGGAATTGAACATAAAAATTGTATGTTCTTGTTTAATCAACTCTCCTAAGTACAAAATTATGGATTATTGGGCTTTTAATTCATATTTCAAAGATTATTTGAACGGATCATTTAAAATTGATGGCAATAGATGGCGCGGTTTTAAATTTCTGGGGCATTCCACTCGATTGTTTAAATTTGCATTGTAACACATTTTGGTGCAAAGAAACTAAAAACGTGCAAAGAAACTAAAAACGTGCAAAAAAATCTATAAAACAAACCTTCGTTGTATTTAACGAAAAAAATATTCACGAACCGAGTAAATTCTTTTACTTGCAAGTTGCTGCTAATACCATCTATCGCCGTGGAACGGAACCGAACGCGATTGATGGACAAAAAATAATCGGTTGAATGAGTTACGTCGGGACGGTTTCTTTGTAAGGGATTAGGCATTTGTATGCTAGTATTATATTATCTGTGCCATTAGTAAATAAAATCTCTGTCGACGGTAACATTGCCGCAGAGGGTAGCCAGAACTGCAGCCTAATTGCGTAACTGAACGGCAAGGCAAAGGGTTTTGTCGCCATCAATCGATCAATCACATGCGATATGAAAGACGCGATGTGTCGATAGAATGGCGGTCAAACCCTTCGCCTTGCCGAATTCACTTACGCAATTAATGTCCTGTTATGTCAATCAACTAAAAAAAGAAATGCACAGCAAATTTTAAAATTTACGCAACAATTACAGAAGATATCATAACCGCGGCTTGGCTCCCGTAGTCCACCCCACAGGACCTGCTTTTTCCGGATAAAAATTAACCCATGACACTCAGGAATAATGTAGCTTGTGCGACCCAGTGCGGGTGGGTAGATGTCACATTCACGTGTCTTCGAATTAAAAATAAAAACTATCACTTTTATTTACATAGCAACTTATTTATTAAGACTTACAAGTTTTTGTATATGTAGTGGTAATTTAGATTGACTCATTTCTGAATGATTCCTGCTGCAACCATAACAAAGATATTTATGAATAAGCGGGAACATAGACGAATTGATATCATCGAGATTGTTGAGAAGGTCCCCATTATCGACTAAAACTTGTTTTAATTGAGTATTCCTAAATGAAACTGTTCTTGATAAGTTAGTTGCTTCAAGAGCAGATAGTTTCATATTCTTAGTGTGCAGGTCACTCTGAAAGAAAATAGAAAGATTAATGATAGAGTGTGTTAGTACTCGGTCATAATAACTGTGCATTTGGCGCTGTCACGTCAATCTGACGTTCCGACTCTCGCTACGGGTGTACGAGGCGAGCGTAGGGCACCGCGCGGATTGGCGGGAGGGAGGGGTATCGAACCAACACGGCCAAAAGACAATCGATGTGTACAATTATTTTGGCCGTGTTAGGTACAGTCAAACATAAGTATAGTGGCTATGGCCATGGTAATAATTTGACTTTGCCAATGCCGTTATGTTGTAAATCGTGTATCCGGCACTTGGAAATTGCATCCCTAAGTCTATGAAAGCCGATTTTCAGCCCACCGTGCGTCGTGGCAATCTGTGAACGCAACTACAGGGCATTTATCTGTCTGATACATTGTATCTGTTTTGGTTTCTTACTTCCTTTTCTGTATCTGGATCCGTACTTTTAAAGAGGAAATTGAAATGGAACATTAAGACGGACTGATACTCTGTTTGAGGCCTCGATTATAAGCTTGAAACATCGGAAGCGCAAATACAGACGGTTTCTCGAACGAATAATAATATGTCTCTACTAATATCGAATTAACAAAATGTTTTTAGGGACTTTTATTTAAGTAAGAGTAAGTAACCTACAATACAGTGAAACAACAATTTATATAAAAATACGGAGTACCTCTGTTATGAGATTATGAGAAAGTAAAATAAAGAAGGCCCAAGGTAAGCCTTGAAGAAGACCAAAGAGAATCATTACAACCCTCTGACTTCAATAAATTAAAAGTAGACGCAACCAACCTCAGAACAATACGAAGCAGGAGTGGGTTGCTAGTTTAAATATAAAGGTGAACGGCAGATTTTGTACCAGATATTTTTTTGTTGTTGTTCGGTTATAAAATTTGGTATATAAATAAAGGCAACTAAGCCATTTATTTTCATGTAAGTTTACTATTTTTAGAACTTCGGATTAATTAATAATATAAATAAAAAGATTTTAATATAAAAAACGTAATAAAATCGTGCACTCAAAGCAGTTATGTTTTTAGATGTTGCCTTACATAAAATAACACAAAATTGAAATGATAATTAATTATTTAGAAATAGAAATAACATTAAACATAACCAAACTCATCATTATCAAACTGTCGCAGTCTGCTGGTGGATATAGGTAGTAATACCCTGAGTAGGTACGATCCTCATCTCAATTTACCTACTTATTGGTAAGGAAAATACTACAAAGATAGCAACAAACAATTTACTTTACACATTACCTATGTAACAATCTGCAACATTTACCTATATGTAACAATTTACATTGGTACACTAGTATATAACCTTAAAAAACAAAACTGGTTATAACTTTTACGTTCCAAGTTCTAAAAATCTAAGAATTAAAAAAAGGATTATTTATCGTATTAACTACCAATTAAAACAAAAAATATCCCAAAACACGAAATTTCATTTGCGGTACGAAGTTCCCATACAAGCCTGCCGTTCGCCTTTATGGTATTGTAGATATTACTACCTGCATGAAAGTCAATAATTATCCTATGGAAAATTACTAGCATTAATAAAAAATATCCTATATTAATTCAGGCCACGGTATACCAGCTTTTCAAATTTCATTCAAATACATTTAGCTGAAGAAGGGAGGCTTTTGCCCTGCAGTATGATAATCTAGACTATTATTAAGTAGTTACCTTACAGATGATGCATCTATCATGCGTTTTGTATTCATTATTGTGATCACCAATTTTGTCAGCAGTTTTACAAATAGTTGATATGGTGGCTTGGAAGTTTTCTTGAAGATCAGATACAAATGCAGAGATTACTGATTGCATGCTGCTATTCTTTGTATCACTGTGGTATACAGGAGCTAACTGCCTTATGTCAACATAATAGTTCAATTCTTCATTGCTAATATCTTTTATTGGTTTTATTATTTTAACATATTCATCACGAGCATCACAAAATCCCTGGAAATAATTTAAAGTTAGCAAGTTGATTGGAGCTCAAATGGAATTGGGCAGGGTACATGGCAAGGCGAGTTGATGTTATGTGGAACAGGGCAGTGGCCGAGTGGCATCCAAGGACTGGCAAAAGAAATGTTGGTCGTCCCAAGGGCAGACGACATTGCTGCCATCGTGAGGAAAACCTGGCTGAGGTAGGCGCAGGAGCGTGGGGATTGGCAAAACAAAAGAGAGGCTTAAGCTCGGCATTGGGAGACTTTGCCCAATGCTGAGCTTAAGCCTCTGCGGATGATGATGATGAAGTTGATTGACATGCAATTTACTTCAGGTTTATATTTATGATTAACCATGGGATTTTATACAAAAAATAATTAAGGATACTTACAATATCATTTTGAACCTGAGATCCCCTACCGACAGCAAGGTTGGATAATAAGTTAATTGCCAAAGTATTTGTTGTTTCTGCAGTAAAAACAGCATTACATTTCAATAGCTTTGCATATTCAACCAGCAAATTGCGTTTAATTTTCAGAAGAAAGTCTGTAGCTGCTGAAGGAGGCATGCTATTTAACATTTCATGGAAAGCTATTGTTTCATTTTCTTCAACATCTGGTACACAATTTGGTTCAGGTAATTGAAATTTTTTGTTCATAAATACTGCAAGGTGGACTATATAAACATTGAAATCATACTTCTGACATTGTTGAATTACTGATTCTGCTAAACCTTTGCTGTTGTCATCTGGAATTTAAAAAAACACCAGCACTTAAACAAAACTACCTCACTTAAATATGCAGGGCTTATTTAGGGGAGTTTAAAGTAGCTCGCGTCCGTAGGATTTACCACCTTTTCCTAGGCCCACCTTATACATCCTCCCCGGGTGGTGCTAAAAGAGCAACAACGCCGATCAACAGGCGGCGGACAATTAACCTGACACTGTCATCCACAGGCCAAAGGGAACTAAATACCTACCCCCAAAAAATCGTGGCAATAGTGCCTTGGGAAAGCACTATCAGTATTTTTTCTATCTTTTTAATATGGAAATGTCGAATAACAGAGAAAGTGATATGTCCTGCGATCCGGCTAACCCCCGGCGCCTTCCAGTATCCGGGCTGGAAGGTGTGAAATTTGTTAACGAAGATTCCACGCGGGTAGGTACCCAGGCCCCCGTGGCTGTAAATGCTACTGGTCAAAATAAAAAATACAAGCCTTTCACACAAGTCTTTTCAAAAGACCAAGAAGTGCCTCCGTTGGAAGCGCATCGCTCAGTGCCAACAAGGACCTACAAGAAACGCCACTAAAGCAATCCAATCACAGTACACCACCAAATACCAGCTCAAACACTGGGAATGCGACTATGGACAAATCGCAGGTTGGTCCTACAAACACTTCAATCGAATTGGAAAATGCTGAAAATAGAATGAACCAATCAATTATAACCCACTACTCGCCAGAAACCGAGAAGAACTGGATACATATCTCAAGTAAAAGCGGCAACGATCTAGTCCCGAACCTCCTATCACACAGAAACGAAGCAAACTTGATACCTACCGGCTGGCAAACCAACCAACACCAACTTCTAACAGTTTCGTTATTCTAGAAGATGAATAGACGCAGGTAGCAAACAATGCTAACACCCAAAAAGTTCATAAACCACCCCCAATCTTTGTTGATAGATTATCTAACATGCAACCACTTATCGGGTTATTGGAAACACACGCATGGAATGACTACAATCTAAAAGTACTCCGAAATGAACAGGTGAAAATTCAAACAAAATCTTCAGAAACATACACCAATGTAGTCAAAGACTTAGAGAGAACAAAAAAGCAGAATTTTACACATATAAACCTAAACAAGACAGGAGTTTCAAAGTAGTTCTTAAAAACTACGTTCGTAAATATGTATTTCTTCATTTTTTGCTAAATAAATTATTATTAAAACCTTCATCACTCCTCCTGTATAGACGAGTTGAAAGAAGCCCTAGATATGCTTGGTCATGAATGTCCCAACATCTAGAATATCAAACAATATGCAAAAAAATCCGCTACCAATGTTTATAGTGGAACTAAAACAGAAAGAAAATAATAAAGCTATATAAGACATAAAATACCTCATTCATTGCAAAGTAATATTTGAACCCCAAAGACTTAAACGAGATATTCCTCAATGCAGAAATCATCTTCAATACGGACATACGAAAACATATTGTCGGAGGAATTCAAAATGTATTATGTGTGCGGGAAATCATTTGTCACCTGACTGCTCACAAAAAACCAGATCGGGCGGCGTTAAATGTGTGCTGTGCGAAGCCAACCATCCAACAAGGTGTGAGTGCAAGGTCTATTGGGAATTACAAAAAAAAAACACCCACCGCCACCACAAGTAAAGAAAAAAAGAACAACCAATTAGTAAAGGGAAAAAGCCAATTTATGATGAGACAAACCAACCATACAAAACAAAACATGAACTACAGGCCCAACATATGCTAAAAAAGTGAAAAGTAAAACGCCACCACAAATAGATGAACCAAATAAAATAAATTTACTTTATATTTAGTAACATACCTTAGAGGTTAAAAAAATACATGCAAATAAACAACATTGAGAAAATGCTGATTTCTGAGACAATACAATGAAATGATACTTTACAATGAAGTACCATTTTAACATATCGGGTACAATGGATGGAAAAGCTCATAGAGGAAGTGCAGTACTGATAAAGAACAACATCAGGCATAATTGGGTTAATAGTTATTGTACTGAAAAAATCCAGATTACAAATATTGTTATAGATGATTGGTCAGGGCCTGTCACAAGTAGTAACAGACAAATACATCATCTGTGAAAATTTCAACTGTCTATCTATCACGGTTCATGTGACAGACAGACAGACAGACAGACGGATCGCGGAGTCTTAGTAATAGGGTCCCGTTTTTACCCTTTGGGTACGGAACCCTAAAAAAACTCTACCCATTACCTACTTTAATCTCATCAGATCATACCTAATTGGAAGACACTTTTTTGCCAGTGAAGGAGATGCAACAAGAGAGCTTAAAAAATAACAAGCGGGGGTGCCGCAGGGTAGTGTTATGGGACCACCACTATATCTGTTGTACACCGTGGACTTACCAATATCTGATGATGTTGTAATAGGAACATTTGCCGATGATACAGCTATTATGGCCTCTGACGAAACGCCAAATCAAGCCTCTTACAAGCTGCAAGCTAGCTTAGACAAAATCACAACATAGCTGAAGGATTGGCGTGTTAAAGCCAATGAAATCTGTACAGGTCACATTTACTACCCAGCACCAGACTTGCCCACCAGTTATCTGGCTACATCACAATCAGATGTAGCCAAGTATCTTGGAATGTAATTAGATTGACAATTAACTTGGAGAAAAGATATATTTACGAAACGTCTAGCAATGGGACAACAAATACGCAAAATGTATTGGCTAATTAATAAAAAAAAGCCAACTCACAATGGAAAATAAACTCCTGCTATACAAATGTATAATAAAACCAATATGATCTTATGGGATACAACTATGGGGCACAGCTGCCAATTCAAATATGGAAATCCTACAAAGATTTCAGTCAAAAATGTTGAGGATGATAGTAGACGCACCATGGTATGTCACAAATGAGAGACTTCACTATGACCTCGATATTAAAACTGTGAAAGAAGAAATAAAGATAAAGGTCAAAACATACAAAGAGAGATTGCACTTACATCCAAATAAAATGGCACACCACCTCATGGATGAAATATTTTCAAGCTTTCGGAGATTTAAAAAAAAGAGTACCGCAAGATTATGAGGACATATTATTGGACATATAGCTCGCACAGCTTATATCTAAAGAAAACAAATATTGCTGAATGTCTTTTAGATAGATTGCAATAGAAGAGAAAATCAATAAAAATATGCAGAACACATTGAAATGGTATTTCACCCTTGTGTTTAGAGTAGTTTACATTATTAATTCTTACTTTCTAACTCAGTAGAAAACAACACTAAAAAGGCTAAAATCGCAAGGCATGATGTAGTTCTGATTTACTGGTATGTTGAATGGACAAGTTAGGGTAGTGTAATCAAAATTTACAACTTCGAAAAACTTATGCCTGCTATGCACCATGCAAAATTTTAGGACATTTTTCACTTTTTGCTCTAAAAGTCATAAAACTATACGCTTTTTGGCAACCAAAGATGAGAGATCATAGCTTGGTCCCTATTTGGTTTATAGAGCTGCAGTTACAATCCAGCTCTCAGGCAAGTATGCATCTGCATCCCTTCTTACATTTGCAGGCTATGATTTTAAGAAGGTGGTGGGGCTGGCTTGTTGCAAGCTGTCAGTGGCATGACTCCACAGAAGGGCATTTCCCAATGCCACTCAGTGGAGTCGTTCTCTATACCAATACATATGACCTAGACTAGAGTCAAGAGCAAACCCATCAATAGTAAAAAAAAAAAATATTGCTTGGACCCAATAGTTTTTATAAAAATGCATAGTTTAATGACTTGTAGAACAGAAAATGAAATAAGACCCAAAATAACACAGGGGCGCATCAAGCACAAGTTTTTCAAAGTTGCAAATTTGGATTCAAGCTACCCTAAATATCCCATACAACATGCTAAAAATCCAGAACTACATCAAGCTTTGCGATTTTAATATCAATTTCTACTGGCTTAATTAACTCTGACACCAGAGGTGGCCACATTCTCACACATAGTTTCATATACAGTACTTTCTCATTAATCTGCCACCACAAAATTTCACTAAGTGGCAGAATAGAATGTATTTTGGCGACCATACTTAACCAAACAACAAAAGAATACTAATAAATTCATGTAATAATTAACTAGAATTCAAAGGCTTTGTTTTTGTCAGAATATATTATTAACATAAGTAAAACACAAAAATAGCATGGTCTATAAACCATTCAAGGCTCGCAAAAACCAGGGGATTATAGTATAGTGCACACCAAAATTCTGGGTCGCCCTGAAGTTAGCTTTCTGATGTACAAGGCACGAAATGGGTTGTTGTTTTTGTATGAGATTTAGTACTGAGCATACATTGCATTGTAGCGGCCATGAAGTTTAGCGAGAACTATAGCTACTTGTCGTATCAGCGAGTGAAAATTTTTAATTCAGTTTTTATAGCTTAATTTTATACTTACTAAATAAATGTATAAAAAATGGGGTTATCCGTAGTTTCTTTGTATTTTCTAATGATATACCATGGTGGACTAAGTCTAATAACACTGTAGAGCCCACACCTCCTGAGAAACCAATCAAAATATTCTCATTTGGTGACAAAATCTTGTTTTTGCCAATACACGCACGAAATTTGTGGTTAGTGCTTGTCATAAAACAATTGTCACAATAATAATCCTTTTTCCTTAGTATAACTGTGTAAGGAGATTCACACTTTTTGCAATTCATGTTTTTATTTTTGCGTTGGTTGTTAATTACAACTATAATATTTTGATATAAATTATTATTAACTGAAGATATATGTTTCTCTGTGAACTGAAGTTACTTGTGCTTTTTAATTTCGTAGATTTAGTGGATATACGTAGTATCTCAAAGTAATCTGTGTAGTGCTAGTGGATAGACTACAAAGATTAAATTAACACTAGGTACATCTAATAGAAGACTAAACTGACAGCTGCCACCACTGCCAAATAAATTGCCAATGAACTAATTTTTTTTTAATGTTGCAAACGCGGAGCATAGTGTTGTAGGTAAGGCTCAATCATAAGTGATTCATCGATGTTACATGACTCCTCAATCTAACTTTACTAATTGGTGTAAATAAATGTTTAATGAATATAAACGTAATATATTTAAATATAACAGTATTCATACACATAGTACAGTCAGTAATAACTGTTACCGGATCCACCTGCTGTTAGCCGACCCACTAAAAGTAAGACGATTTTGAACCTACTGGAATTAGCAATGGATAAGTGTTATTCGATACGCATGATCATATCGAACTAGAACGACTTGTTCAAGGTAGCAAAATATTATAGAATACAGACTCGAGCTTAAAAACTCGAGCAAAATACTTATAAATAACATAATTCTCTGATTTTATTGTTTTTTTTTTTTCTTATAAATGCACTAAAATAGAAATAAGTTGACCCTTATGCACGGTACAGATTGGTGAAACATAACATTAAATTTAATGTAACATGAAGGAGCCGTCCAAATTCATGCAATGCAACCTGAAATGTAATACAATAATTCGAATTTGTTGTGTGCGTTTCGATGGCGCGGCCACGACGATACAAAAAAAAATACTGTGCCAAGATTTTGTAAACATTTGTAAAAGTTGATCCCGAAAATCATAAAGAAAAATGGTGAAGTCTCAGCTGACATAAATTTGAGCGACTAAAAGTGAGGTAAATTCGAAAGAAATTCCATTCATTGACTACGTTTTTTTCAAAGTATAACATTAACTGGTTCACCACGGATAAAAAAAAAAACATTATAAAAGAAAGTTATTTGATGTTTTCGTTAACTCTCATTAGCTTAATGTAGCCATTTTACACTTATTCTGCAAGGTGACAAGTAGTGACTGTAGTAAGTATATCATTATTGTATTTGTTATTAAAATAAAACGGAGTAAATGAATTAACAATACAGTATATTTCTAAGTGTAGGTGTCCTTGCAGGTAGGTCAGAATACTGTAGTGTAGTAGAAATAAAAGAAAAGAAAATTATTTTCAATTTATAATAGGCAAAAAGACTTGTACCGAAGCCTAAAAAAAATTAGCATGGTTGTTGACGACGACCTTTTGATACACGTCATCGTCGGACGTCGCTTAAATAAATAAATATACTCTTTCCTAAGAGTATATTTTACATTTCATGCTGAAAAACTAGTAAAGGGAAATACTGATGAGATATTGCCCTTTTACTTCCACGAAATTGAATAATATCACCTATTAAACACATTATTAAAAGTTATCCAAACAGAACCCACAAAAGTGCATGACTGAATATCTATTATTCTCGGCTATCTTGAACACAAATTTTTGCACAATATAATTCAAAACATGACCCTAAATTAAACCAGATATTTTTCAATAGGAGTCGTAGGAATTTAATCTAAGCTAAAACAATTTATGGGCTTCTGCCATTGTCCTTTGTCAAAGTTATTGATAAAAGTTTTAAGGATTTGAACGAAGCCGCGCCCTTGAAACGCGGAGAACCACGCGGCGACCTAGGTATTAAATCTAAAGTCAGAACCACACTTACGTATCGTGTCGTGGCGTGGCGCGGGATCCACCAATCAAACGACTCTGTTCCAGCCTACGTCATAACGCAACGAGTTTTGTTAGGCAATCAACTGCGTCGGGAGGCGCCACGACACGCCATGCCACGTAAGTGTGGTTCCGTCTTAAGTGTTGCAGCGACCTGAAATTTAGGTAAGTAACAGATTGAACTTCTTTTTTTTAATATAGAAAAAAAGCCAAACTTCTTATTTTAGGAGCTGGAAGGCCGCGCTATTGAAACGGTGAAAAACACGTTATCGCCGATATCTCGCTGTATATTCGAATATATTCGAATTTGTCAATATTTGTAAAAATACACAAACAATTTCTAGGTTTATATTTCAGGAGCTGTAACTATTACGGTATCGCGTGTAAAGTCGTGACTGTCGTGATATATATATAAAGAAATAAAGTGTTAGCGATATCTTGTTTTTGACGTGACAACGTCTTATAATTCGATGGAGCCGGCTGCACGCACGAAAAAACATGACTCATGCGGCGTTACCTCGCTCTGAGGCGTTCCATTTAAGGCTTGAAGTGCAAGTGAGAGCGCGGAACGAGCGACAAAGAGGCACAATCGGCCTCCGCGTTCGGCAGCGTTCGACATCTGTCTCCCTCCTACTTGAGTGAGCGATGCGTCCGCGTGGACAGCTGCTATACAATAATACATTTTACATGTTTTCGTCAAGTATGAAGTGCAGTGAAAAGTGAATGTGGTGTCAATTGTTTATAGCAACGATAATTGCGGCGATAAAGATAATGATTCTTTCGATATTAAATATATGTTCAGTGATATATTGTTCAGTGATACTTGTAAAAACTAAGTACATTGTTAAAAAAAAAAATGACGTAATTGTATTTATGCGTACAAATAAATGTAACTTGATCAATTCAATTGTGATTTCCATTTACCTCCTTCTCTATATGCATACAAAATGTCTATCAAACAAATAAAATTAAAATTTTCTTTTAAAAAATGCATCCATTCCATCAGTATTTTCTTATGACGTTGTCACGTTCAATTATCGTCAGTAAACCGACTTTACAGACAACCGATTTTTGTAATATGTAGAGCTACCGATAATAGATACTTTTTGTTTTATTTTAATCCTTCAACATGTTTTGAATGTTTCGATAGGGTGACCATGGCTTATTGTTTACAGAACACTTTCCACCCATTGTAAATATTAGAAATTACATCTCAAGGATTCTAAATTCTAACCTTTGTAGATTTCGAAAAGGCCTTTGATACGCTGAGGGGGTCTAGTATCTGGACCCGCCTACTGGAAATTGGAGTGCCGTCGAAAATAGACCGTCTGTTGCAGAGTATTTACAAGAATTACTCCTGTAAAGTTACTCATGACGGTCTCATACCGGATGACGTAACAGTACACGCGGGTGTCCACCAAGGCTGCCTCCTGTCGCCACTCCTCTTCCTAGTCGTTCTTAACGGAATTATGCTTCGTATCCATGATAACAGGCGCCGCGGCATAAAGTGGGGATTATCCAACTTGGAAGACTTGGGGTTATAGGACATCTAGGGGTTATAGGACATCTAGGGGTTATAGGACATTAAATCAAGTCATTCTAAATTAAATTAAAATGAAACGCTAAGATACAAAAACATGTTTTTATTTCTTTAAAAATCACATAATTTCTGGATCGTGTTTCCCTTGACATCAAAAAAGCTGACAGTAAACTTTCGTTTAAGCGCAGAATCTGGAACTTTTATTTGTCCTCTCATACATGACTTAGCTTTCGTAATGGTTATTACATTTTAAAATCTCTTATCTAGAATTTGGTAATTATTTGTCTATTGATTCAGTAATTATTTATGTATTTTATTAGTTAGTTAGTTCATGAATATCCGATTTTAATTATTGATCATATTTTTTGTTTTGTGACTGCAGAAGGAGGGTAATGTGTTTATCTGTCTATGTATGTATGTATGTTTGTTCCTATGTGGCGTTCTAGAGACCAAACGCGTTGGCCGATTTTGGTGATTCTTACTTCAATTGATTCGTCTTAACCCTGCGAGTGTCACTGGCTGCATTAAAATTGAATAATAGAAATATGGCTGATTTTGGGTGCCATAATGTGGGAGAACAATTTTTTTTTTCGTCCCGTCCTATCATGTGGGGTATCAAAGTAAAGGGTTTTAAGATGTGATTTCAAAAATGTAAAACACTAATATGTTTAAATGTACCTAATTCTAAAAAAAAAGCTGAAAAGAACTAAAAAGTTGTAAATAAAAAAAGTTTGAAAGTTACTTGTAGAGTATGGTTTGCTGCATTAAGTCCGCATATGTATAACCATTGTACATGAAGTTTAAATAAATAAATAATAAATCACCGATTATTTAGTTAAAGATAAAAAGATACAAAAACATATTGTTTATTTCTTTAAAAAATCACTTAAATCTCAGATTATTTTGTTATTGTGGATCTAAGTACCCGTGCGAGAATCATAGCAGATAACTTTGCACAACATTCATAATTAATGTAGAATAGCATTATTTGATGATTAATGAGATAATCAAGTATTTATTGTTATAGCACTTTTTACAAATAAATTACAATATAAAATAATATGTAACTACAGTCAAATTATCAGTATCAAATTAATGGTAATTGTTTAATCAAAGTTTCATTGTTTAATCCTTGTTTCCATAGTATTTTCAGCTTTCAAGCAAAGGATGGGTAACCATTATGGGTAACTAAATAATCTGTGATTTATGTGATTTTTTAAGAAATTAACTTGTTTTTGTATCATAATTCTTATCGTTTCATTTTAATTTAATTTAGAATCCTTGAGAAATAATTTCTAATGATTACAGTAGGTGAAAAGTTTTCTGGAAACAATATGCTAAGGTCACCCTATCGAAACATTGAAAACGTATTGAAGGTCTTAAAATAAGATTTTTTTTGCCTTTTGTCGGTAGTCTTCATAACATAGATGTTTTATACAAAAATTATCTCGCTAATACCTACATACTTTCTTCTATAAAAATCACGACTTATTTCTTTGCGATACGTTACGTCACAGCTCCTGAACTATAAACCTAAGATTTTTGTTCTATTTTTAAAAACTTTTACAAATTTAAAATTTGGGTTTTACAAAAAAACTTCAGACATCTGCGATGCGTTTTCAGCGAGATATCGGCAAAAACGTGTTTTTCACCGTTTCAATGGCTTGGCCATGGGGTTTTAGTCTTACAGCTCCTAAAATATAAACCTAGGTTGAAATTTGAAAGAGAGTTACCGAGGCCCTGGCACAAGCAACTGAAGGAACACGGGTGGGTTTTAGTCAGCAAAAGACTGACACGGCCTCCCGCTTCACCCAGAGCGGGAGAAGTCATTGGATGATAAACAAACCAAAAAAAAAAAGATTTTGTTCTATATTTTGTACTATTTTTTTACAGATTCAATCTGTTAGTTAACTGAATTTCAGGTCTCTACAACGCTTTGTTTTAAAGACCTCCATTTCCGCTCCGTTCTCCGCGTTTCAGTGGCGCGGCCACGTTAAAACCTTTAAAACTTTTTAACCATAACTTTGACAAATGTATGGTTTTGGAAATCAAATTCTACAAATTTCTACTAACAATTAATTAATCGATTTAAACGATTCTTAATAATCACACCTTTACTATACACATAATTACTCAACAAATAGTATTCGTAAAGTAATTGAGCAATGGCTTTTATTATGGCGAACTTTATTTAAAATTGAGTTTTCACCCATCAAATCTTTAAGTGATAGAAAGAGATGGAAAAGGGTATAATCCCGATTCTGTTGCTTTTTGTAAACACTAGAACTAAACAGTGCTGACTGCTGGCTGCTTAAGCGCTGGCGCTATATTCGAGGTGGGGTGAGACGGGTGCCGCACGTGGCGGCATCTTGTCTCGATTTGATTTTCCCATCACTAAATAGTGTTTGTGACGTCATCGTCATAGTATATGGTCGAAAATGGCATCAGATCATGTTATTATGTACGTTTCGACGACGCGGCCACGGCGATATTTAAAAAAATAAAAGCTGTGCCAAGATTTTGTAAAAAATTGTAAAACTTGATTCCCAAACTCCAAACAAAAAATTTTTGGTTAATATTTCTGGATTAAATATAAACCTCGGTTTTTTTTTGTATTTTTACAAATTCAAATCTAGGTTTTACAAAAAACCTCAGACCTTTGCGATGCTTTTTCAGCAAGATATCTGCGATATCGTGTTTTACACCGTTTCAATGGCGCGGCTACGTTCAAATCCTAAAACTTGTTAACCATAACTTTGACAAATTTATGGTTTTGGGAATCAACTTTTATAGTGCTAACTAACACACGTTCGGATTTGGTCCGGCCAGACCACGGATTTGTGGGCTGAGGTAGTCCATCGACCTAAATGAGGTATGAGGTAGTCCATGGACCTATCCGAGCGTGTGTCTACCTACACACGATCGAGTGGTCCACCGGACATTATTATTATTAATTGAGACCGTCTCGGTCCACTTATTTTCCCATCGGATATGGTCTGCTCCGTACCAAAACCAGGTGTGTGTAGCAGTGTGTAGGATTGTCGGCTGATTTGGCCGTACCAACTACGACTAGTCGTCAGTGTTGCCGATGGTCTGGATCACCCAAAAACCTGACTGAAAAAATTATATATAATAAAAAAATTGTATCTCGTTTGACTAGGGTAAATAAAATATAACTTAGTTTTAATTACTTTTTATTAGAACTTATTATAACGAATCAAATATTTACATTGTAAATAACTCGTTTTGAAAAAATATTTCCGACTTGGCATTTCGTTTTAGCTTTCGGAATTCTTAAGGTCATACATATTTACAATAACCAACTTTCGGAAATAGGGTATATGTAACAAATGATCCATCATCTCGTTTTAGAATGAATCGTGTCAACATTAAACAGCAAAATTTGCAGCATTACAAAGGACAATCGGTTTCGTTAGTAATGCATGAAATATTAGTTAAGGCCCTAATAATAGCCCAAACATTTTTTAGGCCCTAAAAAGCCCAACATGGATATTTTTACCCTAAATTTGGAGCTAAAAGCCCTAAGTTGGCAAGCCTGCGTGAAGCAACTGCCGTCCGGTCAGTCCGGCGAACCAGGAGGAGCATATTTATCTATGGAACCAGGTTCGAGCGTGTGTGTTAGCGAGAACGGATTTCAGGTTGCAGTTAGTCCGGCCGGATCAAATCCGGACGTGCGTTAGCACTATTTCAAATTTTTTACAAAATCTTGGCAGTTTTTTTTTAATATCGCCGTGGCCGCGCAGTCGCAACGCACATCATGTTAATTGCGATATCTAGGTCTATCTATATCTGTGTCTTAACAAAGAAAAATAAAATTTGAGGTACTTGGGAGGACTACAGACACTGTATTTATGGAAACAATAAAATCATAATAAATGTGTACTTGGAAAAGGCCATATATTTCGTTTTTAGACTCTGCTTACAATTTTGCAATAAGTATGTAAATATATTATTATTACAGTGTTTAAAAACAGTTACTAATATCAACCACTTAATTATGAACTAAAGCTATATTTCCTAACAATGAAACACTTTACACAAAAAAAAACAAAAAAACCAGTTACGGGTGTCACTGAACACATGTAATAAATATTATTGTAGAACTAATCCAATTTTATTAGGTGTCATACTTGGACATCTCCAATTGTACAAATAGTACTGTAAATTCCCATCTCCAATTCCAAACTTCAAAGGTTCCAAAAATTCTTTATTTTCCATCAGGTCTAATGCATTAAAAACATCAAAACCAGAATTTTTGGCAGTAATCAATCCATCAAGCATTAAGTCTGTCCATGGTGTTTTGGTAGATACATTATAAAATGAATATGCCGCTTTTAGAGTTTTGTGTACAGGGTGATACACAACTGTGGAGGGCAGAGTATAATAACTAACAAAATCTGTTATACTGCCATCAGAGGCTTCAACAACAAAACTGTCAATTATGCCAGACTGAGGCATAAACCAATGCTTGAAATCCTCTTCTGAAAATATTGGAGCTAAATCAAATTTTCCCAAATAATCATTTAATAATTTAACCACTTTCTCACTATCCTGAACTTCCATTTTGCGAAATCCAGCAGTCTTAGGTAAATCTGGGAGTTTGAATAATTTAAGTGTTCTTTGCATAGTCATGTTTCTGGACAAATGGCTGAATTTAATATCAATCAGTTTCTTTGGATTGAGAGACCTGTGCCAGTAACGACAAGTAGCTATTGGTTTTGGCAATACGATGCCAGCAGTGTAAACTCCTTGGAATATACCTGTCAGATTTACTCTACGCGTTATTTCTCTAATTAAAACAGGTGCTACTCTCTTAGCACGAAGTTTTTTATGTACACATAAGAAGTTGATCTCAACAACTGTCTGCACATGGTCATAAATTCTTAACTGTGCTGGAATTGCAGATATAAAGCCAACCAATCTGCCAGACTTCACTACACGAACACCACAATGCCATTCCATTCTCCAGCCAGGTGGCTGAAGGGCCCACTTAAGGAAATCAGTTTGGTAGTCAAACCGAAACATACAGTCATCATCCTCAACATAGTTCTCATTAAGCAGTGTATACAATTCCTTTAGTACTAAAGGTTCATTTAAATTCAAGGTGTCCCATTGAAATCCATCAGGCAAAGTGTATGGTTCAGACCTAATATCCTCAACAGATTTTGGAGGATCAATAGGTTCATTCGACATGATTTTTTCATCCATTTTTGGAACTGGTTGGGTGGACCAAAATTGATATGACTTGTGCAGTGCTTCCTCAGTAGTTTTAGCTGGTTTTTGTTGTAGATTTAATACTTCCATTGCCATTTTCAAATCTTTTAAAGATATGTTCTGATGAACATCACTAGAATTAGGCACACTAACTAAACCATCGGGCAAGGTTGGAACGCCGTGGTCGCCATCCCCAACGCTTCGCTTTTTCTTATTTTTGCTTTTCTTCTTCTGCTGCTTTTCCTCGTTTTCTCTATGATAATCACTAGACTGAGTTGCTTTGGCGTCTTCCATAATTACACACAACTTACAATGATAATTTCCCTATCTATATTTTCAGAGAATTTCTTCACACGATGGTATGAAATGAATTGATGAATGACCAATTTTTTTTATTTTTACTAAAACTGACTTCAGGACTTCCTTGGCATGACACTCCGTCTTTTAGCGCGGACCGTGGTGGGGATTATAGCCGCGTGCGAAATGTTAGCCGCAAAAAGCCAAAAACGTAGTATCGAGATATCGGGTAAGAGCGTTTCCACATTATCTGATCCGATATCGTTGTCTGACACGTAAGTCAATGTCCGACATCGGATATCATGTGGTATCTTCTCATATTTCCGATTCGACTATTTTCTCTTTGTGTGGGCAGGGTTATGGCATACCATAATAGAAAACTTTATTTGCTGTATCTATTATATTTGAGACCCAAAAATAGATCCATCCACAGAAAGTATTGGTCTCACTCCGCAGTGACAGAAGATGTCTCTATGCGATTTTTGCCAAGACTGTGATAAACGCAAAATATGAAAAAGTCAGTTTTGTTAAAAATAATAATATTTCTGAATGGCTGGAGTCATATGATCTTCTTGGATATGAAACTAGCACTTAAGAATGAAAGTTTCATTGGACTTGATTTCAAAATAGATGAGCAGCCGGAAGAATGCGAAGTTTGTATTATATTAAGTGCGTTTTGCTGATTTTGTTACGAACGCTATGGCAGAGTTAGAAGACAAATATACTGAACCCAAAACATACAAGGAAGCAATGTTAGCCGAAAAAAGAGAAAATAGGAAGAAGATATGAAAAGCGAGATGAATTCACTTCAGAAAAATAATACCTGGGAACTTGCCGCACTCCCAAAAGGCAGAAAAGCTTTACCAAGCAAATGGATAAACAAAATAAAGAGAAACCCTGGTGGAACCGTATAACGTTACAAGGCAAGACTTGTCATCAAAGGTTTCTCTCAACGCGAAGGTATTGACTATGATAAAACTTTTAGTCCAGTAGCACGACTTATAACTATCATAGCAATACTGGGAATTGAAGCTAATGAAAATCTGAATTTAAAACAATTTGATGTCACCACTGCCTTTCTGGACGGTACAGTGGAAGAAGAAATTTATATGGTCCCACCGAATGGACTTCATGTACCAAAAGGAAAGATATGTCTTCTTTTGAGAAGCCTCTACGGGTCAAAACAGGCACCTCGATGCTGGAATGAGTGTATATTTTAATTTCTGATAGACGCCAAACTTCAGAGAAGTGAAGCAGATCCTTGCTTGTATGTAAGAATCAAGGGCAACACAAAATATACTGTAGGTCGTTGACGGCTTGGTAGCTTCCACTGACTGCGCTGGTGAAGAATTTTAAATGAACTTGAAAGCAACTTCAAGATAACACCGAAACCAGCGTCTTATTTCCTTTTCTTTCCTTTATGTAATAAACCTAAGCTACGCTAAAAAGGTCCTAAAACGATTCGACGTGGAAAGTTGCAAACCATTTACATCTCCGATAATTACGATGCCAAAAATGGAAGTGACAAATGAAAATGAAGACATGAAATTTCCATATCGAAAATGTGTCGGAGCACTGGCTTACCTGATGGTCGCAACCAGACCAGACATCGGTTGTAGTGTCAGTCGCATAAAGGCATTTATAAAAACCTAGGAAGGAGGATAGAGTGGCTGTAAAGCGAATTCTTCGCTTTCTTAAAGGAACTCTCGTTATATGTCTAACATTTTATCACTCCAAAGCAGGTCACTTAATGTGCTACTCAGATGATGATCATGGAGGAGATCCAGTGACTGGGCATTCTACTACGGGCATGGTGTGCCTTTATGCCAGCACTGCTATTGCCTGGAACAGTCAGAAGCAAACCTCAATTGCTCTGTCAACAACAGAGGCTGAACTTGTAGCAGCAAGCGAAACCACACAAGAAATTGTGTGGTGGAAGAACCTTTTGGCAGACCTATCTAACACAGAATTTTTAAAAGATACACAATGTATTGGAGTCTACTGTGAAATTATCATATAATCCACCAGAGTGTCACCGTTGAACAAAGCATATTAGTTTGAGACACTTCCACATTAGATAATGTGTATCAAAAGGAGAACTAGTTGTAAACCAAGTTGCAGAACAAGTGCAACTAGCAGACATGTTTACAAAACCTCTTTATGGACCAAGATTTAATGACCTGTCTCTTGGAATTGGTCTTCGAGCAAATTCTTAAAATAAGTGTGGGTGAAAAGATTGTTTATACCTTCTTGGTGACATTTTTCCCCTAGAAGTCTAGACCGTTACCATCTTTGTCTTACCTAATAAAAATATACGATTAGTATTCAGTGAACTTTATTTATTTGAAACAAATAAAATATTGTAAAACTTAACACATTCTAGAAAATATAACAAAATATCTTTAAAACTAAAATCACAAACAAGTATCCCAAACTAATGTCCACGTACTAACAAAATAATTATAGAAATGGAACACTGTGGAAAATTACAGATTATAGAGGTTTGGTGATAGATTTATTTACTCTCATTAAATTGAAGAAAAAATAGGAGCGTGAAGGGATGTTAACGTGAAAAGATAAGAATCTGTCACGTGAAGAACAAACAATTTATGATTACTTAAGAATAATAAAAAAAAAGTTTGTTCATTCTTACAAAATGAATAAATATGAAACATATGCTTACTAATATTATAAATGTAAATGTAAGTTTGTTACGCCTTCACGCAAAAACTACTGAACCGATCATCACGAAACTTCGTACATATATTCTTGGAGGTATTAGAAGTAACATAGGATACTTTCTATTAAAAAAAAAAATGGCTTCACTGCGAGCGAAGCCGCGGGTAAAAGCTAGTTCTTAATAAAATCGAAGGGATGTAGTGTATCTATCTCACTCGCACGATCGTTTAGTCATCCCCACTTTCCCCCACACAGACATACACAATTACACAATGTCGTGCGACCCGCGTCATTATTACGAAATCCGCTGGCGAGTGTAGACGTGTTTAAGTGAGCCTGTGTATTGCCCCTCAATAGTTTTCGGCGCGATTTGAACACATACAACAGTCCGACAATAACCGTTGGGCGGTTGCCTGGACCAGATCCGTACTGTGGGAGGATCCTACCTTTACTGTTTGTTTGTGGGACTTCCTGTTCCATCTTACTCCCAAAAATCTATAACTTGGCATTCAGAAATGTTCCTGTATTCTGGCCTAGGGGTATTAACTCCTTAATTTTCGAGGATTTTTCATGTTGCGTGGATTTGAGTATGGTATTTACAATGGAGAAAATATGAAGTAGCATTCACATGTTATTGTTGAAAAGTGAAAACTTTTGAGAGACGAAAAGCCTCCGACTATGAATCTTTAACATTTAATGTTTTTTTAATCTGTTCAGGGATATGAATAGTTGTAATAAGAGTTAACTTTTTGAATTGCTGGTTGTTAGGTGAACAACATGTTCGATTTCTCGAAAAGGTGTTTTTGGGAATTCAGAAACATGAATGCACACATTTCATACAAAGCATTCTATGCAGCGCACACATTCTTAAATGAAAATTTCAAATGGTAAAAGAATCTTCCATAGGTATGTTCCTTTTCTATTCTTACAAAAAAAAAACCGAACGTCTGCTCTAGTCATAAAGAATTCCAAATTCCGATTCACATTTCCGATTTGGATACCGAACGTGTGTGGCATGCTTTAAAAACTAGCGGAAATCCGAAAATTCCAAATTCAGAGGCTTCCATATTTATTTATTTTTTTCTTTGATCAGAGTGTGGCAACACTGCATTCTGAACTGTCTGTTGTTCTTTTTACGCTACTTCTTCTTGACACCGGGTCAGTGTTTTATTAATCAAAGTATATTACTGGAATCTTTTGATATATCGCAGAACTTTTATTTGTTTTTAAAATTGTTACTATTGTGTTAGATTATCTTTTCTATATTTCGTGTTTTCGTGTTTTTAGTTGAAGTTGCGGTTATCCAAACATGGGGAAGGGTAATAATATGATCCCCAATGGGCATTTCCATAAAGATTGGCAACGTTTTGTCAAAACCTGGTTTAATCAACCAGCAAGGCGACACCGCAGGAAGCAAAACAGGATCAAGAAAGCTAAGGCCATTGCTCCTCGCCCTGCTGCTGGCCCACTAAGACCTGTTGTTCGGTGCCCAACCATCCGGTATCACACGAAGGTCCGTGCGGGTCGTGGATTTACTCTTCGTGAAATAAGAGTAAGTTGATACCTAAAGTCAAATGTTGAATATATCCAGTGTTATTAAGATAAGTGCTTTTGAACTGGTCAACAAAATTTTGTACTACGACAGGTTAGTAATTTTGAAAGAAATATTGAAATACTTGTCTCGAATAGCTATGTGGTTCATCACAAAACTGTTTTAATTCGTGTTGAATGGGTCTAGTTTTTACACGACTGCTGAATTGTGTTACAGCTTCTACCACCTAGATCGTTTTCACTGTATGAAGTATTGTTTGAAGTCTTTCATACAAGGTGTCATATTTTTCAATAAAGTAGATGTGTTTAAGTTTACTGAGTTAATTGGTAATTACAATCAATAAAATTACAAGTTTGTTAAATTTGTAGTGAAATTAGGTAATTTAAAACTCAAAAAGGATGTTTTACACTATCAGTTAAAAAAAAAATTGAACCTTATTTTAGCTTTCTTAACCCTAAAAAGAAAATTAAGTATCCTTAACCTGGCGTGCCATCTGCTTAAAAATCGATACTTCACAGTGAACATCTACCTGGAACAAAACCTGAAAGTTCCAGTTATTACCTTATTGCTCCAATTCCAAATCATATTTCAAAATTTTTCTGTTTGTATCTAAATCATTCAATTTCAACATTATGATACTTATATAGGGCCCACATGATGGATTATGGACAATTCCTTCTCTAACAGGGAGTAGGCCTGTTTCCCAGCAGTGGAAACTAAAAGGCTGATGATGATGATACTTAAAAATGTTCTTAACATAATCAGAGCAACATTTTCATGAAACACACATAAACAGGTTTTTGGTTAACCAGTGTTAGTAGTGTTTATTTAAAATTTTAGTTTTTGGCTCTTAGTATAGGATACAATATAGTTACAGCTGAGACTACATTAACTCTCAAATTATTTCTTATCACACAAGAAAGAATAGATTTCTAGTTACTAAATTAAAGCCTGAAGAATGGAATTAGACATGATTGAAGCAAATAAATCAAACACCAACTGTATAATTCATTTAAATTACAAAGTTTTCAAAAGTTGCAATGTGCAATTGTACTGAATTTCTTTTTAGTAAATCATTTTGTTTACAATAAAATTCTAACCAAACAAATTAATTTGGTTTATGGATGGTCTCAGTAATGATATTATGTGCGAATTATAATATAGTTTAAACAAACCTTGGATGGATTTTTCTGAATAATTAAAAGATGGATTGACTTATATTTAACTTTTCTTAGCATCTAAGTATTGTTTGCCATCTTTAACAAACTATTGATGGACACTTCTAAATATTTTTAAAAATGTTTATCTGACAATTTGACATGAGGATTTTATTGCACGATTTATCAGTTGGAGTGTAAAAAAAACACTTTCCCAAAGATTATGTAGTTTAAGGTTCAACCAATAATCATATTGAGTGACTGAGTATTTATATTTCAGGCATCTGGACTTAATCCTGCTTTTGCCAGAACAATAGGCATTGCTGTGGATCCTCGCAGGCGCAACAAGTCTGTTGAGTCTCTGCAAGTTAATGTTCAGAGGCTAAAGGAATACCGTGCTCGATTGATCCTGTTCCCGAAGGGCAAGAAGGTATGCTATGAAATCACCACCTATCTAAGGCGCATTTATAGATCTGTTTTCTCAATAAATAATAGAAAAATGGTGCTACGCAGTTATCGTGTGCATTTCACAAATTAAAGGAGGTGCTTGGCTCAGTCGTGACTGATCTAGTCTCGAAATATTGTGGTTCTAAAAGTTTCTCAAGTAGGTGGAGTCGGGCCATGTAGGGTTCTGTAGTTGTTATTATTAATTGCGTTTCCCTTTGGTGAATAGACGAATACTCGCCATTATTACTTTTACCGACGATTAACCTAGTGGACTCTGAAAATGCTACTGAAGAAAACTGGGTGGAAGTACCCGGTCGTAAAAGACTTCGCAGCCCAGATGATCTACCAAATAGCCAAAAGCAAAGCAAATTAAACAACTACTGGCTGAGTGCTCCCGTCACTACCTCAAATCGATTTGCTAGCCTTGATGTAACAAATAATGCCACAAATAATGCTGAAATGGCTGAAAAACCCACCAAACCACCTCCTTTGTTCTTAGACAAAGTAAGCAACATCCAGCCTCTCTATGAAATGTTAAATAACACAGCCATTGATCAGTATGAAATCAAGATCCTCCGTGGAGAACAAGTGAAAATTCAGCCAAAATCAACTGAAGCATATACTATAATTTACAAGGAACTTCAAAAACGAAATACTGAATTTTACACCTACAAACCTAAAGAACACAGGAGTTTTAGGGTTGTACTTAAAAATATCCACCCAACTACCGATACTAATGAAATAAAAATGGCAATTGAAGAATTAGACCACAAGGTCACAAATATCTGGAATATAAAGGACCGAAAATCTAAAACACCCCTCCCGCTGTATTACATAGATCTCAAATCAAACCAAAACAATAAAACCATTTATAATGTGAAGCGCCTTCTCCATTGCTGCGTTGTGTTTGAACCACCAAGACCTAAAAGAGAAATTCCTCAATGCTCCAACTGCCAGAGATATGGACACACGCGTAGATTCTGTCACCGTCAACCCAGATGTGTTAAGTGCGCTGGAGAACACGCCACTCATAATTGCACCAGGAAAGAGCGATCAGACAGTGTGCGATGCATCCTTTGCGAAGGGAATCATCCAGCTAATTATAAGGGCTGTGCTGTATATAAGGAGCTGCAAAAAATTAAGTATCCCCCGCTGAGACCCAAAACCAAACAAAGCAAAGACAGTGAAGATAAAAATGTGCCTACAATAAAATATAGCACAAATAAAATCACTGACAATAAAACTTTTGCGGAAATAACATCAGGTATACCAACCTTGCTTAAAGATACCCAACAAACAACACACTTGACTCAGCCAAAGCCGAACCAGTCACCAGACATTAAAGAATTTATGCAGTCACTCATGAACCAGATGATGCTTATAACTAAGATGCTGGGAGACCTCATGTCCATGCTTCCAAGTTTAATGCATTAAAATTGTGCATCTGGAATGCAAATGGCCTGTCACACCACTCAGAGGAGTTGAAACTTTTTCTATATCAACATGAGATTGACATTATATTAATTTCTGAAACTCACTTCACATCAAAAAGCCATATGGATATCCCTGGATATAATCTTTACCACACCACACACCCCGACGGGAAGGCGCATGGTGGCTCAGCCATAATAATCAGGAGTAAATTGAAACATTACCAATCAGTATCATACTGCAAAGCATCAATACAAGCCACAACTGTCATAGTTGAAGATTGGATGGGCCCTGTAACTGTGTCAGCTCTCTACTGTCCACCGAAGCACATAATTAAGCAGGAAGAGTTTGGTGAGTTCTTCATTTCCCTCGGCAATCGGTTTATAGCTGGCGGGGACTACAATGCAAAGCATAGTTATTGGGGCTCAAGGTTGACACTCCCCAGAGGCCGGGAGCTATTAAAGACTGTACAAAAACTAAAAATGGAAATTATATCGACAGGTGAGCCCACATACTGGCCCACCGACAGAAAAAAAGTACCTGACCTAATAGACTTCTGTGCTACTAAAGGTATATCAAAAAATTACTTTAAGTGCCAGAGTAGCTGTGAGCTATCTTCGGACCATTCACCAGTCTTAGTTACCCTATTAAGTCGGTTCAAAGAAACTGCAGAAGCTTGCGTCCTCCACACAAAAAAGACAGACTGGGAAGCCTTCAAATCAATGGTCGACCAGGCTTTGACGTCCACAGCCAGTTTGAAAACCGAAGACGATATAGTCGAAGCAATTGAATATTTCAATAATTCAGTCCAAACTGCTGCCTGGCAATCTACCACTACTATAGAACCGAACAAGAAAAATAAATCTATACCCTATAATATACTGGATAAAATATCTGAAAAAAGAAGACTGAGAAAACAATGGCAACAATATAGATGTCCTGGTGATAAAACTAAATTAAACTGTGCTGTTAGAGAACTCAAAAAGCTTCTAGAAAATGACAGGAATAATAGTGTTCAGGAGTTTCTGAGTAATCTAGATGCTACAGCTGCTACCGACTATTCACTGTGGAAAGCCACGAGAAAACTAAATCGACCAAAAACAGTGTCTCCTCCAATACGGCAAGCCGACGGCAGCTGGGCTCGAAGTGACGTGGAAAAATGTGTAAGATTCGCCGAACACTTAAAAGATGTCTTTCAGCCCCACCCCTACGAAGGGCCTCCAGACCACAAAGAAAAAGTTCTTCGAGAAATTCAGCAGGATTGTGAGCCACTTAAAAGCCCTATTGGAACGTTTACGAAGCAGGAACTAACTAGAGCTATAAATAACGTAAAACCTACAAAAGCTCCGGGCTATGATTTGATAACCGGTATGATTCTGCGACAACTTCCAGATTCTGGATTGAAATTCTTGTTATCGATCTACAACGCTATGCTGAGACTTCACTTTGTTCCCCCTCAATGGAAGACAGCTAAAATCTTAATGGTACCGAAACCAGGAAAGCCACTTGAAGATCCGAAGTCATACCGACCTATTAGTCTACTCCCAATAGCTTCAAAAATCTTTGAATCGCTCCTTCTGTTACGATTACTGCCAATAATCAAGGAAAAACTTTTAATACCCGACCATCAATTTGGGTTCCGACAGAAACATGGCACAATAGATCAAGTCCACAGGCTTGTTACTAAAATTCATAGAACGTTTGAAGATAAAGAATATTGTGCAGCTGCATTCCTTGACATTTCTCAAGCATTCGATAGAGTTTGGCACGAAGGCCTCCTCTATAAAATCAAAATTAGTTTCCCAAGCGACATCTTCCTAATCTTGGAATCGTACTTGAAGGACAGACATTTTTTCGTACAAAGTGGGGAAGCTACTTCAAAATTATATCCTATTTCTGCTGGGGTTCCTCAAGGCAGTGTGCTTGGGCCGATTTTATATTTGCTACATACTGCTGACTTGCCAATATCAAATCTAGCGACTACAGGCACGTTCGCGGATGACACAGCGGTCCTTGTGTCTCATAGTGATCACAAAGTAGCAACAGCTATGCTGCAGACCTGTTTGGACGACATAGCCCTCTGGCTCAAGAAATGGAGGATAAAAGCAAATGAGACCAAGTCAGTAAATGTCACATTCACTAAAAGAAAGGATACCTGTCCACCGGTACAGCTAAACAATATTTTAGTGCCTCAAGCTGAACATGTAAAATACCTTGGTTTATACCTCGACAGGCGCCTTACATGGCAAAAACACATTTTCACGAAACGCAAACAACTTGGACTGACACTGAGAAAGTACAACTGGATAATTGGCCGGCATTCACAACTACACCTGCAAAATAAAATCCTTTTATACAAAGCTATAATCAAGCCTATTTGGACCTATGGCGTCCAGCTGTGGGGAACAGCATCACACTCCAACATTGAGATCATACAGCGATTTCAAAATAAGATCCTGAGAACGTTCACAAATGCGCCATGGTATGTACCAAATGAGGCTCTACACCATGATCTGGCGATTCCCACAGTCATAGAAGAGATAAAGACCTACATCAAGTCACACAAGGAGCGAATTGCGCGTCACCCAAACATCCTGGCAAGCCACCTTATGAATGGGACAGGGGCCAGAAGGCTTAAATACAAAATACCTCAAGACTTCATTAGACAAACATAGCCATAGGCTAAATAAGCAAATAGGGTGTGTCATAGGACGCATGCCGACCAATACATATAGATAGGTCAAAAAATTTACTTAATGTCCATTATTACTGAGACAGATTGTAAAAAAAGAAGAGATAAAAAAAAAAAAAAAAAAAAAAAAATTATTACTTTTATGTTGAGTAATAATGGTGAATATTCAACCATTATTACTTGACATAAAAAATTGTTAATTTATTCTCAAATAATAATATTACATTTGTAGTTATACTATAGACCCAAATGAATGGTGTGGCTTTGAGTACTAACAAGAATCAATTCACCATTTTAAGTAAGCTTGCTAAACTATACTTAATCGCACCAGCAAGCTTTGTTTATTCAGAAAGACTTGTTAGGCTGGTTTGAATTATGAAAAAAAAACTCAGAACCTATTTGATCCCAATTGAGCAGAAAAACTAGTTGTCTCTTTTGGACTTTAATATTAAATTATTATTTATTTTAAATTAAAAAGCCTAACTAATTAACTTCAACATGATTGATTTCTGGCAATTTTTTTTATATTACTGATTATACTAAGTGAAGGATTTTGATTTGTTTTCAAAGATTAATAAATGTACAAGTTATAGTTTCCTGATCATTAAAAGTTTATTTTTATTTAGACAATATATCACAAAAAAAACAAATAATGCCAAATACCAAATAATAGCGAGTCTTAGCGGCATCTCTAAAAAAAAATCCATTACAGAATATTTCATTTTTAGATAGCCCATAACAATAGTGGTCTCGAAAATGCCCTGTATCTGTGACAGACTGACTGATGTCTGTCCCTCTGCTGCAAAGGTCTAGCAGCTAGCGTGTTGAAACTACAGTCAAAATTATTGCACTATTTATGTATCTGCCTGACCCAAAGCCGAATCAAATATACATGGTACACTAAGATGTTTTAAATAAAACAAAAACTGTATCAAATGGGCATGAGGTCATGCAATTTTTACCATTGTGTTCATTGCAGCAGATTGATAATAATTGAATTTTTATATGTTTAAGCTGAAATTATGTTTTGAACTTAAAATTCATTAATTTATCTAGAGTGTAACCCTCAGGTTCCTAGCTCAAAATTATTGCAGAACTAATGTGACAAATTGTCAAGCACGCGTTATCTGCTGTGATTGGTTGAATGAATTTTCAACAGCCAATCACAGCAGATAGTGCGTGCTTGACAATTTGTCACATTAATTCTGCAATAATTTTGAGCTGGGAAACTGAGGGTTAATCTCTCTAGGATAGATCATTGTTGATCACAACAGTACCTTTGGCAATCAATGAATAATAATAAGTTATTAAATTAGTGTATGGTGGTATTTGCTAAATCAATGGGGAGATATTTAACAAAATGTTGTGTTTCTTAATATTCTTTTAAAATTTTTCTATAAAACATTCACTCACAATGTTCCTGTTAAGAAGACATCAAATAGAGAAGACTATGCTCTAGTAGAGTTTATTTTAGTTTCTTAAAAACCAGTAAAGAATTGAACAATTAACAATTAAACTTTGTGTTAGATAATTATCTCCTATGATATTATATGCATTTAGTTAGTGATACTCATACTGACTTTATAATTCACTAGTTTCTGCCAGCAGGCTTTGCCCGCGTGAAAAGTCTTTGTTCATCCCAAGGGAATATTATAACTGCATATTTCTGTGCCAAATTTCATCACAAACTTTCAGACATTCATATTTATAATATTAGTAAGATTAGATCTTACTAATTGGCACTACTTGTTGATTGATCGGCAAACATTTATATTTCTGGGTTTTTAACATTGTACGAAATTATGGTTATTCATATACATATGAACATTTAACCCTTTTGAAGTTATAAGAGATTGAAATCTTACAACAACATTTAAGTTTACCACTGGTTCCTACTACGTGTGAGTGTCTAAAGGGCGATATTATGTCCCTACAAAAGTGCATAGTACGATATTATACAGGGTAGGTAGAGACACGATGGATAAAGAACATTAAATGAAAATAAACTATCTACCTATACATAGTAATCTATATTGCCATATTCATCTTTAATTTTGGTAATAAACTTACATGTTTTGTGTTTTCTAGGTATTGAAGGGAGAAGCAAATGAGGAAGAACGCAAGTTGGCCACTCAGCTCCGCGGCCCACTGATGCCGGTGCAGCAGCCAGCACCTAAGTCGATTGCTCGAGCTATAACAGAAGAGGAAAAAGATTTCAAGGCGTACCAATACCTGAGAGGGGTAAGTTTATTTCTTAATCTTGCATCGTTTTGAAATTTGCGTATAAGTGGGTTTCACTTGATAACTTTTTTTTACAGGCTCGTTCTATTGCTAAACTGGTGGGTATTCGTGCCAAGCGTCTGAAGGACGCTGCAGAAAATCCGGATGACGTCACTAAAGCTCCTACTGCAGTGAAAGAAACTAAAGCTAAGAAGTGATGTAAAAAATAAATGTATAAGTATATAAACCTCTTTTTTTCTAACCTTTAGCCACCTGACGTATTTTTCAGTTACACTACCATCTGACTTCGGTTCTGGAGACCGCTTGCATGTTTTCCATGTTAACCTTTTGAGCGCCACAGTCTTCTATAGCAGACAATCGTTTCCGTGCCCTCCACGCCACGTCTTTATTAAAAGACAAAATCAAATCATAACATACATTAAAATACATGAACAAATGTTTTGTGCGTATTCTATTGCCTAAAACCCCAAACCTATTTTTTTATTTCAATAGGGGTCTTTGTTTATTTTAAAACAAAAATAATATTAGCCAAAATATTTTTAGTGTCCTAGGCGCCATAGTCTTTATAGTAAGACAAGCACTCCGCCCGCGATTTCGTCCGCGTGATTTCTTTTATCCTATAAATGATTTTCTTATGTGCAGTTAGTGAAGGCGACCAAAAATAAGCTACTATTAAATTAAGGATCCCTAATTTTTTTGAAAATATAATATAGCCTATGTCACCCGGAGATAGTGTAGCTTCCCAACAGTGAAATAATTTTTCAAATCAGTTCAGTAGTTTTGGAGCCTATTCAATTCAAACAATCAAATCTTTCCTCTTTATAATATTAGTATAGATGAAATAAGATTCTTCAAAAACACTGGTACATCGCCTAAATCATCTTTTGGGGGTAGTTTAAAAAAAATAACCTTCAATATTCATTTAGGTTAGTATTTGTGCTAAGTTTCAAGTAGATTGACCCAAGAAATCAGATTTTGTTAAACTATTTAATTGAATAAGAATTAATACTACAATACGAATGTAACCAACTTTTGTTTCTACCGGCGACCTAATTAAATTTTAGAACACAAAAGCAAATATTTTGAGACACACAAACTGCCATACTTTGGTTAATAGTGATATCGATATTGATAGATCTCGTCACTACGAAACTAAAGTTGGAGCCACACTTACGTGTCGTGGCGTGGCGTGGCGCGGGACCCACCAATCAAACTACTTTGTACCAGCCTACGTCATAACGCAACGAATTTTGTAGCCAATCAACTGCGTCTGAAGGCGCCACGTAAGTGTGGGGTCCGTCTTAATAGATTATCGGTGCGTCATGCGCCATGGACATAAATAGAAGACACCCTGTATCGTCATAGACGTAAGTGCATCAAGGTCAGTATTAAGTCGGAACCACACTTACGTGTCGTGACGTGGCGTGGCGCGGGATCCACCAATCAAAAGACTTTGTTCCAGCCTACGTCCTAACGCAACCAGGAAGGCGCCACGCCAGGCAAATGTGGTTCCGCCTTTAGATAGTGCAGCACAGTTATGGATTGTTATCAATATAAAAAATGATTGGAGCTAATGAATCAAGTTCTGAAAAACTTTTAAAAAGCCTACAAGGTGTGGATTTGGAAGCTGAGTCCGATAAATACTAGAGTACATCAGATAAAGATTTTGAGATTAGTGTGAAATATTTAACGGTAACAAAAAATAAAATAAATAAATATTTTCGCTCAATAAATTAATTAGATCGGCGTAAATAGGCACCTGCGAAATTATATGATATCTCAGAATACAGAACATACTAAAAACTGCGTTCTTACTTTGAATGCGATGCGCCCTATCCAGAAACGAAGCGAGTAATGTGTGTTATTATTGTACAATAGTATTGCTCAATTTCTTGGATAGATACTATCGACAGTGTTGTAAAATTTAAATACTATCGATATTGTGACTATTATTCGACGTCACGGTATCGGTAGTATCGACAACCTATCGATAGGCAATCGAGAGTAAGGCAACACTAATTATAATAAATAAATTAATAAAAGTCGCATCTGTTTTTCCGTTATATTTTTATTCATCTATAAGTTTTTAAACAATGCAAAAATATCCATTTACAAATCAGTCTGGTCAAGTAAGCTCGAAACATAAAGGTAAAGTCATTTTGGGAGTCTTTCAGTACGGGAAAGAGAGACCCTCTTCTAATCTCTATTCTATGGGTAAAGTTACATTAATTTGCATAGAGCTGAGAATTGGTACGAGTATTGGGAATACCATTAAAAATGAAATATTATATGTTATAAATTTAAAATGTCTGGTTCACTGCTAATAATTTTTATTATACTAGCTTCTGCCCGCGTTTATAGTGTTATATCATCCCAAGGGAATACAAACTATCTCCATGCCAAATTTCCTCTAAATCGGTTCAGTAGATCCAAATTACCCCCTACAACCTCACTAACTTATCTCTTTATAAATATAGATAAGGTCACTTGACCACCACAAGTATTTAAATAGGAACAAAATTATGTGCGTCAAATTTGCCTTATTCGGTCAAAAGTAATGATAGTTAATACTATTAGGCAAGGAGAAGCTAGAATCATAGACATACACTAACACGTTCCCTATCCAATGACTCCAAAGCAGTTACGTTTGCGCCGCACTTGTACGTTCATGACTGGTTGGAGTCATACTACAAAGGTAAAGGACAGTGGCAGAAGCCCATAAATTGTTTTAGCTGAGATCACATTCCTACGACTTTTAAATGAAAAATATCTGGTTAAATTCAGGGTCATGTTCTGAATTAGTTCATGCAAGAATTTTTGTTCAAGAACGCCGAGATATTGTCATGAACTTTTGTAGGTTATGTCTGGGTAACTTTTAATAATGTGTTTAATAGGTAATAATATTCAATTTCGTAGAAGTAAAAGAGCAATATCGCATTAGTATTACCCTTTCCTAGTTATTTCAGCATGAAATGTAAAATATTCTCTTTGGAAAGAGTATATTTATTTATTTAAGCGTCTTTTTTTTTCCTCATAGGAGTTTGGCTTCGCACATCTTGTGCATTTGCCAGAGTCAAGTTATTTCTGGTTTGTCTCTCATTTTCAGTTCTTCTATATTTTTATTAATCTCTTCTAGTGAAGTTAGTCTTGATCTCTCATGCTGTTGCATCATCTCTTGTATGGGTTGAGTAGGAAAAACGATGAAATGAAGGGAAGAGATTTGGAGAGGATTTTTTTTTATAAGTCGGGTAATCGTATGGGTAGGGTAAAGATCGCGGACGGGCGGGCATAACATTCAGAGAAAATGATCAAGGAAGAAACAATGGAAAGGGATTGAGGAAGAAATGAAATGAAAATAAACAAATTAATTATCTAGAAATATTTAAATAAAACTAGCAAATATTTACATACGTTACAGTTTTATGTCATTAGCTTCGATAAATGAAGCTGACTTTATGTATCGGAATGGAGTTATTAAACAGTAAACAGGGTATGCTAGTTGGAAATGGGACTTCTAAAATCTTATATAAAGTCATAGTCTATATTATAAAGCAGATAGTCTTGTATAAAGCAGAGTATGATCATACAATGAACATCTAAGAGTAATATGATTCGTGGCAGCATCCTCTTCCCCGCACTCACAAATATCATTGTCGATAATGCGAAACCGAGCGAGATGTCCACACGTCGTCCCAGGTCTCATACGAATTCGCGGTTGAGGGTTGAAGGTCGCGACGGGAGAGGAGTGCCGGCATTACGGTGCGCCGCTCACCCTACCTTTCGCGGCCTGGACGGGGTCGCCACCGTCTGGTGGCGGACGCGGTGGGGCTGCAAGGGAGGAGGAGTGTCGGTATTGCGTTAGCCGCTCTCCCTATACCCTGCGCCGAAAAATGGTAGGTGGCGGGGCCATTGACCTTGACCCGTCACGGCGTACAATGTGTTCTGGTGCGCCGGTGACGGGGGATACTCCCCCGAGGAGGGTCCCGTGACGGACAGCCGCGGCGGGTTCGCGGTGAGTGCTAACGCGTGCCCGTGTTCTCGCCATAAGCGGCACAGGAGGACACCGTGGAGTTTTAGTGGGTTAGAGTCCCACATAACGGCACTATCTCTCCGGTAGTGCATTATATATATTATTCCGGTATTATGCATGAGCATTCCTCCAAACAAAAAAAAAAACAAGCCCTGCACACACCGATCCAGTAAGATTCTTGGGTTTAGTTTCGAAAAATTTACAATGACAACCTTTATTGTTTGCTCAGGTTGATATTTGTACCAAGTTTCAAGTTTATTAACCCAAGAAATAAAGTCGGAACCACACTTTACGTGTCGTGGCGTGGCGTGGCGCGGGATCCACCAATCAAACGACTCTGTTCCAGCCTACGTCATAACGCAACGAGTTTTGTAGCCAATCAACTGCGTCGGAAGGCGCCACGACAAGTAAGTGTGATTCCGTCTTTAGACGCAACCACACTTACTTGTTGTGGCGTGTCGTGGCGCCGAAAAATAAATAATATATTTTATATACATATGCTATTACATACAAATTGAAGGCACGCGAACACATTCGCAAGAAGTTTGCAGAATCATCCATCACAGAGTTAATTTGTTGGATTCGATCTCTCAATAACATTTTTTTGATGTATGTATGTATCTAAGTATATTAAATTGTTGTATATTTCTTCACTCAATTTTTTTTTTCATTAAGTTGCACCTGCCATATTTTATCTCTGCACCACCCTAAGATCGACTGATAGAAAATGCATAAGGCATTAAGTCCGCCTTTGTACTTGTGCATAAAGTTTAATAACTAAATCTTAAACTAGTTTATAAGCAATGTGACGCCTCGTCGCGAACAAAATAAATAAATTTCTCGAATTCAAATGATCGGAGAGAGAAATATTGTGCACGGGCTGAGAGCATAATAGTGTGCGTATATGTGCGCTGAAAATGTTAATAGTGCGCCTTCAGGTTTTCGAGATATTACATTTCCTGCTGGAGTAACTTTTTGCAGAATCGTATAGGTATCTCTAAAACCATTATATGTGCGCCTGTAGAATTTACATAGGTACACGAGTAGCTCGTAATTTGTGCGAATTTGTGACAGAATTAGATTTAAGAAAATATTTATAATTTTCAAGTAATCGTGCTTTTTTGAAAACCCGAAAAATTATTGCAGCATGGCAGCGCCTAAATGAGAAAATGTATAAGCTCGCTGAAAACAGTATTCGGTCCTTCTTGAGTCAGGAAGGACCGAATACAGTTTTCAGCGAGCCATTCGTCCCAATATATCGGGACAGTCGACGTCATAAGGCCCTCTGTCCCGTCAAAGTACTATTATATACATACAACATTACAATTATACGTCACGTTTTATCATGCGGCCACGGCAATGGGGATGTGAACTGCCATTTTTCACGATATGTGGCGCATCGTCGCTATGGCTATTGAAAGCTTGTCAATTCCATACATTTTGTAACCTAATTTTAATTCAGTCATTTAAATTTCTCAAAATATGCCTGTGTGCTGTACCAGGATGTACCAAGCCCGGTGTTTATTTATTTCGCAAAATACAACATTAAAAAACTGGGAAAAACTGTCATATTATGTATATATTTATTTTTAAAGTGAAACTTTTATTACATCGTCTCAAACGTTTTCGTCTGTGTGTTGCATGTCGCGTGACGGTCGGCCGCGGAGTAGGGATAAAGTGAAAGGCGCTCATCAGAGCAGCCAAGGCCAATATGGCGGCGCCTATAGTTCGCAGGAAATGTCTATAATGTGAAAAAAAGTTTCACTTTTACCGTGGTTTCATAAAACCACACAATCCTTTTTTTCGTATCTTTTCTCTATTCATCCTATCATTTAGTTGCACCTGCCTTGTTTTATCTCTGCACCAACCTAAGGTCGACTGGTAGAAAATGCTTAAGGCATTAATTCCGCCTTTGTATAAAGCGTATTGTATAAAGCATAAAGTTTTAATAAATAAATAAATAATAACTGACTATGTTGCTTAGTAATCTTCAGCGATTTAGTGGTACTATTAACGTATTGGTAAATTTCTACAGCAAGAATATCATTTGCTTGGCCCTCAGAAGCTCTAGAGGGCTCTAATTGCCGAAAATAAAATAAAACTTCTAACCCAAAACGTAAAGAATACCAACACAATAAAGTAAGAAATAATACGTTACAACTAAAAAAATATCCAAATCTAGAGCATATCACCATGAAAGTTATTTTATTAAATAAAAGTCTGCCTCTCAATAAGATACGATTCTTTCCAGATATCCTTGCTCCTGGTTTTTTTAGTTAGACTTTAAATTCCTTAAGCTTCCAGGGACAATACATTTATCATTAACGATGGTAGAAACCGGTTTAAACACAAAAAAAAGTGATGTAAACAAACCAAAAACGATATCCGCCAGCGACATCTGCGCTGAGGTTAACGTTCACATCCCCATTCAAATGCGCGCGCCAAATTACTCTCGCCCGCGAGTTCGGCGCTGGCGAAGCGTCACGCCGCTTGTTTTCGCAGCAATTTGAAATAAATCACTAAAATTTACTGTTGCACTCAAGTACAAAGCTTTCGCTTATGCTCGCGGTGGAAAGGATCCTCAAACTTTAGACTCCACTAAAAACTAAATAAATTGTTTTTGTTTCAACAAAGCGTAGGTATCGCTCTTCGCCATGCGTGACATAGACTAAAGACTATACGTCCCAATTGGGACGTTTTCGAGTCTTCACAATGCGCGCGCTCATATCTGTTTACATATTTGTTTTTTCATTAGTGGCATGGCATGGCGCGCTGCCGTTTTAGTATGAGATTTACTACTACTGCGCAGTCATTTCATTGTAGCCAACTTCGGGCGGCCAAAAAGATTGGAGAGTAGCTCCTGGAACATTGCTGTAGTTCTTTTAATATCTGCTAAACTGATATTTAGAAATTCGACATTTTTCCGCTGCGACTACGAACACTCCCAAGTCCGCCTCACACTTGGCCAGTTTTCTCTTCAACTTTTCCCCAGTGTTTTTTAATATTATTTATCACCACATCCCCGAAATAACACAGACTTCGACCTGGTCCTGTGTTAATAGATACATTTTATATTAGACTTGCCGACAACAGCGAATTGTGTATAAGGCAGGGGTCCGCAGGGTTAAGCTACAAATTATACTAGCAAATATTACTCGACTGTGGGGAGCACAGAACAGGGCGATCTACATTTTTTCCATTCGTTTCTTGGAATCATTTATTTATGAAATGTTTTTATCATTTGGACCCAAATTTAATTGCCTAACCTTGGTTGGTGTAAAGATGAAAAGGAAATTTAAAAAAAACTACTGGTTAATGTGCTTTTACAGAATATATGTAACAAATCTTAAAGGAATATTGAATCAGTTACAAATTAGAGACCAAGTTTACAAATCATGGTATCACACATGTACAACCGATTTATAAGATAAAAGAATGACATGAAAGAACTTAAGCCAATAAATCCTCTTTTCTCGAGGTACAATAGAAATAAAACTAATGAAAAAAACTAAAACCAAACTTCTTAGTTATTGTAAAAAGTCTCGAGTTAAGAATACTCTTTCAAATATAGAAATGTTGACAGTTTCTTATTTTTGTTTGCAGATTTGCACTCAAGTTTATGTATAATAATAATATTCTATTATTATTTGGAAAGAGTGCAATCCACTTTTTTATACTCTTTTACAATTTTTATTTTTAAGTATTTTATGAGCGGGATTAACAATGTAAGATGTTCAAAGCATTAAAATTAACAAGAACATTTACAGGTTCTTGAAAAATCTGGTGAACTATACTTTATTTGGCCACTATTGTGGATATTAATCCTTTTTAGTAGCTTGCTGCTTGGCCTGGTGCGCTTGCAATACAGCAACAGCTTCGTCCACTTTCGCTTTAAGTGACTCTCCATGTTCGAGCATATGGAGAAGTTCAGAATTGTCAATCTCCAAAAGCATTCCGGTTATTTTTCCAGCTAAATCTGGATGCATTCTTTGAATTAACGGGAATAAGCGTTCTCCAAGCATTTGCTTTTGTTCTTGCAGTGGAGCAGCTGCCAACATGGTCGACGTTAATGGTTCTTGACCCTGAATATGTACAGCTGGTTGCGGCGCTGGTGGGTTGCGCATATTTGCTGTGTATTTATAACCAGCCGGGCGCCCACTCTGAGTTACAAGTGGCGCGCGAATAGAGGCTGCAGTAGCCACGCCTTGCTGACCTGTAATAGGTCTAGCTCCGAGAGATGTTCGAAGAGCAGCTTGAGTAGGAGCTCTAGGTGCTGGACGGAAAGGCGCCTGCATATTAGGGTATCCTGATGCGGCTGACTGGGTGCTGGGCCGAACTGGTGGTTGAGCGGTCCAACGGGGCGACGGTCTTATTTGTGTCATCTGAGCGGGACCATAGAATCTTTGAGCGGGTGGTATGGTTGGCACAAAGTATCCTCCTGCACCGCCTGGTTGGAATATTTGACCCATTTGTTGCATACGCATGCTGGCCATTCGTTGCATGTATTGAGAAGTCAAATGGGCTTTACGATCTTCTTTGCGCTGAGCTAAAGCTACATACAAAGGTTTAGTACCAACAATTCGTCCGTTCATTTCTGTTACAGCTTTTGTAGCTTCCTCAGGAGACGAGAAGCACACAAACCCAAAACCTTTGCTGCGACCATCCTCCAACATTACCTGAAAAATAACATTCATACATAAATAAACAACATCTTGTTACGATTTGTTCCGCATTAGTACCTAGCCTAGTATTTTACTTCATTTTCTGAAGTTGGGACGAATTTTTCGCCCCAACTTCAGAAAATAATGTAAAATCCTTATTATGCCTAACTATATACAAGAGATATTCAATTTCAAGAAAATCATGTGTTGTGGATTCCACTGGTATTTATTAACGTGAAAGTCGTTGAATTGGGATGGTATTTAATTAATCACAACTTCTTAACGAGAATTCATTAACAAAATAAACCTATTTGAGTTTATTTGTGGAGAATAGCTGCCAAGTAGCTTCGAGAACGTTACCCTGGCAAGAAAGTGGCTCCTAGACTGATATAAGTGAAACGTATAACTAGTGCGTAATCTGCTGTGAATGTGCGTCACATAAAAATTAGTGCGTGTTGCCGTTTTTGGAAACGCAATTTGAGCAACTTATAACGATTTCCTACAAGGCACAACTCGCGTGCCATACGCCACAGAAAAAAAAAACGAGGCGTGCCATCCGCAACGAATCGGTCAATTACATATAATTTGGATCACAGAAAAATTAACTAGGTACGTACGTACGTAGGTAGGTGGATACGTGCTACGTAATACCTACACCTCTGCATTAACGCAAACGCTTTGGTGAATAAAGGTGTGATGTTTTGCGTAGGAATTATAAACCGGTTTAGTTGGTTTGCGAAGTTTCGCCTAACAGAAATCTTTTTTCAAGTACATAACTTTGTTGAACAACAGCTATTGTGATTATATTGGAGGACTTGCGAAGAATCCTATCCTAAGTGCCGGTACTTGGGATAGGATTATAATAATACTTACAACTAGTAATATTTGTTTTATTAAGACTAAAGAGATGTATTTCATAGCACTATAAAAATAATAATATATCTATAATTTAATATTATCACTTTAATAAACATGAAGCAAAATTACAAAAACAGTGAAAAAAAAATTGCCAAAAAAATACAACAGACTCCCAAATAAGAAAACTACAAAGTTAAAAATAACTTTTTTTTGGAAGTCGGTGTCTTTCGTAGGTAGGTAGGTTGTTTAGCAAGTTATTTTAACGCCAGAATAGATTACCCGAATATCATGAAACTTGAACATAATCGGTGTAATGAGAGATCTGCGAACCCCTTAAGAGCGTACTGGCGTGATGTTAGGTTATAAAATAGTATAATCAATAAACAGACATGCGCTTGCAGAAATCCCGAGAGATTTGCCGTTATTCATTGAAGAGTTCTGTCGTATATCTTCGCATCACATCTTCACTAAATTAAAATGGGACCAATTTCGAAACATATTATATCAAAAAAATTCATAATCGGTCCCCAATTAACGGAGATATCGGTGAACATACAAAAAAAACATACATGAAGTCGAACATAGGACCTCCTCCTTGTTGGTAAGTCGGTTAAAAATAAATATTACACTATAAAGTAAAAATTACATAAACAACATAATTAAAATACCTATAAAAAAAAATGGTTTGTACTATAACTGTGTTAAAAACCTATTCCGAAACCAGTTCTGAACGCACTTTAAAATGTCATAAAAGGACAGTACGAGTACTATTTAAGCAACAAAGTCGACGGCGCCCCGCTGCGCGGATCTCCTACTTCTTTCTGCAGGGTCTAAAGTAAGCTAAAATGAAAGAGACTCCTTCGAACCTAACCTATCCGTGTCGGTATGCCGAAAGCTACTGAGCTCGCTTCGCTCGCTCTTGGTCTAATTCATTCATCATCATTTCATCAATATTAGTAGTAGTGGCAACCATTATTTTTATTGTTCATTCATTTAATTTTAAAGCTAAACATTTTAAAGTGTGAAACATTATTTTTAAAGTGCGTTTACTACTAGATGCACCCACAGATTTACCCCCAGTTGCCCAGCTCAAAAGTATCGCAGAATTAATGTGACAAATTGTCAAGGACGCGTTACCTGCTGTGATTGGTTGAATGAATTTTCAGCAGAATTGTCACATTAATTCTGACTAGAGTCTAGGTAATACAAACTATCTAACAGAAGTTGACTTTAGGGTCTGTTTGGCGGGGTGAGTGAGGTGCAACGGGGAAGCGGTCGGCGCTGGCGACTTATTGGTCAACCAGTTTCGCCTTCCGCTGTGTCGCCGCGCTCACTCGTCTCGTATCGCCTAGGTACAGTCGCGCATTATTTTGTTAAATAAAAAGTTCCGTTCCACAGTTTTTTACGGTTTCGTTGCCGATGAAAGAAGTGTTAACGCGGCTAGCACGAAAATCTTACTTAAAACTGTGTTTTTCTTTCTTTCTATATTTAATTTAGTGACATATTTCTCTACCTAAGACGCATAAGGTATGGTTTCATTAGTTTCGTTGCCGATGAAAGATGCCGAAAAAAAAGTGTTAACGCGACTAGCACGAAAATCTTACTTAAAACTGTGTTTTTCTTTCTTTCTATATTTAATTTAGTGACATATTTCTCTATCTAAGACGCATAAGGTCGAGATTTATATCCGTTATTTAAGATTAGGTGTTTAGTAATATGATAATAGGATAATGTGCCTAAACCACACTCTGTTAAAATTAGCTATTTAAATATCCATTCTTCACAAAATTTGAACTACTTACAAACAAATTATTAGTACAAATCACACTTAGAAAATGCGCAAATCACCCCACCACTTTCGCCGAGCGCTCCAAAATCGTGCCGGTACCTATACTACTTGTTACTTTTAAAACGATTAAATTACATATTGAAAATCAATATTGACAAATTTACAAACTTATGAGAATTGCATTTTCGGCTTTTGGAATAAATAATGCGATTTTGGAATATAAATATTTTGAATTTGAATTTAATATATCAGTTTTTTGTATCAACTTCAGCCGTTTGTAAAGAAAAATGGATTGAAACGACGGGTAAAATAGACTGGTTTCCTTCAAAATATATCACAATTTACTTTATACATTTTAAAAATGATGATTTTATTAAAGCCAAAAAGTGCAGACGATTATGTGAAACACCATATCCGAATAGAATGTAAGCAGCTATCTAGAACAAACTAAGATAACAGAGGAATGAGAATACAAAATCTTATTTCTCTGTTATCGAATCGATTTTAAAATCGATTTAGTCGTAAATACGTAAGACTCACCGACGCCTAGCGATTGAATCGATACTGTTTACGTTGAGCACATCACTAATTGGCTTGACATCATCGTAGATATAAAAAATATAGCACGCTCGGTTTTCATACTATCTAATGAACATGCGGTATCTAGCCTACTCTAAATCTGTGGGTGCACCTCTTCCAATCCTTCGCGAAATACAGGCGTGAGGTTATGATAAAAATATAGAAATTGTGTGATTGTGAATCCATGTTCTACATAATTATTTCCTGGCTGTTTGCGTATCTGAGTTCATGTTTGTAAATGGGGGTGCCTTTACAAACATATAAAGGAAAAGAATTTCGTGTGGGACAACTGTTTAAAAAAAAAGTCACTAACCTTAGCTGACGTTATTGTCCCGAAGGGAGCAAATTCTTTTCGAAGGCGTTCATCATCAATAGTATCATCTAAGTTTTTCACATACAAGTTAACCCCTTGATAACGTGTCAGTCGCTCAGACTTTAACTGCTCGAATTTTCTCTTGAGCTCTTTTTGACGTTCCGCCTTCTTTTGAGCCCGGCCTACATAAAGAGGTTTGCCTTCTACAAGCTCTTTTCCATTTAGCTCCATACAAGCTCTTTCAGCCGCATCGGGATCTTCAAATGCAACAAATCCAAAGCCTCTGGAGGCCCCATCATCCTTATACATTACTTTATGACTAGTAATGCGTCCATACTTCTCAAACATTTCACGCAATAGTTCATCGCTGTAGTCTTCCCCGAAGTTCTTAACATACACATTAGTGAAAAGTTTAGCCCTTTCTCCTAGTTCCTTTTCGCGTTCTTTACGTGGGATAAATCTACCCACGTATACCTTTTTTCCGTTAAGAAGCATTCCATTCACTTTTTCAATTGACTTATTTGCGGCCTCTTCAGTTTCAAAATGAACAAACCCATATCCTTTAGAGGCTCCAGTCTCATCTTGTGCGACTTTGCAACTCAAAATATTACCAAAAGCAGAAAAAGTATCGTACATAGCTTTATTGTCAATAGTTTTGTCAAGATTTTTAATAAAAACATTGCCAACGCCCGATTTGCGAAGCGATGGGTCTCGTTGAGACCACATAATACGAATGGGGCGACCTTTTATCATATCAAAATTCATACTGTCCAAAGCCCGTTCAGCTGAAACAAAAAACAAGGTGGTTTCATAATCAAGAATGAAACTAACCAACTTGGCTATAGCCATTTCATTCTTACTATGAAATGGCTATAACCAAGTTGGTTAGTTACCGACTGAAGTTCGGTTTCAGCAAAAAGTGGCTGAATATTCAGCTCTAATAAACTAGCATTCTTGAGCTGATAGATGTTATATGGGCAATTAAAAACTGACTACATAATCTGTCTATGATCGTAACTTTACAAATAAAATATTTTTCATCATTCTTTCTAATCATTTATAGATTCAAATCCCTCGTTCAGCAGCCTGGAGACAAAATGTGTGCTTGGTAATAGCAACAAGCTTGCATCTGTTAGGAAGGATGTCAACAGATTTGGTCAAATCAAGGTGAACTATGAACTATTCAATGAAGCAAAAAATAAAAGGTTAACAAAGTCAAACAGCGTTATAATCCAGCTAGTATTAAAAATACAACTTTACAATGCAAAAATGCAAGGTTGTATTTTTAAACTTTTTGTTGTTCAAACTTTTTTACCAATCTTTAATTTATTATCATGATAGTACCCAACTCCAGGCTTTTGAGATGCTTTTTAATGAGGGTAATTGGTTTTGTAATAATACCATTTTTTTTATTTAATTATACATTCCAAATACTGATATTGTTATAAAATACAATTCAGAAAATACTGATTTAAATGTTTGACATATTTTGTGCATGTGTGTATTTGGTTGTTGTATGTAATAAACATCTTCTCATGTTATTTTTTATTTTAAGGACAACAAAGAAGACACTGTAGCAACCTTTAGTGACTTGGCAGTTAAGAGCTTTACCCCAACAGGAGCAACTCTCTTAATACTAAGAAAACTCTCTTTCTACTAATGATCTAGTTGCAGGATGTTGCATCTTTTGAGTCTGTTGACACAATCTGGTATTGTGAGTTGAGAGGCCAGTGGATTGGGGTATCTCCATTCTGGACTTATTTTTTTTTTTAGAACACATTTTTCCTTAGGTTGTGTACTATAGTATCAAGAAAAAGTCTTTCCGGGGCAATCATGAAATGGGTCCACTTCGAAAAGATAAGCAGCTGAAATTGCAGGAAGAAGCTAGATTTAAATATTAGTAGGACTACATATTTTTCATTTCTCTCAAAGTTGCAGGCAAACCTAGTTTCTAAAGAGTAATGTGGTGGGTGTGGATGGCCAAATCTGAAACTATGAGGAATAGCGAAAAACACTCAAAGGAGTCATAAACCCGATTTTGATGACAACTAAAACTGCGTCAATAGATTTTTGAAAAATAACTTTGCCTAGCCTGGAATCAAACCAGTTGATTGTGAAAAAAAAACATGCCGTATTATTACACCAGTAGCCAGGCATTAGTAGGGTAAAATAACCTTACTTAGATTTACTGAAGCAGTCAATTTTCAAATGAAGTTCAATGTTCAAATGCCTCCTGTACGGGGACATTTAACACGACTGTGAAAAAAATACTAAAATGCTGACATGTGTGATTTATAGAAATAGGTTAGATTATTAAATATGACAAATTCGTTAAAAAGTACTATAATTATGACGAAACATTAGTATAATAAAATAAAAAGTCAAATGAAAATTAGGGAAAAAATTAAAAAATACTCACCATCGGCGGGCTGCTGGAAGTTAACATAAGCATAACCAAGTGATCTACGAGTAATCATATCGCGACAAACGCGTATAGAAAGAACCGGACCAGCGGTAGAAAACTTCTCGAACAACATGGCTTCAGTTATATCGGAGTGTAAATCCCCGACATACAACGACGCCATTGGATAATTCGGTGGACCAGGATTCATTTTAAATTTCACTGCAACAGTTCACGTCGACATTAACTTAAACGTAGGCAAAGATCAACTTCACTTTCTCTTTACTATGACTATCGCATTCCTCAGACCACGTTGCACGCTTACGTACACTAACTTAAAATCAAGTGATTCCCGTTAAATTTTAGATATTTTACTATTTTTTTGGATTTTGTGTATTTTTTTGTTTTTTTTTTTTATTTTAAAAGAATATTTCACGAAATTCTGAGGATTGTGTGGCCTATTAATGAAGGGAACACACAACCTCACGTGAACACGTAGCTCACCAAAGGAAAGGGTGACATGACATTTGAACAAATACAAGATGGCGACTCCCAGCTATGCTATCTAAAAAAAATTCTAAATCTATGGTCTAGCCAGCCATTATTGAATGCAATAATGCCAACATTGCCAACCAACATACAGCCGACGGAACTCAACCCGCATGGCTTTATTCTTTACTTACGGCTTGTTTGTTAGGATACAGACGTATGCGTTTGCGTCTAAAATATAAGAATTTTGCTAGTCGTCCAGTAAGCGGACGAATAAAATAAATTAATCATCCGATTACTGGCTAAATAAAATAAATAAATCGTCCGATTATTGTACGAATAACGATTAAATGATTTAAGTCAGAACCACACTTAAGACGGAACCACACTTACGTGGCGTGGCGTGTCGTGGCGCCTTCCGACACAGATGATTGGCTACAAAACCCGTTGCGTAGTAGGCTGGAACAAAGTCGTTTGATTGGTGGAACCCGCGCCACACCACGCCACGGCACGTAAGTTTGGTTCCAACTTTACGTGGCGTGGCGAGGCGCGGGATCCATCAATTAAACGACTCTGTTCCAGCCTACGTCAAAACGGAACGAGTTTTGTAGCCAATCAACTGTGTCGGAAGGCGCCACGACACGCCAGGCCACGTTAGTGTGGTTCCGTCTTTAAATTTGTCCGTCGACTAGACACTACGAAAATATAATGGCTGGCAGAGCTTAGAGGACGAGTGGAGTATTTATCCAAGACAGATAAATACTCATCTATAGAAGACAGAACAAACGATTAATACATGGGCTTTGGATTGCAAGAGAAGGCACCTTTGCTCAGCCGCGGATCGATTTCTAATAATCTATATTCATGAAAATTATACATTGTGTTTGATGTCAATAATCGTGGTATAAGAGTTTTACGAGTTACTATTCTTAAATGATTTTTAAACTTTTCAAGTGATTAGAATAAGCTAAAATCTGTATCAGGGGCGTAGCCTCGAACTTTATTGGCTAAAAACCTAAGTTCGTGCGAAATTGAGTGAAGGTAAGAAAGAAATATCAAATACTTGCATAGATTCAAATCTATCGTTCAAATTAACGAATTGAATTAACAGACGCAGTACGCGGTTTTTGATACTGAAGAAAAGCTCAAGATTTCGGCAGATTTGCCTGTAATAGTGTGTAGTTGTAGGTACTGAGGCATTTTTGCTAGGTATTACATACCGAATCAATTTTATACTAAGATGTTCTCAAACATTCAATAACAGCAACATGAGCGTCAGTCGCATCGCATCGCCACCGCCGCCACCACCCATTTTTACTTAGAAGCAACTGACGCACGACGACCCAGGCTTCAATGCAGCTGACTATTTTGATTAGTTCAAAACGATCTCCAGAACCATTTATGTATGATCCAGAAATCGCTCAAATATATTTATTGTCTTACTTTAACTGACGACACGGTTGGCGTAGTGGTTGAGCGATCGGCTGCTGCGCTGCGTGTCGCGGGTTCGATTCCCGCACGGAACACATATTTGTATGGCCTACAGATAGTTGTTCCGGATCTGGGTGCCTTGTGTATGTGAGTTTAAATGTTTGTAAACGCACCCACGATACAGTAAGAAATTCCTAGTGAATAAAATAGAATACCGCTTTTGAAGCGGCTGACGTTTAATTTTTAAGTATTTGGCAAAAACTAATAATTTTTGCCACCCTGATCCAAACTGAGCTTCGGGCACAGCTTCTTCATTGCACATCATTGGTACTGTAGGTAGGGTAGGTAGGGTAGGTTAGGTAGGGTAGGGTAGGTAGGGTAGGGTAGGTAGGGTAGGTAGGGTAGGTTGGGTAGGTAGGATAGGTAGGATAGGTAAGGTAGGTAGGGTAGGTAGGGTAGGTAGGGCAGGTAGGGCAGGTAGGGTAGGTAGGGTAGGTAGGGTAGGTAGGGTAGGTAGGGTAGGTAGGGTAGGTAGGGTAGGTAGGGTAGGTAGGGTAGGTAGGGTAGGTAGGGTAGGTAGGGTAGGTAGGGTAGGTAGGGTAGGTAGGGTAGGTAGGGTAGGTAGGGTAGGGTAGGTAGGGTAGGTAGGGTAGGGTAGGGTAGGTAGTGTAGGTGGGTACAGTTGGTGTGTAAGGTGGGTAGAGTAGGTATGGTAGGTAGGTAGGTAGCCAATTGACGGGAGCAAAGCCCCGGGGGTCAGCTAGTTAACCAATAAGTTAAAAAAAAATTGAAAGTTATGAGCGTCGAAAGTTCCATATTTCAACACTAATTTTGACGCATCTTTGGGCGGAAATAAATACCATAAGAAGAAGGAAAATTGCAACACGGCCTCCATACAGGAATACTGAGTAATTCAAAAATACAAAAAATTTAGTCGTTTTTTCATGATATCTAGACACACAAAGGTCTGTTTATAAAATTTTGCGCGCTCGTTGTCGTCCTAAATCATCATCCATGTCGATACAAATTTGCAAAAGTGCTAATTCGTACGCGAAATAGCTTCTTACTGCTCATCACAGCATCTATCTCTTTCGCACATGTTGTCGGATGAGATAGGATAGAATTAAAGGTTGCCTGTAAGAGATTGCCTAGTGCGATAAGACCACCCATTATTTACTTGTTTTTTTTTTAATGTTTGTCCTGTATGTGTTTGTGGTGTACAATAAAGAATATAATAATAATAATCTGTGGCTCGCTTTGACAGACGGCTGTCAATAAGTTTTCTCTTCACAATTTCTTGCTAAATATTTAGTAACCGAATAATCTGAACAAATACAAGTAAAAATGAAACAAAGATGTATGTATGTAGCCCACGTCAAATTTGCACATGACAGTGCTACACGACCAAGAGCAGCCGTACCGGCTTGGCAGTGCAGGATCAAACGTCGTATTGGTGGGGCCAGAGCACTCATTGGCAAACAAATTTGTTTCAGGGAGGGAAATACTCGCTCAAGAGTGATGCGCTTTGTGAGACGGGCGTTTTTTGGGACTGATGTCAGCCCCCGAGACTACATATCCCGTGTCACAGAGCGCATCGACTTCCTGAAATAAAAAGTGTGTGCATGAGCATACCGTATCCGTAGGTATAGGCGGCGAGTGGAGCGATACACCCAGAATTGCACATTCCAAAGAAATGAAAGGTGGGTTTACCGGGCTTGGGAGCGACCCGACCAAGGTGTGACCGATACGCGCCTGCCGGATGATGATGCCATGTTCACATTATGGCGCAGCATCTGGTCGGTGCCTGTCAGTCACACCGAAGGTGAATTGACTCGGGATGTCGAGCGAGCGTGTGATTCAATACAAGAAATGGGGACTATCACGATCAGCCCCCTAGATGTAGCCCATGCACTCCGTCCGTTGCCGAACTGGAAATCTCCAGGGCCGAACGGGCTGCACAACTTCTGGATAAAATGGCTACAAAGATCGCACGCTCGTTTGGCATCTCAGTACCAGTACTCCTCATAGATATGGCCATTAGCTAACAGGTTTGGCGTTCCCGAAAGGATCTGTCCACATGTTGGGTAGATTATAAGAAGGCCTATGACTCGGTGCCTCATACATGGCTCATGAGGGTGCTCTAGCAAAAAAAGCTCGTGCTTGTATAAAATAGATATAACTCTACGCACCTTCTTGATGTCGTATATGGGGCAATGGAGCACAGTCCTTCGCTATCCAGGATGTCGAGATATCCAGAGGAATAGCGAACCTGTAAGGATCGAGCGAGGTATATTCCAGAGCGATAGTTTGAGTCCACTTTGGTTTTGTCTAGCCCTGAACCCTCTAAGAATGCTGCTGGAGAATTCAGGGCTGGACTATCGGTTGAAGAGAGGTGGTCAGGTTCATGTAAAGGAGGTGAGATATATCTCACCTCCTTTACATGGAGGACCTGAAGCTCTTTGCCCCCAACAATCTTCAACTGATGGAACTACTAAAAGTAAATGAAACTGTAGCGTCATCAGGATGGAGTTTGTTGTGGACAAATGTGCGGTCATGCGTGTAAAGCGGGGGGAGATTGTGGAATCCGTAGGAGTTCAACTCGCGGATTCCATAAACCTGAGATCCCTCTCTCCAAACGAAACCTATAAGTATTTGGGTATGTCGGAAGCGTTAGGTATCAGCACTACTGACATGAAGCAATCGTTGAAGAGTGAAGAAGATATTCAATAGCCTTCTTTCGGGCGGAAACAAGGTGCGCGCCTTCAACGGTTGGGTCATGACGGTATTGATGTACTCTTTCGGCATACTCAAATGGACTCAAACGGAACTTGGCGCCCTGGATAGGCGGGTCCGTACACTGCTGGAATACTTTCTAAATACCGACGTGGGTATGCATCGAGATGTAGTAGCAGTGGATAAGGCACTTACTCCGCTCTCCTTGGCGAATGAGAACTGGCGCAAGCCTGTAGTGCTTGATACTAAAGACCGCAGGGAGGTATGGCAGAGTAAGGAGCTTCACGGACGCTTTTGCCGTGCCTTACATGGGTCCGAAGTAGATCAATCAGCGTCCGAAGCCTGGCTGCGTTTCGGTTACCTCTTTGGGGAAACCGAAGGTTTTGTCTGTGCAATTATGGACGAAGTTATCATGACGAATAACTACCGGAGATTTATTGTGAAGGGTGGCATGGTTGACATCTGTCGGGCATGTCACCGCCCGCGTGAATCTATCCACCACATTATCTCTGGTTGTTCTCGTCTAGCTAACGAAGAGTACTTGCATAGGCACAACCTTGTAGCCAGGATTATCCATCACCAACTTACTCTGAAATACACTCTTGTGGCATCGGAGGTACCGTACTACAGGTATGTGCCCGACCCAGTTCTCGATAATGGCAGTATCACATTGTACTGCAATCGATCCATCATCACTGACAGGACTATTTTAGCCAATAAGCCTGATATTGTGGTGGTGGACCGAATCGAGAGGCGTGCAATGATTGTTGATATTACCGTCCCGCATGACGGGCACCTCGTGAAAGCTGAGAAAGATAAGCAAAACAAGTACCTTGACTTGTATCGCGAGGTTGTCGACATGTAGGATGTGGACACAGCGTTCATTGTACCGATAGTCGTGTCGGCCAATGGCTTAATAGCTACGAGCCTCGACCAACACCTTAGGAGGCTCTCGTTAGGCGGCTGGGTCAAGGGCCTGATCCAGAAAGCAGTATTGCTGGACACGGCTTGTATTGTTAGGAGGTTCTTCTCTCTGGAGCCCTGACCGCCGGTAGCTTGGACCCTGTTCCCGATACCGGTGTGCCTCTATTTTTTTATATTTTTAAATGTTTTTTTTTTTGAATCGATACTAATATTATAAAGCTGAAGAGTTTGTTTGTTTGTTTGTTTGAACGCGCTAATCCCAGGAACTACTGGTTGGAATTGAAAAATTCTTTTTGTGTTGGATAGTCCATTTATCGAGGAAGGTTATAGGCTATATAACATCACGCTACGACCAATAGGAGCGGAGCATAAATGAAAACCTACCTACCCTACCTACCCTACCCTACCTACCCTACCTACCCTACCTACCCTACCCTACCTACCCTACCTACCCTACCCTACCTACCCTGCCCTACCTACGCTACCCTACCTACCCTACCCTACGTACCCTACCCTACCTACCCTACCCTACCTACCCTACCCTACCTACCCTATCCTACCTACCCTACCCTACCTACCCTACCCTACCTACCCTACCCTACCTACCCTACCCTACCTATTCTACCCTACCTACCCTACCCTACCTACCCTACCCTACCTACCCTACCCTACCTACCCTACCCTACCTACCCTACCCTACCTACCCTACCTACCCTACCCTACCTACCCTACCCTACCTACCCTACCCTACCTACCCTACCCTACCTACCCTACCCTACCTACCCTACCCTACCTACCCTACCCTACCTACCCTACCCTACCCTACCTACCCTACCCTACCTACCCTACCCTACCTACCCTACCCTACCTACCCTGCCTCGGGTATGGGCATAGCCGACGCCTTTGCACAGAAACTGTGTCAAAGTGCAGCCATTGTGGCGGTCCTCACATGAGGACGGAGTGCGCGGACTGGGCCGCTGGCCTACCTCCAAAGTGCTGCAATTGCGCGCGTGCGAAGACTGACAGCACAGACCATCATGCTTTCAGCTCAGAGTGCGTAGTTAGGAAAAGATGGGATGCAATAGCTCGATCTGTTATAGCGTATTGCTAAGGGCAACACGGAGACTCCTGCCCAACAAAACGCAAGACCATACCGTGTGTCCCAAGCAAACCTACAACGTAAGGACCTGGCAACGACCGAACTCTTTTTAGAGGCCAGTAAAAGGAAGATCGCATGGGCGCTTATCCAGGAGCCGTATGTGGGAGGGGCGCGAGGTATGAAAAACTACCGAGGTTCGCGAATCTACCAGTGCGAGGTTGGTGGAAGTGGGAGGGTGAAGGCGGCAATTGCCGTCTTTGACAATGACCTGGATGTCATTCCCTACCCGAAACTCACCACAAACAACATTGTTGTGGTGGGGATCCGGACCAAAGCCTGGGAGATCGCAGTAGTTTCTTACTACTTCGAGCCAGACCAACCCATAGGGCCATACCTGGACCAGTTGACCCGGATCAAATCGGAAGTGGCCACCGGTAGATTGCTTATAGGCGGCGACGCGAACGCTAAGAGTCCTTGGTGGGGCAGCATCATCGAAGACTCCAAGGGCGAGGAAATGTCCGGAACCCTGGAGGACTTAGAGCTTCAGGTGCTGAACACTGGTGACGCTCCCACATTTGACACTGTCAGAGGTGGTCGAGTGTATAAAAGCCACTTGGATGTCACGGCATGCTCGCTTGACCTTTTTGACCTGGTGGACGGCTGGCGGGTCGACACAGGAGCAACATCCTCGGACCATAACACTATATTCTTTAACGTCAATGTTAAAAGGGAAAAAGGGATGAATATAGTTAGAACAACAAGAAAATTTAATACAAGAAAAGCGGACTGGGAAGCATTTAGAGTAAAATTGGGGGAAATTAAAATTGAAAGTAACGTAAATTTAAATAGCATACAAGAAATAAATAGTAAACAAGACTTAGAAGAAATAGTAGTAAAATATAGTAAAATCATAGAACAAGCATGCGAACATGCCGTTCCTAAAACAAATAGAAAAAGTAAAATTAATTGTCCGTGGTGGTCTGAGGAGCTCACTGTGAAGAAGAAGGAGTTTACAAGACTGAAGAACCGAATCCGCAATGCCGCGCCGGTCCGGCGAGCGATGGTCGTAGACGAGTACCTGAAGGCAAAAGAAGAATACGAGATGCTAGCGAAGAGCACCCGAGTCGCCAGTTGGAAGGAGTTCTGCCGGAAACAGGATCGGGAGGGGGTCTGGGAGGGGATTTGCAGGGTGATTAAAAGGACCGCTAGAAGGCAGGAGGAACTGACCCTATGCAGCGATGGTGTATTCCTCAACCCAAGTGAATCGGCCGCCCTACTTGCAGATACGTTCTACCCGGAAGACAGAGTAGACCAGGACAACGCTGACCACAGGCGAATTAGAGAAGCAGCCAGTCGAGTAAATGAGTGGGTTCATGATAAATATCATGATCCACCATTTACCTCGCTGGAGCTGAAGACCGCCGTGGCAGGTTTCAATCCCAAAAAGGCACCAGGGAGGGATGGACTGACGTCTGACATCTGCAGTCGAGCGATCCACCAGGACCTGGATGCGTTCCTTGCCCTCTACAATAAGTGCCTTGAATTGGCACACTTCCCGAACATCTGGAAGGAGGCCACAGTCGTGGTCCTCAGAAAGCTGGGCAAGGACGATTACCTAAACCCCAAGGCATACAGACCAATAGGTCTACTTCCGGTTCTGGGGAAGGTCCTGGAGAGGATGGTAGTAGCGCGTATAAAATGGCAGCTTGTACCGCGGTTTAGTACTCGCCAGTTTGGCTTTATGCCTCAGAGAAGCACTGAGGACGCCCTCTATACGCTAATGGAGCACGTACAGGACAAGTTGAGGCTGAAGAAGCTAATTGTCGTGGTGTCGCTGGATATAGAGGGGGCCTTCGATAGTGTTTGGTGGCCAGCCATCAAGGTCAGACTGGCTGAGGAAAAGTGCCCGGTGAATATAAGAAGGCTGCTAGACAGCTACCTCGACAGTAGGAAAGTCAAGGTTCGTTACGCTGGGGAGGAATGCACGCGAGTGACTAGCAAGGGCTGTGTTCAAGGGTCAATAGGTGGTCCCATCCTGTGGAATCTCATTCTAGACCCACTATTGCAGGAATTGGAGCGGCGCGGAATCTTCGGGCAGGCGTTCGCCGATGATGTCGTCTTGGTTTTGGATGGAGACTCAGCGACCGAAGTTTCTACATCTGCCAATGCAGCCCTCGCCCGTGTTCAGAGTTGGGGCGTCAGAAACAAGCTGAGGTTCGCACCGCACAAAACCTGTGCGATGGTCGTAACCAACAAGCGCAAGTATGATACCCCAAGGCTGAGCATGGCCGGGGTCGACATTGGTATGGTTAAGAAGATGAAGTTGTTGGGTCTAACCATAGACGAGAAGCTCACCTTCAACGAGCACACCGCAAACGTCTGCAGGAGGGCAGCTAACATTTATAAGCAGCTGTCCCGCGCCGCTAAAGTGAGTTGGGGATTGGACGCACAGATCATACACACAATCTACACTGCTATGATTGAGCCCATAATAACGTACGCAGCCGCAGCCTGGGCTCCCGCTACAAAGAAGCTGGGAATACGGAAGAAGCTAGACTCGGTCCAACGAGGATTCGTCCAGAAGATCTGTAAATCTTACCGTACCGTCTCCCTGAACTCGGCACTGGTACTGTCCGGAATACTACCTCTAGATCTGCGCATACAGGAGGCAGCCGCCCTGTATGAAGCGAGAAGAGGGTCATCCCGGTTTGTGCCAGGAGATAGGGAGATCGAGGGTGCGGTAAGGTTTGCAGAAGCTCCTCATCCAGCTACACAAATGCCCCTGGAGTTCATGTGCCTGGCAGACCAACAGTTGCTAGACAGCAACAATGTGCAGGCGGTGCGAATCTTCACCGACGGCAGCAAGATTGAGGGGAAGGTCGGAGCCGCATTATCCATTTGGGATAGTGAAGGCGAAGTCCGGAACCTCAAACTTAGCTTAGCCGCGTACTGCACAGTCTACCAGGCGGAACTCCTGGCCATCTGCAAAGCGACGGACATGATCCTCACGCGGCAAGAGACAAGCTATGGTTTGTACAGTGACTCAATGTCAGCATTGCAGACGCTTGCAAGCCCTGGCTCTCTCCATCCCCTGGCAGTTCGCGCGCGCGCCAATTTGGCTCAAGCCCTGGGCCAGAGCAAAGCTGTGTCTTTGTTCTGGATCAAGGCCCACGCGGGCCTGCCGGGGAATGAGCGAGCGGACGAGTTGGCAAAGAAGGCAGCATTGTCGTTACGGAGGAAGCCGGACTACGACCGATGTCCGGTGTCATTTATCAAGCGACAGATCCGTTTGGAAACGCTTGATGAATGGAACCGAAGATATGTGTCGGGCGAGACAGCCTCTGTGACGAAAATGTTTCTTCCGGATGCCATAGCGGCTTACCGTATTATAAAACAGGTGCGGCCCACGGGCGTTCTCACGCAGGTTTTGACGGGGCACGGCGGGTTCTCTGAATACTTGAATCGCTTCTTTTTCCCTGTGATATATAATATTCTGTCCGTGATAAATAGCACTTTTGCATATTGTATTTATTAACAGCACTTCCAGCACATTTGTAATTTTATGAAAACATTGTATATTAGCACTTTTTGTCTTTTTTCCCAATTTGAAATAAATAAACCTGCCTTTTACATAATTAAAGAAAGTGGGATTCCCACCCACCGTATACAAGAGATGTAAGCAAGAAGAACAATTAGTATGAAGAATGAAAGTACGAGAGGCATGAAAGAGGAATGGAATGAAAGAATTTGCACAGAATAGGCGCCAACTTTGTTGAGCGGGATTAGTATTAAGTAAAAAAAAAAAAAAAAAAAAAAAACCCTACCTACCCTACCCTACCTACCCTACTCTAGCTACCCTACCCTAAACACCCTACCCTACCCTACTCTACCCTACCTACCCTACCCTACCCACCCTACCCTACCTACTCTACCTACCCTACCCTACCCTACCTACCCTACCCTACCTACCCTACCCTACCTACCCTACCCTACCTACCCTACCCTACCTACCCTACCCTACCTACCCTACCCTACCTACCCTACCCTACCTACTCTACCCTGCCTACCCTACCCTACCTACCCTACCCTACCTACCCTACCCTACCTACCCTACCCTACCTACCCTACCTACCCTACCCTACCCTACCTACCCTACCCTACCTACCCTACCCTACCTACCCTACCCTACCTACCCTACCCTACCTACCCTACCCTACCTACCCTACCCTACCTACCCTACCCTACCTACCCTACCCTACCTACCCTACCCTACCTACCCTACCCTACCTACCCTACCCTACCTACCCTACCCTACCTACCCTACCTACCCTACCCTACCTACCCTACCCTACCTACCCTACCCTACCTACCCTACCCTACCTACCCTACCCTGAATTTTCTTTGCTATAAACCTCACGGAGCCCGAGACCTTTCCAACGAATGCAAAACCGTGGAAATCGGTTCGTGCGTTCTGGAGTTATAGCGTCAGGAAGGAAAACCCGACTTATTTTTATATAGTAGATTATAAAGCTGAAGAGTTTGTTTGTTTGTTTGTTTGAACGCGTTAATCTCAGGAACCACTGGTTGGAATTGAAAAATTCTTTTGTGTTGGATAGTCCATTTATCGAGGAAGGTAAAGGCTATATAACATCACGCTACGACCTATAGGAGCGGAGCATAAACGAAAAATGTTGCAAAAACGGGCAACATTTTTCGGTCTCTGGATCTACATAACCGATTTAGATGAAATTTAGCATGGAGATAGTTTGGGACCCTGAGAAGGACATAGGATAGTTTGTATTCCCTTGAAACACTTTTTACGCGGGCGAAGCCGCGGGCAGAAGCTAGTGTTTTATAAAAATATTTAAAAATGTATTTAATAGGAAATTAGTTAAATAAAGGACATAATACCAGCAGCTATAGTAGCATGCTTTTTAACCAAGCGCTTAAAATAGTTCGTGCCGCTCAAAATAGGTGGCACGGCTGGTTTTCTCAGCCCGGCGCCGAAAATGCTTAAGTTAAAATGTTCTCGTAAGCGAAAGATGCAAGTTGATAACACTTACGAGCCGCGTCCAATCACGCCAGACAGCGAAAGAGTTACGCGTTAGAAGAGAGCGGCGACGTTTAGGTGTGGGTAAGGCGAATATTGCATTAGGCATTGACCATTAAGACAGGAAAAACATGGAGACGCCGCGATGTACACAAAGCAAATCAGATAGGTTTGCAGGGCACACCAACATAGATGTTTGTGTGACGGGTGTATTACTTCGCCTATTTATTAGTGTTTTCAACGATTTAACTACCTACCCCGTGGCATGAGAGTATAAAAAATCGTCTGGTAAATCAAAGGTCTTAGGATCGAATCTCACCATCGCGTCAACTTTTTGCATTATTAAAAACCTTTTTTTTTCATTTTCTTAAAAAAAAATATTTTTGTAATATACCTGATAATGAGAATATTGGAGAAAAATATATTGAAGTAAAAATTAAACAATTTTTAATAAAAATCAACAAAATTTATTGACTAGGTTTTTTTAAAATTATAATTACAAAGTATAAAGTTTTGTGCATGACAAATATTCCAAGTCGGACAAGAATTAACGTTATTTTTGATATTCAAGTAGGTAGTTTTACTTATTAGTGGTATGAATAAACATGTTAGTAAGTTAGATTTTAAGATACAGGTTTCCTTAATTATTGTAATCTCATTAGCAATAACATCACTCACATAAAAATAAATTTAATCACCTCTGATATTTTTGACCTTGATTGGTATTGAAAACCCCCTACTGCACTAATTCACCGGGACCCATTGATGACATCCATCCGCAATACCCAAAGTAATGCGGGCATTAGATCTTAATTGAAGTTTTTTTTCACATCTTCTTTTTGCCACAATATTTTGCGACCGTCCTTGTCTGACTTAAAACATTTTTCATCGCTAAATATAGCTATATTATTGCACCAATCGTAATCCTAATATTCTATTGCGAAGCGTACCCAGTTTTGCCTGTGAATATCTGTAAAATTTTCTTGATTTCTTGCCTGGCCTACAAAATTTCATACCAGTTGCACGCAAGTGGTTTCATACAGTATGTAATGTCACGTCATGTTTAGTCGCCCTGTAACGAGTAGTGAACTAGTGAGGAAGGGCTCAGCCATATGCCAAGCAACTATAACACGGTGCCGCACTTTGGCATCTGTGTATGCTAATCCAGTCTTAGATATTTAGTATATTCCAACTCAATTATAAAGAAGAATTGCTAATATAAAGAAGAATAGCAATGAATTGAAGAAACAAATGTAAAATATTTTACTAAAACATACAAAAACATTAGCTGTCGGCATTCGTATTCGATCTTACGGTGCCAGGTCGTAAGATATTATAAACCGCACGCTCGACTAATGCGCCACGGAGACAACTGTGATATTAACTAAATTTATGCTTAATTTTCACCGCAACATTAAAGTGATGAGAAATTGAAAGTGTGTGCGTGGACAATGGATTATTGTGATGCAAACACTAATACATAGAAGTGCAGCCGTTGATTTTACGCACACTAAAATCTATGTTGGTGTGCCCTATAAACCTATCTGATTTGCTGTGTGTAATATACATATATTAGCTTATACAAATATGAGTGAAATACGAAACAGAATGTGAAACACCGTTTTGTTTAATTCTTTCTAATGTAGTAATCGTATTTCATAAAATACAGGCAATACAACAATATTTCAGTTGTTGCTTATAATGGCAACATTTTGTTGTAACGTAACGACAGTTGTATACCTACCTACTGTAATTTTTAATTTCGTAGACTAAACTGACATTTGCAATCGACGTTTTTTTCTTAAAATGTTGCAAGCGTGAAACATAGTGGTGTAGTGTGTGATTCAAAAATGATTTATCGATTCGTTGTGACACGACTCCAAACTTTAATTTTACTTAGCTGTTTACCTTCACATTGCTGTTTACTTCTCAAACATGAATTAAGTATAACAATATCTGTTAATAAACATAATACATAAACTGTCCTTGTAATAAATAAGAAATTGATAAATAAAATAAATGCTATAACTAAATTCCTATGCAACTCTGCAATAACTTTTCGGAGACGGATGCGGAAGCGTAGGTATTTTGCGGAAATTCCGCAGTTACGGAGGTGGCGGCGAAATTCCGTTACAACCTTACATAATATTAAGGTGATAAAATACGTCATTGGCAAAAATATTACACGCGTTTTTGCGTCTCGTAATTCGTCTTCTTTCTTCGCTCTCCATTCGCATTGGTTGGTCGCCAGTTTTTTTTATTGTTCCTGCTTTGTGTTTGTTGCTTTTAGGTTTCCGTTCCTCAAAAGAAGTATAGTAGTCACAGCAGATATTTGTGCCTCTGAAGTTGGCTCTGCGAACGATTGCGCAAGAAACAGTTTGTCAATGAGTATGCTGAATAGCGTAAGCGAGATAGGAATATGTAACAAACGAAAGCGAGTGAAAGAGACAGTTATACAATGCTATCTTCATCTTCAACATTGACACAAAAATAGATGCTGCGCGGGGTCTTGCAGCCAATTTCAAAGACACAAAGAACTGCTGTGAGTATTATAAAAGTATCACTTCGCTGTCTGTCTGTCTGGTGTCAAGACCTTTCTTTTCATTCATAGAAGACGCTCAACCGAGCACCTCGGGTGCTGGTGTGTCTCCCAAGAAAAGGAGACGCCCCACTACTCTGAGTGTCACAGAGAAGACAATGGTACATAACGCATTTAAATACGTATTCAATGAAAAGAAAAATAAATTGGATACGGAATTATCTGAAAAGCCCTACAAACGACAATACAACTAAACGAACTCAACGTTTTTTTTTTTTTAAATTGCCAGTGTTCTCTTCACGCGTAATAATTTACATGATTATAAGTATACAGACTACGTGAAATAATTAAATGTCATTAAATTAACTCAAATCGACCTGAGAATGTAAATTTCCTGCCCGTTTTTTTTGGAAAAGAGTGTATTTATTTCTTATGACACCCATTAAAGAGATACCCAAAAAACATTTTGAATTATTTTTTCCATTTACTCTTTTAACTAATGTTAAAATTTACAACTTTTTATGAACACAATTGTATCAAAATATTTAAAACTGATTCATTCAGGATACAACACTATTTTTAAGTTACGATAAGGTGAAAAACCCCCAAATGTCATTTTAGTCTACGAAATTAAAAATCACATTATAGGTTAATTCATAATCACATTGTAGATTAGGCCTAAGTCGGAACCACACTTACGTGTCGTGTCGTGGCGTGGCGCGGGATCCACCAATCAAACGACTTTGTTCCAGCCTACGTCATAAGTTGATAACTCATAACGCAACGAGTTTTGTAGCCAATCTGCGTTGGAAGGCGCCACGACACACCACGCCACGTAAGTGTGGTTCCGTCTAAATAGTCGCCTTATATGCGACGAGTTTCGTGAGTGTGTTCGTGGTAGTCCTGCTGTCAAATGGTTGTTTACTTTTTGTATTATTGGGATTTGTGAGTGTTGTGTGTGCCTTGATTAACACAACCTTAGCATTGGCAGCAATTTTAAGAGACATTTTAAGGTTTAGGTTGGCACCTTTTTTTGTAGGTATTTCCAGTCCCTATTATTTAATATGTCTATGGGCAGTGACCGCTTAAGCGAGCTTAATTGCACTTTATTGCTAAGTGGCAAGTCACTATTTCTATAAATTGTTGCGTGAAGTGACCATTCTGTATTGTATTATTACATATTCTGTGATTACCAAAGACCAAAAAAAAAGAAAAATGCGTAGTCGGGTTAGGCCAATCAGGCTTACTGTGCTTAGGTACACACGTTCGGATTTGGTCCGGTCGGACCACGGATTTGTGGGCGGAGTTAGTCCGGCCGTACCATATACGAGTGCGTGTAGAGTGGTCCACCGGACATTGTTATTATTAATTGAGTCCGTCTCGGTCCGCTTGTTTTCCCGCCGGATATGGTCTGCTCCGTACCAAATCCGGACGTGTGTAGCAGTGTGTAAGGTTGTCGGCTGGTTGAGCCGTACCAACTACGACTATTCGTCAGTGTTGCCGATGTCCATGGTCTGGATTACCCAAAAACCTGACTGAAAAAATTATATATAATAAAAAAATAGTATCTCGCTACTAGGGCAAATAAAATATAACTTAGTTTTCATTACTTTTTATTAGAACTTATTATAACGAATTTTATATTAATATTGTTAATAATTGTTATTAAATCGTTATAAAGTCGTCACAATCTAAGAAGTCCGTTGACGTTTCTGATATTACATGCCGCGATAACTTTCTACCTAAGAAATAGGATAATCAAATTCATAATCCTAATTGATGACTATGTTACCCATACACAATAACAACGAGTATCATTCGCAAGCATCAAGTTTAATTAAAATTAAGTATTTTTATAGCTGTCAAAACCGGCCTTTATTTATTGACAACTTTAGTTCCGATTTGGCATTTCGTTTGAGCTTTCGGAATTCTTGAGGTCATACATGTTTACTATAAACAACTTTCGGAAATGGGTTTAATGTAACAAATGATCCATCATCTTGCTTTAGAATAAATCGTATCATCATTAAACAGCAAAATTTGCAGCATTACAAGAGAAAATCGGATTCGTTAGTAATGCATGAAATATAAGTTATGCCCCTTAAATTACCCCAAAAATTTTATAGGCCCTAAAAAAAGGCCAACATGGATATTTTTACCCTAAATACCCCAAAGTGTGCTAACACATGTCCGGATTTGGTCCGGCCGGACTAATTCCGCCCACAAATTCTCGCTTACACACGCTCGAACCTGGTTCGCCGGACTGACCGGACGGCAGTTGCTTCACGCAGGCTTGCCAACTTAGAGCTTTTAGCTCCAAATTTAGGGTAAAAATAGCGTCCTAAAGACTTTGAAAACAGAGCTTCGCCTACACATTGCCACTGTAGTAGCGCTTATGGCCCCTAGAGAAGGTATTAAGAATGAGTAATGAGAGTTGCAAAAAGTAGATTTACTTATGTAACGTCTTTTGAGTATTTATAAATACTTTCATATATTTGATAATAAAAATTTGAGCTGATGTGGGGAATATTGATATTATTTGCCCCAAAATTGAGGATTTTCAGTCAGGTTTATGGGTAATCCAGACCATGGACATCAGCAGCACTGACGAGTAGTCGTAGTTGGTACAGCCAAACCAGCCGACAACCCTACACACGTCCGGATTTGGTACGGAGCAGACCATATCCGATGTCAACACGAGCTGACCGAGACGGACTCAATTAATAATAATAATGTCCGGCGGACCACTCTACACACGCTCGGATATGGTACGGCTGGACAAACTCCGCCCACAAATCCGTGGTCCGGCCGGACCAAATCCGAACGTGTGTAAGCACTATTAGCACTATAAGCGCTTAACATTTTTTAAACTTTTTATTTGTTTTTCATAGCATTAATTTTCTATAAGCAAGAATGAAAGAAGTGACAGTTTCGTTTCCTAAATACGTTACGTCTAGAACGACTAGATTCTAGAAATAAACAGTCTCTGGCTGCGCCAGGTATATTTCTCGCCAAACTCTGGGCCGCCCTGAAGTTTGCTTTCCGATGCGCAAGGCTCGGATCCGTGCTGTTTTTACCCGTGAAGGAGGGTAATGTGTTTATCAGTCTATGTATGTATGTTTGTTCCTATATGAGACCAAACGCGTTGGCCGGTTTTGATGGTTCTTACGTCATTCGATTCGTCTTAACCAGAGAGTTTGTATATTATAGAGTTAACATATTTAAGACGCAATTTCAACATCAGTATTTACTTTCGCACTAACAGATAACGTCATAAGCAAAAAGAGATAGATATACGTTTGTCTATGCCTTCTTTTGTGCCAGTGTGCCCGAGGATACTATAGATACTTATCTAAAAACATATATCAGTACTAGATCTGTGCCACTGTCATATCGATATTATCGAGTTTAGTTTTGGAGCGATCTACAAATTTGGTCAAATGTCTGTAACAATCGTCCCTGACTGCGGCTAAGCTTTTCTACATAACTTTTAACTTTTCTGTGCATTATATGCGTTGAATAATAATGTTTATTCATACCTTGAGCAAAAACTATGTACGTCATGAGATCAAAGTGACAGTTTTTGGTACACTCGTACGACTGTACAAGCAGGTACATCAATACACTGTTACATTGTATGCTAGTTCTTGTGCAAGACTAAAAATAAAGTTTTCAGTCTTGCGTACACGTGCGTAATAACATTACACACCGGTGCGTAATAACATTACATACCGGTGCGTAATAGAATTATCCCTAAAAAGTTAAATTAGTACCTTTCTGCAATTTTTATACGAGTAAACAGAGCATTTTGAATTTCACCGGGTAATACAGTAAATGTTTTAGTAACAATTAACAGGTTTTACAAAAACTGTAAGGCTGCTGCAAATCCATATACATTTTTGGAATAAATAAATGTGTACATCCTTAATTAAGTCAAACAAACGTTTACTATTATCAAATTATTCATAATTCATAATAATTTGTTATAAAGTATTAAAATATTTGCATTTTATTTTAATTACAGCTGCTAACCGATGGGTTACAACAGTGAATAAAAAGTTATCTCTTTGACGTTCAGGATGGTAGCGTTTGTCTATGTTTGTCTTTTTTTCTTTCATTGAGTTTTTCTATAAGCAAGAACGAAATAATTGACAGTTTCTTTTTCGTCGTAAACATGTTACCTCTAGGTAGTAATATACAAACTCTCTGGTCTTAACCGTGCGAGTGTCACTGGCTACATTTTAATGGAAAATGGCGGATTTTGGGCGCCCTATTGTGGGGGCTAATTTTTTTTTTCTGACTAGCCTATCTTGTTGGGTAAATGTACATAATATCTAACAGACATTGGTTTAAATGTATATAATTCGAAAAAAACCTAATATGATATAAATAAAAACATTAATTCAAAAAATCAAAAAGCCCTACTGCTTGAAAAGCAAACTAAAAAGACGTAAACAACGAGAAAATCATGCTGTGCAGTCGGAGGATACATCTGGTTTGGTCAGCCAACTCGCGAATATGTATCTTTCGACTGCACAGCATGATTTTCTCCTTGTTTGTGTCTTTTTAGTTTGCTTTTCAAGCAGTCGGGTTTATTGAATTTTGAATTAACTTTTTGTATGAGATTTACTACTGCGCAGCCTTTGTAGCCAACTTCAGGGCGGCCAAAAAACTATTGACTGGGGACAATGGCACAGAATATATCATGAATATATATGGCCTGATGCCAAAGAGAATATAACCACTAGAGAGCTTATAGGCCGATTTCTTCTAAGCACACGACTCACTACCGCGGGCCGGGAGACGAGGAAGAACGCGCTAGTAGTAGGTATGGCTATCGTTAGGGTTGATCAACTCGATTAAGGGAAAATTGTCGATATCGATAAAATGGATTTTAACATTATTAAAAATACTCATAAAATCATATAAATATTATTTAATAAAAATCAATCAATTACAAATATAAATATGTGTGTCGGGGACATAGAGAAACAAAAAGTATTTTTCCAAATCGGTCAAGGCGTCTACGAGTAATCCGGGAACATAATACATAAGAAAATTCGACGAACTGAGAACACCCTCCTTTTTTTAAGTCGGTTAAAAGTAGATAGATATTTTTTCATACATTTTTTATTAAGTTTAATTTTATTATTATCGATATCGTTTTAGCTATTAAAAGTAACAGCACAGATATTTACGATAAAAATACAAAGGGAGTGAAAGGGATAGAAGCATTAGAATTGTCTAGTGAAAGAGCGAGACTTTTCCAAAAGACATCAACGCGGGTCTCAAAAGTGTACTCGTTACCCCATCCACTATTTTAAGTAGATCCCTGCGGTGTCTCATAATCTGATTAAATTAAAATAATTTTCGTACTGTTTACTTACCGATGAAAAGTTATGCCATCCTTTTTGTAACTAGATGTCTTGGCATGTTTCCCATACCCCTTTACGGCGCATGAGGGCATTTTTATGCGTTATAATTGCAATAAAAAATAAAACAATTTGTATTTATTTAGCGTGCATACAGGTCTAATAACTGGACACAAATAAAATGGTTACTAGTACTGAAGCCTTTACATAGGCGACAAAATACTAATAGTTTTCGAGCGTCGGGGCACTGTATGCACCGTCAAGTGGTTATATCGTCGTTGCCTGATGCAGTGAGATTGTATTTATAGAGGGAACGTATTTACGACGAAAAAGAAACTGTCAATTCTCTCGTTTTAACATAAAGCAAAACTAAATGAAAAAAAAAGAGACAAACATAGACAAACGCTACCATCCTGAACGTCAAAGAGATAACTTTTTTGTTTATTGTTGAAAACCCATCGGTTAGCAGCACTAATTAAAGTTTTTCGCTGTTTTCACGCCTTTGTTTCGTTTATATCTGGAAGAATTTTGTTGTTTAATTATCTGCATTAACCATGTCGTATGTTGCTATCGGTTGCAAGAGTAGAATAACCCCGAGTTTCTCAGCTCAAAGTTCTCGCAGAAATAATGTGACAAATTGTCAAGCACGTGTTATCTGCTGTGATTGGTCGAAAATTACTGATAAGTTCACTCTTTGTACGAGTACACATTCACTCTTTAAATAATAATAAAGAAACCCTAAAAAAACGTAGAAAAGCTTACGATTCTTAAGGCGGAACCACACTTACGTGTCTTGGGTGGCGTGGCGCCTTCTGACGCAGTTGATTGGCTACAAAACTCGTTGTGTTATGACGTAGGCTGAAACAAAGTCGTTTGATTGATGGATCCCACGCCACGCCACGCCACGACACGTAAGTGTGGTTCCGTTTTTACAGACATTTGACCAAATTTGTAAATCGCTCCAAAACTAAACTCGATAATTTCGATAATTATGACAGTGGCACAGATCTAGTACTGATATGTGTCTATAGATAAGTATCTATAGCATCCTCGATCACACTGGCACAAATGATGGCATAGACAAAAGTATATCTATCTCTTTTTGCTAAGTACGTTATCTGTTAGTACGACAGTGAATACCGATGTTGAAATTTCGTCTTAAATGTTATCTCTAGGTAATATCAAACTCTCTGATGAGTGGTATGTCTACAGAATATTATTTCCTCTAGGGATAGGGGCACAGACAATCTATTACTATACTCTATGGGCACAGACTGCCTAGAGATACTTCATACTACTGGTAGGGGTGTCTGACTGCCTGTGGCGATTGGTTTGGTTGGCAAAATTTGGCAATACAATACCCGGACTACGAAAAAAAGTGATACAGGATTGTTATTAATGAAATTAAATTTGATGAAGAGATAATCTACTTTGTAATTTATTTGCTGTGAGGTAAGAATCATTAAATGTTTTACGTTGATTAGCAAATTATTTGGCTTTTATTAAACCAATACCTTTTTGTGGTAGTGAAAGTAGGAATGTACTGTTTACAATACTTAAATTACTTATGTTCTGATTTCTCTTGCTTACGCGACACGTTATTTCAGACAAAATATTAAGGATTTATTTTTCTGTAAATCTACAGGCATTTAGTTTTCCTAAAGTTAAAACCGCGGTAAGCCAACTGACCTGACTATTCACCAAACTGTCATGAGTTAGTACCGGCGGGCGGAATATACGGTATGTAAGGTCCTGTACAAATTATTAGGTGTAATATTATAATATGTTTTCTATGACGATTCATATAGAAGCATCGTACTTCATAAGCCTGTATTATCAGATTTCAGCCTCCTAATCTTTATTTATTTTGAAAATTGAATTGAGTTGTTCAAAGCTTTAACTCTACTAGAAACAGCATTTAGATAATAATTTAATTCCTTCCGACCTACTAAATAAGTCGTCACATAATTTTATTAATGTACAGAGTGCAGGGCTTTTTTTCTTGAGAAACTACAGTAGTGTGTGATCGAATTACAAATGTTTGGAAAAGTTACCTTGATAATACAATCATCAAATTATGAATGGTGACATTATGCACATTATGACTGGTGTGCAAGGCACCAACGGAGCGATCTTACATTCACTGCCAGGTACCTGAAAGTATTGTAAATCAAATGTGGCGAAACAGAAAAAAGGAAGTTCTTTTAAAAAAAATATGTTATCACAAATAAGAAGTATTTTGCATTATAACTGGCTGCTGGTTTGTAGTAGTTAAGCTACTACAAGCAGTGGGTTAAATATAAAGTTCATAATTATGATAAAAAAATGCAGTTCACTTTCACATATCAATTGCTGTCACACAGTGTCAACTTTGCCCACAAGTAAGGTTGCGACGAGCTTTTATAGCAGATTAATATTAAGTAGTCTCTTTTTTCAGGTACCGAACTATGGCTGATAAAGAGCAAGTTATCCAAGCTTTGAGAGCTACTCTGATATCTGTTAAAGGAGCACTGACAATAAAACAGTGTAACAGTAAGTTTTATTTATACATTTAACCAGAGAGAAGTCTTTAAGGGTTCCAGTTAGATAACAATTCAGAACTATCAACCATTGAGGGGTGCCTTTGTAGGGACACCACCCTAGCTGCAGGTCCAGGGCCTGATTTAGAGTTCCAAGCGCCTCTGGCTGACTTTGAATAAGCACCCCTCCAGCCTGTGCCATGTGCCTGCCCAGCTCAGAAACATAGATACAAGTTTTTTGTATTTCATGATTTCGCTAATGTGTTAGGTTCCGGTCGCATTTCGCTTCTCAGTCACGTTTATAAGTTGTTTTCGAGAGTCGTCACAAATCGTCTAGCGCGAAGACTCGACGAGTTTCAGCCACCGGAGCAGGCCGGGTTCCGAGGAGGATACAGCACCATAGACCACATCCACACAGTGCGGCAAATTATACAAAAGTGCGAAGAGTATAATCGGCCCCTGTGTTTTGCTTTTGTGGACTACGAGAAGGCCTTTGACTCCATCGAAACCTGGTCTGTTTTGGAGTCTATGCAGCGATGCCAAGTTGACTGGTGATACATCCAAGTGCTGAGATGTCTTTATGAAAACGCAACAATGACCGTCCAAAGTCAGGACCGGCAAACTAGGCATATCTCACTGCGTCGAGGGGTTAGACAAGGGGACGTAATTTCCCCGAAATTGTTTAGTAACGCAGTGGAGGATATGTTTAAAACGCTGGACTGGGAAGGACGCGGCATTAATATAAACGGCGAGTACATCTCACACTTGAGATTTGCGGATGACATCGTCATAATGGCTGAGTCGCTGCATGACTTGCAGCAGATGCTGGATGGCCTAGCTGATTCTTCTGCACGCATCGGTCTCCGGATGAACTTGGATAAAACCCAGGTTATGTTCAATTCACACGTCACTCCGGGATCAATTGTGGTCAATGGCGATGCTCTCAAAGTTGTTCGAGAATACGTTTACCTCGGCCAAACTCTGCAGCTTGGTAAGAACAACTTTGAAAAGGAGGCTAGCAGAAGAATACAGCTGGGCTGGGCGGCGTTTGGAAAACTTCGTCGAGTCTTCTCGTTGCGAATCCCACAAAGCCTGAAGACTAAAGTCTTCAACCAGTGCGTCCTACCTGTTATGACCTACGGTGCCGAGACGTGGACACTCACAATACGGTTGGTCCATCAGTTCAAAGTTGCTCAGCGAGCTATGGAAAGGGCTATGCTCGGAGTCTCTCTAAGGGATCGAATCCGAAACGAGGTGATCCGGCAGAGAACCAAAGTTGTCGACATAGCTCACAGAATAAGTAAGCTGAAGTGGCAATGGGCCGGCCATATAAGTCGTAGAACCGATGACCGTTGGGGTAAACGTGTTCTTGAGTGGAGACCGCGAACTGGTAAACGTAAGGTAGGACGCCCTCAGGCTAGGTGGAGCGACGATCTTCGCAGGGTAGCTGGTAGCAGCTGGATGACAGTTGCCGAAAATCGAACCAAGTGGCGTGCTATTGGAGAGGCCTATGTCCAGCAGTGGACTGTTATAGGCTGATGATGATGATGATGATGATGTTAGGTTCCGGTCCCGATTTTGTAATAAGTGAGTAAGGAAGGTAGCAAAAATTCTTGCATTCTCACTACTGCTCGCCGTGTGAGCTGCAACTAGATGTAAAGACAAGGATTTGGTGCCATGGGTCATGAAGTTATGTCAACAAAAAAAATTAAAATATTTGGTATGGCAATGAATAAAAAATGATTAAAAAAAATCAGCAAGAGCGAACATAGTGAGCTCGAAATTTTTTTTACCTCAGTTTGCTTATGTTGTAGACTCAGCCAGAAAAGCTTCCAGAAAGTTATTGGAAAGAACTAAAACAAATCAAAATGCAAAAGTGCATGAAGCGATCATGAAAATTTAAAAACCTTACCTTGGATAGGTCATTTATTAGCATTAAAGATTTACTTTTACCATTTACCGACAGATATAGAAGTCGACTGTAGCGTAAAGGAGCGAGAAATAAGGATGTAAGAGCAAACGAAATCTCCTAAATTTTAGCGCCTCGCCTTGGCTAGGTTATTTTTTTTTTAATGTTCATATAAATGAATTTATTCTGAGGCTACTTCAATATTTGTATTCACAGGAGTTACTGTGTCGATTTATGCATAAAAACATTGATAAAGGAGATTAAAAGAGAAAAATACTTTTAGCACCCTGCCTCGGATTGGCAAGGTTTTCTTTTATTATGATAGCCAAGAAAATGGGCAGCAAACTTACAATGTAGTATGTGTTTTAGTATTTTACGTGCGAAATTATAAACTAATTTTTATTCTGTAAATAAGTAGTCTTGAAAAGGCATGCTTGACGCCCCCTCGATCCTCGCGCCATTTGCTAGTCTGTGGGTAAATCAGGCCCTTGCTGCACATCAAATCTATGTACCTAAGTCTGGGAAAGCATATTCTGTAAAAACTGAATATGCATACAAAATTCCAAGTCAGTGCTATCTCCCGTTAAGCAGTGTATAGTCTTCATATCGAGACCACACTTGCTGCAGCACCAAATCAAGTTAAGAATGTTGCACTATCGTAGCATTTTGTAATCAAAACTGAAATTGATTACTAAATGCCATGATACTGCCACACTCAGAGACGTTTAACGTGTCTGTGTGCATTTATTTTATTAATGATGCCGGTGGCTTAAATTAATTATGTATATAATAAATCCCGGCACCGGGCATTATACAGGGTGATTGGAAGTTGGGTGCAAAGCTTTAAGGCGAAGATAGTACAGACAATTTAGAACCATTTAAGCCATGGCTGTCTTAGATGAAGTCTTACCATATTTTTTTAACTCTAAATGCGTCTGCCTAAAATTTCTCCCTCAAATTAGTTTGTATGTCCTAATTTCAATAATTTGTAAGATATCCGCGTAAATGATACCTCAAAAGAAAGAATCAAGCATGTTTTTAAAAAGGTTTGAACAAAAAACGCACGCTCCGTTTTTTTTTTAAATAAGGTTTACAAAAAGATTTTTTTTTTTCATAATTTCCCAAAACTTTAACTAAACCGCTTATTTATGGTCAAATTGAATGATAAATGAATTCATTTTAATTTCTTTAATTAAAGTAATGTATAAGCAATCTAGCAAAACATGTTTTAGGCCTCTGTGTCGTTAGACATTTTTTTTTACAGACATAAAATGTTCATAAAAAGTTATAAAATTCATAAATACTTTTTGTAAACCTTATTTAAAAACGGAGCGTGGTTTTTTTGTTCTCTGTTTTTTTCTTCTTTTTCTTTTCTGACTATCGTTCTTACTTTTGAGGTATCATTTACGCGGATATCTTACAAATTATTGAAATTAGGACGTGCAAACTAATTTGAGGGAGTGATTTTAAATTTTAGGCAGACTCATTTAGAGTTAAAAAACAATGGTTAGACTTCGTCTCAGACAGCCATGGCTTAAATAGTTATTCTAAATTGACTGTACTATCTTCGCCTTAAAACTTTGCACCCAAATTCCAATCACCCTGTATATAGGGCCCTGATTGATCACTTGGTCTGGTCACTTGGAATCTAGTCAAGTCAAATCGGGCAATTTAATGAATACCGATTTAAACTTCTATATTTATCACATTGTCTGGTCATCATGAAAATTACTACGGTTACGGTTTAATGTATTTTTTTTTTGTAATCTGTAGGCTCGCGTTTGACCACTATCTCGCCTGATAGTAAGCGATAATGTGGTCTACGGTGAAGCACGCTTACCTAGAAGTAACCTATTCACTCTTGACTTAAAGACCCAGAGGTTGTAGCTATTAGGGAAAAAAGACTCCGGAACAACGGTTGGGCAAGTCGATAATTATGATCAATGAGTTAGTTCAAGAGCTAGCGAAGCGAGCTCGGGAGCTTAGGGCACCCGGTTCCTGCCAGTTCCACCCAGGGTTCGAAGGAGATGACGGGAGCTGAAGTGAACGAGAAAAGCGAGCGAACGCAGCTCCCGTCATCACCTTCATGTTAGATTATCTTATCTTGTGGAGGGGCCGAGAAATAACTCGGACACTTCGACCGATTGGGATCTATTGTGGTTCCCTAGATAATTTACTCCTCCCCAATCTCGTTGAAAACTCTTTTCATGAGTTTTACAACGAGATTAGGAGATATGAGTCTTCTGGTTTTGGATATCCAACCCCTAGGAGACGCATTCGCTTACCAGGCAGTGCATCACATGTGCACAGATGGTGCTCCATGCGTTCTGTATGTTCCCCACACAACCTGCACATGGGTGTCGCGGTTAGACCCATCTTCATGAGCATGTCGTTGGTTCCAAAGTGCCCAGTAAAGGCCCCAAGCAGGTAGCGGTTTTGCCCCCTGCTCATATTCCAAATGCATTCCCGGGTTTTGAACGTAGAGCCTAGGAATTTCTTGGAGTGTTATAGACCGGTATTAGACAGCCAATGTGTTCGTTGTCTGTGATCTGCAAAATCCCTAAATGTGGCTTTTACGAAACACGTCGAAATGCCTACACATGGTTCTGGACACACAAAATCATTTGCTGAGCCCTCTCCTGCAGTTGATCTTCCACTTCGTTACCATGGATTCCTTTGTGCCCAGGGTCCCACATCAGTCTTACCCTGTTATGCTTCCCAAGCCTGTTTAGGGTTTGGATAGCATACAGAATAAGTCTGGAGTCCAATTTAAAGAATGCCATGGATTTGATTGCAGCCTGACTGTCACTAAGATTATATATGGATTTACCTCTGGTTCCTCTATCTATATTCTCTTGAGCACAGGTTATTATGGCATATGTTTCTGCTTGGAATACAGTTGCCATCTTCTCTAAGCTTTTGCTGCATATGTAACATTTTGTATATTCCCGCTCGTGTACCTGATGCCATTTTGGATCCATCAGTCTACCACACCAGACTATCTTGTACTGGTGGAACGAGTCCGTTCGTCCAGTCCTCTATTGTAGGGATTTGGACCTTGAAAGACCTTTCAAACACAAACATGTTTGCATTTTATTGGATATCATGCTTGTTACCCGATCCAGGCCTCCATTCCCATCGAACTTTGTATGGTTATTATTTGGCTTAGAGGCATCCCATACTCCAGCGACAGCAAGACAATGTAATATCTTCCTTGCCTCGAATTCAACAATTATATGCAGAGGAGGGATGTTGAGGTACCTCTAAATCGCTGCCGTAGGTGTTGTTCTGAAAGCACCCGTGATAATGAGACACACTGTTCTTTGCAACTTGGTGAGTGGCGCTTTGTTCGAGGCAAACTTTGTTCTTGGCCACCACACTATGCTTCCGTATGTGATGATAGTTATTATCATTGTCCAGTACAGCCATCGTATCACTTTGGGCTTTAGCCCCCAAGTTTTACCGTAGGCGGAACGACACATGCCGAACACTCGTAGGGCCTTTGTCGTAATATTTTCCACATAAGTTTTCCACCTGAGTTCTTTATCAAGCGTTACACCCAGATATTTAACTTCGGTAGACCAGGGCAGCTTTATTCCATTAAGGAAGGGCTCTCCTAGGTTTCCTAGTTGTCTCTTCCTCGCGAATGGAACAATGACTGTTTTTTTTTGAGGTGATAGAGAGGTGGTTCTTTGAACACCATTCCTCTGTCATCCTCAATGCCTGTTGTAATAATCTAGAGACTATGTTCGCGAATTTACCATTAACCATTATAACTATGTCATCTGCATGGCCTCCTGTGTAGAATGGTCCGGTATTGAGTTTGGTAAGTAGCGAGTCTACTACCAAGCACCACAATAATGGTGACAGCACTCCGCCTTGTCGAAGGCTACCTCTATATCGAGGAAAGCCCCGACACAGATCTCTTGTCCCTCTAGCGCAGCCTACTCGCAACATAGTGCAATACTGTTTCCGTAGATTTGCCAGGGCTGTAGGCGCACTGTAGTTTATGTAGAGGGAATACTTTAAGTGGTCCCGCTCTTAGGTACCTGTCTACCAGTTTCTCCAGAGTTTTTAAGAGAAAGGATCATAGACTGATGGGCCTGTAAGTTTTAGCTTCTTCATAAGTCGGTCTATCCACCTTCGGTATAATGGGGACTTTGACTTCCCTCCATGCCTTGGGTACGTACCCAAAGACTATGCAGGCTCTGTAGAGCTTACTCAAATGGGGTATCAAAACAGTTGCCCCTTCTTGCAATAATATTGGGTAGATGCCATCCGGACCAGGGGATTTAAGAGGCTGGAAGCCCGCTATGGCAAGCTTCAGTTTATTCTCATCTACCATTCTTTGCCGTGAGCAGTTATTTTTGGTCGTGTGCCTTGTGAGCTCATCCCTTGTGACTGGTTCCTCTTCATCGCTGTCGTGCAGTATACATTCTGGGAAGTGAGTTCTAAACATCACGCCCAGAGTGTCCTGTCCAATTTCCGTGAGATACCCATTCTCATCCTTTACTTTGATAGTGGCTTTGTCTTAGTCATGGACATAGCTTTGCACAACCTCATTCCATTTGGCAGAGCTTCGGTGGAGGTACAATGCTGCCGGCAATTAGTTCTTTTGGTCTTGCGTACCGCCGTGTTATACCTCGTCAGCATGCTAGAATAGCCTGAAAAGTCTTTCCTGGATTTTGGTCATTAAAGGCCTGTCGTGTTTCCTGACGTATTTTAGCTAGTTCAGGAGTCCACCATGGGCCCCTTTTTGCAAAAGGCCTTTTTCTCTGGGCAATTATCTTCCCATGCACCGATGGTGTCCGCCTTGATTCTGTCCACTTCAAATTCTATATCCAGTATGAAATTAAGCTTACCTTTAGGGCTCCCTTGGTTTACTTTGAGGTCCCTCCTGTAGGAGGATGAAGGAGAAACCCAAGGCATACAAATTGGAACTCGCGCAATTTGTGTGCCTTGGGATTCTCCTTCGTCTAGTTTCGGCTTCACCCGCCGTCCTAAACCTAAAGCATATATAATTACGGTCAGACAGAGAGATTTCGTCCGATACATGCCAATTTTCAATATTTGTCAAACACTACAACAATCACTACATAATATTGTTCTCATCATTTCGTATCATTGTGGGTCATAGGCATCACAATTTTACAATATTTGCAAGTATTCGACACAAATCCTAAGATGATTTATGACGAATACTTGACACCCGTGTTATTACTGGTAAAAGCTTGATATTTATGATTATAATAGATTATTTCGGACTTTTATCTGTAAGACTTAAATTTTAAGTTTTACCAATAAATCCTAGGTTTTGCCGTAATTTGCGCTACGGTAATATACACAAATGTACAGTAATAATGATGTCAGTAGAATCAATTATTATATTTTAAATTCAAATTTTTAACGTTCAAATGTGCCGCTTATTTGTAACACACCGTAAACACTCGTTTCCCTAGTTGTAACGCAACGTGTTTAGATAAGTGTTTCTTGTACAAATAGAAGATAATTTTGTTTTTTTTTTCTTGTTTTGGTCAGCCATCTCGCGAATATGTATCTTCCGATTGCACAGCATGATTTTCTTCTTGTGTAAGGCTTTTTAGTGAATCGAACTAGCAGTCGGTTTTTTTATCTTTTGATTTACTTTTTTTTTTTCTCGTTCTCGTAAAAATAGATCAGACGAAAAGGGTAGATCGTGCCAATTTCAATCCCAATTTCGGTCACTGTTACAAAGTAAAAAATAAAGATATATTTTTATTTCTTTCGATTGCTAGTTAGGTGAACTAGCATTGTTTATGGCTGTAAAAATTTTAAGGCAAAAGCACCAGTAGTTCCAGAAAAAAGCTGCTGTGACAGACAAACAGACAGAATAAATCGCACCCAGATAGAGAACTCTGATAGTAACAATCACACAGTGAAACAAAACTAAGTAATATTACTTTTAAAATGGCTTCTTATTTTACAGGAGACTATCGAGAGCTACAAGGAGAATGGATACCATTCAAAAGACTTGGATATCCTTCATTGGATAAATTATTTGTTGATGTGCCCGGCTTCAAAGTGACTCAAGTAAATGGTGAATGGTATGTTGATGCAATAGCTAGTCAAGAAACACAACATATTGCCACTATGGTTTCACGACAGAAACCAAGCAAAAAGGCGACACCGAAATTGAACTACCCAGTGAGTTGATGATAATTTTATTTACATTATTGTTATAGGCTGTTGTTCTGTAGATTGTATTCACTTGGCAGTTATGGTAGAGCCGTCGCAAGGTGTTATTCCGTAGCCGACTGAAGGTAACAGTATGGTGACGTATCGCTAGCTACGGAGCGTGTTTCGTAGTGGTACAAAAAATCAGTAATGTCGCGGAGCCACGTCGCCTGCTGCTGTCACCTGCAGTCGACTACGAATTCATAGCTTTAAGCATATTCTGCGCTGGGATGCGAATGTCAACATGCGCTACCTCCGCGTAAACCAAGTAAATACAATAATTTTAGCACCCCGCCTTGAATAGGTTTTTGTTTAATTATTCTGATATAACCCGGTTCGTTAAAGAAATTAATCTAAAATGGTGGTGCTTATCATGTTCTCTTGCTTGCACACTAGACGGCATCAGTGTACAAACGAGAGAACTTGATAAGCAGCACCGTTTTAGTGTCGTTTCTATAATGAACCAGGCTATAATATATGTGTTTTAGATACAACCTAGGCCTAAGAAATATGTTTAAGATAATCATAAACAGAAAAGTACCCGACCTTTTTTTTTTAATTCCGACAGTCGCTAGCAGGCAGTGTGTTAGTGGGGGTCTTTGAAGTGGATTTTTTTATTGCATTCCAAATGACTTAACTACTGGAGCAGCGCTACTGCATCCATTTTGTCCAGAAACTGGGCAACAGCAAAGTGAAAACATTCGGCAGATTCGGAGTCAGGAGTGTTACAACTGGTTTAAAGACGGTCTCACATTGGTGGACCGCGAGTTACACTCCGTTCAACTATGCTGAAATCACCATTTCATTGCTTAAGTGAATTCTCTGATGATGCGGGATCATCGGTTGACTATCCCAGAAATGGCGGAATAGGTGGACTTCAGGACTTTTCCGCACATTCCATTATGACCTAAGATTTGCACATATGAAGAGTGTGGCGGCGAAATTCGTGGCAAAGCGTAAACCAAATAACCAGAACTTTTTGGCGACAAACCAACCCCCTGCTATGGCTCCCTGCGACTTCTGGTACTGTATCGACTCTGGGTTAAAACACATGCATATTCAATGATACGTCAAATGATACTGCAGTCTTCAGACAATACGTGGAACTACCGGCAGCTCGATAGACGGATCTTAAAGTCCTTGAAAACCGGAGTTTCTGAGGGAGATCGAGAAGTTCTAAGGGCAGTTGCATACGTCAAACAGTAAATCCGTTGCGAATCTAACTACCCAAGAGCTAGATTGACCCAACAAATACCGAAGACATCCCGGACGTTAGTCTGTACGAAATTAGGATGGCTCTGAAACAACATAGAACAGCAAGGCGCCGGGTGATGACGGAATTACGGCCGAACTCCTGAAGGCGGGCGGAAAACCGGTACTACATTCCCTTCAGAAGCTGTTTGATTCCGTCATAGTAGAAGGCCACAAAAAAAAAATGCCACAGGCATGGTGCAGGGGTGTGGTAGTACTCTTCTTCAAGAAGGACTACAATGCCCAGTTCAAGATTTATAGGTCCATTTCACTTCTTAGCCATGTTTACAAGTTGTTTTCAAGAGTAATTATGATTTGTATCTCGCACAGGTAAGACGATTGCCAGCCTCCCAAACAAGCCACTTTTACGTTTTAGCACCGTATGCCACATACATATGTTCATGAGATATTGAATGCCAAGTGAAAGGTTCAAGGACGCCCCTTACCGCGATACGTTTGGTTTGATCGTGTTAGCGACACTGCCCATACATTTTTTTCGTATCGTTTTGAAATATTGAAATACATTTGTAGACAGATGTTAACGACTTTAAATTTTTGTTTTCTGGCGGTGACTTAAATCTGCTACTTGCAAAAAATGGAAGAGTTTACACGATTGTAGCATACGTTTCATTGCATTTTCAGAAGTTTGTTGAGAAATCCCTTCGGGCACACGTTTTGTAATAATATATCTTTTTACAGAATCGATTCCCGAAAAAACAAGGATCCTGGCGAAAACCAGCATCGGGCTACACATCAAATTATAACAACCAATACTCCAATCAATATTACAGAGCAAAGAGTAGTGCCCCATATAATAATAACAACACACAATATAATAAGGTAATATAACATTCTTTTTTGGGTTTTTCGGTGACCCGGACCAAACAGACAGACAGACAAAAATCTTATAAATTGCGCATTTATTATTAGTACCGTATAAACTTACACATGAATTCATTAAAACGTTGTTATTTTGATATTACATACAGACACTTGATTTTTTTTATAGATTTAATTTGACATGTTTTTAAAGCTAACATGGGATATTTAAGGTTTTAAGGTTTGGGGAAATATGTGATGTGTGTGTGTGTGTGAGAGAGAATCGAACTTAAAAACATAGCACTAACAGGTTTTGAAACTGGCATGAGACCATGTACAATTTCAAAAAATTATAAATGTATATACTGTATTTTTCTTTTTTGTTACTGCAAAAGCTCTTTTTTTATTTGGTTTAGTGCCTGGAACAGCCTTTCTATTCCCCCTATGGACGAACCAGCCCTGTTAAAACACAGTTGTAAAAAACCAACTTCAATAGCAAAACACTAAAAACATTTTTTACAAATAATAAACCAACTTCTAAAGTAAAAAAATAAAAAGTGCAAGATTAACTTTCATTTCGGAAGACTGTGTCTTTGGTATCTTTTGTTTTTATCGTTTTTCGACACCGACTTCCTAAAAGAAAGTTATTTTGCACTTTTGTGTTTTGCTTTTGAAGTCAGTTTATTTTTTTATGAAAATGATTTTATTTCTTTCTTTTTAGTTTTGGTATACCATCACAAAAAAGTGAGCAAGTCTATAGCTATAGGAAGGCAGTTAAAAGATTGACAAAATACCCATAGTAACCCAATTTACACATTCGTGCTGCTTTTCGCTAAGCAGTTCGGTTCTTTGTTCCATTTCTTGTAAACTGCTGCACTGAGTTTAATGAAACTTACACTATTCCCTAAGTTGAGATATACTTAACCTTACTTTTCCTTTTTTTATTCTTTATACATACAGTACAAACAGTATACATACATACATTCATGAAATTTGGCACACATGTTTAGAAGCCCACATACTAGATATTCACAAATGTTAATATTGTTCAATTCCAACAATATTACATACATACGTATCAAATTGATAACCTCCTTTTTAAGGGTTCCGTACCCAAAGGGTGAAAACGGGACCCTATTACTAAGACTCCACGATCCGTATGTCTGTCTGTCTGTCTGTCCGTCTGCCACCAGGCTGTATCTCATGTACTGTGATAGCTAGATAGTTGTAATTTTCACAGATGATGTATTTCTGTTGCCGCTATAACAGCAAATACTAAAACCAGAATAAAATAAATATTGAAGTGGGGCTCCCATACAACAAACGTGTTCTTTTTGCCGTTTTTTGCGCTAATGGTACGGGACCCTTTTTGCGCGAGTCCGACTCGTACTTGGCCGGTTTTTTTAAGTCTGTATAAATGTTTTCCAAAGACGCAAATTTAATTCCTGTTTGAACGGACAATTTTTATACTATGTTAGGGACCTTCAAAATCTGATAAAAGAAAGGGTTACAAAATTAACCACATATATATTAGTGTTGAATCAGAGAAAAGAGATTGAATTTTCCAACGTCAATGTTAAGTTTGTATTCTTTATTTGTTTTGTCTCAATTCAGTATTTTTTCCTTAGAACAATGTACGATGCTGTCATAGTTTATTAGGATAAGAACTTGTTTGTGCAGAACCCTCGGTGCACGAGTCCGACTCGCAATTCGCCGGTTTGAATCCTATCACGCTCTGAGTTTATATTTCCCGATTACATGACCTATTATAAAATCATGCCATTTAACGATAATTATAATTCTAACTTATAGCATTTTAATGATTTGGCACTTCACAATCAAAATTGTTTTTTTTAGGTAAATAAATACAATTCAAAGTCGAACGAAACGAAATTAGTGCCGAATGTGAAACAAACAACGAAGTCATTGAATGACCATGTGGAGAAAGTATCGAGAAGTTCCAATTCATCATCACATAACTTGCGGGAAACCAATAATATTGTACACACAGAAGAGGTATGAATAACTAAAAATACTTATATCTGATAAGCAATGCTTACCTAACCCCAACCTTACAAGAAAAATAATTATCATTTTCAGTTTTGTGTATCAATGTTCTAAATTAAATTACATTTTATTTATTTATTTTATAATTAATGTACACACAGTATAATACATAGAGACAACACATCAAGACAAAAGAGTCCAAAGGCACTGATTATTTCTTAAGATTTTCTTTTCTTTTACGTTTTTCATGTAAAAGAAATGTGGACCTGAATTTTGATATAAAAACATAGGTGCCTACAGTAAAAAGACCTACAATTAATAGTGTACAAGTGTTTTACGCGAGAGGTATAAATTACTTATCTCGTTTGTTTTTTCGGACAGTTTGATTTTGTTAGTATCCTATTGTTTTTGGTATATTTATTGATAAACTGGTAAGATATAATATTTTTCTATTCGAAGCAAAGATAGAGAGCTTTGAAATGTCGGCTCTTTATTTTTAATCATAGCTTTGGGGTTAAGTTCCATCAGGTTTCCGCTTCTCGTCGTGTTTTTATTTAACACTAGCTGTGGCAACCTACCTGCCATACCTTACCTACCTACCTACCCTATATACTTACCTACCTACCTATATACTTAGCGAGCGTTATAGGTGGGTAAGTAGATAGGTTACCTACCTATCTACTTACCCACCTATCTGCCTACAACACCTAACGGTTTTTTTAAAACCATATTCGCATTATTGCCTTACTAATGAAACCGGTCTGGGGCACATCGGTTGGATGGTTTCAAAGTCTATAACGGACATAGGTAGAAACAATTTTTGTGTTTTGTAATATAGATTCGCTGGTCAACATTTTTTCTGTTTTCACTCAGGTGAAGCAATCAGCGCGCACGAATAATGAAATGGATGTTAAAAACACCGGAAAAGTTTCAGCTTCGCAAAGACTTTCAAATTTAAGAGATCGACTTAATACGGTGGATCTTATACCTTTGCAATTACCAGCTGCAAGTAATGAATGTTTGGTAAGTAGGAAAAAATCCAGTTAAATTACCACTAAAAGGTTGCGTAATCTGAATGAATCTTGCGTTATCTGGATGGATATCCACATGATCTGAAGACGTCGCATCTTAGGTTTGCTGATTCGCGATCTCCACTCAATAACACGTTTTCCACAACAATCATCGTCTAACAATCACGACTATTTGGGGAAGTCCATTAATTCGTGAGCGATTCTGAAGATTTTTCTACACTCCTTTTCCACTTAGAGATGTCGCGAGATTAGGCCCAACCCATCAAATCACCCGTGAGATTTTTCGAAATGCGTTTTTTCTTTTATAGAACGCATTGAGCGTTGGATTTATAAAAGAAAAAACATCATTTGTTATAATTTTCTTTAACACTACTAAGAACGTAGTCTAGAAACCCAGTGAGAAAAACTTTTAACAAAAATTGTGTGTTTAAGAAAAAGTTTTGAATCTCTATTGGACCCACAGAGCTACGGTTGCAATCAAATTGTAGAAAATGTAATTTTTTTTTACAATCTGTTTTGATTCAGGAAAGCAGTGGTCCTGTAACAAATGTTGTGCCGGCTCATCAGTTAGAACCGCCACCTGATTCCACATCATCTGTTGAAAAATTGGAATGGACTTGCAAAAAACTTGGGCTTCCAGAACCTGTGTATAAGATGCATGAGATACGGCCAAAACGAGCACCTGTGAGCTACGACTGCACTGTAAAAGTAAGTACTTATTTCATGTACGATTTGCGGGAATACATGTAACCTATACTTATGTACATAACATAATATCATGGTTAATTCACTTCTGATCGGATTAAAGGTTTGATTTTATTTTTTATTGTAGCTATCTAGACAGTCAAAAAGTAACTATAAAAATGAAACACCTACTAGTTAGTTGTATTTCCATTTCTTTCTAATTGTTGCATTCTAAACTTACGGCACAGAAGACATAATAGTACAGGTCTTCTGTACCTGTACTATTAATTATTCTGTGCCGTAAGGTTACTAAATCTTTTCTTTATAGGATATTTTTTTGTAACTAATTATTTACCCGACTGCACGACGCAAAGGAGAGTAATGTTTTTATCAGTCTATGTATGTATGTTTATTCCTATGTGGTGTTCTAGAGACCAAACGCGTAGGCTGTTTTTTTAATTTTCTTCAATCGATTCGTCTTAACCTTGCCATTGCCACTGGCTGTATTCAAATCGAAAAAAATAAAAATAATTATTTTCTATCCATAGGTCGGAGCATCGTATTGTATTTGTTCGTATCCTGACTCATCACCGTCCGCAGAATTAGCGAGGGAAGTAGGAGCTGTTAAGTTACTCGCGGTCATAGAAAGTTCCGAAGCTGGCGGGATGCCCACTTCATCAAGTAGCAATGCTATTGCATGTCTCACAGAACTGGTATCGGAACACGAAGCTGGATTGTGGGCTAGTACAGTTCCACATCTGTACAGGTGAGTGCTTTTACTGACATAAATTGAATCCTTATTTTGTAGTATTATAGGGTTTTAAAAACCTTTAATATTTGCAATATTCCAATTGAATAAACCCATTTTTTGTGATGCTTTCAACAGTCAAGTTGCTGAATACAATTATAAGTGGAATCTTAAATCAAATAATCATAACATTCTATCCTATATAAAATGTAGCTCGGGCTTGAACACTTTTACATGTAGTTTTAGTTTTATCAAAATTGGCCCTGTAGTTTCTTTAACTATTTTTCGCAATGTCTTTTAGCGAAGCTAATTAATAACTATTTGGAAATTCATGCTCACTTGATACAAATATTGCTCCTAATACGCAGACGAATAACAAACCCTCTTTTTTTTGTGCACAATTAAACAAGGATCAAACTTACCCTAGCACAAATTGCAGTAAAATCATGATTTTCCGAGACTTTGACCTTAAATTAAAAAAAATGCACACTTGGGATGACCATTTTCTCAATTTCATTATAATAATATCTCTAACCTTCATGTAAATATTCAGCTTCTTTGGAATTTATGCAAGGGGCCCATTTTGACTGGATTGAAATGTCTAGAAAAAGGGTGACTATTGAGATGACAAGAAATAGAGAAGTATCAAGGATAATTTGTGAACATCAGATCTCAATCTAGACATTTTAATGCGGCCTCCTAATACATCGACCCCAACGTAGTAGGGAAATTTATTGATATTGTGATATCTCCTAACTGAATAGTTTAATTCTCAAATTGTTTGCCATTTCAGGGAAAAATATAATGAAAATTTACCAAGTAATTGGCAAGAATTAGTTGAGAACTGTCCGAAAATAATAAAAGATAGAGTGGTGAACGGACTTTTAGTACTTCTTCCCAATAATGAGGTATGTATTATGTGTTCATAAACTTGAGTCATGATAAGAAATGGCATCGTATGCTTGCAAATATTAGTTTTTTTTTCAAATGCCTATGACACTAGGGATGTTAACGGAAAATTTGTTTTTTGTCCATCAGGTAGATTTAATAAAAAATATTGGAAACTTATATTTTCTTTTGACACGTAAACATAAAGTGACGACGATATAATGCGATGAAATATCGTGTGACATCACGCCGTTAGTACACTTTATACTAAAATAGTGACGTCACGAGCCCCGACTCCTGAACTTTGATGCGCTTTATCTTTGTCAATTTTAATTGATTTAAAATAAAATAAATACGTGTCCAATATTATTTGATAACGTCACTGATGGACTAAATAGAATTATCATTTTTCTACCCAGGAAATATGCCTATTGATATTTTTTACGGAGCATTTAGGGTTTTATGAATTCAAATTTGTAACTGTAACCTTGCGGAAACCTGCTAAATTTTGGGATTTTTTGCTCTAAAAGTCATAAACTATGAGGTTTAGAACTACATCAATCATTTTAATGTCGATATCTATCTGTGGCCGTGCTTATTAAAATAATAACAATGACGTCAAGTATTGAAAGCCATACGAGTTTACTTGATTGTTGCTTGAATGTAAGAAGTTAAAATTGTCTGAAAAGAATTGGCCCACGAGAATTGTATAGAAATTCGCACCTTAAAACGAATAAATAAAACTAAAGATTATTTACTTTTAAATCGTTCCAGCAGGAAGTGTCTACTCCACTTATCGAAACTTCAGTATTTGACGATGCCTTGGACAGTGACTTGCCACCATTGCAATTTCCTGATGATGACTTCTGGAATGTCTTCGTGACCGTCGCTAATTCGACTCTTGAAATTTGGCTTCGAATAATTGGAATAGAATATAGTGTGAGTATTCTACTAAAGTTCTATTAAACTGTAGCAAACAGAGGTAATCCGGCAGGTCTCATTTAGAGCTGTTGCCACTCATTTGGAGTGGTACAGCAGGTCCATACTGGGCTTGCATGTAATATCTCCAGCGGAGAAACAAAGCGCCATGCTAGTCGTTCGCAGGACTTGATGAGTCGCCCCCCAAATGGTGGACATTTGATATTCTCGCAAATTGTACTGTAGTTTAGAGACCGGTCTAGAGTAATGTCGAGGTATTTTGAGTAGGAAATACAGTGTAAACTCCATGTAACGTCACTTGATTTAACGTCAAACTCCCTAAAACGTTGAAATTACTCGACTTAGTTTCGTTTACCTTGTTGTCCATACAATGTTACATCACACTCTTTGTAGCATCACACTCCCTCTGAATAACGACCACAATATGTCATTATAAAGCTAGTAATTTCGGCAATTTATATAGCACCTACTGTTTGTAGGTACTTTCTAAGTTGCCGAAATTGATAAGAACTGCAGCTGAGTACTATACAACTATTTTCTAAAAGTCAATTGGCAATCAACACATCTACGAATACAAACGAATGCTAATTTCCATGTCCATCAATTATTAGATTTATCGTGTATAATATTTTGAATTCAGAACTAAGTACTTCATTATGGTTTTGTTTTGATTTCCGTGTGAACTATATAGAGCTTTAAAATCATTAATCATGTTACACATAACACAATAGTAAAAATCGTCCAAATTGAAACGAAATTGTTTGGCCTCTTTTACACTTTTTGGTGATGGGTGCTGATTTATCTTAACCCACTTTTTACCCCCTTAGGGGTGGAATTTCTATAAACCAATGAATACTTTAATTATCAAATTTACAAACTGTAAAAATTACATACAGCCTTTTAATCCCCTTTTTACCCCCTTTGGGATGGAATTGCCAAAAATCCTTTCTTAGTGCTCATTTACGTCACTTGAGAAATCTTATCTTCTAGGCCTAGCGGTTTTGGCTATGCGTTGATCGGTCTGTCATTGAGTTTTTCTTTTATATAGATAGCACCCCATGCAAAATAATGCCTGTTGATTTTAAATTAATTCACCTATAATTTTATTTCAGGATACCTTTGAAACCCTTTTAGCTGACATGTCTAAATATTATGAACATTCTGGTTCTCCTGTGGACAAATCCATGATTATCAAAAATGCTTGGTAAGGTCGCTTAATTTATTGTAGATTAAGTCAACATTTATTATACCATTTGCATTTCAGCATGTCAATACAAGTTTCTGAACAACTCAGGAAGGTGCCTGAGTTGCACCGTGCCACAATTTAACTTTGTAGAAAAATTAAAACATCATAAATCACACAAGAGGCTCTCTGGTTTGGTTAACATGATCTTTGTAAGAATACACTTTCATGGTGAATTACAGGAAAAATTGGCAAAAAGCGTGGATTATAAGAAAAGCCCTCATCATCATTAAATAAATAAGCCTCTTATCCTGAACTGCTTTCTTCTTTCTTTGTATTGTGGTTGTCTCTATACACAAACCTCATCATCATTACCAAATGTATAATGTCTGTAATAGTATGTATAAATAGTATTTTTTTTTGTGAATTTTGTTTTGAGTATAACAAAAAAGGTTTAGGTTAAACAAACCCCAAGCTTTTATAGGCTACATTATGTATGTGGGGGCGACCATAAGCTCTTCGAGTAAGTTTATTTTGAATGTGTGTAAGGGACAGATGTATATGATTTGTGTACATCCGTCCGTTACGCACACTCAAAATAACCTTACTGTTCCTAAAGGGGTATAATAATAGTTTTTTTGACTAAATTCCGGCCATGGCGGCCAATTTCAGCGGAGACTATCCATTGGTGCAATACCTATTATAGTGCTCAAGTACCTATGTGTGCTAGGCAGGCTTATGGCATACAAGTTACATTTTAACAAAAGTATAAAGGATTCAGATCTCTTGCTATATCAATAAAACTAAATATTTTAAAGGTATGCTGTAAATGTTGATGATGGTGGATGGCAACGAGCTAAAATATTGGAAATAGAAGAAGATACGGCGACCGTGTTCCTCGGTGATCACGGCGACGACGACGTCGTGTATATTCACAAAATAAAAATATTAGAGCCGCAGTTCCGGAAGCTCCCAGCACAGGTGAGAATAAATAATGCTTCTGTTTCACTTGTAAGTTGCATTTATATATTTGTTGACGAAATATTTTATTTTAGAAGATTGCGGATTAACTTGCTCGAGTGACGTCATCTATCTTAGTATTTGTCTAGCTGTTTGATTGAATAGCTGAATTTAATCCAGGCCGCTAGTTGAACGGCCTTGTTTAGTAAAAAAGAAATGCTAGGCTGTTAACTGAAAGGCTGATTAAGCAAGTTGGCTGCCGCCCGAGGCTCCAACCGCGTGTGCCATTACTACTTCCCTCAATATATTTATAAATTATAGCCTATGTGTTTTTTTCCTTCACAATCAGAAGGTCTAAGTAGCTAAATGTCCAACAGCGCGAAACGTGTAATGAGCAGTAAGTCTAATTAGCAAAATGGCCATGTAGCAAAACGTCCAACTATCAGATGGTCTGTGTAGCAGAACATCTTTATAGCAAAAAGTCAGATTCTCAAAATGTCTGGATACTCAGGCACAAAATTCAACACACATATTGCGTCGGAAGGGGAACGGACACGGCTTTATAATGTATAGACTCTTTATGTACTCGTAGCGTATAACATATCTTTTTTAACGGTGACTGATACTTATTTTCATGAATCTATTTGATTAGTATATATCCTTTGTATTTATTCTTATTTATCCTTTATGGATTGCTATTAATTACAAATACAAATAGCTCTGGCTTCCAAAAATTAAAAAAATGGATGAAGAATAAACATTTACTTTTATCGAAAGTCAAAAAAGAAGCGTGTGCTGTTGCTAAATGGTCGCAGGACTCGCAGGTACAATTTAAATATCACAAATAAGGGGCAACTCTATGCAGATGCTGTGTACCTAGTACTGACAAGTAGTCAATCTATTACAAGATAATTCGTCAGTTAAAGGAGAAAACACGGAGAGCTAAATTTGATAAAAGCTGGACTAACATAGTGATGGACAAATGCAAGAAATTTGTTCGCCGAAAAGCAAAACCTGTCCAGAATTTTTTTGAGAAAGAATTCGCATAACAGATTAGATGAAAAAATTAAAGATAAAAAATATTATAAATGCAGGGCCATTTATGCACCTTATATCTTAATAATATTTAAGAGGCTACTAGCTTTTTAACCCAGTTTTTTTTTTATCAAATACATTGAATGTAGTTTTTAAATGACTTTTACTTTCTATCATGAGTGTACATATTTTAAAAATGACTTTTTGCTATAAAGATGTTCTGCTATACAGACCATCTGATAGTTGGACGTTTTACTACATGGACATTTATCTAATTAGACTTACTGCTCAGTAGGCTTTTCGCGCTGTTGGATATTTTAGCTACTTAGACCTTCTGATCATGAGCTGTTTTGATGTCTATACTATATAACTGTAAAGTTTCAGCAGAATCGTTGAGTGATATTGAGTAACAAACATATATCCATCCAAACTTTCGTCTTTATAATGTTATAAGTGTGATGAAGATTTATTTATTTATAACTTCATGCACACAAACGTAGAGAAGAAGGACTTAATGTCTAGTAATATTAGTAGGATAGGATAAGATGGTCGCGGATAAATTTGAAAGAGAGTTACCGCGGCCCAGGCACAAGCAACTGAAGGAACACGGGTGGGTTTTAGTCAGTAAAAGTCTGACACGCCCTTCCGCTTCACCCAGAGCGGGAGAAGTCATTGGATGATTTCCCACCCAAAAAAAAATGGTAGGATAAGATGGAAATGAGCCAGGCTTTATAACGTTTGCCAGAACTAATTGTATTGTACGGTCTTGGCAGGCGATTCTGTGCCGGCTCGAGGGTGCGGAGGAACTGGCCGCCAGCACGCTGGGCGCGGAGCTCGTGCGGCGCCGCCTGCCCGGCGAGGTGCTGGTGGCGGCGCCAGGCCCGCGCCACGACCCCGCCGACCCGGCCGTAGCCGTCGTGTTGTACGACACCTCCACGCAGCGCGATCTCAACCTCAACAAGGAGATCGTACAAGACTTCTGCATCGCTGGAGCCTTTACCATTACGCAGGTACTCTTACAATTATACACTTTTTTATATACATTACATTTGGCCGGACCTCTTTTTAAATAATGTGGAGTATTTCTACAATATTCAAAAGAGGTGTGGGTTCTCTCAGAAACGATTAATTGCTCAATCACGTGCGTAACTATTGTGCAGAAACCTTGCGAAGTGGAAGTGGGTTGCGTGACAGAAGAAGGCCGCGTGTGGGTGTCTCGCGCGGGCGGCGCGGCGCTAGTGCGCAATGCGCTGGCGCTGCTGACGGCCGGCCCCTACCGTCGCCCGCTGCCCGCCGCGCCGCAGGCTCCCGCGCCCAACGCCGGCACGCTCTACATCGTGCGCACTCTCGCTGGAGACTGGTATGTACCGTACAAGGCGCATAGTGCATCTGTCTTCTTTTATTCGCAGTGGTCTTTGAAGTAACTGAAACATAAAAGAATACACCGCAATCAATACTTTATCTTATAATTTTAATCAATACTTTGGGACTCAATTGTGCATCTGGTTAAACAATGAATGAAACAGATTTTTGGAGTAAATACTTTACTTGAACATTCATATACTTAATCCATTAAATTGAAATATCTACTAATAACTTCACCCAAAGAAACATTTGTCATTACTTTGATGACACTTGTCCTTCTATTAGTGTTGGATACTACCTTCTAAATCGCGTGAATTTATTTTACTTGTCTCTATGTATGGCACTGCCTCAATGGTGCAACTAAAAACGAGATGTCAACCAAGAAGTAAATGTTCAATGATGTCTCTGTGATCAATTCGGTGACAACCGGGAGCGATCACCGCATGGTGAGAGACACATTTAACATCAATATTAAGCTTGAAAGGATGACTCGATGGTCTTGACTGATGAAGTCTACGCTCCGTGCAGCACAGATCCAGATCAAAAAACCCCGAGAGCTTTTAGCTCGAACTCCAGAATCGTTTCGAGTGCCTAGGGAGCTCCGTGGACGAATACAGCGATGGGTTCGTGGTAGCTGTCCATATGGTTGGGACTAAGTTTTTCAAGACCCGCCGTACAGATATAAACAAAAAGCTCTCTGATCCTACTCTCAAGCTCATGAAGTAGAGGCGTGAGATGATCCTGCAGTCTTCAGACGATTCGCTGGAATACCGTTAGCTAAATAGACGGATCTCAAAATCCTTAAAAAGCGATCTACACTGCTATAATACCGAGCGTAGACGCTTTTGAGCGGAATAAGGGCTCCAAGGTCTTTGCAAGGGATCTGACTATTGGGCAGAGCCAGTTCACGAAACTGAAGACCGACAATGGCAGGGTCGTATCCGCCAAACCGGAGCTTCTGAGAGAGATCTAAAGATTCTATGGGCAGTTGTACACGTCAACCTGTAAACCCGTCGAGAATCTAGCAAAAGACTAGAGCTAGATTGACCCGACACTATACCGAAGACATGGCGGACGTCAGCCTGTACGAGATTAGGATGGCTCTTAAACAGCTTAATAACAACAAGGCACCGGGTGATAACGGAATTACAGCCGAACTCCTGAAGGCGCGTGGAAAACCAATAATTAAAGGCCCTTCAGAAGCTGTTTGATTCCGTCATACTCGAGGGGAAAACGCCACAGGCATGGTGCGGGGGTATGGTGATAGTTTTCTTCAAGAAGGGTGACAACCCTACTGAAGAACTATAGGCCCATCTCACTTTTTAGCCATGTCTACAAGCTGTTTTCAAGAGTCATCACGAATGATCTCGCTCGCAGGTTTGACGATTTCCAGCCTCCCGAACAAGCCGGTTTCCGTAAAGATTTAAACACCGTAGGCCACATACATACGCTGCGACAGGTTATACAGAAGACCGAAGAGTAAAACCTGCCTCTCTGCTTAGCGTTTGTGGACTACAAGAAAGCCTTCGATTCGATCGAGACGGGCTGTGCTGCAGTCTCGCAAACGGTGCCAAATCGACTACCGGTACATCGAAGTGTTGAAGTGTTTGTACAAAAACGCTACCCTTTCAGTTCGACTTCAGGATCAGACTTTAGAACCTATCCTTCTGCAGCGAAGTGTGAGACAGGGAGACGTGATATCGCCGAAACTGTTCACCGCTGCACTGGAGGATGTCTGGTTCTGGATTAGAGAGGGCTAGGCATCAACGTCAATGGCGAGTAAATCACTCACCTTCGGTTTGCTGACGATATAGTGGTCATGGCTGAGACCATGGAGGACCTCAGTACAATGCTCGATGACCTCAGTAGAGCTTCCGAAAGAGTGGGTCTAAAAATGGACAAAACCAAGGTGATTTTGTATGCCAATCTTACTCCATATTAAGGTCGGAGACTCTACACTCAAAGTTGTGGACGACTATGTCTACCTAGGACAAACGATCCATTTGGGTAAAAGCAACTTCGAGAAAGAGGTCAACCGTCGCATACAACTCGGCTGGGTAGCGTTCGGGAAGTTGCGTGGTATCTTCTCTTCCAACTTACCACAGTGTCTCAAGACGAAAGGCTATGACCAGTGTGTGTTGCCAGTTATGATCTATGGCTCTGAGACGTGTTTCGCTCACAATGGGCCTCATCAGAAAGCTTTTGCGTTGCGTTGGAAGGCCTCCCAACAGGTGGACCGATGACCTGGTGAAAGTTGCGGGGATCCGCTGGATGCGGGACGCACGGGTTAGTGTGGCGACGCTTAGGGGAGGCCTATGTCCAGCAGTGGACGTCTTTCGGCTGATATGATGATGATGAATTTTTGTTATTTATTAATATTAAGTATCGTTTTCTATTGTACACAATAACGGACTGTTTCAAATGATCGGTAGTAAGATTATCTTCGATTGCTCTGAAGATTTTTATAAGATTATCAAAATAAGCAAAATCCGGCTGAAAGGGACTAAATATGCAAATGCCCCACAAACTTTTGGATTTTTGCGCTTTCGACTTTGACGTTTCTGAGAACTTGATTGTTTCCGAACACGTTTTGAAAAAATAAATCGATAAAAAAGAACGGCAAACCTACGAGGGCAGGTCTCAAAGTTCACCAAATATTTGTATACACCCTGAAATTTAATTGGTTGTTTTCCCGCGGCAGAACGACTTGCCTTAAGGAGTACTTTCGAAGTATAGAGTTAAAGTAAATAAATAACGATGTTTCTGTTTTAAAATAATTAAAAAAATATTCATCAACTCGAAAAAGTGAGTAACAATAGTAACTCTAGACGTACGTTGTAGGTACTAGGTACTACTCGTGTCACCACCTACAAAGAAAACCGATGCACAAAATAATGTCAAACCAAAATAAACTCTCGCACGTAGTGATAAGGCATAAAATGTTTGCACGGAACAATACAAAAAATCACCGCGATACCGACAAAGAAAAGACCGATTTAGAAATGTTCAAAGTAAAATTAGCTCTCGCGTGTAGTGATACGGCATAAACTAGCCTGCGCGCAACAATTTCAAGCCGTCGGCGCCTATTTTACCCCTGCGCCACGCGCGGCTGTGACTGTGACCCTGACCTACTTAGTTTTCCCGCGAATGTCGTACGCGCAGCACGCGCCATCACTGTAAACTGCAATGGATCGACATTACAATTACAGCAATGTGGAGTACGTCGCTATGGTGCAGCTGTATGCTAGGGCTGATTATGACTCCCATGCTGCCCGGCGACTTTACGCAGAGCGGCAACACTTGGAGTCGCTCCGTCTTCGCGGGGTTCTGAACCCCCAAGTCCCATCTCCACGGACGATCGTAGCGGCGACACAGCGGCTACTAGATCATGGACAGTTCCATGCACCGGCACATGCACAGGGCAGAGGTCGACCAGCCGTTATTTTGCCAGCGCTCGACGAGGAGATCATCGAGTACTTCGAACGGGATCCGCGTCGCAGTACGCGCCAGGCCGAGGCTAGGTTTGGCGTAAGCCAGTACCACGTCTGGAAACTACTCAACTCTGAAGGACAGCATCCTGATAAGGATGCTGTCTTTCAGAGTTTTCGCGGTGTTGACGCTCTCCACGAAAATGACCCCCAGAACAGAATTGCGTTTTGTCAGTGGTTGATCGCCAACCAAGATAAGAACATTTTGTGGACGGATGAATCAACTTTTACGCGAGTTGGTATTTTCAACCAGCGTAACGAACATTTTTGGGCAATAAATAACCCACACGTTATTCGCGAGTGTGCGCATCAAGTGCGTTTTAGTGTCAAGTGCGTTTTAGTGTCAAATGCGTTTTAGTGTCAAATTTGAATAACATGTTGAATAACAGCTGATTGGTAAAAGCACGTGGGTCAATGGCCTCGCGGCCTTTAATAGTAACACTAGACGTAACATGTATTGTTGTAGGTAATACTGGCGTCGCACGCGCCGGCGCCGCAGCCCTCAAAGGAAAGCGATGCATAAATGGTCAAACCCAAATAAGCTCTCGCACGTGGTGATACGGCATAAAAGTTTGCACGCAAAACAAACGAGCGAGCCACAAGCCGACAAAGTAAAGACCGATTTATTAAATGTTTAAAGTAAAATAAGCTCTCGCGTGTAATTATACGGCATAATCTAGCCCGCGCGTAACATGATCAAACGGAGCCGCCTTCGAACCTAATCCTTTCGACGGTGACCTAGCACCCGGGTCAACGGCCTGCTGTCGTTCGGCCGTAGATATCGGGAGGTATACTATTGGTTCGTGATCGCTTTCGAGTTTAGTATTTCACAATGTTAAATATGCCAGTTTTTGTTTCTAATATTTTATATAACTACGAAACGATTGTATTACATAGACAAAACCATTTCGCTGCGGGAAAACAACCATTTAAATTTCACGGTGTATATACTTATTAAAAGTAGATGCATTTTTGTACCTTCCTATGTATCTCTTACTTTGACTTTCCAAATAAATATCTGTATTTCCGACGCAACGTACGTTGTTAAATTAATAACAATAACGTATCATATTTGAATGCATATTTTATTTCACAGTGATTGAACTTTAGGTTTTGTCAGTGTCTTAACATGCTTCTTTTTATAGGGTTCGGTGCACTATAATAAGCGGACTCGATGGTGAAGGTACTGTGAGGACGCAGCTTGTGGACAGCGGCCTCATATTGAGAGCACCATTGTCGTCCCTCGTGCCACTACAAACTTTTTCACCAGCTCTTAATGCATTCCCATATCAGGTTAGTACACTACGCAATATATAGAGTTGCCTTTATCATTTGGTACAAATTGATCATTTTGATTACAAATTGCATTTTTTTTCAATCCACCTTATCCTGGCCATATTTTCAAAAATTGCAACAATATACTGGAAAACATTAATAATGAGAATTACCTTATTATTATGCAACTAGTGAATAAAGGACGGATTTAAAGCGAGGGCCATAGATGAATCACGAACAAGTGAAGGATTATAAAAACTGAATCACGATCGCAGGGAGTGATTCATGATGATGGAATCACGAGCATAGCGAGTGATTCAAGTGTTAGAATCCTGAGCGACGCGAGTGATTCATGGTCCTCGATATAATTCCGTTTTATTCAAGAGTTGCCTTACCCCAGGGCCTTTAAGCTGAGCTAGTGTGTATCAGACGCCAGTGACCACCTCCGTTACGTTACATAATTATAATTAATTAAGCACCAATGCAATTAATATTAGAATTACAATCTAAATAAGTATTCACTAAATATCCTAGACCAAAATCAATATCATTATTAAAATCCTAAATATAAACAAGCTCAAAATTAAATCGACAAAGGAGTTTGAAGATCGAATATTCTTTGCACAAAGAAGTTTGCATCGAGTATTTTATGCGCAAGGAGGTTGTATAGCATTGAGTTGGAGGTAGAATATGTATTGGTGTGTTCTAAATTCAAACACCAAAACAGTGATTAAAAGTGCTTTTTATTCACTGTTTTCAGTGAATAAAATAAGCTTTTTAGAGGGGGAATGGTATAAACAAAAATTGTTTGTTTGTTTATGTTTGCAAACTGATAACAAAAATTATTTCACTTATAAAAACCTACACTATTCCTCAGCTCAGTACCATAAGGTAGTATTTGCTATGAAAAAAATACACGGTTTCTGTGGGATAGACAGACTCGTGAAAAATCAAATTTTAAAAACTAAATTTTTATTTTGCTTCGAACATTTTCGAAGACATTTTCGAGGTCACCTTACTTATTCATTGCGATTATGGATCTTTGCCTCCAAATAAATAGTAAATCATCCTAAGGCCATTTTTTATTTAGTTTTAAATATATAGTTTTAAGGTATTTTATTATAGAATTTAACACAGTAAGATGTGTGTACTTTAGCTAATCTATAAGAGGGTTAATCTAACGTATCTTTATTTCTAGTATTACAATTGTGTCTATCACTAACTTTACTAAAGAGAAATAAATGAATTGGTAAGAAATTTTCATATTATTAATAGTTCCCTATGAGATTATCGGTGACTTAAGTTATATATGGCTCTGACGCTCTCCTTTGCAATATACATATGAATTCAATGTCAGCCGCCCGATCCCACAGCAAAATACCGTATGACATAATGCTGTGAAAGTAACTAAAATAGACTAAACGCGCGGTTTCTACATCTGTTAACTGTCTTATCTTTCTAAAAGACGGCGGCGGCGGGCTTACCCGACCCGCAAGAGATGTTATGTGAGCATTGTAATTTGTCGTCTAGAGTGATTCCTAAGCAAACTGTTTGATTTATAAATCAGTTTTCTCCATTCAATATGATGTTGCATTCGCCCAATGAAAAACATTATTCGTGGTTGCTAATATTCCTTCCTAGCTTGAAAGGTGCCTCGCGATGTGTTGAGAGCTCTTGCCCCGTGGATCGTTATTTATGTGGTGTTTTGTTGGCAGGCGCTGTCGGTGCGCCTGGGCCCGGCAGAGCGCGCGGCGGGCGGCATGGCGGCGCGCCTGCGCGAGCTGCTGCTGGGCGCGCGCGTGCTGTGCCGCGCGATGCCCGCGCCCGCCGCGCACTCGCCGCCCGCCGTGCCCAGCGTGGAGCTGTTCGTGCGCACGGGCCCGCAGAACATCCTCGCCTCCGTCAACAACGCCATTCTCATGGAGTACGAATACCTGCAGCAGTGCGTGTCGCATCGTACCTACCTCAACAGTGTTCGCGATTCGTTCGACCGAGATAGTTGCCGACGCTCGCTTTTCGTCTACGAGCGCGAGCGTACTCTGCATGCCTCTCGAACAATCTATTTTAATTGCTACAAGCTTTTTGTAAAGGGGTTAGGGGTTATTGTAATTTGCTCTCTGAATATTATCAATAAAAGCGTCTCTAATCGGTGCCATGCGGCGCTGCGATTTCGTGCTCTGCGATATAAGTGGACGTCGCAGTCAATTTACTCAAAGCAAGTGACTACCCGTGATAATACTGTCGAATCGGCCAACAGCCGAATTTTACTAGTTCTTTTGTCTCTATTCCCTGCCGGCGCGGCTCTATCCACTAAATATCGCGCTGATGCTGTTTGTTGTGTACTCTATAAATAATTTATAAGGTTCGTCTGACTTGTGTCATAAAATACTTGGTTGGTCTACAGTGTACCAAGTAGTAGTTTTTGGTGTAAATAAAATTAAATCTATAGATTATACTTATGAATGTAGCTAGTATTTAATTGTTAAACTGAGTGATTTTTTTTTGCGATTTTTTAGTTACCTTTTTTAATTTACCGTATTGTCATTTAAACAAAGTTATCGCATGTCGCCGTCGTCATGTGATCAGAAACGTCAAGACGAACCCATTAAATTATTTGTGGCATTGTAAACTTGGACATGATAAGTTTTTGCTTTTTTTTCTTAGTGGCAGACTAAAGGAAGACGATAAGGACACCACGGACCATGTGGAGGCTCTGCATAAGAAGAAGGAACGCATTTTCCGCAGCTCGTCGATGTTGAGCGACGAGCGCGGCCCGGCCGGCGCCGCGCTGCCTGCGCCCGCGCTGCCGGCGCCGGGCAAGTGCTTCGACGTGTACATCGCGATGGCTGCCAACCCCTGGAACTTTGTGGTACGTAGCCAGTAGCCTAGGCCTAGCCTTAATATACACCGTCAAATAGTGACATTCGGCTTACGGCGACATTGAAAATAGCGTATTCGCCGACGTACGTTCCTTTGTAACTTTCTTTGCACAATGATGGCGCTATGGGTTTTTAGTTATTTTTGCTCTTCGAGATGTGTCAACGCAATCTGTAATGGTACACTATTTTGATTTTTTGGTACCTATTGACTTTTTAATTAGCTAGGTAGTGTGTTAGTGTTAATGACTTATGTAGTCGTTACTAAGTCGAGTGGCAAATCAATGATTATCTATCGAAACACGAAATTACGGCAAAGTTTCTGGCGAAAAATCCTGATTCAAAGTGTAAAGTGTTTGATCGGCTGAACCGATGAAAAGAAAAGCGCAATCATCAAACATAGCTAAGACTACACTCTCGACGAAGTCACATTTCAAATAAATAAATCAAAATTGGTTCATCCATTAGGGAGCTATGATGCCATAGACAGACACACATACACACACACGTCAAACTTCAAACCCCTCTTTTTCCGGCGGGGGTTTAAAATACAGGCTTTTCTTTTCACAGCGTAAAGAAATCAGTTCCATTAACCCCTACCTTTCGAGATACGTCTGTGTTACCGATCGCCTGGACGTGAGGCCATCGGACCTGGTCTGCAATTAATTTCTAAAAATGTGGTTGTTCCAGTCAATGTGTGCAATAGCATGCCTCTATTTCGAACTATCGTCTACTGCCAGTAACAACAATTACTTCCACGAACATCTGATAGTCCGTCCAGTCGGATATGAATGACATAAGAGAATAGCACTTTTAATTCAGTGAAAAATGTATGTAGTAGATGACATATAATTCCTTCAACTTTTTTAATTAGAATATGTTCTATCGTCAAAAGTTTTGCTAAAATTATTAGCTACCATTACCAACAGCAATTAAGTCTTTCAAGTGAGCTATTTAAAAAAAAATGCCATTTAGCTAATTCGGGGAAAATTTAAAAAACATTACTTTGATTTTCTCGAAAATTGCACATCAAGTCCATCCGGGAATAAGTCCAGTTACTAGTCATGAAAAATTTTCATTGAGAAATATGTTCATAGCCACTGTTGGTCCACTACTTGTCGTTGCGTAGTTATTAGTGAAGTTTATCCCATTACGTGTTTGATTGCAGGTACAACCAAATAGTACGCGACAGACTCTGCAAACGATGATGGCGACGTTACAAACAGAATGCCCAAAATTGTCCGAGTCGGATGCACCCGTTAGTCCAACTACTGGAGAACTATACACAGTGTTCTACGAAAAAGATAAATCGTGGTACAGGTAAGCACCTTGCCAAAATTGAGCTAAAATATAACAGAAAGAAACGCATTTATTTGTCACAAGCCACTAGAGCACACAATATAAAAACTTAAAAAAAAAATAGAAAAGATATTCTTCGGTAATTTTCGTGTTTTAAATGAGTACGAGCGACGTGCCACAGACTGGGGTCTTTCCGTGCCACGAGATGACTAAACGCAAGGCAGCACTGGCAAAGCTGCGCTTTGTCTTGTTATTTTTTTTTTTGCGTTTCTATGAAGCTATCGCGTTGTCGGCTTAATAACTCTGGTCGCATCGCGCCGTCGGCCACACAAAAAGTTTGAAAACGTTTTTGGGAGGAAATAGAGTAGTTAATATATAATGTTGAAACCTTTGCAATACAAAGTAAATACCTACTTACCCGCTCGTTATTATGCTGGTTTCCCACGGTCTTTAAGGACGACGAGATATTTTGATGATTTTAGTCTCAAATGAAAGGTATAGACGTAGAATCATTTTATCCGTTTAAATAATGTAAATCGGTCCACGCGCTCATGAGATATTCGATAATCGGTGGATTGAATAGAGACACGCGCACGCGCCCTTGCGAGTCGCGACAGGCGGCGTCGCGGCGCGGGCTTCATCGGACGCGTCGGTTCCCACGGCCTGTCAGCCTGTCCTGGCGCGATCTGGCCTGTGAAAAATCTAATCGTGGGACCGCGGCATTAGATTCTTTAATTAGAGACATCACCCGTTCTTATTTCCGGAGAAGACGATGATTACCAAAGCGCATGCTTTTTCTCTCTCTTCAGAGAGCATTGGTGGCCCAGTGGTAACAGCCCCCACTTACGTGTCGTAGGCCGTGGGTACGGACCCAGACAGGCGCTTTACTTTATGCAAATTATTTCATCATCACTGCTCTAAAAACGGTGAAGGAAAACATCGAGGAAACCGGCACGTCCTAGAACCATAAGTTCGAAGACATGTGGCATCCACCAACCTGCGCTGGGCCGCGTGGTGGATTAAGGCCCATTCCCTCTAACAGAGAGGCTCCCAGCAGTGGGAATATTAAAAACGCTGATGATGATAATGCTTTTTCTGGGCGATCAGCTTGTGTATTATCAATTTTATTTTATTTTTTCGTAGAGTGACTGTTGCTGGGACTGTTTCATCAGAGATGGTTTCTGTTTATTTTTGCGACTATGGAGATTTGGCCTTATTTTCCACTAAAGCGTTGCGGCCTATACCTCAGGCCGCCCCATTAGCACGCTCGTTACCACCACAAGCTATTAAAGCTCGGCTATATGGTAAGTTTTTTTTCTTGTTTATGTTAGTCTATAACCCGCAGATCATAAGTTATTTCATTGCTTATCAGTTTGGATGATAAATAATGAACCGCCCACAATTTAAACTTAATTCGATTTTACAGTTACTAAAATCTCGTGTTGTGTGTCTAAATCTTCCCAGTCACTTATGTTGATTTATATTTTTTCAGATGTTTGGCCTTTGCACCAGGACTGGACTGTAGAAGACTGCATTAGGTTTCAAGAATTATGTGTAGAGCAACAGTTTGTAGGCATTTGTAAAGATGTTGGGAAGGATCCATTAAATCCAAACGAACCTTTATTAACGCTTGACATCATTGACACGTCTACGGATGAAGATGTATATTTAAATAAACAATTGGTTGCTGAAGGCAGAGCTCGACTCTCATCTACTTCGTAACTTAAATTATTTTATATACAAACGTTAAGGGTTAAATAAAGGATAATGATGTAGAGTCGAAGCAATTTTCTACTAGACATAGCATATTGACCCGTATCTCTATTAAAGGCGTATCTTTTTTATCTGTATAGAAATGTGTGCATGACATTGTGGAGATGGAGTCAAAATGCTATGTAATTTTTTTAGGAAATTCGGCGATGACTTTGCCTTTGAACCCTACGTTTGCCAAAATACAAGGTGTAACAGACTACTCTTTGAGATATTATTCACTGTTCATTTCGTTGTTATGAGAGAGGATAACAGACTGAGTTTTGAAATCAGCAAGATAATGTTTTAACAGTCTCAAATAATACATGTAGGAACACATTATGACAAGTTCTGAAACAAATAAAAGGACAGCTAATCGTTTCTTAAAAGCGCCTGTGGCGTACCTATTTATGTATTGTCAACCGCGGCGGCTATTTTACACGATTTGGCGCATCCGTTAACTACGTCTGGTATATTACTAGATTCGAGATATCGGCGCGTGTGGTTAAAATGACGATATCTCGTAAGTTTTTTATTGGAGCTGTGCATAAAACTTATGTCGTTGGAATTGTTATATGATTTTTGTTTTTGTTAAAATGTTGTTGATGGGTGCGCTTTTGAATACGACGATCCTAGGTAAATTCTACGAATATACCTACCACACCTAGGTATCTGATTATTAAAACGGTTCGTAGCGGAACGAAAAGGTTAAGCAAATTTCGAAACATTCCTTTTTCGTAGAGCGTAGCGCATATTATGTTTACTTTCCAAACTGCCATTCTCATGCCAAATTTTGGAAAAATATGAAGCCGAAAGAAAAATAATTCTCACGTACGGCCCTTGTAAAAAATAACTATAATTGCTTAAACTTTTCATTCACTGATTCTATTCCATTATGGAATCACTAAAATTATTTTACAACCGGGACAAGCTTTGCTGTTATACAGCTCACCGCAAACATTTTTGCTCGCTCTAAAAAAAGCATTAATTTAAAAACTAATACGTACTTGTGTGTAACTAGTAGTACGATGATTCAGGTTATTTTGAACTTATACCTAATATTCTTGTTTTGTACATAGAGAAGAAGAAAAAATATGCTTATAAATTATTATTATAACAGTAAATAGTGCATTAGTCACTCAATGCAATCTTGACGAAATGGATGTGAATACCGTAACTTAAAGTACCGAACTACCGACGGAATACTATATATTCATGACATACAGTGGCGTAACGTGGCGGCCATTGCCCTGGGCGGCAGCAGGCAGAGTCATCAGATGAGATAATTCGCCCTCGTCGATACAAACCTTACGCATATTCTCGTCTGTAGCTCCCTATTTTTTTGATATCAGCACTATATTCGGCTAGCCTGGTGCCTACATTTTATTACTGTCTCTCTTCCTATTCGTTGTCTTCATTACTGAAGGTCGTGCCCGTTTTAGAAAGTTTTGACGAGCTGCTTCCATGCCACTCTGTCTTTGGCTCTTCACACTGTAGTGGTCACCGTGAAGTTCTGTAACAGTATTCATCGTAAAAAGAAAATAATCTGACCAGGATGGTAAGATTTTCTAGCTAATTTTTTAATAACTAAAAAAAATGCTATGAACATATTTTCAGCATTTGCTACTTTTGCCTGACTAATGATAAAAAATAGGGAGGGAGGGACGAATTTCGGGTCGGCCCTGTGCGTGCATGAATTCTATTTTACTTTTAGCAAGAATTACAAAATGAACTAAGTAGCTCGCCACAAAATTAAAAAGAAATCTATCACCACCGTCGCTAATGTAGCAACCCCAATAGTACCTATCTCGCCGCCATTATCTTCAATATATTCTCGCGATATATCTTCAGGATGATTCACATCGCATCGTGCACGGGCCGGGTTCTGTCCTGGACGAGGCACAATCAAAAGATCTTGTGTTTCGGCACAAGATTTTTATGAATTTGTAGCAACTGTGCAAGTTATGGGTCCGCACAACGTTAGTTTTAAGATAATATGCAGTAGCTGCTAATTAGCCGAAAAACCATTAAAAGTTTGTTGTTAAACGTTCGTGACTAAAAAAATTTTAATAGTTGCGGGTATTCACATCAATCGACTCTAGACAAAAGAGAGACAGCAAAAGCTTGGCTCGGTTTCTTTGTATTAAATAAACTTTGTTGTTGATTTATACTGAAAGGTACAGTTGAAATTAAACTAAGAATATTTTGTTATACCTTGAAATGTACTCATTTGTTATATAGGTATTTTGTTAGCAAGAGACTATGTTCTCGACATTATATATTAATTAGAGCATATACAAATAATGTAAAAAAAAAAAACAAAAAGACAGCGATTGTCCATTATTAGTAAAGTAACAGTACATAAACTATAATATGTAACAGAATAAACACAGTTGGTATCACAAGCACCTCAATCAGAATACTAAATTGCATGACAAAAACATCATGTGTTCTAATTTAATATTTATTATACAATGGTTGTCCTGACTACACAGATTCGTATCTTTAAGTAGGCTTTATTATTTTTAATAAGATTTAAGAAGATTTAGGAAGACTATTCACTTTTGTTATGACATAGCGGTTCTAATTGAAGTTATATAAAAGATTAATGTTGTTTAATGACGGAAATTGATGTTTAACCAGATTCAAAACAAAATAACTTTCGGGTCTTGCGTTTATTCTGTTACAGTATATTCTTTTTATAAGTGAATATTTTCCAAACAGCTCTTTAATAATTTAGTAGAGCCATTCGTATATAACTCGTGCACTATTCCTATAATTGTAAGTTTGGTAACAGCAGACACAACAATTTTGATCATAATGTAGACAGTCAATGTTAATTCAGTAGTATGTAGGCATCCAATGAAGGTACCACGTCATTTCATGCGTGATATTTATTTCATCTTTGTGAAGTTGTTAGAGAAACATTATAAAAAAATGGCCAGCTGTATATATATGTATGTGAAATAGTATCTATTAGTAATATTTCAACTGCTACCTACTTGGGATACAATTAATATTGTAGTGTCTGTATTAATTACATTATAATCTATTCCAGCTTAACAGCATTCAAGCATTGAACCAATATGCATGCACATGCAAAATAAACATGTAATCTCAGTTTGTGTTTATTATTCCATCCCTGTCAAGACACAGCGAACTGCTGGAGAATTGTAGCGGCTTACTCGCGCAGTCACGTTAGTACTCGCTGCCATTGCTTCCAGTCATTTCGATGCTCTCGAGGACTAGAAGCCAACTTTTTTGTGACACACCTTTGGTTCGCGCGAGCAGCGGGAGATGTACTGCGGTGTTGTTTATAACTGATGGGCGCGTCAGTCGCTGTTCCCCCGACGGTTTTAGGATGAAAATTTCGGTCGTCATCGGCGCCATCTGATATTCTCATTTCGAGCTCATTTTCGTTATTAGTAACCCTGCAAATGGCACTCACGACGAAAACTGCAAATTCTCGTTGGCGCTGTCTTCGATTTTTATTTAATGTAACACATCGAACAAAAAGGTCTTCGAGGTACTGAAGTGTTTGTACGGCTAACATGTCAACCTGACTTCAGGACCAGACATAGGGTCAAACCATAGATATAGTATGTACAAGATAAACAGAGTCAGATGAAAAGCGAAACCAAAAAAATAAAATCTATGTGTGAGGGAAATTGTCCATGTGTTAGTTAAAAAAGTGTTGTTAAAAAGTCCATGTTCAGTATCGATATCGATACTTGGTGAACACAATAAGAAACAAGATTAAAGGGTTGTTGCCGTTGTTGTTTATATTGAACTGTTATAAAAACTGGGCAAAATACATGCTTGCTTATACAGAATACTATCTAGGTTAGCCACTAACGAACCATACGATAGGAAGTGTACATGAAGTGTTTCATGGAAGTGTTTCATTCTTACAGGCACAAATAAATTAGGTATAGATCCTTTCATTAGGATTCGTAGATGTTTTATTAGTATGCAGTAGGTATTTCAATACGAAATGATTACTACATATTGTAGAGACCATCCATCTCTGTTTAAAATTCGAATTCATTTTTCTCTTAATACAGAATTATTTGGGCATCTGTAGGTACATAAACATTACAAATTATTATTTACACAACAGAACAATTTGCTGGTGAGCAGAGCACTCATGTATTCAAGACACTGTAAAACTAATAAATGCAAACAATATGACATTCCTAAACCTACTCAAAGTAATAAAACATCAAAACTCTCCGAAACATTTTGAAAAACAAAGGCTAATATAATAAACATGCAACTTAAGGTACAGTTTAGATGAACACATCTTCTCAATACTAACTTAAATCTATTTAAACAAAACTTGAATAAATAAGTTTGTATTCATGCCATGATGTCACTATAAAAAGATTAAGTTTTATCGATACTCCTGACGTCACCGCTTTGTCAAGCCCTAGCGTAAACAAGCAATTTTCTCTTTTACATTATATTTTAGCAAATTCTGTTTAAATATACGAAATATACTTTTATAAAACAATGGAAATCAATATACTATTGTAAGAATATTTTTCTGAGCCGATTACTAGCAGAAATTTGTCAAAATATGGTTCGAAACAATCCAAGGACAAAATTGTATTTACCTATGAAACATGTATTTATTGGGGTTATTTCGTCTTGTAACGTCACATTCACTCACAGAATAAGCCAACATAGTTGCATAATTAATATTATCAATTTAAATCTAAAGATTATTATTTAAATGCAAGAAATTCACCGCTGTGTAAAACAGAAGGGACGCTATGGACCCCTTCTCGCGAAAAAAATGACATATTGGTACTTCATTCACTCTCTCTTTTTCTCTTGGGCGTTTAGTACTTGATTTGGTTTTCTCGCTCGCACCCTTCGTGTATCTTTTTGCGTAGCAAAAAAAATTCTAAATCTATGGGTCAAACTGTTTACTGTTGCACTGAACTAACATTTTTTATTTAATAATTATTTATTTATTGACACACACAAGTTACAACAAAGAAACATTTTGCACAACGAGATATGATAAACTTGTTACAAAATTTAAGTGGCAATGGGCCCCAAACTAGGCACAGCCTGTATCTTGGAGGCCCAGAAATTGTAAGGAGGCAGATTGAGTGTTCAATGTTACACAGCACAAAGTTACTAATTGGGCATTAAAAACAATATTTAAATAATAATAAAGGAAGCAGTCCGTGTTCCGACAACAAACACTGATAGGCAATATGAGTGGCATTGGTGGTATTTTCGAGAAGGTCAATTCATGTCACCCGTCACTGGCAAAACTAGTAACTACCTACATGATGATTGCCTCTTTGGTGTAGTGGGTGCAAGCGCTATTGCTGAGTATGAGCTCCTGTCCTGGGTTGGGCAATGTTGGGTTTTTCCATCTGGACTTTTATCAGTAGCAACCCAGTCTGGATTTGTGCTCATCAGTTTATGGCAATAGGCTCTCCTCTCTATTACATGGAACTTGAATATAACGGGCGAAATGTGGGTGTACTATAGATGCACGTCCGCCCCACCCTTCGGGGAATACCGGTGTGATGTTGTGTTTCTGTTATGAAGAACCTAAGTAGGTAATTAAAGTAAAGTAAATGCTAGATGATCTCAGTAGAGCTTCCGATTGTGTGAATTTTTAATATTTAAATCGTTTGTGAGGAAATTCTCGAAAAACGCCTTTCAAGTTCTTTTTCTTTTTTACAATGTTTTTCCACACTAGGAATTTCTTCCTGTATCGTGGGTGCGTTTACAAACATTTAATCTCATATACACAAGACACCCAGATCTGGAAGAACTATCTACAGATAGTTCTGTACTACAGATTGGTCTGTATTATGATTTTATTGAATAAAAAACAACGTTATTTAATGAAAAATTTATTTACGAAGATCCTCACTTGAAATACCATATTTCTTTTTCAATGCATCTATCTCCTCCTGTTTCTTCTCAATATCCATGCCTTTGAAGGCTTTGTTGGACCTGTAGTACAATACTACGAGATACCTATTGCAAACGTTAAAACCTGACAGATGATCACATGCGTTTTTGGCATCAAATATGTCTTCATATACTATAAAAGCAGTGCCTCTTGTCTCCGGAGTATTTCCTCTGCAAAAAGAAAGTATTTGGAATTATTGTCAACTCATTATTAAGCCACCTTTGTCTGTGCGTCGTACGGGGGGGGGTTATATATGAACAAAATAAAGGAATGTTTCGGATACAGAGCAAGATGGTGGTGTGTGAGGTACATTAATAAGATGTGAGTCATGTGACTGGTTTCAAATGGTGGCAGCTTGCATTGTTGACACCAACATGTGTAGAGAGACATGTTGGTTTAAGCTGTTAGTAAAGAGCAATAATTGTAAGGGTATGATTTAAGCTGTCACCAATTTAATTCATTTTGTGTTTCTTAAATAATAGGGTTTGCCCTCAAAATAGTAGATTTGTCACCAAAATGTAGTCACCAAACAATATAAAATCAATTCCACAATAAATTACCGAAAATCATGGAGATATGGGGTCAAGTACCAAATAAATGGTTTTGTATGTATTATAATAGGTTTGTCCTAATAGTATTTAAGCAAACTAATTTAAAGAGATCACCAATAAATCATATATTAGGTCACTAGAAAATTTCATAAAGTTAGATTGGTGTATATGCAACAGAGTCGACGGAGCCCCGCTGTGCGAGGCTCCTATTTCTGAATGCAGGGTCTAAAGTAACCTAACACGAAGGAGATGACGGGAGCTGAGTTCGCTCGCTTTGCTCGCTCACTACAGCTTCCGTCATCTCCTTCGAACCTAACCTGTCCGAGACGGGGTGCCCTAAGCTCCCGAGCTCGCTTCGCTCGCTCTTGGACCGATTCATTGACCATAATTTGTTATTTTAATGTTGACATTTTCATTAAAATTATAAATTGATGTATTAAATTAGTAACGAATACTATTATTTTAATAACTGAACGAAATAAAATGTAACAAATAAAAAGGAGTCGCAGTCAGGGATCGATAATCGATTTATTTGGTGACAGATCTACCATTCTGAGCACCAAGCTATTATTTAAGTAATAAAACTATTGTTATAAGAACGAAGTTTATATTCATGTAATGCACTACAATTTTATTGGTAATCCATCTCATATTTTACACATTATATTAACAATAATTTGGTAATTCATACCTGGGAACACTCTTTGTTTATCTGAGAACGAAAATATTTCGTGGCGATAGATCTATTTATTAGGTGATACAACTTGATGACAAATATAAATTTTGGTGACAAAAAATATAGTTCCCTAATTGTAATCGAAATAATTAAAATCTACTGCAGTGACCTGTTTTTAGGGTTCTGTACCCAAATGGTAAAAACGAGAACCTATTACTAAGACTCCACCATAAAAATTATTTGTGGTGACCTGTTTTTAGGGTTCCATACCCAAAGGGTAAAAATGGGACTCTATACTAAGACTCCACGGTCTGTTAGTCTGTCACCAGGCTGTACATCAAGAACCGTGATAGCTACAGTTGAAATTTTCACAGATGATGTACTTCTGTTGCGGCCTCAACAAATACTAAAAACAGGATAAAATTAATATTTAAATGGGGCTCCCATACAACAAATGGTACGTGTTTTTCATAATGGTATGGGTTTTTATTTATTTCTACTTCTTGTGGCGTCACGCGTAACTTCAACGCACTATATCATCCACTAGTTAATTTATCAAAAAATATTGGACACGTATTTATTATTTCTACTTTTTGTGACGTCTCACGAAACTTCATTGCACTATATCATCCAAATTATTTGTTTATGTTACTGAAGAAAAAATGAATTTTCAATATTTTTTAGTAATCTAACTGATGGACTAAATAGATTTCTTTATCAATATCCCTATTGCGCCATGGTATGTTTGATCCTATGAGGCTGGCATATTTGGCAAGATTTCACTGAAGCTTCAAAATAAGGTTATAAAATAACATAATATTGTTGGACTACTTACACACGTATCTGTCGAATTGCACCATATTTGCCAAAAATATCGTACATTTCTTCAGCTGATATTTTGTATGGTAAATTTCTCACATAAAGTATTCTGTTGACTTCAGGTGGTAATCGAACCTAGAACAGAAAATGAAATCGGTTTATAAGAATATTGCGCATTATGTTATAACTTTAAAGTAGTTTGTTTTATGCTATTATGTACAGAACCAGAAGTGTTGCTGTATTAATAGCTAAATACCAAAGCTTAAATACAGTGTATTTGAACATTCACAGGGAGTATGATGTACACTAGGGTCATTATGGATATGAAATATCAGTTTTGAAATATGAAAATATACCAGTGTATCCAACAGTTTTAGTTACAGATATTATAATTTTAAGGATTTGTATAATCAATTATGGATGTCACGGGCCAAATCTTTTTTCAGGCCAAACTAGTTTGAACTAGGCCAGTTTGGTTTATCCTACATTTGTCAGTAGGTTTATACTAAATTAAACTGGCCTTTACCCACAAACAAGGATAATGAACGAACATCAACCTTCAATGTTCATCCATTATCCCTGTTTTCTGGTGACGGATCCATTAAGGTGTATATATTTCCCAATGTTAATGCAGTACTGGCTGTGTGCCCGCTCGGAAACAGAATATCAATATTGAACCTCCTTTTTGACAGTTTTGTTTGCAAAATCTTATTATATGTATTTACATATGCTATTTCAGTTATGAAGAAATTCTAGCTATCAAATTTTCCATTACCAAATATTTTTAAACATTTAAGTTGTTTTGGAGGAATATCCAAAAGTAGCGAAAAAATATTGTGTCATTAATTATTTTTTAAAGCAAAACTATTTGTTATAGGAAAAAACCATGTTTCACAAAGAATGTACAGTAAATACATATTTTTTTCAAACCTTTTAACCTAGCCGTTACTAAGGAGTATGCTTTAGAAAGTTACCATTTTACGGCACTAAAGCGGTTGTAGGCCCTTAAAGCAGTACTGTAAATGTGATATGTACATTACCTCCAATAGCAAAAGACCCGTTAAAAGGATCCTGGAAATACTGATGATCTGGGTCAACCAGCTGGTTTCAGAGAAGGTTTTCAACTACTGATCAAATCTGATGCATGGCATAAAACAATTTACAGAATGCCAAAAAACAGGAAAAACTTATATTTGCATTTGTATAGTTAAACATTTGATTCTTTAAACAATGATTTGCTTTAGAGTCTCTAATCCAGTAGAGAATGCCAAAAATTTGTATGCATGATTAAAATATATACCTATGTGAATACCACAGTACAAAAAAAATTTGAATCAGGCTGCAAAGAGTTTCCAATAAATATAGGTGTGAGGCAAGGCGACCAGCTATTCTCAAAACTTTTTCTTAGAAAGCATATTCAGGGATCTTAAGTGGGAGAATTATGGCATGAATGTCAATGGCAGGCAAAACATTTAAGAATTGGGGATAAGTCCTCCTAAGAGCTGACAAGGCTAATAAGCTCAGCAATGATATGTTAGACTATTTATACTTAGGACAATTTTATTAATATCATGCAGAGATCAAACAGACAATAGATAGAAAAGTGTCTTGTGTTTGGCAAAGATACTGGTCCCTAAAAGAAATGCTTTCCTGTGACAAACAAAAAACAAGTGTTTAACTTTTGTATCTTGCCATGTCTCATTTAAGGATGCCAAATTTGAGCATGCAGTCAGAAATGTCTTCCAAAACTGAATGTGTCAAAAAGAAAATTGAAAGAAGTATGTTGGATGTGACGCTATAAGACCTCAAAATAATAATCAGAACATAATATTACAAAATAAGAAAAGTGGAAGACATACTAAAAAGAATAAGACGAGAAATGGGGCCTCGGGAGGCGCGTAGAACGATGATGACGCGATTGAAGGTTAATATAATATATGCTTGCTGAAGGCGTTGGAATCGCCAACCCGTCTTCAGCAAGCATAGTGATTTATGCTCTAACGTGGTGATTATTTATTGTTAATCACGTTGGCTTCCGTATTATTGTTAAACAATTACTAATATCCAAATTTTTTTAGGTACTTACGTTAGCTCGTCTTTGGAGGGCTAAAGCCATACTTTACAGCAATTCTATTTAACTTAATATATAGAAGTTGCACAATAAAGTGCCAGCTTTTAATCCTAGCGGAGCGCCGACTTCTTTTCTATGTTGACGCACTGATCACAGTATTTATCGAAACTAACTTACGAAGTATGAAAATTATCTTGGTACAGCAAACAGAGATACTAATAACTTGTATGTTATGTTGTATTGTATTATCCTGTTCTGTTCTGACTGACTGAATTCCACGAGTTCACAAGCGTGTAAATTAAAATTATATTGTTTGTCGTTTGTCAACTTGACAAGACGAAGCGAAGCGCAGAGGCAGACAGAATAGGTAGACAGGAGACAGAATATAAATGAATTGTCTATTGACTCAGACCACAGATAATTATATACTAGTCAGAAACACTGAGCTGACTGGCTGAGTGAGTGAGCTGTGGTGTTGCCAGATTCCCAAATCGCCTAAAATTTCGTCGAATTTTCGTAAGAAGCATAGAGTGAAAGACATTTTTTTTCTTCGATAGGCTCGCGTTTGACCACTATCTCGCCTGATGGTAAGCGATGATGTGGTCGACGGTGAAGCAACCTAAGTGCTTAGAAGTAACCTATTCACTCTTGACTTAAATACCCCAAGGTTGTAGCTATCAGGAAACAAGGACTCTGGCAGGGAATTCTACCCCTTAGCTGTGCGCACACTGAAAGTATTCACAAAACGCTTTGTACGTATGGGTGGGATTTCCATCGGTGGCATTGCCGTTCGCCTTGTTATCCGATGATGGAAAGGGCTAGGCGGAATCAAATTGTGCAGTTCCATCGCACACTCCCCGAAATGTAACCAGTGCATCGTTGCCGATAAGCCGAATAGGCTCTTTTTTGCGAATAAAAAAAGACGCCTGGGTCTTAGCAGAATTGAAACTGACAAGATTGGCATCGCCCCATTCGGAGACTGCCTCCAAAGACAGGTTCAAGCGGCCAACCATGGCCTCCCGGAGAGACCAGATCTCAGGCCCAGTAGCACGTGCGCCGGACACATATCTCTCAACAACCGTGCTGTCGTCTGAAAAGTTCAGTGTGCAACTAGCACTCATAAAATGTTTGTAATTGTTTTGCTTCTCCAGTGTTGCCAACAGCAAAACAGCTCTCTACCAGTGTTTTAATAATTAAACGATGTAAAATTTATTACATGAAAAGATTTAATGGAGCGTAAAACTTAACCACCTCGAATATAGACTTATTCATAGACAAGTCAATCTTTTTTTTTTAATGTTTCGATACATAAATCAACCAGATTCAACTACTAAAATCAAAGAACTTATAGGTATTTCACTAAAACCACCAGAAAACCACTGACCAAAAATTGTCCTAGACTCGTAACCACAGAAATTTCCACAAAAAAATAGTATATTTTTACTTAAGAAAACTGTTCTATTAGTATAAAAGTTTTCAGTTTTTTTTTTAGTATGCTTTAATAATACGTAACAAAATAAAAATAAATGAACACACCATTTGCAGAACAAATTAACATTAATAGATAAATCAACGTACAAATGGGGATGTGAACGCAAAGCTGAGCGCAGATGTCGCTGGCGGCGCAATGGCTGCTGTAAAATCATTTTTGCTTTGTTTACATCACGTTTTTTTGTGTGTTTAAACTTTCCTTATTATTATATTACTCTTTGGTTTAAACCGGTCTACCATCGATAATGATACATGTATTGTCCCTGGAAGCTTAAAGAATTGAAAGACGAACTTTTGTAACGAGTTATTTCTTACTTGACTCATGGTAGGAAAATTTTCAACAAATGAGCGAACATTAATGTGTTTGTATTATTTACGTTTTAGGTTAGAAGTTTTATTTTATTTTCGGCAATTAAATCCCTCAAGCTTCTGAAGGCCAAGCATTCCTGCTGTAGAACTTTATCAATACGTTAATAGCTCCACTATATCACCAAAGATTACCAAGAAACATAATCAGAGTTACTTTGACAGGTAGGTACATAAACTATAACTATGTATAGCTTTTGCCCAGTTTTTTTAGCGTGGTATCTTTGGGAAACAAATGAACACCGGGGTTGTTAAATCCTGGTACAGCACACAGAGAAATATTTCGAGAAAATTAAAATTTACTGAATGAGAGCTTTCAATAGCCATAGCGACGATGCGCCACCTATCGTGAAAAAATGGCAGTTCACATCCCCATTATTTAAAAACAAAAAAAATAAAATAAGCCTTTATTCAGACACATTTTGACACAATTATTTTACTTAAATTATGACTCCTAGTGAGTCGACATCGACAACTTGGTCTGTTTGCCCATGTTTGGCATAGACCAACTGCTACGCCACTCCCAGGTGCGTAAAGTGCCTGGGTGATCATGGCACTAAGGACTGCACCCGTCCTAAAGACCGCTCGGAATGCACGGGGTCTCCCAGCTGCGTGCTCTGTGGCCAAGTAGGACCCGCCCTCTACCGGGGTTGTCCAAAAGCCCCCAAATTAGCACCTAAAGCTAATAAACACGTCAACGCACACACACAGCGCGAAGCCCCCACCACCACCACGAGGCTTCTCTCCTCACAAGCCCCTCCAAGACTTGCCCCTCAGAAGACTTCTCCATGAGGTAAACTGAACCAACAAAGGGTGGCTTCTTAGTTAAGCTTCTTAAGTCTTACTCCCAGACCATTCCAGCGTTGATGGCCCATCCTATCGCAGCGTCAATTCCAGTCCCCTTCCAAGTGGCCCCAGCGGCCCCCATGCCCGCACAAAGCCCGAAGGTGGCTCCCACCACCGTCGCCGCCAAGTGCCGTCATATCTGAGCCTTGCTGAAAATATAATCAACGTGTTTTTCATTTGGATGACCCCTCAGGCCCGAGCTCTGGATGCAGAAATACGGAATGCAGCCTCACTCACCCCCGCTTGATGCAGCGCCCTCTTCTCGAGGTATGAATATATAAGCATAACCAGGAACTTGATAGCCTTGTCTAAAAGTTGGCGTTATCTAGTCAGTCGCCTCATTCCTATTGTTTTGGTCAGATTATAAATCAGCTAATTGGCAAAATTAATAAAACACACCACGAGCAGTTTAGAGTTTATTTTTGTTTTGCACAATATGACTAGTGATGATTTTCGTCTTCAACAGTAAATCGCCGCGACTTTTGCCTGTATAATATTAAAGCGCATACAAACAGGAGTAACAGAAGTACTATTGTGACTCCACACATCGCAAACACACCACCCCGAAGTCGATTTTCACCTAGAATAAAACGAACGGTCATAATTATTAACAAACTTTACTCGACACATACATAATCACAACAGGTAATGAGGCAATAATATGTATCAGGAACTTAGGCCTTTTTTTTGTTTGGGATAGTCTTTGTCCCAGGTAGTCACGTTAAAATTTGGTGAAGATCTTATTGAAAAACTTCGAAAATATACATACAACGTAACCTTTTAGCACTTTGAATCAGTTTTCTTTATACCATTCTGAACGAAATAAGCCTTTCTGGTAGAAAAGTGGGTCAATCAAGAGATACTGAAACTAATATAAAAGAGCGAGCGAAGCGAGCTCGAAATTTTTTAAACCCAACCTCAGACATTAGCCTTCTTTTTGACAATTCATACAGAAATTGAATAGATCTCATCACGCGTTATCTGTTGTGATTGGTTATATGAATTTTCAACAGCCAATCACAGCAGATAACGCGTGCTTGACAATTTGTCACATTATTTCTGCGATAATTTTGAGCTGAGAAACTCGGGGTTAATCTGTCAGTGAGATTATCAAATAATATTGAACATGTATTTTTTGCTTTATCAAGTCAATAAAAAATTAGAAAGATAGAGCCCATCAAAGTTTAGGAGTAAGGGATTGTGACTTGTGAGTAAAAAGTGTACCAACAAGTGAAGTTACACGAAATTTCAACGCACTGTTTCGTCGTCATTTTATGTTTACGTGACAAAAAAAGAGAAAAACACGTTTCCAATATATTTTAATGCCTTCCTGAAGAACAAAAAAAATTGTTCGTCTTTCGTTTGTTTAGAGAAAATGGGCGCAAGATCGAGCGAATCGAGCACTAAATCTACGCGTGATACTCGTATAATAGGTACCATAGCTTTTTTGTCCATCCAAGTTAGAGATTCCCAGAGTGCGGGGCCCAGTTGCATTTGCTACACCCACTTCGTAGTTAATCTGGCCCTTATAAATGACATATAATAACTAAACAAATATTGAGTAGATCACTGGTTAGCCCTTAATTTATCTGTTAGGTCCTAGGGACTCCGCGCAAAGAATCATATTGATCTAGAAATTTAAATATCGCAGTTTTGTTTTCTTGCGTGCTAGTACCTACCTGAAGTTACGTGTCAGACACGGGTTGAAGAGGACGGGTGCCTGCGCCTTACGTTTCGGTGAGTAATTATGTCTAAGGAGTCCACTGGACTCATAGGGGGTATTTATTTGTATAATTCTTAAATAAAGTAATCGCAAACGTTGACCATAACATACCTGTATATTCAATTTACTGTGACATGACTCAAACCTTTGACTACGTATATCATAATATCTTGCTTAGTAAGTTAGAAGCTTACGGAATAAGAGGAAATATCTTACACCTTATAAAATAATAAACAATATGTGGAAATATCACATATGGATACAAAAAGTAAGAACGAAAGGGTTTATCGGTCGCGTGATAGTACAATCACATATGATGTGCCACGGGGAAGCGTGCTTGGCCCGTTTCTATTTATAATGTATTTAAATAACCTGCCAAATTAAATTATGATAATGACGTTACAAGTACTATACACTCAATAATACAATGGCTAAATAACATTAATTTTAAGATAAATATTCACAAGACCAAATTAATAACTTTCAACCAACGCAAAAATTTGAAGCTATTAAAAAGGAATTTATAGCATGGGTGTAGATAAAAGGCATTTAAAGAACTTTCTCGTAAGAAAAGCCTATTATAATGCTGGTTAAAAAATAGTTGGTTAGTCAATCCGCTGCGACAAAATGCCGAGTATGTAGTACAAGACTGGCCCAGATGTGTTGATAAGGAATCCAACTATGAAGAGCGAGAGCAACAAAGTTGACCACAACACGTAATAGTGCCAAACGAATTTTGAAGATGGGAGCATACCTTCCGATCATGACCTGGATTCAGAGTGCTCACCTGACTAAAGCCACGTGGAAGCACAGGACTTAGATGAGGATGCAAGGAGTTTAGATGTGAATGCAGAATGCTGTATGAAGATAAGGAGTAATCGCTGCACGTTTTTAGTGTTCCGTACCCAAAGGGTGAAAATGGGATCCAATTACTAAGAATCCACTGTCCGTATGTCTGTCACCAGGCTGTATCTCATGAACCGTGATAGCTAGACAGTTTAAATTTTAACAGATGATGTATTTCTGTTGCCGCTATAACAACAAATACTAAACACAGAATAAAATAAACATTTAAGTTGGGCTCCACTACAACAAACGCGATTTTTTTTGCCGTTTTTGCGATAATGGTACGTAACTCTGTGCGCGAGTCCGACTCGCACTTGGGCGGTTTATTTTTTCAATCGCCTAATTTACCATCTTATGCAATGTAATACAAATTGTTAAAAATAATATATTAAAAATAGACCAATTTTTGATCTTTTGCTTTACCGTATCACATATACAAAAAAACAATTTGGTCTCTTTGTGGTGATCAATCTCTCTTCTCTTTAAATCCCTTAGTATAATTAGATATAACAATAATTTTTATATCACTCTGAATCGCAACAAAATACGTGTCGAAATCAAAATCGCCGACAAAAATCTGAGAACTTTTCGTCATGGGTGTCATTTTCATAGATTTTTTGGTCCTGAATTGCGAATATGGGACCAAAATGAAAATCCAAGGTGGCGCCGACTAAAATTGGCGAAATTCAAAATCAAATTTCTAGATGGCGCCAACCGAAATTTCTGAAACTTTCGTTATGTGTATCAGTTTCATGGTTTTTAGGGTCGCTAATTGCTAATATGGGATTAAAATGAAAATCCAAGGCACCGAATGAATTTTCTAAAATTTTCGTCATGGGTGTCATTTTTAAGGTTTTTAAGGTCGCTTTTTATAAATATGGGGTAAAAATCAAAATCCATGATGATGCCGACCAAAATTTCTGAAAATTTCGTTATGGATATTGTAATAACGAATATGGCGTTGAAATTAAAGTTCAAGATGGCGCCAACAAAGTTTTACCAAAATACACATAAAGTTGCGTTTTCCGAATTTGTAACAGCCCTCTTAACAAGACGGTTACATAAATAAAACGTAATTTAATATAAACGCCTATTAGTATAATGTTTCTAAGTACAACAAACTATTTTTAAAATAAGTATTTGCTTTTATTTTAAACAAAATCAATTATTAATAAGATAGGAGTCCCATAAGGAGACGCAGGATCGATAGGGGCATTTGACATTTCGTTAATAGTATGACGCATGGATTGGCACCAGTCAGCTCCACCATTATGAAGGGAACCAAATGATCCAACACATGTGCCACCATCAGAGACATTTGAGAGAGTATGGCCGTTTACGAATAAGCAGCGTTTCTATTAGGTGTATTGTATAGTGAATGCCATTAGTATGTTAATAGTTTCAGGAATGTCCAAATGTGATACACATACGAAGTCGCACCAAAAGGATTCTTTTTTACCATTTTGTTACGGAACCCTAAAAATAACAACTACGCCCATTTGGCATACCTACCTTTGTTATCCGTCAGTTTTCCTGTTTTCTCTGCAGAATTCAAAAGATTGTATAGCTGTGGCAAATATTGAAGCCAAAATTTTACATCTCTGTTAGCGCTGTGGTAGTTATCGTGGGGAGTTCTTGCATCGCGGATGTCATATATGTTAACGTCACCCGTCTTGTATGGCTGCCATACGCTTTCTTCTCCCGGTGATCTGTGGTAGGTATAGCAGAACTACATAATTATTTTAATCAAATTAAGACTGGACTCAGAGGCAGAAAAGTGCTGACTTTAGATTGGTCGACTAAACTTGCACTTTCACACGTTAAAATACCTTCTAGAATTTATAAACATACCTAATTTAGTACTGTGAAAACGTGAAAGTGACGAAATGTTTAATGTAGGTAATGTATGAAAAGTACCTATTAGAAATTTTAGATTTAGAAAAAGCAACAAACCCAAATTTAATGAAGTTGATAAGATGCCTTCGTAAAAGAAACGATGCTTGTTTCTCGTCTTGAGTGGCAGGTCGACGAGCTACTTGGAGCATCAAGGCATCTCCCAACAGAGACACTAAATCGGAACCGTGGACAGCCCCTGTTAAAATAAAATACAAATTTAGTAATTCACAGATTTATTAAATGTTAATGAATGTTTTATTGAATTGAACTACGAAACACCATGAATTCGTATGAACTCGTGGACTCGCGCACCATGGGATTCCAAAGGAATCATCAATTTAAACATGTCACTTTAAAACCATAGACTTCTTACAAGTTTGCCTGTAAGTAAAAACCATTTTTTGTAGTTTTTTTTTTTACTTTAAGTCTCAGAAGTTTAAGTCGAGATAAGGGGCCGTTCAAATATTACGTAAGCAGAGTTATTACAATTATTTACCCCCCCATCCCCCTTGTCAGCAAAAGTAAGCAAAGCTCTTACCCCCGCCCCCATGCTTACGTAAACATTTTTCAATAATAAATGTATTTTTTTACGTCTACTCGCTATAGTATCCAAACGAAACAATACACTGACAGAGGAAATTTAGACAAGTGAAAAGCGCGCAGTAACTCCCCTAATCGGTTCTAAAGCAGGTGCCTAAACGTATGCATTATTTGCGGGAATCCCCGAAAATGCGTTTCGTTTTCAAGCATAGACAATGTGAGGGTTGCCATTCGTGTAAAAAAGTAAATAACTACCGATGACGTAATCATCATCTAGACTCCCCTACCCCCCATGTCATCCAAAATAAGCAAAACAAAGACCCCCCCACTCCCCCATAGTGCTTACGTAATACTTGAACGGCTCCTAAGAGGGCGGAGGTAGGTATGGTCTACTTCAGGTCTACTTTCATAATTTTAAAACTAGCTATTTTATTATAATAAATAAACTGGGAAAATAGGCACTTCATGAACGAAGTTCGTCACGCCTTTTCTTAAAGTCACAACACAAACATTTAACTAACACTATGTAAACAAGTATGGTCGGCTAGTGCTTGATGATAATATCCGAAGTTCCGAACCGCCGGACGGAACCGAAGGCCTGGCGAGGATGCTTAACGTTTTTTCGTTACATGACTTTTCTACCAGGCTACTCCTAATGCAAGCCACGTTTAAGAACTTCGTGCCAAAAATATTTGCGATTATTAATTTTCTAATTGGCATTTCTTTAACCTCATATAAAAAATATACATGTAGGTATGTACGTTACGCGTCCGTATTTGGGTCACAGAATTGCATGTGAGAACCAAATTTCAACTGAATCGGTGCTGTAGATTAAGTTGTTCCTAGTTATAACTATTCTCATTTGACACTACTTTCATTAATGGCCATCGACCGCCCAAAAGTTTCCATTCTCCTTTGTACTACTGAATATTTATCAGAGACCCTTAAAATTCTTATAACAGGACTATCTTAGCTGGATTGTATACGTAACAAGTAAACCTGTGAAATTGTACTGCCGTCCCTCTAAGTCAGCTCCTGCAGGTTGTGAGTATCTGTAAACATACAAGCGGGCCACCCTCCTTGCCAAGCGAGCTGCTATCAGTGCGATCCCCGCGTTCCATTTTGCAGATGATTCCACTCGGCCCAGGGACTCAATATGACTAAGAACCTCAATTACATTTCTTGTTTTATCTTTCCAATATTCCCAACGTACTGCTTCCGTCATCTGTGAATCAAGTTGTAATTAGCAATCTCCATTACATATATAATTATATATATGTATAATTCTCCAATTTATACTTAAACGATTCTTAATTTACCATGGGTAAAGTTTCTGATCGGTCCAAAGAAAGCAGCTGAAGGCTTTCAGGTATAACTTTATAATTAGCATACTCTGATGCGTATATTTTGCCTTGTTTCATTAATTCTTCGTATTTGATATCTAGAATATAAAATGGAACTCGTTATAATATAACATGACATCACGCCTTTTTGGTAATTTACGTGAATACAACACACAATAAGAAAACACAACCATGGACCAAGACTTGCGAAAAACGTCCCCAGGTGGGTCCCGACTGCTCAGCGGTCGGGGACGCCCACCCCGTTTCGTCAGGCTTCCCTCCGTACTTTGGATTGGACAACAAACGTCTTCAGTCTGTCTCAGACAACAACGATAACCAAACGCGCGATATTCGGACAACGATTATTTTCGGGGTTGGAGTCCGATGCCGCACCTGGCGCAAAGGGTTCACAGAGCTCAGAGCGCGAAGTGGTGGGGGCTACTGCGAAGAACCTAAGGTTTTTGTAAGAACCTAAGGTTCTTCCGGAAGCGCCCCTAATCGGGAGATGGCCTGGGGTCGTCCTCCGATGATGGCTGAGACTCAGGACTGGGAAGGGGGGATTACCGCCCAGAAGGCTGTCTAGCAAACCGAGAGGCTTGCCGCGGCGGGGCGCCACCCCGTATCGTATATTGTATTGAAATATTATTTACTGCAGGGTTTTGAACCCTTTAGTTGAGCTGAGCTGAGCATTGAGTTAGTGTAAAAGAAGTGAACGTGAAAAAAATACTAACTTTTGCACAATTACGTAGGTAACATGTAAAACATTCAGTAAAAAAAAACAGAGAATTATGCTGATAATTGACTAACTTTGCCGACCGTGCTTTCAGCAGTACGAGGATAATTAATTAGAAATACATTTTTCAACACACTTGCTCATAAAGTGGCTCTAATTTCACCGCAATTAGGCACATAATGACACTTGAGGTATAGAGCTTTTTTATTGTATTGGTTGAGTTGCTTTGTTCTTAAAAAAAGTTTCGATACAAAAAAGATCTTGCTTAATAGTACAAATAAATGAATGTACCAATTGCTTGCTCATTTCATGCAACTTCGTATTTAAATAGATAATTTCAACTTGTACGTGTTTAATAAATAAAACTTTCACTCAAATATACCTTTTGTTTTATCTGTAATAAAGAAAAGTTGAAATTCGCTATTTTATACGTGGCAAAAACACTATCCGCGAAAAAAAAAGAAACCTCATTATTTTAGTCTATGGCCGATCCTCATTGTTAGATGCGTGTATAGGAAAACTGATTAATTTTTCCCGCCATTGCGGAAAATTTTTCACAACTCGTTTTCTCTGTTGAAATTACAATTTTTAGTATTATTTTCTTCACAAGTGTGTTGAAAAACGTCGTATGATTCACGTGTGTATTGATAATTACCGTGCTCGGCTCTCTTAAGACCCTCACCTAACGGCGGGTCTTAATGGCGCCTCAGCGGTTATCACCAACATTACACACTTGGACCATAATGTACTATTAATTTAAAGTACCGTTATAATTTAAAGCTTCAAGGTCCGTGGATCCGATAACTGCGTCAATTTGGATATTAGCTTGTGTAGATGTTGACAATGCCACCAGCAATGAATTTGGTAGAAATTGTTCAGATTTTGGTAAAAAGACATCAGATATTGGTTGCATAGCTACGCTCCAGGTGTTGTTCTGGAAGAGTAAGTTCCATTACAGTTAAAACTGCTCATTTTCAAATAATTGTGTTGTCTATAAATTTCACATAACCTTGTGTAGATATTTTACATACCGAATATAATGACATAATATCTGACAATGGCCGTTCCCGCATACAATGTAGGATTTCATGATCTGTGCCACTGTTACATCTGAGTAAATTTGCAATTTCACGAGATATCCGTTCTACTTCAGAGGCTTCTACAACGCTTTGTTCATCTATTGCCCTCCAGATATCAAAAGGCGACATTATAATTGCCCTTTGAAATAAACCTGTCAATGAAAAAGTTAAATAAATGTAAATATAAAAAAAAATCGTTGATTTCAGACAGTCTCAGTGTAGTTCGTTCGCAGATTTGTGGCATACTAGCTTAGCTTCTGCCAGCGCCTTCGCCAGCGTGTAAAGTGTTTTCTTATTCCAAGGGAACATTATACCGGGATGAAAAGTAGCATGTGTGCAGTGTGCTATTCCAGACTGTAATCTATCTCTGTCCCAAATTTAATCCATATTCGTTAAGCCGTCCTGACGTGATTGATTAACAAACATACATCCATCCATCCAAACTTTCTGTTTTATAATATTAGTAAGAAGTAAGATAAAATGCGATATAGTAAGATAGTAAGAAATTAGATAAGATGGGTATATTCACGTAGAAAGCTGGTATTTGGAGCAGGTTTGCTGGCACGAACTGACGCCAACCGAATCATAATAGTGTTTGTCGACACTGAACTGGTTTTTAGATACAAGCTCGTACAAAAAACATGTAAACTGCAAGCAAACCGCCAGCTAGCCAGACGCTTTCTTCGTGAATGTATCCTATTGCACTGTAGTATCTCACCGATAGATCGAGGCGATGTCATATGATGCAATACACTGTCAGCACCAGCTGAATGACCAAGCAACGTTATTGCGGTAGGGTCTCCACCAAATGCGGCAATATTGTCTCGCACCCACAGAAGAGCTAGGTACTGATCCAACAGTGCAAGATTACCGCGAGCCGATAAAGAACGTAGCGTGAAAAAGGCAAGCAAGTGTAGGCGATACATCACTGTGACTACCACTACTCCTTCGGCCGCTAATTCTTGGCAAGGGAGAGATACACCACCTTTTATCCAAGATTCACTGTATAATATAACGACCACCGGTACAGTTTTACCATCCGAACGCTACCTAGAACAAACATTGACTGGTAGAGAATGCCTTGTGGCTTACAGTAAAGTTCACATCAATGGTCATTAAACCAGAATTAAAGCTCTAGCTAGCTACACATTTTATTGGAACCTCGTACTGATGTAAGACGTTTCAATAAATGAATAGAACTAAGTTACAAATAGGTAGACTTTTCGAAGAGTTACCAGAATTTCAACGATAGGTTCAGATCGTTAAAGTGTAAACTGGTAATAATAGATATACAAGGTGAGTTTTCAATGGATGGCCAAATCAGAAACTGTAAGAGATAGCGAAAAACACTCATAAGAGTCACGGGGTCGATTTTGATGAAAACTAAAACTGCATCATATTTTTTTCTGTTATTTTGGATATTAGCTAATAAAAAAATAAACTAATTCTTACCCGAGGAGTCCATATATTTAGATACAGACAATCTTCACTGTAATTGTCGTTATCGCCATCTCCAACGTGAGGACAATGTGGAGGTATTCGATGGGCAAAAAATGTGCGTCTCCAACCTGTGTGCCGTTCTGGGGCCTACAACAAACATAAATTACTGGTAGCACAACCCGGTTGACCGAAAATATCTTTACATAAAAAAGCGTTTTTACCAAAAAATACTATAGACTTTTTTATTTTTCACTTTTAGTTGTAAAATAAGCAAGTTCTTTACAGAATAGATTACCCGAATATCATGCAACTTAAACATAACCGGTGAAATGAGAGGGTACCAAGGTGAACTACACACATCTGCGTACCCCTATAGACCGTATTGGCGTGATGTTATGTTATGAAATTGTATAAACAATAAATAGACATGCGATTGCAGCAATCCAGAGAGATTTGTCGTCATTTATTGAAGAGTTCTGTTGTAGGTATATCTCCCAAGTTCTTCATCAGATCTTCACCAAATCAAAATGGGAACATACATATATTAATTTTCATAATAAATTATTTTTTTGTTTGAAAATTATTTCTCAAACAAAAAAATAATTTTCAAAATCGGTCTTCAATTGACGGAGAATTCGGTGAACATACACAAAAAAAGTCGAACTTAAAACCTCCTCCTATATTATATCCAGCTGGAATAATATTATACACAAATGGTAAAGCAATTTTTCAAATATGTAGGATACAAGCAGGGATTTCCGAAATCTTTCGCCACATATAATGCAAATAATATCACATTTTTTTTTCCTCTTTACCTCAAGGATCGTTTTCAGTTTATCTTCGATTCCCACACGAAATCTCTAAGGTCATCAGATAACTTGCGACTTAAAATGCCAATGCATTCCACAACTTTCATGGATAAATCTTTTAGGGTATAATTTAGACGGTCATCAAAAATATTTTTAAGACTCTAAGCTTAGGCACCAAATAAAATAAACAACTCCAAAAAAAGTCAATTGACTTTATTAAAAGGGCCCTAAAGTATATAATATTATGATCCAAAATAAATAAAATAAAATCAGAAAAATCGCAAACCTCGCACAAATATTATTTTTGGTTCCTAAAATGGATCAACGGTCACCAAATTCTTATACCGGGTGTATTCGTGTTTTTAACGAATTAGTCCAAGAGCGAGCGAAGCGAGCTCAGGAGCTTAGGGCACCCCGACACGGACAGGTTAGGTTCGAACGAGATGACGGGAGCTGAAGTGAGCGAGCAAAGCGAGCGAACTCGGCTCCCGTCATCTCGTTCGTGTTAGGTTACTTTAGACCCTGCGGACGGAAATAGGAGCCCCGCGCAGCGGGGCTCCGTCGACTTTAAAGGCGTCCATATATTTTTTTGGCAGTCAATAATACGAAAAAATGGATTTATTTCATAATATTTTAGGAAACGTTATTTGGTGACCATTTATCCATTTTGGTAACCGTTTAGAATTTTTTTGGTAGTAAAATAGGTACTTTTTTGGGCGGTGTTTAAACACAAGCCAATCTTTTACTGTCCAGGCTGCTCGTCTATGGAATGCATTGCCTGACCCAATAAAACGTGCTCAGTCGTTTAAAAAACTCATCAAAGAACATTATTTATCGCTGTGATGTGCTCTTGGTTTTTAGACATAATGTGCTATGAATGTCGTACATCATTTATTTTTATTGCTTATATATTAATTATGTATGTATTTATGTATCTATTAATTAGCATATATATGTATTTGTGTTTCTAGTAAGTATTATTGTATATAGTATTGTTTGTATTATTCTATATTGTGTTCATTGTTAGAATTGTCGCACCACTGACAACCCCATGTCATGTCCAGGTAATCTCTGTCCATTCCAGGTTGCCTGGAAGAGATCGCGGAATGCGATAAGGCCGCCCATTGTATGTTTTAGTATTAAGTTTCTTTCTTTCTTGTATATTATGGTGTACAATAAAGTGTAGATAAATAAATAAAGTTGTGTTTTTGGGTTCCGTACCAAAATGGTAAACTTCGTCTGCCTGACCGTCTGTCTGTCGTAGTCCACATGTGCTTATTTTAGGAATTATTTTTGCATTATTGTTTTAAAAGTAAGTAATATTCCTACAGGGTGGAAAAATCAATGGGCAAAGAAGGGAAACCGCTTGAAATTCTTAATATAGATTATTTAACTTAAAGGAAACATTCCTGTATTTTTAAAATGAAACAAAATTGCATTCACAGATTTCTCGACAAGCTTACCTAAACCGTAAATTGAACCAGCAAAAAAATCAAAAAATAAATACACGCTGTTTTATTCTACTAAACGATAGGATTAATAAAATTTCTACATAGAAATAAAAAAGATCAAGAAATTTAACATTATTTTATTCTATCAGCGTTTCTAATATCAAGAACACGTAAACATAAAAGAAAATTACTACCTAGCAAGACAATTTTGTTACACTTTAATAATTTTAATGATAACTTGTTCTTCGTTACGGATCCACAAATTTTGTCTTTTTTTAAATTTACTTCGTGTAGCATTCTGCAAAGTGTTGTGTTGTATGCTCCTGATAACATTTTTATGCCTAAAGCTCTTCTACCATTACATATGACCTTTAGTAAATAACATTTTTACATAGCCCTATAAAACATTGTTTAGAGGCGTCAGGTCTGGACTTCTTGTAGGCCATGTTATCGTCCCGTTTGTACCTATACAGTCATTAAAATTTTCATTAAGGTTAGCCCTGGAAATTCTACTATTGTGACCAGGAGCACCATCTTGTTAAAAATGATATTATTTCGTTCCTCTTCCAGTAGAAGGTTTAATTCATATTGTAAAAGATCTAATATTTTAAAGTATTTTGCCGTATTCAGATGTCCTTCGTATACGTGCACCAAAACAACCATATTGCTTCCGATTGCGCACCAAACACTAAAGGAAAATCTGACCTGGTTGTTTGTTTCGCGAACAGGGAATGTATTTAGACGGGAACATAATTATTTTTACGCCTATTACACATTGCAAGATTGAGATTTGTTTAATTAGAGTTATCAGACCATAAAATGTAGTCTCAAGAAATTTGGGTTACGGGATATATCTGTCTGAATATTCAGACAGAACTCTGAAGATCGCTAGGATATAGTTTCTGCACCAATCGTCCAATACGAAAACATTTGTATTTGTACTTTTTCAAAACACTAAGCACACGAGTAGGGTTGGTGCCTCTTGAGCAGCTTCCTTACTTTCGGGTAAAATTTAAAGGTTGTAAAAATGTTTAGATCATAATCGGAAAAGTCTAGATTTTGTTCTAAACGTTTTTCGAAACTTCCAATATTCACTAAATTTATCACCATTCGCGACAAAATTATGCTAGTAGAATTTAGCTTAGTAGAATTTTTTTATGAAAATGCCCAATTTTTCGGCTATTGAAATATGAATGATAAATATGAATTTTTGGGCATTTTCATAAAAAAATTAAAACTCGAAAATCTCGAAAACGGTTAAATTTAGGATGGATGGTTCCATAGTGAAATCATTCAGAAATGATGTGTACTACACGCCCTTAACGGATCTAGGTCGACTTTTCCTGTAACCCTGTAGACAGCAATCTATGCAAAGCACCCACTGCCTCTTCAACGCGAGGGACCAGGCGCTCGAAGTGCTCTTCGAAGCCCCACCGACCGTCCAGTGTTAGGCCATGATACATAATGTATCGACCCATCTGGACTTGCGCATCTCCAACTGTCATTGACGATCTGGAGGGCTCCCTGCTCCTCGGCAGTTTATGGAACCATAGCGCCCCAGTTTTATGAGGCGCTATCTCCAAACCCAGCTCGCAGATCGACGCCACGACTCTAGGCACATCGAGCTCGGAAAGATGGACGGCCTCGTCGAAAGTGTCCCCGCCGGCTAACAGCATGGAGTCGTCTGCATAACAAACGATATTAACGCCGACGGGGAGGTCTACACGCAGGACTGCATCTTACGCGAGATCCCACAGGAGAGGACCTAACATCGACCCCTGCGGAACCCCACATGTAATTTCCCTCCGAAAGTAAGGCAACCTACAATATTGTTGCGGGTTTTATTAAATTGGATTTTCGAAGTACTAATGCTAAACGAATGCAGACGAAGTCGCGGGAAAAAGCTAGTATGTATATAAAAACTTCCAATTATTCTCAGACGGTACGCACTGCCAATGATGTATACGGTCCTGACATTACTACGAACAAATTCAGCGTTATTGGTTGGAACCAATAATCTCCTTCGTTTGTTGTCTTAAGTTTGGGACTCTACCAAACACGTCTGAAGTATAAGTAGGTCGTTCCTGAAATAAGCAACTGTGACAGAAAGATAAGTTCCTTTTCTCAGAAATGGTGTGTAATGTTGCCATAACATCTCTAAAAAGTATCCAGAAAGTGAACTCTACCGGAGACTTATTCGCAACCAGTAAGAAGCGAGATTTTAAATTTGGAATCTCCTACTGTCCAGTAAGTAAGTAAGTAATTTTACATATCTCTTGCTCTGTAAGTACACCCTTACACCCCTGAATGCCGGGGTGTATGACTATCATTACAGCATAGGTTTTGGAATTTGAAAAAAGAACTGTCATACTCATACTGCACGAAGAATATTTTTAAAAAGTTAATATTTTTTTTCTCGGTATCGATTAATTACTCGAATCGGAATCTAGACAATTTATTTTATAAAGATTTTATTTTAAATATGGAACTATTTGTTTCCACATCGTATGTTAGATGGAATCGATTTAAAAATCAAACTGGCCAGCAAGATTTGACGCGCTTGCGTGCGTGAAAAAAAAAAGGCAGTCTACTACTAGTAGGCGCGAAAGCATCGCGAAAATAATTAATTTTCTTGTTTGAGTTCTTTTTCAAAAGTTTTAAACATGTCTAGTGACGAAGACATAGATCTAACGCCCGATTTTATTAAAGAAAGGGCAAAAACAGTTGTCGAAAATATATTACCGCCGAACTCGAAAGAAAGATATGTAAAGGCATACGACGAATTTATGAAATGGCGGTCAGAAAAAAAAGTGAAATCTCTTTCTGAAAGTGTTTTTATATCATATTTTGATGAATTATCTAAGAGGCTACAACCTTCTAGTTTATGGTGCTTTTATTCCATGCTAAAATCTACAATGATGACAAAACATGACGTGAATTTGAAAGATTTTTCTAAACTTACTGCTTTCTTGAAAAGGCAGTCTGACGGCTTTAAAAGCAAGAAATCGAAGGTATTTACTGCAGAAGAAGTACAGAAATTCTTAAATGAAGCTCCGGATGAAATTTATTTAGCAATAAAGGTACCTACGTATTTACTTGCCCTTTTTAATAAGTTACCAAAATATTTCACAAAAATACTATGCGAATTTGGTGCCTTTAATACAACTTATGTCTTTTTTACAGGTTGTTCTAATTTTTGGGATATCGGGAGCCTGCAGAACCGTGGAATTGACAAACTTGACAATAGAAAATGTAGAAAAACATAACAAATTACTACTCATAAAACTGCCTAACACGAAAACTAAAATTGACCGGTCATTTGTTGTGCATGAAGAATTTGCAAATTATGTTGAAAAATATCAAGCTCTTCGGCCTGAAAACGTGGATACAAATCGTTTTTTTCTTAATTACAGTAAAGGAAAATGCCACAGACAAGTAATAGGAAAAAACAAATTTACAGGCATGCCAAAGCAAATAGCCAAAATTTAAAACTGAGTAACGTAGAGTTATACACCGGGCATTGCTTTCGCAGAACATCAGCGACTCTATTGGCTGATTCGGGAGCCAACCTCACTCTGTTAAAAAGGCACGGCGGCTGGAAGTCCAGCAAAGTGGCCGAAGGTTATATCGAAGATTCGATGGCAAACAAAAGCAAAATTACTTCTAAAATAACAGAAAATATAAACTTAAAATCACCACGTCAAAGCACATCATCTGAGCCATTTTTTAATGAAGAAAATAGTACCAGTCAACTGCCGCCATTTACGATGCAAGAACCTCAAGTCACTCAAACTCAAGTCTTATCATCACAAACTCATATTCAAACTATAAATATTCCTAAAAAGAACGTGACCATATCTCTTACAAATTGTAATAATTTTACTATTAATTTTAATTAAATACACATTTTTTTCTTCTTAATAAATGTTCATTGAAACCTGCTGTCTTGTTGTTTACTTACCTCACAATCGATATGTAAAGCAGATTATTGATCTCGGGCGTAAGCATCAATTGCATACTCGGGTTAATTAGCGCCTTCGCTTCGCTCAGGCGCCAAAAACCTCGTATGCAATTGATGTCATACAGCCCTTGGTTAATAATCTACTATACTTACTGGACAGTAGGTCATCCTCTTTAGATCTGCTTAGAAAAAAAAACATAGTACCAGACACAGATTAAGAGTTTAGCCATTATAACATGGTTATAAGAGGGAGGCCCCAAATTTTGATTTTAATTTTGATATCTCTTTTTGGTATGACATTTTATGAGATAGATATATTTTTGGAGCCTTAAACAGCCATTTTATAGTCTGTGACACTTATCGCGACGCAGCAAAAGTATGCATGTTGCGTTTTGTACTTAGTAATGTTGTAGAAGGATGATGGAGATGGATGGGATTTTATGTTTGTATTTAGTAATTTCAGTTTATAAATCATGTTCGATTAAAACTTTCCATTCTAAAAATTGTCAATAATTTGTTGTTAAACTTTCTTTCATTTTTGAGAAAAGCTTTATACAAGTCTCAACCAGTAAGAAAGCCATCCAGGCCTCGTATATATCTCACCTGCGGTTCGGTCCGGTTAGCTCATACTTAGCCAGGAAGGCTTACTTACTGGATTCTGCATTAATGTACTATTAACACATTTTAGTATGAAACCCTAAAAATAGAAAACAAAAACATACCGAAAATCTGTATCGTCCTTTTGGAGGCGTTGCATATGGCACTCCGTAGTAAATTTCCACTGCAGAACCTTCCGTGTAAGCTTTTATCTGTAATTATAAAAGTCGTATTTAGTTTAGTCCATTCATCTTCCTATATAATAATCATCCAATCGTGGGTTCCCGCATTGTCGAGGCGGGGGTTCATTAGCCGTGGCTTGGTTACCCACGGTGAAGCGAAGAGGGACCCAAGGAGGGCCGCTTGTCAGGGTTTTTGCAGATTAAGCCGACGACGTAGCGGCCAACAAGTAGGTTGCGGTGCCGCTTCGTAACAGAGGGGACATCGCAACTGAGGCGGGCCGCGATGTTGTATGAAGCGTCCCCGGTCCCATACCATATTGCGACTGAGGGTTGGAGACCGCGGCGGGAGACGAGTGCCGGTATTGCGGAGCGCCGCTCTCCAAACTTCCGCGGCCTAGACGGGGTCGCCACCGTCTGATGGCGGAGGGCCGCAGGGGAGGTTCCTATCCCCTGCGGCCGAACATTGTTAGGTGACGGGGCCACTGACCTGACCCGTCAACGGGGGACCAAGGGTGCCATACACGGGGACATCCGGCGCCCTTGTGCTGGTTTGGCCCCTGCTGAAGTCACGGCTTGCAATGTGATGGGCGGTACAACCCATCGGAGGGTCCGGTGACGGACAGCCGCGGCGGGTTAGCGATGAGTGCTAACGCGTGCCCGTGTTCCCGCCATAAGCGGCACAAAAGGACACCGTGGGGTTTTAGTGGGTTGGAGTCCCACATAACTACGCTATCTTCCCGTGGTAGCGCAGTATGCATGAGCAATTCTCAAGCCCAAAAAAAGAAATGAACAGTTATCAGAAGCGTTAAGGCTCGTTATGAGGGCGTAGCTGGGAGAGGAAATTGAAACACGGAGTTAATTTTTTTACAGACTTCCAAAAAAGTGACAGTGTGTTTGAGCATTGAGAGCCTTTTTTGTTAGAAATGCTTGAATTTTCTCTGAATCCTAGGAATCTACAATACTAAAAAAAATTGAATGTTAGAATTTGTGATAGGCTAATGAAAAAATATTGGCTGCAAAGTCTGGTCCTCAGTCCTCACACAGAGAATAAGACCTGTAACGGATCAACTAGGATAAACGACCCTATCGCTGGCACCCCTCTAGTTATTGACACTCCTGAGTTTATACACAGTTTTTAATTAAACTTTTTGCTTGTTAGCCAACAAGCAAAAAGTTTAATTAAAAACTGTAATCCTACTACGTTTTTTTTAGCATGTTATCCGGGCTATAATAACGAATCGATTGACACCTTATTCATCAAAATCGGATGAATAGTTTAGGCGCTACGGTGGAACATACGTAAATACAAACATACATAAGTACGTGCATAGAATGCTAAAATCATAATCCTTTTGGCTTCGGCGTAGTCGGATAAAAATAAGAAAACTGTAGATTACGCTATGTTGCTTCTGTAATAAATAAAAAATAGATATTTCTCTTATCTATCATGAGCAATACTACACCCAGAAAACAGTACGGTGGCTTGCTATTACTAGTTGACATTTCGTGTACCTAGTTTTAAGATTCTTCAGATTTTTTAATTAGGTAAATATGATTACATTGTGGTTATTTTGGTAATCAAACGTGTTAAAGTTATTTTGTACGCTTCTATATATTACATACGTATGTTTAAAATTTAACGATTTTTGTTGCAAGATTTTCATTACATTTCATGTAATTTAAGGTGCCAAATTATGAGAAATCCTTTTAATGGCATTGGTGCTATTAATAGGGATTATACAATATTTTTTAACAAGCAACTTTTAGGTTCATTGGTTAAGGTTGCAAGTAAATATTCAATTTAAGTAAATTTTGTGCTTCAACAGTGATTTCCACATTTTGGCACAGTGCCAAAAAATAAAAACCTATTATTGACTTTGGTGTCCATAATAGGTTTAAAGGTGTTAATAAATTTATTTAAGGTCCTGCTGAAACCAGGTGAAGTGCTGCTGGTTCTGCTGGTGTGATGAAATCCACAAAGTCAAATAGAAAAGAAGAAGATGTCAAAACATAAAATAGCAGTAGACCACGCTGCAGCAAAAACCTGATGTTCACTTTTGCTGCCAATGATAAAATTATTTAATTGAAGCAAACAAAACACCCTAATGGTGTTTCGGAATCTGCGTGTCAATAATTGGACGAGCGCGTGACAATTTTGAGAATTTCTATGCCAGTCATTGGATTTTAGATAGGTTTTTTTATAGTTTTGTGAAAATGTATGTTTAATTACGACTATATTTCATGATGAAATAGTAATTAAAACAAACTCTTAAAATAAAGCTTAGAATATTTCCTTCGATTTCATTATATTTTAAGTATGCTAGCGGATTTCAATTTGATTTTCTGGGCATTTGATTACGAAGATAGAGGAGGCACTCTCTTAAAGTGGCAATAATTGGCACAAACTGGTAAAACCCTACCAAAACAGTTATGCAAACGTAAATTTTGTTAACCTTATCTTTATTTACAACACTTTGAACCATGCCGCGACGCTTAAAAATTCTGGACGATCACTAAAGCAAAACTCTTGCTCAAGCCATGTGCGACCTGAGTTAGCTTGGAGTTCCGTACGTTTGTTCCGCGCTTGGCATTGCTTGAACGAGTCAAGATAAACCTGCTGCTTGGGTATTGAAGAACACGAGTAGGTACACCATTCACATGAGTAAAGTTAATATTAATTTCGTGAATAACAACTCAACAGTTACATCTCTTATGCGGAGTTGTTGTTGTTTGATTGAGTTTGTTGTTATTTTGTTTCTTGTGGATTGCATTTGCCGGCGAAAGGCCCTTGATTGGGATAAAGGCGGCTTGTCCAATCAAGGGCCAACTATCAAAGTATTGGAAGAAATCTGAACGTTGTCATTACGCTCTACCAATAAGTTTTACTTCGGCAATATTACTCAAGCAGTGTACGAGTAATTCGAAGTTAAAATAAAATTTCGGAAATTAATTGGTGGCGAATACGGAACAAATGTGATAAAAACTAATTAAATAAGAACAGGGAATCGAATTTGGTCGACATGATAAAGGAATACACCTGAACATTCACAAAAAAGTTGCCGAGAGAAACTTCCCCTTTTTATGTCGTTTAACAATAAATTTATTTATACAGACTATTTACTACTCTAACAATGAATTTACTGTAAAAAACTTACCCCGACAATTCGTCCTTGTGGTAAATTAGCCACTGGGTCTTGAGTTAAAACAGTACTTAAAACTAATATACACCAGATACTCATAGATAGTAAATTGCACATTGTGCCACTAAACATCATGGTAAAATATACGAAGCAGGTTACCGCACTTAGTAGTTATTTAACCCTGTATCCTTTTTGTACTGAAATACCGAAGTTGTATTGCAAACAGGTTCAGATATAATGTTGCAATGCGTGTAGCGACCATTTGTAACTCATGTTTTGTCACTATGTATTCAATAAATGTGTAGAGTGTAGGCAAGTATGAATATATCTGTATAGTCTACACAATAAAAATTGATCATACAATGATTGCGCTCCGGTCCATGACGAGAGAATTGTAACGATGACTGGTCACTATTGTTCTAAATCCACCAGGAATTTGTTGTGACAACACAAAAGCGGTCGGTAGGAAAAACTTTCATTTTTTTTTTTGGTAATTATGTTCAGGATGTTGGTGTTCAGTGCATCAGATATGTTCGCGGATTTTGACATCGATGATTCTACGCCATCGTCAGGCAGAAATCTGCCTCATTGCTGTGCAGAGTGCGGGCTAGCTCCAACTCCATCCTGAAAAAATCTTTAACAAATAAAATTCTACCGACTTCCAAACAAAAAAAAACTACAAAGTGAAAAATAACTTTCTTTTTGGAAGTCGTGTCTTTAGCAGGTAACATTTTTTTTTCGTTTTCGACACCGTTTCATTTTTTTTGTAAAAATGTTTATTTTTCACTTTTTAGTTATACCTACCTAATAGGCAAATTGTTTAATAAGGTACCTATAATGCCAGAATCATCAGCAGCTTTTTTAATGTTCCCACTGCTGGGAAACATGCCTCCTCTCTGTGAGAGGGAATGGGCCGTAATCCACAACGCGGGCCCAATGCGGATTGGTGGATGTCACATGTATTCGAATGACGCCGATAATGACGGAATAGATTACCCGAATATCATGAAACTTGAACTTATCCGGTGAAATGAGAGTATACCAAAGTGAACTGTACGCATCTGCGTTCCCCTTTACTGGCGTGATGTTGTGTTATGAAATGGTATAAACAATAAACATACATGCGTTTGCAGCAATCCCGAGAGATTTGTGTTATTTACTGAAGAGTTGTTGTATATCTCCAAAGTTCTTCACCAGATCTTCACCAAATGAAAATGGGACCAATTTCGGAACAAATCTTCCAAACAAAAAAAATATTTTAAGATCGATCCATAATTGACAGAAAAATCGGTGAACATAAACAAAAAAGAAAAAAATTCGTTTTTGGAAAGACTGTTAAAAACGTAGGAATATCAGAACAACACCCTCCATATCGAGTAAGTTTTTATAATCTGGCCAAAATCAACGTACATTGTTTACTAACACAGCACTGACAGCCCAATCAGCTGAAAGCAGGGGTGAAAACATTTTCATTTTTAAGATTGCTCTAATCTGATCATCTAATATTTTGACTTGGGATATTTTATGTTCTCAAACTATCTTTCATCTGTACTAACTTAGTTAAATCGATGTACGACAAAAGCAACATTATAGTAATTGTTGTTGAGTAGTGGGAGAGTTTATTATACTCGGCCAGCTACTGATAAGCAACATGCAGCATGAAGTGGAACGTAACACCCTATTCAATAATAAAACTAAATTAAAATGATGCTCAATTACTTTGAATAATGTGTGTAGGTTAATGCTCTTCTAAATTTCGAGTTATTGTCAATAAGCGACCAATTATTTTACTGTCTCTCAAGATACAGGTTGCCCTAGTTTGAGAGGCAGGGTTCGTTACTCAAAATGGTTACAATGGAATAATTCTTACAATATAGATGTACGTAAACTGTAATGTAACCTTTTTTGCACCAATAAACATTTTTATTTATTTATTTATTTATAATTGTTTGCTAGCCAGGACGATAAGTCTGAAATTCGTTAGGGACATCATCTTCTATAAATTTGATAACACTAATTTTCATCATCCATCGTTGATTCATCACACGATACATCGTATAACTCTAAGGAAACTTCATTGGACTTTACAAATAGCAGCTTTAAATTCAGAGTTTGTTCAGTCATCGAATTAAATTGCGCAAGGCACATTACAAGTATGGCCCAGTTTCCCAGCTGCGTGTTACATTTCGAATTAGCTGACAATTTATCACAAATTAATCAACGTCAGTTGTCAACCGTTTGGGTTTCTCAAATTGCATCATCGAAGAATTACATAATCGCCTGAAACATTAAATAATCGGCATCAATTTATTTCGATTGGCTACCTTAGCTGGTATTCATTCACTTCATTCACTACTTTAACGTAATCAGTAACTATTAGCATTTATCTTGAGCAGCTGGGTTAGTGAAGCTGCCAAGTTAAGCAAACCTTATCAAGGATGGTTTTGGATGCGTAACCATTTTTTTTGATTTGCTTGTTTTTGGTTAGGTGACCCAATACAGGTTAAGCAATACTTACCAAGGTTAGTCTTTGGATGGGTGACCACCTTTTTTGGTGCTTGTTATTGAATGAGTGACCCTGCCAGGGTAAGCACCACTTACCAAGGTCAGTCTTTGGATGGGTGACCACCTTTTTTGTGTTGCTTACCTGGCGGGTCTGCCATCCCGGCCGCTTCAAGTCAAACACAAACCTATCCAAAACTGACCTTGTTAAGTACTAAGTACAAGGTACAGTCAACATTAATGCGCGTGAGGAATTTTCGATTCCCAGATCAGTAACAGTTTTTTATTTACATACAAAAAAACTATTTTTGATGATTGTGTTAAGTTTTTATAATGTAATTAATTTAAAAAGTTTGTAATAACCTACATTTTTTTTAATCATGGCAATCGACTATAATTGATCTAGTTAACATATTTTTTATAACTGAACCGATACCAGAGATTTTACCGATCCCTTTTTTATTGTAATATAAGCATTCTAAATCATAATATTAATTTTAATCTGCGAATAATCGACCAAAATTCAACAATTATAAATTAGTCTCGTTGACATTGAAAAAGGTTCTCAGAAACCCAAAACTGCTGTAACATGTGGTTAATTCGAGATTTTTCTCAAATGTGAAAAATTGTCAACCGCTTGTCACACGAAACTGAAAGTAGAATTAAACGGCAATTATTCGTCGATTATGCTAACAGCTCGATAATCGAGAGCTGGGTAACCGGCTGGCTTATTCTTTCGCAAGAGCAAAACGATAGCGATATTTGCGCAATAATTGCTCTTACATACAGAAGTTTTAGAGTTGTTGGCGTTTTTTTTTTTAAATAAGTGCTTTTGACAAACAGCGAGCGATTAGAAAACGTTTGTCTAGGACCTACCATACCTACACTGCAGATAATTACGACTTTTATGTCATAAAGCGTTTGATCGCTGTCGTTTTGCTCTTGCCAAAGATACGTAACGGGTGTATATCTCGAATGACCACTTTTACCATTTGAATATCTTCACACTGCTTCAATAATTAAATACAACCGATACAAAACTTTTTTTATGTGTCGACTCATTCTATCTTGGAATCAAATGATACAATATTTAAGTGGCTAGTATCGAACCTTACAAAAATTGGTGGTAATTTTGAAGGATTTTCTAGTAATGACATCATCTCTCACTTAACATGTCTGTCTATCCCGGAAAGGTCTGCTGATTCCGACGCCTATCTTAAATGGAGATGTACGGATTGTATTACTCTTATACCAAATTTCTCAAAAAAGGAGGATATCCCGATTCGGAACGTTTCCACTACAAGAGGAAACAAGAGACTGGCCTTGAACTCGCCACCTCAAGAAACAGCTGTGACTACCGAAGATGTGCTTACTATTATCCAAGAAGTACTAAAGACCGAGCTTGCTTCTATGCTCCAGAAAATAAACAATACCCTACTCAACGTCATAAATAAGGAGCTGGAACCGATAAAGAAAGACATCAGAGAGCTGACGGAGTCATTGAATTTTCATACTAAAGAGTTTGAAGAGTACCAAACTGAGCATACCGCGTTAAAAAATGTTGTGAAAGATTTAAAAGATGAAAATAATGAGCTCAAAAACTCCGTTGCGGACCTCAGTCACCGAATAAATTACTTAGAACGATCAAGCAACCTTGAAATCCAATGCTTACCAGAAAATAAACAAGAGAATCTCTATACTGTCGTTAAGCAGTTGGGATCAGTGGTCGGTTGCATGCTGAATGACAGTGATATTCTTCACTGTACTCGCGTGGCCAAACTACAGACTACTAGTACCCGCCCGCGCTCCGTTGTTGTGCAACTTGCTTCACCGAGGGTTCGCAACACGCTTTTGGCATCTGTTATAGATTACAACAAGGGAAAGAATAACACCGACAAACTGAACAGCGCAGATCTTGGACTGGCAGGGGACAGGAAACCGGTATTTGTGCTCGAACATTTGTCTCCTTCTAATAAAGCGCTGCATGCTGCTACTAGACTAAAAGCAAAGGACAAAGGATACAAATTCGTCTGGGTAAGAAATGGAAGAATTTTTGCTAGTAAGACCCCAGAAGCAGACCATATTCTTATTAAAAATTTAGAGTCTTTAAACAAGCTCATATGATTTGCCAACTAAATAATTAACGAAATTTTTGTTTACTAATAATACATGTAACTTCAACTATAATGTTTTACAAAGTTCGATAAATTGCAAATATTTTACCAAAACTGTAGAGGATTAAAAACAAAAACGCATTTGATTTATCGTAATGTATGTTGTAATAACTACGACGTAATTATTATTTCAGAGACTTGGCTTAATAGTTCCATAGAAAGCAGTGAGCTATTCGATGACAGGTGCGCGGTTTCCAGAAGGGATAGAGAAAACTCAAGTCTACAAAGTGGTAAAGAGGGCGGGGGAGTTTTAATAGCTGTTACAAAACGTATAAACTCTAAACGCGCCATGCAATTCGAAAGTAACTGTGAAGACCTTTGGGTTATCTTGGATCTGGATCTATCTGTCGCTGCACCTGTTCGCCGAATAGCTCTCTGTGCAGTTTACCTGCCACCTCCTGTACGGACTTCCTATTTGGAACATTTCCTGGACAATTGTAACGCAACATTGGAACAGCTTAATGATTCATGCGTATGTATTACGGGCGACTTTAACTTGGGTAACATTGACTGGAAAACTACTAGTAATTCAAATGATAATTTCAAACTGCCCAGTAATAGTGAAGCTTTGTTAGACTTTACGTATGTCAATAAGCTGACCCAATTTATCAATATTAATAATGCCTCTGGTCGCATACTGGACCTTGTACTGTGTAGCCATTCGTTATGTAATGTGAGCCAATGTATTAATGCGATTTGTAATATTGATCAGCACCACCCACCTCTAGATATTGTAATATCCATCAATAAAGAACCCAAACTTCCATATAACATTGTTGAGAGTGGAAGGCCTAACTTTCGTAAAACGAGTTACATCCTGATCCGTAAATATTTAAGTAAACTCGACTGGGAGGAATTATTTGAGGGACAGCATGGTGTTGATGAGATGGTACAGATTTTTTATGACACTATTAACACAGCTATACAAAACTTTATATTTACTCGCGTGCCGAGGAATAGGAAATACCCGCCATGGTTTAACCGTAATCTTATAAAAATGCTAAACTCAAAAAATAAAATCAGAAAACGTTATAATACTTATAAAAACCCTATGGAAAAAATTGAATTAAAAATAATTAGTAAACGATGCGATGACTTCGCAACTGTCTGCTACAATAAGTATTTAAAGAAATTAGAAGATGACCTTACAAAGAACCCTAAATTATTTTGGACTTATGTTAAATCCGAACGAGGCGGCTGTAGCACTTATCCTATGTCTATGACGGATGGAATTAGGACATCATCAGATGGCACAGAAATTTGCGAATTTTTTGCATCTTACTTTTCTTCTGTTTATAGCCCGGTTCAGGGCGATTACAACTTACAAACCGCTAATAACTTAAGCAATCTTCAAAACTATAGCTTGTGCTTTTCCAATCCTACTATAGACCATGAAACCATTTATAAAAAGTTAAAAAATCTAGATTCCAGTAAAGGCGCTGGGCCAGACGGTATACCACCTATTATTATTTACGAGTGTGCAGCCGAGTTGGTCGCTCCACTATCACTTACTTTCAACAAGTCCTTAGCATCGGGAATTTTTCCTTCAAAATGGAAAGAGGCAAAGCTTGTGCCTATCCATAAATCAGATGATGATGATTTAGTGTCTAACTATAGACCTATTTCAATTCTCTCGACTCTTGCTAAAGTTTTTGAGTCTCTCATCTGCCCGTACATTCAAAACCATCTAAAGCTGTACTTAAGTGAAGCTCAACATGGTTTTGTTGAATCGAGGTCTACAGGCACTAATCTGGTACTGTTTACAGAACTGTTGGCAGAAGCAATAGATTCAGGTTACCAAGCTAATGTCATATATACAGATATTAGTAAGGCATTCGATAAAGTCTCACATAACATACTGATTAAAAAATTGCAAGCGTACGGTATCACTGGATCATTGCTTTCATGGCTGAGTTCGTATCTTGTGGATCGATCTTTCTTTGTAGTGGTAAACGGATTTCAATTAACTTCGCGTTACATCTCATCTGGCGTGCCGCAAGGATCTCATTTGGGTCCAGTTCTATTTAATTACTTCATCAATGATATTCCTTACTGTTTTCTACATTCAAATATCTTTATGTACGCCGATGATTTAAAATTTGTTAAAATTGTTAAAAATAAAGACGATGCCCATGAATTACAGAGGGATCTCGACAGGCTTGTTCAATGGTGCGATAACAATGCAATGCACCTTAATACACGAAAATGCTATCTTGTAAAATTCTCTAGGAAGCATAGCTATTATATTAAAGGTGATAAAGTTGGTGAACTGGACTCAATAAGGGATCTTGGAGTTTCATTTGACAGGAAATTTACTTTCATTCCACACGTACCCATCATTTTAGAAGACTTTTTTATAATGCTGTCTGCATTATAAAAAAGTCTTCTAAAATGATGGGTTTTGTCTTAAGAAATACGAAACAGTTTAGAAGTTGTAAGACAAAAATAATGCTTTACAATTGCTTCGTTCGAAGCGTGTTGGAATACTGTAGCGTGGTTTGGCGACCGCACTATGCTGCACATTCGTTGCGACTAGAACGTGTTCAAAAGCGTTTTCTGTGGCATCTGGCGTTATCTAGGGGCATAGCTAAGAAAATACGTTCTTATAACAATAGATTGAGATATTTCAAAATGATGTCCCTAGACAAGCGCCGACGTCTAAATGACGCGACGTTTGTGTGTAAAGTTATGGCTCATAAGATTGACTGTCCACAAATACTGAGCACTTTCAATTTCCGTGCACCTTCAAGAATTCCTCGCAGCCAGATAAAACCTCTACGCCCACCGCAAAGAAGAACGGTTCTAGGCTCCAATTCTCCTTTCGCGAGATTTTGCAAGGTGGTTAATGGTTGTAGCGACATAATCGATCTGCACTTTAACTCTTTAAGCCAATTAAAAACCAATATTTGTAAATATCATCTCGATTTGGATTAGACATCTATGAAGTCGCGTGTTTTCAATAATAATTTTAGATTAGTTTGCTTTTTTTATTTTTTCTCTCTCATATGCAACTTATACTTAAAGCATGCGGAGTTTACCTCTAAGTGATTGTTACACTATTGTACTCTATTTATTGCATGTTACCTTTAGCATAATACCAGTGTAAACAATTGTTGGTGAACCAATAAATAAATAAATCTCTTTTATCTTGCCAATTTTAAACAAATGGACCAATATTGTTTTGATGCTATCGTCGAAAGCTGCTGCTAATTCAGTTCTAGATTGAGTACCATTTGTCTTTAATTCGTCATTGTCAACCAGTTTTCGAACGACCACGGGGTTGATTTTTCAGGTCGAAATTTCACGTGCGTGTGAACTGAGGGACCACACTGGTGTTTCGCAAAATACAACTCGTAGGATTTAGTAGTAGACTTAAAACAATTGTAGAACAAATCTGGGAGTTTGTAAATAAATATATTAAAAACTACAGCCCTTGAAAGTGCGGTCCCTCAGTCCTCACAGACCATCAGCCAGATCTCGGAAAGTATCTGAAAAATTAAGGTATTGTGACAGACATTTAGTAAAGAATTTGTAAAGATATTTACTGAATAACATACCACAAAACATCAAAGATAAAAAATATTTGACGACTAAACTGTGGTCCCTCATTCCACACAAGATAAATATTTTAGTTAATATTACCGAATCAAATAAATAAAATCTTTCTTTTTGTACATAAAGTTTTACTAAGAGACTTAAATCATTTATAAAAAGGAAAACGGAAACAAAATATCGACGCAATTTGAAGATAGCGATTATTAAAACTGGTCCCTCAATCCTCACCTCCACTGACAATACTGACATAGGTGATTATACTAGCTGCTAGACAAGAGGAATATCAGAAAGTCTAGTGTACATAACTTTAGTAAAAAAAATCTACTAAATAATAGTTATCTGAATGAATTTTCAACTGCCAATCACAGCAGATAACGCGTGCTTGATAATTTGTCACAATAATTCTGCGATAATTTTGAGCTGGGAAACTGAGGGTTAGCTGAGGTTTTTTTTAATCCTTTGAAAATAGATAGTGAGACCACACAATGAAACAAAATGTAGACAGTACTATTATACTTCATTTAGTATAGTATTAAACGAAACGAAAACAATTTTGAACTGTTAATTTATGTTTAATGTGTATCAGCTCAGTGGTTTTTACGTACACACAGTTTTTATGAGGATAAATAAAACAGGAAACTGAGAACAAGTGGGATTACACTTGACAACAACAATAGACAACAAAAATTACGAGTTTGTGATATTGGGTTAATAAATCAGTTGGTAATAATTAACTGTTCTACAATTGTTTTAATTCTACTACTAATAAATCCTATGATTTGTATTTTGAGAAATACCAGTGCGGACCCTCAGTTCACACGCACGTGAAATTGCCAGAACGGAAGCGGGCAAACCAATAACAGGTGGTGCATTCATTTGTAGTGTTCACTCCATAAACGTCGTTGATGTTGCGTGCCGCTTGTGCCGCGTTGCTGCCATGACGCTACTCATATTCCAAATGACTCGAAATTTTTTATATTAAAGGCCTATTTATGTATTTCTTCAGACAAATTCATGTTTTGGAGATTCCTCAGTAAAGACGTTAATGAATTGAGAGCCCCAGATATACCGCCATAAATCTGTAATGTCATATTTTACAGATTTGGGCATTTCTTTAAATATTAAAGAAAATCTTAACTTAACTCCTAAATAAAATTATTAACCCAGAGATAGTACTTTCTGAGATTTAGGGTATGCCACTTTATGCACGCGTCTGGATTGGTATCTCAAGTTATTTATAATAACAGCTTTAATTCACGTTTAAGTAATTCTAGGCCTATTGCTTTAACTTTTTACTATTTATAACTAATTTCCCTATAAGTCTTATTCCATTTCGCAAGGATTTCAAAAATGGGACCTCGATCCAGATGCACATGGATTGAGTGTCTCTTTTTCAGCATTGAAACCGATAAACTGCGTAGTATTTGTTTGTTTTACAATTTATTAGACGACTTCTACTAAATAATGTCGTAGAAATAAAATTTGTAAACAGCCAGTTTGCCAGCAAACAATGTCACTCATTCCATACATATAAAGATTAAGTGTCCCATTTCCCTTGTAAAAGCTTTGTACGTTAACCGATTGAGCTGGAATTTGTGGGGGGCGTTTAATTTCGTTTCTATTAAATCTTGATATTAGATTCAGCATAGTACATGCATCGATTTACCGAGGTACAGGAACCCTTGAGTAAGAATTCAGTTTCCCCTATGACTTGCCATAACCTTTTTGTTTATCTTTTACAAATTTTTGAATCGGTTCTACAATTTTACAGAACGAAGCGCGAAGTCTCAGCACAGCTAATTTTTTTCTATTTATTTAAGGATTTTTTATACATAACAGCTAGTTTGAATTACTTAAATAAGAATAAAACCAAAGGAAGTAGGTAGGTTTTAAATTAATGTGTGGGTGTAGGGGTTCAGTTTGAACCAATTTTAATATAGATAAATGAAATATTCGTTTTCTGGATTTATTATTTAAAAGAAAAAAATATCTAAAATAAAGTATAAGAATCGCAGTTAGGTAGGTGGTACTTAAAATTTTAGATACAACATTGATCTAAAAAAATGTTACAGAGACGCTTGCGCACAACGCAGCCACGACCGCGCGCGGCCGCACATCTAACAGCTCCGACGATTAGGGACAAGCAAAAAAAGCTAGGAAAATACAAACGATTTGATAAACAACGGCTGTGACCACGGTCAGCGTGTTTCTGCCCGCCTAGCGAGCTTCGCTGAGCGGGTTTTTCTTTGACAGCTCTTATCGCTGCGACAATCTAGCGGAGATGGTTCTCTCATATTGAAAAGTCAACGTCCAACTGTTACATATGCTGCAGGATAAATGGAAAAACTGTTATTCACGAAAGTTCTGGAATATTTGCGAAAGACCAGATTATTGGAGACTAAGACCCAGTTTCTCAGCCACTTGTTACATTTCGAATTAGCTGACAATTTGTCACAAATTATCCAACCGTCAGTTGTCAACCGTTTGTTTTGGGTTTCTCAAAACTGCATCATTGAGAAATTACATAATCGCTTGTTACATTAAATAATCGGCATCAATTTATTGCGGTTGGCTACCCTAGCTGATATTCATTCACTACTATAACGTAATCAGAAAATATAAATAGTATTTATCTTGAGCGGCTGTGTTGGTGAAGCTGCCAAGTTAAGCAATCCTTACCTAGGACGGTTTTTGGATGGCTAACCACCTTTTTTTATTTCTTGTTTTTGGTTAGGTGACCTAATACAGGTTAAGCAACACTTACCTAGGTTAGTCTTTGGATGGGTGACCACTTCTTTTTGTTTCGTTTGTTTTTGGATGGCTGGCCCCGCCAGAATAAGCAACACTAACCAAGGTCAGTCTTGGGATGGGTAACCACTTTTTTTTGGATCGCTTGTTTATGGATAGGAGATCCAGCACAAGTTACGCAACACTTACCAAAGTTAGTCTTTGGATGGGTGACAACTTATTTTTGATTCGTTTGTTTTTGGATGGCTAACCCCGCCAGGGTAAGCAATACTTACCAGGTTCAGTCTTTGGATGTTTGACCACATTTTTGGGTTCGCTTGTTTTTATATTGGTGACCCCGCCAGGGTAAGTAATAATTACCAAGGTCAATCTTGGGATGGGTGACCAGATTTTTTGGATCAATTGTTTTTGGATGGGCGGCCTTGGTAGATGTTGTTTAACCTAGCGGCTGACTTTAGGATGGGTAACCGAAATTTTTGTGGTGATGGTCACCCAACCAAAGACTGACTTTGGTAAGTGTTGCTTACTATGGTGGGGTCATCTACTCAAAAAAAGCGGTCGAAAAAATAGCGGTCACCCGTCCAAATACTGACTGTGGTGAAGTGTTGGTTACCTTGGTGATCCAGCCAAAAACAAACGAAACAAAAAAGGTGGTCACCCTTCCAAAGACTGACCTTGGTTAGTGTTCCTTGCCCTGGCGGGGACACCACCTCGGCCGCTTCAAGTTAAATACAAACATATCCAAAAACTGTCCTTGGTAAGTATTAAGTACAAGGTAAAGTCAACATTAATGCGCGTGAGGAAGATTCGATTCCCAGATCAGTAACAGATTTCTTTATTTTTTTATTTACTTACAAAATAATTATTTTTGATAATTGTGTCAAGTTTTTATAATGTAATTAATTTAAAAAGTTTGTAATAACCTACATTTTTTTAAATCTTGGTTATCAACTATAATTGATCTAATTAACATATTTTGACAACTGAACCGATACCAAAAATTTCGCCGACCCCTATTATTTTTGTATCGTAATATAAGCATTTAAAATCATACTATTAATTTTAATCTGCGAATAATTTACCAATATCCAACAATTATAAATTAGGCTCGTTGACAAGAGATTAACATTGAAAAAGGTTCTCAGAAACCCGAAACTGCTGTAACATGTGGTTAATTCGAGATTTTTCTCAAATGTGACAAATTGTCAACCGCTTGTCACACTTGGTGTTGAGAAACTGAAAGTATAATTAGCCGATGATTATTCCTCGATTACGTTAACAGCCCGATAATTGAGAGCTGGGAAACCGGGTGTAAGTATTTCATAATAATACTAGCTAATATCAGGTATTTCGCTAAAAAACAATGTCTGCTCGGGATAATCGCGAACAACGACGAAGAGATGATCGCCGGTTGTGATATAAACGTCTTGACACATGCTCTGATTGGCTGACCCTCAGTTTCCCAGCTCTAAATTATCTGCTGTGATTGGTTGAATGAATTTTCAACAGCCAATCACAGCAGATAACGCGTTTTTGGTAATTTGTCACATTAATTCTCCGATAATTTAGAGCTGGGCAACTCAGGGTGAGAGGTACACTGCCGTCATATTTAGTAAGGTACTATTAGATATTAATCCAGTATTCGTTATTTTTTTACGGAACCCGTCAAAATTAAGCTGACGTCAATGTGATGTCATAAGTTACATTTCCCAGGAGACCTCTTGCCATAACTGGTGACGTGAATTTCCTAAAAATCCCCATCCCAAATATTTGTTTTTTCCAGTTATTCTGCGACATATGTATTTCTTACACGGAACCTATTGTTGTATGCTTTGACCTATATAAACTACAAGTTGAACGAGAAAATATTTTAGAAGTCGCTTCCTCGACAGCGGTGGTGCTGGTGCCTTAACTATATTAGAGTAAGATCCCAGATGCCCAACGTCTGGGTAGTCTGGGATCTTGGAGTGTATGGGACGGAATGTGGGAAGGGCAGATTCTTAGTTTGGCTATGTTCCTTGTCATCCCACTCTTCATGCTACTCATCATTTCCACCTCTAGGAATTGCAATACAGTTAGATATATGGTATCATTTGGCTTCCTACCAGACTCATTACAAATCTTTCAGATCATATAAAAATGCGGTGATGATAGTGTTTTTGTGCAATTTATATATACAATTTGTTTGCTTTCGAAAGTTTCGATGTAAGCCCGTCACGGGCATCAGGCGACGAAGCAACATCGCGGCAGCGCGGTGAGCCAAGGGAGGAGAAGCACGAGGAGCATAGAGTAGCTAAGGAGATAGAAACCGAAAGCACATCGCACACTTGGCCGCAAGAATCAGTTAGTTCCACGCCCGCCCGTCCGAACAATATTAGACAAACTTTGCGTTGATACTTTAGTACGAAACTGCGTAACCTGGTCGAAGGTTCTGCGACTAAGGTTGCGAAGGCTAGTCGTGGTCGTGGCCGCCGAGTGCGCGAGGTCCCTAAAGACTCCTATTACAAAAACATCACACTTTTACAGAACTGTACGCAATGTCGAGCTTTTTTAAGAGTATTTTGTAGTAATAGTGGATCGGCTGATTGTTTGCGAAGCCTATGGTTGCCAACATTAATCCGTAGCCAAGAAGAATGGAAAAAAGCTTGTGCCTCGCTAGCCATTGGCGCATCCCGCCAGCTGAAATTACAAAGGAAAGAAACAATCAAGCGTAATGTACACACATCAACAATTTCTAAGGATAACTTTTATTCACGTGAAACATCAACAGTATCTTAATTTCTCCTTCGCTTTCTAGGAGGCTGCGATGCAAGTAAAAGGAATAGCTAGAAGTAATTACATATATAAAAAAAAAATATATTGCACTTCCACTCAAAATATATTAAGATATTTGATTGATTCAAAATATATTAGATTTTAAACTTGTTCAGATAAACTGACCGTTTCTATTGATGCTCGATGTAGGGAACCTCATCGATGCGGGCTGTTTGGCATAAACAAGCATATATCGCACTCTTACAAGATCACAGTTAGTAACGATGTATTGTGTCATTTGTCCGTCGCCTTGTTCTGATAGTAATTTGCTTTTCTCATCTTCATATATACCATCACCTGAGACTCGAAATCATTTCATAATTAATTACAATGCAAGTTTAGACAATACTGCACTCGGAGTGAACGGAAGTGATTGTGAACCCGAAAGATCAAAAACCTCACCTTCATTAGAAACGGGCTTTTGGTAATTTATGCCTTCTGGAGCGTCAATGACTTCGCACATGGCTATGCAGGACAAGTGCCCACCAATGCAACTGGCGCCCCATCCGAATCCTCCATGACTGGGCAAGCTTATGTTCAGCTCGGGTGACAAGTATACGCCATTTCCCAGCAGTATGTTCTGTACGATAAAGGAAAGTAGTCGGTTTGGAAATTAATGTTAAAACCGAGCGCACACCGATGGCGGCGGAAGCAGTCGTGTGCAGCAAAAAAAAAGTAAATATTTTCTAAAGTATGTGGTGTAACAAGACAACTCTTCCCTCATCTATATGTACAGCCCAGTGTACGGCTGGAGTGCGATAGCGGTGCTATCATTCATTCTCTTTTCTTGCATGTCATTTGTCACACGATTTCACACGATCCTTCCATCCTTTTCTTTTGTCTTCCTCTCCATCCATCAAAGTTATATTTTTCACACCGTTTTATCCCTTCTCATCTAGTACTTTACGAAGACTACCGATTGCCTTAACTTTTCTATCAAGGCGCCATTTTAAAACTTCCTCTAATATATTAATCAGGGTTCCGTACCCGAAGGGTTCAAACGTTATCCTATTGCTGTCACTCATGTGTCCGTCTGTCTGTCCATCTGTCCGTCGTCTGTCACACGGGTTTTACAGCCAAACGGTTTGAGCTACAGTTTTCATATTTTCACAGTATAAGCATCTTGTTGACCCAAAGCCATACAAATTGTCAAAAAATATATTTTATGTTTTTAAGGGAGCTCCCACACAGCTAAAGGGGAGGGGAGGGGGAAATTATTTTTTGATCTACTCCATTGAGTTGAGTATCGTTGTTTAGAACTCATTGAGTAGATAAATATTGTTTATTTTGTTTTTAATAATTTTGGAAAACAAAGAAATGACAAGCCACAAAAGTCAGCATTTTTTACAAAATTTTGTTCCAGAGAACTTTTTGACTGCCCATTGACCTATGAACTGGAAATTTGGCGATAATGCTTATTGTTACGTATATTTTAGATAAGTACTAACAAATACCAATTTATTGATAAATCAGATTTTCTTCGAAATTCCCTCATTTTTTCTATAACAAACAAATTGATTTTTCGTTTTGGTACGCAACCCAAAATGTGCGAAGTCCGACACGCACTTAGCCGGTTTTTTACCGTATTCGTAACTCCACATTACATATCAACAGTCACATCTGCTACATGCATTTTTTTTTTTATCCGTCTTCTTCATGACCCAGCATTCCGATCCATACAGTACGACAGGGTTTATTTCAGACCTTTAACGGTTTATCTTGGACATCCATGGGTCACAAGTTGTTCCTGTGACCTGTCGCGATTTCATCCATTCGGATTGATCCGGCGCGTTACGTCTAAGTCTGTTTCCCAGTCCTTATGGACGACCTGCCCGAGGTACTGGAGGTAGGTTCATACGATAAAATGTACCTAGATACTTTAAGCAATTATACAGTTCTGACCTAGTTAAATAACCTACTAATATTTTCTCCCACTGAATTATTAATATGAAGATTTAAACCGACTTACCTTATTTAAGTGTTGCTGTAAGCCAAAATTGAGAATTGTGTAGAAATTTTCCAAACGGTTGCCATGATAGGCGTAAAATATGTGATGGTTCTTAGCCAGCTCTTTCCATTTAGTTTCTGCTGTGGACTTACAAGAGCTAGCCACTTGGAATATATATTGTGGCTTTGTTGCAGTTATTGTAGAATGTGCGTTTGCTAATACTGTATCATGCTGAAAGTAAATATATTCATTTTAGTCAATATATGAAAACAATCAATGATAATATACAAGCAAAGTTAAAATTATATGCAAAACTGACGATCTGGCCCATGCACTAAAGTTTGGGTTAGTTCAGAAACTCTTCAACTAAGTTATTATTGGAGTCCAACTTTCAACTCCGATCTTAGGATCCAAGTTATGCAAATGATTGAATCATTTTACAAGTGGAGCCTATTTTTCTTCTTAGCTTTTGTAATAAACATTGATGAGACAGTTTTTCTACAAGGAAGACGCTTATGTACATCGTTTTTTTGTAGTCGTTATCTATTTACTTACTTTCTCTGTTGCTCTCGGAGGCAGCGTCGTTCGAGTGCGCTTGAAAGGTGCACAAATATTTTACTCGATCGATCGCGTGTGCAAAGAACCGCGTGTGTGATTTGAAACAAATTCGTCTTATACGAAAAGCTTCAATTAAAATATTGATCGCAAGAGCGGAATGCGAATTTTTTAACTTAAAATTGGTCAAGTGCGTGTCGGACTTCGCACATTTAGGGTTCCGTACAAAAAGTATATACCTATTAGTGTTTGTTAGTAAAATATACTTAATAATAAACATTATCACCAAATTTCAAATTGATGAGAATAATTATTTAGGTTATTATACATACCGCTTCTGGGGGCACTGTTTTCAATGATGGTTCTTTTAATCTTACGAGCACGTAAAACAACAAGTCTATAATATCGCTGATATTCGACAAATTATCCAAGTTATCCAGCTGTTGTAAGACCAAATCCAAAGCAGGCACGTCGGTTATTACACAAAGCTGAAATGTCACAAGTTTTCAGAGCAATTCCCAGCATTTCGCCTGCACTGCTGCAGTTGTGCTTTTGACTCGATGGTTGGCTTTAAGATCTGAAGTCATACATAATACTAGCACTTCGCCCGCGACTTCGTTCGCTTGATCCGTATTTTATCCTAAAGATGACTTTTTAGTTTCACCCCCTTTAAGTTGAATTTCCAAAAACCCTTTCTTAGTGCTCCCATACATCTTAAAAAGAAACCCTGTACTCTAAAATTCTTCAAAAATAATAATTTTTTTAACAGTTGTCTTGCGTTTGACCACTATCTCGCCTGATGGTAAGCGATAATGTAGTCGACGGTGAAGCACGCTTGCCTAGAAGTACCTATTCACTCTTGACTTAAAGACCCCAAGGTTGTAGCTATCAGGAAACAAAGACTCCGGCAGGAAATGCCACTCCTTAGCTGTGCACACATGAAATAACACCCCCTAAATCGTCTTTTAGGTGTAGTTTTGAAAAACTAATATTGAAAACCTTTACTATTTACTTAGTATTTATGCCAAGTTTCAATATTCACCAGCCCAACAAATATCCACCTTTACTCCTTAGGGGTAGAATTGCCAAAAATCAGCAAATACATGATTTTTTTTTATCAACCAAAATCGTAAATCTTTAATGTCACACTTGAAAGCGTAGAAATTCACAAACACAAACTTTCAACCCCCTTTGGATCTCCTTAGGCCACCCCTAAGGAGGTCAAAAGGGGATTGAAAGTTTGTTTTTGTGAATTTCCAAGAACCAATAAATACATGAATTATTTTTATCAACCAAGAGAACCAAATCTTAAAGTTCTGCAGCCGTATTGCGTAAGTGAATATAGAAACGCAAAGAGTTTGACCGCTATCCAATCGACCAAATCACATGCGAGATGAATGACGCGATGTGAATTTCCGTTTGTATGGTTGGTCGATTGGATAGCGGTCAAACTCTTTGCGTTGCCGTTGAATACGGCAACGCAAAGAGTTAGAGGCTTACGCAATACTGCTGCAGGTGTCCAACTTACAAACTGTATAAATTTTATACAAATTTTCAATCCCGTATTTGCTCCCTTAGGGATAGAATCGAAATAAAAAAAACTCTGTTTTTTTAATAGCCTAGAGCGTAAACCAACTATTTCAGACGTTGTAACCGTTATAACCTTCCAAACCGAAGAAATTTCACATAAAGTTTCAACCCCTATTTTATTAAATACATGAATTCTTTGTGTCAACCAAGATTATAACACCGAGTTTCCCAGCTAAAAACTATCGCTATGACACAATTTAATGTGACAAATTGTCAAGCACGCGTTATTTGCTGTGATTGGTTGAATGAATTTTCAACATGCAATCACAGCATAACGCGTACTTGTTTGTCACATTAATTCTGCGATAATTTTGAACTACGAAACTCGGGGTAAATCTAAAATTTTATGTGTCCAATTTACAAACTGTAAAAATTTCATACAAACTTTTAAACTCTTTTTTCACCCCTTTAGGGATTGAATTACCAAAACACCAATAAATACATAAATTCTTTTTATCAACCAACAGCGTAAATCTAAAATTTCACGTGTCCAACTAAGATTAGGTTAGGCAAAAAAGAGTCAGGGTACCGACAAATTAAATAAAAGAAAAAAACAGTTGCCTATAAATCAACCAAATAATGAGAAGCCTGTAAAACTGACGCACATTGTTTCATTTTGAGTGAAGGAACAGTGAAGGAAAATATGTATTTAAAGAATAGCTTACCAATTCATCCATATCCTTGATTCCATTTTTCAAGAAAGCTGGTGGAAAAGGTCTCAGACAGCTTTCATATCTAAAACTAAAAGCTGCTGCCACAAATAGACTCCATTTTATATCTGCAGCCTTAAAATCTTTTTCCAGAACTAATCTGAAAAAAATATTACAAAATAAGTTGGTACACACATGTAGGTACGCGGAGACAATTCACAAGCTTTGTTCATTGGCGGATCCAAGCCATATACCCCGTATACATACGAATACGGGGCACTGGGACACTTAAGGAACAAATAAAATGAGATACACACTGAGAAACATACCCCGAGTTTCTCAGCTCAAAATTATCGCAGAATTAATGTGACAAATTGTCAAGCACGCGTTATCTGCTGTGATTGGCTATTAGAAATTCATTCAACCAATCACAGCAGATAACGCGTGCTTGACAATTTGTCACATTAATTCTGCGATAATTTTGAGCTGGGAAACTCGGGGATACTAAACCGAATTTTTATTATCCGACTGTCCAAAAAGGAAGAGGTTCTTTGTTCGACTGTATGTTTGTTTTTTTTTGGAGTTTATTCCATAAAATCGATTTTCATATTCTAAGGTATGGCATGGAAATGTATGAGGAGTGAAATTAATACAAGCGTTATCTAAGAAGCGTTATGTTTTCGGCGCAACGTAACTCACGCTCCTATCACTTTAAAATCATGTAAACTATTGTCATATTCAAAAACAAGCGTAGTAAATAACTCAAGACTCCAGTCGTGCTTCTGAGCTGACACACAAACATTTTTTTTTAATGTGTATATATGTTCACCGATTTCTACTTCAATTATGAAACGACTTTGAAAATTATTTTTTCTTTCTACAACTTAGTAGTAGTAATGTTATCATTAAACACTACAAAACCGAACACAAACGACGTATTTTTTGCTTAAAACCAAAACAGTGCAGAAATGTTATATGAAATCTCATTGTTGCAGTTTTCCATTAAGAGCCTACATCCGCTTTAGTGCCGTAAAACGGTAACTTTCTAAAGCATACTCCTTATTTACGGCTAGGTTAAAGGGTATGAAAAAAAATATATTTATTATTGTGTCATGTACTTACATTATTTTTTAAACAGAGTTTTTTCGAATAACAAATGTTTTTTTTTAAATAGCAAAACGAAATATTTCGCTAATTTTGGATACTCCTCAAAACGACTTGGATGTTTAAAAATATTTTACACAGAAAAGTTGATGGCTGGTATTTCTTCATAACTGACATAGCATATGTAAATCAAATAATATTTTGCAAACAAAACTGTTCAAAAGGAGGTTCAATATTGATATTTTGGCATCGAGCGGGCGCACGGCCAGTACTGCATTTACATTGGGGCGTATATGTATATCGCCTTAATGCACTATTTTTTATTTTTTATTTAGATATAAATTTACCACAGAGGTTTAATGTCTCCAATTAAGTTTAATATGAAATCAAAAAGAAAGATCAAAAAGATACTGGCTGCAAACAAAAATCGGCTGAATAAAATCGTTTTGAGGAAAAAAAGAAAACAAATGGCGCGCATTTTGTACCAATGTAAAACTTTGATACTACATAGGTAATTAGCAAGAAAAATTAAAAAAAAATGGAAAAGACTGCGATAGCGATATGAATTAAACTCCAGAAAGTATAAATACAGCTGCAAATTATATTGTTAATAACCTTTCGGCGCAAAAATCGCGAGATAAATATATTTCATAAACTCGATTTTGTATTTTGAGTAGATTTATTTTGTCACGGTAGGCAAATTGGTAGTCGAAAGAAAAGTAGATTACGCACCTAGCTAAAGTGAGTAATTAATGCACTCGTGTGAATTTAGTGTCCTCGCATGCACTCGGGCACCAACATAACACTCATGCATTAATAACTCACTTTGCGCTCGATGCAAAAATCTACTATTTCATCCCTTGTATTCGAAAAGTGTCGCTTTGTTCCTCTATAAGTGGGAGCAAAATAGCTCTTTTCCGTTAGGAACTTTTTAGCGGGCGGAAATGAGATTTGAATTTGGAACATATATCATTCATAGAAATCGAACAAATTGTATGAATTATGGCTGGTACGTAATGAATGCACGGCGCGGGGACCAGCGTTCACAAAAAAAAAAGCGTGGATTACGTCTCTGTTCTTGAAATCAGTACATATTTTATTGTCATATTGCAAAAATAATGAGTTCTACGTCAAGTTATGAAAGTGAAAATGCATTAACTCCATACAACAGAACTCTTCAATAAATAACGGGAAATCTCTCGGGACTGCTGCAATCGTATGTCTGTTTATTGTTTATACCATCTCATAACATAACATCACGCCAGTACGCTCTTGAGAGGTACGAGGATCTCTCATTTCACCCTTTATGTTCAAGTTTCATGATATTCGGCTAATCTATTCTGGCTTTAAGGTAACTTACTAAACTTGCCTATTAGGTAGGTACAACTAAAAAGTGAAAAATAAAAGACGTTTTTACAAAAAAATACTACCGACTTCCAAATAAGAAAACTACAAAGTGAAAAATAACTTTATTTTTGGAAGTCGGTGTCTTTCGTATCATTTTTTATTTTGAACGTACATCGTCAAAGAGTGGAGTAATTGCCGGACTACGTTTGTACGGAAGAATGATCGACTAGTGTAACCTTGGCGGACGCCTCGCGGTTTCACCTGCGTAGTTCCCGTTCGATAGTGTAACCAGGGCCTATTACAATTTCATTCAATGGAAAAACAGTAAAGGGACGAAAACGTTTTCGGAAAATGTGTTTTTGGTGAAAATGTATTTTCATGAATTGGCCAAAACTAAGCAATCTTCTTTCTACGCTTTGGAGTATATACTCAATGCTTAAATGGACAATAAATACAAATAAAAATATTAAAATTGCTACTCAAAATTACTAACTTATCTGAAGCGACTATCCGAAGGACACCAACCAAAGAAATCAAAAGTATTTTCTCATCAAAACGTTGAGACTTTTTTAAATGACGCGCCTGATAAGGAATTTCTCTCATCAAAAGTACGTAAAAGTATGTATCTCTTATTTTTTCCATTGTAATCTATGAACAGAGTATTTTAAAACGTGTACGTATTGTACCTACTTGTCTGATTTCCTATCAAAGAATCACGTTCGCGAATCCCGCGTTTCGCGAATGTGATTCGCCACCGCGGGGGCAGCGGAGATGCATTCGTTCGATGGGTCAAGAAATGTATATAAATTGTGCGACCTATACTCTGACCAAGATGAAGGTACAATATATACTAACAAAGCACTGACAGCTCAATCAGCTGATAGCAGGGGTGAACATTTTAGGTACACTCTAATCTAATCTTCTAGTCCTATGACCATATTTTTTTTTGGTTTGGGAAATCATCCAATGAATCAGAGCGGGTGAAGCGGGAGGTCGCGTCAGTCTTTACAGACTAAAACCCACCCGTAATCCTTCAGTTACATGAGCCAGGGCCGCGGTAACTCTTTTTCAAATTTATCCGCGACCCAGACAGGCATCGGCCCTAGCGGACCCCGTCAGTTTTGCTGACAGTTCTATGACCTTGGATATGTTATGTTCTCAAACTATCTTTCATCTGTACCCAGTTAAATCGATGTACAACAGACACAACATTCTATATATTATTATATATATTCATTTTATTTTTATTATTAAGTAGAGGGTAGCCCTAAAAAAAATTTGCTTTACATTGTAAGTTACCTATTGTAACTTTGCTCAGTACAGAAACAGTGAAGAGTGAAGAAATAGATAAAATAAGTTTGAAAATATTATCGATTTATTTGGGCCAGGAAGGTGCTTAAATAAATGCACAGTTCACTATAAATAAAGAAAATATTTTTGCCCGCGACTTCGTTTGCGAAACGTTAGTACTTCGAATAGCCATATTTTTATATCGCACAATAATATTGTAGGTGTGTGGGCTGCCTTAATTGAGAAATTATTGGTTCAAAATTGTTGGTCTACAAATTTCCAACCCCCTTGGCGCAATAAAAAAATAAAAAATTGCGATAGTGGTAAACCCAGCTCAAATTTCTGCTGACGCTCATAGTTCGTTGTCCGTGTGTGTAAATAATTAAGTGCAAAAAATAAGTAATTAAGATTATTAACATAGCTGTCACTATTCATTTATTAAGAAAAAATTGTATAAAAATCCTTGTCCTTCCGATTAGATTGTTTATGTCTCTGCCGCCTGTAATACAGGTTTACCTAGTACAGGCATCTAATGTTGTTGTACCTACTTTATTTATAAGACCTAAGAGAAAATGGCGAAAATCTTTTTTTTGTTTTTTAATTTATTTTATAAAAAATATTTAAAAATATAGTAAATAAGCAAGTTAATGAATAAAGGACATAATAATAAGACCAATCAGCGTCCGTAGCCTGGCTGCGTTTCGGTTACCTCTTTGGGGAAACCGAAGGTGTTGTCTGTGCAATTATGGACGAAGTTATCATGACGAATAATAACCGGAGATTTATTGTGAAGGATGGCACGGTTGATATTGTGGTGGACCGAATCGAGAGGCGTGCAATGATTGTTGATATTACCATCTCGCATGACGGGAATCTCGTGAAAGCCGAGTAAGATAAGCAAATCAAGTATATTGAATTGGCTCGCAAGGTTGTCTACATGTGGAATGTGGACACAGCGATCATTGTACCAATAGTCGTTTCAGTCAATGGCTTAATAGCCACGAGCCTCGACCAACACCTAAGGACGCTCTCGATAGGCGGCTGGGTCAAGGGCCTGATCCAGAAAACAGTTCAGCTGGATACGGCTCGTATTGTTAGGAGGTTTCTCTCTCTAGAGCCCTGACTGCCGGAAGTTTGGACCCTGTGCCCGATACCGGTGAACCTCTATTTTTTATATTTTTAAATATATTTTTTTTAGAAATTTTTGATAGTGTAATTTAATAAGGAGAAATATGAATAAACAACATAATAATAATAATAAATCTTTATTCAAACTTAAAATTGGTAACTATACTAACACGCCCCTGCTCACTCTAACGTCTTAGTAGCTCTTGGTTGCCCCACATATTATGTGCATAAGTCGACTAAGTACATAACTCCTATTGCGTTCAGAATAGTGAAAAGAAAACCAACCGGTAGAGCTAAAATTTGTGAGGTCTCATCGCTCGCTCTTCCGGAACCAGATGTGGGTTATTGCAATAATGCTACCTGTCCAGTATTTTTAGTCGTAAGCAGGAGAGTCGTAATTTTTGCTTTGACTAGAGTTAAGTCGATATGAATTATTTTGTAAAAGTAGGAACCTACCGTTTTGAAAGAGGATTTTGTAAAAGTATCTACTGTTTAAGCATGAAACATACCCAGTTCTATATTTGGAACCCACCCATAATAAAATTAGCTGCAGGTACCCCAAATCTCTATGTATAATAATGTGTCTATCAACCCCAAGCTGACGTAACCAGGAACTGTTATTGGTCGAAGAATAATACACTCCTTAGCTGTCGAGGCCTAATTAAATCCTGGATCCGCCTATAAATACTTAATAAATAATAATTATTACACACCTTAAATGAACTGCTTTCTTTTCTAAAGAATCTAGTTTCGCCTGATTGTTTTCCGACACCGTTTCAGACGCAGATGCGAAGTTACAGTTAGTCGCTGTATCAGATAACGTTTCGTGCTCGCCGTCCATGGTTTTATTTGCTTTTCCAAAATATATAGAAAAATATTATATTAAAGGCATAATTTTGAATTCTTTCAGTTATATTTGCACATCATTTTTTATTACGTAAGACCATAAGCACTTGTCAAAATCATAAAACAATAGACGGACTAACGGCCAGTCATGTAATGTGGTTGTAGTTATTAGTACCTATCATGGAATTATTAAGTACATATAAGATACCCGGTGAACTCTCAATCCAAACCACCCCACTATTGAGGCAAACAAAATGAAGTACTTTTCCAAGCTAGGGCAACGCCATCTAGTGACGAGAGGATGAGCTAAGTAGTAAGTAGTAGCGCCATCTAGTATCGAATAGCGGAATTAGTCTTCTCGCGTCGTCTGGAATATTCCAGAATGTTTGAGGCGAACATTCTAGAAGTTTCTAGTCCCTTCGGGAACATTGAGTTCGTATATCAAAGTCAAAGTCAAATGTTTTTATTTCGACTAGGCCATTAAGCGGCACGTTTGAACGTTAAAAATTAAATATAACAAGTTATAAAATTTGATTCTACCGTGCATTCGGAAAAGTAGATTGTTATGGAGAAGAATGCACAAGAAACTCCATAATTACTCTTTTAAAAAAAAAAACCTTTTACAATATTAAAGTACATACATTAATATATTCATATACGCAAGGACGATGCACCTAGCACTACTATACTACATATAAGTATTACAAGCACTAACAAGTAAATTCCTTCACTTGAAAAATAGGAACATGGTTCTCACATACTTACAAATATTGATTGTTCTGGAAGATTCCCGAATTATCTAGAACAGTATAGAGAAGTAATAGAATTGTTTAAGAAGTGTTTTTGTCATAAAGTGCCAGTCAAAGAGAATATAACCACTAGAGAGCTTATAGGCCGATTTCTTCTAAGCACACGACTCACTACCGCGGGCCGGGGGACGAGGATGAACGCGCGGCTGCAATTGGTCAGTTCAAAGTAAGTTGCGTAGGTATGGCTATCGTTAGGGTTGATCAACTCGATTAAGGGAAAATTGTCGATATCGATAAAATGGATTTTAACATTATTAAAAATACTCAATTAAAATCATATAAATATTATTTAATCAAAATCAATCAATTACAAAAATAAATATGTATGTCGGGGACATAGAAAAACAAAAAGTATTTTTTCAAATCGGTCAAGCCGTCTACGAGTAATCCGGGAACATAATACATAAGAAAAAATTCGACGAACTGAGAACCCCCTCCTTTTTTAAGTCGGTTAAAAGTAAATAGATATTTTTAAATATTTTTTTTATTAAGTTTAATTATATTATTATCGATATCGACTTCAGCTACCTATTAAAAGTAACAGCACAGATATTTACGATAAAAATACAAAGGGAGAGATAGGGATAGAAGCATTAGAATTGTCTAGTGAAAGAGCGAGACTTTTCCAAAAGACATCAACGCGGGTCTCAAAAGTGTGCTCGTTTACCCCATCCACCATTTTAACTAGATCCCTGCGGTGTCTCATAATACGATTAAATTAAAAAAAAAAATCGTACTGTTTACTTACCGATGAAAAGTTATGCCATCCTTTTTGTAACTAGATGTCGTGGCATGTATCCCATACCCCTTTACCGCGCATGAGGGCATTTTGATGCGTTATAATTGCAATAAAAAGATAAAAGCAATTTGTCGTGCATACAGGTCTAATAACTGGACACAACTAAAATGGTTACTAGTACCGAAGCCTTTACATAGGCGACAAAATACTAATAGTTTTCGAGCGTCGGAGCACTGTATGCGCCGTCAAGTGGTTATATCGTCGTTGGTGCCAGTAGTTTAAAATTCAATGCCCATTTGTTATCCGAAAAGAGTGCAAAACCTAGGCGTCTATATGGATACTAATCTCTCTTGGGCGCTTCATGTTGCTGATGTAAGTAAGAAGGTCTTCTACTCTTTTCAGTCTCTTAAAATTCATACCATTTCACACTAAGGTTAGGTTTCTTCTACCGCACATAGAGTATGCAGATGTCTGTATTCTAGATGCAACGGAGGTACTCCTAAATAAACTCGAGCGACTGCAGAACTTGTGCATCCGCTTTTTTTTTGGCCTCCGTAAATACGATCACGTGTCGGAGTTTCGGATTAAATCGAAGTGGCTGCCGATTCGGCGTCGTCGAGATACCCATATCCTATCTCTTCTCTATATTATCCTACACAATCCTAATTCTCCTCAATAACTTCGTGAACGCTTTGAGTACTTTGTCCCGAGGGATAAACACTGTCACACTTCCACTTCTCTTCTCCTTCGTACCCCACGCCACACTGCCAGCCGCTATGATGGCTCCTTCTCTGTTACTGCAGTGTGTCTCTGGAACTCTCTACCACATTCCCTACGCGACAGCCCTTCACTGAATGTCTTCAAGAGGAAAATCAAGGATCATTTTCTTTCGTAATGACATAATATTAGTATATAACTATATATATATTTTGTACTTATGTATGTATATGTATATATTTATGATTTATTTTATATTATTCTAAAATTGTACACTGGACTACTTCTCTTCTTCCTTTTGTAAACTCACTCTAAGGTTTGCTGATAAAAAACTCTTCTTAGAGTTAAGCTTTGTACATCAACTTTATAATTCATGCAGGAGCAGGCTCACCGTCAGGAGGAGCAGTTCTTGGTGATAAAGGATCTCCATGGAGCCATCGGTAAGGAGATGAAGGAGGTAAAGGACCAGGTCCAGCAACATGAGACCCGCATCGTCGAGATCGAGAAGTCACTAAGTGGGCTCAAGTCTGGAAATGTCTATTGTGGCAGCTGCGATAGTGGCGCCTTCGCCTCGTGGTTTTAAAGTACCATCATTCGATGGCTCTTCGTCATAGTCCGCCTACAAGATTCAGTTTGGGGTCGTGATGAAATCGAATGGGTGGACATTGGAACAGGCTTTGACTGCTCTAACTTTGTGCCTCCGCGACCAGGCCTTGACTGTATTAGAAGTGCTTGGACATGACGTCACCTCTGAAAAGCTTCTGGAGGCATTAGAAGCTAGTTATGGCGACGCGCTCCTGGATCATGTGTTTCGAGCCCAGCTGAAAGACGGATCGCAACGAGTTGGTGAAACTCTTCAGCAGTGGGCTCTTGAAGTGGGAAAGCTGATCCGGAAGGCTTACCAGTCATTATTAACTTTGCTGATCGACAGGAACCTCGTACAGGCGTTCACGGATGGGATCCGCGACATGGAGGTTAGGGCTGCCGTAAGGCTAGGGCATTTCAAGAACCTTAAGGCCGCCCTAGCCAACGCCTTGGAGTTGGAGGCAGTACGGCGGGACGAACTAACTCACCGAATTAGGGAGGTTGCGACTTTACCCCGATGCTATGGCTGCGGAGAGAGAGGCCACATACGATAGAGCTGCCCGAAGCGAAGTCCACCCCACGGTAGTAAGCAGCCGCCAGTTAAAGGATCACCAGACGTCCCTGCTGGGCAACTGCAGCAGGGAAACGAATACGAATAGACACCAGGACTAAGGGGCGGATGCTGGGTGGTGATGGAAGAGTCCCAGGGATCTCGATCTCACAATCCTGTGACGGGAAAAGCCTGATCATAGAGAACGAAATTAACAGAACACCTTGCAAGCTGACATTGGATACTGGAGCTTCTCGGACAGTTGTCAGTTTCCAACTAGCAAGACGGTTTCTTGGGGACTTCTTCGGGAACCATGAATGTGTTTATCTTAGAACAGCTACCGCATCAGCACATAACCGTCCGACGTGAGAAGGAGGTGGACATGAAGTTAGGGAACAAAGTTTACCGCCACAGTGTTATCGTGGCCGACATAGTGGACAACTGCATTCTGGGTCTAGATTTCATGCGGAAACATCACTGTGAGATTGAGTTTCATCAAGGAGTATTGAAGTGTGGCTCAGAGCAAGTATTCATGGAAGGTGCATCATCGGGAAAGGTGTACTGCCTGGAGAAGGATATTCTTAGTCCTAAGAAATTCTTTTCTACCAAGAAATTCTGGTCGGCAAAACCGATGTGTACATATAGAAGGTTTAGATAACGATGCCTCATGGAATATTACGCGCACCTTGGTGAGGGGTACTAGTGTTTCATCGATACGTGCACTCAACGCAAGTGACAAGGATGTTGCTCAAAAAAGGCACAATTTTAGGCACTTGTGAAGGAGTGATTTGGATACATAGATGCCACGAACAGCCTACCAACGCCAAAGTTCAAAGTGCAATATACGACGTGTCTTCGCTTTTGAAGGACTCCCAGAATAACTTGTCAGAAGAAGAAAAGAACAAGGCTACGAAGATGTTAAACAAGTTCGCCTACATTTTCTCGAAAAAAAAATGCCGATATAGGAGAGACTTCGTTAGTTCAACACAGAATAAATACAGGAAATAAGGTATCAAGACGTGTGCCAGTGGCACGGGAACGTGAAGTTGACGACATGATCAAGGGCATGGGGAAAGATGGCGTGATTGAACCTTCATACAGCCCTTGGTGTTCACCGGTAGTGCTGGTGAAGAAGAAGGACAGCAGCATGCGCTTCTGTGTAGACTATCACCGACTGAACGACATCACGAAGAAGGACAGTTATCCGTTGCCAAGGATCGACGACACGCTGAATACGCTAACAGGAATGAAGAGATTTTCTACCTTAGATTTGAAGAGTTGCTACTGGCAGGTCGAGATAGGCCCTCGAGATAAGGAAAAGACAGCATTCTCTACAGGAAAAGGATTGTGGCAATTCAATGTCATACCATTTGGATTGTGCAATGCTCCTGCCACCTTTGAGAAATTGATGAAGCGAATACTAACTGGGCTGATTGGTGGCGCCTGCCTAGTCTACTTGGATGACATTATTATCGTGGGACGGGCGTTTGAAGATCACCTCCGCAATATGGAACGTGTGCTGTCGAAGATACGAGGAGCAAAATATAGAAACCTCTGTACTGGTTCATAAAAACACATTATTTCAACTAAGTGGTGTTTATATACTGGATATAAATACAGGGCCTAGGTACAAATCTAGGTTACCTAGAAGTACACTAAAACGAAAATAACTAGATTTCTGACCACTTATTTGAGGAAAATGTTTGTGTAGGTATTCACCGTTCCAGGGTGAGATTCTATTAGCCCTTGCTATGTACTGTTTTTCAGTCATAGACATAGGGTAAATAAGTTAGAACACCTAGTTTGTGTTTCCTATCAAATTAATTGATGAAATAAAATAATGCGATTGGTTTGCCACCCTGTGTCAGTGGGTCGCACATACCACTACTTGAATCCCCGTTTTCATATGAATCTCGAAGAAACAAAATAAATATTTTTTTTATTACTAATCTACACAAATCCTTTTACATACATATCTTATGCTAGTATAAAAGCTATGTGACGCCTCGTCGCGAACTGTCTATGAAGCCGAACTTCGAAACAAACTTAAAAAATCCAATGTGGGCGCACGGTTGGCGCAGTGGTTGAGCGATTGACTGCTGCGCTGCGTGTCGCGGGTTCCACTCTCGCACGGAACAAATATTTGTATGACCTACAGATAGTTGTTCCGGCTCTGGGTGTTGTGTATGTGAGTTTATATGTTTGTAAACGCACCCACGATACAGGAAGAAATTCCTAGTGTGGGGCAAAGTACTTAAAAAAAAAAAAAAACATAAACATTAGCACAGTTCCTTCAACTAGAAAGGCAGAAAACAAAGAAAACGTTACGGCGCGCCACCACTTACTTACTTTGTGGTTACGAGTACAAGTGTTTTATGAACGAATACATCGCTATGGGACACATGAAATCTGTCACAGGACAACATAGGGACCAAGTCTACCTACCTCACCATAGCGTGTTGAGCTCTCAACACGCCTTGGTGCACTACAACAAAACTAAGAGTAGTGTTCAACGCGTCGTACAAGATAAAACGAGACAACAGTCTCAACGAGCACACGTACTGCGGTCCGAACTTCAAAAGGATATACTGATACTACTAATTAATTGGAAAACGTGCAGATACGTTTTTCTTCATCTGAAGATGTAGTAAAACTTCATCGGTTCATCTGACAGAACGAAAAACAAAAATATCTGCAAATTATAATCTGGCGATCTTCTCCTAACGAACCTCTACAAGATTGGCAGTTGGGCACAGTAACTTAGGAACGAAAAGTACACCCTATCTGGCAATGCGCACTCAAACTCGCAGAAGATGAAAAATATACTTATCCGGAAGCTGGAAACGTCCTGAAAAACTATTTCTACATGGATGATTCGGTTTACGGGCAGGATAATATCAACGCATTGAAAAATGAGGATTTAACTTAAGAAAATGGAAAAGGAACAATCCGATTATCTTGGAAGACTTGCGAGATGATCAAAAAAGCTACAATACGAACATCGACTCGAGCCCAGAACAAACAACAAACTCAAAAATGTTGAGCATGAGGTGGAAGGAACAACGACAGCTTCACATATGAATGGTATCTACCAATCAAGAAAAGGCTAACAAAACGGGTATTACTTAGCAAAATAAGCTAGCTTTACGACCCACTTGGATTACTATCGCCACTTACAATAAAAACCAAACTACTGTTTCTTTAAATCTGGGTAAGCAAAATCAAATGAGATGAACACTGAACTGAGATGGCACAGTGGCTAAGACCTCGGCTCTCGTGCTAGAGGTCAAGGGGTGGCCAAGGTACTAAGACCTCGCGTTTCGTGCTTGAGGTCGTCGACTTATTCAGTTCATATGGACTTTCAAGTTTATCTGGGACATATTGACAACGGTGAAGGAAAACATCGTGAGGAAACCTGGACTTATTTATAGTTAATATGTTTGAAATCACCAGCCCGTTTTGAGCAAGCGGAAGAGGTCTTTGCCCTACAGTGGGACAGTTACAGGCTACATTAATCTTATAATTTAGATTTTGACAGTGCCGCTGCGCGAAAAGCTGTCAACCTCAATGCTCTGTCCACTTAATAAAGGCATAAAATAAAAGAACGATTTGATACTAGGAGTTTAATTCATTTAAGTCAGCTAACTTACATAGGGGCTTACAATAATTCATATATTGCAAATCATACGCACAATTACGTTACTAAATAAATTCTTAAAATGACATAGCTTTTTTAGGCAGTTGTGTTAATTTCGGTATTGCTTTTCTCGCTAGCAGCATCCGTAGCATCAACGGGATTTTCGCCATTTTCAGCAGCTTTGGTTTTCTTGTCACTCTTCCTGAATTTATCGTACCTAAGAACAGAGAAATAGTTATTGTCAAGGCCAATTTAACTATGGAATAGTTTCAAGAAGTACACCGTAATTTGGATGCTTATGGCGAACTTCCATATTCGGCCCAATTTCAGTTTCCCTAACATAGGATTCACTAGGGGACAAATAATTAAAACCCGCAACAAAGCGACAGATAAGATTCTTGTATAAAACACAAAAACTGCCGCCGCTAACTACGATCTCAGATGTTTAAGAAACTTATAATTTCTTTATTACCTTCCAAGATCCTCCTCGTCATCGCTGCCTTCATTGCCTTGGGGGTCTACTTCTCGGAGTAACTCTCCTATGTCTTTATCAACATCTGCCCACAATTTATCCTCATTTCCTGAAACACAATATAACTGTTAGAAAGTTTCCAATCTCTTTCTTTTTTCCGGGACCGAGAAATTTCGCACATTCCATTATGAACGTGCCATGCCACGATGAGAATAGCAGAGAAAATTCCTCGTACTTGATTCAGGCTTTTTTTGGACAAACCCGACTTGTGGTTCAACAGGCTCCTTACTCTTTTGATTTGGCTCCTTGTGCCTTCTGGCTGTTCGCCTAACTCAAGAGGTCATTGAAAGGAACTATTTGAGAAAGAGAGGAAATTATGGCTGAATTGACAGGCGAGTTGAACTCCATTCCGAAAGAGGCCTTTTTCGAATTCCTTCAAGTAAGTGTTGTTGTGATAAAAGAAAAAGTTACGTTAATAGCAACTATACGTTACTAGAGTTACGTTGTTTTGTCCATTAATTCATCAAGTTACCAAGATAAGATGCTTTGGTTGCATGTCACGTTCACATTGTCATTCACATTTATTTTTATGACAAATGGCATGGTTACTAAATAAACGTTCGACATTCCCCGCCTGAGGCATTTTCGCTTTTGTATGGAAGTAATGAATAATCAGTTAACTTACGTAGTAACAAGTACAACTAGTATCTAATATTATTCTTTGTTATATACCTTTTAGACGTTTTTTTTTTCGTAGTTTTTAATACTTTTTAGCCCATTCGGCCATAAGTATATTATTACTATTTACCAACATAGCTTATAGATATGACATTCTTACTGTAAAGACAAATCAATCGATAGGTCATCTGTTAAGTCTTATGGAGTGGCCCTTCTGTATTATCGTGTACCATACCTATGTAATTACTTACCAGATGCATTATCAGCACCATTGTCGAGTTTCTTTTTGTTTTCTTCAGTAGTCTCAGCATTTTCTGTGTTTACTTCCCCGGCCTCAGCAGTAGCTTCTTTCTCCTCTTCTAAAAAATAGAAAAAAAAATGCTCAGACAAAATATAGTATAGAAAATCTCGCAACAAGCTTTTAATAAAATACTAGCAGACCCATTAGATGTTGTCCTGCCCGGGCCCAAACCTGATTGCAGCGCTACCTACCCACTCAAATAAACACAAAAAAATTCAACAAAATCGATCCAGTCTTTTTCGTGATTTGCGCTTAGAACTCATTTAGCCATTAATTTTGATTTATATAGATAGATAAATTGTATAATGTAAATTGATTGATGGGTTACATTTAAATAATAAATTATTTTATTTGACCATTTAAAGAAAAGCTTGTTTAAAAAAATTGTATTTTTCTAGTAACTTTTATTTTTCACTGGAAATGAGCCTTCTGGATTTGTTTATTTCATTTTAAGGCTGGATTATTAGAGCCTGCAGGCGTCAAAAAAGCTACAACCGCCCGCGACTTCTTATGTTCAACACGACTCATTTGACATTCGATTTTACCGCCGTTGATAAACACTGACCTTTTCGCGGAAAATCTATGCCACAGTAAACAATATTGGCAGTTGACCTACTGAACGTTTTGTTTTCGACACGTTTTTTTCTGTTACATTTTATAGTTTTCACTTTATGGCTCTAGTTTTAAGTACAGCGAACCTAGTGAATGAAAACTGATAGATAGAAAACACATTTTTTTTGTAATTAATTATTATGTTATTTTTTATTATTAAAATTTTTAAAAAACAATTTCCTACAGTTCAAATTATTAAAGGCTTCCAATGTTATTTTTCGTCATAAATATATATTTATAGGAATATAAACATAGAAACGCAAACAATAATAAATTTCATATTACCTTTTTGTTGATGTAATTGGCGATGAATTCTCTCAGCGTGTTTACGAAGAGTGCGAGTGTCGCGATGCTGTACGTAGCGGCCCAGATGAATTCGTAGGCGACAGTGACGGCGCAGCGTCTCAGCTTCCTCCGTGCCGCCTGCTTCCACCCGGGGCAAATAAATACGGCATAATTCGCACCACCACACCTAGATAACACCAAATTCAGGGTAAGAGCAAGTCGTCCTTAGCTTCTTAATGGTATAAGCCTAAAGTACCAGGTATGGACCACTGTGGAATACATTGTCGATAAGAAAACAAAACTATTTTATTTTAATTTCTAAAAACAACTCTCAAGGGTGCCCAAGTCCGCGGCACAAACTATTTTCTGGGCGGAGTTGAAATGCATGCTATCTAATCCTACAAAACGTGTGAAAGGTGGTGAAAGGGAGACACTGTGATGAGCATTAAGTAGCTAGTGCAATTTCATTAAAGAAAACTTTATAAACAGACATTTTAGGAATATGGATATCATGATAAAACTACTGAATGTATCTATTCAAAACATATTGGCATTCTTGAACTACTAATCTCTCCCTGTATGGTGACAGTCACCATATCATTGCAGATTTCCTTCTTCTTAAGGTTTATTTTCGCCCAGAGATGCGTTAAAATACGGTTGAAAAATGGAACTTTGGACACTCATAACTTTCAAATACATGATTCTTTTTTTAATTTTTTGTGACACATGTTTTGTACAAAGCTAGATAATGATGAGACAAATTGATTTTTTTTTTTTGAACTTTCACTCTCATACAGTAATCGCCATGCTATGTTTGTATGGAGGAATGACCGGTTAGAGCACCCTTAAAGACCGTACAGACTACCGCCAGCATTCACTTGTCGCAAATTCATTATGCCATCTGTATATCTCGCGCGCGATTCCGCGAGGATGATGTATATGATTGCTCTCAGTAATGAGTTCAATCATGAAGTCTTTTGTTTAAAAACCCATAAACGTGTTTAGTTTACAACATTATAGTGACTGAAATATCGTAATCGGTTCAGAACTTCTAGAATTAAACATTTTTATTTTATTAGTTTAAATCACAGATTCGTACCTCCATCTTTTTAATATGTTCACTGCCAATGTTAATTTCAACTTTAGGTTTTTTTGGTGAAGACTCATCCTTCTTTTCGCCTCCAGAGTCGTCATCTTCAACTTCTGTGAAAAATACACAAATACATTATAGGTATTGTCAACTATGACTAATATCGTTGTATCGTATGACCTTATTTTGACTTACCATCGACATCGCCCACTGAATCCAGAGTCATAAAGTTGTCCAAATCAACGTCCATGCCTTCGTCGCCACTAGCCTCAGCCTTGGGACTTACACGGCGGGCTGATTGGCTAGCCTTCCTCTGAATCATAAACGTTAACATGTTTATGTTAGGATTCTACACGATCTAAATATGAATAAATTCTTTCAGCGACGCACATACGTCGATTCAAAGGATTTAGACAGTCAAAAACCAAACTTCAAAAGTAATGTTTAAAATACCTAGAGAATCCCAGATACGTGGGTATGTCCCAGTAATATTAATATGACGACCGCATTCGCAATTTTTCTTGAACTTGTTATTTTTTTTGTATGATAGCAAAACGAGGCTCACCTTAAGGTGTTCCAGAGAACATATATGATGTTCATAAATCATGGGTGAACGGAAGGTAAGTCGACAAATAAGACAGAAGGGCATCAAGAATCGCTTCATAGCCCGGTGCGTGTCGGTGAGGTTGTGCGCGTGGCGCGTGGTGCGGTGGTTGAGGCGGCACACGGGGCAGAACGTGGTGCGCGCCGCCAGCTGCGCGCCCGCCGCCGCCTCCAGCTCGCGCTGGGCGCCGCGCTGGGCCACGCGCATGCGCAGCAGCTGCGCCTTGTGCCGCCGCGCCACCGCGCTCATGGCGGCGCGGTGCTTGCTTGATACCAGGTGCTTCACGTAAGCCTGAGTGTGGAAAATAACATCGTTATCCTCCCGTATCTTCGTTTCTTGTACTCGTTTTTACAACTTTGAAAATTTCGCTTGAAACTCACCGCAAAAGTGGCACACTTTTCCTTGCAGTGCACGCAGGATAGATGCACGTAGGGACGTGGGCGCGGCGGCGCGGTGTCCGAAGCGGCATCTGGTTCTTTGTCCGTGTCTTCGCCGCCCTCAACTTGCTCAGCGTCTGATACTTCAGGTTCTTCCACCTATGAATTTTGTAAATGAAAAACAAAAAATCACTTGAACCACTGCCGAGACGGTGACAGGGTTTGTAGTAGGTAGGTTACACGGCCCAATACCTACCCAGGGGAGCGTGTCTAATCCTTGTAGAACCGACCAGGTTTCTAAAATTATGATTACGGTCACTAGGCTAGGCTGGGTACTTCTTAAAAACCATATATGTAATCGTGCATTTTGAAGGTCTTCATACCTGTTCAATAATTTAGGTAAAAATAATACCACCGAGGTGTAATGAAGATAGTGGCACTATAGGAACAGTAACGAGGTGTCCTGTCGTACACCACCAATGCATCTAATTAAGGCAACTTTAATATGTTATTACTGAGAATGAGGCTGCCTTGACGCAGTATAATGGTATTTAAAAAAAAAAGGCTTTTTCGCACGTATTGATTACTTGATACCTTTTTAGAGGTGATTCTTATTCTTAATATTACCTTTAAAGATTTGACTTTGGCCTCTTTTTTTTCTTCAGTAGCTTCTTCTTTCTCTTCAGCATCCCAATCCTCTTCTGTTGAGGAAGCGTCCTCTTCCTTAGACTTGACAGAGCTGCATGTTGATATATAAAAATATATTAGTACACATTATTAACCCAAAATTTTAATTAAAATTTTAGCATATAATGGTTAGCCCGTTTAGAGTGGTCCTAAATAATCCGAATTCGTTTGAGCAAAATTTAAAATAATACGTACTTCGGCAAACGCTTAAATATATTTTTGGACCATTGTAAACGGGGTACCTGTAGTTTTATGTAATTATCGCAATACATATGTCGCAGCCAACTAGTTAAATAAGCCTTTCAGTTAAAAGCCTACCGTTTTTAGTTCCGTACCCAGGTAAAAACGGGACCCTATTACTAAGACTCCGCGGTCCGTCCGTCTGTCTGTCTGTCTGTCACCAGGCTGTAACTCATGAACCGTGATAGCTAGACAGTTGAAACTTTCACAGATGATGTATTTCTATAGCCGCTATTACAACAAATACTAAAAACAGAATAAAATAAATATTTAAGTGGGGCACCCATACAAAAAACGTAAACTTTTTACCGTTTTTTGCGATAATGGTACCAAGCCCTTCGTGCGCGAGTCCGACTCGCACTTGGCCGGTTTATATTAGTCGGCGCCGTTCAATTAATAATCTCAATGATATTCAGCCGATGCGTCTAAGTAATACAATATGCTAAATATTGTAGTACTTAGACGCATCTAATGTATACGTATTGGTTGGCTAATGATCCATGTGACGAAAATCTTTAATCGATGTAAGTTATAACATTCACTCATACTAATGGTTAATAATGTCTAAGATTTCTTTGACCTAAACATTTAATATAATTTAATTAATTGAAAAGTTGACTTAATATACGGTCGTAAGGTTATTCGACGAAGCCTTATTTCTGTCTGCAATATTAAAATAAAGGGGATGACTGACGGATGCAAAGTTCGTTCGCTTTAGCTCCCGTCATTCCTTTCGAACCTAACCTATCCGTGTCGGGGTGCCCTAAATACTCGACCCGCAGGCTTATTACGTATGAAACAGCAATCAGCAATAATTGTGCAAAGATTGTACAACCATCGCGAGATTATCGGTTTACGCCAAAAAATCAGCAGGCTTATTTTTGCGAAATAATGGCTCTTCAATCGCGAATCCGCATTGCGTATGAGCCATAGCCACACCATAATAATTTTACGACAGCACTACTAACAATAAATATCTGCTAACTAATTTGTGCATTTATCGCAAGGTGATCGCGATCATTTCGTATTACGCATGGTTTTTGACAGCAGAGCCACAAGCAATCGGCGAGCAAATGTGGCTGTCAAATTACGATTTCTTTTTGTTGTTGGTGGATTGCCAATCGCTCGCTGGTGGCTGAGTAGGTACAGAAGTTTTTTAGTTTTTGGCGGCATTTTTTCGTGTGTTATTTTGTGGCTACTTTAATTATACGCAAATTAATTCCTAGTGAATATTGTAATGACAAACTGGTGTAGTTTTATGTCTCAAATGCTTACGAAACTGGATAATTTGTTGAATCATTGAAACCTACGTGATCTCGGTAAAGAGCAGGAGAAATTTGATTGCAGTGTTGGCTACCTCTACTGCCAAATACTTACAAACACGTTAGAATGTATTATCTCCGCAATAAGTATCTTTTATTATATTTGTATATGGCAAGCACCGATGGTGACTATTCTGGCAATTTATAAAGTAAATTGGAAAACAAGTGTGTTCAACGATCTATTTTACGTTTCATAGCTCAAATACGAGATGATGATGTCCATTTAGTGACGTCCTAATGTGAAGTGAAGGTGTAAATATTTATGTCTAAGTGTAGGTGTTCCTTGCTGGTAGTATAGTAGAAATAAATAAATTACTTACTTTCAATTAATTATAGATAAAAAGAATAGTATCAAAGTTCAAAAAAGATATAGCATTGTTGTTGACGACGATCTTTTGATACACGTCAAAGGCGCATATTTAACATAAATATACTCTTTCCAAAGAGTTTATTTTACATATCATGCTGAAATAATTAGATAAGGCAAATACTAATGCGATATTGATACCTTTTACTTCAACGAAATTGAATAATATTACCTATTAAACACACCATTAAAAGTAACCCAGAGATAACCTACAAAAGTTCATGACTGAATGACTATTAATATTCTCGTCCTCGAACAAAAATTCTTGAACAAACTAATTCAAATCGAGAGTTAAACCAGATATTTTTCATTTAATGACGTAGGAATTTAATCTCACCTAAAACAATTTATGGGCTTCTGCCATTGTCCTTTATAAATCATTGGACAGGTATAATAGCTTTTGTTAAAAGTGACTGTCAAAAAAAAGACAAAGGCCTCAGTAGCCAGGTCATTAAATTGATCGCACAATAATTGCACAATTATTGTTGCTTGCTGTTCCTTACGTAATAAGACTGCCGAACTCGATTCGCTCGCTCTTGGACTATTAAGTTGGAAAGTTGTCAAAATGGAATTGTCACGATATCTAATTGTTAATTATACGAAAAACTCGTTCAACAACGCCTAGCCTTTTTACTAAACGACGCTATCGATCCAAGTTATTTGCCCAGCTACTTGATTGAGTAGCTGACTGTCATTCTGACCGCTACTTGAACGGCACCGTTTAGAAACAAGGCTAGAATGTTAACTAAATGGATGATTGAGTAATTGAGCTAGTTGGCTGCGAAACATACTCATTCTTCAATATAAAATTCAATATCCAATTATTTATTCTACTTTCATTACAACAGTCGCTGTACCGTCTTAGTAGCTCTCATTTCTACATTTCTTAGAGCATCTCCTTTTACATGGATTGGTTTTAATATCAATATCGGCTCACCGTCAGCGATTTTACCATCTTATTATTTCAATCTTGGCGTTGATTTCGGCCTCACTCAAGCTCTGGTACTCTCGTTGTTTTGTGAAAAAAATAAATAAATGTAAGCAATGGGTACATACTCAGTGTATCGAATTACCTTCGGCCTTTGAGCGATCGGAACGCACGGGTGTAACTGAGCGATCTTTCGGTGTATCGCCTAGAGGTAAATGTACCGCGAGAGCGTGGAGCGCCTCGGAAGGAGGCCCGCGAGCGCATGGTGCGGCCGCGGAACGGTCGGCGCAGAGCGCGCGGCCGCGTCGCGGGCCTGGTCACCTCTCGCGGCGGACCCATTCCGCTCGGCTTGCGGTAGCTTTCTCGGTTTGGCGAGCGTCTCCGATCTTCACCACCGAACGATCTCCTGTCGCTGCTGTAACTCTCTTGTCGAGCGCCATATGATCCGTAATGGCCGCCTCCATCATGGCTACGTCTATCACTCGATGAGCCCTGTACATAACTCTCTTTGGTTCTTTCGACACGCTTTTTACATATGAAATAGAACAGTTACAAGTGTTTAATGAGGATGGAAATGGTAATAATCTTCTTTTCTAGCCCTCGCCAAAGTGTAAACACACTAGTCTTAGGCATCAATTAACTCCTTTTACAAGGTGTTGCCAAAGTCCAATGCAATAGAATCTTTTCCTCTAGATTCACCATCTAAATTGTTTTTGTTTTTAAATATATCTTTCCTTTGTAATTTGATGTCGCCTAGCAGTAGATAATGCTCAGGCACATGAATTAAAAAATAAGTGTTACATCACACATGCTCACTTTGACTTTGTATTAGAGAAATAGGGTAGTCCATATCTAAATTAGATGAAGTCAGGAAGGTTAATAATTCTAACTACTCATTAGTCCTTGTGATATAACATTATCATACTCATAGTTGTTTCAGCTGTGAATAGTTCGAAATTATCGGTATCCGGGTCAAATCCTTGAAGTCATAAGTTCACGCCTGTGTGCACCAATAATATTATAATATTATCTGCTTATGTAAATCATGGCTTACCAAAGATCTGTACATCAAATCCAACAAGTGAATATACCATAATCTTTCTCATTTTCTCTATTTTCAAGATAACACATACACAGCTATATAAATCACTAAGTTCGCCAAATAATTCGTAGATTATTATAGCCTGTCGGGAATGTTTCAGTGAATATCTTTAATTTTCCTCTAAATTTGATTTCCTCAAGGAAGATTTTATATAGCTATATTTTATGATTCTGTAATAGTTCTATAAGCATGTCGTTCATCAACTTGTATCTTTTAGCAAATCTTACTGTATCTACAGTTGTTGCAATGGCCATTCCTTTCATTTAAACTCTCATGTTTTCGTTGATTTGTCGAAACATAGTGTTTGTAGAACTATAAGTTCAATAATTTAGAATACCTGCAAACAATATACTGACCTCCATCCTCAGCCTCTTTCTATCTGGAGACCCTGAGCGACCACCATAGTCACGGTTGGAATAGTTAGCAGAACTTTCCTAAAAAATAAAAAACGAACTATATGAAAACAATATCCATTTGGTGGGTGGGCAATATTATACCTACCACGTTTTTTCTTTCGTAGGATCCCGTCATCAACTCATCAGTGTTAGTTTTTATTTTGCGATAACTCCTAAGATATTTTCAACAATTATCGTCTTAATTCAACCAATTTACAGAAAACCTTAACAAATTATACACTTAAACCTTCCTCATGAATCAATGTGTCTATTGGCGAAAACCGCATTAAACCCGTTCAGTAGTTTTTTTTTAATTTAATGCGAACAGACGCTTCGGGGGACTTTGTTTTATAATATGTAGTGATATGAGACCAATACTTTTACTATAAGACCAACCCCGAAATATCTAAAAAAATATCAGCTGTTTAATAAATTTTAGCGTACTTATTTATTAATTTGCGAAAACAAAGGTTAGAAAAAAAATGTTTTGGAATAAATCCAATAAAATGTGTTTGTTCTATTGAAATATTTCAAATAAACGATTGTAAAGTTCATTGCAGTTGGTCTGGAACTGAGAGGATTTTTGAGCACCATGTACAAGGTGAAAATTTGATAGCTAATCCGCTGAGTAGATGCAATTTGAAAGATCGACAAAATATATTATTTATTTATTTTTTGGTATTCATAACCGTTGATATTCTTTGATCGTGTGCAGCGTGAGGTCTTGACTAAGGAATATAAACGGCTTCGGAAGATCAAGCAACTTTTGTCGTTTTTGGCACTCTGAAATTGAACCCTTGTACCTCGGGCGGGACTCGTATCTGAAATACATATTTTCGGCTATCTCACAACAAGCCACACCTACTTAGCACTTGACTGTAGCCTTGCTAATTAATAAAAAGATAATTGTTCAACCCAAAGCAAAGGCCGCGGTTTGTTAGTTGTTTATAAAACAATACTTAAAATTATTACCTACATCATCCTCTTCCTGCCCTTGTCCCATGCTACTTGGGGACGGCGCAACACGTTTTCTTCTTTCATACCGTCCTGTCACCCGTTAAGCTATCACTGACTCCCTTTTCATTCATATCATTCCTCACACAGTCCATTCATCTATTCTTTTGCCGTCCCCTCCCTCTCCGTCCATCCACATTTATATTCATAACTCTTTGAGTAACATGCGTTTCATCCCTCCTCATCAGATGACCATACCAGGACAAACGGTTTCCTTTCAACTTTTCTGTCACTGGCGCCACTTTCAAGTCAATTGAACTGATAACATTATAAGAAAAATAAGAAAATGCTATTTTATTTTGCATTTGTTTAAAGAATGAAAGAATACTTACAGATCTATATGCTTTTTTATATGAGTCTTCCATCCTGTCGCGACCTGAATTGTATCGACTTGCACTGCCACTAGTGTATCGTGAGTCGTTATTGTAAGAGGAGTAGCCTCCACCACGTCCCCCGCGACTCTCGTAAGAGCCTCGGCTGCTACTTCCGCGGTAAGATCCTCTATAGCCACTCCCTCGCCCACCACTATAGCTCCCCCTGCCTCCATAGCCTCTTCCTCGAGATGACATCTAAAACATGAAAAACACTGACTGAATAAACTATGCCATAAAAAAATATCATTTTGTTATCAAGTACAGAGCTGAAGACAGAGCAGAAGTCACGAAAGGTGGTCATAGTGTTTATTAAACAGTTATTAATGTTTAACTTCAGTTGAAGAAGTAAGGTTCTCTTAATCTTTATATAAAAAATATTGATTAGCACCATAATAATTAAATTGCAAAATTTCTACAAGAATATAATTTTTTACAAAATCTATGTATTTTTAATAGTTGTTAGATAGAACTAGTGGTCCAAGATCCTGTCCCCAGAAGGTTCTGATTCTTTGTACACAAAATATGTGGTATTGAATCCCTTAGCACCTGGTACCTGTAAATTGGCCATTGGCCGGAGTTAGCAAGTATGCATACATTCAAAGTACATACTAACACAACACAGTCCCACTATTTTTTGAAGAAACTATTCAATTCCCCTTTTCCATTCTAAGTTCTTTTAGTCCATCCAAAGGTTGTCTGGTAGATATTGTTGGAAGTGATAAGACCGCCTTTATACCCGTTAAGTTTTTCTCATAAAAGAGATGTGTAACTTTTATGGTGGTATAGGTGTATCTTGCACTATAACTATAGTGATAACAGCTATGTATCATTTAAATTATTGATTCGATTATTGTCATGTAGTATTGATTATATTTTTTTACTGACAATTATAACAGGTTATAGTTTCAACCAGTGTTTATTTTTATTAAATAATCCATATAAATAAAAAGACAAGTCCTGACTGACTGACTCATCAACGCCCAGCCCAAACCTTTCTAGGTCCAACCTAGAAAGCTGAAATTTTGCACAGAAGTTCTCTTTATAATGTAGACAAGGAACAAGGAAGGATTTTACGAAATTCAACCCCTAAGTGAGTTATATAAGGGATGAAACTTTGTATGAAACTCTGTGATTTTAAATTTGAAATGAATGAAATATGGCATTTAGCTTCTAAATATAAAATAAAAAATACGTCTCCAAGGATTTTTTAATTTCATCCCTTAAAGGGGTAAAAAAGGGTGTCAAAGTTTGTAAGAAAAATAAATTGTTTATTATCAAAATAACTTGAAATTTAGTATTTCTGCTCTTCAATACAATTAAAGAAACACGTGTTTAAGGATTTTTTGAATTTCATACCTTAAAGGGGTAAAAAAGGGTGTTAAAGTTTGTAAGAAAAATAAATTGTTTACTATCAAAATTACTTGAAATTTAGTGTTTCTACTCTTCAATACAATTAAAGAAACACGTGTTTAAGGATTTTTTGAATTGCATCCCCTAAAGGGGTGTAAAAGGATGTGAAAGTTTGTAAGAAAACTAAATCGTTTATTATCAAAATTATTTGAAATTTAGTATTTCTGCTCTTCAATAAAATTAAAGAAACAAGTGTTTAAGGATTTTTTGAATTTCATCCCTTAAAGGTATAAAAAGGGGTGTTAAAGTTTACAAAAAAATTGTTTGTCATAAAAATTACATGAACCTTATTATTTCTGCACTTCAATATAATTAAAGAAACTCATGTATAAGGTTTTTTGAATTTCAACCCCTAACAATGTGTTAAAGTTTGTAAGAAAAATAAATTATTTATTATCATAATTACCTAAAATTTACTATTACTGCACTAATACAATTAAAGAAAAATATACTTAAGCCTTTTTTTAAATTTCATCCTTTAAACGGGTAAAAAGGGGTGCTAAAGTTAAAATGAATGATTACCTACTATATGTGCTCGGGGGTAACAAGTTTTCATGCCTCGAATACCACTGATACCCTCTGACTTTGTCTTTGAGATTCAACGATTACAATGCCCCCTTAATGTCTGCTTTGCAATGATCATAAATAAATCTCAGGGTCAGTCATTATGGTTGGCAGGCATAGATTTTAGGAAAGATTGAATCTCACACGGGCAATTCTACGTTATCTGTTACAGAGTCAGTACTAGCACCCTGGCCATTTTAGCACCAGACAGAAAAACCACCAATGTGGTATACAAAAACATTATCCAAAAGCAGAACCAAAGTATTACATTTATTAAAAACAATACAGCCAATGAACATCGGGTGATAACTTTTGCGCCAAACTGTCTTAATTTTCTATCGTGTCGGTAGTAGGATTCAGAAATTGAAAGCAAAGTGGCCTTTCACTATTTGTACCTTCCCGTGGAAATCGATCTCACAAGACCTCCAGAATGAAAGTCCAATGCTCTAGCTATTAGAACACAATGGCAGTTCAGTTTATGTTTTTATATTAATTTACATGTAATTTATATAATTCAATAAAATAATGAAGTCGAGCAAATTTTGTATTCTACGCGAACAATGACGCGGGCGGAAAGCTATGTTTGGATATTAATTTCCAATATCCCGCCAGAACTGCAAAAAACGAAACAGCCAAAATCGTGTAGTCCACGCAGCCGAAGCTGCAGGCAGAAAGCTAGTGAACAATATAAATGAAAAATACTTTATTTTTTGCTAAACTTTAGTTTAATTATATACATGGACAGATTGATTCAGAGTCATAATGTTAAAAGAGCTGCAGGGCTAAAAACACGAAAAAAATATTTATTAATTATTCTGTATCATCTCAAATTGGGTGCTCAGTTATCAAAACATAACTTGACCAGTGCTGTAGGTACTCTATTCCGTCTGAATTTCTGATAGAGTTATCTAATTATTAAAGCTTCAACGGCTCAACCTATTTGGTTCAAACTTGGAACACGGGTAGGCCATATCCTGGTTAATACTTAAGATACTTTTTATACCGACAGTACGTTCCCGCAGGATAGTTTTCGACTATACTCCATTTGTTTAGGTAGTTAACTAAATGTAAACAATCTTAACATGTCTTTTATCTAAAAAAATGTCTGAAAATTGAATCTAAAAATGTTTACAATTAGGTATTTACTTAAACCGATGTTAGGTAAGTAACTAAATTTAAATAATATTTGTTGGTCTTTTATACGATTTATTTTATATAAAAAGACATATCAAGATTGTTTACCTTTAGTTAACTACCTAAACAAATGGAGTATAGCACTAACTATTATTTGACATTATTTTTATTCTTTCATTATGTTTGACTTTGAATAGCCCTCAGGTTAGCTTGTACAAAATGTACATGTCATTAATTCCGGCTTTGTAGGGATAGTTATGTGTTTCAAGTATAATATATAATTATACTAGGTACTGAAGTACGGAAGGTTCAGCCACGTACTATGTCGGCGTCCTGTCGGCTCGGGCGGACAGAGGTTATTATTTTCCAACACCTAGGTCGTGTCAATAGCAATTTAAAGGAATCCGTTTGATCATGATTGATCAATAAATGCAATCGATTTAATGTTTTACACCGACACCGCGCAAAACCATCACCACAGGAATCGCGCATCGACTACAAAAATGGCCGATGGCGTCCATTTGCCTTGCAGCTCGGAGTACGCTCATTCCGTTGGATTTTAAAACGATTGAAAGTCACACTTAAAACTAATCTAATAACTCACCACGTTAGACAATCGAAATATCAATATTTCACTGCACAGAGATTTCTGGTTAAAATTAACGCACGGCACCGGCACATACGCACACACCACCAAGCAAAGCAACTGTAAAACCAATAACCAAATAACCAAACCCAAACTAGGGATGGGTCCGATATATCAAAACGTAACTTATATCGGATATGTGTTAGATATCATATCATATAGATTCCTATATCAAAATAACTAATATCACAAAAACTGTATCGAATCAAAACCTCGAAATGCGTGCGAGAACGAATAAATCGAAACTTAAAACCGTAACAATGCGAGAACGTACGAACAACGAACAAAACGCAAACTTCACAAACAATAGTAACCATAATATGCGCTACCTCTCTTTCTAAGTATTATATGTTCTTTTATTAGTATAAAAGAGATGCAGCAAATACGAGGTAACTCCACTTGAAATAACATTAGAATTTTTTTCAACCCATTTTACAGCCCGTTCAACCGATTTTGAATTCTATCCCGTAAATATAAGGATGGCATAATAAGCATAAACCTGTTACCAAAACTAACTGTTTAATACAGCTGCCTTGTCTGTAACTGTAAAAGTGTGAGTTTTCGTTTGCATTAGTTCGCGTTCGTTGTTAGTTTGCTCATCTAAATAACATGTTAACTTTTGCAAACTGTAAAACTGTATAACGGTTACATAAAATTTTGCGCAAAAAACCGAGTCGCTCATCTCGTCCCAACTCCCAAACCAATCCCTATTGATGTTGCCATAAAACAAAAACAACATTTTTTAACGTACTTAAAAAAAAAGACGTACGAAGAAACGACTGCTCGTTCACTCACACTTCAGTTGTCGCAGACGCGTGCGACTTCAAATTCGCATATCTTTGTAGTACTGACTACGGCACATTCAGACTGCTGAGCTTACAACTGATAACCCTTCTACACAGTCGGGCGATTGTTCCGACCAAGGTACCCTTGGTCGAAACCAAAAATCATAGCACTATAGCCCATATTACGAAAATCGGAGGAGTGTTTCTTGAGATGATGTAGGTAACCAAATAACATAAAAAAAGACACAACAGACGTATAATTTTGTAAAATAAATCCACGAATCCCTAGAAATCCTGCAGAGACTTTAGTGGTTCACTGATGATTACCACAATAGTTGCTTACATGTTACCCAATATCAAGCTTTAAAAGAATCTGTGGCTGACTTGTTTCACACAAGAACTAAGTACTCGTATTAGCTCGTTACTGATTTATGTACCAAGAGTGGATACTTAAACAGCCCATACCACTTAATAGTGTTTCATACAGTACACATTGCTTGTCTGCCATTTTTTAGGTTCTAATGTATTCAATTTTTCTTTGTTTAGTCAACGAAAATAACAACTGGATTTGAATAGAAAATCTAATGATTTTATACGGAAACAGCTCCCCTGAACAGTGGCAAAAAAAAACCGCGCGAAACAGTTGTCAAATTACAAATGAAAAATAAAAATATTTCATTTTTTATAATATTTTATCAACTTAATTTATACTATAATTTTCAAGTAAACAGTGATATTTTGAGAGCGCGTGAAAATTTTCGCATTTATTCATAATACTATTTGACAATAAACTCTCTTTCCCATTCGAATTTCACGCACATGGAGGGAAAAGCAAGGTTTTTTGTACCAGAAACAATATTTGTCTATTTCACGACAAAATGTTTATCAAAATAATATGGAGTAGGTTAAAAATTATTCACTATTGTGCCACTTGTGATTTTTCAATTCCATAGAAGCGTTAAAAATATCCTGGTGTGTACCTTGTGCTGAAAAATAGACGAAAAAACTGTTGGTACATTTTAGCTTTGTTTAAGGAAGGGCTATGAAACTTGTCACCCTGCTAGATCTCAACTCTTCTTCGTCGACCTTGGCGCCTTTTTCACATTTATGTTTTTGTCGAGTTTCACATTTATCTTTTTGCCTTTTCACACTATTATCTTTTTGGTGGGAAAATTATTACACCATTGTTACGTCTTGTTACCATCCAATCTTCGTCGAATGTGGATTTAACATCTCTAATGGAAAATATCTATGTTCTGTCTACCCTATAAGTAAGACTATGATGTATGTTTAGACGAATCGATGTATTTGTGTTGGTAACTTAAATTACCTACTCTTTTTTAAAATTCGGAATCAATATCTACTGTCGGTTTCATACTAAAGTCCTGTGCTACACACGGCGACGCAAAATGAATTTTCTGCTGACTCACGCACATTATTTCAACCGAATGCGATTTGCGCTCGAGGTGAGGGAGGGGAGCGAGGCAAGCATGAGCGCCCCGTACAAACATAGAATAGCAACTAAAATTACACCCGTTCGTCTGGCAGCCTAACCGAATTTCTGTTGAATGTAAAATCCAGAACTCATTTTACGCGACTCACAACTCACAAAATTGCGTTCGTTTGGCCTCACCCTTAGGCAACTACAAGCCCCCTGCATTCCTTCTTACATTTGCGGGCTATGATTTTGAGTAGGCCATAGCTTGGTCCCTGTTGGGTATATAGAACTTCGGTTGGGCTTAAATTGTTGGAAATTTAATGAAGTTTAAAAATGTATTTGTTTGTCGAAACACGCTGTATATTTTTTTTGCAGTTTTTCGCTTCGTGGGCAGCGAGCACAAGTATTGAAATTTTAAATTTGGGTTCTCACTGCCCTAACCGGTCCATACAGTATACTAATTAATCAGAACGTTATGCTTAGCGATTCAAAACACATAAAAAAATAAAACTATTGCCATCTTTTACTTATGAGTAGGTATTAAAATAGTTAAATTTTTTGAATAGAATGTGAGCTACCACGCCAGCGAGTGACAAACGCGGTGGTGTGTAGACTTAGCTTTATCTTGCAAGGCTGGTGTCATTCCCAATATTCTGTGGTGTCCAGCTGTCATCTGTCAAGTCATTAAAAAAATGTAATGTTTTGGGAAAAAGCGCGGGAAATTCATAGCGAAAGGGCGCCTTTTTTTAAAACAAATTTTTAAATAATTATTTTATTCATTCATAAGTCTATTTGCTTGCTTTTCTCATGTTGGGGAAGAAAGGGAATCCTAAAAAAAGAAAAAAAGAAGATAGTTCGTCTACTGCTCCACCGTTGGTGTCTTCTGAAGATGACGGTGGAGCCTCAAGCTCTTCAGAGGAAGCTGTCCCTGTAGAAAAGGATAAGTATCGGGAATTCAGGGTTCCCGACTACATTAGGTCATATCCTGAAAACGGAGGCAATTTTGAATATGTCGTATTTTTAGAAAGCATTGATTTAGTCCCGATTGGTGATAGAGATATGATGTCTCTTTCAACCAGCATTAAAAAATACAACAAGGGTGTAAAACAATTATTACGGATGAATCGTTACAAAATTGGTGTCATTTTTGAACGTCCTGGTTTGGCCAATGCAGCGCTAATGAATAGAAAATTTCTGGATACTTATAAATTGAAAGCCAGTATTCCTGCAGCCGCTACGGAAAATACAGGTGTTATCATGCATGTTCCCATTGACCTTAGCAATGAACACATCTACAACGCAATAACTAGTACAAAGAATATTATTTCTATTAGAAGATTTATGCGTCGCACTATTTCAGAAGGAGGGGGGGTGTCCTTTCAGCCGACGAAGACGGTGTCCATCACATTCTCGTGTGCAGCGATACCCGATAGTGTAGACCTGAACAGCTGGCGGTTCGAAGTGCGTCCGTACATTCCGCCGGTAAAACAATGCTTGAAGTGTCTAAGGTATGGCCATATAACTAAATTCTGTAAGAACTCCCAAAGATGTTCCATATGTTCAAAAGACCATAATTATAAAGAATGCCAAATACCATCAACGGAGGCAACATGTTGCCACTGTCAAGGTAAACATGTAGCTATTTCATCACAGTGCCCAGTCAAACAACAAAAAGTGGAAGAAAACAAAAGCAAGATTAATAAAAAATCATATGCAGATTTATTCAATGAAAAGTCATTTCCATCTCTTTCAAAGGCCAGTCCTGCTAAACAATTACAATCATTAGTTGAAACAGAACCAATTTTAAATATTTTAATACAGACAATAGTAACATTAATTTCTCAAAATAAAAATAACGAAAAGAGTATTTGCACTCAAAGCATAAAAGATGTTCTATTATCAAAAATTCAGAATAATATAAGTAAACCTTAATTTTATGGATCAGCTAAATATAGTACAGTGGAATGCTCAGAGCATCAATAGTAACAAACATGCTTTTTCATATTTTTTATATGAGTATAACATACATATAGCTTTATTGTGTGAGACTTGGCTCAAGCCTCACATGAGATTTAGTATTAAAGGATATAATATAGTAAGATTAGACTCAGGTAATACACATAATGGTGTAGCTATTTTAATACATAACAGTTTACAGTTTAGTAAAATAGATACTTTATATGATGTTTCCATACAAAATATAGCGATTCGTTTAAAATATGGCAATAGTAAAGAAATTTCATTAGTCAGTTTTTATAGTCCCGGAAACGCTCCATTTACTAAGTATAAATTTGATAACTTAGTTCGCAATATTCCTGGTCCTCTCTTGATTGGTGGAGATTTCAATGCACATCATTCGGCTTGGGGATGTAACAGTGTGAACATTCGCGGCCGAGAGGTGCTTGAAATCATTAATGATTATAATTTGGTTTTATTAAATGATGGAGAAATGACTACTGTAGGCTCTGATAGGTGGCAAAGAAATGCACTTGATTTAACTGTAGTATCAGCTTCAATATCATTGTCTTGTAACTGGTCTGTTCATGACGATCCGTTAGGTAGTTACCATTTGCCTGTAATTACAAGGGTACATATAAATAACAATTATAATATCTCACATGATGCAGAAACTTCAAATTTACCAAAACATGTTAATTTTAACTTGGTTGATTGGGTATTATATAGGAAGAGTGTTGATAGTTTGATAGTGGATTTTAAAATTAATCAAGATAACCCACTACAGTCATACAATGACTTGATAAAGTTGTTAAATTTAGCTATTATTAAATCATCACCCTCAAATTTAAGACCTGCTACATCATTTGATACAACATTAGTAAATAATAATCGTAAAAAACGCATCCCATTACCATGGTGGAATTTGAATTGCACTAAAGCAGTAAAAGACTCTAGGAATGCCTATAAAGAATTCAAGTACAATCCCACATTAGAAAAATATATTGAGTTTAAAAAATCACAAGCACTGAAAAAGTTAGTGTTAAAAAGAGAAAGACATTTGAGCTGGATTTCTCTATGTGAGTCATTTAATAGAACTACTCCATTATCAAGAGTTTGGCAAATTTCAAAGAGATTTAATAAAACACATAAACCTCCAAGTAATAATATTTCAGCTTGGGTATTCGATTTTCTTAAAAAATATACTCCAGATACAGTTGAGAGGCCATTTCAATCAATTTCTTATGAAGTAAAAGCTTCAGGACAATATGAGTATCTGCTTAATCCATTTTCTCTTCAGGAATTCAAATCTGCAATATCATCTAGACGTGATTCAGCTTTTGGCCTTGACGGAATACCCTATAAAATGTTGAAAAATGTATCAATTAAGGCACTTTCTGACATACTAAGTGTTTTTAATCTACTTTGGCAGGAAATAATCATCCCTAATGAATGGAAAATAGATTGTCTCATTCCAGTACTTAAACCTAACAAAGAAAGACATAAAGCAGAATCATATAGGCCAGTAGCATTAACTTCATGCATGGGAAAAACTTTTGAACAATTAATTAAACAAAGGTTAGAATTTTATATAGAAAGTAATAGTCTATTACCATCCAATCAATTTGGCTTTCGACGTGGTTACTCCACTCGAGATAGCATTTCTCATTTGCAATTAGATATATACAATTCTAATAAAATGGACAATCATTTTGTTGGTGTCTTCTTTGATATAGTGGGTGCATTCAACAACATCAATCTGCACATTTTGTGTGGTGAACTTCGTGCCCTTGGTATTCCTGAAAAAATTATAATATGGATCTTTAACTTTTTACATGGTAGAGAAGTATATGTCAAAGTAAATAAACGTTTAATAGGGCCACGTTTTTCATACAAAGGGGTATGTCAAGGTGGCATCCTCAGTCCATTGATTTACCTTCTTTATTTACATAGACTTAACATTGTTCTTGGTCTTGAAGTGGCAAATTTGCAGTTTGCAGATGATTTGGTAATCTATGCTTCAGGTTCAGATATAAGTTCTGTTGAAAGTACTTTAAACACAGCTTTAACTCGGCTAAAGAACTATTTTCATTATTTAAACTTGGATATCAGTCCAGAAAAATCTAAAGTTATAGTGTTTGGAGAGTCTGAAACAGACTTATGTATTTATTACAATAATAGTGTTCTTCCAATAGTAAATGAAGTAAAGTTTTTGGGTATAATTTTTACAAGCAGCCTCTCATGGTCTAAGTATGTTGACTATCTGTTAGGTAAAGCTAATAAAGCATTTAATTTTATAAAGTCACTGTCATTTGCAGCTGATCCTAAAATTTTACTTATGCTATATAAATCTTTAGTTCGTAGTCATTTTGACTATGGATTTTTATGCTTTGGGTCTGATCAGAGATTGGTTCACAAATTAGAGATCCTTCAAAACCACAATCTTAGATGTGTAACTGGTGCAATGAAAACAACTCCAATTAATTCACTTCAAATTGAGTGTAACACACCTCCTATGAATATAAGATTTCAGTTTTTAAAATCCAAGTACATTCTCAAACTTTTATCTTTCGAAAATCATCCTCTATTAAAGAAAATATTATTTTATCATAGAGTATACAGTCCCTCAAATTCCGTAAATGTCCCCTATATATTTCATGACTTTTCTAATATAATCAGTATTGATGATCAATATCAAATTGAGAAATGTAAAGACAGATGGCCATGCTACTCTGGTAATTATATCAGCAAATTTTGGCCCATGGACATTTATATTAACCGTGACCTACGGAGTAAAGAAGAGGTCTATCAGTTAATTTCAGAGTTCACTGGATACAGGCATATATTTACTGATGGATCCAAAAACAATAGAAATGTTTCGTTAGCTATATATATACCTCATATTACTGTTGGACATGGAGTTCGGTTACCTGGAGCCATGTCTATATTTACAGCAGAATCTCTAGCCATTTTATCAGCTTTGCAGTATATACATGAAAAGAATCTTGGGCACACAGACTGGCTTATAGCGACCGACTGCATGAGTGTTCTCATGGCCTTACACAATCCGAAACTGGACGCCAATACCGGAAATATTTTATATGAGATTCGGGCTTTATACGCTGATCTTTGTTCTAGAGGATTTACGATATGTTTATTATGGACACCCTCCCACATAGGAGTAGCAGGAAACGAAAACGCAGATTATCTTGCAAGAGTTATTGTTGACGTTGACATCCCAGAGACGAGAAATGTTGCCATACCAAGTTCCGACCTGCTTACCAAATTACATGAACAATACACCTTTACTTGGCATGAGAACTGGCAAGAAACACTAAGAACTAAAGGAAAATGGTATGCGAAAATAAATCGAACCATTGGTTCTATGCCCTGGTTCACCAGATCTGTTATTCCTAAGAGCAGAAAATTTTATACAATTTTAAATCGTCTTAGACTTGGACATGGAAGATTCAATGCACATTTAGCCAGAATGAAAATGATAACATCGCCTGTTTGTATCAATTGTGACATAGGAAGTGATCAGACTCTAGATCATATAATTTTTGAATGCCCTGCTTATGACTTACAAAGAATTCATTTAGTTGATAAATTATTGGAAATATATAAAACGCCTGCAAGCATCCCGCGCGACACTCAAGGTTTGCTGGAAAATTACAGTACATACATAGCACTGTATAAATTTATTGACAGCACTGGATGGGCAATTTGACCGTTCGGGGCGACTAGAAGGATATGACTTTACTTCACAACATGATTATGACCAATACACGGATATGACCCTACTTAATACTCGGATATGACAACATAATATATGATTTTAACTATATAATAAATACTGAAGACGTGGCTCTGGCCTAAAATAAATATTAAACAAGGAATAAACTACTGAGGACGAGGCTTTGGCCTTACTTAAAAATCAAGAAAAATAATAACACTGAAGACGAGGCGGTATGGTCCAAGACCTTAGCCTGCCTGAGAAGGGCGAAGGAAAAAAAAAAAAAAAAAAAAAAAAAAAAAATGTAATGTTTTGTGTTGGGTCGCTGGATGGATATCGAGATTTTGGCATTACAAATAAATACATTATAAATGATTTTACTATTAGATCTTGGGTAACTGCTTAGGAAACCAATGTTAAAGACTTTTTAATTGTACGTGTTAAATATGCAAGCCAAAAAACGTTTTGTTCTTCTGTCTTTTACCTGTGCAGTTTTGGTATATTGTTATTTCGGTACATATTATCATTTCAAGTCGGAACGAACTCAAAACAGCCGACTGAGACAACTAGCCAGTTTTGCTTCTTTAGAAGAGCTGTACGAGTTATCTCCTCAGCCTCATAGAAAGTTGACCACAGGAACGATTCCTTGTAGAATGGAGAGATGCTTCGACTTCTCAAAATGTGGTAAAGATCCAAAAATTTACGTGTACCCTAGTGATGGCCCAGTTAGTGCATCATATCGTAAAGTACTGTCAGTCATCAGAGAATCTTGGTATGCCACCAGAGATCCAAATGAAGCTTGCCTTTTTGTGCCTGCAATAGATACGTTAGATGCCGATCCACTGTCTCCTGAGCATGCGCCAGATGTGGCATCGCGCCTATCTCGTTTACCTTATTGGAACAATGGTCGAAATCATCTTATATTCAATTTGTATGCTGGGACATGGCCTGATTATGCTGAAAGTGCACTAGGATTTAACCCAGGAGAGGCAATTTTAGCTAGAGCTAGTGCTTCTGAAGCATTCTTTAGAGACAATTTTGATATTTCATTGCCACTGTTTCACAAAGAACATCCAGAGCGTGGTGGAGTACCACCTGCTGCCACTAGCAATCCCTTCCCAGCACCAAGGCGACATTTGTTAGCATTTAAAGGAAAAAGATATGTTCATGGTATTGGCAGTGAGACAAGGAATTCATTGTGGCATTTACATGATGGTAATCATTTAATTCTGGTTACCACATGCCGTCATGGAAAGTCTTGGAAGGATTTACGTGATGAAAGGTGTGATGAAGACAACAGAGAATATGATAAGTATGTATATCTTTTCTAGTTTGCTTAATGTTAATCTTAAGTAACATGATTAGTCATGAGAAAGGTTAAAGCTAGATATAAAAAGTCTCAAATTGACAGATACTTGAAATATTTTTTGCATGCTTAATCATTACTATTGCATTTAGATATAAATTAAGCAGGCCCTAGTGCTGGCCCTAGCGAAATGGTCTTTCAGTGCACTTTGGTTGATGCTTTCAGTTCACGTAAATTCTACTTCAGTTTTATGTTTCATCGCTTACCATCAGGTGAGATAGTGGTCAAGCGTAAGCCTATCATCAATAATAAAAAAATAAATATTAAATAAATAATGCCTGCAGTGGGACAATTCAGGCTGAAAATAAATTAAAAATATTACTTTGTTTGTTATGCTTTTACACCTAAATCAAGTTTTTGCGTAAAACTGGAAGGAAGAGAAATGAAGGAGCGAGGTTTGTAAGACATTTATTATGTCATCTGAGTGATTTGCTTAGATACATAGTACCAGAAGATCAGATCATATAATAAAAAGATAACCAAAGCTGGAATCATGACTGTTAAAGACTCTCAAACTACCTACCAGGAGATTTGAATCATGTGTGGTAGAGACTCACAAACTAAAACACTCAACATTTATTTCACAGTTGGCTATGTGGATGACATAACAATAATAATAAATGGGACCCACGAAAACACTCTGCATCTCATGCGTCAAGCCATGAAAATAGTAGAGGAATGGTGCAGCAAGCACAAACTCTCAGTGAACCCCACAAAAACTGAACTTATTCTCTTCACAAAAAAAGATAAAACCGACGAAACTGCAACTACCGCGATTCTTTTGAACAACCTTAAACCTTTCAACCGAAACCAAGTACCTACATGGGCACCTATTTTGACAAACAACTAAATTGAGTAAACATGAACTATATCACCACAATTTCCAGCATATCTCTGTGGCAGTGCAAGCGACTGCTAGGAAGAAATTGGGGATTAGCCCCATTGTCATCCACTGGCTATACACCACAGTCATCCGACCATTCATCACATACGGCTCGTTGGTATGGAGGCCCAGGAACGACCTCAGCACAGCCCAAAGAGATCTCGAAAATCTGCAGCAGTTCGCTTTCGTTGCAATCACTAGCAGTATGAGAACCACACCCACTGCCGCCCTACAGGCAATGTTGGGACTGCCACCTCTGCACTTTATCGTGCGGGAGGAGGCAGCCCTGACCGCTTTTAGGCTCCATCTATCAGGTACCCTAAATAAAGACTCCGGAGTTAAGCACACACGCATAAAGGAGGATGCGATCAAGCGAAGACCAATGATAGCATCACCCTGCGACAAAGACCCAAAAACACACCACTTTCATAGGCACTACAACATAATACTTACAGAAGAACAGTGTGACTACTCAGGCCCGAAAGGGATGAGAGTATTAACCGACGGATCGAAGACTGACTCCGGTACTGGAGTCGGAGTCTTCTCACACAATCTCAATATAAATATACCCAGCCCGCTAGGAGTATTCAATACCATCTATCGGAGTGTGTGGGCATCATACAAGCGGTCTATGCCCTAGAAGCCAGAAAGGTGACGGATACCCACATAAATATACTCTCCGACAGCGCCTCAGTCCTCCAATCCTTACGGAAAAAATATATTACATCGAAACCAATACTAGAATGCCACAACGCACTAGAACAAATAACTGTATCTTGTAGTAACACGGTGACACTACAATATATAAAGGGAGAGCTTGCAAGACGCGGATCTAGTACGGCGGTCTATGGACGCGAACCTGTTGTACCCATCGCCTTCAACCAAATACGCAAGTAGCTACAGGAATTCACCCAGACACAGGCGGAGAACCAAAGAAGCTTTGCCATCCTTGGATAGTAGGCTTACCAGGCGTCTACTACGCCTGGACAGGAATGGCCTGTGCCTGGTGACGGGGACCATCACGGGACACTGATGATCACTTAACAAACACTTCCACACAATAGGCATAACGGACAGTCCTCTGTGCAGGGCATGCATGGAGGCTGAGGAAACCGTCGCGCACGTTCTCTTTGAAAGCACAGGTGTCACCCAGATAAGAACACAAACCCTCGGGTCACCCAGATTTTACACAGATATTCTGAGAAAACCAGGCGCTCTAATTAACTTCTGGAGGGAGGTGGGCTGGTTGGAATAACTACCAAACGGTCGCCATGGCCCACGTACAATGGTCCACCTCAAGGACTAAGTGCAGAAACTAAACCCCCTAACATAGAACATATACTCACAAACTACCAGGAGACCAATAAACAAACAAACTATCAGGGTTTATTGACAAAAACTATATTAATAGGCAGGCGAATCCGCAGGCAAAAGCTATTAATTAATAAATTATTAAACGGTAAAGCGTCGTCACTAATCATCGTTCGTATCGCAACATCTGCAACAGCGCGCACATAACGTTATGATTGCTGTTTTTTCGCTATTATTAATTTCGTTAGTGACATTTGTTATCGTTAATTGTATTATTCATGAAAATTATTTTATCGTAACGAAATGTTTGTAACGCTTTATACCGCTAATAATTTTATAAAGCGATGAAGCCCTGATTTCAGCTCTGTACAAAAAAGCCATACCTTACTACATAACATCACGAGTTATAACTAAAATGATAACACGTGAATTTTTTTCGAAACTCGGTTTATTTTTACCGAGCGCCCACGAACAAAACGGGAACTATATTTTTTGTCACCAAAATTTATATTTGTCATCAAGTTGTATCACCTAATAAATAGATCTATCGCCACGAAATATTTTCGTTCTCAGATAAACAAAGAGTGTTCCCAGGTATGAATTACCAAATTATTGTTAATATAATGTGTAAAATATGAGATGGATTACCAATAAAATTGTAGTGCATTACATGAATATAAACTTAAATAATAGCTTGGTGCTCAGAATGGTAGATCTGTCACCAAATAAATCGATTATCGATCCCTGACTGCGACTCCTTTTTATTTGTTACATTTTATTTCGTTCAGTTATTAAAATAATAGTATTAGTTACTAATTTAATACATCAATTTATAATTTTAATGAAAATGTCAACATTAAAATAACAAATTATGGTCAATGAATCGGTCCAAGAGCGAGCGAAGCGAGCTCGGGAGCTTAGGGCACCCCGTCTCGGACAGGTTAGGTTCGAAGGAGATGACGGAAGCTGTAGTGAGCGAGCGAACTCAGCTCCCGTCATCTCCTTCGTGTTAGGTTACTTTAGACCCTGCATTCAGAAATAGGAGCCTCGCACAGCGGGGCTCCGTCGACTCTGTTGCATATACACCAATCTAACTTTATGAAATTTTCTAGTGACCTAATATATGATTTATTGGTGATCTCTTTAAATTAGTTTGCTTAAATACTATTAGGACAAACCTATTATAATACATACAAAACCATTTATTTGGTACTTGACCCCATATCTCCATGATTTTCGGTAATTTATTGTGGAATTGATTTTATATTGTTTGGTGACTACATTTTGGTGACAAATCTACTATTTTGAGGGCAAACCCTATTATTTAAGAAACACAAAATGAATTAAATTGGTGACAGCTTAAATCATACCCGAACAAAACTATGTCACATCGTTTTACGGTCAAAACCGTATAAAATCGCTCGATTAGATGAATCTGAACCCGGCTAGGTGGGCAGTACCAACCAAAAACGTCAGCGTTAAGGGAGGGACATTTCTTGTATGTCAAAAAAAATAAAGAGACGGTTTTAATAATACATGTCTGATATTAGAAATGTACACAGATTTCGTAATTTTGTTATAAAAATGTTAATTTTCAGACATTTTGCGCTGTACATGTGGCCTGAGCGCATTTACAAAAACATTAAAAAAGCGACCTACCTCATTTTTTTTCAATTAATTTTTCTTTTTAAAATATAAAAATAATTCATAAAATTAATAATTTAGCTGCGATCCAGTGTTGCTCGTATTAACACTCATTGCACTGCATTGGATTGACTCAAATAATTTACAACATTAACTATATCAGGGCTCGTACACACTGCTAAGTACATAAGTGAACCTATCAGAGACTTGTAGGGGATCTTCTCATCCGATTTCTTTTCATTTAGAGGCTTCTCTAGCCTTTGACCCGGTACCGCTGGTGTGGTAACTGATTTGCAGTTCTCCATATTGTATGTTTTTAGAAGCTTTTCGACATACTTCTTCTGATGAAGCTTAATGCCATTAGGCCCTCGATCAAAATGGATGCCCAGCAACAGTTAAGCTCTACCCAAGTCCTTCATCTCAAAGCTTGACTTCAAATCTCTCTTGAGTGAGAGCATTTCTTGCTCGTTGTTCTAAAAAATTAACCGATCATCTACATAGACAGCAACGAAGATTAATTAGTATTCCACCTTTTTTTCAGTGTCAGACTTTTACTGCCTAAAACTCACCCGTGTTACTTCAGTTGCGGTAACTCATTTTCAAATTTATTTGCGACCCAGACAGGCATCGGCCTTCGCGGACCCCGTCGGTTTTGCTGACAATCTCTTTGAGGCGAACACTACGCGCCGTTGACTCGGGCCTGGTCCTTATAGGACGGCGAGCTACCCATTACACGCCGTCCTCAAGCCCGCGCCTACGGTGGCCTTCTTCTTCTTCTTAATTGGCTTGCGACTCCCGACGCCCAGGGCGTCTCCGTTGCGTCACCCTCACGCGTTCCGCCTCCTCCTTAGCGAGCATTACTACTTCGCAGAAGGTGGATACAGCTTCCCATCCCCTCTCGCTCCGTACTATGGCCTGAACCAGGGCCGGACGGGAGAGGTCGCCACCGCCGATCGTCTCCATGAGGATATGGCGGTGCCCCGCCCAAGCAGGGCAGACCTCCACGGTATGCTCCACCGTGTCCTCCAGGCGATCTACACAATGGTGACACCCGGGCGTTTCCTCCTGCCTAATCCTGAACAGGAACCTCTCGAAACAGCCGTGTCCGGTGAGGACCTGTGTCAGGCGGAAAGTGAGGACGCCGTGGTGCCTCTCAAGCCACTCCTAAAACAGATCTTGCCGGAGCTCTGTCCGCCGAGCCGCGATTTGTCGCGGCTACGGAGTTTCGCCCCGGCGTTTCGTCTCCTCGCGCCGCTCCCATATGTGCGCGAGGACTTTTGCCTCCAGAACCCATGGTGGTAATCCAGCAAGGAGGCTCGCCGCTTCACCGGAGACCGTGCGGAATCCTCGGAACAGCCGGATGGCCATGATCCTTTGGGACGCGTTCAACCGGCGGGCTGGTCGCCGCCTCATAACCATAGGTTCTTCGCAGCAGCCCCCACAACTTCGCGCTCCGAGCTCTGTGGGCCCTTTGCGCCAGATGCGGCGTCGGACTCCGACCCCGCATCAACCCTCGCCTCTTCGTCTAAAAATATCGGTGTCCGTATATCGCGCGTGTGGTTGCCGTTGTTGTCTGAGACAGACGGAAGACATTTGTTGCCCACCCCAGAATAGGGAGGGCAGCCCGCCGAAGCGGGGTGGGATACTGGCGTCCCCAATTGGGTCTCGAGTGCTCAGCAGTCCCCACTTGGGGACGTTTTTTACAAAAGCCTTTTTCCATTTTTTATTTTTGTTTTTCCTATTTCTCCCTCCTTCTTTCATTTCTGCCCACTCTACGCCCGTTCGACCTACCCTCTGGCAGCAGAGGGGGGAGTAGGCGTTAGAAGGCCCGCCACAGGCGCCGTATAATCGATAGACTAACCGTCCTGCCACTAGCCCGGTTACCTTCACAAACCATCATCGATGATCTGTGATTGGAACCGTGACCCTTCCTCGTGTGTCGAAAATTAGCCGCTAGCCCCAACTGTCCACCCAAAGCGTGTGAGCACGACTCATTCTGTGACCTCTTGAAGTTCATCCATATTAGGTCAGAATGAATTGTGTGCCACGCTCGTGGAGCCTGCTTCAGACCATATAGTGCCTTTTTTAATAGACAGACGTGGTCCTCTTGGCCTTTGAATGCGAACCCCTCCGGTAACTTCATAAGGACCACTTCATTTAAATCCCCGTTAAGGAATGCTGTATTCACGTCCATTTGCTCTATTTTTAGAACCATTTTGTCTGTTAAGGCGATTAGGAGTCTTAACGAAACTGTGCCTTACTACAGGTGCAAACGTTTCAAAATAGTCAACGCCTCTACGTGGTCTGAAGCCTTTCGCAACGAGTCGTGCCTTGTATCGGGTTTTTCGCCCGTCTCCTCTTTTATTTTAAATAATCATTTCGAATCAACAATATTACATGACGTCGCTGGCTTCACAAGACATCCAAGCCCTATTTTACTTGAGACCCTCTAGCTCCTCCTCAATCGCGACTTTCTACTGCGCTTTATCCGCTCTAGATAATGCAACCTGGATGGTCGAATGATTTTGTAATACAGGAAAAGCTTGATAGGTTACAAAGTTAGAGTTTTTAGTTAATAAGTGTTATATGTGGAAGAAAAATAAACATGTTTTTGATTTTGAAAGTCAGGCAACTGTTTTTAACCGACTTCAAAAGAAGGTTCTTAGTTTTTGTTTCCTTACTCGGAGTACATCTAGATCTAGTTGATGGCAATATTGTGAACTTGGGAGATATCATTAGTATCTGATTCGCCTCTCTCATCAGACGTTACCCACTCTTCATCCTCAACAGTGTCAGGAACATCATCTCTAGGTTCAGTATCACTCCGATCTCGTTACTGCAGGACACTTATTTCCAAAAGTTCTTCCAGTTGAGATGTTTCTGTAACTACTTCAAGAATAGCTTTCTCTTTGGAATCTCACCTGCCTCAATTTCAGGTTTTCGAAGAACACGACATCTCTGCTCTTGTGTAATTTGCCTATCATTGGTACAGTATCCGACTTTCTGCGTTTTTGGTCTTCAACATAAAATTGATGTAAACTGTTCAAGCTTCAGTCTTACAAGCTTTGATAAAAATCTGCATCGGTTATTTAGTCCTTTATCCTCAAAAGCCGACCTTTAAGACCCCACGCCTCCTTTGCCTCGCTTGCCTCACGTGGACCAGGCAATGTGGTTTTATCATTAAACATACCCTGGCTCTCTCTTTCTTGTCTCTCTTTAAACCCAATAAATTTCAGGTATCATCTGAGTGTAGAGTACACTCATAGGCCATCATGGATTAAGTATAGTTCCGTAAAAAACTTGCAAGTTCACTAATGCCTATGCAGAGCTACCATCTAGCTTTTCTAATGCTGGTAGCGTCGAGTTAATGTCACCTTGGGTTCCGTGAGTCTCGCGGTGGCCATTAATCGGGGGGCCAATTGTCGCTAAGATTGTGGCTGGCATCTGGCGTCTAAAGTGACCGCTCCTCTTCTCGCTCTACCGCACGGCCGGCGGCGACGTTGAGGAGAGCAAACAAAGGCAAATTCTAAATCATTTTACTACACAATTTTAGAAAATAAACTTTTATAATAATATTATTATATACCTATTAATTACTAATTAATTATATTACTAAAACAAATAGGTACAACTATGTATCTGATATGGGTTAATTGATTAACATGGCATTATTCATAAAGCCCGGGAAATTTGAAAAATGTACAATATGAGTAGGCAATGTGGTAAAAATTATTGAAATAATTAAATTGGCTGGACTTTCTGAAAAATGCCCAACACTTATTAGGCTGGATAATAAAAAGATGTGTTTTTTAATTATTTTAATGTTGACATTGGTTTTAATATAGAGTAGGTAAGTACGATTACAATTTAGGCAATAAATTCGACGGAACCCCGCTGCGCGAGGCTTCTATGTCTGTCTTCAGGGTCCAAAGTAACCTAACATGAACGAGATGAGGAGGTCATAACCTAACCTATCCGTGTTGGGGTGCCCTAAGCTCGCTTCGGTCGCTCTTGGAGTAATTCATTAACCATAATAATTATGATAATTATTATCGGCCTGATGGCCAAGAGCCTCGATGACCATCTGTCGAGGCTGTCATTACACGGTTGGATCAAGGGCCTGATACAGAAGGCAGTACTCCTCGATACGGCTCGCATTGTGAGGAGGTTCCTGTCTCTGGAGTCCTAACCACCGGTAGCTTGGACCCTGCTCCCGACACCGGCGGACCACCATTATTTTTTATATTTTTAAATGTTTTTTTTTATGATTTGTTTTTATAAAGAAATATTTGAAAATGTAAATATGAAATGTGTAAAAAGTTGAATAAACGAAATGATAATTATTATCGAATTGCCCAACCGTTACGTAGCAATATTCATAATCACCAGACGATGTGAACAAGTTAAAATCAGTATTCATTACATTGCCCGATTTGACTTGACTAAATTCGTAATACCCGGGCGTTATATATAGAGCCCTGATTAATCACTTGGTCCATGACATATCTATATATCTGCTACACAAATAAATAAAATTGAAGTGTCTGTTTGTGAAATCAAAATAATAGTTCTTTCTTTTTAGCTTCGATCACTATGTTGATTAGTGATCGATTTTGTTTAGCGTAGGTTCGCATTTTATGTATATGTTTGTATAAGTAACTAGCTGTGCCCGTGGCTTCGCTCCCGTCACCTACCCTACCTACCCTACCCTACCCTACCCTACCTACCCTACCCTACCCTATCTACCTTACCCTACCTACCCTACCCTACCTACCCTACCCTACCTACCCTACCCTACCTACCCTACCCTACCTACCCTACCCTACCTACCCTACCCTACCTACCCTACCCTACCTACCCTACCCTACCTACCCTACCCTACCTACCCTACCCTACCTACCCTACCCTACCTACCCTACCCTACCTACCCTACCCTACCTACCCTACCCTACCTACCCTACCCTACCTACCCTACCCTACCTTCCCTAACCTACCTACCTTAAATCTGAATACTGAATGATGATGTAAATTCCTAAATAACATAACGTAATATGCAGCACACGTCGCTCGGTCAGTTGATGGTGTTGCAATGCCAAAACTTGTCGTGCAAACTGGTTAGTGCTCGACCTTATAGATTATTTCTACTGTTCCTCCATCGCCATTCTCATATACAAAACCACAACATATTTGTCATTGACTGTATATTTGCCATTTGACCTTTTGCAGATTTGACTATGAGCAGTTATTGGCCAACTCAACATTTTGCCTTGTGGCACGAGGACGCCGTTTGGGTTCATATCGCTTTCTTGAGGCATTAGCAGCAGGATGTATACCCGTTTTATTGAGCAATGGATGGCGGTTACCTTTTGACGAACGCATCGATTGGCGACGTGCTGTTATTTGGGCAGATGAACGTCTCCTATTGCAGGTATTATGCAAAATTACGGCACGGTTGGTGCATTGGCTGAGTGATTCGCTGCTGCTCTGCATGCCGCGGGTTTCGATACTCGCACGGAACAAGTATTTGTATATACGAATGTTATTCGTTGCCTAAAAGTAGTTGTAACCTGCTTTTATTATGTGATATCAATTCCTAGAGTAGGCGAAAAGTGAAAATTTAAGCATTTTGTAAATTATCATGATAAATTCGAAAATATGGATGCACCAGTCAGAACTACGATCATTTTTTGAAGGCTCTGCGACTTTATCCTTCTTTAGGTTTTTCTTGAAAAATTGGCTCTCTATTTTTCTGGGTTTTGTTGTTTTGGGAGTGTGGAATATCCTAGGTACACAACTTAAAATATTTCCGCACAGAGAATTTTCCCAAAAGGGTTTTTGGGAACGAGAGTTCCTTCACAATACTATGTTAAATTCTACTAGTAGGTATGTACTTAGAAACAATCTTTATGTGGTTGCCCGTATTTGTCTGTAGGCCATTAACCTTTGACTGTTATGATATAGGTGCCAGAGCTGGTGCGCTCTGTTCCTCCGGAGCGTATTCTTGCTTTGCGACAACAAACTCAATTTCTCTGGGAGCAGTATTTTTCTTCAATCGAAAAAATTGTGTTCACTACAATAGAGGTAAATATCTTTATGCTACACACGTATTTTAATACACGTGTCCGTGGTAATTATTTTCTATACGAATTCATATTTCTAGTGTACCATTATTTTCTCCAAATGTTGTTTACCTTTTTATTTTTTTAGCTGCCTCTAAACTAACAGATGTTGATTGAAAAAATAAATGTATTTATTGACTGTTTTCAATATCATTTACTTAATTAATTATTTTTTTATTTAGCAGCTAGACTTAGAGCCGGCTTACCGTATATTTAATTTACAGATTTTATTGGAGCGTGTGTTAGAACACAGGTTGTCAAAACAACGAGAAGCTTTAATTTGGAATGCTTCTCCTGGCGCGTTGGGAACTTTAGCAACTTATGGTGATTCTCGAGTTCATTTCCCTGTTGCGGCCCCCATTCTGCAAGCCCCAGTGTGTCCATCCGCGCCACTGTCGCCTCTACCTGCCCCGTCCGTGCCTCTGGCAGCGCCGCCGCCTACACCGGGCAATATGTATACTGCCTTATTATACGTTCAAGCTACATCACCAGCGTTACATAAGCTGCTCGCCAACATAGCTAACAGTGAATATTGTGAGAAGGTAATATGAAAATTAGCCAATAGCCTTATTTGAATAATGCATAATATTAAAGTTTTATCTGATTCGTTTTTTAACTGTTGCTCTACAGGTCGTTTTAGTGTGGGACAGCGAACGTGCTGCGCCTTCGCTCAAGTCATTATCGCGCGTAGCTGGTGACACGCGCGACCCGTTACCAGTACTCGTAGTTGACGCCACCACTCACTATCCTGGGTAATTAAAAGGCTTATAATTATGTAAATATATGATCAAAGTATTTATAAAGTAGGTATAAAAAAAAGTTTAATGTTAGAATTTTTTTGATGTGGAGTTCCCACATCAAAAAAATCGCGCTCTGAAAAGTATGAAACAAGAAAATATTCTTAGAGGATGGCCGTTGTCGTACCTACTTTACTTGCAATTTATTTTTAGCGAAGGAGTTTCGGCTAGATGGCAACCACTGTGGGCAGTTCCAACAGCTGGTGTGTTTTCTCTAGACGGCGATGCTCCTCTACTGGCCGAAGAGCTTGATTTTGCCTTTCGGGTGTGGCAGCATTTTCCGGAGCGAATAGTCGGATATCCGGCTCGAACTCACTTCTGGGACGAGGCGAAGGTTGGTATTTATAAATTATAGTAATTGGTACAAAAATGTAGTTGCACTCTATCAGAGCCTGAGTCAAATTTGTTTTTTTTAATTATTTTATTTCCATGACTTTTCTAATCCATACTTAAGATTCTAACTAAATATTAAATCAGTTGTGAATCGTCAATCCTCTCCTGCACCTGCAAATAAAATTTTGACCTTTTAGTTTAGTAGACTGCACTTTTAACCTCTGGGTTCTCAATTCGCCTGAATGTATTTTTTCCTTTAACTGGAACTGAATGATTTGTTGGACTCAGGCGGCTTGGGGCTACAGCAGCAAGTGGGGTGACTCGTACTCCATGGTGCTGCCGGGCGCGGCGCTGGTGCACCGCGCGCTGCTGGCGCAGTACGCGGCCGCCGCGCCCGCGCTGCGCCACGCGGTGCGTCGCACGCGCAACTGCGAGGACATCCTGCTCAACTGCCTCGCCTCACACCTCACCCGCCGCCCGCCGCTCAAGCTAGCACAGCGTCGACGCTATAAAGCAACACATCATCGATACAAGTAAATCGTCATCTACCTAAAATGATACCTACTATACGGCCAAAATAACTATGCACCTCGCTCCTGCGAACCCACTCCTACTACTTGCGCGGCGTAGTTAGCCTCGTGCGCCAGTAGCGAGGTAGGATTGCCAGATGACCGACCATCTGGCAATCCTACCTCGCTACTGGCGTCTGGATTCTCCCGTCATTTTATAGGATCTCCAGACTCCCGACAAAACTCAAAATCTCCAGACAAACAAGTTCTCGGAAAGTTCTTTCTATCAGATTTGTGTTATCAATTCCTGTAAGCAAAACTTACTGTGAAAAGATGTTTAGTGTACTAAATAATTTATAGTTATACCAAAGAGAGAAATTGTTTGGCATTTGATTTATTAAAAGTTGAGTAATTAGACTGAACTTTGAAGTATTTTTTTTTAATTTTAATTCTTTTCCGAATACTACTAAAGATCAAGATAAAGTTCTAAATGGTGGACTCACTGAAACACTCAAGTCTAATGCCAAATACATGTGGCTACTTAAAAATTAAGTGACCTACACTTAATTTTTAGGTAAAAAATTGGTTTGAACAAAAAACTTAAATTTGTTAAGTATGTGTCATCTGTGCCCGCGGCTTCGCTCCCGTCAAATGCCTACCTTACATACTTACCTACCTACGCCTTATCTAACCTACCTTCCTACCTTACTTACCTATCTTAGGTAGATAACCTAACCCAACTTACCTACCTGCACAGAATATTATTTACTCTAGGGAGAAGAATATCGACTTCATTCAAAAAAAAGTAAAGACAGTTTCGTTGCGCGACATCTAGTAGCACTCCAGAACACCACACCGAAACGAAAACATAAAATATACCTATCCATAGCTGGAACTCGAACCCGGAACCACCGCGTTTATCATTAGGCTATTCACACGGGCAGCAGCTGCGGCAATATTACGAACCAGATTGCACACACGTCAAGGTCATCATTGACATTAGTAATATGATTTTGATTAGAGATCTAAAACCTCATAAACCGATTTTTTTGGCTAGTACATAAGTTCCGATATCATTTAACACCCTGGCAATATTTTTTTAATATTTTCTATGTACAAAAACGACTTTTCTACAGATTTATTAAATGTATTGATAATTTGAACGTCAGAGTGACGTTCTATGACGTCACTCTGACGTTCAGGCGGGGTTCCCGGTTATTTTGACCATGTTGTAATATTTTTAATTGGTTTAAGTACAGTACTTAAAATACTATTTTTGTATTACAGATCATCCTGGAGCGACCCTGAGCACTTCGTTCAAAGGCAATCCTGTCTCAACACATTCGCTACTGCGTGGGGCTATATGCCACTTATGCGCTCCGTGTTAAGATTAGATCCAATATTATTTAAAGACCCTGTATCGACACTTCGAAAAAAATACAGAAAAATGGAGTTAGTAACGTCTTAAATTAATTAAATATATAAGAAATTACGCTAATAAATGAGGCTTCATGAACTTATAATGTTATTTTCTTAATAATCCTTGTATGATTTCTTGTGTGCCGTAAAGCCGAATATCGAACGGATTTTTCCCTTTACTTGTGCTGCGCGACCTTGCTTATTGTTATTCTAGGTCAACGGGCAAGTACCCTTCATGTTTTGATTTATTTGAGAATGTCAAAATTATCAATTTGTTATTAATTTCAACTTGAAACATCCATTTGTTCCTGAAAAATTGTATTGGCAGATAGACGGACTACTAAGCGATATTATAGGATTCTTTTTTAGGGTTCCGTACCAACAAAACAAAATAAAAAAAGAAACCCAAAAAAAAATTATCGCCTCATCCCCGAAGTTTGCGAAGCGAACGATCTGAAATCTTGTTGAGCTGGTTTATGTAAATACTTTTTACAGTAAAAGTAAAACGATATGTGTTGTGCAACTAGCAATTTTTTAGCAACTAGCAAAAAATCTTTACAAAAACGTTTTGGGGTCGCACAAAATTAACATACTTTGAACATAGAACTTCGTCCTTTTTGAAGTCGGATTAAATAATTTAATGGAATTCTTACAAATGTACGGACCTCTTGGTGGGCAAGTCCCACTTGCCCATTGTGTTAAGGAACCCTTAGTGTCAATGCAGTTAAGAATTACTCCAAAAGTAAACTACTATTTTCCTGTACCTACGGTTAAGGTTATCGCTTTTTTAATCTCGGCAAAGTTCACTCGTTCTATTTTATGCCTAACGCCTTTGTGAGTAATCTAATCTATTCATGTAAGTACCTACGTATGCAATTTTCTTAGGCAACCGACCTTAGCACAAAATCTACGGTTATTTAGGAGCAGTATTTAGTTTATTTAATTTATAATTATTTAATAGATCTAATTACTTAATTAGGTAGACTTACTACCTAATTAATAAATTAAGAGGACCATTTCCTAAAAAAAGATCCAGTATCCAATTGTTTTTATTTGTTTAGTTAATTTTATCTATTTTGTTTTACATGCTCTAGTAAATAAATAAGCAAATTAATACGCAAACAATAAGAACAACCTTTAATAGCAGACCTAATACTACCTATTGAAGAATCTCCGGGCCATCGAACTGCACCGTAATGACAGTAGTAAGCATTGCATAAGTAGAACACAAGCTGACATAACGAATAACTGCTTCGCAATCAGCGCCAGCGATGGCCTTGGCACCGATGGTGCTTGTGCTTGCGCGGGCTTCGCACGCTTAGTGTGAATACCGTGCTATACAGTGCACTCGTCGACTGTCCGCGGAGCCAGAGTGCAATCGCTTCGATTAACACCTTGTACATTATATCGGTAAACATGTGTTATTGCTTCAGTGTTAAGTAGATTCTATAAATATGTTCAAAGTTATTTTTGTGAATGATTGTGTCACCCCTTGGTCTCATCGAAATAAGTGAATTTATCTGTCAGTTTGTGTGTGTTTTTAGGGTTCCGTAGACAAATGGCGAAAACGGAAATCTTAAAATTGTCCTGACCTGTCTGTCTGAAATTCTGGATGTTACCTACACAGTAATTTTACTCGCAGAATACTGGTGCAATTTTGAAGAAAGAAGTATTCTGTCTACAGTACCAACTTAGGTACACAGCATACAACTTTCTTCAAAACTGCATTTGTTAAATTGAAATAAAGTAATAAAATTACCTATGGGAAGTCCATACACCTATGAAAAAAAAAACGGAGCGCATAAGCGTTTCGGGATATAAATAATTATCGTTGAATACCACAATTAAAAGGATTAAAATGAAATGTGGAAACGCAAAAGTATAAAAAAAACGCATTCATATTGTAGCTATCCTTGCTTGTCTCAGCCGAGCGTGCCGAGCTGAGACCTCGACGAACTTGTATGCAACGCGTTTATGCCTATCTAATATTTGAGGTGTTTCACAACGTTCTTTTTAATACCTACAGTAGGTAAGTAAAGTATGCCTACTTTTTAGTTCAAATATGGCTCCATACACAGCTCCATATGTCCTTAAAAATTAGCGAGCCATGTTAATGAAACCTAAATAAAGGTTTCATTAACATGGCTCGCTGTTTTTTTTCGCCTATGTGTGTTGAAAAACGTTGTTTGAAACACGTGGGAATTTGTTATTCTAGTCTTTCGGTTCCAAACTCATCGGTCTTGCCTTCCGCTCTGGTGTTTATGCCACAATGTTCATTTGGCTTTGGCTGCAATGACAAAGTTTGACCACTTGTATCAAAATGTTCTATTTAAGTAGGTCGCTGACTTAAACCGCGGACAGACGGATGGACTTAGCGAAACAATATGTAGATAAATATTCTTATTGTTTTACTATTTATTTATTTAATACTTCATGCACAAAAACGTACAGAGGCGGACTTAATGCCTTAGGCATTTTCTGCCAGTCAACCTTTGGATGATGCAGAGACAAACATTTTACTACTGAACCCTAAAAACTTCTAGTTAGAGAAACGTGGTTTTGTTTGCCTGAAATATTTATTATTGAAAGAAATATGATTGTTTGTATTTTTTTTATTTGAGTGGTAGTGGCCCAGTGGTAACGGCCGCGACTTACCAAGTTGTAGGTCGTGGGTTCGAATCCAGGTAGGCACTTTACTTTGAATAACCAAAATTTCGAAGACATGTGACATCCACTAACAAGTACTGGGCCCGCGTGGTGGATTACGGCCAAAGATCATGGAAACAAAAACCTCTCACAGAGAGGAGGCCTGTGTCCCAGCAGTGGGAACATTAAAAGTCTGACAATCATCATCATCTGCCTGCCCTCGTCCCATGTTACTTGAGGTCGGTGCAACACATTTTCTTCTTCCATACCGTCCTGTCCCCCGTCACGCCATCACTGACTCCCTTTTCTTTCATATCACTCCTCACACAGTCCATCCATCTTTTCTTTGGCCGTCCGCTCTCCATCCATCCACATTTATAATCATTACTCTTTTAGTAACATGCGTTTCATCCCTTCTCATCACATGACCATACCAGGACAAACGGTTTCCTATCAACTTTTGTCACTGGCGCCACTTTCAAACTGCCTTTAATATACTCATTTCTCACTTTATCCATTCTCGTCACTTCGCACGTCTATCTCAACATTCTCATCTCTGCTACATGCAATCTCTTTTCATCCATCTTTTTCACAGCCCAACTTTCTGATCCATCTGTCTAATCACGGACTTGTAAATTTTCCCCTTTAACTTGAGGGGCTTCCGTGGGTCGCAAGGCTGATATTAATGATTTATATTGCTTTCTTTTCGTGTTGTCGGTTCATGCACATAGTTTGGATCCAGTAAATGGCCATATGTTACCGGGGTCCGAGCTGTTATTTAGATAGTCGAGGGTGAAATGGAAAATCGAAACACTCCAAAAAATGGCGCCGTTTGATAAGGAGCATCGCACTCGCATTGTGTATTGGCTGGATCGATAATACCCCATTCGCCAAATCATTTTTAAAGCGACCTACTTGGGTACGTTATCGATTCATAGCTATAGAATGCTGCAGTTCACGAGCAAGAGGCAACTTCTCGTATTCGAGTCGTGAGTCTTTAGACACTTCCCTTCTCACAGTTTGCTTCTCTCCATCAGCCTGTCCTGGATCGTAGCAAGCTCTTGCGAATTTTTAGTCTGGGGTTGACGTGTAGTCATATCCCCTATATACGAGTCGGGTATCGGATTCCTAGACCTTTTTTGGAACAAAGTGCCCTAACGCAGCTTGCGGTAGGAATTGCTGGGCCTGGAAATGTGACTTTTATCCATATCAAATTTACATTCGGTGTTGGAGAAAAGGCCTGAGGAACTTCGTTCCTGACGGTGATTCCGCGAACGCACAAGTTTTTTTTGTTGCGTGTAATTGACAGCCCTTCGTACGGCCAGGAGCCATGCCAGTAGAATTTACGGAATGTTTAATTCCGTCAACTATATTTATTTCAGATTTTTCGCTTTAGAATCTGGAGATACGGGGGAAGAAATAGTAAAAGTATTTTTAGACATCTTTCAATTTTTAACTTTAATTTCGGAAGTCGGGTTCCTGTTTTCGTTTCTTCGTTTTTTAACACCGACTTCCGAAATTGAAGTTAGTTTTCACATTGTAGTGTTTTTGTTTGGAAGTCGGTTGTAATTTTTGTAAAAATGTTTTTTATTTTTCACTTTTTAGTTGTGGTACTTAATGAACCAGTTCTATAGGCTAGGTACAACTTACGTTTTCCGATTCGCGGATCGCGTCTCCAGTCTAGAACTGTGAGCGATTCAGTTATTTTGACGTGCTTTCTATGGTACGGTGTGCATCGCGGGCTTCTAAATTCCGAGCTGCCATTGAGGAAATGCCTAATGGAAAATCTCAATAACCCTGAGCCCGATCTGGAAATCGAACGCGAAGCAATGGAATTTCCTTCGATTGTGTTTTAAAGTGGTTTGACGCAATTGGGTCGCAACTCGCACTTTTGTATGAATTCGCCGCTAGAGGTGCTGGTGTGGCGTGAGGTCTCCGAAATGTCAAATTTCATAGTTTTTGGCTTTTAGCGCAAGTTTATTTTCATGTTTTAGAACAAAATGGCAGATTAAGATAGGTACGGGATTGACCAACCAATGCTTTAATAAAGCTATAATATGTTCCGTTGACGTCTTTCGGCTGATATGATGATGATGATCCGGTAAATGATATTCTATTTATTTTTTTCGTAAAAAATGGACTGCGCGAAACTGATTTTATATTTAATTGCACTTCTACGGCATTGGAAATGATTTTAATTCAATATTTGCTTCCGTGTGCGTTATAATACCTTATATTAAATCTATATATATAAAAGCGAAAGCTCACTCACTCACTCATCACGAAATATCGAAAACCGCTTGATGTTTAGAGATTTGGCAGGGAGGTTCCTCAAATGACGTAAGTGCACACTGAGAAAGGATTTTTGGCACCAAAAACCAATACAGGGATTCTTTTTATTAAACAAGAGCGTAAATGTAAAATTTCACGTGTCCAATTTACAATCTGTAGAAATTTCATACAAACTTTCAACCCTCTTCTTACCCCTTACGGGTGGAATTTCCAAAAACCAATAAATACATGCATGAATTCTTTTAACAACCAAGAGCGTAAATCTAAAAGGACAAATGGCAGAAGCCCATACATTAGAATGAATTAATGTATTTATTGGTTTTTGGAAATCCTACCCCTAAGGAGATGAAAAGGTGGAAATTTGTTGAGCTTATATATTTGAAACTTGGCATAAATACTAACCTAAGTGATAAAATATTAAAGGTTTTCACTATTAGTTTTTAGGGTTCCGTACCCAAAGGGTAAAAACGGGACTAAGACTCCGCGGTCCGTCTGTCTGCCACCAGGCTGTATGATAAATGATAAATGATTTTATTTCTGTAAGTAGGTTTGTACAAACACTTTTACATGTCGATCATATTTTTAAAACTAGATGAAGTCGGCGTTTCCTATCTGACTACTCTGAGAAGAAAGGCCGAAACAAACTCAGAGGTCACAGTCTCTTTTAAGGTCCAGACAAAATCTTTGTTAGATCATGTGAAGACCATGTAGACTGAAGTCTGAAATGGTCTTTTTAGGAAAGAACCAGCCAGATTGAGTGGACCTGTCCAGTCAGTGCACGCATTTGTCAATAACCGTGCAGCTCAACTCAGAAATTAAGGAGCTCAACGATTCGACGAACAATACCAAAGAAAGGACATTCGGGTAGGCCGCATAAACTACTCAAACTGCCAGACCATGATTAAAACTAATTTGGATAAATTAAAATTAAAAACAAACAAAAATTGAATCCACATTGTCTTCACATTCACAACAATTAAAATAAACTAAAAAAAAAATATAATACTTTAAAAAGTAAATATTCTTGTCATTGCAAGAAAACAAAAAAAAAAAAAAACAAAATTCACGTTGAAAAATATATAAAAAAAAAAAAAAATAATTGGAGCAGCTCAATCCCAAGCCTGTTTGTCCTCAACGTAATCTTTTATTGTATAAAACGCTTTCTGGCACAACTTATGTTTAATGAATGTTTTAAATTTATTAACACTTAGATCTTGTACGTGGCTTGGAAGCTTATTATAAAAGTGTACACATTGACATCTAAACGAGCCACCTATTTTCTTGAGCCTTGTTGCAGGTACTACAAATTTGTGTTTGTTTCTAGTATTTATGTTATGGATATCACTGTATTTTTTAAACAATTTTATATTTTTATCGGCATATAAAAGATTTTCATAAATATACTGAGAAGGCACTGTCATTACATTAATCTCCTTAAATTTCTCTCTGAGAGAGTGTCTCGGGCTTAATTTATAAATCGATCGAACAGCTCTTTTCTGCAAAACAAAGATAGTCTGGATGTCGGCGGCATTTCCCCACAACAGAATACCGTACGACATTACACTATGAAAATAGCTAAAATATACTAAACGGGCTGTCTCTATGTCAGTTAAATTACGAATTTTCCTAACAGCATATGCTGCGGAGCTTAGTTTTTTCGACAATTTATCTATATGTGGGCCCCACTGAAGCTTAGCATCCAAAGTTAAGCCTAAGAATACTGTGCTACTGTACTACTGTATCTTATGAACCGTGATAGCTAGACAGTTAAAATTTTCACAGATGATGTATTTCTATTGCCGCTATAACAACAAATACTAAAAACAGAAAAATTATATTTAAGTGGGGCTCCCATACAACAAACGTGATTTTTTTGCCGTTTTTTGCTATAATGGTACGGAACCCTTCGTGCGCGAGTCCGACTCGCACTTGGCCGGTTTTTTAAAACTACTCCTAAAAGACGATTTAGGGGGTGTTAAAGATTTTTGAAGAATTTTACTGTGCAGGATTTCTTTATATGATGTAGGGGAGCACTAAGAAGGGATTTTTGGAAATTCAACCTTTGACACTAAAAAGTCATCTGGATACGGATCACGCGAGCAAAGTCGCGAGCGAAGTGCTAGTACCTATATAATATTATGTGACCATATGGACCTTAGTCAAAGTTCCAAGTTTAAACTAACGTTAATGAGTTTATCCCCATTATAGTAAAAAGCCCCCTCGGGCCGGCTTTTGCGCGTCCGAAGCCACTAGCAAGTAGACAAGTAACTCGTAGGTTATATAGTTATCCTACATATATCTTAGTATGTGAGCTTCAGAATAGTAAAGTTGATCTTGTAATACAAGTTTTGATTATCCGCATTTCTGTATTACGAAAGAACTTGAATAGACAGGTACCTACGGTCAGCGACAGAAATCGATTGACACTACTATTTTAACACATCATCTGAACTGACACAAAATAATTATCTGCCTTTTACCATCCCAAAATCCAATATGACGAAGAAAATATTCTTAAAATTGTACTTCTGTTTCGGTTTATTTTGCTCAACAATTGAGTTCTAGAAAACCGAAGCATTAATCGAATTTTGTTGCTGATTGTACTTATCTACTAAGAAAAAAACAGCTACCTATAACTACACGAGCGGGAGCTATTAATTACGAGATCCCGTTCCTCCACCCGTCTGCCCTCTGTCAACTATTTTGACGTAATAGTTGTAGGTACTTTATTCTGTGGTAATAGGACAGGGTCAAATTGAGTATTTGCCATCTGATTGGTGGCGAAACTACACATACTTGATGGGTATCGATATCTGAACACAGTAAAACCAATAAAACAATGGTTTTCTAAAACCATGCCTGATCATCATCATCATTTCAGCCGATAGACGTCCACTGCTGGACATAGGCCTCCCCCAGGCGTCGCCACATTGACCGATCCCGTGCGTCTCGCATCCAGCGCCTTCCCGCAACCTTAACCAGGTCATCGGACCACCTAGTGGGAGGCCTTCCAACGTATCGTCTGCCGGTTCGCGCTCGCCATTCCAGAACTTTTCGGCTCCATCGACCATCCGTTCTGCGAGCAATATGCCCTATGCTCACTGCCACTTAAGTTTGACAATTCTCCGGGCTATGTCGGTAACTTTGGTTCTCCTGCGGATATCATCATTTCTGACGTGATCACACAAAGAAATTCCGAGCATAGCGCTCTCCATTGCCCATGCCTACTTCTAGTAAATATACAGGTTCGCCAACCGCAGGTAGTATAAATCCACTACCTACACTACTTATTGAAATATGAGGTTATGCATTCAACGAGTGTTTTTTTGTCTACCCTGTACAACCAAGGTCAAGCCAGCAGTCACTGATCGTTTTGGAATTTTGGAATTCATTAGTAGGCAATAGAAATGATGTATTGTGTATAACAATTTGTTGCGCAAGCAAACACTACAGGTAGTGGTAGTACCTAATTAACAAGTTTTTCTTCATAAAACATTATCGGACATGAGCTTTAGGCACTCACTGTATTCTCACTCTCAACAGGCTTGCGAAAAAACGTATAAGTAGCCTTATAGGTATGTCCTATTCAAATTGTCAAATATCGAAGCCTAGAGGTTTGGCTAGTCACAGCCTTATTGCGTAAGTGAATACGGCAACGCAAAGGGTTTGACCGCTATCAACCGACCAATCACACAGACGGAAATCCACATCGCGTCATTCACTTCGCATGTGATTGGTCGATTTGATAGCGGTCAAACCCTTCGCCTTGCTGAATTCACTTGCGCAATTCGGCTGAGGTCTGACAAACAGTCTTAGTCAAAGTACATGAACTTCGTTACCAGTTATATCAACAAATTGCAGAGAAAATAACATAAATCTCTGGCCCACTTGTGTAAAAATCTTAACTCGGAGTTAACTGCAAACACGAGGTTAAAACCATACTAATATAAATTCAAAACTAACTCTGTCTGTCGGACTGTTACCTTTTCACGCTTTAACCGCTGAAATTTGGTAGGTATGGAAATAGTTTGAGACCCTGAGGCCGAGTTTCTTACCTCTAAATTATCGCAGAATTAATGTGACAAATTGTCAAGCACGCGTTATCTGCTCTGATTGGCTGTTCAAAATTCATTCAACCTATTACAGAAGATAACGCGTGCTTGACAAATTGTCACATTAATTCTGTAATAATTTAGAGCTGAGAAACACGGCCTGAGAATGATAGGATAGTTTTATCGCGGAAATCATCCTTAAGAGTTTGTATGGTTAACTAATAATTTTTCAAGTAAGGCGGCCCACATACCTACAATATGGCTGTAATGATGATGATAAGAAAATAGGCTAAGTATTCGAAGAACTAATGCTACGCGGACTAAATCGCGGGCAACCGCTAGTTACAAATAATTATATCATACATAATTATTATTGGTCGTGTTAGCTACTGACAGAGTGGCGATGGCGCAAGCAGGTCAATATTTAGAGGTGCCCAAAAAAATATGAAGCCGAGAGTGCAAAGACGTACGTATAGGTTTCAAACAACGTTTTTCAACACAATAGGAAACAACCAGTTCCTTGTAAAACACTGGTAGGTACCTAATTATCTGCATAAGGTAAGATACCTATCCATCTGCATATGGTTAGATTGGAAGCCGACCTCAACAGATTCAAGAAAAGGTTAGGAACATTGTTTCTTTTTAGGGTTCCGTACCCAAAGGGTAAAAACGGGACCCTATTACTAAGACTGCACTGTCCGTCTGTCTATCTATCACCAGGCTGTATCTCATGAACCGTGATAGCTAGACAGTTGAAATGTTCACAAATGATGTATTTCTGTTGCCGCTATAACAAAAAATACTAAAAATAGAACGCAATAAATATTTAAGTGGGGCTCCCATAAAACAAACGTGATTTTTTTAACGTTTTTTGCGATAATGTTACGGAACCCTTCGTGCGCGAGTCTGACTCGCACTTGGCCGGCTTTATTTGTAAGTAGCGTATCAAAATACGACGACATGGTTGACGCAGTGGTTGAGCGATCGGCTGCTGCGTTGCATGTCGCGGGATCGATTCCAGAACGGAAAACATATTTTTATGACCTTCAGATAGTTGTTCCGGGTCTGGCTATTTGTGTATGTGAGTATAAATATTTGCAAACGGACAAACGATACAGGAGACATTCCTAGTGTGGGGCAACGTTATTTCCTAAGAGAGAGAGAGAAAATTAATCAATCATGATTGTTCAAATTACTGCATTTACTATAAAAAAACATTTGGAGATTCTGACGGTCATGCCAACTTCAGACGGCTGCGGCCGTGGCGTTTGCGACACGGACAGCAGGTAGGTACTTGCGACACTATTATGACGGAGGTAATTTTCGCAAGCAATAAGTAAATGTCGTCTTGTATGCGTAACTACAATACATTCTATCCATGATCGTGGAAGTGAATGGCTCGTAATAACAAAAACTTTTATCCTTATAACAGTAGTAAGTATTCTCTGGTTCTTTATTAGTGAGCGAAGATTTTCGGATTATTATTTTTATGACTCCAATCGATGCAGCATATGACGGTTAAAAGAATGGTCTGGACCAACTGTTGAGCGTATTAAACCGCGAACCAGCAAATCGTAAACTGGTAGGTATGTACTCTGGGTAGGGTTGCCATCCGTCCGGGTTTCCCCAGATTTGTCCTAGTTTTAAAGGCGTCAGGGGAGCGTCCGGGCGGGATTTTATTTGTATTCCGGGTTTTAAAGTCTTCAAATCACCAGCGGCAATTTTGCACCGATTTCTCCGTCAATTGTAGACCGATTTGGAAGGTTATCCAGAATTGGTCCCATTTAAATTTGGTGAAGATCTGCTAAAGATATTCGGAGATGTTCAACGGAATTATTCAAAAATTACGGCAAATCACCCGAGATTGCATATCTGTTTATTGTCCGCTAGCTTCGGCCAGCGGCCTCGCCCGCGACAAAAGTGTTTTACCATCCCAAGGGAACATTATACCGGGATAAAAAGAAGCCTGTGTTACTCCTGACTATAATCCATCTGTTTGCCAAATTTCATCTAGATCAGTTTAGCCATTCTGGCGTGATTGAGTAACAAACATACATGCAAACTTGTGCGTTTATAATTTAAATAATATTACTATAGAAATTGACCACAACAAAAAAGTGTAAAACAACTTTTGTACAAAAAACACAACCGACTTCCAATTAAAAAACACTACAAAGTGAAAATAACTTCAATCGTTTAATAAAAAAAACGATTTTGGAAGTCGGTGTCAAAAAACGAAGAAAAAAAACCATAAACACCAACTTCCGAAATTGAAATAATTTTTCACTTTGTAGTGTTTTAAATTGGAAGTCGGTTAAATTTTTCTGTAAATAAAATATGTTTAAAAAAGTTATGAAAATAAAATCTGTTTAAATGTCCGGGTTGTAAGCTCCAAAATCCGGGGTTTTCACGCTCTTTGTCCTAGTTGGAAGATTTTAGAGATGGCAACCCTAACTCTGGGGAACACATCGAGTGATTTCATGGAAAGACGGCGCGGCGGCACAGTGATCACTTTTTATTAAGGTGAAAATACCACTCTAATTGCGTAAGTGAATTCGGCAAGGCGAAGGATTTTATCCCATCAATCTACCAAACACGTGCGAGATGAAAGACGCGTTGTGCATTTCCGTCTATGTGATTGGTCGATTGATGTGTTTAAATCCTTCGCCGAATTCACTTACTCAATGAGACTGCTGGTCTTTTTCCAAAATATCAGGTGCTTTTTTCCAGAATATCAGGTGCTTTTTTTCAGAATATCAGGTGCTTTTAAAGGTTTCTCCCCGATAACAAACAAAACACGTACTTATAAGAGTCATTAGTAAACTAGTAGATTCCCGAATAAAACTACGAGCAACTTCAGATAAATAAAACATACCTAACCGTTTAAAAATATCAATTTCGCCAGGTAAGGTGGTACCACGGCGGGATCAGCTATGGCGCCCGGAGTGCAACGCTGCGCCTTAGTCACGATCGTGTTTGTCGCTATTATATCACCCTGCTTTAGTGCGCAACCAGTAAGTACCCTTTCAATATTTCAATAGGCTTTTATTAATCAATTTTATTAGAGTAAGGAATACCGTATGCACTGAGAAACGAACACTGACGTGAGGAACTTTGTAGAGGCTTTTATTGGAAACAAATCGTAAAGATCTAGATATAATATTTTTTATCACATCTATTCAAAAAGAGCTAGTTTATTCCTCGTAAACAGGGACCAAAATAGTTCATTAATCCCTTAGGGACCAAAATTGATTTGAATTTGGAATGTGGATATTGTTAATAAATGTTCCAATCAGCAAAGAGATGAATCACAAACCATGCGGGAACAATGTATTGAATAATGTATTAATAGTATTTGTGCAAGAATAAGCGACTGGCTGAAAAATTGTGAGCGCGCTAAATTAAAAAAAAAGAGTTGATGAAAAATAAACAACGCGCGAAATTAAATGCATTCTGCCTTCGTTCGTAGATTTTTAATTCAGATTTTAGAATATATATAAAATGAGTGAGTCTTCTCAAGTGACAGTATTATATTCAAGTTTCTCAAATTCTACATTCTGGGACACCGTTTTCTTAGACTATTTCTAATTTCCAAGCTGTAAATAAATCTACAACTGTAACGGACCAACCGTTAATACTAAAATTGTTACGATGCAATTCCATATTTGTTCAAATATAAACATTAGCCTCTAATTATTTTGTTTTATGACTTATATAGTTCTTAATTTTATGTAAATAAATAAACATAACGTTCTTGTTCAAAAGTTGCACTTATTTTCTCATAGAGGGTGATAAAAAGTAAAGTGTCCAACTCGGCTCGAGTGACGAACTTTGCATCCCTCGCTGCACTCAGGATTCTACTTTAGAACCCCTCGCTACGCTCGGGATTCTACTCTAGAATCCTTCGCTCCGCTCTGGATTCAAAGAAACACTCTCGCCTTTAAAATAGTTGTTTGCTCCCTAGGTTAACTATCAACTATTTTCAACATACTTACTCAAGAACAGTAGTGCTAGGGACCCATATATCGCATTTAGGCACGATATGAAATCAAATTTCGCACTAGTGCAAATACAGCCGTGGCCATCCCCAACTATTCAATTTATTTCGCATAGCTGGCGAGCCATTTCTCACAAAATATTGTTTCTTATGAAAAAAAAATGTATTGTTACTTCGTGTGTTGAAAAACGTCGCCGTCGTTTGTTATACGTGGGCATTTTTCATTGCAATTTCGGCTGTATAACGCCGCGGCTGCAATATTTTTTTTTAAAATAGAAAGTGATTAGAGTTCCTGAACTCTAATCACTTTCGTATTTTTTCTAGCTAAGATACCTACGATGTATGGAAAAATGTATCATTTAATAAAAAATGACTGTAGAGAACAGAAGTTTTTCTTTAAATATCATGTCAATATTTCAGTCAACAGCAGATGATATCATAGAAAAAGATCGAAATGCTAGGCAAGCAGCGATTAGAACTGGCAGAAACATAGCCGTAGCACCAAAACGAGGATTTTTTGGAACCGTTTTCCACGCCATATTAGAAGTGAGTATGTTATACTGTATAATCACATGAAAGTGATGTAAAGACAAGCGATTAATTATTCCGTGCATGCTACAAATTACTCAGTGAATGGTGACTGTATAAAGTCTAAAGGTAAAGGCAACTATGAAGGTCAAAACAGTCTACATTTTATACTTTTGAAAAGACAGAAATGTTTTAATAAATTCATGGTTATTGGGAAAACGCAAAATTTTGTTTGTACTATAATAGGTAAATAAAGTATCTACTTACTTCGGTTTATAATTTTAAATGATTAAGTAGTAATATTAAGTGACTACCTAATGATTAACAAAAAAATATCTTAAGTACTACTGATCAGCTTTTTTTTACAGCAAATCAACGACACAAAGAGCGCATACAGTCAAATATCAGAACTGGTAAACAATCAATTTGCCGATGACAACGTAAGTAATACTTTCGCTCCTTATAAAATGGCATGGTCGGAATATGATTAGCATCCTATTATAAAATTAACCTGTGCCTTTCCAAGTACTATGTTAGTGCTTGGAAAGGCACAAAAAAATAAAAAATATTGAGAAAGTGTGAGTTGGGACTCGACCACCGGGAGTACGTTCCATTTTCAAAATTAATTTAACTATAAAAAAAAAAACAATTTTAATTTTTTTATTTCCCTAATCAAAACAACAAGTCGATGATTGGAGACTCCTTTTAGGCAAAACATCCCTGTATTAAGAGACTCCGCTCTTCCATAGCAAGATAATTTTACATAACAGAACAGAAAAGAGAGTAACTTTGGGACCTAAGTTTGCTTATAACGGGCTATTGCTGATTAGGTTACCTATAAACTACTAAGAATATCTGTATAGTCTGCGATGAACTTGGCCGCCGCGACCAAAAGCCGGTCCAGATGACACTATAATAGGTAAACGTATTAATTTATCCATATCGCAACCAAACAGGTTTACTTTTTTCCATTCTTAATGACTGAGCATTCAAAATAAGTGACCCTAATCAGAAACTACAAATTAGTATTACTAAGTACCTACTAAATCAGGTTTGGCGTCATTTGCTGTAATTACGTTAATGCTTTTGGTCATTTAATCGTTGCATCATCAAACATATGCACCCACCTAATAGATAATTAAATCGAACATTGGTCAACACCACAATGAGTCATCATTTACCAGAGTATAAGTACTGATTGGGTTCGGTACCTGGACAGGAGGTTACACGATCGACATGTAAAAGTGTTTGTACAAACCTACTTACAGAAATAAAATCATTTATCACTTAACATAACATCACGACTATTCTTCGAAGGGTTGGGCAGAGGACCAGAGGTGCGCCTTTAGTATACACCCACATTTCACTAGCATGTTTAAGGAGGACAGGAGGTTAAGGGCACTTTATCTGCACGTACGGGTTGGATCACAATAAAGCTGGTATCCTCAGGTAAAAATCATGGTCAGGATTTGACCTCTGACTGGCTGTCGTGGACAGGTGTCAGACGAAACCAAGAACTAAAATTTAAGATTATGTATGTTGCCGAAGACAAAATCAATGTCGCCTCGAGCCTAGGATATGCTGGCGTGGTAGATAATTTTTAACCCTTTACAGCCAAAATTATAATAGTTATATCCAAAAGGTGCACATTTCAGTACGAGACATCACACATCTACGCAAATAGAAGAGAATTCGAATACTCCCGCAGAATTAGAATTTATTTGAATTCAATCACTGAAATTTATACCTTTTATGTAGTAAGTTAAGTTCTATATTGTATTTCTATTTTGACTGTAAATATGGTTGGCTGGAGTGTATGAGAAGACTAAGACACGGTGGATGGATTGTGTTAGACACATTCAAATACTAAAAGATATGTTAATGATTTTTAATACTTATGATACCTACAGGCCGTGACGACGACTGCAGATCCATCAAACAATGGTACCACCGAGACACCGAAAATTACAAGAGCAGAGTTCCTTAGAATACTCGACCGTAATCTCAAAGGGTTGGCTCGACTTCGCAACTTAGAATGGAGAGAAGCGAAGAAGGTAATCGTTTTTATTTGATTCAATGATTGTAGGTCCGGCGAGTAAATGATCCGCTTCAATCAAAGTTTTTAAATACGTAGGTATGCATGTAATGGCAATTTCAGTATTTTATACTATCTAAGATTATTGGACATCTGGCTGCAGCCAGCAGATGACCAAAATTGTCGACATAGCTCACACCGGTCGCACCGCTCGCACCGCTCGGTCGGCCAAATTAGACGTAAAACCGAAGACCGTTGAGAAAGACGTGTTCCTTAGTGTAGACCGCGAACTGGTAAATGTAATGTGAGATGCCCTCAGGCTAGATGGAGCGACGATCTTTGCAGGGTGGCTGGTAGCAGCTGGACGAGGGTTGCCTTGCCGGAAATCTAAATAAATCGAATTAAATGGCGTGGTTTTAGAGAGGCCTATGTCCAACAGTAGATTGCTTAGATTGCTATGGTCTGGTGACGATGAAAAGAAAACCCCGACTGAAATCCAATCCCCAACATGCAATTGTATGCTAGACAGTTCTTGATTTTTATGTATTACTAGCGGCTTCGGTCCCGTCAACTGCCTACCCTACCCTACCTTGCACACCTTGCCCTACTACCTACTAATTTCCTACATACCATTTTTTTTCTTGGGTCATTCTTCCGCGGAGAATCTTAACACTGCCATTAAGAAAATGTCAAATGCACAGCGCCATCTATCGAATATGGAGTTCAACTGTCTGAGTATCTGAATTGCGTGTATTGTGATATTTTACTTCTTGAAAACTTCAAATTCATGTATAATAATAGGTACTAAGTAATAGGTACTTCAAGTTACGCACGATTTTTTGTATAAAAGTTATCTGCATTGGTTTAGTACATTTTATTTGATGCGTACACAACTAAATAGCCAAATTAACAACAATGCTGGAAATGGAATGTTATCTTTTAACATCCTGGCAATTTTTTTGATTTTTTTTCTACAGATTTATTATATGTGTTGATGATCGATAAATGGAAATAATTTAGTAATGTTAACTTATCAGTTACCCTATTACTATTTATCACGTCCATCGCTAATTAAACAAAAAAATAATTAGCTCGTTATAAACCGATGGCGAAACTAATATATTGTTTTTTTTTTTAGGATTCATCAGCAAATTTAAGGATGTACAAGGACGAAATATTTCGAGCAAAGAAAGCGAGAAGCACAAGATAGCATAGCATAGTTATGTAAATTAATTAAGTTAGGTACTAAGTATGGGAATATTGAGGAATTGCTTTTGTAAAGAAGTCCCCTGTTTAATATGACTCATTTAACTACTAGAATTTTAAATTATAACGTCAGTATAATACTGTATACATAATATGTTTGGTAGGTACTTGTAGTCATTCAAATGTTCTAGTGAGTCTAAATTATTGTCATGTTTTAACATGTGATATGGGTTATTTAACAGGTTCATAGTGTCAAAGAAAATCGGCTAGATTGTAAAAATGTGCCTTGGTCGCCACTTCAATTTCGGCAAAACACGAATAATAAACGAATTAAATTTTGATGCGTTTAATTGTAAGTGAAATGTTCTTTTTACCTTTTATATGAACCACGGAGTGCAATAATATGGTGACCTTAATATTTAAACACCTGCAGTAAAAGGGAAATACTTTGCAAAAATCAGTCATGGTTCATGATCATGATCAAGTTTCAAGTGGCCCGTGCGTGACCGCAAATAAATATTTTTATTTACGTAGCCCGAAAAGATTAATATTATTACTATATCTCAAATTATTAATACTTTTCTTTAATTCTTGATTGAGAATTCGACTAGTGCATAATAATTCAATCTAATTACATAATAATATAAAAACAACATTATTTTCTGAAATAAGTATCCTGATAGGATATTTTTTTTAGTCTGGCCAGCAAGCATAATCAGAATTTTGTGGCTGACCCTAAAGAACATCGAAATTGGCCCTCCTATTGTAAATAAAAGGCACTTATATAAATAAATATACTGTGTTTCATTCATAAAGTTTTCGTCAAATCCTTGATTTATTTAACGAGATAACAGCAATTTCCAAGTATCTTGGAAAACTAATCGTCTAAACTACAGTTTCCTCTACTACAACTTGTTTTACCTTCTTTTTTGGGTATATATGTAATATTGCACGACAATATGGATACAGTTCAAATTTCGTCTTATGTATATCACTTGTAAGTCTCTTTTTGACTGACTCCTCGTTCAGCATCATTTGTAACGCATTTTCGTGGCTAAGTTTTAGAAGATCGCTCGCCTTTATTTTAAGTTCACATCTGTCTGCCCCGTCAACCTGAAACAAAGAGAATATTTACAGATTGTTGTATATTAGAGACTACCTGACCCCTGCGGCTTCGCTCCCGTCAACTGGCTACCTACTTACTTACCACCTACCTAGCAACCTACTCACCTGCCCTACCTATCAACCTGCCTACCCTATCCTATCCTACATACCCACCAACCCAACCCTACCCTACCTTCCTACCCATTTTACCTACCTAGCCACCTACGCTACCTACCTACCAATTTGTTAAACTATTTAAGTTAATACTACAATACGAATGTAACCAAATTTTGTTTCTACCGGCGCGGCGATCTGATTAAATTTTAGAATACGCTACTGCTATTGTGACTTAACTATGATAGTTAGATAATATTCTCTCCGAGACTTTTTTTGTAGGCGATAATGCGTACTTTAATCATGTAGTACATATTTTTTATGTATCATCAATAGTTTTCTCAGCGCACGCCAAATAATGAATTTTATAGGCCAAATTTTGCTACTTGGGTTAATTATTGCAATTTTCATAAGGATCTCATTTTTTTTTTTTTACTAAATTATAGCCTATGTGACTCCGGCATAATGTAGCTTTCCATAGGTGAAAGAATTTTTTAAATCAGTCCAGTAGTTTCGGAGCCTATTCGGTACAAACAAACCAACAAAAAAATCATTCCTCTTTATAATAATTGTATAGAAGTATCGATTATAATAAACAATATAAACGTCGCAGAAAACTAAAAAAAAAACTATGTTTCATTTTGCGCGCAGACACTAAACTACAATTTATTACATTCCTCGTACTCATCGACGAGGACAAGGAGTTATTTCAATTAAGAACACCATGTAAAATGAGATAGCAAAGCAGACTGTATCATGCACAAAGCAAACAAAAATAGCCCTTAAATATATGGAATTTTGGTTACTTTGTTATTTTATGTATGTCGGTGGGAACTTAGTCCCGTTGGTTCGACTTGAATATAATATACTTACTTTACATAAAAATGATAATTCGTAATTGTCATCTACTTTTGGCCATGTCTGTTCGAGGACACTTTTCCCCCAATCGACTGGATCAGATGTGTCACATATTCTATGTGGTGCAGACTGGATTCCAGCCCAAAGCTCAGAACAAAAGTGCGGCGTGACTGGCGCCAGCATTACTATCAGAAGTGCTAAGGTTTTTTCAAATTCCTTACTATTAGCTATTACTTCTGGTGGTATCTTGTTCTGTAAGTAAAAAGAACGATGTCAAATATAAAATGTTAAAATGAAGCCAAACTCATTGTGAATAATTGTATTATTATGCCTTTTTTGTAAATTGCCTTAATTAACTGTAATGTAAATAAAACTTTGATAAAAGTACTTTATTTTTAAACAAACTTATATCCAAAATGCATTGTCACGAGAAACAAAACAAAAGTAAATAAAAGCTTGTAAAAACATCTTTAGCTTTTACAGTAAATAAGAGTAATTTATTACCCTTAGCACACTTGTTAAACTCTGCAGTCTTGATATGCCAACACTTAGCTTTTGAGTGTGTTTGAAATGGTATGTTGTAGTAGCGATGAAATAGTTTTTTGAATTCCATATTTTGTATTCATAGTTATTAAATTCTTCAGGAGTCAACGTATTTTTTTCGGGCATACTATTGCGATGTTGCAAAAATTCTCTCATGGTCATCCACAGCCGGTGTTGCCAATTTAACACGCCAGGTAATGCTGTAACGCAAAGATATTCATAAAGGATAATACATTTGTAGTCTAGAAACTGGGTAAAAAGGTATGTTTCAACAGCAGCCTAATTGCGTAACATATAATTTCATGGAATCGATCGCAAATTATGAATGCAATGCAATTTATAAATGAATGCAAGCAGAGCACACGCGCGCGTTTTCTTTTCTGTTACGCAATTAGGATGCTGGTATGTTTAAAATAGGAATATGCAATAAAATAACTTGGTTCTACTTCATCTTAAACTACAAAGTGTGATAAACCAACACGATACTGGGATTGAATTTAATCAGATGATCTGCTGGGAAAAGCAACAAGCAGGCGCGGATCCAGCCACACGAAATTCGGAGAATTGCGAGTCGGGGTATGAACTAGCTCATAATCGATATGAATTCCTACAAAGAAGCTGTTTACAAATTATATGACGCTCTGACCAAGATTTTGTACAATGTATAGTTCTACGTAGGCAAAGCCTTGGGGCGAACACTAGTAAATTAATAAACATGTAAAATATTAGTTTGTTTGCTCAACAAAATTACAAAAGTAAATGTGTGTTTGTTTGCACATCACAGTGTCAAATTTACACTTTAAACTATTGAACCGATTTTGATGAAATTTTTACAACTCTTAATGATAAATATCCTCAGCTGCCCGGTCAGCGCTTCAAAAACGGTCCGAAAATATGCCCACAAATACGGTTGTAGTCTTATTTCAAATTAGTATGGTCCAATCGTAGCCAACAATAAGACGTTAAAAATGCCGCAATGTGCGACGCACATTGTGCGTTCAAAATTGTGCAAATAACATTGCATTTAAGTTTGAATTTGCATTAATGTATATTTATTTCAAGTAGAATTCTTAGAATTACCTAAACACAATTAGCGTCAGTTTTAAAGATAAATTTTGTTTATCTAGTATATTATTGATCGAAGGATAAATCAAATTAAATAAAAAGCTAGTGTAAGTAGGTACATTTTACATTAAATAATTTTATTTATGTGCTTACCTACTTAAATTTGAAATTCTTATGATTGTATTTCGCGAAAACGATGATAATTTCATCATCCAGGTTCGCATCTTTGCGTATATTTAGGAGAGCTAGCCCGGATAATCTTTCCTGTGCCATTGAGGCACGCAACGCATTTAGATTCCCATTTGGTCCGTTGTACGTGCAGGCCTCCTCTTTGTGTGAGGGAATGGGTCGTAATCCACCACGCGGGCTCATTGCAGGTTGATGAATGTCACATGTCTTCGAATATTTGGTTATGCTTTCCTTTACCGTTTTAAGAGCAGTGGTGATTAATTAATTTAACAACGTAAAGAGCCTGCCTGGGTTTGAACTCACGACCTACAACTTGTAAGTCCAATATGATCTTCCTGCGATAGCTATGCTGACCGAGAAAGTTGCCATTATTTTTAGTTTTTTTTTTTTACTTTAGGTTACAAAGTTATTTGTATCAATAGAGCGTGAAAGTGTGACGTCACAAGTCTATTATGGTTGTGGGCATGCCCATCGTGCCCGCAACGGTGGATCCGCGCTTTGAAACAAGTTCAGCTTTACTTAGCGGAACATGTGGCTATAGTCGGCTCAACAGTGCACGAGTTACGGGTGCACAAAATTGTTTACTTCTAAAATAACTAAATAGCACGACGAAGCTCAAGGATCTTAAAAGCCCGGAACAGGCGCCCACAGACCTTGGATTTTTGAACAAAATTCCGCAAGTGTAATGTGCACTAGTTGTTGTTGTGTTATTTACTAGTCTCATGACATGCATCGAATTTTTAAGTATCAGAATTGTAAAAACTTACTTGCATCAGACCAGCGCCTGGGCGTCGCCGGCGGCACGTCAGCCAATATCAGAAGGCGGGTAGTGTCACATCCATATGTCGCTAGCAACCTTTCAGGGTTTTCGCCGTTGTATTTAGATTTGCTCATTTTTTCCCATTGAGTCAACACAGTCTCTCCTGTGGCCTTGTCTTTATACTCTTTTCCGACTTTTTCTACTTGTTCTGATGGTAAATATTTTCCAGAACCTTTTAATTTATATGATTGTCCCATTACCATTCCTTGTACTACCAGCTTCTTAAATGGTTCTTTAGTTGGTGTCCATCCAAGTGAATGTAAGAAATAACTCATAAACCTAGCATAATATAAATGCAATACGGCGTGTTCCTTACCCCCAACATATATATCAACGGGCATGTGATCAAGAACTTTTTCTTTTGAAAAAGGCCTCTCTTGATTGGTTGGATCCAAAAATCGATAGTAATACCATGAGGAATCAACAAATGTGTCCATAGTATCAGTCTCTCTTTTAGCACTGGATTGACATTTTGGACATTTACAATTTATCCAGCTCTCTAATTTCTCTAAAGTTTGAATACCTGATTTTAATGAATCAATTTGAGGCAGCTCTACAGGAAGTTCTTCATAAGGAACTGGAACTGCACCGCAACTGTTACAATGGATTATTGGTATAGGAGTCCCCCAGTACCTCTGCCTGGATATAAGCCAATCCTTGAGTTTAGAGCTAACAAAATGTCCCCCCACATTTTTGTTAAGCGCCATATCAATTGCTTTACGATTGTCGCTTTCAATATCGATTTCATATTGATCACTACTAATCGGTATATTTAAAGAAGATGCGATTTTTCGATCATCCTTATCAATTTGAGAACATCCAATAAACACGTCTCTCCCCAAAGGGTAGTTAATATCATTAGTTATATACACAGGTACTTCAAGATTTGTTATAGGATTATAACTTGTTAAAACAACATTTTCATGACCTTTCAATTCTTGAACCAATGGATGACTAGAATTCATGGTTAAGAAATTACCATGAATAAATTTATAAGGTTCTGAGGTCCACACATCAAAAGTTTTAATATCATTGTTTACTTTCATTTTAAAAGTAACAACAACCCCATCACACTCGCCAATCCAATGTTTTTGCAAATTAATAATATCTTTCCAATTTTCCAAACCTCCATTGTCAAGTCCATCATACAAGTCTTTGGCAAACTTCGTAGTTTTTACAAACCACTGTGTAAGATATTTCTTTTCAACTTTAACACCAGATCTCCATGAATGCCCAAGATCATCAACTTGTTCATCAGCCAGAACAGTCTTATCCACTGGATCCCAGTTCACTTGTGCCTGGAAAGTACAACAGTTCACTCATTAACACACAATAATAAATGGTAAATGCTTATATTGTAAAAATTACTTCAGAGGCAGAATACTAAGCTCGATTGCAGGGATAATCTTCGGTTGATTTTCATTCCATCAAAAGCCTCTAAGAAGGACTCTGCGAGTTGGCTTTGGCCCCATGAACAGGATCCAAAAGTCTGAGTCCCCAGGGACTCGAAATGTGTCAAAGATATATAAAATAGATATGTGAGGATGAGTATAGATTTAGGGCATAGATGTGCCCACGGGGCAGCATAATCTCACTACGAGTCGCCACGCTCGTCCGGATGCATCGCAAGTAGATTTTGCACAGGAAATTATTGCAGTTTCGTGCTGCAGGGACCAATGCACGAGTGGCTTGGTGTAAGTATAGCAGTGCCATGAGCGGTGGTTGCTGACCCAACAAAGTATTGAGTAAATCTTTTTTGCATGATATGACACTTACCTTACTTTGATAAGCTAAATTATTTTCAAATAATTTTAAAAATATATATTGAGTCCATTTATAATAGTTAGGATCACACGTTGAGATTTCTCTATTCCAATCAAAATTGAACCCCAGTTGTTGCAGCTGACTTTTCATTGAATTTATATTTGATTTTGTCCATTGTTGAGGTGGGATATTACGTTCTATAGCTGCATTTTCTGCTGGTAGACCAAAGGCGTCCCACCCTATTGGGTGTATGGAATTCCTTCCATTCAGCTGCTCAAATCTTGCTATAGTATCTGATATAGAGTAAACACGTACATGTCCCATATGTAGGTTCCCTGATGGGTACGGAAACATAGGCAGCACATAATATGGCTTTCTGTCACAGGTATTTATTGATTTTTTAACAACATCATTTGACCAATGTTTCTCTATATTTAATTTGATTTCAGTACTTATATCTTCTTCCTGTGTACAATTGAGAATAACATTACATAAGGACTGAGCGCACATTATTACATAGTTGTAATTCCAATTTTAACCAATTATGGCAACATCATATTGACTGTGATCATAAACTCTAGTTATCTTCTGGACATGCATAGCCTACTAATGCAGATCATCACACACTCTTTCCTCCATTTTTTATATAGCTTATTTTAGGTATTGAGAACACAAACTGAATCAAAAGTGCAACATTAAGATAAGAATTGCCATAGAATGTGGCAATGCTGCCAGTCTTTTGTGCACAATAATTGTGGACAGCCATGTGGAGGAGTTTTTCAATGCCATATTTTTAACTTGTATTTTTTTAAGCTTAGTTAATTAGTAGTTTTTGATTGAAGTATACATATATACACGTAGTTATAGAATAGCTTCTGCCAGCGGCTGAAAGTGCCTGCTTGAAAAGTGTTTTATCATCCCAAGGGAACATTATACTATGATAAAATTTAGCATATGTGCTATTCCAAACCATTCAGCCGTTCTGGCGTGATTGAGTAACAAACAAACATCCATACATCTAAACTTTTGCATTTATAATATTTATATTAGTAAGATTATATACTGTGTTCATAATTACTGCACTGAATAAATTTTTGTTACAAAAGTGCAATATGAATTGATTAGTGAATTGCTCTAATAAAATTAGATTTTGACTACCATCACATTTTCTCAACTGGAAAAAGACCAAAACATGCAATGAAATGAGCAGATGAACATATTCTTAGAGTTGTGAATTATTTAGATAGATTCCAAAGAAAAGTGGTGACTAGAGATGCGACGCTTTAAGAAACATTGGGGAACGCAAAATTTATGATTCGACAGAGAATGAAAAGGTATTAAGTTAAAATCTAACAAATAAACAAACTCTTACCCATAACCTTAAACTACTTTTTTTTCTGATAGCATAACATAGAAAATTGCGAAATAAATTTGTCCTCTGATAATTGTAAGTTTGAAGTATTTTCAATTGAAGAACTGGCATAGTTATGTAGCAAAACAGAATCGGCAGTCGTTAATCAAATATTAACTTAGGAAGTGATCTTCACGAGAAAGAGCAGTTTCAGATAATGATTTTTTTTTCCTTTTTATATGAGTTCATATTATTTTTACTTAGTTTTCTATTTCGTTTCGTTCATGTAGTATTAAATACGTAAATTCGACGAAACAACATAACACAAACAAACAGACGAGAATGAAATATTTCCCGCAGTATTGTATCATTGATCAGTACAATATAACAATACTATACTTTTCATTTGACGTTGACATTGACACTGACAAAGTGTAAAGTGTTTTTTTTTTTTTTTTTTTTTTTTATATTTGTTCCTAACGGAACAGGCTAAGGTCTGAGACCATGCTGCCTAGTCATCAGTATTTTTCTCTTCTTGAATTCTTTAGTATGCATTAGAATGCGGATGTAACAGATTCTAATGCTTTTTTGGAGTATTTGGCAGCAAATTGTATCGAATCAGCCTTCCCAGTAAGCTTTGCAGAGGTAGTCAATACTACAATAAAATTCTCCGATCCACTATCCCGAGATCGCTTCTGTCAATTATTTCACATATTGTCCAGTTGCATAGACAGTTGAGACACAAAACTACACCAATTTTATATCACAATATCCACTAGGAATCAATTTGCAAATAATATTAACAGCCGCTGAACTACACTCGAAAAAATCCCGCCAAAAACTCCAGTGTAAAGTGTAAAAGTACTAATCATTTATTTTTCTTTGTCCGGTTGTGCACTAAGCCAGTGTTTCACGTTTAGAAGTTCTAGTTCCTAACCTAACCGCTTATTACATTACACGGTATTCGGGGCCCTGTGGGCATGGCCCCTAATTTAGGAACCGCTTATTACACTAAAAGGTCGATTTGGCCCTAACATAGTTGTGAAGTGACCGTCACAACTGTTGCACGCCCGCTATAATGGAATAATAATATAATTAAACCGCTAAAACTTTGAAACATTCAGACCTCGTCTTTATTTTCAACCGACTTTCTGAAAAGGAAGAGGTTCTATGTTTGACTTTGTTTGTTCACCGATTTCTCCGTCAATTTTATTGTGGACCGAATTTGAAAATTCTTGTTTTGTTTGAAAGGGTATGTTCCCAAATTGGTCCCATTTAAAAACTGGTTAAAATAAAAGGTGAAAATGTGATAAAGAACTTCGGAGAAAACAGACAGAAAACAGAACTCTTCAATAAATGACAGAAAATCTCTCGGGATTGCTGCATTAGCATGTCTGTTTATTGTTTTTACCATTTCATAACATAACATCACACCATGCATAACATCACAAAAGCTCCCCCCCCTCCCCCTCCCCATATGAGGGTCCGCATATGTGTACAGTTCACCTTGGTACACTATCTATTCTGGCATTATATAGAATTTGCCTATTTCTTCAACTAAAAAGTGAAAAACAAAAACATCAGATTTCAAAAAAAAAATCTTCTTTACTACACGACCATCGCAAACAACTGCACTTATTCACGTACTCTAAATGTACGTTCACTCCGCTCGTCTTGGTCTTGCGACGACTGAAGTCTGAAGCCTCCTAGCGCTCTAATTGTTATAACACTGCCCGGTAGTAAGGAAATCAGGGAGCTAGAACGACCGGGTCGCTCCGGTTGCCCATTTTAGGGATCCTAACTTCCTGACTTTAATAACACCATTCTAAATAAGGGATTCATGTTGTCGACAAAACTCCGTAGAAGCCTCCAATAAAGTTATCGCCATTTTTCTGGTTTCTAACTAGGACATTGGATTAAAAACTAAAGCGCTTATTTGTAGCGCTAGTTGTATTGGTATTCAGGGCTCTTAACTTTAATTTAGGGTGGTGTAATAAGTATTAGGGAGTTAGAGTCCCCAAAATAACGACCTTATCGACAGGCTTATACACATATATTACTTTTCTCTATGCTTATACATAAGCAGATTGATTTTGAATATGTTAAATGTCAACCAATAAGAAACATTTTGATGGAGAGAGATGACATAAAACTACAAAGAAACAAGTTTTTGAAATGCAAGTGGAGTTCTTGGAATCGTTTTCTAGTTCTGAATGAGGTGTTAAGCTATTAGTATGATTTAAATGATCTATAATAAATTAGTACATAAATTATACGATAGAATTATTTTTCATGATATATTTTCTTATTTTAAGAACCCGATGTATAACAACATTCTTCATATACATACCTATAATAATCACGGCGGATATTGAATTGGCTGAATTGGCTGCAAGACCCTGCGCAGTAGCTATTTTTGTCTCAATGTTGAAGGTAAAGATAGCATTGTTTAGCTGTCTCTTTCAGTCGTTTACGTATGTCGCATCGTCCTATGTCGCTATTCTATGCAGTATACTCGATGACAAATTGTTTCTTGCGCAATGGTTGGCAGAGCCAACTTCAGAGACACAAAGATACACTGTGACTACTATAATACAGATACTACATGTTCATTAATACTAAAGAAAGAAATAAAATAGTTTATTTGCGCCAGGTACGACGCATACTAAAGATATTAATAAAAATTAAACAGTATCAAGATAGTTTAATCCAATTGCCCCAGTATTGCATACAACAAATTTTCATTTCCCCATTTGCCATGAGATTCTGGGAGACCTATAACATTGTTTGATATCTATATCTATGATCAGATATACAGATCATAGAGTTTACAGTCCTACCAACTTATCTGTGAACTGAAAGAGGACTGCACCGTCGATTCAGTGTTGCTAATTAATATACGGTGCCCAAAATTGAGTAAGTTTTCAAGAAGGAAATTTCACATTAGACATAATCGTTTAATAAGAATTACAGTTTTTACAAATTAAAAACAATGATACCTATATAAAAATAATGAAATAAATAAAAAGAATTTGATAATTTACAGTTACGTAGGTACGCTAGTTTAGTCTCTCAGCAATAAACAATGGCTTTATCTAAAAAGTAATCCAATGAAGTGGAAATTCAGCAGATAAAATGTTCCACGGGGGGGATACAACTTTTATTTAATGCGAAGTTAAGTAGGTACCTACCCTGCAAGAGGTACCTGGATGTCTAGCATTTAGTTATGACCGTACCTAACCCCTAACACCAGATTTGACTAATTATAATTAGCAGTGGTACCTAGCCTTGTAATAAATAAAAAAACAATTTGTTTTTTTATTTATTACAATACACTACCATATTGTAATAAATAAAAAAACAAATTGTTTTACAATGATTTATTGAAAACCAGGTTTACAGTAATTGTGATCTTTAGATGAACCTGCATAGACAACTTCATCCTGGTTGTGAGGCCATACTCCGCTTATTTCCGCACTACTATCATCATCGCTTTAGTTTTCAGTGTCACTTACCACTTCTATAATAAAAGGTTTATCTAAATACAAATCATGTTTAAAGTATTCTCGTTCTAAGCTGCAAACGTGTTTACAATGCTGTGCCCACTCATGAACTGTAATAGCGTCAAAAGCTTCTCTAACTAGGTTGGAAATTTCAGCATTTTTGTGCTCAATATTTACATCAGCAACTTTTGTTTTCATTGTGCTCCATATGAGTTCAATGGGATTGAGATCACAGTGATAAGGTGGTAAATATAAGCATTTGTGTCTATTGTCTTCTAAAATTTTTTCAATGTCTTAAACAGGTTCAGGCTTGTTTCTCTTAATTATTTCTAAAAGCTGAGGTTTAGTCAAATTCTCTCCGTAGTCAATTTTATTTTGAGTCAACCTTTGCATCTTTTTTATGGAATTCGTATTTGGGTCTTTATTCACACAAATACGGTGATAAGGAGCTTTATCCATCACTATTATGGATGGCTCTGGTAAATTAGGCACAAGTTATTCAATAACCCACTTTTAAAGTTGGTACTATTCATCTCGTCATGATATCAGCTTAGGGAGCTAAGTACTTGCATGCAATGGATAAAAATAATAAATCTCCCCAGCCCCGGCCCATATTTTATCCACTTTTTGCATTTGTAACAAATCCATCTCCTCCCGCATGAACAATAATATATCTTTACTCTTTTGATACAGGCTCCAATACTCCGTCTTCACCCTCTCCTTGCCAACATTTACCCTATGTATACGAAGAGTGATTAAAGATCTAATCTAAATAAAATTACAGTTCATAAGAACCTTCCGATTGGATTGAGACTTTTTAAAACGAAATCCCACCTTGTGAAGCAGCTTTCGCAGACTCTCTCGCTGTCCTGTGTAATTTATTTCTGTCTTTAAGAACTCTAGAAGCTTTTTAACACTAGGGACCTCTTTTTTAGCAGAATAAAATGTGTAAGCATGTACTTTCCTCCGTATAACTCCCATGTCAAAATCATCAACATGCACAAATCCACTTTTAAGTTTTCTCTCCTTGCCTAGTGTTCAAATTTTACCAGTTTCTTCTGCTGCGTGCCCTTCCTTAACTATTTTTGAAATAAGTTCTTGACTCACACCTGAGATATAAGATAATAAAATAAATGTTAGTAGAAATTTGAAATCTGGCAGGTTAGTTTGCTCATTCACTTAGCAGGTTACATATTAGATGTATGATGCCGTTACGCTAACCTACAGCAAGAATAGAAACGAATATTTAGTGGACTTAAATAATTAGTTAAGTATCGGGTAATTTATAACAAGAAAGTTCACAACACTAACCTGTCGCTACCGAAATTCGTTTGTATATTTGATTAAATGGAATAATCGGAGACCCCGCCCGAGCTTCTTCTTCAAAAAAGGTTTAAACCTTTAGAATACTGTTTCGAGCAACACTTTTAATAGCTTTCGGCATATTTAACTTTATAAATTCAGCAATATCACGACAAAACAACCAGAGAACCCGAATGTAGTAGACAAAGACAGTCGAATGACATTTCAACATGACGGCCGTAGTTCCAGTTTTCGCCATTTCACAGATAAGTTGGTAGGACTGTAAATTTATCAGTACAGACTGATTATACTTTGTCTGTGGTAATCTGCTGCATTCTGTCATAGACTAATATATAGAGTGAGACATTCTGTCAATTTCTGTCGCAATATCTGCATTCTGATTCTGCAGTAATTTACTCTAAAAGTTAAGAATTCGTTGAAAGTTTATTTAACAACAATGGCACGGCCAGGGAAAGAAGACGCTTCAGAAGACGCCAAAAAAATTGTAGATGATGCCAAGAATTTTATTGAAAAAGCGATATCAGATATTGGAAAAACATCAGCAACAAAGCAGTTAATTTTAGGAACTACGTCAGGATGGTAAGACAAGTGCATTCGTTTCGTAATCTATTCCGGTTCCCTTTGTTATGAATCATAATAAACCTCTTCTCGATTTTTCTATTTGGTTGAGTTGTTACAATAGATGTAATATTTTCAGGATAACTGGTTTCCTTTCTATGAAGATTGGAAAAGTTGCTGCAGTTGGGTTGGGTGGCAGTGTCATTCTATTACATATTGCCAGCCAGAAAGGATATATTGATATAAATTGGGACAAGATCAACAAGAAAGTAGACAAAATCAGTGACAAAATTGAAAAAGAGGCAACTGGAAAATCACCTGATTGGATTGAGAAAGTAAGCTTTCTTTGTTTATCTCTTACTCTTTTTATGTTAGGTGCTTAAAGTAAGCACTTAAGCTTAAACTTTATTTATCTTCTCTCTTATTGCATACCTTAATTCTTTTTATGTCTCATAGAATTTTTAACATTCTCATCATGCTTTTTGGGACATATCAAATTTCAAGGTTTTGTAAATATTCTAGTATTGACCTGGTACATATAGCAACATTCTGTGAGAAAGTTAAGAACTCCTTGAGACCTCTTCAGTCCTGAATTTCTTAGAAGTTGGTAAATAATATAGGCTTAGTTAGGGCACATACCTTTTGTAAAAGCAAACAATAAATTAGTATTAAAAGTTGCACTGTTTCTACATCTTCTCTCTAATCATTTGACTTGTGTAGGTACCCACAAGCTCTTAAGAATTTGTAACAATCCCTATTTACTTTTCTGTTAGTGTGTTATTTTTCTTTATTTGCAAATAAATCATGAAATCACTTGGTCCAAGTCCACTGTTTTACAGTTTGCTGTTAGCAGCAAGTTTGTTTTCATTTGTTTTTTTTTGTTTCAATGAGTACAAATATTATTTATCTCATTATTTGTTTTTTCCTGCTCATTTTCAAAAGATTCTATGCTTCAATGTAGGAACTGAGACCAACAGACTTTTTGTCTTCTGTATTTCTCTTACAATAAAAGCACACTAATACAAATACAATTGTATTGCTTTCATTTGACTCAATTATTGATATGTTAATGTCACTTGATATGCCAATGTGCTATGATCCTAATAGATACAGTGAAAATATATTATACATATATGCCTACTGAGTACTATGGTACTGAGCGCTCCTTGCCAGTTTTTATTAAATTTTAAATATGTAAACACTTGTTTTTCATTTTCTTCAATACGTGATAAGTACTTTAACCTTGAAAATGTTACTCATATATCAGAAAAGTCACAGCTTTAGTCTTTGTGATTTCATGAACTGAACCACCCAAAATTACACATAAAAAAAATAGGTATTACATTTTAGTATCGAGAAACAGCATTCCTATAAACATATATTTCAAATGTAGTTTATTTGTTACAGGTATTGTTGTTTGTCAAAAATAATACCTATTATTCGGCAGGGTTTACTGGAGGATTCTTTTTTGGTATTGCTTCATCATGATTAAATTTTTAACAGTATGTGAGTTTGTTATATACCTATTCCTTCTTTGTGATTCTTTTGATTAAGCCTTAAACTTTGTATTCATATTATATTAATTTTTATATTTGTTCCAATATACTCGAAATGACCATAAATTAAAGGATTTTTAAGAGAAGAAGTTTAAATAGTAGTTACTTTTATACTAACTTATCTCAGATTATTTATTATTATGATTATGTAAGTAATAAACGTAGGTGAAAAACAAACCTATTTTTATTTACCAACTGAGAGGGCAAGGTTTTCTTTAGTCTCTTTATACAGGACCATAATATATAGAAATGAAGGATAATGCACAGTGTGATTCCACAAATCTAGCAATACTTTATTTAAACATACATGTAAATCCAACGACGATATAACCACTTGACGGCGCATACAGTGCCCCGACGCACGAAAACTATTAGTATTTTGTCGCCTATGTAAAGGCTTCGGTACTAGTAACCATTTTAGTTGTGTCCAGTTATTAGACCTGTATGCACGCTAAATAAATACAAATTGTTTTATCTTTTTAATGCAATTATAACGCATCAAAATGCCCTCATGCGCGGTAAAGGGGTATGGGAAACATGCCAAGACATCTAGTTACAAAAAGGATAGCATAACTTTTCATCGGTAAGTAAACAGTAGGAAAATTATTTTTAATTTTATCAGATTATGAGACACCGCAGGGATCTAGTTAAAATTGTGAATGGGGTAAACGAGCACACTTTTGAGACCCGCGTTGATGTCTTTTGGAAAAGTCTCGCTCTTTCAATAGACAATTCTAATGCTTCTATCCCTTTCTCTCCCTTTGTATTTTTATCGTAAATATCTGTGCTGTTACTTTTAATAGCTGAAGTCGATATCGATGTTAATAAAATTAAACTTAATAAAAAATGTATTAAAAAATATCTATCTACTTTTAACCGACTTAAAAAAAGGAGGGGGTTCTCAGTTCGTCGAATTTTTTCTTATGTATTATGTTCCCGGATTACTCGTAGACGGTTTGACCGATTTGGAAAAAAACTTTTTGTTTCTCTATGTCCCCGACATACATATTTATTTTTGTAATCGATTGATTTTGATTAAATCATATTTATATGATTTTAATTGAGTATTTTTAATAATGTTAAAATCCATTTTACCGATATCGACAATTTTCCCTTAATCGAGTTGATCAACCCTAACGATAGCCATACCTACGCAACTTACTTTGAACTGACCAATTGCAGGCGCGCGTTCTTCCTCGTCCCCCGGCCCGCAGTAGTGAGTCGTGTGCTTAGAAGAAATCGGCCTATAAGCTTTCTAGTGGTTATATTCTCTTTGTGTATATCAAAACATTCTTATTTATATAAAAAAACATTAGAGGATTTGAATTTGCAATCTGTTATGCAGTTGCTAATCACCTCAGAGACTTTTATAAATAAGGACTAATTCTTAATACCACTAGCACGAAAAACTTAACTCAGAGTTAGTTGCTAACATGAGGTTAAATTCATGTTAGCAATAACTGTGAGTTAAGTTTTTTGTGCAAGTGTGCGCTGGATAATTACTCAGGCCTTATTACTTTAATAGGTTTTTTTTAATAGTTTTCCGCGTGAAAACTTGTCAAAGTGATTGACTAACTTTTGATGCTGCTTTCACTGATAAACATTTGTTTATAAACACTGTTTCAGAAACAAAATCTACGTGTTTGTGAAACAAATTAATATATTTCTGAAACATATTAATTTGTTGCAGTCATGTTTCTGTAGTTCATGCAAAACATCCCAGTTCAGTAGTGCGGGATTACGGATTAATCTTCATATTAATATAAATGTTCTAAACAATGAGAATATTACGGGATAGTCCGACTATTTGCAAATTCAAATCGGATCCGTCTAACATTCGTATAATATGACAAGTCTAGTCTTCTTAAAAAAAGCACCGGCCAACGGCGTGTCCGACTTCGCACATTTAGGGTTCCGCACCAAATTCAGAATATAAGCCGTCCGAATGGCAGACTTATTCATAAGCAATAGGTGAGTAATCTTAGGAAGCCCCCTTATGTAGCAGTGGTTGGCCGCCTCGGTGGTTCATTTGACCAGGACATCCGCCTGACGCGATGAAACCGCGTCAAGTGGTTGGACCGCCCATATCGTGCGCGGGACCGTCGAGGACTTAAGACGGAAACACACTTACGTGTCGTGGCGGGGCGTGCCGTGGGATTCACCAATGTTCAATTTGCTGGGGCGGCTTTACCTACAGTGCAGGGTGTGCGTAGCACACGGGCGCAGCGGCCGTGCGCACCCTCCGGCCGCGGCACTTACAATGACCACGTAAAAAGAGCTTCGGTTTGCATACATTTTGTATGGCATCTGGAGCTCTTCTTGTATATGTCTAATTACAGCTAAGCAAGGCGCGCCACGAGCGGCTTTTACAATATTAACTTTTATTTCAACATGAAATAAATCTAAAATAGTATATTATGCAACTAGTGAATAAAGGACGGTTTTAAAGCGAGGGCCATAGATGAATCACGAACAAGTGAAGGATTCTAACAACTGAATCACGACCGTAGGGAGTGATTCGTGATGATTGAATCACGAGCACAGCGAGTGATTCAAGTGTTAAATCCTGAACGACGCGAGTGATTCATGGCCCTCGATATAAATCCGTTTTATTCAAGAGTTGCATACTATATTTTATACCATGACTTCAAGAAAAAGAAGGATTTAAGCCAAAAGCACAAGGAATAATAATAAATAAATAAATGGTTTATTACCTTCAAAATTTACAGAAAATGAGAAACCTTAGGGCTTCACATTTTTTGTAAATTGAAGCTGAGCCTTTGAGTTTGAGTTACCTAAACAGCACCTGTGTTTCAGGGGCGAGTGACCATCTCCGTTAAGTTACATAATTATAATTAATTAAACACCAATGCAATTAATATTAAAATTACAATCCAAATAAGTAATCACTAAACATCCTAGACCAAAATAAAATCATTATCAAAATCCTAAATATAAACAAACTCAAAATTTACTCGACGAAGGAGTTTGAAATTCGAATATTCTTTGCACAAGAAGTTTGTATCGAGTATTTTATGCGCAAGTAGGTTGTAGGTATTGCATTGAGATGGAGGTCAAATATATATTGATGTGTTCTAAATTCAAACACCAAAACAGTGACTAAAAGTGCTTTTCATTCACTGTTTTCAGTGAATAAAATAAGCTTTTTAGAGGGGGAATGGTATAAACAGATAAATACAGATTGTATTAGTATAGTAGTGACAGTTGCACCAAAGGCGTTTGATTCGTTTGAAAACACGCCGACAATTATATTGCGAAGCTCGAATTAGGCTGTTCTGAATTTAAAATAAAGTTCAAATTGCTATAGACGAACGTCACGCGCGCGGCATTTCTCAAAAGCGTATGCTATAGTTGCCTTATGAACGTATGCACGCGTGGCGGGTACCGCACTTCGTGTTCAACCGCTTCACGTAATTTTGCGAGCCGTGACGCAGATATTTGAGTAAACATGTAAATATGAAGTAAATCGGCTTTTATTTTGATTATAGTATACCTATTAAGTAAGATTTGTTATTAGCTGCCACAACTGTTGCGACCTTCACCAGGGTCAGAGCTTTGAAATAACCACAAAGTTTTATTTTGTTATTCTTGTCACTCCTTCCTACTTTAAAATACTTTTTAGCCACGAGCCCGGCTTCCCAAATCTGTCAATGTTTCCAATTGATATTGAATTCTGTACGTTGGACATGAGGTCGTAATTACAGTCCGTCAAATCTAAGAAGTCCGATGACGTTTCTCATTTAACTTGCCGTGATAACTTTGTATGAAAGTTTACGAATAATCAAATTCATAATCCTAATTAATTACTATGCTGCCTATACACTATAACAACGAGTATCATTCGTAAGCATCAACTTAAGTTTATACAACGTATTTTTATAGCTGTCAAACGGTACTTCTTAGATTTGACGGACTGTAGGGTCCTATGAGACATAGAGCGGTCACGCGGTCAAGCGTTCGAGAGGTCAGTTTTGCGTTCGAGCGTGCAATTGCTCACGAACCCCGCGCTGTTGGAAGGTCTACGCGTAAAAAACATGGTGACGATAGTTCTTCATCGGTAGACGAATTAATGATTTTAGGGTCATTATCAGCATCAAGACGGATAAGGAAATACATGTGCACCCAGTAAATAAGTATAGAAACAAGATGGAGAATTTCAAAGACTTTCTTCTAAATGGGTTTAAGATGAAGAAATTTTTAATAATTATTTTCGGGTGACAATTGATTCCTTCAATGAACTGTATCACAAAGTTAAACATAGGTAACTTAGTTAAACAAAATACTAACTGGATGAAAGCCATTTCAGCAAAAGAAAGATTGGTGCTACTTTTCCTCGGTTTTTATAATCGTTATCTTCGCATCGTATAAAAAAAGCCTTTCACGTACTAACATAAGTAATTAGCTTTTCAGTATTCATCTTGCTCCCAATTTAGCAAAACAGCAGTGAACGCGCGAACGCGTACTTTCTAGTTGACCGACGCGGTCAGAAGGCCTCCTGTGTGAATATGTAACGTAATACAACACAACAATCGTTAAACTGACCTCTTGAAAGCTTGACCGCGTGACCGCTCTCTGTCTGATAGAACCCTTAGAATTCTTTGCTTAAAATGAAGATGTTTGACAGATGTGGGAAGCTTGATGCGAGGCCCAATATTTGTGTTAGTGTGTATATCTGATGTTTACACCATTAGCAGGTTTGCACCCGTATTTCGTTCACTGTTGAAAATGCAAGGTGTTTGGTAAATACCCTAACAAGACAAAACGTACCTACCCATGTTAACACGTTGTCAATGTCAATAAATGGAAATTGTACAATAAAATTTGACTCTACATGCAAAATGAACGATCAACTGAAAATAGTAAAAAGAAAATGACTTTTCATACTAACTCATAGTATGCAAAGTCATTTTCTTTTTATTATTTTCTATTTTTGACATTGATATATATTATATAATAATGTAACGTTTATTGGACAAAATCAGAGCTAGCCTACTACAGTTTCAATACTAAAAACAAACATATAAGAGGCTTCTAACCGAAATGAACTCCTGATTGCCAAACTAGGTAAAAACTTGTATCTTGGAAATCAGACATAACATTTTCTACTTTGTGGTTTTGGCTTGTTAGGGTAGGATAAGCACCCTGTATAATTCTAAAAACAGCCAACTGCGCAATATGGCATCCAAAATTGTCAAATTTCTTCAATCGATTTTCAATTTTATCTCCAAGCAATAGAGTTTATTATCCTTTGGGGAAATTTGACAGTTTGTGGTACTTTGATGCCATTTGTACCCATTCCATTTTGACCGCGCGCTTACTAGAGGAGAGGGTACTAGGGTAATTACTGTACACGGGCGCTACAGTCATGGGCTAGAGACGGCTCTGTCAATTTGTTTATTAATTTGACAGTTTGTTGCTCGTAAAAGACTCAAAAGTTACTAAAAATTGTATATTAGAAGGATAAGCTGTAGTTTATGTGGACAGTGGAAAATAGGCTAGTAGCCTCAGATCAAAATTTCGAGTCGAGCCTCGAGATTTGTGTCGTTCTGTACCTATTATGTACCTACGTCCGGATATTTTTTTTTTTCCTGCTTCATCGAATTGTGTGCGTATTGTCTGCCCGTCATCGTCATGAGATACGTCAATTACAGTCTCATTCTGATTGGTGCATAAATGCAAGGTCGCTCGGCGCTACCCGCGCTCTCTAGCGAACAGAGTTTCTTTGAAAGATAAAATCTGGAATTGAATCATCCGGAAAAGAATTTCAGCCTAATTGCGTAGCATATAAATTAATGAAATCGATCGTAAACTTTAATTTTGACAATTGAATAGTATTCATTGCGTGTTTTACGCTGTCGAGTAAGGATTATTACGAGTAGGTAGTATGTTGACGTATTTCTTTCTACTCGTACTCGATTGCAATGATGAGCAATGGATTAGTTTATGATGTAAACTATGATTTAGCATATCTATTGCGCAATTAGAGTGTCACCGACACGGCTTGCCAGGTGAAGTGGAAACTGTGTAGGTTCCTAATTCCTATAGACAAGCGAAATGTGGGACGTCCATCCCCCAGCGGCCATTGTTTAGACAATCCCCTCAATTTGCATGTACAAACAATACTTATAATTGAACTAAGTTATCATTTCGTACACGTAAAGTAATTCTTTAAGCAAAAATTTTGTTTCAATGAGTTTGCCTAAAATTTTAAATATCTCCCTCAAATTGGTTTGTAGGTCCTAACTTCAATAATTTGTAAGATATCCGCGTTAATGATACCTACTTCAAAAGAAAGAGCAATAGTGAAGCATGTTTTCAAAAAGGTTTGAACAAAAAAAGGCACGCTCAGTTTTTTTTTTTTTTAAATAAGTTTGACTAAAAGTATAAGTGTATATGATTTTTTATTTTTTTATGATATTTAAATGTCTGTAAAAAAAACGACACAGGCCTAAAACATGTTTCGCTAAATTGCTTACATGTTACTTTAATTTATTATAATAAAAATGAATTCATTCAATTTAACCATAAATAAGCAGTTTAGTTAAAATTTTGGGAATTTTCGAAAAAAAACTTGAAAATTGGTAAAAAAAAGAGCAAGACTTCGTCTAAGACAACCATTGCTTAAATGGTTCTAAATTGTCTCTCTTATCTTCGCCTTAAACTTTGCACCCAAGCCCAACTTCCAATCACCCTGTATATTATTAAAACATTCAATTAAATCAATACAAGTTTTATGTCATGATGGAATTCAGTAAATAATTTGAAATAGGCAATATAAATAATGTAAATTTTAATAAAATGGGATTATAAATTCGTCAAGTTCGAGGATAATACAGTTTAATAAAAAATAAAATATTTAGTATAAGTCAGGAATACAGAGATGTCGTATTATCAATTTAAATTCTTGTTGACCAGAAATTCGCTTATTGAGTAACAACATTTATTAATTAATAGATCTGTCAATTTCTTTTTGAAAAGTAGAAATGTAATTTTTTATTACATCGGGCACCCAACGCGAAGAGAGAAAATTTGGTTCTAATTAATTGCACTAGATGGCGTGATGAGCTTCGATTTTTATTGAGTTATGTGAAATATTAAGATTTTCTAGAGGCAATTATAAGAAATGTTTGCTCTTGTTTAATTAACTCTCCTTAGAACAAAATTAAGGAATATTGGGCTCTTAATTCACATTTCAAAGATTATTTGAATGGATCATTTAAAAATCCTCAGAAATTTAAAACTGCGCCATCTATTGGCATCAAGCCAATAGATGGCGCAGTTTTAAATTTCTGAGGCATCCACTCGATTTACTAAATTTGTTTTGTAACACATTTCGGTAATATGAAACTGTAAAAACGTACAATAAATACTTTAAAACAAGTCACTGTATTTTAAAAAAAAGTATCCACGAACCGAGTAAACCCTTTTACTTGCAAGTCGCTGCTATCACCATCTATATCCGCGGAACGGAACCGAACGCGATCGATTTTCTTAGAAAAATAATCAGTTTAATCAGACGAAAAAAGCTAGTTACGGCACGTTCTTTGTATGGGATGAGGCATCTGTTTGCTAGTATTATATTATCTGTGCATCGGGTATTTTGTTAAAAATTATGGATCCATACATAGGTATAATACTTTTCTTTAATAGGGTGGTATCGGAACCATTAACAATTAGCAATTTTTTAAACTGTCTCCTGATACGCCGGTTTCTATTTTCGAACGCTTTATTTTAAATATGCATATTTGATTTAACGAAAACAGCCGTCGAAAATATAAAGTGATGGGAATGATAGTAATTTTAGCGACTTGAATACAGGTACGCAGCTATATATTAATATTAAATTGCTCATAGCCCTTATACAGCGTTTATGAGCTTTGAACACCTGTTCCCTCAGACTACAATTTCCCCAAAATATTATGCCGAATCTCAAAATCGACGCAACTAACCCGAGGTATGCAATTAACCTTGTGGCCATATTTACTTTTTTTAGGAGACTGCCATTAGCTTTTTGAGTAATTGCTTAATGCATTCACAGATGTTAAAAATATACAGTCAGTTGCAAATGGGCCATTTACCCAAAACCTTTTTAGGGTTCCGTACCCAAAAGGTAAAAACGGGACCCTATAATAAGACTCCACGATCCGTCTATCTGTCACCAGGCTGTATCTCATGAACTGTGATAGCTGTAGAATTAAATTTTCACAGATGTATTTCTATTGCCGCTCTAACACCAAATACTTAAAACAGAATAAAATATTTAATCGGGGCCCCCATCCAAAAAACGTGATTTTTTTGCCTTTTTTTGCGATAGTGATTGAGCTGTAGCATAATTAACTTATCGGTAACTATTTTATCAATCAGTTTGTATGGGGACCTGAGTTGTGATTAACTGATTACTTTAAAATAATAACTCACAATTGTGTAGCCTCACTATTATATATCTTCTGAAACACTTATGTAGGTAGGTAGGTACAATGTTGGATTACACGTATATTTAGTAGAGTTTTGTACTCAATATCTGTTTCATATTTATCTGATACGATGAACTACGTACTGCTTTAGTACATTTATTTCATTAGAACTTCTTGATGAGGAGTCAAGCGCGAGTCCGGCTGGCGTACCAAGGTTCCACAATAAATAACATATCGACACTCGCAAAACCCATAGGGTACTTGCAGTTGAACCAGAAGCCTGATATCTACGATAAAGGCATCATTGCCTTTATCGTAGCCAATTCCGCCACTCTTACATATTTTTTTTTTTAAAGGTTGAGAGGTTTGTAGACCGTAAACTGGATAAAGCCGAAGACCTATTGAAGAAAAAGGAAACTAAAGCTAAACGCTGGGTTAACAACATTAAAGGAGGAGAACACTACCGCGCTACGGAAACTCACGTCTTTATGGCATCGTTTGTTGCCGGAATGGCTATTGGTCTCCTTTGTGGAAAATAGATCCGTCGATTAATAATTTCCAATATCATATGTATCTCCTACAAATTTTCCACACGTTAACCAACATTGGTCGCTTTTTTTCAGTGGCCATTAACGAATCTATACACAATTATTTAGTTCGTAAAAAATAGTCTGAGCAGCTGTGTGTATCAGTTAATACAGCATGATTTTTGAGACTGAATGATGAAGTATTTGTTTTATAAATGGCACTGAAATGAAAAGACACCATTGCTCCATACATTTTAGTCATTAGCCTTATGTTCCAAATATTACACTGCTATGTAAGTAGGTAGACGTGCTATATAGTTGGATTGTACTAACTTATCCTTCATTCGCAAGCATCTCATTAAAAATGTAGTATTTCTATCATTTTAAAATCGAATATAATATATTATACTTGTTATTAGTAGATCATAAAGTTGTAGTGATCTTTTAGAATAGGAAAGAACAATTGTAAGATATAACCTATACTAATAAATTATATACTTAATTTACTTTATAAAGCCATTTTATTTCACCTTTCATTCGCCCTATACGGGTGTATTCCCTACTAACTACTATTGCTGATAAAATATATTTTATGTAGGGCAACTAATAGAACTCATAATAAAAAATACCTAAAAGTATTTTAATAGTTTTAAGATATTTTAAATAGTATGGTTAAATAGAAATGGCATTTAGACCAAGGTACAACAATGCCGAATGTATCTTGGCATGCGTGTGTTGTACCTTGGTCGTAAACAATAAATATAATTTCCAGCTGGGTAAAGTATAGCGCAAGGCAAAGACGCATCTCCCGTCCAGCATAGTCAGTGCACTGGTATGGGAAGAGCCACTCCTGCAGCCTTATTGCATAATGAATTCGCAAAAGGCAAAGAGTATGAAAAATCGACCAATCACATAGCCGGAAATCCACAACGCATCATTCAGCTCGCTTTTGATTGGTCGATTTTTTCACGACAAGCCTTTGGCCGACCTACCACCAGTTAGTGTCACGTGATTTGCACCACCTGGGGACCACGAGTAGGGAATAAAAGGGTAGGTACACTTCTACGGCCGTGGGTGACTTAGCTCAAAATCGGAAAAAAAGGTTTTGAACAATTAATGGAAATGTGTTCTATTACTGATACTGAACCACTAAAAACAATGACACACGAGTAACAAAATTTTCCTATAATGACAGGTGGGGTAAGTGGAACATACTTTACCTTTATTTTTGCGTAAACAGCTCTAGCACAGTAGTATGACTCGCATTTATAAAAGCGATTGATGCGAAGTACTCTACCTTTAATCAGCCGTCAATGATACGAGTTCCAAGCCTTATAGTCGTCCGTTCATCGATAAAATCATCAAATTAAAGCAGACTATGGTTTTGTTTCACTTCCCCATTATATGGGGTAAGTGAAACTGTATCCAGAATTATCTATAATATTGAATGCGGTCCGCGGTCAATATTTATTATCAGGCTAAAATGACATTTTAACTTAACTTTGCAGCATATCAGAGCTAAACTTGCCTTTCATCAGAGCTAGCCTAAAATTGTATCGTATCAGGGCTAACCTAACCATGTATCAGAGCTAACTTACCTTTCATGAGAACTAACCTAACCTTTCATCAGAGCTTACCTAGCCTCGCAGCGATTCAGAGCTAACCTAACCTTTCATCAGAGCTAAACTAACCTTGTCATGTATCGGAGCTAATCTAACCTTGTATTTGAGCTAACCTAACCTTTCAACAGAGCTAACCTAAACTTGCAGCGTATCAGAGCTAATCTTACCTTTCATCAGAGCTAACCTTAACTTGTAGCGTATCAGAGCTTACCTAACCTTGTATTAGAGCTGACCTAACCTTTCATCAGAGCTAACCTAACTTTTCATCAGAGCTAATCTAACCTTGGAGCGTATCAGAGGTAACCGTACCTATCATCAAATCTTTGTTTTTTTTTTAGCGTGGAGAAATGCTCATGCATACTGCGCTACCACGGGGAGATAGCGCAGTTATGTGGGACTCTAACCCGCTTAAACTCTACGGTGTCCTCCTGTGCCGCTTATGGCGGGAACACGGGAACGCGTTAGCATACAACCGCGAACCCGCCGCAGCTGTCCGTCTCCGGACCTTCCTCTGGGGTTGGTTTACCCCCCATCACCGGTGCACCAGAACACACTGTACGCCGTGACCACCCCAGGGAACAAACCAGCACATGGGCGCCAGACGACCCCGTGTATGGCACCCTTGGTCCCCCTGTGACGGGTCAGGACAGTAGCCCCGCCACCTACCACTTTTCGGCGGCAGGGGATAGTGAGAGCGGCCAACGCTATACCGACACTCGTCCTCCCCTGCGGCCCCACCGCGTCCGCCATCAGACGGTGGCGACCCCGCGCAGGCCGCGGTGGGTAGGGCGAGCGGCGCCCCGTAATACCGGCACTCCTCTCCCGCCGCGGCCTCCAACCCTCAGCCACGATGCCTACTATAACACATCGCGGCCCGCCTCAGTTGCGATGGCGCCCATACACCACCGCAACCTACTTATTGGCCGCTACGTCGTCGGCTTGTCGGCAAAAGTCCTGACGAGCGGCCCCTCCTCGGGTTCCTCTTCGCTTCACCGTGGTTGTCCAAGCCACGGTTACTGAGCTCCCCCGCCTCGACAATGCGGGAACCCACCGGGGGGGACCTTTCATCAGATCTAACCTAACCTTGTATTTGAGCTATCCAAACCTTCTGTTAGAGCTAAACTAAACTTTCAGCAGAGCTAACCTAACCTCGCAGCGTATCAGAGCCAAGCTACCCTTTTATTGGAGCTAACTTAACCATGCTGCGTATCAAAGCTAACCTACCCTTTTATTGGAGCTAACTTAACCTTGCAGCGTACCAATGCTAACTTTACCTTTCATTAGGGCTAACCTAACCTTGTATCATATCAGAGCTGACCTAACCTCGTATCAGAGCTGACCTAACCTCGTATCAGAGCTGACCTAACCTCGTATCAGAGCTGACCTAACCTCGTATCAGAGCTGACCTAACCTCGTATCAGAGCTAACCTAACCTCTCATCACATATCCTCCGGCCATTCATCCCCTCGGCACGCGAGTCCTTCGGATTGGGTTCTCTACTCCACGCTCACTCGACCTACCCTCTGTCAGCAGAGGGGGGAGTAGGCGTTAGATGGCCACCACAGCGACGGACTAGCCGTCCCGCCTCTAGCCCGGTTCCCTTCACAGACCATCATGGATGATGATCTGTGTTTGGAACCGTGGCCTTTCCTCGTGTGTTGAAATTAGCCGCCCGCCCCAACTGTCCACCCAACGCGGGTGGGCAGTTGAAGCCGACGTTGCCCAGAGTGCGCCGCGTGGAGGCTTTCAACTTGCACCCCAACCATTCATTAGACTTTTTTTTTTTTTTGATCGCTCTGGGAATAAATGCATTACGCTATGTGCTTAATGGGGGGCTATGTGGGACTCCCCGGATGAACCGATATACCCACTAAAACAACCCAGCAGCACTCCCGCATCGTCCGAGTGGAGGAGGACTGGGAAACTGGCACAGCCTGTACGTACACCGTTCCGATGCCCAAGGCGCGGCGCGGCGTTGTTCTTGTATGACATTTACTACTGCGCAGCCATTGTAGCCAACTTCAGGGCGGCCAAGAAGTTTGGCGAGAACTATACTAACGTGAGTTTGTATTTGTAGTTTTGCATTGGTGGTTGCTCTCTCGTGTTCCGTAGGCGCTATCTGTTACTGTACTCTAATCTGAGCTATTGTAAAATTAATTATTGCTTCAATTTAATAGTTAAACGCCCAATATTTAAACATTTCAGGAACGGAATAGAACTCCCTCTTGGCATTTATTTTTCCAGGTCTTTTTATTTAGTTTTTAATATCTGCCCACTGATATAATTTTAAATCTTATTTTCCTGGCATTTTCCATTTTTTTGCGATGTAGAAGATCTAGAAATCAAATGTTATACACTGTAAACGTTTTACCTTTGTATAAAAGCAATTATCAAATGCTTATACAATACCATCCAGAACATACCTTGTACATGTATGTACTTGCCTTCTGCTGTACCATGACCAAAATCAAGAGTCAAGGTACAACACCACACTACCAGCTTTATTATATTTACGCAAACATCTAAAAAATGGGTTAAATAAATAGGTATGTTTAGCTAAAATCTGCATTACTTTTAAATCTCAAAAAAAAATATCTTGCTGGGTAATATGATGTACTAAATGCCTGTAGATACTGTGTTTGTACTTTACTTATTAATTATTAAGCAATAATCTCGAGGCTAGAGAGTTATTGTTCCGAAAGGATGCCGATGGGCGGTAGGAATCGAATAGGGATGTTTCCTGGGTAGAAAAATTAATTATTAATTAATTATATTTGGTCCGTCAGTGAGATTATATTGACTCATATTTTTTTCTTTATCAAATAAATAAAAATTGTCAAACATAAAGCGCATCAAAGTTCAGTAGTGGGGGCTTGTGACGCCACTTTGTCAGTATAAAGTGTAGCACACCGTGATGTCACACGATATTTCAACGCACTGTATAGTCGTCACTTTATGTATACTTACCTGTCAAAAGAAAAAAATACACGTCCAATATTTTTTATTAATCTACCTGACGATCAAAAACAAATTATCACTCAACTACCCAGGACGCTGCGTCCCTGTTGTGCAGCCTTTTCACAAATATTTTGAAGTCGGCTTGCAGTCTAATTAAATGCAGCTGAATACTAGTTTTTTTGAATGGAGCGTTTACCTATCTGAAGTTCTGAACTTCACGATTCTGTAACTGCGTAACACTGACCCTTTGCTAGATTGGTTGTCTGTATACAACTGTATGTGTGTGTGTGTTTACACTGGCATAAAAGTAACAAAAAAACTTCTATCTAAAATAATGTTTTATTATAGTGACTATATAATTCTCTTGGGGTCAAGCTTTCTAAATATTCTTTGTATTTTGTTATGTAATCAGTTTTTACTAGAGATACTGCACGTCTATATTGGCTTTGTTCAGATGTTGGTAATGTTGTCCAAGATATACTTTCCGCCCCACCCGCTGGATGAAGCATGTAAAATAAATCTTTCCCATTCCTGAAACAATATTGTTCAGATAAATTCTCTACAGAAAATTTAAATTTAACTTCCGCTAATCGGTTGCTAAATAGCTCTGAGAATTTCTTAAAATATTTAGGCCATAAATCTTACAATATATCCTACTTAAGTGCATTTCTGTCATTGGCATAGAAATATAAAATACATTGGAAACTATAGTAGAAACTGATTGGTTATCTACCTATGTCCTATAGTCATTGAGATAGGAAAAACATGGAGGCGCCGCGATGTTCTATACATACATTAGCTTATACAAATATGAGTGAAATACGATACAGAATGTGAAACATCGTGTTGTTTCATTCTTTCCAATACAGTTATCGTATTTGATAAAAGAGACAACAATATTTCAGTTGTTGCTCATAATGGCAACATTTTGTTGTGACGCAGTGACAGTTGTAGGTAAGTGCCATATCCGCCATATTATGTGACGATTTTTGTGCTTGTGTTCGTGGTAGGCCTGCTGTCAAATGGTTGATTACTTATTGTATTATTGAGATTTGTGAGTGTGTGTGTGTTCCTTGATTCACACAACCATAGCATCGGCAGCCATTTTATGTGACATTTTAAGGTTTAGGTAGGCACCTTTTTTTCGTAGGTATTTCCAATCCATACTATTTAATATGTCTATGCCTATAGTATTTACATCTCAGGTCTAGGTAGCAGTGTATTTAAACTACAGTTCTCGCCAAACTTCTTGGCCGCCCTGAAGTTGAATACAATGGCTGCGCAGTAGTAAATCTCATACAAAAACAGCACCGATCCGTGCCTTGCGCATCGGAAAGCCAACTTCAGAGCGATCCAGAAGTATGGCGAGAACTATACCTACAGTTTTTGTTAAAACATACATTGAAAACTTACTTTAATGTGGGTGGCAATGGCTCTAACAGAATCGTCCTGGGCGACTTTTCATTGGTATGTTGTACTGGCTCCCTAAGAGTTTCAATGTTTTCCTGCCGTTCATGCTCGGGCTCACTGCAAATGCAGCATCAAAAAAAATATTGAATTGCAAATATACAAGATCAGGTTATACTCTAAGCATTTGCCTGTATGATTTTAAGACGGTTCCGAGACATTCTCCAATTAACGTCTCACCGAAAGCACTTTTCAGTGGTTAATCCCCCTCTTAGTATAATTTTTTAGGCACAATATTGTTTGGGATAACATTTTCGCACAGCTTTTATTAGCATAATAGTACTGTGGCATAATAATACTTTGGCAAAATGCAAAGGTTAGCATAATTTTCCTTTGCCTTTGTTGCCCTAATTACTACCAATCATACTACCGTTGTAATACAGTTGTAATACCGTTAATTTGATCTCCTTTCTTACTACTGCAGCAGTAAGTTGTTAGAAGGGTAATTACAATTTGTCCTTGTGATCCAAGTGAGTGTCCAATGATATTATTATTATATTTGTTTAACAATTTCGGTACTTTGGGTTCCCGGATCTTTGAAAGGTGTGCCAGGGTCCTTGTAAGATATATATCATGATATATGACACCAACCGATGATTATCCCTGTAGGCACTACGTAAGTGCGCCCAAGGACAATTACTGGTTGGTGCAGCACTACTGTTAAATATGGAGACAAAGATATTGGGCTATGGGTTTGGAAGGTTTAGTGGATCGGTTGTTTGTTTTTTTTTTGCGATTTGCAATGTACGGACATTCCTATCAGCGGCATCAAGTTTTGTCTGAGTCCATTTGAGTATGCCTAAGAGAACATCAAGACCGGCATGACCCAACCATTGAAGGCGCGCACCTTGCAGTTACCTGCAGTAGTAAGGAAGGAAATAAAATTAACAGTATTATTACTGGTAGTATCTTTGTAAGTTACACGGGCAAGAAAGGTCCATTGGTCTAATTTGTTTAACATAATTTGGCACTGCATAAATAATTAAGGCATAATATTAATTCGTCATAATAATTTTATGGGTAGATATTTGTACGTCGAAAATTTAAATATCGATTGAATCGAAATATCGAAAATTGTTATACTTATGCTGAAAATGTCTAAGATTGAAATGCCGAGTGATTTATATATCGAATGATAAAAAATGTTGATAGTCATTATATAAGTTCAAAATGTAAAAATTTAATACAGTTAAGTTCATAATATTAACGTTAAATATACAAATGAAACTCATTAAATAGTTAATAAGTTAAAACTTTAAAGAGTCAGAAGCAACTTAAAAGTGTTTTAATGTCGATATTTAGGACATTTGACACTCTGTAGGTTCAATATTTTGATAATATATTTTAATTACATATAATTTTTATATTTGTTATGGACTCAATTGAATTAGTTAAGGTGCGGCGGGGGTAGCCCTTGGGGCTACACCCTTAAGCCGCGAACATGTTTGTTTTATTCCAAAGAACATTATTTGTGTAATTATCATTATGCGTTTATAACATTGAGCTTTATAAAATTATGCATCATTAATATTATGGGAATATATTTTATTCTTATCATTAGTAAACCAAAGAGCACTACTACTTGATCCATGAAGAGATATCAGACGCAGGATTCTTTGATAGCTTGGGTTGCGTTTTAAGACACAGGGTTGTCATACCACCATTGGTATATAAAAACCCCATACCACCAACTTCCAAACTCTTAGTGTGCCTACTGCTGGGACACAGACCTCCTCTCTGTGGGAGAGGGAATGGGCCTTAATCCATCACGCGGGACCAGTGTGGGTTGGTGGATATCCCATGTCTTTGAATTTTTAGTTCTTGGACATGCCGGTTTCCCCACGATGTTTTCCTTCACCGTTTTTAGAGCAGTGTGATGAAATAATTTACACAAAGTAAAGCGCCACGTAAATCGGGGCCGTTACCAAAAGGCCACCACACCACAGATCCCAACTGAACTGGTTGAGAAATTCCTAATGGAAAAATTCAATCACATTTAGTCCAACCTGGAAATCCAACCCTATTCCTGACCCCATCGCGGTCAGCAGTCTCGCTTACAACCCATGGGGCATCATACAACATTTCAATACTTACTTAACAGTTACTAATTCCCCATCATAGCTTAAATTTATGTCTTCATCATTTACTTTTAGATTGTCTTGTTCTGTCTCTGTTTGTAAGCTTGCTTCTATCATATGCACTTCAGGCTCCTCTATGACTGAACTGCTGGTCTCCAAGTCCACATTTTTCGAACTGCAATCATTATTTATTTGCTATTTTATTATTAGCAGAACAGAATAGGGATGTTAACTGAAAATTATTTTTTTGTTCGTCAGGTCAAAAAATATTGGACACGTATTTTTTCCTTTGACACAAACATAAACAGACGACGAAATAATTGTGTTGAAATACCGTGTGCCGTCACGCCGTTAGTAAATTTATACTGACGTCAAAAGCCCCCACTCCTGAACTTTGATGAGCTTTATCTTTGTCAATTTTATAAATTTGGTAAAGCAAAAAATATGTGTCCAATATTATTTGGTAATCTGATTGACGGACTAAATAGAATTATACCCAGGAAACATCTCTATTGTAAAGTCTTTATACACAGTTTTATTTCACAAGAATGCCCAGTGAACCTTATATATCACCATCATCATCTGCCTAGCCTTTTCTCAACAATGCTTATGAATACCAGTATTTTATACGGTGGGTGTTATGGACGTAGCTAGTATGTAAATTTGATATATATAGTGTGATTATGACTTAAATAAATAAACCAGATAGATTTAAGTAAATAGATAAGACGGACATAAATAGGATTCATGATTGTTTAGAGATAAGTATTCAAAAAAGACAGATTTAAGTAGGGCTTTCCATGTAAAATAATTAGATAAGGTTTGTATTACTCCCTTAGACATAAATAAGTATATGAGTAAGCATCATTGTGAGGTGGCATAGAGCGTGGCTTAAACACCACGTGGACAGGATTCGACGGATATCGGACAAGTTGAATCCTGTCCAGAGCAAATGCGTAGACTGAAAGCGGGGGCGCGCGAGGTGCGCTCCGATTAGCCGAACGGAAATAACCCACGCTCTATGCCACCTTTTACCTGCACTAAGCAAAATTGTATAAAGGATGGGCGGCTTGCTCCATATTTATCATTCAACATCTCGTCACTCAACCATTAGCAGCAAGCCACCCCTGGGAATAAGAAGAAATATATTAAGAAACAAGAAGCCTGAAATTTTACTCGACAAACATACAGTCCACCCTGACAGTGGGACTTTTTATCTGACCTCCAAAACCCAGAAGAATTCTACTTAAGTATTTTAAAGAATGGATTTTGTGTTGCTGTAACAACTATGCAAGCATCAAAATATAATCATTTGAGTAATAGGTACAACTTTTTTAAGCTTAAATGACTCATTTCAACAATTATATATTCATGAAATCTGAGGGATAAAATAATTTATGGTAACCACATAACATTAAATTTTTAATATCTACCACAAACTAATTAGTGAGCTGCAAATTGGAAAACACAGAAAGTTAGAATTTCATAGGCTGCCATATAATTTAGCCTACTACATCATTATATTTTAAGGATTTAGTAGTAAATGTTTTTTTTACCCAATCGGATCCTTAATTTTCATAAAAGCTTCTGCATTTTTCAATTGATCTAAACATTGCAGCTTAAATTTATGTCCTTGCTCCTTGTATGCTTCATGAATTTGTTGTTTTTCTTCTTCAGACAAAGATAGCCAAGATTTTGTTGCTTCAATTAAATTACTTTGATACTGGAATTATAAAATACATTGCTAGAATTTAGGACCCATTTACGGGATAAAAAAAATAGTCTATGTCAGTCTGGAATAATGTAAAGCAATCCATAGGTAAAAGAATTTTCAAAATCAGTTAAGTAGTTTTTGAATTTATTCATAACAAACAATCAAATCATACCTTTTCATAATATTAGTGTAGATTATATGGGACTTAAAAAGAAGTTGCATTTGTGGATAATGTAGTTACCTACACAATTGCTCAATCTTTCAGGTAAAACAGGTGTGATGTTCAGTGAATGATTAAAACTTAGCTGCATAAAGAAAACCTTTATTTTATTGAAACAGATTATTTGTCCAGCTAAAAGCTAATTTTAATTTTCATTTAATGTAGGTTTGTATTATTGTGCCTAGTGTTATTGTTGCTGATTTCCTATTCCTCATGCAAGGCAACCCATTGACCAAAGGTTGTTCAGAACATCTGTTTACAGCAGGAATATAAAAAAAAATATCGCACCTTGGTTTCAGTTGAGCGCTTTTGCTTACAATATAGTTTGATATAAAACGCAAACGGAGTTTCAGGAAATTTATTAGCTTTTGGCTTATTTAGTTTGCGGTTTGATTCCATTTCAAAGCAAAGGGCATTCAACTCTTGAAAATAGTATCGTTGAACTCTTGGGAAGAGACCACAATTCAGCCAAGATTAGGATTTTTTTTCGTATCAAAACAAAGAACCCACATGTAGATGTAGAACCTTAACATTTTGACAATTCAAAGTTTCAAACTTCAAAGTTTTTTTTTGTGGCTAACGGAACAGGCTAAGGTCTGAGACCATGCTGCCTAGTCATCAGTATTTTTTTCTTCATGAATTCTTTAGTATGCATTAGAATGCGGATGTAACAGATTCTAATGCTTTTTTGGAGTATTTGGCAGCAAATTGTGTCGAATCCGCCTTCCCAGTAAGCTTTGCAGAGGTAGTCAATACTACAATAAAATTCTCCGCTCCACTATCCCGAGATCGCTTCTGTTAATGATTTCACATATTGTCCAGTTGCATAGACAGTTGAGACACAAAACTACACCAATTTTATATCACAATATCCACTAGGAATCAATTTGCAAATAATATTAACAGCCGCTGAACTACACTCGAAAAAATCCCGCCAAAAACTCCTCAAACTTCAAAGCTTCAAACTCAAAGGTACCTTTTTTTCCCTCGCCCTACTCGGGCAGGCTAAAGTCTTGGTCCATACCGCCTCGTCTTCAGTGAAAAATTTCCTTCTTGACTTCTTTAGTATGTACCAGAATGCAGATGTTACAGATTCTAATGTTTTTTGGAGTATTTGGCAGCATCGAGTCAGCCTGCCCAGAAAGTTTTGCCGAGGTAGTCAATACTACAATAAAATTCTCTGCTCCACTATCCTGAGGTCGCTTCTGTCAATGTTTTCACATATTGTCCAGTTGCGTAGACAGTTGAGACACAAAACTACACCGATTTTATATCACAAAAACCACTAGGAATCAATGTTCAAATAATAATTAACCATAGATTAATATAATACAGGGTGTTTGGAAGGGAGCTGTACATACGCCTAGGGTAGAAACTAGGGATAGTCTGCTACCTACCCCCGCCCATTATATTGACCTTGGCCTCAAGGTTTTTTTTTAATTTATTATTATTTTTTATTTGACTTTTTTATGATTTTTTGACTAAAACTACCTGTAGCTCAAAATCTATCCATGGGACCGGTCGGCTAATGGTCTTGTTTTAATCGTTAGAGTCTTAGGGTCCTGCAAAAAATTATTTTACACCAGAAAATTGTGGAGAAGAAAAGTTATGGGGCCTGAAGTACCGTAGTAAGGTAAAGAAATAATTTTAAGGGCAACTTTCTATGGGGTTTAAAAAAAAACTAACAGGGTTGGAGTTCTTCTGATTTTTTTAAAACATCCTCAGTCCATGCCCTTTCTAACGATATGCTAAAAGTGTAATTATCACTTTTAGTTTTAAAGTTATTAATTAATTTGCAGGACCCTAAGACTCTAACGATTAAAACAAGACCATTAGCCGACCGGTCCCATGGATAGATTTTGAGCTACAGGTAGTTTTAGTCAAAAAATCATAAAAAAGTCAAATAAAAAATAATAATAAATTAAAAAAAAACCTTGAGGCCAAGGTCAATATAATGGGCGGGGGTAGGTAGCAGACTATCCCTAGTTTCTACCCTAGGCGTATGTACAGCTCCCTTCCAAACACCCTGTATATTCACTCGAAAAAATCACGCCAAAAACTGCTAAAGTCGGAACCACACTTGCGTGTCGTGGCGTGGCGTGGCGCGGGATCCACCAATCAAACGACTCTGTTCCAGCCTACGTCATAAAGCAATCAGTTTTGTAGCCAATCAACTGCGTCGGAAGAAGACACGACACGCCACGCCGCGTATGTGTGGTTCCGTCTTAAGACGGAATATCACTTTCGTGTCGTGGCGTGGCGTGGCGCGCGAACCACCAATCAAACGAATCCGTTCCAGCCTACGTCATAACACAAAGGGTTTTGTATCCAATCAACTGCGTGAAAAGGCGCCACGCCACGCTACGACACGGAAGTGTGTTTCCGTCTTTAACTGTGTTTAAATAAAAATAATATTGCCATGCTACAAATAATTACAATATAAAAATAAAAATTACAAGTGTTTACAAAAAATAAAAATTACAAGTGTTTGGCCTTGGGCAGTGAATGAATTTGTAAAAAAGAATGAAACTCAAAATAGTTGAATTGCAATAAATAAAAACAAGACGTGATCCAGAAATCATCAAAGTATCCTAAATGTCTGCTATTAAAAAATTCATTAGAAATATGCAGCACATTTGTATTCTTCTATCTGTATATAGTAATCAGAGCTATTCATGAATTCTAAAGCGCTTATTACACTACACGGTATTCAGAGCCTCGAATGCTACGGACGCTATTTTGGGGACCCTAACTTCCTAACAGCTAACAGTTATTACACCACCCTAAATTAGAGTTTAGGACCCTGGATACCATGTAGTGTAATAATAAGCCCTTAAATCCTATGCGGGAGTTTCCTGTGTTCATAATTAGATCTAATCGCGCACTTTCGATTACGCACATTGTTAATTACTTATCCATTAAAGACTTGGCTTAAAGGTCTAGTAACCAAGCCAAACATAGATACAAAAAAAATATAAACGCACGTCAACGTCAAGTCCTGTCAAACAAATGTCAAATAAATAAACACGTCCATGGATGGATGATGGTCTTGGTCCATGCTCCGTGGCCACGACCTTAAGACATTTTTTATTTGTATTTGTAAAACTTATGATAGCTTGAAGGTAAAGAGCAAGGACTGTGAAGATAATATTTAGACCCTTGGACAAAATGTCTAATAAAAAGTGCGTATTTAACTTAAATCTTAATATGTGAAATAAAAATGTGAATTTGCAAATGCAGCTTGTGGTCGCCCACAAGTCACAACAACATTAATAAAATAAAGCTTGGCTAAAGACTTTTTTGCTATAACTTGGAGAAAGTCCATAAACCAAGTGTATATTGTGTTTCAGATATGGTCTTATATTATCTGATAAGGGTAAACAAAAACCGACATTCCAAGCATCAAGGAATGTTTTTGGAAATGATTCTGAATCTGAAGACGAATCCAAGAAAAAACCTGCGTTACTTCGGCCTAGTGATATTACGACAAGACAGGTATTTAAAACTGATAATTTATCATACTTGTGACGAAATAATAATATCTGTAGTCTATAATAATAACAATAGTGTTGGCTTGCCCCTCATATGCCTTCAAAAGATCCACAACCCCATGGTTGGATGTTTTAGATAGGACAACATGTCACCACATCAGTAAGCTGGGTGGAAAGTTGAAGAGAGTAACCAACATTTTTATGCCACCAAGTTTTACTCAAAGAAAATTGTCATTTTCACAATTTTTTAAACTGCATGAAAACACTTTTGAATAACAGAATTAAATAAAAGAGTATTTTTATGATAAAATTTAAATACAATGAATTCAAATAATGATTTTAAAAGGTTTTGTTGATCCAAATTTGCACATCACAGGCTAAAGTAGCACAAGAAAAAGCATTGACGGAAGATCCAACAGTTTATCAGTATGATGAAATATATGAAGAAATGGCTAGTAAAAAGGAAAAGGTAAAGGTCAAGACAAAAGAAGAAAAAAAACCACAGTATATAGAAAATTTAATGAAAGCTGCTAACAAACGAAAAATTGAGAATGAGCGCCGTATTGAGAGACAAGTAAGTGATAACCTGAATACCTGTCAAATTGGCATTAAAGTAGGGTTTGATACTTTTTAAACTTTAAATTCGGAAACTAACTATCTAGGCAATTACAGTTTTTTTTTTCAACTTACTATGTATTTCAATATTCTAAAAAGTAGGCAAGTATTCTTTCTCTTAGAGGATGGAAGGCAAAAAAAGAAATTCCTGTGAGAGTCTTCGTAAACTGCATCAAAGTACAGGATAACTTTCGATAATTTTTTTTTCCGAAAATGCGCATGCGCCTTCGCAAGGGTACCGCCCGTCAGTTTTCTATTATATTTTATTTTCTTTTATATTATTTAAAAATATGAAAAATGTAACCTTTATGCTATTCCCCACTATAATCTGTCTTTGTCAAATTTCATCCAGATCCGTTCTGAACACACATAAATATAACTAGATAACTCTCGTCTCTCGTCTCTCCATCTGTATGAAAATTAAGCATGCCATTTTTATACACACAATTTAAGAACAAGTTTACTTACCAATGAAAGAAAATATTTCCATTGCCTCGGCCAAACTTTTTCTGTACAATTTTTACAGCTCAATATGGCATAAATAGGCATTTTTCTAATTTTCGGTAGGGACATCTACCGATAATGCTAAAAAACAGCTCAAAGTACGATTATTCATTGTACTTTTAGTCTTTTTTACACGCGAAGTACATACAATCGCGTCATCTAGTTAAGACTTATATCTGTGGTTCCAAACTTAGCATTTATAATACCTGGTAATAAGATTTCCATTGAAGCCAGCTGGCTTTTGTGTTAGCCTATGTGCAATGTTGTTGAATATTAATGATTATTATCAAAGGGATCTTGGATAGTTTCTTTTTATCGTATTTTTTTTGTTTCATATTTATAGGTTCAAAAGGAAAGGGAACAGGAAGGTGATGAGTTCAAGGATAAAGAAGTGTTTGTGACATCTGCTTATAAAAAGAAATTGGAAGAAATGCGTTTAGAAGAAGAGAAGGAAAAGCGTGAGGAGTATTTAGAAAATATTGGAGATGTTACGAAACAGAAGGATTTAGGTAAATATTACATTAAATTGTTACTTAATGCAAACATAGTCACCTCTTCACTAATCAAGTACTTACCTTTGGTTAAGTTGACGCCTTGGCTAAGTCACTAGAGTCCTAGTCTGCACTAGTGACAGCTTTTGGGGGCTCATTTATTATTTTTGCAAGCCACCCCCAGCCATTTTAGAGCCGTGTATTTTATCAGTGATCAGGCAGGGTACCATAAGCCATCCATAGCTCTGATCAATGCACTGTAACCATCCAATGGTACCATACCAAATGGTGGTTGTCCTTGGGTGCCTTTGCATGGTGCGTACAGGGACGGTCGTCGGTAGATGCTTGTTTCTATTCAGAGTGTCTAAAGAACTTTTGCAAGTCGGCTTCGACCCCTCGTACGCCCTCCAAAGTCCTGGGACTTCCGTGACCTGAGAATGTCAAAGACCCACACAAATTATAATCATTATTACTTATTTATACTAACTGACTCAACAGACATCCTGTCCAAATTTCCTAGTTCATACAAAAAATAATTCCAGTTTGTCCCGACTTTTTATTTTCCCGTGCACCGAAAAAGCATCGCTGCGTCGCGCTACGCCTCGAGCAGCATGTAACGCGAAGCCACAGTGTTTATTCGAAATCTCGCACTGAAATGTGTACATTGTGTAACTTTTTGTGTAGTACATAAAACTCTATAATGTTTCGCTATCTATCAAAAAGTGTGCGCAGTGTCACGTCACATCACGGTCTAAGCTTAGTGTGAATGTATCAGAAATAAATTAAAGAATTTTCCGTTATCCATAGGTGGTTTCTACCGTCACCTGTATGAACAAAAGTTAGGAAAAGAGGATGAGGTAATTAATCGTGAATTGCCGAAAGACAATGAGAAGGTTGACTCATCTAAAAAACCGACATCTGAGTCCATTGATACACAAAAGAAGAGAAATTATAGGAAAAGAAAATCATCAGACAAGTCATGTTTATCTGAAGGGGAAATAGAGGACACTGATGAAGAAATTAATCGCGTAAATCTAGACGATATCAGAATAGCTAAAAAGTATAAGCAAGATAATATTGATGCCGACTCCGACTTTTCAATAGACGAGTCAAGTGATGAAGATAAGACTGATCAAAATGAAGATATAAAACCACCCAAAAATAAGAGCGAAGAGAGTCCCTCTGAAAATGACAGAAAGCTTAAACACGATAAAAAAGAATCAAATGAAAGTAAAGAAGTTATCGAAGAACCTAAAGAAAAAATTGATATTTGGAAGAAGAGAACAGTTGGAGTAGTTTTTGAAGAAGCTCTCAAAAGATATTATGAAAGAAAAGCTGCAAGGGGCTAATAGCACGAAACAAATATAAAACTTGGATTGAATACTTAGTGAAAAGAAGACGGTAGCTTAGCCCTGAATAGAAAAATCCAAATAAAGCAAAGTATGTAATATGAATCATTAATAAACGCCCTTTGAAAATGAAGAACACTTATTACGAACATTTTCAGTAGGCACATTATTTGTTACTATAAAATAAATGATTTTCTATTTGGAATTTTCTAGTTGGTTTTTAAACGTAACCTCTTTTAAGTATTGGTTTTGGGTTTGATACCATCAAAGTTTTCTGACCAACAAAAATTTTAAGTTTCAATCGCTAATAACTCTTTGAGCATGCAATAGATATTCTTTTGACCTTTCATGCAGGATATAAGAGTGAGCGAAGAGAGCACTCTGTCTTTTATAGGTATTTTCCAACGCTTTGTCTTCGAATGCAAAAAAAAATATTGAGTGAGAATGAAAAGCTCAAAGGATGGAAGAGTGATCGAATCGAAGCAACGAATTCGAACATTTTATAGCAACACTCCCTTGGATAGTTTGGCCATTCACACATAAATAGCAGTTTGTCGATTTATGCCAAAAAAAAAAAAGAAAACGAGACCGTAGGATGCAAGAGCGAGCTCGTATTTTTTAGTACCCTACATTTTACTTATCATAGGGGGCCCCAACTCCATCTTAGGTAGGTACTTACAAAATATGTTTTGGTCTTCTTTTCACACGACCCCAGTATCAAGGATTCACTAGGAACAGCACCTATTTAGATAGTAGATTTGTTCATGAAAGTTTAAGGCCATCGGTACATGATGGATATCCCACCCATACGCACAAAACATACTGGGACTACTTTCATTGTGGGTACCTACAGTTAAGAAGTGGCATTTCCTGCCGGAATCTGGTTTTTCCTGATAACTAACTACGACTTTCTGGGGGTTTATAATTCAGGAGTGAATAGGTTATTTCTAGGTAAGCGTGCTCAATCGTCGATCAGATCATTGCTTACCATCAGGTGAGATACCTAGTGGTCAAACGCGAGCCTATCAATATCTACCTAATAAAAAAAGACTGACCAAAGTGAGCTCAAGAACAACAACTCTATACGAGGAGGTATGTTTTTTTTTGTTAAACTTTTACTGTCCCACAGCTGGGCAAAGCTCTCCCCCATAGCCTTCAACACTTCCCGATTGTTTTCCTTCTCCGGTCAATCTCCCGCAAACGGGTCTAAGTCGTCACGCCAGTGTTTTCTAGGCTCCCACGGCGACGACGCCCGTCTTCCGGGTCCCACAGCCTGACGACTCTGGCCCATCTACCACTATGCATTCTGCAGTTATGACCCGCCCAATCCTATTTCAGCCTAGCAGACTTGCTGCCCACATCGGCGATTCCTGTTAATGAGCGTACCGTGGTATAAGATTAATACCAAATACGCTACGCTCCATCGCCTTTTGGTAAACCTTGAGTTTGGACTTATGAGACCATGACCATGTATTGTAACAACAAAACTTACTTGTCTGATTTTTTACAACTCACTAATCCTACTTTAAGTCACACTATAACACTAATATTATACCTAAAGACGAAAGTTTGTGAGGTGTGTGTGTTTGTTACTTCTTGATGAAATTTGACACAGAGATAGATTATAGTCTGGAATAGCACATAGGATGCTTTTTATCCCGAGAATATGTTTTCTTGGGATAATTTTCGACATTCACGCGGGCGAAGCCGCTGGCAGAAACTAGTAACTATTATAAATGCGAAAGTTTGGATGGATGGATGTTTGTTACTCAATCGAGCCAGAACGGCTGAACTAGTCTGGATGAAATTTGACAGAGATAGACAATCTGGAATAACACATAAAAGCTACTTTTTATCCCAGGAGTACCAATATGCCATTGGGATAAGAAAACACTTTGCATGCGAGCGAAGGTATTAAGTCCGCCTCTGTACATTTCTGTGAATAAAGTATTACATAAATTAATAAGCCTCTGCCAGAAGCTAGTCAACTTTGAACTTGGAAAATTGGTTGCATGGGTAACAACGCCATATTTTTGTATGAAATTTAAGAAATTTCGTTTGATTTTTGAAGATGAGTTGTAACACTGAATCGTAACCGACTTTACAGAAAAAAACCCTGAGAGGCAAATTTTTAAAAAGGAATAACATGCCTATAACAAAATTTATAAAGACCTACATCTTCAGCACCCCGCGACGTCGACAAGATGGTCCTTTTGCCAATTTGTATATAACTTGACGACATAAGCAGAAAGCTTGAAGAAAGATTTGATCCCATCAATCGACCAATCACGTGCGAGATGAAAGACGCGTTGTGGATTTCCGTCTATGTGATTGGTCGATTGATGGGGACAAGGTAAATACCTACCTAAAATATTGTCATCATCCAGAATAGGCCTCTCTTTTCTTGTGCCATTCCCCAGGTTCCTGTGCTAGCCCCATCCAGGTTCTACCCTTCTCCTTTTTGAGTCGATCGTTAAACACGCGAAGGCAACAATGTCGTCAATGCCCTAATGCTTACATACTGCATTAAAAATAAGTTAAAAAACTACACCTACCTAGCCGGGCACTGAAAAATCATGCTCTAAAAAGTATGAAACAAGGAAATATTATGTTATGTATCTACAAACGATTCGATATGTATCGGGTATTAAATAAACAACTAAAACGTGCTTATTAAATATTTTATCTACACTCACAACGTAATGTTCCAAATATGAATTAAAAATAGTAGTTTATGCAATGGTCATATAATACCTAATTATATGCCGTTGCATACACTACTTTATCTTCACTCATACATTTGAAATAAAACAAAAGTGGAAACGGTAAAAATATGTGGTACGGCGGGCAATTTAGATAGGTACTCATTGTCATTGCGCATTACTGCGCAGCGCGCGCCTCCATAGACATTGACACTACTTTTCTACATTAAGCCAATGAGCTCTTAAATAAGCGCTAATGAATTAAAAAGTAAAAGTGTGCTATATAAATTAAAAAGTTATTTTATGATGCTGTTGTTTGAAAATCGAAGGAAAATGTTGCACTGTAATGGTTTTTTTTTATTTTACCTATCCATGAATATAAAGTACGTGTTTATACTATATTTTTTGAATTAATATTTGGAACATTACGTTGTGAGTGTAGATAAAATATTGTATAAAGACGTACTTTATATTCGTGGATAGGTAAAATTAAAAAAAAACCATCGCGTTGTTGTTTTAGTCCTCAATAAAAAAATAAAACAAGAAGTGGAGGGATTTCTTATATTTATTTAATTTAATTAAAATGATTAATTCTTTGTTTATACTAGGCCGGACTTTTTTGAAGTCCATAGTTTCATAGATAGATGATTACGGTACATAGTGCGCCTTGCAGTGTACTGAAAGAAAAAAAAAATGTAAATATACAAAAAGAAACATTTGACATAGGTACGAATCTGGCACATGAACCTTGAACCTGATAGAAATTATCACACATATTATAATCGAACTTTAACTATTAGCTATACGCCGCTTTAAGTTTGGTAATTTTTTTAAAGAAAGTATGCCGAACCGGGTTACTAATTGTTATACTAAAAGTGATCTGAAATTTTTAGAACCGAACCTTAATATTTAGTTTTAAGGAACTTAATGTTTTTGACAAGTTTAAAAAAAGAACTGGCCAAGTGCGAGTCGGGGTCGCGCACTGAGGGTTCCGTACAAACAGCTTCATAATAAAATAAAATGACTGAAGTTCATAAACTACGAGGGCACCGAACATTACTCTAACGATAAGATAAACAGAATTGAGGGACAAAATTAACTTCGCCGTTGGAAAATTGTAGTCCCTTCTGTAGTACATCGACATAAGCCACAGTCAGTTTACCAACTGCAAATAAGTTAATAATCTTTTTTTAAAGTTCCTTACCCAAAGGGTAAAAACCCTATTACTAAGACTACACTGTCCGTCTGTTTTTTTTTATTTAATGGTTGATAGGCTTTCGCTTGACCACTATCTCACCTGATGGAAAGCGATGATGTGGTCGACGATAAGGTACGCTTGCCTAGAAACCTATTCACTCTTGACTTAAAAGACACCCAGGTTGTAGCTATCAGGAAACACATACTCCGGACTTCCAGTACTTTGCTGTACGCATAATAAAAGTATTCCCAAAACGTTTGGTGCGTATGGGCGGGATGTCCACTATGTACCGATGATGTATCGCCGTACGTCTTGTAGTCCGATGATGGAACGGGCTAGGAGGAATTAGTTCAAGCAACTCCAACGCACACTCCCCGAAATGTAACCGGAAAAAAACCGACAGGCTGGCAACTCGGCGCCGATGTTCGAGGTTCTGGAGCCTAGATTCGACCAGTACTTCAATGCCGATGAGCCTCTTAGACAGTCTTTCGATTGACTCAAGTGTATCCAGCTTGTACTTGGCAGATCCGGCCCAGAGATGAGAGCAGTATTCCATGGATGATCGAACCTGCGCTTGATGTAAGTTGAGCAACTGTTCTGGCGTGAAGTACCGTCTCACCTTCGCGAGGATCCCCAATTTTTTGACAGCCAGCTGAGCTTTTTCTTCAATGAATGGACCAAAATTGAGCGTCGATGTCAACGTAATGCCAAGAACCTCAAGATGATCAGTTATCGGCACGGTCACACCTCGGAAAGAATGAGCCGGGTGGAATTGGCTCCTTTTAGCGGATATAACACACCTGGGTCTTAGCAGCATTGAACCTGACCAGATTGGCGTCGCCCCATTCGGAGACTGCCTTTAAGGACAGATTCAAGCGCCCAACTGTGGCCTCCCGGAGAAACCGGATCTGAGGTCCAGTAGCGCGCGCGTCGGACACGTAACTCTCAGCAACAGTGCTGTCGTCTGCATACACAAAGATGTAGATCATTTATGAGCAGCTAGAACAATGTTGCTGAGAGTACCGACCCCTGAGGGATCCCGGCATTAATATCCAGTAGGTCAGGCGAGCGGCCATCAATAACCACTCGGAATGGGCTGGTCCCTCGGAAAGTTTGCAATCCAATCACAGACTACTGGGCAGACCGAATGAAGGAAGCTTACCAATAAGGCGTTCATGCCAGACCCTGTCAAAAGCCTTCGAGGGAGACGGCAAGCGCTTCCCCGAGTCTCGATGGAGTCACTCCAGATGTGAATGGCATACGCTAGAAGATCCCCAGTTGACCGATTTTGGCGGAAGCCATATTGGCGGTCACTGAGTATGTCGTTAACTTTTAGGTATGCCAGGAGCTTGGAGTTGAGCACTCGTTCCATACTCTTGCAAAGGATGGACGTTATTAATATGGATCTGTAGTTGGCGGGATCAGCCTGACTGTCCTTCTTGGGCACAGGCTGAACGTTAGATTGCTTTCAAGCATTCGGTCTCAAACGAAAGGCGAAGCAGGCGTGTCAGGATCGAAGACAGTTCAGGCGCTCAGGTTCTGAGAACAATTGCGGGAATCTCGTCGGGGCTACTAGCTTTGTTCACGTCAAGGTTACGCAGCATCCTACGAACGTCCTTTTGATGGATGCGAATATTGCGAATGTCCGACATACTCGTCTCGCATCCATCAGGAGAAGGAAGGGGCCGCGCGTCACCATAATCCAGACGTGAAGATTCTGCAAAAAGAGAGGCAAACAAGTTCGCTTTCTCCTCAGCGGAGTGGGCCAGTAACCCGTCGGGCTTCAGCAGTGGTGGTAGTGAGGGACGGCAGATGTTCGATTCAACCGACTTAGCCAGGGACCAAAACGGTTTACTACCCGCTGTGTGAGAAGCAAGTTTGATCCTAATACGGCTTAAGTGGTCAAACCGAAATCTTCGCATCACCTTCTTACAGGACTTGGCAGTCCTATTGTAGGCTCTCTTGCGCTGACCCACGTCGCTTGCTTTGCGCGTCCAAGTGTCGAACCATGCCAGGTACGCCTCATGTTTAAGCGTGTTGGCGCGCAAAGCATGGCCGGACAACGCTAGACATTGCTACGTCAGAGAATGGAATGTAGTACTCCATTCCCTGACGCAACACATCTGAGACGGCGTCCGCGCACGACGCAGGATCTACCGAAGAGAAGCAAGTAGGCTGCCAAGGATACGATGCGAAAAGAGAACGCATCCCATCCCAATCTGCTGACTTGTACCGCCAATCCCGCCGAGCGCCTCTTGGGCTGGGATCGGGTGGGGAGTGGACAGATACAGACTTTACCAGACAATGGTCGGCACTACCCAAAGGTATAAGATACCGACACCGAGTATCGGTCTGGATCTGTTGTCAGCAGAAGGTCCAGGCAATTGGGTGTGTGCGAATCAACATCCGGCACCCTCGTTGACCAACTGGGCGAGATTTGACGCAAGCGCAAGCTTTCTCGTCCCTCGCCCAGCATGGTCAGTGCACTAGTAAGGGAAAAGTCACTCCTGGTGGTGGACATTGAAGTCCCCCAGTAACACTAATTGAGCGGAAGGGTACCGCTGCTGTGCCGTATCAGCCGCTTCACTAAGGTACTCTGTGCGCCTGGTTGTCTCATGATCTCCGCTGTGCGAGCGGCAGAAACAGGCGTAGATAATTTTATCAAGGCCCGTGTCCACCATAGCCCACAGCACAGAGAACCTAGAGTCCTCAAGGTTTCGGAGACGCCGATAACAGATGTCGTCTTGGGCGTACATTCATACATCCCCACGTTGCTGAAAATTGTGCTCCATGGTATGTTAGGTACGATACGTCTGACGGACATCTGATCTGCGTCTCCGAAAGGAAAAGGAGAGCCGGCTTATCAGTCTCTAGGTGATGATGGACAGCTATGAGATTGGAATGCAGACCTCTGATGTTAGTGAGGTGCACTTTGAAAGGTGCATCGGTCTGTCACCAGGCTGTATCTCATGAACCGTGATAGCTAGACAGTTGAAAATTTCACAAATGATGTATTTCTGTTGCCCGCCATAACAAATACTAAAAACAAAATAAGATAAATATTTAAGTGGGGCTAAGGTAAGTGGGCATAAGCTGTCCTACTGTATTTATAAATGTTTGTTTTGTGTACAATAAGGAATAAGAATAAGAACTCGTGATTTTTTTGTCGTTTTTTGTGATTATGGTACAGAAATCTGCGTGCGCGAGTCCGACTCGCACTTGGCCGGTTTTTTTTGATGTAAGTACAAATTTAAAGTTTTCGGATTTTTTCCTTTACTAGTAGTGCTATAAAACATTGCTTCTTGCCAAATTTCATGATTCTAGGTCAATGGGAGTACCCGGTAGATTTTGATTCCCTTGCAATTGTAAAATATGCGTCTTTAACGTCTGTATAGCTTGATTGCGTTGATCTAAAATTTTCATTTTTCACAGCTGCAAGGGGTTGCAAACTTGCTTATACGATATTAATTTCAACTCGATACCTCCACGCGTTCCCTAGATAAAGGGCATTGAGACAGAAGGACGGGAAAGTGATCCTTTAAGGGTTCTGTTTTTTTCTAATGAGGTACGGAACCCTATAAAAAGTCCTGCTATTCATCTGCATGTAGATTTCGTTGTCGCAGTTGTTCAGGATTTATTTATTTATTAGTTTATCCTCACACTGATACATTTTTCGTGTGTATACTTTAGTGGCCTGTGATTTTATCACACTAATAATATTATAAATGTGAAAGTTTGTATGGATGTATGCTTGTTACACAATCACGTCAGAACGGAACCGGATGAAATTTTGTACAGAGATAGATTATAGTCAGGAATAGCAACACAGGATACTTTTTATCCCGGGAATATATTGCCTCGAGATAATTTTCGACTTTCACGCGGGCTGAGCTACTGGCAGAAGCTAGTTAATAATAATTGTTACCAATGAATTCAGAAACTGGATCATTTTCTCCTTCCGCTCTCATTGTTCCAGTGATTTCCTCATTTTCAACCATAGGTAGTACTAACTGTACGAATTCTGGTGTATATGGTGGTGCTATTGCATCTAAAACCTGTTAAAACGTCAAATAAGTGATTATGTTTTAATAGTAACTGTTTGTTTTTTATATTTTCACGCCTAAACCGTTGAATCGCTCATAAAGAAATTCAACAAATCGATATACATAAAATATGACTTGCTTCTGCCCTTGGCTTCGCTCAAGTTGATAAAAAGTATATTATGTCCTTCTCCGGTAGCCTTATTGCGTAAGTGAAATCGGCTAGGCAAACGATTTGACCCCATCAATCGACCAATCACATAGACGGAAATCCACATCGGGTCTTTCATGTCGCACGTAATTGGTCGATTGATAGGATCACAACCTTTGCCTTGCCGAATTCACTTACGCAATAAGGCTACTGGAGAAGGACATAATATACTTTTATACCATTCCTCCTCTAAAAAGCTTATTTTATTCACTGAAAACAGTGAATAAAAAGCACTTTTAATCACTGTTTTGGTGTTTGAATTTAGAACACACCAATACATATTCAACCTCCTACTCATTGGTATACAACCTCCTTGCGCATAAAATACTCGATACAAACTTCTTGTGCAAAGAATATTCGAATTTCAAACTCCTTGGTCGATTTAATTTTGAGTTTGTTTATATTTAGGATTTTGATAATGATTTTATTTTGGTCTAGGATGTTTGGTGAATACCTATTTGGAATGTAATTCTAATATTAATTGCATTGGTGTTTAATTAATTATAATTATGTAACTTAACGGAGGTGGTCACTGGCGTCTGAAATACAGGTGCTGTTTAGGTAACTCAAACTCAAAGGCTCAGCTTCAATTTAATAAAAATGTGTAGCCCTAAGGTTTCTCATTTTCTGTAAATTTTGAAGGTAATAAACCATTTATTTATTTATTATTATTCCTTGTGCTTTTGGCTTAAATCCTTCTTTTTCTCGAAGTCATGGTATAAAATATAGTATGCAACTCTTGAATAAAACGGATTTATATCGAGGGCCATGAATCACTCGCGTCGTTCAGGATTCTAACACTTGAATCACTCGCTATGCTCGTGATTCAATCATCATGAATCACTCCCTACGGTCGTGATTCAGTTGTTAGAATCCTTCACTTGTTCGTGATTCATCTATGGCCCTCGCTTTAAAACCGTCCTTTATTCACTAGTTGCATAATATACTATTTATCAACTTGAGCGAAGCCAAGGGCAGAAGCAAGTCATATTTTTAATGTCTGTATTAGATATGTATGTGCATTAGGAATGACACGGCGCGTCGCCGCCAATCTCTTTACTTTGCAGAAAAATTACTTAGGCATTTAATATAGTATGGATGAGTACAATATTTCTAGATAAAGAAGAATATATTATAATGGTTTGACATATACATTGACTTACCTCCGTAATAAAGTATCTAATTAAAGAAATGTCAGTATCATCACGCTGCCAGCACTGTTTGATATAACGCAGGACAGGCACAACGCATCCTCGGCTTAGTAAGTTCACCATTCTATCAAGTAACATTTTCTTCAATTCCAACTGAAAATAAATACCAAGTGTTATTAAATGTGTTTATTCATACTTACAAAAAATGATAAAGCGCAGCAATTTGAGCAATTTTACAAAGTAATACCTGAACTAAAATTTCCAATTCATCTTGTGGAGATTCAAATAATTGCACAAGTAATCTTAGAAGTCGGTGATGCAGTAATTGATGACAAGATGCAACTTCATCTAGGAGAGCCAAATGTACGGGACAGTGTTCTGTGCACAACTTGAAGTATGAAGGCTCTGTGACAACACATTCTACCCAAACTAGGACACCCATTCCAACGACGGGAAACCTGAAAGAATGAAGATGTTAGTGCTCGTTCACACAGGGTTCCGTTTTACAGGTCCGCTTTATCGTATAGGTACGTATATGAGCGAATTCACACACAGGACAGTATTCCAGATCCAGACTCCAGTAAAAAATACCGATCCGAAAAATATACAGCTGTCCGTTTTACAGGTCCCCTTTATCGTATACGTTGTTATTCGGCAATGGCGTAGGTAGATTTATGATCGAGTCCAAACACGCAACAGCCGTCGAGCACGGCCTACTGTGACAGGCTTGAGTCCCACATTTTTATCACAGTTTGGGAGCAAAAACCATAAAATGCGTGACTCAAGAATGTCAAAGAGGCCGTGCTCGCCCGGCAGTATTAATATACTGTTCCGTTTTATCGGATCGAAGCCACGCGGGACGTACCGTTACCCCCAGTATCGACGGATCCGTTAAAACGGTACTGTAAATGTGTTGTGAACATTACCCCCAGTAGTGACGGATCCGTTAAAACGGTACTGTAAATGCGGTGTGAACATCACCTTCAGTAGCGACGGATCCGTTAAAACCGATCCTGGAAATACGGATGTTCTGTGTAACGAGTCCTTAAATTGTATAAAGTGGAAGGTTATTTCTAATCTATAAATGCTGTGTTCTACTATATTAATTACAAGCTTTTAATTATTTTCACCTATCCTGGTGTATGTTATGTAATCTTAGAAGCTAAATTTGACCCACTTCACAGTGTCCGATTGAGCTCAAATATTGCAGTTTTCTGACAATGAATTTTTTTATATATAAAAGCTTTGTTTCTCGAGACAATGCATTTTTAAAGATAAAACCTTATTTAAAAAAAAATATTTTTATTTAAAAGCTTGTATTAATATAAACTTTTTTTTATATAAAAGTTTGTTATTAATTGTACATTATATTGAATTACCTTATGCAATGGTACAATGTAGGTAATTCCGCAATCAGTTCACTAGAACTAGCAGAACTGCTACATACGGCATGCACTTTCTCAATAGCTTGAACCGTGGCCTTTAATTCATCCTTGACAGGCCTGCCGGGAGTGAGCCCCTCACACACACTTGCAGCATAAGCCAATAAATACATGTATTTTGATTTATGTTCAGGATTTAGTTTGCTTCCTAATTTAAATAAAGCATCGACCAGGAGTTCTGTGAAATTGAAAATGTCACGAGTTAAATTAAAATAAAAAAAACATCTATGTTTGTTTAATTCTAAAGACGTAAAACGCCAAAATGTATGTAAAAATTTGGTCGAAAGCCCAATTTGGCTTGGCGAGTTGAAATAATACCCTTTGAAGATAATACATTAGTCACTTATTTAATACTAGCGTCTAGCAGCGGGTTTGCTCGCTTGAAAAGTGTTTTGTTATCTCAAGGCAACGTTATATCGGGATGCAACATTATACCAGGTGCTATTCCAGACTATAATCTATCTGTGTCTATAATCTATCTTAATCTGTTTTTTTTTTTAATATTGTTGCATATGCTGAGATAGGAGCCTTTTTGGTCTCGCATGGTGTTTATTATTTTTATTATTGTTTGTGTTTTGCTTATCTCGTGTCGCTGTGCGGGTCACAAATAAATAATTTTTCTTTTCTTTCTTTCTATCCAAATTTCATCCAGATTCGTTGAGCAGTTCTGGCGTGATTGATTAACAAACATACATCCATCCAAATAAACATTCGTATATATAATATAAGTAATAAGATTATAAAGAGTAGCATGTCTATCTTTAATCTTCATTCAATCATAGTCAATGAAAACTCAACCAAGTGCATGTACAATGTGAAAACTGGACTCGAAGCGAAGTGTATCCTTAGAATATATCGAAAATCAAAATAACATAGGTACCTAAAAACTGAGGAATTCTTAATAAATGTACTGGTGGTGGTTCTGGCTGTGTGTAAGCTCTAAATAATACTGAAATATCAGCAGGGTTGAGTGCGCCGCGGGACAACATGGCTGCCAATGCCGTGCGAGCATTGCGCCAGGATTCGCCTGATGTGAGGGCCAGTGTGATGGGAGTCACGTCGTGTCCACTGAAACAATAAACATAGTTACAGCATACAAGGGAGCACTGCAAATCCAAAATGGGTCATTATTGATACAGATTAAAAACATGATTCATAGATTCTCCTCTAGGTTCAGCATTACAGGCAGACACTTACTTTTTTATCAGTAAAGAAATAATTTCAATGATTGTTATTTTTTAGATCTGTGGTTTTGGTTGAAGGCAGGGCAAAACTTATCTTTTTCTTTAGGCTGGATATCATTTAATGACTTCTCCCGCTCTTGGTGAAGTGGAAGGGCGTGTTTGACTTTAAGTGCCCTAGGCCGCTATCAACTACGACACATCCGCTGAACGCAAGATTAACGCGCACATGCTACAAACAATGGAGAAAAGCCAACGCTCGTAAAACGCCAGTGGGATAGACGCCTAACCGACCCGTGTTCCTTCAGTTGCTTGTGCCAGGGCCGCGGTAACTCTCTTTCAAATTTATCCGCGACCCAAACAGGCATCGATCGGCCCTAGTGGGCCCCGTTTGTTTTGCTGACACCTCTAGGCAATACTTACCTAGTCTTCGTGATGCATCTCATCACGTAGACTAGATAAGTATTGCCCAGAGGTGCTAAAAATGTAATGGGTTAACCAACTAAAAGATGTTAATCATTACCTTATGTATAAAAGCAAGTTTTTTAAATAAACCCATGTCATTAGACAAAAAGAACTTAAGGGTGTGGTTTCCAAAATGAATTGTGCTTGTGGGGTAAAATGTATAGTTGAGTTTGTTATAAAAAGAAGTGGGCAGCTGTAGTGTGTGTGCAGTAAATATTTCTTAATTAAATACATACCTTTGTTGCGCACAACGGGTGATTTCTTGACCAAGTCTTTTCATGATGGCACCTCCCCTAGGCTCCTGAGAAAGTATGTGCACAATGACTTGACTGTACACATACGTGTGAGCACCATGGCAGACCATTTTCTGTAATGTTATAAAATAGTTTATTAAGGGTATAATTTAGACGGTCATCAAAAATATTTTTAAGACTCTAAGCTTAGGCACCAAATAAAATAAACAACTCCAAAAAAAATCAATTGACTTTATTAAAAGGGCACTAAAGTATATAATATTATGATCCAAAATAAATAAAATAAAATAAGAAAAATCGCAAACCTCGCACAAATATTATTTTTGGTTCCTAAAATGGATCAACGGTCACCAAATTCTATCCAACTCAAAGATTAATATACCGGGTGTATTCGTGTTTTTAACGAATTAGTCCAAGAGCGAGCGAAGCGAGCTCAGGAGCTTAGGGCACCCCGACACGGACAGGTTAGGTTCGAACGAGATGACGGGAGCTGAAGTGAGCGAGCAAAGCGAGCGAACTCGGCTCCCGTCATCTCGTTCGTGTTAGGTTACTTTAGACCCTGCGGACAGAAATAGGAGCCCCGCGCAGCGGGGCTCCGTCGACTATGTTGCATAATATTTGGTCTAAAGTGTATTTTAAAGGCGTCCATATATTTTTTTGGCAGTCAATAATACGAAAAAATGGATTTATTTCATAATATTTTAGGAAACGTTATTTGGTGACCATTTATCCATTTTGGTAACCGTTTAGAATTTTTTTGGTAGTAAAATAGGTACTTTTTTGGGCGGTGTTTAAACACAAGCCGTTTATTAATACTGCTTAATTATATTAACATTTACTGTTATCACTTTTGAAATTGATAAAAAGTAAAAGAGTTCTCTTTTAGTTTGGAAATAAAATACGAAAGTTAATACATACTGCACATTCATTAACACTATTTTGCCAATCATCCGAACTTTGAAGGAATCCAACAATAGCCGATTTTAGAACTCTGGAGAATACTTCAATTTGCTGTGCTGCTGTAGATATGCTGGTAATTTCTCCTTGAAATCCAGCATCTGATATTAACTGGAAATCATTGAAACTTATTAAAGTTATTGCCTTAAGGCAGATTCAGTCAAATCTTATCAAACTATATATATATACTAGCTGCCCCGCAATCTTTGTTTTGCCATAAAAACACCAAACATTCATCTACCCTACCCTACCTATCCTACCCTATTATGAATCTAAACCATCCCAGGCCTTAACCCACCCAAACGCATACAAAAAATTTCATTCAAATCAGTCCAGCCGTTTAGGAGTTCAGTGACATACACACATTCAGTAGAATTATATATATAAAGAAGATATCACACTAATATTATAAAGGCGGAAGTTTGTGAGTATGTTTGTATGTTTGTTACTTCTTCACACTCTAACAGCTGGACGGATCTGGATGAAATTTGGCACAGAGATAGATTAAAGTCAGGAATAGCACATATGATACTTTTTATCCCGGGAATATAATTCCTCGGGAAAATTTTCGACAATTACGCGAGCGCTGGCAGAAGCTAGAAAAAGTTTTAAAAATACTGTTAATGTTTACTTAAGACGCTCCTTAGTCCGATTTCGTACTAAAATCTCTGAGTCTATCTATGTCTCTAACCAAAAAAATCGCGGTCATACAAACATACTGGTCGAATACATATCTCCTCCATTTTTGAAGTCGATTAAAACGTCAGACTTATACAAAATTAGGTTCAACCATAAAGTTTAACAATATTTTGTATTTAGATAGGTAAAAGATATATTGGCTTTAAAAAAGAATATGATTGTCAAACATTAAATAAAATAAAAGTATAAGTAAATATTGATAACACAGTGGCATAAAAATATTTAAAGTTATATGTTACAAATAGTCAGATTTAAAAAGATAATAAGCCAATAATATTATTATGTTAAACATTTAATTATAATATTATGCTTAATTAAAAATTAAATTTAGAACTAAAATATCAAACAATAACATTCTAACTGTAATTCAATTCAAATTAGGATTAAGCTTACCTTAATGGTAAAGTTAAGCATAAGGCAATCAGGATACTCCTCAGCAAGTCTGTAAATTAAAGATCGCCAAGTTGGATGCTCAATCATTTCTGTTAACCAAGCTGGAGTCTGAAAAATATAGTAGATAATATTTAGTAGGATAAATTAAAAAAAAAACAATTGTAAAATTTATAATTTATTTTTACTTACTTCACCCTCCTCAGTGAATATAGTGTCAGCTTTTTTGGGATCAAATGTTTTCAGAATCATATCTTTCAAATGGTTCTCCACCATTGCTTGTACCTCCGTCACTTTGACCCCTGCAAAATTTGATATCTCAAACAAAGTTTTTTTAAATTTAGTTTATTGTGATAAGTGATAACTCTGTAGAAATTAATATAGTTTATTTGTAAAAGGTTATATCTGGAAGTACTAATCTGATTCTGAAAATTCTTTTAGAAATATGAAATTAATCAACAGTGTGGCAATGCTTGGTTTAAGTCCAGCAGTGGACGTCTATCGACTGAAATGATGATGATGATGAATCAATCTATCTGCCTAGACTTTTCCTAACTATGTTGAGGTCAGATTTTTCTTTTATCTACAAATCACAATCATCAAATGGCTTCACATGAGTCTCGGTATTTACCACAGACATAAATCTAACTAGATGACGCGATTGTATGAACTTCGCGTGCCAAAAATGGACTATAAGTTATGATAAATGATCGTAATCTGAGATTTTCTTTTTGCATTATCGGCAACAGAAATCCACCGAAATCTAGAAAAATGCATGCCATATCGAGCAATAAGTATGTATAGAAAAAGTTGGCCGAGGCATTGGAAAATATTTTCATTCATTGGTAAGTAAATTTGTTTTTAAATTGTTTGTGAAAAAGTGGCTTCTTGGTTTTCGTACAGATGGAGGGACTTGCACTATCTATTTAAATTTATGTCTGTGGTATTTACGGTCACCAATTCACAGAACAACCCCACCAAGCGTTGCTTTTACCTCAAAGAATGACCCATACAGCTGTTATTATTTAGCTATGAGCCTCATCATACAAAACTAACCAAAAGCTTATTTTATTGTCAAAATCTATGGTATGTAAGGATTGTAGCAGGTGGCATTCTGTAGTTTCTGCCTACTCTCATGAAAAAAGGTGTGAGTTTATGTACCCTTGGTTCCTATGGCAAAGACCATGACAGTGAAGATACGAGAAATGTGGAAGAAATCTAATAAAATAATGAAGAAGGTTATGAACTAGTGTCCGACCGAAACTGGTTTTTAACGGAAACTGCAACTTCCATACAAGTATCATGTTTTGAGGGAAAAATAAAGAAACCGATACTATAATCAGTCAGTCATTATTTTTTTCATATTTAAATCACATAGCTCTGCAGTCTTCTTCACTTAACAGCAACAAACAATAATATTTTAATCAACAAAACAAACCCTCATATAAGAAAAAAAATCGCAAAAAAATACTAGCTTGGATGGAATTTAACGCGCCGATCATGACCGATCACAGCGCGTGAACTCACGAATGCAGTTTCGGTTTCGATCGTAATTTCGGCAGGTTTGCCGCCGAAACAAACTAGTTTTTTTTTTTGGACCTTTCGGTTGTACACTATCATTAACTGTTTTTTTTATCAATAGATAACTGAAATACCATTAATTACTAACTGACCTCCGAGTATTAGCCATTCAGCTAATAAATTAGCCATTTGGGCCACCGCATTGTAGTTCATAGATAATTGCTCAATCACTTGTTCAGGATTGCCTCCGGCTTGAAAATATCGCTTGAGTTGACCAAATATTCCTGGTTCCATGATATAATCTGGTGTTTTAAATTTTTCGAGACATTCATGCAAAACTTCTTCTGGGTTTTCAATGACATCTTCGTTTCCTTCTTCCTAAATTAGAGAAAAAGTCAATAAGATATATTACCATGCATGGCTGTAATATAGCGAAATGTCTGCGTGATAATTGCTTTTTAATTAGGTATTTTAAGTGGCTCGGCTTTTCTAATAAAATCACGGTTAAAGTGAATTTGAGTTTAAACAAATAAAATACTAATTATTTACACAATAATGCTACAATTTCAACTTACTTCATATTGATTGTGATTTGGGGCTTCCCACGTACGCTCTTCTTCATATTGGCTAGGCATTATTCGACACCGTATTTAATGTATAATAAATTGTATAAATGTGAGATATATATTCTAATAGAACCGGCAAAGGAACGTAAAATTTATTTACGAAAATAGGGAACGTAAAGTGAAACAAGATGTAAACAAGACCACAGACTAAACAGACTTCCTTTTTAATAGTTACTATACTCTATGCCACAGACCATGTACTCTGTGCCACAGACTAGCTTCAGCTTTCTGTGGCTTCAGCCAGTGTTGCCAACTCGGATTTTGAGAAAGACGTAGGCAAGAGCCGAAAATTACGTAGAAATAGTAAAATTTAAATATGAAAAATACGTAGATCTACGTACTTTTTTCCGAGTGAAAAGAAGAGGGTAAGGTTAAGACGACAATTTAATATTTTTTTTATTTTTTTATTGTAAATAGGCTCGCGCTTGACCACTATCTCACCTGATGGTAAGCGATGATGTGGTCGACGGTGAAGCACGCTTGCCTAGAAGTAACCTATTCACTCTTGACTTAAAGACCCCTAGATTGTAGCTATCAGGAAACACAGACTCCGGCAGGGAATTCCACTTCTTAGCTGTACGCATAATAAAAGTGTCCCCAAAACGTTTTGTGCGTATGGGTGGGATGTCCACCATGTACCGATGACGCATCGCCGTGCGTCTGGTTGTCCGATGATGGAACGGGCTGGGCGGAATTAAATCATGCAATTCCATCGCACACTCCCCGAAATGTAACCGAATTATTTTATTATAATTACCTAAATGTAGCAGATAAAGCTTTGATTAGAGATATAACCGCGAATATATGGATACGGATACGTACGATACGGATAAATGTTGGTTTTTACACTATTTAAATGTGGTCATTCATTGAAAAAAAATTGTATTTATTACGATAAATTCATTTTTGAATTATTCAAGAGCTTCCAAAAAATTCAAAATAAAAATATCTAAATCATATTGCGAAATATTTTAAGTTTAGGTTTACAGAACATTTTAAGTTTCTCTTTTACGGCAACAACATATTTCGTTTTTCGCAGTCACATTAATCATAGTTCTATGGAATGGACACTTTGTTTTTAGAATGAATGACGTCACGTGTTGTGTGGCGGCAAAGTGAGTCTATTTCGCGAAAGTAACGGAAATTATGCCCATTTACAGATAATTTATTATGTTATTTTCCTTTTACAATTTTGATAGAAAATACGTAGATTCTGGGACTAGTGCGTACGTTTGTAGGCAAGGCTTTAAATTCGTAGATCTACGTAAAAAGACGTAGAGTTGGCAACGCTGGCAACGCTGGCTTCAGCTTCCACTCCACAGAGTCACATTCCTCCAAAGACCTTATACGTATTTCTTACTACTAGACTGTGTACCAAAAATTTTTGTTTAGCTAAAATGAAATCTATCATCATCCACCTAGGTTAGCTATTTCCTTATAAGCGGTAGCTAATCAAAAGCGGTCCTGGCGAGAGGGTTTCCGCTGGTAGTGTGTCCTTGTCTGACTTCTTGCCAGCTCAACTAATCGTTGGGTTTGGTAGAAATGGTAGAAAATGTTATATTTTTCTTTTTTATGTTATACCAAAACAAACGATTCATAGACTTTGAAACGTATTTAAATATTTCTACAGTTCCTATAATTAATCAATTCGTTGTATTTAAAAAATAATTCATTAATACTTAGTAAGAGTAGTGCTTTAAAATATTTGAGCCTGGTAATACTAAATGTAAGATGGTGGTTTGCGGAGTTTTTGGCGGGCTTTGATCGAGTGAAATTCAGTGGCTGTTAATATTATTTGCAAATTGATTCCTACAGGAATAAAATTGGTGTAGTTTTGTTTCTCAACTGTCTACGCAACTGGAAAATATGTGAAATCGTGAAATAATGGAGATCCTTTGAGGTATATTTAGTTGCCGGTATTTCAAAGCATCGTCTAAAGACTGCAGGATCATCTCACGCCTCTCCTTCATGAGCTTATGAGTAGGATCGGAGAGCTTTTTGTTCCTATCTATACGATGGGTCTTGAAGAACGAGGCTTGAGGAGACTTGGGATTTTAGGATTATCGAGTCCTCCCCCTCTCTTCGAACTTTAGATAACCCTATAATACTCCATCGTAAACTGCTCAATTCCTCTTCGAGTTCGGTGATCTTTTCATCGGACCGAAGTGTGCGCGTGTTGTACGTTGCCAGGTCCAGTCGTCGGTATTTGTTGGGGTAGCCGGATCTCGTCCGGGATTCTTAGCACCCCTTGCCATACCGTATCTCGACCGCTACCGTAGTCGAGGTTAGGCTGGCTGCCGGGCACTATAGCGGCTATGTTTTATTTGTGCTATTCATGGGGAGTGCTTTGCAGGCGGGTTGGCGATCGCAGTATGGTTGTAACAAATGCACAGAGAACGCTGCTGCCCTTTCTCTGGTTTTTCCCTTAGTCGCCTCTTACGACAACCACGGGAAAACATGGGATGGTGAAATTATTTACGCCCGACACCATACGGTAAGTGGTGTAGATTCCAAAAACTATACATACAATTTTTTTTATTTACAATAAATTAGGTAGGTTTAGGTAGCATAAATATATCGGGATACTTACACTATCGTTTTTACAATCAATTTGTCCCGAGTTCGGTTTGGTCATGGTCACCTCATTAGAAAGAGACACACTACCAACGGGAGCCCTCTCGCGCGGACCGATTTTTGCGCCATAGTGCACAGTCTAGTAGTAAGAAGTATAAGGTCTTTGCATTCCTCACACCTTCTTGTCAATAATATTGTCATTGTCAATGTCTTGTCAATAAAGTATTTTTTTTATTCTCTGCCATAGATACAAGTTTTTCAGTCGGATATATAGATGGGTTTTAATATTCTTTCATTTGCATTAGAATGCGGATATGGCCGCAAATTGTATCGACTATCGAGTCCGGAGTCAGCCTTCCCAGTAAGCTTTGCGGAGGTAAACAATACTACAATAAAATACTCCGCTCCATTATCCCAGAGACAGCTTCTGTCAATGATTTCATATATTACTTGTGTTATTTATTTACGAGTACATCAAATCAACCAATCAATATGGCTAGCCTTTTTCCGAACTAATACTGGATTCGGCTTCCAGTCTAACCGGATGTAGCTGAGTACCAATATTTTAGATGAACGACTGCCTCTCTGACATCCACAACCCAGTAACTGGGAAATACGATACCCTTTTAGCAAGACTGGTGTCAGATTATCTGCCTGGCATCTGACTATCCCTAACGACTGTCAAAAACCAAATCTTAAAGTGCTTTCTGATGCACGGAAGAATCCCTCTAAGTTTGCTCTAAGTAAAGATGGTCACCCATTCACGGACCAAACTTTGCAGCACTGCTGCAAACACAATTTGGGCAAATGGGGTTTTATAGACCCATGTGATAGCTAGTGTGAGTACGAAAGGGGCACCCCTTTAAGACTATGACTCACATGCTGGAGTGTCCCAAGCGCCCATACACCTGAACTTTGGCAGACCTTATGCTCTCCACTGACGCCGCAATTCGCGTGGCTACCGAACCATCACCGCTGCAGTTTAAAAAAACAGTCTCGGAAAAATACCGCTAGTGCGGTCGCTTGTATTGATATAGGAACATCACAAAATTACAGCTAGCCGTTGTGCGGCGTAGGATTATCTCACTAATCACGGCTTGGCTCTATATAAAAATGAAAGGAAAATGGAACAGAAGTCCGGCTCCGGGTTGCTCCGCGGGCTTATCAGGCTTTGGCCCGGGCCGATCCGGCTGGCGGATTGGACCGGCCCAAGGAGAGACCAGCCCACCGGGAAAAGTCCCGGTACTCCATGGGGCCAGTCCGACCCTGATCTAGATTGCCTCGGTATTTGAAAGAAATTGTAGGAGCGCTGTTTGTAAAAAGCAGATTGGTCAAGATCAATACACAGTCTACATGATTCCTGTAGAATCTACAAGATTCATACGCTGTCTCAACAATAAAGCTCTGGAACGCGCTACCCTTAAGCATTAAAAAGGCTGAAAGCAAAGTCTCTTTTAAAAGAAAAGTTCGTGACCTCTATTTGAGTCAGACTAAATAGCTCTCATCTAGAGTCAGAAGTTTAGTCATAATAAATAATAATAATTATTAACAGGTTTCTCGTTTTATTTTTTTATTTTTATTGGTATTTATTAGTTTATTTTATTTGTATATGTGCATTACTAATATCCCCTGTCCTGTAAACCGAACCCAAACGGTAAAAGTCATTTAGCGATACGATGCCAGTAATCCCATTCGGCGATTGCAAGTATGTTCTTAGCTTTTGTTTATAATCTGTCACGTAGGCGGATATTCTCGATAACTCTTGGTTTCATTCGATACTGTAATAGACAATTGTGAATAAAAATAACACCGATGGTCTGTGGATCCGCCCGACGCCATGACATTTATTGTTGAAAACATTTTACGTCATTTCGCGTTCTGTCGCCATTGTGTGTGCGTAAACAAAATCAAAACAAACCAAGTGAGAGTTTTCTGGGGGTGTTTGCTTCGGGAGCCCTACGATATAATATGCAGGGGTAAGTGTTGAACTGTTTTTAATAGCTTTCTTGTGTATTTGGTGTAAATTCGTACAGAAATAGTGTTTCATCAACCACGTTCCGACATTTTTTCGTCGTGTCCGTTTTTTTCTTCATGTTTCGAATTTTATTTGTGCCTTCAAACCATCCCATTCTCATCAAACTATTGTAATTACCAATGCTACGCTAATTAACAATCGAAACAATGCATTTCATTGAAGTTCTAACGAAACAAATTCGAATTTAAGTGAAAACAAAAAGTTGTCTATTCAAAATGGCCTCAAAGTAACCGTTTTTCTTAGGATGACACGGATCATAGTACGAATTAGATACTTCAGTTGTTCGGTAGATTTTCAACTGGAGTATTTCAAGGGGACTATTTTTGGTTAAACTTTCGATTATGGGCCGCTGATTTATGGCGCGTAGAGGGTGGGGAGAGGGAGGGGGAACCTGGGCTACCCCCCTATACCACTCGGAGCCCCATGGTTGTGGAGATATCCATGGTTAAAGTTTTTAGTTTAGAATAAAAAGTTCAATTAATATCCATCGATTTTTGGGGCGGGGAGGGGGTAGGGAAATGGGGGATAGGGAGGCTACCACACTGTACCATCCCCACGCCACGAAACCCCATGGTTATGGAGATATATCTATGGTTGAAGTTTTTACAATTACTATTTAACAACAATGTCAACGGAGCCCCGCTGCACGGGGCTCCTATTTCTGTCTGAAGGGTCTAAAGTAACCTAACACGAAGAGGTGATGGGAGCTGAAGTGACCGAGCAAAGCGAGCGAACACCACCACCTCTTTGAACCTAACCTGTCCGTGTCGGGGTGCCCTAAGTTCCCGAGCTCGCTTTGCTCGCTCTAGGACTAATTCACAATTTTTATCTCACAAATTAGGAATATTCAAGTAAAGAATATGACATAAAATTGAATAACATTTCTGAGTCTGGAAAGTTTGTAAATAGCTTTCTATTTATCTACCAAAAAAAAATGGATGTCCAAATCAGCGGCCCAGAATGGAAAGTTTAGCCCTATTTTTTTTATTGTGGGTTGGGTTTTTTTGACGACTTACTTTTACTACTTTGAATGATTTGTGGATTTAAAATAATTATTTCTGGTTGAATTTTGTTTTGAGTTTTGTACTTATGATATTTGTACTAATTTTTTAACCGACTTCAAAAAGGAAGGGGTTTGTTTTGGTGGGCAAGCATGTTCGGTGGTTTTTTTTCTTTCTTTGCCTGCTTCTGTGTGCATCCTGCATGTGCTTTTTTTGTTTGCATGTTTAGTGCATCAAGACGACCCCGTGGAGGTGCCCGCGGTAGGGGTATGCGTGGGCAAGGTGGGCGGACTGCTACGTCCCCACCTGGCCCCCCATCACCAGCACCAGCGTCCCCATCCCGCTCCCCATCACCACCAGCAGCACCGCTCGTCGAGCTGGTGACTGCTGGGCCTCGGCGCAGGCGACCCCCCGCGCGCTTCGCCAGCCCCCCCTCGTCACCAGCACAGACCGAGCCGGTGACTCGCGGCAGGGCTCGCGGCCGGACCCGTGTGCGGGCTGCTGGAAGGGCGCGTGGGCGTGGCGGGAGCAAGCACGCCGGCTCGCCTGATTCCAGGCCCGCCCGCTCGCCGGAGTCCAGGCCCGCCCGGTCACCGGACTTCAGGCCCGCCCGCTCGCCGGACTCTACCCCCCCCACGTCACCACCAGCGCCGTTCGTGACTGACGATGTCGTCGTACACGTCGGGGCCCGCGCGCGCGCTGGTACGGGGCGTGGCAGGAGGGCCGCCGCTGAGTCGTCAGACTGGAGCCCCCCCTCATCACCGGAGTCACCGGAGGGTGGTGGCCAGCGTGGCGGTCAGCGTGGCGGCCAGCGTGGCGGCCAGCGTGGCGGCCAGCGTGGCGGCCAGCGTGGAGGCCAGCGTGGCGGCCAGCGTGGCGGCCAGCGCGGTAGCCAGCGTGGCGGCCACCGTGGCGGCCTGATGTCTGGATTCGGCCGGGAGCGACCAGGGCCACATTCAGTCCAAGAGTTAGATTCTATGCTTTTTTAACGCTTTGTTACTAATCCATTTTTTTCCTGTTGCTGGTATTACAATTGAACCGTTTTGAATTTTAGGCTCGAAATTTTCGACGAAGTGGATCTGCCACGGGGCCAGCTACTGGAGACGCCCCTCCACCCCAAGTGGCGGCGCTCGTGGCAACCGTAAGTAGTTCTACTTGTGCAGCATGTTAGTTGTAATACTACAGATTTTAACTTTTTTTTTAAATTGTCCCACCAGACGAGCCAGACGAGTTGAGGCACCGGCAGCACCTCCACTTCCACCTGGTGGTGGTGGTGATGGTGACGACATCGTCGCTACGTAAGTCGCTCGCTAATGGTATTTTCTGTTCGTTTCATTTCTAAAGATATGGGTACTACAACACTGCTTTTGTTCCAGGGTTCTGGAGTCGCCACCACGACCACCACCAGGTGAAAGTGGTGGTGGTGGTGAGATCGCTATGTAAGTCTCTCGCTAACGGTATTTTCTGTTTATTTCATTTCTAAAGATACAGGTACTACAACACTGCTTTTGTTCCAGATACCTGGAGTCGCCACCACGGCCACTGCCGTCACCACCACCAGGTGACTGGGACGCAGTTTCCACCGCCATTATGGCGGCAATGTAAGTCGCTCGCTAACGATTTTCTGTTCATTTCATTTCTAAAGATATAGGTACTACAACACTGCTTTTGTTCCAGGGACAACACGACGAACGACGCGGCGGCACCCTCGGCTCCATCACCGGCAGCCTCAGTGCCTTCGCCGGCCGTGTAAGTCGCTCCTTTGTGGTACTCTCGGTACGCTTACGGCTCGCACGCGTACTTCAACTTCTTTTGTTACAAAAACTTCTTTTATTACAGATTCATCGAATGCACTGCCGAGCCGTCTCCATCGTCCAGCATGGGGCCACCACCTTCTCAATTTCGCCCTCGTCAGAATCTTAGAGAGACTCAGATTGAGTTTCTCGTCAATCTCGGTAAGTACCTACTGATTTGACCTACCTGCTGATTTGTGTCTGGTTTGGGGCTATGGGAAAACCTCTGGTTTCCACTACGGATTTGAAACCATACTATCATTTGCTACACAGGAAGCGACGATGATTCTGACGAGAGCGACGAGGAGCTGGGGCCACCTGTACTGATTCCCAGGAGCGTACGGTCCATGCTTGCCTGGGGTCAGGACGATGAAGACGACGACGAGTTACCCGGTGATGGAGAAGGGGTTATTCCGGGTGTAGATTCCAGGGCTGCTGCTGCCGCACTTGGATCAGAGTTTGCAGCACTCGATGCTGTAGACTCTGAGATAACTGCGACAGAGCAGCCCTGGAGTTTTACTGATTTTAATTGGAGAGCGTTTCCGAACCCCTCGATTCCACCTGCATCGAGGAGGGAACCGTTTTCCCAAATAAATGTTGGTGCAACCATTCCTGATGTCGACCCATATAGCATTTTCATTGCCATATGGGATAGGCAGTTCATGGAGTACATTGCCTCGGAGACGAACAAATACGCTCGGCAGTCGCAAGACCAGAGGCGGGCTTTGGGCAACCTCCATCCCCAAAGTCGCATCCGTCGTTGGGTCGACACCACGGCGGATGAACTTTACGTGTTTTTTGCGCTGATTTTGGCGATGGGGGTAGTTGTTAAATCCCGCCTCACCGAGTACTGGTCCACCTCGGCCGACGTATTTTGTACTCCTGGATTTAACGCACGCATGTCGATTAACAGATTTTTTCTGTTAAGTCGTTATTTGCACTTTGCAGATAACGACGACATGGGTGCGCTAAATCAGGACGCCTCCGAGGCACGACTTTTTAAGTTGCGCCCGGTGTTGGACCATCTCAACAGGAAATTCGGGTCGTTGTATGTGATGTCTCAAAACCTGGCTCTAGACGAGAGTCTTCTGATGTGGAAAGGCTGGCTCGACATTGGCCAGGTGATCCCCAATAAAGCAGCGACCAAAGGTATCAAAACCTATGAGGTCTGTGAATCTCAAACCGGCTACCTATGGCGGTTCGAGATTCACAGCCACAAGACAGTCGTCCGACAGCCGGATCCGGAAAATCCGCTGGACAAAACTACACCGGCAATTGTGTTGCGGCTCACGCAAGGTCTGGAGCACAAAGGGTACACACTGTGGATGGACAACTTCTACAATTCGCCACTCCTCGCTCGTCGGCTGAAGTGCTTGGGGTTTGACTGTGTAGGAACCCTACGGACCAATCGTCAGTTTGTTCCGGACGCCCTGCACAGTCTCACCAAGCGCGGCATGCGACGTGGACAGTTATCTGGCCTTACCACGGGGGATGTCGATGTCATGGTATGGAGAGATTCTAACCGTGTGGCTATGATCTCGACATACCATGGCAACGCCGTCCAGGATTACCGAGGAGCCATCAAACCCATCCTGATACATGACTACAATATCATGATGGGTGGGGTGGACAAAAAGGACCAGATACTGTCCATGTATCCGATAGAGCGGAAACGAACAAAGTTTTGGTATAAGAAATTCTTCAGGAGACTTTTGAACGTCTCCATATTGAACTCCCACGTCATTCATCGTTCCAATGCCCTAGCTTTTGCTAATCCTGTCCTCGATCATCGATCATTCCGTATTAATCTTATTAGAACTCTTTTATCGAATCATGCACCCTTGCGGGCCGTGCCAGTCCCACAGATCTTGCTGCACGACGTGACCCACCGCTCGGCCTTCTACCCGAAAGTTACAGCTAACAATCGGAGGCAGAGGCGGGCGTGTGGGGTCTGTCACAAGCTCGTGCAGACGTTCTGTGTGGCTTGCCAGAAGGCCTGCTGCCTTGATACCTGTTTCCTCGCCCTTCATACAAGATAATAATGTACATATATTTTATATATTATTCCTAAATAGTATCTATATATTTGTATATATATTGTACCACACCTTTGTTCGTTTCGTGGACGGTGTATTTTGTCGTTGTTGTTCATCCACTATGTTGTGTTTTGTGGTCCAGACCTTTCAGCGCTCCCAACGCGTACTGTGTAGCGTTCTCTAGTGGATTTTCTGATGCGGGGGTCGGGTGTGTGTGATGCCTTTGTTTGCAGCTTTGTTGTCCTCAAATTCATTTGTTTTCATTACCCATTTCTGTCCATTTTCTTTTTTAATTCAAAATAAATAGTGGAGTTATCAATTCACGGTACCTTGGAATAGGTAAACATGAATTGTAACTATCGCTCAGAGTGCTTGCCAGTTACCGCCAAAACACAATCACAGTAATTGTGTTCATTGCCATTTTCATAACATTTTTACATGAAGATAAAACTTTCACAGTCCGCTCATGATTACATTGTCCGTTGCGGACACTTTAATCCTCTGACATGATTTTTTTTTACAAATTTAAAGTAAATTGTACCGGAATACCTAGTGAATAATCACTAGACAGCTTCCTTTTGAATTTGTTTTTTTTTTTTTTTTTCCAAAAGATTTTCGTCTTTTGCCATGTTTTGAGATGTTTTATTTTGTTATTTTTCATTTAGAGTCAATTTAGAGTCATTTTTATTTAATTGCATAGTTCCTGTTCAGATGGGCCAACATCGGTCAGGTATCTATTTTTTTATTATTCTGTGTCCCTTGTACTTGTGTTTTTGTCGTGAAATTGTTCATGTTGGTGGTTGATTTTTGTAATGTTTTTGTATAGCAGCATGCCGTTGTGTTGTGTTTTCCCATTAGTAAAAATCATTAGCATGACGATTGTGAAATAATATTTCAAATAAATGCAGTAGTACTTGCTCGGCGAGCAAAATAAACAAAGGGTATTTTTATCGCTCTTTTTCAAGTGTTTGCATTGTGACTCATTGTTAGTAAACTAAACAATTGTAACAGCTAAAACTGTGTGTGTGATGAGATTAGGTACCAAACTATGTAATACAATAGCATTTGAAGCCACTTGGCCTACAGAGTTCTCAGAACTCGAGTGTAAACATACCCATTTTTTGTGCCGCCGGCCGGGCCATTTTTTGTCGGCGTAATTTTGTAAAGCTTGTGGTATGAAAAAAATGTATGGGGAGGTGTGATATTTTCGTTGATTATTGTGGACTAGGGTGTATTACTGTAAATAAAATAAAAAATTTATGAAACAATGGTTTATTTTTTTATTTCTATCTACTTTTGTACACAAAAACTGGAAAAATTTCCTTTACACTGACTTTACACAACAATTACCAATACATAACAAGGTAAAACTGGATAAATCTATTTGAAATATGATAGCTTATTTCATAGAGATTCTAACAACATAAGTTTTATACATGGTTCCCATACAAAACTTTCAAGAAATCGGCGTTTTACTGACACCGCGCCCATAGCGCAAAATGGCGCTGGGGTACTTGGACATTTGACCGATTTCGGCGCGCGGGTCTGACAAAGCAGAGGATTTTTGTACCCATTTCACAAAGTTGTCCTTTTTAACCCAATGGTTGACTGGTAGAGAATGCCTTGTGGCATTAAGTCCGCCTATGTACCACTATTGTACATGAAGTTTAAATAAACAAATAAATAAATAAGATTCAGACATAAGTAGGTAGATAACTATAATTATGTTGTTGTTACCTGTAAAGTTCATGTTGTCATCTGTCAGCAGTGCTGCCAACGTTCATGGTCTGAATTCCCCAAAAACCAGACTGAAAATCCCCAAATTGAGGAATATTACCCACATCTTTCCCAAAAATTTCATCAAGTAAATAAAAGTAATGTTCATATAATCAAACATATTTATTACAAAAATCTTCAAATCAGCAGGATAGTGGTCAAGAAAGTAGGTAAAAGTAAAAAAAACTACTTTGTGCATTTCTCATTACGCCATATTTTTTGTTTATCATATTATTTGAAGGATCAAATTTCAAGATATTAAGAAGAAAGGAGGAGTTCTTCTTAATACCTTCTCTAGTGGCCATAAGCACTACTACAGTGTCAGTGTGTAGGCGATTACGATGCTCTGTTTTAAATTCTTTACTACGCTAAGTTTTCTTACGACAGATGCGCTTGAAAAAGGTAGAACGAGCAATAGGCTTATTTTTAGCTTTTGGGGTCATGAATTTTGCCATAAAATAAACTCTAAAACCTGCCTACCGAATAAGTTGAGTTAACCTTAAATTAAATATACATATATATACTTTTAGTGCTACTTTGATTACATCTAAGTTCAGTTCTAGTGTAAATGTTTAAATTACCCGCATTTTCTCCACATATTCGCTCTCCTCACAAACAACCCAATCGGACTGAGAGTCCTCGCAGTTTGGGAAATTCCCCACAGATTGTCAACGCTGTCTAACAGTTCAGTTTAAACAGCTATCAACAATCAAAAATGATGTCCGTGACTACCGCCAGACCACCAACGCCAATCCCTTCCATATTTGGCAGATAATTACTACTCAATTGGTACTAATTAATACTCGAACAACAAAATTGGTACCTTAGTTAGTTTTCGAGAAAATCGATTTTGTATGTGACTTGAAAAAGTTTTGAACCATAATAGACAAGATTAAATGAGTGTCCTTTTTTATCTACTCAAAGTCAAAGTCAAATATATTTATTCAACTAGGCTAAAAAGCGGCACTTTTGAAAGTCAAAGAATTAAAATTAACAAGTAATAAAATAAAAATTGATTCTTCCGTATTTATATTATTATTGCGTTAGTAACAACATATTGTTGCTGCAGTAAATTAGTATTTGAATACTTAGGTACTGCTTGTAGCTACGGTAAATTAGGAGGAAAGAAATAAATAAGAAATACCTATCGCTCTTTAATGATATTCATAAAACAACACAGAAGGTAGGTACTTAGAATCCAGAAAAAAATATTATTCGATTACCTACCTACTCACGTCATTAGCAAAGGTATCACAGGCAATGGGTAACGAAAGATTTCTTTTTTCTTTATTATGTACGAGTATGTGTCTAGGTACCTACACAGTTGATATAAAAATATAGATATTGAACTGTTGTTATTACTATTACGACATCCATAAATTTATGTGCACAAGGGTACATCTGCTAAACAGCTTAATACAATTGACAAATTATTTTGGTTAGATTTTACGCGGCGATTTTGTATGGAAAAGTAATGAAAGCTAATTTCTTTTTAAATACAACACTTAGTAATCTGAATTTTTGGTCGCTACAACTTCTTTAGGAGTAGTAATCTTTATTTAAATTTGGGAAAAAATCACAGAGTTTTTAATAGGCAAATCTTGAAATGAAAAATTAACATCCTGACTACCGCCACCCTACCAATGGCATGGTATATCTTGTAAACTATTGGAGTAGTAATTTTAAATTTTGGGTACTAATTTTATTTTGCAAGGTATTGATTTTCTATGCAGGTTTGCGGAAAGCGACAAGCTCCTCGCGGCCGCGACTTATAAGTAGTGGGTCGTGAGTTCGAACCCATGCAGGCGCTTTACTTTGTGTAAATTAAATCATCACCACTGCTCTCAAAACGGTGAAGGAAAACATCGTGAGGAAAGCGGCATGTCCTAGAACCAAAAAATCGAAGAAATGTACTATCCACCAATCCGCACGGGGCCCGCGTGGTAGTTAATGGACCATACCCTCTCACAGAGAGGAGGCCTTTGTCCCAGCAGTGGGAACATTAAAAAGGCTGATGATGATTATGATTGTCTACCAAATATGTAAGCGACTGGCGTTGGTGGTCACGGACATCAAAAATGTTGATCGAGTGCCAGTCGTCTCGACTGTTCTTTATACATAGGTACCAGTGTTACGTCACCAAAATGGTAGACAACTTTTTTGCGGTAATACAAAAGTTTTAAATTTGTATTTGTATGGTAAGAAAGCGTGTTTATTTTATTTTTGTGGTTTTTTATTAGGAAACATAGTAGCCCTATTGTGGTATGATTTTGTAAATTCTTTCTTTGTTTGATAGAGTACGTTCCCGAATCGGTCCCATTTAATCGCAATGCTAAAATATAAGGGACTGATCACGTGACATTTCGATAGTGCTTGTCACTCCCATACATTATTAACCGACTTTCCAAATAGGAGTAGGTTCTATTCTATGTTCGAATGTATGTAAGTTTTTTTTGTGTATTTTCACCGATTTCTTCGTCAATTGTGTACCGATTTTGAATTGTTTTTTTTTGAAAGAGTATGTTCCCACATTGGTCCCATTTAAATTTGGTGAAGATCTGATTAAGAACATCGGCGATATACAACAGAACTCTTCAATAAAATCTCTCGGGATTGCTGCAATCGCTCTGTTTATTGTTTACACCATTTCATAAAATAACAGCACGCCGGTACGCTCGAAAGAGATCAAATCAAATCAAAATCAAATCAAATCTTTATTTCTTTGCAAACATGGGTAATTGATACATAGATGTTCTTTTTTACATAATAATATCCTCCATATTCTACCGTCGCATGGGCATGCAAATAGAGATAAACAGATGTATACAGTTCACCCTGTTATATGGTGTATCATTCCACCGGTTATGATCAATTTTCATGTTATTGGGGTAATCTATTCTGGCATCACTTTGGACATTATAGGTACCTACCTTAAGACAGAACTCTTCCATTATGCTCCACTGCTGGACGTCTGGATTATGCACTACAACTATAAAACAATATTGCGACGAATTGAGAACCTCCTCCTTTTTTGAAGTTCGTTTAAAAAGTATTTATTTTATTTTTTTATATAACGTTGTAAAACGAAGCAGAAGAAGGTGAAGAAGAAGATGAAGAAGGCGCCACTTCTTATCACAGTAAAATCTAAATACAAAAATTATACAAGTGTTCTGTTAATCTCAGAAACAAAAGAAAAGCAATTGTTCAAATAGTGCTGATTAACAAAAATATGGAATACAAATTTATATTTATCACAATTTGTGCAAAAGTGCAGTTATCACAGGAAATACGAAAATGCTAAAGGTGCTTTCTATCACAAAGAATACAGTATTGCTACATTTACTTGCATACAAAATTTTGGTCTTACACAATTCACAGACTTAGGTACTAACATGAAGTACTGCCGGCTAAACATGTCCTTGCTGCATTCCGTGCTTGCATTTAAATATTACACAGAAATATTATTGAAGCACGATGCGCCTCAAGTTTTATTTCGATGTATAACCGCAGTGGCTACTCTAATGCAATACCTCAAAAACTATTCCCTACGTTTCTTGTACATGAGCCCATGCAGGCTCTCCCTCGTTATTTTCCTGTCCACATTCAGGTTGGTAGCGTTCCCTGATAAATAACGGGCACTCTACTAATATGTGCTGGACAGTCTCTGCCGCGCCTGGATCGCAGACGCACGATGGGCTCTCCTTACACTTGAAGCGATTCAAGTATTCAGAGAACGGTGGGTTCCCCCGCCAAAACCTGCGTGAGGACGACTGTGGGCCGCACCTGTTGTACGATACGGAAAGCCGCTATTGCATCCGGAAGAAACATTTTCGTCACCGAGGCAGTCTCGCACAACACATATCTTCGATTCCATTCATCAAGCGATTCCAAACGGATCAGTCGCTTTATAAATGAAACCAGACACTCTAACCCGTCCGCTCGCTCATTCCCCGACAGGCCCGCGTGGGCCTTGATCCAGAACAAATACACAGCTTTGCTCTGGCCCAGGTCGTGAACCAGATTGGCGCGCGCGCAAACCGCTAGGGGATGGAGAGAGCCATGGTTTGCAAGCGTCTGCAATGCGGACATTGAGTCGCTGTACAAACCATAGCTCGCCTCTTTCCACTTGAGGATCACTTCGGTCACCTTGTAAATGGCCAGGAGTTCCGCCTGGTAGACTGTTCAGTACGCGGCAAGGCTGAGCTTGAGGGTCCGGACTTCGCCTTCACTATCCCAAATGGATAATGCGGCTCCGACCTTCCCCTCAATCTTGCTGCCGTCGGTGAAAATTCGCACCGTCTGCACATTGTTGCTATCTAGCATTCCTGGTCTGTCAGGTACATGAACTCCAGGGGCATGGGCAACTGAGGTTGCTTATGGAAAGTCCTACAAGAAATTGGAGTGCTAAATTATCTCATCGCCCTATTTCACACCCTGTATGACTCAAGCCAGGGAGTCGTAAGAGTAACAACCTCAAAACCCTTTAAATTTTACCAAGGAGTGCGCTAGGGATGCATTTTACCGCCCATTCTATTTAACGAGAGAGAGCACATTTTGAGACGTACCTGCAAGAATTGGGAGGGAGGCATCACAGTTGGTGGTGTGAAAATCAGCTGCGTTACGCCAATGACACTGCTCGTCTTGCAGCAGATGAGTTAGAAATGGCTGCACTTTTGGACCAAATGGAGTTGATTAGCGATGAGATGGGACTTTCCGTAAACAGATCCAAAACCAAGGTCATAGTAGATCTGGGAAGATGGAACTCACTGGCGCGTTGGACCTAGAAACAGTAGACAACTTTACCTACCTGGGTTTCAGCATTAGTAATGATGGTTCATGCGATAAGGGAGTGCGCAGGAGAATTGGCATGGCTAGGAGCGCCATGTCTCAGCTTGGAAAAATCTGGAGAGATTGCAACATTGCCGTAAAAACCAAAACCAAACTGGTACGGACTTTAATCTTCTCGATCTTTTCGTATGGCGCTGAGACTTGGACACTGAAAGCTGAAGACCGTAAATGCATCGACGCCTTTGAGATGTGGTGCTGGAGAAAGATGTTTCGTAAACCCTGGACAGCATTTCGGACTAACCTCTCCATATTGCGAGAACTCAAAATCTTCTCGCGGCTGTCATCCGAATGTCTGTGCATAGATTTAGAATACTTCGGCCACATTGTAAGGAAAGACGGTAGCAACCTCGAGAAGCTTATCGTGACCGGCAAAGCAGCCAACGTTGGTTTGACTAGATCCGCATCGCTCTTGACTCTACAGTGTCCTTTTTTATTTATTTTTATTTTTTTATTTTAAATAGGCTCGCGCTTGACCACTATCTCACCTGATGGTAAGCGATGATGTGGTCGACGGTGAAGTTTATTATGTCCTCCCCGAAAGTGTACAAATAAAAATAAGTAGACAAGATAGTAAATAACATAAGCAGTGTATCAATAGAAATCAGTAAACCAAATAGTTAATAACATAAAGATAAGTATTAAATATAAATATAAAATTGTAATGCCAGTGTAATACTCGTATATAATAAAAAAATATATATATATAGTATTTAGTGAAAGATGAACTCACCTAGACTTAAGTTAGTTAAGTAAGCCTAGGAATAATGTCCGACGTAGGAGTCAAATAATTGTAATTTTATGAAATATTACCAAACAAATTAACACAGTAAAAAAGGGCGCGGACGTCTATGTCCGCGGTAGAATAATAAAAAAAAAAGGTAGTACCCTCGGACCATCACAATTTATTATCATGACAATACGAGTACAACGACCTGCCGAAGGTCATCAGGACGGCACAATGCCTTATGTTTGCTGGTGATTTGAAGCTATTCTTGGGTATCAATAGCGTAAAGACTGTGAGGCGATGCAGAGGGATATCGAAATGGTGGTAAAATGGAGCGAAGACAATCACTTAGAATTTAACATTTCTAAGTGTCCATTAAAAAACTAATGACCATTAACTTTTCTCGTTCGCGTGCGCCCATTCTGAATGACTGTCACATATCGGGTGTCCCTCTGGAACGCGTCACAGAAATCAAAGACCTAGGACTGACTTTAGATGGTACTTTGAATTTTAATCGGCATATTAACAATATCTGTGCTAAGGCATTCCAAATCGTTTGAGGACAGGAGTGCTATTATGGTACTGTACTATTCCTTCGTGCGTAGTAAGCTTGAGTATAATTCGCTGGTATAGGATCCGCACGAGCAAAAATATAAGCTCATGATAGAACGGGATCAACGCAAGTCAGTCGCAACGCCTGTACAAAAAAATGTATGGGTACTATCCCTATTTATATCCGTCTCTGTTTGAATGGAATGGTGGGCATTAACACGCCGGAACTGCGACGTAAGTGTGCGGTATTGATGCACTACTACCTACTGCTGAACTTTAAGATCGACGACTCGTCCACGCATTCGGTCCGGGGCGAATAGTGAACAGCGAGCTCGCTGTTGACTATTCACCCCGGACCGAATGCGGGTTTCGCGAGCCTGTGCCCCAAGGTGCCTGTTCGCGACTCCGCCCTCGCGTACCCTGACTGCTCGTCATGCTCCTACAGCCCAGGCGCTCAATTTGCTGAACGTCCTAATTTCTCAGGAACCCAGGTTCCTGAGGTTTGTCGGTTTGAAAAACTATGTTGAATTTTTGTATAAAGTGTTTTAGTTTATATGTGTTATTATATGTGTAGTGTTGGCTTGCTGTACGCTTTGGTATAACCTGTAAGTACAGTAAATAATTGTTATAAAAATAAATAAATAACCTAGCTAGATCTTGCTAGAGTTTTATTGAATGGTACTATAGTGATGTAGAAACTACTATTTTATGGATTCATGCAAACTTGATCCAGCCTTCTAAGTAATTTAGGTGCTACGCCAAAATGATAACATCTTAGCATATTGCTACGAATTTCTTAAAAGTACTTCAAGTTTTTAGTCGTAAAAGTTATTCAGTCTTTTTTTAAGACTTGTTATATTTTTTGTTACTTTCAATGAATTTAAATTCCAGCTCAGGTTGGTTAAACCTATTGTTAATTAAGTTTTTTGCGAATAAATTCACTATCAACAGCTAGTCCTCTAATAATTTCATCATAAGGATGCTATAGATGACTTATATAACAACATAGATGGGTATAGGAAAGATCTGATTTCCCCAAGGTCACTTTATATGATTCCTATGGGAGGGAAGGAGTGCCATATCCTAAGCCGGGTCGCGGATAACCTCTACCGCTAGGTACATTTGCTATATCTTTTTATTTAGGTACTTAAATTACGTATCGCTAGATAGTTATAGTATGAACTAACAAAAGATTATTTTAGTGATAGGTAAATGCCGAAACCCTGCCTTCATCATAGGCAGGCGGGACGAGGGAGTCGCGGGCGCTCAGACTGTGGACTCTGTCCGCCCACCAAGTGACTCCAGGAAAGACGGTGGCACGGTGATCACGTGCTATCGTGCACAGCGAGGCTAAGGTGAGGCGCGCTTTTAGTCTCCCCAGGGATGTGACCTAACAGGCGTTGCACAGAGGGGGTTCCGGGGTGGTCGTTTGAGATGTCACAGGGCCCTTCTATGTGCTGATGGTGATCACCGGGGTGGTTTAAGTGAGGAAAAACCCGCAATCCATGGTATTTTCCTCAAAATTCCAGGCGGCTTTTGAAGGTATCCCCCCGTAAACAAAAAAAAAAACAAAGGTAGTACGTTTCTACTCTGTTGAAAGCAAAAAATAAATAATTAATGTAAGTTTTCAGTCATATTTTCCATTGTTATGATAAAAAAGGTAATTCTGAATAAAATGAAAACTTTTTTTTACAACACACTTGCTTGAAAAGTGGCTCTTGTTCCTCGTTCCCTGTTTTATCTTTATTAACATTGACGGGGCACAAAGCTTCTTTCTTGCCTTTATTGGCCGGCTTTAATGGAGAATCGCTAAATCAAACGTGCTCAAAAGAAGAAAGTATTCCATAAGATGCTGATAGGGACCGTACTTGCGGCATTTTCTAGAATCTTTATTAGAATATCACTCCTCAAGCACCTCAATCAGCATATGTTGTTGCGACAGTTTTCAGGGAGAGTGTGCAAGTCATCGTGTGCCAATTTATCCATGTACCTATACCTATTCTAAGTTAACAAATCTCATGAGGTTATAAACTCTCGATCAACAAAAGGATTACGATTCATATCTACCTAAACCCTCGATCACGATCCCGAGCGATGCGATCTACAAAGCGATTTGTGTCAACAAGACACGCGCACGCGATTTCATAGGTGCCCCAGGGATATGCCCTAACAGGCATTGGACAGAAGTGGTTCCGGGGCAAACTTTTAAAAGGTCACGGGGGTTCTATGTGCTGATGGTGATCTTAGAGATGGTTTTAGAGATGTAAAAATCCGTTTTCTCCAAAAGTCCAGGCGCCTTTTGATGGTCTACCCCCGGTAATAATAAAAAGAGGTAACATAGTTCGAGGTTTCAACTAAGAAAACTGTTATGTGATCCACCATATGATTTTCGCTTAGTAGACCTCCGTTACGCCTCTGCTAAGATTATGCGGAGGTGGATGCAGTCGTCCGATTTCTTAAGAATGATTCGCAGTTGCGGACACGGAGGCGAAATTCCGTTACAGCCCTAATTTGATTCAACCGCTCGTCAACTTTTCCCGTCACGCTTGTTATACGCACCTATACCATGCCATTCGTTATGTCACAAGGTGATTCGTGGAACGCTCTCAACAAATTCTTTAATTGCTTTTACCCGGAGTCGCACATGACGCATGTCGCTCGAGCCTGTAGATCGTGGCCAAGTGTTACAGCTAGTGCTACTCACTCATACTAATGAGTTTCACTACAATTATAAATGTTTTAGAAATTCGAAAATGTTGATCAGGGTAACATGTAGATAGGTTTACGCTGACTGGACCGAAGTAGAAGTATTACGTCACTCTGATACAAGTATGTACAAAACCGAACGGAGACTTTCTTGAAAATAGTGATGGATAACCTGTTACACAAATCGGTATTTACTTAATGTAAAACAATAGTGTCCACCCTCTAATGACTACCTAACCTACCATCTTACGCTAACTACACCTTTGCGAGCAAGTACAAGTTGCTACTTAATGTCAAGCATCATACCATTATTTTTGTTTGAGACTCGGAATGTACCATCAGTCCTTCACTAACTACGGTTTAATATTTCTACACTTAACGCTCGAACACTGATCGCATGATAGCGTGTAAAAAGGCAACGTTAACCCCTCCCTCATTAATATAATTGCTTCGTAGGAGAAACTCGCAATTAATCGTTAGTTGATTATCGGTAAGTACCTAGGTAGGTACGAACCATGCATGCACCTACTTATCTACCTTTACCAGGCACTTAATACACTGAAGGTGAAATCCAGATGCAAACTACACTTGGCTTGCCTTCCTTTAGGTGTGGTTAAATATCTGGAACTGGAGTACCTTTATAACAAGCTAAGTTGGGTCACGATTACACGGGAATGCGGTAGAAGGCAAAGCTCATAACAACTGTCGACTCAGTCTCAGCGTACAGCCGCTTTTAGAGGCAGCTTTCGTTAAGCGGCTTTCAAAATATGGAATAACTTGCCACCACCGATTAGAGTAATTAACACAATACACGTTTTTAGACGACGCTTGAAGCAGTTCCTCATAGAAGCGCAAATGAAGCTAGAAATGGTTACACTAAATGCCAGCGGCTGCGCCCGCGTGTAAAGTGTTTTATCATCCCATTATATCGAGATAAAAGTAACCTACGTCCTATTCCTATCTTTTTCTGTGCCAAATTTCATCCAGATCCGTTCAACCGTTCTGGCGTGATTGAGTAACAAACATACATCCACACACATACATCTATCCAAACTTTCACATTTATAATATTAGTAAGAAAGATGCAGTTATTTTTGTTTTAATTTTTGCATTGTTACACTCATTACGACACTATTTATGTTCATATTCCTCACTATTTTTATCGGACACAAATTTATTTTTAATCGACTTACCAAAAAGGAGGAGGTTCTATGTTCGACTTCGTGTATGTTTTTTTTTAATTTTTTCTTTTTTATTATTATGTTTGTTCCCCGATATCTCCGTCAATTGTGGACCGATTTTGAAAATTCTTTCTTTGTTTGAACGAGTATGTTTTGAAATTGGTTCTATTTTAATTTGGTGAAGATCTGATGAAGAACTTCGAAGATATACATCAGAACTCTTCAATAAATAACGGGAGATCTCTCGGGATTGCTGCAATCGCATGTCTGTTTATTGATTATACCATTTCATAGCATAACATCACTATGCTCTTAAGAGGTACGCAGATCTCTCATTTCACCCTTTCTGTTCCAGTTTCATGAAATTCGGCTAATCTATTCTGGCGTTAAGGTAACTTACTAAACAACTTGCAAGTAGGTAGAAAACAAGGTAGGTATAACTAAAAAGTGAAAAATAAAAAACTTTTTACAAAAAAATACTACCGACTTCCAAATAAGAAAACTACAAAGTGAAAAAAACTTTATTTTTGGAAGTCGGTGTCCGTAACGCTAAAAAATGGTACCTACGAAAGACACCGAAAACTCTTTCACATGTCTTCGAACTTTTTGGTTCTAGGACACGCCGGTTTCGTCACGATGTTTTCCTCCACCGTTTTGAGAGCAGCGGTGATGAAATAATTAACACAAAGAAAAGCGCCTGCCTGGGTTCGAACTCACGCCCTACAACTTGTCAAGTCGCGGCTGCTACCACTGGGCCACTACTGCTCAAGATCGACCCGTGCGGCTGTAATTATTTTGCCACGAGCTCCTCTGTAGGCACCTGCCCAAGTATACTCGCAGTCGCAATGCAACTCCGACACACGTTAACTAATACACGGCAGCCGCGTAGGCAGGCGCTAATGTAAGCAAATCAGTCATGTGCGCCTCATTGTTTACAAATACTAGCCGTAAATTAGTGCCACTCCAATCCATATTGTAACTACGCCATCATATTTTACTATTATTACCTACTTAACGTATGTAAACTATTGATTCTTATAAATAATTTGTTACGAAACGAGAATAATCGAATCCAACTACTTCCACTCAAATTATCGCACTGCAGGCCACAGGCCTCGTTCTCCCTTACCCACAGAATTTTGTTTTCTGCTAATGGCCCATTAACAATCTCACCAAACTTATTTATCGAGTTCTTCTTCTTCTTTTCGCGTCGATATTTATCTACTACAAACTTAATATGTTATTAAATTAATAGTAGTTACACAATTAACCCACTTGCTATATTTGTTAAAAATAGCTAATAGCTAGCCAGTGTTATTCATTCTTGCACAACATTCACTATTTATAAACATTCCTTGGGATGAAGATGAAAACAGTACCTACCTATGTGAAATCCTAGTAATGTTAAATGTACCTACCTAGTAGAGAGTGTAACCCAGATATTTATAGGAACATACAGTATACATAGGTACCGTACTTGGAAGCTAGTAAAGTATAGAATGTGTCAGCAACTTATCATTCGGCGCAAGTCGTAAAACTCCGCGGAAAGGGTTGCCGTTGTGTTCGTTGTCCGTAGATATAGTGTGGGGATGGCAATCTAGTACATTGTGCGTTTTATGAACCTTTAACGCAACATATTTATGCCACGGGTTAACCAGTCAACCGATACGTGCACGGGGCGTACTCCTGAACCACCATAAACAAGCTGATAATGAGTTCCATGTTAGCTATAAGTAGATACATTCACGTCATAACTTGTTCTGGATAAATACCTAGTAAGTGATTTAAAGATAAGTCAAGAACAATCATATATACTATTTTAATTATTTAAAAAAACCTTGCAAGCATTCTCTTGCACCTATTTCAGTCATGATTTTCCTTAATTACCCTTCATATTTTAAGAGTGTGCGAATATCTAGATAGATAATATAATAAAAGTAGTTATGAGTTATCTTAGTGTAGCAGAGTCAATGTTCAAACAAAAATATCAAAATATGTAATAAATATAAACAAAGCAAGTAATTTTCAGTGAAAAGCTGACATGTAACAAAGAAATTAATATCTATAATATACCAATTTGAACACCATTATGAGCGTTGCAGGCACTTGTAGATAATTACATAGAGCGCGGTAGCGGCCGGCCATCATGCAACCTGAAACGCAATCATGGCAGCTAATGTCTATAATGCATGGGCATTTTTTAATAAGTCGATCAATAAAATGAGTTAAGTCTCAACCATATCCATATAACTATCACTTTCGTGTGACCTTTTACTTCTAAAGTCCAATTATAATTTTAAACGACTCAAAAGGGGTTCGAAAAGCTCCCACGTGCGGCTTCAGCTCGGAGTGGTCACCACCCGGTATAATACAATAATGCCACAACCACTAAATACATACTCTGAGCAAACGGTTCCCAGCCTGACTGTACGTTGTTTTATTAGATTTATAGATAAAGACGGATTTAAAAACGTGACACATAGATAGGGGAAGTACTACTTTTGAGTTTTTCAAATATGAAATTAAATACTAAATCAATAATCGGTATCGCTGAAAATTCTTAGGCGGAACACCAAAAACTTCGGTTACATTTACGAAAAAGTAGTCAAATATTTTAACTCGCGCAACCCCCACATCAGAACTGGGTTTCTCCCATGGGGTTTCCCTTGCTCCATTAACACGTTTTTCAAGCTCACAAACTTCTTATGTACACATACGATTGTTTATTTTTGTGCACAGTTTCGTAATTTAGTTAGAAACTAAGATCGATATAAAAGTCTTACTGTAGCTTTTTAATTCTTGGTAGCCGGCCGTCTCCTCTAAATAAAAAATCTACCCGCCAAACTTATTAGCTAGTAACTTTTTATGAAACTGAAGGTTCCTACGCAATCTCGACTTCAATTGAATCACAATATAAAATATGCAGGTACGAACCGGGTTTTCCGTTTAGGAAAGAATTCACATGCAGGTACGATGACCTGGATCGTCAGAGGTGGCCAACAATTAGAATTAGAGGAGAGCGGGCGGGCGGGCGGCGTGGGGCTGGTGGGGCGGCGTTGGGCGCGCGGGGGCGTGATGCGGGGGCGCCGGGCGCGCGGCAGTCGGCGTCCGCCGCCGCGTCAGTCCGCGCGACCCCGAGGACCCGCGCAGAGCGTTACTATGCCGGCGCCGCGCTCCGCTCGCTCGCCGGCCGCCGCGGGAGCGCGCCTGCTCGCCACCGCCGTCTACAGCGACCGCAGCGCCGACAACATAACGCACGCTATCACCCGACTCACGTCTACCGGAATGTAAATATTTATGGATGTCAGTTTTCAGTTGTTTAGATTGGCTGTGAATTTTAAGGTACGTAACTAATGTCTGGTGTTTCGATTTTTGCACGACATTATTTAGACAACGATTGTGTCGATTGAATAGACTAAATGGGTCGATTATAAAATATAATAAATAGCATGTCTGTTCAATATCGCATTGTGCTTTGTGCCTTTGTACACATGTTTGCAGTACATAATTGCTGACGATGACTTCGATTTAATGGCATTCGGAGTACCCTTCTATATTTGGATCGATAGTTTACCATTAAACGTAGGTAACATTAATCGAACAGATTTTTCGCATTACATTACGTGATTAAAATATGACGGCGGCAAGCGACAGTGGCACAGTGCGCCGCCGCGCCGCCGCGAACATGCCAAATTGATATTCATAACAATTGAAAAGCTTTTCAAGTAAACTTTGATGAATTTCAATCAATACTTATTAGCTCACCAGTTGATCCTTTATTATTTTCTAGCTTTTGCATAACTTTCTTTCAGATTTATTCTCACCCTTCCTATATGCACAACATTGTAAAAGCAAACTTTTTGGATGTTATAAAGTAATGTTGCTAGACTTTTATCATGGTTAGTTGTCACATCGCTGCGTTACACTGTTGCTTGTCATGCCAGGTTGAGGACTCAGTGACAGGTACAAACAAAACATACGTGACTCACATCACACACTCTACTACAACACAATCTATTTATTTATGTCACACACAACTAAGGGTTATCTTGCAGAAGCAACTAATGAAAATAAAATCTTCATTATTATTTAAAATAACGTATTTATTGGCATAAAATGTTTAGGTGAAAATGAAATCGACAAGGCGTGTTCGGGTACATGAGGATGCTATACGCCATAGGTAATATATTAACTTAATTTTATTTTTCTACTAGTAGTCCTTGCGTAGCCAAAATAATATCTCCTACCATTTTATTTACCACTCCTGAGTTATGTTTGTCCTTAGCTGAAACATTTTACTTAACAATGGTTCTTCTTAATTAACGTCTACCTAATTTTATTTGCTGTAGTAGTTAGTGTAAAGTCCGTTATAAATCTACTGATTAGACACACTTTATATAATACTCATGAAAAAAAATAGCTACATCAAACTGTGAAAATCCTACTAATAGATAATTCACTATTCTTCAAATCTAGTTCAATCAAGTTTCTGTGTCTATCTAATCACTTTTGTACATACAACTATTCCGAAACTATCAATCACTAAACCCAATATATTTTCCTCACAGTGTGTTTACAATTCCTAGTCTATAAATAGATGGATGGTCTACTTAATAAAAAAATAATAAATCATCGAAAAACTTACAAATGAAAAGCACCTTTTTAAACTGAAACTAAACAAAAGTCTTGTTGTATAAATTTTCTTTACAATATCAGTCTAGCTCACGTTAGTACTCTTTCCTATTTATCTAATAATATTACAGTTACTACGTAAACTATAATATTGTTAGGTAAATACAATAGTTCTAAAACTATATATAATATCATGTTGGTACTTTCAACGAATTAATTTACTAAACAATTCATTAACGCAAATACTACATAAATTCGTAGCCGTCAACTATACATAGTATACATTATATATAGTGTATATAGAGCACTATAATAGGTACATAATTTATTGGCGGGGAGGCTACTCTCCTTATAAATATGTATGAGTATTTACCATGAGGGTTTGTTCTACCATTCGCGAACTATCCTAGCTCGCAGAATTGATTTTTGACGTTTTTAAAGTTATAACAAGGAATAATTATAAAAATAAAATAGGCAAATATTTAGTTAAAAATAATGTAAGTAATATTATAAAGAATCATAAATTGGATTCACTTTAACTACTCTTGAAATCCAAACAAATCAAACAATTTTGGCTATGCGCTTAGTTAAGAACCTTTTGCGGTAAATCTGTAATTATTAGTAAACTGAACAAAAACACTCAATAAATACCAATCAATTACTCGTACTACAGGTATTCATAAGCGAAAGATGGAACAGAACTTAATCCTGAAATAATTCAAGTGATTTAAAAACCCTGGCAACACAGGATTATCGCACGAAGTATCCTTCGTAGCACCCTCCGTAGCATCCTTCGTAGCATACTTCATAGCATCCTTCGTAGCATAATTCGTAGCATACTTCGTAGCATTTGTGTACTACGAAGCTTCAAAGGCTGCTACGTCGCGCGTTGCTACGAGGCTCAATGTGCGCTACGAGTCGACCACAAACAGAGTTACAAAATCAAAATACATAATGATACTCTTTTTTTTCGGTTTTACTTTGGCTTTATTTAAACTCTTTCCTATTTAGGTCCAAACACAGTTTATTCTTTTATTGAAAATTTACTTTTTTATTTATATTCAGTTACATTCTCTCTCACAATCTCCAAGTTCTAAAGAAAATAATGTTGCTACATGGAATCGTGATGTTTAGTGGACGAATTTACGAAAATAAGATATTGTAATATTGTACTGAACAAAAATATCTCAAAACTGAGATTTTTCCAGTGGGATGACAAATAATGTTACTGTATTACGAGATAGTAAATAAGTGAAATTGGTCATTACTCGTTATCAACCGATAGATAATGTGATAAGCTATGGAAAATAGATATATTGTGAGAGTCATTAAATTTCGCTCACTAATTTCTTACTTTTTTGCCAGAAACTGGTAACCCTCCAACTGTCAAGTTACTTAAAACGATAAAAAGTTCAAGTATAGATATAAAGTCGCATTCCATATGCTCTAGTTAGCAGTAAATAATAGCCTGTTCGTCCCTGGGTGCTGCAAAAACGACTAACGATTTTATCAGATGGACGAACGAAAACCTCACTGATTAAATCTTTTTGCGATTACCAGTCTGCCTGGCAAGCACTGCGATTACGGTATTATCCCCCCAAGATCATTGTGGAAGCGTTTTATGGCCGAGACCCATATCTAGCAACGGACGTTTATGGAAGGCGATTGTAATTTTCAGCGCTTTAATTAAGCTAAATGGACCGGGGTCAATAAAAATACAGATCTCTGGTTCAACGGTAAAAATGTATTTTCTTTTAGAAAATGCGTGTGCTCCGAAAGGGGCAGATAAATATAGGTACTGTATATATAGATATATATCTACAATTCCTATACATATACATCTTATATACTAAAGTAGTACATGCGCGATCAAGCCTTTGATTGACTCCGGTATTCCAAAATCAGATTACAATTGAATATTAAATGTTATTGTTATTTAAACTGTCAATCAAATTAGCATTAAATGATTAGGGCCAAATTTACCTGTGTTTATTAAAATATATAATATTATAATTGGCAATTTGTACAGAATTGTTCGTAAATTAAAAACATAAGAACAATGCTTAAGCCTGAAATAATTCAAGTGATTTAAAAGCGATTTAACATTGCTTGAAAAGGCACATTGCCTCCGTTGATTTTTTTCGACTCATATAATTATAGGGTGTTACTTTCATAATCATATAAGTCCCCTCTCGGAGCAGTCGGAAGCTCTCCGACAACATAGGATATTACCGTAACGATATTCCTGTTTGCTTCATAAGAGGCTTAGATGTGATCGCTGTTTGATACAATTTGTTCCTAATTGCCAGTGATAGCAGCTGCCAATCCCACTAACGTCGTACGTGTGGGTAATTTCTTAAAGCTCTCATGGGAACAGGCTTATTCGGAACTGGGCACCAAGCGAGGTACCTGACATATACCTCATAAATATTGGTTACGAGTGGTTTAGGTAAGTTATAGCAAACGAGAGCCTTTAGGCTATTTATGGAGTAAGGAGTTATGGCTCCCGCAGATAGGCGCGACGCGACAGTGCCACAACGGTGCGACAACATTTTTTTTGTTCAACGAATATATTATCTCGCTTTTCGATGGGTAGACGTACAATACCAAAATAAAGATTTATCGGAATTCGCGTTTCTATACAAAATAAACTAAAATGCGTGGAAACTTAACTTGGAATATCTAATGGAATCAAATCAAATTAATTTATTCGCAGTGTTGATAAAATTTCGGTCTTAACATAAATAATTACAGATCCAAAACTCTAAGTTAAAATAATGTAACATGTAAACATTTAGGTTAATACTTATTTATAGGTTATTACAGTTATAAATAGTCAATAAAAATTGAGAAATTGATTATATTATTAGACAAATTTAAAAAAATAAAATATTATTGAAGTCCGAGGGTAAATTATTGTTATAAATCTTTCAACATCTTATTAAATATGTCGCTTACTGATTAGAAATCCTTATCCAATTTACTAACTAACTGGTAAGATTTTAATAGTGTCAGGTCTGGTATAGCATTAAATATGTTACCCCACATTGCATAGCTATTTTCAGTATATAGTGCTGTCCTAGAAACTATCGGAAAAAACTATCATATTCTTGTGCCTATTACTTTTGGATACATTTCATGAGCTTCTTTAAATAACTCCGGGTGAATTTTATCAAATTTAACGCTTTCAAAGATGTACAGACTTGGAAGGGTTTAGTATCTAGCATTTTTTTAAAAATTGTTTGCAAGATTCCCATGGGCGTATTCCCCCTATGGCGCGGATGCATTTTTTCTGAGCGATGAACATTCTGATTTTCTGTTGAGTAACCCCAGGCAATAACTGTGTGTTGCATACTTAATTGACGTGGGTCCTCCAGTTGCAGTGTTTATCAATCGAGATATCGAGAAAAGTCGTTTCGTTTACTTCTTTTAATTTAAGTCCTCTATAATTGATGTCTAAAGACTTATTCTCTCGTCCATATTAACTAAATTTAATAGAATTAGTTTTTGTTAGGTTTACACGTAGATTATTTTCGTCAAGCCATGTTTATGTCAGTTGTATAATTATTAATATCAGTATTATTCGATGTCATTATTAACGAAATGTCAACAGCGAACAGAAAACAGGGGTGATTAGAAACTTCAGGAAGGTCATTTATATAGGGTAAAAACAATAGAGAGCTAAGCACACGCTCTTGAGGCACAACATACCTGTTATATTTATATTTTGATCTGTGAGATTTTAGTTCTAGTTTACTTTTAATTTTTTCGATTTCTACACACTGCATTCTGTTATTTAAAAAACTTTCTACCCATTGCTGTGCTGAGCCCTGTATCCTATACTTATCAATATTTATGATACGAAGTCGAAAGCCTTCGACATGTCAAAACATATGTCTGTTGTCGTAGGTTAAAACATGCTGATGTTGTGGACTTTCCTTTTTGAAAACCGTATTGTTCTTCCCTTAGGATAGTATGCTTATCGATGAATTGAGTAAGGCGTTTATGCATAGCAGTTTCAAAGATTTTTGATATAATTGGTATGAGAGTAATTGGTCCGTAGTTTTCTAGATCTTCCTTGTTAAATTTTGTGGAGAGGTTTTACAACCGATTGTTTAAGTAGGTTAGGAAAACAACCAGATTCAAAAGATAAATTTACTAAAAATGTTAATTCACATTTAGAACAACATTTTAAAATTTTTGTTGCTAGGTTATTGTAACCTACTGAGTTTGGTTGTTCGAAGATAATATAATTCTGTGTATCTCTTCATATCCATACGGTTTCAGGAAAATACTATCACTAACAGATTGTTTAAGGCTAACGCGAGTATTTTTTTGGGTCTCGTTTGTTAGATTAATCCAATAGTCATTGAAAGCTTCAGCAATTTTGTCCGGGCTATTAATTACAGTACCTTTGTTACTTACGTTTTCTATGTCTTAGTACCGACGGACTCATGTTTTATCAGTTCCCATGCTGCCTTGAATTTGTTTTTAAAATTACTGATAAATTGATGATTACTTGTTTTCATAGACCCATGTATGCAACGTCGTAGGAGTTTACAGTAGTTTTTAATTTTTTTTTTTTATATTCAGCTGTTTTGTTAGCATAGTATTAGTTTCGTAATGATCTTTTTGTTTTGCAGCTTGCTCTAATACCTTAAAATATCGATTTTAGGTTATCCCTGTTTTTAAATCTATATTCTACTGATAGGGAAACATAATTTATAAAATAGATATATTAGCTCGTAGAGCATTTCGTAAGCCACGTTAATATTGGATTCTTTAAATGCTTCTGCAAACGATATTTCGGACATACATTCTTTAAATTTAGTATTGTGGTGTTTACTATAGTTTCTGTTATAAGTTGAATATTCAGTGAAAGATGCTTCTTTGTTTCTCACAGGTATGTTCAATATATGTGGAATGTATTTAATTGAACCACAAATTAATTCCATTCTGCGTTCCTAAAAAAAGACTGTATTTTTGGGAGCATCAAGAAAAAGAATTTGCTCTAAAATATCATACCTAATTAAAATAATACCATAGTGTGTAGAAGTTGTAATACCACAAGATATCGTGTACCGACCTGATATTAGTATAGAAGTATAAACCATTATTGTTAATTAATAAATATTTATTTTTACTTCTCAAAGGCAAAAACGAATTAAACAATATTCTATTTAACCAATAAGTACCTCGCCATTATATTTGTAGGTAAATAATTAACTGATTGAAAAATTTATTGAAACACAATTTGGGGACGAACGATTTGTCACAGGATTCACAGGTATATAATTTGTTGACGTTCGTTCCACAAAAAGATCGTTTTACCGATAAATCTGTTACTTCATGTACCTAAGTAGTGAGGTGTAAATCAAATTGATTTTCCATGCGTGACAATATGAAAATTCATGGAAATAATACCCTCACTAGGCAATCACAAGATCCCTTTTGTGAACCTCTAGTCCCGATAGAGGCGAACTTTGTTTCTAACGATCTTTCACTCATAAAAAGGAGTACTCCGGAATAGTAGGAACCGTTGGATTGACCCGTCAGCACTCGACAAGTCCTCCATGGTAAATAACTCTTTCAGTGAAAACTTTCTCGTTTCTCGAGCAATCGATCCTTGGGCCAATTGAGATACAACGAGCTGTTGTGAATATTAAACTTTCTCGACGCAAAAATACTTTGAGACGCTCTTTTATAACGTCATATTTACTGTTGTAATTAGGAAAACAATAGTAAAACAATAGACCGGCGTCAAAATCTGATACCGCCACAGATGAGCGCACAGTTACATTTTATAGAAACATGTTATTAGGAAGACTTACAACATGTCTTTGGTTGAATTGTCTCTTACGGAACTGAAAAAAAAACATCACACTGTTTATTTCCATTCAGTAGAATAATACTTAATTATTATTTACGAGCTGATAGATTAATAATTAGTGTCCATTTCTATGTCCAAATCGATTTTGAAGTATTCGTAGAAGAATTAATAACGGGTTACGAGTTGATATTTTCCTCAATAATAGGTATCTTCTTAATAGGTGTAGTCAGGTGACCTAGATCACTTCGAAATAAGAGCGTGACCATCTGCAAACAATTACTGCGGGCAAGCACAAGATGGTATCCAATATAATTTATGGATAGTAAAAATAAGATTGGATCAAAACGTGATCCCCGGGGATCGCACCGGCGCGAGGTCATTACAACCATTGACTCGTGTCTGTTTTATCACTAGCTTCGCTTCAGTTCTGTTCCCTCAAGTATATTGGGAAATAATCTATTAATTCACCTCTCACTATATGTAGTTTCGTTACGACTTATGATTTATTTGATTGAAGATGTAGTTATGGAGAGAATCAATTTGTAATACAATGAAGTATTTTCCGAAATAAATGATGTGTAACACATCGACGGAATTCTGAAATAAATGCCTGCGCTTCATTGAAGCGGATAATTTCCCCAATAAAATATAAATATTAAAACGTGAAAATTATTGTCTTGATGTAGCAAAAATGGTATGATAGTCACGCATGCTAGTTCTAAAAGGTTTGGCAGAGGTGATAGGGTGGTTCGATAGTTCTACAAACCTAATAAATAGTATTAGCTAGCCAAACAAGCAACATCGATAAGCCAACATTACAATAATATCGTCTATATATAATTTTTTTTTTCACAAAGATGCAATTATGCCTACCTAATTTTGGCAGACGTCGGACATATATCAAACTCAGGATCAGAACCGCAGCCGTAGTCGCTGCCACTAGACCAGAATCTACAAAAAAAAAGTGGTTAATAAAAATACGAATATGTAAATGCTAGACATTAACTGAGCTAATTGGACGCGAATGCGACTACAGTATTTACCATCAGTTGCGAACATACCCTAGAGAATGCATATCTCACTTCATATTAACTAAAATTACATTAATTCTTTTCTTTCATACAACATTGTACCTTTATTCTGAATTCTATATTTACTCTACTATTAAGACCGTTGAAGTAATCTTTGAAATGCTGGTAATGTAAACGATTGCGCTAATCTTAATGCCCGTTCATAAACAATAACAAAAATGTCAATAAATAACACTCACGCACGTATTATCGACATCTGCAATAAACTACAACATATGCACGCCATCACAGAAACTCATTTAACAGCATGGCTAATTTTCACGCCAACGTAATTAACTCGCTAGGTATACACGATATTATATTCATCGTGAGCTGAATTAAGGGCAAAACTTTGACACCGACTTTGATGTCGGCTTAAGTAAGTATACCGTCTACGTCTTATAACGTCTTGTCCAAGTATTAGGATGCCATTCTCGAGGAGCTTACCTCCCACAACCATAACCAGAAAGTTTCAATAGATTAGCAACTATGTTATTAAATCGCAAGGAACCCATTTGTCTACAAAGGGGACATAGCAGCAGATACCTAAATCGTAAGCACCTAATAATGAATAAATTCCTGCTATAAAATGCAAGCTTTGTTCCTAATTTTGTATACTTAATTTGACATTGAGGTCAAGAAATATTTACACAATATCCCATGGGGGATGGAAAACAACAAAACTCCCTTTACTTTGAGGTACAAAGTGTAGTTTATTTGAACACTGGTTGGGTGGGATATTCGCTGAAAATCTACATCCTTTAATAAATTCCAATAGATTGAATCTGAAATCGAACGAAAAGCTGTTACAAAGGTCACATAACACGTTGGGAATGAATACTGCGAGTTGTCCAATTGTAATGATTTATTTATATATATTTTTATTTGTAATTAGAACAGAGTTAGATTCCGCATCCTATTAAGGTGTGGAATCTAACTCGAATAGTTCATTAATATGTGAGTTGAGATTTGAGTATCCGACTCCTTTGTTCTTGCTTTGTAGGCGTGATTGTGATTGTATAGCTGTATATTAGTGCCAGTTTTTGTTTGTAATATCTGTGTACAATTCCTGTATGAAGCGTAGCGTACGTAGACAAAAAAAATAGAACCAATAAAGATAATAACATTTTTGCTGACAAAGTATCCTGTATTCCGACGAGAAAGTATTTCAGCACATCTGTTTATATTTTATACACGTGTGTTACGTTACGCTTCGTAAAGGGTAGCAAGTGTAGCAACTATCCAATTTCATAAAATGAAAGCTGACGCGTAGCGGTTGGTAGCTAGAAGTTATTCAATGTTTGTGGATAGTACCGTCTCACCGTGCAGTGCGGCACCGACGAGAAGTTTATCGTAGCGATTTCATCGCTTTTCCGTCGTGTTGATAAACTGAACTGGAGTCGCGCCGACGAGCGTTTAGTTAGCATAACGCAAGCAACTTGCGATCGTATGCTTCACTGCATTAATGAGTCAACATTTATTTTTGGTAAACTAGCAAAACTGAATTTCATATTTTAACGTACACAAATCTAAAGCTTTTACTAACAACAACGCTTTAGTCAGTTTTCTTCTTAACAATGCATAATGTGGTGGTAAATATTGTTGTATTCTTAGCACAGCCTATATGTTAGAAAGCATTAGGTTTGGGTCGGTGCGGTGGTAATTACCTTTAGAGCTATAAAATTACTGTAGGGGAGGGTGGTTTGCTTAGTTGTGTGTTGTACTTTGGACGCTGCGGCGTGCGGTGGCAAACTGTTTTGATCAAAGCACTTGGAGTTTCCACAGCACGCGATTTTATTGAATTTATTATGCATAAAAGCTGTTTGCGTTGCAAAGGCAACGATGTCTGTGTATTTTTTTCAACAAAGGTATAAGTGAAACTGGTTGCATAAATGATAAGTGGCTTTCATAGGTACCTAATGTGTAACAATCGTTAAAAATATATATGAAAACAATGAACATTGATAAAATCTTTATTATTTCACCCCGGAAAATATGATGTGGGTAAATTATATACTTCTACTCGTAGGTTATAATAGTACCATACTTACTAAAATATAATACAATTTTTCTTAAATGTTTATGAAATAAAATACATACAAAGCTTTTAAGTGATTCAGAGAAAGGCATAAAATATAATAATTTCCTGCTGGTCATAAATTAGGCTTTTCCAGGGTTTTTTTAGATCCATATAGTCAGTGTTTGCCTTGTTTCACATATACCAAAACCACCAAAATCTCGCTAGATTACAAACCTCGATAAATTGCGACGAGAACTTGGTTCTGCTAATCACAATTATCGTCAAAACACGGATAGATTATATAGTATCGAATTCGGGTAAATTATATATTCTATGCGTTTTAATTTGTGAACCGGAAGACGATGTGTTGGAAGGCCTCCCACTAGGTGGACCGATGACCTGGTTAAGGTTGCGGGAAGGCGCTGGATGCAAGACGCACGGGATCGGTCAATGGGGGGGGGGCTATGTCCAACAGAGGACGTCTTTCATCTGAAATGATGATGATGATGATGCGTTTTAATGTGAGGAAACTGTTCTGTTCACAATTTACCAAGAGTTTATAATAACGCTAGATCAATTGTAAAGTTTGTTTAGACTGGATATCGATTTCGTCGTATTACTGTTTGCAATAATACGACGAAATCGATATCCAGTCCTACACCCTTGGAACTTGTTTCGTTTCCTGCAACATCACTGACTATGCAGGTTATCAGGGATATTCGGTTGCGTATGCGGCACAAATACTTTCCGCTTCGCTGCACCGGGTTCATTTTAGATAGATTTTGATACTTGAACTGGTCGGTTATTTTCATAGTTCGCAAAAACAGGCTTCTACTATTCCAACTACCTATTCGGAAAACTTGAACCTTGTGCCATTTTCCCCAAGGTACTACAATACGTGCCTAACAGTTGTAGGCTATCCATATCTAGGGTTGTACATTATGACAAAACCACCTTCCTGTCCACCGTGTAACATGGTATATTACGATCACCAACGCTTGGTACATTTAACCCACATCTACTAGGTATCTACTTATGAAGACCACAAAGTTTGGTGAAATGGTATAAGAAACGGATGAACTGAAATAAAAAACAAAAAAAAAAAAAAACTCAAACTCTAATTTAGTCTGAAAACCTGTCAAACTTTGTCATTTAACTAGGCTTTGACACGTTGTTAACTGCAAATACTCACTTCAGAAAACCGCCCTTGATAAATAAAATACTGAGGTAAAATGCAATTATAAAATATACCAACCTACTTAGGAATAAATGACACAAAAATTTGTATCGGTATAACGTTGAATGGAGACCTTTCTAAGAGACCGCTGTAGCTTATAATCCTGGGAAACACGGATAAAGGTAGTATAATACCGACGTTAAAATAATTTTAATTGCCACCACTTAAGCCCACAATCGTCCTTCTAAATATTTATACCTGAGTAAGTCATTGAGTAGTCGAAGTTACAAGGGCACCGACAGGCCGCCTTGCGCGCCTTTTGACGGTCTGCAGCCTGCACTTTGACATTTAAAAAGCTATAACGCAAAAAAACGCAGTAACAAAAAATAATTTTCGACAATAACAATCGCCTGAGGCCGCCAGCAAAATCGGTCTGTTATTGCCCTAACAATAACTTGCAGTTGATTCAAGTACCATTTGAGCGAGAGTGTGATGTGGCTCGATGATTGTGGCTGCGGTATCGTTGCAGTGGTGCAACATCGGCAGCTGTCGTTGATTAAATGACGTATGACGTTCTAGATGAAGTGTGATGTGGCTCTGTTGAGCGTAGCTGCGGTGTGGTTGGTTGCAGTGAGAGTAAGAGTGGCGGCGACCGGCTGGCGACGCCGCGGATGTCGCTACTGGGCAAACCGCTCAGCTACCGCGCCACGCGACGCGACGCGCGCTACCGCCGCCTTCAGTCCAAGTTCTACAATTTTCTTGAACGGCCCCGAGGTGTTAAGGCTGTTCTTTATCATATGATCGTGTAAGTTCTACCGTGTGTTGAGCAACTTTCTTAAAGCGACCCAATGTCCAATTATTTTGTATAGGATTAAGCGTGAGATATTTTAAACTAATTTGATTAAGTATAATTTACAATATCATTTTTCTCAAATGAAGTCGTATTTAATGCCTTATTACTTTGAATAAAACTACCAATGCAATGAAGCACACTTTGTAGGAAAACTCACTAAATCATAAAGTTCGGATCGTTACAGACAATAAATTCAGGGTTCAATTGCCGGAAACAGCCTAATACCGATCAATGTTTTATTATCATCAATCAAACCTAAAACAAACGAATGACAGTGTCACGCGTTGTTTACACCGCGACACCGCACGTGACAGGTGAATGTCGCAAATGTATTTATTAGGTACTTAATCATTTTGCGTGCGGATATCCTCATGTGTGTTTTCCTCCCTGTGCCTGTTTTTCTTTGGCTGGACCGTTCCCCTTGGTATGGCTTCATGCGGAAACCGTCACCCTTGAGGAGCGCGCGTGGAATACGACCGCTGTCTGTTCGCACAGATTCCTCAAGTCTACCACCCACAGGCCCTATGACGGTCGGATATTACTGCGCGTCCTTTGGCGTCCGGTGGATCTTGTACGTATACGCAAACCTCCCTTAGGTTTTCTCCTCCCGTTCCCTTTCCTCTGCCTCCTTTGTGACCATCACTTCAAGAGGAGGTACCGCACGGTGTCCCACTACCACTCCTAACCTTGGTCTGAGGCGCTAAAGAGTGTCATTCTATCATAGTGATGGCGATGGTTAAAATGTCAAAATGTAAGAGATTCATGACGTGACATTTCGATAGAGCTTGTCATTCCTATATATTTTTAACCGACTTTCTGGCATCACTTTGGGCAATTTAAGTTCCTTACTGTAGAACGTAATCATTATGTAGTACAACTAAAGAGAGGTTTTTTTAAAGGTAAGTACAACCGACTTCCAAAAAACCCGCTACAAAGTGAAAAAAAACTTCAATTCGGAAGTCGGTGTTCCTAATTTCGTATCTTCGTTTTATGACACCGACTACCGAAATACAAGTTATTTTTCATTTTTTTGTGTGTTTTTGGTAATCGGTTGTGTCATTTTTTTTTTCAATCGCTGTTTTTGCTTTCGATGATGGAATGTCACTTGGCTAGAGCCTCTGGACCACGTTCTGAAACAAGAGATTATGTATTTATTATACATGCCCTTTTTTTTTTGTTGACGGAGAGTTACCTTCAAAATGCACCTGGACCTTTGGGGAAAAGATCAGGGAGTGTGTTTTACCTCCCAAAACCACCCCGGTGATCACCATCGACACTTGGAAACGCTACCTCTTAAAAGACCACTCCGGTACCCTATTACCCATGCCCTGAGTCTCTTTACACGCTGCCATTGTATATGTATTAAAACGGCGTGTGTTCACTTTACACAATGTTTATAATAAATATTTACAGTAAAATTTTAAACGTAACAAGATGTTGTTTATGCGTTTTCTAACAAACCAATATTTAATAAATTTTGAGTGGAACGAGTAAAGTCCACATATTTAAAGTTTTTTAATAGGTAAACATAATTTGAGGTGTATGGGTTAAGGCTAAATTGCGAAGTGGCCATCTAAACCTATACACCTTGACTTAACTTAGAGCACCATGAAATGGGTCGATTTTATAATATAAGGTTAGCAAGAGCACGGGCAAGAATGAGCATGGAGTTACAATATCTCCGAGATGTGGGTGTGGATTTTGTTTTTTAAAAAATAAGTCCATGCGGTCTTACGAGACACCTAAGCGTTTGCATAATTTATAATTATCTCATTTGTCTAAAAGTCAAAGGCATGTTCTATGACAGATGTGTAATGTGTTGAGCATAAAGAAGCATTAATGTCTATTCGCTAAAAATCCAGGTTGATGAGAAGTTATGACGTGATTTCTGACGTCACCATGACACACTCTGACGCATATACCTAGAATCCAGATACCCTATAAAACATTAACTTAGTACTTAAAACAGATATTTTATAAGCACCCGTTTTATATTTGAAGTGGAAGTTATTTGTGAAAGTTGTCCTTATTTTCAATTGGTTCAAGGTTTATTGTTACGGCCTCACATATTTACTCGTAGCAATATTTTGACCGTGGTAAAGCTTTGGCCCCTAAGGTGATGAGTATCGTTATACCTTTATTATACGACTCACTTTACACAATTAGCGATGGCGCAGTTCAAATTTGATAGAATATCCTGTCATACATTCTATAAACGCATGAACTGGATAATCAACATGAAACTATGACGTGAACAAAGCCATCAAATCTCAGTAGCTAATTTCAATGAGCATCTTTGCAGTTAGCTTTTAATAAAGGAAATTGTGTTTTAATTCGTTGGTGATAAGTCAGGCAATACGTATAACGGCAAGGTACGTAAAGATGATACTTAAATCATTCTTCAGCTGAAATTGCATTAAATGTTGTTTAAAATAACTCACGTTTAATTAATACCTAGGCATTTTTTTACTCTCGTAGATTTCCAGAAATACAGTTATGAGAACTAGTAACAGTTGTAACCCTGCCTTAATAATAGATTCGGCATCTTTCCATGTAATCAAATCCATGCAGTAACACACTACAGCTGCGAATTAAATCGTACGTCCGTAATCCCATTCGACAATCAACTAACATATTCAGTGTCGAAATTCGTTTACGTCAGATTCTGATAGGTTTACCAGCAATCTAGCGCTCTATATGTACCTACACAGGTAGGTAAGCTATACTATACCATTCACACTTGTATTAAAGTCATATTTTCTCTGTCCAGGTTTCTGATGGTGTTCATGTGTTTATCGCTGTCAGTTTTCTCAACAATCGAAGAGTACGAAGCAAAAGCAGGAATCGTCCTTTTCTATATGGAGACAGTAGTAGTAATTTGGTTCGCAATCGAATTCTTTTTAAGGTAAGTCAATTATTTAAACCACATTCAAACAGTATCTGCTATAAATGTGATATTAAATGTTACGTAGATTTCGAAATTTGGCTACGAAATCAAAGTCAAATCGCTCTGTAGCAAGTTCTCTTTCAATACTATAAACAGCGCACAAAGAGCTGCCAATCTCAAGTTTCAATTCCGCTATCGTTTTACAGCGGCTGTGGTTTGTTTGAGGAGATTCATACTGCAAACAACACTCTCATAGATAAGTTTGTGAGAGCTTCGCGCGTGAAGTAGGTAGGTAATTCGTCACTCAATGTAGACGGATTACTCTGCCTACAGTGGACTCCCAGTCCATTATTTTCTTTTGTTTTATTTATTTGATCTATCCATCAAGCGCAAGTGTAACACGGGTCAGCTGCAGAATGACAGTGACACGTCAATGAGCTCGATATACGTTCGATTTACTTTTCTATTCGACGAAAAGAAAAGTAATATTATGATAGTTATTAGTGTGTTCCAAATAAGTATCTAGGTACAGACGTGGTCTGGCCAGTTTCATTAAAATACAATTAGATATTAGATTCGATATGTAAAATAGCTATCGCAGTATTTGAAGCGATTGCCATCTGTAGTATTAAGCGGACAAAGGTGTTTTTGTTTAAGAAAAAATAATGTTTGATTTTTACATTAACATTAAAAAGATTTTAATAACTGTTGATAAATTATCTTAGCTCAAACAGCAGGCAATTTTATTATTTACACCATCGATTAGAGTAATTAAAATAAATGCACGTTTTTAGACGATGTAGGCCATATGCAGGCAGTACCTCATAGAAGCGCATAAGAAGTTAGATATGAGGCCTTAGTGCGAGTTTTTACTCACGCTCAATCGCGTTAACGTAAAAATCAATTTGTATTGAAACTGGATAAGCGCTGTCTGGTGACGGCAAGGTAAAACCTCTTTTTTTTGTATACATTTTGACATAAGAGATCGTTTACGTTCACGAGTGGGTACGTTAAAAACCTCGCACTAAGGCCTATGGTCGCACTAAATCAATTATATGATGTAGATACTAGCTTCTGCCAGCGGTTTCGGCCGCGTGAAAAGAGTTTCATCATCCCAAGGGAAAATTATACTGGGATAAACAGCCTATGTGCTATTCCAGACTATAATCTATCTCTGTGCCAAATTTCATCCAGACCCGTTCAGCCTTTCTAGCGTGGTTGAGTAACAAAAATACATCCACTAATCCACACACGCATCTATCCATACATTCACATTTAAAATATTAGTAAGATAATATAAAGTTTCGAACTTTAACTAAAGTACTATTCGCTATTGTTGGATTACCTATATTAAACTAAAAAAAACAGGATCTTCGCTTTTTTCGGATCATAAGTATACCAATAAACCACATCCTCATAAGAATAACATAAAAATGTAATAATGGTGTCACATTATTTATAGCTTATGAGGTGTTAGCATTTCCTTCTGTAAAAATATTTTTATTTCTCTAAATCCTCTTTTGTAAACGTGGATTTTTCCTATATATATATATATACATATATATGTTTGGAAACTAACTAGAGTTTCTGGTGCATATCGGCGATATTTAACGACGACATCTTTCACTAGTTTTATACCAATCATATCACATTTTAATTTATTATTCAACTTATCGACGATTTCGCTACGGACATCACTCGACCGCATCCGTTTCGTTCCATTAAGAGATGAAATAATAATGAAAAAATATTGAAATGTAAAAAAATACTCTTTACTAGTTACTCTATTAAAACTTAGATTAGATAATCGCTAATGTCAGGATATTTACTAAAGTATACACCTTTGTCCACTTTATGCTTCAATTAATTAATTATTTTAATACTAGCTTTTACCCGCGGCTTCGCTCGCAGTGAAGCCATTAAAAATATATATTTTTTTTTAATAAAATGTATCCTATGTTACTTCTAATTCCTCCAAGAATATATGTACAAAATTTCATGATGATTGGTTCAGTAGTTTTTGCGTGAAAGCGTAACAAACAAACTTACATTCACATTTATAATATTAGTATAGATTTCAACACGATGTTTCACTCGTCGATGTCCCCTCAGTCGTTAGGTATTTATTGCCAAAATTTTACTCATGTATTTTTTTATTTCAATAGACCTATGTTAACAGTGCGCTATGAAGGTGAAATTATTTACTGTAACTCGTATTCGGCAAACATCTCTCCGGGAAAAATTAGATGAAGTAAGCTGTCATTTCACAGCTTCAGGGCATTTTACCTAAGTTTTTACGGTTATTTTTTTACTGAACAGACCGGGTAATTGTAGCTTAAAAAGTGTGCACATTAATATTAAATATGTTGTGTCTATATAATTCTGATATTTTGTCTGTTTCTGTAGGTTATGGTCGTCAGGATGCAGGTCCCGGTATCAAGGCTCAATAGGTCGCCTCAAGTTTTTGAGGCGACCCTTTTGTATTATAGGTAAGTTAAATTCTTATTATGCAGCTTAATGTTAACGAAGGAAAAATCAAAACTTAGCCTACCTGAAATAAAAAATGTACTTAAGCCTAATAAACACAAAACCGGTTCATCAAAATAAAAAGTATCAGAAAAGCCAACAAAAGTCCAAAATATAAAATGTAAATGCTTCACAAGTATCATTTTGAGTCAATGATATGGACTGTCGAACCATTCATTGTAACGAGAAATCCTCCGGGAGTTCTCGATCACTGACACTCAGCGAGCTAGAGGCATTCAAATCAAAATATATACCTCAAGCTTGCGAGGTGCTGCTTTACATAATTAACATGACGGTTATTGACGCAGCACATTAAAATGTAGAGTTTATAGAAGCACCATTCATCAGTTTGTTGGCACCAGTCTAAAGTGCTCCAGTGGCGTGTAAAATGACAAACAATGCCCCAGACAAAACTTAACGTGACGGTATGAAATAAACAAACACGGCACACAAAGAACAAACAGTAGAAACACAATTTTCAACGACCTCCACGAATCGTCAAAGATACTGTCTAGAGAATGCCAAACAAATATCATAAAAGAAGGGAGTTGGAAAAAATGCCGTAGTTGTGCGTTCTATGTACTTTCATCTACAACATTTCCAAGTAAAAGTCACGTTTTGTCTATAAAGCGTGACGAAGTGACCCTATTTCAGGTGCGAGCAATCCGCTATGACCTTCGCATTTTCGGGTTGTGCTCCCTTGACACCAGTTTCGTGCGACCGCTTTGCGTTGCGCACTCTGGGGAGCCGGCCGCGCGAGACCGACTAGTGCCTGCCCGAACACAACACATAGCCGCACGATACACTGCGACGACCATAAAATGAACGCCGCCATCGTCCCCAATTATAAATTAATGTTGCACCAACAACATTCGCGTGAACCATTGCCGCTCGGTCCAAATATAAAATTAAAAACTTGATTTCTGTTGCAAAGCCAATTAACTAAGAATGAGCCTTTGATAAATTTATGGAGGCTTAATAGTCAATCTTAATATTATAAAAGGCGAAGCCACTTTACTCGAAAACTTGATAGGTTTTGGTACACGTAATGACGTAACCAATATTTAAAAAAATACTTTTGATGAGTTGCGATTGATCTTTTCTGTATTCCACCAATTTATTACTTGAGCAAAGGCGAAAAGGGTTAAAATGCTTTGTTTTCCTGAGGATACTCAATTTGTTACTAGGTACTCCTTTTTCCTTTTCCGTGCATACAAGTAGGTAGATACGAAGTGGGATACCTCCGGGTTCACTGTATTAAATATTAAAACATTCTGTGTAACTTTTATTTGTTTCTTTTCAGAGTTTAGTTTACGGTCGAGCTATAAAATGATTTAATCGATCTGGAAAGTACGAATATTATGAAAATGCAAATATTAAGTATTGTAGTGCCGCATTATTATTGACGTGGAGCTGGAGGGTAGCACTCCGCTAAAAAGCAAACGTAACTTATTTATTATGAGTGTTGAATACAGGCATTTGTACCACAGCTAACAACCGAACACTGGGGTCCATAGCAATGTTGCGACTCTTGGATCCTACAAGGTCTATACCCGCAAAACCGCGATACGCGGCAGCGGTAGCCAGGGGTTTGTTCTTTGAGATACTGGTTCCTGTCAAACAGGTGGAAGGTGGTACAATGGTGCACAACTTACCTTTGTCCTCGTAGGGGTCTCCTGGCTCGTTCAATCTCGTGGCCGGTCAAGGGTTATATGGGGAAAATATACATAATAACAAAGGACTGTGAGGGATAACCGACGTCTTCTGGACCGGAAAGCTCCCGCAGACAACCAGACGCGTTGTCGACACAAAGCACTTCGCTGCGCGCGAAATATACATACCAACAAATGCACGGGCGACCCACAATACCACTCGCGATTCGAGAGCGTAATTTCGAGTAGCGATAGGTTGATTATTTTAAAATTATCACAAAATCAAAGCAAGACCATCGCATTACGTCTCGCGCTTTCAATCACATTTTTACGAGTCAGTGTCAACTGTCAAATCTCGATGACAGCGAGTTGACACAGTGTTGCAACAAAATAACAAAAAGAGGAACGAAACGTTTGGTTACGAATAATGAGCCTGTAGTGACCGCTGCAGGGTAAAGGCCTCTTTCTCTTCAGTCCATTTTTCTCTGCCTTTAGCAGTACGAGCACAATCCGTACTTACTGTCCTTATTTTTGGGAAGAGATTGTATGTGGCTTTGATAGAGATACCCTAAAGATGTTCTGACTCCGTAACAAAAGGTCCTATGAGCAGAACGTTTATTATATAGGCCTACTTTAAAATATGTGTTTGGTGTTTCGGATTTGCGTGCAATTGTTGTTACGAAATGTGTGTTGGACTTAATACAGTAAAAGGTTCAGTAGTCAGGATGAATATTTATGCAGACACATAATTGATTACTTTCAAGTATTGATTGATTTAATCGACAGCATAGTTTTCATTGCACAATACTAGTATTTTTCCAAAAAAAATTGAAAAACATCGTTATATTAATTAGGGACTTATATCTCACCAAACATCTACTGATTTAAATAAGAGAATCACTCATAAACGCCATATTGGACAAACGGATAGGATGAAATTATAAGGCTAAGCTTTTGGCTGCGGAAGTTTAATTCAATTTTCAACAAAAATCGAAAAGTGAAAAATCTCAATAATAAAAACTTTTTAACAAAAAAACAAACCGACTTCCAAAACAAAGCACTAAAAAGCGAAAAATAACTTTCTTTTCCAAAGTCGGTGTCTTTTGTACCCATTGTTTTCCGTTATTCGGCCCCGATATCTGAAAAGATAGTTATTTTTCGCTTTGTAGTGTTTTGTTTTGGAAGTCGGTTTGATTTTTTGTTAAAAGTTTTTATTTTCCTCTTTTTAGTTTTGATAGGTACCTCCAATCAACATAAAAATCATTTATAGCCAAAGGACGACGACAGGGATACATTGTGTTATTTCGAAGTTCCAGTGGTCATGGTGGTCTTCTTCATCAGTTTCACTTCAACAAATAATACTTTCTGAGTGCAAATGATTGCATTATTGATGCAAATACCAAAATCGCTATATGTATGCCTATAATATTTAAGGAGTTCCCTCGATTTCTCTAAGATTCCATCATCAGATCCTGGTTTTCTTATCATGGTACCACCCTTGGGATATCTCCTTTCAAACAAAAAAAGAATCATCAAAATCGGTTCATAAGTTATCCGCGAACATATAAAAAAATATATATATACTCGTATATACCTACGGTCCAATTGAGAAACCTCCTACTTTTTGGGAAGTCGGTTAAAAAGCAAGATCATTCTTTTTAAGCATTTGTTTTGTAAAAATATAAATATACCGTGTAATTGTCAGGAAAAGTCATTATTACATGGGTCCTTTTCGGGCTAACAAATAAAAGTTAAACAAACGAACTTCTTTGCTTGTATGTAGGGTCACAATGTAACTAATCACGTTATATATTGGAGAATAACGTAAACGACGTTCCACCAAGCACGTAGTTTGATCTACACGAACAATCGGTAACTCTCACTGTATTTTTCCGTAGGTTTTATAACAAATTAACAACTCAATCCAAACCGCCATATTTTTCCTCGATCTCCTCCCTGATCCTCCTTGTTCGCGCCAAAAACTAGTGGTTAGTGTCATGTCAAGTTGACATCTGTCAGAGTCATTCAAAACCTTAACTCTCTTCAGAACGAAATCTTTAGAAGTGCCGACAAATAAATGTAATATTTTGCCATACTGACGTTGTTTGTCAACTGAAAACGTTAATTTAGACAAAATTTGCATTATTTTGTTAAATGTTTATACTAAATATTATATGTTCATGATTTATTTATTGTTTTCTCGTTATTATGTTGAATAACGTCATTAGATATGCGTGAGCATTAGTCATTGCACTCTTGGTTCCATGTTCCATTACGCACTTACCTTGGACTCGTGCTGCAATACTGCCTCGTGTGCAATGACAATCGCACACTTGCACCAAAACGTCCTACTGTTAACAAAACTAAGATAATTTAACTGCAGACATTTATAGATGTGACCACAATACTCGCATCTGTAGTGGTGCTGGGTATGGGGTCGTCGGGGCAGGTGTTCGCTGCGTCTGCCCTGCGAGGACTGAGATTCTTCCAGATCCTGCGCATGGTGCGCATGGACAGACGAGGCGGCACCTGGAAACTCCTCGGCTCTGTCGTCTACGCACATCGACAGGTAAGTGATAAAATCATCATAACAAATAGCTCACATTCATTCCCTCACCATAACGACAGGCCACAGAACACAAAGAGATAATAGAGTGACTCACTGAATAACAATGAATAAATACATCGCTTTGTCCAATAACACCGTGGATATAATAAAATTGTCTATCAATTGTACTCCCTTGAACGCAGATCTTTCTTATTTGATGTCATAATTTGAGAACGAGCGATGTCATTATATCACTAGACTAGTTGTCTCGGTTTTATTACGATGCTGGCTGGTGGCTGGTGGGGTGAACGCATTCTGAGTTGTGACTATACAAAAAGTTAATCAAGGTGTCTAAGTAGTACCTGTACGCTGAAGCCAAAAACTTAGAAACGTGTACTATACAAAAAATACAGCGAATGAATCTCTGCAAAAACATAAGAAAGTAGGTATAATATTTCTACAATTTGCTATAGGCAGACAAAGCTCTAGGTTTGATGGAAAACCACCCGCTGGGCACCAATTAGTACATGAAATCTAATAAAACTGATTCACTCTGATTTTTAGGCTACACTACACTTAAGTAAGTAACTCACTGCAAACTGTTTATTTATGTGCCAACCTACCCTTTCCGTAGGGTAGACAACGGAGAAATTTCTCAAGCTTTTTAAGATGAAGATATTTTTCTTTACAAAGGGATGAAAAAAAGAGTGTCGTAATCAACCCCGTCGGTTCGAACAACAACAAAAACATAAAATGAAATGTCAGCCGATATAGGGGATCTATAGAGCTATCCACTAAGGCACAAAACGTGTAGCTATTAAGTGACTGTAGTTATGTACGTGTGTAGGAGCAGTTCTTTGTGGTAGAAGAACGTGTTTCAAGAAATTTGCATAGCTAGGCCACGACCGACTGCGGAAAAACGAACGGAACCGTAATCTAGTCTACCGGCCGTACAATAGGTTACATTTATAACTTTCGCCGTGACGAAGGTAGGGCGAGCACACAGCCTCGACACATGTTGAGCGCAGGTTGCCGATACTAACATAAATAAAATACAACGGCAACATTTAAAGCTATTTCTGTATTATTATTTAACAAACGGGAACCCTTTTTGTTTGATTTTACCCAACTTTGCAGCTATGTTCCGATTTCAAAACAAAGAATAAATTAGTTACGAATTTAAAATTGTACATGAGTTATGCGTTCTACAATTTAAATGTTCATGAGATTATGAATTCACCGTCATATAATCTGCCCCAAAAACTGTGTACACTTTTGTGTATTTACGAGTGGGTCTCTTTTTAATTAATCTTCATTCTCCTCGTCCCGCTAGCCGGCAAATAGCGAGGACCGCTTTGAACCGACTGAATCCGGGAGAGCGCGGTCTCGTCCACTCCTGGAAAACAACAAAATAAAACTAGATTGTTATGCGCATAATCCATTTTACCTATTTCTATATATAATACGCAAAATAATTAGGTTTCGTATTCATTTTCGTTTTCACATTTAATTTTGTATTGTTGTTTGCAAAATTTCGTTGCTTCTTTATGCAAATCATCTTGAATTGGGTTGGTAAAGGAGCACTACCTATCACTGTGATCTTGTTCTTGTTGGAGCTGTATTTTTTCTTGCCTGTATATTTATATGTATTTATGTATATATTTTAGTATTTTAAGGTTTCCGTATGTAATGTTTTTATCTTGGTGTATAAATATACTTTATTGTACATAAATAAAAAATAAATACCTACAAGTATGTTCCTGGATTATTGATTAATGTTGCGAAATTACTAAGAAGAGAAATTTGGAAGAGAAAATTTATAATACAATAAATCCGATCCAAATTCGATCGTTTAAAATGTACCCGTGTCTCATTGAGAAGAAAGAGCATTAATCCGATGACACTATGTACTACGTATAGATTCGAGTTTCAGAAAACCTATTAGGTACCCACACGATTCTACAAAATGTAATAGATCCTTGTATCGTTAACGTTACATATTGTCACGTTGATCCATACCCCGTTGAATTCGCATGCTTGAGTGACAGGCAGCCAAAGCTATCGCTTACCCACAGCGAGGCCTTTCCCCTCAGCCGAATTTTACGACATGTTCCATTACGATAAGCGTCTGATATCATACATTCTAATTTTTCTATTACTCGCAGCTCCGTACGTTTAACAGCACTATCTATTCAATTACTTACATTTATGTATACTTACTGAATTTAGAAAACAAACTCTAAAAATAAACTTTATCACAGGCCCTAACAGCTTGGCTGTTGGCAGTTGGCACGGTCGTTTATCATAAAACTCTTGATTATTAGAGATTAACTTTGCTTAATTTATCGAAGTAGGCACTAACTAATTAAAAGCAGATTAATATCCGCGTAAAACGTCGAGCAAAAGTGTACACTCCTAACAATATACAGGGTGGAAAGTTTAAGCGTTAGCCGAACCGCGAATCAATTTTTGTGACACTATTCGCAAGAATAATCTTTAAGGATGAACATAAACATACCTGTAACTGCCATAAAAGTGTGCAAGTAGATTGCATGCCATTGTGGCATAATAACTTCGATTGGTGAATGTCAGTGTATCTTTCTAAAAACATTAATAAAATCTAAAAGTCTACTTAATTTAAATCGAGTAGTGGTTCTTTTATCATATTAATTTAAGAGATTAGATCAAGACAATAATATTCAAAATATATTCCCACATTAACCAAACTTTTACCAATATACTCGTATACTTTATATGCCTGATTTGTCCACGTTGTCGACCACTACTTAAAACGGTACTTATTCGTCTTAGAGAATTTAATTATTGAGAACTTACCTTTGATAAAATCGGCGGCGCGATCAAGTACGTTAAAATCTCACACAGGCCTTAAATATGAAGTGTGTACCATGACAACACCATTCCCGAACTACTTTACACGCACGATTAACGAACTGTTTTTCTATTCGTGAGTGATTGTAAATAGATTGCCGATTGGAGCACTTTTATGTGAATCTACGTAACAGATATTTAACGAGATACTAATGAGCTATGCTGCAGACCCTGGACATAAATAAACATAATGTTAGGAAAAGCATAAAAATGCCAACATGATTTTATTGCAGATATTCGATCGTAATAACGTACTTCACTAAAAGAATTTTGATACACATTAAATTTTTAACGTTTTTTCTGTGGTTCCATTACGAGAGTGGGTTAATACACTTAATGCATCTCGGTTGAGACACAGAATTGCACATGGATATTTCGGTAATTTGATTAATTTCATAGTCATGATATTTAACCAGTTATGTTGAGCAACGGACTACTTTCGGCTGAAATTATGTTGATACTCTATTAAAGAGCGCCCGGTTGGCGCAGTGGTTGAGCGATTGACTGCTGCGCTGCGTGTTGCGGGTTCGATTCCCGCACGGAACAAATATTTGTATGACCTACAGATAGTTGTTCCGGCTCTGGGTGTTGAGTATGTGAGTTTATATGTTTGTAAACGCACCCACGATACAGGAAGAAATTCCTAGTTTTGAACAAAGTTTAAAAAAAAAAGTATATCAAATCCATATTTTACATAACATTACTTATATAGCTCGTGGCTAAATAATAACAGCTGCACTGGTCGATCATCAAGGTTAAGCAACGTTTGACGAGGTCGGTCCGTGGATGGGTGACCATTTCAACATACCGAGTTTCCTCAGTGCCTCGGAAAGCACGTTAAGACGTTCGTCCCGGCTGTCATTTGAAGATCTTTGACAGTCTTTACGGGTAGTCAGAAGCCTGATATCTGACACCAGTCTAGTCAAGAGCCGGGTATCGTGTTACCCAGTTACTGGGTTGTGGAGGTCAGATAGGCAGTCGCTCCATGTAAAATACTGGTACTCTGTTGAATCCGGTACGACTGGAAGCCGACCCCAATATAGTTGGGAAAAGGCTAGGCAGATTGATTGATTTCTTATATAAATATAAACAATCGTCTTTTCCCCATGGAGGTAGGCAGAAACTACATGACGCCACCTGCAATGATTTCTCTTGCTTCTTAGATCTTCCTTCGTTTACGCGCATACATTTGGTCATATACTCACGCCGGTTATGAGTACTACTCATAAATCTTCTAAGTCATAACTCTGTAAAATAACAAACGCGTAGTAAGAAAGCTTTTGCAGAAAGAAATAAAGAGTTCCAATTTGTCAGTTTCCACAGAGCTTACCTAGTAATTTTGCGACGGAAACTCTGTCTATAATGATAATAAATTAATAGACATTATTTTCCCCACCTATGTCTGTGATGGGTCTGATTCTACAAATAACTTTGCTATTATTAAATTTGAATAGCACAGTCGTAAAAACTATACTAAAGTTGTAAAAAAATAAAAGGCCCGTTTTGACAGCTATAAAAAAACATAATAATCATTAAACTTGATGCTTGCGAATTATACTCGTTGTTATAGTGTATGGATAACATAGTAATTAATTAGGATTATGAATTTGATTTTTCAATTTCTTACGTAGAAAGTTATCGCGGCATGTAAAATGAGAAACGTCAACGGACTTCTTAGATTGTGACGGCTTTACACGAATGATGCATATCGCTGTGTCATGAAATAATAAAATTGCCAATAATATAAAATACTAGCTTCTACTAGCGCGGCTGCCCTCGCCTGAATGTTGTAAAAAATCCCACGGAAACCTACTCCCGGTATAAAAAGTCCTTCTTTATGTAAAAATTCTTCAATATTGGTTAAGCAGTTGAGACGGGAAAATGCAACAGACAACCAGACTAACTTTCGCATATGAATGAATTTTGGACCTTGAACAAATTCCTATTTTTCTATATAGTGTTATGAATATGAACCTATGTCTCTGATGGGTCTAATTCTACGAATAACATTGCTATTATTACATTTCAATGGCACAGGCGTAAAAACGTCATTCCACTACATACTACACGAATAACGCATGTCGCTGTGACGTCAGCGTGCGCGTAGTAAAACTCGTGGAGCCGTGGAAAACTCATTAATCGATACCCACAACGTTAGGAGACCAGTGTATGACATACATACATACATAACATCATGCCGGTATTCCTCGAAGGGTTAGGCTGAGCTGTATCTAACAGTACACCTACCAAAGAGAATATGGTTATATCGTCGTTGACACCTACATTTCGCCAATACCATGTTATATAGGACGAGCTTATTGCCGTCAACCGGACACAAATCCAGACTACGGACTACTACTGAGAAATTCCAGATGTAATAACCCAATAACACCTTGCCCAAACCGTGAGTCACACACAGGATACTAGTGTGCACTAGTGCATGAATATATATTTTCGCGAGAGCAGTAGTGGCCCAGTGGTAACGGCCCCGACTAACGTGTCGTAGGTCGTGGATCCGAAGCCAGGCAGACACTTTACTATGTGTAAATTATTTCATCACCACTGCTCTCAAAACGGTGAAGGAAAACATCGTGAGGAAACCGGAATGTCCTAGAACCAAAAATTCCAAGACATGTGACATCTAACAAAACGCATTGGGCCCGCGTGGTGGATTACGGACCATTCCCTCTCACAGAGAGAAGGTCTGTGTCCTAGCAGTGGGAACATGAAAAGGCTGATGAAGATGATGATGATATATTTTTACTAACATATATACAATTGAATATTCTAAAATAAAAACAAATCTTTATACAAATACAAAAGGGAGACGGAAAAGAGCTCATTGTGCATCAAAAAATTCGACCACATCGATGTCAATGGGAAACGTGCCCAAAACGCTGGCAGCATTGCCACGTTGGATGGCAATGCTTATTCTCTGGCCGAAGAAAAGGCCCTCTGGTCACGCGAAGAGTCGACGAACTTTGTGCTAATTTCTCGAAAAACTCCATGCGCACTCGGACCCCATGGACCTAATGTTTCAATTCCAAACGGCTCAAACATATAACTTCCAATAAGGTTGTTATATTTGCGCCGTTTGAGGTTTTCTGCACCGGCAGCAGCCGCCCCAGCACAGCCCGCCGTGCTAAGAAGATGGGATTGCACAAGGGTGTCGACACATGTTGCATTCCACACCAAAGGCCTACCTACCTTCCAAGGCATTATGGTCATCCCGTCTGGTCTCTTCCTTTTTTTTTTTTTTTATTGTAAATAGGCTCGCGCTTGACCACTATCTCACCTGATGGTAAGCGATGATGTGGTCGACGGTGAAGCACGCTTGCCTAGAAGTAACCCATTCACTCTTGACTTAAAGACCCCTAGATTGTAGCTATCGGGAAATACAGACTCCGGCAGGGAATTCCACTCCTTAGCTGTACGCATAATAAAAGTATCCCCAAAACGTTTTGTGCGTATGGGTGGGATGTCCACCATATACCGATGACGCATCGCCGTGCGTCTGGTTGTCCGATGATGGAACGGGCTGGGCGGAATTAAATCATGCAGTTCCATGATATATTTTTGAAAAAAAAAAATCTGTCCTTTGGAACTACACATATATATTTATTTTTAGTAAACATAATGAATGTAAGTATGTATATAAAGAAGCACCACGCGCGATTCCCATGAGAACATACTATTTCCGCCTCATACATATTCATGTATATTTCATAGATCAACAGCGCGCGGCAGTTGCAAGTCTACCTTTTAAAAGTTCATTAATATTATATTCTCATTGCTTACTTGCACTAGTTGTATGTTGTTAGGTTGTTAGGTTTTCATTAATATTGATGGATGGGTGCATTTAGACAGAATTTAACGAATATTGTAAATGCGAAAGTTTGGATGTCTGGATGTATGTTTGTTAATCAATCACGCCAGAACGGCTGAACGATCTGGGTGAAATTTGGCACAGAGATAGATTGTAGTCTGGAATAGCACATAACACTTTTCACGCGGGCGAAGCCGCTGGCAGAAGCTAGTCTTTAGGCTTTCCTTAGAGTGCAAAACTTCGGAATCCTATTATTTATCTACTAAGAATATATGAGGTCTGACCGCCTGTGTCAGGGTTGTATCCATTTACCGTAATAGGTATTCAGTTATTGTTTTAAACCAAATACGTTTCATTATGATCTGTGTCATCCAAATAATAATACTCAATGGTGCACTAGTTCGACTCGAACTTGATCGGTTTTTCTTTATTTATTATAGGTATTTTCATTACTAATAGATACTTCTCAATTTAAAATAGTGTCGCAACTGAATGTTAAATAAATGTTAAATATTTGGACTACGCTTTACAAACATTTATGTCTGCTGAAGGTAAGCGCACCGTCACAATCACCGAAAGCTAAAATCCCTAAAATTTGTTTAAGGAAGAATTTTAATGTCCCAAATCTGATTTAATCTGTACTCTATAGCAGAAGTCACCAATTATTTTCATTTACGGTCCGAAAAATAATATGAACGTCGTGGTCCGTAAGGTTTATACTCCATTTTTACATCGTTTAGTTTATTTACTAAATACCAAGACTTTTTCCAAATATTAATGTGGAAAATATATTTTTTTGCCTTGAACTATCCGTCCAAAGTTTGGACTAAATTTGCGGGTTATTGTCAGATGTTCGTCGGAAAGTTACTGCGGAATTTTATTGTACTGATTAATTGAGGTCCACAGAAAATATTCGAATCCGGACCTCGGTCCGCCATTTGGTGAACCCTGCTCTATAGTATAGAACGTAAAACATAAATTAATCTAGTCGTGGACCATGAATATTATTTTATTAAGTTTTTAGGCGCTTTAACTTTGGGCGGTTGTAGCTGCACTGTGGCTTACGTACCGCCGTGAGTTCGCGAGACCCGCGACTGACCGTAGCGCGCCGTATTGCTAAACACATTAGACGCAGAGTCCAGCCGCCCTGCAAGGCAGTAATAAGGATAGGGTATTTCAATCGATCCTTGCAATAAGATTTTTCGAAAATATTAAATAAACAAAGCCCTGCTGCAAAAATTACAAATAAAAGTATCAAAAAAGATAACATATCATACAAGAGGTCGGGTTTTTAGATATTTTTATTATTTCCTACACTTAAGCGATTTCCAGCCCTTTATTTTCAGAACATAGTCATGGCGACCGCAACCTTGTTTTCTTTTTTGGCAATCCATCTCGCTAAATCATGCATTAGAGTACAGGGCACGTTCTGATTGATGCAAATGAGGTGATGTGTGTGGTTATTTTGTCATGTTTTTTAAATAATATGATTTGTGAAAAACATATAAATATCTATAGATAATGGACAAGTTATACGCTTTAAAGTTATTCTTCTATCCTTGCCACTAATATACTGAATGGTGTCACTACAGCGTTACTTGAGTGTCATGACAAATGAATACTGTTCTGCCTCTGTTTATTAAATATATTTAATAGATTTTGATTAATAAATATATTTAATAAAAAATATGATAATTTTTGTACTGTCTTATTATTTTGTGCTCTGAATGTTACGCTTTATGATATTTAATTTAATATAATAATAAATACTCTGTCGTTTGCACGACAATTAATACGACAAATGTCACGGCATTACATAGACCTACAAAAGAATGTTTAAAAGAAAGTCGAAAAGTTCAGCGTGAAGCCGGAATGACGGTAAAAAGAAGAATCATGTAAATTAAGTTCCCGTTCTCTTTTATTTACGTGATACGAATATTTTTCCTGTCCCAAAATTATCCCCTTGCGAGATGATATTTAACCGAAGACGTTAAAGCCGAAATGTTTCGCAGAAAAAGTTTCTTTCATTCACTGGATGAACACTTTCTAAATATTGGGCTGTTTACTCCGTCCACAAACTCAAAAGAAAAGTACTGTATTGTGAACGCTGAAGAAAAGAATGAAAGAATAAAAAACCTTTTTACCAAAAAATACTACCGACTTTTTTTGGAAGTCGGTGTCTTTCGTAGGTACCATTTTTTGCGTTATGGACACCGAATTCCAAAAATAAAGTTATTTTTCACTTTGTTGTTTTCTTATTTGGAAGTCGGTAGTAGTTTTTTGTAAAAAGGTTTCTTATTTTTCACTTTTTAGTTGTATCTACCTAATAGGCAAGTTGTTTAGTAAGTTATTTATTTATTTAATACTTCATGCACAAAAATGTACAGGGTTACCTTAACGCCAGAATAGATAACCCGAATATCATGAAACTTGAACATAACCGGTGAAATGAGAGATCTGCGTACCCCTTAAGAGCGTACTGGCACGTATAATTTATATATTGTCATAAAAACTGACATGACAATACATAAATAATGCTTAAACTAAACCCTTATCGATGGTATTAGTAGTAATAGGGTGCCAAAAATAACTTGTTCAATAAGTTATATTTTGGCAAACGCAGTAAGATTTTTTTTTGTTGATAGGCTTGCGCTTGACTACTATCTCACCTTATGGTAAGCGATGATGTGGTCGACGATGAAGCACTCTTGCCTAGAAGTAACCTATTCACGCTTGACTTGAAGACTCCCAGGTTGTAGCTATCAGGAAATACAGACTCCAGCAGGGAATGCCAATCCTTTGCTGTACGCATAATAAAAGTATTCCAAAAAAAAATGGTGCATATGGGTGGGATGTCCACCATGTACCTATGACGCATCGCCGTACGTCTTGTAGTCCGATGATGGAACGGGCTAGGAGGAAGGAGAGTTGTACGCTCTCTCAATATTACTCTAGCAACTAAAATGACAAGTTGCACAACTTTTTCCATTTCTTTCTCAAAACTTTATATGCGACGAATATTGTAGTATTCGTAAATAAAGTACGCAATGAATATTAATATATCTATATATAACTGAACATAAGCTTTGAACTCGATATCAGCTTATAACGTAAAATAAACAAAATACATTCAACTTACATTAAAGGGTTAATGGCTAAATAATATATTTTTGGCTACCAGGTACATTTATAAAAAGATATTGGAAATGTGAAACAAAATGACGACGATATATTGGGTCACACAAAATTTCAACTCCTGAAGTTTGAAGCGCTTTATCTTTATCAATTTTTATTGATTTGATAAAGCAAAAAATGCGCCACCAATATTGTTTGATAATGTCACTGTTGAAATACAAAGATTATCGTTTTTAGGGTTCTATAGTCAACAAGAAACCCTAATAGGCCATGTCTGAATATCCGTCCGTCTGCAGCTTAGGTCAGAGATTCTTAGTACTAGAAAGCTTTTATTTGGCATGGATAATTGGATATACATATTAATCACGCTGATAAAGTGGTAAAATAATATCATGTTTTTTTTTTGTATTCTGGCTGTTTGGTGGGGCTGATTTTTTTCTTTCATATGGTGTGGTGTATCGTTGGGTAGGCCATTCAAAAATATGTATAGCTGGTCTGTGTAATCCATTTCTCGATTCAGGGATCCGTTTGCGTAAAATTAAGCTTTGAATTACAAATTTTTGTTAGAGTCAAGTGTCCCCATAATCGGCCAACGCGTTTGGTCTCTATAACGCCACATATGTACAAACATACATACATAGACTGATAAACACATTGCCCTCTTTCGGCATTCTGGTAAAAAAAACACGGCAGTAGTATACATAACGAAATTAGAAAGAAAACAATCACAGCTAAGTAGGCTTTAAAAGTTTACGAGTAATAGTCGAGCAACTTATAAAATGTACTTGGAAATGTAAAACAAAATCTTTTCGTTAGAGCAATGTTTCCGCGCTTTCATTATTTATCTAATTATGTTGGTAAATGTAGCTGTTTGTACGGAACCCTCGGTGCGCGAGTCCGACTCGCACTTAGCTGGTTTTTCTACCCAGGAATTATCTCTATTAAAAGCAGAAAAAACTCCACGCATCCATGCGGTCGGTGTTCGTAGCAGCCGCTCGCTGCGCTCGTGGTAGTCGTAGCGGGCTACGGTCGTAGCAAGCACGGCGTAGAGGCCTCGTAGTACATCGACGTAATACTCGTAATAACATTCAAAATAAAAATAAAATTATTTCAATTAGACCATTTAAAGGTAATTTTGAATAGTCAGAAGCTAGTTGTATTTAATTATATTTGCAGTTTTCCAATAACTACGATAACATAGAGTATTTATAAAATTTCGGATAATTTAACAAACACGTTTGTTATATAATACTTACCTCTCGAAATGACGTAATAAAAATCCAGGCTGGCCAGAGCTACCCGGTGGAGGTAATTAAAGTGGTGTATAAAGCCTTGCAAGCCTTGCTGAGTAAGCATTGCCGCGTCCGCTGGCAATTTCCTCCGTCCAAGTAGTATGTTGTGTAGCTACCTACTATACGAAGTAACGACGGCTACGGGGCTCAATATCCTCTCACAATCACTACAGGTTAAAGTTGCATATTCACAATGCAAAGCAAATAAACCGGAGCCACCGGCTTTCCTCGCTGCTCCTACAATATTGACTTTAGGAGCTTCGTTCTAAAGTAAACACAAACGCTAGCATCTCGTTTCAATGCAGCCGGGTGCTAATTTAACATCTAATATGAGCTTTAAAATGGGCGATTTTTATTCTTGGCTTACGTCGTGAATAGTTTATACGTGTGGAGCTGCCTGCCACGGGCCGCGGGGACTACTACGATCCTACTATAATTTACTTTAAGTAATTTCAGTCACAAAATTTCGCCTTTCTGAGTTTATAGCCATAGAACCTCAACCTCTAGAGGTGCGCGGTCAGGAAATGAATACCTACAAATACTTGGTTTTGTTTCCAATTTTGTTTTCATCATAAAATTGACTTACTATATCTCTATAAAATCTTCTGACTACATTTTATTACTTTTGCGGAAAATATGGCCAACAACAATATTACATCACAAACTTGCCTAGTCAGCGTACGTAGCGGCGATGAAAATTTATAACAGCCATGTCAGATTAATGAACAAAAGCTTTTGTTATTTAAGATTTACTAAGTTGGTCAACATTTTTACTCGGTCTATTGTGACTAATATCTTGTCACGAGCAGCACTTTGTGCTTGTTTTGTAAATTAAGCGGCTGGGTTTTATGCAACAAAATTGTAGAAAAACAAATGGAATGCGGTATTAAGAAGAGTAATAAATAAACAAATAACCTAATTTAAACTCTTATAAATTTTGTTGTAAAAAACCTTTTTTTTATACAACAAAATAGTACAACCATGGAGTTAAGTAGACAAACAGTAAATAAGAAATAAAGATAATATGTGAAACGATCAAATAACAGAGGAAAGGTCGATATGCTTGGTATTTAGAATTCCTCACTTTTCGTATCGCTCCCAACATCGGCAGCACAATGGCACATTCCTTGGGTACATATTTTACGTGCTCCAGAATTTCTTCTCAGACGTGCTTTCTCGTAATGTTTCCTTTGCCGAAGAACAAGTGATAAATATTCTGTATGTACCTACGTATGTGTTGGTTTCTGCTAAAACGTCCACTTTCAAGCTAGATAATAGTGTGCGATCTAGAGATCTAATCAGAATACTCGTACACTATGCAGGTAATGGTTCCGAACGGAGGCAGGAAAGTTCAACTAAGATTTTGTACTGCATGTAATATTAATGAAAACGTTTTCACAACCTCGGATCCTCGAAAATGTACAATAGATTGCCACTCTCAGCGGACTTTTAAAGCTTAATCCTGAAACATTGATGATCTTTCGCCCTGTTGGAGATTTACAAACTTGAGAAGCGAATTTATCAAAAAACAACGATACCCCTACTTAAAATCCAGTAGATAAGAGGTGCTATGAGTTTACAATAAACCTTGATATTAAAGTTTACGTTTTCACAAGACAAAATCAGAAGAAAATAATTTGATGGAGATCTCAGTTCAAGAACCCTTTATTGGGTATCGATGCTTTCAGCTAAGTGGTCATCCAATTTTAAACTAAAATAAATTCAAGTGAGTTGTTAAAATCATTGGCACAATGGTATCTATAAGTTAGCGAGTGGAATGGAATCTATGACCCGTGACCTTTGCGAGGAACGTGAACGTCTGCGAACGAGAGGCATTGCTACGAAGCTACGACGCTACGGCGAACTCTGCTACGTCACGGTACGCTACTTCAATTAAACTTTACTGTCGTCCTCTTGAAAACGTAACAAAATAATTTAAGACTTGCTATTTGTAACTCCGGGCTATATAGTGCGAGTTTTTAAAAGTACTCGCAAACGTCAATTTGTATCGAAACTGAATAAGAGCCATCTGGTAACAATAATGGAAAGCCCTTTTTTTGTAAACAAATTGACTTATGTGAACGTTTACATTAACGCGATCGGGTGAGTATAAAAACTCGCACTCAGCCCTCTGATTCTGAACGTTCAGACATTATTCCAATTGTAATAGTACATTTTTGTTCCAGGAATTAATAACTACATTATACATCGGGTTCCTCGGGCTGATATTCGCCTCGTTTTTGGTGTACTTAGCTGAGAAAGACGTCGCAGACACAAAGTTCAAAAATTTCGCCGAAGCGTTGTGGTGGGGTGTCGTAAGTGTTTCATAAATATTTTCATCAAAGGAACTCTAATATTAGATTGTAAATATTTTGAAAATCCTTTGAATCTTTTTTGTTGTTTCATGTTATTATTGTAGTAATTTTAAAGTTTCTTTTTCAAAGTCTAGTGCGATGCATGAACGGTTATTTCAACGATCACATTTTGAGGATGTCCTTTTCAAAGTTTTCGGGTCAAAATTTAAACAAAAATTGGAGGGTGACATAAAAAAAATGCAATTTTCACAGTTAAAAGTGATAATTTCTTTTCGTTTAAATTCGTCAAATTCTAAATAAGAACTGTCAATAATAAGCACTCTGTCGATTTTGCTTACATGTACTGCCATATTTATAAAAAAAAAAAAACATAGTGATTAGTAGATTATATTATTAATTATTATTTTCTATGGAGAAAAAGAATCTATTAATCAGTGTTTAAACTAACCATATAATTAAATATGTCGTTTCAATTGATTTTATGTTAGATAAGTAAAAAAACCGAAGAATCATGTGCATTTTCACAACCTATGACATAATAATTATATCTACTTATCTACAGTAGGTATATGTGTATGGCAATGCATTAAGATGTTGTAATGCTGTAGATCACGCTGTGCACGGTGGGGTACGGCGACATGGTCCCGCAGACCTGGCAGGGCAAGTTCATCGCGTCCTTCTGCGCGCTGCTGGGGATCTCCTTCTTCGCGCTGCCCGCCGTGAGAACCACTTACACTATTATTCAATTAACTGCCTTTTCATGATGCTAAGGAATATTTTTATTTTATTTCATTTATTCAACACAAAAACACAGAAATAGATACAAATACAGTAGGACAGTTTATGTACGAAGGCGACCTTCATCTATAATTGGGTTCTCTAACAGCAATCCTCAGTGCCATAGACAGATTTGCATATAAGGACAGTATAATTCTTTCTAAAATATTCTTCGCATTTATTGGTTTTCTTCAAAGTATACCGGGTAGGCCTAAAATCGTGGATCAAATTGCCCAGAATGTATGAAAAACATCAAATGTCACTAGCATGTTTTGGAATTTCCTGTGTATCTTATCGTCTTGTTTATAAAAAAATCTCTAATGAGTTCACCAGTTGAACCGATTAGCAGATTCTAAATTCAATCACATTTTTTTATAAATATGTCGAAGCTTAGCGAATGATAAACAAATTTTGTATTCAATTTCTCTATAAAATAAACAGTCATTTTTTAAAGAGTGTTGAGATTGTTATAAATAAGAGTGCAGATGTTCAATTTTATTAGAGACTAGCTGTTGCCCGCAACTTCGTCTGCGTAGCATTAGTAATTCGAATCGCTTATTTTTTATATCGCGGCATAATATTGTAGGTTTTCCATATAAACTTCTACCCCTCTTTCCACCCCCTTAAGTATGATTGCCGGGATAAAAACTATCTTATGTCCTGCCCAGGGCCTCAAAATATTTCCGAACCAAATTGCATCTAAATCGGTGCAGTGGTTTCAGAGTGAAAAGATAGACAGAGAGTCAGACAGAGTTACTTTCACATTTGTAATATTAACTCCGCCCGCGACTTTGTTCGCGTGATTTCGTATTTTATACCTCCTACAGATGACTTTCCTATGTGAAGTTAGTGAAGGCAACCAAAACTAAGCTGTTATTAAACCAAATAAAAATGGGATTTCGTAGAGTTCTACGGTATATAGGTTTGGGACGATTCGTTATTTGACTTAAAGAATAATAAATTTTAGGTTACCAGCACAAAGTAAAATCCACCCCTAAAAACTTAATAACCCCTTTTTGCCCCATTGAGGGTTGAGTTTTTAACAACCCAAATATGTAACTTATTCACTCATTTCTTCTCTTTTTAATTTTTCATTTATGTTAGTTAGATTGCTCAGTAAGATTCCTCAAAAAATCTTAACACTGCTTACCCCTATCAAGGTAGTTTTAAAAAACGTATTATGTCAATTTTGAATATTTACTTTATCCCCAAGGAATGAGAATTTGCAAACAAACAAATACTTAAAGGTTGACAGTTCTGGAGTGGCGACTGCGTACCGGGAAAGGCAAAGTAGGAAGCCCGACGGCGACGCTTGGAAAAGGCCTATGTCCAGCAGTAGACGTTTTTGGCTGAAATAATGATGATGGTGAAAGGTTGATTTTCCGAAAATTCCTTCTTCGTGCTCCCCTAGATCCCTACATCAAAAACGAAACCTTGTCCAGTAAGATTCTTAGCAGTTTGTTGAGAATCTTACTGGACAAGGTTTCGTTTCGTTTCGTATTACAGGATAGTTTCGAAAAAATTATAATTACAACATTTTATTGTTTACTTAGGTTGATTTACGTCAACTTACAAGTTTATTACCCAAAAAATAAGATTATTCAAAAAAAACAAATCGTCTTTTGGGGGTAGTTTTGAAAATCTAATAATAACATCCTTTATTATTTATTTAGGTTAGTATTTGTGCAAGGTTTCAAGTTTAGTAACCCATGAAATAAGATTCTTCCATACAAACTTCATCACCCCCTACATTGACGTGAGGGGATAATTTCAAAAAACTAATAGTGTTAATCTTTATCATTTACTTAGATTACTATTTGTGCCAAGTTTCAAGAATATTAGCAGAAGGAATAAGATTTTTCAAACAAAACTTTTCCGCTCTTTTTCACCCCCTTAGGGGTAGAATTTCGGTAAATCCTTTCTTATCGAATGCCTACGTCATACAAAGAACACACCCTCCAAGTTTCAGGTCTCTACGATCAGCGGTTTAGGCTGTGCGTTGATCCGTCAGTCAGTCATTCAGGACAAAGCATTTTATATGTATAGATTTTGAATTTAGAATCCACTAATCTGTTGGTAAACAGGGGTTTGACCTGACCTTGCTCTTAGAGCAAGGTTATTTTGAGTGTGCGTAAGGGATTGATATATATGGCTTGTAAATATATGTCCCTTTTTTAAAGTCAAACTATGATAGTTTTGACACGTCAGGGTACGGGGGTAGTGCTGACATTTTTATAAATAAGGCTGTTAGTCGTTTGATGTAATCGATAAAGCTGTGTATTACGAACAGGGCATACTGGGCTCTGGATTTGCGCTCAAAGTTCAGCAGCAGCAGCGTCAGAAGCACATGATCCGTCGCCGGCAGCCAGCTGCCACGCTCATCCAGGCGCTTTGGCGGTGCTACGCCGCCGACGAGCACTCCATGAGCATAGCCACGTGGAAGATACACCAAGTACCTCTTCCCAGCCCACAAGCCAGGTAACTGTTTACGCATGGGTACCAATAGTCAACGTTAATAGCTTTTCAGAGCACTCAAACACATTTCCACGAAGGTAATTACTTTAACTTTTTCCTTATCAATAATAAACTCTGCAATCAAAAGTTTTCATAGGTACTTAAGTGAAGTAGCAACGTAAACAGTGAAAATACAGTGGTTATTCTGTATTTATTCGACGTTACCATAAATTAAAGCCAGAAATTCAAGTGCACGCTCCCACTTACCCTAAAACGTGATAGGGACAAGTGAGCAGCGAGAAGTGCCCGACCGAAGCTTCGGTTTTGGCTACCCTCGGCCAAACCTTCGAGGTCAAAAAGGCCGAAGTTTTGACCGAAGCCGAAGGTTGCAAGTGTCATGCGCCGAAATTGACATAATTTTCAACTGTTATTATTTTTGACAATTTGCGGTAATAAGCTTTTTCTATGCAGTCCGTTTTGCAACTTTTAAAAATTACTATTATATTTGTTTTGCGCCAGTCTTGAACTGAGTTTCTTAGGGTTATCAGACCATTGGCTTAACCGATTAATCGGCACTGGCAACGAGTGACTCGTGTGTATATTTGCCAGCCGCGTGATGAGCGCGTCGTTCAAGAACAACGCGTCGTTTGTGTCGCGCCTGCCCACCATCCGGCGTCACAAGAGCACCTCGCTGCACTCTCCGGCGCCGCACTCCAAGCCCGCGCACCGCTACGACGTCAATGCCAGCGCTGAAAATCTTGGTAAGATCATTCATGTCGTATTCATTATTCTCACTATCTTCTTTAAACTTTTAATCAACCTAACATACCTACATTTTAAGCAATGACGATGACTCCAAATTCTACAAATTATTCTAAAATGACCTTCTACTATTATATCTAGGTACATTTAAACATACCTACATGATCATAATCGCGATAAACATAACCTTTTTTTTCACTCCATAAATGTACAACACGGGAAAACCTGACCAGGCACCGCACGATCTCACTCATTTTCATTAGAATCAACACAGCATGGATGATTATATATCATAAGAATATAAGTTAGTGACAAAAATAAATGATAGCTATTAATGCAGACATTGTTCAGATGGCTTAAACAAGATTATACAATTACCAACAAGAATCCAATTGGCTATACCCATGAGACAATAAACAATACGAAAGAAAACAAAAGAAGAGGGAATTGAACAACAAAAGACAACGCATCGGCTAATAAATAAAGCGAGCAGATCGCTCTATGAGACAAGTTGGGAATGAAAATCAATTGAATACATAAAACGTTCGCTGCCACATTCATCATGTACATACTACAAGCCATTAACGTGGTGCACTCGATTCGCAACCTTTTTCAATTGCTAACACAACAAAAAGGACAAATATTCATCAACACTCTGTAGATTGACGAGCCGTTTTAATTAGCGCACTGTTGTGCAGTGTGTGTGACATGTGAAGAGTTCCGTGGAATGGAGTGTGATGTCATTTATTGCCCTGTTCCGTAGATAATCATACGTCGGGAGGGGACCGTGCGTGTTGTCTACTACATTGTTGGAAAAGCTGCTTTAAAGGTTCTGTTATAAATATTTTAGACGGCACTATGGCATGACAATATTACAGTCGATAAACTTCCGCTGCGTTTCTTGTTGATTCTTATTAGTAAATACTTTCCAGAATAATGTGAATACACAAAAAGCGAAAATGTTGACGTAGCTTTCAGCCCGGACTAATGCCAACCTTCCGGCGATAATGGCTACGTCTCTTAGCTCCAGACACGATTGCTGACATCCTACTTACCTTCTACTTCTTTCTATTATTTTTCACTTTTTTTGGAATCAAACTGCACCCGCGTAGATTAAAATATCGCTTCGAAAACTTTACAGTACTTACTTGTACTCGTATCGCCATCAGAAGCTTTATATACCTACATTTGACGGAGTGGCTTCTAAATAACAATTGCTTCCGCGTATTAACTGCTAAAGTTATAGAGATGAGAATATGAAATGTTAATTTCGTTATTTCTACGACTGCAAGACTTGCGATCATTTAGCATCATAGCTCGCGGTTCACACAATGAATTTCCAGATTATACAAGCGACCTCATGTTACTGGAATGGCTTCCTTAAGAGCTTGTAATTTTTAAGTTCGGTTACGTATCTTAAATAAATAATAACTAAGTATTTACACTGCTTTGCATTTTTTATTATGCATGCCAGATAGTTCATAGGAATCCTGTAAAATATTTATAGGTATTTTATCATCACAATATTTTAAGTATTTGGGTGATGATCGTATAAGACTTTCATAATAGGTTATAAAACATGGGACAACAATTTCTTGACAGATTATTAAGTGTAGGCAAATTGCAGAATTCTTTCTGCCGACATCCGCCTGTCTTCACTCGTCATGATTTGAAATGTTTCTCTTCATATTAATTTCCTCTGTATGTTCTTCTGGGCACTAAATAATACGTAGATGTACTCTTAGGGATAAATATTTTAGATTAATTTGGATATTAAGTGCAAACGCGAAATTTTGATGATTTAATTACTGAATTGCTTTTAGCAACTATGAAGTCCATAACATTTGCAAAACAAATTGACGTACAAACTAGAGTAGACATTAAATCAGTTGTAAGATTATTAATTATTAGATATAGTTTTAAAAGTACTGTTTTAATCTTCGTTAGGTTAGGTTAGTTTAGGCCACATAAAGATACACAATTCTGTTCGTCTAGCATTTTGAATACCTACTCATATAAATTGTGTGTCCTTTGGGAATCCGAGCAGCGGCAACCGTGCATGTCAGTATTATCAATACGTCGTCTACTCTCTAGTGGATTCAATTCAGGTTATCTTTGTAAGATATTTACAATTGTATTCTATTAATAGCAAAATGCGGATGGAAACTTACGCTCGAGACTGTGGCATAGTCAGCCGTTTCTGTTAAGAAAAGTTTTATCTTATCGCCATTTTTAAGTCTCAAGAAATTGAAACTAGATGTTGGGTGGGATATTCTGTCAGATGTTTCTATAGATACTGAGGCTCTCGACAAGTGGCATTCGATGTCAGCGAAGGCGTTAGTCGAAATGTCAAAGTTTAAGGGATCGCTATCGCCACGCTTTCGATGATAGAATATTACTTGTTTGAATGTTAAAATAATGCCACTTACCTAATCAGTATTTCTATTCTAAAGGCACTTAATAGGTATGTTAGTAAGACAAGAACGGTGTCAACATCTAAAAGACTCTGACGTGTTTGTGTTACTTGGGAAGTTAATTCGTAATAAAACTTAGATAACCAACCCCTAGTGGCCATTGGGTGATCACAAAAACATGAAACGCCTTTAGTGTAAGTAAACAAGTTTTGCTGTCATAAAAACAGTAAGTTTCTGTATTTCCATCCCCCCTACACATTCCCGCACGTTTTGTTTGTTTTACTTATACAAAGAAGAGTTTGTGGCATTTATTTATTTGCAAATGTTGGAGTCCGTATCACAGAACAGGAAACAGACATTCAAACTTCCTACAGGACTTATAATGCTCATTGACTTGTGCATATACAATAACTAAAATAGTTAGATTAGACAACTACTACAAGAAGCACAGCTAATAGGAAGTGGGCTCATCCTAACCCGGGTTCTGAAGGTTCAGAATCGATGTAATTGTGAGTAATTTAGAACATTGCTGTATACTATTAGGGTACAATGAGTTAGTTATAAACCGTTTTCACATTAGTCAGAAAGAGACGAAGAACGGATCAATAGTTTGCCCGAGACATTAAATGGCAACCGCTGCATTGACCTCATTATTTAGATGTTTCTTTTATGCAGCTTTAATAAATGAAAATATAAAAATATCTCTATCTTACTGAAAGAAATGATAGATTTGAAGTCTTTTACATAATGTTATATCCATCAACTTAATTCTAAGCGTAATACTTCTTACGTCAGTCAGTATGTGTCGTTACACTGGCGCACAGTACTAATGACATAGCTCCTCTTCAAAAGGTTCTTTTAAAAGGATTCCCTATCCGAGACGTTTTCCACAAGCCTGTAATATAAAACAAGATGAAAGACGAATCCTACTTAGCATAAGCTATACGGTGCGGAAAATTTCATTTGAAGGATATTACTTAAAACCATTTTGCAAGAGTTGACATTTCAAGGAGATAAAATAGGATAAAGCAAAACAAAACGTTTTGATTTTCTAAAATTTTAGTAAACCAAAATTTAAAAAAATTGATGTATTTTAATGTTCTGGATGGAAAGAATCAGTGTTATATCTATGTATAACTACATTTCTAAAGCTGCAGAACATAGGTACTAAAAATGATTAGGTAACTACAAATATATTTTTTATAATGCTAGTTGTAATCCAAATACACGTGCCCTTCATACAAACCATTTGAACGTGATAATAGACAATTATACAAACGATATAATATACATAAACTATGAATAAAACGGTACAATATCGTCCAACCAGCCAAATTTACATTAGAAAAACACGCAGCTGGCACTTGGCGGGCAGGCAGGCGGTTTGATGTTTATGGTAGGGGAAGCCTGATGGCTGAGGGCGTAGATACGCAGTAATTACTATCAATCACTCGGCGTCTTATAAATATTACATGAAATGGTAATAACAAGCTGTGTTCGGGGAAGCATCGTACCCATGCAGGGATGCAGGGGTAGGCGGCAGGTCGGCTGGCCGAGGTACCCTATGTGGGTCAGTGTTGACGTAGCGTGTGTGTGGGTCGCAGGCGCGCCGGCCGCGGGGCCTGCGCGTGCGCCGCCGGGGCCCGCGCACAGCCAGGACTCGCTCGCAGACACTCCGCTCTCCAAGAAAAACTCTGATGGTAAGAAGTGGACAAGCAACAAGTATCTACAAATAGCTGTATTTCGTATTAGACAAGAGTGTTTGTCTGTTGAGATGCTCTTCCTGTCGCTTTCGAGTAGATTAACATTTCTTCACTAGGTGTATGTGCATACGTAGTGTATGTGGTTTGATGAGATTGTGAACATTTGAAACATATTTACTACTTTCCGACACCTAGATTCTTGCGTAATGTATCACTAAAGTTTCCACTTAGATGTCACTCTGTACATAATATAAACTAATTTAATAGTATTGACACGCGCTTTGTATATTAAATACTATCAGGGTGGAAATGAAGCGGGTCCTGGAGGGGCTGATAAATATAGATGCTACCATCTTTTATTCAAATGAAGCAGTCGATTCTTTCCGAAAGTTAATAATCAGCATCCAAACCGGAAAACGAACCAACTCAAATGTAAAAAAAATCGTCTTGTGTCTTAATGGCATCAATGTTTATTATTAATTTTATTATAAAGATAAAATCTGTCTTAAGAAAAACATTTCTGCTCAAATTATAAGATCATTAGATAATGAAAGAATGAGATAAAAGCAAACGAGTTCAAAAAAAGTTTGAATACTGTTTTGCTTACTTTTGAAAAAATGTAATGTATCCTTTGAGTAAAACATAGTACGAGTAGCATCATTATTTATTGTGTTTCACCTCTAGTGTCTAGGTACCTACTTCAACTTTCCACCCTGTTTATCGTACATCTAGACATGGTCGCTCTTGGAAACTATGTATTGGTATATAAAAAGTAATGTCAACTGTATCGGATGCACCTGTTCCAGCTAAATTAGGTAAACGTACAAACCATCCATAACTGTTTTCATGAATGTACTTAGCCATATGTAGTTCTGTAGCTCCATTGCATTCAAACAAAATTTTATTGGCAAACTATTTATTTATTTGATGTATTCCTGTAAAATGTTGTACATAACATTAATGTCACAGAGTTTGACTGTTGGTAAAACGTATATGTGTTTGAATATGTTTACTGTAACAATAGATATAAAACCTATGTATAGCATGACTCGATGGTCTTCCTAGGCACAATAACGCATGATACAAATTATGGAAATGCAATGTGTGGACTGTGAACGTGAACATTCGAAACCATTAATTTCCACAATAACTTGTTTGGGTACTAATCTCATTAGAAAATCTTTATTTCCTTCCTTGTAATAAACAACAATTCGTGCTCGCGGTAAAACCTTCGACCGTTGATTACATTAACCCTTTTTATGTTATATTATATAGGGACGTTACTTGGCATAGCCAAACAAATAAAATATATTTTTATTTTTTCTGCAGTACATTGATTCTCTACGGCCTTCGTGCCTATCTTAACCATGCGAAAAAGGCAGCATCATTATCTCTCATGTTCTTTATTTAGCTTGAGAAATAGGAATGATCATAAAGCTAAATGTAACCATGAGCGTTGTAACTTGAGCCTATCTTGTATAGGACCGCCTCGGTTACGGCCTACTCGCTCAAGCGACAGCGACTGCAGAGAAACAAATGAAAGAGCGTGCCATGACACGACTCACCAGTCAACACGATGCCGCGATGTGATGCAGCTGTGTCAACTTTGATGAAACCTGAATCAGGTGTTTAACAATAGAAAATAAATTGTTTCCTAATTACCACATACCACAGTCTACAGCAACGGTGTGGCACGTACGCACTTGCGCGACTGAAAAATTACAGGCGATGAGCGATTTGACGTTCGAATTTATAAATTCACTACTATAGCTAAAAGTGAGGCGGTGATGATGACTATAGAGCGGGTGCGACCTAAGAGTGCGGTTTGTCAACTCGCCGACGCCTCTTGATTCCGCTGATTGACGCAGGTTGCGTCGTATCGCGTAAGCCAGGCCGCACACCAGGCATTCAATTGTTTCTCCACAATTGTAGCGCCACATTTGAAATGCGACACATTTAACGCCCCCATATATTCCTACGTGAGCACGCACACCGAGGAAACATTTGTAGCGGGCGCACTTTGTGGCGAGACGTCATCCGCGCTACAATAATTCAAGATCGAACCTGTTCGTTTTTTGTGTCGCGTTGGTTTGAAAAAATGAAAGACAACATTGAATTTTACGTTGAATTTATTGCAGAGGTCGAAAAAAACCCTATATTATACAATCATACACTCAATGATTATAGTAACAGACGGATTACAGAAATTATTTGGACTAAGATTGGTGAAAAATTCAATGAAAAGGGTAAGTCTTGATTAAACGGATGAACCCAATAACGTCTTTTTTTTCTCATGAATCGCCACATCAAGAAATCGTCGTCATCAGAAGATGACGTCGACATGCTGAAAGCGGTGCCACTCTACAACTGTGCTTCCGATGTGCGTATATACAATACATTTGTAGTAAGCTGAATTGTAGCGCAACGATTGTGGCGACGTAAATGTTCGATACGTGTAGCATGTGGCGCTGGTGTGCGGCCTGCCTAAGTCGCGTAAACGTGTCGTTTAAAGGTAATCGCGTCGCAAGTCGCTTCGCTCCAAGTCATGAACGGCTCTAAATATAATTGTTAAGCAACAAACAAGGACGTGTCAGAAACGACGGACGTGTCGTGTCAGCTTTTCCAGAAAATATTCGCTATCCTACTAACTACTTATATTATGAAGGAAAAATTTTGTGTGTGTGTTTGTATGTTTGTTACACTTTCACACAAAAACTACTAAACGGATCTGGATGAAAGGTCATTGCGCATCAGTATGGGCACCATACCCATGGTATACACAAACGAAATATAGCAGAATGTATTGTTATATGGCTCTGATTTACTACGGCATTAATCACATTAATGTGAGTCACGGATGTCGAAAAAAATATAATATTATCGTATACAGGATGAGTTTTTCAAGTGGGCCAAATCCAAAACTATGAGGAAAAGCTACAAACACTGAAAGGAGTCTCGGGACCGTTTTGATGAAAACTAAAACTGCATTACGGGATTTTTTTAAACTCGATATTCTTAGCCGGAATCACTGATAAGGATCAAATTCTGGAGAGTAATGACACACGGCAAACCTAAAGCAAATACCTCTTTAAAAAAAAAAGTACGGACGAAAAATAAAAATAAATCGTTTGGTTTTTTTTTTTTTTAATGATTCGGTAAATCTTTTCCATCCGTTTTGAATCAAATAAATTTAATCAATGAAAGATCACATTATTTTCTTTTCAGTTTAAAACTATTTTGGGTTAATGTCCGCTACTCTTCGCAAAGCGGGCCAAATTATTCCCAATGACCTTTAGCACAGAGATAGATTATAGTCTTAAATAGAACATAGGATACTCTTTATCCCGGGATTATGTTCCGTTGGGATAATTTTCGACGACAAGGCGGGCGAAGAAAAAAAAAGCGGGTAAATAAACGTACTCCAGTGTAAGAAAAACTGAAAGGGAAAACAGGAATGGTAGAAATTGCGTATTATGCACGATATGGCGCACATATGGTAAATTTATGTAGGTGCCTACCCAACTAAGTTCGTGAATAGGCAGTTTGCTGACAAACGCACTCCATATTGAAGGGGGTGTATTGTACTCGCTATGACAAATTTTCCGACGATAATTCTGATTATTGAAACGTCAAGTACAAAACAAAAAAAACAGCAAGTGCTCTTCGTGTACTATACTCGTACATAGTATAGTTGAGCTGCTGAGGTCAATATGTTTGTTAAAATAGTAAATTTAAAAGAGTATTTACAATGGATATAACTCCAGAACCTACATATACGTTTATATACCTACATGCTTGTGTATATTTTACTTTTCTTTCCTTTTTTGACTAAGAAATCAAAAATAAAAGTATGGTCCACGTATCGCATCATTTTGCCGGGATAAACTCGTGTTGTAGTCTCTAAACTATGTTTTCTTATACGTAACTCTTTCACGCAGACTGAATTATTTGGTTAGATACAGTAGGTCCCTACATGTATTATATAAATGTACATAGTTGGACGTGGGATAAGCTATGCTCAAGGGCTTTCGTTCTCGAGACAAGGGGAGAGTTCGTCGTTTTTCTTCAAAGCTAAATCCTTTCGACCGCTGCGAGTAACATTTTCATGCAGCGAGTATTATAATATAAAATCCATTGTGTCATAATATTTCCGTATCCAATATATCTTCTTCGTCACTATGCTCATTAATGTTTTAACATTAATATAGAACTTGGATACCTACCGATATTTTGATGCAAGTGGTTTATCATTGCATTTGCGAGGAAACAATAAATATGTACATGAATATAAGTGTACTTAATATGTAACAAAAAAATAGTTAATATATATTTTTTTATCTATTTATTCGCAAGTGTGTTCAAAAGTGTCGTTTAACAGGCGTAAGCATTTGCACTCTCAGCTGATCAGCTCCATGAAACCCTTGTGCAATAACAAACATTGTCCACTTGTAGATAGATACCATTATTCGAAAACTAACATAACATTTGACAATCGGCCAAGATACAATCAGGGTGGAGTCTGGAGATTAATGATAGTGTTTTATCTATTATATTATTTCTCTACTTTTTGGGCCAACTACTTTTCAATAATAACCACCTGTCAATACATGGCACTGCTGACAAGTTGACCACTGATAAATAGATGTTTTGTATAATGTAGGGTACACAAATATTGTAACTTATCCATTAGACACAGTTCATAGAACGCCGCGGCGTTGGACCCAGTTTTAAGTGAAGTAGAGCACCACTAACACTAGCTGTGCTCTCCGGTTGAGCACTTTGATTTACTATGATCTTAGTAGGAGGGAATGGCTTGCGAACGGCTTCGTTTTTATGACAGCTGATAACAAACTAAATGAGCTTGCTAGATAGTGTAGTCAACGCCATTTGCCTTCATTACACAGCAAACAGGGGTGCTCAAACCGTATTTGGGTAAAATCGAAAAAAGGTGACTCATTCCTGTAACCTTTTTCTACAATACCTGCAGTATTTATAATATCTATCTACTTGTGTTTTAAAAAAGATTAATGATTTTAAGTTTAGTGTTGTTGTTCAAACTCGAGCGTATATGTTCCACTGGAACTTCCATTGATTTCAGGGGCTCTTATACATAACACCTTCAGACTGTTATAGTGGTTATTTTTATTTCAAAGTTTATTTAACAGCTTCACTGTCCACATAGCAGACACGTAGTTAAACAATTACTTGAGACTCATTGGACAGGGAAGTTGTAAACGCAACTTTAAATAAAACAAAATATGTACCCTACATAAAACTTCATTTATGTCAAAAAATAAGAAAATATTACAGAAAATATTTCCTTCATCAAAGTATGTCTTTAAATAATAAAAATATCTGCGATGTGGCGTCTATTTTATTCAGATTACTAAGACATAGTTTTTGATCCAACAACGACGATCAATTTTACGCAATGGCTTTTAACTATAAGGGCTTTTTCAAAACTATCTAAATCACAAAACTTAACCCGGTTAGGTTAGAACTGTAACGCGCGAGCTGAGCGAGCAACGCGAGCGGTGCCGCGGCAGCCGCTGGTCAGATCAGTATTTTCAGGAAATCAAAATGGGAAATCAGTAATTGGGGTCCATTAAAAACGCATGCCGTCTGGTCGACATCGCATCGACTGTTTGGGCACCCCTGCCTCGAGCATAAAACCTTTTTTAGGCCCAATTGTACGCCGACAAGTTCAACTCTAGCTCTATTAGAAAATAACCTTCAAATCATCGACTTTTGGTCTAAATAGTATGTGAATCGGGTTACACTCGCCTTTCACTTATATCTCGTTAGAAGCTACTAAAAAAAAAAATTATCGGTAAATGAATTCACTAACGGGCTCGTCGTTAAAATACTGTATGCTACAAATCTGAGTGTTCATTTTGTTATAAAGCCCAGCACAAACTGTAAACCGCAAAATTTCGATCGACTGTGTTTTGTGTACGTTATACATCGTGTGGTCAATTATGCGGCTCACCAACTTACTACCTACTCTGTGAAGTCGTGAGGAACATATAGCTTTGCGTTGCTACTCTATTAATTGGGTGCCCGTTTCCCTACAAATTGTAATTAAGAATTGTTTTTTGATGTTTATATTGAAAACAAGAACATTAATTTGCCTTTTTAGTTAATGAAATAAAATATATATATTCTGTAACCATACGTACCTAATCCATCCAATCATCCTATTTAGTTGAAGCGCATACTTATAAAAATAAAAATGGAATGATAAGGTCATGTCTAACTAAGCTTAAACATTATCGGCCTTATTTATAAAAATCTCTGAGGTTTTGAACAACTGCTTAGTAGATTCTAAATTCAAATTCTCTATAGAGTATTTGAATATAGAATGTGCTAAGCAGTGTCGAGATTTTTATGAATGGGGGTGATTGTCCAAAGATAGGCTAGTAGCTTACATTTCGCCGTTAACACATCTCGCTTCGAATGACAGTCGCAGCTGATAGTCCCAGTCGTTCCAGTCTAATGCCGAGCTTTTTGTGCAGACGAGGACGAGGAGCCGCGCTGTGTGACGTTGACCCCGCGCCACAAGGCGGCCATACGATTCATAAGAAAGGTACGTAAACTTCTGCATATATTTACTATAATAAATGACCGACGACACCTTACTAAATATATATAGTACACTCAAAATGTTAATTAGACGGGTTACGGGTACTAGCAGCGCGTTCAATCAACACAAACTTTATGATCACGCGCAAATTAACATAGAGAGTAGAGACAGACAAAACATCGTCGACTATTTTTAATACATAACATTTTAGTTCAAGGTCCATGATTTCTGGCGCTGCAGAAAGTAACTACCTACACAATGCTCTCAACAATCTAAAATTATTCTTATGATAAAAACAAATAGTGTTATTTTGCCCAGACATTTTCTCTTGTCGTGTCTGTAAGAGACTAATGGCATCTTTTATAAATTCATGGCGAATTTGAAACGCCCAATCCAGTCTGACAAAGTTCGTAAACAAAAGACTTTTAATTTAATGACAAGAGCACATTAGAGAGTGAGATGATCACATAGGTAGCTATTTATAAAGATTACATTAAACTCGTCTTAGAAGGTATGTAGGTACATTTAATTAGGTACCTGTCAGTTTTACATTTGCAGTGATCTTTCAAAAAATGGTAGAAAGACAAGGTGTAATTGAAATTCTGAAAACTATTTAAGGGGGCATTGTACTCATCATTTTGAACAACGAAATAGGTACTATGGAATATACACTTTGAAAACTTTATTTGTTTAGTACTTCTGTATCACTTGTATTTCGGTAGGCACCTGAATATTGAGCAGTTAATGATGACTTCTTATATTTAACTGGAGCACTCATATAGTGTAAAAGTTTACTTTGTGTTAATGAGAGCTTTGTGATACATATCAATGCGTAACTTACTGACTTCTTAACTTCTGACAGATGAAGTATTTTGTGGCCCGACGTAAGTTTAAAGAAGCGCTTAAACCTTACGACGTCAAGGACGTTATTGAACAGTATTCCGCGGGCCACGTGGACCTGCTGGGCCGGGTGAAAAGCGTCCAGACTAGGTACTGAGCTACCAGCGAACATCCACACCATGCACTACCATCTACTTTCTACATACCTACCTACTATACTTCTCGTCTGGACTGTGTACCGACTGTGTCTTGTAATCTTCGTAGTCAAAGTTGGCATTGAACTTAATACTTTAATACTACCTCCGTAGTTAGTGTGTGCAACGCTATACATAATGCATAACTACAGTACATTACCTGGCTGCCTCGAAATCGCTAAAATCTTTTATCTTGCCACTTCAATGAACACACGTATTTCCATTGTATGTTATTCGTTTGAGTGATAATAACATTTTCTTACAGAATTTATTACGAAGTTCATGATAGTCTTTGGTGCCAGTTTTGTTTATGTTAAATTCAAATGTGGTAGTTATAAACAATATAAATAACAATAAAAGGCTAAGGATAGGTTGGTTGCATTATAAAAAAAAAAAGTTTCTTGAATATAATGCAGAAACGTGAATTCCCCACTGCAAATGGTTAGTGGTATAGTAATACAATTATAAATTGTAGCGATTTTGAAGCGGTCTCTGCACTGAAAACTTCAAATGAAAACTGCTCCCTGCCTTTTAGTCTAGATGCCTGATAGTTTATGTGGAGGCCTAAACCTAACTAGTGAGCCATAGGAACCCACTGGCCAATCTCAAGGAATTTTTCAGTGACTGAAATGACAGAAGTAAAATTAAAACTAAAGATTTAACAATTTATTGTCAACAGGTAGATTTATTTAACAAATAGTTGCTCGGTACCAAAGCCTACTGCATGACCGCCTATTTGATTTAAGGTAGAGTCTGAATTGATTAACTAATCGACAATTCCTCTCTTAACATAATTTGTAGCTGTACCACCCGCGACATGTATGACAAAAAAAACCCTTTTAATAACATAATACCTGCTAAGAAATAGTTAGGCCCACAACGATGAGCTAAACACTCAAACCTACATCATCAACCATTACAAGTAGTAGGAAAAAAAACCTTTTGTATCATTGTGATTTATGTTTTAGCTGTGTATATTTTGTTGTATAAATAAATAAAACAGATGGTTTTCATAAACTTGTATAGGTTTCATACCTACTTGAAATTCGGTGTTCGCTCATAACTACCTGTATTTTATTAATGTCTATGCAAACCTTTGGAACTTTAGCTATCAGCATTATGTTTTATTTTGGTGTAGCTCAAGTATTTTGTCGCACGCAAGAGATTTAGAGAAGCATTGAAACCGTACGACGTGAAAGATGTGATAGAGCAATATTCGTCGGGACACGCGGACCTGCTAAACAGGACCAAGAACCTGCAGTACAGGTGAGATGAGAGAGCCACGCCCGCTCTGTGGGTGCCACCGCGCCGCTTCATTCACTGATCATCATCAGCATCAGCTCGACCGCCTCTTGTACAGCCACTCGCTAAGCAAACTTGTCCGATGCCGAACGCACGGGTGTCCAGTAACCAAGACATTTTCTAACTAACACGACCGGTTGATCACCCATCTATGTAGGTAGGTATACCACACGATATGAGGAAGTGCGGCATTTAACACTATCTGTGATGTATTTATTTACGTGGTTTGAATTTGTAATTATTATTTTTACTGTACGTATTTGTATTGTGTAAACCCATCCTTGTTTTTAAGTTGTAGGTAAGTAGGTAGTTAGATACTTTTTTATATTCGGTTAGATTTAACTTATATAATTTAAAGATTGTATTCCTTCATTGGTTATGAATGTTGTTGTGTTTCTATAAAGATTTTTTGTGATATTTTGCCTTATTAATAAATTAAGTAAGTGTAAATAATTAATAGGTAGGATCGTGCGCTACTTTGGTTTTAGTTGGTAGACAGAAATCCCTTTAGCGATTTCTTGTCCTCAATTAGTATAAATATTGTATATATAGGTGATGATTTACAAATTGAAACTACCCAGTTACTGGGTTGTTTAGGTTGCGGTTAGAATAGAAGCCGACCACAACATACAGTTGGAAAGAGGCCAGGCAGATTTTTTCACTTAAATGTAGATTCAACCAGAGGGATATTTAAAAGATGAAAAATATTCTTGGGGTGTAGAAATATGTACCTAGCTATACAAAATGAAACTATTTTCGAATGTCATGTTTACTGTTAGATTAAATTCCGAATCCTTTGTACTTACCTAGGTTACCAATTTGCATGCTAAATTGTTGTTTAATTATTAATAAAATCGTCCTTCGTAGAACTTTCATGTTTCTCGGGCGATAAGATCACTCATTCGAATATTATGCATGAAAAAATTCATCTTTGGATATTAGCAACGACATCTTCGCATGTATTGATTCTGCTAAGGCATGCCCGTTTTTGCACATATTCTTAATTCTCTCACCATTATTCTTTCTTATGAAGCGGCCAGCTAAGCTAATAATATCTTATATCAAACATAAAGGAAAAATTGATAATTTGTCGCACAAATAACTTTATTTCCAATGAAGAACATTTCAAAAGTAAGCGTTTCATGTTATGTTCAGAATGCAATCAACTATTTTTTATAAATTAGGTAGGGTAACTTAATATTGGCACTTAATAAGGGTAACTCTGCACTTAAATCGCAAAAACTGAATTTATGAGGTGTAGTCAGCAGAAGAAACCTGTCGAGATGTCATGACAAAATGAATATTAATTTAGGCTTTTATCCTGGAAAAATGCTTTGATGACATAAATACAAAAATATGTCTACGTACAAATTAAAATTCATTTATTTAGGTAGTTTGAAGGATTGTCACTCGACTTAGTCACCATGATAACGAAAAAAAAACACTCGATTAATGTTATAATAGCAAGTTATCTATCGACTAGATATTTTGATAATTTTATTCAAGGCGGAGTCGAGTTTGAGGACTTGCTTTGACCATAGGGGTTAGTCCTTCTGAAGGAAACTTTCTCGACTCCAATTGAATCAATCGCTAAGACAACGGAAGAACACCTCGATCAATAAAAACTACATTAATAAATGTCAATTTGATTGATTCAAGTAGAAGAAATGACGTAGAATATAGGGGTTACAACAATATACGAGGACGTTAGTGTATTGTTTTTATTATTGACTTTTTCTCCCTCTTATCTCAGACTCTAACTCTCTCTCTCCTGACTCGCACTCTTATTGCCTCACGTCAGTCAGTAACGCTAGGTTTCTGTATAAATTGACTGGTACATACTTTATCCAATATTACTCCAAGATCCTAGAGACCCCAAACGGTACTTACGGGTTCCGAAGTCTTGCTTGGAGGTCGCGGTCGCAAGCCAGGTAACAGTAAAATGTGAGGGTTATAGATTCATATTTATAGTACAAATTTCATAAAAAGAAGATCTTCTGTTCATTGATTCAACATATTTTCTAATATTGGGTATATCTTTGACACTATTTGTGTTTGATTAGAAATAAACATATACAAACTTAGACGAACCTATAGATCCAAAATTAAATTGCAAGAGTGCAGTGCGCTGGCCCGCTGACTGCATTGTGACGGTCCTAGGGGGTCGCCACAATTTTATACTTAAAAAGGGGTCGCATATTCAAAAGATTGAAAAGCACTGCTCAATATATTATATAAAATATGATAACAGACTGATACGCGATACCTAAATATAAATTTACTGGTGAACGAAACTAAAGGAAAGGTCCTACTGTTAGTTTCGTTAAGCTTTAGGTATGTATTTTAAATTAACGATCCAAATACTTATTTTTGAGTACTTACTTTAGAATCCGTAACAATTATTTTCGAAGTTCCTAAAGTATAGCGCTTTATATGCTTTCCCTTGTTCAAAACTGTCTCTGAATGCAAGCAATAAACAGCTTTACAGCATTTCCTTATTCCCACAATTTCACTTCAACCAGCTTTCGAAGTGATTTATCAATAGTTGGACATAGTTCAGATGCAAGCAATCTATTTTCCCTAGAAACAGCTTTGTTATCCATCATTGCATTTGTATCTGCACACACATTTTAGATGTTATACCTTTACATATTTTGTGTGTTTTTATCAGCTACCTAAACTTTTATGTCATGAGGGGAGTAAAATAATTATTAGCTTCATGGAATTAGTTGAATCCATGCTTTTAAATGATTATGGCGAGATTTTTTTGAGATGGGGCAATAGGGACAGCTACCTTAATCGAAGTATCTACAGGAAAACGATTTGTAGACCTTGTCCTCAACTCTCGAGTAATTACTAATCATATATTTTGAAAATATTGTAATGTCCGCTATATAAACGTCCAATCTTACTTTTTATTTTATGTTGTGTATCGATGCAGTGTTATTTATGGATTCACAGACTCTTTTGGACCAACTGAAGTAAGAACGTTAACCTGTAAGAAAAAAAGTACCTGCCTTACTGTTCTGTCTCAAAACATCCATCCTAATTATCGTTTTTCTCCTCTCGCGGTGTCTTTAATAATTTTGTTACTGTCAGATGTGGGTGGAATTCAATTTATTCAGATAGTAAATAATCTCAGATGATACATTAGTAGCGCCAAGAAAACAGCAAGATAGGAATATAAAAATGACAGGTTTCTACGACACGATGTCTCAAATGGAGATATTAAGAGAATATTCACTTGCTCGTCGAGCCTTCGAGCTATTCTTTAGCTTTTATTTTTCAGAACTGATTTATTTACAAAATCAGGCAAAACATTGACTTTTATGATTGTCTCTTGTTTTTAAAGTTCCGTGGCTCAAAAGCAAAAATAGTTACTACTAATTTAGTTTTAATAACAAAGTTAAACTCGCTTTATATAATTAAAATCGGCCCATTTTTTACTCCATCTTGAGGTTTTTCAACTGCAACTTTCCGGAGCTTGAAATTTTTTAGCCGTAGGCATATCTTGAGTGAAGTCGGGCACATCTTTGAGACGAAACCCTCAGGACGCAGTCTTATATACTTGCTCTTGTGCGGTTGTTTCCCTTTTATTGGCCATATGATGATTATTTTTTCCATTAAATCTAGCTGTACTTATAAAAAATACTAAGAGATTAAATACATTATATTAGATTAATCGAATTCCACTGACAAAAAACCCATACATTTTTAGTATCAACTTTATTACGTAAAAGTGCAGGAGCACTTTTTTCGATAGTCGAAGTCGGTGTTTCTTTTTTATTATAAAATTATGAGTTAATAAATAACTTTTTTAAATACGCCAACAGGTTAGACCAAATACTTGGGAAACAAGGATCTAAAGCTAAAGATGTCTACGCATCAAAAATCAGCCTAGCTTCCAGAGTAGTTAAAATTGAAAGACAAGTAAGTGATTTTGTTACTCCTAACTTTTTGTCTTACTTTTATTCCAATATAATTCTCGACCTTATGTGTCTCAGGTCGAGAAATATGACGGTATAGTGCTCGCTAAACTTCTTGTGTAATAACTGCGCAGTAGTAAATCTCGCACAAAAAAAAAGCACCGCTTCGTGCCTTGCGCATCCGAAAGCCAACTTCAGCAACATAATTGCGTAAGTGGATTCGGAAATGTAAAGGGTTTTGAAGCCATCAATCGACCAATCGCATGTGAGATGAAGACGCGGAGTCTATGTGATTGGTCGATTGATGGCGTCAAAACGCTGCAGGACGGCCCAGACGTTTGGCGAAAACTATATCCTCGATCTCTCCAGGCCTTGCGTGATAATGTGCTCTTACAAATGCTGGGTGACAGGAATGTAACGGCAGAAATTACAAAAAAAAACTGCAGGTTTTGATATGCGAACAAAACAAACAGTGTAATCCGGAACATTTGAGGATAAATGGGATTTCTCAGAGAACTGCTAAAGGTCTCGAGAATTATGCTCGCCTGTTTACAACGGCAGAAAGTGCCATCATATGGTCTTTAAGGCCGTCGGTAAGAGCCCTGATCATACACATGATTCACCCTAAATGGCATGAGCATAAAAAAGGCAGTCAGTTTAAGTATTGAGGGCACATACTTAAAGACGACCTTTAATATAATATCGACATTGTGAGGGAAGGCATGACACTATCGGTCCGAGGTAACATGCTGTCCCGTAGATTCTTCTGATGAACCGATCAAGACAAAATCGCCCTAAACGAGACAGCTATATCAAAAGATCGCTGAATGTCTTAAAATAATGTTTTATGCGGCTCGTCAGAATCTGTAATCTATCAGAGATGTTTGCGCAGAACCGAATGAAAAACTTTACATTTCATTCTCAAAAAAGTTGCATCAAAGGTGCATAGTATGCGGGCCAGTATCAAAAGCATCCTAAAAACAGTGGTGAAGTGTCCTTTTTTCCTATTCTGAGGCATTATGTGGCATTACGTAAGAAATCAGGAAGCTTAAAAGTTGTCGGCATAACTACTTACAGTAAATCAATAATTTTTACTGATACTGTTGACGTTCTCCAATATGAATTAATCAATTAAATTAAATTAATTAAAACTATTTCTGAAGTACCTTTTTTGGAAATACGCAACACAAGCAATCACATTATGGTTGGATCATATTTTGATCTTATTATATATAAAATATCTTCAATAATGAATTTAATTAATTGAGAGGGATTACGGGTTGAATAGATTATTATAGAAACATCTCATCAATTTACATACAATCTATAAGTACCTAGGAGTCTATTCCTATTATTTTTATCATCCTGAACTGCCCCACTTCTGGGCAAAAAACTGGAGGAGTTTTTATATTCTATAGTTAATATATTCTGTTCCAGGTAGATGATATAGAAAGTAAGTTGGATCATTTATTAGAAATGTATAAAGAAGACAGAGGGCTGCCACGAAGACTATTAGGTAGTGCCCGTGGTCCGCCCGGCGACTCAGGCCCGAGCTCGGGCGGGCTGGCGGAGCGAGCCCGGCCTGCGCTGGTCGAGAAGCAGTCGTCGGAACCAAACTCGCCGGTTTCCCGCAGCTGCGAGACACCTGCGCCCGCAGCACCACCGCTCGCGCCCTGCAAGCGGCCCATGAATCGAGGCTTCTCCGACCTCGGCAGCAGATACATGAAAAAAAAAGTTATAGTAAAGTACGAATCTATTTTATCAAATAGGAATAAGATAAAAAGGAAAGAAAAGATTGCGCTTTTCGGTACAGCTTTAAATATAAACGAAAAACACTTAACAAGTAAAGAAAATACGTTAGTGTGCTCTTTCTTTGGTTTGATACGGTCAATGTCTGATGATGACTTATTCATTTCCTCATAATTTTGCAGCAAATGCCGAAGTATCGATTTATCTAGAACCACCAAACAAACTAAAAACTCTTAAAACTCCTAGTTAAATTTAGTATTCCTACAGCAAAACTGAGAAGATCCAAGAACGTACGACGTAGTTACCTAATCTTGTATATATCGCTGAAGTGTAAATGCATTGCTGAATAATGAATGTTAACAGGACAGCAAGTACAAGTCGCAACGGTGATTCCCCCCGAGACGACGAGGTAGTGATCGTGGTACCGGACCGGGAGGTCACGCCTCCGCGCCTCGTCACCGACAGCTCAGGTCAGCTGCCGCCTACCTACCTATCTACCCCTGTGCATACTGGAACATTAGCTCATCTAACTGCCCACACAGACCTATTATAACTACGTCACTATATACCTTCAAACAGTCAAATTTGCAGATCAGTAGACATTGTTAAGAGTATTTGAAGCATAGATGAATATAGTCATCCCACCATCCATGTATTACTGTATCAAAAAAAAAACAGTATTAATTGAACAGTGTTTAGTTTGACAGGTGCTCTAATCAATGTCTACACACCCACAGCGATCCACTGACACTAGTCGCCATCGACATTAGACAGTAGACTCACACTCGTGTGAATAGAATGCTGTAGTTAATGTGATGCTAACTTAACCAATTGAACGTCGTTGCCATAGGTATAAATATGCGAATATTACAAAATTGCAGCATCTTATGAAGATTATTCGTCGTCGACTTCTCTCTGACCGACGACATGGGAGAGCCCCATAGTATACGGCCGCCACCGGCTGAGTGAGTCCTACACCCTAGCCCTATCGATGTGTGGAATGTTTCTAATTTATTAGTATCTCTCTGTGTCCTCCTGTAGACCCGTGCAACTTACTCCTACACATGAATGTACTAATGAAGGTGTCGTAGTTTAGACTTATCTTTATCTGATATTATTTTTATCTCGACATACAATTCATTTGCTACTTTATCAAAACTTATTTAGCTCCCTATTTTAAACACATACCTACCTATGTCTTTACATTTAAAAATATTTTTTTGATTCTGTTATTAACCACCGGTTTCAAGTCGTATAAGATGTTTCTGCATCTAAAAAACATGCAACAAATTTTATATCAGCAATTTTGCTTGGAATAGGTACGAGAGTCTGGAAACACATGATGTTACTGTTAGTTATGATTATGACATAAATATCCGTCAATTAAGTTACTATTACTATGAACATGGCATTGACCAATATCAACCGATAGAAGCGTTTTTAGGTTACCGTTCCTTAAAAGGAAAGAAAGGAACCCTTATAGGATCACTTCGTTGTCTGTCTATCTGTCTGTCCGTGTGTCAAGACTTTTTTCTCTGGAACATCTTGTTTTCTAGAACAACGGAATCAAACGATATCGCCGTTTATGATGCAAATTACACGAATCTACAATAAGGGAATCAATACGGAAAGTATTGATTCCCTTGCGATTCGTCTAATCTTTTTTTATCCTGGAAAAATGTTTTTGCATACTGCATACTGCGCTGCCACAGGGAGATATCGCAGTTATGTGGGACTAAAACTCCACGGTGTCCTCCTGTGCCGCTTTTGACTGGAACACGGGCACGCGTTAGCACTCACCGCGAACCCGCCGCGGCTGTCAGTCACCGGACCCTCCTCTGGGGATTAACCCCCATCACCGGCGCACCAGAACACACTGTACGCCGTGACCACCCTAGGGACCAAACCAGCACATGGGCGCCAGACGACCCCGTGTATGGCACCCTTGGTCCTCCTGTGACGGGTCAAGATCAATGGCCCCGTCACCTACCATTGTTCGGCCGCAGGGGATAGAGAGAGCGGCGCACTCCAATACCGGTACTCCTCTCCCGCCGCGGCCTCCAACCCGTCGCGATATAGTATGGGACCTGGGACGCTCCATAAGACATCGCGGCTCGCCTCAGTTCCGATGTCGGCTGTTATCAAGCGGCACCACAACCTACTAGTCGGCAGCCACGTCGTCGGCTTAATCGGCAAAAGCCCTGACGAGCGGACCCTCCTCGGGTTCCTCTCCTCGGGAATTCACCATCTTTCCCGTTTACCTAGAACCATGAAATTTGGCAAGAAACAATGTCTTATAGCACAAGTTAAGGGGAAAATCCTAAAACTGTAAATTTGTATCTAAATAAAGACGAGTCGGCCTCGCGCACGAAGGGTTCCGTTCCATTATCGCAATAAACGGCAAAAACATCACGTTTGTTGCACGGTACTTAAATATTTATTTTATTCTGTTTTTAGTATTTGTTGTTATAGCGGCAACAGAGAAAAATTTCGACTGTCTAGCTATCACGGTTCATGAGATACAGCCTGGTGACAGACAGACGGACAGTGGATTCTTAGTAATAGGGTCACGTTTTAACCTTTGGGTACGAAACCCAAAAAAAGATTATTTATTTATTTACAGTTGTAAACTGATCGGGACTTATGTACCAGGCAACAGTTTTCAAAGTTATTTTTTTCCCTCAATCCACTTTATATTTTCGCTATAGCAATGTTCGGTGCTTTCATTGTGTATGAACTTCAGTAATGTTACCTTACTATTATGATGAATGTAGCTATATGTACGTAACCCTCGGTGCGCGAGTCCGACTCGCATTTGGCCGATTTTTATATATTTTACCTCCTGGTCGTCCTAAACGACATCTGTAGTAAATCCTCGATAGCATTGGGTTACAATTAATACTACCTACGTATTGTAACTAAATATATAAATGAAGAGCTGATTCCTAAAACTTGTGGCATGTTTGAGAATTCGTGTAAAATGTAACTGTGACTAGGCTGAAATCTACAAAGCAACGTACTTAACAGCTGCGTTCGTAAAGATTACCAATTGAAGTAGAGAGCTGGATTGATTCTTCACATTATTTAGGCGAAGTTCTACCAAAAACGTATCCAAACCTTTAATCATTCATTACGGCTAAGGCCGAACTTGTATCTGAACTACGCTACGAAAGCAGAATCTGATCCACGATCCCAATTGTTGGATACGTTCGTAGCTCGGTCTGAAACGGTGTTGTGGGCAGACTCTGAGGCCTTTGTGCGAGTTTTTTTACTCACGCTCAATCGCGTTAAATTAAACGTCAATTTGTATTGAAATTGGCTAAGCGCCGTCTGGGGACGGTAAGGAGAAACCTCTTTTTTTGTATACATTTTGACATATGAGATCGTTTACGTTATAACGAGTGAGTACGTTAAAAACTCGGAATAAGCACACTGTTACAACCAGCAGACCAGATACAGTCTGTGATCCTGCGCGCGGCGCATACCAAATCCGGTCGTCTGTTAACTCTAGGTAAATATATTATAGTAGTTACAAAGCAAAACACATATAACGTTGACGCTAGCTAGGTTTCAGCCTACTTTCTTTACCTATAAGTACCTAATATTACTAAAACTGCAAATATGGTAGGTTGTACATCTATATTTTTTTTATTTACAACACCTCCCATCAATTTCAGCATGTGTCTGTAACGTAGTTTTCTTTTTACGAATGTATTTAGACATAACATACTCGTTTACTAAATATACAAGTATATCGAATAATAAATTGATGTGTTGAAGATGTTATTTTCCAAATGGCACCGTTTTACAGCAATACCTCGGTATCATTAAGTGGTACCAATGGACTCTATAATACTTATGCGCCATTTATAGAGTTCACTATGTACTCGTACTTATTATGAGAACTGCGAAACAATATATGAACCGACGTTCCATCAATCTAATCCGCATCTGTAGCAGCAGCAACCATATTGCGTTAGTGAACTCGGCAAGGCAGGTAAGGTAAAGAGTATGAAAAATCGACCAATCACATAGACAGAAATCCACATCGCATCTTTTTTTTATACTTATGATAGGCTTGCGCTTGACCACTATCTCACCTGATCGTAAGCGATGATATGTTTGACGATGAAGCGCAAAGCCTAGAAGAAACCTATTCACTCCACGACAAACGACGACACGAATATACACATGATTTATGTTATTCTACAATTGTACACTGGACTACTTCTCTTCTTCCTTTTGTAAACTCTCTCTATCACTCTTAAGATTTGCTGGTAGAAAACTCTTCTTAGAGTTAAGCAAAACACATATACATTTGCATATTTCTTACTCAACTTTATAATCACTCAAGTTGCATATGTGTTTTTTTTTGTGTACAATAAAGAATTAAATAAATAAATGAAAATACGGTTGGCGAAGTGGTTGAGCGATCGGCTGCTGCGCTGTGTTCCGTGCGGGTCCGATCCCCGCACGGAACAAATATTTGTATGGCCTACAGATAGTTCTTCCGGATTTGGGTGTCTTGTGTATGTGAGTTTAAAAAGTGAGTGTGTGCAAATCTCGCATGTGATTGGTCGATTGTTCATACTCTTTGCTCTTTGTTTTGCCAAATTCACGTACGCAATAAGGCCGCAGGTTCATCATTGATATAAGGTTAAGCAGCTTATTTCAAGCTTTCCGTTCTGTTTATCCCTTGTCTCCCAAACGAGCGGCACCGCGGCGGCGGCGGCGCCCGGTCCAAATAAGCCAGCCCATCTCATAAATAGGATTTTCTAACTAAACAAGGACACTATGAAATACCTGTCTAGTCTATCGAGGTAAATAGGCTGGAATTCAGACCTTGGTATAGCTAAACTTGGAACAAATCGATTTCGTATTTTGAAATGCAGATATGATTGCAGAGGTTTGCGCGAGTTGTTCTGCGGGTGGGGAGACGGAGCCGCGGTCAATGAGTTCGGGCTCTGCGTCGTGGTGCGAGGGCGACGCCGCCGAGGAGCGCGGCTACGGCTCCGGAGACTCGCTGGCCGAGGACGCCGCACTTCTCGGCGACGCGGCGCATACACAGCCGCGCGTCATGCGCAGCCAGCGTCGCGACGTCGCCGTCGACCTGCACCTTCTGCGACCAGACGTCTGAGACATACTCCTCGGATCGGCCGGAGGAACAGACTTTCCATCTAAATACCGTTACGAACTTTATGACTGTACCTACGTCGTTCGCACAATACTGACTTGACACAACGCTGTCCATTCACATAATTTCCTTAATGATAGGTGCTTGTAATGAGAAAATGAGCAATCATAGTTTAGGTAAAATGAGTACTTAGGTAGTGTATAAGGTGTCTTGTGCAGCTCCAATAAATAAAATATACAACGAGTTGATGTTGTGATAAGCACTTCCGCTCGTCTATGTATAAAGACCAAGGACTCCTTCGCGAGTACGTACCTAATGTTTATTATTACGCTTACATTGTTTAATTAATTATTGCTTTAAAAGATTATGAGATTTACCAATAAATAAATAGAAATCTTTACTTTATAAAAAATGTACCTACCATAATTGTTAAGGTGTACATATTTTTGTAATAAATTGTTTAATAATTATTATAGATCTATTATATTGTATAGTTATTTAGGAAATGTTGTTAGCAGGGAACGAAAACCGGATAGATTAACAACCTTGAAATAAAGATAGGCTTTACAATAAAAATGCCTAAACCGAACAATTTAAATATGCCTATTACCTAGACATTTTTTAAAAGGAACATCCAGGTTTGGATACGTATGACGTTTGCAAATAATATAGGTATTATAAATAATTATATTGTTTCTATACGAATATGGTAACGTTAATTAAAAATAACATAATTGACAAAGAAACTGTGATAGACATTCAGTTTTGCCATCACGCCGAACAAAGCAGACTATATCTAAGATGATAGGTAATCCATTAAAAATCAGAATTCAATAATAAATACATAAAAATAGGCAACAACTATCTAGATTGACTCGGTACATACCGTATCTATCTATTTATTTTATATAACACTAAAGTCCTTTTCTTGAACCAATTTTGAAATTTTGGACATTTTTCTTAATAAAAGCAGGGTAAACTATTGCCTGAAAATCAAAATAAATAATTAATAAGATAATAAATATTGGTATTTACTTATATATTATAAAAAAAAAAACATTCATGTTTAGAACCATTGATTAGACCTGTGGATCAGACTTTAGAATGTCATGACTGATGCTGTATGCACAATAATGTCAGCAGAGATCATCGTCGGCCTAGTCTGTATTATATATTTAAACCTAGTTCTTATTCTATGCCTAATTACATCGAAGAAGGCTTCCACTTTGTCCGATGCGGCTTATCAAGTATTTTAATAATGACGGCAGGTTACGATTAAAAATAAAAACAATAATAAAAAAGCAAAAGCAAATAATTAAAGCACATTTTTATTTGTACGCGAGGTAATTTCATTGAAAAAAGATTCATCAGTTCAGTAAAATAATAAATACAATGGGACCTACTATTGCCTAACTGTTAGATCTATGAATTGTGATATGTTTTATGTATTACTTACCTAAGTCAATTTACACTGTATATAAATCAAAATAATACAACTGGAAATGTACTTACCTACATATAGAGGGAGGAACGTTGAAGCTTGCCCTAGATGGGAAGCGGTAGTCCAAATTATTAGGTAATGCCTCCAATTCTTAGTTAGAGGAAATATTCCTCTTTTTGTATCTACACCGTGAAATTTAAATGGTTGTTTTCCCGCAGCGAAATGGTTTTGTCTATGTAATACAATCGTTTCGTAGTTATATTAAATATTAGAAACAAAAACTGGCATATTTAACATTGTGAAAAACTAAACTCGAAAGCGATCACGAACCAATAGTATACCTCCCGATATCTACGGCCGAACACCAGCAGGCCGTTGACCCGGGTGCTAGGTCACCGTCGAAAGGATTAGGTTCGAAGGCGGCTCCGTTTGATCATGTTACGCGCGGGCTAGATTATGCCGTATAATTACACGCGAGAGCTTATTTTACTTTAAACATTTAATAAATCGGTCTTTGCTTTGTCGGCTTGTGGCTCGCTCGTTTGTTTTGCGTGCAAACTTTTATGCCGTATCACCACGTGCGAGAGTTTATTTTGGTTTGACATTATTTTGTGCATCGGTTTTCTTTGTAGGTGGTGACACGAGTAGTACCTAGTACCTACAAGTTACGTCCAGAGTTACTATTGTTACCTACTCACTTTTTCGAGTTGATGAATATTTTTTTAATTATTTTAAAACAGAAACATCGTTATTTATTTACTTTAACTCTATACTTCGAAAGTACTCCTTAAGGCAAGTCGTTCTGCCGCGGGAAAACAACCAATTAAATTTCAGGGTGTATAATATTTAAACCTGCACACAAAACAAACATTCTTGAAAATTTTCGCTTGCCACAACTGTGAATGAAACAAACACAAATGGGAAAATAAAATATTTTTATCTCTAATATCGAAGCATTAAAACGCTTAGATATTATAACACTGTTGGATTTCCAACACTCGGCGATTTCGTCAATCAAATCATACAATAATTTTATTAAATAAAACTCATTAGAAATTATAGGCAGTATTTAAAATTATAGGCAATCATAACATTTATGACTGCATTTAATTTTCACTGGTATAATTCACTTTAGCTAGAGAATCGACCGTGTAAAAATTTTTAGACGGGCTTTTTTTAATACAAGTGAACTTTGAATGTAGTTACACTTAAGTATAAAAAAAAAAACAAATATTGCCTATGACTGATAAAGAATCATCAAATAATATATTTAACATTTATTTCAGGTAACGAGTAAATAAATAAAATACTTTACTTATATCGACAATTCATTATTAATTAAGTACCAATGTTTAACTTTGTTTTAATGAATGAGACTCAAGAGGTGGTAATTAATAGCACTTAAAAACCATTATCCGAAAAATTGGTAGCATTTATATTGAGGGTACTTCCCGTCCAGGACTAGCTTCAACTTTCCATCCTGTATAATGTGTATTACTGTGAAAGTTCTAACATCAACAGTTCAGATTCTATGTATCGATATTTATTCGCCTTTAAACCTAAATCAAGTTGGAGCGCAAGGACGATAAAGTTTATTACCAATTTGTTTCTGTCTAGACCACAAGACAGTCGTCCGAAAATGAAAGCCACATTCTATTTTATCAGGCTGTAAACATTTATCCTAGCCTTGTGAAAAAAGTTGACTTTTGGCCAACATTTAAGGTCATATGTCACGATCAGTGTGATAAATGCAGTAAGTACTAATAAGTTAGAAAAAAGATTGTGGTTCTGAGATGTTGTGCTACTACCTACTAACTAATAAGTTGATTTTCGACTCGTTGAACATCAAAACCAGACTCTCCAGGATCTGTTATTGACGGGTCCTGAGTTACTTTGGTCACATCGCCCGGAGACAACCAGACAATTTGTAAAAACTGGTTGTAGTGGGAAATGTGGATAGAAAAAGACCACACGGACGTTCACTGACTCACTGGTCAGATCAGATCAGGGCAATTACAGGACTCACGGTGAGCACTGCCCTGAGAAAACCACAAGACAGAGTGGCTTGCAAGCAGCTCGTCAGTGACTTCTTCAAAGCTTACCAAAATGGGCGCCACCTTCAGCTCATTGCTGACAACGAATAGAAAGAGAAACAAACGTTTTATTCAATCGAATTTTTTATTTTTATCGACAAATTAAAACTATTCATCAACGACTGTTTTGCTTAGTATTGATTGTAGATTAACGTAATTTATCACACTAACCGTAACATGTACTTTGGTGAGACTCGGTTATATAATTGAATTATAATCACCAGCAGCGCCTAACTCTAAAATTAAACTGAATTAACCGATGTATCCTAAATTGCCGAGGACTTTCTTGCATCACAATGAATTAAATAATTGTATTTCTGATCTTTTTTAGGATTTTCACAGTAATATACAAAATAGGTAAAGAAAAACTTGCTACCGGGATATGGCCTAATCATACCTCATCCCGAACATAATGTAGACCTAAAGCACTTACTAACCCTTCGCTTGTCAAATACAAAGATCGAAACTGATTGAATCGTTTTAATCGACACAAGTAGCAACAAGACAGCACAAATAAAATCATTACAGACAACATGGAGTTTTCTCTGTTCTTTTAATCCTGGCTTCCCACTAGTAATAATAGGTACAGTGCGAGGAAGATGCCGATGACGATGGAAGCTACGCTCCGCTGGGAAACGACCTAGATAAATCCTATGTAAAACCGAAACCCTAAAGGACCTATAAGGTTCCACATTTGGACACGAACTGTATCAAAGAAAAGGGTAACTTTCAGCCCAAATATTTTGCGAAAATACTTTTTTTTATTACTAAAAACTTGTTTACATTCTTAAAAAAATATTTCATAATTCACAGTCATTAGTAGTTCTAGTCACTAAAAAAGTGATCGAAAGCTTTCAAAGAAAGAACAACTCTAAAATTCGCTTATGAGACCTCTTCAATCTGGGTTCTGTTTCCAGTGCTTCGCGAGAGACCATCTCTTACTTTCAGGAATATCAGCAGTCGGTTCAAGTTGGGGATTTTTAATAACGTTGTTGGTGGGATTTGGAAACTAGTGTTCATCTAGGTGACATTTTCTCTCGTCTTCTGTTTTTTAGAGTTCGGAAGTCAACAAGGTACCCTTATAGTTTCGCTGTGTCCGTCCGCAGCTTAGCTCAGCGACTCTTCGTACTAGAAAGCTATAATATGGCATGGATATACATATTAATAATTCCGAAACAGTGGTAAAATAAAATAATGAAAAAAAAATTATAGACGTAAAGTGAGGATGTTTTTTTTTTTCTCGTCTATTCCATGGTGTGGGGTATCGTTGGATAGGCCATTCAAAAATATTACGGGTCTTTTGAACCTATTTTTCGATTCAGAGATCCGTTTGTGTAAAATTAAGCTTTATTTTGCAAATTTTTGTTAGCGTCAATTGTGTCCCCTCCCTCTGCCAGCGAAATGGTTGCTCTTGGCTATGTGAAAAAAATCACGTACACACATACTATGTGTAACGAAATTAAAAGGAAAACTATCACAGCTACGGAGGCTTTACAAGTTTACGAGTTATAGTCCACCAACTTATAAAATGTACTTGGAACAATAAAATTTTGTACAAATGCCATTGAAAAATAACTTAATTATCGTTGTTAGCTGCGTTAAACAGATAGTAAATATATGCTATGAACCATGTAAAAATATACAAAAATAAAATCATAACATCCTTAATAATATTTCTAAATTAATAATGTTTAAGCTCGGATACCGCATTGGATTGGGCGGAGTCATTGGCAGTACCAGTCCGCACGCGCATGCGCGCGGGCGAGGGTATTTTGTGTTACTGCAGAAGTATTTTCGACGTTTTGTAATCTAATGTCAAATTAGATTCGATTGGCAAGCAAATTCCGCTACCCAACTATAGATGGCGGTATTCTCAGTGGTCGCAATTATAAACTTAATTGCGTTTACCGTAAGGGAGACATTCGTGTCATAGGTCGATATTTACTACTACTCAACCATGATCATGGTAAAATAATCATGATCATGGTCAATATAAAATTAAAAATGCAATGTTAAACTGCACTGATGTGATCACATCAGTGCAGTTTAACATTGTATTTTAATTACATTATCGATATTGATAGATAACCGCAGCCGTATTGCGTAAGTGAATACGGCAACGCAAAGAGTTTGACCGCTATCCAATCGACCAAATCGACCAATCACATGCGAGATGAATGACGCGATGTGGATTTCCGTCTGTGTGATTGGTCGATTTGGTCGATTGGAAAGCGGTGAAACTCTTTGCGTTGCCGTTTTCACTTACGCAATACGACTGCAGATATCTTAATTCGAAAAATAAGACATGGTTCTTTTTTAATTTTTTGGCTTACATATATTTTTATAATTAAAATCAATTTGAAATTATGTACTGTAATTATGCTCATTGAGGCCGGCAAGCCTCTTTATAATATTATCTTATAAAAATATTAAGTAACTTATTTTCTTTTGTCGATATCTATCTATAAAGTCAGTATCCAACCCGACTACATCACTAATTGAGTAGCGAAATATTTTCGAGAACGAAATAGTGAAAACATTCAAAATTTTTCAAATTCCAAAAGAGAAAGTAACAAGGAGTGTGCTTGCGAGGATCCAGGAACGAACCATACCATTTCCCGTGGCTCTAACGCGCGCTCGTATCGGCTCCTTTCGCAATTGAAGTCCTTGGTATAGATTACTGATTGTAGCTTATTTACGTTGGTTTTTTGTTCCTATTATTGAATAATTAGATTTTACTTTTTGGTAGTTGAGTAGGTTATTTGAAAATACTCATACTAAAACATTTGTTTTCGGTTTGTAAATAATTGGAGATTTTGACGAAAACTTTCTTCGTAACGCCAATAGGTACTGCAGTATTCAAATTATTAAGTGACGCTGGTTATAATCTCTATAAATCTGCCTCCGCGGTGGTACTCAAATAGATAATTAGGTATATTGTCTAACTTCACTTGTGAAGTTGGATTTTTAACCAACTTTCCAAAAAAGAGGAGGTTATCAATTCGATTGGTATTTTGTTTTTTTTATGTATGTTCACAGATTACTCAAAGGCGCTTGGACCGATTTGAAAAATTCTTCTTTTGTTTGAAAGGTTTATACTTCCCATTTGGTCCCATAGTCATCAAGTCAGGATCTGATGATGGGAACTTGGAGAAATCGAGGGAACTCCTCAAATATTATAGGCATACATATTACAGGCGATTTTGGTATTTTCATCATTAATGTACTTATAGAAAGTATCATTTGGTGAAGTGGAACTGGTGAAGAAGACCACAGATGGTCAATGGAACCCCTTAATGCTAAGTATGTCACGGGAGAAGAAAATACTTATAAATAAATAGTACTGATGAATATGGTACCATCGAACTGATCTGATGATGAAGCCGGCAGGTAGGCACTGGAACTCCGAAATAAAACAATGTATCCTAGTCGTGTTTGGGCTTATTTTCAGTTACCATCGTCACAGTGAATGTAATACTAACACACATACAATATGCCTCATCCCATACAATTCGCGCCATCTGTTGAGATTTATTTGAACCAAATTTTCTTTCTTAGCGCTGAGACCCCGTGCCATCGTCCTATGTGGGCCCGTTTTTAGACGTTGTAAGCCGCTGAAACTGATTTAATGTTCATGTAACAACAAAAAACACTCTTCTTAGTCCGCATTATTTTGCAACTACGTAACCCTAAACTGCGCGTGGCCCGACACGCACTTGGCCGGTTTTTTAACCGACTTACCAAAAAGAAGGAGGCTAACTTAAAAAAAACAAACATGAAGTCGAACATAGAATGTTCGACGTCTTGTTTGCTTTTTATTTTTTGTGTATGGTCACCGATATCTCCGTCAATTGTGGACCGATTTTGAAAATTCGTTTTTTGTTTGAAAGTGTATGTTTCGAAATTGGTCCCATTTTAATTTGGTGAAGATCTGATGAAAGACTTCGAAGACATACGACAGAACTCTTAATAAAGGCAAATCTCTCGGGATTGCTGCAATCGCATGTCTGTTTATTGATTATATCATTTCATAACATAACATCACGCCAGTACGCTCTTAAGGGGTACGCAGATCTCGCATTTCACCGCTTACGTTCAAGTTTCATGATATTTAGGTTATCTATTCTCGCGTTAAGGTAACTTACTAAACAACTTGCCTATTAGGTAGGTACAACTAAAAAGTGAAAAATAAAAAACTTTTTTACAAAGAAATCTACCGACTTCCAAATAAAAAAACTATAAAGTGAAAAATAACTTTATTTTTTGAAGTCGGTGTCTTTCATAGGTACCAATTTATTGCGTTATGGACACCGACTTCTAAAGATAAAGTTATTTTTCACTTTGTAGTTTTTTTATTCGGAAGTTGGAAGTATTATTTTGTAAAAAGTTTTTCTTTATTCTTCATTGTACACAAAACATTAAAACACAGGTACAAACACATAGAAATATAAAATACAGGAGAAGTGGCAAGGGGGCGTGTCGGTGTCCGCGCGACGTGGTCTGACTGAGCATGTCACAGGCAAATGGCCGGTCTCCGCTAAACAGTGCGCTTTCGACCATCATCGTGAAAAATTACAAGAATGCCGTGTTGTTCAGTGGTTTCTTGTAAAAAGCGAAGCCTAAACCAAAAATTTGTAAATCATAGAATCACTTACAATAAGTAAGTACAAGTATTTCACTATATTTGTCTTTAAAATCATGAAAAACAACAAATCGTAAAATATTTCTTGCTTCTACTATGTTATTTTTGTATTGAAATATCACAGCGACTGTACTATTTTTGCATTAAATACATTGCTTCCTAACCATTACCTAAGTTTGTCGCTAAGTGACTGGACAAGCAATGTAAAAATCACAAAACGATACATCATTGAGCGGATGCATCGCGTAGTACGGCCGCTGCTCCTTGCGACGAGTTAGTGATGTGCTTGTGCAGATCCACTAACGTAGGCTATCGATAACAATGTCGATGACGAATGAAATATTTTTATTATATTTTATTTTCAATTTGTCAACCGTTTTCAACCGGTTGGAAAATCGATGCGAAATAATGTGTATTACTTATTTTGATTATTTTACAGTGTAGTAGAGAAATGCGTAACCAACTTTTTGATAAAAAATGCAACCCCAATAATATCAAAGTGTCAAGTGCTGCACAAATACCTCCACTTTACAGGTCAGTGATTAAACACCATAGCACTAGCAGGGTTCAACAATACCTCCTGTTACAATTCAATTCAATTTATTTATTTCAAGTAAAACAGACTCATAACATAATAACAATAATAGCAGCACAAAACAATTAAAATTTGCTACATTAAAACATTAGGTACGCTATGAAAGCCTAAACCAAAGTAACCGGATTTTTTATTGTTTGAATTGTTTGATTTATTTAATAATTTATATTTTTAGCTGCATATTTGTTTTAACTATAAAATTTTCTGGACAAACCGTTTTTTTATTTATTTTCAAGTAAACAAAAAAAATTGTACAATAATAAATGGGTGAATCGATAAGTTTCCGATTTAGTCAATCACTAGCGTGTATGTAAAATAAATTGCTTTTGCATAGCACAACGATAGTGTGACGATAGCGACCGATGTTTTTGTGTGCGTAATTTGTACGGTGATTGGTATATACACGCTGTGCTTGAAGGGATAAGGTTTATAATTTATTGTGTAGTACGTTCTGATTTAAGAAATGCGGGTGTGTGCGCGACTGCGTATCTATTGCCTTTACTGAACTGCATGTGTAGTAGTTGCCGTGTGGTAGGGGCAAACTGGAGACACAGGTTTCCGATATATTTTCGTCTACCGGGCATATCTCCTTGTTTATTATATCTATGTACAAACACAATAAGAAATTTACCTACAAAGGATTTATTGTAGAAAAATTGCGCTGTTATAACTTGCTATTTAGAGCAGCTTCAGCCCAGTTTCTCAACCCACAAGAAATATTTTTTTCTATAATAAAAATAAAATTAGGTTTGGCACGCAGATTGTGGCCCATTGGTAACGGCAGTGGTGTCTCATCCCATACAAAGAAACTGTCTCGACGTACTGTACTAATTATACTGATTATTTGATATATCTATCGATATCGATTGATTATTAGATCGTGATCTATTTATCGCCGTGTAACGGAACCAAACGTGATTGATTTACAAAAAAAAATTGGTTTAATCAGGTGAAAAAAGCTAGTTACGTGGCACGGTTTCTTTGTATCATCTGTATGCTAGTAATATATTCTCTGTGGTTTCAACTATCTGTTAGTTCTGTTACATCTGGAACGCACAGCTGAAACACAGCAAATTGAATAATCAACATTTGTTGCAAAACTTGCAAATGTTACAACAAATTTTGTGTGTATTGTCAGGTGTTGTGTTTTTTGTGTGGGACATTAGCATAATCAAGGGCAGAGAAAAATTAAAAGTCGTCGAATATTTTTATGTTGTTTATTGTAAAACAAGTTTATAAGCATAAACACAGTACCTATATCCACAATTTCAAATGTTTGTACAACTTAAAGATCCACTTTTTGTACATTAAGTCACAAAATTTGATTTTATTTATTAACTAGGTATTACAGTACAGAAGGGTAAAAATAAGACTAACTTATACTAAATTCACAAAAACTATTGTCCACCTTTCTTCCACTTTTCCCCAGGGGTATATTCGGTCATGGGTTTCCCTGATATTCCACAAGTGCCGATGCCAACTCTTCCAGTTAAGTTGTCAGGTGAAGCAAATATGCTCTTTGTTCTTACGCCAGGTTTTTTTGAAGACTTAGTGTGAAAATTGAGCCATTTGTTCTTTTCACTTTCTCTTTCTTCTTCAATTTGTTTAAATCTCTGTTGTTTCTTCTGCTTTTTCTTCTTGAGATACTCTCTATTGTAACCTTTGCCATGTCTGTAACAATAAAGAGCCTTATTTGTAAAAACAAAATTTTAAATTACAATCTTTTACAAATAATGAATATAAATAAATCAATTGCTAAACACTTTAAAATAAGTTTAAAATATCTAATATCTAGCAATAATATACAAGCAATTCTTGTATAAATATAATCTGAATTTTGGAAACGGCTCCAAAAATTTTCATGAAATTTAGTATGCAGGGGTTTCAGGGTCGATAAATCGATCTAGCTAAGTTTCATTTTTAGAAAACATCCGTTTTCTCTATTTGCACCCGAGCGGAGCTTGTTCGCCCAGGTACTAATTATTTAAGTAAGGGAGGATGTGAGTTAGGGGTAATTGAATTAGAATATAATGGGGGCCCTCAGCTTAACCATTACACTATTGTATAAGGAACCTAATGGAACTCTAGAGAGAAAAATGAGTCATTTGTTACTTACTTGCTTTCATCACCACTGTGAGGTCTCTTCAGTGAGGTGCCAGGTATAATCTTCACATCATTCACAGATACCACTTCAGCCGTTGCATAGCCATCAAACTTTACTCTCAGACTTTCCTCTGTAACATCTTCAATGACACCTTCGTAAAATCTGTAAAGAAATTTGACAATATAGTTTACGGTAATCAATCTTTTGCAATAATGCAGTCAAATGCAAAGCCAAAGTAATTTGCTCAAAATATTTATCATGACTAATAAAAATCTATTTTGTTCAATCACTGTAGTTTATGTGTACCTATCTACTATTTTCATTGTAACCAAATCATACATTTTTATGTTTTAGAGATAAATATTGCAAAAATATAGCAAAAACTTATGCAAGCAACACACAAAAATCATGAAACACTGAGCTATCATACTGATAATCATAAGGGTGAAGAACCATTGAGCGCTAACAACTAGGAGCTAGTTTGTAGTTTAAGAAGAGCTTAACTGCTATTTGATTTAAAAGGTAAGACAAAAATGGTAAAATAAAAGTATATTACTTTTCAGGTCACATTATAAGCTAAAATTCAAGCTTATTTATTGTGACTATGTTAAACTATGAAACTAAAAGTCTAGCGAGAGTGCAGACAAACTCTTAATATGAATTAAGAGCTTTCCAGCTAATAGCTTGCCTTGTGAGACTGCTTTAGCTCACTATTACTACTATTGTTAGTTTGTAGGTCACCAATTAATTATTTATTTATTAATTTATGTACACAAAAAATACTTTATAGAGGCAGAATAAATACTGATAGAAGAGCGCAAAGGTGCCTATTTCAAAAGACATGAATGAATGTGATTGGAAAAATGTTTATTAGGTAACTTTCTTATAATCAATAGTAAATTTTCTAATAGCTCTCAATGGGATTGCACCCCAAATTACATGTGATGTGTGACACTAAAACAGCACACACACAAATAGACGCTTTTTGCTAAATATAAATTAGAGACCGGATTATTATGAGATAATTTATGATTGAATAATTCACTAATTGTAAGCTGACATAGAACAAAAAGTTAAACCTACAACATTTTCCTCTTTATTGTTTTCTAAAAGTTTAATGTTGTTTATTGTCATACAAATTTAATGTATTTTTCATGCATATTTCATTTTCTTATGTTGCATATAATCCGGTCCTTATTAATAACACAAATAAATAAGCAAATGAATATTTAGAACAGATGTTTGGGGCTAAGAGTTTCTTAATTCAGACTGACCTCTCTTTTACTCCTTCCACTGGCTACTACCCTATGGCTGCTACTAAGTCTTGAAGCTTTTTGAATGGTGCCACAAAAATCCTTTTAGTTTATTTTGTGTACTTGGTATTTAAAAAAAGATTTCTATCTATTTATTTACATAAGTTAGTAGTGTATACATTAACATTGTGATTTCAACAGTAAGGTCTGTAAATATCTAATAGGACACCCTATGACTAATTATCTATCTATCAATACAATATTGTGGCTAAGGGTGTTATAACCAACAGAAACAGCTGAGACATAAAAACACAAAGATACTCACTGCCCATCTGATCTCCATTTAGCCAAGCACCTGTCACCAACTTGCCAATTTGAAAGGTATTTGCTTGCGTTTTCTTCTTCCTCGGCCGCCAACAGGGACGCTGTAACATCATGATCATTACTAGAACCATGAATATTGGACACTTTGGAGTCACCATCTTGAGTTTTTATAAGATCTTGTGTCAACTCTATTACTTCCTCCAAGTCAGCCTTTAGCTTCAGCAACTCCTCATTTTCAGCATCGGTGAGCAACGCTGCTTCAACCTAAAAAAGAAAATACACCACATGAATATCTGCAGAGAATCCCAAGACAAAACAATAATCGATAACATTTAGCTATAAACTGACCTGTTGAAGCTGCAATTTATAATTTCTTAAATCATCGGCCATTGTAGAAATTATTACTTCGTCCACTTCGCTTTTCTGAAAAGGAATTATGAGAATATATAATTCAATAATTTGTTCAGCTCATTACAAATATTACAATGGTTATTTGGTTTTCTTCAATAAACTGTCAAGCCTCAAGTTAGTGTCAAACTAAAAGATGCATCAGTGTTACCATTACTTTTTTGAAATTTAAAGTCTTGGATATTAAGGCCTTTAGGTACTTTAAAAACGACCTTTGTTTTAGTTTATTTAGCAGCTAATATATTGGGTCAGCCTTTAAGACAAGCTTTTCAAAGGTAGTCATTACTACAAAAAAAACTCAACTTCACTTTATATGTAGAGATCGCGCCTAATTCAATAATGCCACATATTATCCAGTTGCAAATACACAAGACAAAACTATAACAATCATATATTACAATGTCTACTAGGAATCAATTGCTAACAATGAAAACGGCCGCTGAACTTCAATCGAAAAAAATCCGCTAGAGCTTCTGGCAAAAGTTGCTGGATTGGAATGAAAACGAAAAGAAAAAATAATGAAAAACTTTTTCACAGCAACAAAAATTTACTAATACAATACGTATTATAAGTAGTAAAAACATATTTTTAAACAGATGACATCCATATATATAAACATCTAAAACCTAGGTACCCACTTTAAGATCCTAAAATATTAATAATGTACCTCACTATGCATCCTGATGTTAAAAACTCATGGCAGGTCAGGTATACGTATCTAATGCTCATCACTGATGTCACCTAAAGGTCGCGAACTCCTAATAAAAGCCGAATCCGAATTAACTAGAGGGTCGACCTATTGGCCATCCAACCACAAGAAAAACTAGATCTGGTAGATTTTAAAACCACAGACAGCTAGACCCTTACTATGTGTTAGCTTGCAACGAGACCTGCCCGATAGCACCTTCTACTATTCCCACTCATAAAAAATGTGAAAGATGCCAGAAAATTATAGATAAAGCATTTGGGAACTGCGAACATACTACGGAATCAGATCCAGAGGTGGGTGAACAATACTTTGGCTGCCTAGTACCCGCGTGAAATGTAGCTCTTGCTTCGAATAAACATTGCTAGAACGCTGAAAAAAATCACTATTAAATGTGGGCTGTACACCAAAATGATGGAGATGGAGAACAGGTTGACCACTCACTAGATGACTAAAGGTGGCGAACTCCAAATAAAAGCCGAATCCGAATCAACTGGAGGGCCGACTTATTGATCATCCAACGACAAGAAAAACTAGATCTGGTAGATTTTAAAACCACAGACAGCTAGACCCTTACTATGTGTTAGCTTGCAACGAGTCCTGCCCGATAGCACCTTCTACTATTCCCACTCATAAAAAATGTGAAAGATGCCAGAAAATTATAGATAAAGCATTTGGGAACTGCGAACATACTACGGAATCAGATCCAGAGGTGGGTGAACAATACTTTGGCTGCCTAGTACCCGCGTGAAATGTAGCTCTTGCTTCGAATAAACATTGCTAGAACGCTGAAAAAAATCACTATTAAATGTGGGCTGTACACCAAAATGATGGAGATGGAGAACAGGTTGACCACTCACTAGATGACTAAAGGTGGCGAACTCCAAATAAAAGCCGAATCCGAATCAACTGGAGGGCCGACTTATTAATCATCCAACGACAAGAAAAACTAGATCTTGTAGATTTTAAAGCCCCTCAGGGCTGCCTAGTACCGGCGTGAAATGTAGCTCTTGCTTCGAATAAACATTGCTAGAACGCTAAAAGAAATCACAATTAAATGTGGGCTGCACACCAAAAACATGGAGATGGAGAACTGGTTGAAAACTCACTAGATGACTAGACTGTAAGCTACCCCTTAAGCCAAATTATGTTATAATGAACGCTATCGAGCTTTCTAATCCTACCATAAAACAAGCTGCATGGGCGGTAACTCCAGTCCTTAAAACTGATTTATATCCGGAGAAAATAAACTAATTGATAAAAGAGACACGTTAAGCTAGATAACTATGACAGTCCACAAAGTATCCCAGGCACAAATAAAATTAAATAAGTAAGAGACCCATAATCAAAATAGAAACAGTTTAAAACGGGGCAGGGAAGTTATTGAAACACACGAACACTTACTTTTTACATAAACACAACACAGATATTTATTTGCACAGAAACACGATTACGTCCTTTCGCATTGGAGTTCGGGACTCGACTGACTGTCTGTCCCATGTTCGGCGTTCTCATAGCCTCTCTAGTGCCATGGGTCTAGCCGTGGAGCCTCGAGGAATAATAATAATAATAACAGCAAATAGGTTCGGCGTGCGGGTGCGAATGAAACAACTTCACGCTGTCTCTCTCTAATCCGGTCGAATTAGGACTACCTTCTAGATAACGAATGCCCGAGGCAAGGTTCATAGAATGACTTCATTTATTTTGTAAGAAAACAAAATAATTGCCTTTCACTAGATCCTTTTTTTTTAGTAAAAACCTTGAAACTACACAAGCCATTGATTTATCAGTCTGGTAACTTGGAAAGCTACAAATTAAGTTCAAAGGTAAACTATACAGAATATATTTTTTTCCACCGTTGAAATTTTGTCATAGAAAATAAACTTAAACGATTTGAAACCGAAAGAAAGAATAAAGAAACATGAAAGTATTGAACAATTAATGGCAATGTCTTATAGCACTGATAGGTATTGACCAACAAAATACATTGTGTTTGGAGTTCGCGCCCTCCAGGTGGGAATCCTAATTTGTGTGTTTCGGATTGAAGTTGCCAAGTCTATAGCGAAAACTCAGGGTCGAAAAGTATAACAAAAAGGTAATCTTCACATTTCATGTTGTGTTTTCGAGGGATGTAAAGAGCTGTAATTATTGTAGTTTGCCTCGCGAATCCTCAATCCTTAAACTATTTGCTTACATCTTTTCCGTGCAGTAATAGTCAGATAGGTTTTCCCCATCCTACTATCTCTGGCAGCCTAAGTTTTCTCCTCGCTTTCGCATAGTTATTCACAACTATTCGATTTCCTCCTGAAACGAAACCTTGTCGTTTAGTAAGGTTGGTGTAGTAAGAATACTAAAAAAATATAGTTTTTCAGAAAGTTATAATGTTAAAGTGGCAAATAAATTAATAATATGGAGCATTTCGCAACGTAAGTAAGGTGCACCTAAAAATATAGATCAGGTAGTTGTAGTTAGAAACAAATAGTAGGTAATGTTTTATAAAAATGTATTATGTTTTAAAAAAGGTTGCTTTTTAAGCCCATATCGATAAAAAGCCTTCGATGACAGTTCAAATCGATATGATTGAAGACTTTAATCTGCCGACAGGGCGACAATGTGTCGGTAGCAAATCAAAAGTCTATGGATATGGACAGTTTAAAAAAAAAAAAACACGTTTTTCACCATTAGCTTCCAAACAATCATGTCAAAATACAGAATTAATTTAATATAAATATGTACTAAAACCTTGTTTGAAGTACCTACCCTAATGTAAACGTTTATTAAAGTTTTGACCACTACCTAATATACTTTTACCAAATTATATTTTACATTATCATAAAGCTATCTAGCATTATACATAGGCTCCTATCCAAAATCTCAAAAGTTAAAAATCTTTTTTCAAAGACGATATGATTCATATTTATCTGCTCGTCGAACGTGTACAAATTGAAAAAAAAACATTGAATTTATGAATAAAAATAATTACTGATCGTTTCATTTTTATATTTTACCCTTTTATATTTTCGAGCGGCTTCGTTCCCGTGGCCCACCCCGCAGAGACTTTATTTTTTGGGACAACAAGTAGCATAGGACACTCAGAAATAATGTAGCTTGCGCGATAGAATTTTAAAAAATCGGTTCAGTAGTGCCAGAAATTATTTTCTACAAAACAAATTGCTTCTTTATAATATTAATGAGTATAGATAATTATATACAATATTAGCGCATTATGAAATTAAGGCCGTCCGCGTCCATTACTTACCTACTTAGGTACCTACCTTATTACCTATTTAATATATTTTTATATTGGTAGGTATATCATGAACCTAATGGCCAAACCTCGAAACAAACCTGCACATGTGGTGTCGGGCCACTTGAAACATATGAGGTTCGTATTTTATCTTATCACTGACACGCTACCTACCCTTAGTAATAACAAAACATTCTACTCATTTTAAAGTATAGGTATGTTTTATGAGTAACAAAGAGGCCTTATCTTATCTACCAGCAAATTACTATACTTAATAAAATATTTAGAAATACAATGAATCGGGTGAAATATAGCAAACAATACAAAAATAGATTATAGCCCGGGCGGTCACCGAAAGAACAATAGATAAGAAAGTATTACTACAATAACTGTTATCAACCGATTTGCCGAAAGTGTGGGGACATCTAGGCCTAACACGGCCTTTGTTAGAGCTAGAGAGCCAAGAAGTGTAAAATCTCTTATTCTTTATAAGACGCAAAGACTTATAAACAAATACATTAGGACAGCATAAGTAGGTATAGAGGTAAGCTCACCTTTGTTGAAAGCTCTTGATTTAGTCAGATACTTGAAATACATGCTGGTTAAAGTTAAGATAAACGGCGTAAAAACACTAGGATCTGAGATGACAATGGGCGTTCCTCAAGGTACGACATTCGGTCCATTCCTACTTTTTGTTACGATGGATTGTCTATCGTAACGTGTCAACGTATTTGTACTCAACATGATTATAATAGGTAAGTATAACATTCCTAGAAGAAATGCCACGGTACCTCCCGCACTATTAACCAGTTGAATGCCGTAATTATCGAAACAATTAAAAAGCCTCGCGTGGATCCACGTTTCGGGTTCTCAAGGGTTTAACGATAAAAGGAAATAAAAATAGTAACAAAATATAAAAATATTGTATTATTTATAAATTCCAATTCGTTTTTAATTTATCTTACAAAAAGTGTGAAATAAGTATATAATTTATAATTTTATATTAATGATAGCTCTAAATGTTAAATCTTAATATATAATTTCCGAATTTCTATTAGTTATAAACATTACATAAATATGTATAGTATTTACATTTAATTAAAAATCAGTCAAAATGCTACAAATTAGTTAATGATCTTTAAAGGGTTACATTTTAATTGATGTTTTCTTCGAAATAATTAAAATGTCATTAGAAAAGTGTTTTGTGAATGTTTATTGGCGATTTGGTAAGTTAACATTGGAGAATATAACCTACGACAAAATATATTGTTATTCAAGTTATTTTGTTAATGTCAGAAGCATGTCTCATAAAATCGTAATCCGCATGGCTTCGCCGTAGTCGGGCAAAATTAATCTCAAGCGCAAATTTGTGTACTTTTAACTTCAATAGAAAGGAAAATAAATGCAAGAATAAGACGATCATAGAATAAAACCTATTCTATGTTTCAATAGTTATACGAAGATTATTGCTTGGTCTGATATACAATGTTGTAAAAACACTTCTAATGCCGGATCCAACCAACTTTTGTAATATTTGGTAAGATCCTAAATACTACTAATATTATAAATGTGAAACTGTGTTTCTCAAATTCACAATCACGCAATCTTTCATTTGGGATCCGTTTTTTAAAAATAATATGCGTGTCGCGATCCGTAAGGCCAACTACCCTCCCCCGACCTTAATTTTATTATATGATAAAAAATTAAATCAATAAAAGTAAGTACCTATCCAGAAGTTTTCTTCCAAATATTAAAGTGAAAAATGTACTTTACTATCCGTCCGAAGTTTAAACTAAACTTCGTGCCCGCTACTGTTATTAAATCTTGGAGATGTTTATCAGAAAGTTCATCTTGGAAACTATCTAGATGCGACACGCACGGGACCGGTCAATATGGACTCTTGGGGGAGGTCTTTGTTCAGCAGTGGTCGTCTTTCGGATGAAACGATGGTGATGATGGAATCTAACTTAGATAAGTCCACACAAGTTAGGTCGGAGGTCAAGATCCGGACCGCGGTCCGGCATTTGGTGACCCCTGACATATAGGATACTTTTCATCCCGTTATAATGTTCTCTAGAAATAATAAAACACTTGTTCACGCGGGCGAGGCCGCGGACAGAAGGCAGTAGACAATAAAAATAAGTATTTGTTTGATCAACAGTAAGTGGTATGTAGCAAGTTCTGATTTGTCATTTCTTAAGTTAATGGCGTCTCATAACTTCACAGGGCTTGATTTAACTGTCGACGCTAACGAGATGGCTCTGAAGCGCAGTGGATTGGTGATAGCGCCGACGTGACGCAAAATCTTCGTTGTCGTCGTTCAATCTTTCTTGTTCTACAGATATGTCCCCATGCACCGGTGTCACAACCAACTGTTCATATTCTAAGGGCCGTTTCCTGAAAAGAAGCGTGAGAGATTATGTTTTACCCATACAATATATAAATTATGTATCGCGATAGTCTGACTAGAAATGGTGGCCAATTTTTTTTTGTCTGTCGGATTTTAAATAACATATATTGAGCACATATTTTATTTTTACTTAATCAAACAATGACGACGATACGATTCGTCACGCTCTGTACATTTTAAATGAAGAATGTGTGTTTATTATGTAACTGACGTACTAAATGAAACTTTTTTTCGTATCCCGTCTTCATCCTTATTGTATCAATATCATCAGTAGATAATAGCAGCCTTACCCTATTAACTGTAAGAAAGAAATCTTCAGCCAATGGAAGAAACGGAACTCCGAAGCGCGTCCTGGCTTGAGCGCAGGGTTTGCCGCGCCAATGTACAGCCAGAACAGCCACAAGATACTGAGGCAGCCGAGAGCATACCCCCAGTGTACGAGAAACATGAGCAACAACTTTATTGCTACCTGAAACAAAACATAGACAATATTAGACGTCTCCATTTTCGAGACGAGGTATTAGCGACGATTATTTTGATTGAGGCAGGTGGGTCACTCAAGCGGGATATGGACATAAGCTGGTGAGGAACAGGACGACGCACAGTGTTTCGCTTATAACAAGGTAGATGGGCAAAAGTCATTGTTGTATTCTCGGAAAGGGTTAATTATCTGACATTAATAATAGCCCCGAAACCTCCGATTCTAAGAATAGTTTATCTTCAACATTCCACAGTGATGTATCATAGGTGGTTAAATATAACTAATGAGTTAAATGTAATAGCAGTTCAGGGGGGTGACCATACTTTTCTTCCATTGACTGAGAAATGAGATGTTGTCAAGTGTCGCTAAAATAAAATTGACAAGTGGGGTGACCATAGGATCTTAGAGTAAAGTTATTTTGAGTGTGTGTAAGGTACAGATGTATATGTCTTGTATGTCCTTGACAGTATCTCATTTCTCAGTTCGTAATTAGTGGAAGTTTTAGTGATGAATCTGAATTCTCAAGATATTTACTTTACTTTTTACCCGACTGCGTGAGGGTAATGTTTTTCGAGAGTATGTATGTATGTCCATTTCTTAAGCACGCTCTACAGCCCAAACGGTTTGACGGATTAGACATATGAGGTGTCGTTGGAATATTCTCAATTGTGGGAATGACATAGGCTATATAATTTTCAAATATGGCGCGCCCTCTCCCCAAAAAAGGGAGTGAAACCATTCTTTTTTCGTTATTACAGCAATAGGGGTATAATTTCATTACATGGCATGAACATAGAAAAGGATTGATGATACATAAAAATTATGTAGGTACTCAATGATTAAAGTACTCATTATTACGTACAAAATCGCCGCGAGGGAATATAATTATCTCACTATCATAGTTAAGGCACAATAGCAGCTTTTGTGTTCTAAAATTTAATCAGCTCGCCGGTAGAAACAAAAGTTGGTTACATTCGTATCATACTATTAATTCTTAAATTAGTTTAACAAACTGGTAGGTAGGTAGGTTAGGTGGGCAGGTAGGTAGGGTAGGGTAGGTAGCCAGTTGATGGGAGCGAAGCCGCAGGGGACAGCTAGTATACATATATTTTACACATTATAATGAAAAACATGGCATTCTTTTTTATGCGCCGTGTGGCTTGTTGTTATTTAGGTCACATTTGACATGTCTCCTTTGATTGATTTTGTTTTTGCTAGTACTCACCCCAACCAGTGATAGCCATCTGTTACACAGATGCGAGTACCAGTTCTTGTTCTTAGAGTGAACGCTAATGCTAGGTCGCCGTACATCCCCGTTAGACGTCCGTCCGTTCATTATGGCAGAATCAGTTGGGGAGGGTGTGAAGTCCTGAAAAAAAAAAATCCATATTAATAGGGAATCTTATGCGAAGCTCAGCTTGCCAATGGGGACACTTTTACATTAATATACCCTTATTTATATACACTCTGTTTTGCCTCTTACAAAACATAAAAACATATATATATAAATACAATAGGACAGTTTATGTACAAAGACCATCTTAAACCATAATTGGGTTCTCTACTAGCAAACCTCAGTTGCGTAGAGAAATATGTATATGAGGATAGTACATCCATGTGCACAACAAAAGCTTATTAAAAACAATAAAAAATTTAAGATTCTTACTCACTAAATAAAATAAACAAATAAGTGTACAACACACAATGCATAAATATAATAAATATTGTGTACAATATATAAAAAAATAATTTAATAAAAATAAATTAAATAATTATATAAAATAATAATAAATTACAAAATAATAATAATTAATTCTAAATATTACAATTATAAATACATTGACAAATTAATGTGTCATTAACTTTTTAGCAGATGTTTAATATTTTTTTATACATAACTTGAATTTAGAATCTAACAAAGCATTTCCAAGAATTCAAACAAAGCATCCTTCCAAGAATTCAATCTAATCATTTTTCATAACTTCAATCAAAACATTCTTCCGAGAATTCAATCAAAACATTCTTCCCAGAATTCAATCAAAACATTCTTCCCAGAATTTACTAACGACACTATCGGATGGTGTCATACATAGTATAGATTTTTCAATACCAAGGGGTTCTATTCCTTGAAAATCCAAATAATAAAATCTACAATTGCAATTTTAATATACATCAAAATTGGGCCCGAGGTCCCGGTGAGTGCTTTTCGCTATTCCTCATAGTTTCAGATTTGGCTATCCTATATATTCACACAGTTGAGTTTTTTCAAGTGGGCGTCACTTGAAAAATCTCAACTGCGTAAATTATAGTTAATCGCAATACCATAGTAGCTAAAAACATTCACTAAGTGTCTTTATCAGAATTTCGTGATATTAAAACACTTTTCGGTAAAAATATTGGGCCTTATAGAATAGAATAGAATATAAAAATCTTAAAGGAAATGATTATAAATTTAAAAGCACTTATTAATAATAATCTCGGTACTGTTTAGGGCCTGCTGCAAACGACGGTTCCCTGAATAGAAAAATGGTTTTCACAGAACCGTAATATTTTTGATTGGCCTATCCAACGACCCCATGGTATAGAAGAGAAAAAAAACATCCCCACTTTACGCGTACAGGAGGTAGCCGAAATGATTTTTTTTCCTTATTTTATTTTTCCACTTTGCCGGCGTGATTAATATATGCCTAATTGTAGTTATTGCCTAATTATACCCATGCCTAATTATAGCTTTCTAGTACTGAAAGTCTCTGAGTTAAGATGCGGACATACGGACGGACAGACGAACATGGAAAACAATAAGGGTTCCTAGTTGACTATGGAACCCTAAAAATGGATGTTACACTTACCCCAACATTTTTATGTCTGATTCTTTCCGGGAATAACAAGTCAAGGTCGCTACCAGTAGCGCCGTAAACTTGAGTATCACGTTGAGAATGGCCTTGATATCTGAGACAATAATTCGTTTTAATTAGACAAGCAAGACAAAATGTTGACAAATCCAAAAATAAAAATATTTGAATACCAGAAAGTAAAAAACAAACAATTTGACTCATAGCCTAGGGATTTCTACAAGAAAAATACTGGAATATAGACATTAAAATTAAGAACTGAATAAGGAATATGCATGAGATAAATATCTGTCATCTAACCAGTTAATCAATAAATATTGGTGCAAAAATAGAATACTAACAGCAAAATCAGGATCAAAATTGATTGAAAAACAAACGTTATAAGTATAACAATTTTAAACGAATATCCACCTCGCGAAAATTGTATTACTATTACTAAGATTTAGTTAAGTTAATTTCGTATACTTTAATTAATTGTTTATGTTATTTAGTTCGAAAAAATATTTTGTGATAATGATTTAATATTTCTAAAATTATTTTTGTTTATTTATTTAAATTTAATATTGTTTTACTTTTTATTATTATGATTGCCTATAAAATTTAAATTGTAATTTGCTATAAGGACAATATAAAATGGGGACGGCGCTGACTCCTGTCATACAGGTCCACCTAGTTCGGGAGTCAGACGCTTCGATAGCTGCTGTTGTAAATTATGTAAATAAAGATTATTTATATTTGTATTACTAGATTTTAACATCAGAGTCTAGGTCGGATTTTTCTTTATAACTTCGTAGATGATGAAGATATTTTAGAAATTCATCCACATTTGTTTACTAGAGCTAATAATATATCGATCTATCGTATTTAGCACAGAAAAGGTTCCATGCTTCCGCTATGGGCAAAAATATCTAGAATCGGCCTAATGTTAGTGCTTTTTGCTTAAATCTTTCTTTTTCTCATAGTCATGGTATAAAATATAGTATGCAACTCTTGAATAAAACGGATTTATATCGAAGACCATGAATCACTCGCGTCGCTCAGGATTCTAACACATGAATCACTCGCTATGCTCGTGATTCATCAATGGCCCTCGCATTAAATCCGTCCTTTATTCACTAGTTGCATAATATACTATTTTGCTAAGCTGCAGCATGCAATGTAACTAAATGAAAATGAAGGAATAAAAAAAAACATACCTCATTTCACGTCTATGTTGCAAATCAAAAGTTTGGGCGAGAGCAAAGTAGGAGTAATCAATGCAAGCATAAGTTATGAGGAACGGCATGGTGACTATGGGTGCAAGTTGGTTGATGTCACCAATGATGATGAAAGTGACCGTGACGACTGCTACTACCACCATCGAGTAAATCGGTACCTTGTTGGGACCTCTCTGGAAATAATAACAGTATTCAGTAAATAATAAGGGCCTAGCCTACTAAAACTCTAACACAGCGTTTCCTAACCTTTATCAGTCAACGGATACCTAGGAAATCAAGCACAATTTCAAGGACACCCTTAATAAAATAAAAAGCAGTAAATTTCGGACCATATATTTTGGTACTCTAAATACATTAGTTTTATATGGTCACAGAATTATAATACTATCATACAGATGTCTCATCTCATACAAAGAAACCGTGCTGACGTAACTAGCGTTTTTCGTCTGATTAAACTGATTATTTTTCTAAGAACATCGATCGCGTTCGGTTCCGTTCCACGTATATAGATGGTGTTAGCTGCGACTTGCAGTAAAAGGGTTCGTAAATACTTTTTTCTTAAAATACAGCAAAAAATTGTTTTAAAGTATTTTTTGCTCGTTTTTAGTTTCACTGTACTACAAAATGAGCTACAAATCAAATTTAAAATCGAATGGATGCCTCAGAAATTTAAAAACCCGTCATCTATTGGAATCAATTTTAAATGATCCATTCAAATAAATCTTTGAAATGTGAAGAGCCCAATATTCATTAATTTTGTGCTTAGGAGAGTTAATTAAACAAGAACATACATTTTTATGATCGTCTCTAGAAAATCTTAATATTTCACAAAACTCAATTACAAATCAAAGCTAATCACGCTATCTAGTGCAATTTATTTGAACCAAATTTTTTTACTTAGTTTTGGGTGCCCGTGATATTGTCAAATGGCCCATAGATGAGACTCCGGACTCCTATACATATACTCGCGGAATCCCCAGGGTCCGCGGACTACAGTTTAAGAAACACTGCTAGCAAAAACATAATAATGATACAGTCATTACTTGTTAGCAGTCTACGAAGTAATAAGTCAGCCCTATGTAGTGTCATAGCCATCATAAATCACCTGCGAAAAAGCCATAGTGCTATTCGTCCTGTATAGCTCCGTCTCGCACACAACGTAATCCCGATGGCATTAGCACATCACAGTATAGTGGCTGATTTATCACTTCGTATCGCTGCATTGGTGAAACTATTTCAAGCAAATAATTTTTGTTTAACATAAATATGAGTTGTGATTGGGAATAATTCTTATAGTGCTAAATTGGCACAACCGTTAGAAATCATTTATTTTTTCATATGCACAGAAAAACAAAAGGTAATTTTAAACAGTATCAAACACATACCCCATGTCCCAAAAATTCCAGTCCGGGTATAACTTTCTCATTTGCAATACTTTGTAAAACCCTGGGCGTTCCATACATGGCGCCTAGACAAGAGCTCATTGAACTGACATATAGGCCAGCAAGTAACAAGACTGTCACAGCAGAGATGTCAGCTGTGATGGAGAGGTTCTGCAGCAGGCCTTCCCTGGTCACTGTCGCTGCTAATGTTATTATGAACATCAGGTATAAAAAGGTTCTGGAAATAATAGAAGATTTTTCACCCATATGCGAGTCAATTGCCATCATCAATGTTCCCACTGCTGGGCCACAGGCCTCTATGTGAGAGAGGGGATGGGCCCTAATCCACTTCGTGGGACCAGTGCGGGTTGGTAGATGTCACATGTCTTCGAATTTTTGGTTCTAGGACATGCTGGTTTCCTAACGATGCCTTCACCGTTTTTAGAGTAGTAGTGATGAATTAATTTACACAAAGTAAAGCGCCTGCCTGGGTTTGAACCCACGACCTACGACACGTAAGTCGCGGCCGATGCCACTGCTCAATCTTGACTTCGGGTTGCTACTGAGTAATTCTAGATGGAAAAAACCATGAACACTTTGACGGTCTCGGGCATCGAACCCAGGACCTCATGCTCAGCAGCAGCTCTTCCGACGACTAGATCAACGACTGAAGTTTCTTGTATAATCCTACTACAATAATAAACGTTAATGTTTGTGAGGATGGATGGATTATGTTTTTTACTCTTTTACGCAAAAAATACAGAACGGATTTTGATGAAATTTTACAGAAACATAGCTTATAAATCAGAATAAAACATAGGCTAAAATGTATAAAGATATTGGGAGAAGTACTAATACCAAGCGGGCGGAGCCGCGGGCAGCAGCTGGTTTTACAAATAATTAAGATGCCCTTACCCAGTGCCAATGGCTGCTAAAGACCCATTAGGTATATTCACAGAAGGGTTCTTCAAATCTCCACTCATGTTAATGCCTGCCAATATTCCAGTAATGGTTGGAAAGAATATTCCAAAGCATTTGAACCATGTGTAACCATCTTGGTAGGCAGGCCACGTATTATTTGCTGCTACTCCACTGAGCCACCCCTTAAATTCCAGCGCAACTGAAAAATGTGGAAGAGGATTAGAAATGATTTACAACTAGCTGATCCAACCGAAGTTGAGCCGTCGTTTTCTGACTTTATACAAAAATCCTATGAAAAGCATTTAGTTTGCCCGATTATTCCGATAACCCGGGCAAGTGTTCCGTTTTTTTTACCTAATAAAAGCCTAAGGGCGGTTAGGCACTACACGTCCGTGTCCGTGATTTGAGTTCCGAGTTCAAAATGTTTTGAATTATGACAGATTATGACGGATAGATTTCGCATGCAGTGCGTAAGCTTCCCTACAAGAAGTACTACGGCTACTTCCGCACCGAAATTTTACGGACACGGATCGATGTAGTGCGTACCCGCCCTTAGTTTGTCTTTTATAAGTTTTTTTTTAAATAACCAGATCGGTCCAGGAATTCTCAATCTCGGTACATTGAAGTGCTAATAACAAGAAACAGCATTTAATTTTAATTATATTCGAGACATTTTAACTCTCAATAAATGTGTACAGAACAAATCTTCTACAATAATACGCATCAAAATTCGATGATAAATGATTTATTTCTGTAAGTAGGTTTGTACAAACACTTTTACATGTCGATCATATTTTTAAAACTAGATGAAGTCGGCGTTTCCTATCTGACTACTCTGAGAAGAAAGGCCGAAACAAACTCAGAGGTCACAGTCTCTTTTAAAGTCCAGACAAAAACTTGGTTAGATCATGTGAAGACCATGTAGACTGAAATGGTCTTTTGAGGAAAGAACCAGCCAGATTGAGTGGACCTGTCCAGTCAGTGCACGCATTTGTCAATAACCGTGCAGCTCAACTCAGAAATTAAGGAGCTCAACGATTCGACGAACAATACCAAAGAAAGGACATTCGGGTAGGCCGCACAAACTACTCAAACTGCCAGACCATGATTAAAACTAACTTAGATAAATTAAAATTAAAAACAAACAAAAAGTATGATCCACATAGTCTTCACATTCACAACAATTAAGAAAAAAAAAATAAAGAACTTAAAATAAAATAATATAATACTTTAAAAAGTAAATATTCTTGTCATTGCAAGAAAACAATAAGATAACTTAAAGAAAACGATAAGATAAGATACTTCTTAACCTCATCGTGCAAAGAAATTGAGAACAGACATAAATTGGCGACCAATCAGTGGAGCAGTGATCAATACTTTATAATGTCTCGAGTTATTTTTTTTATAAACTAACGGTGTTTGCAATAATCCGGTGACTTGGGTATAAATAGATTGAGACGGACCAGTTTCATGTTTAATACTAATATTATATTAAAATAGTAATACACACGTTTTTCATCAGTGGGTACAGTAGTGAATGATCCAACAAAGAAGTCAAGTGCTGCTAACATGATGATCATTAGCAGCAGAAATTGTAGCTTCACCACCCATTTCACCCCAGCTACATTAATAGTCCCAAGAAGTAATACTGCAGCTATGGCAAATCCTCTAGATGCCCACTTGTGGGTGTCACTAAGTGGGTCTTCAACTACAAAACCAGCCATTGATTCACCAAAACCAAACACGTTTAAGGCACAGCCCACAGCCTGAAACAATACATTTCGATGTAAGTACAATCGAGGCCCGAATTACAATACAAATAATGTATTATTCCTTCATAAGTATGTACATACATCTGGTAATTAAAGTGTACTTTTAGGCAAAAATATCCTGTGGTAGAGAACTTCGCTCTTCAAAATCTTATTTTTACAACAAGTACCTAACAACTTACAATTTTGAGTATAAAATAATTAAAATCATTGCAGCCAAAGATAGCAAAGGCTTAAAGGGACCAAGAGAGATTACAATCACTTATGCTAACGTTTTTCAACACTAGCAAGGAAATGACAAATACAATTTTATAAATAATATTTTCTTGAAATTAACAAATTTTGTTTTTTGTTTGAAAGAGAGGCACTTGCTCTGTCGCTAGCGTGTTAAATACAACGCAATGTGAACCTTAAAGCCTTGCAATGTGAGCTACTTTTCGAATAACTGTGTAACAAAACTCATAAATTAATACTCTAAATGACATTTATTTGGTAAAGAGATTACATTTTGATGAGGTTTACATACATTGTTGAAAAACATTTGATTAAAAACTAGATTATGATTTGTTTTTATGCATTATTTTAATCACAATAGGATACAAATGAACTCTCAACGAATAACTCATTTGTTTAATTCAAGGGCATTTGCATTTGATTTTCAGCTCATACATCCTTTGTTTTAAGAAAATGATGAATGAAATACAAATGCATGCAGCTGAGGATGAGATGAAAATACTAAGAGGCCCGTGTAGTGTTATGAAATTAAGATGACAGAATATATCAGTACTTTTCAGTTACTGGCAGTAGAGGATTGAAAAGATGTCTGATATTGACGAATAAGGTAGTGTTATATGGCTAGAAAGGGGGCCAAATTGAAGACTTATAGAGAAGTAGGTCTGGAAGAAAGAGGAATAGTTGTCTCAACCTTGAATAAACTGTGATAAAATTAATGTTTTTCCAGTAGGTACCTACATTAATTTGCTAGTATTTTCCTCATTGGTTTTAATTATAGCAAGTATAGTATTTTTACATAAATCTCACTAACCACAATGGGTAAATGTTATGTTATATTGTATCATATTGGACTGGAAGTATAAAAGTAGCAAAATTTGCTACTTACATAAAATCACATGTGGGTAAACAAAAGCTTGTGTTTATTCATTATGATAAATAATGTTACAAAGGTTATTGTAGACCTCAGTGAAATGTGTAGTAGTTTTAAGTATAACTATTATTAAATTCATAATGTGTCTTACCTGACCAAAACAATATATCATGCCAAGAGCTCCTCCCATTCTAGACCCTAAAGTGTGTGCGAGCAAAAAATACACTCCACCACTTTCTATTCTGCATCTTTCACATATTCCCACAGCAGACAACACTGAGATCAGAGCTACGAAAACTGAAAATACAATAAGAATAATAACTAAGATGGTATTTGTTAATATCAATGTTAATATCAAGGCATAAAATAAAATAAGACAAGGAATTCACAATGAATTAGATAATTCCACTGTAATAAATCTTTGGATTGATACTGCAAATATTTAGATAACAGATACCAATGACTATGATATTTTATGAAAATTATAATTAATAGATTGCTGATTTTATGACAATTTTAAGACTTTTGAAGTAATAATAATGTTTACTGCTGGACATTGCCCTCACCGAAGTGTTGCCACATTGACCGGTCTTGTCGGTCTCGCGTCCAGCGGCTCCCCACAACCTTCACCAGCCCACCTAGCGAGAGGCCTTAGTATATTGCGTCTTATTTAAACTTACCAGTAAAAAGTACTATAAATATTGCATTAACTAATCCAGCTTGTCCAACTATCCATCCAGATCTTAGAAATACAATAACACCAAAAATATTTATAAGGCATGATGTGAACACTCCGTCCCAAGTACCAAACAGCACAGGTTGGGATATAAAAAAGTTGGATTTCCACCATGGTACATCACCCTGAAATTATATTTGTAAAATCAATTACAGCTTTTTATCAGTCATTGTAAATCTTGAGATATTGGTGATTAGATAAATATGATGTTACAAATACTGTATGATAATGTTTACTATTAGTGTATACTAAACTGAATACTTTTAACAAATAAGGTAGTAGTTCAATGGATCGAATGTGAATAAGGAATCACAGAGTACTAAATATTAAGGAAATTGTAGATAATTAGTTGTTAACATTGAAGAACTTCACATTTAGTTGGAAAGGAGCCTAAAAACATTTAAACTGCAACAGACTAGGTCTATAGTAGGATGTTGATGCATGAACTTAATTATTTGTGTAAGAGGCAAGAACACTGAAAACCAAGTTTATATTTAATAGAAGATCGATTCTAGGGCGCCTTGACTATTAGAAAATGTAGCACAGCCACAATAGGAATCTAATTCATACATAATATTATTTGGGAAAGTGTGCCAGTGTACTTTAAGTGGATTGGTTGTTTATAATAAAATGTTTACATACCTGTATATCTGCAAATATTTCATTAGCCCCTGAAGCTTGATGACCACCTGATCCATATTGTGATTCATTGCCTAAATCTACAAAGCCACCTGATTGTCTTCGCATTCGAGCCCTGTCAAACCCTGGCTCTTCGCTCCGAAAACTGTCTATTTCTAAATCATTTCTCCTTTGGCGATTACTTTGATCCATTTTGATTGATTTGTAATAATTACGTATAAATATTAATAGAAAACATCGGAACACATCGCAGACTGTTTACGCTGTTTACTTATCTCAGGAAGTGACAATCTTTGGAAGTGACTGCTGAAGGTGCGTTCTCAAGTGTTGTGAAACGTCATTGATGACTGAATAAGCTGAAGACCTTTGTTTTATTTGTTTTTCTTTGTTTCACTTTCACTTATGAATTAGGATTGAGCGAGAAATGAAAGAACAGTAAAACATGCTAGAAAAGTAACATTCGCTGTAATCGGATTCGGAATTTTCTTCTGACGTTTACATTATTTATAACAGTTGACAGCTGCCAATGTTAAGTTTTTTTTTCCTCGCATTGGCTTTGAACGAACGGTTTGAGCATTCAGCCAATGTCACGTCGAAATAATCACCAAATGTAATAGAATTAGAGTTTTTGGCGGGAACGTGATGACATCTATGTTGCTTCTCTGTTTTATTTCCCTAAAATTGTGTTGGTGTTGAATATTGATAGTGTAAAAGTGTTGGTTTTTATTCTAATAATATTAGTGAACGTGCACGAGTGTGGGCAAGTAAAACACAGCGGTAGAACATGAGTTCGTTCATGTTGTTGACAAAACTCCGTGGAAGCTCCCAATAAATTTACCGCCATTTTACTGGGGCCTTACTAGGACATTGGACTAAAAACTAAAGGAACTATAACTTCCAAACGTGACACTGGCTAAATGCACAAACCGTGCGAAGCCAAAATATAAAATAAATAAAATAAAATAATAGAATTATAAAAAATAAACCTTTGTTCACATAAAGATAACCGACTGCCAAAGCAAAACGCAGAAAATAGCAAAAATAACTTTCATTTCGGCAGTCGGTGTCTTTGGTACCTCGTAATTTTTTGTCGTTTTGTGACACCAACTTCCGAAACGAAAGTTATTTTTGCTCTTTTTTACGTTTTGTTTTGGAAGTCAGTTTATTTTTTGTAAAAAAGGTTTTATTTTTCTCTTTTTAGTTTTGGTACACCATCACTAAGAAATGAGTTAGTTCTATAGTAAGGTACCGAAGAGATTGACAAAAACTCATAATCACTCAACTTACACTTTCGTGCTTTCGGTTATATGTTCCAGATCTAGAAAACTACTGAACAGATTTTGATGAAATTTGTACTATTCCCTAAGTTGAGATATACCTAATCTAATAAAAAAGAAAGATAACGATCAGATTACTAGTTTCGGAGAAATGCGAGGACAAACATACAAACAAACATAAACACATACACTTATGAAACTTGACACTCGTGTTTAGGAGCCCACCGTCGACCATACAGCCATGTGTGGTAGATGGAGCCAAAAAATAAAATAACAATATGGGAGGATAGAGCCCACCTAAACTTCTTATGATAGCTTAATCTCTGCGACATATGTCAAACTGACGCTTAAGTTATTGTTATGAAGTCGGAACCACACTTACGTGTCGTGGCGTGGCGTGGCGCGGGATCCACCAATCAAACGACTCTGTTGGATCCTACCGAGCCTACGTCATAGCGCAAGGAGTTTTGTAGTCAATCAACTGCGTCGGTAGGCGCCACGACACGCCACGCCACGTAAGTGCGGTTCCGTCTTAACTTTGAAGCGCTATTGTTACTGTATTGATACCGACAGCAGTCGCAGAAATCAAGCTAAAAATAAGTATCAAGTATCTATGGAAGTTCTGTTTCACAGATCACTTCTGCTCTGCACCGTTCTTATAAGCAGCTTGATTTGTTCTGTGTTTGTGTTGTATTAATATGTGTTTAAAATAAAATCCACAAGTTTGCCAATAATTTGGTGTTGCATTTTCATTGTGTTTAAAATAATCCGGTCCTAATCGCAAAATAAGTGAATCAAACTCAAACTTTTGACTTTGAGTTTTTATTTATTTCAGCGGCACTTTTGAAAGTCAACAATTTAAATTTACTTGATAATAATTACTTGATATTAGTAATAGTAATTGATTCTACCGTCCATGCGGAGAAGTAGCTTGTTATGGAGAAGAACGGACAAGAAACTTTTAAAATGAAATACGCAAAATGAAAAAAATATGAAAGAAGAGAAAGGTAGGAAAAGGAATACGAAGGGACAAGAGGTTACAGAGAAAGAAAGAACGGTTATGTAAACGACAGGAGAAAAATAAATGTGACCTACGATAAAAAAAAAAAACTCGCAATCAAATAAAAAAACAATAATAGTACATTGTTCACCGAGAGGAGAAAGTGACCGATAACGTCGAGGGTGTCGTTTGAAGCCCGAGCCGTAGGCGAGGGCTTTAAAACACCCGAGATCGGGAATCGCACTTTCTCTCGAGTGATACATAGTGCTTTATACTACACCTACGAGGAAAATAAAAAACTAAATCTTTACTAATTGAAATTTATATTGAAATTGTTGCAGTTAGTGAAGCTTAATGTAACACTTTTTCCATTAATGTTTGTTTGAGATGTTTGCGACAATGTAGGAGGAATAACTGGCTGTGCTGTTGGCACTGCGCTCGTAGAAGGCTGTGGTGTCAAAGGGGCAACTGGCTGCTGAGGGGCATCTGGCATCGCCGCGTTCGTTGATGGTTGAGGAGATGAGTCTTGATGCACATTAATCGATCCCGATATTTGGTTATTTATTCGTGTTTTGTTTTCTACGGAATTCTCTATGTAGCTTTCTGCAACAGCGGACGATTTCCAACCACCGTGACGTTTTATTGTGGTTAAATCAGCACCAGTATCGGCAAGAATAGTCGCTGAAGTTCTGCGAAAGCAGTGGCCAGTGTATTCTAGTGGATTGAGTAAATTAAGGTAGGAAGCTATTTCTCTTGGCACAGTACTTATTTTGTTTTTCCCAATTACTTGTTTCGTACATTTTTTGTTTTTATATTGTAGTAAAAACTGATTGGTTTTGGGGTCACTGGGGCGAATTTCGTTATATTTCTTCACTATCTCATAAAATAAGCCCGATATAACAAATGATCGCTGAATTTTGGTTTTTGTTTTAGGAATATTGACGATTATTCCATTTTCGAGGATTTCGATATCGTCTGTTGTCATATCCACAAGTTCTTGCGAACGACAGGCCCCATTTACTCCTAAAATCAAAATAACCTGTAAACAAAAATATCAAACATGAAAACCTAGTAGATTTCTACTCATAAATAGGTACGTAATAAATCATAAACCAGTGCATTTTGTTCATAAACTTACCTTCATCAACAAATATTTGTCATCTGGAGCATTCTGCAAAAAGGAATAAACATCCTTTGTAGTAAGCACTTTTGATTTCTTACTACGGAATCCCTCCGACTTTCTTTTCAGAAATGCTGTAAGTTTTTTGTATTCTTGAATATTTATGTCGTTTCTTGTCAATATAGTACTTTTCAACATTGAGTACATAGACCATAACGTACTTGGTTTGTATTTTTGCGCTTTTTCACTGAAATAAGCTAGCAAACAGTTTCAGAAAAAGATGCCGCATTTTTTTCACTTTTCCATTGCAAAAAATCGTCATAAGTTTTATTATATTTTTTAATTGATTTCTGTGGTAAAAGGTTATCAATCAGTATTTTTGCTGTTTCCTTCAACTGCGGCGGAGTTAAAAAATCTTCATCATCACTATCACTACTTATCATTTTGATAGTTTTATTTTACTTTTCTACGAAAACTGAATCCTCAAACAACACACAAATTGAAAATGGCGCCAATGGCGTCTGCAATTTTCACATGTTCTTTTTTCAAATTGTTTACACCATCCAACACACAGCTAGTGGCCAGTGTCATTTTGCGAACTTGGAGATAAAAACTCACTGTAAAAACTTTTTGGCTTTTGATATTTAGGTTACCAGCGCATAGTCTTACCCAAAATTAAAAAAGAAAAACCACGTAAGAAATGGATTTTCATACACTTTTCTCTCCCGCTCAGATGCGTTTTCTCGGCGCATATTTGTTCGATATGCAATGACGTACTTTCTACCGTAAATTTGATAAAGTATCAAGGTACTTTCCGAGCAGGTGTAGTATAAACGTACTTACTTACCCTAATGTCAATAAATATTACCTATTGTTTTGTGTCCAATTAATTCCTAGATAAAATAACAAGAGCTTTATTTATGTACTTATAGGGAAGTAGGCTGTTCTAACTCTAACGATACAGTCGATCAGTTTTATATGTAAGTAGGTATAAACTAATTACCTACATTCTATCATCAACCATTCTGAATAAAACTATATACTGGATTCAATAAAAATATTTATATTCGTACCTAGTTTAGTTAATCATGAACGAAAGCGAAATGAAAACTTTGAACCCATTTTTGTACGTTTTGCATATAATTATATTATTGATATAAATATTATATTATTCTGTGCCACTGACCCCGAGTTTCCCCAGCTCAAAATTACCCATCAACTCCTTGGACTGGCTCTCAGTAGAGCCGTTTGAGTTTACCAAAAAGAATAAAGAGTGTCCCATCGACTCGAAAAGAAGAAAACGATTTTTTGATGAATTCTCAGGCCATTCACAGCCATTCAAAAATTGCCATCGCGGACGGTATTTCACGTCCACACGGCGGGGTATTGGTAAAGTTTTCAACTAGCAATAATCGCACCTCGGATTAACCTCATTGGTTACGATATTGCCTCTGCGCAAAGTTAACAAGTAAAAATTCCGGGCCGACCCCAACCAAATCGCGGTAACAAAACCATAGCGAGTTCTAACTCGATCCCAACGCCATCTATCGACGTAAGCTGTAAACTTTTAGACTTAATTCAAAAAGAGAGAAAGTCATAAATTCAAATTAATAAGTTATACAATGCCATACATTCAAATGAATAAGTACTTTATACAATATCATAGGTTCAAAACTTCAAATTAATAGCTTATATTTACTATATCATAAATTGAAATCCACACTTTCATGTCATAAATTCAAATTAATACCTTCTAAAATTTCTTATATTCAAATGAATATGTAAGTAATGTCTGAGTATTTATTTATATCATGGACCAAGCGGTAAATCAGTGCACTATGCATAATGCCCGGGAATTATGAATCAAATCAACTCAAATCGGGAAATGTAATGAACACTGATTTAAACTTCTATATTTATCACAATCTCTGGTCATTATGAATATTGCTATGTAACGGTTGGGCAATTCGATAATTATGGTAAATGAATTAGTCCAAGAGCGAGCGAATTGAGCTCGGGAGCTTAGGGCACCCCGATACGGATAGAATAGATTCGAAGGGGATGACGGGAGCTGACGTGAGCGAGCAAAGCGGGCGAACTCAGCTCCTGTGATCTCCTTCATGTTAGGTTACTTTAGATTGCAGACAGAACCTGCGCAGCGGGGCTCCGTCGACTTTGTTGCTTAAATAGCAATCGTACTGACCTATTTTATATTTAAATCAATGTCAACATTAAAATAATTAAAAAAACACATATTTTTATTACACGGCCCATTAAAGTGATGGGCATTATTCAGAAAGCCCTGTCAATTTAATAATTGCAATACTTTTTAACATATTCAAATTATTCAAATTGTCTGTGCATTATGAATAATGCCTCACTTGGTCCATAATTATCGTCATGATGAATAATAATAATTTTCGAAATATACGTTGTAAAAATTATTATTTGGCAGTTAATATTGTGACAATATCTTTTAAATATTTTTAACGTCTTCGAAATCATCTTCGCTTGATGTACTGATAGTGAGTTCAAAAAAAATCCTAGAAAATGTTAATTTTGATTTTAATCGCCAATAACTACGAGACTTCTGTTTCTAGAGTAATAATAATAATAATAATAAGACGCTTTTTCCGGGCCCTACATGGGCCCGATGTAGATCAATCAGCGTCCGTAGCCTGGCTGCGTTTCGGTGACCTCTTTGGGGAAACCGAAGGTTTTGTCTGTGCAATTATGGACGAAGTTATCATGACGAATAACTACCGGAGATTTATTGTGAAGGATGGCACGGTTGACATCTGTCGGGCATGTCACCACCCGGGTGAATCGATCCGCCACATTATCTCTGGTTGTTCTCGTCTAGCTAACGAAGAGTACTTGCATAAGCACAACCTTGTAGCCAGGATTATCCATCAGCAACTTGCTCTGAAATACACTCTTGTGGCATCGGAGGTACCGTACTACAGGTATGTGTCCGACCCAGTTCTCGATAATGGCAGTATCACATTGTACTGGGATCGGTCCATCATCACTGACAGGACTATTGTAGCCAATAAGCCTGATATTGTGGTGGTGGACCGAATCGAGAGGCGTGCAATGATTGTTGATATTACAGTCCCGCATGACGGGAACCTCGTGAAAGCCGAGAAAGATAAGCAAATCAAGTATCTTGACTTGGCTCGCGAGGTTGTCGACATGTGGAATGTGGACACAGCGATCATTGTACCGATAGTCGTGTCGGCCAATGGCTTAATAGCCACGAGCCTCGACCAACACCTTCGGAGGCTCTCGTTAGGCGGCTGGGTCAAGGGCCTGATCCAGAAAGCAGTACTGCTGGACACGGCTCGTATTGTTAGGAGGTTCCTTTCTCTGGAGCCCTGACCGCCGGTAGCTTGGACCCTATTCCCGATACCGGTGGGCCTCTATTTTTTATATTTTTAAATGTTTTTTGTATGTTTTATAAAAATATTTAAAAATTTATTTAATAAGAAATCAGCTAAATAAAGGACGTAATAATAATATGATTTATTTAAAAGACAACTACATTGGTCCAATGGTTAGTAACAGCTTAACATTAGGTTAGTAAACTTAAAATTATGCGCCAGAATAAATAGTTTAGATAATTAATCAATCAATACAAAATAAAAAAAATGTCACAATAAAAACAAAAAATGTAATAAATGCAATGTATGTGTATGTGTGTGTAATGTAATGTAAATGTAATGTCGAGCAAAAGAGCATATTGATTCTATCAATAAAGTGTTGAGGCTGGTTTTAATTTTCCTTTTATGTCAACTCGCGTGTGCGGAGGCCCTCTATTTTTAGTAAGTACATACATTTACGCCTTTTTTCCATGGGAATAGGCCTAAAAATTACAGAATGGCACCTGCTTCGATCCTTACATATTACTTTTGCTTCGTTTTAGCAAGTATTTGTACCGATATTAAGCCTATCACTTGTATTTTTGTCAGTTATATCATTTGTATTTTTGTCCGTTGTTACGAAGACAGGGACGACACATCATGTTACCCAAATACTGGATTGTGGAGGTCTGATAGGCAATCGCTCCATGTAAAATACTGACATAGTTCTCGCCAAATTTTTTGGCCGCCCTGAAGTTGGCTACAATGGGTGCGCAGTAGTAAATCTCATACAAAAACAGCACCGTTTCGTGTCTTGTGCATCGGAAAGCCAACTTCAGGGCGGTCTAGCAGTTGTGAAAATGCTAGGCTGATTGATTGATTTGTGTCGAAATTCAAGTAGGTACTTAATTATAAATCAGTTAAAGAAACGATGATTCTGGTTTCGCTGTTAGGAGTTTACAAAGAATTCATAAAACCTAAATAGAATAGTAGTTTATGCAATGGTCATATAATAGGGGTAATTAAAACACGAGCGTGGGTTTATCACATGAGGCAAAACCGGATGTGATAATAATAACACGCGAGTGTTTTAATACCTAATTATATGCCGTTGCATACACATCTTCACTCATACATTTGAAATAAAAGAAAAGTGAAACGGAAAAAATATGTGCTATGGCGGGCAATTTAGATTCTCAAGGCGCATGACTACGCAGCACGCGCCTCATTAAACAATGACACTACTTTTCTACATTAAATCAATGAGCCCATAAGCGCCAATAAATTAGAAAGTAAAAGTGTGCTTTAAAAATTAAAGTGCCTCTGTTAAATCTCCATCCTCGAATCAGGATATCAACAGGATGGGCAGAACCCTGTATTCCCCTAATAGTAGCAGGATCCAAAGAAACTTGCTCTCTCCTATCGACCCTCGAGAAAGATTTCACCAGAGACAAAAATAGAATTTGCAAATTACTGACATCTATAGTCTACATTATTATATTACAAATTGTATGTTATTATAGGAGGATACCGTGGAGTTGCACTATCGCCCGTGGTAGTGCAGTATGCATGAGCAATTCTCCACGCAAAAAAAAGCCACGGTGTGTTATTATTATAGCTAGTCTGTAATGAGTTACTGACCCACTGCTGTGCAAATACCTAGCTGCTCTCTTTTTTCCATATAAAATGTCTAAATTAAGTCATAACATTATATCATAAAGTACTGTAGGGACTTAGCTTTGGGTGGCTAAAATGACATGTATTGACTTAACAACGTGCCCTAAGCCGCCTTAGGGCTTAGCCGCCTTACAGAACTGGCAAGCAAACCTTAACAAAAATATCTTCAAAAATTTTCTTACCGTTCTGATTTCTAGCAACTTCCAAAACTAAATAGTTATCTGTTGCCAGTTTTATAACAGGCAAGGAGGTTGCCTCTAAATAGATGAGGAGCCCTCACAGTACCTATCTCGACTTAGCACACGAGGTTGTCGGCAATCATTGTGCCGATTGTATTTAAGGCCAACGGCTTGATGGCCAATAGCCTCGACGACCATCTGTCGAGGGAGGCTGTCATTGCTTGGTCGGATCACCGCCTGATACAGAAGGCAGTACTCCTCGATACGGCTCGCATTGTGACAAAATTGAAAAAATGTTGTCGGTACCGAGCTTGGCCCAGACACCTGGGGACAACATGTTTTTTATTGTTTTCTGTATGAGTTGTTATTGAAGAAATATTTAAAAATGTAAAAGATGTGTAGAATGCCAAAGATACAGGTGGTGATTCACTTCTAGTTTGGTTGTTGCCAGAAGAAGTCACTCCATTCACCCTAATCAATTTCCCGTCAGGTGCGGCGCGCCGCCGCTTACGTACTTTGTGCTTCAGGTAATAATAAAAAGAAAGTATTACAGATGAGCTCACACACACTCGCTCACTCAGTGCGATAGTTCCTTCCAAAGTTCAACTCATGCCAACTCGTTCTACTTCATGGGAAGCTTAAATTAGTATTTGTGGCGACCTGCATACATGGGATCCGGAGTCAGGGACCCTTGTCTGCATCTGAAGGACACTCAATTTTATTTTCTTTCTCATGGACCCATTGCAGATCTGCGTCTGGAATTGACTAGACTAGAGGAGAGCGATATAGAGGATCACTTCGTTTCCGTTCGTCCGTCTATCAAAAAGTGGATATTCTCAGGAACACATAAGAGATATAAAGTTTAAATTAATATACAGGGTGTTTGGAAGGGAGCTGTACATACGCCTAGGGTAGAAACTAGGGATAGTCTGCTACCTACCCCCGCCCATTATATTGACCTTGGCCTCAAGGTTTTTTTTTAATTTATTATTATTTTTTATTTGACTTTTTTATGATTTTTTGACTAAAACTACCTGTAGCTCAAAATCTATCCATGGGACCGGTCGGCTAATGGTCTTGTTTTAATCGTTAGAGTCTTAGGGTCCTGCAAAAAATTATTTTACACCAGAAAATTGTGGAGAAGAAAAGTTATGGGGCCTGAAGTACCGTAGTAAGGTAAAGAAATAATTTTAAGGGCAACTTTCTATGGGGTTTAAAAAAAAACTAACAGGGTTGGAGTTCTTCTGATTTTTTTAAAACATCCTCAGTCCATGCCCTTTCTAACGATATGCTAAAAGTGTAATTATCACTTTTAGTTTTAAAGTTATTAATTAATTTCCGCAACTAGCAGTAGTGTCCCAGTGGTAACAACCCAGTAGTTTCTACTTATGAGGTCGTGGGTTCAAATCCAAGCTTGTTATTCAAGATTGTGAAGAAATCGGCTTGTCCTAGAATCAAAATTTGAAGTCATAAACCTCCGCACCCGCACTGGACTTGCGTGGTGGATTATAGCCCACAGACAACTCTCTCTAGCAGAGAGGAGGCCTCTGTGTCCCAGCTATGGAAACCTTATACCTTGGTTCTCTTAGCTTGGATAGTGTTCGCAGTGGGTATTAAGGATGACGGCGTGAGGTTGTGAGCTCTGTTAGAATTTAGTAAGGTTAAAAGGAGATAATTATGACTTAAGTTACCTCTACAGACTCACCGTGTTCTCCCAACGTGACATTCCCTTGCCAGCCCATAGTTTGGTAAGTCTTTCATAAGTATGGACAAGAAGAGCCTGTCAATCCAAACGAGTAAAAGTTTTGTTAAAGAGGAATACCCAACCGCTGGCACTGAAGCGATTTTATTGCTGAGCTTAGACTTGGGCCACTACCTATTAAACAAACTCCCATTTTTCCCAGCTAACTTTGAAACTTACTTTAGCTTTTGATTTGATCTTAGAATCGGCTTAACTTTTTAACCAACTTACCAAAATGGAGGAGGTTCTATGTTCGACTTCATTTTTCACTTTATAATTTTCTTATTTGGAAGTCGGAAGTACTTTTTTGTAAAAAGTTTTTTACTAAATGTCTATTGTTCAGTGCGCGCCACATTTGTTTTAGAGCAGCTAATGATATGTATGAACTCATTAAAAACAACTAAAATTATACTTAAATATTAATTCAGCTCTGCTCGTTTTTACTGGTGTGTGAAGCTTTATGCGTGACCTTCAACCTGGGTTCTAGTGCTAAAACTTAGATAACTAAACCTATTCTATATTTTTTAAACTGCTATGATACTGATACAATTTTAAGACATCAAACTACAAAGTAGAGAATACAAGTTTAATTCACATTTTACAAGTTAAGCTGACTCTTACAGCAGTATCTTAAAATTTATTCAGGAATATTACAATTTACCCTAAAAGTACATAACATTGCAGAAAGGTAAATTGCCAGGTAAAACAGCCAGGAGTAAGGTCGGTACTTCGGCATGGTTTCGGGCGCTATCTTAATCGTCCAGCGTTTAAGCATATTTATGTAGCAATAAGTTATCAGAAGCCTAATTACGGCCGCGAAACCACCTGTCCGCTATCATCTGTACATAGGCCTTCGCATATACTTCCGTGCGTCTTACGCGCGGTCCCACCCCCGCGGCACCATTGGTCGGCGAGGAGGCTGCGCGCGCATGGCCCTCCTCGCGCGGCCGCGAGACACTGCGACTCCGAAGGAGCCGTCGCCGCCGCGATGTGCCGCCGCCGGCAGTTGTGCCGCGACCACGTCGCCGCGCTGCCGACGTCACACACGCTACTGCCGCCGCCGCCGCAGACACGGCCGTGCGACTATTTTTCACGAATCTGTCATCAGATTGCGAACTTTCTCTATGAATGCAATAGTTAAAAGTTAATTTTGAATGCCCAAACTAAAGTTAGTTAACTTAGTTTTGAAACTTTTAAAACACTTTGAAGCTTAGTTTTTATAGTGGTAGTAAGGATTTAATATTTTTAAAGCTTTATTTGGTGATGTGATATGGCTAGGCGGCGTACGCACAGTGGTTGCGCACTGGTGGTAGCCAGCTGCGCGTGGGCATGCGCGCTACTCGCCTCCGTCGCAGCTGAAGCGCACGCTGATGTTGATACTTCTACTGGACTGGGCGATAATACACTCACCAATTCAGGTAATTTCATTAGTTTATTCACAGAATAAAAAAAGTCAACAAAAAAAAATTATTACTCTGCATCATTCAAACTAACGGGTAAAGGGCAAAAGTTTTCTTAAAAAAAGAAAATGGCAAAACACGCCTAGATGAATAAATATTTACAATGCGAATAGGTAATTATTAATTTACAATATTTAGTATGGATGACATGGAAGAAAGTGTGTTCTTAAAAAATGTCGCAACAGTAACTATCTGAACACAGAGTATATATACTTACTTAGGTATACAAGTCATGTCATCTTTAAAATAATTTATGATAAAATAACTTGACATAATGAACTACATGTTACAATCAAAACATCCTACGTACATTGAAACTAGTTATCAGTTACTTAGTGGCGTTATTTATAAAATGTAAACTACATTCTTATCAGAATTTTATTTTATTTATAATATTAATATTTATCATGAAGTTGGTACTGTTTCAACTCTGTTTATTATAAAAAGTTTGGCATGATCAACCTGAGTATTTTAATCATTTAACTTTGGTACATAAACTCACGCCTTTTCCCCATGGGGTTCGGCAGAAATTACAGAACCATCGATCCTTAGGTACATCCTTAGATCCTTCACGTTTATAAGTTCTTAGTTTACCTGTATAGGTATTTATATAGCTACTGTAATATTGTAACAGTGTTATTCTGAAAAATCGACCTTTTTCTAATTTACGTACTCGATAAAAGATTTGATGAGCCGCTTTTAAACAGAAAAGTTTGGAACACATATTTTTTTTAAAATCTATATTTAAAAAATAATATGTGTTCCAAACTTTTAAGGTTTCGAACGTACCTACCAATGTAGGTACGTTCGAAAATTTAAACGGTTTTTGAAAAATAAGTTTTGTTGAGTTATATTGATTTATTAAATCTATGGATTATAGCTAGGTATACGAAACAAATGATATATTATCTATTGATTAGGTAAAAGTATAATGTAGTGTATCTAATACCTAATAAAATATAACTTAAATTATACATAATGTAAAGATTTCACAATCTTTGTATTATTTTCTATCGTTTTTGTATTTTGGTAAATAAGATTCGTAACGTTATTAATAAGCAACAAAGATATTATAGTCTGGTACTGGTTTAATAAATTAATACTATTATAGTAAAAAAATAGAGGTTTTTTATTCAAATTAAATGTTTAAAAGCTTCTATACCATTTTGCATTTGGTAAACTAACCACGTAATCAACTCAACATCAACCAACGATCAAGAAATAATAAATTATTTCCTTACATCGTGGGTTAAGGAAAAACCATAAATATTCTCTGAGCCTAATGATATTTCCATAGCAAAATTAAATTCACATGTTTTTTTTTAATTTAAATCCTTAAACTCAAGAATAAATACACACCTCCTATACCTACATATTATTATATAGAATTAGCGAATTAGTTAACTTTGTGCAAAAACAGTAATTGGTCTGAAAATCGAAAGAAATCAAAATACACTTACTTATTTTGATTTTTTTCGATTATATTAAAGTAAATATAATTTTGGAGACGTTAAGGTAATGGTTATTCATTATTTTTACATTGGTATCCCAGTCAATAATAGTAAAGTTTAAAAAACAACTGTTGTCACGAGTTTATGAGGTACACATAAATAACTGGCAGGCATAAATGAAACTTATCTTTATAACAACCGTTAGGTGCAAGATCTTAACGATACCTTGATTTAAAATTGTTATTGTTAAAATTCATCCTTATGTGATGTCTAACTGTTTGTGTTGCATTTATACTTTATATTTAAATGCAAATTTTACTGTGTTGCTTTTCACTTCATTTATTAGGTAATTTTAAAACAATTAGGCAATTGTGGTAATTATATTATACGTAAAAATTAAACACAATATGCGACATTATTACAAAATAAAGGGCTGTGGATCAATTACCTTTTTAATTAATTCATTTTACTGTACTCAAAACATTGCCCGAAAGGATGGTCATAGCCTCGAGCAGCTAATGATCACATGACAAGGTCGGAGGCAAGAGGCCGAGGGGCTGCAGTCTGATCAGATGGTCTGACCAAATCCGCGCAACGTGGTGTTCAGCGTGCAGCGCGTTAAGAGATATTTCACGACGCCAAGGACAGACACAGATGGAGAATCAACGTTGGAGAAAAGATGATCTCCTGGCGGGGGAATCACGACCCTCAGTAATGAACTAATGAGGAATATGACGCGAGGAGGAAGAGGGGTTCAGAACAAAAAATTGAAGACATGTGACAATCACCACTGGGCCCGACTGGTGGTTTAGGTACGGCCCACTCCCTCTCAAATCAGGCATGTGTCCCAGTGGTGGGTACATTATAATAAACTCAATATACATGCATGTATTAAATACTATAAGAACGTAAAGAAAAACAAAACATACAGTATGTTTTGTTTTTCTTTACGTTCAAATAGACAATTTTAATAATAAACCTAATTAAATAAAAATACAGATTTTCTCAGTATTTATGGACGGAATTTGCAATACAAGCATTCGATACAGATAAAATAAAAAGAAAGTTTAATAATACAGAAAAATAGTGTGTTTCAAACCGTTTGCGCCCAAAATCTTTTAATACATCATTCAAATATTGTAAGACTGAGGGTGGGCGGCGACTAAATAGAACAACACCTTCGTGTAGCTTATGTACGTTTTCGTGATCAAATTAATGTTCCTCGAAAGAAAATTCATTTTACTGCCACGATTATTTTTTGTTCAAGTCCCAAATGTATATTGAAAAGAAATTCTGTTTAGTTCAGTTTAACTAAGAGAAAAGAGAATGAGAATGAGTGTGTTTAAGAGAATCTGACTGAAACAGAATAATATCTTGAGTAGAGAGAATAGAGTTTCTTGTTTCTGCGTAGAGTGAAGAGGTTCTTGTACAAGTAGATAAAAATGTAATGCAGTGAAATACAGAAAAAAAAACCTCGTACCTACGGTGTTGCACGCATTGTTTTCTTATTGTTTTTTAAATTTTCTTTTTTTATTTTGATAAATCTGGCTTTTGATAAAATTACATCATATTAATTGATGTAACATGAGGCTAGTTTTTGAAGTTAGAGAAAAAGCTAGTACGTAATATACTGGCTTGGCAAATATATTTTTTTTTAATCAAATCTGCCGAATCTATTTCATTTGTCTGTTGTTGGCAGTCATTTGATTATTTTGCAAAAATAAAACTGTGTTGTTGTACCCCACAACTGAAAATTAGTTTAATTAAAGTAACTGTTCAGTAGTTTTTCCGTGAAAGAGTAACAAACATTCATCCATACATTCGAACAAAGTTTTGCGTTTATAATGTTAGTAGGTTGGCTTACTTAACATTATTAGGACTTGTAACAGCAGTTTAAGCTTGCTCAGCAAGCCTGTGACACTTCACAATGTCACAGGAAGAACGATAGTAGCCTTAGGACGGATTTCACCAATGAAACTAAACGCGATTAGTTTAACTAAACTCAGTTTATGCAAGTATTGGTTGAGACCGCTGAGTAATTACCGATCAGAACGCTGTATTTGAATAAACTGAGTTTAGTTGAAATAATCGCGATTAATTTCATTGGTGAAATCGGTCTTTAGAATTGTTTTTGGTCTTCGTAGCTCAGTGCTACGAGCTTCTACGAGCTGCTACGACCCGCTACGACTACGACTGCTACGAGATTAGAATTTTTGATCGGTGTACTCTTCTTGCTTTTGATTAGTCCTGTACAATTGGCCCCATCAGAAGGCTTCAAATCATTCAAAGGGTAATAGCGGATCTCCGTTGAAACCCCGAGCATAGCCCTCTGGCTATGCTCGGGGTTTCTTTGCGTCATCGAATACTTCTGTTTCACAAAACCATTAACAGTACTCGTAGATACAAGTCAGTGAAACTTCGATTAATTAAAATGTGTTTTCAAACTGATTATTTTCGAACAACACCATGATTTTATATCCGTAATCACATTTATATCAGCCAACAAACAACAGGAATCCGGCCACAGCTTACATTCACTGATATAATGTAAAACTTTACATCTGTATAATTAAAATTCACGTTTCAGCAAAACATTTACAATGACATTACATAAAATCGCGTTAATAGTTGGGCTCCTGTGTCAGATAGTCGGACATAGTGATGCCAGTAATTTGGCCAGTCATAAATTACGCGTTTAACTGAATTACGCGAGTTGAAAGCATTCCACCGCTGTCGAATGCGGACCGTTCCCATCCCTATGTTACTCGCGAGGCCACTGATATGCAGGCATCCGATGCACTTCACAAATGAGCTTTGAATCAACGAAATTTCATTTGCGAGTCATTTGCCATCGATAACGTGTCAATCTTAATAACAATCCTGTCGGTTTGTTGGCGTGCGATTCGGTTACTGATGATTTGGTGGGTTTATGAAGTGCCGATGAACGCCAGTGTATCTTGTGCGGGTTACCCTTGAGCATGGTGTCGCATTACCGCTACAATTGCAATCAAATGTATTGGTCCTGCAAAGATAAATACCAAGACGTACATGACGGACACCATACGAGTCTTATTTTAAAAAGCCTTGATGCTGTTTGGCGGCTGATTAGTGGATTCTTGATTTAAATTTTCTATAGACAATTTGAATTTAGAAACTGCTAAGCAATTAATCATACTAATATTATAAATGTGAATGTAAGTTTGTTTGTTACGCTTTCACGCAAAAACTACTGAACCGATCATCATGAAACTTTGTACATTTAATCTTGGAGGTATTAGAAGTAACATAGGATACTTTTTTTATGGCTTTACTGCGAGCGAAGCCGCAGGTAAAAGCTAACTAAGCTAGCGGGTAAAAGTAAACTATAATTAATAAAATAAACAGTAGCGAAGTTTTTATAAATAAGGGTGTTAATGTTGTAACTGAAAGGAAGTTTATTACTGACTTCTTCAATCTATTTGCACTCAGTGATGATAGGGTTGTTATTCTGGGAACGTTGCGCACGTATGCTATGATTAATTAATTTAATAATTGTCATACTGAGTAAATCAGTGATTAAAATTCACGTTGGGAAAGAACAGATTTTACAACGTACCACTTGGATAACTTTGTATTTAAAACTACGGTATTGGCGAATATTATTCAAAAACAGACTTTCTCATCTCATCTCATCTCTCATCTTTTTTATTTTTTTATTTGATGTGGCTTTGCTTTAATTAAATGTTTTAAAAGGCAAATGATCTGTGGGTATTTTGTTTTGAGATTCTCCTCTAATTATAGCAGAAAGTAATCAAGAACTTAAAGGAATTTGAATACTTTTAATTGAAAGAAAAGGATGAGAGAAAGAAAAACTATTTATCTGTGACTCGCACAGGAATTATTGTAGCTATAATAAAATAAAACAACGCATGAATTTATAAATAATGATTGGGAAATAAATATAAATTTCCCAATCATTATTTATAAATTCATGCAAAGATAAATACCAAGACGTACATGACGGACACCATACGGGTCTTATTTTAAAAAGCCTTGATGCTGTTTGGCGGCTGATTAGTGGATTCTTGATTTAAATTTATAAATAATGACGAAACGCATGAATTTATAAATAATGATTGGGAAATGAATATAAATTTCCCAATCATTATTTATAAATTCATGCGTTGTTTTTTAGGGTTCCGTTCCTCAAAAGGAGAAAAAGGAACCCGTATAGGATCACTTCGTTGTCTGTCTATCTCTCTGTCTCTCCGTGTGTCAAGACCTTTTTCTCTGGAAGACCTGGAAGTATTAAGTTGAAATCAATATCGTATACTAAAATCTGCAACCTGCAATCTCATTGGGCCTGTGAAAAAAAATAAAAAACCTAGATCAACGCAATCAAAAGATACCGCCATTTATGTCGCAACTTTGACGAATCGCAAGGGAAACAAAACCTATACAGTACTTCCCGTTGATCTAGAAACATGAAATTTGGCAAGTAGCTATTTCTTATAGTACAAATAAAGTGGTAAACCCGAAAACCGTAAATTTGTACCTACATAAAAAAAAAACAAGAAAATTCCGAAACTTCGTCTGTTTATACATTTTTCTCAGGAAGGTATCAAAGTTTTGTTAACTGTCCTAATTTTATAAATATCTCTTTAGCACTGAGATTTCCTGTCAGAGAAGCCAATTTTGGGTTTAGCTCGCCTTTGTACATAAGTTTTCCTTTTGTATTTGTAACGTTTATTTTGTGTATAATAAAGAATATGAATATGAATATGAAAAAGTTCTGGCTGCAAACTGCAGCGAAAAAAACAAATTTCTAAGTTAACGCAATCAAAAGATACAGCCGTTTATGATACAAATTAGACACTCGCAAGGTAATCAAACCTACAGAGCTTCCCGTTGACCTAGTATCATAAAATTCGGCAATACGTAATGCCTTATTTATAGCACAAGTAAAGAAAAAATTTCGAAAATTATTTTGTACATAAATAAAAATAAAAAAGATTACTAACCGCGACTTATGTCGACGTATGGAGATAATAGTTTTCCAACGGCAAAGTTAATTTTGTTCCTCAATCCACATTATAGTTTCGGTGCTGTAATTGTTTATGAACATGTAATGTTACCTAATTATTTTGGTGAAATAGCTGGTTTGTACGGATTCCGTACAAACCAGCTATTTCACCAAAATAATTAGGTTTCCGTACTACGGAAACCTCGGTGCACTAGTCCGACTCGCACTTGGCCGGTTTTTTTGTTATATTGGTTTTCACTAAGATGGTTCGTTTAAATTTTAATAAGATGCTTTCTCTTAGAAGTCGCTTCCTTGAGAAAACGTTTGTTGCTCGTTGTACACCTGCACCTGACTATCTGGACATATGCTGATTCAGATCTGTGCATGTTCACTATTACAAGTCATCTTGCTTGTGTTAGAAAACTAATAGTTTATTTTAGTATGTGCGCAGGTGAGAGCACCACAGTCGATTTTTGTTTTCCGACGGCCGCGTATCTCTCACGAATCTAGTTGTTGGCAGTTTATGTAAATATTAAAAAAATACAACAGAAAATAATTTACAAACAAACTTAGTTTCGCAAAACAATAAAATTGTACTTTGAAAATGAAATAATATCTATTATTACTAGACTACTACCGACTTTGATAGGCACTTTGCGGTTTTTCTTGTACTGGTTCAAACCTGGGGAGACGTTCTGGTTATGGAGATTATTCTTGTACAATTTAAAAAAAAACTTCGTATTCTGTACACCAAACTGGTGTACAGAATACGAAGTTTTTTTTTAAACTTTGCCCCGCACCAGGAATTTATTCCTGTTTCGTGGGTGCGTTTAAAAACATGTAAACTGACGTACGCAACACCCAGAGCCGGAACAACTATCTGTAGGTCTTACAAATATTTGTTTCGTGCGGGAATCGAACCCGCGACATGCAGCGCAGCAGTCAATTGCTCAACCACTGCGCCAACCGTGCGCCCAAGATGACGGCATTGTGATACGTTCTTTTTGCACCCAGTATAATTCTCGCCAAACTTCTTGGCCGCCCTGAAGTTGGCTACAATGGCTGCGAACTAGTAAATCTCATACAAAAACCGCACCGTTTTGTGCCTTGCGCATTGGAAAGCCAACTTCAGGGAAGCCCTTAAGTTTAGCGAGCACTATACGTAAAACATGCAACACAATCTGCCTCGTCTTGACACTATGGGTACCCTAAGATCCCAATGGTAAAATCTGTAGATATTTTCATTAAAATAACTTTCATGGGTTATATTCGAAGTAGAATAGATTGCTGCGGGGTTGCCTACAAAAAAAAACACGGCATCAATTCTAACCGAAAACAACTGATATTGTATTTTACATGAAGCGTCTGCGTACCTTACATCCACAGTAATCGAGTAACACGATACGTTTTGGCATGATTTTTAGTTAGAGGTCTCAGAATATCCGTAACGTGAAAGATCTCCAAAGTATGTAATGACAGCCGGAACCGTTCTTGCCGAGGCATGGTGGGTTCTAACCTATAGTTTCTTTGCGTTTTAGCATTGCCGTTGTTGTTATTAACGGAAAAAGACCAATACCACCCTCAACCGACATCTATTCTTAACATTTTTTCTAATGAAAAACGATACATCGTTTATTGTTTGAGTTATTACGAAGAAATATTGGGGAGAGGGCGATGACTGTTTTTGCCATGGTAATACGAAACAAGTATATTAGGATGGACATTGTACGCCTATTTCTTTACTATGATGATATCTAGTCATATTCTATATTCGGTGTGGTTAAGACTGGCTGCATCTTCAACAACCATTATCAACATGAGCGTGATCATATGCCATAATCTCCTTCTTAGTATCTTCTTGGCACTCCTGTTTGTCTGGAAGTGATGGCCAATGTTGTACCTACTCATAGTAGACAGGGCTTGAAGAAGTGGATCCTGGTGCAATACTTCAAACTTCCCGAAGGTATCATTGCATTGTATGTAAACTCTCTCATGATTATGATTTCACCGACTTCCGTACCCTTCAAACGGGAACACTGCAATATTGCCTGGCGAAAGGTAATTGCCGTACAAATTTCCATAGTTCATACTGTCCCTTTTGTAAGAAGTTTTACAACTAATATTCTATTCTTAAGTTTAGAATAGGATTTCGTAGCAATAAGAATCAAATTTGGTTATTGTGAATGAGGTTCTTGGTGCTACGCAGAAATAAGCTTTATCAGTAATCAATTATAGATTAATATTCTATGGCAGAAGTTGTAGAGAATACTTAAATGTAGGTTATAGTTTCTTTGAATTAATTATAGGAGCTGCTATAGTAGTTAGTACTAGAGCAGGACAATACTAACTGGCTGGAAAGCTTTTCCGAATAAAAACTTGGAGCGTGCACTAAATATCTCAACGTCATGCAGTAACGACGTTTCAAACTAACCAGATGCAATTATTCCTCGGCTCACAGCGCCCATTCACTGAAGTTCCTCGGCCTGAACTACCGATAACGGAGAATAGTGTAACGAATTAATCAAAATTTCACCTCGGGGCCTAATATGAGTCATGATTTCTAGTGGCGAACAATGGAGGTGGAGGCGCACTCGATCCGAAGTTGAATCACTACGTACATTCGGAGAGTTCCTTTGTTACGGAACCGAGTAATGAAAGCGCTAGCTGATAATAATTTACGAACAGCAGAAGTGTCGCTGTTTAATGGCGAAAATAGGGGTCCGAGGAGCATTCCAGTGCGGGAGCGAGTGGGCGAGCCAGCGCCAGTACCACTCGCCGAGTGACAGCCGCGCCGACACCAAACTAAAATAATTATCATCATTGTCCCTGGCCACGGCGAGCGCTTTAATTGTTCATTTACATTTGCAACGATGATACCAGTTCCGAACTATTTCGCCCGGCGTTTATTTTACTCGGCCGTTCCGCTGCCGTGTTATTGTTCAGAGTTAATGGTCTGAAAAATAGAAATGATTCGCAATTTGTATGATGTTATTGTTGTACGTAACTTATAGCTTTATCTGGATTTCCCTGTATGACAAGATTTATGATTATTTGCGTTATGAGCATGGTAGAATTAAGTACTTACATACGTGTTCTGCCAGTTTTGTTCAAACTAACCTACCGATATCCTCTAGATAGTGAATACTCGATAACGCAGTAGCTACACACAATAAGTATATGTTTACGCTCTTAAGTATCTTTTGTTGTATAGTTTGTACAGGGCTGCCTATAGGTATACTAGCTTTAATGTAGGTGCGGGTTCACATAACTTCCAGCTCCCCAACTGTGGTAGTGTTAATTCCAAATTGTTATATTCGTAAAGTCACAGACAAATCTTATCGCCGTCCCTATTGAAACAATAATTGAGTCAAGGTTTTCAGCAACTCTTAAACTAGATAAAGCTACAACATGAACTATTAAACACGTTGAACATCTAACATACCGAGTGTTTTCACTGTGTCTAAGGGGCACATTGCTAATACAAAATGAAATTACAAGAGATGCTCGCGGAGTCGTCCCACGGCATTAATTTGTATCAAGAATTTGTAGAGATTTAGCTTGAGCCGGGACGGAGTGTTCATCGCAGCCGGCGAGCGTTAACACTTATTAAGGGGGTGCATCCCCGCGACAGATGTAGGGGAGGGCGCCATTTGCGTAATGTCAGGAATGGTTACACTCGATTTAATAAAACTCCGACAGCATTTCATTCTGAAGAATTTAAGAGTCAATTCGTTTTAAACGCCACAGTGGCATAGCGAGAAAAAACCGTGAGCCGAAACGTGCCTCGAATACATTGCCAAGGCTTGGATTTCTTATCGGCAGCAATTGAGATGAGTACTTATGGCTTTTCGAGTGGCTCGGCTTCGTTTAATTTGTTGTTTCAGCCTGGAATTTTTATTAACGTCTCCCCTCACTTTACATTTTTAGGGACGTGTTCCTTATTGGCAAGTCAAGGTGAAGACAAACTTTGGCTTCGTATTTTTTGTTTTCCTTTGAACACCTCCGCGTGAAGGTTGTGAATAGTAAATAGATCGATGACCACAAGGTTGTAGCATGTAGCTTGCGGTTGACCTGTTGACTCGTTGTGGTTACACTGTGCTACACTATAGGTACGTGTGTGGTGTCGAGCGATTAGTTATACCAGCTGTGGATAACTGGGCCCGTTCATTAATCAAGTCAGTTAGTTTCTGGTGTGTAGTGTCTCGAATTGCGAGGCTCTGCTTAACATACAAACCGTAACGTTCAATCAGGCTTGGCGCAGACACGACGTCGGTTTTATATCTCGGCTATCTTGATCAAACGCGTTAATCAACGTTCACACAGGGATTTTTCCTGAGGCATGATAATACGACAGCATAAAATTATAGTGCTATACTCATTTTACTTGCTAATATAATCACATTATGTCCAAGCATTGTGACTGGGTTCAGAAATTAATAGCAACACAGAGCGTGTGTCGATCGGAAAACACAAGGGGACCACTCAGCAGATGCTTATCTCCACGCGCTCTCTGCGCGGAGGCCAAACAGTGTCTACGTAGATACTTATGTAAATATGTACTTATAGCTCTTACTGTGCTCAGTTTATACCACACAATAATATTACATAGTTCTTTTTATTGGGAAAGGGTAAGGGTATATATTGGATACAAAACACTCCATTCCATTTATGAAGCCCGTTTTTAGGGTTCCGTAGTCAAATAGTACAAATGGAACCCTTATAATTTCGTTCAATACGTCTGTCCGTCTGTTCGTTTGTTTCGCAGCCATTACTCCGAGGCATTTGGCAAAATATCGATGAAAAGAAGGAAGGTGTTATCTGTGCACCACTAAACTATTATAGTGTAGTGAAATTATGGGTTATTAAAAATTTGTGGTTACTCTCTCATGCATTAAACAAATATGTGAAGTATTGTTGGGTTCACTTGGCATCACTTGCCAATTCCGGTTCATATTCATTACATATCGAGAGTCTCCAGTGTCTCAGAAAGCCTTTGGTTTTGGCCGTCATTTACGTATATCTTTGACAGTGGGTTGCACGTGGGTGGCTAAATCTGGCGCTAGTCTTGCCAAGGGGTATCGTGGTACGGTGTTACCCAATATCTGCCTTGTGGAGGTCAAGGTAAGCAGTCTTTCCATGTAAAATACTCGTATTCAGTTGCTTCCGGTGAGACCGTGAGAAGGGCGGCCGACCCCGACTTAGGCCCAGTTTTTTGATCGTTAGTTAACTCAAACAATGGTAATATGCTAACCAATGGTTGCAAATATCGGTAAAACGAGTTTTTCACTAAATGTAAGTTTAGTAAATAGTTATTAAGACGCCAACTTATTTGACCATTTTTGAGGGTGATAATTTTTGATAAAAAGTTTTTTACCGAAATTTGCAACCATTTGTTAGTAGATTTAACCACTGGTTGAGATAACTACAGATCAAAAAACTGGGCATTAGTTGGGCAAAGTTTAGGAAGGTTATTTGATTGAGTATTTTAGTTATGGGATATTATTGATAAACTGTAAAAACATTGTTTTATAGTTTCTTTTGAGAATTGCTACGAAGTACCTACAAAGTTATTTCTACCGTCAATAAAATAATATTGTGTATGCGTAATAAAGTATTTATTTCGACTGCGGAACCCTTCACTTTGCCCGACCCAACACCCACTTTGCGGATCTTTCTTACATCAAAAATATTTAAAAGAGAAAGCACGATTGGAAGCACCTGAGTGCCTCTTAAGAATAACGGTATAACTTTACATTATTAATACATAAATTAAAATAGCTACGTGTTAGTCGGTAACAATGACATTACTCTTCGTGTAATTTTCTCTGAGCAAGTGCAAGTCATACAACAACAAAAAATACAATTATTGATAAATATGTACAATTAGGGGTCTCTACGAGCACATTACACGACTGCTTACAGTAACATGTGGCGCGTGAATGTGAGTAATGTGACTAAACGTAATTAATGATCGATTGTACGTCCGACCATAGAGAATGGCACCCTCCGCAAATCTTTACCGCTTCAAAATGGGTGTCCCCGGAGTATACAGCGCCTTTTAATTTGCCAGTATTAGGGGTGTACGGTGTACCCCACTTTGCTACCGGCCTTGATAAGATTTTTTTGAAATTACATATTTGAGAGGGAAATCGATTTAGCAAAAATCTTCAACTTACAAGGGTGAATATTTCTATTTGTAGGTTTTTACAATACACCTATTTCATAAATCAGTCAGGGTCGATAGTAAGATTTGCAATATTTATGTGGTAAAAATCTAGCTAACGTCTTTAATTTTTCTAAATAGATTTGCACTGCAACTTCCTATTTTATTCTTGGATGGATATTTTGAAATCATTGAACAGTCTTCCAAACACTATGAAATATTAGATTAAATACTCTACATTTATATCCCTTGTGGCCGAGCGGACTTATTTTACCGAGTTTCATGTTTCCACGTCACCCTTGAATCTTTTAGTGTGTGCCTATTACAATAGGTGGCACTACTGGTTACTTTATCGCACGAATACTATTAGGATTTATCAGACGAGGATCTTTTAGGCGAGAAAAAGGGAATGTTCGTAAGTAAGTCCATAATTTTAGAATGGATCAGAACAATTTTGTTAATTTCATTTTTAATATTTGTAGGTATCTAATAGTCCGAGTAAATTTTTGTATTAATTAGGAAGCTAGAAAATGAAAAACTATTTTACAAAAAAATAGTACCGACTTCCAAATAAGAAAACTACAAAGTGAAAAATAACTTTATTTTTGGAAGTCGGTGTCTTTCGTAGGTACCATTTTTTGCGTTATGGACATACATTCTGTCCAAAATTATGCATGCAAAATTATAATAAATTAAAAGAAGTAAGTACAATCAATAAAATCTTTGTGAAAAGTTAAATAAATAGAGTCAAACTAAAACTTATTTATTTACCAATACTAGCCAAAGGCAGGTTATTTTCTGTTTAAATTGAGTATTAAAAACTACACACTATGCACTCGTGCCAACAGGGAATTTCTCAGAAAATTAAAACTATCAATAGAGTAAACTTGTTGATAAAATGCACACAGCTTACATACATCGTCAATAACAACAAATAAAAGCTCAGTTTCACACATTAAGTTTTAAAATACGCCATTCACGCACACTCTGCGCGTGGGTGCGTGGTTTATGACGTCACGGGGATGAGCCCGGACGCGCAGCGCGCGATGTGTATACCCCATGGCCCACGCAGTGGCGTACCTATTTAAAGACTGCGCCCCAGGCCACATAACTAACCAAATGTTTGGAAATTAATTTAAAAAAAATAGGCAGCGGGGACTGCCGACAGAAGTGAAAACTTGAAGCGTCACATTAGCATGTCGTTGAGGCGAACCCATAAGTTTTGCCTGTACCAAAAATCCATCTATGCAGTTTAAGTTTAAGTTTTCACTCCAAAAATAATTGTCTAATATGTTTACCAAGAACAACCTTATCACTGAAGTTGTATTCTTGTTCTATCATTACATCCATGTTTATTAATTTCGTATTTCACACAGTTCGGTTTGCATAACTATTTTTCTAGTTGGCACCTCAAAAGTGACCCTCATAATTGTAAATTCACTTACTTACGAAACATCCGTGGTTAGGTCATATTATGTTGAGTACCATATAGGTCGGTATCATTTTAATCGGTCAAGTAGGTTCAGCGCAAATTGGCTGTGACAGAGGATCGACAAACACGTGTGAGTGATCTTATAAGGATTTTGTTTTTTTCACTCTGACGATGACGTACGGATATGGGCCGGCGCTCACTTACGGCATGGCAAGGCAAAGGATTTTTCGTGGACATATGATTTTCAACCTTATTTCAATTATGTTAGCGTTGAAATTTCTTTATTTCTATACGAATGCCGCGCATGCAGCGGCAAAATGATTAGGTATTCTGAAAAGTGCCGTGCGGTGCCGCGGCAAGGTCGAAAATCATTTGTTCACGAAAAAATCCTTTGCCATGCTATGCCGTAAGTGAGCGCCGGCCCTATCTAAGGGACGGCAGCCTAGAATAGCCCTTCGCTAGACGCCGCCTAGGGCCATAGCTCTCTTAGCCTAAAGGTAAATACGCTACTGACACCACGAAGAACAGGTTTGTGGCTTTACACGTAAAACCAAGCTTTTCGTCAGTAACGTCATTTATTTTTACATCTCTTGTTGAAAATGGTAGTGATAGAAGACAGAATTTTTAGAGCGTATCGAAGATCTGTTTTTGTTTATTATACTTTTTTTTTGCGGATTTGCAATACAATGTCTACTTTCATGATGACAAATACTGAAAAAAATAATATAATAAAATCTTTCCCCAAAAACCTAATTAAAGTCACTGTGATTCCAGGCTTCGTACCCCATACACCAAAATATACAAAAAAAAACCTTACTAAGCAACCAACAATGCTGCATATCTTACAAAATAGACATTGCTTTCTAAATCTTGCCGGTAGCACGGCCTATGGGCTCAAAACGCTTTTGCTTCGATAACATCGCACAGCCCCCTGTCGAATATTTAATCGGGCGTGCTGATGTCGTTTGTCTGCGGCGGCGGCGGCGGCCCTGGGGCCCCCCGAGCCGACTGGTGACTCCGCACTGCACCACACCGTCCAAACCCCAACGCCAATTTAAAATTTATATCATTCCGAAGCCCTAAATTAGTTTTCTCTTCACTATCACTGACAATTCTAAAAAGTTGTATCCCACACATCCCGGTGGTCGTCATAACTTCGGCATTCAGGTGAGTTTTTATTGTATTTTTAGCAATCGATATAACAGCCTTGGAGTGTTGAAATATCTATACAAATACAACAAGTGTCGATGTACGAGCAGGACCTATGTATGTAGAGTGTAGTGTAACATGAGTAACTATAGCACGCAATGATTGGTAGATGAATGCAATCATAAATCTATTTGTTGTCGAAAAAGAAAGATATCGTTATTGGCAAAACGGCACGCGGCACTCTGGGAATATGAGAAGGCAAGTCCAGCGTAATGTTTATTTGATACAAGTAGTAATCGCCACATGATGTATGGAAGCGATCGGGTCTCGCCGCCGCCCGCCACCGCGCGTCGCTCACTCACCGACCACGTAAGGTTTATGATGATTATTCGATCTAAATGATGATTTATTACCGGATTAGGCAGGCACACGGTCCATTTTGTGGGGAGATTGGCTTTATTTATATTATAATACCATCCCAACATTAAATCGGGAAGAAATCGGCTTTGTTGAATATTGATCACCGAGTTATTTATGTGTTAAATGTTTGGGACATTTTATTCACGAAAAATGGCATATTAAAATGCAGTAAAACATGAGTTGTAGAAATATGTGCTGTGCTGAATTTGTTCTTATAGTAAAACTAACCCTAATTTGTATGACTAACATGAGTGTGTTTCTGAGTATACTTCAGAAAGGCCAAGTGCGCAGTAGATACTCATAACCGGCGTGCGTGTATGACTAGATGTAAGAACGTAGATAACTGAAGTAAAAAGAGAATGTAAGGATCGTAACAGGTGGCGAAAGAAAATTGGGAAAAAAGGCGAATTTTGGGCGCCATGTTGTGGGGGCCCAATTACTTTTTTTCTTTGAAACCCATCGTGTGGAGTATCAAAATAAATGGTTTTAAGAGTTGATTTAAAAAATATGCAACACTTAAATGTTTAAATGTACACAATTCTAGAAAAAATGTTAACTAAAACTTATAAATAAAAAAAGTTAATTCAAAAAATCAAAAAACCTTACTGCCTAATGAAGCGATCTAAAAAGACGTAAACAAAAAGAAAATCATGCTGTGCAGTCGGAGGATACATATTCGCAAGCTGGCTGACCAACACCAGAAGATTCCTCCAAATGCACATCATGATTTTCTTCTTGTTTACGTGTTTTTAGTTCGCTTCTCAAGCAGTCGGGTTTTTTTTATATATTTTGATGAAGTTTTTTTTATTTATATCTTTTGAGTTACTTTTTTTATTAGTTATATTTAAACATAAAAGTGTTATATTTTTTTAATTACCTCTTAAAACCCTTTGTTTTGGTACACCACACAATGTGTTTTGAAGAAAAAAAGGCCCTTACAATATAGTGCCCAAATACGCCATTTTTCTATTTTCCAATTTTAATATAACCAGTGACACTCACAAGGTTAAGACGAATCGATTGACTTAAGAATCATCAACATAGGCCAACGCGTTTGGTCTCTAGAACTCCACATATGAACAAACGTACGAGTACATACATAGACTGGTAAAAACATTACCCTTCTTCGGCAGTCAGTTAGTTTATGTATGTATGCATGTAACAAGAATGTACCTAATTATCTACTCATTTTATCTTCTTAGCATTCACTCGTTTGCTGATTAAAAAGTTTCAGTTCAAATAACCCCATTTTAACTAAAAGAACATTCAGACGAAAACAATTAAAAATATCATCTCAGGTATACTTTCAGGTGCACTCTCAACTCGCCTTAATTTATTTTTGCTAAACAAAACTTTGTTATCTTGATATCGTTATTCCAAAAAGCAATTTAATAAACCATCTTCCCAAGATTTAAGAATTTAATATTGGCAGCAGCTTGTTTAAATGGACGGATGCTTTTTTCGTTACCATAATTTGTAAGCCAGAGATAATCAAATTATGATTTCATAAAATGTGGTCTGTTATACACTGTACAAGTGTACAATATTGTCGCTGGCGGCCACTGTAGTAAATAACAATTATTGCAAAAGACTTCCTCCCTCCCGTATCCAAGACAAAGCTAATCAAATTATAATTTCAAATTACCTTGCAGGCAGGCGACTTTATGGCACAACAATTGTTAATTTAAAGAATTGCTTTTAATTTGTCGACAAAAACGTTTGTTTAGAACAGATCCTTTGTAGAACTCTGTGGTTAACTGGTTATTTGGTGACTTACTTAACTATGACCCACTTGCACCAAAAAACTTAACTCAGAGTTAGTTGCAAACACGAGGTTAAATAACAAATATATCTATTTTTCTTCTATATATATAAAATACAATGTCCCGGCTGACATATCAACGCCCAGCCTAAACCACTAATGATAGATGATTGAAATTTTGAGAGAATATTGATTTTATACTGTAGATGTCATTTAAGAAAGGATTTTACGAAATTCATTCCTTAAAGAGGTGAAATAGCGTCTATGAATTCTGTTAGATTTTCCACAACTGACCAGGAGACCAGAATCCTAAAGAAAAAAAAACTGGGGCTGGAATTATGAGTGGTGACTCTCAAACTACCAGGCGAACAGACACATAAAGAACAGAAGTAAATCCGGGGATGGAACCATGTGTGGTAAAGAACTACCAGGAAATTAGAATCATGAAGAAGTAGAAAATCACAAAATTTATAATATTAACCAGAGCGAATCCGGGGCGGGCAGCTAGTCATTCATAATTGGCCGAGAGCAAGTGGGCCTGAATACAATTTATAAACTAGTTTGATCAGCCTTCTTTCAATCACATGTTATTGTTATTGTAACTATATAGTTTGATCACCAACCTTGTTTATTGTATAATATAAAGCACATTTTTGTACCTAACAGTAATCTTTTACACCTTCAAACTTACGATTACGATCCAAGGCACAACAATAATCATGTTTTCCATTTGCATTGCACGAAAATACAAAATGCATAACTCCTAACTTTGGACAAAGAATAACAAAGACGCCTTTTAAATTACTTTAATATAAGTTTGTTTCTTTGAATCGCAATTTTGAGGGGAAATTTTTGGAATTCGTCTTAAAACATTTCTTGCAAAGAAGAAGCTTCCGACGTCGGTAGGAGTTAGACGGGCTTCAGCATGTAGGAAAGAAAGTAGGCGGCTGGGACCAAACTTGCAACAAACCGCACTAAATGTTGTGACCGTATACTGCTCATTGAATATTTAATTCATTTCTGTTTCTGTGGGAGATTTTTTTATGCTTAATAAGTTCTTCCCCTCTCCCTTTGTACGGGCTTGTGCAATATTATCATTTTATCAGTTTGTAAAAGTTTTATTAGTCCATAATATTTAAGTTAAATTCTGTTCATTTAAGTAATTTCAAAATAAGTAGCTTGAACACGAATGTTAGTTAGATATCTGTTTGTACTTATATATAGAAAATATATCTTTTAAGTTTCTATTAAAAGAGAGAGTCAAATTTTGTGTCGTATTTGTGAAGGGTAATTTATGGAACTCGCACCAGTTTCATTTTTTTTTTATTAATATTTATAATGGTCAACCCGCAAAGACCCTAGCTAAAAAAATCGTTTTGTTTTAATTTGAGACATTATTTAATTAATAGGTCATAAAATGTCAAATCATTTAAAGATACGTAGGTAGGGCCGAGCAGTTTTTTAAACATGCAAGGGCACTTTCTTCACTCACTTTCATTTCTTACAAATTTTTGTTACAAAACTAATTTTAATTATTGTTTTGTTGTAATTTTGTGAAAAAACCTCTTTAGATACGCGTGAGTATTTGTCATTGCACTCTTGGCTTCATTACATCCCTCGCCATCATAAATCTATTTGCAATCACTTGCATCAAATTGTACCGAAACTTTAAAAGATATCTGAATTATATTATTACAACGATTGTTATATAAACGTTCCAGACGTATTCATAAAGGATCAAAAGTGCAATCGTCGATAATATAGGTAAGGTGGCCCGGAGCGACCGTTGATTCAAAAGAAAGACAAGTAGAAAGTTTCCCGAAGACATGAAATCATAGAACGATTTCTTTTACGACTTCGGTTTCAACTTCATAGCGATGAATTATGCAGAAAGGAGAGAGATTTCCTGCGATAAAAGTCGTAACACCCCAGAGTGTTCTAAAAAGAACTCTTAGAATATGATAAGGGAACCAACATAAAATATTTAAATTCGGATTTTTTGTTACAATTTTTCGGACTACCCTAAATATTGACATGGATCTCAAAAAACGAAATAAGAGGAACTTAGGTCTATTTGATGTTACTTTGTATATTTACGCTTGTATTCCTCGGAGGATTAGGCAGAGCTGTAGGTAGGTTCACACCAAAATGAGGTATCTAGTTGCCGACCTACATTATACCCTCATTTAGGCATGACTGTTGCCATCAACCGAATACTAAATCTATACAGCTGAAGAGTTTGTGTGTTTGTTTGAACGCGCTAATCTCAGGAACTACTGGTTGGAATTGAAAAATTCTTTTTGTGTTGGATAGTCCATTTATAGAGGAAGGTTATAGGCTAAATAACATCACGCTAAGATCTATAGGAGCGGAGAATAAATGAAAAATGTTGCAAAAACGGGCAAGATTATTCCTTTTTGAGAGCTTTCGTTGCGTGCGCTGCGTAAGCGGTTAAAGTTACGCAACAATCATGTATGTAGTGTAGGTAGGGTAGGGTAGGTAAGGTAGATGGATAGGTAGGTAGCCAGTTGACGGGAGCGAAGCCGCGTGGGACAGCTAGTTTAATATAAATCCAAATTGCTACTGAAAAAAAAATATTATTTATCATCATTTAATGTTCCCACTTCTGGGACACAGGCCTCCTCTCCGTGGGAGAGGGGATGGGCCTTATATCCACCACGCGGGCCCAGCGGTTTGATGGATGTCACATGTCTTCGAATTTTTGGTTCTAAAGAAGACATGCTAGTTTCCTCACGATGTTTTCCTTCACCATTTTGAGAGCAGTTAATATATAAAACATTATATATATATATAATATTTTATATATTTTTATTTGTATATATATAGTTTGTATAATTAAATATACGGATACTGGATCCAGGATTTGAACCCAGGACATCCTTATCAGTAGTAGCACTTGCGATCACAAGACTATCGACGAACGCTTATCTCTTTTTTTTGGTGCACCATAACTTATAGCTTTTTGTTCCATCTTCATTTACTTTCAACGTACCTACAATAATAATATGAGCAACCTAAAAGAAAATTCTTCGACATATCCAGCGGACGTTCGCAACATTAGCTAACATGGCTCGGTATTTTTTTAATTGGCATTGCAGCGTGGAATAGAAGCGAAAGCGAGTCGGCCGCAGCTAGACGCGGCCAGGAGCGAGCGGGGAGCGCGCGTGTCCTGAATACCTAATTGACTATATTACTTCCTACGAGGGGGAACTGCCTTATAGGTGAGCACAAAACTTGAGACAAAGAACACGTACCAAGGCTCGTACAAGGGCTAGTTTTTAACTTTTAATACGCGAACTTGATCCATCACTAACGTGTCAGTTTTAAAGCTTACCTAATAAAATATTAAGGCGTTTGACACTGTGCATGAAGTAAATATGGCCAAAACGAATTGATTACCTTGAAAGACTTCCGTAAAAATATTTGTAACTGAATGCGATACCTAAGCATAAAGATGACGGAACAATAACCTTGAAATACTAATTAACCGCTACGATAACTTAAAAAAAAAAAAAAAACATTTTTCTTCTTAAAATCACCCAATCACTACTGGTTAGATTAACTTGGCCGTACTTAAACTATAAGAACGCTAATATTATAAAGGCGAAATTTTGTGAGTGTGTGTGTTTGTATGTTTGTTACTTCTTTACGCTCAAACGGCTGGACGGATCTGGATGAAATTTGGAACAGAGATAGATTATAATCTTGAATAGCATAGGGTGTTTGATATGCTTTTTATCCCGAGAATATGTGCCCTTGGGATAATTTTCGACATACACGCGGACGAAGCCGCTGGCAGAAGCTAGTAAGAACATATAAAGAAGTTCTACTTTCACGGCAACTACTAGTACGACTTAAACTAAGTTCACAAAAGGTATATTGTATCCATTTGAAGTTGCAATAAAGCACCTAGAGCGCATAGAACGGACTTCAGCGGGAACGTGGGTTTGAAATGAAATAAATTCCATTAGCGTAATTGATAGCAAAAGCGAGTTATAGGCCTGTGTCTCGACTCTCGAACGTACACTGCGGAGAGCTCGGCATTTTTTGTCGTCGGATGCAGCTTTTTAATACAACAATGACAATAAAATCATAAAAATGTGAATCTTATCATAATTCTTCACAATATTGTCGTAACTTTACAAGTAAATATAGCACCAGATTCGTGAGTTGCAAAAGGCGGCGCATTCTCTGAACAGTCTCAGGTTACTTTGTTATGCTAATCTTCATAATTCTTTAGGCGGAGGAAGTTTTGGGCAACTTATTTTTTTGAAAATAACTTGTAATTCAGTCGTAATTTGTTACGCCGTTGAATGTTTACTTACTCGGATAAAGTTAAGACTCACAGGTTTACCAGTATCTTTTTATTCGAGGTATGTTATGTCTACATTATATTTGGGCACGTGTGGTTAATGGCCGGTACTCATCGCGAGCTTTCGTTTCGGGACTTATTTCGGAAACATTCGTTGTGCGACTTTTTGTTACGCGGCGAACATCTAGTCCTGATAAAAACAGTTTTGTGAGACTCTGCGTGAAGACCAAAAAAAAGTTCAAATTGCTGTGTTCGCCAACGAATGTTCGATTCGCAGGCTCGCTGCGTAACAAAAGTTTGGGCAGGGCAAGTTTGTAAGCAAATTTATATAGCGACTGCTCAAAGTGAGTAACTGAGTACATAGGCCAGATAACTTAAAAAGGTATTCATACAAAAGGTAGATACGTAGTTTGGATAAATCAAGAGCTAATAATACCGAGTACATATTGTTATCATGGTAATTATAAACTCGACAATCAGGGCACCTTGTTCCTGAAACTATCCTGACAGTTTTGTAAAGCTCCTGCCTTGTTCAAATTAACGAAGAAAACTTCTCGATCAAGTCCGTCTACCTGAAAACACAAAGTAAACTCCGTGCCTTCGCAACTTATCCATTAACTTAAGTAGAATCTGTAGACAGCATGAACAGTGCCTCCGCCCGCCGCGCCGCCCGCACCCGTCGTGTTACCGTGTTACATATAGTTTGAGCGTTAAACGAAATTTATGATATGAGATTGATTGGTTGGCAGGTACCTATCTGTTTACATACAAGCTCTTTGTTCTCGTTCGGAAATGTTCAACTATTTAATATTGTAATTCTGCCTTCTTGTAATTTATCATGCGAAAAAGTCGTTGTGAATAGAATCGCTATGCGACAGCGTCACAGCTCTGAGCGCAGAATCACGAGTCACCCTTTACATTATGGTGCTGTCTCGCGGTGCCCGATCAAGCGTGAATGTTTGAAATTGTTAATGTATTCCCCGTTAAATTTTATATGCTAATTTACAATAGGTTTCTTATAAAATCATTGAAGAGTTTCCTTTTCGCGCGGTTAACCCTGCTTCGAAAATTGCACCGTGTTCTCTATGAAATCTTCACTAATTTACGAAACTTTCGACAATTTCCTTTTGACTCGCGACCCGAAAATGAAAAATTATTTCTTGAATTTTTACTTCACTTAAAATCTGCACAACGTTGTAGTCGACGACCGCTTTATTATTTATGACAAGGAACACGAAACTCATCTCGAGTTATAAACTTCTTGGAATTTCTCCTGAAGTAATACAGAGCTATTATTATGATGTCCCCACAAAAAATATTCGCAGTAGCGGGGCAAGGGTCGGGCACGGGGGTGACTTGGCCGGGCGCGGGGCGAGCAAGCAGTCCCGAGCAGGACTCCGAAGGGAACACTCGTCTGCCACGGTGACTGACACCGTTATCGCTATGAAATGTTATCGGAATCCTGTTGTTATCTAATTACGTAAATTGCTATCAGATATATTTAAATTTCTCTAGCCAGGTAATTTTAAAAGAATATTCTATTTGTTATTCATTTTCATTCAAAAATTAAACTTTCTATGCCTTGGTTTTGATTACTGTTTAAAAAAGCGCATGAAAATAAAAATAAAGTAGAAAAATGCAACTATAAAAAAAACAATGGCTGGGGCAAAATCGATTTCCTTAGATCAGTCATGAGTCGTGTGGTTACAGAGGATTTGGAAGCGCGCTCTCACGCGGTGATCTTTTTACGACTATTCGACAACCGTAAACTTTTATCGCATTCCTTATCCGGAGGACACTGCATTCTAAGTTACAACACTCTTTCGGGTTTCCCTAATTTTTAATGGCTTTTCGAAGTTAGAGTAAAAATATGTGATTTGTGGTTTTAGTTTACGGCAACATGTAAATCTGAAATTAGAATATTTATTTTTAATGGGAAAAGATTTTGCGTAACAGACATTTTTACACTGGTCCTAGTCGTAAATACACTTGAATTTGGCTCATTTAATGAGTCAGATTATAGTTAGCAGCCTTTGAACTGATAACTTCAGCTACGAAGGTCTGGCGACAATCGCACGTGACGAACGAAAGTCACTTCCAGTCATGAATTAAGGAGTAGGTCCCGTGTTAATGAGGGCACGACCTAACCCTTTGAGAAACGGAACCTTGGGAGTAAGCAAGCAACAACTGGGCCGGATAAAGAAGGATAAGAAAAACGTTAAAATTTATAAGAGCAGATGTTATTATCCTCAAAACACTCCAACAGACAGAAACATATTTTTATGTTCCTCAACTCTGTATAGAACAGTTACCTATACAAAAGGAATACATACGGCTTAAATGGCTTACGACAATAAAAAAAGTTTTTGTGATGTTTTTCTTCCAAACCACTTAACAAGCTTGGCGCACGTAGACATGTTTGTGTCTTGCTTGCATTATGACACCGTGCTGCTATAAGATTTAGAGGGGCAACAGGGAACAGTGAGGAGACGCGTCGGCGCCAGATACGTTGTCATAACTACCGGCACAGTAGCTGTAAGTGTTCTAATGTCTAATGGAAGTCTATCGGATTCGCGTACTGATAAAAAATGTGCTGCGGGCAAGTAGTGTTTTCCGGGAAAAAATATTGGTTTGGCGTCGTTGATCTTAATTAGCGGAATAGCACTTAGGGTATTTGGGGTACGAACATACCTGTACCTACGATATATATTTCATTAGTTTGTTTTCTGACCTTGGCCTTACTCTAACATGTCTAGACTATCATGGTTTCACCTGTGACAGAGGGACGGAGGGATACAAGACTAAGCCTTTTTCATAGCGGAATCATGGTCGCGTTGACACGTTATAGTAGCCCTGGACTGGTAGTACTAATAGGTTTACTGTAAGAAACCAACTTGCCACCCAAAACCTGGGGTTAATTACCAGAAGATTATAGACTAGGTACAGTTACCACCAAAACCTTGATGATAACCAGTTCCCACCCTTCATACTCCTTCGGGAAATACGAGCGGGAACTGTATCTCCGTCATTTTCGCGACTCTATAGATATGTTTGGCTTTAGATGGTGTGTGTCCTTACGTGACCCTCTGTACGTCTTATATTAAAAATGTGTAGAGCAAAATATTTTTAACTTAGTATTTCGTCGCTTTCCTCACTATATTAAGTTTCCATGTCCATGTAAAAGTAAAAGAAAACACGTTCTATGTGAGCTACTTGTGTGGGAGTATTCACGGATGCCGGGGGATAAAACTTAGAGAAAGGTTTCATGTTGTACTGCTCTTTGTAGACATTACATTTATTAGCATCGATTTAAAATTAATTGAATCCTGAATCAAGTTTCGAACAGTTTGGGCCACAGATAATATAATACTAGCATACAGATACCTCATCCAATAGAAAGAAACCGAGCCGACGTAACTAACGTTTTTCGTCTGATTAAGACTCGAATTTAACTAGAACATACATTTTTTTATGATCGTCTCTAGAAAATCTTAATATTTCACAAGACTGAATACCAAATCGGAGCTTATCACGCCACCTAGAGCAATTTATTTGAACCAAATTCGTTTTTTCTTCGCGTTGGTTTCCCGTGGTTTGAACTAACTATCAATTATTGCCATCCTATTGTTATTAAGAAACCTTACAGCAATTGAATATAGTTTCAATTATAAAGTATCGGTACAGACACCAACTCGGGAAGTTGGTGCCGAACTTCGGCTATTCAGTCATAACGGCGAGGCTCTTGTTGCAGATTGTTGTCATAAACTTTACTTACTTCCTATATTTGAAAAATAAACTTTTAATAAGCTCCGACGACATAACATGCTTTGTTTAAGCTCTCCGCAGAAACTGTAAGTGCGTAACTACGTACTTATATTTTGAATTAGTAGTTTGGCATAATTATCATAAGTGCTTTAAAGTTTGCGATATTGCAGAAGTTGCTTGTGTTACTTTAACAACTCTGGCTAATTTTGTGTAACGATGAAAAACGCACAAGTTAACATAGTGAAACTGAGTTAAGAAGCACGCAGCGGGCGATGTCTCAGGCGGAGTCGGGCGGCGTAATATACGCTAACGGTCCGGGACAAGACAAATGTGTTTTCTCTCGCTTGCTATTAGAAGCTTTCCGCTGGCTTCGCTCTCGTGCGCCCCCTGGATCTTGATTGAAAACGGTAGCTTATTATTGGATTTTTAGACGATGTGACGACAACGTTTATGTCGAATTATTTGCTTCTGTGGTGTTATGTGTCGTTCTTTGTAGGGCGTAAATGTAACATGGATTAGCATTAGAATACTGTGTAAATATTTTGTGTGTTGATGTAGATTATTTATTTTGAGTTAAGAATGATTATATCAATTCATGTATGAAATTAAAGTAGTAGGCACTTGGTTACATAACTGGATGTCTCACAGTGTTTCGCCTAGAACAAGATAGGTGGACAAAAGTCACTGTTGAATTTCCTGGAATTTATTACTTGAGCTCCTAGGCACACCCCCATTTGTCCCAATTCCTATAATTGTTTTGTACTAATGTCAACTACTGATAAGGTAATGAGGGCAGTATAAAATGTTATTACATTACATATTTAATTTTTTGCATATTTCCGTGGTTTAATAAAATAGTGATGGATTTTCAAGTAAAGGTATTTACTTTTAATTATAGTTAGTAAATGCCGCTTTAACCGCACTTTTTTATAATACTTCGAGTTTAAATAGTTTTGTTAGTTTTTGACGATTGTCTGTTTTCAGCGGACCAGCAAGTACTTGTATCCTCATGTACGAGTACCCGGACTAGAAATTATATATATCATAGCCATATCTATTATCTTTTAAATTTAAGTAATTTTAGCCTGCACACTTTAGTACAACGTTGTTTTGTCGGCTTTTCAGAATACGAATTTAAGTAAAAAAATATTATTAATGAGTAGAAAGATGTCCCATTATGTGGCATTGTGTAATTCGTAGCTAGGTTATTAGTAGTTGACCATTTTATGATTGTTGTTAATAATTATTTTATCTACACTCACAACGTAATGTTAAAAATATGAATTCAATAAATATTGTATAAACACGTACTTTATATTCGTGGATAGGTATAATTAAATAAAACCCATTACAGTGCACCATTTTCCTTCGATTTTCAAACAACTGCATCATAAAATATCTTTTTAATTTTAAGAGACACACTTCTACTTTTTAATTGTTTGGCGCCTATAATAATGTCATAATTTAGAAAAGCAGTGTCATTGTCTATGGAGGACATATTAAAACATCATAAGAAAGCCGTACGAAGCAAAATACCCCAATATATAATTTTGTCTAGCTAGCTTATTCTAGGCGAAACACTGTGCGTCTGTAAAAAGTGGATGTCAGTATCGGTGACTTTTCTATTTCTTCGGCGATATTGAGCGAATTCCATTTGAAATAGTAACAATATAAAGTAGTTGGGATCAGCGAGCTTCGTAATCAGGTACGCTAGTATTTCAGGAACCGGTAACTAAAATGGTTAGACAGATATAATATAAAGACAAGGGTGGCAGCATTCACGTCGCAGCTAGTTAGCAGCGCAAACTGGCTCGTCGGCGGCGTTCGCGCAAATTCAATTTGTCTCGAATGCTCTGTGAGTGTGGAGCCGACGCGAGCTTGCGCCTGGCGAGAACCGGCGACCGGCGGCGGCGACCAACTCAGTGTATACGCTCCCTTCTATTACTGTCACACTATTTGTCTATAGACGTAAGTTGGTAAATTACGACCATCTGACAAGATAAAACCTTAGGAAAATGTGGAAAAGTTTTCGCGTTTGAGATTGTGCGCTATTCGCTGTCCCTTGGACGATGCTGACACTTTCACGTAAATATTAAAATTCTTTATTCTTCCTTTTGCTTTTTTCGTAATTAGCAGAGTTCGGGGTTTCCTCAATACGATAATAAGTAATGGATGGTAGTGGGTAAACTTTATTGATTGTGTTTAATAAGTATTTATATTTTCAGCGAAGAAAGACGTTGCGTTGGAAGGCTTCCTACCAGATGGTCCGATAACCTGGTGAAGGTTGCAGTGATCAGCTGGATGCGAGACGCACGGGACCGGTTAATGTGGTGACACTTGGCGGAGGCCTATGTCCAGCAGTGGACGTCTTTCGGCTGAAATGATGATGATGATGCTTTTCAGCGAAATATGTGCTTAGGAGCTTTACGATAAAGAACTCTAGGTTCCATAGTGTGAGAAATTACCCAAGCTTCTTTTAGTTAATGCCGTAAAGTTTTAATTTAAAATTCATTAATTACTTTAATATATTTCAGCATCCGCTGTGGCTGTACAATTTACAATAACATTACATAACAAAATGCCCGCCCGGGAGGGTGTGAGTATAACATTGTAGCATGACTTGTGCGTTTTATCGAGTGTTGGCGAGATTAATGGCGGCTCGTCGCGCTCGCGGCAATTACACGCGCAATGTGGCAGCCGGCGAGTATCGCGGTGACACGGTGTTGTTGCGTTCATCAGCCGAGTGATGTCGCGCGACGTACAAATGACGCAGGCGACATTTACCCGCAGCGATACTCAATATCACCACGGCTTCTCTGCCGATGAGCAGATTGTCTCTCAGCTAATTCAGAGTTATTTCGCGTTCTCCGTGTCTGGTTTTTACCCTTTATTTATTCAACAAAATATCTTCCTATTTGATATTTGGCTGCGGCTCAAACATTTTGAATGTTAGTACAAACACAATTTTATCTTCAACGACCGTTCTTTGTCTCAACAGATTGTTCTAATATTTCGACAAAAACTGAACATGTCGGTATGACTTGATAAATGTATTCATTAGGAATGCAAATTTATATAATTTCCTTCTAGTAGCCACGCTCTCATACATATGAAATACTCATTCATAAAATATTCAAAATGGTTTCACGCTCCTTAATTATCTGTGTTTGTACGTCGGCGAAAAGTTTCATATGTTTTATATTATGTGAGGCATCTCTCATGGTGCATCACTTTTACAGTTATTTTGAACGTGTCATAACTTATTTTTATACATGATATTAAAAATATAAACGCACGTCGCATTATTAAAACTGTGCAAAATAAACAAAAGCTAAAAGCAGTGAACTGTTAAATTAAGCATGGCAAATAAATAATAAAATTGTTACACGTGCGGTTTTTTATAACAAAATGAAATGTTAACACTATTAACACGTGCTAAAATATCAAGAGACAACACTCTACTATAACTTTTTGTGGTGATTGCTCAGCGCAACAGCAATTTTCCGTGGACACAAGTACGTAACGAATGTTTGCACAACTTCCATCGGTAATGCAGCCCGGCGGGCGGCGGGTTCCACCGCCATTGCACACCAGTCCGCCGCACAATGATCGCATAGCCTTCACAACCACTGCTAATACACCGCGATTTCCAAGTACAATTAAAAACAGGTCACATAGCGTGCAGCTTTATTATAGATAAAGTGAATATTAACGTTTTGTGATGGTGGAAAATATCATTTCTTTATTTATTTTTGCTACTTTATAATTAATTGGTTTTATCAGAAAAAAAGCCCCGTTGGTACTTGCCCGGATTTAAACCCATGACCTCAAGTCGACCCTCACTCGTGAGAAAGGCTGGACTTGTAGTTAATTTTGAAATCGCGTACGATATTGAAACCAGTCTTGAGCAAGCGTGGTGAGTAATGCTCAGGCCTTTTCTGTATAAGAATATGCCTTTACCCTGCAGTGGGACAGTAACAGTCTGATTCTGGTATTATCATGTTATTAGAAAAGAATCTATGCATAGCATATTATTTTTAATGTTATAAATACGTGTTTGACTGCTACGTGGCTACGAGGTTGTATCGGTGGCGTAGCGGTCTGTACCTCGTAGCCGCGTAGCCTCGTAGCGTCGTAACACGTGTCGGGCGGTCGCAACCGCGTCAGTTGTGCGTCGCAATTACACGCTAAATGACGTACAACTGGTAATCTTGTTTGCTGGTACATTTTGCTAAATTGTGACCTGTCTCACTGCTGGCTCTTGGGAACAGTTATATATGATTGTTTATTGGCGTTTACGCATTATGTGTCATTGATATTTTTATTGCCCATTTATGAAATCATACGGTGATTTCATTATTGGCACGTTCGATTACAATGGATAGGAGATATGAATCGTGCGTTACATGTAATTTATTGTTTCCACAACTGACCGTTTCGAATCAACTTACCTTTTATGTCTTGTGAAATAATTTTATTTCTAGGCTCTAGCCAATTTCGTCACACAACATGTTGTATTATTTATTTGTTATTAAATAATAAGAACACTTTCTTCTTACTAGATTTTTATAAAAATAAATTTAATCGCCCCGTCAAATATAGCTAATAAAAAAGCGAGCGAGCGACAATCACACAACATATTTTCAATCCCATTCAATAAACAGTTCGGCGAAATCTAAACATACGTTTACGAAATCTTCTAAGAGGCCCATCTCGCCGCTACGTGACTGAATCGAAACGAATTTGTCCCACTAAAGCCGCAGCCTTTTTCTCACATTCGATGGGCAGCTAGAGATAGCCGTCCCTTCACGAATGGCCACACCACACTAAATCCTTAACACTCAACTTCACAGTGACTTGCAGCACTTTTCGTATCTTTCAATGTTTACAGAAACGATCTGATAAAGTAATACCTTAAAATGTTTCTGTATTCTGTTGATTTAGAAATACTTTTCGCAACAAACTTATTTCTGCGACTTATTGGAAACGTTGAATTGTATTTTCTAACAGAAAATAATAATACAAAGGTCTTAAATAAATTGTAACATAAAGGTGAGATAAGAGAATCACTAATAAAATAACAAGACTAGTATATTTTCTTGCAGTTTCATAAAATCTGAGAAAGAATAATGGAAAAGATTCGTCAGTCAGCGAGCGAAGCAAACGCGCCTCGCGAGGCTGCCACCAGGTGCAAAGATGTTTCATGATTTAATTTGGGACTTAGGGATCTGCTCTATTGAATCTATTGAACCGAACAATCTTTTTATCTCAGTCACATCCCGCAAGCGTTCACTTTACGTCTCCACTTTTATCGGGACTATTATTAAGTAAGCTTTGTATTGAATCATCAAACAACGTTTGATTGTTTGCTGTAGGAAAAAGTCAATTCCAATACAATTGTGCGCAATAATAGCACTTAGTTCTCATAGTGTGGCTCGATTCAATTGCTTTACTATAAATTGCTAATCAAATATGAGTCAATTTTATTTCAGGGCTAATGGTTTTGGAAATATTCAAATAACCGCAAGCTCACAGACACTGAACAAACGCACAAAAACAAAATCACGCATGGTTGAGCGCACGCCGCTGCCGCGCCGCGAGCCAACGGAAAAATGAATGGGCATTTTGCTATTATTTCGACCTCAGACAATGCGTGTTTACTTTATGCGCATTTTATTGAAATTTTAAATAATCATTTGATGCCACCATTTTACAAGCTTTATATTACATTGCTTTTGGACGTGTGTTTGGCAACTAATTATCAATTTTTCAAGCACTTTTTGACATCCAATTAAGCTGAAACTTAAGTAACATTGATAACATTGAGAGAATATGGTACTAATAGCTTCTGCCAGCGGCTTCTCCCGCGTGAAAGTCGAAAATTATTCCGAGGAAACATATTGTCGGGATAAAAAGTATCCTATGTGCTATTCCAGACTATAATCTATATCTGTGCAAAATTTCATCAAGATCCGACCAGCCGTTTGAGCGTGAAGAAATAACAAACACACACACACTCACAAACTTTAGCCTTTATAATATTGAATGATCCTGGAATGGTCCTGGAAGGTGGCCATAACAACTCCTCCACCTCCATCGTGTTTTTTCTCAATGGATATGTATTGACAAACCATATTACAATTTGTGCTTTTCAGTCTATAAAAGCTTGTTTTTAATAGATTTTTACTTTAAATTGTTATGAATGAACAATCGAAATTAGGAGTGGCGTTCCCCGTCGATAGAAACGATGAAAAGAAACGTGAAGTTTTATAAAGTTCATAACCATGATTAATCGAAATTATGATAAGTTTTGACGACATTAAACCGTTAAGTTATTTCACTCAGTTTCAGAATTGACAAATTAGCTCTTTTAATTACATATATTATTTTCGTATAAGATGATCACAGCGTGTTACTGCAAATATAAGACGAACTAAGGCCGCGCGGGACGGCCGCGCCAGGAATACCAAACAGTGGCCACACTCGCTACCGGGCGCTATCGCCAGGCTGAACTAATATTGTGCTGACTCACATACCTTTTACTAATGTACACCTTTTATCATTTTATTTCCTTTTAACGTCAACGTTGGCATGATGCATCTTAATTACAACGTCGTTACCTTAATATTTAATTACTTACAATATAATAAATAATAGTAGCTGCACGAATTGATCTTCGAGGTTAAACAACGATAATTTAATTCCAAGTCAAGACTCCTCCGTTCTTCGGATGGGTCCCGGCTACCGTTTTTATATTTTTGACAGTCGTTTCGGATAGCCAGATTTTCAGCAGGTCATTTTATGGTAGTCTGGTAACATTATATCCCTTTCAAAGGTTGTGGTGGTCAAATATACAATCGCTTTAAGTAAAATACTGGTATATTAGCTGCATCCGGATTCCGGGTTGACTGGCAACTGACCCCAACATATTTGGGAAAACTAGGCAGATGATAATATTACAGTAATCGCGAAGAAAGCGGCAATAAAATCAGTGTTGGAACCAATAAAAATAATGAAATTTAAAAAACTAGGCAGATGATAATGATACAGTAATCGAAATGAAAACGGGCATTAAATTGATAATACGCTTTGAGTGTTGGAACCAATAAAAATAATGAAATTTTAAAAACTAGGCAGATGATAATGATACAGTAATCGCAAAGAAAGCGGGAATTAAATTGATAATTCACTTTGATTGTTGGAACTAATAAAAATAATGAAATTTAAAAACTAGGCAGATGATAATGATACAGTAATCGCAATGAAAGCGGGAATTAAATCAGTGTTGGAACCAATAAAAATAATGAAATTTAAAAAACTAGGCAGATGATAATGATACAGTAATCGAAATGAAAACGCGAATTAAATTGTCAGTATGCTTTGAGTGTTAGAACCAATGAAAATAATTAAATTGGAAAAACTAGGCAGATGATAATGATTCAGCTATCGCAATGAAAGCGGAAATTAAATTGACAATTCGCTTTGAGTGTTGGAACCAATAAAATAATGAAATTTAAAAAACTAGGTAGATGATAATGATGCATTAATCGCAATGAAAGTGGGCATTATATTGTCAGTACGCTTTGAGTGTTAGAACCAATGAAAATAATTAAATTGGAAAAACTAGGCAGATGTTAATGATTCAGCTATCGCAATGAAAGCGGAAATTAATTTGACAATACGCTTTGAGTGTTGGAACCAATAAAAATAATAAAATTGGAAAAACTAGACAGATGATAACGATGACAAATTATTTAACATTTTTGTAAACTAAAACAATCAGGTGTTCTAAATTGAACTCATCAATCAATCAAAATAATTTTATAATTGAAAATTGTTAGTGTATATGGGTGAAATTTTGGTTATAGCGTTTATTATTATACTTATCAACAGGGTAAACTACCGAAATACATAATAAATGTAGCGAAAATATGCATCATCACTAACTATTATAATAATAATAATAAATACATAAATCATTGTACCGATAGTCGTGTCGGCCAATGGCTTAATAGCCACGAGCCTCGACCAACACCTTAGGAGGCTCTCGTTAGGCGGCTGGGTCAAGGGCCTGATCCAGAAAGCAGTACTGCTGGACACGGCTCGCATTGTTAGGAGGTTCCTTTCTCTGGAGCCCTGACCGCCGGTAGCTTGGACCCTGTTCCCGATACCGGTGGGCCTCTATTTTTTATATTTTTAAATGTTTTTGTTTTAAATTTATTTTATAAAAATATTTAAAAATGTAATTTATAAGAAATGTACTTAATAAAAGACATAATACATAATAATAATCTGTGGCTCGGCTGTCAACACGGACGTCAAATATTTTTTCTCTCCGAATTTTCCTTTTAAATAATATACAAGTAATATACAATAATCTGAAGAAAAAAAAACCACAACATGCAAAGAATCAATGGAAAAAAAAAACCTGCAATAGCACCTGATATTTAAACATGAACAATACCCACAACACCAAGATAAATAAAATGTAAAAAGACATGTTGACAAGAGCTGCAGCACGAAAAGCACGCCCACCACCTCCGGCCTCGTCGCCCAGCTCCGCCTCGCCGCCGCCGGAACCCAGCCCCATCGTGAGTGCTGTGACGCAGGCCGTGGCAGTTGCGTCGAGCTCGAGCGACGAGTACTTCTCGCCGCCGACGACACCACCACCTGCGCGTCGACGGGGAGGACGCCGGCCGCCGGACCGCTTAGGACCTCGAGGCCTACCGGTCTCTCATAGGGTCCCAGCACCCGGCGGAAGTGTGCAGCGCATGAGATGGACACAATCTATCAATGAAAATGTCATGCGCGCATACTTTGGGGCTACAGAGGGAGGAAACAACCTGACCGCGTACCGTGTCCGGATGCTCTCTTTGTTTCAGGTGCTTGAGCCAGCCGTCAACGTTTCGGCCCAACGACTCTCGGATCAGGTGCGGGTCATCCAGCGTAATCGTATGTTGGATGATACTGTACTTGATCGCCTCCGAACGGAAATGGGTGACCGTGTCACTGCTCCATCGTCGCAGGCTGTGGTGCCACCACAGCCCAACCATACTCCCATCCACGCTGACGAGGCGAGTAGTGTCATGGTTACAAACGTAAGTACCCAGTGCAATGATGAATTGAGGAGTGCTTTGGAGTGTGCTATTCGGGAATATCGCTACATGCCACCCGAACTTAGGCCACGATTACCTCGTTTGCCCATGCATAACAAAAATAGGGCGCTGGTGGCTGTTCTGGATTCGCAGTTGTCAAACTATTTTGATGACTGCGAAGACCTCACTGATACACATTCGATCATGTACTGCGCGGCTGTAGCGGCATGTCGTGTAGCTCACGTCAAATTTGCAGATGACAGAGCTACACGACAGAAACCAGCCGTACCGGCTTGGCAGTGCAGGATCGAACGTCGTATTGGTGGGGCCAGAGCACTCATCGGCAAACTAATTTGCTTCAGGGAGGGCAATAATCGCCCAAGAGTGATGCGCTTTGTGAGACGGGCGTTTTCGGGGACCGATGTCAGCCCCGAAGACTATATATCCCAGGTTACAGAGCGCATCGACTTCCTGAAGCAAAAAGTGTATGCATGGGCAAATCGGATTCGTAGGTATAGGCGGCGAGTGGAGCGATACACCCAGAATCGCACATTCCAAAGAAATGAAAGGTGGGTTTACCGGGCTTGGGAGCGCCCCGACCAAGGTGTGACTGATACGCGCCTGCCGGATGATGATGCCATGTTCACATTTTGGCGCAGCATCTGGTCGGTGCCTGTCAGTCACACCGAAGGTGATTGGACTCGGGATGTTGAGCGAGCGTGTGATCCAATACAAGAAATGGGGGCTATCACGATCAGCCCCCAAGATGTAGCCCGTGCAGTCCGTCCGTTGCCGAACTGGAAATCTCCAGGGCCGGACGGGCTGCACAACTTCTGGATAAAATGGCTGCAAAGGTCGCACGCTCGTTTGGCATCTCAGTACCAGGCAGCCTTAGAGTCTGGTTCGCTACCCAAGTTTCTTACAACAGGAATTACCCACCTGCTCCACAAATCTGGTAGCACCGCGGAACCCAAAAATTATAGACCTATTACATGTTTACCGACGGTCTATAAGGTTCTTACATCCATTTTGAGAGATAAAATTAATAAACACGTCGATAATAACTCGATCATGTCGGCCTCTCAGAATGGATGTAGGAACGGGTCCCGCGGTACTAAGGAGCTACTCCTCATAGATATGGCCATTAGCCAACAGGTTCGGCGTTCCCGAAAGGATCTGTCGACATGTTGGATAGATTATAAGAAGGCCTATGACTCGGTGCCTCATACATGGCTCATGAGGGTGCTAGAATTGTATAAAATAGATACAACTCTACGCACCTTCTTGATGTCGTGTATGGGACAATGGAGCACAGTCCTTCGCTATCCAGGATGTCGAAATATCCAGAGGAATAGCGAACCTGTAAGGATTGAGCGAGGTATATTCCAGGGCGATAGTTTGAGTCCACTTTGGTTTTGTCTAGCCCTGAATCCTCTAAGCATGCTTTTGGAGAATTCAGGGCTGGGCTATCGGTTGAAGAGAGGTAGTCAGGTTATATCTCACCTCTTTTACATGGATGACCTGAAGCTCTTTGCCCCCAACAATCTTCAACTGTTGGAGCTACTAAAAGTAACTGAAACTTTTAGTAGCGCCATCAGGATGGAGTTTGGTGTGGACAAATGTGCGGTCATGCATGTAAAGCGAGGGGAGATTGTGGAATCCGTAGGAGTTCAACTCACGGGTTCCATAAACCTGAGATCCCTCTCTCCAAACGAAACCTATAAGTATTTGGGTATGTCGGAAGCGTTAGGTATCAGCACTACTGACATGAAGCAATCGTTGGGGGAGCGCTTCTTTGGCCGCCTGAAGAAGGTATTCAATAGCCTTCTTTCGGGCGGAAACAAGGTGCGCGCCTTCAACGGTTGGGTCATGCCGGTATTGATGTACTCTTTCGGCATACTCAAATGGACTCAAACGGAACTTGACGCCCTGGATAGGCGGGTCCGCACACTGCTGACTGCATATCGAATGCATCACCCACGATCATCGGTCATGAGATTGTATATCCCGCGGAAGTGTGGAGGCCGTGGCTTTTTAAATGCCAAAAACCTCCACAACCGCGAGATATGCAATCTCAGGGAATACTTTCTAAACACGGACGTGGGTATGCATCGAGATGTAGTGGCTGTGGACAAGGGACTCACCCCGCTCTCCTTGGCGAATGAGAACTGGCGCAAGCCTGTAGTGCTTGATACTAAAGACCGCAGGGAAGTATGGCAGAGTAAGGAGCTTCACGGACGCTTTTGCCGGACCCTACATGGGCCCGATGTAGATCAATCAGCGTCCGTAGCCTGGCTACGTTTCGGTGACCTCTTTGGGGAAACCGAAGGTTTTGTCTGTGCAATTATGGACGAAGTTATCATGACGAATAACTACCGGAGATTTATTGTGAAGGATGGCACGGTTGACATCTGTCGGGCATGTCACCGCCCGGGTGAATCGATCCGCCATATTATCTCTGGTTGTTCTCGTCTAGCTAACGAAGAGTACTTGCATAGGCACAACCTTGTAGCCAGGATTATCCATCAGCAACTTGCTCTGAAATACACTCTTGTGGCATCGGAGGTACCGTACTACAGGTATGTGCCCGACCCAGTTCTCGATAATGGCAGTATCACATTGTACTGGGATCGGTCCATCATCACTGACAGGACTATTGTAGCCAATAAGCCTGATATTGTGGTGGTGGACCGAATCGAGAGGCGTGCAATGATTGTTGATATTACCGTCCCGCATGACGGGAACCTCGTGAAAGCCGAGAAAGATAAGCAAATCAAGTATCTTGACTTGGCTCGCGAGGTTGTCGACATGTGGGATATGGACACAGCGATCATTGTACCGATAGTCGTGTCGGCCAATGGCTTAATAGCCACGAGCCTCGACCAACACCTTAGGAGGCTCTCGTTAGGCGGCTGGGTCAAGGGCCTGATCCAGAAAGCAGTACTGCTGGACACGGCTCGTATTGTTAGGAGGTTCCTTTCTCTGGAGCCCTGACCGCCGGTAGCTTGGACCCTGTTCCCGATACCGGTGGGCCTCTATTTTTTATATTTTTAAATGTTTTTGTTTTTAATTTATTTTATAAAAATATTTAAAAATGTAATTTATAAGACACGTAATTAATAAAGGACATAATAATAAAATCGTTTATTTATTTCTTAAAGTACAAAATTTACAATAATTAGCTTATGTTCTAAAAAGTGCTGATGTATAATTTGCCTGAACTAGGTAGAACCTGTGCTTCAGGCGTAAAAGTGCTTATTTATATTTAATAATGTAGGTATTGCAATAAATTAACAATTTTAAGTAAAACTAGGACACTGCGGAAATATACATAGTAGTGTTATTTTTAAACATGCTTACATAGTTTTAATCTAATTTCATTTTAATACTAGAAGCAGGTCTTCAGTCTGGTCATATGACAAACCTTGCAAATAGTTTAAAACAATGCTTTTACAGTTAAAATAATTTAAATTATATATACTTAGTATTCTATTTAATCTATTATATAAAAAGGGCCCTAAAAATGTAAAGAATCTATATGTAAATGCAAATTTAGAGGTAGAGGTTGAGCTGCATACTATATCGTTTCGCCTTTTGTTAGTTATATCTAGGTTATATTTAAGCATTGCATGCTGTTTTAGTGTTATGTGCAGTAAATAAATTTGCCGAACAGTCAAGACTTTGCAGGATTTAAATAACTGGTGGGTAGGGAAAAGGAAAGGTAGAGAATTTGCTACTTTTAGAACAGCTCTTTGTGCTCTTTCAAGAGAGAGAATGATAGTTTTTGATGCTCCGCCCCATGAGGTTATACAATATTGAAGTATTGATTGACATAGAGCAAAATAAACTTGTTTGACTAAGTTAGTGTCGGCAATGGAGCGCAGTTGTTTGAAAGCAAACATCAGTTTACGTACTCTAGTAACCAAACTGTCAATATGTTGCCTAAACGAGAGCGTGTTATCAACAAAAACTCCAAGATACTTGAGGCACTTTGTTTCCAGGATCATAGGGCAGGTACAAGAAGTGGCTGACTGATTGTTACATTGGTGTGCACATATATATAGATGCAATTTTCGCTCAGAATGGGTTAAATGTGCAATTTCATATTCTTGTATAATCTGGTCTCTAGTTATATTACTTCTGAATATTGCCATGTGTTGAAATAATCTTAGAATAGATTTTCAATATGCCTAGACTTTTCCCAACTATATTGGTGTAGGCTTTCAGTCAGACCGGATAAAGTAGGTTACCCGTACTTTACATGGAGCAACTACCTATCTGCCCTCCACAACCCAGTAACTGGGTAACGCGATACCCCTTGGCAAGACTGATTCCAGATTAGTAGCATCTGACTACCCGTAACGACTGTCAAAAATATACTGATGAAAACCGGATACTTAACAGCTTCAGAGGCACGGAGAAGATTAGTTACGTAATAAATGGTCACCCATCCACGGTACGACCTCGGCAAGCGTTGCTTAACCTCGAAGATAGACCCGTGCAGCTGTTATTGTTTAGCGATGAGCTCCTCTTAGAATAGAGAATCTAATTTTCACACCTAGTTACAAAATTTACAACCAAACAACAATAAATTGAACCTTCTCCTTTTCTTTATAAATTTATCACTAAATGAAAACAGTTTTAGATTTGTTAAAACCACATTTTCACTAATAAATAGTATCCAAATAGTTTTGCCTGGTTCAATAACTTCGAATAGATGCTCATTGCTCGATCAAGTTCGCTATTAGAATTTGAAATGGTATTCAAATAGATTGTGATTACGTAGAACAGTAGGTATGTGGTGATATCCAAATTATGTGATTATAGCTGAATGCATGACGGCTGCAGTAATAACATTGTCTGTAGGTATTTAGAGGGATGTGTAGCATGACTTCGTTGTTATTGCATCCCTGCCGCTACATACATACTGACATACGTAGCATGAATGAAAACAATGTCATATTAAACAATGTGTAGGTAATGGTATGTCTGTAGGATTTATGCAGATTTGTGTTTGAATTTGAAGGGTTGTTATAGATATTTTGTGTCGGTACTTCGGGAGAAAAAGGTCTGTGTAGGTTGTTCATTACTTATATAGAATTGATAATAATAGGAATTCTTTGCACATAGTAAGCTCGTGTTAATTCGAAATATCTCTAAAACACATGCTCTTGGTCTAGTTTAGGAGGCATCAGTTTGCCTTTGATTTTGTCTCTATGACATTTTTTTTTTTGTATCTGAGTAAATGTACAAATAATAGTAGTTTATGCAATGGCCATATAATAGGGGTTATTAAAACACGAGCGTGGGTTTATAATAACACGCGAGTGTTTTAATACCTAATTATATGCCGTTGCATACGCTACTTCACTCATACAGTTGAAATAAAACAAAAGTGGAAACGGAAAAAATATGTGTTATGGCGAGCAATTTAGATTCTCGTTGCGCATGACTGCGCAGCGCGCGCCTCCATAGACAATGACACTACTTTTCTACATTAAGTTAATGAAAGCGCCAATAAATTAAAAAGTAAAAGTATGCTATAAAATTAAAAAAATATTTTATGATGCAGTTGTTTGAAAATCGAAGGAAAATGTTGCACTCTTATGGTTTTTTTTTTTATTTTACCTTTCCACGAATATAAAGTACCTACGTGTTTATACAATATTCTTTTAAATCAGTATTGGAAAATTACGTTGTGAATGTAGATAATATGTTGTAACAACTCTATATTCCATGGCACAAATGTAATAATATTTATTATCTTTAAAACTCTTGGTCGATATCGTGTTGAATCAATATCGCCCAAAAGTAAGTATATAAAAAGGAACGCGCCTAACCGTGCGTTAATCCCAGGGAGAATATAGCCAGTGTGTAACTTCTCGCCCCTTTATCGTACCGTTGAAATCGTACTTCTTTGTGAGTAATCCCTCCACGTCCCAACCATGTCGCCGACGAAGATAGAGCACGATCTTCACAAATAATGTCACATGCGATTCGTTTCAGACGACGTGACTCGCATCACCGCGACTACCGCCGTGCCGTGCATAATGGGATAAATATGCTGCGGTTATGTGCCCACACATGGCCCTCAAATTAAGTGAGCGCTATTTACTGCACGCGGCGAGCTTTCTTCACCGCTTGATTAACTAGATGGTGTTTACCTTTAAGGTGGACTTCCGAGCAAAGTGGCTCTAGTGACCAGCGCCGACCATAGCCCTTGATTAGTGTAGAGCGGGATTGTCTGTCAGCGCCTTTTGGCCGATGCTTTCTCTTCACGTAAATTCTAGCTTTTAAAAAAGTCTGTAGTTCTACGGATTTATATAGAGACTACCTGTTCCCCGTGGCTTCGCTCCCGTGGACCACTCCACAGGACCCGTTTTCGGGATAACAAAAAAGCCTATGTCACTCAGTAATAATGTAGCTTTCTATTGGTGAAAGATTTTTTTAGATCGGTCCAGTAGTTTCAGAGCCTATTCGGTACAAACAAACAAACAAACAAAAAATATTTCCTCTTTATAATATAAAATAATTAATTGATTATTCAGGGTCTCCCTAGGGAATTTTTAGAAATCTGATCTAGCAATACGGGTAGATAGTATTTCTATTATTTAATCTATAGATTTAAGCGCCTTTCAAATTTTATTTTGTGCTGGAAATTGTTATTCACCTTTGGCTTTTGGCGCCTAAAGCGAACGCTCTTCTTGCTTTAACCCAGCGCCGGCGCTGCTAGCGACGGTAACGCAGCCACACTGGCGTAGCGACAGATCAAAAGTATTATGCACTTGGCAATGTATGGGACACTATTCGAACGCAACTATACTGGCACAGCGCAGTGATAGTAAATTTTCCACTTTCAAAATCTAAAAAGTCGGTTCTAAAAAGGTAGGTAGTAGTATTTACCTATTTCTAATCTAAATACTATTTTAAGACTATAAGGTAGACTTCCAAACAGAGCGGTTCAGACGTCTCTGATGGCGTGTCAGTTGCGTTAGTCACACCGGAGACGATGTGCTCGGAAGTACGCGTTTACGCGTGCCTTATTAAATGCAAGAAGTTTGCCTTGATTCGGTCGGCGGGCTGCGCTTAGCAAGCGCGCGCGCATCCCCGCGTTGTAGTCTCGTGCATTACATACAACGGCAAATTACCTTACATACCTACACGTCTTATGAGGACCGAATTAAAGCCGCGTTAAACCAGAATATGTTATGATAGGCACCTGGTGACATAATACTACCTACAATAAAACAGAAATGTACAGTATGGCACGGTATTTTCTTTTTATTAGGTATTTCTGTTTTGTTGCTTTCTTCATCGTATCGTAATACACAAAAGTATATTACTAAAATTTTCTGTCTTTTGTGTAAGATCACGTACTAACAATCATGTTTATCGGAGGCTGTAGGCAGTACTAATTTTCTTATAAAACCTCACTAATACTTCGAAAAAAGTGTGCAATCCCAGGAACGTCTCAAGTAAAATATGTAATTTGAGATAAAGCGGCATCCCATTCCAGATAAGACGCAGCACGAACACGTCGCGACCGGCGCGGCGGAGAGCCCACTCGTTACAGCCCGGAGCGAGGTGTGATACAAAATCATCAATCTTTCCCGAGATTGTACTATTAAATGCCTCTTCGCTCTTTTCCCTCGAACTCGGGACCAGAAACAAATGTAAAAAGTTGTGTGATAAGTTCAATTTGAATTTGTAAAGCCCCTTTCAGCGTTTCTCGCCTGTTTATCTCGGCGAGGAAAGAACGGAAAATACAAAAGTAAGAGATAGGAAATGAAGAGGCGGAAAAAAGTGTCGGGCGAGGAACAAACGCGGAAAAGTTGGCGTTATCCGGGAGACAAGTTAAATCGCAATTTATTAGGGCGTACCAGTGGGCTTAGCACGGCCGGCGTGGAGCGATTCCAGGCCCTCTTACACGGCGTCACACTTCACAGGGAGTAGTTGCGGACTACGAGGCCACGGGGGTTGATACCGCGACCCTGATATCACGGAACCAGGTCAATATTATTATACAGTATTTCTATGAACTAGGATAAAATATATCAACAGTCTAAAACTCCCACATTAAGGCTAATACAAAACCAACAGCGCTGCACTTGCGCGGGTCGCGGGCGGCAGGCGGCGCCGCGGCGCGTGCTTATGTCGCGGTTGTACTATCAGCGTCTCCAGCCTCACTCACTCACTCACAAATCTTTATTCATGCCCCATATTTACTTGCAGCGTGCGAGAGTGCGCTGCGGAATATTTTAACATACTTTCGATCTGAATTATTGAGGCCGTATCAACATGTTGCTCTGTGAAACAACGGGGTTAGAGATTTACTTAGACTCGAGCTTGAACTGTAGTGTGTTGTAACACGTTCACTGCGAATCACATAAAATCGGCCCGATGCGGTGCTTACCGCTTGTGCGCGCGGTGAAAATTATACTTTTCTCGCTGGTGCGGAACGATTATCTTCGGAATTTGTCGGAGTTCGACGGAGACAATATTGATTTCGGCTTACGGATACAAATGTAGGTATCTAGCATTAAAACATCGTGGCGGGCCCTTTTCGTCCACCATCGCACTGACGGTGGAAAACACCAGCGACCTGCGGCGTCGGGCCTATTGTGGAATATGACTGTTGCCGACAGGAGCGCGCGCGCAATCGTCGAGCCGCCATTCAGTATTGTGCTCTAAGACAGTACGTATGCATGTCGTTACTTTATCGACAAGTATTTAAATACACGCAATTTAAAAAAAAAAGACATATCAAAAGTAGTGGAAATGTCCTCGAACAAGATCCTAATAGAAGAAATTGTGCACAGTGCTTTGAATATCTACGAAATACATTAGAATGCAAAGAAGCAAAAAGAGAGATGAAAAAAGAAATGTTATGAAATACACGTACCACTGCGTTCGTGGTACGTGTATCGTTCACTGTTTCTCATGTGATCTGCTAAATAAACACTTTTTCCATAACCCTTAATTTTGTCTATCCCATTATTATAAAACAGTAATTTCTAGTGCGTTATCGGTCGTTACCGGCCTGACACTTTCTTTGGTTGATTTCTCATTTTTTGTTTCGCAGATCCAGGGGCGAAACGAACGTAAAGAAATTAAGTTCAGCTTCATTTCAACAGAAAAACAGCCTACACCATGTATTCGCATAGTTATAGCGCTTTAATATATCCTAGTGGTGGCTGGTCAAAAAGGACTGATACGCACTGTCGAAAGATCGATAGATACGCATTTCGACCGCCACCGCACCAGATATAAGTTTAAGATTTTTCTGCCGCAGCAAATGTGTTAAATTCAAATATTTTCATTGAATTTATTTGTCGAAAAATAAGTGAAACTTTTTTCAAAGTTCTGAAAGTAAAGTTTCCGTTATTCAACAAAACAAAATTAAAATCGAACGATTTTTTAAATATTTTCGTGACAGAAAACCCAAAACTTTACCGTCCACTCTCTCCTACCTCTATTTAAATAAACAGAGAAATAATTAAAGAAATAGGTTATAAATAATTAAAGAAATATTACTAAAGAAATAGGTTCTTGTTGGTTGGTTCTTGGAAAGCAATAAATACAAAACGTTAACGATATCCAGGAATTGGCTAATGGCTATATACTTACCTATACTGAACGGACTTTCGTAATAGAGGTATCCTTTACGAGATTTAATTCGCAACATTTAAGTTTTTACAGCATACCTGCTAATTGTGGTGCGACTAATCGGATCCGCTTCCGTGTGCAGATTCCATTATCTGTAGGATCGTGTCCACCGGCCCATACATATTCATGCGCCGACGAGCCGCGAGTCGCGCGCTTGCACGACTAAATCACCTACGTTATGATCTCATTTTTATAATCGCATTCTCTCTTCTCGGTCTCAACGTCAGGAACTGAGCACTATTCTGGTATCGGTCTCGGAATCTATTTCTGCACTGAATCAACGCCTGCTCACTTCGACGTTACTTCCGTCCGGAAGTTGTAGAAACAAACTTTTTAATTAGTCTGCGAGGACAAACAAGCTGTGTCTCTTAGTTTCTTCGATACACTGCGACGAAGTACCTACTTGTCGCAATTCGCAACAAATACTATAGCTGCCTCCGACCTCCGACTTCTCGCTTATTTTAGGTGATTTATCGAACAATCAACCACGTGAATATTAGAACAGTTTATTTTGTAACATTAATTAACGAAGTTCAGGTATATTTCACAGCGAACTTGTAAATTAATTAACCACATAATTATGTGGCTGTATCTGAATTGCTCCAACTATGCAGGAAATCTAATAACATAACAGGATTGTTTGTCTTAGGCGAGAAGCTTTAATGAATAGTCAACACACCGACAACGTCGCATTGTAGCAGGTCGTCATTGTTTTATTAGCACTATCGCAGCATCGTGTGCGATGTACGGTGAGCAATGTTACACCATGTTCGACGTAGTAATAACAACTGCAGAATCGTACGCGCGTGGAGTTTTGAGTATGATGTTAGCGACAAGCAATTATATAATTTTAATAAAGCTTAAGTAATAATTAATTGGCGTTGAAAGCTTTGTAATGCTAGTGTTAATTTGCGCGAGCGGCGGCGGCGCAGTGCCCCGGCGCCGACTGGCAGGCGCCACAATTACACCAGCCTCCGTAAATCATAAACATCAACCCTCCATTTAATCCAAATAGTCCGTCGTTAGTCGAGCAGGCTGCGTCTAATTTGTCTCCTGTAACTGTAGATTAATTTATTAACATTAATTACATGACAATACGTATTACCTTGTTTGTATGAATTTTGCGAGTAAGATTACGTCGTGGTAGCATCATTTAGATTAAGTTATTTTTCGAATAGATGCCTATTCGAATAATAAGTATTTGCGAAATTCTTGTATTTGAAAAACTAAAAATACGATACTCACACTTGCCGATTACAAAGCAGAAGAACACATTTATGGGTCTTTTGCAATTCATTTGTAGATTCTAAGTTTATCTTGGAAGATTATCTGATATCGCTGTCAGCGATAAGGCGGTCTTATCGTTGACAGCTTTTACCCACTGAATTAACTTCTTTTGTAAAAATGTACAATAAATTATTTTATATGTGAGGGTGAAAAGAACAAAATGTGAGGTTATAAGCAAATGTGAGGGTAAAACTGAATGGAATAAAACCAATGCATAAATTAGACCATATTTTAATCAAAGCAACATAACTTCAGTAAAATACTTGCCACAATATTATTGCGTAAAAACTAGACGCACATTAATAATGAATATCATCAGTACACAACATTATCACATTTATCACATTAATAATAAATCAAGAGCAATCAAAACTTACCTGACCGTTCAAGTCCGAAGTCAAACCAAAATTGAACGATCAAGCCTCTTGGTCACTCTTTTATAATGCGGCTTGCTTGTCAGTGGCAGGGAGCGCGTAGTCAATACACAAACTTATTAAACAGGGAGTAACTCAAAAGATACTCAAATATTATAAAAAGTAGGAATTACATTATATCTCCCACATATATTCTATTCAATTATTGATATCAGTAAAGGAAATCAGAAACTTAAGATTCGGTCACATAGGTACAGCGAATACTCACTGCGATTCGGCACTCGCAGCGAGAACTCGCGGAATAGCTGTGTTTTTTAATGAACGGATCAGGCTTCCAATTAGCAGGCTAATTTATCAAGATGGCTGCGACATATATATCGTCACTCTAAAAAGCATCCAGTCAATCGTTTTGAAACATGTGGGTATGTTCTGTGGCTAGCAATAATTTATATTTGTGGACTATTCGACTCATTTAGAACGAAAGTTTTTTCCTACAGATCGACTCACACGACCCTTAGACCAGTTTCAATTTACCAACTTAATATTAATTTATGACAATATCAAGCAATATTTTATTTGTAAATTCACCTTTGTTATTACAAAAGCCCGCCATCCAATTTCCCCGTTTTTATTAATTTTCTTTTGCAATATGTTGCATCAGTTTCCTAAACTATAACTGGCTTGGATGAAACTAAATTGAGCATAACTTTTTATGGGGCTTTTTGTTACGAACTCTTCTAATATATGTAGCTACTCAACTTTATCCTGAGAGACAACGACTAATGTCATACGGCTGGGAGCATATTGTACAGGATTATATGAAACATGGTTATTTTTAACCGTCTTAAAAAAGAAGGAGGTTTTCAAATCGTCGGCATCTTTTTTTTTTAATGTGTTTTCCGATTACACAAAGACGCCTTGACCGATTTGGAAAATTCTTCTTTTGTTTAAAAGGGTATACGTCCCAGGTGGTTCCATGGTCATCAGGACAAGATCTAATTATGGGATCCTGCAGAAATCGAGGTAACTCCTCAAATATTATAGGCATACATATAGCGCTTTTGGTATTTCATTATTATTTATTTATTGCAATTAATCTCTGCACTTACAGTTTGACCCAACACGTGCAGAGAGTTAATAATTGTATAATTACATAAGACAAATAATTATTAATAATTTAAAATTCACAAAGACTTAATACGGACAGGCAAAGCAATTAAACTAACATTAATAAACAAATCATAATGTAACAGCAATGCAATCATTCGCAGTCAGAAAGTATCATTTGGTGAAGTTGAACTTATGAAAAAGACCACAGATGGCCACTGAAACTGCTTAATACTAAGTATGTCACGGGTATAAGGTATCTCGAATAGTTAACCGACTATGATGAAATAAATACTAGTAAATGGTACTGATGAAAATGGTAACATCAAACTGATATGATGATGAAGCCGGAAGGTAGGCACTGGAACTCCGAAATAAAACAATGTATCCTCGTCGTGTTTGGGCTTATAGGAATCGTCATGAGATGTACTTTGGCTATAAATTATTTTCATGGTAATTGGAGGTACCTACCAAAACTAAAAAGAGATAAATAAAAAACTTTTTAACAAAAAAATCACACCGACTTCCAAAACAAAACACAATAAAGCAAAAAAAATTGAAAAATGTATGTTATTCCTAATGCAATTATTGCATTAGACAAATTCTCCCGATGAAAATGTAATTGGATTTACGGCTAGTGGATGATGGTGCTAATAGCGAGATACATTCATATTGGCATACGTCCGTATGTGAATGAAATTAATAATGCACGCGACTATGAGTGAGGCATACCACTTTGAAACGAAAAATATTTTGAAAGTGCCATCAATACATTTCATTCAATTTGCATGAATTTTGTCCACTGTAGAGTGCTTTAACTTTTATCACTTTTGTTGCTACCTTTCAAACCTGGGGCGTTTTGACACTTTTTCGGTATCTATATTTGATTGAAGTTTAGAAAAACAGGAATGTTTTTATATTTTTCTAATGATCTACATTACTACCTACAAAGTATTAAATAGTGTGTCTATTTCAACTAAATAAACCTTATTGCTAAGGATTGCAATTTAATTCACCTATAAAATATCGTCAATTTGATAGGCAAATTGACGAGATTTTCCTGTAAAGCAAAATATTAATTTCCAAGCTGTATTATTCATCACGACTGCCCGCGGGACAGTCAGCAAGTTTTGTTCATGCAAAATCTGCGATACATCCGTTTTGAAGGTTTCCATTTTGTCGGGTTTTAAATAAAGGGCGAGGGCAACGCAGGCAAAGTGGGCAAAGCGGTGCTGATGGTTGTTTGGGAAATTGCGGAAAATTGCCCGCGGAAAAATTACGCAGAGGAGCGGACGCCGGCCACATGGTGCGCGACGATACGCCCTACATAACTGATGACTTTTCAATGGCCATTCATTCACGGACACGCCGCGCCGCTATTGCGCCAGCACTGTCGCTCGCCCTTAGCACCACACGTACATTTGTGGAATGGAACCACTCTTGTGTTCATGGCTGAAACAATTACCTGTATTGCGGAGCATTGACACTCGTTTGTTTTACTTTTTTGCGTTGTACAATTATTCTATTTTGAATTCTAACGTCTTTGTACGTAGAAAGTCAAAAGTGCAGTCGCTAGAATAGACCCAGAACTAAAAAGACTAAAAAGACCCAGAACTTTATAGAATAAGGCTCATGGTCGACAACTAGTTTAATTTATGCTTTAGGTTCTATAGTTTGTGGCTCATTGAAATTATAAATAAATTTAAGAGAACGAAAACGGAAAATGTGAGACCGATAACGGAAAATGTGAGAACGAAACCTTAATTCTAAATATTTTATCGAAACATATATTATGAAATGGTAAAAACAGGCGAATAAATATTTTCCAAGCTAGGGTAGTCAAGATTGTGCCAGCTAGTCACTGTGGCCTTCTGTACGTATACAGAATTATTCTAATTTTTGTAGGTATACCTACTGTTCCAAGTCAGGTAATCTAGGGTAGCCAGATTGTGGTAGAAAGATGGAAACTCAGGTCTCGTACACATACACAAAACTATCCTTCTTTCCGTTTGTGGTAAGCCAGAATAATTAGTCAGTATATCTATCCTACCTTCAAAAGCAGCTTCTTGTAATCCGGTGCCGATTTCTATTTACGTACAGGTACCTAGAAATAATCTAATCTGTTCTAATCCACAATTTGTATTCAACCTAATGAATAATTACTGGCCGGGCCCTATCACAAGAGACTCTACACTCAATGTCAAAATTGACAAAATATGTGTGTAGGACAATATGAATACCTCTTTCATACCACTCTGTCAAAGCGTTTCAAGAGGACAAGCGTACCTGATTTATTTTCATAAAAACTTTTATCAAAATGATTTATTAAATCTTATTTATAAAAAAAAATATTTAACCATCCGTGTAAGTTCAAATTCTAAATTCAAATTTTCAAATTCACTACTTAAACTAATCATATGGCTTAAAAGTTTTTATAAATAAAAAGCATAGTGTACTATGTGAGTAAGCTAGTTTTTTTTTTTTTTTTTTTTTTTTTTGTCTACGGGGAAAATCATCTTATGACAAATCCCGCTCTTGGGTGGAGCGGGAGATAGTGTCAGACTTGTACTGACTAAAAACCCCGCGCCGTTCCTTCTAGCCTTCATACCGGGGCTCTAGCTTCCTTTCGGATAACCCCGAACCCCGGGTGAGTAAGCTAGTTGAATTAAAGTAATGGTAATCGTATAAAATGTATTAGATAAAGGCTAGTGTGTAACTGTCGTTAAACTAATTAAAAAGTTGAGTTCAGACTTGACCCTTGAACGAGAAGCATCAATCGCATAAGTCCAAAATAAGAATTCGGATAAAGCAGAGAAGGTTCTTGTAGGTGTATTTTCTCAACTTTTTTTAATTGCTTAGCGTTTCTTGAGAATACATTAATAGGTATTCCAAATGGAAATAAGGTTCGGACGAAACAAAGAGGTTGGACGATCCTTCGACCAGACGGGTGTTTTGTCTGCCGGACCGCGGGCTGCTGCTCGACAGATGTTTACGGTTTTCTGTTATTATGTTAGGCTACGTTCACATGGCGCAAAATTTTACGTATAGGTATCGGAATGAAATTTGTATTTAAAATTGAAATGATGATGATAGGTCAATCTGAATGTATGTGGCGGAATAAATGTCCAGGTCCTGGCAATTATGATATTATTACTATTTATTTTGTTTAATACATGAAAGTTATGATGTTTGACTTTTCTACTTACCATCATCATCATAGGCTTCCAGGTTGCCTGGAAGAGATCGCGGATTGTGATAAGGCCGCCCATTGTATGTTTTAGTATTAAGTTTCTTTCTTTCTTGTATATTATGGTGTACAATAAAGTGTATATAAATAAATAAATAATTTTAGCCAAAAGACGTCCACTGCTGGACAAAGACCTCCCCGCTTTCGCGTCGTGTGGGTAATTAGATCCTTCTCAATATTAATGAGACGATGGTATTCTACGTTCAATACATATATTATCGCGAATAGTAACCCACGTGTGACGTGATACATACATAATTCATATTCGAATTACCTTGTTCTGCATTTAAATTAAAATGCCATATCCGCATTGATACAAATGTATTCATAGCTTCGCAACCACTAGGTGGACGGTATCGACATAACGATGCGATACACACAGGGGGACCATGCAATTATTTTGGCTAATAGGATTATTCCCAACATTATTGGGCTTATTTTTAAAATTCAGTTAATAAAAATATCTGTATTCTAATGGAGTCGTTTGAATATTGAGGCGTCTGGCTGGCTATGTGTAATGTGTGTGTGTGTCTTCTGTGCTGGAAAACTAAGCTCAAAAATTATAGACAACAGCCTTTATAACTTAAAAAAGAGAGCATAAAAGGCACAATTAAACTTAGCTATCGTTCATGATATACATAGGGAAGCAGATAGACACAAAGCTTGCAGTTTCTGATTTCCGTCGGGTTATTGTCACGGACTCACGGCACAACAATTGAAGACAGGAATAGAGCTTGAATAATTTATTTTAGGTACAGTTGTCACGTGTTTGAACAAGGTGAAACATGGGCGATTCACTCAGCCAAACATTGGCGTACAAAGCAAGAGCCCGGGTCGCTCACCCGGTCCGATGCACCGTTTTTCCGCCTCTCAACCTTTATATTGAAACAAAATCGTACACACCGTTCCAATTGCGTTTATATACACGTGCCTAACTGATGCACACGTGAAGCACGCGGATATTATACACACACACCCGTGAACGATTTTTTGAATCATAGTGTTTTTGTGTTTTCACATTTGAAACGCTTTTCCGTGAAGTTTTTGTGGCAACTGGGATTTTTCGTATGAGCGAAGCCGTGTCTGGTGAAGATAGAGTTTCAGAATGAATCTAAAAGTAGTACAAACTTGCTTGGCTTTCTAGGTTTTGTTTTGTTTTCTTGGTTGGCGAAGAATTCCATGATGGAAGAGACTATTTACAACGTAGTCGAGCTCGATGTGGGCTGGTAACCAAGACATCAAGGATATCAACAAGAAATTTAAGTGCGCTTTAGCGACTACTTATCGGGATTCTTCATAAATTAAGTGCTGCTGATTTCTTCAGATACTGTAATTAAGTAAAACTTGTTAGAAGTAATCAACGAGCTCGAATAAAATACTGCTCAAAACTTGTTCAATGGTCTTGCGGTTTAATATTGATACTCGTAGGTACTACACTGATGTCGTACTCTAGTCACAAAGTTCTTTTGAGGTAGTGCTTACTTTTTTTTATAAATCTTCAGTTAGTAGTTAAGATAGATATTTCTGAAATACATAACAATTTTTTTGAAACAAAAACACGAAAGACAAATATTAAATGTAAAAAGTGGTTTACGTAAGAACCACTTTTCATTTAAAATTTGTTTTTGGTTTGATTTAAAAAACAAAATGTTTTTTACCCGACTGTGACAGCAAAAAAAGAGGGTTGTGTTTTATTATTTATATTTCTTAGGGCTAGCTTTACAATAATTAAATACTTTTTAACTGAGGAATAAATGCAGCTGTTCGACACATTTTTAGTAAAAGCCTTCAAACTTGCAGAAGATCGTAACCAAGAACGAACTTCGAACTAATACCAAAAAAAAGAACGAATTTCGTATTGATATCAAATTGTTTAGCTATTATCCTGCGACACACATATACCATTTATTCTAAAGACTGTTGCGCTGCGCTAACACTCGTCATAAACGATAAGAGAGTAAGTCGTTGTTCAAAGGTGTTAAGTAGTGGAGAGCGCAGCGTAGTCGTCGTGGTGTCTCCAGAGACCCGCTCGGTGCCGGAGCAGTAGCGTACCCTTAGGCCAAGAGGGCCATGGCCCGGGGCGGCGGACTGCAAGGGGTGGCTTAAACGATAAAAGCCACCACCACATAAGCACTTCTGTGATCTTCTAGCCTACCTAATTTTCTACCTTATAGGGCGTAAGGTAAAAAATTACCCATCCGAGGCGAGGTGGAAAAAATTTTAGAGCTCGCTTCGATCGTAAAAACATTGTTTTTCTTAACTAAGCGACCCTACCTAATTTTATTTGGTTAATTATGGATTGGAAAATTCTATATGGCCCGAGGCACCAAATTTTGAAGAACGCCACTGCAGCCCACCCTCCCGAACAACCCGAGACAGCCAGCCACCCGGACAGTCGGGAACAGTCGGGACTCTTTTGATACATATTTTATGCTCCTCACTACTATACAACACGTATCCCGCGATATCTCTTTTTGCTTAGATTAAAATAGTTTATTTTACTGTCTTTTATATGTATGACTCTCATTGATATTCACTTTTTTCTTTCTTTTTGAATCATGGCAAATATTTCGACAGCTATTGACAAACTCTGCTATCGTAGGTAAAGAGCGTCCATTGATAAGTCCAATGTCTGTGCTAATCCCGGTTTTACAGTCTTGTAATTTTTGCGAACTTGTTTTGAAAGGGCAGCAACATTACAAAAAGAAGAGGGGCCCGGTTGAAAGAAGACCGGATAAAAAACCTGCGGTCGGAATTTGTGGCGAGAGGGTGGCTAGGAATACTTCCTTGCTCAAAATTACATGTTATCGACATTTTGGCATAAAGGCAGCTAAAATAAATGTATTGAAAATTTCAATAGACTGCATTAGAGTGGGTGGTGTTCTTATAAAGTTGTGATTAGATTTCCAAGATATACATCACCGTATGCGAATGAGTTGCGTAGTGATGTTCCCGCAGCAAACTTGTTTTCGATGTGGCTCCGTTAACAGTTAAATAAATTAGATAAGACGAGATACACCCCGATGGAATCACTTGGCAACTTTCTGTGTTGTCAACACTTTTATGTGTGTGTGTGATACCTATAGTTGGACCATTTAGCGTGAACTATATAATCGTCATATATTTCGAGAAGATAAAGTAATTAATTGATTGACGATTACTTATAGGCAAAAATAAAAACAAGAAGCAGTTATCATAAAACGTAAATAGATTAATGTAGGTATAGTTTAAAACAAACGAAACCCAAAAATAGCACTGAATTTATTGCAGCCCTTTCATTATGATATTGGTACGTAAATACCGTTACCGTGGCTGCCTCATCCCACGTCCGCGGCCGGGGCCAGCAGGCCGCTCCGAATCGTCCTGCAGGATATTGCCACAATCAACACGCTAGACAGGCGGATTGGTGATCGTACTATGCTCGTATTTGTACACGTATCAATGCCGCTGTCTAACATTCGTAGTGTTTAGTACATTTACCAATGGTTACGTATTTATCAACTTCCACTGTTTATTTCCAATTCAAAAATTCATACTTTAGCTATTCCGTACAGTGCACACATTGACACTGTTTTACATAAATCAGGAAATCAAAGTAGCATTTTTTCTTTTTATCGTTTTCTCTTGAAAAGTCCTCACAAAGCTAAGCTACCGCAGCGCGCGGGGAACAGACACGGAATATTGTCTGCCTGCCCGCCTCGCATTTCTAAGCTCGGACGCTTCATTTAATCAAAACCTCGTCCTTTGAGTGTTTATTTGACAAAAGTATCTTCAAACTGCTTTTTTTCTATTTGGTCTACGGATGTTAGCTAATCCATTAACATAAAATAAATTAAACCCTCTTTGAGTCATCTGCTTCCGCAATGCACAGGTTCTAGGAAATTAAAGTTAAATAGCTGAGCGTAAACGTAGTAGATACCTAAGCCAGAACCAGTTCATGTAATTTGGGTAATATAATCGAAAGAACGAGTCACTTGTAAGGAAAGTTTTAATATCTATTCCGATTAGATTCAGTGTCAGGAAGGAACGCAGATAGCGTCGGCGGAGTTGGAAAGAAATATTAGATGGATCGGGCTTCGAATACAAATATGGGGAGATAGGGAAATCGGATTTGCCAGTAGTCCCAGACGTGTCGTATTATCGGACTCTTTTTGTGAAACATATCACATTTTAATAAGACAAGCTTCCAATACGACGTCTTTCATAACCACTGTTTCGTGTCCACTAAAAAGGGGTTCTAGGGATAAGTTATTGCTAGACAGTTTATAAGAATATGAATTACGTTTGGTTACTGGATTGATTTGCTTTCAATTTGTCGCTTGTCTTGTCATACGCTTGTCTTTGTATATCGACTGTACATTTGTAACCCACCTAGTATTTTTATTTATTCAAGGACACAATTTTTTTCCGATGGATGCGAAACGCCCAGGACCGAACTGTGTGGCGACGCTTGGGGGAGGCCTATGTGCAGCAGTGGGCCTTTCGGCTGAAATTATGATGATGTTGATGAAGGACACAAATAAAATAATGTAACATATCTCTACCTTGTGTTAACATTCTCCCTTTACGTAGACATCGGGTTTTATAAATAAATTCGAATCGAATCGGAAACAGGAATCACACTGGATCCTTATTGAAAAAAGTTAAAAAAAACTGCAACCCGACTATGGTTTATTTTTTTATTACTTGGGCCATAATAAGGAATCGACTAACACTTTATTCATCGAAAGCGGATGAATAGTTTCGGGGCTACGGAGGGACAAACGAAAATACAAACATACATACATACATACATAAATAGACTGCTTAAATCATAACCCTTCATTTTGGCTTCGCCGTAGTCGAGTAAAGCGACACTTCGAAGTGCTATCCCTCAAGGGTTGACCTTTCCACTGTCACCCTTTTCCAGACCGATTTGCCGTTGAGATTCAAGAGATTAAGGACTTCATTTTCTTTTTTCAACAGTTTATGGACTATAGATCTAAATCACGATAAGTTTAAAAAGTTTTTGAAAATAACAAAAGCTTTTCTTGATTTAACTTTTTGAAATGTTTGTTATGAAACGCGATGATAGCCTTGTAACTCGAATTAAAAAAGGTTTAGGAATTTATAAAACCTAGAACGAATGCATGATTTAACGGTGAGATACACGATGAGGCACAGTTTAGCACAGTAAGGCACAGTGAAGCACGGTGAGGCACGGTGTATTCCGTGCGTCCAAAAGTACAGCGGTGGGGTCGCGCCGCCCGCCGTGGATTGTTCGCTCACTAATTAAATCTCGCCGACGACGACGCGGTTTCAAACCGACAGCCTCTTAATTATTGTTCCGGCTCTTAACATCTGTCTTAATGTCACTTTCTGTTTAATTCCGAAATTCTTTGGCTTTAGATATGTTATAAATGTTAATTTCATCGTGTAAAATCTTAATTATTATTAAAGTGAACTTTTATAGTATAAAGGCATAATATTAATTAAACAATTCATCTACGTTTCTCAGAAAAAGTAGTGTTTGGGTGTGCAAATAAATCCAATTTGAAAGCTCATTAAAATTACTTAACCGCCGACATCTGAGGGGTAGGTACGTACGTCGGTGTTCAATTGCTAATATTCTTTTCAAGTTGGTTAAAAAAGCTTTTATAGCTTTAAGAAGGTAACTGCGAAAACATCCGAAAGTTTTTAATTTTCTTACTGGTATACAAATTGGTTTCTGAAGCTACAAAAGGAGCACACGGCGCTCCTCGGGGGCGGCGCGCGCGGGCCGAGGGCCGAATACAAATTAAGAGGCAGACTTCGTTCGCGCAAAACTAGTTAATGTGTGCAACGTCTGGATTTGAGATAGTTCTAAAAGCAAAGCGACTATCCACGAAAGCTAATCATTCACTTTATAACTTACTTGTGTTTTCTCGGAAATGCTCGTTGGAAAGGAGACTTTACATCAGCTTTTCAGTTTTGGTTGGAAAATACATAATTTTCTTGTGGAACTCCTTTGTAGAAAATCTTCACCCCGACGAAACAGCATTTTAAAATATAAACAAGTAAACATTGGCATAGGCACTATTGCTGATCTTATATTATACTAGCTGTCCCACGCGGTTTCGCTCCCGTCAACTGGCTACCTACCTACATACATACATGAATGTTGCGTAACTTTAAGCACTTACACAGCGCACGCAACGAAAGCTCCCAAAATTAAGGAATAATTTTGCCCGTTTTTGCAACATTTTTCATATATGCTCCGCTCCTATTGGTCTTAGCGTGATGTTATATAGCCTATAACCTTCTTCGATAAATGGACTATCCAACACAAAAATATTTTTTCAATTCTAGCCAGTAGTTGCTGAGATTAGCGCGTTCAAACAAACAAACAAACTCTTCAGCTTTATTTTATTATATGTATAAATAAGTAGATATATTTGAATTTAAGAAATGAATAAAAAGTTCTAATTAGTACTCAGCCGGGAGGAGCGCCAGGCCGGGAGGCTGCGTCGAACGCTTTCTTAATTATTTATGCGCTGCAGGCTGAATAAGGAACACATTTGCTTCACTGCGCCAAATTAAGGCTAATAATAAAAAAAAAGCTTCTTACAATAATTAATTTTTGAGAAAATTTTGATACACTCAAAAATTTTTTGGCATTTTTTTTAATTAGCCTTTAATGTACTACTGGGCAAACCCCACATCATCTCATACCTCTTTTATTGCCTCATCTTGAATTAGTTTTTGTTTAAATAATTCAATTTTAAATATGTGTAGTCAGCAGCAAATAAATCGGAAGTGTTTTTTACGAGTACATTTGGCAAGTCAAATTACTTACTTCAGTACATTTTTAAGAAGTAGAGGAGATCGTTCGGCGGCGGGTGCGGTGGCTGCGATTCGGACGGCGCGCTCCTCAGCACAAAGGGCCGGGGCACAGCGGGCGGAAAGTTTTAATATCCCTCCGATTGGATTCAGCCGCAGCCAGGGACGAAGGTACGGCCGTATTGAAAGGAAATTCGCATTCAACACTAATACGTATATCGAATGACACGGAAATCGACCAAGACGTTTTGGTTACGAAGATTTTTTTACGGATACGTTGTTAAAATTAAATTCGTTGGATATTCGGTAGATAGGTAGAACCTATATACTTACCCTTACAGAATTTGATTTAATAGGTATAAAATACGGACTTCTGCCAAATGGTACGACATTTTCCATAAATATAAAGCTACTTTCGATATTCTTAGTCGACCCATTTTTTCCTTCAAGCCGAAAAACTCGATAGGTAACTGGAATTACAATTCGGAATATTTTGAAATACCAATAACGAAACGTCAATAACATTCACAGTCAAACATTTGTCGCGGTTGTGTAAGACGTCAAAAGATTATTTTTCGGGTGTCCAACTGCGTCGCCACCGCTAGGCAAGAGGGAACTGAGCGGACGGGATGGGGGCGATTCTCAATCCATATTCGATCAGTAGGATCTGCAGTGAGCCGATCTGACAAGCTGACGATCTGTTTTGCATTTATATAAACAGCTTTTTACCTCTAATATTCCCTCTCGTTTTCCAGTCCCCGGCAACTTTGCACTGTAATATAGGGTTACCATACAGAGTTTGGGTAATGCTCCACTATTTAGAAATGTCATAATATGCGAAAAATCTTGGCCGTCTTCCAGACTGTAAGTTACTGACTGACATTGGGGGAAGTGTAGTTAGTTTTTAAACTTTGTTCGTTGCGATAAAGCTTTGTGTTTATAGGTTCCCTCTATTGTTTGTGTCCATACCTAGATGAACATAAAATTACATAAGGGATATTTTTATGCTAATGTTTTGTCACGGGGTTTTATCTCGCTACGATCTTTCGAAGAGAACCTAGCGCGTAGGTATGTGCCAGTTTGCGTACACGCTCGGCTGACGGGTGCGGGAGGGGTGCGGGCGGCGAGGGTGGCTGGACCTTCATCAAGCGGTTGACTGGTATTAGGGCGTGCAATTGTTCCAGTGCGCCGCATTCCACACTCTATACAACACATATTTCACTCTGTGATTTCACAAATTAGCACCCATGTCTGGCAAGGGCCGGAATCGCCGAAAAAACTAATCATTCATCGGGACAAAGAGTTCTTTACTTGAATATGTTAAACACTCGACCGCCTGCTACAATTAAAATGTCGGCAATCCCATATTCTGTTTTCGTTGCGTATCATGGAACAAAAACTGTTTGTTTAAAAGGTGTAATTACAAAATCCCTCGTGTACTGAATTTTCCGGTGTTTTCGCGCGGTGTTCGAGTACGTGCCGTAAAAATAATTCGACGCTCCTCGGGGATCGTTTGTAAAACGTCACGCGTAAAACATATTATAAAGCCAATAAAACGTGTTTACAAGGGTGAGTAGAGCTCGCCGTCCTCGGGGCGTTTCGTTTCCGCGCGATATCCGTAAACATTTTAGCGCTGCAATAAATTTAACATTATCCAAGTCGCGAGACATTCTGTTTTCTTCCGTCCCGGGATCAGTTGGTTAACGGTTGTAATCTCGGCTGTCTCAGATTTTCTGCTCTCTGGTAACAGGAATTATACAATTATGTGGCTTTCGCATGTTTCTTCCGCTCAGCTTTATTTATGAGGAGTTTTTCTTGACTTTCGTTTTTGTCGTCATCGCTTAACATGGATTATAAGTGGGCGACGGTTTTCACGTTCGCTTAATCGATTTAAATTATCAGCCTGTGCCTGCAAGTTTTTTTTTGCCTAGAAAAAATTCAACTACTTACTTTGTGTAAGGTAAGTACTAGATTACTACTCAGTTGTGTTGTATTGATCTGCGTCACATCCTAACTAAATAACTTTTAGGTAGGCCAATTTTCTCAAAATTATTTCACCCGACAACGCGTTCCTTTTCTATTCAGTTCAAACATTTATTTCACTAAATACTCAATATTATTCCCTATATTTAGAACACCATTTAATAGAACAACATTCAACTGCGTAAAATCTGAACATTATTATTTCCTGGCTTATTAAGATTCACTTGCGTAAACGGTAGATTGGCCCGGGAACTCCGGTGGGGCCGTGGCCGAAAAGCAACCTCAAATTAGACGGAGAAAATAAAAAGCGCCCTGTTTTTCTCAGCACGACTGACAGGGGTGCCTCGAGTGGCTACGGGCACTGTTTTGGTCAATGGACGCCCATCTGCCCTCATTATGTCGTGAAAACACTCGCTCTGAATTTTATGAGACTTATAAATGTTTAACAACGTATTTGATAGGTGAATACCACGATTTTATGAACCAGTGGTTACATGAGCACGTGCTCAATATAAATATTGATATTTACGACTTAAATAAGATATGTGTGGTCGATATGGTTAATAGCCGCATCAAGAGCACAAAGAAACTAATAAAAGCTTACAACCGATCTTATAAAAGTAATATTCTTCCACTTAATTAATTAAGAGAGTGAAATCAGCTAATACTTCCACAATAGATTAATCAGAGCACGTCTGCTGTCTGCATTGCAATGCCCTTTTGCAACGCTGATCCACTTTTCTACGGATGCGAGATTAAAGGGGAGAGTAACAAAATGAGAAATGGAACGATTTCAGGACGCATTGTTAGACGGCCGGCCGTTGTCGGATTTATGACAAAGAACAGCGGATGATTCAATCAAGCCGGTTCTTTAGTTTGTTATATTCATGTTACGGGACCCATCTACGAATCTTATTGTTATCACAACGTTGCCTTTTTGCTCCATTTGCGCGTTTTCTCTCATAAAATCATTTTTCTAGGAATTCTTAAATGGATACTGGATAGACCGTATCCATGTAGGTGGTGTATTACATACCTACTTTTGTTTTGTTGGCATATTCGCTGTTGTAGGTAGTTATTAATAGGTCGCTTCGAAACCAATAGGTTTTTAAAAACACATTTCATTTGAGGGTTTTATTTAAATATTTAGGGTTCCGTTCCTCAAAATGAACTTTCCACGCATCAAACACGTAAGATTTGCAGTAGCTAGCAGTTTCGCGCCGTTTGCTATACCGCACTAGCGGCAGCGGAACTACGCGACGCGCCACGTTGCGTCAAACTTAGTAAGTTGGTCTACTTTGTCGCTCAGTGCCGCTTCGCGTAGTACCGTTGCCGCGTAGTGCGTTATATCTCATACAATTTTATACAAAGTATATTTGGTCGTGTCGCGTCGCGTCGCTCCGCTGACACGTAGTTACGCCTAGTGCGGTCTGACCTTTATAGGATCAATTCGTTGTCTGTCCGTGTGTCAAGACCTTTTTATCTGGAGCGCCTGGAGGTATCTAGTTAAAATTAATATAATTTACTCAAGTCTAGTCTAGTCTAGTTTAGTTTACCCTTGGAGCTGTGAAAAAATCAAACGTCTAAATCAACCGAATAAAAAGACATGTCCGTTTATGTCGTATATCTGACGAATCGCAAGGGAATGAAAACCTGGGGTACTTCGCGTTGACCTAGAATTACGAAATTTGGCAAGAAGCAATATTTTATAGCACAAGTAAAGGGAAAAATCCGAAAACCCTAAATTTAAAATAAGATAAAAAAAAACGATTATTAATTTATTTGCAGTTGGTAAACAGACCGCGGCCTATGTCGATGTATGGGACAAAATTTGTCCCTCAATCCTGTGTATTTTTCGTTAGAGCAAAGTCCAATAATTTGCTTTTTGATGAACTGTAGTTATATTATCTAATTATTTTGGTGAATGTAGCTGTTTGTACGGAATCCTCGGTACGCGAGTCTGACTCGGCGACGTGGCCGGTTTTTTTCAAACAATTTCGGAGAACTAACCATCAATTCAAAAACGCTGAACGTATATTTTAGAATCAAATAGTATTCATTTAGAGACTCTTTTTTTAATCCAATTTATTTTAGAATTTGTATAAAGGAACTTCGAAAATGATATGTTTGTAATAAGGGATATTCTAGCGGGGAAACCGGAATGTCGTGCATTCAACACTGTAGCACCGTGCGGATATGTAGAGTAGACAGAATTTCTCGTATTCCTCCCCCTGCTTACTCCCATAAGCTTGTAGATTCTTAAAATCCTGTTTTGTTTACTTTACAAACAACTCGTGCGTTATGATATTGTTATTTGAATAAAATGTATGTTAACTGCGCTCAAGTTGGAGCGGCGATTGTATAAAAGGACAAACTTTTGGTAAATAGGTATTCAGTGCAGGGGAGCAATTTACAATTTAAATATTCTTAATGTCTCCAAGTTGTCGCAGCGGGAGGGGGCCAGGGCCTCTCGCCGGGGCTGGCGCGGGGGGCACGGCAATAGCAGCCACTTCCACTACATCAATCACTCGCGGACGCTGCGTCTGAACATTTCTAATTATTCGCCGCGCTTTGAATAGCCCAAATTCTTCTAACATGTCCACCTATATCAGTACAGCCAGGTTCTCAATGTCCAATGCTTGTGTTTGGAAAGTCACGGTACCTAACTAGAACGTATAAATATCCACCTGCTCTACGGCAAACTTCACATAATAAAATCGTGGCAGCAACCCCGGAATTAACTCGTGTAATATTGTCGCGGAACTTTAGAATTTTCCTAATTAAGGTGGATAAAAACAGCAAACTACATGCAGCAAATAGCTGGCGGTGTTCCCTGACTTTATTTTGAGTACAGGAAGCCAGGAAGGTGAAACTTAATTTGAGGGCGCGTTCTGCATATTTTGCGAGGCGTGTTTGCTCACAACCGTCGCGAGGGACGCTCGTCTCGAGAGGTCCTCGAGTTCGAGGGCTCTGCTCGAGGTGACAGCGCCGTCTAATCTCCGAGCTTCGAGTTTATCTCATTGATACACTTCAACCTCTTCCAGTGATAATTCACTGATCAATTACTGCCAGGCTTGTACATTTATTATGTTGATTCATATTTTATAGGTAGGCGACTTACAATTCTACTAATAGAATAAATCTGAAAGTTTGTTAGTATGGTCCAGCCATACTGTTTGTTACTCTTTTACGGACAAACTACTGAACGGATTTTCATGAAACTAATATAGCGATACACTTTAGTAATATAGCGATGACGACTTATAGAAAAGTGTAGAACAAAATCAAAATATTTTATTTCAACTAAATCATTACCTAAGGTTTTTTTGAATAGTCAGCATAAAAAACAAAATTTAATCTAGTTGCACATTCGCAATCGTCACATGCGTAGGTCTCAATGAAGAAGAATGTGTAAGAAACTCCACGGACACTCTTGTCCATTAGTAAATTTTCGGTTATATCATTCTCATTGGATATTAACCTAACTAATCTAATACCTTTAAACGAGCAGTTCCTGTATATATGTAGAGATATACATATATATAACCTGAATCTCGGAAACGGCTCCACCGATTTGTATGAAATTTAGTATGCAGAGGGTTTCGGGGGTGATAAATTGATCAAGCTAGGTTTCATTTTTAGAAAACGTCGATTTCTCTATTTTCACCCGAGCAGCTGAAACCGCTAGGTAAATGAAGTAGGTAAGTGTGCAATAAGAAAGGATTTTTGGAAATTCTATCCCTAAAGGGGTAAAAAGGTTTGAAAGTTTGTATGAAAAATTCCTTCAGCTAATATTCTTGAAATTTGACAGAAATAGTAATTTAAGTAAGTGATAAAAGTTGTCATTATTAGTTTTTCTCGAAACTATCTCCAAAAGTGATTTAGGGGATGTTGAAGTTTCTATTGAAGAATCTTATTTCTTGGGTTAATAAACTTGAAACTTGACATAAATATACCAACCTAAGTAAATAATAAAGGTTGTCATTATTAGTTTGTTGAAACTACCCCCAACAGACGATTTAGGAGTGTTAAAGTTAATTGGAGTAGAATACGAGTTGAAGAAGGGGGTCAAAAGGGGAAAATTTGTTTGTATGGAAGATCTAATTCCTTGGTGATACAGTAAATAATCAAGGTCAAAGACCGCCCTCTACTCTTGCCACCTTTCACGAGCCTGCACTTCCTCCTTTCAGTTCTGGCGAGGTCTGACTATTTCGTCCCACCCTATCATCTCCTTCATGGTCTGCGTCATTTATTTAATAGTCATAAATTGACATTAACAGTTCATCAGTCACGTCGCAGTCAAGTCGCCTGTCAGTCACTGATGAAGTATGTGAATGACTGAGACACACCATTCTTGATTCAGTTAGTGTTTAACTATCATTCAGATTTTTTTTGAGAAATTGTTTAAAATCGGGGTTAAGAAAACGAAGCTTTCCTTTAACCGGCTAAAGTTATTGGAGGCTCTTTGTGCTTATTTATGTTTGAAAGTTGATCTTTAAACCCTTGAGTGCTCATGTGAGCCACAGTGACTTTTAATTTTTTTCGGTAATTATGGCATTTAAGCCGTTATAGCAAAAATAGCTGAGAAATTGACGTCGTGACGTGACTGACATATGTGGCTGATGTCCTACGGTGACATGTGACCGGTTCCCGGATAACTTGACGGTAATGTGATTTATTAAGAAAGAAAGAAAATATTTTACTTGTGACTCTCACAGCAAATACACACAAGAGAACTCCTCTATTGGTATACCAATCATAAAAGCGAACAAACACAATTAATAAATCATTACATGCCTACAGTTGACTGTTTATTGCCGCAATTTTATCTCACTTATTTAAATGAACTACACCGTTAATTAATACTCTCCTCATTACCTTGACCAACAAATACCGCGTAATTAATAATGTTATAATTATTACCATTAATATCGCGGCATCATAGCTAGGTGTTGACATTGCGAAAATATTTAATTACACGTTAAAATACAAAATTTATTTAATTAAACACTGGTTCCGGGACAATAATTGTTTTTAGGGTTGTCACTCCTATTATAGAAAAGATGACAAATTTTTGTCCATGCCGAAATCAAAGACACTTTGAAGATAGGTGCCACTACGATAAATAAAGTAAATAAGATTCTCATGGATGTCAAAATAATACCCAGAGGTCGAAATTTGACTGTAATTTCTAAAAGGACAACTTTTTTTTATAAAATTTAACTGGGTATGCCAAATCCGTGCACGCAATATTAAGCATACATTTATAAAAATGGTGTTAAGTTTGGCAACAAATATAAGTATGATAATTATACGATTATTAAATAATAATGTCCAGACAACCTGCAAATTTCGTAGCAATTCGTAGCAACTCGTAGCAAACTGCTACGAGTTGCTACGAAACACTTTTAAGATTTTTACTCATGCCGAAGTTAAAGCTACAAACTTTTACTTAGGTATACGTCTAAACAGCAAATGAATTAATCTAGAATCCACAAAAAAAGAAACAAAATAATATAATATTGCCATCGTCGTTTTCCGCCCATTGAATATCTAAGCACGCATAACAAAATGTAACACAAACAATAATTATTCGCGACATTTTCCCTCGTGAAGTGTGTGAGAGCCGCATGTCGGCCGTCGGCGACACAATAGATGTGTTTACAGGAAATCAGCGTGAACTGTGAACGCCTTCTCGACCGGGGCGACGCGCGACGTAACCCCACACGCAAACACCGTCCACAACAAACACTATTGCTACTACTGATCCTACTTTATCTATAGACTAACTATACTGCCGTCTTTAAGCTAAAATGCCACTATCTGACAATTGGCCGATTTTGATTTTTTGATGCCATCGTAATCAGCAATCTGTTTAAGCTATTGCTTAAACAGATTGCTGTATTAACATACATTTATCACTATTGATAAACTTTGGATAAAAAATAAAAAAACCCCGTTAAGTTCCCTAAATTGCTATGTTTACAAACCTATTTTTGAAAAGATTTAGTCATTTATATTAACTAACAATGTGCCTATTCAAAAGTGTGCCTTTAGATATTTTTTTAACACCAGTAACTCTAGCATATGATTTATTGTAGATAAGTAGCAATCATTTTTTAATTATTTTACGTTTTTTTGCTTTTCGTCTAGAACTCAAAATATGATTTTGTCAGATAGTGGCATTATAGCTTGAGAACGGCAGTATATTGGTTTCTCTATCCTGCAGTCTATCTCGTAGTTGAGTTGCTCCTTGTCTGTTAATTAATATTCGTCAATTACATTCTGCCAGTGATTTTACCTAGACCAACAAGTAGCGCCATTCATTCGAGATGTAATTGCAGACGTTTGGCATCACCACGCCGCCCGCTCCGAATAAAATGATTGCGAGCTTAAATAGTGCCGATAAGTCAGGCTTTCTTTGAGTGCATCGTGCATTCGATTAAAATGGAAAGTAAATAAGTTAATGTTTATTTTATTGCGGTACCTGGAATAATTATATACATTCGATATAATTCTGTTCAAATTGCAAAAAGCAAAAAGAACAAAAAATAAAACAGATGCGGCAAAACATTCAACTGTATCTAGCTAAAAAACTCTGAATAAGTAGTAGTTCAACGTTACAGAAATATTTAGAATTTCGAATTTGGGAAGGCTTCTTATCGACTTACACAACTTCCTCTTTCTACAGTCAACTTGGCCAATTCTTGGCTTATGGCAATTCATTAATGTGATATCAATATGAACATGCCTCCTGTGTTCTCACACATGGTACACATATAGCCCTGCGGGCATTGTAACAATCCTCTCTATTGCCAGATTCGAACAGTAAACTCTGACGAATTCTCTCCTGTCTATAGAGACAGAAGAGAGATGGCGTATTTGTATTCATTCACAGTTTGAGAAGGCGTTATGAATAAGTATGGCATGTTGGTGGCATTATCTGCGTGTTCGGTAATGTATTCAAATATGTATCAAGCCCCATCCGCACCATGTTGCCGTTGTTATTTTATTTCGCACGCGTGACGCCGTACATACCAGCTTTATTTTTTTCGCGATACGGGAATATCATATTGTCCCTGTGTCGGCAGATATTTTGTACAGACAGGAATGAGTCTGGACTATGTCGAAATAATTTTCGTTATTATCAAATCAAATGAAATATTTTTATTGGCAAATAAATATTTACACCAATATAATTGAAACCCTGAATTCTGAGCTAGGTAAAAAACTGTGTTACAGAAGTGAGTGTCTTCTCCTCTTGTTGTTTACATTAGAAATGAAAAACAAATAAAAACATGCTCAAAATAAGATTAAAATAACATAAATTTAAAAATGAATCAGAATAAAATTAGGTCAAATTTGAAATTAAATTAAATTAAAATAAAATTACAATTAAATAAGTTAAAATAATAGGAAAATTTACTTAATTACAATTAAAACTATGATGTTATTACAATTTACAGTCTACCGTAAATTGTAATTGCTATTTACTAATTTTTGTATTTATTTACCTACCAATATGTACACTATTTATTTATTCATATGAAGTAAATTAACTGCACTAATATAACTAAAACCTTATTTCATCGCAAGAATACGGTCTCCTGTGTTCAAGTTCTGTGTTTGTAGTTTATACACAAGACAGACTGTTAGATATTGAAAGAAAAATTGTTGAACATAGGACAGTTCTGTCCGTGCTCTCGCCGTTCAACGGATATTGATTACTTGTCTGTAAGGAATACAAATGTATCAAGGAGACTGCTGTAGCGCTGTTCTGAACGCTATCCTTTGTACTGACATCTAACATTAAACTTCATAGCCGACCTGCGTACACTAGTACAGCTACTACACTATGAGCTCAAGCTCAGCACGTACCATATTTTTATTTAGCTTTTGTCGTCTCATGCCAGAATATAAAGTGGCTGGTTGTTGAATTTTTTTCTAAAACATACAATTTATATTATCTTCCTATGATCCGAGGAAGAGGGCAGCTAACATCGCTGGTGCAATGAGAGCCCCAGGCAACTAACTAGCAGGTGCACGTTAGCAAAGAAAAATGAAATAACGCAAAAAGGAGAAGTCGAGTCGGGTGAAGGGGGACGCTGAAACCGTTGGGGTGGTTCTTTCGTGGAAAAGCCAGTTTCCTTTAGTGGAAACAGATAACGATCCGCTGCCGACGACAGAATACGTAACTGCACTCACTAAGCATACATCTACATACTAACGGAACGCTTGCCTATCAAAGGTATCTCACACAACAGATTCCCTTTATTGAGCAGGGAGAAAGTGCTCAGTCAGTGTTGTCGCGATCATATTCCGCTCCATTCAATGTATATAACGCAATCGTACAACTTTCTACGCCAATTAGCTTTCTTGCAGATAAGAACGTGTGGCTCAGCGGGATGTTATACGACTAACGTTAGCGTTACCGCAACAATAAGTTCGTACTGCGTCTGCTCGGTGGACAAAATCAGGGAGAATAGGTACACAAACATACGCGGTGAGCGGAGGGATCATTGATTCCTAAGAGACGCTGCGTCATACTTCCGTGCACTGCATTGCAATGCAAAATTCACAACGTCCGCAGGATCTTACAGGAAAATATTACTGGAAAAAGTCGTTACTCATTTATATAGCCGCGAGTTAAGGATTATTTATATTGAACGTTCTTTTATAAATAACTCAACATGTAACTACAGTCAAGCAGATTTAAATATTGTTATACTAGCTTTTGCCAGCGGCTTCGCCCGCGTGAAAGTCGAAAATTATCGCGAAGGAACATATTCTCGGGATAAAAAGTACTCTATGTGCTATTCCTGACTATAATCTATCTCTGTGCCAAATTTCATCCAGACCCGTCCAGCCGTTTGAGCGTGAAGAAGTTACAAATATACAAACACCCACACACACACATACTCACAAACTTTCGCCTGTATCATATTAGTGTGACAGTGTAATAAATGCTAAGTTTGCGGTTTAAGCACATTTTTTGCCATTACTATTTTTGAATAGGAGTGTCAGTCCGCTATCACATACTCTGCACATAAAGTGAAGTCTCTCTTCACTTTCTTATTTTCCTCGGGGGGAGTCCTCACGTCAAGAGGGCAAGTAGACAGGACTCGAAGCACTGCTCGCAGTAAGTGCGTCAATATCACTCCAGTTCACGATTATTAAGTGCAACTGTTCCTTCTTTCATAACCGCTGGAGACGGATGTAAGAGTAATGCAAAGAAATTCGTATCAAACTGAAAGTTCCGAAAACACATTTTTGAAAAAATACTGTATAAAGAGCATATTTTTGTATAGATCTAATAATCGAGACCGGGATATAATAAATTTCTACTATACACAAATTTAGTCAGTGGACCGCAGACTTACAAAATGAAGTAGTGCTCTAAAATCCGATACACACTAATTGGCTAATATTAATTTACTGGCAAGGTGCAACAGAAATGTTTGCTATGATGCGTGCGTACACTCGGCGTGGCACGCCGGCGTGGCCCCGCGCTCGTGACCGGCATCCATTGCGTTACGATACGCCGACGTGCCCTCCATTCTGTTATATTGTATTGCCAATTTGTAAACATACGGCTTACTACTATCGAATACGGACTCGGCTTAAAATACGCCACAAAATATACACGAATATTTCAAAACGGTAGTGTTTTTCAGATTTTGTGCCTGGTTTTCCTTTGAATGTAACATGCGAATGAATTCGCGATGAATTGTGGATTAATATTCTATGCTTATCTGGGCTTGACTGATAAATATAATTGGGTTCTGTAGATCACTGTCATGGTCATGGTCATATATAGCTTTACGCACGGCATAGCCGTTGGGTTGGATTAACTGACGAGGTAAAATTTTCAGTTTCCAGAATTTTGATCAGAAACCTAAAAATAACGTAACTAGATAACCTTTACCAATGATCTAACATTTGAATTCAAAAATGGAGTAATAAGTCGGAGTTACGCAGGCGGGTTCACCGCACAGAGCGCGCTAATGGCCGGGCGGCGCGGCGGGCGGCGCCGGGCGGCATTACCATGCCGAGTCAGGTGAGCGGTGCCCGAGCCCGACCACCTTGTGAATATGCAAAGTGAAACACGTTAAATATTGAACTAACCTATTGTACCAAATTGTGCCTAAACGCACGCTTTAATTCTAAATTCTTCTCACTATACAACTTTTAATTTGTATATTATTAAAGCCGAACTGCGCAATTCATCCTTACACTGGCAACTTGCCAACTTTAAAACTTCCGAATTAGAACAAATTAGAGGTTTATTATAAATTAAATGGACGAGGATGCGACTACGGAGATAGAATTCGATTAAAAAGAACAGCGTGTTTTGGAAAATCCTTTTTAAATTTATGTTGGTTCAGGAAGCTTGTTTCATTTCCTCATGTTATAGACAGACTGGAGATTTTATTTCATAACGTCAGATAAGCAACAGTTGAGTCGAACTTGTAATTCTATTTTATAATAACAAGGTTGCTGTTGTACAGTTGGCGACAAACAGTTTCTCGGAACTTGGCCTTAATGAAGACCTCTCGCTGCTGTAATGAAATAGTTAATTATAGTTTCTGCGACAGAAACAAGCAACAATATTTACTACCATTTTTTATTTTTGCCGACTTTGAAAAAAATGGAGGAGGTCTTTAGAATTCTACTTTGGTATCTGTTTTTAGGAACGTGTACATACGCTCCTTAAAATAAATAGAGTAAGTAACTACGCAAAAAATATCATATGTCTGTTTGGAATTTTACAAATTTGGTATGTTTAATAATGAGAAAACACGTAGGTAATACAGACGCCTGGGTGGATAATACGTAAAGGACGTGTTATTTCATACGTAAAGGACGTGTACGCATGTATTATGTGAGCATAGCGCACACCACTCGCCGGAGATATGAGCATGACACGTCATTCGAGTACAGAATACGAATCTAACGTGAGGAGAATATAATAACAGTGTATCCGCATAAAATATTTCTCGATAAACTGATAAAAAGCATACGCTGGCATGTCAGAGCAAAAATTGCCAAGCGTCGCGTCCCTCCCGAGTCCCGCGCGGCATTGTGCCCGAAATGACACGCGAAAGGCGTCAAGAGCGCCGCGCTCCGCCTTCACAAAAGGCTTACAGATGCGCGCACCAGAAGATTTTAATGAGGCAACGACTCTGTGTGATTTTATCGCGTGTGCCGTAATGAGAAATAACCAAGCGCATCCTCTTTGACTGCGCTCGTACGGCGCTGACAGCAAAAATGCTACAAGTGACATCTATGCCTCTAATTTATTATTAGTGCAGCAACTCTCGCACAAAGACTATCAGATCACTGACGACTTGTTAAGCCTGAAATGCGCAGCTTTTCACTTTATTGTAGCGGATGTGTTGTGTACAGATACGTGTTTGTTCATGGTTGATTGCCTTCGTGTACATTACAGATGTAAACAAATCGCGCCGGCGATAAAATCGTCTCCGTTTTACAAACGTAATAAAACAAATTAGGCGAGGAAGTAAGTTACGAGGGCCCGCCACCGGTACACTGGCCAATTTTCATCAATGCAAATCACGTTGTCGACTCGTCAACCCAATTACCAAGAAGTGAATTTAAATAAAGATAAGTATCGCCCTCGAGGAGACAATGCTAATAGGAGGCGGAGGCGTGATAATAGGCTCCGACTGGGGTTGAGCCGCACCGCGGTGGCGCGGGTGCGCGGTAGGTGCTTTAATTAGATCCCGCGACTTACGCCGTCAGACAACACTTGTTCAATTAGTGATTAGCTTTAAGAAACTTTATTACGCAAACGTTTCGAGCTCTTCGGTTTCAAACCGTGACAAATATTATGAAGTTGTCTGTGTGTAAACAACATCAGACACAGTACGGATGTTTCAAATTAGACCATTTTATTTTTATTTCCTGTACCTAGTAAAATGATACAGTGTTCAAGTCAATCAATTTGGTAAACGCTATCAATCAGTATAAGCGGGCCGGGTTTAATTAAAATGTAGAGAGTAGGTATTTTCATTATGAAACATTTCATGGACTCATTGGTCTTGCGGTGGAACTGTTTGTTTGCCAGCTATAGAGTTTTCAGTTTCTCATTAGAAGTATGCTTCAAAATTACGTCAACGGTGTTCTGTGATATTGAACTATAATAATGCACTAGTGCGAATTGATTTGTCGTTTCACCGTGGTGTCAAAGAAGTAATGCTAATTTAGTTTTACATACGGCAATGCACCATCGGTACATGGCGGACATTCCACCCATACAAGCAAAGCGTTTTGCTAGAACTTTAATTGTGCGCATAGATATCTATAAAGGTTGTCAGCAAGAGATTGCCTAGTGTGATAAGACCACCCATTGTACACTTATTTTTTTAAATGTTTGTCCTGTAGGTTTTTGTGGTGTACAATAAAGTATATAATAAATAGATAAGGAGTTGAATTCGCTGCCGGAGTCTTTGTTTCCTGATAGCTAAAACCTTGGGGTCTTTAAGAGTGAATAGGTTACTTCTAGGCAAGCGTGCTTCGCCGTCGACCACATCATCGCTTACCATCAGGCGAGATGGCAATCAAAGGCGAGGTTACCAAAAAAAAACCGGCGTATTATTATAAGTTTGTAACTTACTGACCGCGGCTTCGTCTACGTGGTATGTTGCTTCAAAGTATCCTAGGTGTTTTTCCAGATCCTTGACTACACTCGTATCTACATGAAATTTTATTAAGATCGACTTAGGCATGAAAGTGTAACAACCAAACCGACCGTCAGATTGGCTTTCGCATTTATAATGTTAGTATGGATTTGTTTGTTGTTCAATATTGTAAACCATGTTTACGATGATACTTACATTTACGATATCATGAGTACGTATTTATGATAGAGTAACAAGATTGGAGCAACAGTAACTAACTACACATGTAAACACCGGTGACAGGAACAGGGTGATAAGGGGCGCGGTGTGGGGAGGCGGGGGGACGCTAACTTCCCGCGACCTGTCAACATCTGCTTCCGTACTTCCGCTTAACTGACCGCAACATGACCCGGCCCCGATGACCCTACAAATATGTAAGGGAGAAGCGGAAAAACTCCACCACTTTTCAGTTAGACTACGATATTTAAATAGCGGAGAAACTTAAAGCCTGTATTCCTTCACAGAGCCGTTAGCTAGGAAACACCAGCCTCATCTAGTTTTTTTTGAAATAACTTTGTCCCACACTAGAAAATTCTTCTGTACCCAGACCTTTAAAGTCCCATACACAAACGTCTAGACCAGGAACAAATATTTGTAGGCCGTAAAAAAAGACAAAAAAGATTGATGTGAAGTGTTATTTTTAACAAATTAAAAAATAATGTACGTTTTTTATATTTCCTTTTCGTGTAACTGCATTAGTAAAAGTTGTAATTTTTTTTTGTTTCTTTGCTAGTAGGAGGTAATACGTTTTAGATTTTTTTTCACTTATAGAAGGCTACACCATCGATGAGAGCCGTACACTACTTTTTATCCCGGCAAAATATTTCTTGTGGTCTACATTTTTAGGGTGCTGTACCCGAAGGGTCCAAATGGAGCCCTATTGCTGTCACTCACGTGTCCGTCTGTCTGTCTGTCGTCTCTCACATAGGTTTTACAGCCAAACGGTAAAAGCTGTCTCAATAATTTACTGTAATAATTTTTACAGTACTTTTTATCTTGTTGACCCAAAGCCAAACAAATTATCAAAAAAAATGTGGAAGGTTTTAAAGGGGGGCTAAAAGGAATGGACATGCAGCTAAAGGGGGACGCGAAAGAAAATATTTGACCTACCTCATTGCGTGAGGTATGAGGTTTTTTAGAGTTCGTTGAGTAGATAAATGCTGTATTTTTGTTTTAAAAAATATAGAAAAACAAAGGAATGAGAAGCCACAAAAGTCAGTTTTGTAATAAAATTTTGTTCCGAAGTATTTCTCTTCCCATTGACCTATGAACTTCAAATTTAGTGATCATATAATTTATTATTACATATATTTTACTAATAAATACCAATATGTAATGATAAATCAGTTTTTTTTTTGAAATTTCATATTTGTACCTATTAAAACCAACTTGTTTTTGCGGTTTGTGTACGGAACCCTTTTTTCACTCATCGGAAAACAAAATCTCATGACGCTTTCGTCAAGCATCTCGATGCTTCAGCGTCTGCAGAACATCATACTTAGAACGATAAGCTACGCTCATTGGTTCATCATAAATAACGAAATACACCAACAATTACATATTACCACAGGTAAGGAAGAAATTTGATTGACCGCGGAGAAATACAAACAGCAACTGTCTCGTCACCCAAATGAACTAGCAGTCCAACTGATGTACCAATATTACTCCAGCCGTCTCAAAAGACATAATACCATGAAGCTACACAATAGCTGGTAGCTTTGTTCTCCAGAAGAGTAGCTGTCCTCGCTGGAGGAAGCACTCTACAAGACATGACCCATTAACACATCTGATCAATGAAGACTGATGGCGGATATGAGAGCAACAAAAAAAACCTTTTCGGTTTTTTCTTTGGGTTATTCGTACAATTTTATAAGACTACACTACAAGTTCCTGGTCAAATCAAAATACTTTATTTAAACTAAACCTTAAAGGTAGTTTTGAATTGTCAAACAAAAAAATATGAATCTAGTTGTTTATTAGGTTACATATAGGTAGATACATATAGAACGATGGAAAAAGACGTGCACGTAAAAGTTTCTAGAATAAAAGAAATAATTGTCAAGCGCGACCTTATCTATTATAAAAAAGCAAAAGATACCAAATTGAAAACAGGCTGAGGCAGCCAAGTTATGACCAATCCCAACTGATGGCGCCCGTTCATGAACAAGACGCATGGATTGGCACCACTCAACTCAAAAATCAAGTAGGGAACCGAATGATCCAACACATTTGCCACCATCAGAGAGACATTATAGAGAGCATGACGCACTCAACTGCCAGGGCACACTCAAGTCAACGAACGACATATAGGTACAGCAAATGGTAGATATACAGTTGGAACATAGTACTCACATATGTATGTGCTGTGCAGTTACATAATACTAAAAGAAATTGAGTTTATACAATAGAAATATATACACACTTTCTGTTATATTTCTCTCTTTTTCTTGCTTGTCTTCAGTTCAAAACTTTTCTGTTTTTCACTTGTTTTTGCGTCCTAGTGGTTGTGGAGCAGGACTAACATAGAGCCAAGCATTTTTATCAGTGTATGTAATCCCCCAACTTATATTATGCCTGCCTGCATAGTGTGCGTTTTATACAAGTGTCGTTCCTCCTATAGTATGTATGTGAAATACTATATGCTTGCTTCACATAATGTACGGACGACATGATGATATATAATTACATATTTATCATGAGAGTGGAAAGATTAGTCGACCAGTTTTATTCCACTCCTATTATTACATATATGCGATACTTATAAGGCGAGGCCTAGCCTCTCTCGTGTGGCTGTGCCACTCACATGGATTAGCTGGATTTAACCAAGTGTCTTGCCATACTCTTGTTACCTCTTCGTGCTTGCACTTCCGCGTACTCTATAGAGGGATCTCATGACTGTTATTTGACTGCAGTTTACTTATGGCTAGGTATACACCTCTATTACCTAGCTGGGCATCGGTCGACTTGCTCCGGTCTAAACAGGGTATATCCCTGGTGACTCTGATCATGTTTGCATGTTAGTCACTTAGCCGGACAGGGGGCCTATGGCCCCCCGGAGGCCTCCACCATCCCCATAGCCTCGCCACGGTTGCTCCAGCTCAGTTGACCGTGCCAGTGTGTTTCCGGATCACACTACCAATATATGGGAGCTCCAGGCTTCCCTGTCCAATGTCCTAGACTACCAAGTGTGCTGTGCACTGCAAGATTGGACTACCAGTAAAGGAAAGAATGGTAAACGACGTCAGTCGTCTCATCTTTCCACTTATCATGCATTTATAGGTCGACATAAAGATATTGCAAAGTAAACACTCACCTGGGGTCTTCTTGGACCTCCTAGAAGCTTGTAGCTCCTACCTTTTCTTGCAATAACTTTTCTGCTCACTTCTCATACTTGTCCAAAAAGCAGCCACATTTCCCGCCATGCCTCTAGCACAGTACCAACATAAAGTTAGTCAAAGCCAAGAGTGGTGTTACCACAATATAAAATATAGATTGACATTACTAATGTTGATACATACCGATTGTTAAATGGCGAATCGCGCAATGCTGCGCGACAACAAGTTTTAAATTTGTGGGTAGGTATTTTATTATAATATTTTATACAGTAACCCATAAAAGATAACGCTACTTTAACCAGCCCGAAACCTAGTTGAACAAATTGGTCACTATTTCTAGTAATATAATTATGCTTGTCGCCTTTTTTACTAAAACAATGTAATTTTTCTTACATCCGATTATTTTCTTAAATTAAATCGAAAGGCAACCGTCATGATGTTAATGTCCTTAAAAAGTTCCCTTAGATAGTCTCGCCGGCGGAGATTGGGTATCGCTCTGATGGCTCCTTTTTGCAGAATAAAAATTGACTTAATATCTGCAGTCCGTCCGCATAGAACGATACCGTAAGACGTTATACTATTAAAGTAACTAAGATAGACCAGCCTCGCGGTAACTAAATCAGTAAAATGACAAATTTCTCTAACAGCATGTGCTGCCGAACTTAGTCGCCCTGCAAGAGATATTAAATGAGGACCCCATTGCAACCCTGAGTCTAGCGTGATCCCCCAAAAACCGTTTTATCAACGAACTTTAGCTTCTCTTTGTTTAGTACTTTTGACATTCGGCAAGGCGAATTTTACGCACTTAGTTTTGTTACTATTTAAAACTAAATTATTAGCAGTGAACCAATTTTGGACCTGCCGTAGGGCGTTATTTACGTAATCATCGTTACTCGTACGTCTATTTACGAGTATCTTAAAAATTAAGGAAGTATCATCAGCAAATAACACCATGTTTAGTTCTTATTTCAAATAGCACTTCACCCGCGACTTCGTTCGCGTGATCCGTATTTCATCCTACTGATGACCTTTTCAAAATCCCTTCTTAATCTCTCCTACATCATAAAAAGATGCCCCGTACAGTAAAATTCTGACTTTTAGGAGTAGTTTTGAAAAACTTATAAAGGAAACCTACTATTTATTTATCGTAAATCTAAAATTTGACGTGTCCAATTTACAAACTGTAAAAATTTGATACAAACTTTCAACCCTTTTTTACCCTTTTAGGGGTGGAATTTCCAAAAACCAATAAATACATAAATTCTTTTTATCAACCAACAGCGTAGATCTAAAATTTCACGTGTCCAACTTACAAACGGTAGAAATTTCATACAAACTTTCAACCCCCTTTTTACCCTGTTGCGGTGGCATTTCCTAAAACCAATAAACATATGAATTGATTGTATCAATCAAGAACGTAAATGTAAAATTTCACGTCTCCAATTTTCAAACTGTAGAAATTTCATACAAATTTTTGAAACCCCTTTTATCCCCTTCGGGTTTAAATTTCCAAAAATCCTTTCTTGGTGCGCACTTAAGTCACTTAAGGAACCTCCCTGCCAAATTTCATCTTTTTACGTCAAGCGGTTTTCGATATTTCGTGATGAGTGAGTGAGTGACCTTTCAAACGAAGAAAGGACCTAAAATTGAGCCCTGGGGTACCCCCATTTTCACGTTTAATCCCGACGAATTGACACTGTTTATATGAACTAATTGCTGTATATCATTCAAATAAGATTTTACTAAACTTAACGCTGATTGTCCTAGCCCGTAATGCTCAAGTTTCAAATGGTCAATTGGAGACCCCAATAGATCATACCTTACGTTTGCTAGTGTAGAAAGAATCTTTTTGAGGGAAATCCAGAGATGGTACGATTAAAATCGTGGTACAATAATAGCCAACTCTCCCCTACGTTTCGTCAATAAGTCTGTCGAACGTGTTCCCGCACAAAAGTTGGTAAAGTAACACTGAAAAGGGTAGTACCTGGATTCTCTTCTGACTGTAGTTTGCAAATCGGAAAAATCTGTAAGAATAAATAAATTACAAGTGTATGTTTGTAATGTCAAAATAATAACAGCATTTTATTAAATGTAAAATAACCGATAACCATACATAAAAAAAAATATACATAAAAACATGTCTGTCTATCTCTTTGTTCCGGTACTCTCCGCATTGGCTTAACCGATTTTGATGGGCCTTTCACAGGCAAATAACAAACATTATAAGTAGTAATTAAGGCTGCTTTTTAACCGAATTCAACTGTAATTTTTATGTTGTTCCAAGCGCGAGCCTATAATACATAAATAAAAAACAAGATCTGATGAAGAACTTCGGAGATATACAACAGAACTCTTCAATAAATGAGGCAAATCTCTCGGAATTGCTGCAATCGCATTTTCTGTTTATTGTTTACGCCATTGTATAACATTACATCGCACCGGTACGCTCTAAAGTGGTACGCAGATGTGTTCAGTTCACCCTGGTACACTCTAATTTCACCGGTTGTGTTCATGTTAACATTAACTTAATTCGGGTAATCTACACTGGCATAAGTGTGGCATGTTTTCTGGCAATACCACCATAAACTAAAAAAGAAAATTATTAACATTTTAACAAAAAATACAACCGACTTCCAAATAAAAACACTACAAAGTGAAAAATAACTTAAATTTCGGCAGTCGGTGTCAAAAAAAGGAAGAAACAAACAAAAAACACCGATTCCTAAAATTGAAGATATTTTTCACTTTGTAGTGTTTTTATTTGGAAGTCGGATTTTTTTTGTTAATATGTTATTTTTTCCTTAAAAGGTTTAGGGTTCCGTTAGATGTCGATACGCATCTTGTCCGTCTAGAAATTTTATTTCATACTATTACAGGTTCCTAAGCAAATTTATAAAATAGGTTTAAGTAAATGTTTCACCAGTAACGTCTCTGCCCCACCAGACTACGTGAGTGTTACACACTTTATTTTATGCACACAATATGTGACACTGGCACGTTTATTTAATGCCACTGATAGCATCTTTTTTATGCCTCCCGTTGGACGCAACCCTTAGCTATCTTTTTCCCAAAATGTTCAATCTCAGACTGCTTTAAACCGTTTAAGATATCTACTGCTAGGTTTCTTAGAAGTGCAAATATGTTAATGGAGAATTACTACGAACATTAATTCTCCGTCCATGAAACAATGCTTTAAAATGAAAATTCATATTCATTTTTGTACATCACGAGCTGACTTTGATGAGTGGTTCGGTACAGAATAATGTCGGAATGATGAATAAAAATATTTCGAATCACAAACCATTGTGTTTTTTTACAAAACGAATCGCTCGTAAAATCATAATAAAAAAAGGAAACGACCTGAATAACAACAAAAGCAAATACTACCAATTGTACCGACATCATTTTTTCCACAATCCGTCTACTAAAACTAATATTATGTATGTTACTTTATTTCTATTTTCTGTATTCACTCAGGGTTTATGTATCTCGAATAGTCACGTGCGTGTCCCGGCGAAGGGTAAAGCATACAAATAAGTGGAAGTCCGAAGCCGCCCAAACACCCGCCGCGTTCTTTATCTGCGGATCTCTTAAAAGAATTTGATCGTATATGAGAATATTACAAGCCACATCTGTGACAAGGGACGTATAAACTTAAATATTTGGCAACACAACCACACTTACCATAACAGAACTTTATATTGATTTCGTTATACTAATTTTGATACTTTGATGCACTTGAGTCTATACAAAAGTTGAAAGTTTGATTATTTGGTATCAAGCTCAAGGTATTCAAGCTGTTTTTTACAAGTTGTAGCATATTTAAAAGTCACTAACATGACATTATCAATAAATTTTACACAAATGCTTTATCTATATGCATGACTAAGGTTAAAAAAGTTTAAAGGTTTTAATGTGCCATAGTGTAAATATTGACAGTGGTGAGAAGTCACGACACCAAAAATATTGTAATGTATTGTATTATATACTTATTTGGCCTATATTGTGGTTAATTTAAAACATGTATGTAGAGTTAGCCAATGTAAAAATAGGCGTTTCTAAAACTTCCCTGAACTTGAACATACAGAAGCTCTCCATATGAGAGTCAACTCTCAATTTCTCTTGTTATTTTGAAAACACTTTCCCCTTCACGTGGGGTTCCGTCAAAACATTTTGATGTAAAAACAATAATTGGCGAAGTGTTTTGAGATAAAGGATGGCTATTCATCATGATGGCGTGTCATGGACATTATAACGAGGTGTCTGTGTGTCCGCAATCAATTTGGCGGCGTAGGCCCTGTCAATTTGCGGCGAGTCAGACTCGCGCGGTGCCCGCTTCGTCCGTCCGGCCCGCCGCCGGCCCGTCCGCGCTGATGACTTCCGACTGACCGCTTCTCATTTGCATAAGGGCCAGCTTTAATATGAGATTATTCTCGAGTTAGGAGCGACTGCGGTCCCATTCATTATTAGTTTCGGAATATTTAGTCGACCCAATCCCGGACGTAATTATTTGAATTGCCACTCGTATTTGACATGCTTGTTGGCAAATTGCAATTCGATTGAGTAGTTTTTATAATACGAGTAAATACATCTTTTTTTATAGTGCTTTGAATTTTTTAAATAGTTTTACATGAAATTGAATTGAACAAACAAAAATCTGTAATCTATACCTAATAATATGAGAAAAGCAAAAGTAACTCTGTCTGCCTGTTTCCTTTTCACATATTATCGGAAAAACAGATTTGGATGATACTTGGCATCTGTGTCGCATCATCATCATCAGTTACTGGTAGACCATCTGCTGAATTAAGACATAGGATACATTATATCTCGGAAGTATATATTCCTTTGGGACAACATTCATGCGGATGAAGCCACTAACAGTAGCTAATCTCTTAGAAAACCTTTTAAACTCAATAATTTTATTACATTCACATTCATATTGTTTGCACATCCTACACGCAACTTAATACCAACAGCATTATGGTACAACAGTATAACATCATGTAGGAATTTAATCGACAAGGTGTACACGTTGCTACATTGTAATCACAACAATAGTACTGTCGTGTGCCGTACCGCCGCGCTGCCGTGCCGCCTTGCCACCGTGCGGAGGCAGCGTCTTGCCAGCGGTGACAAAGGGATTACCGCCCCCCCCCCGTGCCTCTGTCTGCGGTTTCTTAATTAACCCCTAAATACCCTTGCACGCGCCGCACCGCCTCGTGCGGTATGTAAGATTATTGCCAACGTTACCCTTGTTAATTTTAATGTACGGTATTATTGAAACAAATACAAGTCCTCGTCTCTACGAGCGCCTTATTAACTTAAACGTACGTATGCTCTTACTGTGAATCATTATTAGCATGTTACATATATTTTGGTCTATCTCGCGTTGTTATACATCTATTGTTTGTACAGTCTCGTGGCCCATAATCTTAGTTTGGGTCGTTGACGCGACCATTGATACACTGAACTAATGTTATAGTCTTCTATGACATGCGAGTGTTGTTTGTTCTGAATAATCTCCGTTATTGATCTATGTAGACTTATCGATTCACGTAATTGCTCCGAAGGCGTTCTATTACTATTATGTGTGGGCAATTTGTTTTGTAGATTGATTTATACTACGCGTGAACTGAATAACTGGCACGACAGTAATTTTTAATTTGGATTGATTCCTCGATTATTGTGGGACTGTTTGTGATTGACTAGCGTAACGATCTCACAATTAACGACGTGTTTGGAATGTCGATTGAGGAACTTTACAAATTACCGTCGTGTAGGTTTACGTAATGAATACGCGTCATCGTTACCGGGAAGGTGCTTGAGCAATAATGTTGTATTCATTGTTAAGAATGAGCGTAGAGAAACGCATACACAGCTAATAGGGTGCGTTATAGATGTTAATGCGCAATTTACATCGGTTGAGTCAGGGGCAGTCGGGTAGAAAATGGAGCATCGTGCTTGGAGCTAATACGATCAGGTGAGCAAACACGCAACAACCGGAGCTTTCATCTTCAGTCGGGTATCTCTTAGCCGAGCACACAAACATACGCAAATCTAAATGTTGGCTCGTTGGCGAATTGCTGCGTACGCAGAAACGAATATAGACTCTATTGAGCGAGAATAATATTAACAAAATTAAGGTAAACCAAACGCTTGCTTTGTTTACACAAACAAAATATGTAGTATATTTTGAATGAGGAGAAAATAAGGTACCCAAATTATTGTTTAAATGAAATCATTTGCGCTGTTTTTTTTTTCTAAATAAAGAACAAGATACTTTACTCGAGGATCGTGACCTTCCACGTCAAGTCGTTAGTCAAGTGTCTTTGTCGCGGTCAACAAGATCTTAAGGGGTTGCGCTTGAGTACTGACAATGAGCACCACGTGAGGGTGAATCGGGAATAAGAAGTAACATGAACGATACTTAATTCCTTTTTATATAAACACACGAGAATGTACGAGGTACAAAAAAGTTATCCTAATCTAAATTTTAGAACAATATTATACGATAAGTTTCTTTCGATTCTGTGGGAAATCAATCAAATGAAATGGTTTATTTTGTAAGAAGCACGTAATAAAAGTCTTCTCGGAACTTCTTTTTTTTTCTATTAGTCCAAACCGGAATAAAATAAATCTAATGTAAGTCTAAATACAGCAGTGATATGTAAACAACTTCCAACCAGACTAACTATTACCACTGAGTGAGTTTATTCTCCAAACACAGGCGTATGGAAACTTACAAGAAGAGCCATGTGCAATCGGGCCGGTTACCGGGCGGCGAGGCGGCTCGTCGATTCGTGTTTATGCTCAGACAATACGGATAGTCTTTTCGTCACAGCCAAATAAACGCCATTCACTCTCTCAGAATGTTCTATTCGCCACATTAAACATTGGAACCATTAATCAAACACAGCACGTTGTACGAACGTTTGACTGTTCCTGACTCAATACTGTTGTCGCAGACGACATCGCTCCTTTCTTTACATAGACTCCCGCCTCGCTCACGGGATGACAAATGTTTACTTGCTTATTCAACCCCTTGTATAACCCCTTCTCTTCTCCTTGCACAGTTCAACACTTCCGGTTTTTCCAAACAGTATTAACATTTTCGCCGCAGCGATCAAATACTTAACCATTCCGCACCTCGTGTAGCGACATAAAAGTAAGAACTTAAGAAGAAAACAAAGAACGCCAATTTGGCAAGTCGAAGACAAACGCATTTAAAATGGGCAGAGCAGAGCAAGGGCCATCTATCTTGGAGCTTGATAAACGACGACATTATTCCTTATCGCCCACTCAATTTGTTTAAAAGCGTTCTGCTTTGATAATTTGAGAATTACAAATCGTATCTCTTGACACAAAAATGTCCTCATAACTGTGAAATCTTGCCAGCTTGATAAGGCTAAGGGGAGATCGGTTCAATTTATCTAAATTTATATCTTTGGAATATGCCGCGAGACTGAAAAGCTAAAGTAGGTCGATACTACATTTTTATGTAAGATGTATTTGTGTATAAAACTTTATTTACTGTATAAAACTGATTGACTTCCTTGGTCTCACAACCTCAGGTTCAGTTAAAAACCAGCGGCAGGCACTAGTTGTCTGGCAATTATGCTAAAGTGGACGTTTGCTGTTATTATATTATTTTAAACAGAAAAGTTTTGTTAATTGTTTATTTTAAAAGTTCGATTTTATTTTTGTTCACTTTGTTAGCCTTGATATATTGTTATGACATATAAAAGTCTTTTCTTTTCTTATGTATAGGTTAATGATGTATGCATTGTATAAAGTAATGGTTTTTGTTGCAGTGGTGGAGGAGCCGGAGTTCACGGACGTGATCCAGAACGTGACGGTGCCGGCCGGCCGCAGCGTGCGCCTCGCATGCTCCGTCAAGAACCTCGGCTCGTACAAGGTAACTTTACTCAATACCTTAGAATCTGATCAGACGGAGCGTTTTGCGCGCGAGGGCACTTGCGCGTAATCTGACGTGCGTTCCCGAGATACTACAGCTACATACATCCCGTCCAGATGCTCTCGCGCGTTCCCTCTATTGTTCACTTTAGCGCGCGAGGGTACTCGCGCGCAAAACGCTTCGTCTGGACAGTCTCTTAACTGCACAACAGACATATACGACAACAGCCGGTAGATTCTGTAAAAAAATCACCAAACCTTAGGGCAAACAAGTTTGAGGTGAGCTGTCAATCCATAGCTTTACGTGGAGTGACAGTTCACTTTAATTTATAGCTTTACGTGGAATGACAGTTCACTTCAATATATAACTTTACGTGGAATGACAGTTCATTTCAATATATAACTCAACGTAGAATGACAGTTCACTTCAATATATAACTCAACGTAGAATGACAGTTCACTTCAATATTTTACTTTACGTGGAGTGACAGTTTGCTTCAATCTATAGCTTTAGGTAGAATGACAGTTCAATTCAATATATAACGTTTCGTGGAATGACAGTTCACTTCAATATATAACTTTACGTGGAATGACCACTTCATCTTCGTCATCTTTTCCATTTTCACGATGAGATTTTTCAGAAGATCACTGCTGGTTACCTTACACAAATGTAGGTACGACAAATGTCCCAGACTGCTTGCTTCCAAATCTTGTTTATCTCCAACAACACAAAATCACATCTCTGAATGAACCCCGCGATAGGTCGAAGGCGACGGCAGCGCGGTGAATAGGCGACAATATGCGTGGAGCGGCGAAAGGAAACATAAAATAAGAAGCATTTTATCATTTGATTTAGAACGCGCCGTCGTAATAAAGTGTCCATATAAATGGAGGAAGATATGATTTATAACCCCTACGTCGAGTTTGCACCTCGCTCTTGTGGCTGAGACGGTTTAAAAACTAAAATATTTTCTGAAAGTATGTAAAGTTTGTGGTTTTAGAAGTTATTAAAACAAAAGATTTGCATTCTAAGGGCTGAATTATTAATAGTAAAATACTTTTATTCTAAGTATTAATTTGGTGGTTTGACATATTTTATATACAAAAGCTTTCAAACCGCCATTTTTATTAGTCCTCAAAGAAATAAATTGTTATCTGACAATTGAAAAATAGGCATTCGAAAAATGAAATCAAACTAATTTGGTAAAAAGGTGTGTTTACTTTTAAATCAAATTTAATGAGTGCTACTCTTGCTACGGTTACTACGGCGTAGCAGCTACGCCGTAGCAGGTAAACGACTCATTTTAATTCATTTGTAAATTTAACAGTTTGAAATTAGTACTAATACTCTGCGCATTAGATGAAAGATTAAACTTAACGACATCAATTTGGTGTCGCAATATATCTGTAACGAGTAATACAAGTGCCGGAGTGCAGCCGGAGCCGGCGACCGGTGACCGGACGACCGATAAGCCGCAAGGTGACGCTCCCACTCGGGGGGGGGGGGGCCGGTTCATTCGGTTCCACTGAAACTCCCTGCACCCGCTGTTAACCAGAAACGTAGATTAGTTAGTAATAGCCAATCCATAGGTAAATGTTCCGATGTTTACTACTGCGGTCGTATATAAACTCATGTCTTTTTCCCATAGGGATAAGAAGAAACTATAGAATATAACTATATATCTGCTATGATCCTTACGTACTCCTTTGGCTTCGTTTATGAACGTTCATACCAGTGGCGGATTTGCCTAAGGCCCAGTAGGCCCGGTCCTAGGACGGCCAGATATTAGGGGCGGCCAATTGTGGCAAATAATACCCTTATGATAACAAGAAATTAATTGGCGCCGGACGGGGGACAAGGAGGTGCACCTGCACCCTTCTGGCTTTCAAATAAAGTACACAAAATTATAAGAAAACCGCATATTAGAGAATCTAGCGTAACCGAGGCGAGAAGTGCAAAAATTTTTGCATTGCATCTTTCTTCTGTAGTTCACGAGCTTTACTGCATAAGCACATAAAGTTTGTTCTATATGTTTATCAATATGCCAAACAAACTTATTGGAGGCAGGTTGCTGAGGATGCACCCCCTTTTTAACTTTTAGAAATCCTCATGGATGGATGTCCTTCGCCGCGGGGCGGGCGAAGGTGTCTGTCAGACTCAAACTAAAACAAAAACTGACTAAATCCATGCGCTGTTCTGCAGCTATTTTTGGCTGGGGCGCAGGAATGCTTGTGCATTTCTTCACGCTCCGTGCGGCCCAATACCGGCCAGGTATTGGTTCGTATGAATTCATGCGCAACCCATCAACCTTTGTGGCCATATAGACCGTTTACATTGCCAAATAATAGGACTTACCACCGCTATTGTGGTGTGCCCTAAAGACGACATGACAAAGTATAAATCAACTGATGTTAGCAATAATAAATAAAGAGATATGTTACTTTACCCGACAGATAAAAAAAACCGAATCTATTTCAATAAAAGTTGGTAAGAAAGTTAATTTATATGTATTACGTGTATAATGGGGCCTGAGAAAGGGGCGGCAAAGACTGCAAATCCGCCACTGCATACATCTGGTCATACACGCACGATTGTGAGTACGTTTATGTATTTGGGCAATTATTTTAAATTGAGTCTCTGATATCCCTATTCTGCAACAACACACAACACAACGCGACGATGGCACACATACAACCAGACCAGCTAAACATCCATAGTATTTCTATCGATTTCCGTTTGGCCGACTTTTTCTTTTATTTTATTGCATTTACTTACTTGTGAAGCTGTCTACGGTGCGGGCGCAATAAAAGCCGAGATAGTGTTCTCGTACTTGTGAAATAAAGGCTTAACAGGGGGAGCCATCACGGTTGCCCTGTATTGACAACAAGAAGCGGATTTTCCCCGAAAGCCTCGCCTGTGCCATTAGTTTCCCGCATCGGTTAAAAAGATTTGCCTTTTCGTCCGTGTTGTTTTTTTTTTTGAATTATTGACTCATGCGAAATATTGTGATGAAACGACGGTGTATTCTTATAGAAGGTTTTATTTAGTTTTACCTGTCTCGGGGTCTGTGTGTATGAAGGCCAAAAACTTGCAAGTATTTGAGACACATCGCGGTGTTCCATTGAGAATGTTTGCACATTTTTTGTATTTCGTGATAATGCATTTTTTCATTTTAAAGCTAGATTTTAAAAACTAATATTAAAGCTCGTTTCGTTGTAGGTAAAGGTGCTTTAATATCCAAACAATCCTCTATACAGAGTGTAACGTAAAAGTGCGATCATTTACTAAAGACTGCTTCTGTCTATGTATAAGAACAACGTTCTCCAAGGAAGAAAAAAATGCAAAAAATAAAAAACTCAAAATAAGTTGCATCTCTCATACAAATTTTGGTCACTTGATGAGAACTTTCTTTGGGAAATCCGTTTTTTTCGCACTTTTTCGTTCTATCCTTTATTATAATAAAAATAAACCTTTCCATCCTGAATTTTGGTTATTTATTCGGTTGTACTTTTTCTTGTCCTTTGTGTATATCTCTTAATTCAATGTGCCTCCGAACGAACTCCTTCTCTAACAATTTTCACTATTTTCGATTTCATTTCAATTCATGCTGCCATCTCTTTCGCTGTCTTCCTCTGTTCCTTTTTCCATCCCTAGGATACCAATCTGTCACAATTTTGCTCCATTTTCTTGTGGATTACACAGCATATGACGCATCTCCACTTCAGTTGGTCTATCTTGGCCAGCATATCTGTCACTTTGGTCTTCGCTCCGATGAAGTTGTTTCGTTGTTTGTCTAGTTTCTTAATACCTAAAATGCTTCTTTCCATAACTCTTTGGCAATGCTCTAGCATATCTCTATGGCATTTTGAAAGTGACCATGTTTCGGATCCGTATGTGATGCAAGGGAGGACGCAGGTGTTGTAGACTGTCCGTTTGATACCCGTAGAGGACATTAGTTTGCACCAATTCGTTCATTGATCAGTATCTTTTCCAGCCGTTTGCGATTCGTCTGGTTATTTCTCTGGTTGGTGATTGCTATTTGAACTGGTACGGAGATTGTTAGTAATTTCGTTTTATCTGTGTTTAATGATAATCCTTTGCTCTCGTTGCTAAGGTCTTGGATAATTTACTCCAGTTTATGTAGTTTTTCTAAGAACAAGACAATGCCATCATAAATAAATGCTGTTCATTGGTAACTCCAGAAAGGCTGGCCTAATTTGACTATCTTAAAACGTTTGTAATAGGGTTCAACAGAGAAAAAATTGGAAAAGAGTAGCAGAAAATTAGAAAGGTAGGCGAAATGGGATTACAATTTTCTATAAAAAAACTGCATCACTGAATTTTGAAAAATCTATATTTCTAGCCAGGAATCAAACCCGTGGACTCGACGAACACATGCTGTATTATTACACCTTTCAATAGTGTCGCTAATAAGGATCAAATTCTGGGCACTAATGGCATATGGCAAACCTAAGCAATAATGGCATATGGCAAACCTAAGCAATAATGGCATATGGCAAACCTAAGCAAAAGGCTCATTTTTAACATCGGGTCAGATAGTACGTACATAAATAATAATTTTGAGACAGTATTGCGACCACTTTTTGTAACTGCGTCGTCCGTCTAGCCGGTCACTAGACTTGCAACTTGCAATCCCTAGACTGGACTAGTGGTTGCAAGTGCTACTGCTAAACATGATGTTCTGGGTTCGATTGCCGAATCGTGCAAAGTGTTATTGGGTTTTTCCATCTAGAATTTTTAGGCAGTACCCCAAAGTCTGGACTTGTGCCCATCATCATCAGCCTTTAATGGTCCCACTGCTGGGTACCAGGTCTCCTCTCATAGAGAGAGTGGGCTATAATCTACCAAGCGGACCCAGTGCGGATTGGTAGATGCCACATGTCTTTGAATTTTTGATTCTAGGACATGCCGGTTTCCTCATGATGTTTTCCTTCATCGTTTTGAGAGCAGTGGTGATTAAATAAGTTACACAAAGTAATGCGCCAGCTGGTGTTAGAACCCACGACCTATAACTTGTAAGTCGGGGCCGTAACCACTGGGCCACCACTGCTTCCTTTGTGGCCCCGGTTGACGGGAAAGGCAATAGGCTGGTTCCTATTACATGGAACTTAACCGTAACTGACGAATTTGGGGTCTGTTCTAGGTTCACTTCCGCCCAAGCCTTTCGGAGACAACAGGCGTGATTTTATGTTGTTGTTGTATTTATAAGTAGCTTGAACTAAATTCAGTTTGCTTATAACTGTTAGCTTGAACTAAATTCAGTTTGCTTTAGTGTTCTGGGCAGCCCTTCATTCGCGTCACAACAAATATTTGTAACGTCTACGGTTATTTGTTCCGAACCTACAAGTATTTGTCGAATAATATCATTGAAGGAATATAATTTGTACAACATTTTTATGATGTTATCTTGTTTCATCTCTGAAATAGGATATACTAATATCTAAAGCATAAATATAACATCACGCCTTTTTTCGCCGAAGGTTAGGCAGAGGCGATAATGTGTTTTCATAAATTGTTTTATCCATAGTTGCCACGATTTAAAATAAAAGAGCCACACCTGTCGATCTAAATTTAAGCTGTACTTGCCGAGGTTGGTCCCTGGATGGGTGGATTACATTACATACCTACATATCGACACCCAGTCATTTATACTAATAAAACAAAGAGGAAAGATTTTTTTGTTTGTTTGTTTGTACCGAATAGGTTCCGAAACTACTGAACCGATTTAAAAAATTCTTTCACCTATGGAAATATTAAGCTACATTATTTCCGAGTAACACAGGGTATAATTTATTTGCAAAAAAATTAGAGATTCTTATGAAAATTGCAATAATGTAACCCAAAGTCGCAAAATTTTGCCTATAAAATTCATTATTTGGCGTGCACTGATAAAACTATTGATGATACATAAAAAATGATGTACTACATGATTAAAGTACTTATTATTACCTATAAAAAAAGTTTGTGAGAGAATATAGCTCACTATCATAGTTAAGTCACAATAGCAGCTTTTGTGTTCTAAAATTTAATTAGACCGCCGGTAGAAACAAAAGTTGGTTACGTTCGTATTGTAGTATTAATTCTTATTCAAATAAATAGTTTAACAAATTGGTAGATAGGTAGGGTAGGGTAGGAAGAGTAGGTGGATAGGTAGGTAGGTAGGTAGGGTAGGGGGGTAGGTAGTTAGGGTAGGGTATGTAGGATAGGGTAGGGTAGGTAGGTAAGGTAGGTAGGTAGGGTAGGTTGGTAGGGTAGGTAGGGTAGATAAGTAGGTAGCCAGTTGTCGGGAGCGAAGCCGTCGGGGTCAATTAGTTACAAATAATTAGAAACCCAAAATCCTGACATTCATTGATTTTCAGTCTGGCCGAAGGCACAATCCAGTTAATGGGTATCCAAAGAAAGAGTTATTTAAGTTGCACAGTAACTGGGTTGTTGAGCTCAAATAGGCTCTCCATGTATTCCACCTTCATCTATGCTTTTGTAGTACACCTACCCACGCTTAATATTACAGTAGATAAAGATTACAGAACCATAACTTAAGATGAGAAAATATACAGGTTTTAATAAAGCTACACTAATAAACATGAATATGTTAAACATTCAAATAAATGTTTCCCATGTTAAATTTTATTCACGAGGCAATTCGACGAAAAGATTTCCTATTTTATGCAAATGTCTGTAAGTATGCGCACGTAGCCGGTTCATCGGCATGAAATGTCAGATAGTCGGCAGTAGCACGTATGTGGGTTTGCAATAACATGCCACAACGAGTCGCAGCAATGTTACACTCGCGCCGCATGCGAGCGCCGCCTGTTCAAATTCTGGCATATTTCTCGTGCTTTCGTACTGGCGCGAGCACGGCCAAACTGAGCCCAAGATGAGGGAGCCGAGAGCGCTTGTTGCCACGACCGACTGCGTTCTAATGTCTGTAATGATCGTGTTCACCATTATACAATCATGAGGAATACCCATTCATGTTTTAATTAAAAACACACCCCTTTCGTACACAAACACAAACTCAAAAGCTATGTTATAAAAACAATTAACTATAACGATCGAACGTTTTACTCTTAAAATGTCTTCGATCACTACTTACATCAACCCCAAAATAACTTATTGGCCGAAGATTCCGTGAAAACTTGGAGAGCCCTCGGCACAAATCCGCAGCTGGAGAGATCTCTAAGTGGGCTTTTAGCAGAACTAAGCTAAGCCGTCTCGTGCAAGATGTTCGCTCATTTCTGTCGGCGCCATTGCATTAGTGTGTCAACCGTACTAACGTTTCGTGACGGGGAGACGATTCCAGGAACAACACATTGATACAGAGGGCGCGTTCTTGTTTTATCTTTTACCTGCTAATACATGAGTCTAGTGGTCGCAAGTATTATTTATTTATTAAAACTTAATGCAATATAATAGTATAAAGGCGGACTTAATGCCAGAAACATTCTCTTCCAGTCAACCAAGGGCGGTGAAGAGATAGCATGGCAGGTGCATACAAAATTAAATAATAATATTATAAACGTAAAATTAGTACAAAAGTACATAGTTAAAATAAGCATACTTAAATATTTACAATAATAAATACTTTATTTATATATATATATAAATATAGTATTTATATATATATATCTATATATATATAAATTAATAGAAAGGCGCACATTGAGACGATTCTGCTATTCGTTGACTTCTGATAGTCGAGAGCTAATCGTTGTTACTGCTGAACATGAGTTCCTGGGTTCGATTCCTATGTCGTGCAAAGTGTTATTTGATATTTCCATCTGGATTTTCTCGGTAGCAAACCGAAGCCTAATTGCGTAAGTGAGTTTGGCAGGGCAAAGGATAAAGGGGCAAGACAAATTCCGTTTAAATTTGTTCGGTATTGCCGAAATATATTGAACGGTTTCATCGGTGAAGATAATCTTTTCGAATTCATTTACGCAGTCAGGCTGCCGGAGTCTGGACATGTGCCCGGTTGATGGGAATAGACTCACCCCCTATTATAATACTAACAACGGATCTTTGTGTCTCTGAATTGGCTGCAAGTCCCTGCGCAGTAGTAATTTTTAACCGATTTTCTAAAAAGGTGGAGGTTATCATTTCGATTGGTATTTTGTTTTTTATGTATGTACACCGATTACTCAAAGACGCCTGGACCGATCTGTAAAATTCTTCTTTTGTTTGAATGGGTATTTTTCCCGTTTGGTCCCATAGTCATCAAGTCAGGATCTAATGATGGGATCTTGGAGAAATCGAGGGAACTCCTCAAATATTATAGGCATACATATAGCGATTTTGGCATTTTCACCAACAAAGCAATCATTTGCACTCAGAAAGTAACATTTGGAGAAGTGAAACTGGTGAAGAAGTCCACATATGGGCAATGGAACTCCTTAATGCTAAGTATGTCATGGGTCTACGATATCTCGAATAGTTAAACGACTTTGATGAAGCAATTACTTATAAATAAATAATACTGATGAAAATGGTACCATCGAACTAATTTGATGATGAAGCCGGCAGGTAGGCTTTGGAAATCCAAAAAAAAAAAATCCTAGTTGTATTTCGGCTTATTGGAATCGTCATGAGATGTACTTTGGCAATATAAGATTTTTATGGCAATTGGAAGTACCTATCAAAACTAAAAAGAGATAAATAAAAAAAGTTTTTAACAAAAAATACAAACCGACTTCCAAAAAAATCACACTACAAAGTGAAAAATAACTTTCTTGTACCTATTGTTCTCCGTGTTTCGACACCTTTCTTTTGTTACATTTTTTTTATTGTATCTATCTTGAAGGTGAATATAGCATTGTATAACTGTCTCTTTCACTCGCTAACGTTTATCGCATCGTCCTATCTCGCACTCTATGCCGTATACTAGATGAGAAACTGTTTCTTGCGCAATGGTTGACAGAGCCAACTTCAGAGACACAAAGATCCGCTGTGACTATTATACGTGGGACTTAAACATAACTCGGTTGATGGCGGCTGGTTCTATAGGTGCACCACTGCGTAATCCTTCGCAGAATACATACGGGTGTGATTTTATGTTATGTTACATGAGTGCCAAAAACAACACATAAAACCAAATCTTGTACTCCGTGTGAAAATGAGTTTCATCTTTGTACCCATCTACTAACCTATCGTATGTTAAATATTCTTTTATGAATACGTAACACACAGTTATATATTTATCATATTTATGAAGGTTGTATCAAAAGCGACTGCTGGGTAAATCTCTCCAAAGACTAGCAAAAAGTATCTTAAGTAGTTTTGCGAGCTTTTATTTCTCTTCGCTTTGATTTCAGAAAATAATGTTCCATTTATTGGATCATCCTTTGGAATACTGCAATGAAGTTTGTTGTTCTACTGTTTTTTTATTAAAATACATCAGAATCTATAGATTAGGTGATTTTTGGTGTGTTATAAAAAACACAAATGGGCCAAATAAACTGTGTGAGTGAACGATGGTGGCAAGCAACTTGTTAAGGCGCTGATACCCCTCAGTAGTTGATAAACGGCCAGTCGTATTTTTGGTAAAAAGTTATGATACATAATTAGATCATTTTCTTAATAAGTTGAACTAAGATTTTTTTTAGTTTTTTGACAAAATGTATTTAATTTGTAAAGGTATGTCTAACACGGACAAAAAAACGACAATCGACCAAAACCTCGTATTTAAACGGCGTATTTTAATGAAATTTTCACCACCTAAAAGACACTACAATTACACACACACAATTACAATTACGGTACATGGTGGAGATCCCACCCATACGCACCAAACGTTTTGGGAGTACTTTTATTATGCGTACAGCAAAGGAGTGGAATTCCCTGCCGGAGTCTGTATTTCCTGATAGCTGCAACTTGGGAATCTTCAAGTCAAGAGTGAATAAAATAAAATATCTACATTTTGGTCTTAGGCTTTTTTTAAAGTCATAGAATAATAAAGAAAGTACAAAAAACTACTGAATTTTGGGACGCGCGGGTGTGAAACGAGTGCGCGTTTTGTTTCCTCAAGGTCGTTGGCGACTGACGTCGTCTTAATTGCCTGGAGACGTGCAACATCTTCACACAGTACTTAGACTTTGGGGAGTCCACGCTCAGCGCCGAGCTAGTACTTAGGTGGGATGTTATGCGTCGCAATCATAAGCTTCGTTTTTATAAACTTATAGGTTTATAATTTTCAGTTATATCACTTGCCAAGGTACGTAAATGGTGAATTTTATGATTCTGAACTTGTTAATACTAAGTTCATATCTCCTTAATTTGTCACAGTTAATAGCACTTACCGCGAAAATATAAAGTTAAAAAATATGAACCATTCCGAAACTTGAAACAAACAAAGTTAGGGTAACAGTGTAAGATGAAGCTCTTTAAACGTTCTATAATTAAATCTGTCGTAATATTATTAAACACGTCTACGAATCATCTCCTGCGGCGATAGGACCCGTCGTTAAAGAGGTTCGGTGCGGTGCGCGGTGCGCGGTGGAATGGGCAAAGTTTGCAACGAGTCCATTATAAATCAAACGATGCCTTCCAGGCATGTCCTGAGGGACGAGGACGTCTCCCGCCGTGCCACCGAACTTCAACTTTGCCTCCTTAATGCCTCAACAATTAAGATAAAAAGAAAGAAGGGCCCAAATTAAAGGTGGTTAAAAGATAACCAGTTAATAGGCCGCTCTAACTTTTCAGGTAAAACGTGGGAGCAGAGATTTTGGTCTTATCATAGAAGGTTTCAATAAGTACACGCATAAGCAGTGTCTTAGTTAATTAAAGTTAAGAATATCGAGCTAAATCCACCTGAACTTAACGCCGAAGGAAAGTGTATTTAAAAAAATCAAATCAGTTTTTAAATAAACGTAAACAGTTTTACCCAACACTAAACTCAAAAATGTAACAGCAACCTGTCCATAAAATTTGCGGTTAGGTAATTTTGCATATTTGAAGTAATGGGCCGAGTGCCGGCAGCGGTGCGGGAGAGGCGAGTGGGGGGCAGGGCAGGGGGGGACTGGCAACAACTCGCGTAACGACGTCGTGACCTAACTCGTTTAGGATCCGCAGACGAATTAAATTAGTTAGCCGCTGCCGTCATTACGAATATCATATTTTCATCTGCCACTTCCGCAAGCTTCATTAGCCACTTACGTAGCGCAGAACTAATTTTCTTCACAGAAAAATCTCACTTCGTAATTTATCACTACCATCCCAATCGTTTTTTCCAGAAAATAACCCAATAATTTATTTGCGGGCATTCAAAGGCTGTTATATAAATCCCGCAGCACTTGTGCTCTCACTAAATGTTTCAAGCCACCCCGAGCGGTACGATTGGAGAACTTCGTTAAGTTCAACACTCAACGCTTATCTTCCGACCGCTTATAAAATTTTGATTCCTATTTAATTTTATCTTAATTGTTCGAACAGTAAAAGAGAACTTTGGGCAATATCTCTTTGTGTTATAACGGATCTAAGATAACTGCTGTAATCTCTGGTTTGGTACGAATATACGTAAGTACTTACGTAACTGAGCGTATTATTATTTTGTCGTTTTATTTTAAATTTGCACGTGATATTATTGGTAAAGCCATATTAATGGAACTGGAAGACTTTGCAGCCAGCTGGCGCGTGGCGTCGTGGTGGCGGCTGCGGCTCGTAATTCAATCAGTGCGGTGCAGAGGGACACACCGCCGTGATTAGATTAGACGCCGGCCACAATTACGCAGATCAGATTTACATCTACCGTCGTCGAGTGGCCCGCGCGTCGCTCGCCGCCCGCGCCGCACCTCGCCGCGCCTTGTCTCTCCACGACACGCTACCTACTCTCAACTTCCGAGCACTTCTACAAGATTACTTACAAAGTAACAAACTTCGAAGATTAGAAAATAAGGAGATCTTACTTAAAGAATTTTACACGAAATTATTTTCATGTAAATCGTTTGAAATATTACTAATCCTGTTTAATATCCCTGAGCCCCAGGTTACGCCGACAAGTCAGGTCGCCGTCATTAGAGGGGTTACCGTCCCATTGCATAATAAAATGGCCGAAGTTTCCTCAAGTCCATTATAAATTAGACAGCGGCTGAGAGCCGCATCACTTAAGATAGGTAAGATGTGACCCGGCACGACTTTGGCTACCAAACTTCCCCTATATTGCCTCCGCAATCTTGATAAAAAGAACTACCCATGATTCAAACTTGGAGAAGGATTAAGAGATAAAGGATGCACGTCGAACTTTTAAAGCTCAGAAACCACCTAGCTCTCGTTCAGATTTCTTGCGATTACCCGACTTTAATTAATTTTATAGGTATAGGAGTTTCTTTTATAAAGTTTAAAACATGACAAACCCACGTTCATGGAAAATATTGTAAAGTGTTCGAATGCTTAAATGCGATATTTCGCAGTAATAGTGTAGATCTGTCAGAATAATTGAAAAATGAAGCTAGTCTAACGTAATTTGTTGGAAGTACCTTCAGGGGAATTAAATCTTTTTTCCTCGAGAGGAGATTAAAAGTGGCGAGATTGTTCGTAGTGAGTATAACAATCTCAGTAAAATGCATTTTAAGCGCTTAATGCCGTGGAAATTGGTGTGAAGCGGACGCGTCGGCAGCTCGGCGCAATTACACAGATGTCGCGAGGCGACGCGCGTGCTAGACGCGCCGCTGTACTAGTGCTCAAGCAAAACCACACAACATGTAAATTTTTGAATATTAAATTAAGACAAAAAAAACTGCTATGATTCATAAAAATCCGAGATGATAAATCATAAAAACTGCGATTTTGTGTCACGGTTTAATCCTTTCATTTCATGAATTAACTAGCTGCCGCTCGCGGCTACGTCCGCCTGAAATTACAGCTTCTCCAAATACCCTTTTAAACTTAAGCCTAGTGTTATTCTGATGTTTAAGCTATATTACTGTAAAGTATAATCAATATCCGTACAGGGGGGTGACCATAAACTCTAAGAGTAAGGTTATTTTGAGTGTGTGTAAGGGACAGATGTATATGACTTGTATACATCTGTCTAAGTGCTTATGGTCAACCCCCAGGTATTTTTGCGAGATTGAATAAAGATCTTTAACTTTTGTAGTTATTATTGGGACTTGCCCTAATATTTTTAATGTTATTGTGATCTATTTTACAGTCAAAAATGTCCAAAGATTCCACGTACATAAGCCCTCGGCCTGTAGAAACCCTTGAGATCCTTTGACTTTTGAGTGAGGTGAGCGGGATTTATTGGTGCTGTACTAATTTACCGAAGCTTTGTAATTGAAAAATTTCGCAATGAAAAATCCTTCATTATCTTCAGCGTCCGAATTTATTGAGTTCGTACTTCTCATATTTATCTGGGGCAGTTTTCAATCTAGTGAATGCATATATGTGTATGTGTAAGAATACGTATAATAATAATAATTACCGGAGATTTATTGTGAAGGATGGCACGGTTGACATCTGTCGGGCATGTCGCCGTCCAGGTGAATCAATTCGCCACATTATCTCTGGATGTTCTCGTCTAGCTAACGAAGAATAGTTGCATAGACACAACCTTGTAGCCAGGATTATCCACCAGCAACTTGCTCTGAAATACACTCTTTTGGCATCGGAGGTGCCATACTATAGGTATATGCTCGACCCAATTCTCGTAAATGACAATATCACATTGTACTGGGATCGGGCCATCATGACTGACAGGACTATTGTAGTCAATGAGCCTGATATTGTGGTGGTAGACAAAATCGAAAGACATGCAATGATTGTTGATATTACCGTCCCGCTTGATGGGAAGCTTGTGAAAGATAAGCAAATCAAGTATCTTGACTTGGCTCACGAGGTTGTCGACATGTGGGATATGGACTCAACCATCTTTGTGCCGATTGTCGTGTTAGCCAATGGCTTAATAGCCATGAGCGTCAACGGCTTGATTCAGAAAGCAGTATTTCTAGGCATGGCTCGTATCGTTAGGAGGTTCCTCTCTCTGGAACCCTGACCGCCGCTAGCTTGGACTCTGTTCCCGATACCAGTGGGCCTCTAATTTTATATTTTTTAATTATGTGTTTTATTAAAAATATTTAAAAATGTATTGAATAAGAAAGGCAATGAAATAAAGGATTATAATAATATCTACCACTAGCGAAATATAAAATACTAGTGGCCGCCCACGGCTTCGCCCGCGTGTAATTTTGAAAGTATGCTATGTTATATACTGTTTTCCTCATTACAAACTCTGTGACAAATTTCTTCCAAATCCGTTCTGTAGTTTTTGTGTGAAAGAATAACAAACATCCATTCATACTCACAAACTGTCACATTTATAATAAATTAGTAAAAAAATCAACCCGTAATACGCACAGCGTAACAACTGAATAATATTCGAGGTAGACACCTACCTACATTTTATTTATAATAAAATATGTCCTCGGAGAAGTCTTTAATTTCCGTTACGTCACTCGTCCAATTGGGAGAACGATTGGAAATCATTGAGGCATACTCCACACCCTAGTTTCCTCGTTTTACATTTTCTGAAGGTATTTTATTTAGGGGAGTTTTTAACGTTACGAGTATATTTCAGAGCTATTCCGAGAAATGTTTACAAAAGGACTAGGAATAATTAAAAACTTGACTGATACGTATTTGATATTAAGTATACAAGACATTTTTATACTTGTAATGAAGGAATAGGCATCGAAGAACAATGGTACCGGCTTTCATTCAGATAAAAGGGATGATATCAAAATAAAATATTTAGTCCGTCAGTTAGATTAACTAAAAACATGGGACTCGTATTTTTTATTTCGTATTTTAAAAGCGACTATACAGAAAATTACCACGATACAGAGCGTTGAAATATCGTGTGACGACACGATGTGCTACACTTTCACTGACAATGTAACGTCACAAGCCCATACTCCTGAATTTTGATGCGGTTTGTTTTCGTAATTTTTTATATCACATCATCATCATCACATCATCAGCCTATTAATGTTCCCACTGCTGGGACACAGGCCTCCTCTCTGTGAGAGGGAATGGGCCGTAATTCACCACGCGGGCCCAGTGCGGGTTGGTGGATGTCACATGTCTTCGAATTTTAGGTTCTAGGACATGCCGGTTTCGTCACGATGTTTTCCTTCACCGTTTAGAGAGCAGTGATGATGAAATAATTTACACAAGGCAAAGCGCCTGCCTGGGCTCGAACCCACGACCTACAACTTGTAAGTCGCGGCCGATACCACTGGGCGACCAGTGCTCAATTTTTTATATATTTGAGAAAAAATACGTGTCCAATATTATTTGATAATCTCACTAACGGACTAAATAGAATGAACATTTTTTACCCAGGAGACATCCCTATTAGATTATTGGTAGGTACTGTTAGAGGCCTTGTACTGTAACTATATGTATGAGTATTGTACAAGAGGGTAGGATACTCTACCGCAAACCTTTTTGTCTTGTAACTATCTCATTTAACGCCACTTTCTCCCAACAGGTGGCGTGGATGCACTTCGAGCAGTCAGCGATCCTCACGGTTCACAACCACGTGATCACGCGCAACCCTCGCGTCAGCGTTACGCATGATAAGCATCGCACCTGGTTCCTCCACATCAGTGACGTCAGAGAGGAGGACCGCGGCCGCTACATGTGCCAGATCAACACCGTCACTGCGAAGACACAGTTTGGATACCTACATGTTGTCGGTAAGATCAGCCTCTTGGAAAACATACTTAAGTAACATAAAGAGTTTTCTTCTCATTAAAACTGCGCGATGTAAAAAAAGAGCATTGTACTAAAAATATTACATACACTTAAACGAACGAAACTAAACATATCATAGTCAGCATAATAATGTTCCCACTGCTGGGACACAGGCCTCCTTTCTGTGAGAGAGAACTTCGAAAGACTAATTTAAAATTAAAGTCTGCAGATTACGACGGCCATAAATAGGCCGCCTTATTTTACACGTGACAAGAAATCAACTTTAAGCATGACATCAATCTTTACCGAAATTTACTGTACCTACAACTTCACATTAAATAAAAGAAAATACTTCAATTAAAACATGAGAACCGGCCCGTCTATTAAAGTGGTATTAATGTTTGTTTATAGTGCCGCCGAGCATCGACGACTCGTTGAGCTCGAGCGACGTCATCGTGCGCGAGGGCGCCAACGTCACGCTGACGTGTCGCGCTAATGGCTCTCCTAAGCCCACCATCAAGTGGAAACGGGACGACAACTCAAAAATCTCCATCAGCAAGGGACATTCCGGTGACACATCGAATTTGTTCATGATCGAAATAGGTTTTTGCTTCTCTTTTTCCAACGATTTTTATCTATCGTTTATTTTCAGTTTCCGAATGGGAAGGTGAAGTGTTAGAGATGGCAAGGATTTCGAGGTTGGACATGGGTGCCTACCTGTGCATCGCTAGCAATGGCGTCCCGCCGACCGTATCGAAACGCGTCAAAGTAAGCGTTGATTGTAAGTGGTCAAATCTTTCACAATATCAATAACTAGGTAAAATTCTTCAATGGATTTTATACGTAGGTATTATGTTCCAGTTCCACCAATGCTCTGGATCCCTCACCAGCTCGTGGGTGCCCCACTCTACTACAACGTTACTCTAGAATGCTTCACTGAAGCCCATCCAACCTCTCTAAACTATTGGACAAGGGACGACGGTCACATGATTCATGAAAGTCTAAAGTATCACATGGAGAACACGGTGGGGATACCAGCTTACAAGACCCACATGCGGCTACTGATCAGAAACATTAACAACGAAGACTATGGGACTTACAAATGCATAGCTAAGAATCCGAGGGGAGAGTCCGATGGCACCATTCGCTTATACAGTAAGTATGCCTGAAGAATATTATTTGTTTAAATACTGGTTTCTGAAGCCTACTAAAATTAATCTGATTTCAAATCATAAAAGCTATAATATAAAAACGATTTCATTATTAGCTGTCGCTTATATCCCGGTCGACCAATAAAGTAGATGAAGTAAATTTTTGTGTTGATCAGTACATCAGAAATCGAATGGTTAATCGTTTAAGGTCAACGTTATGAACTTTTATTATTTTTAGATTTACTTACAATCAATTACCCCGTCATGTGCGTCTTGCATCTAGCGGATCCCCGCAGCATTGTGAGGCGATGCGAGATGCACAGGACTGGTCGATGCGGAGATACTTAGAGGAGGCCTATATTCAGAGGCCGTCTCTCTGCTGAAATGATGTAAGAGAGAAGAAGTAAATGAACCATTTACTCTGAATACAGCTTCTTCGCCCCCGACCACCACGCCGGACCCTCGCGCGCTCACCGTGCCACCCCCATCCAGGCCTCCTCGTCGCGACACTCCGCTTACTGACAAGGGTAAGTAAGAATACTGAGAATTCTGGGCTCACTAGAACAACCTCTAAACGTCTCCACACAGCCGGCGTTTCCACGGTAAGATTTTTACAGAAAAGCACTACGGTATAGCTGCTGGTGCTTCTTTAATTCCCGGAAAGGCCCAATTAGGTCTCAAAATGCTGGAGTCTACATTTTGTGCTTTCGCATATCCGTACCACGGGGTCCCAGAGCTAAGAAAGAAAATTTGGTTCAAATAAATATCACTAGATAGCGCGATATGCACCGACTTGTTGAATTGTGTGTGAAATTAACATTTTCTGGAATTGAACATAAAAATTGTATGTTCTTGTTTAATCAACTACTCTACTATAAATCTATTAATCTTATAAATCAATTACTCCCTTAATAAGCACAAAGTTATAGAATATTGGGCTGATTATTTCAAAGATTGAAGAAGCATTTCAAAGGTTATTTGAACGGATCATTTAAAATTGATGACAATAGATCGCGCGGTTTTATATTTCTGAGGCATTCGTCAAAAAAAAATCGTCAAAGCATTTATGGAAAAAATATTCACGAACCGAGAAAACCCTATTCCTTCCAAGTCGCTATTAACACCTTCTATCTATTGATTTGAAACGGAACCGAAAAATAATCAGTTTAATCAGACGAAAAACGCTAGCAACGTCGGCACGGTTTCATTGTATGGGATGAGGCATCTGTATGCTAGTATTATATTATCTATATCAGTACATAGATTAGACAGACCATATTATAATTTTAATAATACATTTTATAAAGCCAACCAGTTTCCAGTTTCCTTTCGTTTACGTAATATTGACGTTTCAATTAAATTACAAGAAGTAAAAAGCGTGAAATGCAATAAAATAATTGATAGGTTCGACCGCGGATGGATGTATCACAGTGTACAACATACCTATATATTTATATAAAGGCAATTTATTATACACGTGTGTGGGAATAGTAATTAATTACCCCATATCAAACGTCGCGGTCCAATGGGTTTATCAATATCTGATATCGATGCCAATAAAATGCATTGAAACAACATTTTTATGTCGGTGGTTTCGTTTATTAAGAGATAATATTACCTTTACGAGTTGTATCCCTATGAGATCGTTCAGTTTGTTTTCATTGTATACTGCTGTTTCAGTTATTATTAGTGGCCGTTATATTTGTTTATAGATCATAAACCGTTACGACGATCTGCTTGTCGCCAGTCGGTAGTTTGTTAACTGGCTCCGAACGCGAACGTTATGAGCCCTCGTAAACTATGACCAAATCGTTTAACAAAACATTTTATGAAGTGCTGTTATTATAATTTTCGCATCAAATTATTATTAAATTGTTTATGATAAGAGAGTTGACGTAAAGAGCATCGCCCTATCAATTGAAGAGGTTTGATCGACGTATCTCGTCTGAAACATCGTTAAAATCAGGCCTGAATTGCCCAAATAAAACTCCTGATTCAATAAATTAATTGCAATAGCATTTGAAGAGAGCAAGTTTTTACTAATTAACGTTTAATAGAGGAACGATTGAATAGCTGTACTACATAATTAGAATGAATGTAGGAAACTGACAACCTTAAAAACCTAACATTTACACACAACAGAAATCATAACATGATTTTCATTTTCTAGAACAAATTATGTATGTTGTATAATTGATTTTATTTACACACTTACGTATTCCTATGCCTATCCTTTGTAATATGAACTAGTAATGTCAGAATCATTGATGTAAGCGCCTGTGTATTGTAATATCGTGGTGTCGTAAGTTGTTGGGCGCGCGTCATTACTCGCCCGTTATTGGCAACTTGGGCGTTTTCCCGGACCGGCATCACCCGCCGGCTGCCGGTCAACATCTTGCGCCAACCTATTACGAACAAGTGTGCCTTTCTCCTTGTTGCAAACTCTTAATAAGGTTTGATAACACGATACATTAAAATATAGCAGGCAGCAGACAGGACAGAATTATTATACAGAATGTAACAGAAAGGTGTGATCGAATATTTTGTGAGTCATCATTTTTTTTTAAACCGGCCAAGTGCGTGTAGGACTTTGTACTTTCAGGGTTCCGTACCAAACCGCAAATTAAGTTGGTTGTAATAGGCAAAATGAATTTTAAAGACAATCTGATTTATCTTTAAATTCGTATTTGCTAGTAAAATATACTATAAACATTATAACCTAGTTTCAAATTTAATTATCAAGATTATACCCAAATTTCAAGTTCATAGCTTAATGGGAAGTTAAAAAATTCTTCGAAACAAATTGTCTAATAAATGCTTACTTTGGTGGCTTCTCATTCCTTTGTTTTCCAAGATTTTTTAAAACAAATATACAGTATTTATTTACTCAACGAGTTTTAAACAACGATATTTATTAGTTGTATGGGAGTCCCCCTTAAAAAATAAAAATATATTTTTTGACAATTTGATGCTTATATTGTGAAAATTTTAAGACTGTAGCTCCAACCGTTTGGCTGTAAAACCCGTGTGACAGACGACGGACAGGCAGACGGATACGTGAGTGATAGTAATAGGCCTCCGTTTGGACCCTTCGGGTACGGAATCCTAAAAACTGCTTCTGCCCACACAGGTGATTAAGACTTCTTTGGAGAAATCCAAAGAAGTCTTAATCAATTCCCAAAAAAATGGACTTGCCATTCAAAGTTGTGTCAAAATAGGGCAGAAGCAGTTTTTAAAATATGATTGCAACTTTCGTTTACATCCTGTATGAAATACGAAGGGATCGTGAATAAAATCAATACAGACATCTAACAATAACTGTAGATATTGTAATATCTGCTCAAGAGCCCAGAGATATCATTTTAACATGTTCGCGCGAACTTGAAAAACCCATTTAGGGGTTGCGCCGGCACGAGTATAAGTTTTGCGGCTGGTTGTTTTTGTGGCGCGGCGTCGGCGCGGCGTCGGCGCGGCGTCGGGTTCCGTCCACATCGGTGCTGGTTTATTTTTTGCAACCATTACGAATTTACGGCTGGCCCCGGATACTCGACAATATTGCGCAACTTTTCAATAACTGTTAGCCGACCGCCTGCCAACGGCCCGTCCCTTGCCATATTGAATCCTTTGCCCAATCAGTGCACGTTGTCGTTTTTTCTCCCGTACTTTTTAGGATGATCAAAATATTCTTGTTTGTTAAATATCTTTAATTTATTGTTTTAGACAACTTAGATAACCTTGGCACTCATTACACAAGTTCAATCTTAGCTTGGGTGTCAGAGGTATACCTAACACTGTATTTACTTCTACATCTATGTTTTTTTGAATCACGTAGTGACTACCCATACCTAATGTAAACCTAGAAATAAAGATTGAATGCTTTTTATTAACTTTCTATACATATCTTATTACATTTTTAAATATTTCTAAGTAAAAATATTAAGAACAAAAATGTTTAAAAATATAAGAAATGGTCAACTGGTATCGGAAACAGGAAATATTTTATTATTAGATATTATTTCAAACTTATCAATTTATTTGTTACGCAGGTACTAAGTATCAATCGAACCTCAACGAAATCGATAAGGGCAAACAGAAAACAGATGAAGGAGGTGGGAAGACGCACCTGAACTGGGTAGGAGGTGCATCGCAGGTCACAGGTACGTTAACTCTCATATTTCTTTTTACCCATTCGGAAAACATTATATTTTCCGAGAAAAATGGATACAATTTTCCCGTGCCGCATTTTTCAAGGCATTAGATAATTGAAAATGATAAATTTAGAAACTTTCTAGTAAATTTTAAATCACCGTCGCCAGTGCGACATGATTTTCGCAAATAATTTTCATACAAACATATTTATAAAAAAAAAAATGATTAGCATAGGTATTCTAAATTCAAATTGACAACAGAAGATTTGAATTAAGAATCTACGAATTAGTGCGTAAACTATGGTAATTTTTTTTTAATAAATAGGGGCCTTAAAATGCAGTCTGTAATCTAAATAACTTTATTCACCAAAAAGAAATCATTATTTCAATTCCTACAATACAATCTAACCTGAAAAAATTTTGTTTGCAGGGGATGCTGACTGGAGGAGAAGCTCCATATTATGTGTTTTAGTTTTGCTAATCACTGCGCCATATTATTTAATGATTTAAAATTATATTATCACTCATCCGAATCCGCTGGACATTTGTATACACGTAGTACATTTAACCGAGCTTGGCTCGCCCCAGATAGTGCAAATTAAAAGGAAATTGTTTTTATCGTTCAGGCACACGTCGCGAGATATATTCTGCTTATTATCAATTAATATTCATGCCCTTTTTATTGTATATGTTTCATATCATATAATTGCTGGAAAAGATTTCTCATTACATTACAAACAACGAGCTTGTAGCCGTAACTAGCTTTTGAACTATAAAGATGGGATTATATGCATATATGTTACATATAAAATCTTTTTAAAAACTAGTTATGCCCATAGCTTCGCTCACGTATTAGAAAATAATCAATATACCTAATGGTTTTCAGATACCTATTTAGAAATATACCCTCGCATTGTGGACTTTGAAGTAATATACAAGACATGTTCCGACGGGGACTCTCCATAGTGTTTGTTTTCTTATAATAATCAAACAGGTACAAGATGGGTTTTACCACTAACAAATATCAATAAAAATAAAAAATAAATCCGACGGCCTAAGAAGCGAACAAAAAGCTGGAAGGCAAATTTATTGTGAAAATGAACATGTGATTCGCGAAAAGAGATTTTAACACTTTAAAATCCTACTAGTTTTTAATTCCGTTTGTAAATAATAATAATCTATCTGCATATAATCCAGTTCCTAAAATGTTCATTAAGTAGACGACCCAAATAAATTATCACATTATAAGGACACTTGATATGAAGATGATATTAATTACAACAAAAAATTGTATTCCATCACCCCGCAGAGCAGCTTATACCAAATTTTGTAAATTAAACTACAAAATAACGTAAACTGAGCTTAGAGCTTTGACCAATGAAAGAACAGCTAATCGTTACATGAAAATAACTCATATTTAAGTAACACTTATGAATTTATTGTCCTCGAAAACAGGTAACTTAGAATAAAACGAATATTAAAACGTAGTCTCATCGCCGTCGTTATGTACAATAGATTAAGAGGTTTAGGTTTCATAACCAAATGATATTCGTAATTACTATAAGCGTTGTTGTTAATTATATAAACTAAAGGTATTGTATGTATGTACACAGTTCCTCGAACTTATCACGGTTCAGCAGAATTTCATATAGATGTCTAAAAACATTTATTTTCGGCGTTGACATAGTTCTAAAATCTGCTCGGCCGTGAACAAATATGTAATAGACAAATTCACTGCACACATATTATTATTATTAATATATAATACAAAAGTGCACTATTATCATAGTTATTGATTTTAATATAAGGATAAAAGAATTAGATAGAGTAAGACTGAATGAATTATAAAATTGTGTCTTTAGAGGATATTTAAATTTTATTTTTTTTGTTGTGCTTGTGTAAACCTCATGTTCGCTGTGATAAAATATTAACTGAATTGACGAAATTTTCAAATTGAGCATTATATTGTTTTCTGTATCACCGTGCCGTGGCGTCGATCCTATCTGTATTCCTAATGTGACTCCTGCCTGCCTTCCTACTTCCTATATTTTCCAATTTGAGGTAATGGAAACTTGTGATGCGTGAGTTATACATATTTCATATAAATGTATATTGTCCTAAGTACTTACTTCTGTATTTTACATTTTAATATCCCAGATATTTTAATGTTTGTAGTACACATTTGGATTTGTAGCTTTAGTTAAAATTCTATTTCAGTTTTTCTGTAATGATCCTTTACAAATCCAAATATCTTCTGTCAATTACACCTAGTTTATATAGTAACATACCTATATGTAAATGTTACCGTTATCACGTTGCCAAATTGCTAAATATAAGATAACGCCACATAGATAGAAATGTTGTAAATATATGTATTAAGCAAAGCCACTGAGTGTGTTTTTAAAAACCGAGTGTATAATGAGATAATGGGTGTTGGTAGCGGTGTGGCGGCTGTGCGGTATGCCACTACGTACTACATCGTACACGTAACGACTATGAGTGAGTAGTAACTAAATAAAGCTTGTTTTAAACATCAATCTTTTAATATTCCATTATCCTTTGCATCCTTCATGAGCACTAATAATATTCAAACGATATAGTTATTTTTTTCAGCAAATCTCTTTTATATTATATTATTCGTTGTAAGTCGCCATACCAAATTATTTAAAGCAATCCAATTAGATTTTTCGCTTCTCCAAGTGTCAAAATAATATACGTAGAAAGTTTCCCCCGTCATATTTTGATGGACCGAAATGCTTGCAAACAATCTGCGGCGAATCTTTGAAGATTAGGGCCGGCTTTGAGGCGCCGAAAAGGCTCCAACTACGTATGGCCGTACGCCAACTTGTATAAGCCAATCTAACTTCTTTTAAATGTGTTTTTGATATAAAGAACACATTACCGTACGCATCGCTCTCCACTTCCAAAATCCTGGAGCAAATTAGCTTTTGATTTATAAGGCTTTAAGTTTGTTGAGTTCGTAAATTGTGTACGTCCCGATATCTTCGTACACTTTGAGAATACTGATACACCGTAAATATAAACACAATACCGTGTTCACAAACAAGCGGGGCGCCTCTCTATAAATTGTCTGTCTTGAAACTTCAGATCGCCTGCTATCACTTATATTTAGAGAGAGCGGCAGGACAAAGCAGTGAAAGTAGAAACCTTTTGCAGATAATAGGATTGAGATAGACTCAGCTTCTCAACATCTCAGTTGGGAAGCCATCGTCCTACAATAACAACGCAGTGGATATCACATTAGAATAAAACATCAAAGGAGTTATTACTACAGTTAGAGATTGGCCTTATAATCTTTCGTGCGAGGAAAGTGTACTACGAAGCACGATATTCAAACACTACTTTCCATATTGTCACAGTTTACTTTGGTACCCGCCCAGCGCAGCACTTTTAATAGAATGACCTAAACAACGATCACAAAACGCAATGTAGTGTAGGAGTTTTCGTTGCCGCTTCCTGTATACGTTGCTCCGCAGTTATTTTAGATAACTCTTATAAAAAGTTTTCAAAATAAAGCAAAATATAGAATTAATTAACAAAAAAGGTACAGTTAATGTGTTAATTAATTAAAAGTCAAGAATAAATCGAAGATGGCCTGCAAATTAACTTATTGCTCCTTCTTCGTACGAAGCGATCACAAAATGAATCTTGTCGATTTTCAATTATAAAATAGTCAGTTGATACTTGGACAGGATAGTCATGGGCACAATAGATAAAAAGCTTTAGGTGTTGGAGTTAGAGTTGAGAATGCAGTGTGCATTGAGTGATAATTTATATCCTTTCATCTGAAGTGCAGTGTTTGTAACAGTAGCCTCATTACTTAGCGGCGCGCGGTAGGCGTGCGCTTCCGTCGAAACCGGATATCGCAGGGCGTACAAATAAAATTAACGCTTATTGCCATTCACTAAAAGCACCCCAAATTAAGAGGTTCGCTTTTCATTGGCTTTGGCTTCAACTTGGAGGTTTTACGAATGGAGTAGTTATGTTGTTGACTTAGTTAATTGTGTTGCCGAACCCTGAGAGTTTTGTTTCTTGTTGATACGAAGTATAAAACTGCTAATTGTATTCTTATTAGATTTGTTTCTATTTGTTCCTCGGCTTTTTTTGGCTATTTCTGTTGTGATCAATCAAAGTCGCAAATGGAGGTTGAAGTTATGCAATTATGTATAAAAAGATCAGTTTTTGATCAAACTTTTTAAGTTACAGTTTTCGAGTTTGGGCGAAGATTTTAGAAATGTACATTTAAATATGAATGGCGCTGCACTTTACCAGTTTTCTTTCGGTACGGATTCTTCAAGTGAATGATTCCATATTTAACGGTTAATTCATATATTCTGCTTCGACCAGAACTCAGCCACGGTACCGGTAGAAAACCGCTAAGTAGACATCAAATTGTAGCTGTTAGTTCTGTGTGGTACAGGACACTGATCATTGTGAAAATCAAACTCCGACTTAATTAATAAGATAATAAATAACACAAAAATTTAAGATGTAATAATGTGAATTAGAAAACTGAAGTGGAAATGGACTGGCCATATAATAAGAGGCATCGAAAAGTGGAACAAGAAATTAGTGTTTTGGTACCGAAGAAGTAGAAAAAGAAAAAGAGGTAGACAGTTTCGAAGGTGGGAAGACGAAATAAAGACCATAGCAGGGAAAACATGGACTAGGAAAGCGCTAAGCAGAACCGAGTGGAAAGAAAGGAGCCTTTGCCAAAGTTGGGCAAACAGACCGGGTTGTCGGTGTCACCGACTCGCCAGAAGCGTTGGGATAAGTTCAGAATAATTATGTAAAATTCTGTGTCTGAATAAAGGCTTATATTATTATTATAAAATAACTGTTAGGCATTGAAACATACAATCTTTCTGGCAACGGGGCCCGACGTTCTAATATTTTTTTCTTCTAAATGCGGAACACTGTTTATTTCGTACCACTAATGTACACATCAGAAGTTGATTGGCAAAACAACCATGACCGCTACAGTACTAAGCAAGAATATATATGGGCAAATAAAGATACACATACCTGAAACTTACATAAAGGTGTGCAAATAGCATGCATGCTATTGTAATATTCACCAATTAGAAGTTGTTATAGCGCAGTGTCTCAAGACGAAAGTCTATGACTAGTGTGTGTTGCCAGTGACAAGATACGGGATCGAAACGTGATCGCTCGCAATGGGCCCCATCTGAAGGCTTAAAGTCACCCAAAGGGCAATAGAGAGGGCTTTGCTCGAACTTTCCTTGCGTGATTCAGAAATGAAGACATCCGCAATAAAACCAAGGTTACCGATATAGCCATTAGAATTGCCAAACTTAAGTGGCAGTGGGCAGGGCACATTGATCGCAGAACGGATAGCCGATGGGGCCGAAAACTACTGGAGAGGTGACCACGAACCGGAAGACGTTGCGTTGGAAGGCCTCCCACTAGGTGGACCGATGACTTGGTTAAGGTTGCGAGGAACCGCTGGATGCGAGACGCATGGCTTATCGTGGCGACACTTGGGGGAGGCCCTTGTCCAGCAGTGGACGTCTTTCAGCTGAAATGATGATGATGATGATAGCGGCGTGGCATGCAAGCCAATTATCCACTTTCATGCAAGTTACCTTTGTGTATTTTCACCCTAAAGACCAGAATCACTTGCCAACCTGCACAAACAACGATACGCCGAACCGTCCAAAGTATCACACGACGCACCCTGATTGAAGACAAATTCAGCAGGCGTACAAGTGAAAACAAAGCAATATTCTCCGGGTCGGTGATCGTTTCGGTCCACATAGAGCCTCCATAATTTTCAGGAGGCAAATTAATCCGAGCACGGCTGGCCTGATCGGCGGTCAGTGCGTCCTCGCATACTAATGCTATTGTTTATCGAAGGGGCTAATCTGTGCGTACCAGCCGTCAGTGTCCACCCTCCAAATTATAACGGATCACTTTCGACCGCGTCTAATCCTGCGGCCCTCCCCGTCTCGATCGGCAACGTGGACGGACTAGCAGACAAGATACATGTACCCACCAAGCATATAATGTGACCTACTTTTCAATATATTTAGGGTTTTTAATGAATACAGATATAATTCTTTTGAGTTTCCTTACTGCTTATTCTTTGGATATTTTATAAAAATGTAATATGTAACACAGGTATATTGTTTACCGATACTCGATAATTTCGCCTTCTATCGAGCACAATTTCAGTGTCAGGCTTTAATATGATTTAACGAAAAACAAAGCCTATACACGACCTAGGGATCGAACCTACTTACGATACTTTAGCATTTAAGTCTTAACCGATAAGGACATATTTTACTACACATAGAAGAGGGTAAAAGTTTGGAGTAAAGGGGAAGAATCTTGAACCTTGCATGGGGTTGGCGAACGATATGAATGATGATAATAAAGTATAAAGCAAGAGATACCGTACTTTAAATTTTATATGTGGATAAGAACCCTCTGAAATGCACATGAACAATCAAATAAAACACTTCTCCCAGGCCTCGACTACAGTATGGACACTCGAAGAAACAAGCCCCCTTTAATATTTTTGTCACAGTACACACGTACTGTATGTTTATGAAATAGCTTTGAAAGCATAGCACAAAGTGTGACGTAAGAGTCAGCCCATTTCACCGTTACTAACATGTGTAAAGTTGTAAAAGAGTCGTCCCGCACTGAGTGATAATAAAGGTAACCCTCTGCGGCACCTTTATCGTTATCGAATAAAAATAATCCCGGGATTTTTCGGGATGATCGTAAATTATAACGGGATTCACAGGGGTGGTTGGTAGACGGTCGCGTCGGCTAAGGCGAGGTGACGCTAACAGCTTTCACCTAGAGAATGTTGACTTTCTCATTCCATATACAATATTTTTAATAAATCTTAGAAGATAAATGTCCCTTTCACACATTTGTTGCCAGAATGAAGAAGGCAGAACGTAGGTACTCTTATGTGTTTTTCAATTAGACCGCTGTGAGTTATTACCTACCTACAAACGTTTCCTAACACCCATTGAACAACCGAAGCTATAATCTGTACCGCAAACATCCAAAACACAGTTTTTACGTAACGTAAAACGTATTATTCTGTAAATAATTCATAAAACGTCTCTTCGCGACACGACACATTTAAAATGAACGAGACGGTAAAGAGTAGAGTCTAACAATAACCAGACCCTCAACGCATATTTTTGACGGTGTGAAGCGCTGAAAATCCACCGATACCAACAAAAGTGGCAACTGAAACTAATGAATTATTCATACCGGCGGCGCGGTGCATGTTCTATCACTGTTTTATCTATTGCGGGCCACGGCGACCGCGGCGCGCGCCCCTAGCCCCTCGCCCGCCGGCTCAGGGTTAACTACCTTGCAACCAACAATTTTAGCACCGTTTGAGAAGACTAGATAAGCTTCATGTTCCAAATAAACATTAGCGTAATGCGACCGCTAACGAACAAGTATTCAACAAACGACCGCTCGCTTATTCAGTTAGGCACCGATTGTTTGACACTTATGTTTCTATGTATATGTATATGCCCACGATTTTCTCGCGTTTGGCTGAACCGATTTTGATACGGTTTTCTTAAAAGTATTTGTTATATTCATGAAGAAGGTTTTGGTATACAACTAATGGAAACCCCGTGACGTCGCCACATGATACCGTTATATGTATGTAAATATTTTGTCAGCGCCTTTCTTCGAAACTAGTTATCAGATCATGATCTTTCTTATTGGATTAAGTAACTCTCAACTTGGTCATACTGCAAGTTTCATCAAAATCGGCTATGCAGTTTTCTAGATATGGAACATACAATCGAACTCTTAAGCGACAAACAGCACGAATGTGTAAATTGAGTTATTAAGGGTATTTTGTCAATTCTTTAGATACCTTCTATGGAACTTGCTCAATTTGACGTGATGGTGAACTAAAAACAACAAACTAAAAAGAGAGAAATAAAACATTTTCGAAAATAAAATTAAACGACTTCAAAAACAAAACACTTACTTAGTGCAAAATAACTTTCGTTTTGAAAGTCGGTGTAGCAAAACGATAAAAACAAGAGGTAAGAAAGACACCGACTTCCAAAACGAGAGTTTTTTTCATTTTTAGTGTTTTGTTTTTGAAGTCTGTTATTTTTTTTGTATAAATGTTTTTGCAATAATGTCTCGGCCTGTTGCCTTTTAGGAGTTTATTGCGTTGTTAATTAACTACAAACAACGACAAAGTTGAGCCTCTAAAGATATTGTAGTAGGAGTAAAGAATTTATAAAGTCTTAAAAGGATTTCACAAAGCAATTCTCCGTTCCGTTATTCTTTCTATGAAGCTGCAATACAGATAGTGTCGAATAAACAAGGATAACAAAGTGGCAAGTTTTCACCGTGTGCAGTGCACAACATGTCGGGGGCGCGATATTGTTGCGGCGACACGGCGGCATGGCGACAAGGCGACATGGCGCGGCGGCGACCGCTCCGTAAACAAGATAAACCCGCTGGCAGAGGAGGGCTCCTGTAACCGCTAACCGGTAACGCACCACCACACATAAATCCTCACAGATTTCATTGTCCTGAACCTCGGGCCAGCAGGTAATCTCGACCACGATTACTTTCAGAGGTTTTCTTATAAGTGCCATTTGTTTGTTTTTTTTTCTTAATCTGTGATTTCAGCAATTTTGATTTTGGAATTTCTATATTACATGGCCAATGGTTTTCTATTCAACTGCCATCCTTTGTGAAAGTGTGTGAGGACTCTCTCACGCAAAAACTACTTTATGGACTTTATGAAACTATACAATATAACTATATAATTATATAACATAAGCATCAAATAATATATAGGCTATAATTAATGAAGATACTGGAGTAAGTGAGTACTCATTCCACGCATAGCTGTGGGCAGCAGCAGTACGTAATAGAAGTCGAACCGTTTAAAAATGAATCAAATCTGCAAATAGTCATACTTCGTCAAAGCCTAGGCGATTCATAGAAATATGTTTTCCAATCACCATCTAAACAAAGCCTCTCTGAAATTACATTCATTCATACATTCATCATTCATGCATGTGTGGGTAAACCTAAAAGTGAACACGAATAAACGGCAGATGACAAAATACCCCGGAACTTTAAATGTTTAGGTAAAGGTTCCAATAAAACATGATCGGTACCCTTGCTGAGCCGTGTTTCATTTTTGTGAACCACGTAGGTAAGCTTCTCCGTGACAAGAGAGCAACTCCAGCTTCAGGCTACAAACTACTCCTGAATGGATTATGAGATTGTGTTTACTGAAACCAATCGAAATATACCTTAAGAGGAAATGCAGTCGCAGATATCCGACTGAATTTCCTAAGTAAAAAGTTATAATTCGAGGTTTGGCTCTCGCCTATTTCCTCCTCCAATTTTGTAATTATTTAAAAGATATTCCATGAACTGAAAAATAAAGATAGATACTGTGCCCCTATGGTTCTCTTTTTTATTTATAGTTGCCAAATTTGTACACTAAGCATCTGTTGACAGCGTAATTTTGAGCATCTTTTGAGGGTTGCTTCTAAAGATAATGTATCATCAACAAAAGGAGAACATATGGGGCATTTCCTCTTAATTATTATACTCTAGCATGTTTCTCAAATAATATATAGTATATCAATGTATATCAAATAATGTAAATAACCCTTAATGATAAACTAGGTGATTTGTTGCACCTAACTAATTAGGAAAATTCCAGACCAAACCGAATATGACAAATAAAACTGTAAAATAAAGATCCTACACAGTTGACAGAAGAGCCATCGTGTTCAACAAACTTCCTTTATACTCCATTTCCATTTAATCCATCATTTAAAAATCAGCATTACATTCTATTTTCACAAACATTTAAATGGAGCAAGTTTGTAAACTTCGTACACGTAGGAATCGATAGTTATTGAATCGAAATTGAATAAGCAAGTTAAGGAACTGTTAGTAATTGTCTGCCGGAGCAAAACGCCGGCTCCCGAGTCCCGGAGACCATCGCAGGAGTCGCCAGCCGTCTGCACACTATAAACAACTTTCGCAATTAAACTTTTATTCGGAAGATCGATATTACTCAACTCCCGTTTATATTTTGCTTATCAACCGAGTACAACTTGGGTAAAGTCGTAGATGGACGAACAACATTATCTATTCGGAAACATGCTCTAAAAATACATACTGCGATTCCGACTTGCATAAACTTTTTGTTTGTAACATGATGCTGGACCCCGTTTTAACCATTTGTTTTTCTTTCTGTCATGAATCCTTTTAATTACGTGTATAAGCGAGTACTTCTTGCACATCGAACTCAATAACGACTTCAAAAGTCTGTAGTTTCCAATAATAGTTTCTGAGGCTATTGATAAAGTTCGCTTATTATAATTTTATGTGAATATGTTTGGAAAACCACAAACTTGTTTACATAGAATTCAAATTGAGTTCTTAGTTTGAATTACACAGTCGCAGTGGCTGCCAACTGAACACTGCAATAATACAATGTTTAGTGCCCATTTGTTAGAGTTCTTAGGTTTTGGTTCCACAAATGAGTTTGCAACTGCTTTTAGTTTAAATCGAATTACGTGAAGCAGATACAGAAAAATAGTCACGGGAGCGTAAGCCTTAGAACACATCAAAGAAGTTGTTGAATTACCAGGCATTACAAGAAACACAGATCAAACAAAAGTAATCCTCCACACGATCTAACTCTCCTTAAAATGTCCCAGCCGCTTATTAATACGGCATAAGGAAATTCAAATTTCCATGTATTAAACGTATAGGGAAGGGTGTAAGCGCGGAGCCGGCGACAAGGCCGCGACACGGCTACCACACGGGTGCGACACGGGCGCGGGACGGTGCCGCAGCCGTACGGCACGCGCTCGATGCCGCACATAAATCGTGGCGGCAATATGAGACGCCGCAATATCACAATAACCCCTTCCTTCCAGCGACGTCCCTACTACACGCTACACGCCACCACTCACGAAAGCTGCTCAAATTGAAATTATTATAATATAACATATCCAGTCGCACTTTTATGAATACACGTATTGTAATTTTGGAAATATGTGGTGTGCATTGTGCACCTCGGTGTTCTGTTGTAGGGATTATTTTATGGAAAGCTTGATGTTGATACTTACGCCAAAATTTTACACGTTATTAAATTAATATTGACGGCACGGTTGGCGCATTGGTAGAGCGATTGGCTGCTGCGCTGCGTGTCGCGGGTTTGATTACCGCATGGAACAATTATGTATGGCCTTCAGATAGTTGTTCTGAATGAAGCTGTATGTGTGTTATATGTTTATAAACGCGCCCACGATACAGGTGAAATTCCTAGTAAGGGGAAAATTAAAAAAAATATAAGTACGGTTCTACCAAACCATGGTCTACAAACCCATCTACGGAATTACGCTAGTTAGTTTAATTTAACTCTGTATGTCAGGATGCAAAAAACTGCTTTACTATAAAGAGAAGAGAAGGGCCACTTTTTCTTCCGCTCATTGTTTTTTTTACTAGACCATACTTGGGGAACCTTCTGAGTATGGAAGTATTAAAGTTTAACAGATTTTTAGACGACTTTTTACGAAAACAATTTTAAATGTTCTTAACTTGAAATACCTCATGAACCAAACGAATAGTACAATAATTTGTGCGCGAACAGTGATTCTTCACACCAATAACAAAAATAAAGTTGTCTTCGCATATTTTTTTGGACAATTTAACTTGGTTTTATCTTTGAATACATAGACGACGGCTTTGCATTGAATCTAAACAATTTCCAAACAATTTCTGCCTGACAAGATCTAAGGTGCTGTTACATAGATATTGTTTCTGTGTCCTAAAGGTGCTCCTACACTGCTGTTAAAAAAGTTTACAAACATTTTCTACCACTAATTTACTAACAAATGTTAGGAATTGTTACATTCTGTTAGTTAGGAATTGTTAGATATTTTTGGTGCTCCGACACTGATGGAAAATGTTTACTAATGAAAAAGCGCTGTAACTAGAATCAAGCACGTGTTACAATTTGTTATCTAACATGAAAACATTTTCTTAAAACTGTGACCAAATGTTTGTTTTAAAAATTCCCACTACGGGGCAAATAAAAAAAACGTTTACTAATGTTTGTTTAAAATGTTTACTAATGTTTGTAAAGAAAAATAACAGCAGTGTGGGAGCACCTTAAGACTGTCCGGTCCGTATCTCCTGTGTACATGTATGGCTCGCAAGAGACTGTCTGCCACAGGGCGCAGGCTATCTTCAATTAATTTTGCTTGGTATTCAATTCATCCCTGGGTGGCGTTATTCTGTGACGATGTCCTTAGTCTTTGTGTGCCGGGATAGGTCAGGCATAAGTCTGTAGGTACAGCACAATAATTGCGTGCGATTGGCCAAATACTGGACGCGTACGGAATAATTAAACCGCGACACGAAAAGAAGAAAAACGTAATAACTCATTTAAATCACAGTTTCCATTACAAACAGAAAGAATTCTTAATCCATTGCTTCAAATGTTAAAAAATTCGTCTACTCGACAGCAGAAAGTAAGTAAGCGGCGGCGCGCTATTTTGTGTCGACAACGTAAAACGCGCAGTGAATAATGTTAAATTGTCAAAATGAAAAAGATTGCGATCGATTCCATGAATATGTTAAGCAATGAACCCAACTATTATTATTTATACTTAGGTAACAACAACATATTTCAGTGTGTACTAATTTTAAAAATTAAAAGGTATGCCGAAAGTTATACAAATTAATTTACTCTCGTATTAATAGGTAATCCAATATCCTTTTTGTTATTTTAAGTACGTAGGTCCACCCAATATATTACGGTGGATAGGTAAATATTAGATTAGACTGCCATTGTTGCACCCATTACAAAACACTGTTCTAAAGAGTGTCCGAAAAAGTATACCTTTGTGTCTATACTTTAATTTTCCCTTTAATCGACTATGGTGACGTGTGCTGTTTTGACTTGAGTGCGGTTGTTTTGGATAAGCTTGATAGGCTCCTTAACCACTGTATTCGTTTCATATTTAACTTGAGAAAGTATGATCATGTACCGAGCTACAGGTCTGAGCTCAAATGGATGCCCATTCGCCAGAGAAGAAGTATTCGCGCTCTAACTACGCTTTTCTCCCTACTCAACTATCCCACCCCTCCTTCTTACCTTATGTCTCACTTTCAATATTTAAGTTCTTCATACGCTAGAAATCTGCGTTCCTCCAATAATCTTCTCCAGCTCTGCCCTTCTCATACTACCGATTTTATTCATTTTTCCTTTCATATTCAGACTATTCTTCTCTGGAATGCACTTCTTCTCGAAATCAGGACGGCCACCACTTTCAAGCGGATACTGCGGTTTTACTTTCAACGGGGAGAGGGGGCTCTCTCTAAATTCTTTTCGTTACTTTATCAATATATATATATTTATATAGGTATGTATTATAATATGTATAAAATAAGTATGTAACATATGTATTTAATTGCTTACTATTGTTATTTTTTGTTTTGTTGTTTGTATTCCACGGTTTAAACTATGTACATGTTATCTCTTCACCACTTTTGGTTCACTGTTAGAGAATGCCTAAGGCATTAAGTTCGCCATTGTACCATTGTGCATGAAGTTTAAATAAACATGTTTACTTTTGGACCGATGACCTGGTTAAAGTTGCGGAAATCCGCTGGATGCGAGACGCACGGGATCGGTCAATGTGGCGACGCCTGGGGGAGGTCTATGTCCAGCAGTGGACATTTTTCGGATGAATAGTGATGATGATGATGTGTATGTTAGTATTTTGCTTCATGATGTATCCTTATTCTTTCAGACAAGATACCTATGCGTAAGCAAACTTACTCCCTGTATCTTTCTTGTCAACAAGCACGAATTTGATAGATCATGCTCTGTATACTCCACTTTTCTGACACCATCTGTCCAATCTCAGAGCTGAGTTAACTCACCAACCTGTCTACACACACAAATCGATACTAATGCCATTATCCGATATTATATCAAGTGATAATACGTTTCACAATTGAATAACTTTGATAGATATACAAAGGCTGAGCGGAGAAGCCGAGGGAACACGTTCTCATTATTCAAATGCATCGAAGCAAATTATGGTAATCTGGGAAACCTGTTCTGTTTCACTAATATTAATAGGTAGACAAACATCGGCGCTCGCTGTGCGTTCCGGATCCGGTCCGTATTGCTTTGCTTATTCAGAATTTCACGTCGCCCGTCCACTGTAGTGCGATGACTCTGCAAATACAAACACACGACATTTAGGAATGGAATTCAGTATGGATAAAGGGCTCTTCTGCTGATCTTGTAATTAAATAGTGATCCAAATTTCATTTACATAACTTGAAATTGATTTATTATGTACTTGTCAAAGTTAAACACTTTTGGAGAAAAATATGAATTTAGAGCAGTCATGCCTACGAAGGTCTACGAGCTCGTAGCAGGAGAGGCTACGGCGTAGCACACGAGCGGACAAGCTTTCTTTCCATAACTAAATAGAGTATGAATTGGAGTTGATCTTCGTCTGTCTGATACTCGTAGGTAGATAGTGAGCAGATCAGATTATATTATATCAGACTGGCTTCTGCTTGCGTTGAAGGTGTTGTATTATTCCGAGGGTACATTATACCAGGATAGCCTACGTGCTTTTCCATTCTGTGTGTATTATCTATATATGTGTTAAATTTTATCCAGATCCGTTCAGCTGTTATGGCGTGATTGAGTAATAAACATCCATCCATCCATCCAAACTTTCACATTTATAATACTAGCTGCTACCCGCGGCTCCGCCCGCATATCATTAGTAGTTCCCCCAATATCTTTATAAATTATAGCCTATCTGTTATTCTGATGTATAAGCTATATTTCTGCAAAATTTCATAAAAATCCGTTCAGTAGTTTTTGCATGAAATAGTAACAAACATCCATCCATCCATCCTCACAAACTTACACGTTTATAATAGTAGTAGGATTAGTAAGAAAAGAAAGGTAAGAAGTAAGTTAAGATTGTATTGAAATGAAATCTAGACAAGCTTAGTAGACTTTATTAGATTTCGTCAACCAAGAATAGCAATGTATGTAAGAGATGAACAAACAACAGTGGCTGATGGTAAAATTAAATAAAGCAATACTATTTCCACATGTCACGTTACATAGTGACGTGTTCATCGACAACGAGTGCGAGGCGAGCGTGACGTCACGTCAGACACGTCACGTCACGACGACGGTGACACCGCTGTCAAGCTGACAGCCGCGCGCCGCGACGCGACGTCCGGCCGACAATACTAGTGTTACAATGTTTATAATGATATTCATTAATATATTAAATTCTGTCAACGAGACACTTTCAGCACATTTAATTAAGATTTTTACGCATAGGAGAAGAGTTACATCATTTGAGTGAACGATTTTTAACACCTAAGACAATGTAGAAATTAAGTGCATCGTTAACGTCAATTTTGTTTTATTTGATGATTATGTTAAAGTGTAACTTTGCCAAATATCTTGACCTCTAATTGTTTCTATGCTATTCAATCTGATATATTCACTTATTTGGCAAAGACGTACATGATATTCTACTAAATCCAGATTATGTTAGCTACATGAAGAAAATAATTTTATCGAAACACTCCATCGCCTTTAAAAATGTTTTGAAGGTTTTATCCAGAGTTCGCTATCTAATATTTTTAATGGTTTTATTTTATGCTATCGGAAATTTCATGCGGCTAAAGTAATTTTCCGCGAGCATAGAGCGGAAATTACCACATAGTGTAGTGACGTGTTCGACAAACGTCACGTAGCCGGATCCGAGCGCGCAGATCCTTATATCCAATTTCCGGCCGTTTTTGTTGGAAATGAGAATTAGCTGACGTGACGTGACGGAAAGTTAAATATCAATGTCGATCGTATCAGTGGCGGCGGACACGGGGATGGCCGCTGCTTCGATAAACTCGTTACGTAACATCGAGGGGAAACCGAGATAAAAACGCCATCCTGTCTAACAGCTGTCATAAATGTTGTACCACAAACATCTATATATTTTATGCCCAACCATCTATCGTTTCTTTTAACTCATAAAGGTAGACAATCACAAGAAACTCAAATCCCGAAGATAATAAATACAGTCGTTTTGTTTTTATTCAGCGTTTAACCGAGAAGATAGCCTCCACTTTTACTACACGAAAAGTTTGTAATCCAAACAAATAAGTATCAGGGTATAATAATTTTCTCCAAGGTGGAGCGGTGACATTGCAATTTTGTGTCCTCGTGAACTCGTTGAGAAGTTGAAAAGGTATGTTTTTTACTTAATATATTTTTTTCGAATGATATTCGGAGGTGGAGAGGCTCGGGTGTCACTCTTGGAGCCAGTGGCGCGTGCGTAACGAACTTGTCGGAGAGCCCGGCTCCGCCCGCGCCTCGCCTCGCCAAGGGTCGCTCTCACCTCGCAAATAAGTCGCGTGTAATTTACTTCCATCTGTCAGCTGGGTGCATTGAGTGCACAAATAGACGGGATCTGCGGTGACCCTGTTATTCTGTTGAAAGAATAATTGGATGCTACGCTTCTACTTAAATATATCTACTGATTTCGTGTGAAAGGCACTTCACTAATTGAAACAGCTTACTGATTTTTGTTGCATGGAACATAAACAGTGTTCCATGCAACATAAAATCTTGGATTCTTGACTTCTTGCAATGTACTATCAACTTATATTTGATATTAAGTTGTTGTAATCAGTTTTATTTATTCTGACATTTATCTTCCATTAAAATGTTACATTATTGATACCTGCTTTTTCCACTTTCATGAGTATAAACTTCGTATTAACTGTGAGCTACGTTTTTCTTCGTATAACTGTAACTTATGTATATACGTAAACTTTGTAGGCATCGCCGCTCGCCGTCGATGAGCGCTGAAGGGTAATTACTCGTATTATGCTTCTCATTCGTTTCGTTTTAATTTGCAGCAAAATGATTTCAATCCTTTGTGAGATTAATGGTATGTTAGGCTACAATTATTTCGTTTAATGAAATTTATTAGTGAGTTATTTATTTTGCAGTATTATAATCCTGATACATGACGCGATAAAGACTAAATGAATTGGAAAAAAGCAATCAAGCATAGAACTTACGTTCACAAAAATACATTTAGTGGAATATTTGATGTCATAAAAGCTAATACATAATCCATTAATATTATTGCAAGGCACAGAATCCTACCTGCGTCGGCACTCAGTTGGCGTGTTATTGAAAACCAGACTCGATCCTTATGAAAAATTACTTTTTCGCGTCGTGCCGTACGTTCCTGGGCCCCTTTCGTTTCGTACGGTCGGATGCAAATACGAGATTCCTTTACTCGAACACAATGGACGTAATGCTGAGCTCCGCCACTGGAAAATGTTGAGATAAGTTATTTGTCTGTTAGCATTTTGCGAGTACATTATCATTTCGCAACGTAAATATAGAATGTAATCATTTGTCAACATGTTTCTTTTTATATTCGAGTTCCTTGTCGGAACGAGATATATCCGTCATCCAATTTGTGCTCATTGTCTGTCATATATAGCAACAATGACTCTAGTAATTTTATTTATTTGAAGTTTAGATTATTAAGGATACATACTACCATTTAGAATTAAGAAAGTAGGGCCAAACTTTTGAATCCTTGAATTATCATTATATACAAGTCTCGTCTTGATAACAACGGCCTTCATAACTTTCACAATTTTGATATTGCAATTTCTAAAATGTGGTTCTAAATTTTGACGGCCAGTGCACACACATACATAATGCAAGGAGCTTTGACACGTATGTAGTACACACTTTTTCGTGTTCGTATGTTGTACCCAACACATAAAAATCATTACTCAATTTAAGACCATGATTATACGAATAAAAGCAATAAGAATTAACATCAGGTAGTAGTAGTACAAGGCCAGTTAAAGCCGAGTCTCGTCGGTTGGTTAATGTGCTAAGGGGTACGAAACTTTCAGGTAAGCGTCTTCTTACGGAACGTGATCCGCCTACAGTATGCACAGGGCCTTACTTGTCGGTACACGCTTGTCCCGTTTACGAGATAGATAAAAAAATACTGTCACCATGAGTTACAAACTTTAAGGGTGATGAGAAGGCATGACGGACTACTTCCTAAACAAAATACACTTTTTTAACACGTTCCCGGAATCCAATAGAAACTATTCCGCGAAACTTAGACAAGTGAAGAAAAAGGGAGAGTGGGAATACGGAAGCATTATGTGAAGTTTACTTTAACAGGTTGACTTACAATGTACTTTAGACTTACTTTATTACATAAGAACAACCACATCCTTACTAATATTAGAAATGTGAATGTAAGTTTGTTTGTTACGCTTTCACGCAAAAACTACTGAACCGATCATCATGAAACTTTGTACATATTCTTGGAGGTATTAGAAGTAACATAGGATACTTTATATTAAAATTTAAAAAAAAATGTCTTCACTGCGAGCGAAGCCGCGTGTAAAAGCTATTTAATAATAACGACTGAAATAACATCGACGCAAAGGAATAAGACAGGTAGTTAAACACTAAATTTAAAAAAAAACGTGATTGTAACAAACATTAAAAAAAAAGATATGCCCAAAACAAATCAGAAAGATATAAAAAATGTGTAAAAATTCAAGATTTTTATATTAGGTGCGGGCCGCAGCTCCCTGTCATGGGACCGACAGAAGATGAAAATATAATAATAGAGGCGCATCAAACGTGATGTTATTAAGGGCTTCCGTGACCGGCCTCGCGATGGAGCGCACGCACCACGCGTGCACCGAATACCGACCCATTCACATGCAAAATCAACTCCTTACCAAAATTGCGACACAGGTAACTAAAGTAAAGTGTACCATAAATCCAACCATTCGAGCAACCGAGACATACCGACTACAGAATATATTTCTCACAAACTTGAATTATATCGACGACTACTTATTTAGTAACGAAACTGTAGAGAATGTTCTCGCTCCGTGAAAATCTTAGAACATAGAATTGATTCACTCCCCATTCAATTATCACTAAAAATCGAACTTTTATCTTCGCATCCTTTTGTCTTACAGTCGATTCCTCAATTGGCGTGCGGGGAGAAATCTTTTATTTGTTGTAGAAGAGAAGTAACGCCCGTCGGCGCCTAATCAAGGAGTTGGCGCGGACTTGCGGCGCTAACGAACAGGTGTACCTATAAATACTTTCCGGGGCGATTGCTGCAGGCTTTAATCAGCGCCACAGCACCACTTTACCGCTTTTCATTGACTCCCGACTGACCTGCCAGAGCGCCGATTGGAAACCCACGCTCCGGGGAAATACGGCCGAAAGAAAATTTACGCGCTATTTGGCCTCCTTCGACTTTTGTGTGAGTTAAAGAATAAATTCTAATTAATCCCCTAGGAAGGTTAAGCAAGAAAGTTTTTTATGGCGTTGTAATTATGTATTGATTTATGTAAATGTGACAGTGTTCATCAAATCATAAACCAAAATTGATGAACAGTACCAAATTTTACAAAGCTTGTATAACTTAATTAAGTTTTTTAGCAGCATCATTGATGGACTTACATAAAGTCTTATAAAAATAATAATCCAAGTTAGGGAACTTGATGGAAAGACGCAATTTAAATTACATCAATATGCGATATCGCTCATGTAATTTACAAAAAAAACTTCAAGTGCATCGCATTGCATGCGTAAGTTTGGAGTTTTTTGTGCGTTCTTCTCCATAAGCAGCTACATTTCCGACACACTGCACGGTAGAATAAATTTTTACTACGTGTCAATTTTAATTGTAGACGTTCAAAAGGGCCGCTTAATGGCCTAGTTGAAATAAATATTTTTGACTTTGACATGCGCAATGCAATTCGACCGGTACCGTACGTACTTGCAATTTTGCTAAGTAAAAATCGCTGATCGGTCTGACATATCGAATCGCGTCAATCTATCAAAACGGTCGCTAAATTATGAACGTTACAATAAAGTCATATACCTAAATAAAAGATAACAATTCGCTCATTAAGTATCTAAACATAAATAAGAGATTGACGCGACCATTCCGTGCACGTCGCGGGCGCACGCTTTGTGCCAAACTTCAGCTGTATCGAATTAAAAATGAATGCATGTGCGGTAGACGCAACTAGGGCTGAAAGTACTCGGAGACGGCTAAGTGCTTTCAGAATGTCATCTTAAGGGTTGCCGGTAATTATCCGTCTATTTTCAACTACTTAAGATATTTTCATTTCAAAGTATATAAGAAAATATTTAATATATAAACAAATTGGCAACAATTAGTGGATATTAAGTTACAGTATAGTTATAGTTTACCATTTTAAATGCTCTAAAAATTATTGGATGAGTAAAGTTCATTTTTATGTTCGTTTATGGATAAAATACCCATTATTACTCACACTGAAGTAAATCCATTTAATATATTTAAAGGTTAATTTTTCAGTTACTTTTTCGAGAAAGAAACCGCCTTGGATGTCTTACATGCCTCTGCAGCAGAGTGTGCCATCCCTAAGCATCGGAGTCATCAGAGTATTCCGCTAAAGTTACGTGCCTCGTACGACCTTTCAATGGGAAGTACACTCAGTTGCTTTTAATTGGATCCGCACCGCTTCTCACCATCTGTCCTACCACCTCAAAAATGAACAACTTTTATCAAACCGTTGCACCTAATTAAAATTTTCAATATGAATGACTCCTTGTTAAAAACATAATAACTATATTTAGTCCGTCAGTTAAATTATCAATAAATATTGGCCATGTATTTTTTGCTTTATCAAATCAATAGAAATAAAGATAAAGCGCCTCAAAGTTCAAGAGCTTGTGACATCACTTTTGAGTAAAACGTGACGCCACGCGAAATTTCATCTCACTGTATCGTGGTCATATTTTTTTTAAGTTATAAAATAAAAAAATCCTGACCACTATTTTGTATTAATCCAACAAAAAATATTTTTATTTATCATCTAGTTATTATAAGCAAGAGTCAATTTAACACTCGAAGAGATGCGACAACCGCACCCTGTCACTGTTGTTAGAATCAACGAACGTGTGAACTAAAATGAAATTGTAGAAAACACGGGCAAAGTTTTTTTCAGTGCACCTCGTGCTCAAGGCTGAGAAAAATCTTTTGAAACACATTAAAGCGTTAGCATATGGGTAGCCTATGTCCGGGAGTACGGAAGTCGGCAGTCCCAGAGGATAGTCTTTAGCCCGGGTATATGTTCTCTTGGGATATTTTTTAACTAACACGCGGGCGAAGCCGCTGGCAGAAGGTAGTAAAAATATATTTAAGTAAAGTAATTCATGATTTGTTTTCTTAACGACCTTTAAACACACTAAAACTGCTAGATCTACACAATATCGTTCCAAAATCACTCAAAAAACATACACGACTACCGAAACCACTATATCAGGTTTTCCGATCCCATAACCAGACAAACAGAAACAATATTCTATCTGTATGATAAATAAGTCCCTTTGCAACTGACCGCAATCTTTATAATAACCGAGGGCATGCCTATCTCCGGTAATGAATACAAATAAATCGGAAGGCGCATCGCAAACTCTTCCAGTAAATTAATATAAAGTTGTGCAATCCTACGTGCATTAGTATTCAGAGTCTACGCTCATATAATACGGAAACGAAAGATTTTAATGAAAGCCTGACATTGCATTCATTCTATAGAGCTGTTGATACGCCGTTATTTACTTAGAAATAAAAAGAGTTTATTTGCGCCCGGAACAAAAAAGAAGTGCGGCGTAGACAAAAAAAAAACTTAAATACAAATAATGTGTGTCACATCCGCGCAAAACGGTCATCGCTCAGAATAATGCTGGGACAATTTTAAATAATCATCTGTTAGAAAGTAACTGTCGCATCATTTTGTTTGGAAACATCAAAAAATTACTATAAAGTAGCTGTGCCCGCGGATTTGGTCCTGCTAACTGAATGCGTACCCTACCCTACGTACCTTTCTGCCTACCCTACCCTACGTACCTTTCTGCCTACCCTACTTACCTATCAACCATTTTTTTTTCTACGGTCATGATTCTTTCGCGCCGCCATTCAGAAAATGACTTCAAATGCACAACGCCATCTATCGAATATGGAGTTCAACTGTCCGAGTATCTGAATTGCGTGTGTTGTGATAATTTTACTTCTTGAACACTTTAAATTCATCTAACTTTTGATAGAATGAACCGAGATGAAACAAAAACTAAGTAATACTTCAAGTTACGCACAATTTTTATTTATAATATTTATCTACATTGATTTCGTACATTTCACGTGATGCGTGCACAAATAAACCGATAAACAGACAAAAAATCCAAAAATGCTGGAAACGGGTTCTGTTAATGTTCCTTTAATACCCTGGCTATTTTTTTTGGAAATATTTTCGATGTACAGAAACGACTTTTCTACAGATTTGTTATATGTATTGATTAGTTAATTTAGCTCTATAATAATTATTTTTATAAATCACTAACAATAATCTCCTCTTTCTTCCCAGGTTGCTTTACAAAATGTTTTTTTTTTTAATAATGTTTTCTAAAACGTACTTAACGTACCTACTATACACTTAAACGTTTTGGTATCACTTTTTAATATTATGGTGAAACCCATACCAAAATCCGTTTCATATTTTAGAAGAACAACTTGACAGAAACAAAACAGACTCGAAAATCGACCTTATTTCATTAAATTCAAATATTTTATTATATGTAAGGATGCACATCCTTACATTTAATAAAATATTTGAAATATATCAGATGAAAACCAAATACTACATACCCTCATAAAGTTAAATACCTGGGCGACCGTGCTGTGCTCGGGTCAAAATAGAAAAAAAACGATTTTTTCTAAAAATGAAAGCTAGCTAGATCGATTTATCGTCCCCGAAACCCCCTCTGCATACTAAATTTCATGAAAATCGTTGGAGCCGTTGCCGAGATTCAGATTATATATATATATACAAGAATTGCACATCAATGAAATAAAACTAAATAAACACGAGTAACAGAATGTCGCCGTAGACGCTGCGTAGCAACCGTTACGAAAACCCACATTGGTGTAGCATGCGTAGCGGGCGTAACAAGTTATTGTATTTTTTTAATATGTGTCATAAAATATTAAATATCGAAATCAAATCTTTGGATGTACGTTTAATATTGCAGTTTTTTTTTTTATAATCGTACATGGATATTAATACAACATATAGAAAAATAGCGCTCCTTATGTAACTTATTTTTAATTTAACATCTAGGAAACTCGTTACTAAATAATACTTGAGAATGGCTCGACAATTTGATTTTTTTTTGTTCGCCTCAATGCCGCGGTGGTTTTTGAAAAAGTGAAATTGTAAAAACCCAAAGAACAGGGCAACGTCTGACGGGTCAACTAGTAATCTAATATAATAGGGGGGTTTAAATTAAGTATCATTACCAAATCAGTAAGTAAGGTGGTATTACTCGCTCAATACAAGTATGTGTTGATGTTCGGTGGGACCGCGCAGTGGAGGCGCCGCGCAGCAGCTGTTTCTTTAAGTACTTCTCTCTGCTGCCGACCGCCCAGCCACGGCGGCGGCTTCACGCTCTCCTTCATTTTCCGGCGGTAGATTCTGGAAAAAACTCACCAAAAAAACTCTGGTGCTGTGAGCTGTACTCTATAAACATAATATACACTTTCACATTTTATTATATTATTAGGAAGTACAATTAGTAACATATATACCTGTAGTAGAATGTACTAGAATATAATAGAAAGAAAAGTAGGAGGATTTTAGTCAAGTATTCTTACTAAAACAGTTAAAGTGTCTTGGTATTCCCCACTCCGTATACCGACCGCCCACCACACCGCCCAGCCACGGCAGCGGCTTCACGCTCTCCTTTATAATCTGCCGGTTGATTCTGGAAAAATCTCACCGAGACAGCTTAGGTGAACTGAGCTGTCACTATTGTGTAAAAAATGTCACTGTAAAACTTTGATTAAGTTAGCTGTCACTATTGTGCAAAAATCCCGCCGAAAAAACATAGGTAAAGTGAACTGACATCCGAACTGCTGGTGTTATTCTGTAAAAAAAACACTGATAAAACACACGTGAATTGAGCTGTCATTCCAACTGCAGGAAATATTCTGTAAAATAACACTTGAAATTTAAATATGTAATTGAATGTGCAATCACATTTGCAAAAAAGAAACATAACACAAAAACTCTAATTGGCATCTACTAGATGTGAATCTTACTTTATGCACATTTACTATAAGCCTGTTCGCTATGCCTGCACTGCAACATCTTTTTATGCTGGGCTCTCGCAACGATGTGATCGTTGCGAGAGCCCAGCATAAAAAGATGTTGGGATATAAAATGATAGAACGTCATGTTTACGTTGGAAATGGCATGCAAATATTAATAAAGAATACAAATCGCAATACTTAATAGAATGTCAAATTAAGTAATAGTAAAAAATATAAATAAATGTCGTGCAAATGTCAATAAAATAATAAAAGTCAAAATTATACTTCTAGAATGTCAGACTAAAATAATAAAAAAGTTATAGATAAAATAATAAGTCAATTCAAAATCACCATAATAGAATGTCAACGCAAAATTATTAAAAAATGTCAACATATTTAATGTGTAAAATGCAAATGTCGTCAAAAATCGTGCAGATTTCAATAAATAATACAAATCAAGGATGTGATTATAGAATGTCAGAATAAACTAAAAAAAAAAAGTAAAGATATTAAAACAATAAGTGAAAACAAAATAATCATTCCAGAATGTCAAAATAAAATTATTATAAATGTCAGGATATTACAATATGAAATCTGTAAGATTATTAAAAAATAATCATCAAAACTCATTGAAATTATAGTACACTTTATCTGCTAGAAACTAGACAATGATAATTTGTTTGCCAAACCTGCGTTTACATACAAATCAAGCATGATAGATCTTAAATATAGGTAAAATTCCGTACGTTTTCTTTTAAGAAACAAATAATGAATTCAATAGACTAAAGACTGGTTCGTTAAGATTCAATATTAAATTTTATAAGAATAACAATACCATATAAACAATAATATAAACATTTAAGCATGAATTACGTGGGCTACAACCGGAGGATCCAAAAAAAAAGCAAAAGTTATTTAATAAAATTTAATTATACTAAAAGTTACAAGTTAATTATTTCTAAGAGGTTTACAATGTTCGAAGTGTGAATCAATTATGAATTTGGGTCCGCGTTTCCGTTATTGCGAAGCCGCTGTTGTCGTCATCGCGCGGCACGTTTCTGCTGACGCTGCACTGCGTGGTCGAGCCGTGTGCAGTGTTGATTTGGGTCAATGCTGTCTCGGCGATCCTTATAGATTAGCACCGCGTAACACCTCCCCCCGAAGAGCAGCCACCACCGATGATTTTCGTAGTAAATTGAGGTGGGGGTTGGTTGCAGCTTATCCTCTCTTTAGGTTCGGGAAGAGCGTAAATTCTTTCTGGACACCTTGGGTGACATTGTGGTTCCTCGTCTGGAGTCTTCTTAGATTTTGACCAGTACCGTCGGTAGATAAAGTAACCCATGAGTGCACATGCACCGGTTAGTGCTATGTACATTGGAATCGTGGTGTGGTAGATTCCGTAGTCATTCTTAGCTGGAATATGTGGCTGTTGTTGCATTATCTTCATATTGGCTGCATGTAGGTGGTCCAAGTTTATTGAGTTCAATTTTAGTGTCGGGACTGGAAGCTGATTATCTATGTCTTCTAGAGGTAGGTCCATAATCTTCATATAATAACCTTGTTCGTAATCGGCATAGTAACAATTACTATAATCATAGTCGTAGTCTAAGTTGTTAAAATTAATCTCGCGTGTCCTGAAATAGTTGTTCGGAGGTGGATTACCATACTGTCTCCAATCGCGACTTGAGGGTGGCAAGGTTTTGGGCACAAAAGGACTAACGCCGCTCATTGGCTTAGGTGCGTTATTATAACTTGATTGTGGTTGCGGTTGAGGTCTAGGAGGCATTCTAAAGACGTTACTTTGCGGGTGATAAAATGGCAAGGGGGCGCGCATCATTTGTTGTGTACGGGTTAAGCCACGGGGTTGCTGTTGCATAGGCATGCTGGGCCTCCATCCTTGAGCATAAGGCTGCATTGACTGCTGTCGCTGCGGGCCAGGCGTATTGAACGCAAATTGTTTTGATGGTCCAGGCATGACAGGAACGTTAACAGGGTTTACTTTGGGGGTGAAATTGTTCAAAGGTAAATGATGATTCGGTTGTGGTTGAGCCCAGTCCTTTCTACTGGGTCCTCCCTCATTGCGGTGTTGCAGGTAAAGCGTGTTTAGTTCGTCTTGCACGTATTCCAATGCCTTTTCCATGGACTCGGGACGCATGCAACGTATTCTAGAGCCTAGGGGGTCTTTAAGACCCCTCAGATAAGCTTGGAGGGTTAACTTTTTATATAGCATTCGTTTAGCCTCAATAGTGGTGTTAACTGTCTCGTGAAGCGAGATATAAGTCATTATGGTGCTAAATAAGTTTTGGCACCTTTCATAGAATTCTTGAGGGCTACTGGAACCCTGGGTTTGCAAGGATAAGTCGCTGTATAAAGCGGTCTCATCTCGATGGTCAGCAAAGTTATTGATCAGGGCGGATCGAATACCCTGCCAGGTATCCGGGATACCATTGGAATTAATATGCCTAGCAGCGGGTCCCGTAACCTTATTTAAAATTCCGTTAATGAGGGCTAAATTCGTTAGTTCATAACCTTTTGCGGTTTTAAAATAAGTAACTACCAACTGGTCACATATACTAATGAAACGGGTTAGTACGTGCGGGTTCCCGTCGAACTCCGGCACTAATCTCAGGGATTTATAAATCGTGTCTACGTCGTCGCTCGACATCGCGCCTAAATTCCTGTTCTCGTCTATAGCCGCGAGCCTACTCCTGCTTCGGTCACTATTATCTAACCTATCAGATCGATATTCCGTTGGATGGAAAATCTTGAACGCTAAAAACTTACACACATACAGAAATTATAAGTAAAAAATAATATCATGAACATAGATTGGACAGGATATAAGAATATAGTAAGGATTAAACTTAGGGCTTGTGATATTCAAGGATACTTAAGGGTAAGATAGGCAAGGACTTGAAAGATTCAAGGACTTACAGCATTGCTTCTTCTTGACGAATCGAGAGTCGGATTCTCCTCTGGACTGCAGCTCCCGTAGGTTCGGATACCCGTAGACTAATCGTTCGATACGACACTGACTCTACTTTACTGGTATCCTACCGACTGCGCCAATTACGTGGGCTACAACCGGAGGATCCAAAAAAAAAGCAAAAGTTATTTAATAAAATTTAATTATACTAAAAGTTACAAGTTAATTATTTCTAAGAGGTTTACAATGTTCGAAGTGTGAATCAATTATGAATTTGGGTCCGCGTTTCCGTTATTGCGAAGCCGCTGTTGTCGTCATCGCGCGGCACGTTTCTGCTGACGCTGCACTGCGTGGTCGAGCCGTGTGCAGTGTTGATTTGGGTCAATGCTGTCTCGGCGATCCTTATAGATTAGCACCGCGTAACACATGTCAAAAGGAGTCTGTCAAAAAGTCATTTATACTATAATAACACTTGTCTGTTAATAAATTTCGAATCTCATTTTTAAATTGGTTTGTTGTCATAGCTTTATATGACTGTGGTATTTTGTTGTATATTTTCGGGGCCATACAAAAAATCTTTTCCACATGAGGGCAGTTTTTGCCAAGTGCAAACAAAGATGGCTATTGTCACGTCTGTTGCGCGGAAAAGTGTCCGTACTCATGGAAAGTGTTGGGCTTTAGACTTTACAAACGATGCAACTTCACAAATATATAAAGCCGGCAAAGTCAATAATTTGTGTTTTTTAAACGATGGTCTGCAGCTTTCTTTCGATTGTAACTTAAATATATATATATAGCCCGAAACACCTCTTTTGAGCTTTAAACGCTATTTCACTGACCGTAGAGTTAACCCAAAATATTATACCATAGCGCAGAAGTGATGACACCAATCCATGATAGGCCGTCAACAAAGCATCTGGGTTAACTTCTGAAGACAGTTTGTACATGGCATACGCGGACCAGCTCAGTTTTTTGCTTATATGTTACATATGCGCTTTCCAGTTCAATTTTGCGTCTATAATTACACCAAGAAATTTTGTGTCGTCGACTTTATTTAATACTGTGACATTGTAAAGTGCTTTAATGTCAATATCAGCATGTACCCGTTAATTAAAATGCACTATCTTCGTCTTATCTAAATTAATCTTAAGATTATTCCTATCTAACCGTGCTTTTATTGACGTCAAAGTCTCATTAATGTCATATTCATAAACGCTCTTATTTTTACGTGTCATAGTCACTGTGCGAATAGGGCCATGGGGTAGTCAATGGCATCAGGCAGGTCATAAATATATAGGATAAATAATAGTGCCCCAAGCACGCTCCCTTGTGGGACACCGTAAATAGGCATTCGTTCGCCAGTTACGTAAATTTACTCTCGTTTTGTTTTAATATTTATTTTTGTTATTTCTGTGTACTGTTTTTTGTTAATTAGGTAAGACTCTATAAGGTTAATTACATTTCCTCTTATGCCGTATGCCTCTAGTTTCTGCAGTAGAACGTAAATAGCGCATACTGAGATTCTAAAGTCCATCTTTATCATTACCTTATGCAAGAAGTCATAAATAGCCATATTGGTTGTCTTGTTTTTCCTAAATCTCTTTTGCTCATCGATTAAAATGTGTTTCGTCTCAAATGTGAATCTTGACGTTTTGCAATATTGACTGAATTATTTCCTGAAAATGAAATGGTTTGAATTTTGTCTACGAAAAAGTCTTTAAATGCGTTTGCTATTTCTTGAGGGTCGTTTAATACTTTATAATCTAAATTGATCTGTCTAATGGATTCCTTAGGGAAACACGGTTTTGATTTGTTTATTGTATTCCAGGTAGATTTTAACTTATTGGTAGAAGTTTTAATAGAATAATTGTTTTGGGCACATCTAGTAAATATCATAACTTTTTTAAACATATTTTTGCTGGTCCTATTTTGTAAACAACACTGAGAAAACTTGAAGATAGCTTTTATTCCTACTTCTGTTCTATTAAAAATCTCACGGAGCAAATGTTTTGGTGCTTTCCTACCCCTTCTGGTACTACCTATTCTGTAAAAAATGCACTGAGAAAACTTAGGTGAAGTGAGCTGTCATTCCAACTGCTGGTGATATTTTTTTTAAATCGGAGCAGTCAATCCATTCTATCAAGGAATGATAGTTTACTTCAAGCTCATGCCACTTAAATTGCCACGGTGAGATGTTCATAGAATATACCGGCTGCTGATACTCGGGATTGACAGTTCACTTCAACCTCACTCCATCTAAGTTTTCACGGTGAGATATTTACAGAATAGTGCCACTGCTCTGCATTCTATTTCATTGCACATCTCTTGTGATGTCTTGCACAAACGAGTACTCCGTCTTTAATTGGCAGTTAGCGTATCATAAAGTTAGTTCAGAATATTGACTTATTCAAGCTTCCATTTCTCTACTGATTGTTACTTCTATTCAAAATAAAAACTTTTTTACAAAAAAATAAAACCGAATCCCAAATAAAAACACTACAAAGTGAAAACTTAATTTAATTTCGGAAGTCGGTGTTCCTGTTTTTGTTTCTTAATTTTTTGATGCCGTCTTTCGAAATTCAAGTTATTTTTCACTTTGTAGTGTTTTTATTTGGAAGTCGGTTGTATTTTTTTATTTTTTAGTTGTACATAATGGGTAAGTTCTATAGTAAGGTACCTATTATGCCAGAACAGTTTCCCATAATAACATGAAACTTGAACAAAACCTGTGGAATGAGAGTGTACTAGGGTGAACTGTACACTTCTGCGTACCCCTTTAAAGCGTACCAGCGTGATGTTATGTTATGAAATGGTGTAAACATTATACAGACATGCGATTACAGCTATCCCGAGAGATTTGCCGTCATTCATTGAAGAGTTATGTTGTATATCTCCGAAGACCTTCATCAGATCTTTACTATCTTTAAACGGGACCCACGAGAAACACCAGTTTTCAAATAAAACAAGAATCATCAAAATTGGTTCACCTATTAAAAATTCCGAGGTAACAAATAAAAAAACAGTCGATTTGAGAACCTCATTTTTGAAATGAAAATTGTAACAAATTGCAGCTTTATCGCATATAAAGCTTTCTTCTATGACAACCATTAAAATGATAAATTAAAGATGTTATTAATTGATATAATTGAATACCTTTTAAAAGTTTAAAAACCCGGTACAACTTCTATCAGTTTGTGTTTTTATCGTCCAAGAAAAATGTTTAAAAGTCAACAACTTTACTTGATAGGAAAAGTTAATTAAATAAAAAGCGTTTATTGAAAAACAAAGAAACGTGGAACCGTTGTTGGCACAGTTTAAGAACCGGACAGAAACGCGATTGTAAGGTGGAGTAGAGAGGTAGAGACAGCTTCGAAATGACTTTAAATAAATTAGAAGTAAATTTAATTAGATGGACCTATATTTATTCAACTGTGGGTATTTTATTTCTTTATCAAAATCATGTTTATTTTTCTTCCACAAATAACACTTATTAACTAAAAACTCAAAAACGTAAAAATTATTTGCGGGGTACTGCTGCCTGATTAAGCCGTTACCGCCGTGTATTTCAGGACACCAGAGACAACCCCCACAGGATAAAATTATAATTATACATATCATCAAATCATTAGTATTACCTATAGATAGATAACTCTTAGCAAAAAATTAATTATTATGTTTCAAGTTCAAACACTTAATTGGAAGGTTAAATTTTTTTATTATGTGAAGTGCAGTCAAGAGTGTGTATCTATATGTGAGTTTGTGTGTGTGTTTGTGTGTGGTGTTGAGAGGGTGAGAAGTTTTATGAGTGGATTCAAAAAGTATGGATTGGTAAGATACTTTATTTAATTCCTATTACGTTTTTATGACGAGTGTTATACATACACATAACATCACTCCTGTTTTCCCCGAATAGTTATGTAGAGGCAACTATAGTATACCCCTATTTCGCCAGTTATGTCCCATGCAAAATGGGGTGAGCCTATTGCCATTATCCTAGCAAAATTTCAGACTCCGGACTGCTACGAAGAAATACCAAATGGAAAAACGCACCTAGGATATAATCGAACCTAGGAACTCATGATCAGCTACCACTAGACCAACAAGGCATTAATTTCGTTATCAATATAATTATTTTTAAGCTCCGATGGAAAAAGAGGGGTGTTATAAGTTTGACGTTTGTACCTTTTTGTTTGTGTATCTGTCTGTGGCATCATAGCTCCTAAACGGATGAAACTATTTTTTTTAAAGGTGACTGTATTAGTTTTCTCAGCTATATTTGATGAAAATCGGTTCAATCGTTATGTTGCATAAAATTAAAAAGTGACGGGTTTTTTTTTTAATTTTTTCTTAATACTAGTCTCATATAGGATATTGGCCTCCTCCAATAGTCGACACATCGACCGGTATTGTGCATCTTGTATTCAGTGAATTCAGTATTAGTTTGCGGTATAATAGGGAAGTAGTTTCTTAACTCAATAAGGCTGATCGGGTTTTATTAAAAGTTCAGCTTTCTAAATCGTGTCAGTCATACTTGTCTAACAGATCCTTCCCAAAGCCCGATGAGTCATATTTACACCCGTGTACTGTATGTAAGTTTAAGCTGAGGAACCCGTTATGTGCGTGCCAAACGCGCTCGACGAGGGTTTTAGCAATTGCTCGGGGATCCATAAACATACAGTACGTAGATTATGAGTACGGATAGATATTGAAACTGTTGTTCCTCCGTTGTAATAGTACTTAGGTAAGTAATGTAATATAAGAATAAAATCTTAATTTTATTTTACAGTTTTAGGAAAACTTACAGCTAAACAATTTAACACAAATGAGAGTAGTACAAATAAGGCCGATTAAAGGTTTTCAAAGATAGAAGAGAGCTTATAAACAAAAAAATGAGAAGGTAGACAGTGTTTTAAGTCAAAACAGTAACATAATTAAAAAAAAAAACGAGTATACAACTGAATTGAGAACCTCCTCCTTTTTGAAGTCGAAGTGTTAGAGACTCAAACAGCGTGCATTTTAGTTAATTAGTTTACGTTATCAAAAAAGAGTCCTTTTCAATTTTGATATGCTAGTATTGAAAACATCGATTTCGACGCCACTGCAGATCGCATTCTAAGTATGACTCGATCTTATTAAATATGAATTTCGTCTGTAATTCGTTCCTACCACAGCAGTATGCAATAGTCACGGATTGTGCCGAAAAGTATTATAGAAGGAATAGTCCAATTTTGCTCAGCGATTCGGGCAGCTCGGTTGAACTATTAGCTATTCTAAACAAAAATGCCAAGTCTGCAATTCTTCTATTTTCAGAAATAGGAAAATATTAAATATGTATGTATTTTAGATAATGTATGTATTGTGTTTATGCATTATGTGCTGTAGACATATTTGTGTAGTTTAGTTAGTAAGAATTCAAATGTTTTTTAGTATTTGTTTTGCGCTTTTGTTAACTGTCCTAATTTTGTAAATCTCTCTTTAGCACTGAGGTTTGCTGGCCTGGGTTTAGCTCGCCTTTGTACATAAGTTTTCCTTTTGTATTTGAAATGATTATTTTGTGTAGGTACAATAAAGAATATAAATATGAATAGGAAGTAGACGGAACCTTTTGCAGCGAAGGAGATAAGTGGGAGGATAAGTTTTAGACCGGAATTGAATATACCTCAAAAAATTTCTCTGTATGCTTTCCAATCGATTGATGTATATGTTGTTATTGGGATTCCAGACTTGAGAGGCATATTCGAGATGTCTGCGAACAAAAGGACATTAGAGAATTTTAATGGTTTTGATGCTCCTGAACTCAGATGAGACTCTCAAAATTAACCGTAGTGATTTTGATGCTTTATTAATGATTTGATCGTCGTGTTGAAAAAATAATAATTTTGAATCAAATACAACTCCCAAGTCTTTGACTGTGCTAACTCTAGCTAGGGATTTTCTAAAAGTTTATAGTCAAATGTGATAGGTATGGACTTTCTACTGAAGGAGCATACGTAACACTTGGAGACGTTTAAATGAAGCTTATTAGTGATGCAGTAGTACTGAATCGTATCTAGATCCTCCTGCAATGACAGAGCGTCTCATAAGGAGAATATCTTTGTCATAATTTTCGTGTCATTCGCATAAAAAGTAGTTTAGAGTGAAGGAAGCAAGAATCAATATCATTGACGAATAAATTGAATAAGAGGGGCCCTAATAAAGATCCTTGAGGAACAACAGATGGGATACGCATTAATCTTGAAGTGTGTTGAATGGGTATACCCATTCAACACAAAAGTCTGAAAACTGTCCTCCACATACGACTTAAACCAACGAAAAAGATGACAACTAATGCCCATCGATAGAAGTTTACGCATGAGAACGTCGTGATCAATTCTGTCGAAACTTTTGGCATAGTCTGTGTATATGACGTCAATTTGGGACCGATCATACATAGCCTCTGACAAGAAGTCACTACAGAGAACAAGGTTTGTAGTTGTTGACCGACCATCCAAGAATCCGTGCTGGTGTTCGCTGAAACTGAGTCTGTGAGCAGAATAAATTTGCCTGAACACATTTTTTTTTTAATTTGGATATCGTTCTATAGTTGTCGTAGCAGTTTCTTGGGCCCCTTTTGTGAATGGAGTTATATAAGCCAACTTCCATATAGCAGCCATAAACCCGGTATTCAGAGATCGTCGTTGGCGTGAAATTTGGATTTTTCTTTAATAATTTTTATTTACGGACTTTTATACAAGAATTTTTATAATAGACCAGGGGTATTAGGACTGGTAAACATTTTTTTTCTCCTCTATCCCATGGTGTGGGGTATCGTTGCATAGGCCATTAAAAATATTAAGGGTCTGTTAAAACCATTTTTCGATTCAGATAACTTTTTGCGTAAAATTAAGCATTAAATTGCTAATTTATGTTAGACTAGCTTTCTGCCCGCAGCTTCGCCTGCGTGGACTACACGATTTTGGCAGTTTCATTTTTTGCAGTTCTGGCGGGATATTGCAAATTAATATCCAAACATAGCTTTCCGCCCGCGTCATTATTCGCGTAGACTACAAAATTTGCTCGACTTCATTATTTTATTGAATTACATAAATTACATGTAAATTAATATAAAAGCATAAACTGAACTGCCGTCGTGTTCTAATAGCTAGAGCATTGGACTTTCATTCTGGAGGTCTTGTGAGATCGATTGCCGAGGGAAGGTACAAATAGTGAAAGACCACTTTGCTTGCAATTTCTGGATCCTACTACCGACACGATAGAAAATTAAGACAGTTTGGCGCAAAAGTTATCACCCGATGTTCATTGGCTGTATTGTTTTTAATAAATGTAATACTTTGGATCTGCTTTTGGATAATGTTTTTGTATACCACATTGGTGTTTTTTCTGTCTGGTGCTAAAATGGCCAGGGTGCTAGTACTGACTCTGTAACAGGCAACGTAGAATTGCCCGTGTGAGATTCAATCTTTCCTTAAATCTATGCCTGCCAACCATAATGACTGACCCTGAGATTTATTTATGATCATTGCAAAGCAGACATTAAGGGGGCATTGTAATCGTTGAAACTCAATGACAAAGTCAGAGGGTATCAGTGGTATTCGAGGCATGAAAACTTGTTACCCCCGAGCACATATAGTAGGTAATCATTCATTTTAACTTAAGCACCCCTTTTTACCCGTTTAAAGGATGAAATTTAAAAAAAGGCTTAAGTACGTTTTTCTTTAATTGTACTGTAGTGCAGTAATAGTAAATTTTAGGTAATTATGATAATAAATAATTTATTTTTCTTACAAACTTTAACACATCGTTAGGGGTTGAAATTCAAAAAACCTTATACATGAGTTTCTTTAATTATATTAAAGTGCAGAAATAATAAGTTTCATGTAATTTTTATGAAAAACAATTTTTTTGTAAACTTTAACACCCCTTTTTATACCTTTAAGGGATGAAATTCAAAAAATTCTTAAACACTTGTTACTTTAATTTTATTGAAGAGCAGAAATACTAAATTTCAAATAATTTTGATAATAAACGATTTATTTTTGTTATAAACTTTCACATCCTTTTTTACCCCTTTAGGGGATGGAATTCAAAAAGTAAGTTTTTAAAAATTAGTAGAAACACTAAATTTCAAGTAATTTTGATAATAAATCATTTATTTTTCTTACAAACTTTAACACCCTTTTTTACCCCTTTAAGGGATGAAATTCAAAAAATCTTTAAACATGTGTTTCTTTAATTGTATTGAAGAGCAGAAATACTAAATTTCAAGTAATTTTGATAATAAATAATTTATTTTTCTTACAAACTTTAACACCCTTTTTTACCCCTTTAAGGGATGAAATTAAAAAAATCCTTGGAGACGTATTTTTTAATTTATATTTAGAAGCTAAATGCCATATTTCATTCATTTCAAATCAAAAATCACAGAGTTTCATACAAAGTTTCATCCCCTATATAACTCCCTAGGGGTTGAATTTCGTAAAATCCTTCCTTATTCCTTGTCTACATTATAAAGAGAACTTCTGTGCAAAATTTCAGCTTTCTAGGTCCAAGGGTTTGGGCTGGGCGTTGATGAGTCAGTCAGTCAGTCAGTCAGGACTTGTCTTTTTATTTATATATATAAGATTCAAATGCCTCCCCCTGCCAGCGAAATGGTTGCTTTTGGCTATGTGAAAAAAAATATGGCAGTAGTATATATAACAAAATTAAAAGGAAAACTATCACAGGTAAGTAGGCTTTACAAGTTTACGAGTTATAGTCGACCAACTTATAAAATATACTTGGAATAGTAAATTTTATTTTTAGTTGTGTAAAACAGATAGTAAATATAATCTTATGAACCATGTTAAAATATACTGTACTAAAATCATAACATCCTTAATAATAATGATTTCTAAATTAATAATGTTTGAGCTCGAATAACGCATTGGAGTAGGCGGAGTCGTTGGCAGTATCGGTCTGTACGGCGTATGCGCGCGGGGGAGTCTATTTTGTGTTAGTGCAGAAGTATTTGTGATGTTTTGTAATCTAACAAACTAGATTCGATTGCCAAGCAAATTCCGCTACCCGATCATAGATGGCGGTATTCTCAGTGGTCGCAATTATAAACTTAATTTGCGATGGCCGTAAGGTCGACATTCGTGTTATACACAACGAAGGTCACATCAGTGCAGTATAACACATTGCATTTTTAATTAGTTTATCAATATCGATAGATACCAGATTACTTAATTAGAAAAATAAGATTTGTTTTTTTTTTAATTTGAAGACTATATGTATTATAAATAGAACAATTATGTACTAATTTAATTATGTTTATTGAGGCGTGCGGCCCTCTTTATAATATAATCTTATGGAAATAATAAATGACTTATTTTCTATTGTCGATAAACATCAATAAAGTCAATATCCGAGCTGACTACATCACTAATTGAGTACCGAAGAACTTTCGAGAACGAAATAGTGAATACATTCAAAAATTTTCAAATTCCGTAAGAGAATAAAACAAAGAGCGAGCGTGCGTGCGAGGATCCAGGAACGAACCATACTATTCCCCGTGTAGTATATAATAGTAGTCTATGTCCCCGTGGCTCTAACGCGCACTCGTATCAGTTTCTTTCGCAATTGACGTCCTTCATATAGATTATTTATTGCAGTTTATTTACGTTGGTTGTTTTTTCCCATCATTGAATTATTTGATTTTTGTTTTTGGTAGTTGGGTAGGAGATTTTATTTGGCGATTTTAACGAAGTCTATCTCCGTAACGGCAATGCTGCAGTATTTAAATTATTAAGTGACGCTGGTTATAAATCTTTATTACAAACGCTTGCCTCTACCCGCAGTGGTACTCAAATAAGTAACATTTTTTAACTTCATTTGTGAAGTTGGATTTATAACTCCATCTTCAGTTACCATCGTCCTATGTGGGCCTGTTTTTAGACGTTGTGAGCCGCTGAAACGGTTTAAATGTTCATGTAACAACTAAAAACCCCCTTCTTAGTCCGCATTACAAAAGCAACTACGGAACCCTATTACTGCGCGTGACCCGACACGCACTTGGCCGGTTTTTTTACTACAGTGTTAATTATTTTATTTTACTACTTATGAATTGATTGTCTTCTATAATCTGGATACCTCAATTTTCATTTCTTATTTAATCGGCTGCATAATCAAGCTTCGTTGTTTTGTTGGAAAAAAATAAATATGAATGAATATTAAAGATGAAAACATTTTAAAGTTTCTACCTTGCCCTTATAATCATTTTAAAGATTCACCAACCTGCATTGGGCCCGCGTGGTGGATTACGGCCCAATCCCTCTCACAGAGAAAAGGTCAAAGTCCCAGCAGTAGGAACATTAAAAAGGCTGATGATGATGATGAAAGATTCACTGTTGTAGCGTTGTAGCTAGTTCCTTGAACCTTACAGAAATCGACGACACTTGAAAGCAAGCTCCGCATCTCATCAACTACAGCAAAGAGCTTCCAATAAACTTCAATATCTACAGTCAAATAAAGGTAGAATATGAAAAGTGTTTGCAACTACCAAATCCAGCTTTTCATAAAAACGCCAAGAACAGCATCCCGACAAAAAACGCCGACACTGAGGTTTTGTTTCGTAAGTACGATACAATAACAAGTGGTAGGGTAGTTGGTGTGCCTTCAAATCTCCCCTCCCCCCTTCCCTCGATACTCTGGCCTCATTAAACCCCGCTATTTGTTTAGGACCACCGCTCAAACACGCCGTCACTCCGCCAGGACTAACAGATTTTACGATTTAAAATATTTAGGTAGCAATTTTACCTTGGTGCGTTTATGACAACAAACATCCCAGTTTGTATTTGAAATTGAAGATAGGCGTAAATGAAATCCCAGCAGCTGTTGTATGTTTTTGTGAACGGACCGCGCCATCAGCGTCATACATTTTTGTTGTTACTGGTTCTGGTAAAATGAATGCAGCTTCATATTTGTTTTTAGTATTTACAAGGCATTGTTTTCATCGTAAACCTGAAATATTCTGAATTCGACACCGTTGTATCGTTATTGACGTGAAAACGACTTTTCTTTGCAGCTCCTAGAACCGGAAAACCGAACAGACTTTCGAAATGGGTGAAAAGGCTGTACTCCTTAATTTATTTAGCTTTGTATTTTTGTGTCTTGAAAACATATGGTATGGCATTAAGTCCTATTTTAGGGTTCCGTTCCTCAAAAGAAAATAAAAGGAACCCTTTTAGGATCACTTCGTTGTATATCTGTGTGTCAAGACCTTTTTCTCAGGCACATATTATGAAGCTATCAGGTTGAAATTAGTTAGTATTATGTACTTATGTCTGCAATCACTTGGAACATTTAAATCAACGCAGTCAAAGAATACGTCCATTTAATTCGCATATTTCACTAATTGGGAGGGCATCAAAATCTATATGATGCTTCCTGTTGGCAATAACCAATATTGTTATAGCACAAGTAAAGAAAAATATCCAAAAACTATAAATTGGTAGCAACATCAAAAAATAATCTAGTAAACTGATCGCTACATAAGTATGAGAGCAACACTTTTCCAACGGCAAAGTTGTTATTGTCACTCAATCAAGTTTATTTTTTCGTTAGAGCAATGTTCGGTGCTTTCATTGCTTATGAACTTTAGAAATGTTGCCTAATTATTTTGGTGAATGTAGCTGTTTGTACGGAACCCTATTTAAATTCATATATTCTTTATTGTTGACAAAACATACATATACAAAAACGACACGCACTTGGCTGGTTTCTTTTTCCTTTAACATTAGGTAGGTCGTCTTAAGTTCGTCATATTAAATATACAATGCAATGCCTAGTTTAACCGGACACGCATCCAAAAAACCAAACTATACCCGAAGTTCAACTTCTTACCAAGAGTAAGTCAAGAGTGGGCTCGCTTCGTTCGCTGTTTCGTAAGAGCGCTCGCTTCGCTCGCTAGTCACGTTAAGCGTGCTCCGCTCGTACGTCTAAGTAAGTTAGCCGTACGTTGTCATGGTTGTAACTTAACCCGCCTTATCGACTAAGGTCTAAGGGCCTTATCGGAGCTCCCAATTCATTTGCTTGGTTAGAGCTCGGTGGCAATAGCACCAATTAAAACCTCACTGTACATGTCTCCTTAATTAGTCTTGTACAGTGCTACGGTGACCAAATATTTTCCCGAAAATTCACCGCGCGGTTTCGGCTTTTTATCTGTACAGTCTTTTAGAAAGTTCCTAAGCTAAGATTGGACGGAGTTCGCTTCATCAGTGAATTCGCGAAGGGCAACTGAAACACAACACCAAGAAGATCTTAGCTGCTGGTGTAGGCATATTTTCAGCAATAGCCATTGAGATATCTATAAATTATCAGTAATTATTTCATATGTATTAAAGCCACTTCTTTCCTTATCCCGTAAACATACACTAACCCTACTACCTATTTACATTGCTACACTGTTACATGTATAACATAATCATAACAATATCACGACATATCCACTGCACGGCGACGTAACCCGACATAGACCGACATACCAGCACATGCTCGTCGGAACGTACCGATTCAAGCCAGATGTCACTTCACAATACCAATGCACGTTGACATAGTAAATTTTCATTGCAAATTCTGTCATCGTGCGACATACACGGAGGCTCCACAAACAGTTGACTTACAAATGTCAAACTTAAACGAACCGAAATAGACCCCGAGTCTCAAGTTAAGCCACGTTTCGTGAAAATATTTTCAGTTATGTAATCGTACGATGTTAACTCATATTACCTACATTGTAACGAAATTATCTAAGATTTTATTTATTTATTAAAAACTTCATGCCAAGTACATAGGCAGACTTAATGCCTGAGGCAACCAACCTCTACCAGTCAACCAAGGGTGGTGGAGAGATAACATGGCAGGTGAATAAAAATTGAAATAATTATTGAAGTAAAATTGAATAAAAATATATATATTGTAACTAAAATAAACATACATATATATTTACCATAATAAATTAATAGAAAGGTGATTGAGACGACTCTGCTAATGGTGTAGAAAATAATGTCGCAATTTCCGCTTCAATGTATATTGACTGGTGGCCGTCCTGATATCGAGAGGAAGCGCATTCCAGAGAAGAATTGACTGAATATGAAAGGAAGACATTCATTCTTCAAATCAGAAGTATGAGAATGACAAATCAAGAGAAGACTAATTGTTAGACGAACGCAGATTCCTAGCGTTTGAAGTACACAGATATTGAAAGTGAGGGATAAGATAAGAAGGAAGGGTGGGAGAGTTGAGTAGAGAGAAGAGCGTGGTCAAAACGCGATAACATCGCCTCTGCCGAATCGGCATCCATTTGAGATGAGATCTACAGCTCGACACATGGTCATATTTCCTCAGGTTGAATATGAACCGGATGCAGTTGTTTAGGAGCCTATCAAGCTTATCCATTACTACCGCGTTCAGGTCAAAGTAGCACAAGTCACCATAGTCGATAATAGGAAAGATTAATGTCTGCACAAGCATAGACTTTATTTTATTTCTACACTACAATCTTCTTATTTTTTTTCTAGTACCTTCTCAATTCTGGTTCATTTATTTATTTATTTAAACTTCATGTACAATAGTGGTACATAGGCGGACTTAATGCCACAAGGCATTCTCTACCAGTCAACCATTGGGTTAAAAAGGACAACTTTGTGAAATGGGTACAAAAATATTAGTAATACGCATATACAAATAAATTAATACATAAATATCATCTAGGTTGATCGATTGTGCTTCTGCGCTACGAATAGCTAGTTCGATCTCCGATTACTATTTATGATCGATCGCCTATTATTATGGGTCCTATTATTTTTGCATGTGATTCCAATCACCATGTAGTTAAAATCCTAGTGCAAAACAACGCATTGTCAAGAATAGAATGAAATATTTTAGAAAATAAATCCGTTTTTTTTTGTGAATCAGGGCCTAGCACGCACTGAATGTGTATTCCAGTTGCGACTCGCGACGGTAACGAACCACGCACTTCTCCGCAGCTCGATCGCTCAGTCATGCACAACAGAAAAAGTATGGAAATAAAGAGCTCCACTACTGAATGTCGATTGTAAAGTTGCTGTAGGCCGTAGTGTTATCAGACTAGTACACAGAAATAAAAATCTGAGCAAATGAGAACATTTTGCATTAGATAATTGTACTCTTCTCAGTTTTGTTCTACTGGGCTACTTACTAAAATAATAGAAAGTTTAGATAGAAGAATTGGTAAAGTAAAGAAAAGAAAAGCTTAAGCTTTGTAAAGAAACTTACTTTTTGTTGATTAAAATCCAAGCTTGTTGAAACCAAGAATCTCACGTCGTATACATATCACGCTTATATCCGCCAAATGGGTAGGTAAAAAACCGTGATAAAGCCTACAACACAGTGGCAATTACGCCTATAACCGTGCATAAATCTATTACTGCTACTGAAAAATATTCTTTACGAGTAGTTTAATGTATTTAAATCTTATTTGTGTACCTTACAGTTAGCATTTATAAAAAAAATGTCTTATATTTTCACAAAACATCTTAACAAAATCATTACATTATCGTACGTTGTACCTTACATGCAATCAAAATAACCTTACTGTAAGAGCTTATGGTCACCTCCCAGGTACGTTACCATATAGTAAGAATATAATAAACTGCCCCTGACGTCAAACCTTTTTAGATTAATTTGTCATTTTCAAACAAATTTTAATTAGGCGGCTGAAGTAATAATAGGAGTTAATTAAAAGTTAGGGACACACCTAGTAACAAGGCACACATCAGGCGGGTAGATAGACGTTCTGATGTATTTTGTTATATTCCGATCATGTATTCAATTACCGTCATATAATATCATTTTTCATTTGGTTGAGCCGCCTCGCGTGAGATGTGTTAACAATTTTCACTAGTTTATTGAAAAACATACCGGCTTACAGTACGTGTGTGCCATTCAGGGGGGTAAAGTACAGAGGTAGGTGATATCTAATTATGTATCAAAATAAATAGATTAGAAATGTGGGTTGTATCATTTGTTTACGTCACTATGAACTGCAATGCTGATTTTTTGCACACATTATCCGAATCATGGCCCGAATCTCAAGGAGACGACTGCGGACATAGTCGCCCGAATAAGCGCGCTATCAACGCAGTTGCTTCTTGTCTCCTTTACAAGTTATCTCGTTCTGTCCCTGGATGCTCATTTTCTCCCCATTCTGTGACGGCATAACATCATCACATCCCACTCATGGGTAAGTACACCACAGCTTCACTGCCTGTACTGGTCCCAACCCTAACGTAACTTTATTTTTCTCTGTTCCCTCGATCACTAATAGGCCTAGCGCGCACCACGATTTTACTTCTTGCGACACGGTTTTTGGAATTGCGCAGTAGAATATCGCAGAAAATATAGTGCACGCACTGCGATAAAAAATATCGGTGGTCGTTGATCAGTCACCGTGTACCGTACAAGTTGCTTGTCTCTATTTACTGCTTCGGAGAGAAAGACGAAAAAAATTTCGTCAATTCTGGACTCATGCTTTTACATCGGATAGATTTATTAAAGGTTTCTTTTAACAGAAATACAATCTATATCTTTTTGGAGTTTTTATTCCACGTAGGGTGTCTTTCTTGTAATGCGATTATCAAATTTTCCACGGCTAGCCTCGTTGCGTATTGAGACTCCAGTGGAGATGCAGGAGCCGACATGCATAATCTCGAAAGAACGGAATACGAATGGGCGCCAGCCGGCCCGAGTGCGCGATTTTTCTGTCGCAGTGCGTGCGGGACCATACAATTCCATACGTTGCAGTTTACTTTCGCGATAATCGCATCGCGAGCAAACGCAGAAAATTGTGACAAATCACAATTTTAAAATCACTGCGATTTATTAGTCGAATATGCGCGCAACTCATACGTTGCATTCTTGTGACAAAATTATCGCATGATAAAAAATCGTGGTGCGAGCTAGGCCTTCGTGATCGAAGCTCTGTTCTTTTCTTTTTTTACCTTTTCTATTTCCGCACTCGTGCGCAAGAGTGTAGTCCCATTACAGTCTCTGCTTGCTCTCTTGCATCAAAATATACTACTAATAGTTACCAATGAAGGATTTTTACAGTGAATTCGCTTTCAAATGAAATAGTTATATAGGTAAGTTGACATGTTATAATGAAACCCGGTTTTTATTGTTAAGACGAACTTTGATAAACGTTGTTTTCGTTACCTGAAAACATCCCATGTTTCAAAATCCTCTTAGTTAAATCAGAGACTTTTGACCAATATGACAAAACATCCGGAGTAGCCGAAGATAGATATGGCGTATTGATCGAGTCATTGATGCGACAACAATTTGCCGGTCCGCTCGGCTCGAGTGCCGCTATGCAAATGCCCGCGCTCCATTTTACGCTCGGCCCGGTGGCGGCTGCGGCGACGACGGCAGGCCCCGGCGGGGTCCGAGCGGGGCCCTGGGGGGGCGCAGTGCATGCCGGATGTTCCGCTGTCGTCGCAGGAAATTGAGAGCGTTGCATAAATCCTGATCCTACAAACCAAATTTGATTCGACCTAATCCGGATATTGATACGATACAAACACTGCTGATATTTTTATAATTTTTATTTTCAATTTTATTTCAATTTTCATCACATTTGACATCATGTTCTGGATATTTGTGGTTCGCGAATAAATATGTTTTGAAGCATTCTTGCGGAGAACTTGCAAAGTAACGAAGAACGCCAGCAGAGTGAAATATTGTCGAGAAAATTGGATACGTGCAAGCATTCACAGAGTTTTCGATGCCCTGTTCGGTGGTATACACGGGTCTTTAAATTCCATCAAGTAACGAGAAAATAAGTAAATTTGGTCAATTGCGTTATTTTTTATCACACTGAATCATTTATTTATTTATTTATTTACTTATTTATGTACACACATAACACTTAAAAGAGAAAAGAAGGAATACAGATAAAAGAGCACAAAGGTACTGCTTATTTCAATAGAAAAAAAAATCAAAATCATCGTACAGGTCCAAAACCAACTTTCTGTATTCACAGTTAAAATATTAGAATAAATAAAATCAAAGAAAAACATGCACATTAACATACACATTCTAGCACATTTTCTTAACCATTCAGCTTTTCTTCACTGTCAAGTGATTTATTAGCAGACATAATAGAAATTACCATTGTCTTTTGCCGATTCGACGATCTTGACGGTCAACTGGATAAGTCAACAAAGCAGCTCTTATTTCGGTCCTAATCTATCCGAAAGTGCCATTTTTAGGGTTCCATTTCTTAAAAGGAAAAAAGGAGCCCCTTATATAATTTCGTTGTCTATCTCTGCCCGTATGTCAAGACCCGTTTATCTGAAACGCTTGGAGGTATATAGAAAAGCAAGTCAAGCCGTTAGGCCTGCGCCTGATCTCTCTCCAATCTTTTCAAATTGTCTTTCCATCGGACTATGAGAATGAGGGAACAGAGAGCGCACTTGTGTTTGTCGCGGCTATTCTCTGTTTAGACCAATCTGAACGAAACCGCAAGGACAATAGCCGTGACTGAAATTCGGTTTGGTGGACTATATGTTTCAGTTCTTCCCTATTACCTTCAGCTTGTGCATCGCCATACGTCGTTTTACCTCTTCCACGCAACCTTCATTGTTCGAAAATTATGCTTATTTGGTTCATAATTTACTTCCCAATGTTAGTTTCAGACTTTCAGGTAGACTGACCCGTAGACACAGCTTATGAAAACGCCCGGCCAAGTGCGGATTGGACTCGCTCACGGAACCGTATCCGAACGAATCATATTTCTGTCGTTTCGAAAATAAGGGGTTCAATTTTCATCTATTATCTTTAAAATTATTTATTTTTATATTTGAAACTATCATGATAAGCATTTGCTATGCCACACGATACAGTTTGAAAAACTTTTTTTACAATTTCTATTTTGTCCTCCGTTTTCTATTAAATGACCCAATATTCAAAATTTGTAAAAAGTGCATAATATGTGATAAATTTCAACAGAATCGGTACAGCTGATCGGAGCATATTGACTGTGACAGCCGGACAGATAGACATACGAAATCAGGGTAGAATTAGGGTTCAGTTTTTTTCATTAGAACCTACGGGATCCCATTAAAACACATAGTTAAATACTTGCGTAAAAATAAGCCTAATGAGAATTTAAAAAACACAAATACAATTTGTATCATGAATTATTTGTGACAAATAAATTGCTAATTCTATAAACCAGCAGGATAAACGAAGATTAATCTCGAATCCGTTTGAAAAAGTATACAAACGAATCCTCCGCGAAATTGCCCGAACAAAACAAATATTTTTTGTACTATTTGCGGGCAAAAGCTGGATTTGATAAGAAATTCCAATATTAAAATTGCTCGTCGGCTCTTCCCACCTGTTCTCTGTGATTAAAGTGCGTCTCTTCCGAGCACTCGAACCGAAGGCGACGCCAAATGCAAATGTTAGCATAAAGAAACCTTTTGCGGTGAACCGAACGCAAAAAATTACACGCCGACTCGTCTAAGTCGTGTGTCATTTTATCATTTACGTTTATTTTGTAAACACGAGACATCAAAAGGAACTTTTTGGAATAAAGCAAACATACTTTCCTTTCATTCGTTCGAGCAACACTAATTCAAGGCACTTAGTTGGCAGACACACAGTGGTACGGTACAGTGTACCTACGGCGTACGGCGTCAACACACACTGTAATGTCTAACAGGTCCAAGTGATTTTATCGACACTGAATAGACTAGGCACGCGGAGGGTACATTAAATTCAATAACACGAGTTAGAGAGTTCGACGCTCGCTTCGACCGTCCTCAACATAAGTAAAGAAGGAAACTTTCGAAAAACTCTGCTCAACTTGTACCATGTTTTATGTGTACATTTTTTGTACTAAAACTAAAATAATATGTTTTTTATCAATCTGATGTTTTGGGTGTCTGTTATTGCGTTGACATTTTTTTTTGTAAATAGTGTTTGCTGTCATATTTCTTTCAGTTAAATTCGCATAATCAAATTTTCTCTAAGTGCAATCTTTTTGCTACTGTGAGTTATGGATATCACATTGTTTTCATAAGCGAAGAGTGCCCAAGACTATAGTACTAACTGTTAGTTTAGATTATTGCTTAGTTTGAGTTCTTCCAACTAAGATAATATTCACAACAGAAAACATACTCACAAATATGTACATCTACGACGACTGAAAATGCAATATGTGCATCTCGTTATGTAGTTTAGAACTGAAGTGAAAGTAAAGAGTACAAGCATGTTTTGTACATGCAATATATTGTTATTCGCTGCAGACTTGGGACAGTTCAGTTGTTAGGAGGTCCCCATCTCGAGTGGGACGCCTATCACTGAACTAGTATATGTCCCACAGTTTGCTCTCTAATTTCCACTCACAAACATGTTAACATGTAGTTTACTACAAGTACCGTCAACTTCAGAATATGCTCTCGTGTCGCTCCCTAAGCAAACAGCCCCTCGTATAAAAGCTATTAATATAATTAAGTTGAAAATTGCTGCTAGCAGTTAGGAGCTACTTGGGCGTTAGACTTGTTTTGACAGCAGTCTAGGTATAAAAAGCATCGTTTCTCTCCAGGAAAATTGCCATGCAGTGTTTTTCCTATAATTATTAGTTTCACTTCTAAACATCTTTCTTAATATATTATGTTGGATGGATGTATTGATGTTTGCTACTTAATCACGCCAGAACGTCTGAACGGATCTGGATTAAATTTGGATTATAGTCTGGAATAGCACATAAGACTTTATCCCCGGAGTATGTTCCCTTGGGAGGATATTCAAAATTCGCGCGGGCGAAGTCGCTGGCAGAAGCGAGTTATCAATATTGGTTTCATGTGATCTTTCGCTGAACTACAGTCATTGACATCATATTTGCAAAATCGATGTATGCGAAAATTCTCGTAAACAAACCGCCGATATCTGCTAATTTGAACTTACAACGAAAACGAAGCATATTGCCGGATCTTTGGAGGCGTAGAAAATTGACATGACCTTTTGAGACACCCAAAAAGTTTTTAAACGAGTTCTTTCGATCACGTAAAATTCTACAAGGTTATGTTACGTACGTAGGAAGGGCTTGGTGCCGAGGGGTGGGGAGCCAGAGAGTGCAGCGCACTGACGCGCCTCTCATCAAGCCATCTTTATGGACGCGCCATGTTTTTAAAATGGCTTCGGATTGCGCATAGCCGTGGTCCAAATTAATCCCCTACTACAATGTTGCTACGCTAAATTGGGATAATCTGTTTTCAGGAAAATATGCTTCGTTGTTATGAAAAAAACTTTACAAAGCTTCAATATTAATTATTCGCCGCTCAACCTTTCCGTCAGGCCGTGACTTCCCTCGTGGTTTTGCATATAATTTTCTACTCAATGAACGTTACCCACTGTGTGCTAAGCCACAGCCGGAATTATGAAAAAACATTAAGTGCTATCTGTTGTTATTAGATAAGAAAAAGGGGAAATACTCTGAAATATGATTTAGCGTTTATCTTCATCACCATCCAAGTATTTCTTTATTCAAAACTCGCAAAATTTTAAGGATGCTATTGCTAGAGCAGAATGCAAAAATGCAGGAAATTCTTTCCTTCTTATCATCCGCATAGAATAAAATTTCAGAGACCGTCGACAAGACATGCAGCATTTTATACAGAATACTTCGTGAGAGCAACAATTTTACTAAGGTATTAAATTAAATATTATAATTGAACTGTTATCGAGATATAGTTTCGGGTTGTTCGAGTTTCGGACGGGTTGTCTGCGAGGTTCGTCGCGGGCGGCAATAACCGGCACAATGCGGCACAACTAACGACGAGGGGAGCACCTCCTCTCACCCCCTTCCCTCCCTCCGTGGACCCTCACCCCGCCGGGAGGTAATAAAACCACGCATTCCACTTGCAAGTCACGGACTAGATTACCGAGACCCGCGACATCCTTCGATGTGCCGATCGCCGAACTGGCTGGAACACCTTCGATATAGCGGTGATACTGAACAGACACGGGTAAATAATCACATGAAAATGAATGGAGTTGTGATTGAATAGATGCTCTATTATTTCGAATGAAATGCATATGTTTTGGAAATTAAATCAAAATTTAGGGATTTACACTTTGAACACATGGCTTGCTCTTCTAAAAAACGTTCCTGATTCACAAGAATCCATTTACACAGGCTTCTAAAAAGAGCGTTACAAATATGTAATAACCCTGCAGCAAACCGTTTAAAACCAATACGAAAACATGACTTCAAGACAAAAACCGGCACAACAATCCGAGATCAAAGCAAAATCACAATCGTTAATATTTGACCGCTGTTGCGAGCACGAAGCTAGAGCAAATTAACAGCGAACAAAGAAAAGTATGTCCTATCAATAAGTGGCGGTGGAACTGGCAAATTGAATTGAATAAAACACACAAGTCCTCTAACGAGCCGGTGTTTACCCAAGTGGACACTAATTGGCTTAGCCAGCGGTCGCCAACGCTTGCACACCGGAATAAAGAAACTTGGACACAGTTTGGCCAGGAGGAGGCATTTGGTTACTTTGTAACACGATTCCCTGGATAGTTTTTGTGATGCTCTATAATTTAGTTACGAATTTTTGACCTGAATTTCGGTGTTTGCCAGCTTCCGAAGTAAGACTCGGGAACAATATTACGACGCTATCCAGAAATATCAGATGCCTACCTACCCTATCCTACCTAACTACCTACCCACCTATCCTACCTTCCTACCCTATCTACCTACCCACCTGCCCTAAATATCAACCTACCTACCATACCCTACCCTACATACCTACTTACCCTACCCTACCCCACCCTACCCTACCCTACATACCTACCTACCTAGCTACCTACCACTTTGTTAAACTAGTTATTTGAATAAGAATTAATGCTACGATACGAATGTAACCAACTTTTGTTTCTACCGGCGCGGGCGCGGCGGCGGCGATCTAATTTTTTAGAGCACAAAAGCTGCTATTCTGGCTTAACTATGATAGCTACATATATACCCTCGAGAGCTATTTTGTAGGTAATATTGAGTACTTTAAGTATGTATAACATAATTCTTATGTATCATTTATAGCTTTCTCAGCGAACGCCAAATAATGAATTTTATAGGCAATAATTTGCTACTTTAGATTACATTATTGCAATTTTCTAAAGGATCTCAATTTTTTTTGTCTATATAATTTAAAATCGGTCCAGTAGTTTCAGAGCCTATTCGTTACAAACAAAAAGTCATTCCTCTTTATATATGTTAGTATAGACATATTCAGCACTAGCTTCTGCCAGCGGCTTCGTCCGCGTGAAAAGTATTTTTTCATCCCAAGGGAACATTATCCCGGGATTTTAGTAGCCATGTGCTATTCCGGACTATAATCTATCTCTGTGCCAAATTTCTTCCAGATCCATGGAGCGGTTTTGGCGTTATTGTGTAACAAACATACATCCATCCATACAAACTTTCTAGTAAGATAAGATTACCTTGTTTTCTACTCGTTATGAAAGTGATTAAAAGCTGTGTTCCTTGCGATGGGATGTCCAATCTCTAAAAAATATATCCAAAATCCTTCCGCAGTAGGTACCTATTAACTTTTATTATGTAAGGAACTTCTATACTTCTAGAGACAACTATTACAGACGCGCGTTGTCTATCTGTGAACGTATTAAAGAATTATATTACGTATGAATACAGATTGTTGTTCACAAATTCCCTTGTTTTACCCCTAGACCCAAACTGCGCATCGCATTATGCCGTATCTGATTTCATTTGCTAATTCGTTAATTTCGTCCAGCATTATTCGAGCAGGGTAGCTTCGGAATGAAGATGCAATCACTCTAACTGGAGACATGGGCCTGTAAACACCCACTTGACCTTCATTGTTAAGTACTTGGACGATTAACAAAAACAGAAGCTTAAATATAAGAAAAATAAACTATCTTTCTGCAGAGAATGTTTAAAGAAACAATATACCTGCGAGTAGGTTTTTAATTTGGCTCATACAACAGGCTCGCCCGCAAGGCAAATATAATTTACTGTTTCTTCTTATATTTTTTTGTAGCCGTTAAAGAAAACAAATGGAGAATCCGTTTATAAGAAACACCGCTGAAATGTAATCTGCGTGTAATAATTTTCTCATTTTCAACAGTTCGAAACATAAGTATTGCTTAGGTAGCGACCACGAAATAAATATTAAAGACTTTTTAAAATTAGAATTTAGTAGCATTTTATAACTGCAAAATATACTTATCCACTCAATTCATCAATCACGTTTTAAAGAGTCCAGCTATCTCGCTGAGATGAAACCTCCTCCAAACATAATAAAGTCTGTCCCCAACCGCGTAACAATATATTATATTTTAATATCATAATAAGTATTACCAATACAACATGAATATTCTGAGCGCAAAAGTAATTTTAAAGGCTATCACGAAGGCGACGGGCGCGGGCGAAGGGCGAGGCGACGGGCGACGCTGGCTCCCACTGACATCAATGGCTGTATCTTGCGCTGAATTTGCATATAAATTGTATCTTCTGGTCATAGCAAGACGACACGCGTCTATGATGTGACCAGCACGGCACACAACTGCATATTTATGCCCACCCTAATCAACGCTCTACCGTGTCGGTAAAACGATAAACATATCCGTAACTTGTAGGTAAAAAATCTTTGAGATTGTTGTTCGTATATTTTACAAACATTTTCCTACAGGAACCGTGCATTTTTCTGGGTTAAAAAATAGTATAAGATACACAGCTATAGTGTAGCTTCCTTCTATCGGTGAAGAAATTTCGTAATCAATTTTTACAGAGATATAAATAAAACACAACCGGCAAATAATTACAGCTCTTTATAACAATAATAATTTCATAAAGTGTCTTCTAAAAATAATCCGTCAAAATTTGTAATAATTACGTATTAAGCACCGAGCACAAACGAAGAATAAACGAAGCCATCAACTGCCAAGCAATCCACAATTTTAATGACCCCAAATAAATCTACGGGATCGTTACTAAGCAAAATTAAAGGTAATATTAGTCTTCATCAGCGCGCTTCCGAAACGATGCAGGGCAATAAAACGATGAAAAGAAGCTAATTTTTCAGCAAATCATCTCCGGACCCCATGAAGTCATCAATATTCATTTTGCGGCGCGCCTCCGAAACAAACACCTTTGCGAAGGAGCATGCCGCTTCCTTTGAGCGAACTATGACGGGGGCGCGCCAAGCTCGGCTAACTCAATTTATTTGGATAATTGGCTTGTTTCACTAACGTTCCCGACTCACATCAATTAATTCAGTGTATAGCGATAGTTTTTTGACAACAACATGTAATAATTTGATTTCATAATTACTATTGTGGGTTTGGATTAATGGGAACATCTTTTCCAGGAGTTCCAACAAATGTTTTTTATTTGGTAGTCGTTCACAAAAACCTATGCACATGTCGCAGCCATTGTTTTGGTGACAACTAGCGCCGCAGTGGAAAATAAACTGAACTAAATTTGAATTACTTGATTGAGTCTTGGTCAATCATCTTCAAATGGCTGACTTTCAATAAGCCAAGTTGTTAAATGTTGAATGATTCTAGTTCAACTAACTATCGGCCTGTATATCCATTTGGCTGGCTAAACTAACTAGATACAGATAGGCATAATCTGCGTAAAACTTCTATTCCATAGAAAATGCTCATAACTGTCACCTTGCTTAAAAGAATATGTGACTTTAATCAAAACGGACACAAAATGGTTCTTTAAACTAACCAAACTTTCCGTACATCAAATCTTGACTGGCCCTAAAATCCAAATATCCAATGAAATATCAAATAACACATTAAAACGGTCATCTACACTACGTAGTAGGTATAGGGAATAAACCAAACATTATGGATTGGAATCTATTGTTTGTTTAGATGTCTCCACTGTTTGTGATTATCAAATCACTATGCCATTATGGTCGGGGCTATTAATATTCTGAATAGGTAGCGGAATAATTTGGGGCTAGTCCAGCGTTTGGTCGCATTTGGCCTCAATCGGGTACCGCTACGCCGTAGCTGGCGCGTAGCATCGTAGCTGGCGCGTAGCATCGTAGTCAGCGCGTAGCACAGCACAAACTTCTTACTAACTCGCTCAATTAATGTTTGTATTTTGATTTAATTTGAAAACTTGTTATTGAAGTAAGTTTTCATTACGTTAACTAATAAATTGAAACATTCTACAAACATAATATTTTATTTTCTGAAAGGCTTTCTGTTGAAAAACTGTGTGAACTGTAATTTAATTCGCATGTTTGATTATATTAACATGTTCATGAATATGTACGTACATTCTATTCCACAGTGTAATTGGATTATACAAAAGAAACAATTATGTTGATGATTAGGTTGATTGTCTTTTAATTGGCCACAAGTTTATTCATTTTAATTTCAATTGGTATGTAACCACACACTATCTGGACATTGGAGAGCAACATATTCTTCTGGACATTTACGGATTGATTTCTTTAAATAAGTTGGACAGAATTTCAGTAGATTGTAGCTATTTGGTGTGTGCAGTGCACGTCCGCGACCGCAGATCCAGCCAGGAGCCGTCATTACTGCGGCTCGGCGCCAAATTGCGATATCCGCTGCCTCCACTGCCTCCGACGACTGACCACCTCGCAGGTAGTTGGCGCAATCAATTTTCTTATTTCAAATTAGTACCATTTTGTTTCACACAAATGTAATAAGGATTTCGAAGCTCACAAGTCTCTAAACTCCTTAAAGCAGTTCGTAATTCAGACTACATAGTAGTTGTAAAAGAAGGTCGAAGGTGAGCAGTTGCTCCTCGCGCACCCGCGAAGTCCACAGTAACAAGCCACTCCTGTTTATTTTACCGCAATGAATTTCCTTGCAATATTTTCTCCATTTTTTAATTTTGAATACATTTGAGCACAATTCTCCGTGGCGGTTGTGCGCCCCCGGCAATCTCCAAATTGCCTCTTTATGTGCAGATGTTCCGACCCTCGGTTTTTCCGTCTTTTGAATGTCGTTTTGCTGTTAAATAACCTGCTCTTCTATTGTAATTGGGGTTTGTAAGTTTACTTTCTGCTTCCGACTCCATTGTCACCACAATAATACTAAGTGGAATTAAAAACATTGCGGCAGAATGCAATCTGTTATTTTTCTTCAGAGAGATAAACAATTTTCAAATTTATTATCTTGTTTATACATTTTATGAAGCTCTCATAAAAGGATCATGTTACAAAAATCATAATAAGAGCCCTACTAAAGTACTCAAGGGATAATTTTATTAAGGCGGAAAGCAACAATAATCCCAAATGAAATTCTTAACCTTAACATTTATTTGTATTTTAACTTTATTACATCTGCCCTTTGTGTTAACAAAAACGGAATATTAATAACAAAAAGTTAAGTGGGGCAGATGCGGTGGCGAGAACTGCTTTTTTCTCGAGTTCTTCAAATTTAATCTCAGGAGGGTCACTAAAGATCACAATTACACGTTTTACAAGATTCCAACTCATTTATTTTTCCGCGAACAAATTATTTCTCGTGAAGCAAATTAATTCCTTAGCATTATACTTCTTTCAAGATCTGAATAAATTTGAACGAGATTTCATAAAAAAATAGACGGTCTTGGGCCCGCGGCTAGCGGCAAATTACGTCTTTATTTACAAACGTACCTAAATATTTTCTTCCATTGGAGCGTAGCAATAAGAGCAGGATAATTTCTTAGTGGAAAGACAAAATATACTTTACACAAACCTAGGTACTTGCAAGAGTTTCTCTTAGTTGTTAATTTTAATATCAAGTTTGAAAAATAATTTCATCGTTTTCTTGATCATGTAAGTGTTTATAAAGCTGAAATATTTGCATAATAAGTCTAAAAGAAGGAATCAAAAACATATACAGATGTGTCGGCTGTCGCAAAATGTTAACTTACTAAAAGGATTCAGAATTTTTGACCCGCAACTTGGATTTGGTTGGGAAGGTTTGTTTTACCGATAATAAGAGTTTCGTGTGATTTATCTAAAAAAAGCTATACTAAGATTTAAGCAACTCTTTATTTATTCTGTAAAATCTTATATATATATATTTATAGTCTATAGGCTCGCGCTTGACCACTATCTCACCTGATGGTAAGCGATGTTGTGGTCGACGGTGAAGCACGCTTGCCTTGAAATAACATATTCACTCCTGACTTAAAGACTCCTAAATTGTAGCTGTCGGGCAACACAGACTCCAGTAGAAAATGCCATTCCTTAGCTGAACGCATAATAAAAGTGTTCCCAAAAATTTTGTGCGCATGGGTGGGATGTCCACCATGTACCGATGGGGCATCGCCGTATGTCTGGTAATCCGATGATGAAATGGGCTAGGTGGAATTAGATCGTGCAATTCTGTCGCACACTCCCCGAAATGTAAACGATAAAAAACTAACAAGCTGGTAACTCGGCGACGATGTTCAAGCTTTGACTGGATCGACGTTGATCCGCTCTAGAGCATTAAGCTGATATTTGGCAGATCTGTCCCAGAGATGAGAGCAGACTCTATGCATGAAGAAGAAATCATTTACAGAAAAATTTATCAAGTGACCGTGACTGGCCATACTTGAAATTGTGACGAATAGTGAAAAACACTCAATGAGGTCTCGGGCCCGATTATGAAAAATCTAAACCTGCATCATTGGATTTTTGAAAAATCAATCATTTCAATTCCTATACAGGAATCGAACGCTTTGATTTCGGTGAAAAAAAAATACGAAATACAATAATATACATACAGTAACATCTTCCGATAGTGTAGCTAATATTGTCAAATTCTGATTCTGATACGGACGAAATTTTTAACACAATACTTTTTTATTTTTCTTACAGGTTATGTAAAACCCACCTGAAAAAATCATCCTGCACTTCTACTACAGATATTCTAAGTAAAGAATATAAGATACCTCTCTAAAGACATCATATCAATTTGTAGAAACAGTCGAGAGAGAAATAAATAAAGCGACATGATCATAAAGTTAGTTTTATTTTATTAGTAGAAACACAATCATCTCCGCTCGCCAGCCAGCTCACGCCTCAGAATAAGAAGTACAACTGAAAATGAATTCATGTTATAACACCATATTACTAAGAAAACTAATTCACTTTTATAATGTTTTCAAGAATTACAAATGTGTTAGACTTGGATTTAAGTATACGTGCAAAATTAAGTTGAGAGTGTATTTTTTTGTGAAAGAAAAGTTTAATGCTATGACGATCTATACTTCTATACTAATATTATAAATGTGAATGTAAGTTTGTTTGTTACGCTTTCACGCAAAAACTACTGAACCGATCGTCATGAAACTTTGTACATATATTCTTGGAGGTATTAGAAGTAACATAGGATACAATAAATAAATAAAAAAAAAAAATGGCTTCACTGCGAGCGAAGCCGCGGGTAATTATTTATTATTATTATTATTTTTAGCCTATCCTGTCCCACTGCAGGGCAAAGGCCTCCCCTTCTTCCTTCCAATCCTCCCCTTCTTCCAAAGCCGCGGGTAAAAGCTAGTTAAAATATATTTTTCTCAAATATGCCTGGAAATTTGAGCATTATTTGGCAAGATAAATCGAAATTGCAATACTGGCAATTTCGATTCTTTAAGGCACGCATTGCGATTTTAATTCGCACGGATTTTTGTGGTATTATTCCCGCGCGATATTTTTACCGCAATGCGTGCAGCTTTAGACAATTCAGTATGGGCGGAAAAAATCGCGCGAACCAAAATCGCAGTGCATGCCAAGCCTAACGCACGAAAAATTATTGTTCTCCGTTGTTCGTCATTGATTTTGAAAAGTAATTGTATTTGACAAAATGAGTTCTAGGTAGTACTTAGTTTTAATTTCCGCGCATTATTTGAAAAATGCAAGCCTTGGCCACGATCAGGCATTGATGGACTTACGTATGTGTGCCTCGGCTTCGCCTCGGCCCACATTTAAACGTTCGTCCATCAATGCCTCTTTTGCTGACCGCTGCAGTAATGTACTATATTTGTCCACCTAGTAGATTTATAAAAGATATTGGACACGTATTTTTACTTTTGTCAGAAATCTTAAAATGACGCTGAACCAATGCTTTGAAATTTTATGTTACGTCATGCCTTGGTACACTTTTTACATAGAAGTGACCTCACAATTCACTCTCCGATCTTAGTTGCGCTTAATCTTTGTCAATTTTATTGCTTTGATAAAGCAAAAAGAGCGTGTCCAATATTTCTTGACAATGATATTGACAAATCAAATTGAATTATATTTTTATTTGAAGATCTAATAAAATACAGTCAACCGTACACCATTAGTACTACTAACACTACGAAACTCGCCCTGACTGATACGAAAAATATTTAAGATTAAAATGTTGTCTGTACTGTTATTTTGTGTCTAGGTTTGCCTTTGGGGATCTTTAAATTATATATCATAGCATACCTACATTAAAATTATAAGTGAAACGCGTAGTTCCAGACAAAACACAATTAGCCTAGAATCCTAGATTCATAGGAATAATCTTTAATCTTTTTGTTGTTTTTTTACTTTGATATAACCTTGTGTGATGTCTGAAGAAAATGTTATTAATTCAAAATACGTGGGTATACTAACGTCTGGATCCTTTGTATAAGAGCATCTGTGTACTTCAAATGCTCTTTGGCATTTGTCCTTGTCCGGTGTGTCTAAAAAATAATAATATACTTAGTTTGATACATTGATACAAGTTGGCAAACTTTGTCATTGTAGCCAAGGCGGTATAGACGCCTAAGCCGAAGGCGAGGCCGTTATGGAGCCAAGATACTGCATTGACAAATGCCCACATGTATCAAACGACGTTTATCAACACACTCACTCGAAAAAAATTATAGAATTTCATAAACATAATATTGAGTAAACAAATTATGATTGCAGTTTCTTCTTTTCTCGAAAGCAATGAAAAAATAATTATAAAGTACATTTTTAGCCTAAAAGTTGTGGAATGTTTCCAAGTAAGTGCGTTAAAAATAAATTGTCCAGACCTAAATCAATACTGGACCGAATTTCCCCGAACTTCTATAAAAATTAATAGGGTACTTACTTTTGATTCATTGTCATTTTAACAGTTGATTTTAAAGTTTTACTCTTTCAATCACTTATGTTAAGAGAAAACAGTGATATTTACTGTATTGTATACTGAGATCGTAAATTATATTACCTATTTTATTAAAATGGTGTGATTTTAGCGGTAGTGACAAGCACGTCATAGAAAACTTTTGAACAAGCGAAATATGGTATTTGTGACATTCAATGTTTACCTTCAAATTGTAAGTATTGCATTTACGTATTCTGAAATCAACTTTATTATATTTTGCACTCACCGAGGTGTTTGCACGAGAATATCATTTTGGTTGTTCTTTCATAGTATTCGTCTGGTATCAGACTCACCAACATGTCGTAGTCAACAGTTCCATCGTCGTCAACCTGCGTATCAGATAACAAAACCAACGTAGCGTTATACATCATCCTTATTTATTAAAATCTAGACACACACATTCTTATTGGTATGTTATCTAAATTATCTATAGAGAATTTGGATAAAGAATTCACTAAGGCCTCCTTGCGACACCCCGGGTTATCTTACTAACTCCGAGTGAGTAGCTAACCCTGCCATTTATGTATGACATTTTGTTATTAAAATTTAACATCGTGTTAGCTACCTCTAAGTTCAGTTTTTGGTGCAAGTGGACCTAATCAGTTGCCAAACAGCCTTGATATTTTAATAAATAATGACCAGAGATTAGCATAAGCACAAAATACATCACAACAAAGATTCCTAATTGTTACCAACGTAAGCCAAAAGTCAAGGTAAACGTATTCGTTAAAAAATGCAAACGAAATGAATTAAAAATAAATTAAACGCCTGTTTGTATCTAATTTCGTACACGACAAGGTGAAGAGATGAACAAACAAAAGACAGATAACTCACGAGACTCGCTTCCTCCATCAGGCAAAACATATAGCACTTCAATTTCGTGTCCTCCTTAAATATGCCGTTTTCGCAATTCGTTATATCCTCTGGGGGCAAGTAAGAATAAAGACTCTTTAATGTACGCAAACATGAGACATTGTATTTGAAAATAATGCTAGTGACAGAGATGAATATTATTCGAGATATGTGAGCTAAAAAGTAATGTTCCAACAAAACTATAGAAAAACAGTTTTGTTGAGACGGTTGTAGTAAGATATTATTTTGTTGATTCAATAAATAGCGGGCAGTCTTCTCTAGTTGTTTGTAAGGGCTGTGGCCAGTAGGTAAGCCGCGCCGATTGCTCGGCGTCATTCACATGCTAACATAGAACAAAGGAGGAAGAACATTTTCTTTTGAACGCTCACCCTCTGCCACCCCTGTTTTAGCGACACACTCGTCGTGAACTGTTTGTATTATTTCTTTGATTTCGTCACTGAAAACCTGAAATGAAAATATAGCTAAATATTAGATGTTTTCAATATACATCACAAATCGGCAGCTGGATTTGACTGGTGTAATTTTGTAGCAAAACTATTTTTTTGCTACAGAATTTATAAATGACACATGCATAAAAAAAACGCAAATAAGAATTATCTAAAATTACTCATTTACTAAGCCAAAAACAATTAAATTATTATGTCTAATAGGCAAAACTAAGTTACTGTGTACGCAAATCCTTGCGTCTAGCATCCCCTGAGCGATGCCTCAAACTACTTAAATGAGTACCTCCACAAACTTGCCACACATAAGATCACAAAGTTACCGAGATTTCCTTATTAAATAATTTTCTGTCTGCATTATTTAGTGTAGTGGGCGAGCCACCGAGACACTCTATCTCTTGATGTACACGACTACCTTTGTGAACAACGGGGGGAAATAAGTCGTTTCAATATTAAAAATGAGATAACATTCTCAAAGAAAATATTAAGTCGTGATTCCGCCGGGAGCAACCCAATGCGCAACAACTTGTATCATAATGTTAAATATTAATTTAAATGGCGAGGGACTGTCTCCATTGTATGGAACTTTTCTGTGGATCTTCAATTCAAAAAGAAAACTTTTTCTTGTTCTAAGTTTTTGCTTTTGGTATTTAATTAGATACTATTGTTTAAATATATATATGAATAATTTACTATACAATACATTAAAATTAAAAAAAAAATTGTTTAGACTAGTAAAAGCACAGAAGAATGCCCGAAAACCGACCTAGCTCCGTCGAAAGAACTGCTCGAATGTCGCAACTGTAGGCATAAGAGAGTCCTGAAAACGTCGTGTGACATTGGAGACAGGACTGTGGCTAGCGACGGAGATCGCAGTGGGCACAACGGGCACAGTGGGCACGGTGGGCATACGATGCATTACCTATTCGCGCGCCGACGTTGAGCAATAGTGTCGCGCGCCGCGCCGTCACCCATCCATCACACGCGCGCCTCCGCAAACAACCACTACTTTTTAACATAATAACTGAAATTGATGTGATTCTTCACGTGCTCACAAGACTTTTTAAAGAGCAAAGAGAAACGAGCGAAGGCAAATTAATTACTGTTTTCGTTAGTTGATATCATTTCCTTTTAGTTTTTGTAACCGACTTCAAAAAAGGAGGAGGTTTCTCAATTCGACCGTATATATACTGTATTATATTCTGTTTTTATTCTATTTTGTTCGTCCTTTATATATTCTATTTTATTTTATTATTTAAGAATTTTCCGTTTCCGTAAGTGTGTCCGTGGCATCAACAGAATATATCAGCGCAGCGTTATTTCTTTTTTGGATATCGCTGCACATGCTGAGATAGATGGTTTGGTCTTTTGGTCTCGCACAGGGATTTTATTTTTTGTTATTGTTGTTTAATTTCATACATATGTCTCGTGCCTCATGTGCGGATCACAAATAAATACTCTTTCTTTCCTTTTTTCTTATTTTTTTATGTGTGTTCGCGGATAACTTCGTCGTTTGTAAACCGATTTTGATGACTCTTTTTATGTTGGAAAGGAGAAAACTAGGATCTGATGAAGGCATCCCAGAGAAATCAAGGGAACACCTCAAATATTAAAGGAATACAGCTATTTTGGTATTTTATCAACAATGCAATCATTTACACTCAGAAAATGTCATTTGGTGAAATAGAACTCCGTAGTGCTAAGTATGTCACGGTTATAAGATATATTGAATAGCTAACGGACTATGATGGAGCAAATACTTATAAATAAAATGAAAATGATAAAAATTGTAACATTGAACTTTTCTGATGATGAAGGTAGGCACTGGAACTCCGAAATAAAACAATCGATCCTAGTCGTGTTTGGGCTTATTGAAATCGTCATGAGATTTACTTTGGATTTTCATGGTATTAGGAGGTACCTACATAAACTTAAAAGAGATAAATAAAAAACTTTTTAACAAAAATAATCAAATCAACTTCCAAAACAAAACACTGCAAAGCGAAAAATAACTTTCTTTTCCGAAGTCGGTGTCGAAAAACGGAAAACAATATATAACAAAGACACTGACTTCGGAAAAGAAAGTTATTTTTCGCTTTATACTGTTTTGTTTTGGCAGTCGGTTTGATTTTTTGTTAAAAAGTTTTTTATACATTTTTTCTACAGCATCCTTGATCGACTACTTTATACTAGCCACCAATGTTTCTTTTTATTGCATATAGTTTGAAAAAAAAAATACATATATATATATATACTGAGGTTTAAAAGAAGCTTTTTAAAGTTTTAAACGTTTTTGTTTTTGCTGCTATATTTTGTCTCAGTACGATATAAATAAAGTTTAATTTTAAAAGTGATATTACAAAAACTTACCGGTTTGTCTTTACCACCATAAGTTGCTGCGACTAAACACAGCACAACGGGCAGCGTCCCTGTAAACATGGCGCCGCTGCCTGCGCGCCAGTGACCAGTGGACTCGCCAACTCGGCTTATATCAGCTGAGGAGCTAACTGCTCCAGCCCAACCAAATCATACAGTTAAGGCACATAGTTAACGCACACTTAGCCAAAGCCAGCAATTAACGCGTTAAAGGTGTTACACTACTCGCAGCACAAGCGCTAATCATGGGGCGGAAACTTTTCGAACCATGAATGAGTAAGCAACTAGCTAAATACACGGTGCAACTCAGCCTTAACATAACTTATTAACTATTCTGTCTGACACGGTGGGCTATAACAAAAAGATTAACGAGGTTTACTAAAAGGTTTGCTCAGATTATATGTGGGCAAGTTATTTGGCTCTGGACGGACTGCATTTCAACTGCACGCTAACGGAAAATTTGCAGTTTGAATACAGTTAGTAAGACTGCACTAAAACTGCAAACCAACCGTGCAGCCCAAATGTAGTCGGCGTGCAGTTGGTGTGCAGTTTCAACGACGGCACGCTGACTGCAGGGACCAACTGTACCAGGCCTAGTGACCCCTGTGTGGTTATTTTTTATGACTTGATTGTAACACGTATTTCAAACTGTCCATTTTTTTCTGGTACCTTTGTAACGGGCAAGAAGATTTCTCTTTTTTTCTGACTTCGTCTGCTAATAAGAGAAGATGCTTCAAATATTGGCTGAGAACTTTAAATATGTGAAAATATAAAATGACATTTTGGGAACGAAGGTAAAAATATCTGCTCGACCTCCGAGGATGCCTTTGAGGGGCCATTGTACCTACTTATCGTTAAGAACAACCTACGCAAAATTCATCAGAGTGTATCGAACAGCTCAATTTTTTTTCAACATTTTCGGTTTTTTTTTCCCATTGTAATAATCAAATCACTTATTAACAAGTTTTCAAATATTTCAATTACACCTTGTGTGTACAATCCAAAATCCCAAATCATGAAATACCTAGTGGAGTGAGACTTCGTTCTGACAAATTGTATGGGGCTGCATCAAAATGGTATCCTAACTGCAGCTCTGCAGCGTCCATCTGTTTAGACCCTATCTGAAAATATGCCAGATTTGTAAGTGACATTTTCAGAGTGTATACTCCAAACTTCCATACTATGTTTAAGAGACTTCATGACTAAGTCTATGACACTTCATATCCATACGCCGTACTACTATATTAAAAAGGCGAAAGTAACTCTGTCTGTCTGTTGCCTTGTCACGCTTAAACCGTTGAACCGATTTAGATGAAATTTGAATGAAGATAGTTTGACACCCTGGGAAGGACATAGGATAATTTTTCCCGGCAATCATACTTAAGGGGGTGGTAATAAGATTATATAATTTTGGAATTTCAATAAACAACCCAGTTAACTTGTATTTTTAAAACATAATTAATGTAGCAGTCCCAATCATAAAATCAGGTAAGCAAAACGATTCATCATCAATAATTCATTTAGGTACAAGAAGGGCGGGGGTGACAGAGTTTCTCGAGTCATTTTCCCACTTAGGAACAATCATTGTTTCCACCGTGAACAATGAAAGGGATCTTACGTGTTTTTGTGCGCCCCCTCTATTGTGTCCTACACAATAATAATTATAAAATTAATGTCATAATTTGCTGTGTTCGCTGACGTCGCGGCCACAATGCGAGCGATATCACACTTAATGATAATTAATGATCCGACGACAGCTTGGAAAATCACGCTGAACTTGTGTAGGTGAGCTCATTGAACGTTGGACTCGCAACCGTTTTGTTCTAACAGACTGTTATTGTTAACCCTAAGGGCAGATTTTTCAATAGTCAGATACGTTTTACCTAAAGAATAAAAAAAAATATTTTGTACAGATAATAATATGTCGACCAATCTTTGAAATAAAAAAATATCTAATTACTGAAAAATTAGCTCTAAATAAAACATAGTTAACTTTCTAACTAATGTCAGCACTTAAACTAATCCTTGTACGTCCTCGTACTACTTATAAATGTTATCCAAATCCATTCAGCCGTGGAGGCGTGTTTGTTTAACAAAACAAAATATACCGACTTCTACCTACATTTATAATATTCTTAGGGTACGATTAATGTTTTCTAAATTATAACAATAACAGTGCCATCACATTGAAATTGAATACATTACAATCACGCAACACAATAACGAATTCTTATAACACAGAGCTGATCCGTACTTCGTAGAACGTCATAGTTGTTTTTTTCCAATATTCGATTATCTTCCACGCATTTATTTATACCTATGCCATGTTCAATCGACATGAAAAATCCATTAGAGTTGTTTGCGTCGGCGACTGGGCCGATAGGCGGCGCCAGTGACCGTGCCTAAGAGGATTTGTTGCTTCCCTGTCGGCTGCATCATGCATCTGTGCATTCGTTAGCTGCATGCACATTCCGACAACTCGATACAACGGGCCATTCGGCACTGAAATGCGAATTGTGTTATTACAATGAAAGGGTATTGTTTGTATCACGGCTTCGATTTTGTCATCGGTTTATTGGATAATAATTTGGATATTGCAATGTGTCGTAGAGCTTTCGTCTACCGTTTGTCCACCGGAGCTTATTTGTGGTTTTAAATGTAGTTCTTTTTTTTGCGGTAACAGAAGTGATCTTTCATCACATATATACCGCCGCGTCTTACACGCACACCGGTGTACTATGCACCTGGTTTTGCCGGATAACATCACCAATAGGATCCGTATACACGTGTCCTTCCTCCAGGCCATCATCCTTCAACCGTTTGCATTCACGTCTGCCTTTTGTTAGTCTAACTAATGCCGTTCATTCAAATTCTCAACATGACCAAACCATCTCTTTTAAATTTTTGCAACAATTACTTTCTGAATTCACCAGAGTTAATTAAATGCCGTACCTACAACCAAGTTAATAATTCAAACATATCCGTTATATCTAAAATAATTAACTCTTTCCTGTGAAATTCCAAAGTGCACGTTGTAAACACGATAACTGAAAACGTTCGCGAGTGAAATTCAGACATACGGCGACGTCCTAGCAAAACTGTTGACTAGTTTTGGTAGAAAAGTTTTTACAATATTTCTATTGTATGTAAACTCGGCGGACTATTGCCGACGTCGGGTAACAAGTAAACTTTGGCATTCGCAGCGTAGACGCGCGTTCACAACCACCAAGTTTGAACGCCGGCTGAGATAAGAGGACGTCTTATGGTCGTGTCAACAACATCTCTAATCATGCTGAAAATTTATTAAACACGTAACATAATTATAATATAGTTTTGAGTTTTGAAAGCAAAATGAAAATATTCATGACTAGCTGACCCGGCGAACTTCTTTCCGCCTAACAGTCGACATCGCAACATTACTTTATTTTTCTAAAATAAACGTCAAAATCGGTCCAGCCATTTCAGAGACTAGCCGGAACAAACAGAAAGACAAAATGTTATTTTGGTGTATGTACCGTATATATATTCATATATATGTAGTAAAAAACGGTTATTTCAATATTACAAACAGACACTCCAATTTTATTTATATGTGTAGATGTATAGATGTATAAATGTATAGATAACTAATTTAGATGATTTTATTCTTACCTTTGACGAAGCTTTACGAAGATTTGAAAGTTATTTTACAAAATTTCAAACGTATATTAAAAGAAAATGGTAGCATAAGTATTGAATAAGACTTATTCAATACTTATGCTACCATTTTCTTTACCATAATTTGGGAGATTTGATTACTTATTCAAAAACCATAATGGAACCCTCAATATGGGATCCATAAGTCACGCATTGAGGGCATGCAGAAAAAGTTTCTTAGATATCTCGATTATAGGGCGCACCAAGTATCCATACATTACAGTCACCGTAGTAAGAGGTGCTATTTTCTGCCATTGGATCGTAGGCGGCTCATTAATGATGTATATTTTTTGATTAACATAGCGAATGGCTCGATTGACTGCCCTGAACTACTTGCAAAGTTAGCATTTCGCACTGACTCTATTGATTTACGTATAAGGCCGCTTCTAGGTGTGCCTTCTACCACTACTAATTATAGGCGTAATGCTTTTCATATAAGAAGAGCTCGAAGCTTCAATGATGTGTCTTCTGAGCATTATGTTGACTTATTTTGCACTAGGATAATCACAGCAAGGATGCTCTTAGCCAAATCATTTTTGTGAATAATGCACCGACTAGTGGTTATTTAACTGATATGTAGCAACATATATTAATAAAATAAATAGGAATAACCTGCCTACTTACTTATGTACATATTGAACTTTTACTGTTCGGCTTGAATTAATCGTTATGTTATATATCTGTGGAGGCTTGTTATTAGCATCTTGTTGTAGTTACCTATTATCATTTGATAAAATAAATAAATAATCTTGGACACAACAATAAAATAAATAAGTAATCTTGGACATCGCAGGCAACGGTGAAGGAATACATCGTAAGGAAACCTGGACTTATATAGTTAATGTAAGTCTGAAATAGCCAAGCTGGAGGCCTGTGGAGTTCCCAGAGGCGGCTTAATTAACTCTGACACCAGAGGCCACATCCTCCCACGAAGAGGAGAAGAAGAAGTAATCAAATCACCCAAATTATGCATAATTTCGAGATAACTACTTCTTCCTTATACAGAATGTATGGAAATGGGTAGCCCACGGAAACGTTCGTCAAGGAAGTCACAGACACACACCCAAAAAAAATGGACTTTTCATACAAATGTATAATTAGTTGATCATAATTAGTATGGAAGCTACAATTATTCTTGAAGAAAATTGTTCATTTTCATGGGTAGAAGCAGTTTTAATAAATATATGACTACCCATTTCTGTTACACCATGTATATGCGGGTCTAAAAGGCCACAGTTCTCAAATAGTTGAAGGTGTTAACAAGACGGAGTTCGACAGTGATTCATAACACAATGGGACCTACAAAACCAATAAATCCGTATTGTTTGGCCACTACAGACGGGACAGTCCAACCGAGAAAGAGCAATTGGATTGTCTTGCGACCCCTGCACCCGTTGGCAATAAATGTTGGCACCGGCGGCTCTGTCCGGGTCTAATAGTTGAATAAGTGTGCCGTGAAGAAACATAGAGACAAACTATTATATTGGGGGGTAACGATGAAAAGCAATACAATATAGAGGTCAGCTTACAGTTGTAAGTAAATACTTTGTATTTATGTTTTAGTTTTTGTATTGAAAAATTCTTTCGCCGCGTTGTGCGATTTTTAGTAGGTGCAAAACTAATGGTTAAGGGTTCGCGTCAGCGACATGCCAATGTGACAGCTCATTGACATTTTAATGTAACGTGTAACCGCCTATTTTTTTATAAATAAATAGCAATAGGTACAGCAAAATTTAAGAATCGAAAAATAACATGAAATGCCAAAATCTAGATTATCTTATTACTTCATTGACATAATTTCTACATACATTCATTCTTCCTACTCCTCCGTTATTCTTTTCTGATTAATTTCGTTACGGGATCCAAGACAGTTAAATTCATTCTCCGAGACTTCGTCGAGCTTTATAGCCTCGGCGCTTTTCTGGTGGTCGCCACTGTTGATTGTGGCTTTCAGGACTTGCAGTGGTTTGGGAATAGTGCGGTAGGATTGACATACTCTATCATATCTCATCTATAGTCAGTTTGTAGTCTACCAAAAGACAAGAACAATCATGTTTTTTTTTTTTGAAATTCTGGTGAGTTAGAACTTTCGTTCAATATGTTATATATGGTGTACGGATTGCAGTACAGTTCAGTGGAACAGAGTGAGTGTTTGGATTGCCAAATCTAGCGTATAGTACATATATATCGATTAATTACTTTGTGTCAATTTAAAATAGAAGATTTGTGATATTAGCAGTATTAAGTAATCGACTTTAGTTGCTGACCGTACTCAGGTACGTTAGCTCCTAATCTACCAACAAGATAAAAAGTTAGCCGTAATTTCACAAGATATTTAGAAAACGCCTATATCAAAGGACGCCAGTTTGGTCGCAATAAATTCCAGGAACGTCTAATGAAAGCTTTCAGCAATGGAAAACAACTTCGAAAACTTCACTTTTGATTTAAAAAAGATACATAACTAAAACATGGACATCGTAAATCTGTAAAGCAATAATCATTTGAAGATAGTGAGAAGAGACAAGTGGCGAGGAGGTCGGAGAGACGTCATTACCGCAATCAAAGTCGAAAGCCGCAGAGCTCGCAGAGCAAGCCGCTCCCCGCGCCGCACGCCGCACCCGCTAACGACGAGTGCTCTCGATAAAAATTAAAAACACGTGCAAGCCCAGCCTGAGGAAAGTTTTAATGAGAGTACACGGCTCGCTCCTACAGACACATATATATCTAGGTCTGACTCGTCGACACACACGCTTCGTAACTACGTATTCATCTAATTACGACGGCTCCTAAATAAGGGGAACTGAACCAGGGCAGGTTTCCAGTCTAACCGAATGATCACATGAAAATTTGTGTGATGACAACTTGGACTTGATATGAAACCTGTCACGCAAACATTGAACTCTTGTTCATCTCAACTGAGTATCGTCAGGTTCGGGCATTGATTTTGATGTTTTACATTTCCTTGTGCCATTAAGTAAGTAGATGCATTTTTAACAGTACCTGGGATACCGAGCACTGCTCGGCTAAAAATAGAGAAAAAAATGTATTCCGAATATGCCTGGGGTTTGAACCAGCAACTGAAAATACGGAGAAAACGAAGTCCTTCAAATATGACACTCAGCAAGATCGATTTTTGCCCCGAAAACCCCTATATAGCAAATTTTATCAAAATCGGTACAGCCGTTTCCGACAACGTGTTAATATAGATATATACAAATATTTCTCGTTTAGTAGTAGGTATTATATATATGTCGCATCAAGGGTGGCCGATAGATGCAAACCATCGGGAAGTCAGGATGTATTCCCTTAGGATAAGACATCGTCGGCAGGTCGGTAGGTACAATCGTGAAACTGAAATCACACGAATTATTCGATACACTGAGTTTATTCAAAAAGTCACAACTCACAGTTACAATCTTGCTTACTAATATTACGGATCGTCATTGATTCTAAGACGTCTTAGTTCTAAGGCGGTCAGTACTCAACCATAGAAAAAAAATTGTACTCAACTGCCATATTCTGCTCTCCCCACCACGCTAGTGGTTAGACTTGATAACTTTTGACTACTGGATACATCTTGACATTAAAAAATCAAATGGTTTAATAATTTTGTCACATTAATTGTTATTCAGCATATTTTATTATTGATATTCAATATTTATTGAGTTTTGATACTAGATAGAAAATGTTAATAATAAAGAACTGAAAATATATATATAATTATGTCAAAATATACATGGAAATGTCAATTAATAATAATATCTCATAAAAATGTGTAAAATACCAAACAAATGTCAAATAAAAATGTATGTTATTTATGTACGTTGTCTGATGTTAAATATCAATCAAATGCTAATAATATCATGAAAAATTACAAAAATAAAATTCAAATTGTGTTTAAATTACAAAACGTCAGCAATCAAAACAAATTAAAATAATTACAATGTCAAATGTTTAGCAAATGTCATAGGAAATTTATGTCAGATCTGTGTTGATTATCATATAAAAAAAAGTCTAAGTATGTCAAAGCTATGCAATATTCATCAAATGTCAAAATATCAGTAATAATCTATGTCAAAATAAATGATTCCGCCAGAAATTCGCTAACAGTGTAGTAAGCCTTTTTACTTAGAAACATTTTAAATAGTTGGAGCCATGCAGAAGACACTTGTGCGCAAAAGTGTCTTCTGCATGTCTACGAGAAACCCATTTTTGTTTTTTATGAACGTTTACCGAAACGATATTTTCAGGGAAACATTGGTATAGTAATGCGAAGATCTCTGAAAACGTATTATAAGCTACATTGCAGTCATTTGCTTCATAAACTGCTGGGGGCCGACTCACCCACGTCCGTAGGAGTGTACCCTTTGATTCCCTACACGTGGTCCCCGGGTGGTGCAAATCAGGTGACATCTGGTGGTAGGCTTCGGCCGAAGGCTTGCGACCACCCACCGGGCAAAGACGTATCGCCAAGCGGCCTAGCCGTATTCCGATACGATGCTCGGTGTAGCCACTAGAGGAGTTGGGTCGAGACAGCCGTTCCACTGCAGGCTGACCAGCCTGACGCGCGCTGTTATGGACGTATCGGGAGACTAGTCGCGGTGGGTTGCGGGTTCCGAGGCACGGTGCGCCGCTGGCCGACCGCAGGTAGTTGGGGGCCCAAGTATTGTGCCAGCCACACACGAAAGGCTGCCCCGCCAACTGTCGAAAAATCCCGGAATGCACCATCGTGCTGGTTGGCGACCAGATGGGGAGGGCCCGATGGACATTCCGGGGAGGCTCGGGCGTCCCCGCAGTCTCCAGACTAGTGCCCCAATGATAGCGTCTTTTTTCAGTGCGTGTCTGTAGGTTAGCAGCGTGGAACCTCGTCTCACTTCCTTCTCCTTACCTCGATTCACTCCAATAAATATATGAGAAGGAAAAGAAAATTGGTCTCAAACAGCGGCTGCACCCCCTCCCCCACAAAGTGCACCTCACCAACACTCAAATCTCTCTGCAGTCCACTACCACCTGGAGGCTGAGAAACCAGCGCTGTTTTTCCTTACGGAGACGCAGATAGCGAGTCCGTCCGATGTGTCGTACTTATCTTACCCAGGGTTTACCCTGGAGCACAATTTTAAACCACGCGCGGGTGTGTGTATGTACGCCCGTGACGACACTTGCTATCGGCGTCTCCGTAACCTTGAGGACCCCAGATTGTCAACGCTGTGGGCTCTAGTGGACACAGGTCTGGATATAATTATCTACGCCTGTGTCTACCGTTCGCATAGCGGAGATCAGGAGACAACCAGGCTCACAGAGTACATCAGTGAGGCTGCTGACGCGGCACAGCAGCGGTACCCTTTCGCCCAATTAGTGTTACTGGGGGACTTTAATGCCCACCACCAGGAGTGGCTCTTCCCATACCAGTGCACTGACCATGCTGGGAGGGAGATGCGAAAGCTTTTGCTAGCGCTCAACCTTACCCAGCTGGTCCAGGGAGCAACGAGGGTACCGGATGTTGACTCGCCTGGCCCACTCCGCTGAGGAGAAGGCAAATTTATTTGCCTCTCTTTTTGCGGCATCTTCGCGTCTAAATTCTGGTGATTCGCGGCCCCCTCCTCCTTTTGTTGGATGCGAGACGAGTATGTCGAACATTCGCATCCACCAAAAGGACGTCCGTAGGGTGCTGCGCAACCTCGACGTGAACAAGGCTAGCGGCCCTGACGGAATACCAGCTATAGTTCTTAGAACCTGTGCGCCTGAACTGTCTCCGATCCTGACACGCCTATTCCGCCTTTCATATGAGACTGGGAAAGTGCCGAATGCTTGGAAGCAAGCCAATGTACAGCCCGTGCCCAAGAAGGGCAGTCGAGCTGACCCGGCTAACTACCGACCCATCTCTGTTACGTCCATACTCTATAAGAGTATGGAGCGTGTACTAAACACTAAGCTCCTGGCATACCTAGAAGGTAACGATATCCTTAGCGACCGCCAGTACGGCTTCCGCCGAAATCGGTCTACTGGGGATCTTCTAGCGTATGCCATTCACATATGGAGTGAGGCCATCGAGAGGCACGGGGAAGCGCTTGCCGTTTCCCTCGACATCTCGAAGGCTTTCGATAGGGTCTGGCACGAAAGCCTTATCGGTAAGCTTCCTTCATTCGGTCTGCCCGGTGGTCTGTGTGATTGGATCGCAGACTTCTTGAGAGATCGGTCCATTCGAGTAGTTATTGATGGCTGCTCGTCGGACCAACTGGATATTAATGCCGGGGTCCCTCAGGGGTCGGTACTCTCAGCAACATTGTTCTTATTGCACATTAACGATCTGCAGCAAGTATCTCTCAGCAACGACAGCACTGTTGCTGAGAGATACTTGTCCAACGCACGGGCAACCGGGCCACAGATCCAGTCTCTTCGTGAGGCCATGGTGGAGCGCTTGAACTTGTCCTTGCAGGCAGTCTCCGAATGGGGTGATGCCAATCTGGTCAAGTTTAATGCTACTAAAACCCAGGCGTGTCTTTTTTCCGCTAAAAAGAGCCAATTTCACCCGGCTCCAACTTTTCGTGATGTAACCGTGCCAATAATGGACCATCTTGAGCTTCTTGGCGTTACGTTGACATCGACTCTCAATTTTGGGCCTTACATTGAGGCAAAGGCTCAGCTGGCTTCCAAAAAGTTGGGGATCCTTGCGAAGGTGAGAAAGTACTTCACGCCGGAACAGCTGCTCAACTTGTATCAAGCGCAAGTTCGATCGTGCATGGAGTACTGTTCTCACCTCTGGGACGGTTCTGCCAAATACCAGCTTGATGCACTAGAGTTGATCGAAAAGCGGGCCAAGAGACTTATCGGCAATGAGGCACTGGTAAAATCAAAGCTCCAGAGCCTTGAACATCGTCGCCGAGTTGCCATCTTGTCGGTTTTTTATCGGTTACATTTCGGGGAGTGTGCGATGGAATTGCATGATTTAATTCCGCCCAGCCCGTTCCATCATCGGACAACCAGACGCACGGCGATGCGTCATCGGTACATGGTGGACATCCCACCCATACGCACAAAACGTTTTGGGGACACTTTTATTATGCGTACAGCTAAGGAGTGGAATTCTCTGCCGGAGTCTGTGTTTCCCGATAGCTACAGTCTAGGGGTCTTTAAGTCAAGAGTGAATAGGTTACTTCTAGGCAAGCGTGCTTCACCGTCGACCACATCATCGCTTACTATCAGGTGAGATAGTGGTCAAGCGCGAGCCTATATACAATAAAAAAAAATAAAAACAAAAAAAAAAAATTAAGTGTCAGACTCCGTAGATAGGCCTTAAATTAATTAATGTTATCGTTATTATTGTCACGTCTTCTCCTACTCCACCGATTAAACGCACATACTATGCTTATTGGGCATTTCAGTAATTGAGCTGCGTGATCTGACAATGCTAACTCTAATACTGAAGCCTTACAGCGACATGTTAAAGTTATGCGCAAAATTGTCGATGCATGTTTTGCTCTTAAGTCGAGTCGGTTGATAGAACACTAGTTTCAAGATAAAGCTTAATTACATATTTTCGGATTCTATTGATTGATTAGTTCTCTATAGTACATCTATATTAAAATCTCCGGCGAAAACATTATATTTACAATTCTTTTTATTTAAAATTTGTAATATCTGTTCTTATTTACCATTACATGCATTAAAATGATTATTATTTGGTACTCTATAATTACAAACACATAATATTTCATGGGTAATCAATTCAATGGCGCAACATTCAAAGACACCACTTGCAGATTTTAGCTATTTTTGGCAGCTCTCTCCATTGATGAACAGATCTCACTAGTGTGCAAGCACCACCTCTTTTGCTTTATTTGCGACTGAAGCAGGACGCTAAGCAGTAATTGTCAAAACATGGCGTTGTGCATTTGACGTCATTTTCTAAAAGAAATGAAAAAAAAAAGATACGTAGGGCAGGTAGCAAGGTAAGTAGGGTAGATAGGTCTAGGTAAGTAGGGTAGGTAGGTAGGTAAGTAGGGTAGGGTAGGCGATTGACGGGAGCGAAGCAAACCGTAAATTGCAGCCGAGTAGTACGTACCTACCCATGAGGTTTGGTTGACAATGCCAGCACTTTCTTATAAACCTATGCGATATCATGCGACAAATAAAAATAGGTTAAATGCGCACATTTAATGACCAAGTTGTAACAGTTTCATCCGCAGATACAAAGTAATAACATATTGATATGCACAATAGCCTTCTTGTCTCTTAATAATAGAGTCTTTGCCGCAGTGATTGTGCAGTGGGCCGATTATATGCGAGTGATAAAACATTAACTAGGTGCGGATCGAGTGTAACTAATCTGTGTAATTAAAAACCCAGGCACTCATTAAACTAATTGTGCGAGGAACAACAGTTTTCAATTATACTGAGACACTTACGCCGAGCCATAGTTTTTAGGGTTCCGAAGTCAACAAGGATCCTGTTATAGTTTCAGTCAGCAGCTTAGCTCAGAGACTCTTAGTACTAGAAAGATATAATTTGGCATGGATATACATATTAATCAGGCCGAGGTGATGAAATAAAAACAAGTTTTATTTTTTTACGCTACCTCCTGTACACGTAAAGCGAGGATGTTTTTTTTTTCTCGTCTATCCCATGGCGTGGGGTATCGTTGGATAGGTCTTTCAAAAATATTACGGGGCTGTGAAAACTAATTTTCGATTCAGAGATCTATTTGCATAAAATTAAGCTTTAAATGGCTAATTTTTGTTAGAGTCAAGCCTATCCCCCCTCCTTGCCAGGCTGAAAACTATCACAGCTAAGTAGGCTTTACAAGTTTACGAGTAATATTCGACCAACTTATAAAATGTACTTGGAAAAGTAAAAATTTTGTATATTGTATGGGGACAACAGTTTTCGAACGGCAAAGTTAATTTTGTCCCTTCGTTAGAGCAATGTTCGGTGCATTAATTGTTTATTTTGGTGAATTTAGCTTTTAATAAGGAATACTCTGTGCGCGAGCCAGACTCGCACTTCATCGGTTTTTATTTTTCATGAATCTCAACCTTGTTTTCAACCAAATATTAATAAGTTATGGCTCACTCAACTATTAAACAGATTTAGATATGGAGTTTCAAAAAAAATAAAGAAAACTTTAACACACGAAAAAGTATTTCTTATATTATAAAAACAAGTAAAAAATGGAATGTTTAGATGCTTGAATAATCCCCCACAGCTGAACTACGTTTACAACCTAAAGGTTAACTAAGACATAGAATAGGTACCTAAGCACTTTTTAATGAACAGCGAAGTGCCGTAATACAGTCCACTTCTTATACCCCAGAGACAATTTTCGACTATCACGCGAGAAACCCCGCATCTAAAACCTAGTTTACTTCTTCAAAGCATCAAAACAGGAACCAGACTAGTTTTTACCATCAGACCAATTTATCTAAAAGTTCAATAGATGTGTTAAAATCTTCTATCTAAAACGGTCAGTTCGATAAAAATAAAACAGATTTATAGCGCGCGGGTAAAATCTTTTTGGCAAGGTGCATTTTCCATTTTATGCATATCGGTATGTTTTCAGGCAACATAAAAAATCCATTAGATTTGTGCAGTGGCTTAACGAGCGGCGACGTGGGGTGGACGGCGAAGCGGCCTTACGGGTAGCGGCCAGCCGACTAGCGGCCCGGATGGCGGCAACCCTCAACTGAGTGTGCGTGAGCAGCTTTATTGCGTTCCTATCAGCATCACCGAGCTGTAATAGACAGGTGAACACATTCCGTGTATCCGTTCCGATCCAATTGCATGACAAATGCGACTGCTATAATTTCGTTTGATTCTCCTCTGTGAACTTGCGTTTATTATTATACCGAAGCTGTTTGATTTTTGCCGGTCAATTTTTACCAGCTTTTGTTCGATTGCCTATTCGATTATTTAGATTAGATAAGCCTACGCATCCTACATAATGTCATGTTCATGTTCATTGACAACATGAGATTATCCACGGCAGCACGTAAACTTTCCATCCTAAATAATGAGATAACCTTAGGTAAGTAGTTACTTGATAAGCTATTAGACAGTTGAAACGGTAGCTACTTAATGATAATATCATTAGCGCCGGCGTTCATAGACAATATGACGTTATATCATGAAATAGATGTCTTATCTAAATCGGAAATTGGATTTCCGACTTACATTACGTACGGTATCTATTTCAATTAAACAGGTGTCGTCAGTTTGTTTATACTAACTTTACGGTGTTATATATAACCTAATTTTCCAAGCTCAAAAAGATAAAATTCGTTTATTAGGTATCTAAGTTCCATAATAATAAGGCACACCGAAATCTTAACAAAGATGAAAGTGCTAATTAAAAGAGTGCAACAGCTTTAATTTAAGTAGAGCATAAAACAGGCAGTGTTTTATTAATCTCAATAACCCTCCTTCACTGCGCAGTCGGGTAAAAACAGAAATAAATTGTGAGAATCTTTGCAAAACAATAGTTGGAAATGGTGTACGCGAGAAAAAGCCGGATGCAAATGCCATTCATATTAATTAGCAAAGCGAGACGGGCTTTTACGAAATTAGACCGTGATTTTACTGAAGATTTATTGTTGTGTTTCAAATGGTTTTCGGAGCAAAGGTAGCCATTTAGACGCGAGCAAATTGGTGTTGTCAGAGCGGGTTTTAAATTGAATTGACTGAAGTCGCTTGTTTGCTTTGAACGGTGACTCACGGAAAAAGGTGGAAAGCTGCTAATTTATTGGCTTCGTACACGAAATGGAAAGAGCTTGATGCAAATGATTGATGACCGCAGGCTGGCTTGCGGTTAGCACGCCTGGTAGGTAGGTTGTACCTACTTGCTTACGAGTACCTATTATACCAACATTACGTTGAAATACTAGGCCGTAGGTAGGTACTTAATTGCCTATTGGTGTCAAAAAATTCTAATTCTGAATGAGTATAGATAAAAACAAAGTCATTTTTCATTTGAACGTCGAAAATTTTAATAGATAGGTACTCGTATAAAAAGTAATATTGATTCTACTATAATACTAATATTCACGCCATCAAAGTTGTGCAATAAAATCCTGGAAATCGTTTTGTTTTGGAAACCATAAAGGAAGGTTGTTTCCATAGAGTAACCTATAGGGGGTGATTTTTTAAACTCGTTTATGTTATCGTATGGGGTGAGGTGTCGTTGGACAGATCTTTCAAAAATATTGCCGTTAAAAATTGTCTCTATTTTTCGATTCAGGGATCTTTTTGCAAAGTATGTAGCGTTAAAGTGATTATTTTTGTAAAAGACATGTTGTTGTTTCTGCATAATTAAGTATATAAAATGTATTCTCAACAGTAGCATTTGGGTTAAGACAGCTGTTCCACTACAGGCAGACCAGCCTGACGCGCACTGTTATGGATGTATGAAGACTGGTCGCGGTGGGTAGTGGGATCCGAGGCACGGTGCGCCGCTGGCAGTCCAATTTTTTTTTCTTCCTAATTAAGGGTTTTAAGAGGTGATTACAAACATATATAACACTTATATGTTTAAATGTACTTGGGTACTTTGTTATTACTTATGGGTTCACTTATGGGTTTTTTGTTATTTTTTTATCTAAGAAGTGCCGATGGTGATCACTGGTTTGGTTTAAATGAGGTAAAAATACCACACTGCCTAGTTTTTTTGCTTAAAAGTACAGACGCGAGTTCAGGCGATTTTCCCCCGATAGCAAAAAGAATATGGGCATTTCCAGCAAACGCTTGTAGACCCTGTCAAAGTATTCCCCTCACCACGATTATTATCAAGCTCGGTTTTTATTTAAATGGCCAAGCTGGCTCTTCTTTATTTACTTAATACCATGGTTAGCCTGTGTTTTATTGTAATGTTAGCCCACATTGTCACAAGGTGGGTCTACGCAACGGTCTAATTGGCGTTAGATTCGTATTCACTCATTTTCAGATGATCCTCTTTTAGTTTCAATAATAAATTTCGTAATTGTATAAATTGTAGCGTTGTGAGTCTTAACTGTAAATAGTTGAGTGATGCTAAAATATCACAATTAGTAAGTACCTAACAACATCACTACTACTAAAAACGCAGTACAACACTGGTTTTCCTGGGAAAGCTGACACTCTGATTACGATCCCGCTTGTTTTGCTTAGCTGATGAAATCTAGGGGTTCTTCGTACCGGCTGAGGGCAGGACCCCTTGCCCATTGCTGCACGCTGCTTGCTACCCGCACGCTACCTAAGCACGCTGCCCAGGTCTTGGCCTGTGTACCTGCGGCCTACTGCCACGCGAGCCGGTGCTGACAGGCAGTCTCCACCTGTTGGAGATACGAGGGCCGTCCGACCTACTGCTGAGCCTGTGCTGAACAGGCCCGCCGCGTCTGCTACGTGCTACCCAAGGACAGTATCCTTTCTACCTATTAACTGTGTGTGATAGTGGTCAGAACAGAACAGTGACCTTATTTACCTGCGACCTAGCTGTGGACCTTATTTGCTCTAATATACTTATCACACAAGTTTCACTTATCATCTACCTAACTACCTACCTACCAGTTAGCGGCCTGCGCAGTCTAACAGGCGCAGTCCTAGCCGTTATACAAAATAATAACATTATATTTAAATTAAACCCAGTTCCGAAATTTCGAATTTAGGCGTGTCAATTTCGAAATTAATAAACATGCAAATATGGTCCGAAATTTCGAAACTATGACATTTCGAAATGCATGACCTAATCTAACCTCTCATAGTCTGTAGCACTATGTCTCGCCTCTACCCACTAAGTATCTAAATAATAACTAATTACTGCGTGTGTACTATTTTCGACACTGCAGTGTAGGTACCTAGGTAGTTCCTATGCATACAACTTTTTATGTTCATTGCTTTCTAAGACTGTGATTTTTCAACTATACTGAGCAGCTTTTTGGCCGTTATAAAATCTCTGAAATTATTTTGATATTTTCATCTTCACATGCATTTAAATCCTGTTTCAGGATCACCGTGAATAGTTAAGTGGGCAGTCATTCCACCTGATACTAACCCTCAGTTTCCCAGCTCAAAATTATCGCAGAATTAATGTGATAAATTGTCAAGCACGCGTTATCTGCTGTGATTGGTTGAATGAATTTTCTACAGCCAATCACAGCAGATAACGCGTGCTTGACAATTTGTCACAATTCTGCGATAATATTGAGCTGGGAAACTGAGGGCAAGGATTTGTAAGCTCAATTCAAGTGTTGGCAAAAAAACGGATCATAGTCTCATTTAAAAATACTAAGTTTGTAGTAACTAGCATGTAAGTCGGACAGGTCAGCAAAATGAAAAAAAATATATTTTTAGTAGGTATTTATTTGATAGGTATATTAATAAAAATCACAGGAATCAAAATAGTAGGTTTTCATTATTGTTTAAGTGTGCGTAATTCATCAACCGAACTCATGAAGTCTTTCTACCGTCAACCGCAAAGATTGTTGATACCTACAACGCCATCTAGTGATTTCAAGTTGCGGCTGTGCACTTTAATCGCGCAATAATAATTTAATTTAACAAATAATTTGATTGGCTAAAGGTTTTATACTTTTAAAGTTGGGCCACAGATAAATCTATAAACCATCATAGCCAACGTTTTTCGGCTTGTCGAAAAGTTTATTTTAAAATAAATATTTTATTGTACCTATATGCAGTTATATCTTACAACTTTTTACTATTTTATTTTTTAATAATCTATTAATCGAGATGTAAGTAATCATAACTTACCTACATTTCGATTATTAAATAATAAAATGTAATCACCATTAATAAAATAATTTGCTAATACTTTCAGGTTCAAATGCCTCAGTTTTCTCGTTAAGATATTTACAGAGAAGCGTTTTATTTGTAAACCGCAAGTAGTTTTAACGTCAAAAATGGTTTTGTTTTCTTTATATAAACAAATAAACGAAATTGAAAATGTGGGCTTTAATTTTCAACATTGTTTTCAAATGACATCATAGGAACATCTACATAACTACTTTCCCATTTCACCTGTTACATTATTGTAAGGTAACGGCAAGAAAGGTAAATTAATACCTACAACACGGTACATAGCTAATACAAGTTACTTTAAATTCTTTTGTCTACATATGGATTAAAGAACAATGATACTTATAGGATAGGTGAGGGCTAACCACTATTTCGCCAGTCGTTTTCAGAATCGATTTTATAATTCCGGATCTTGATTTGAACTTGATCCTCTTGCTTTAAGATTCCAAATTTCACTTTCACGTATCAAATGCACAGATTAGGTACAGTCGGTGAAATAAGTGTAAAGTATGAGTGAGTGAGTGAGTGAAAACAGAACTTAAAACTTACGTGAAGTGAGTTTGAAGTGTGCTGTCAACTCAAGCTTTTCTTGGAATAACCATTCACTTCACTCTCACTTCACCTTAGTTTTCACGGTGACATTTTAACAGAATAGTCAGTCAGGCAGAACACCTCAGCGCTAAGCATTTCACAAATTTACTGATTAGTTATAGTAAAAAACAACATTTGGCACGACTGGAAATAATCAGTAACTCTAACACTGAGATGTTTTGTTTTGTAAAGTTAAATCATTTTTGCAGCCTACTGAACCTTCGAAACTAGAAAACAAATAACCCTCCCTCCCTTTTGCTTCGCTGTAGTCAGGTAATAAAAACGGTATTAAGGCAATAGTATACCTACGCAAGAATAATAAAATTTTAACAAAGAGACAGATTAGGTAATTCTATAATACCAGTAGTGTCTCATCCCATACAAAGAAACTGTCCCGACGTACTGTACTGATTATACTGATTATTTGATTTATCTATCGATATCGATTGATTATTAGATGGTGATCTATCTATCGCTGACAAACGGATACGAACTCGATCAATTTACAAAAAATAATCGGTATAATCAGATGAAAAACGCTAGTTACGTGGCACGGTTTCTTTGTATGGGATGAGGCATCTGTATGCTAGTATTATATTATCTATGATAATACATAGGTACTATTACTATTTACTACAACTATAAACATTATTATCAAAACATTACACGATTACATTACACGTTTACATATACATTGTTATTATTTTCGATAGAAACTGTACTTCTATCAGATTGATGAAGGCTCATTTTATACATTTTAATGTGAATTCGACTTTGATGATTTAATTTTATATTCAACCGCTAACATCAATAATGGTCTGACCGTCTGAAGTAAAAAAAAAATATAAAATGTACCTCAGACCGTCTGAGGTACATTTTATATTTTTTTTTTACTTTTGCTTTCTACCCCATAAATAAATACTTATATACCAACACTCCTCATAAAATACATAAATATACCTACTTCCATTACAATTTCAGATTTATAATACATACCTAAACTCCATTTAAAATAACATTTGACAAGTTTCCAAATTTTCTTACAGTCCGTTCAACCGATTTTGAGTTCTATCCCGTAAACATAAGGATGATATAAAAAGCATAAACCTGTTACCAAAACCAACTGTTTACTACAGCTACAATTTGTCGAATTACCAAGGCAATAGAAGTCAAAATCGGTTGAACGGGCTAATTTAAACGTCTAATGTTATCGCAAATGGAGTATACATATAAACTTCGTTACAAGTGTATATTTTTTTTATTTTAGCCCATCTCGCAAATGTGCAAGGAAAGTAAACTCATGATTAAGTTGAATCAGCACATTAAATACAACTTTAGTGCTGCTAGTTATTTCAATACTTTCGCCAAGTCTCTTGAACAATTTACTAGGTACCCTGTACCCTATTTATGTCAAAAACCCTTTCTTAATAAATACATTTTGAAATTTTAGCGATACAACGGGTTCCCATAAACCTTCATAAATTATTATGATATATTATTGCATTAAAGATTTTATTTAAACAGGTTGATTTTTCATCACCACCCATTTTTTTTAATTTTTCCATTCATGATTTATGCTAAAAGATAAATAAAAAGGTTCTCAAAAAATATTTTATCCCGAATAAATACATTCTGCATGGTTACTAAGTCAAACGCATACACTGAACAGGCTTACCGAGAGACGTCGATACTGTTATGCCGGCTGTACTCTCTCGCGCGAGAGCTCGAGGAAACGCTATTATACATTGAGTTTTTAAACAAAATACTTCATGAATGAACTCAATACTGAGAGCAATGTACATCATGCTCGTGGGCTCTCGCGCAAGAGTGTACAGCCGGCATTTTTGACACGCGTAGATATAAGAGCGGAGCCATGCTACGGTGAAATTTCACGGTTATCACAACTAGGTATCTCAGAACTTAGAAAGTGTGTCAAGTCCTTACTTCCGTATTTTTAATCCCGAAGCACGTTAGCTCTTGTGGCGGATACAGACATTGCGAGGCATGCGCACGGCGCTCATCGCATGCTTCGCAATGTGTAGACATTCATATTCGTAGGTGAGACATGTGCTACGCCCACTCAAAACAAAGGAAAGGCCTCGCAATTTTTTGCTTTGCAAATTTCCACTCAATCCTGCCAATAAAGAAAAGCCAGAGATGAACAAAATCTCTCCCGAGAGATCGGGCCCGTCGTTACTACCAAACAGCACGCCACAAAGCTGCCCTGCAGATTATAATCTCTCTTAATGGAAGATACATGCATTGTCAAGATTTTTATGAGCACATTCGTAATAAGCCTGCAGTTGTATCTCGCTTAGAGTGCTACCACGCCAATTGATCGATATCATTGATCGTTGATCACGGCACTTGGTCCATTAAAAACAAATATACCAAAATGGTTTTAATGAAAAAGAGCCAATGGTTCCCAAGGCCGTTTCCCCTTATCTTTTATGAATTCGGATATAATCATAAAATCCCATTTAAAACTATAAACATATGTACCTATATTACAACTATAATATTTTTAGATAAGTTGTGCGCCAGCTCAGTAACTACAATAAATGACTCATGCTTTAAAAAGTATTTTATATTTATGTGTAAGTAAATAACTTTTAAACACTACTAAACTAACAGGTTTGCGGTTATGTATTACTTTCCTTTACAAATTAATAAATTTGTCATAAAATTTTCACTTAAGCAATAAAATAAAATATTATGATTGAAAAGTTAAATAATATTCTTGTGAAACAATATTATTGTTTCAAAAGAATAATAATTATGTATGAGTTAAAGCAGTGTGGAAAATACTTATCATACTCAGACTTTAATTCTAATGCATCTATCTTTATATTATTAAAAGTTATGTATAATACATTATTATTGTTATAGGTTAATGGATTTTATACGATTAGTGGTAAAGTCATTCATCAAGGTTACAGTATTCTAAAAATTTACTGAAAATTGTATATAAATAAATAAAAACTTGTGATACAATTTCGGTGTTTAGTGAAGTATGATTATGTATTGTATGCATCTACTTACAAAAACACAAGTTAAAAATAATAGATTTATATTACACTAAATGCCTTTTAACAACCATAAAAGTTACATTAAAAAATGCCAAAACAATAGTTTGTTCATTGACTCACTAGGTTTAGGAAACACAACCCATTAAAACTTACTTCAATTAATAATATTAAACAACAAACAAAATTAAACATATATCACCATGGAATTTAACAAAATTTTTTATTTTTAATTTAATACTTCAATAGCCTTCATAGTTCCAAAACACACTACTAAATAATTATTTCTTATATGCTAAAGTGAGTAAAGTTTATTACTGCAGATTTATAGAGAAATAGCGTTATTAAAAAACTTCACAGAAGGAAAGTACAAAAATAAAACACAAATTATGCAGTGTAGGTAAATTATTTACACTGGATAATTAATTGCAAACGTGGTATGGTACTTGAAATCGCATGGAAGTAATATTATGAGCAATATGACTTTGAGCTTAAGTAAATTGACAAAACATTGGAATTGATGATTTTACTCAAAATGCTGCAACATATTGTGCATATTTGGCTGATCAAATTTGTTATGTCACAAACAAGGTGGCGGCAGAGGCATGTCAATCAATTTGCATACTTCTAATAGGAAATTTTTCAATATGGCTGCTTGGTTATCTTTTGAACCATTAATTGTTATCGTTGGAATGAATGTTGGTTTCAATATGTGAGTATCGTCGCCATGTTTCTTCAGGAGAGCGGATCCAAGTTCCTCGCGTGCACAATTACTGATCGAATCAGGATCAATTTTAATTTCTTTTGCACACTGAAATGAAAAATTGGATTATATTAGTACAGGGTGTAATAAAACAGCACAAAACCTAAAAAGAGACCACACTATTTTTATGTAAGCACTTATTAGTAAAGCCCGGTTAATAATCTTAAAAAAAAAAGCAAACAAATTTAAAATGGGATATTCGTTTTGACAAGCCTGCTAGCCTTGATAAGGGAAATTACACATAATCTCAGACTGACATGTTTTGTATAAGTGTTAATAATTATTGATTGTTTCTTTACAGTATTTATATAGGTAGATATTTAATGTTTTTTCCTACTAATAACTAAATATAAAAATAAAGAACATGTTTCGAAGTTACTCCGAACTGTGACCACTGATCAGTCTGGCAACTAAATCAGTTTAAGTTGCCAGATGAATCAGTGGTCATTCATCAATCATTTTAAGTGTCCATCAGAGTAAATTTAAGGAAATAATTAGTAGAATAAATTCAAGAATTAATTAAAATATCTTTGATGTTTACCCGGGTGAGTGCACCATCAGCATCCATGTTATCTGAGATCATACATTCTGTTATCTTGACAGAAGTGGTCATGTTAGCCACCGCTTCTATTGCACAAGCATGAATCTTGTTTGCATAACATTCTTCTTCACCATGCTGACATTGAAATATATACTTCCCCTTTTCTTCTTTGGTCTGTAAAAATAAAAAGCGTTTAATTTAATTTTCATGCACCAATAGGTGGAAGTGTTATGTGTATCATACAAATATGCTATGTCATCTTTTTATCCATAGGTATTCTGACATCATGCATTATAATGTTTGCAAAAACTAAAATCTTGAAAACACACCTACAGTAACAAATTAAAATGTTATGCATATTCAATCAAAATTTGTTTAATTACTCAGAAACCAACAGGTTTAAAAGCTGAGTCATGTTCATGAAGTTCAATCATCGCTTTGGATGTTACACTAATATTATTTTTTTTAGTACAAATACTTACTGTAGCCTTTCCATAGGGTACTAGGGTTACTTCTAGAAATTCTGAAAGCTTCTCTGTAACAGGCCAAAGATGCCTCACGAAGAAATGTTTGGAGTCAGGACAAAGCGCCTCATAGTACACCCTCACCTTCACTTTATCTTGTTTATGCTTATTGTACTTGTCATCTTCTAATTCTACTATGCCAGACTATAAAACAGAAAAATAATTATAATTAAATGTAGATTCATGTAATGAGTTCAGGGGACTAAATACTTCTAAAGGATGTGTGAACCATAGATTCATAGCAATACTATAAATACTCTAGCAAGACCTAGTAACCTTGATTTCACTTTTAAAAACTTAAAATTTATAAATTAAAAATGATGTACATTGTATGATTATGAACATCGAAGAAGCAATGGGATCATGTTATGTAAGGATTTTAGCATGTTGAGTTTTGTAGGTTCAGTCTAGCCTCAATTAAAAGTGTGATTTCATGTATGAACACAAGACATATACATATATAAACACCTGCCTCATCTGTCTGCTTTGTTGGCCTAGTGGTTGCAAGCGTGACTGCCGAGTGTGGGGTACTGGGTTCAATTCCCGTGTCAAGAGAATTGTTACCAGGGTTTTCCGTTTGAAAACTCTCTGTAGCAGCCTGGGGTCCGGATGTGTGGCCAGGCACTGGCAATAGGCTCTCCTGGCCCTAATAAGTAGGACTTATAGCAAAACTGGCAAAATGTGCTTGTACTATACACTTTGCTTACCATTTCGTGGGAATACAGGCTTGATTTGTAAAATAATCATTTTAATAATTACAAAAACATTCTACTATTCATTTAGGCAAGAATTAAATGGAAATAGATCACACATTCATACAAATAAGGAAAATCAATAAGCATACTACACAGGTAAGTACAACATACAAATTAAGACCACCTATATTCCCATTTTAGCCATTTACTTTAATAAAATAGTTTAAATCAATGGTAAGTAAGGATTAAGATAAAATATTGATAGTAAATATTTCAGCAAAAGATAGATTACGTACCTCAGATATTGATGTTGCGCTTTTGTTGGGCAATAACCGGAAGAATTGCCACATGATCAAGATTAGCAGGAGCAAAACTATTAGTCTGTATCTGTTACAAGTATAGAATGCCATTGTTAGGTACTTATTTAATTTATTTATTTTTCCATCCAACACTCAGCGCTTCTCGCTAGCATCCGATTCAATCAAGACAGCTGTTGAGAATTATCACTAAAGCCTCTATACCATTTCTGATTACACTGTATTTTGAAAACTTTACTAGAATTTAAGAATGTTTTCCAGTGAAACTTTATTAAAAACAATTCATTTTTTTATATTTCAGTCCTTACGATGTACTGTTTAAGTTGCAGCTGTAGGCACAGAGTACATTTTATGTAAACACCATTTTATCACCACAGAGTGCACAATAATCACAGATATATAATTATAGATTGAGTTAAAGATACAGAGAGTGAACTCAAGAGTGAAGCAATCCCAGGGTTACCAACTCCTAAAAATAAATAGCTCTAAATACAATATGCAAAAGCATCAAAAAATCCCTGTATTGGGTACCTATTCAACTAGGGTATTTTTTAAATGAGTATCTCGTTTTACTAAGATAAAATAATAAAGTATTACTTAGTTTTAATTACTTTTTATTAGAACTTATTATAACGAATTAAAGATCTAAATTGTTAATAATTGTAAATAAATCGTCTAAGTTCCGACTTGGCGTTTCATTTGAGCTTTCGGAGTTCAGAAGTCATACATTTTTACAATACACAAACTGAACCATTTTTGGAAAAGGGGTAAATGTAACGAATGATCTATCATCTCGTTTTAAAATGAATCGGCATTTCAAGGAACAATCGGTTTCGTAAGTACTGCATGAAATATTATTAATGCCTCTGAAAATAGCCCTAACTTTCTTTGGGCCCTAAAAAAAAGTCCAACGTGTAAATTTTGACCTTAAATTTGGGGCCAAAAGCCCTAAGTTGACAAGTCTGAGCAATCCATAGATAACCTAACCCTAACTCACTTAACCACAGACTAAGACTCCACTGACAGATCTCTGTGGGAAACTCGTCTTTTAATCCCACGGGAGCGTTTTGTACCCGTAAACATAATATAAAATAAAATTAACACGACCTTGGATTGTTCCGCAGACTCGCCAGTGACAAATGCGTATGCGCAGTTTGCCTATGTGTGTGATGTGATTGCGGGTCGCGGATAAATTTGAAAGAGAGTTACCGCGACCCTGGCACAAGCAACTGAAGGTACACGGGTGGGTTTTAGTCAGTAAGTCTGACATGCCCTCCCGCTTCACCCAGAGCGGGAGAAGTCATTTGACTTCGGAAAAAAAAAATTGCACCCTTCAGCGGATGAACTGCCAGACCCAGATCACAGAACAATAATACTGACCCAGATAGGCACGGACAGAGGCGTATCTAGGATGGGACAAGTAGGGCACGAGACCCGGGTGCCTACGGAAGGGGAGGGGCGCAAAATACCCAATAGTAAATTTTAAAAAATCCAAGTGCACTACAATTACAATAGACCATTTGAAACTGTTATATTTACTTCGTGATTTCATATCAAACGACAAGCATTTTAACTAAGATTTAAGTAGGTACGATCGTTTTATTTAAAATAATTTACGAAGGGGCGCAACTGCGATGCTTGCCCTAGGCGCCGTTTTCTATTAGTACGCCGCTGGGCAGACATTGGTTTTAATATATAATAAGAGCAAGAACGATTAGTACTTAAGCAACATAGTCGACGGAGCCAGCACACGCACAGGCACAGCCAGCAGCCCCAGTGGCTATGTGGTCGATAGGCACAGCTTATTGGCTACAATAGTCCTGTCAATGGGGAACACTCAAATACTCCGAAATATTTAAGCCGAAATATTCCGAATTTCGGCGTTCCGATTTTTGAAAGTCCGAATTGCATAATACCTAAGAGTTATAATGTCTATTATTAAAAATCACGAAATTTATTTTACCGAAAGTAGTAAATGCGATTTGTTAGTTTTCCGATTTTCTCAGACGTTCTCAGTCCCAAAAACGACTTACCGATTTTCAATACTTCGAATAAACTAAACACCATGTTGTGCTACAAAGTTTAGTGACAGAAACGAATCGAGAAGGTATTCATTAGCCTTCTTTCGGGCGGAAGCAAGGTGCGCGCCTTCAACGGTTGGGACGTATTGATGTTCTCTTTCGGCATACTCTAATGATAATTAGAGTATGCCGAATTATAAAATTAACGAAATATCGAATTATCATTATATGTATATCTACATATAATGATAATTCGAAACATCAAAAATACGAAAACTGATTATTAAAATACCGATTAATACAATTCCGAAATAAAAATGCCTTGTAAAACTGAATAGCACTCGCTCACTTTAGCTCCCGTCATCTCCTTCGAACCTAACCTGTCCGTGTCGGGGTACCCTTGGCTCCCGAGCTCGCTTCGCTCGCTCTTGGACGCCCCACCCCACCGCGCCTACGCGGGCTTAAATTACAGTCTAGGGTAGGTGAAGTCGGCTTTGCAGCGATTCGTTTCTTATCATAAGCGATAAAAATATACGCAGGGCTATTTCCACATTATGGAAAGCTGATTAAATTTTATTATCATGCATAATTTTATACAATTGTGCGTGAGTTTGATGTACAAACTTGTGCGAGCCGAATCACTGGGTCTGGAACGTATTTTACTTATGACATTTGAATGAAACTGTTGAATTTCTGTTATTAATTCGGTGTTAAGGTCTTCTGGATATGTGTTTACTAGATTTGTACTGTGCTGACTGTATTCTGCAGTTTGATCGGGACACATAATTTTATCGGCATCGGGTATTTTATTCAAGAATGAGAATTTGTCTGCAGTTTCTTTGTATATCTCTTCTCTTTTTCTCATCTCTGCATTTAATTTATCACTATGCTATAATAACACGTTATTTTGAATTGTTCTCTTGGGCATTACGTATGCATAGAAGCCGGCCGGTACAATTACTCATAAAAACAAAAAAAAGTACTGACACAGATATGCGGTGGCGCCAGGTGGTTTGTGCTTGGCTGATCGCAATTCCGGTGCATTCGAATTGCCGAATGAACTAGCGGGCAACGAGTGGGCAAGCGGGAGCGTGTTTATGACTCTAGGTCGGACTCTATGTCAACTTAAAATGCGCGAATATTCAAATTAGACCTAGAAACTTTTTTTGGGGTGGTTTTTGGTGACGTGAGAGTGAGACGTGATTCCAGGACGGATTTTTTTTGTGCAATTGCTTAATTTGATTAAGAGTTTATCCGTCACTGCCCTCAACCTGCAACACCCCTCTATAGCCATACAGTGCTACCTATATGCTGATGTTGGTTAGCGCTTGACAATTTTGTATCAATAACGTAAACAATAATTATTGTTAAATGGGTATCTTGCACTTTACTTGTGGTATCGATGTCAATAACTATAGAAAACTAACTACATTGATGTCACAGAGATTGCGCGCACGAGTATTCTCCTGTAAATTTTACACGTTTCTAAGGGGTGAGGTTTCTCTGCAGCTGTATGTACCTACCTGGTAAAACACATAATAAATATAATAAAAAGTATAATATTTACAATCACAAAACTAGAAAGAAACTCAAGTAGGTAGAGGCAGGCAGCCCTAACGCGTGTTTACGTGACGCGCGCTTGTAGGTAATTATTTCAAAGACAGGGCCGAGTCACAATACTGTAAAATATTCTAGGGCATGCACCCAGTTCTTTTATGGTATGTGCAGAACTGGTTCCGGAAAGAATAAACCCAGTTGCCCCAGTTCTTTAAAAAAAAAACGAAAATGTTTCACATTATTTCTTCGATTCAAAATACGTGTTATAGTCCAGGAATTAAAGACATTTGGTAGCAGTAACGTTCCATTTTTCATGCCATAAGAATAGCAAAAAAGCAAAAAAAATGGGCTGTAACAGAGCCCAAAAATCTGGTTTTTGCCTAATTCTCGTATAGTTTTAATTTTATTGCAATTTGTGCTCAGAACAAGTTTGTTCCTTGTTCAATTTTGCACAAAAGAGTCTTTCATGCCAACGTTCAGCCTGTGCCCAGGAACGGCAGTCGGGCTGACCTGGCCAACTACAGACCCACCTCAGTAACATCCATTCTCTGTAAGAGTATGGAAAGGGTTCTCAACTGTAAGCTCCTGGCATACCTAGAAGCTAACGACATCCTCAGTGACCGCCAATATAGCTTACACCAAAATCGATCAATTGGGGATCTTCTTGCGTATGCCATTCACATCTGGAGTGAGGCCATCGAGAAGCACAGAAAAGCGCTTGCAATCTTCCTCGATATCTCGAAGGCTTTTTATTGACAGGGTCTGACACGAAATCCTCATTGGTAAACTTCCTTCATTCGATCTCCCCAGTGGTTTTGTGTTTGGATTGCGGACTTCCTGAAGGATCAGTACATCCGGATGGTCATAGATGGATGTATGTCTGGCCAGCTTGATATTAATGCTGGGGTTCTTCAAGGGTCCGTGCTCTCAGCAACATTATTGTTGCTCCACATAAACGATTTGCTAAAAGCTATCTTTGGTATGTAGACGACAGCACTGTTGCTGAGAGGTACGTGTCTGACGCACGGGCTACTGGGCATCAAATCCGTTCTCACCGAGAGGTTATGGTTGAGTGCTTGAACCTGTCCTTGAAGCCAGTCTCCGAATGGGGCGATGCCAATCTGGTCAGTTTCAATGCTACCCAGGCGTCTCTTTTTTACGCAAAAACGAGCCAATTCCACCCGGCTCCATCTTTTCGGGGTGTGAGCGTTCCGATAACGGACCATCTTGAGCTTGTTGGCGTTAAGTTGACATCGAGCCTCAATTTTAGTCCATACATCGACGCAAAGGCTCAGCTGGCTGCCAAAAATTTGGTGATCCTTGCGAAGGTGGGAACGGTACTTCACGCCAGAACAACTGCTTTACTTGTATCAAGCGCAAGTTCGATCATGCATGGAGTACTGCTCTCATCTTTTGGACGGATCTGCCAAATACCAGCTTGATGTACTTGATTCGATAGAAAAACGGGCCAAGAGGCTCATCGGCATTGAGAAACTGGTCGAGTCTCTCGAGGCTCCTCCATAATTGCTTATCCTGTCAAATTTTCAGATTTATTCCATTCTGTTTTTAGTATTTGTTAATAAAGCGGCAACAGAAATACATCATCTGTGAAAATTTCAACCGTCTACACGTTACATGAGATACAGACTGACAGTCATTCAGACAGACAGACAGACATGCGGACCGCGCAGTCTTAGTAATAGAGTCCCGTTTTTACGTTGGGGTACGGAACCCTAAAAAATAAAAAAAACAGCCGGAACCGCGGGAACCGGTTCTAACTGCTTGGTGGACCCGGTTCTCAAAAACCTGGAAACGGATGCGGTTCTGCATGCCCTAATCATTGCCGTAGCGAGGCCTAGCGAACGCCCGAGTGCCCAAGACGCCTTGAGCTGATTCACCAAATCCAGCCACCGTCACTAAAGCACCAGCAGCCGCTCCAGGCACCAAAGCAGAAATGGAGCGCCGCCTCTTTACTTTTTTTCTCTCACAGAGTTCAGGGGTGTGTCCCAGCAACAGTGTTATCAACTCCAGCAATTAGTCAGAACATTATAGGCTGATTATGATATTTATGCTAATTGAGAGGTCTCGGGGTATCTCACTGACACGCGTTCCTAAGCCGCCCCGCGAAACAGGAATTTCTTTCATTTACGAAATATCGAGCTAATAGGTATAATTATGTTGCTTAACTCGGTCGTACAGCTGTCTTAAAGCTAAGGTGCTCAGCTGCATTCTACAACTTTTCTAGGTAGGTACTACTCCTATTTCTCCATGAATCTGGTTGGTCGGCCCGCTCCGGGTCATCGGTCTTGTGGTGCCATCAAATCCTTGGAACCTTTTTTCTAAAAAAATCCCCGACAAGGCCAAAGTTGGCAGGTTCAGTAAGACACACTTTGGAATTGGGGATAAAATTTTCGAGAGAGCTTCGCTCGCTTTTGCATCCTACTTGCCCTCTTAGATATCCTTTTAATTGAAGGTATTTCCTGCTTTAGTTGGATCAGCATATTTTATGTGACTGTAAGTTAAGGGCGAAGAACTAGCTCTTCACTTTTGATTATGATAGTGTGGAATGAAATAAAATATAAGAATGAAAATACTTAATCATAATTAAAATCAATCTCTTTTATTCCTTAGAAACTTATTAATTCATAAACAAACACGCACTAATACACACGCACATACCTACACATACACACACGCAATATATGCGCACTCACATACACCTACTCACATTAATCACACAGTACGACGTTTTAGTTTTAATTTCGTGTACTATAATTAATTATTTAAATATGTTGTTTGATTCGAAAAACAAAAGAACTTTTATAACATTTTTTTTAAATGTTATTATTGTAAAAAATATGTCAATGAAGATTAAGGTAATGTATTTATCAGTCTATATCAAAGACCTTATACTTCTTACTACTAGACTGTGTACCAAAAATTTTTGTTTAGCTAAAATGAAATCTATCATCATCCACCTAGGTTAGCTATTTCCTTATAAGCGGTAGCTAATCAAAAGCGGTCCTGGCGAGAGGGTTCCCGCTGGTAGTGTGTCCTTGTCTGACTTCTTGCAAGCTCAAATAATCATTGGGTTTGGTAGAAATGGTAGAAAATTTAAAATTTTGTCTTTTTTATTTTATACCAAAACAAACGATTCATAGACTTTGAAACGTATTTAAATATTTCTAAAGTTCCTATAATTAATCAATTCGTTGTATTTCAAAAATAATTAATTAATACATAGTAAGAAAAAAAAAAGAATATTTAAAAAATATAATAAATAATAATAATAAATATTTTGGCCTGGTAGCCACTAAATGTAAGATGGTGGTTTGCGGAGTTTTAGGCAGGCTTTGTTCGAGTGAAATTGAGCGGCTGTTAATATTATTTGCAAATTGATTCCTAGAGGAATAAAATTGGTGTAGTTTTGTTTCTCAACTGTCTACGCAACTGGACAATATGTGAAATCATTGAGATCGTTTCAGGTATATTTAGCTGCCGGTATTTCAAAGCATCGTCTGAAGACAGCAGGATCATCTCACGCCTCTCCTTCATGAGCTTGAGAGTAGGATCAGAGAGCTTTTTGTTCCTATCTATACGATGGGTCTTGAAGAACGAGACTTGAGGAGACTTGGGATTTGAGGATTATCGAGTCCTCCCCCTTTCTTCGAACTTCAGTACTCCATCATAAACTGCTCAATTCCTCTTCGAGTTTGGTGATCTTTTCGTCGGACCGGAGTGTGCGCGTGTTGTACGTTGCCAGGTCCAGTCGTCGGTATTTGTTGGGGTAGCCGGATCTCGTCCGGGATTCTTAGCACCCCTTGCCATACCGAAAACTCAACCGCTACTGTAGTCGAGGGTAGGCAGGCTGCCGGACACTATATTGTACTATGTTTTATTTGTGCTATTTATGGGGAGTTTTTTGCAGGCGGGTAGGCGATCGCAGTATGGTTGTTACAAATACAAAGAGAACGCTGCTGCCCATTCTCTGGTTTGTCCCTTAGTCGCCTCTTACAACACCCACGGGAAAACATGGGATGGTGAAATTATTTACGCCCGATATCATACGGTAAATGGTGTAGATTTCAAAAAATACATACTCTATTTTTTTATTTACAATAAATTAGGTAGGTTTAGGTAGCGTATTAAGGTAGCATAAATATGTCGGGATATTTACACTATCGTTTTTACAATCAATTTGTCCCGTGTTCTGTTTGGTCATGGTCACCTCATTAGAAAGAGACACACTACCAACGGGAGCCCTCTCTCGCGGACCGGTTTTTGCGCCATAGTGCACAGTCTAGTAGTAAGAAATACGTATAAGGTCTTTGGTCTATATAAGTATGTATGTTTGTTCCTATGTGGCGTTTAGTTAGAGACCAATCGCGTTGGCCGATTTTGATGATTCTTACGTCAATCGATTCGTCTTAACCCTGCGAGTGTCACTGGCTATATTAAAATTAGAAAAGGGAAAAATGGCGGATTTTGGGCGCCATATTGTGTTTTTTAACACTTATATGTTTAAATGTACCTAATTCTAAATAAAATAACTAAAAAATTGTAAATAAAAAAATAATACAAAGACTTAAACAAGAAAATCATGCTGTGCAGTCGGAGGATACATCTAGCTTTGGCCAGCCAGCTCGCGCATATGTGTCCTCCGACTGCACAGCATGATTTTCTTCTTGTTTATGTCTTTTTAGTTCGCGTTGTAAGCAGTCGGGTTTATTGCCTTTTTTTTTGGTATTTGCCTGCATTATCCCAGCTTTCCGCCCTATAAAGTAAGACTAAAATACATGGAGGAATGGTAATTGAATAAAAGAGTAATTAAATACAAAAAGCTCTATTCAGTCAACTGTAGCGATGCGAATTTTTCAACATCATAGAATCCTGCCTTGACTTGTCTGCCACCGAAAAATCTGCCATTTAAATCGACAACTGCTTTGATAGCACTTTCGATACGCTTAAACTCAACAAAAATTCTGACGGCTTCGTCAGATGGTGCGTTGGGCAGTTCAAAGATTAATACTTTTATAACATCTCCGTATTTAGTATTACATTCGTCTTTCACTTCAGGTTCTAGTTCCTCATCTACGTCCCCTGGTCCAACCATATTCTGGAAAAAAATATATGTAATTGTAACAAAATTGTGTGAGAAAACATTTAATATTCACCAAAATGTAGTGAATAGTGATAGTTATAACTTGTAATAATGCAGTGCATTCGCGGTTCAATAATATAAATGTGCAAGTGTGTCCCTGTCCATCTGTTACGTTTTCACGTCTTATTTGACGAAACTATGATTAGAATTACCTAATATTTGTTTCGGAATATTTACCATGTATATTTAGGTTTTGGTTGAGAGCTCGATATTTCGGCACCGTTACAAGCGCCATGATCACGAGAACTAGTCTTTGCGGGTGTGTGTTGTTTACGAGCTGACATATCTGTCTACCCTCTTTCTCACTCGTTTTTCGCGCACGACGCCACTACCACCAGAACTCGTCTCACTAGTTACTCGACATTGTTCACGACAGACGATGCTCACCGTATCCAATTTTGACACATGTTCAGTAGTTTTACGACCATTACATAGTTGAACCACTGGATTCCAGGTTCTCGACAATTGAAACCCGTCGTCCCTATTGAAATTTTTGTACTTGCATATCGAGCTCTCAACCAAAACCTAATATACATGGTAAATATCCCGAAACAAATATTAATTCTAATGAATGTGACCATGTCAGCTTAAAAACGAAACTATGATGACTATGGGCATTCGCGGTTTAATATTATAAATGTGCAAGTGTATTCCTGTCCATCTGTTACGTTTTCACGTCTTAATTGACGAAACTATGACGACAATCTGCATTCGCGGTTCAATATTATAAATGTGCAAGTGTATTCCTGTCCATCTGTTACGTTTTCACGTCTTATTTGACGAAACTATGACGACAATTTGCATTCGCGGTTCAATATTATAAATGTGCAAGTGTATTCCTGTCCATCTGTTACGTTGTCACGTCTTATTTGACGAAACTATGACGACTATGATAGGACAAGATTTTAATCCCGGTAGTGTGTTCTCTTTGGATAATAAAACACAGCAGGTAACAAAATAATGATAGTGATTGTAGATGATAATCCATCATCTGCAATCTACATTATTGTATATAACAAAATTTATGATTGCTGCAGATAATCACTTACTCTTAATAACACGACTTTGCTGGGTGACTTCATTATCTCTGTAATGGAGGGTTCCCGATTCATTGAATGAGACGGAGAATTAGGTGCATGCGGCGAATCTAGAAATTAGAGATTTGAGGTCAATTAAAAATAATTCAGTTCTACTTTTTTAGTTCCCGACTAGAAATGATTTAAAAATGAGTACTACTCGTAGTAGTACTCATTTTTGAGTTTATAGGACCATTTTCATTTTATAATCATGGTTAAACTGTGATAGTATATTCAGCAATCACTGCTGGTTGTTGTTGGTATTTCTAAGAAGCTTTACAGATAAACGGAATATAAAAACAAAATAAGGATATATAATTCTGAGAGATAGATCATTTTAATTTTAAGATATATCTACATTATTGACGGATGCAGACAGTCGGCAATTACAACTAGATAAAGTGCATCTAATATTGAATTTGTTTACATTCTAAGAACAACCTTACCACCCAAAAATAATTATTTCCTTAATTTGTGCAAATATTTTAATTTCCAATGCAAATACCTGGTCCTGGCAGGGAAGGCATAGCAAATCCAGGAGGAGGCATTACAGTAGGAACTTCTTTTTCATGAATAATACGACCACCTCGTTTGGAAGTCTTTTCCACTTGCAGAGCCACTGACATTCCTTGTTCTTTTTTACCCAAACCTTGACCTTCCTATAGAAATAATTGTAACAAAAGAAAACTTATAGCTTTTTCGAAAGTATTGAATATAAATAAATGAGTATGGTGCTAAAACAATAATAGAAGTGTCATTCCTTAATCTACTAGTTTTGTATTGGCACATTAAAAATCATATAATATACACTGATAGCTTTTGTTGCCGTTTAGAATTACCTTGAAACCATATTTGGCCATGATTTTAGCAGCTACAGAGCTGGCACCATATCCACCAATAGAGAACCCAGATGGGGGAGGGGTTTGTGTGGATGGAGGCCGAAGTGGGGGGGAAAGCGTCTCCGCTGTGAGGGATGGTGGCGGAGCTATGGCTGCACCTGCTGACCGCTTTGATATTTCCTCGGCTTCTTCTTCCTCAGGTTGCTTCATAATCAAAAAAAAAACAGAAACAGTGTAAAAAAAATAAGTGCTGTTTGTTGTTCTTCTGTTTTTTTTTACTTCATATTTTAATTATTTATTTAATTGAATGAAATAAAACACTGGTGTAAGTAAACCACATTCTGCAAACAACTAAAAGGTATCTATTATGTTTATTATGATTTCCTTGGTAGTTATTTAAAAAGAAGAAAGGGGTTTTGCAATATGAAAAAATATTTTGAACTTAATTACCATAGCCACAAGAGTCTTTTCTGGTATTATTTCCTCATCATCTCCAAACCTGCTTTTACGTTTTCTTTCTGATCTATCACCTCTTTCCCCATCAGTCTGCAATCTCTTTGATTGCATCTCTGAAAAATAACACAAATGAGTGAAACAATTAAGAAAATGCATTTAGTGAGAAATGCGTCATGAAAATTTTGACTCAGAAGAGTATTAACCTTCAGAATATAAGTAGGCGATTATGTCCAAACTAGAATTACAAATTCTGGGTCACATTCTAGCCAATGCTAAATATGGGATTTAGCTTTGCCTAGAATTTGAGGGGGACCTAGTAAGTATACAAACAGGTTTAGTGCCATTCTCTAGTTTTATAAATATTTAATGTTATTGATTGCTTACCTTTAGCAACTTTTTCATAGTCATTAGGCCACATTGGGTCATATTCATTAGCAACATTCCAGTCAAACTCTCGAATATTTAGTGATGCTGACAGTGGTTTTCCAGTTCCTTTAGGACTGTTTGAATTAGATTCCTCTTCGTCTTTTTGTTTACTCTTCAAGTCTATCACTGGAGTAAGCTGTAACTCGCAATATTATAATCAAAATCCTATAAGACACAATAATATTTATATGCAACTTCTGTTACCTGAGTTGATCGTCTTAACGCCTCGCGTTTGGGCTGGGTAACCGCTGCTTTCTTTAATTGCAGCTGAGACTGTAATAACTTAATACCTGATGACCATCCTGCTACCTTTTCGGTGTTGCGGGCTTTGATTGTATCAAGATCGTCATACAGGGACATATTTGTTTATATTTATGCATAAAAGCGTTTCGTAACGGATTATCTTCACTACTCAGCCCACTAATCTAAATTATACAATATAAATACAGTAAATACTGCGTTGCAATGTGATAAATTAATCCAACAAATTCACTGCACAATAAATAATAACTTTACAGAATCACTCTTGTCAGACGCATTTTGACACTTGACGTAATGACATGATGACTTCAATAGACAATCCATAAACAGTTTTTATACAACAAGCCTACGACGGTTTCACCAAGTGAAAAATGGTGATATAAAATGAAAGCATGTATTTTCTTCACTTATACTAGATTCTTGCAGCCCTGAAAAGGTAATAGCTCCGCCTAGAGGGAGGCCTTTATGATATGCCTGATATGCTTTCACCACTCCAGAACTTTTCGGTCCCATTGAACATCCGTTCTGCGAGCAATAACTGCCACTTATGTTTGGCAATCGTTCGGGCCGTACACAGTATACAATAATAATCTTTGCTTCGGGCTATGTCGATAACCTTTGATCTCTTGCAGATCTCATAATTTCTGATTACACAAATATTTTTGAAATGTCCTAAATAAGACATGAAAAAGCCAGGGGCGTTACCCGCGGTATTAGCCATATCAATGATACGGGGCCTCGACGCCGTGTGGTATAAAAAGTTCGTAAAATGCTATTCACGATCTCATTTTTTTTTTTGTTAAGAGGTCCGTCAAGAGGGTAGGGTTTTGATAGAAGATCAACATATCTTTAATCATTGATGTATTAAAAGGAGGAAGATATGTTACGCACTAACATCGCAATCAGTAAACCTGGGCTCGGCGCACGACTAAATGCCACCTCGGTCTAGTACACCTGTTCTCGTCGCGTATGAGTATCGCAGCTCGCGCACTATGTGCGTATCGTGTCTCTCACTCACGTTTGGAATATCTATCTCGCTCTCACAAATACCGCGAAGCAAACATTGAATATTATTGTAATTTTCAACAAGTTAACATTTTTGACTGTACTTATGAGTGGTAAGTGATCCCGTGTGTTTTTTTTTTTTTCCTGATATTAATAAAACACTGATAAGCTACACAAGAAGTCCTTTTGATGCGTATTTATTGCAAAAAAAAACATAAAAGCACTGAAATTATCGAGCTGTGTGATCAAACGATGTGCCGTGCGCGACTGGGTGCCAACTGCGGGCAGTCACTTAGTTTAGTAGGACCAAGTGTTGCGACCAGTCCCGTATCTACGTCTTTTTAATACATCAATGTATTTAATAAGTAATCTTTATTTGTTATGATGACAGTAAAGTTTATCCTATCCGGCTAAGGATGCTCGACTTATGGAAGCGATCGTGCGCTCTTACATTCTTTATGTAAAATAAAAACTCAAAGAAACGAACAAAGAACTCGTTTACAAAAGGAGTTTTTCATTACCTATGTATGACAGACATGCATGCCTGTTTACGTACAGTAGGAATATTTACTTAATATACCTCGGCAAATTTCGTGTTTCAACTTTGTGTTAATGTTTCCTCCCATTTTTGAAAATAAATTACATTAATTTAAAATAGTATTGAAGTCTTTTTATACTTCTAAGTTTATTGAGAGCGTCCGGTCTGCATCAACTGACGAAACACGAAGTTTGCCGAGGGACATTAAGAAAATAGTTGTACTGTATGGAATTGATCACAGAACACTTCACAGTAGTGAAGATGACTTTGACTTTTGAAAAAAAATCGGAAAAAAAACATTGTTAACTGTCATGAGAATAAAATAAAGACAAATTTTACAACTTAAATTGTGTTATTTAGTTAGATGTTAAATAGAGCTTAAATTTTAAAATGGGCACTCTAATTAGTAGAGATACCAGACGTATTAGTTTTGATAATAATTTTGCAGTAAGCCCTCCTATATCTCTTCAGAAATCTATAGAAGCAGAGAATGCGATAGCTTTTGATAATCTGCCACCTGTAAGTCTTATTCATTGTTTAATTATTATCAAATTCTATGGAAAACTCACAGCGACTGCTGCTGTCGTATTGTCAACTTAGTTATCAAACATTTTTCAAACAAACCAAACCCACAATAACTAACTGTGCCACAAATAATTATAACTAGATTCTGCCCGGGGCTTTGTACACGTGAAAAATGTTTTACTATCCTAAGGGAACATTATACAAACATAAAAAGATCATGTATCTTAATCCAGGTCTCTTAATCATCTACAATTCTACACGTTTGAAATTTTCCATCCAAATCCAGTCATGGCATGTATCGTACCTCTGAATGGATCAATGGGTCAATCATGCATGGATTGATTCACAGCCATTAAATTTATTCACTTCTTTTCACTCCTTAAGGGGTTGAATTTTAGAACATGAAATAGGTATTTAATCAATTATATCAAAGAGCACTAAGCCCAAGTTTCAAGTAAGTAAATCTGAGCACAAACGAAAATGGTCCATACAAATTTTGCCAATGCTTTTTTTTCATCCGCTTTGGGGCAGATTTTCGAAATATTCTTTCTTATGCCTTGTATACTGACATCATAAGATCATACATGGAACATTTGTGCAAAATTTCAGTTTTCTAGATCCTAGGGTTTATTGGCGTGAATGAGTCAGGATTTTTCTTTTTTTTTATACAGAATGAGTTATTCATGTGAGCGTTGATCTAAAATTAACGAAATCGATTCCTGACCAAGAATCTTGATTTTCCAAAATTATAATGACGTAATTTTATTAGTTTTCATCAAAATCAAGCTAAAGACTCCTTTGAGTGTTTTTCGCTATTTCTCTTATTCATAGTTTCGGAATCCGTAAAAAAACATGCTGCTTAAAGAAGTGTATAAACTTGCAGAATGCAGTATTTCTTAACTCTAGACAATAGTTCATTTTTATTTTTTATTAATTTTAGGACTCCGCAAGTGAAATCATCTACAAGGATAAGGGTATAGATTACCAAGAAGATGGTGAAATGGAGTACTGGTCGCACAGAATAGATTATTTAAAGAAAGAACATCAGGTTATCAACAAAATTATTGAAACCGAATATGATAGAAGCATTGAAAATACAAATAAATCATACGAAACACCTAAAATAACACACGAAAGAATTCAAAGGATAAAACCTTGTATCGACTGGCGAACAAAGGTATTATGCGCACATTTTTTTAATAATATGTTTTTACTTACGAGTAGTCAGTTACTTACTTCGCTACTCAAATGGATGAAAGGTTTCTGAAACAGAACGAATAACCGTCATTTTCTCAAAAAATATAATGCTAGAAAATAGAAAAACGTGCGAGTTGCCAGCCTGTCGGTTTTCTATCGGTTACATTTCGAGAAGTGTGCGATGGGACTAGACAATTTGATTCCGCCTAGCCCTTTCCATCATCGGACTAGAAGACGTACGGCCATGCGCCATCAGTACATAGTGGATATCCCAACAAAACGCACAAAGCGTTTTGAAACTTACTTTAATTGTGTGTACAGCTAAGGAGTAATCTGCCATATTTGGAAAGTATTCACAACCCCAGTGAAGCCAAAAAACTATGGACATTTTGAGAACCTCACTCTACACCAGCGCCCCTAGCGGAAAATTCAAATAGACCTCATGTTACGTTTACAACAGACGAATATTCGAAAATGCATTTTATTGTCAAAATTAAAGAAACTATGTTTTTAGAGAATATAGATGATTAAATCAATTTACCAAAAGTTATTAACATTATTTTGTGTTAATAAAATTGTTTCAGTATTAAGCCTATATTGCTAAGTATTTTATAAAATATCTCCAAAAACTCATGAGAACTTGGTGGCAAATTAATTGTGCATCATATGAGTGTTATCTATAGATGAAATAATTATATTTCACACTGTTTACAGATTTTGAAGTGTTACGAAGAAAATACTCATCAACCATTGGTCTGTGCAAAATTAGTGCAAGGTTTTATCAAATGTGTTACAAAATGCAGATTGGAAGATTAATTTGTTTTTTGTAATTTCTGATATTTTTATAATATTGTACAATTAATATTTTTTAACCCAGAGTTGTTGTTGTGTGTTTTTTTGATAACTTGCTCGAGAAACAAAAAAAACTGAGGAACCCAATTTTCTTCTTTTTTTTACTCTGACCATCATAAAAAAATCTATTGACACTTACCCAATGATATTCTTGTAAACATATACGTTAAATACTCACAAAACAACCGGAAAAGTGTTCCACACAGCAGCGGCAGCACACATACACACTTTTCATTCATCTGACATTTCACTACGTCAAAAAGGATAGCTTGATAAAACAAACAAGAAAAAAAAGAGAGCTAATGTTTGTCACTTGCGTGTGAATGTAAACAAACATTATTCTGACCACATATGTTTTTTTCTTTTTCTTACCTCCAAATATCAGAATATTAGGAAATAAAATAAATAAATTAGTAAATTGAGGTGTATCGCTTACTTACATATGGAATGAGATCCCTTCTGTTTTATGTACTTTGGTATCATTTATTTATTTATTTATTTATAAGGGGAGAAACAAACAGTGACACATTACATTTTATATCAAATAGTACAAAAAAAAAAATCGACCAAATGTGTCACCAACCACATTTCCCACGGAAAACACATAAAAAAAAATGCATGCGATTTTAACCTACAACAATTAAAATTAAAAAAAAAGCTCAAATATCAAAAAAAAAAATTGAAAAATAAGTAGAAAATTAAATTAAAAATCATTAAAAATTAAATAATTAAAAGAACACAATGAATAACAAATAAAAAATACAATTAAATAACTAGTCAATAAACATCATACACAAAGCCTTGAAGTCACAAAATAAAAAAATCAAAAAGAGCATGTCATGATGAATACAATTAAAATATTAATAAAAAACCATTCAAAAACATGTCACACAAAAACATTGGTACACTTTCTAAATACACACGACGGCATTTTTTTTTAATTTGGTTTTTGTTTCAACAAAGCGTATCGCTCTTCGCCATGCGTGACATAGACTAAAGACTATACGTCCCAATTAGGACGTATTCGAGTCTTCACAATGTGCGCGCTCATATCTGTTTACTAGAATATCATTGCACTTACCTCAATAATTGACACCTCATAACCGTATTCGAATTCGTGAGACGGTGCACTGGCGAAGTATCGCTGTTTTACCGACCTGCAATGCGGCTCTGCGGGTTTTTTGTTTTAATTCTGTCATTGAAATGTGTTGCTTTTTGTAGTATACAGGGTGTTTGGAAGGGAGCTGTACATACGCCTAGGGTAGAAACTAGGGATAGTCTGCTACCTACCCCCGCCCATTATATTGACCTTGGCCTCAAGGTTTTTTTTTAATTTATTATTATTTTTTATTTGACTTTTTTATGATTTTTTGACTAAAACTACCTGTAGCTCAAAATCTATCCATGGGACCGGTCGGCTAATGGTCTTGTTTTAATCGTTAGAGTCTTAGGGTCCTGCAAAAAATTATTTTACACCAGAAAATTGTGGAGAAGAAAAGTTATGGGGCCTGAAGTACCGTAGTAAGGTAAAAAAATAATTTTAAGGGCAACTTTCTATGGGGTTTAAAAAAAAACTAACAGGGTTGGAGTTCTTCTGATTTTTTTAAAACATCCTCAGTCCATGCCCTTTCTAACGATATGCTAAAAGTGTAATTATCACTTTTAGTTTTAAAGTTATTAATTAATTTCCGCAACTAGGGCACTTCAAGCAAAAATTTCAACTAATGAAAATTAAATGTGTTCGATCGTAAAAGGATGGCAAATGAAACAAAAAATTTGGTAATGACTAATGTCATTAAATTACAAATTTTAATTAATTACTAATTTTAATTAATTACAAATTTTGTTCAAATTGATGACCATTGACCTGTAAACATGCTCGGCACCTCTTCCTCATCTCCACGGTCACCGTTCTAAGCAGCAGTTCCTCGCGCATTGTATCGAATGCGGCGTGGATCCTGTTAATTAGAACCTCCCTTGTTGGTACTTCTTCTGCGTACACCAACTCTTTCGCCCTTCCCCAGACGTAGAAGTCGAGTGGGGTAAGGTCAGGCGACCTTGGGGGCCAGGGAATTGGCCCACCCCGACCAATCCAAGAATTAGGAAAGCAGTTGTCCAGAAGCTCCCTCACTGCTAGGCTCCAATGAGCAGGACAGCCGTCGTGCTGGAAGACTATGGGCCGATCTTCGTCAAACACTTCTTCCGCTAAATCAGGCAAATCGTTTTCGAGGAAATCTAAGTAGTTTTGCCCGTTTAGGTTGTCTGGCAAAAAGTGCGGCCCTATCAACCGATTACCGATGACGCCTGCCCATACGTTCACGGAGAACCTTCGTTGAAAACCTCTGTGCCTCTTGACTCTCGGGTTTTGATCTCTGGGTGCCCAGTGATGGAGATTGTGGTAATTTACAATTCCTTCCTTGTCAAACTTGGACTCGTCAGTCCAGAGAATACTCCGTAAAAAATTAATATCTTCCACGTCCGTATGGAGCAAGTGGCGGCAAAACTCCACCCTTCTTGCATAGTCGTTATCCTCTAAGCCTAAAACAATAAAAATATCAACGTTAGCGGTTTCCTTATGAATTAGTAGCTATGTAACATTGATTGCTATCTCTGTCTTTCCATTTCTCTCTCTCTCACACACATGCTCATGTTAATTTAAAAATTGCCTATGAAATTCACATGCTAGTTCATTACATAAGAGCTAAAAACAAAAACTTTATGTAAAAAATTACCTTGAACAGGGGTGTAGTGGAAAGGATGACGTCCATTTTCGCGAAGAACCGACCAGACTTTCCACACGCTTAAACCAAGCGTCCGGGCTACGGTTCTTACGCTTCTGGTCGGATCTTCCTCAAATTCAGCCAATATGCGTTCTTCCGCAGCCAAATTTGGTTGAAATCTGTTCACGGCTGGTTCCCGGAAATTTAAATTTCCGGTTTCTCGCAGACGCCGATAAGTTGAGCCAAACGTTTGGTGGTTAGGCACTCGCCGGTTAGGATACCGTTCTTGATAAATCCTCCGTGCCTCGCGCCCATTGCAATCAGCCATTCCATACACCACCAGCATGTCGGTGTACTCTTCACTGGTAAATCCAGCCATTTTGCCAACAACAAGGTAACAAATAACAAAACTTAACAAAAACGAAGTAATAACAAACTCAACAAAATTAACGAAAACAGTGGAGCGTCGTAACGGCAAGTACGTAAGTTAGCTAAGATGGGTAAATCTCGACTGACTAACAAAGACCCCAACGAGTTACCTGCCCGGCCCCGTCGACCCAAGAGCGAAAGAGACATGACATGACATGTTTTGTCTCTTACATGTTGCTCTCGTGTAAGAGTGAGACAACAAATTTGCCAACTGTAGGCCAAACTGGTTTAAATTCTGGAAATTACATTTGTCTTACAAATGTCGACTCGTGGTGGTAAAAGTGCCCTAGTTGCGGAAATTAATTAATAACTTTAAAACTAAAAGTGATAAATACACTTTTAGCATATCGTTAGAAAGGGCATGGACTGAGGATGTTTTAAAAAAATCAGAAGAACTCCAACCCTGTTAGTTTTTTTTAAACCCCATAGAAAGTTGCCCTTAAAATTATTTCTTTACCTTACTATGGTACTTCAGGCCCCATAACTTTTCTTCTCCACAATTTTCTGGTGTAAAATAATTTTTTGCAGGACCCTAAGACTCTAACGATTAAAACAAGACCATTAGCCGACCGGTCCCATGGATAGATTTTGAGCTACAGGTAGTTTTAGTCAAAAAATCACAAAAAAGTCAAATAAAAAATAAAAATAAATTAAAAAAAAACCTTGAGGCCAAGGTCAATATAATGGGCGGGGGTAGGTAGCAGACTATCCCTAGTTTCTACCCTAGGCGTATGTACAGCTCCCTTCCAAACACCCTGTATAGAGTTCAATGTTGTATTACTCGTACTATCTTAAAACATGCGTCGCAGTGTGAGCTGCCATATGAGATACGTTGTAAACTATTAGTTAAGAAGCTAATAGTAAGATAGGCACAACGTAACTTATATACTATGTTTTGTATGTTTAAAAGAAAAAAAAACTCACTGTGCTTTCAACACAATAATATGTTTTGCTAATTTCATGCGCAAAACAGATTGATTTCCAGACGCAGCCTTTAATGTCATTACGTCATTGTCACACTGACTTCATTCATGTGACATGTCATGTCACATATTAATTTGTTGTGTGTGGGTCGAATTTTTCGTTGGATTCGAATTTATTTTCGTTGGATTGTTCATTAAGTCGTGAAAATATGTTGTTTCGTATTAATATTTAATTCAGTGTTATACTCTATTCTTTACGATGGCTACAATCAATTCAAAAGTTGAAGATACGGCTTCATGCCACACTATTTTAGATAAAATAAATTCGATTAACGACACTGTTGTCACCAAGGTACTTTTTTTAATAATAAATGAACTCAAAATTTTATTATTAGTTTCTAAAAATTTATCTTACTTTTCTACTATTGAATTGTCATGTTCTTTTTTCTAGCCACCGGATATTAATGACTTCACAATTATAAAACCTATAAGCCGAGGCGCTTTCGGGAAAGTGTTCCTCGCTCATAAAAAAAGTAACAAGGATCAGTTGTATGCAATCAAAGTTATGAAAAAGTCCGACATGATCAACAAAAATATGGTTACACAAGTTGTAACTGAGAGGAATGCTCAGGCACTGTCGAGAAGTCCTTTTTGTGTTCATTTATTTTACTCATTGCAATCAACTTCGTCCATTTACTTGGTAAGAAAGCAAAGTTACTATTGATTGATCAAAATTACTTTGGAAATCGTAGCTCAATTACTTCGATAGCTGTGCAATTTTGATATTGTTGAATTGATTAACTGATTTTTGTATTTCAAATCCTTTTAGGTAATGGAGTACATGGTTGGTGGTGATTTGAAGTCACTGCTCGGTGTATATGGATTTTTAGAAGAATCTATGGCAGTATTTTATGTGGCTGAAGTGACTCTTGCATTGGACTATCTGCACAGACACAACATTGTACATAGAGACTTGAAACCAGACAACATACTTATAGCCAGATCTGGGCATGTGAAGCTTTCTGACTTCGGTTTATCTAAAATTGAAGTTAATAGAGGTAATTACATGGTAATTTGATATCATGTTTTTTTTTAACAATACTTCACGTCTTTATGCCCCAAAAGGTTAGGCAGGCAGAGGTGTATCTACTTTTCAATAGTTATATTTTAGTCCTATATAATAGAGGTGAGCCTTTTGGCATCATCGTCCATCATAATCATCATCAACCTATTAATGCTCCCACTGCTGGGACACAGGCCTCCTCTCATAGAGAGGGAAGAGGGTTTTGGCATCAAGTGGCCCTAATCCAAACTCCAAGCTAAGAAATTCAAGATTGCAAAACTCAATAACACTGCTATTCCCAGGAATGTAACCCTGAGGTTGCTTATAAACCAGATTTGATCTCTTTTATACTTCAGTAACAAGCACTTTAAAGGCCTTCCACTGCTTTAATGCCCTAAAAAGGTTACTATCTAAAGGACATTCCTTAGTTACAGTTAGGTTAAAAGGTTTGAAATAAATATTTATTTATAATATTGACTCATGGACATTTTTCGCGAAACATGGTTTTTTTGTGTAACATAGTTTTGCTTTAAAAAAATATTTAACAAAACAATATTTTTTCGCTTCTTTTTCTTCATAACTGAAATAACATATGTATATGTAAAAACTGTCCAAAAGGAGGTTCAATATTAATATTCTGGCTCTGAGCGGGTGAATGGCCAGTACTGCGTTAATGTTGGGGAATATATACGCCTAAAGGAATAATTCAGGATATTTCAATAAGATGCAGTTTTTTGCATGGAAGAGTATATATCTAAGAAGATATTCTAACAACATATTTTCAGACTTGGAGATATCAGATTTTGTGAATTGCACACCCAGCCTGAATATGAGGACGCCAGGTCAACTGTTATCACTTACGTCGCATTTGTCATTTGGTTCGGGAGGAGGAGACAGCACACACACTTCTATGATGTCTACGGATGCTTGTGAGAACCTTCTTGATGAGCTTAAAGAGACCAGTATGCTTTAATTATTTTAACAGAGTATCATAACCTCTGTCTATCCATGTTATAAATGTGATACTGTTGCAGGTAAATTGAAAAACCTTTTTGATGGTGTCAGTGGTTTCGAATGTTCTCCTTTATTAAATCAGTCAAACATGTCAGGGATACTTCCGTTCACAAGTGCTGAAAGTATTAATTTTGAAAGTGTAAGTAATTATATCTTTATAAGCATCAAAAACATTAGATTTTTTATACTAGACATTAGTAAAATAATTAAAAAACCAACTTCAGCAACATAATAAAATAAATGTAAGAATTACTTGAAAGGCTTTTATCTATTCTAATAATGAAATAAGCCATGCAATACATATTAATTTTATTATTTGAAACAAACTGCCTTAATGTGGCTTATATATAAGAGATAGTGTTGTGTACATTTTTTTTGGATCTATTAAAAACCAATATCTTAGTATTACATGATACTTCAACTTTCAAGAGTCATCACGAATCAATTGTCTCGATCGCAGGTTTGACGATTTCGAGCCTTCCGAACAAGCCGGATTGCGTAAAGGCTCTTTAACACCGTAGACCACATATACATACGCTGCGGCAGGTTATACGATAAACCGAAGAGTTCTTTTTTTGCTCTGTTAAATTGCTTACGCAGAGTATCTCTGAGTTTACTGGGAGATATACAAAGAGACCCAATATGCGTACAAAAAACAGATTAGAACCGCCAGGAGGACAGCATGGCGGGAATTCTGTGAATCCATTGAAACAAATAATGAGGCCGCAAGGGTGAGGAAGATCCTATCAACGGACCAGGACCGAACCCTCGGCGCGCTGAAAAAACCCGACAACTCATATACACAAACTGACTACGAAACCAGCAAGGTCCTACTAGAAACTCACTTCCCGGACTGTCAAGTCCTAGAGGACAAGACGTGGGAGGCTGAACCGGAATGGACTCCAACGGAAGAAGACTGGTCAAGAGCCCACATTATAGTTACAGTAGACCGGATAAAATGGGCTATCAACACCTTTCAGCCATACAAGTCTGCGGGGCTGGATGGCATCTTCCCGGCCCTGCTGCAGTGGGGGGTAGATCATCTGACACCATGGCTGTTGGAGATCTACCGGGCCTGCATAGCACTTAGATATATACCTCTCGCATGGCGCGAGGTGAAAGTTATCTTCATACCCAAACCTGGGAAAACTGATTACACACAACCCAAGGCGTATAGGCCTATAAGCCTCACATCCTTCTTACTAAAAACCCTCGAAAGACTCTGTGATAGGCACATCCGTGATGGGCCTCTCCGGGTAAAACCACTGCACAAACAACAGCATGCGTATTCCACGGGCAAATCAACAGAATCTGCGTTGCACAACGTGGTATCTAAAATTGAATGCGCAGTGGACCACAAATGCTCAGCACTGGCTGCCTTCATTGACATCGAGGGCGCCTTCGATAAGACCATGTTCAACAGCATAAACACGGCCCTCGATAGACACAGCATAGATCCGACCCTAGGGGGCTGGATCACCAATATGCTCAAACTAAGAGCGGTTCAAGTCACGGTTAACGATACTACAAGGGCCATCGTCGCGAAGGGCTGTCCTCAGGGGGGCGTCCTTTCGCCACTCCTGTGGAACCTGGTAGTTGACAGCCTCATCAAGACACTGAATGACAAAGGTTATTTCACCGTTGGCTACGCGGATGACATAACAATTATAATTAACGGGACCCACGAAAACACTCTATGCAATCTCATGCGTCAAGCCCTGAAAATAGTAGAGGAATGGTGCAGCGAGCATCAACTCTCAGTGAACCCCACAAAAACTGAACTAATTCTCTTCACAAAAAAGAGAAAACCGAAGGCAATGCAACTACCGCGTTTCTTCGGAGCAACCCTAAGCCTTTCAACCGAAACCAAGTACCTGGGCATCTACTTGGACAAACAACTGAACTGGGCAAAACACACGAACTATATCACCACAAAAGCCAGCATATCACTGTGGCAGTGCAAGCGACTGCTAGGCAGGAATTGGGGGATTAGCCCCTTGATCACTCACTGGCTATACACTACGGTCATCCGACCAATCATCACATACGGCTCGCTGGTCTGGTGGCCCAGAACAGACCTCAGCACAGCCCAAAGAGATCTGGAAAAACTGCAACGGTTCGCTTGCGTTGCAATAACTAGCAGTATGAAAACCACACCCACCTCTGCCCTACAGGCAATGCTGGGACTGCCACCTCTGCACCTTATTGTACGAGAGGAGGCAGCCCTGGCCACTTTTAGACTCCACCTATCAGGCACCCTAAATAAAGACTCCAGAATTAAGCACACACGCATAAAGGAAGATGCGATCAAGCGGAAACCGATTTTAGCATCACCTTGCGACAAAGCCCCGAAGACACACCACTTTAATAGGCACTACAATATAATTCTCAAAGAAGAACGATGTGACTACTCAGGCTCGAAAGAGATGAGAGTATACACCGACGGATCGAAGACTGACTCCGGTACCGGAGTCGGAGTCTTCTCACACGATTTCAATATAAATATATCCAGACCGCTAGGAGGTTTCAACACCGTCTATCAGGCGGAGTGTGTGGGCATCATACAAGCGGTCCACGCTCTAGAAGCCAGGAGGGTTACGGACACACACATACGGATACTCTCCGACAGCGCATCAGTCCTCCAATCCTTACGGAAGGAATATATAACATCAAAACTAATATTAGAATGTCACAAAGCACTAGAACAAATAACTGTATCCAGCCGGAACACGGTAACACTACAGTGGATAAAGGGACACAGCGGATCGCTGGGCAACGACGCGGCTGACAAGCTTGCGAGACGCGGATCCAGCACGGCGTTCTACGGACCCGAACCTGTTGTACCCATCCCCTTCAACCAAATACGCAGGTGGCTACAAGAACTCACCCAGACACAGGCGGAGTACTGGTGGACTTCGGCACCGGGCTGTAGGCAGTCCAAAGAAGCTCTGCCATCTTTGGACAGGAGACTTACCAGACGTCTTCTACGCCTGGACAGGAATGGCCTGCGCCTGGTGACGGGGACCATCACGGGACACTGCTCACTCAACAAACACTTCCACACAATAGGCATAACGGACAGTCCTCTGTGCAGGGCGTGCATGGAGGCCGACGAAACCGTTGCGCACGTTCTCTTTGAATGCACAGGTGTAGCCCAGATAAGAACACAAACCCTCGGGTCACCCAGATCTTACACGGATGTTTTAAGGAAACCAGGAGCTCTAATTGACTTCTGGAGGGAGGTGGGCTGGTTGGAATGACCACCAAACGGCCGCCATGGCCCACGCACAATGGTCCACTTAAGGGACTAAGTGCGGAAACCAAACCCCCCTAACTAGAACTAGAACTAGAACCGAAGAGTTCAACCTGCCTCTCTTCTTAGCGTTTGTGGACTACGATAAAGCCTTCGATTCGATCGAGACTTGGGCTGTGCTGCAGTCTTTTCAACGGTACCAAATTGACTACCCGTACATCGAAGTGCTGAAGTGTTTGTACAAAAACGCCACCATGTCTTCGACTTCAGGATCAGACCTCGGAACCTATCCTTTTGCAGCGAGGTGTGAGACAGGGAGACGTCATATCTCCGAAACTATTCACCGCTGCACTGGAGGATGTTCTGGACTGGAGAGGACTAAGCATCAACGTCAATGGCGAGTAGGTACATCACTGACCTTCGGTTTGCCGGCGATAAAGTGGTCATGGCTGAGACCATGAAGGACCTCAGTTCAATGCTCAAGAACCTCAGTGGAGCTTCCGATAGAGTGGGTCTTAGGCTGAACATGGACAAAAACAAGGTGATGTTGAATGTCCATGTTACACCTAATCCTATCAAGGTGGGAGACTCTACGCTCGAAGTTGTGGATGACTATGTCTACCTGGGACAAACGATCCAGTTGGGTAGGGTCAACTTCGAGAAAGATTTCAACCGTCGAATCCGTCTCGGCTGGGCAGCGTTCGGGAATTTGCGCGGTTTCTTCTCGTCCAACTTACCACAGTGTCTCAAGACGAAAGTCTATGACCAGTGTGTGTTGCCAGTTATGACGTATGGCTCTGAGACGTGGTCGCTCACAATGGGCCTCATCAGGAAGCTTACAGTCACCCAAAGGGCAATGGAGAGGGCCATGCTCGGAGTGTCCTTGCGTGATCGAATCAGAAATGTAGATATCCGCAAGAGAACCAGGGTTACCGACAAAGCCCGAAGAATTGTCAAACTTAAGTGGCAGTGATGATGACATGATACTTACGTATAGTTAAACACTAACCCAGCGCAGCGTAACGCTACATATCCTATAGCCTTCCTCATGAATGAGGCTATCATATGCAGCAAGATTATAAAGATAATATAAAGACGACTGGTCGTTCCAGAGATTAGCGCTTTCAAACAAACAAACAATCTACTACCCTACCCACCCTACCCTACCTACCTACCTACCTACCTACCTACCTACCTACCTACCTACCTACCTACCTACCTACCTACCTACCTACCTACCTACCTACCTACCTACCCAACTCTATCTACCTACCCTACCTACCTTAGCTACTCTGTCTACCTACCTACCCTACATACTCACCCTACATGATTGTTGCGTAACTTTATCCGTTTACGCAGCACACGCAACGGAAGCTCTCAAATGGAATAAATTTTCCCTGTTTTTACAAACATTTTCATTGATGCTCCGCTCCTATTGGTCGTAACGTGATGTTATATAGCCTATAGCCTTCCTTGATAAATGGGCTATCCAACACAAAAATAATTTTTCAAATCTGAATGGTAGTTCCAGAGATTAGCGCGTTCAAACAAACAATCGAACAGCTTTATTATATTAGTATATATTACTTGTGGATGGCCTTTCTCTTGACACACATAAGTTTTATGATATTTCTAATTTTGCAGTCCCAAGACTCAGGCTCATACCACACATGTGAAAGTTCAAAGAACAGTTCCAACAACAGAAGCAACAAATCTACAGACCCCAGTAGCAACAGTTCTGTAGGAGAGTCCACTGTGCTGTCAGATTCACAGCATGATCAGTCCACCTCTCCACTGTGCAGGGGACACTCCTTGAAGAGAATACCTAGGTAAAATATGTCACAACATTTTTTTATTCAATTTTTTTATTTTCGTCGTGGTCGTGGAGGTAAGATCGGCAGTCGCTGCATGTAGAATACTTATACTCAGTTGCATCAGTTTGGACTGGACATCAATCCCAATAAGAGAAAGGGCTAAGCATATTGATGCACTTTTTAGGGTTCCGTACCCAAAGGGTAAAAAGGGACCCTTATACTAAGACTCCACTCCAAAATATTTATTAGACGGACAGTAATCAAATAAATATTTTAGTTGGGCTCCCATACAACAAACGTGATATTTTTGGCGTTTTTTTGCGATAGTGGTACGAAACCGTGCGCGAGTCCGGCTCTCACTTAGGCGATTTTTTTTTATTACTGCAATACAATAATTATTGAATCTATTATTTTCACGTTTATTTGACATGATTGATTGTTCTTATTGAATAGGTATTAACATAAAGTTATAATTATTAATTAGGATCCAAAACAATATCATGAAAATGTAACAAATGGGTCAGTAAACATTCTCATGAGTGGGAAATTGTAATGCCATCTAATGGGTCGGTTAGATTTCAATTCTAATTCACAGGTTGTTTTTATTTTAATACAATTTAAAAATAACATTTTTCCAAAAAGTTTTAAAAGAAGTGGTAAGATATAAAGTTGAAACCTTTTGTTCTGTTTAACACATTCAACAGAAAAAAATTGAACAGTTTATAAGTTGTCTAATACTGATTCTCAGTAATGCTGGCTATTAGAAAACTTTGCCTGTTACTGTCCCATTGAAGGCCTATGGCCTCTTGTCATACAGATAAGGCAGAAGCATTAAGCACCAATCATACATGCCGATTTTGGTTGGCGATTTCAAAATTTTATTTATTTATGCATTAGGGTAGTTACTTAAAATTTGTTTTTGTCCGTCAGATAGATTAATAAAAAATATTGTACCCGTAGTTTTTCTCTTGACACGTAAACAAAAAGTGACGACGATATAATGCGTTGAAATATCGTGTGACGTCACGCCGTCATTACACTTATACTGCCTTAGTGACGTCACAAGCCCCACTCCTGAACTTTGATGCGCTTTAACTTTTTTTTTTTTTTTGATTTTGTAAAGCAAAAAATACGTGTCCAATATTATTTGATAATCTCAGTGATGGATTAAATAGAATAATAATTTTTCTACCCAGGAAACATCCCTATTATATTACAAAAAAAACCCCTTCTTATTCCAGCTTCAGAGCCAAAAAACGAAAAAGGATTTTGGATTGTGATGGAGACACGCCTACAGGTGTGACTAGCCTACTAGAGTCTAAAGAGAACCACAGTGGCCTTACTCAAGAGATCATGGCCTTAGAGTTAAGCCAGAATACGCCTAAACGAATATCTATACACCCCACGCCTGACAAACGAAAGAATCCTATAAAGGGTGTCTTGAAAAAACGGTATGTAGTAAACAAACTTCAGAAGTATTTATTTTGTTTTGTTTGTAGGGCTTCTTATTAGATAAAAAAAATAAAGCTGATTTAAACCAATTTAATAGCAAGCTGACTGTCTCGTTTGTCGATTTAGTTCGGAAGTGGTACTGTTGAGCATGAGGTCCTCGGTTCGATTCCAAGGTCAGGCAGTGTTATTGGGTTTTTCCATCTGAAATTTCTCAGTCTCAGTCCCAGTCTGGATTTTTCTCCGGTCGATGGCAATACGGTCGCTCGCAATAACTGGCTATTTGTAGGTGTTCTATTGGTGCACTTCTGTCTAAACCACAGATATAAATCTAAGTTCTAACTAGATGACGCGATTGTAAATACTTGGCGTGCCAAAAAACGGAGTAAAGTTACCATCAATGATTGTAATCTGAGCTTTTCATGTAGCATTATCGGCACGGGAAATCTACCTAAATCTAGATAAATGCCTTTTTATGCCATATTGAGCTGTAAATAATATAAAGAAAAAGTTGACCGAGGCATTGCAAATGTATTCTTTCATTGTAAGTAAATTAGTTTTTAAATTGTTTGTGAAAAGTGGCACGCTTCGCTTTCAAACAGATGGAGGGACTTGCGTTATCTAGTTAGGTTTATATCTGTGGTCTAAACTTTCGGGAAACACGGCGCGATGATATGTTTATTTTTCCTTCTTCCTTCATGAGTTGGGCTGAAAATAATTTTAATTCTCTTTACAGTTGGGTCTCACAAAATGATAGCCATCATTTCAATGTGGGGGTAATATTCTCCACGCCAGTAACGAATAAGTCGCCGGAAACCAAGAAGAAAGAGACTCGCTTCAATCTGCCTAAAGACGACCAACCGCCCTCTGGAACTAAGGAGAAAACATTCATGTTTGGCAAACATGTTTCAACTAGCTTAGAAATATTTCCTACTAGAAGGTTAAGTAAGGTAATATAAATAAGATATAATATAAATCAAGTATTTACTATAGATACTTCCAGTTTATACCTTATTCTATATAATACTATCTAAAAAAGTGGAATAGAGCATCAGGATATGCTGCATCAGGATAGCACATGAAAAATATGTACAGAACACTCACAGGAACCCTTGGCAACATTAAATTAACATATTCCAAATGTTACAGGGTGAAGGAAGTCGTTCACCTACGGACTTGTGTAGGACCCCATTGGCTACTGCGCAAACGCCGTACCGGACGCCGAAGAGTGTGAGGAGAGGCAACTTAGTCTCAGACCAAAGGATTTTGGGTACACCCGACTATTTGGCGCCTGAGTTACTTTTGAGGTAAGATCAAGTTTCTGCTTTGTTGGTCTAGTGGCCGCAAGCGCTATTGCTGAACGTGAGTTCCTGATTAGATTCCCGGGTCAAGCAACGTGAGATTTTTCATCTGGAATATTGCAGTAACAGTCCAGAGTTTGGATTTTTGCCTGGTTGATGGCAATAGGCTCGCCCCCTATTATATGAGACTTATATAGGTGTATCTCTGTCTTACCCTTCAGGGAAAAAGGTGCGAGTTTAAGTCAAGTGTGTTTGAAGAATGTTCCTTCTCAAAGCTTGAGTGTACGACAAGACGGACGACGGGACTCTTCGCCGACAGGGCATAGTTTAATATACATGGTTACCTATCATAAGTTCGAAAAATATTTGACCGAATTTCATTTCACCTAAAACTTTTCAACTATTATCGTTTCGTTTTTTTTTATTTCATCGATGTCATGTCTGCCACTATCTCAGTTGATCTTTTCGATAAATTCGATTTTTGTTTGTTAATTCGTGGTTTCATTTGGTCGAATAATATTTTACCGAAGTTACACTTAGCCGATATAACATTTTTTCGAAGTATTATGTTCCCGAACATCCTAAAATGCTAAACACTAAAACACCGACTATGCCTTGCTGAAATACTAAGTGAGAGACAAACAATGGGCGATTACAAATGTATAAACAGAGAATTGAAAAAATTCGCTCGCTTTGCTCGCTCACTTCAGCTCCCGACATCCCCTTCGAACCTAACCTATCCGTGTCGGGGTGCCCTAAATTCTCGAGCTCGTTTAGCTTGCTCTTAGACTAATTCGTTGAATGAATGAATTAATTAAAATGTGTAATGCATGGCAGTTATTAATAAATAATTTGCATGAAAATTCAAAATAATACGTATACACAGACAAGGCTGCGTGGAGTCGACGTCGTTTTTTTGAGCGATTCGTTTCTGTCACAAAATTTTGTAGTACAACATATTGACTTTCTATGACACTATTTCAATTTTAAATTGATAATGCTACCAAGTAACCGGCTATATATTTTTGACCAAATAATATTCCTTAAAATTTTGTTTCATCATCATCATCATTTCAGCCGAAAGACGTCCACTGCTAGATATAGGCCTACCCCAGGCGTCACCACATTGACCGATCCCGTGCGTCTCGCATCCAGCGCCTTCCCGCAACCTTAACCAGGTCATCGGTGCACCTAGTAGGAGGCCTTCCAACGTATCGTCTTCCGGTCCGCGGTCGCCATTCCAGAACTTTTCGGCCCCATCGGCCAGCCGTTCTGCGAGCAATGTACCCTGCCCACTGCCACTTAAGTTTGGCAATTCTTCGGGCTATGTCGGTAACTTTGGTTCTCCTGCGGATATCCTCATTTCTGACGCGATCACTCAAGGAAACTCCGGGCATAGTCCTTTCCATTGCCCTTTGGATGACTTTACGCTTTCTGATAAGGCCCATTGTGAGTGACCACGTCTCGGTCACATAGGTGATCACTGCCAACACACACTGGTCATATTCACGTTTGTCCCAGATAGATATATTCGTCTACAAATTCGAGTGTCTCCATATACTTTGTCTTAAATGAAAATAGCAACATTTATTTCTGCTTTTTCAAAGACAGTTATAATCGTTTTTGGATTTAGACGTAAATTACATTTATTCAAAATATGCATTTTTATTATTTCAAACATATTGTAGTCTGCTATTACATTATTTTTGAAATAATATTCTCCGATTTAAGAGAAAGGAATGCGTAAACTAAAGGAGAAATCGTCTTCCTATCGCTGCTAAAATTTCCATCAATAGTCTTACATCTGGCATAAAAGCAGCGGACTGCGTTTGAAATTTCCAGCTTGAATCCAAAGATCAGCTATAAACAATAATCGTAGATTTTGCTCATTTGAAATATAATAACAGTTTACAGTTTTGGCATAGTAATCGTAATGGCCCACTAAAAACTGTTCATTTTCAAAGTTTTGGTAATTATCTGCAGCCGTATTGCGTAAGTGAATACGGCAACGCAAAGAGTTTGACCGCTATCCAATCGACCAAATCGGCCAATCACACAGACGGAAATCCCAATCGCGTCATTCATCTCGTATGTGCTTGGTCGATTTGGTCGATTGGACAGCGGTCAAACTCTTTGCGTTGCCGTATTCACTTACGCAATACGGCTGCTGGTATATTTATATCACTTAGTTTTTTTTGGGAATATTTCTCTTTTTATTTTTATTTGTCGTCCGTTTTAACTTGTATGTTGCATCTTTGGCATTGCAGACGTCCCTAGAAACTGACCACTTACCATCAGGCCACTTACTCCTGCTCGATTGCGACCCAGTATTTGTTTATTTGGAAATTCAACAGCTTATTACCGATTTACATGAATAGATGTTCGCTTCACTGTCAATGAACAGCCCAGCGCAGTTGCATCAACGTTACTAGCATCTTAGTTAACACACGCACTGCACAGTGACAGCGAGATGATGACAAAAAAAACACAAGTGCGAGTCAGACCCACGCAGAAAGGGTTCCGTACCATTATGGCAAAGAAATCACGCTTGTTGTATGGGAGCCCCCACTTAAATATTTATTTTATTATGTTTTTAGTATTTGTTGTTATTACGGCAACAGAAATACATTATCCGTGAAAATTTCAACTGTCTTATCTATCACGGTTCATGAGATGAATCAAAAACAAAAGTCATTTATTTAAATTAGGCTGTGAGCCAGAAGTTTAAGAATTTCAAAGGTTAATACAAGGACAGTCCTCGAAACCCGTCACCACTTCCTAGTGATTTAGCCAGGATCTTGTTTCTGTCGCAACAAACAACACATCTTATTTTGTATTTGTTAAGTAGGAAGAACTGGTATTTATACAAAAGTATGCAAAGTAATTAATATTACCTGAAACAGGAATCGTGCTAAGCAGCACGCTATTCATTTTGATTAATAATTATTTTCAGACAGGGCCATGGGCCTGCTGTAGACTGGTGGGCGCTGGGAGTATGTCTGTATGAGTTCATGACAGGCGTACCACCTTTCAATGATGAAACCCCACAGGCTGTCTTCAAGAATATACTTTCACGAAGTGAGTATTATTCAAACTAGGGCTTAATCCGAAAACTTTTCTCATTTCATGGGTTTGTTGCACAAAAAAGGAATGAGAATTCCTTGCTGCATTAAGTCGGCGGACTTAATGCCTATGTATCACCATTGTACGTGAAGATTAAATAAATAAATTAATTAAAAAGGTAGCAGTTCGAGACATCATCGTTACATATCCCAGATAAACAGGGAAACCATAAAAACTGTAATACACATATTGTCTGTATCGATGTTGGTTACTTAAATAAAGAAAATAAATATCTTGATTACTTGGGCGCTCGAGTTCTGCTCGGGTGAAAATAGAGAAAACGACGTTTTCTAAAAATTAAACCTAACTCGATCGTTTTATCGCCCCCGAAGCCCCCTGTATACTATATTTCATGAAAATCGTTGGAGCCGTTTCCGAGATTCAGATTATGTATATACATACATATATACAAGAATTGCTCGTTTAAAGGGGCCGTCCATTAATCATGTGATGTTTTTTTAGCGTTTTTTAACCTCCTCCCTCCCCTTTGGTGATACGTGGTGAGGTTTAAGACTAACTCCTCCCCGTCCCCACCCAAATCGTGCATTTTTTTAGTACCTACAAAGAATCTTAAATTTTTTAGAATATGGTCGTTCAATACAGGCATAAAGTATCATCTAATTTTATTCTGCAATTAAGGACCATGAAAAAAATGTCTAGACAGAAAAACCTTTCTGCAGGTTGATTTTGCTTGGCATAAAAATAATATTACACGCGCAATAACACTACACGCCGCTTTTCGGTTTAGAAATCGCGCGTTTGACTTAAAATAAATACACGTGATATCTTACTACACCCTCCTCCCCCCTTGTGATATTTCGTGATTTTTGCTAAACCTGGAGGAGGTTTAGCAAAACCTCCTTTCAAGCCTCACGAGATTAATGGACGGTCCCAAAGTATTAGATAAGAATACTATTCTGTGAATGTCAACTTAGCCATTCAGTAAAATAGCAGAATGCAGAACATCCTCATATCAAACGTTATTATCATAATCATTAAAATTATTATAATCTTTACTAATATAATAAAAGAGTTCTTGAAGATTGTGGGCGTAATGAATTGTGGAGGGTAATCATCAGAACACCTATTTTAAAAATTCTTGCACCATTTGAAAGGCACCTTTATTATTCCAGTTGAACATAATAGGTATCATTATGCAAGTTTTAACGCAAAGATGTTCTCATATTTTAAAATACTGAAAATACCTATTCTGCCCATGGAAATGAACATCTTTCTTCAAGAAATTATTAGTCAATTTCCAAAAATAAAAAGAATACCTACCTACCTGCTACCCATACAATAACTGATGGTAGTTAAGAGTGTTTTGTACGGTTTTTTTTATATGACTAATAGACAACTTACCGTTATACCCTGTATGTAAAAGTTATAAAACCCGGGGCAGAGCGTTAGTTATGTATGATGTACAATGTTTCAGACATCGAATGGCCAGAAGACGACGAGGCATTGTCTCCGGAGGCAGTGAGCGCCATCGAGGCTCTGCTAACAATGGAGCCGGCGGCGCGGCCGGCCGCGGGCGCAGTGCGGGCCATGCCCATCTTCAGGAACATCGACTGGGATAACCAGCTCAACGTGGAGCCACCCTTTGTACCCACCCTCGATGATGTCCATGATACTGGCTATTTCCAAGGTACGATTTTACAAGCTTTTATTTACTTTCCGGTGTCTGTAATAAAATCTTGCAAGTTAAATTTGACCCACTTCCCGGTGTTGGATAGAGCTGAAATTTTGCACACAGGTTTGTTTCTCGTGACAGTGCATGTTTTTGTATAAAAAACTTGTTTGATAAAATCTTTTCTTTTTTATATATATTTTATTTTATATTGATAAGCTCGCCTTTGGCCACTATCTCATCTGATGTTTGGTGCGATGATGTGGTCGACGGTGAAGCACGTTTGCCTAGAAGTAACATATTCACTCTTGACTTAATGACCCCTAGGTTGTAGGTATCAGAAAACAGACTTCGGCAGGGAATTCCACTCCGTAGCTCTACGCACAATGAAAGTATTCCCAAAACATTTAGTGGGTATGTCCACCATGTCACGATGGCGCATCGCCGTATGTCTTGAGCTCCGTATGGGCTAGGCGGAATCAAATTGTGCAATTCCATCGCATCACCGAAATGAAACCGATAAAAAACCAACAGGCTGGCACTCGCACTTTTTTCTATTTTCTAGCATTATAGTGTGAAAAACTAACTTGGGTTAACTCTTGGTCTGCAACCAGCATCAGCCTTGCCTTGCCAATGCATTGGAGTTTTTGTTACACAGTTACCGATTTCTGGAGGTCAGATAGTCTCTATGTAAAATACTGTTATTCAGTAGAATGGGAGCCGATCCAACATAGTTGGCAGATTGATTAAATAAGGATGGTTTTTGTTCTTCTGGTAGATTAATAAAAAATATTGGACATGTATTTTTCTTTTGACATGTGTAATGAATGTGATGATGATATGATTCGTTGAAATATCGTGTGACGTCACGCCGTCAGTACACTTTATACTGACATATTGACGTCACAAGCCCCCAATCCTGAACTTTGATGCGCTTTATCTTTGTAAATTTTGTGTGTTTTGGTAAAGCAAAAAATATGTGTTCGATATTATTTGATAATCTTACTGACGGACTGAATAGAATTATCTTTTATCTACCCATAAAACACCCCTATTATTGAGTAGATCTAAAACAAACCGTTAATGATCTTTTGAAACGATTGACCTTTAGATAATTATTTTTCATTTTAAAGTTTCGACCCATTTTATTTAATTATTGATAGATTGGCTTACAAACATAATAGATCATAAATTTGTTAAATTTTGATAAAAAAAATCCTTTTGGTATTATGATTTACCAAAAAAAAAATGGTATCAGGTATGTGTAAAAACTCTTAATCGTAGTTAGTTAAATACTGTTTCTATCATTGAACAAGTCGATTTTTTTATTTATATTACGACCTCCGTGAAAATTCGGTAGAAAGATTTATTTTTATTAAAAAAAAATATATATCTTCGTCTTATAATTATTTTGAGTTTTTCTTTTGTTTCAGCTCGTAATATTCTTCAACATCTGCATGTTTCAAACTTCGACATGTAACACATTGGTCTCTTTATTAAACAATATGAATTAAATGTTTTAGCCAATATAAAGTGATAATGTAATGCGTATACCCAACATTTAATATTGTGAATAATTATTATTGCTTCTTTTTACTTACAATTATGTACTAACCAAATCAAGAATATAGACTGATTTGCTATTTCACTATGTACCTTTAAGATTATATTATTGTGTATTGTTTTTAGATGTAATTGTGATTATTAGTGTTCATTTATGTAATTTAGATTTTTAAATAAATAACAGTACTTTCTAAATATGGTATTTTTTTAATTTAGAACCTTATACTAAATTGGCACAATTTCCATAAAGTTAAAAGTTAATATTGTTGCAACTAATTGAGAAAATCAAGGTCGTTTGGTTGTTTTTCTCAAAATAGTTGTTCATAAGAATTATTCATGGAATAATAATTGTCAAGAGTAACGTTAAATTTCGCCGTTGGAATTGTACTTCAGTTTGAGTACCACAAAATCTACTTGGCGTTTTTCTGAATCCAAGGCAGGAAGTAGGTGACACGTGTGTAGACGCCGGGATACTGGCCTTTGCCGCAACCGATGCCCCACGACACAATGCCTACTTGCGTCCAGCGACCACCCTCGTTCACCATAAGAGGGCCACCGCTGTCACCCTGTAGAAATCAAAAAATTATAAATGACCTGAAAATCTGCACATTTTATTACATCGTTAATTATCCAAGAACTTACACTGCAGGAATCCATACTGGCTTTCCCAGCGCAAAGCATGTGCTCCACAATACCGCCCGGGGCAGCACCTCCGTATTTCAACTTACATTCCTGGTTTGACCAAACCGGAATTGATACCTCTTGGAGTATAGAAGGTTGGGGTCCACCTACACAGAAAAAAAACGAAGTAAAATGAATCATAAAGAACTTCGTAAGAAAACAATACAAACAAAAACAACCTAAATTATTTACCAAACGGTTACAGAGGGGAGTGATATGAAGATTCGAATGACGTTAATGCGACGCACGCTATTTCGAAAAACTTTGTGAGTGGTACGCCAGTTCGAAAACACATTGAGTCGAAAACCGCTATATCGAATGACGTTGTCGCGAACACGCTGATTCGAAAAACTATTTAACTGGTACGCTAGTGCTATTCGCAACAGTGGATTTCGATACCAAGACTTTCATACTAGCGTACCAGTCAAGTTTTTCGAAATTGCGTGCGTCGCAATATCGTCATTCGAATCTTCATATCACTCCCGTTACAGAGATATTGTTGGAAAAATATGCTAAAATCTTTTGTAATAATACAATTCGCCTTTGTGCCGAATGATTCACATTGTGTCAACACATTGTGACAATACTTTAACATATTATTTCGTTGTAACATATTATTTCGTTGTATCATATTATTATTCAGATGGTGTGTGATATTTACTTTCACGCAAACTTCCCCATCCGATGACCGTGGCGACTTTGCCCTGATATGTAGATCTGCCACCGACTGGCATACAGATAGGACGAATGTTCTTTGTGAAGGACACGGGTTGATCGAGCGTTAGAACGGCTACATCGTTGTACTGAAATTAATTAACATAATATATAAAAAAAAATGGACCAGTTTGAAGGTTTTATTTTCTGGTTTAAGAAGATTTATTACCAAAGTACGCATATCAAAGCCTCGGTGTCGCACAACTCTCTTGATTTTCCTTTCAATATGTTGAGTTTCCGTGTTTGTTCTGATGTTGTAGTCTCCAAGTCTTGCCGTCAGGCGAGCTACATCCCATGAGGTCATACTGGAAATTGTCTATGTATTATTGATGGATTATAAATAAAATCAGAGCAACTTTGATACATTACTTTATCATAATTATTTGTTTACATCGAAGGCTTGTCTTTCATCGAAGGTTGGTTGTTCACAGGCAAGTCGTTCAGCAAATTTCATTTTTGTTGTCGTGCCAGGCTTAAGTTATTTGGATAATTATTTTTTTGATTAAATAATACTTACTGGGCTACACAATGAGCTGCAGAAAGGACATGTCGGTCGTCCATAAGGGAGCCTCCACAGAATTGACGTCCAGCGTTGAACAGTGCCACGATCCATGGCCATTCGTTGAGATCTGCATTATGGCCTCCTACGATACGTTCATCGTCTTGGTATGTGCTTTCGTAAGTCTGCAATGTAAATGACATGTCAGTTCTATCAATATTAGATCTGAGTTTATATTGATTTTAAACAATACACCATATTTTTTATTTGATATCAATATCTCAGCACATGTGCCAAATATTTTCTTGTCCACAAACTTTGCTGCTGACTATGACCATTCGAAAAAAGTGATGAAGACACGATGAATTTATACAGAATGAGTTTTTAAAATGGGCGTTGATGGCCATATCCGAAACTATGAGGAATAGCGAAAATTAGTCCAAGGAGTCCCGACATCGATTTTGATGAAATTAAAAGTATCAATGGAATTTTGAAAAATTTATGTTCTTAGCCTAGCCAGAATCGAATTAGTATATTTTTGAAACTTGGCATAAATACTAATCTAAGTAAATAGTAAAGGTTTTCATTTTTAGTTTTTCGAAACTACTCCTAAAAGACGAAATAGGGAGTGTTAAAGATTTTTACTGGGCTGGGCAAGGATTCTTTTTATGTTATAGGGGAGCATTTGAAGAGATTTTTGGAAATACAACCTATAATTCGGTGAAACTAAAAAGTCATCTATAGTATAAAATACGGATGTGCTAGTATTATATATACCTGAGGTCCATTCTTGATGCCACAAGACCCATCCACGGCAGGCTGAGAAGGCGGAACGGGTTGCGCAGGCGCAGTCGGTTTCGTAGGGTACGCTGGGGCCCACGTCTAAATCATTTATTATTTGATTAGTTTCAGTATTTATTACCTGTTATATTGACGTCATAATACGAGGGAAGGTACAAAAGATCTCAGAATATTTGCCTTAAAATACATCTAGTTTCTAAGGTAAATATTCCGAGAACTATGTAAAATAAACTAAATTTATAATGCTTTTACCTGTTTGGTTGTGCTGGGAGGTCTAGTAGCCCAAGTGGTTGAAGAAGCAGGGATGTTACTTGGTGGCTTTGTTACACCCGCAACTGTAGACAATCATGTTACTAATCACACTAATATTCTATAGGCGAAAGTTTGTGAGTGTGTGTGTATGTTTGTTACTCAATCACGCCAGAACAGCTGAACGGATCTGGTTGAAATTGGCACAGAGATAGATTAAAGTCTGGAATAATTCATAGCCTACTTTTCATCCCGGTAGAATGTTCCCATGGGATAAGAAAACACTTTTAACGCGAGCGAAGCCGCTGGCAGAAGCTAGCTTTTAATACAATTGTAGGTTGCCATCCCAATCCTGGTTTTAGCTTGTTGTGTATCCGTTAAAGTATTCAACTATATATAAAGGCGGCAACCATTTTTTTGAGTATTGTTGTATAATCGAGTAAACCACAAAAATATGACGGAAGGGTTGATTCTATCTATACATTTTTAAGGAGACATGTTGCCAATTTTAATACTTAAAGTGACAAAGGAAATGAATGCCGCCACCAATAAAAAAAAATTTAGCAAATGAGCATATTGCTGTCTTTGGAAGTAGTCGACTCAAATAAAACTTGTAGTTTTCATACCCAAAGATGGTGGATGCGTGGGCGCAGCGTGGTCGGGCGGGTGTGTCGGGAGAGGGGGGATAGTCGGCGGCCACTGCGCAGGTATCTGCCGGAAGCCGTCGTTGTTGCCGTATGACCACCGCGTCAATTGTGATACAACGCCGCCTGAAAGTCTGTTGGGGTACAAGATATGATTTATTTTTTATTAAATTTGTGCAATTTATTGGCCTGCAATAGTACAGCTACAGTACGTCGGTCGGTTGTGTAGTGCTTTGAATTTGAGCTGACCTAGTGTAGTACTGAGTCTCAATAGAATAAGAGGCCAACCCGTAGTCGCATTCTGTTTTTGTTACAACTTATGTGGGACTGTTCGTACTACCTTCTATCACATAGAAACTCACCCGGGTAGCTGGACGGGAACTGCGGGCTGCAGATAACCAAATCGCTGGACATCAGGCTCCTGTTGTGGAGGTGTTTCCACTGGCTCCGTGCAGCATACACCAAATACCTTAATTTCAACAGATATTTATTAGGACTCGTGACAAATGATACGACGTGATGACAGGTTCTGATTTTGACCGAACATTCTGTCACATTCTCTAGTGAAACTAGTTTCTGTACTTATTCCATTTGTATTTATACTCCATTTGCGATAGCATTAGACGTTTAAAGTAGTCCATTTTACAGCTCGTTCAACCGATTTTGACTTCTATTGCGTTGATAATACGACAAATGGTAGCTGTGGTAAACAGTTGGTTTTGGTAACAGGTTTATGCTTTTTATGTCATCCTTATGTTTATGGGATAGAACTCAAAATCGGTTGAACGGGCTGTAAAAAGATTTGGAAACAGGCTAATTTTATTTCAAATGGAGTTTAAGGGCTTTTAAAACGAAATTGGATTTTTTATTATTTGATATTTAAACTTGACGAAGCAAGAAACTAGATTCCTCGGTCGACCATAGCCATTTACCTATTTTTCTCTAAAGGATCTTTTGAGATATGACTAAGGAAGAAACCGGTAAAGGCCTTATAAGACTTGACTCATGCTAAGTATAGTAAGCTTTTACACGAATATGAACCATATTCGTTTGCAGTTAATGTGCATATTTCTCTAAGCGACTAAGTTTGTTTAACCACCTTAGATTTATTATAAACTATAGTATACCTCCATGTTCTCTCCATTGACATAGCTGCAAGTGTCGTAGTGTCCCATCACCCAGCCGTCCCAGCCTGAAAAGTCTGCTACTTTGAACAGCGGGTAGCAGTCGCGGAAGCTCTTGCACGATCCTTTCCTGCCAAGAGTCGTTTGGCATTCCAATCCGAACGCTCCATCTGTCTGTTAAAATTAGTAATAACGATTATTTGAATATAGAATTCGAGATCGTTGACAAATTTTGGAACTTTAATTCAAAAACTACTGAACCGATCTGGATGAAATTTGGCACAGAGATAGATTATTGTCTGGAATAGCACATAGGATTTTTATCCCAGGCATATGTTCTCTTGGGAAAATTTTCGATACTCACGCGGGCGAAGCCGCTGGCAGAAGCTAGTTGTTTTATAAACATACCAGGCGTTTGAATGACTATGTTTTATGTATTAAATTAACTGTTACATTTTGTATAACTTTTAGCTATCTAAATATATATCCTACATCCAATATTACTTTTTTTCAATATTTAACCTTACCACAGATAATAAAATACTAGTATACAGATGCCTCATCCCGCCATATATAGAAACCGTGCCGACGCGCGACGTAACTAGTTTTTCGTCTGATTAAACCGATTATTTTTTTGTCCATCAATCGCGTTCGATTCCGTTCCACGGCGATAGGTGGTGCTAGCAGCAACTTGCAAGTAAAAGGGCTTACTCGGTTCGTGAATATTTTTCTTTAAATACAGTAAAGGTTTGTTTTATAATATTTTTTTGCACTTCTTTACAGTTGCTTTGCATCAAAATGTGTAACAATGCAAATTTAAACAATCGAATGGAATGCTTCAGAAATTTAAAAGCGCGCCATCTATTGAATTGATTGGTTCAAATAATCTTTGAAATGTGAATTAAGAGCCCAATATTCCATAATGTTGTGCTTAGGAGAGTTAATTAAACAAGAACATACAATTTTTATGTTCAATTCCAGAAAATGTTAATTTTACACACATTTTTTTTTCTACTAACAGATCGGTGCATATCGCGCCATCTAGTGAAATTTATTTTAACAAAATTTTCTTTCTTAGCACTGGAACCCCGCGCAATATTTTCTTATACATAGTTCGATTCATTTGTGTATTTTAATTCATCGGAATATCGGGGCTAAAGAGCACTTCGCTTCACTATTTTAAGGATCATGGAGTATTGCATTTTATTGTCTATGGTTGCCTGTTAATAACTATACAACATCATAGGCGGGCTTATGTCAAATGTAAAATTATAAACTGGACGCAAAGATTTTGAATTTGAGTATTTTTCAAACCCTAATTTCATGGCAAAATTTGACAGCTTTCAGGCTTATGAAAGCTGTCAAATTTTGCCATGAAAGTAAGGTTTGACACGATCTTAATTAAGGGCCGATTTTAACAATGAAACTAATCGCGATTAGTTGAAAGAAAGAAAGAAAAAAAATATTTGTGACCCGCATAGGAGACACTAGTTAAGCAAAACACAAACAATAATAAAAAATAAAAGTAAATAACCCCGTGCGAGACCAAAAAGGCAGCATGTGCAACGATATTAAAAAGAAAATAACGCTGCGCTGATATTCTGATAGGGCCCACTGTTGATGCCACGGACACATTCACGGAAATGGAACTCACTTTATTTAAAGAATAAGAATAGAATATGATAAATAATAACAAAATAGTATATCCACAGAAGGTTAGTCACAGTATCTATGTGCATAACGTATAAAACAAATATATAAATAAAAAACAAATATACGAGCAAAATCCCGACGGCTCAATGATCATTTGTTGAAACCGTAGACAAACTACGGAGCGCGCCTAGTTCAACTAAACTCAGTTTACGCAAATACAGCGTATTGATTTGGTAGTTTTCCCGCGGTCTCAACCAATCAGAACGCTGTATGTGCATAAACTGGGTTTAGTTGTAAGTACTAATCGCGATTAGTTTCATTGGTGAAATTGGCCCTTAGTACTCCAAATACTCAATTAAAATTATCTCGGCATTATGACATTTTCATAGAAAACAGGAAGTAGTGAATGCCTAAGAATGGTTTCTAAACTATTTTGAGTGCATACCTGTCGCCGCAGCAATATTATTTGTTTCCCATTGCGAGTCGAGTTCGATGCGTCGCGCTTCGAACGTTCCACATGCGCTGAAAAAATATAATATATGCTATAATAACGCCTTACTCAATGAATTAACACAATTTTAAAAACGTATTTTCACTTGCTATGTTTCCAGGCAATGTGGACTGACGTACAGGCAAAGCCGCATTATAAGGTATCCTATTTTACAATTTTGTTACTGAACTCTAATAAGTAGAACATAGAACGTCCTCCTTTTTGGAAAGATGGTTAAAAAGCACGGAAGCACTCAAATTTTTAATAATAATAAATGTACAGTCAGCGAAAAAAAATCTGTAGTGCTTTTTATTTGTATTTTTTTTGTTTTAACCAGTATTATTTTTAGATTGCGACCCGAAAAACCCTAACCCTAAAAAAGACTTCCGAATAAATTAAAAGGCTGCTGTTCTTTGTAAGGTTTCATTTGCACAGTGATTTCGGTCAATAATTTAAATCAAAAACTTATTTCATGTGCCGCAAAACATAATCATAAATTTGTTACACTGCAATCGTTTAAACCGACCACTCATTAAAAATAAAATATTCGATACTTTGTTCCCTTTTTATGATCGCTAATCAACTGTATCGTTTATAAAGTATTGCAATTTGGGCATATAATAAAAATAAAGAACGTTAAGAGAGAATTTTAAAATAAGAACATGACGTGTTAAGTGCGTTGAACCTGTCACATAATGACGGGCTGTCATTACAACTTAGTTGTTTATGAATAGCCACCGCACCGACATCACAACGCAAATGAATAACGGTTGCTTTAATAAACTCCAATGAGCATGTTTGTACCGTATTAAGGTCTAAAAAGAATAACTGATATTTATATTAATTATCTTCTCTAGAACCTGTTTTGTGACGAGTACCTCGTTACATTGGTCACTAGTTGGTAAATTAACACTTTGATTTTTAATTTATAAAACGAGTTCTTCATGTCAAAGTTACGTATTTATAGAAGCAAAATTAATGCGTATAACTTATCTAAAAAGTCTACGGATTCTATATACTTTCTAATAATTTTGAGATCATGACGAATTCAAATATTGTGCTAGTTTAAAAGGATTTTTGTTTCCTGTAATATTTACATAAACTCCATTCAACATCGTAAGATGTGCCTGAAATAAAATCAGCGGTGAAAGACACACCATAAGGGTTGCTTTTTACCATTTTGAGTAAGTATTCCTAAACAGTTGCTTTTTGGCAACTGTTAGATTCCGAATAATAACGACAGTCGAGTAAACGAACTTTGCCAGCGATTATCGTAAACATCGAGGAAATTGTTATTCTAAAGGCGATCTTAAAACATAGCTGGTATACAACAACGTACCAAACGTGTCGTAAACATGCATGTTATTTATTTCGGATCGCTGCATAACGGTTTCCGTTATGTTTAAGCCTCAGAATGCCATGTGCAGCATGCCAATAACATAAATGACCTAAATATATTTTATTTTATTTATTTTCTGCCCGAATTTTTCCACTGTAGGGCTAAAGCCACCCTTTCTTCCTTCCATTTCGGCCGGTTTTGGGCAAGCGGAGGACAAGGACTGGTCTAGTCCTTTTTTAATCGACTTCGCAAAAAGTAGGGGGTTATCAATTCGACTGTTTTTTTAAGTTTGTTACTTCAAAACTTTTTATTGGGTGAACCGATTTTGATGATACTTTTTTATTTGAAAGCTGGTGCTTGTTATGTGGTTTATCCCATCCCATTTAATTTTCATCAAGATCTGATGAAGAACTTCGGAGAAATACCTACATCAGAACTCTTCAATCAAGGACGGCAAATTATTCGGGATATATGCAATCGCATGTCTGTTTATTGTTTACACCATTTCATAACATAACATCACGCTGGTACGCTCTAAAGGGGTACACAGGTGTGAACAGTTCACCGTGTATACTCTCATTGCACCGGTTTTGTTTAAGTTTCATGTTATTGGGTTCATCTTTTCTGGCTTCACTTTGGCAGTGGTGTTTCATCCCATATAAAGAAACTGTCCCGACGTACTGTACTGATTAATCTGATTATTTGATTAATCTATCGATATCGATTGATTATTAGATGGTGATCTATCCATCGCCGTGGAATGGAACTGAACGCGATCGATTTACAAAAAATAATCGGTATAATCAGATGAAAAACGCTAGTTAAGTGGCACGGTTTCTTTGTATGGGATGAGGCATCTGTATGCTAGTATTATATTATCTGTGACTTTGGGCACTATACGCGTAGGTACTAAGCCTATAGAACTGGTACATTATGTACCACAACTAATAAGTGAAAAATAAAAAAACTTGAAAGTCGGTTTTATTTTTTGTAAAAAAGTTTTATATTATTTTATAAAGCTCGTCTACTAAGTTGCAGAATTATGTCATTCAAAAGTTTTTATACCTAAGTTAGTTTATTTAGTTTCGACGTTTCGTTTTTATACCTTACCAACACATTCAAATTGATTGATATGTTACGGCTAATACCCGAAGTGCGGCTACACCTAGTATTAGTGCGGCTACACCTAGTTTTAGCCGGTTAGAACTAGGTGTAGCCACGCAACATAGTCGACGGAGCCCCGCTGCGCGGGGCTTCTATTTCCGTCCGCAGGGTCTAAAGTAACCTAACACGAACGAGATGACGGGAGCTGAGTTCGCTCGCTTTGCTCGCTCACTTCAGCTCCCGTCATCTCGTTCGAACCTAACCTGTCCGTGTCGGGGTGCCCTAAGCTCCGGCTAATACTAGGTGTAGCCGCACTTCGGGTATTAGCCGTAACAGATACATTAAACCTGAATAGCCAGAGATAGATGAAAAAAAACCCTTTAAAAGTAAACTGGTCGGGATAGTATCTGCATATTTAAGAAGGCCTACAAGTTATTTGTACGCGTAAATAACCGACCTTGAAGTTGGGAGTTAATGTTGAGCACTGGAATTACGAACGAGGGATCTAAATAATTAAACCTGCTTTCCTGAGATGTCTTAATGAAAATATACGACCTTTAAAGGTTCCTAGATTTAAAATGAAAAAATTGTTTCGTGTTCATGTTATTAAACAAAAGTAAGCTTTATGGTCCAAGCTTGAGAGAAGTTTTTGCTTTGCTGTGTAGACTGCATCGCTATTTAAATAGCATGCAGTGGTATGCCGAGTGACGCGACACCTTGATCTTGAAATAGTTCTCGCCAAACTTCTTGGCTGCCCTGAAGTTGGCTACAATGGCTGCGCAGTAGTAAATCTCATACAAAACAGCACCGATCTGCGCTTTGCGCATCCGAAAGCCAACTTCAGAGCGGCCCAGAAGTTTGGCGAGAACTATACAAATAAAAAGTAATTTAATTTGCCTGTTGGGTGGGGCTTACAAAGGCATAAACAACAGTGCTGGCAACTTTTAAGGTTCTACTAAAAAGAAAAACAATGACGATATTTTTTATGTTCAGTTTTGTCACGAGCACAAACAAGTCGGTTCGGTGACGCGCATAAATCTAATAACATTTGCTTCTGGATTCCGGGTTCAGCAATCTATGTTGAGGAAATGTCAGCGGCGTCATCCCGCTTCAATCGCCAGTCACCGATCTAATTAATGTCCTCGAAGTAAGCCACAAAAAGTTTAACAACTTGAGCCGAGGTAGGGACAATGATGTGATTGATGTGATCGCTTTTGGATGTGTAGGCGTATGACAATTTGCATTGAATTGATCCCATAGGTATTTCCGAATAATAGCCCACGTGCTTTACAAGTTCTTAGTACCAGCTCAATTACGGGTTGATGACCAACGTCTTCATTACGTTCAATACATACTGGTGAAGACGTTTTACCGAATTCAAAATGTATGATGAATTCCTATCCCTTGCCTGATAGGTCAAGGAAAGGATTGAAAGAAATTTTACTTATTTTTTTTTGATAAAGAAACCCATTATCTATTTATTTTATTTTTATTTTATATTTTTTCTAACTTTTGTAAATCAGCTTAACATTTATTACCGATCACATTTTTTGCGATGGACATAACATCTCAGTTGCAAATTTTAACTTTCTCTAGCCTCGAAACCCCATACCCACATGTGGCGTCCATTGTTTTGAGTCCTCGCAATACAAATACTGGACGTTTCATTCTATGAATAAGCCGTACGTGAGTGAGTAAACCTTTATGTTACGGTTTAAGTACACACCTCAAAACGTGAAGTAACGGTCAGTGACTTGAGGCAATTGAAAAAAAAAACAATTAATATAAATTTCAAGAGGTGCGTTAAATATTAATTTTAATGTCACACACTGTTGCTCATAATAAAAACTGATAATTTATCGATTCCTTTTCTTGGAGCCTTATCCACGGGTCTTGGACCCTGCTCCAAAAATCGGAAACCATCTTTTTAGGGTACCGTACCCAAAGAGTAAAAACGGGACCCTATTACTAAGACTCTACTGTCCGTCTGTCTGACTGTCTGTCACCAGGCTGTATCTCATGAACCGTGATAGCTAGACAGTTGAAATTCAATCACAGATGATATATTTCTGTTGCCGTTATAACAACAAATACTAAAAACAGAATAAAATAATAATTTAAGTGGGACTCCCATACAACAAACGTGATTTTTTGCCATTTTTTGCGAATAGGTACGGAAACCTTCGTGCAGGAGTCCGACTCGCACTTGGCCGGTTTTTTTATATTGTCCCTTTATGACTTTATTTGTTATATTGTTAAATGGTGGGTAACAAATTTTGACGCTGACTGTACTTTAATGTATGAAAAAATAAATAAACAAAAAAAGTCTGAAGAAGTGACAGCGGTAAGCCACTGTAGATACAGATGTTGTTAATTTCATTAATTCTATTTAAAAACAATAAACTGAAAATCCGCTTACCATTTAAAATAACCGCATCGTCGGTGTAAAACGCACCATCAGCCGCTGAGAATCCATTCGTCTCGACATCGTCACTCCCGTAGCCCAACGCTAAGAGTCCCGCCCAAACAATAGCTAATTTACACCCGATTAACATTTTATCGTTTCGATAATTACGACATTCACTTAGAGTATGATATAAAAAGGATAGTTTAATTTTGTTTGGTCCGCGTCGCGGGTGTGTGCAGCCCGCAAGGAGTCGCTTCGCAAAATGCTTCGGGCTCTTGAATCCGCGCCTTTATAATATTTTGCACAGACGCTCTACATTAGTTAGTTTAAAAAATATCAGAGCTTTTGCTCCTTTTGTCCTGACATTTGCCTTCCAATACAAGCGAGCTTTATAAAATATGACTACCATTTCGTCCGCCATGCCCGAAAAGGAATATTCGATTGATAGTGTTTTTTTTGCTGCATTCACACGGCATCATGGTCTAACATAAAAACATATTTATGGGATCAATGAACCTAATCAAAAATGTCATATTGCACAAAACATTCCATTGGTATTTTATTTGATCTAGAAACTAACGATACAGTTAAGTTTGTAAATAAGTTATTTTTAAACAAGCAGTTCTTTAAAAAAATATCTTTATAGGCGCCTCAGTGATCACTATGCAAAAAAACACATTATCATTAATTCATTATATTGAAAAACAAAGAATAAAATTGGGATATAACTTAAAATGTGGGAGTTAAAAGCTTCGACGTGAAAATCGCTGCCACACGATTCAATTTAGTAGCGATATTTCGAAATACATTTTTATATCTTTATCTCTCTTCCAAATAAAACCAATCAACTTAGTAGGCATAATCTTTGACGAGGATCCCAAAAAAAGTTAATGGGACTCACCACCCTTAGCTTTTGGTAATTTTTCCTGTTTGGAACTTCACGATTTTGATGCATGTGATCCGATAATATCACATCTAAAAATGTATGTAGGTAAGTGCTTAAAACCACAACAGGCATTCATTTGATGTCAGTGACCTTTTTCGAAATGAAAGAACTCCATCGTCAGTGTCAACAGCTTGCTTACTACCTATAGGCAATTTATGATACATGCAACACATTCTGACAGGTGATTTGCATTAGATACTTAACACAGCAAAAAAATAGGTTTGGGAACCAGTCATTTAATTTTTGTCGATACCTTCGGTATGTGTTTTGGGTATTGATTACTCACAGTACTCAAACAGCATTCGTCACCTGACTTTATTTGCATAAATATAAACACGCCCCTGATTTCAAGAGGACTTCCAGAGATCCTCAAGTGCAAGTGACAATTGCTAATTAATCTTTCAGACCCTGTGGTCTGACCACAGGTCTGATAGATTAATTAAAAAAATAAACAAAGAAATACCACATGGTAAAAGAAAGACCTTGATTTAAAGATAATATTTATAAATATAAGGAAAGGCTCTATGAGCATTAAATGAAAATTTATTGAAAGGTAGGGAAATGTCTGCCTGTCTGAGCAATGTCTAATATGGAAGAGAATCAATCAAGAAAAATAAATGCACCACTAAATAAAAGGTAGACCGATGACCTGGTTAAGGTTGCAGGAAGGCACTGGGTGCGAGACTCATGGGATCAGTCAATGTGGCGATGTCTGGGGGAGGCCTATGTCCAGCAGAGGACGTCTTTCGGCTGAAATGATGATGATGATGACTAAATAAATTTGTTTCTTCCATGCTTTAAAACTAACAACGCTTTCGAAAGTATTGAGAAGATTGCTTAGATCACACAAGCACAAGATCAGAAAATCGATACGACCTGACGTTTCGTGCCCTGAGCAAACAGAACGATCAGATTGAAGCGCGAACGCTATTAGAAACCGTCATTAATCTTTAAATGTCCCGTTATGTCAATGTCGTAGATAGATCAGTATCTCTCGGTGCTCTGCAAAAATGTAATAAGGACACTACTTACGTTCACATTTTATACTATGTTCATTGCGTGGGCAATAACATTTAAGCTTTTGGCGCTTCGTGAGGTCCGAAAACAACGGATTATACGGAATTATTATGTTTACTCAATTCAGGTTCTGAGTGCTGATGACATAGGACGGCCAACTGGTAAATAAGTGGTCTCTTTGTCTGTGAGAAATAGATACTAATTAAATGTATTTTCTTTCTTTCTTTATTAAAGATCTTTGAACTCATACACGGACGGTCATGTTCTTCAGAAAGGCCAGATGCGCGTGCGCAGTACTCATAGCCGTGCGTGAATGTATGACTAGATGAACGAGGGCCGTTTGATAAGTCCGTGACTTTTTTATTTTCTCACGGAGTTATTTTTATGGCAACACTACTTCTGTCAACTACCATCTTTTAATAGGCTACTGTAAAAATATGAGCAAGCTACGTTATTGGGTTTTTGTTTGCCAGCCATTTAAAGCAGGCAACCGCGGCAATTTTACGAAAATGGGAAAATGTGAATTTCGTATGCTGATTGAGCATTATTTTTTTCGGAAAAACACCATCATCGAAACCAAGAAAACGCTTGATAAACATTACGGGACTCTGCACCATCAATATCACTGGTTAAAAAGTGGTTTACTTAGTTCCATTGAGGTCGTACCAGCATAAATGTCGCCGAACGTTCAGATCGCCCAAAAGAGGTCGTCACGCCAGAAATCGCCGATAAAATCCATGGAATGATATTGGACTACAGGTGAATGAAACTGCGTGAGATAGCCGAGGCTGCAGGCATTTCAACTGCGCGGGTAAATCACATTTTACGTGAATATTTGGACATGAAAAAGGCATCCGCAAAATGGGTCTCGCGATTGCTCACACTCGACTATAAGCACAACCGTGTGACAACTTCGAAGGAGTGTTTGGGGATGTTTACCCGTAATTTGAACGAGTTTTTGCGCCGTTTCGTGAACGTGGACAAAACATGGATCCAAGAGACCAAGGAACAATCAAGACAGTGAGTTTCTACGAGTGAACGTGCACCAAAGAAGGCAAAATTGGGTCTACCATTGGGCCATGACCACAGTTTTCTCAGATGCACGCGGTATAATTCATATCGACTACCTTTAAAAGGGTAAAACAATCACCAGCGATTATTATTCAGAGCTTTTGGATGGATTCGATATTGATTTGAAGCAAAAACATCCGCATTTGGTGAAGAAAAAGTGCTGTTCCATCAAGACAATGCACGGGTGCATACATAGTCAACATGGCAAAAGCCATAAATAAGGCTACGAACTGTTACTTCATGCAACATTTTCACCAGATTTGGCTCCCTGTGACTATTACCTGTTCCCAAACCTGAAGATATAGTTGGGTGGAAGAAGATTTGGCTCTAATGAAAAGGTCATCATTGAAACAAACGTCTATTTTGAGGGCCTTTATAAAACTTATTATTTTAAAAGGAATATATATTTTTTTAAAAGGTGGTTTAAATTAATTGAGTTAAAAGATTTGCCGAAAATTATTTACTTTTTTTCAAAAAGTCACGCACATATCAAACTGCCGTCGTATGAACGTAAACTCCCATTTGAAATAACATTAGACATATTTCCAAATCTTTTTACAGTCCGTTCAACCGATTTTGAGTTCTATCCCGTAAACATAAGGATGACATACAAAGCATAAACCTGTTACCAAAACCAACTGTTTACTACAGCTACCATTTGTTGTATCACCAACACAATAGAAGTCAAAATCGGTTGAACGGGCTGTAAAATGGGATAATTTAAACGTCTAATGTTATCGCAAATGTAGTATAAATAATACAAAAGAGGAGTACGTAAGGATGGTAGCAGGTGGCGTTCTGTAGTTTCTGCTTGCCCCTATTGCAATAAGGTCTTGAGTTTATGTATGTATTTGAGAGCAGTGATGGTGGCCCAGTGGTATCGGCCCCCGCTTACAAATTGTAGTTCGTGGTTTCCAACCCAGGTAAGCGCTTTACTTTGTGTTAATTATTTCATCACCACTACTCTCAAAAACGATGAAGAGAAACATCGTGAGGAAACCGGCATGTCATAGAACCAACAAATTCTAAGAGATTTGACATCCACCAACCCGCACTGGGTCCGTGGAGTGTACGATTAAACGCCGACAGACATTACGCCGACAGACTGAACACCGACAAGCAAAGTCGGCGCCCCGCTTCGCGGGGCTTAATGGTCATAAAAAAAATAACTACGAAGGGGGTGGCGGGGTCTGTTCGCTCGCTTTGCTCGCTCACTGGACCCCGCCATCCCCTTCTAACCTAACCTGTCCAAGTCGGAGTGCCCCAAGTCTGTCGGTGTTCAGTCTGTCGGCGTAATGTCTGTCGGCGTTTAGTCATGGTCTGGGGTCCGCGTGGTGGATTACATGCACAACGGACCAAATGGGCGTCTAAGTGCGGAAAAGGGATATCTACATCTATCCTATCCTATGTATTTATTTAAAGACCTTTGGGACATGAAGGACGCCCGCAGGTTATTTATTTTGAAATTTGGACACTCTTTACACACAGTACTAGTTTTAAGTATTGTCTTGCCTTTGCATTGCCTTTTATTCGTCCAAGTCAACAACTTTCAAATGCTGGCCAAACATTTGCCATGTGCAAATAGGCGCTTCGTCATGATGTGTTGATTTCAGTCTTGGAATTTTGTTCTCAGTTTAAGCAATGAGAAAATTTCGATGAGCACTTATTTCTTATCACAAAAGTGCCTCTCCCCAGAAATAATCATAGCTATAGTAAGTTAAAATACTTTAGCCCTTTTTGATCTCTTTTCATACTTATCCTTAAGAGGAGTTTTGATTTCTTACCGAATTATAATTTAACTAGCTGTCCCCGGGGCTTCACTCCCGTCAATTAGTTACGTTTTATCTTTCGTAAAAATATATATTTTTTTAAACAAAAAGTATCCTCTAATACTTCGAATACCTCCAAGAATATATGTAGAAAGGTTCATGATGATCGGTTCAGTAGTTTTTGCGTGAAAGCGTAACAAACAAACTTACATTCACATTTATAATATTAAGTATGATGTCCATAAATCCTGGAATCAGGTGTATCTATACTTTCTTAATCCATTACAGACTGGTAACGTTAAAAGTGTCTAAATACTAAATCCACATAGATACTAATAATAACAAGATTTTGTTATTTATTCATGCAGACCCAAGTTCCGTGATAGCGAAATCGATTATGTTATAATTAATCGTCATGTTATCATTATAACACTACTCAAAATTGCTGTTTATGACGACTTCAATTTAATTTTGGGCAACTGCGCAAACATAGCAACTTAAGTTGCTAGTTTCCCTAATTGACAACTGTTTTCAGTTGCTCAGCGGTAAAACCAATTCCAAATTACCACAACATGCAATGGTCATCTGTAAGTTGATAATTCTTCTTTGTCAGTTTCCGAATTCGACAAAAATGAGGATTAGCAAAATTTTTTGTACCAAATCACACAAATTTTGTGTACCTACCACTTGTGTCAAGTTTCGGGTTGCTGCAAACGGGTTGAGCGACTTCACTCTCTCCCCCTACTTTGCAGCGCTTTGTGCCAGTCTTGCTTAGCGTCAATCGCGTCACACATGTAAAGGGTTCGGAGTTGCAATTGGCAACTTAAAGGGCTATGCTCGGAGTTTCATTGCGTTATTGCATCAGAAATGAGGAATCCGCAGGAGGGCCAAAATTACCGACATAGTCCGAAGAATTGTCAAACTTAAGAGGCAGTGGGCATAGCTCGCGGAAAGGATAGTCGATGGGGCCGAAAAGTTCTGGAGTGGCGACCGCGTACCAGAAGACGCTGCGGTGGAAGGCCTTCCAGAAGGACCGATGACCTAGTTAAGATTGCAGGAATCCGCTGGATTTAAGACGCTGTAACGCTTCTTACTGGTTTGCCTCCCAACCAGGTAGTTAGAGGGTAGTTAAGGAAAAAAAAACAACTGAAGGTTAACAAATTTTATTAGATCTCAGGGTCGGGGTTGTCACTCGCGGTCCGAAGTACGTTGCGTAGCCACAAGATAGTGTACCACTGGCCTTAGCGTTAGAGGCGTCTGGCGATGTGCAGTACAGTTTCCACTCGGAGCTAGGTCCCGGGAAGCGTGCAGAGTAGGTGGTAGGTAGACACGTAGCTCGGCGACACGGAGTAGGAAGCTAACAGTGCGTTGGGGTAGGCCAACACACGCGCTAGGTGGCAATTTATTAATGTAATTGACTATTAACTATTACAAAAAACGCCTCAGGTAGGTCATTCTATTTACATACGATGCCTAAAGATTTATGTTACAATGGACACTCACACCATTATTAAGGTATTTATTATCTGTTTTCCATACGTAAAAAGTCTTTATTGCTGATTTAATTAGTAACAAAGAATATGTGAGAATACCTATTAGATCCTGGAGGGCAAAGACGAATAAACTAATGCTTGAAGCTAATCTGAAGCCGGGATAGGAATCCAATATCACCACCAAACATAACACATAATAAGTTTGAACACTCACCCAACACTTTGGGGAGAACTTCACGTATTTATTATAAGAAGGAAGAGTGCCAATTATTGTTGGAGTAGTTATATTTTACAATAATTATTTTGCATGGATAAAAATGTGAGTAGGATGACAGTGCAACTCGTCTGCTCGCTCACGGTCAATGCAATCATATGCCTCGTTCAAGAACTTTAGTTCCTCTTAGCTCGCACCAACTTCAACTCGTTGCGTTCGCAAACTTAGTTTGCGTTGATAGATGGTATGTATTTTATTACAATATGATAACTGTATGGATTTTATTACAATTAGGATATTATTAATTATGTGTATAAATAGGATTAGATTTATTTTATAAGTATTTATTAGTGAATTAAGGGTTGATTTTATTTGTAATTAGATGATTTTGAGTTATTAATTTAAATTAGATGAAGTTAATTTAAGTAAGGGAAGATTGTAACGAAACCGTTACAACGCATAGGACCGGTCGATGTGCCGAAAGTTGGAGCCTATGTTCAGTAGTGGACGTCCTTCGGCTGAAAGGATAAATTGGCAACCGATAACGGAAACTTTAAAAAAGTTGCCAGTTGCGTAAATAAAAGTTGCTGCGTCTGTGGAAAGCTTTACAATCTTCAGATGCGCTTGCAATAAAAAGTTTTGAATGACAGGAGATCGTCAACCTCGAAATAAGGATAAACTAATTGACTACTATTAATCCAATGAACAATATTTATAACAGCATAGTATGTAAGTAATGCGCATTTTGTATCAGTCACATTTGATGATGATACATTAATTATTGTGCCTTGATCATATACCGTTATTCTAAATTACTAACATTTTTACTAGTGCGTACCATATACAGACAAACTCAGATTTATAATAAACAGTTTAAACAATGACAAACTATATATCTTAAAAAAAAGTAGACACATTTCAAATCGCCTCAATTCTTTACTGATTTATAAGATACTATATTTTATTTATAATTCGTATATTGGGTGTAGATTTTAACATTGTTTATTCCAAAAAGTGTTAAAGTCTACCCACTTAATTGGTTGTGATTTATTTGCTACAGCTTCTATGTTTTATTGTGTTGTATTTTCATGAATATGTATTCCTAAATAGTAGAACTAGTTTTTAGAAAGCTAAATTGTCATCTTATAATCTGAATTGAGATTGCCCTAGTCAGTCATTCTTCCGTACAAACGTAGTATGGTGATAACTCAACTGTTTGACGGTGTACGCTCAAAATAAAAAATTATATCAATTTGTTTCATCATTATCTAGCCCTGTATGGAAACAAAAAAGTAAAATAAAAACCGTGTATTTCAAAGTAATGAGCGTCGAAAGTTCCATATTTCAACACTAATTCCAACGCATCTTTGGGCGGAAATAAATAACATAAAAAGAAGGAAAATTGCTAAACAGTCACCATACAGGGATAGCTTAGCAGTAAAAAAAGGCAAAAACCGTTATTTCGTTTTCGTTGTTCCTTTATTTGCCACTAAGGTTTCATTGGTTCGGAGTCACCCAGTCGACACCGGCTATCGCTGAAAACCAGCGCTGTGGCTCTGTCTCGCACCCGAGTCCCAGTATTATGCTGAGCGATGACCGTTTTGCGTAGATGTGACGCATACTTTGTAGTGATTGTATTTAAGATTTTTTGTTATTTTTATGGTATGCGTCGTGCCTGGCGCAAATAAACAATTTTTCTTTCTTTTCTTTCTTTCTTCTTTTAAACAAATACAGTTGTTTTTTCATGACACTCATACTCTCAAAGGTCCGTTTATAAAATTTCGTGCGCTCCTTTTCGTTCTAAATCATCATTCATTCATTATTTTTATACCATGAATGTGTATTCGTACGCGCACTAGCTTCTTACTGCTCATCACAGCGTCTATCCCTTTCGTACGTGTTGTCGGATGAGATAGCATAAATTTTAACCCCGGCCACAAAATAGATCGTGCCGCCGACTAGGGCAACCTTCAGAACGTAAAAAAGTTAATAAAACAAATTCAGTTAATGATGGGAATAATACAAACAATTGCTGAAAGTTTTAATGTCAATCTTGCAATAGGAGTACAAAAAGTCTTGAAAAATTCAGATCTTTCCTTATCATGACATGGACAGGCCAAAACCATAATGATTCCGTTTAGTGAGCTATACAGGACGATTAGTACTATCTCTCTTTCAGGACGGAATCATGATAGCATAGACACGTCATAATAGGCGATCTAAATAATATTGAGAAACAGAAAACGCCTAAAATATATTTAGGTGGATTCAAATGATTGCAAGATCATGATTTTGCTTTCTGGTTGTCAGAAGGCGCTACATTGACCTTTGACTACATCTTGTTGACGCTTTAGGATTATATTTGTCAATATTGCAAATTATTTCAAGGTGACTTTATAAATCTTTGCGTTTTCATTATATACTATACAGTTTGTCATAAGTGAGATTCATTTGCTACAAAACTTTTTAAATTCTACTTTAGTACGTAAAAGGATTCCTACAGATATTTTTCTAATCTTGTCTGCTGTAGGTATCAAAGCAACAACTTGGTAGCTTCCATGTGAGCTATAGCTTAACAATTATTTAAAAATATATCAATCTGCCTAGCCTTTTCCCAACTATTTTGGGGTCGGCTTCCACTCTTACCGGATTCAGCTGAGCAGTAGTGTTTTACGTGTAGCGACTGCCTATCTGACCTCCACAAACCAGTAACTGGGTAACACCGTATCCCTTGGCAAGACTGGTGTCAGATCTCAAGCTTCTGACTACCCGTAACGACTGTCCAAGATCATCAAATGACAGCCGGGACCAACGGCTTAACGTACTTTCCGAGGCACGGAGGCAATTCGGTATGTTGAAAATGGTCACCCATCCACCGACCGACCTCGTCAAGCGTTGCTTAACCTTGAAGATCGATCCGTGCGGCTGTTATTATTTAACCACGAGCTCCTCCGCTTTTATTTAAAAATATATATAAGCTGTCAAAAAACTACTCTACCGACTCTAATAAAAACATTATTCGGTAATCCCGTGAGTGCCTAAACCGAGGATTCAAGCGAGCCACAATGGCTTTTTAATTGTTTCGGAAATTGAGGCACTCATGTGATTAAATCATGATCACATAAATAATATTAATTCATTCAATTGATAGCACATATTTAATATACTTTTATCTGTACTTAGAATTCTTTTTAATTTTCTTAATGATTTCGGAAAATGTAAGTAACTATAACATATTTTTGCAACTGACTGTACTTTATAGGTATGCGTATACCAAAAAATTATGGTGATCACTGATGTACTTGAGATAAGAAGTATGGAATGCTGCGTATTTTTTTACTGCGCTTATAATGCTTTAAATATCAAACAATAACCTTTGTGTAAGCTGGATAGTTATAAAAGTCAAGATTTTAGCTACGGATTTGCATAATAACACATTTTTTTTAGCACCCAGGTATGCTCATGCATACTGCGCTACCACAGGGAGTTAGCGCAGTTATGTGGGACTCCAACCCACTAAACTCCACGGTTTCCTTCTGTGCCGCTTATGGCGGCAACACCGGCACGTGTTAGCACTCACCGCGAACCCGCCGCGGGGGTCCGTCACCGGACCCTTCTCTGTGGAGTAACCATTGCACGCCGTGACCACCCCAGAGACCAAACCAGCGCATGAGCGCCAGACGACCCCGTGTAGGTACCCTTGGTCCCCCTGTGACGGGTCAGGTCAATGGCGCCGCTATCAACCACTTTTCGGCCGCAGGGGATAGGGACTTCCCCTGCAGCCTCACCGCGTCCGCCATCAGACCTTAGCGACCCCGTCAAGATGGGAGATTCAATATGGGAGGCCCCATACGACATCGCAGCCCGCCTCAGCCCAAGCGGTACCGCAATCTACTTGTTGGCCGCATCGATCAAGCCGCGGCCGGCTTGATCGATGAAGATCCTCCTCTGGTTCCGCGAAGCGAAGCCGTGGCTTAGTCACCCAGGGTGAAGCGAAGACGCTTCACCCTGGGTGACCAAGCCACGGCTACTGAGCCCCCTCGCCTCGACAATGCGAATGTGAATATGAAAAAGTCACTTTGGTACTTGGCCGGATTTGAACCCACGACCTTAAGCATGGGAAACAAGGTCTTAGCCACTGGGCCATCACGACATCTTTAGGTATCATGTATTGTTAGTGATAATGGTCAGAACACACACACACATTTCGACATTATACGAAAATTAATTGGTGAAAAACAAATGACGTATATAAATGCGATTCTTGCCTCCGTTGGTATGGTATACGACTAATTACCGTATTTGAAAATGTTAAATACTGTATAATTATAACATAAATTACTCTTTATTATGTAGTGAGCTTGTGATTTTATTTCACCTGCCTTAAAATTAGAGCTTCGCAACTGGTTTTAAAATTTATTGGTTGGTGAATTTCGAACACCTTGAAGTAGTTGATATAAATGCGCTAAATAATTTTATGTGTGTATTATCTGCACCAAGGCTATAGTAAAGCTGGCGAGCATTAGGTTGTTGAGGCTTAGCTAATGATGCCGCTCACACCGGAACGCGACGCGACGCGACGCCACTATAAAAAAAGAACTTGAGAACCAAAAAATTGAACCGACTTCCAAAACAAAACACTACAAAGCGAAATAGTAGATTATTGCATCGAGCACAAAGTAATTTATCATTGCACCGAGTGCCTGATTTAGAGCCCGAGCGTCAGCGAGGGCTCTAATCTAACAGGCACGAGGGCAATATAAATTACTTAAGGCGAGGTGCATAATCTGCTTTTCTTTCAACTATTACCTATAGGAATAGTAGATAAAAGAAACTCATATCAAACAGTTAAAATAGAAGTTTAATTATTGAAATTAAAAGTTATACTTGAGCCATTATTAAACGTAAGATTAAGAGTTTTGTTGGGCAAATTTATATTTCTATAACACTCGGCTTCATTTAGAATGTTTTCCGGAGTTAATGTGTCGCCAGATGATTCCATTTTAATTCGAAGCCGAAGCTCTCAAAATCAGATAGTATCACACTTTATCGTTTCCAAAAATATTGTCAACCAAAATTAACAAAGTTCCCGCCAAATCACTTTTTTAAATTTCTTTCATTTTTAAATCAGAGTTAGCAGCAATCATTTTTTAAATTTGGAACAAGTAGGATAGAAACGAATAATACGTACGTAAAAAAAAGTATTGATATCAGCTGGCTGAATAGAGCTAATCCATTGATCCACCATAGATTGGCACCTTTTGGTGCGATTAAAAAATAAACTGTGCAATAATGAAATTTCATACATTTTTATTGCTCTAGAGCATTAAAGACTCGCTTTGTACTGAGTTTTTAGTGTGATTGTGATGAAATTAAAGCATAGTTGGAAGAAAAATTTTTTTTTTCACTCTCAACATTAGGTTCCAAATATGAATTCAAAAAATATTGTATTAAGACGTACTTTATATTCGTGGATTGGAAAAATTAAAAAAAAAACACTACAGTGCAACTCTGTGCAACATTTTCCTTCGATTTTCAAAAAACTGCATCATGAAATTACTTTTTAAATTTTATAGCACACTTTCACTATTTAATTTATTGGCGCTTATGGGCTCCTTGATTTATTGTCGAAAAGTAGTGTCATGTCTATGGAGGCGCGCGCTGATGAGAATTTAAATTGCCCGCCATACCACATATTTTTTCCGCTTTTTGTTTTATTTTAAACTAGCTTTTACCCGCGGCTTTGCTCGCAGTGAAGCCATTAAAAAAAATTTTTTTTTAGTAAAAAGTTTTCTGTTACTTCTAATACCTCCAAGAATATATGTACAAAGTTTCATGATGATCGGTTCAGTAGTTTTTGCGTGAAAGCGTAACAAACAAACTTACATTCACATATATACATATAACATTACTAGCTGTGCCCTTCGCTCCCGTCAACTGCCTACCTACCCTACCCTAATTAATAATGGTAAAAGTAATAAAGAGATCTGGCCGACCGTAATGACGAACATATGAAAAAACTAAAATAAAAAATAGAAAAAAATGATAAAAAGTATCCTATGTCCGTCTCCTGGTTCTATGCTACCTCCCCACCAATTTTCAGCCAAATCGGTTCAGCCGTTCTTGAGTTATAAATAGTGTAAATAACACGACTTTCTTTTATATATATAGATGTATGAGTGAAGATATAATAGTGTATGCAACGGCATATAATTAGGTATTCAAACACTCGCGTGTTATTATTATCACATTCGGCTTCGCCTCATGTGATAAACTCACGCTCGTGTTTTCATAACCCCTATTATATGACCGATTGGAAAAACCCAATAACACTTTGCCTGACCCCGCAATCGAACCGATGACCTCTTGATCAGCAGTAGCGCTTGGGTGGTCCCAGAGAGTGGTCTCTAGAAACGACATATTCACGAGCTGGCTGTCCAAAACCAGACTTATCCTCCGACTGCAGAAGCAAGATAATTTTCTTGTTTACGTATTTTTAGTTCGCTTCTTAAGCAGTCGGGTTTATTATTTATTTGTTTATTATATACTTTATTGTACACCATAAGTTACATTTAGTTTTTTTTAAGCAGTTGGGTTTTTGATTTTTTGAATTAACTTTTTTGTATTACTTTTTAGTCATATTTTTTTTTCGAGTTATGTACATTTAAACATATAAGTGGTATATATTTTTGAAATCACCTCTTAAAACCCTTTATTTTGATACCCCATACAATGGATACGGAAGAAAAAAAATGGCACAATATGAAGCCCAAAAGCCGCCATTTTCTATTTTATAATTTTATTTTTATAATCTACTAGCTTTTACCCGCGGCTTCGCTCGCAGTGAAACCATTAATTTTATTATTTTTTAATATAAATTATCCTATGTTACTTCTAATACCTCCAAGAATATATGTACAAAGTTTCATGATGATCGGTTTAGTAGTTTTTGCGTAAAAGCATAACAAACAAAGTTACAGTCACATTTATCTTTGTATATAAAATTCTCGTGTCACAATGTTAGTTACCTTACTCCTCCGAAACGGCTTCACTGATTTTTACCAAATTTTATTTACATATTCAGTAGGTCTGAGAATCGGCTACTATCTATTTTTCATACCCCTAAGTGATAAATATTTTGTTTTTATTTTTCTATAATGTGGCATTAAAAAATACAAACAACCCTAAATTTTTACCCTTTTATCACCAACCCCTATTTTTTAATACCAATTTTAGTAATTTAATCATTTTTCATCCCGCTCGATAACTGATCAATTATCGTCTTCTTAATAATATAATGCAGGGTAATGGGTAGGGTAGGTAGGGTAGGGTAAGTAGGGTTGGGTAGGTAGGGTTGGGTAGGTAGGGTAGGTAGGGTAGGGTAGGGTAGGGTAGGTAGGGTAGATAGGGTAGGGTAGGTAGGGTAAGACAGGATATGGTAGGTAGGGTAGGGAAGATAAGGTATGGTAGGTAGGGTAGGTGGGAAGAGTAGGTATTGTAGGTAGGGTAGGTGGGTAGAGTAGGTATGGTAGGTAGGGTAGATCAATTGACGGGAGCGAAGCCCCGGGGGTCAGCTAGTAATATTATATATATTTTGACCACTATCTCGCCTGATGATAAGCGATGATGTGGTCTCCGGTGAAGCACGCTTGCCTAGAAGAAACCTATTCACTCTTGACTTAAAGACCCTAAGGTTGTAGCTATCAGGGAACAAAGACTCCGGAAGGGAGTTCCACTCCTTAGCTGTGCGCACAATGAAAGTATTAGCAAAATGCTTTGTGTGTAGGGGAGGGATGTCCACCATGTAACGATGGCACATGGCCGGCCCGTACATCTTGTAGTCCGATGATGGAAAGGGCTAGGCGGAATCAAATTGTGCAGTTCCGTCGCACAATCCTCGAAATATAATCGATAAAAAACCGACAGGCTGGCAACTCGGCGTCGGTGATCGAGGCTCTGGAGCTTTGACGCGATCAGTGCATCGTTGCCTAATAGCCTCTTGGCCCGTCTGTTAACCGACTCAAGTGCATCAAGCTAGTATTTGGCAGATCCATCCCAGAGGTGAGAGCAGTCCTCCATGAATGACCGAACTTGCTGTTCAGGCGTGAAGTACCGTCTCATCTTTGTAAGAATCTCCAACTTTTTTGCAGCTAACTGAGCTTTCGCCTCAATGAATCGACCGAAGTTGCCGACCAAGAAGTTCGAGATGGTCCGTTAACGGCACGGTTACACCACGGAAAGATGGAGCCTGGTGGAATTAGCTCTTTTTAGCGGTAAAAGACACGCCTGGGTCTTAGCAGCATTGAAACTGACCAGATTGGCGTCACTCCATTCGGAGACCGCCTTCAAGGACAGGTTCAAGCGTTCAACCATGGCCTCCTGGAGAGACCGAATCTGAGGCCCAGTATCTCTATAGCAAAAGTGCTGACGTCTGCATATCCAAATGGTTCCGTTTTTTAGCAGATCATTAATGTGTAGCAGAATAATTTTGTTGAGAGCACTGACCTCTGAGGGACTCCGGCGTTGATATCTAAGTCACCGGACGACCAGCCGTCGATAACCACACGGATGGAACCTCAGCAAGACCGCAATCCAATCACACAGACCACTAGGCAGACCGAAGGAAGGAAGCTTACCAATGAGGCTTTCGTGACATATTCTATCGAAAGCCTTCGGGATGTCGAGGAAGACGGCTAGCGCTTCCCAGTGTCTCTCGATGGCCCCATTCCAGATGTGAATTGCATACGCTATAAGATCCCCAGTGGACCGATTTCGGCGGAAGCAGTATTGGCGTTCAATGAGGATTTCGTTTGCTTCTAGGTATGCCAGGAGCTTACTGTTGACCACACGTTCCGTACTCTTACAGAGAATGGACGTTACAGATATGGGTCTGTAGTTGGCAGAGTCAACTACCGACCCTCTCGGGCCCGTGCCCGTACCCGTGCCCGCCCGAGCCCGTGCTGTATGTTGACTTGCTTTCAGGCCTTCGGCACTTTTCCAGTCTCTATCGAAAGGCGATATAGGCGTGTCAAGATCGGAGACAATTCAGGCGCACAGTGTTTAAGTACAGTTGCTGGTATCCCGTCGGGGCCACTCACTTTGTTCACATCAAGGCTACGCAGCACCCTACGGACGTTGTTTTGATATATGAGAATGTCCGATATACTCGTCACACATCCATCAGGAGAAGGTGGAGGCTGCGCGCAATCAGAATTCAGATGCGAAGATTCCTCAAAAATGGAGGAAAACAAGTTTTCCATCTCCTCAGCGGAGTGGCCCAATGACACGCCAGGTTTCAGCAGTGGTGGTAGTGAGGGGCGACAGAAGTTTTATTCGACCGACTTAGCCAGGGACCAAAACGCTTTGCTACCCGCTATAGGTATGAAGCAAGTTTGTTCCCGATTCTGGTGATGTGGTCAAACCGACAGGCTTTTTGCAGCTCTTTTTGTGGTTTTTTGCAGGACTTGGCAGCCGTGTTGAAGGCTCTCTTCTTCTGACTCACGTCATTTGCCTTGCGCGTTCGAGCGTTTTTTTTTTTTTTTTTTTTTTTTTTTTTGTTTAATATTCTACCGCGGACATAGACGTCCGCGCCCTTTTTTACTATCTTAATTTGTTTGGTTTTATTTCATAAAATTACAATTATTTGACTCCTACGTCGGACATTATTCCTAGGCTTACTTAACTAACTTAAGTCTACGTGAGTTCATCTTTCACTAAATTCTACATTTTTATCGTTTATTATATATTTCACACTGGCTTTACAATTTTATATTTCTATTTACTACTTATTTTTATGTTATTAACTATTTGGTTTATTAATTTCTATTGATACACTGCCTATGTTATTCACTATTTTGTCTACTTATTTCTATTTGTACACTTTGCGGGGGAGATGCATGGCAGTGCGAGCAGACCAGTACCGGCCGACGGTTCCCGTTCTAGTACCCCGTCGTAAGAACGTTAAGATGAGTATGACTGACTCGTTCCGCCATGCAGCTTTACATGTATATTTTTATTTTATCATTACAGGATTTAGACAGGGTGATGGTTTGGGGTTGGGGAGGTGTTTGGGTTGGAGTTTTTGGATGGGACTTGTTAGGTGGTGTTTTGGTGATGTCTGCTGACCAGGGACTTCGCTAGCGTGAGCAAGGCCTCTATGACGACTACGTCTCGATGCTGCATGGCCGTCTTAAGATTGTAGTTGACGACCGTTTTAGTTGGCGCATCCATCGCCCTCTTAGCAAAGCGGCCTGTGGCGTCATCGGCGTCGTCGGTGTAATAGACGCAACTAACTGTATGTCTGGACACCGCCACTACCGCGTGGGAGATGCTGTCGTGGACCTGAAGCCTCCTGGACTTGGTGTTGATGATTATGACGTCATCGTAGGTCAACCCCTGAGCCTCGTGTATGGTTGGCAGGCGCGACCCTTCGCCGGACCCAAATCCCTGGCTCGCAAGAGCAGCTTTCTCCCCCTGCGTATGAACCAGGAACAGGGTGTTTTGGGCAGTGCTCGGTATTTGCGCCCCTGTATAACCTTTCACCTTCAGAGAGTGGACCCGCGACAGCGACGACTTGGAGGAGTATATACCGGGGTATATCTCACTCAGTGCAAACGCCACGTCCATTGGATTGCGGTGTGTGCAGAGAACTCCTGGGTGATGCCAGCCACCAGGTCTGGACGGGTATACCTAAGCTCGAAAAGGTTCTCTCTGTCCAAAAATGGAAGCCGGTTAACGTCTCCGACGAGGACAAGCTCGCTTGCTCCAGACAACTTTACTGCCATGACTATGGCCCCAAAGTGGTTCATAAGAGCCTCGTCTACCGTAAGACGGTAGCATTTGTCTTGACTCTTGAATCCGTTTGCTAGGATTGAGGCCATAGTGCGCACCTTGGTCTTTGCTCGGTCTCCTAAGCGGCGCGCAAGCTTTTCCCTAAGATCTTTGGCAGCTTCTGTTGTCGTGGTGGCTATCACGTCCCTGTCCTCGTCGAAGTGCTTTACCAGCCAGGTTGTCTTACCGCAACCCGGAACTCCGTTAATCCACCTGATATTGGGTACCGCCCAGCTTTCCTGCGATGCCGGGATACCTGAGGTTTCCGAAATGGACTGTGCCATTTCCAGGATCTTATCATCCGGCATTATTTTGGTACATTTGGCGGTAACCACTATCGGGTCGTCATTTGGCACGCTGAACTTGAGTTTGCCTGAGCGCTCCGTCTCCTCCTTGTCCAGGGCCACAAAACCACTCCTCGCGCTGTAGGCTGCCATATACGACCCCGTCATTTCCCCTTTGATGACTTGGGATGTGACGTTGTCGTACACCGCTGCCCCTGCTTCCTCGAGCAGTACCCCTAACAGACCGTCTGTGTCTCTCTGGAAGGTCTGCAGGATCTTCCTGCATGTCGTAAGATTGACCTCTCTGGTCGCTCTTACGATTGCTACGTACTCGAGGCACGCGCTAGTTAAGGGTTCTCACCCTGTAGATATATGCTTTGTCAGCAGTAACTCAGCCTAGCAACATACGAATGTGTTTGAGTCAGCATTTCATTAGACACGTGTAGAATGTTCTAGAATAAATAGTACTTAAGTAGCATTTTTGACTTTGCGCAATACGTTATTTGACACCCCTTGTAACAACTAATTTTATTTAACATATTATTGTATTTTCATTCTGTTCGGAGACTTAGCTCACTAAACATTGTAATCGGTTTTTATTAAATAAATTTATTTTTATTAATAAACCGTCTCTCCATTCCTTGACTGGCGCAGCCGGTAAGTGACCTTGTCGTTGGGTCCTCTGCGCTATCGCGAATAAAATTTTCGGGCGCCGTGAAAAACTCCAACGTTCGTTTCAACGATTCAACGGGTCAGCGAACCAAATAAATTCGTCAAGAGAAGCCACGGTGCAGAGCGAGCTGAGCAGAATCGCCAAATCACAGGAGAGCGGAAAAGCAGAGGGTCATGTGAGTAGATCTTTTCACTGTCCTGTCAATTTCCATTTGAATTTCCTTGTGATAGTTATATGTGTTTCGTGTAAATAAAGGGATAAGAAAAAGCCCTTCTGGCACGTAGCATATTATAAAGTGATAAACTTTTCACGTTATTTTAGGTATTTTAGCTAAGTGATTGAAGTAGATAGGTACAGAAAAATGGAGGGTATTGTAATTGTACCCCCCGGAGTACTTAAAATAATCCCTATATTCAGTGGCGAGACACGACTACTGTCACTATTTATTCGTAGAGCGGAATATATCATTAATTCATACCGCGGAAATGACTTGCAGAATGAATATCTCTTTAACGCAATAACCAGTAGATTAAGCGGAGAAGCTGCTAATTTAATTGGGGAACGTAGCTCAATACGCTCTTGGTTAGAATTAAAACAAATCTTACAGGATCATTTCGGGGATCCAAGGACAGAAGATTGCTTAGTCCTAGAGCTTGAAAGTTTAAAAATAAATAGAGGCGAAAGTTATTTAGATTTTTGTCACCGAATCCAGCAATTAAGGAGCATACTTATCGCAAAAATCGACGAATGTGTTGAAGACGCAGCTGCAAGATCATCAAAACAGGAAATCTACAACAATCTTTCTATGAATGTTTTCTTGTTCAATTTGCCAAAATATTTAGTCAGATTGGAACGGTTAAAAAACGTGACGACATTGGAAAACGCCTTAAAAGCCGTTTTGGAAGAACAAAACTTCCAAGAAGTTTACGACCAGAAAACGTCACGTCATCCTAGACCTAGCCCGAACTTCCGGAGTCGTTACAATAATTTTAATTCGCAAGCATCTCAGGGTGCAGGCACTAGTGCACCGAATATGCAATCTTATAGCGGTTTTACTCCGAGTCGTAATTTACCACATAACGCTACTCAAATAAATAATAGAAATAATAATTTTCCAAACAACTCATTACCGTCTAGAAATTTTAATAACAATAGGTATTATAATAATCGTCCCGAGCAAGATAATCAATTTTATAATAATCATAATTATAACGCATCGGTACAATCGCGGCCACAGTTCCCACGCCGTCAATTTGCTGACAACGCGTTACCCGGTATGCAACAAGCGCAGCCCGTAGCGCCGTCGCCTTCGGGATCAGGTTGCGGCACCGACGTGACCATGAGAACGGCCAGTTCAAGACGTGTTAATTTTACTGAGAATTATGATAACGAAAATAATGTGTCACCTGCTATGCCCAATGATAATGAACGAGTAGAAAATTTTTGCATAAGGGCCTCTACACACCGGAACGAATTAAATTAAATTGTACTATATTAAACTTACCACATATACGTATATCAGAACTTAACGCTATTTTTATGATCGACACTGGCAGTCAACGTTCGTTTTTAAACCCAAAGTTAGCGAATCAGTATTTTTGCAACTTTAAGCGAAACGAAATCTTTAAAGTAGTTAGCACTCACGCTATTAGTGAACATAATGAGGTAGCATACATACCCTTACCTAGTACATTCAGGACCAACGAATGGCACAAATTTTATATCTATTGCGTGGATGATAGGTATGATGGCTTAATAGGGAGTGATTTATTAACACAACTCCACGCTAATATTGACATGAAAAATAAAAAGTTATTTACGAAAGATACTTGCATACCAATTATTTATAGTACACCAACACATGATTGTTATGAGTTGCCGCCGCGTAGCGAGTTAAGGGTCAAAATTCCAGTTAATTTGTTTAACGGCGAGGCTATATTAAACTACATAGAATTTACCGATGGTGTTAGAATGCCCGCGGCCTTAGTTAAATGCGTGCACGGTTATGCGACCACGGTCATACAAAATTCCAGGCCCGAACAAATGGAATTAACCGTGACAAGCCCATTTAAGGTCGAACCATATTTAGGGAATAATTCACTATATGATAACGCTAGTTTGAACTTTAATGACGAAGATAGTCGTAGGCTAGATCAACGGTTAACGGATAATCTTTCTAAGTTAAAAGTTGATCATATGAATGAAGAGGAAAAGCAATCTGTTATTAATATTTGCAAGGAATTTAAGGATATATTTTATTGCGAGGACGTACCCCTCTCATTTACGAATGAAGTAAAGCATAAAATAAGGACTAAAAATGAAGACCCAATACATATTAAAGCTCGTAGGTTACCGCCTGCACAGACTGCAGAAATTAGGAATCAAGTAGAAAAGATGCTTAGGGATAATGTCATACAAGAATCGTTCTCACCCTGGAGTGCACCGGTTCATTTAGTACCTAAGAAAGCAGATAATTCAGGTAAAAGAAAATGGAGAATGGTCATCGACTACAGACGTCTCAACGAGATAACAGTCGATGATAAATATCCTCTACCTAACATCAATGACCTTTTTGATATGTTAGGCAAGAGTATGTACTTTAGTACTTTAGATCTAGCCAGCGGGTACCATCAAATAGAGATGGAAAATGAGGATAGAGCAAAGACAGGCTTTAGCACACCCTTCGGGCATTACGAATTCAATAGAATGCCGTTTGGATTGAAAACGGCCCCCGCGACCTTCCAACGGGCAATGGATAATGTCCTTAGAGGACTACAAGGCATTCATTGCCTCGTGTACTTAGATGACGTCATAATTTTTGCCAAAAGCATCCAGGAGCATAACGAAAAACTTAGGGCGGTATTCGAGAGATTTCGTGCAACTAATCTAAAAGTCCAACTAGATAAATCTCATTTTTTACGAAAAGAAGTACTATACTTAGGACACACTATAACTAATGAAGGTTTAAAGCCCAATAATGACAAGATAGAAGCTGTATTAAAGTATCCCATACCCAAAACTACCACCGAAATTAAAAGTTTTCTTGGCCTCATAGGTTACTATAGAAAGTTCATAAAGGATTTCGCCAAAATAACTAGACCACTCACAGCCTGTCTGAAAAAAGGAAAAATGATAGATTTAAATACAGAATACGTAGAAAGCTTCGAAACATGCAAAAAACTTTTGACAAACGCACCATTACTGCAATTTCCCGATTTTACCAAACCGTTTATTTTAACAACAGATGCATCCAATTTTGCAATCGGGGCAGTACTATCGCAAGGCAATATTGGTTCAGATAAGCCGGTGGCATATGCCAGCCGAACTCTAAGTGATACCGAATCACGATACAGCACTATAGAGAAAGAGCTATTGGCTGTCATCTGGGCGGTTAAGCACTTTAGACCATACTTATGGGGTAAAAAGTTTTACATCTATACGGACCATAGGCCTTTAGCCTGGCTCTACTCGCTAAAAGAACCAAATCATAAGCTTACTAGATGGCGCCTTAGGTTAGAAGAATATGACTTTGAAATAAATTACAAAAAGGGCTCGCAGAATTCCAATGCAGACGCCTTATCTAGAATAAAATTAAATAATTTAAGTACAGGTCCTAATAATATAATAGTTACTTTAAACGGTAAGAAAAGTAGAGAAATAAAAGTTAACATTCTAGAAAATGACAGCGCATCTTTGTTAGTAAATGTAGATAATAATGAAGATGAAGAAATAATTAGTTTATCAGACTCAGAATCATGTATCATAGATAGAAAAGAAGCTCCTGTCATAGATGTATCCGAATCAGATGACGGAGCAACTGCTCACTCAATTACAAATAGAGAACATGAAGGCATCCCAATTTTAAACGAAGCAGTAGATACTAAACCCAGACAAATACTTGTATTTAATTGGTATAAGAACGATATTAATGTTAAAGATATTTCTAATAACAGTCAAAAAATATTAGAGGTACATATGCCAGCTGTTAATAATGAACATTTAATTAAGACATTTTTAAAAGAATATGTAGACTTCAAGCAGAAATATTTTATTTACTTTGAAGTAGAAGCTTTTAGAAAAGAATTTAGCAGAGCAGTGACAGCGTTATATAAAAAAGGTTCTCAGAATTTAGTAGAATGTACAGAAAGAGTAGTTAATGTAACAAACGAAGAAGAACAAAGAGAAATCATTATGAAATATCATGAAGGGAAGACAGTTCACCGAGGTATTAGGGAAACACTCGCGAAACTCAGAAGACACTATTGGTGGTCTCATATGAAAGATACAATAGCTGCTATTATTAATACATGCGAACAGTGTAGAAAAATGAAATATGACAGGAAGCCAATAAAACCTCCTATACAGTTAACCCAAACACAAAGTATGCCGTTCGAGGAAGTTTTTATTGATCTTTTGTATGTCGAAAATAATTATTACTTAACTTTGGTAGATGCGTTTAGCAAGTTAGCACAAGCTTTCAATGTACCTATTAGAAGTACACCAGAGATAATTAAGGCTCTAATTAAATACTTTAGTTTTTATGGAATACCTAGGAAAATAAATAGTGACCCGGGGACCGAATTTAACAATAACCTCGTCAAAGAATTACTAAATTTATATAAAATTAATATGCATGTAGGGACACCTAATAACCCTAACTCCATGGCCATAGTGGAACGTTTTCATTCAACGGTCCTTGAAATTTATAGACTAGCAAGGTATGAAAAAAATGATCAAGATGCATCGTCGGTAATGACATATGCTATCATGGCATACAATAACACAATTCACAGTACTACAGGTTTTACACCTTTCGAAATGGTGTTTGGGCATACAGAATCAGGAAATGCATTTGATATTGATAGGGACAAAAACCTTTTACAGAAGTTAGTTCAGGATCATAGGAAAAGACTCAAAGTCTTATATGAATACGTTAGCGACAAAATTAAGGAAAATAAAACTAAAGTAGTAGAAAAGAAAGGCGGTGAAATACCACCAGAGATAAAAGAAGGTGAGGAAGTTTTTATGAGAACTACTAGGAATCGAAAAGCCAAAGAAGTACCACGATATGAAAAAGCGAAAGTAATAGGAAAGGTAGATAGGAACATAATACCAGTTAAATTGAAAAAAAGAGATACAAAAGTAGCAATAAAGAATATTAAACGCCCCCCGCAGGTGGTGGCAAGCAGTATTGACGCTCCTGGTCCTAGCGGATGCGGCAAGCAGCGCAAACCTGCAAGAGATGACTCAGAGTCCTGGGATAGCGCCGATACGGATAAGTGCAGCAGTGATTCAGAATAGTCACTGGACTATTTTTAAGACCCTAAATTTAGAAACTATAGATAAGTGTTTAGATAGTAACATTAACCAATATTTTAGAATAAAAGACATGATTTACTCGCAAGAGGAGTTACGTCGCGAACTTGTAGGATTAACTTTACAAATAGAATCGTTCATGGAGCTTACGAAAGATAGACTTAAACAAATATTGCCTAGTAAACGTTATAGAAGGGGCCTGATAAATCCTTTGGGTTCATTAGTTAAACTAATTTCAGGAAACCTTGATAATGATGACGCTTTGAAATATAACGCGGAGATTACTCAGCTTAGAAACAGAGAACATTCAGTAGAAAGAAAGCTATCACTTATGCAAAAAGCCTATGATAAATTAGTAAATATTTCAGATAACTTAAACTATAACTTAATTCACTTAAATATTAAAACCTCACAATTACAAACATTGCGGTATAATCAGACTATTGCACATAATATTGTTAGCCAAATGAATACCCTATATCAGATCTTAAATAACTTTCGCACCATTTATAATGTAATCCAAGAGATAGAAACTGCAATAGCTTTCAGCAGAGCACACATACTCCACCAGTCTATAATTAATTCAACGGAACTTTTAAATATATTATTAGAGATAGAGAAAAATAATAGATTAATGTTCAAAGTAGATAAGTATAACATTACGAAATTAGAAAGTACGATAGTTCTTAAATCCTATTCTGATAATTATAAGTTAGTCTTTGTATTAGAAGTCCCTTTGTTAGACACGGTTACATATAACTATTACAAAATAATTCCCATACCTATTTACAATCCTAAGACCCTTAAAACTTCTATTATTATCCCCAAGTACCCCTACCTTTTAGTGAATGGATTGAAATATAGACCCGTTTCAACCCCTTGCGAAAAAGTCCAAGATGATCAAGTTCTCTGCAAAGAAGATAACATCGTGCAATACACAGACACTACATGCATTGAACAAATAATCCTGATGAATAACTACTCGGCATGTCACAAAACTTATATTGACATAGAAGATGAAAGAATCTTCAAGATAGAAGATGGATTATGGTTACTTTTCTCAAAGAAAAATATAATACTTACTGAGACTTGCAACGATGGAATCATGAAATACAGCTTGAAAGGTACATTCCTGATAATCCCCAAGCAAAATTGCGAGACACAATTGGGAAAGAAAATTATTAGTAAGGCATCTGAATCAAGGACACCCGAGGCCAGCTTGCGTCTGAGACCAGTGAACTTACCTGAATTACAACAGGAAATCAGGATGGACGACAGCCGGATCGACCTGCGCGGCGTGGACCTCACCGACGTCAAGGACATTTTAGACAGTGCAAAATACAACAGTGATAGTGTAGATCAAAGTGAAATAGTGATAACTCAAGATATAAGTGTATGGACAATAAGTATAATAGTAATAATGATTCTAACTGCATTAACGATTGCAATTGCCAAATTTAAAACTTTTAGTAAAGATCTTTTCAGACGTCGAAATCATCTGGAACCAAAAGATTTGCCTCCAGCTGATTTCTCTCTTAAGGGGGGAGGAGTTAAGGGTTCTCACCCTGTAGATATATGCTTTGTCAGCAATAACTCAGCCTAGCAACATACGAATGTGTTTGAGTCAGCATTTCATTAGACACGTGTAGAATGTTCTAGAATAAATAGTACTTAAGTAGCATTTTTGACTTTGCGCAATACGTTATTTGACACCCCTTGTAACAACTAATTTTATTTAACATATTATTGTATTTTCATTCTGTTCGGAGACTTAGCTCACTAAACATTGTAATCGGTTTTTATTAAATAAATTTATTTTTATTAATAAACCGTCTCTCCATTCCTTGACTCGCTCTTTACGTGGTCCGTGGCACCCGAATTTACTGCGAGGGTCGGCGGGCTGACTTGCCCTTTGTCGGCTCGTGTTGGCTTAGGCTTTTGCTGGGTTGGTTTCTTTGGTGTTTTTCTGAAGAACCTCTCCAGTGCTGTCTCCTGCTTGTGAGATGGTGATGTGTGGCTGGTGCTTGGGAGCAGTGCACTGAGGAAAGAGCCGAAAGCTTTCACGCGACTCCTCGACCGGGCCCAGTCTTCCGGGTTTATGGTGTTGCACTGCTCCTTTGCAGCTTTTTCGGCTGCTGCCTTTTGCTGGGCCCTTTCCGATCCACTTTGAGTGGTAGGGCTTGTTGTGGGGCTCGTCGCGCTGGCTGTTGGTTGTCTGGGGGCTTTGAGGAAACTCAGGGTTTCGCCTCTGTCCTCGTAGACAACGACCTCATGATGTTCTGAGACCTTTAGACAGCCAAAGCGGTCTGCGACGTCTTCTCTGTCTCCTCCCACCACCATTGCGTCCACGCTTATGGTTCGGGCCGCGGCTGACATGTAGTCTCCTGCCTCCCCGATCTTCTGAAGTAATGAGCTTGCCTGACCAAATGGAGTAGCCTCTCCCCATTTAGCAATGCGATTGTTTTCCCTTTAAATCGCATTACACGGCATCGGTGAGTGGCCACTTCCACTTGCGGTAGTGCAGCATACTTGCTGCTTTTTATGCTCGTTTTGGTGGTGCTTCCGTTAATCAGGGCGGCAATGCCCGGTGAAAGGTATATCCGGGCCGCAGCTTGACTTGAGCCTATGCAGAAGCCTAACTTCTCCTGATCCCTGTTCGTGAACAGAGCGACGCCTCGCAGTCGGATGCCAGGGATTCCGTCTTTTCCGCATGCCAGGAATTGTGTGGTAGTCATGATAGAGGCTGGTTGTAGGCTGGCTGTTGCTGCATCCGCTGCTGCTTCCGTTGGTAATGGCCGTTGGTTAGAGTGTGTGTGTGTAACTTGTGTATCAGTCAATGGGGTGCTTGTTGTTGTTTGTGTATTTGTGGTTGTTGTTTGTGTGGTTGTGGTTGTTATTGTGGTAGTGTGTGTTCGAATGTGTGGTCTACTTCGCAAGGTTACGTCCGTTTTGTTGGCCCTTGCTGCGATTGTGGCGACTTTACTCGCGAATGCCAAGAATGGAATCCTAGTAGCTGGTCTCCCCATGATGGTGTGGAGTGTGGACTGGCTAAGCTGGGTTTCGAATTTTACTTCGAGCTCCATTCTGTCTTGGCTGAACCTTGGGCATTCGAAGAGTAGGTGCCAAACTGTCTCTTCGCAGCTCGTGTCACAGACGCACGAGGGACCATCTTTGAGGTGGAAGCGGTGGAGATACGCTGAGAATCCTCCGTGTCCTGTAAGGATTTGTACGTGGACCGGTGTGAGCACTGCGTCTCTGAATGTCCTTTTTGCTGCTAGGACGTCTGGAAAGAAAACTTTCGTGACCGATCCTGTACTCGAGGACTCGTACCGCGCTTGCCACTTCCCTATAGTCCCCTCCCGTATCTTCCTCCTCACGAACGAAACGGGGACCTTGCTGTAGTCAGATGTGAGTTTTGTTAGGGCTGCCTCCTTGGCCAGCTCGTCCGCTCTCTCATTCCCAGCAGTTCCCACATGGGCCTTAAGCCAAAAAAACCTCACTTCTCTGCCCTCCTCTCTGATTTCACGGACGCTTCTCTTGATTTGGAGTGCCAGGTGGTGAGTTACAGACGGTCTCCTCAGCAGGTCAAGTGACGATCTCGGATCACTAAAGATACTTACGGAGGCCGCCTTGGATTCTCTTGCCATCCTGACAGCTCTGAAGAGAGCGTACATTTCCGATTGGAAGACAGTGTTGTGAGGCTCCAAGCCGAAGGTGCTGAACTTTGACTCCGTCCCGTTTTCCCACCAAGTTAGGGCAGCTCCGACTTTTCCCTCTGTCTTGCTGCCATCGGTGTATATTTGGGGGCCGATTATTTGGTGGGTTTCCAGGGTTTCGGGAGTCAAATTCTGTAGGCATTCATAATCGGTTTTTGTGAGTTGCGCTGGGTGGGGATTTCTGGAATGGTGCACGTTGCGCTCCAGCACGCGGCCCAGCGGTATAAACTCTTGGGAATGTCCCTTTTTGATCTTGAAAAGGGTTGCCGCCTCGATTACTCGGAGGTCTAGGGGGAGTTGACCTGACAGGATAAGTGCCGATGTCAGAGACACCGTGCGGTATGCTTTGCAGATCTTCTGCGCGAAGCCCCTCTGCAGTGAATCAAACTTTTTCCTTGTCATCAGTTTCTCAGCTGCGGGGGCCCACGCACTCGCTGCATACATCACGATGGGCTCTATCACCGACACGTATATCGTCCTGATTATATCTCTGTTGAGACCCCAAGTCACCCTCGTCGCACATGCCAAATTGCCAACTGATTATAGATGGCTGCGGCCTTTCTACAGGTCGCAGAAACGTGCGCATTGAAGGTGAGTTTGGAGTCTATTGTGAGACCTAACAGCTTCACTTCCTCAACCAGGTTAAGCCGCGTGCCCGACATGTGAAGTACCGGAACGTCGTACTTTCGCTTCCTCGTTAACACCATCGCATTGGTCTTGTGCGCGGCGAAACGTAGCTTATTTTGGACGCCCCATTCCGATACCTTGGCTAGCGTGCTGTTGGCTGATTGCTGCAGGGGACCGGCTGTGAAGTCAGAGAAAACCAGGACAACGTCGTCCGCGAAGGCTTGGCAGTATACCCCCATCCTAGCCATTTTGTGTAGGAGTGAGTCTAGGATAAGGTTCCAAAACGTCGGTCCGGCAATTGAGCCCTGGACGCATCCTTTCGTGGTTCCCTTCTCGCTAGTCGCTCTGGCGTAGTTGACTCTGATGTTCGAGCGTTGGCCCATGCCTTGTAGGCTCGTGTTTAACCGCGTTGACGCGGTTACACTCGGCTCCAAACCATGATCGGTCGACGTTAGACAATGCTGCGTCAGAGAATGGAATATAGTATTCCATCCCCCGACGCAACACATCTGTCACAGCGTCAGCGCATGACGATGGATTTTCCGGAGAGAAGCAAGTGAGCTGCCAAGGATAGCATGCGAAGAAAGATCGCATCCCATCCCAATCGGCTGACTTGTACCGCCATACCCGCCGGGTGCCTCTTGGGCTGGGATCGGGCAGGGAGAAGAAGGACACAGACTTTACCAGACAGTGTTCAGAACTACCCAAAGGTGAAGATATCGACACTGACTATCGTTCTGGATCTGTTGTCAGTAGAAGGTCCAAGCAATTGGCTGTGTGCGAATCAACATGTGGCACCCTCGTTGCCCCCTGGGCCAGCTGGGTGAGATTTAGCGCTAGCGCAAGCTTGCGTTTCTCTCGTCCAGCATGATCAATGCACTGATATGGGGAGAGCCACTCCTGGTGATGGGCATTAAAGTCCCCCAGCAGCACTAATTGGGCGGAAGGGAACCGCTGCTGTGCCGCATCAGCCGCCTCACTGAGGTACTCTGTGGGCCTGGTTGTCGCCTGATCTCCGCTGTGCGAGCGGTAGACACAGGCGTAGATAATCTTATCCAGCCCTGTGTCCACCAGAGCCCACAGCACTGAGAACCTGGAGTCTTCAAGGTTACGGAGACGCTGATAGCAAGTGTCGTCTCGGGCATACATGCATACACCCGCACGTGGTTTGAAATGGTGCTCCAGGGTAAACCCTGGCTAGGATAAGTACGACACGTCTGCCGGACTTCCTATCTGCGTCTCCGTAAGGAAAAACAGTGCTGGCTTTTCAGTCTCCAGGGGATGGTGAGATTGGAGTGCAGACCTCTAATATTAGTAAGGTGCACTTTGTGGCGGAGGGGGTTTTGCCGCTATTTTGCTCCAGCTTTTTTTTTATTTCCTGCCGTTTTTGTGAGCGTGAAAGGAGAGGAGAAGGAAGTGAGATAAGGTTCCACGCTACTAACCTACAGACACGCACTGAAAGACCTCCATAATTGGGGCACTAGTCCGGAGACTGCGGGGAACGCCCGAGCCCCCCCGGAGATGTCTATCGGGGCCTCCCATCTGGTCGCCTACCAGCACGATGGTGATTCAGGGATTTTTCGACAGTTGGTGGGGCAGCCTTTCGTGTGTGGCTGGTACACTACTTGGGCCCCAACTACCTGCGGTCGGCCAGCGGCGCACCGTGCCTCGGATCCCGCTACCCTCCGTGACTTAGTCTCCCGAAACGCCCAAAACAGCGCGAGTCAGGCTGGTCAGCATGCAGTGGAATAACTATCTCGACCCTCGAACTCCTCTAGTGGCTACACCGAGCATCGTACCGGAACACGGCTAGGCTGCTTGGCGGTACGTCTTTGCCCGGTGGGTGGTCGCAAGCCTTCGGCCGAAACCTACCACCAGTTAATGTGATTAGCACTGATTAGCACTACCGGGGCACCACGTGTAGGATAACAACAATATTGGTAACTCTCCTACGGACGCGGATGACTCAGCCTCCAAAAATTTGAATGTAGCCAGTGACATTCGCAAGGCTAAGACGAATCGATTGACGTTAGAATCATCACAATCGACCAACGCGTTTGGTTTCTAGAAGGCCACATATGAACAAACAAACATACATACATAGATTGGTAAACACATTACCCTTCTTCGGCATTCGGGTAAAAAAGATAGTAGCGTCGCGTCGCGATGTGACATGAGTCATGACCCCAACTAATCTCAATAACTTTGCATTCAATAAGTAGGTCATCTTTACGCTTAAGCCTCCATGCGATATACGCAGGGTTATAATCTTAAAAGTAAACAGTAGTATGTTGAAATCTTGCGGCGTTTAAAGCCTCCTTTGCGCAGACAATTTGCGACAGATGGCGCTCCTTGAGCATGTTTTCTTCTTAGTTTAATATTGCGTTTAAAATACCAACCATCAACAAAGTTGATACCTTCCTTTCCACCACACCACAAAGTAGGTCAAGTTAATACAAATGCAATAACATTTAATGCACAAAATGAAAATAAAATAGAAGTGTTAACGGTGCTATATCGTGATATCCACTATTCTCCAAATCTTAGACCTCATTTTTCTTGTGTTTAAGATGAAAATATTTATTTTATTCGTGAAAAATATTTTTTATTGAGATACCATTATTACCTAATTGATCTGTTTGAGCTCAATTAGCCTTTTGAGTGTTTAATACAATTAAGGGAACATTTATCAGTTCAATTAAATGCATAATTCATTAAATATATGACAGTTTAATTGTGTTATTACCTAACTTTATTATGTATTCACCAAACCAGTAGTGACATTGAAGGCTCCGTTTTATGCAATCGGTGCGGCGCATAACGTACGGCGGGCGGAGAGGCGCGTGCGCAGCGCTGGACCGAAACTTACAAACGATGTCACAACTTAGGCCGCAATACTCGTCTCTTATACCACCTTGTTTTTTTCTTGTGTGTCAATAAATAAATATTCACTTGTTTAAAAAAATATTATATCAAAATGTTTCGTTTAAAACCAGTTTTTTATTTGTTGTCGGTGTTCAGTGCTTGTTATGGTGCAGTTGATATTAGTAAGTGATTTTTATTGTAATATGTTTTTAATTTTATTTTTATTTTTGTGTAATTTTATACAAAGTATTTGTTGGCCTAATTAAAGATGAAAACACCAATAGGTTATTAATTAAGGAATCCAATCCTGTAAACGTGGTTTCCCGCACCATTTTTGCGAGACTACACTAACGGGATTTGCGTAACTGAAAAATAAAATTGAATTCGAATAACGCAGAGTGCAGACGTCGTTCTAAATATTAATTCCTCAATAATGTTATCGGCCAGTCAGTAATACGCCGTAGCCCTATAGATTCTGATTTCGATTTCCTACAGGCCTATGGGCTCTTAGTAACTGGCCGATAAAATTATTGATTGTGTTTGGAAACAGGTCTGCGGGATTGAGTATAATTTAGCTTATTAAATTAGGCAAATTATTATTGTCTGAATAAAAAAAATAATAATTATTAATTTAATTCCTAGTTTACTTTTTTGTTTCTTATTTACGACTTTTTCCAGTTTACCGTGAAATTAAAATACATAGCTATGAAGATGCTCGACTTACACGAGTAATGTCCACACGTCATAATCACGGTTTAATCCACACTTTAATTGTCTATCCAGATAATACTGTATAATTTTTGTCCCTTCTTCATAATTAGCGGCATCGTTAAATTGCCATATGTCATACATATTTCCACGTACTTAAACGAAACATGCAATTAATGTAAAAAAAAACATCTTAACTAGCATTTTGAATGGATGTATTCCTACAGACCATGAACTCTACAAATGTTGAAGAAACTGCCAGATCATTTGAATTCTGACTGTTTTATTTTTAGTGCCATATATAATACAAAAAATAGCAAGTTTACACTTATTTATACTGGGTTTCTTATAAAATTTTCATTTTAAATTACAGAAAAATATTTTAAAGTATGCGACAGAAATGCAATAGATGTGAACGACTGTATGGCGGATGCCGTACAACAAGGCATTGCAGTGATGATCCATGGTATAGACGAGCTGGGGGTGCCGCCCATAGACCCTTACCTGCAGAAGGAGTTCCGAGTGGAATACAAGAATAATCAGGTACGAGCCAAAGACCAAAACCATATACTTACTCTAATTCATCTATGTAGATACATGAAAATATTGGAATTCTGGGAAAATACTAACTGCAATCAGTGTTCCTGGTAGGTGTTCCTGTTCCTGGTATAACAGGGTAGTACAAAAGTAGTACCTACCGATTTACTGGGTTTATGGAGGTCGGACAAGCATTCGCATCATGTGAAATACTGATATTGATGCAGTTGGCATCTGGTACTGAAAGCTAATCTAATCATAGTTAGGAAAAGTCCAGCACTTGTAGCCAAGTTTACGATCTACAATCGATAACGCTAGTAGAAAACGAATCAATGTTTGGGAATAACACATTTGAACGTTAAGTCACGTGGTCAGACCGTACAAACAGAAGCGTTAACGATTGTAGAAAGAGAGTCAATACGAAACGTTTGTAACTTGGCTAGGGGGGCAGTTAGCGTGCTATTCAGTAAACATTTCACCGTGAAAATCTAGGTGAAAAAAGCTCGAAGTTGGCTGTGGCTCCAAAGTTTCAGCCGGTAAATTCTTTATACACTTCACCGTGTAAATTTGTACGAAGAGAGCACGAAGTGAGCTGTCACTCCAAAGTCTCAGCCGGTCAATTCTGTATACACTTCACCGTGTAAATTTAGACGAAGAGAGCACGAAGGGAGCTGTCACTCCAAAGTTTCAGCCGGTCTATTCTTTTTACACTTCACCGTGTAAACTTAGATGAAGAAAGCACGAACTGAGCTGTCACTCCAAAGTTTCATCCGGTCTCACTTCACCGTCTAAACTGTGATGAAGAAAGCACGCACGAACTGAGCTGTCACTCCAAAGTTTCACCCGGTCTCACTTCACCGTCAAAACTTAGATGAAGAGAGCACGAACTGAGCTGTCACTCCAAAGTTTCACCCGGTCTCACTTCACCGTGTAAACTTAGATGAAGAGAGCACGAAGTGAGCTGTCACTCCACCGAAGATTTCTCGGTGAAATTTTACGGAAAAGCAGTACGTACAGGTTCATTCGACATACTATCAATTTAAATATCATATGTACTATGAGGGACGTAGCGTCAAGAGGAAAATTGCTTTTATTTATTTATATTTTTATAAAGTTTTCACTCTATGGTGGCTCTTAGAGAAGTCCCATTCAAAACGAAACAAAAATATCTTCAAATATTTTTTGCATTCTTAGCATTCCAAATATGATCGATCTTCCAAAACTAAATATTTTGTTGCCAGCTTTAAAAGAGGTGGAGGCCGAACTTTATAAGTAAGGAGGTAAAACGCTTCATTAAAGTATTAATTAATTCCATTCAGCAGATAGAGATAAGAATACAGGATAATACTTCACAGATCAAAACAGATAGACGATATCTAATTTAGCAAACTCAAATCGCGAACAGATTCCGATGGACTGATAAATCTTCACCTATGATGACTTATTTTATGCCAGCCAGCCATCTTCTGCACATAGTCAAAATTTATTATAGGACGGCATAGTAAATGGTGTGGTATAGTTCGGCAATAATTAAGAATAGGACCGCCAACAACACAGACGATATTAATGACAAAAACGACCATGAAATACATGCAGAAACCAAAGGAAGTCAAAGTCCTAAGAAATATGATTTGACCTTTTTAGTATGAAACTCGGAAACCTTAAAATTAAATATCAATGAGAGCAATTACTTAAGAATAATATCAGTAAAAGCCCCTTTACACATTAACTGCCTAGTAGATACATTTTATGAAATCCAAGTTCCATTTTTGGACTTTTCGCGTAAGAATTATTGTTTCTCATCACATGATATTATCATGAGTCTGCAGTGTCCCACTGCAGGCCAAAGTCTGCCTCCTTCTTTCCATTCTATATTTTGAGCAATTTGAGCCTAACTCGTCTCGCCATTTCTTTCTGTGCCTACCGCGTCATGCGTTTGTAATGTTTTGGGCCCAATCTGTAGCTATTTCGCCTAGTTCTCTTGTGGCAACAAAGTTCCCCGCCGCGTCAGTCTGTCTGTTCGCGATAAACTCAAAAACTACTGAACGGATTTTCATGCGGTTTTCACCAAAAGACAGAGTGATTCATGAGGAAAGTTAAGGTGTATAATTTGTTAAGGTTTGGTGTAAATGGCAACAAATATGACAATAGTTATTGTTCAAAATGTCGGAAAAATTCAAGCCCCCTGACCTTTCATCAAAAACACTGCCTAATCTCTTTGAGATATAACAAAACAATGTATGGTGGAATAGTTCCTCTTTTATAGGTCTACAGAAGAATCCGCAATGGCATTATGTGTATCTGTTAATGATAGCTTACTATACCCATTCTACCTTCTAAAAAAATGACAACGTACAATGCGGTAATTGGGAAGCTATTTAAACGGATATAGTATTAATCCTTATCAACTTAAATACTTTAGATATTTTAAGCATTTCATGCAAATTGTGATAATCCTTTACACCATATAATTTAAATGAGAGGAGTTATCGCAAAATAAAAACTAACACGCGCGAAAATAAATTCAAGCGCGGGTCTCACACCGATGACGGGTCCCTACGACAGAAAAAAACATGTAGGCTTAGTATACTCTACTACCCGTGCGAAGCCGGGCGGGTCGCTAGGGTTTAATAATTATGTCAACACAAAAAACAACAGAATGTATTCAAACTTAGATAAAGACCTTACACCATACAACAATGCGTCACGGATAAATTTGAAAGAGAGTTACCGCGGCCCTGGGTCAAGCAACTGAAGAAACGCGGGTGAGTTTTAGTCAGCAAAAGTCTGACATGTCCTCCCGGTTCACCCCAAAAAAAGGCCATACAACGGAAACTAGAGAAAAATTACTAATAGAAATAGTGAGGTCAGAACGTACGACAGACTAAGTTACGTTTTCCAAGTGGAGGACCACTTGCCAAAGTGGCGCCAACGGAGATAAATTTTCCTGAAAACCTTCACTGACCATCATGTATTTGACGACACGGATGGCGCAGTGGTTCAGCGATCGGCTGTCGCAGGTGCCATTCCCGCACGGAAAAAACATATTAATGTGGCCTACAGATAGTTGTCCCGGTCGTGTACGAAATTTTATGTTTGTAAATGCACTCACGATACAGGAGAACGAAAAAAAGATACGTTGCTTTAAGGTACTTGATCCAAACCTAATGGCCACTTCTTCGTAGCGCGTCGATGGTAAATACAGTTTTAAATGTTATATGTTTGGCCCAGTATTAAACTACGGCTACACCATTCGCTGACGCAGCCCTAAGGTCCTCACATATACAGGTTACTCTTTGTATGCGGCTCAGGATGGCCACTAACACTAGGCGACACCTAAATTAATGTCTAAATCAAATTCATGCCTTCCTCTGCGAGCGGAACGATCTCCGTACGGAGTCAACTCGTCGTTAACTCGAACTCGATCGTCAATGGCGAACTGCATAGAAGTCCATCCACTGAATAAGAGTAAGCGGAGCGGACTAAACGAGTTCACAGAGTCACGAAAATGTTCGCAGAGCCGAGTGGATTCCGTGCGGACTCCGCTCGACTCGCAACACTGATTTTCATAAGAGCACACCCACCGCGAGCGAGTATGCGGAGCGGATTGAGCGAGTTAAAATGATTCCGCTGTGTCATAGCGTCGCACGCTAGTTTTGTATGGACTCGCACGCTCTGCAAAATCCGCTGGCAGTGGAAGGCAACATTTGCTTACCACTCTTTCTTGGTGGAAGTGCACAACAATTTTACCCCGGTCTGCTCAATTCGTTACCTCCGTTTCCGCTCATTACCATTTTTTAATGGAAGGCATAAGCGTGTTATGTTAGGCAATCATTTATCGCAGAGGGAAAATGGCTCTCTTATTCATGTTGCTGGCACCACAGTGATTCAGATTATTTGGCCCAAAACTTCTACGACTACGGCGGTAGCAGCGCATAGATCACTTTGGCTGCATTTTTGGGGTATAGAAGGCAGGATAGGAGGTGGAGCAAGGTTTGCGATTTTTTTCTACAACCCCACACTGCTGCTGTTCCGTCAAGGTGCGAGGTTCAGTTTCGCAAGGCGTCTGTATTCATTGCTTGCCATTTAGTGTAGATAATCGCAAGATCGATTAAAATATCATATCTATAAATATCCATAAAAATAGAAGTAACAGTTTTTGCAGGTTTTATATTTCCTTCAACTAAATGTCATAGCCATTATGTAACATCTTAATGTATTTGACCCAGACCTCATAAAACTTTATTGTTTTAAACGTTTCGCAAAATATCTCAAGAAGATTTTAAGATGTGTTTTATCCTAAAACTCTTAACCTTTTACATTGAATAAGAATCTTTAAGAAAAAAAAAAACACTTCGGTACAGTCAGCAACGAATTTCGTTAATACTTAAGTTTTGTTATCATAACTGAATACGAAAATATAAAAATACAGTTATTCTGAAACATAGAACACTAAAAACTAGAGTGTCAATTGATATTGTCTTGTATAAATGTATTATACTAGCACTCCACCCGCGACGTCGTTCGCGTGATTTCGAATTTTATCCCACAGATGACTTTCTTATGTGCAATCAGTAAAGGTGACCAAAATTATGCTATTATTAAATCAATACAAAATAGCTATCGTAGATATCTAGGGTTTATTCGATTCGTTATTGGACTTAAAGAATAATAAATCTTCCCCTGAAAACTTAATAACCCCTTTTTGCCCCGTTGAGGGTCGAGTTTCAAACAAACCAAATATGTTTTCCATCTTTTCTTCTCTTTTTATTTTTCGTTTATGTTAGTTAGATTGCGCAGTAAGATTTTTCAAAAATAGTTTAACACCCATTTTGTTTCACTTTAAATCGTCTTTTGGGGATAGTTTTAAAAAACTAATAATGTCTACCTTTATTGTTTACTTATATTGGTATTTATGCCATGTTTCAAGTTTATTAACCCAAGAAAGAAGAATTTCAATAAAAAAAATAACACCCCTCTTCAACATCCTCTTAATCATATTTTGGGGGTTGTTTCGAAAAACTAATAATAACAACCTTTATCATTTACTAAGATTTATATTTGCGCCATGTTTCAAAAGTTTTGGGCAAAGGAATTAAATTTTTCATACGAACTTTCAACTCTCATTTTGCACCCTTAGGGGTTGAATTTTCAAAAATCCTTTCACACGTTCGTCAATTGAGGAACCTTTTTGCCAAATTTCATGCTTCTAGGCATAGCGGTTTTGACTGTGCCACAGATAATATAATACAACAGTAACTGTGCGTTAATCAATCAGTCAGTCAGCCCTGCAGTCAGTTTCTTCTTTTATATATTATATAGATTTGTGTTAACAGATTTTGTTTGCAGTAAATATAGCTTATAGGGATGTGTATTATGCACCAGAGATAGCACAAAACCCTTTAAAATATATTAAACCTAAATCTTATTTTTAAAAAACTTTAATTTAACTTGCCTTGTTAATTTAGTTGTTATGTATGGACCAAATCTTGCAACAAAATAAAAAATTTAAATATTGTGTAAAAGCTTTTTTTTAAACGTTATTTGAATATTTATTTTATTTTTGGTACTGAGTTATGAGGTCTATAATTATATGCATAAAGTACTAGTCATTCATAAGTGCCGCTACTCGTAACATGTTCTAATAACTGCCTGGTTTCTGTTTATAAATTTAAAAACTCTTTTACTTACATATGGTATGAGATCTCTTCTGTTTTATTTTTTTTGTTGGTATCAAAATTGGTACAATTTCTAAATACACACGATGGCATTTTCTTAATTTTGTTTTTGTTTCAACAAAGCGTGTCGCTCTTCGCCATGCGTGACATAGACTAAAGACTATACGTCCCAATTGCGACGTATTCGAGTCTTCACAATGCATGCGCTCATAACATATCTGTTTACTAGAATAGCATTGCTTTCTAATTTAAATAAGATGTTGGGGTACCAAAAATTTTGTTTTTTAATAAAAATCTTTGTATTTTCTCGCGACTTTAATACCGTGTATCCCTAAGAAACCGTGCGTTTATCCATAAGCTGACCTGTCACTCAACTAATGAGCCACTCTGGATAATGTGGCTCATAAGATGAGTGAGTAGTCAACATAATATTTATGTGGGAACTATAAAATAGGAATTGCTTTTTAATAGAGCGGACGTTTCTTTCAAAATCATCACTCTCGTTTTTACTCACTACTCTGATTGGATGTTTTATTTACTTATTTGGTATATCCTTTTTGTAGGTCTAATAAAAATGTCATCGGCGAATATTGATAGTTTTACATACCCATAAATTAAATGATCAAGTTTTGCTGTATTCTCGTACAACCGGTTTTATTGTACCAATTCTAGTTAATTATACATGTTTGATTTGCTCTATTTTTCAGTAGACTGATTATTCTGTCTGTCGTTTCTAAAATATGTTGTTAATTTATTTGTTGTTGACATTTATGTGTACTTTAATAAGTGTCAAACTTGTATTTTCTACTAATAAATATTATATTATTATTTAAATTCCACTAACGATACTTTGACATATTATTTATTTAATATCTTTTAAATGTTTCTCTACTCTGAAACATTACTACGCCACTTCTATGAGAGAGTACGAGAATGTAGAAAAACAATTCTTCAGCCACATTGCAAAATAGTCATAAAAGCCAGCCTGTAGCCTCGCTTACGACAAAAGCAAATAACGTATTGGGAAAGGTTATGATTAAATATGTAGGTAAGTCATCGTCGACAACATCAACATTATCTTGCCAACCTTGCAATCCTCTTTGTTTATAGTCTGCAGTAGAAAATAATATACTTAATTGAAGTTGAAGGTTGATCGGTGAAGGAAATTCAACCGTGTTTACCTAGTCTCACTGGATCCTATTTTTAAATCCCAAATGTTAACGACATTTCGTCTCGATTCCAATCACGTCCAAGGTGAGGCACGAAGCATTGGGCATTTGTTGTGATATTATCTTGATCTCGTGTATTAGTTATATTTTAGTTACATTCTTATACAAGTTTATATTTTAGTATACAAGTTTACTGCACCCGTTTGAGAATAAAACATTTTTTTACAAAAAGATACTACCGACTTCCAAATAACCAAATAAGAAAACTACAAAGTGAAAATAACTTTATTTTTGGAACTCGGAGTCTTTCGTAGGTACCATTTTACTGCTTTATGGACACCGACTTCCAAAAATAAAGTTATTTTTCACTTTGTAGTTTTCTTATTTGGAAGTCGTTGGTATTTTTTTGTAAAAAGTTTTTATTTTTCACTTTTTAGTTGTACCTACCTAATAGGCAAGTTGTTTAGTAAGTTACCTTAACGACAGAATAGATAACCCCAGTATCATGAAACTTGAACATAACCGTTGAAATGAGAGATCTGCGTACCCCTTAAGAGCGTACTGGCGTGATGCTATGTTATGAAATGGTATAATCAATAAACAGAAATGCGATTGCAGCAATCCCGAGAGGTTTGCCGTTATTTATTGAAGAGTTCTGTCGTATATCTTCGAAGTTCTTCATCAGATCTTCACCAAATTAAAATGGGACGTCGAAACATACTCTTTCAAACAAAAAAAGAATTTTCAAAATCGGTCCACAATTGACGGAGATATCGGTGAAAATACACACAAAAGGCATAGAACCTCCTCCTTTTTGGTAAGTCGGTTAAAAAATAAAGGACTTGTCCGAAATAAGGTGCAATATGACTTCGACGTAATACTACTTTTTAAATAAGGAAAAACCTTACCTTACGTAAGAACTTTTGGTATAATTAGGCAGTTACATACTCTTCGATTCATTGACGAGATGACCTTCATTATTCAATCATTCATATCCTTTTAATTCATTTTATGGTTCCCTTACTAATAATTCAAGATGGTAAAACCAGTCTTCTGTTAATATATACGTCGCTGTCTATGGAGGTACTCCCATAAACTAGTTAAATTAAATCTTTGCTTCGATGAAGAACACACATATATAAAAACGATTTCAATTCTATATGCTGATATTTGTTAATCTTTTGTCGTAGGTGCTAGGTGGGTCCTATGTGATGAAAACGAAAAAAAATTTGGTGTAAAGACGAATAAATTCATTTCTAAAGCATGATATGTTTTGCCTATAGGTAAAGTTGTTTTAAATTTGACTAAATTTTTGGATAAAAAAAATAGCAAAACTTTATTGGTTTCAAAATTTGTGAAAACCTTAAAAATGCTATTCGGCGTTAAATCCTGATTTATTAAATCAACAAAAAATATCGGAATAAACTCTTCCAACATAATTTATTACTTACATATAGCCACACAATTTTTGGTGGTTAAAAAAACGTTGTTCTCTCTATTGCTATCCTGACCACGTATAAAGTAGGTGCGCGCACAGAACAGGTGCACGTTACTCATAATAAGGCATAGCCACGGTTACGACATAGCTGAGAATTATCATTATACTAGCGACCCGCCCCGGTTTCGCACGAGTAGTGGAGCATTATTATGCCATCGCGGACTTTTCTGTAGACCTACAAAAGAGTAACCCACCTTACATTGTTTTGTTGTATCTCAAAGGGATTAGACAGCGTTTTTTTTTTTAGATTAAAGCTCACAGGCGTCTTGATTTTTGCCGGGGTTTTCAACAACTATCGTCATATTTTAACCAATTTTTCACAAAACCTTAACAAATTATACATCTGTAATTTGTTCACGATTACTATGTATATTGGTAAAAACAGTATGAAAATCCATTCAGCGTTACAAAGCGTTATACGCAAGCGCGAACTTCGGCCGGTGTGGACGGCGCAACCGCAACGAGATTTTCGCGGAAACGGCTCACATTCGAACGTTCACGTAAATAAAACGCTCGAAAGCGAGTACTCAGATATTGAAATGAATGAGTATGTATGTAGGAATATTACTGGCCACTTGTATAGCAACTAGCAGATCCTTCATCTTAAGTTTGTGACCTTCTGGGTCAATCGTATTATCGTGTTTCTACTATCATTTTGAAATGAATTGCATTTAAGGAGATCGTATTCGAATGCTCCAAGCTCGCAAGGGAATCGACTCGAACGTTCATAGTTTTGCTCAAATGTAAATGTTGGTCCCGCTGGGAAGAATTTGTTGGCCGCCTACGATTGCTTGTTTACAAATGCTCACGAAAGAATGCTCCCAGTGAGGACGTTCCATTACGTTTTCACGTCTAAACCGATGAACGAAATTTAAAATTTGACACACGGTGACACGGATAGACAATGATTACGCCGAAGATACTGTTCATTCCTGTAGCGAAGCCGCGCGCTCCTGCCAAATGATTAGTAAAGCCTTTTAGTTTACCTTGAAGTGTTTATGTACCTGGTTACCAATCTTCATTAATCATTACCTTAAATAATCATGTCAAATGTCATAAAAACTGCAGCAATTTTACTCAGTAATTTTCCAGCTTAGGTACACTAATTAAGCTTGAGTTAGATATGAATCTAGTCCAACCACTCTGTAATTACGTAAAGCCCAGATACCATCAATTATACGGTGGCTTATGAAGGTAAATACGATGAAACACTCCTTATATGAATAGTGGAGCAAGATCATAACCCTCGAACTTGAGTTAGACAAGATCTTGTTGACCATAATTACCGCCAAGTCGGCTCGTTTTGTACAAATCATTCCATTTTTGGATGATATCTTTTGGGAATGTGTGCTTCTGAAACATAAGGTTTTAGTTGAAGCAAAACAAGGACCTACAGTCTGTAGCCTTATTGCGGACCAAATGAATTCGGCAAGGCAAAGGGCAAAGAGTATGAACAACCGACCAATCACATGCGAGATGAAAGACGCGGTTTTTTTTTAGCTTGGATAAATGCTCATGCATGCTGCGCTACCACGGGGAGATAGCGCAGTTATGTGGGACTCGAACTAAAATTCCACGGTGTCCTCCTGTGCCGCTTATGGCGGGAACACGGGCACGCGTTAGCACTCACCGCGAACCCGCCACGGCTGTCCGTATTCGGACCCTCCTCTGGGGAGTATCCTCCATCACAGGCGCACTAAAACACACTGAGCGCCGTGACCACCTCAAGGACCAAACCAGCACATGGGTGTCAGACGGCCCCGTGTATGGTCCCCTTGTGACGGTTCAAGGTCAATGGCCCTGTCAATTACCATTTTTCGGCCGCAAGGGATTTGGAGAGCGGCCAACGCTATACCGACACTTCTTCTCCCCTGCGGCCCCACCGCGTCCGCCATAAGACGGTGGCGAACCCGTCCAGGCCGCGGAAGGTAGGGAGAGCGGCGCACCACTTTCCCGCCGTGGCCCCCTTCTTTTAGCCGCGATATCGTATGGGTTTGGGAGGCCCCATACGACATCGCGGCCTGCCGCAGTTGCGATGTCGCCCAAGCAGCACCGCAACCTACATGTTGGCCACTACGTCGTCGGCTTATCGGCAAAAGCCCTGACATGCGGCCCCTCCTCGGGTTCCTCTTCGCTTGACCTTGGGTGACCACGGTTACTGAGCCCCCCACCTCGATAATGCAGTAACCCACTGGGGGGGTGGTTTTATAAGCAGTAAGCGTGCGATTTGTGAATATTGGTTTAAAATAAGTACAAGTATTTAATTATTATGGCAAAGAGTAGTAATTATAGACAATATTGTGCTGGTTTTGGTTCCTTGAATTCTTCAATAACGCATCCAGAGATAAAAAAATTCAGATTACCTGGAAAACACATCAATTTTAAAGTAGCAGCAGGTATCTAATAATATATAAAGTATTAGTGAAAGATATTCCTTTTTCGCCTCCTTGTTCATGTTTCCCAAAACTATTTTTGATTAAACTTTTTATCCGAATGCGGATTTTTTATACAATTAAATTTAATAATAAAGCTTTTCGTACTCTCAGTCGAGGCGCAAATATTTTTCAGTCGCAAATTTATAAGGATGTTTTTTTATTAAATCAACTTATCAAAAAACACAACATGTATTTTATTGAACACTTCCTATCTTTTTAAATAAATAAAATAACAATCACAAAAATAGAAAGAAACTCAAGTAGGTAGATGAAATGAAAATACTTTAGGCGGGCAGCCCTATCGAGTGTTTACGTAGGGCCGAGTCAGAATACTCTTAGATATCATTACCGTGGAATAGCTGTCGCCCGTGGCCCTGCTAGCTATGTTTGTCCTATAGGAACTTTGCAATAGCGTGACTTTCTGCCATTGAAAAAAATTTCCCCGATATTACCTCTTACAAACAATCAATTTAATCATACCCTGCCAGTCAACCAAGGGTACGGCACGGGTGGTGAAGGGATAACATGATGAATGATATTTTTTTAGATGGAAAAAAATAATTAATGTAATTAGTAAGTGTCTATTTCATGGCAAAGTTTAAACAATGGAAGAAATATCATGAGAAAACCTACATGCATCATAAAACATCTAAAGTTTCGTAATATTGTAACAAGTTGAGCATAGCATAGCATGTTAGAGAATAATAACTAAGAGTTTCCCAGCCAGTAGACGTCTGCAACGTAACGTCGAACTGTGAAAGCTTGTGAATGACCTACTGTCTTTTTATTTTATTAGGCTTTGTTCGAAAAGGCGAAAATGGCGGGACGAGTTCGATTTCTACCGGAAGGACTTGACTGGACAGAATTGTATGGAAAAGGGACAGCGATGTCATTGCTCAGCAGTGATAGATGGATAGAAGTTTTGCTCTATATTTTTTGGACTGTAGTAAACAATTCTGAAATTAAATTCAAAAGTACAGTCAAGCAAGTTGATTCGTGACCCTTTCGGGCGATTATTCGTTTTAATCATTAAAAAGTTTTCTTGTTAAACCACTCCTGGTGCACTTATAACGTTTTGTACAATATTATAAAGCCTGTATCAATGCGGGCTTAGGGTCGTGCAGTTTTGAGCATTGTACTCATAGCAATAGATTTGTAATTAATTTAAAAAGTATTTATTTGATAAAGCAATAATTATGTTTTGAATTTGGCCAGTATTGCCTGCTTATAGAAATAAAGTAGGTACAGACCAATATTTTACTTCAATAAGATATACGAACTATTTCGTTTACAAAAGGTTATCATTAAATTTAAAAAAAAAATAAAAGAAAAATACCAAATTAAGGTCAGACCGCACTAGGTGTCTTCATAACCAAAAAATGAAGGGGCAGGCGTGTGAATAGCCGTGCTCTTAGGGGCGGGATGAGAACTTATTACTTCACACGTGGATGCGAGGAAGTCCAACTTCGTCTGTATGTAGCCTATGGGTAAGACATGGCTCCGTAACTACTATACTCCATTTGTTTAGGTAGTTAACTAAATGTAAACAATCTTAACATGTCTTTTATCTAAAAAAATGTCTAAAAATTGAATCTAAAAATGTTTACAATTAGGTATTTACTTAAACCGATGTTAGGTAACTAAATTTAAATAATATTTGTTGGTCTTTTATACGATTTATTTTATATAAAAAGACATATCAAGATTGTTTATCTTTAGTTAACTACCTAAACAAATGGAGTATAGTCAGCCGAGCGACGCGACACGACGCGACAAAATATGCTAAACCGCACTGGCGCGACACTACGCAGCAAATTTTGCTCGTCAGTCGATCGGCAACTTCTGAGCAAGATGGAAGAACGCTATTTATGCTTTCATGTTATGAATGTGTTGAAAAAAAAAGTACTTGTACACAGAAAAATACGAATAATAATCTAGGGGTCTTTAAGTCAAGAGTGAATAGGTTACTTCTAGGCAAGCGTGCTCCACCATCGACCACATCATCGCTTACCATCAGGTGGGATAGTGGTCAAGCGCGAGCCTATAACAAATAAAAAAATAAAAAAAAATAATTTACCCTTAACTCCCAAATGCTCGCCAATTTCCTTCCATTGTTTTTTTTCTGGTAATATTCATATTATGCTCATTTTGGAGGTCATATATTTCTGGATTTTGACTAACAAGAATAATTAAATTGTTCCTCGTTTAATGTCATTTTCAAAAAAAAATGAAAACGAACAGTCGGGTTTTTGTCTTTATAATAATATGTTTTATTTCAGACTTTTTATTTTGCTACCAAAGTTACGTTTATCTTAAATTTGTGCCAAAATAGTAACTTGCAAGTGTAACTATATATAGTTTTTGGAATGGTCTATTTAGTAGCTTTCATTTGATGGCCATAATGTCATGAAAACGAAAAAAAGAATTTTAGCATCCTCCTTTTTTTGGAGGGGGAGGTGATTCAGAAAAAATATTTAGCCTATGCCACTCCCACACTGACATTGAGAAGAATCCTATGACACCTCATATGTCACAATCCGTCAAGTCATTTGGATTTCAGAGCGTGCTAAAGAAATGGATATACACACATATATACGCTCGAAAAACATTACCCTCCGGCAGTCGGGTAAAAACTTTTCACGCACCAAACACGTAAGATTTACAGTAGCTTGAAGTGTCGCGCCTTTTGCTATACCGCACTAGCGGCAGCGGAACTATGCGACGCGACACGGCGCGTTAAACTTGGTAAGTTGGTCTACTTTGCAGTTGTTCGTCGCATAGTTCCGCTGCCGCGTAGTGCGCTATATCTTATACATTTTCATACAAAGTATATTTGGTCGCATCGTACGTAAAAGTTACGCCTAGTGCGGTCTGACCTTAAACCGACAAGTAGATATTAAAATGGTGGCATGCCATCGAGATGGATAAACTAATTGTCACTTTTGTTAAGAAGATACTAAGCACCGTTTGTTTACATGTCATTAAATTTGTCTTTTTGCGTTCCTTATTTTAACTGGTAAAAACTAGTTTTAACATAGTAGCAGAACGTGGAGGTGGAGGCGAATTTAAGAGCCTACATCCGCTGCTTTAGTGCCTTAAAAATGGTAACTTTCTAAACCTTTTAACGTAGCCGTTAAAAGGTTTGAAAAAAATATATATTGGTTTAGTTTAGTTTCGACGGGCGGTTTCCGCGACTCCACGACTAAGCGCGTATTTTGCGTAAAAATATATATTTATTATTGTTTCATGTAAATTATTTTTTAAACACGGTTTTTTCGTATACCAAATAGTTTTGCTTAAAAAAAAATTGCAACGCGATATTTTTCGAAACTTTTGGATACTCCTCCAAAACGACTTGAACGTTTAAAAATATTTTTACACAGAAAAATTGATGGCTGGAATTTCTTCATTACTGACATAATATTTTGCAAACAAAACTGTTCAAAAGGAAGTTCAATATTGATATTTAGGCATCGAACGGGTGCACGGCCAGTACTGCGTTTACATTGGGGCGTATATATCGCCTCAATAATGAGAACGTCAAGTGCACTTCACAAGGAGCTGGAATAAGACAAAGGCTCAGAATGCCATACACGCCGCATCACAATGGGCTCAGTGAACGTGTAATCAGAACTTTAGTCAAAGCAGCTTACACATTGCTGCATACTCATGAAGAGTTACCCCTTGCTACATGGGCAGAATTGATTAAAACCGCTGCATACGTCTTGAACAGAACTGGCCCAACTTCAGAAAATAGTAAATCGCCATTTCAGTTATGGCCAACAATCCAGTTACCTAAAAATAATTTAATGTGAATGTTATGCTTATCTTCCTCAACAAAAGAGAATAAAGCTATCCAAAAAGGCCGAGATATGTATTCTCATCGGATATGACGGTGACGAGGGCTATCGCTTACTAATAAAAATGATAAACTCATAAAATCAAGAGACGTTACATTTAAATGAGTCAGTACTGATGCTTTTTGGCCCGACCGGGGATTCAGAAGAACAACCCTCAGTACAAATCTATTGTCCACTTTCAGTACCACTGATGTGTGATGCAAGGGAGGATGATCGTACCGAAAGCAGCTCAGATCGCACTTCAAGTATCCCTGATGAGCCTAGCTCGACTATACAGTTGTAAGTCAGGAAGTAGAAAGCAGCCAAGATAACCCCACTGAACCATTTCAACGATCACTAGAGGCATCATTGCCAGGATCACCTCCATAGGAAAATGCCCTAGATGATGTTATTGGTGATGAGACACCAAACAACTCAGATAAATATAGCTTAGATAACTAATAGAACGACTCTAAGAGATAGAAGACCGCCTACTCGATTTGAAGATTATGTCATGATGTCAGCTGATTTTTTTAATGGGATCAATGAATCCAACACCTTCAAAGAAGCAATTACTAGTTCGCATAAAGATCAGTTGGTCAAAGCAATGGATAGTGAGGTGAAGTCTTTAAAGGAAAACAAAACCTGGATACTGGTTGTTCTTCCAAGAGATAGAAAGCCTATATTTTGTAAATGGATATATTAAATTAAAACCAATGCAGATGGCTCACTGGACAAATTCAAGGCAAGGCTAGTTGCTAGAGGATATACACAGAAAAAAGGCATAGGTTATGATGAGACTTTCAGTCCAGTTGCTAAGATGACAACGATAAGATCTGTCCTAAGCGTTGCTGCATATGAGGGTTTAAAACTCACATAGTTTGATGTATCAACCGCATTCCTGTACGGTTCATTGAATTAAGAAATCTACATGAATCAGCCTGATGGCTATTGCAATGGATCGAATAAGGTGTGCAGATTCAAGAGGAGTCTATAAGGTCTAAAACAAACACCTCGGTGTTGGAATAAATGTATGGTGGATTATTTAAAAAAAATAGAATTCAATCAATGTGATACAGACTCCTGCCTATTTATCCGAAACCGTGAGAATATCAAAATCAAGATGATTCAGAAAAGTTCATTACTGACTTAAAAAGGAGATACAAAATCACAATAAAAGGTGCAACATTTTTCCTGGTTAAGAAATAAAGGAGCAGAATGGCAATATAAAAGTATCACGGAAGCACTACGCTCAAAAAGTGTTAGACCGCTTTGGTATGAGAGATTGCACTTCTATACAGAAAGATGGACTGCCAGTACTGGATAAAGAGATGGTAGAACCTACTTTGTTTCCGTATAGAGAAGCTGTGAGTGCACTTGCATACCTGACTGTTGGATCCAGACCTGATTTAATTTTAGCATACGCTGTAAGCGTTATATCCCGAACTAAAGAGGACCCTTCAAACTAGATGTCCAAAAGCTAAAACTTATCCTAAGATATATCAAAGGAACTCTTGATTTTGGAATAGTTTTTAAGAAGAGTTGGAATTCTGGAATGTTACAGCGATTCTGCTCACGGTGGAGATCAAACTACTGGATGATCAACATCAGGTATATTAAGTTTATGCTCTGTAGGAGCAATATCTTGGACAAGTCGACGATAAACATGTGTAGCAATATCAAGTACCGAAGCCGAATTGGTTGCATCAAAAGACTCTTTGGTGAAATATCTAACTTGAAGCAGTTACCCAAGTTTGTCGATGATGATGCAGCCATAAAGATCTCACATAACCCAGAGCTACACAGAAGAACCAAGCATATTGCAATTAAACATGTTAAGAGAACTCATAGCTGATGCAAATTGTTTTGATAGCGTAAGGGTTAAAAAAGTTAATTCAAAAAATCATTCGCTTTTCAAGCAGTCGGGTTTTTTGATTTGTTGAATTAAATTATTTTAGTGTATGTTATTGTTGTGTCTAATTGTTGTATGTTATTATTTTTTGAATTAGGTACATTTAAACATATATGTGTGGTATATTTTTGTAATCACCTCTTAAAACCCTTTATTTTGATACCCCCGCGATGGGTTTGGAAGAAAAATAAATTTGGTCCCCAGAATATGGCGCCCAAAAACCTAATTCTAAAAAAAAATATCTAAAAGGTTGTAAATAAAAAAATATTTAAAAATAACAAAAAACCCGACTGCTTACAAAGCGAACCAAAAAGACATAAATAAGAAGAAAATCATGCTGTGCAGTCGGAGTATACATCTGGTTTTGGTCAGCCAGCTCGCGTATATAATTAGTTAGCTTTTTAAGCAGCCGGGTTTTTGATTTTTTGAATTAACTTTTTAAAGCAACATAATTGTTTACCGCCGTCATGACGGTTTGCAATCTAGAAAAAGAACGCCAAGTCAATAACACGATCAGCGCTGCTAGCAATGAATGATATAACTATTTTGCGAATAATAACAATACATGAAATGGCCAGTTCAGATTCTGGCTATGACATAAGTATCAGATATTTTCGTTTTGGGACAAGGTCGCCAGGAAATTAACTTGCTGACCAATAAGTGTTAAATATGACATATCTACACGTGTCATATTTAATGTGCATGTTAATTTCCTGGCGACCTTGTCCCAAAACGAAAATAATTGATACTTATATTTTGCGACATTTATTAATGAGAACAGTTAAACTGAGGCCTTTTAAGGTATAATATTATTATAGAGTAGGTAGGCCGGTAGTTTGTTTTAGCAATTAGATACCTGTTCGTTTGAATGTCTAATTTTCTAATAGATACTATCTGTGCCCCGTGGTTTCACACGCCACTTTTAATTTAACAAATTCTACAGTTTTTTTTTAAATTTAGTACAGATAGATTATTAAAATCTGGATTGATATTGTATGTTGGAAAACAATGGTAGGTACTATGATCCAACTAACAGATTCATTGTTGTAATTTTTGTTTATATTGTGGAAAATTAGTGCATTCTAATTTTCATTATAGTTTTTTTCCAATCCATATTCTTTCATGAGATAAAATCAGATTTACTTATTTACTTTCGATATTTGACTATGTTATTTTCCTGACTTGCTTTTTTTTCATTCCAGATCGTGGCGAAGATGGTTCTTAAAAATATATACGTAGAAGGTTTAAAGACGGCTAAGGTTCATGATGCGAGGTGAGATTAAGCAGTTTTTTTTTTTCATAAAATTGGTAGAAATATATTTCTGCGTTTTTCTTGGGAATTAAACTCGGCTTTGTTGTACATGGACAAGGACATGTCTTACTCCAGTCGGCTAAAACTCTGGTCTATTACAAGGCAGGCTACAACCAAGGTTATCAACACACAATGCATTCGAATCACGGTTGGGGTGTGATGGATGCGCTTGCGCTTCTCATGTTTAGCATCAGGTACTGTGAGGAATGTAGCTCAGAGAACTGTTAAAATACACAGAAATTACTTTTATATGATATATTTTAGCAACAATGAGCTTTTCTTCAGGCGCATTCTATCAAATTGACAAACAAAACTTTACAGAAACATCTTCACTTATTTTATGTGTTTGAATTTCAATTACCTTCCAAAACTAAGTAATTATCTGTTGCCAGTCTTATTACAGGCAAGGAGTTGGCCTCTAAATAGGCAAAGTCCTCACGTGAGCTACGACCCTACGAATAGACGCGCAGAATCATATGAAGTGCTTCTATTCTAAGTTTTGAAAGGTTACATCAATCCTACCTTATCCTTACCCGAACATTTGCAATTCAGGTACGACCCTTAAAAGGGGAAGGCTTAAGTCATGACAAACGAGTTATCGGATGCTCCTATAATGTGCTTTTAACTTCAGCTGACGTGCGCATACGCACTAAAAAGTCAACGCCGTCATGCTTGAACCTCCTTTGCCTAAACCTCTGAAAAAGAAACAAGGCGTCCTCCCAACACTAACAAGAATGATGCGTCAAATCACATCGACCCGGATGGGTTTAATTAAAAATTCGTATATGAAACAAATTTTCGATCTCGTGCATTTATCGGACCAGAGAAGGAGAGGCTGGATCGCATCGAATTTATCTTTCCTATCACATAACTTACACCAGGGCCCAGGGCATATCATTATAAATGCATTTACTTTTTTTAAACAACAGTCATTAACTGGACCAATTATGTCAACTCGACATCCTTTACAAAGGCTATGCCCCGTTAGCAAAGTTGGTTTCAATTACGACCATTCCTCTTCTTCCACCAAAGAGGAATTGTATTTCATCAATAAATCCTTACTTAATCTATACTAATATTATAAATGTGAATGTAAGTTTGTTATTTACGCTTTCACGCAAAAACTACTGAACCGATCATCATGAAACTTTGTACATATATTCTTGGAGGAACATAGGATACATTTTATTTAAAAAAAAAAATGGCTTCACTGCGAGCGAAGGCGCGGTTAAAAGCTAGTCTTGAACAAAAGAGCACTGGTTGTAGTTCTGCCTATACGAGCTTGCTCACTATATAAATAGACGTTTCTTCGATGCATAATTAATGTTGCCAGCCTCATTATAGGCAAGGAGTTTTCCTCTAAATAGGCAGATTCCTCACAGTACACAGGGTTATTCAGTTCGTGGCCACTTATAAATGACGGGCAATCTCGCACTGCTTTTCCATCATTCTTTACGTGTATATAAAATAGGGGATTTTAATTAAACCTTTATATTATTATCTATACTTAGGGTATAAAGGATGTTCCGGTAATGGATAATTATATTTTAAAAACAACTTCCACCCAAGGATATTAACAACATTTGTCAAGAAATTCATAAGTATGGATTACAGTGAGATCAGAAAAATATTAATTACTATTCTACAAAACATAATTTTAGACTCAGAGCGGATGACGACAAGTTCCATTTAGAAGTGGACATGACTAACCCAATGGTGGCAGTCAGAGCTCAATACTATGGAGAAGGACAGTTCAACTCCCTGAAGATAGTAGCTTATGGCGAATTCAATACTACAATGAGTAAGTATCAGCAAGCTAAATACTTCAAACTTCTAAATACTGCAACATGAAAACATCACTTCTATTGCCTGTCGTCCTCACTATTACAGCCAAAAGATGTCCACTACCAGACATAGCCCTCCCCGAAGCATAATTATTTAGATTATAGCTTGGCTAATTCGTACGTGACACTGCTATGGACCGCGCGGGTGGCGGGTGACGTTACTACTCTTGACATAATAAGGCGATGACGCAACGACGCGACGCCTCTGTCAGGAGAGCCCCGTCACGCGCGCACTATTTACTGTTCCCGCTGCCTTACGTCCCCCGTCACCCGCGGACCATGGGAGTGTCACGTACGAATTTGCCAAGCTATAGCATAAGTTTATTTTTCTAAGGGTCAAAGCACACTCAGACGGAATCGAAGCAAAGTGATGCGTCAGTCATAAAAATGTACATAGCATATTGACTCCTATCTACACCACGTAATACACACATTTCTATGAAAATCACTTGACATCTGGAAATGTATGATTATGTACATACTGTTTTGAGCAATAAACTTTTGGACTTGAAAACAGTTTTACTTACTTTGAATTCCTTGCAGCTGACTTGGTTTATACCTGGAAGATCAGCGGTGTGCCAGAAAAGAACGGCAGTGACACATACATCCGAGTTAAAGACTTCTACATGAGGCCAGATATCGGAAGCATTGTGACCGATTTCAGAAACAACAACCCGGAATCAAGAGAATTTAGTGAGTCCAATTATGTACTTGTTAAGCCGTTATGAATAGAGTAGGGTTATGATCAATAAAGAAATATATATATGATTGCGGCAAATAAATTGTTTTGGGATTAAAAAGTCAAAGGGTGAAACATACTGAGGGTCGATTTTAGCAATGAAACTAATCGCGATTAGTTCAACTAAACTTAGGTTATGCAAATACAGCGTTCTGATTGGTTGAGACCGCTGAGAAACTACCAAATCAGAACACTGTATTTGCATAAACTGAGTTTAGTTGAACTAATCTCGACTAGTTTCATTGGTGAAATTGGCTCTGAGACAACTGTAGTGAAGCGACGCGACGCTTTAAATTCTTAAGGATGCGCACTACGCTTTGACTTTGAGAGTGATTTGGGATTTACGTTGATTTTTCAGTAGGTTTGGTCGCTCTATATTCAGTTTCTAAAGACCAATGTTTTATCAAATTTGTTCGATCTTAATCAATCGTTACTGTTTGTCTCGATACTCGCCTAGTAACGATCAATATGAATGTATATTAAAGTCAAATCGATCACTTGCTGATTTACCGATTAATTGCTCGTTCACACTGAGGTCCGTTTTACGGGTCCGCTTTACCGTACCTACACGTTTTTATTCGGCAATGGCGTAAGTAGTTGTATGAGCGAGTTCATACACACAACAGTATGCGGTGTGAACATGACCTCCTGTAGCGACGGATCCATTAAAAACGATCCTGGAAATACGGATGTTCTGTGTGAAAGTTTCTTTACCAAAACCCTCCCACTGTTGCTAAGGAACTATTTTGCTTTTAATCACACTGTGTCGATCGTCAACAATCGAGCAATATTGTAGGCGCCTTTTTGTAACCATTGTTATTTATTTGTGGACGTTGTATTTATCAAAATTATTTTCTTTTTTAGCTGACTTGGGCACGAGATTCGCGAACGAAAACTGGAGAACTTTGTACAAAGAATTTTTGCCTTACGCACAAGCTAACTGGAATAAAATTGGCATCAGGGTAGCCAATAAATTATTTTTGAAAGTTCCTTATGATCAACTGTTTCCTTCATCATCGTGATTTGAAAATAAAATTAAAAATAATACAAAATACAGTAACGAATTAATCGGTGTTCTGTGATACCTAAGATTATATTTCATTTATTCCTTTTAATACAATACATTTTATTTACAATTATATTTACATAAAAAGATTTAGTTATAAAAAAATGTAGCCCGCCTGCTCGGGCACAAGGTCCATGCTCCCTGTCAGGCTCCTGATATAGGAATCTCCTAGCATTACGAGCCGTAACCAGGAGTACTGCCTTCTGGATCAAGTCCTTGATCCATTTATACACACACGTAACGGTTGTGGAGAGGGATCTCAGGTGTGTGGAACCCAGAAGTAAAGTTCTCAAGGTTCCATAATCTCGGCTCGCTTTACATCCACGACTGCACATTTTATTTTTCATGCCTTCCTATAATCTATCCCAAAATGTCGTCAGATGCCTTCGGGAACGGCAAACCTGTTAGTTTATGGCAATATCCATTATCGATTGTATTTCGGTATTGATAAATCGTTCTAGTAGAGCTACTTTTTTATTTTGGTTTCATTTTAAGATGTATTTTAATTACTGATTTGGTTGAAGAAACCCGTAGAGAAAAGTTTCTGTCTTAGACACCTATGACAAATATTTAAAACATATATATGTTATGGACAAAGTGATTTCGTTTTGGCATTATTCATAATGCCCGGGAAACTTGAAAAATGCCCAGTATGAGTAGTGAATATGATAAAAACTATTAAAATAATTAAATTGACCGGGCTTTCTGAATAATGCCCATCAATTATTGGGCCTGGTAATGAAAACATGTTCTTTTTAATTATTTTAATATTGACATTGGTTTTAATATAGAATAGATAAGTACGATTACTATTTAAGCAACAAAGTCGACGGCGCCCCGCCGCAGATGTCTTATTTTTGTCTGCAGGGTCTCGCTTTGCTCGCTCACTTCAGCTCCCGTCATCTCCATCACAAAAACCTCCCGAACTCGCTTTGCTCGCTCTTGGACTAATTCATTGATCATAATTATCGAATTGCCCAACCGTTACTAAGCATTTTTTTATAATAACCAGACAATGTGATAAATATAGAAGTTTAAATCAGTATTCATTACATTGCCCGATTTGACTTGTCTAGATTCTTAATGCCTGGGCATTATACATAGTGCCCCAATTAATCACTTGGTCCATCCATGACATATACAACGGACGAAATGGGACTCTAAGAGCGGCAATAGGGGTCCATCTATCCTATACTACCTTCCAATTCTACCTATCTTATGCTTTGTTAGCTCCAAAAAGCAGAGTTCGACAGGGTTAGTTAGCACGTTAGTCTTGAAATTAGAGATGACAAAAAAATAGAAGTAAGTACCTACTTACGTTTAAACATAAGATTTATGTTACGTTAGGCTGTGTCGTAGCGTTTGTAAAAAACCTGCTAAATCAGATTAAAACACCTAATTGAATAATATTGTTTTAATTCAATCATACGTAAGTATAATAAAATTAAATTAATCTAGCTCTGGGTTTTGCGCTTTTAAGGAGTATAATCTCTATCTATCTTACTAGAAAAGCAGTCAACGGTTACACTATGTTGGCTGAACATGTATATTTTTTTTTACCGGGCGTGACATATTAACATGTACGCGCCTGCTTAAAAAACCCGACTGCTTAAGAAGCAAACAAAAAAGACGTAAACAAAAAGAAAATCATGCTGTGCAGTCGGAGGATAACCATGCTCATCTTCGCAGCTTCGGCATGCTGGTCGCCTCTGGCGACCTGCCTTAGTCGCACACAGGTGCCTATGCTTTGTTATAGCGAGCGGAGGTTGCTCTACCTTCGCGCCTCCGGTTTTTATATACACTCTAGGGGTAGGTAGCAGTCAAAAGACTACGTGAAGTCGAAGTGCCCCGACATATTCGACCTATTTCTAAATTATATTAAACGTTATTAAATATTTGTTAATCTAAATTGGGTTACTATAATTATTAATTAATACCATAAGAATAATAAATTTTAATAATACTACGTATATAAGTGAATCTCCTTTATTTTGAAGGACCGCCTTACAAGCACCTACCTACTTCCCCTCATCCCGCAACACCCCTCTATAACCATACAGTGCTGTCTAAATAATATGCTGATGTTGGTAAGCGCATGGCAGTTTTGTATCATTATCGTAAACAATGGGGATGTGAACTGCAATTTTACACGATAGGTGGCGCATCGTCGCTATGGCTATTGAAAGTTGTCAAATCCATACATTTATTTATTTAGGTTAACCAACAATTGTTTACACGATGTACATTTCAGACTTAATGACTAGAGTAACATTTACAAGTGCAACAATTAATTACAGGTTAACACCACATGCACAAAAACGGTTTTACATAACATTATTTATATATTATTGCCATTAGAACTTATACATACAAAAAATAAATTAAAACAATAATAAAGAAAAACTATCAACTGATTCATTCAATACTGTATACAAAATAATAAAGAAAAAGACATTGGGATGTAAAATTACTGAATAAAATTTTGTAAATTTCATTTTCATTCAGTAAATTTTAATTTTCTCGGAATATGCCTCTGGTACAGCACCAGGATGTACCAACCCCTGCAGCCGTATTGCGTAAGTGCGCAAAGAGTTCAAACTCTATCCAACCAACCAAATCGACCAATCACATGCGAGATGAATGACGCGATGTGGATTTCCGTTTTGTGTGATTGGCCGATTTAGTCGGTTGGATAGAGTTTCAACTCTTTTCGCACTTACGCAATACGGCTGCCGGTGTTCATTTGTTGCCCAAAAGCGCTTATTACACTACACGGTGTTCAGGGTCCTAAATATCTTGTCGCTCCATCATTCCGGGTCGCTACGGTCACTTTTTGAGGACCCTAAATCCCTAACAATTATTACACCACCCTAAATTAGAGTTTAGGGTCCTCAATATCGTGTAGTGTAATAAGCGCTAAAGATGCAACGCTAAAAAAACTGGGCAAAGGCTAAACATATTTATAGATTATGTTATGTACTTGTCAAAGTAGGTTACTCTTGTTGCTTGGTAATCTATGGCGAAATAGTGGATCTATTAACGTATTGATAAAGTTTTACAGCAGGAATGTCATTTGCTTGGCTAAACTTGATTGCCGAAAATAAAATAAAACTTCTAACCTAAAACGTAAAGAATACCAACACATTAAAGTAATGTTCTCTCATTTTTTGTAAATTTTCCTACCATGAGTCGAGTAAGAAAAAACTAGTTACAACTAAAAAAAATACCAAATCTAGAACATTGATGAAAAACGATGAAAAATATTATATAAAAATCTGCCTCTCAATAAGATCTGTTTTCTTTCCAGTTATCCTTGCTCCTCATTTCTTTAGATGGTCTTTCAATTTCTTAAGCTGCCAGGTATAATACTTATTATCATTAACGATAGTAGACCGGTTTAAACACAAATTATAACAAAAAAACGTGACATAAACAAAGCAAATATTCTATTCTATTCTATATTTTTTATGGCAAGCAAAGCCGATGTCGACTATTCTGCCAATGTCCAAAGTAAATTGGAAAACAAGTGTGTCTGAGATTGATAATTTAATTATAAGAGGAGAAACTGTAGACGAAAACTAATTTCTTTTTGATACAGTTGAACACTTGATGAGTTAGTACGGGACTGAAACAAACAAAAAATAAGAATACATAAATATTAAAATTGTTAAAAGTTAAAACATTAAAATACATATAGCTACCACCACACCATAGAAGCAATAATCGGAACTAGAAATTATAATTTAATATTGTTGTGGCGGATAAAGGTCATCAGCGCCACAAGCAGATCTTGGGAAGAATATGTTAGGAGAGATGGAAAATTAATTGGAAGAGGGATCTTGAATTTAGGGAGACGGCTATATAAATCTAAAGAAGGGATGTTATTGGCGCATTCAAAAAATATGTGGTCTAACGTACCGTCTTCCAAACCGCATTCACATAGAGAGGAGTCACGAACGCGAATTTTTTCTAGGAAAACTGGAGTACAACAAAAGCCTAAGCGGATTCTACAAAGGACGGATACAACGGTTTTAGATACTTTTTTTTTGTATGGGTAGAACCAAGGTTTTGGTTTTATAGTAGGTTGTACTGCATAGTAGAACCTACCCTTCTTCCTACCAGTGGAATTCCACTGTTCCTGCCATGAACACAGAAGGTTGACTTTTGGCATGTTCAGTAAGTCATACCCCTGGTAAGAATAGTGGGAGAGGTTAGCTGTAGCTGACGAGCAAGCATCCTTGGCTAAGACATCAGCGCATTCGTTACCCTTAATACCGCAGTGACTAGGAATCCAAACTAACTGAACCTCTTTTTGACTATTAGCGCACGAAAATAAACATTTTTTAATTTTTAAAATTAGGGAGCTGTGCAATTTGCTTTTGAAGGGGCTTTGAACCAAAGCCTGTAGGCAGCTAAGGGAGTCAGTGAAAACAACGGCTTTATCAATGTTATGGTGTGCCTCTATAAAAAGGCAAGCTTCCAATAAAGCCACACATTCGCCCGTGAACACCGAGGACTCCTTGGGACATTTATATTGCAAAATAATCCTGGAGCTTTGGTAGTATACTGCAGCCCCAATGCAACTAGAGTCAGAGAACTTCGAAGCATCGGTGAAAAATTTTTGGAAACCATTCCATCGCTCGCCCACCACCGCGTTGAAAGCCGAATTCGCCGAAGGGGACTTTTTGGATATGCCGATGTTAAAAATAATTTTTGGGGTGAAGCATAAAGCTTCATATTCGAAAGTAAAAAGGGGTAATTTGGGGTACTGGACGATCGGACATACTAAATTATGGATTAAGCGAAAATGTTTTAGGATCAAAGGGATTTCTTTATTTTTCCAATAATTTGAGTGTCTGCATACGGCATTTAACTCGTTCAGTTTTGCAATAAGAGGGTGGGAAGATCTGCATATTATCCTAGACAAAAAACGGGAGGCTAGATACTGCCGTCTTAAGGCCAGGGGAGGTTCAGCGCATTCGACCTGCAACGCGTTAATGGGAGAGGACTTCATACAACCAGAGATGATCCGAAGGCACTTAGATTGAATCCTATCTAGTCCTACCAAGGCTCCTCTGTTACATGGAACCAGATGGAACGTCCCATAATCTAATATACTACGGACTAAAGCATTATAAACTAATTTTAAAGTGTAGGGATGGGAACCCCACCAGACACCCGCAAGAACTTTTAGGATCGAAATGACTCGTTCACATTTTTGGATTAAGAAATTTATATGATACTTACCTGTTAGTTTAGAGTCGAGAAAAACGCCTAAAAATTTAACTTTATTTGTTAAAGGAACAATGTTGCCTGAAATGGTCACTGATATATGAGGGATTAATCTTTTCCGAGAAAAGATTACTGCCGAACTTTTAGGCGCGGATAGCGACAGTCCATGGCTTAAAAGCCAATGATTCAGAGAGTCCAAAGAGAGGCTAAGAGAAGACGCGGCGTCAACCATGGAGGAATCTGACACATACAGAACTAAGTCATCAGCGTACTGTAGGATATGACAGTTAATGTTTAGGCAAGAGCCGATATCGGTTGTATACAGGTTATAGAGTAACGGACTGAGGACGAAGCCCTGCGGGAGTCCCCTCCAAGTCTGCCTTTTGTCAAAATCCTCGCCCTGGACTCTCAGAACCAAGGAGCGAGACCAAAGAAGACCACATATGCATTCGATCATCTTGACTGGAATACTCAGCTGGTGCAGTTTCTGCCTGAGGACAGGAAGAAGAACATTGTCATATGCGGAAGAAATGTCCAGGAAGGCTGCTACAACAGAATCGTTTTTGGAAAAAGATAAGCGAATATCTGTTAGTAGAATACCAACACTGTCTATTGTGCTGAGCCCCTTCCTAAAACCGAATTGGTAGTTCGGCAGTAATCCTCTAGATTCGACTATCCACTCCAGTCGATTTTTAATAAGGTGTTCCATTAGTTTAGCTAAGGCTGAAGACAGAGCAATAGGTCTAAGGCCATTCGGATCATCCACATGTTTGCCTGGTTTCAATAGGGGAATGATTATTTGTAGTTTCCACTGGTCTGGAACCCAACCATGATTATAGCAAAAATTAATTAAATCTAAAAAATATTGTTTAGCTTTATCCCCAGCATGAGTAATAAAAGAGTATGGTATACCGTCAATACCAGGTGCTGAGTCCCGGACATGACTGAGTACTATGTTTAATTCCTTCAAAGTAAAAGGCGTATCAAAGGGGTCATCAGAATTAGTATGTGTGGGAACACTAATGCATTCAGAAGAGAGAGGGACATATGGTGGGGCAATTCTGTCAAAAAAAAGTTCAGCTGTTTCCCTAGTGATCGGTGAAGAGTTTAATGGTGAACAGCCACGTCTAAACCTATTAATGTTCTTCCACACAACTGAGATTGGGGTGGAGGGAGATAAGGCAGTGCAGAATTTAACCCAACCTGCACGTTTTTTCCTACGGAGGAGACGTTTAGATCTGGCATAAACCTGCTGATAGGTCAACAGGTTTTGGGTGTTCATTTCTTGATTGTATTGCCTTTCAGCTTCATTCCTCGACCTGACCATCAAAGTGCATTCCTGGTCCCACCATGGGGGTGAAGGGATTTTATTCCGGGCACTGTTTTTCAGAGGGAAACAGGAATCTGCACTAGAGGTTACAGCCTCAACAAAACCTTCATAGCAGCTCTTGGCATGGCGGTGATCATCAAAATCAAATAAACTTGAATTTAAATTTGAAAGATTATCAATTTTCTGCTCCAATAATGATACAAACTTGGTCCAATCTGGTTTGGACAAGTTATATTTCAAAAGTGGAGGAGAAGTTTTTTCTAAGTAAGTTTTATTAATAAAAGATATAATTATAGGGTAATGATCACTACCATGCGACAAGGATGTGCATTCCCAATGAGATGATGCTGCTAGATCAGCTGAACAGAAAGTGAGGTCAACGCAACTCTTCTGTTGTCCAGGAAGAGACCTACGGGTTGGGCAGCCATTGTTTAAGATGCAAAGATCTAGGTCATCCAGGATCTCCACTAAAGCTATACCGAAGGCGTCACAGCGTTCAGACCCCCATCTATAATGGTGGCAGTTGAAATCACCCATAACCAGCAATGGACCGTGTACATTACAAAAAATGTTTTTTAATATGACTAGGAAATCTGGGTGAGGGTGTGCAATATAGATGGAAAACACTGTGATACCCTCAACCATACCTGCTACTACACTCAAATTACCCTGAAGGGGAGGAAGGGGTAAAGGGGAAAGTGGGACCCGATTATTTACGAAGAGAGCCGACCCTCCATACCCATCGGATCTATCGCATCTAAGGATGTTAAAGTGTGGCATACGAAAGCTGAGACTTGGGGTAAGCCAAGTCTCAGCTATGGAACAAGCCAATGGCTTGTATTTGTTCAAGAGGAATATGAGGTCGTGCTTTTTATGCCACACGCTCCTCACATTCCACTGAAGAAATGTTTGGCGGGACGCCATTTTTAATGGATAGTAAAAGAGAAATAATTTGATCGGCGACGTTGGACGGTAATTGAGAGTTACTAGAAGAGGAAATAAGAGTAGGTAAGAGTTTTACTAGAAGTTCGATGACTGAAACGGTATTATTGCTGGGGACATTACTATTAAGACCACAGCCATTAGGCTGTGAGGATCGGGGAGAGCTTACTATCTGCTGATGAGCAGCTTGATCAAAAGATTGAGAAAGAGGGGCATGGGTCCTGGGCTTGAGGGTGACAGTCTTACGATAAGACTGTGATTTAGTGGCATTAGCATAGTTACGGGTGACTATCGGAATGACTTTGCTAGCCTCAACATAAGAAATGGATTTCTCCGCCATTACAGTCTTAATAGCTTTCTGTCTACCATGCTCGGGGCAAGACTTGCTATTAGCAAAGTGGTTTCCCGAGCAAAGCACACAGAAGGCCTCGCCCTCTGAAATGTTGCAACCATCACCGGGGTGATCGTGGCCACATTTACTGCAGCGTGGATTCGACCTGCATAAGTTAGCAATATGTCCAAAACGGCAGCACTTCCGGCATTGGATGGTAGGGAAGATATATTGTTCGACAGGGAGGGATGTGTAGCAGCAGTATACTCGTTTAGGTAACACCTGTCCATCAAAAGTCAGAACACAAGTTTCTGTGGGTTTCCATTCTACTATGCCTTCTTTATGAACTTTACGGTTGATTCTGCGTACTTTTAAAATACCTCCACAACCTGAGGGAACAGATAAGTATGATAGGGCCTCTTCTTCATTTATATCTGCAGGTACACCTGTCACAACGCCCATCCTGGTGATGTTAAAGGTTGGAATTGCTGCAGTATGGCTGTGTTTAGAGAGCAAGGAGTTAACTAAAAAGGCGTTTGCATCCTGAGGGGATGTAAACTCCACGGATACCCTATTGCGACCCACTCTGTTGACTCCACCGCGAACAACGTTTGCAATCTTATTGCCTATTAAAAACTTGCCAAAATTAACGGGGTGAAGTGTGGTACCTGAAGTTTGTTGCGTTTCCACGCGAGAAACGTGGACGACATATGGACCCTTATCCATGGCTGAATATTTAAGACGGCCAATTTGGCTCTTTGCTTGCTTGTTGGAAGACGGAGTGGACAATTCTGAATTTCCAGGTCGTTTACGCGTGATTTGCTGAGTTTGCAGGACTTCCATTTCGGATACGCTGCAGACAACATCAGCAAATTGCGAGAGAGGATTCGGGGAGGGTTGAAGAGGATATAAGGAAGCTGGGATATCAGGCGGGTCGGGGTCGGGTGGTTTATTTTTATCCATATTTACGGATGTATGGAAGACAGTCACAAAACAAACCTGTTTACAAAAAGGACAACACACTTAAAATACACAAACACGTCACAAAAGTAGCAAAAATTGATTAAAACACCACTAGGCACTCGGAACACACGTGTAAGCCAAGAGACTCGTGGCGAGAATCATATTCAAAGCAAATATGATTTGACAGCAGCCATTGCGTCGCCAGCGACATCTGCGCTCAGCTTTGCGTTTACATCCCCATTAGTGGGGTATCTTGCACGCTTACTTGTGGATTTAATAACTACGGAAAATTAACTTCACTGATGTCTCAGAGATGGCGCGCACGCGGTGCACGTAAAAATCGTAGTATATCCTCCTGTCCATAGTTGTCGCTTTTATACATTTCTAGGGGGTGGGGTTTCTCTGCGGATGTATGTGAACATGGCCTACCTTCCATATCTCTTTTTCTCTTTCAGAACAGAATCTAACCAACTTAGACTGTCTCCCTGACGTTCTCACTATCGGGGGTCGGAACTAAGACATTAGTGAAATTGTGAAATATAAGTCTTTCTAAATATTTAGGTATATTTTCATTTGTTCAAACCCAAACAGCTCAGGTATGGCTCCAGTTTTTTTTTCCACCAGGGCTTTTGGTTACCTAGCTAGGCACGCTTATGGTAAAAGGGTCATTTTTATAAGTCGGTAGGCAGATTAAAACATTGGTATGTTGAACAGTCATTAACGTCTGTCTAAGTCAAGATAGTTTTTTGTTAGTCCAAAATCTTTGTCTCCAATGAAAATATGCAGTAGTTAGTTCACAAGGGCACAAACAGGTGCACTTTCTGTTCATTTACTGTCATAGTCCGATAGGACAGTAATCCGACACGACCGGGGAGATATCAGGTGCAGGACCAACGGCTTGACATGTTTTAAGGGGCACCGGAGCATACCACCGACTTCCAAACTCCGGACTGCTGCCGAAAAATTCGTAATGGTAAAACTCACTACACTATAACTCTTTGTCCGATCTAAAAATCAAACTTAAGACCTAACGCTTAGCAGTCACATGTGGCTTTTAATAGGCATATGGTTTAGGGACCCTTGTCAATAAGTACTACTAGGGCCTGACTTGGCAATGAATGGTGACACCCGCTGTAACACAGGGCTAATGGCACTCATATTCATTAGGGTCAGCGGTCAGCTCACACCGAGATGACGCGATGCAACTCTGCCAGAACTTATAAAGACAATGTAAAGTTTATTTACTGGGTACACATAAAACATACATGTGAAAGAATTCGAACACAGCACGATGCACCGATACTTCGTAGGTTAAAGCAGTGGGCTCCGCTACGGGGTCCCAGCGCTAAGTAAGACAATTTGGTTTAAATAAATACCACTAGATGGCGCGATATGCACCGATTTATGTGTAAAATTAACATTTTCTGGAATTGAACATAAATTTTGTATGTTCTTGTTAAATCAACTCTCTCTAGCACAAAATTATGGAATAATGGCCTCTTAATTCACACTTCAAAGATTATTTGGACGGATCATTTAAAATTGATGCCAATAGATGGCGCGGTTTTAAATTTCTGAGGCATTCCTCTCGATCGTCTGGTTTAAATTTGTATTGTAACTCATTTTGGTGCAATGAAACAGTAAAACGTGCAAAAAAATATTATAAAACAAATCGTCATTGTATTTAAAGAAAAATATTCACGAACCGAGTAAAACTTTTTACTTGCAAGTCGCTGCTAACACCATCTATAGGTATATCGCCACGGAACGGAGCCGAACGCGATCGGTGTACAAAAAATAATCAGTTTGATCAGACGAAAATTCTAGTAACGTCGGCACGGTTTCTTTAAATGGGATTAGGCATCTGTCTGTATGCTAGTATTATATTATCTGTGGCTCCGCTTAGTCTGTTTTATGCCCCGCGGCTTCACGATGCGTATCGCGGTTTCGCGATACGTTCGCGGCGAAACAAATGGCCTCTTCAAGCATTATCGCTTTGCGGACTGCGGTACGGTATCTACGAAGTAAGTTGACCCGTAGGGAATACAACAGCTCACAATGATGGTACCCATTCATATTAAAGAAAATTTTTATCTGTAGTGCTAGACAACTGGGCCTGGTTTACCAGTTGTAAACTACCTTTTGCGCGTATTAGCCTTGTTTGTACAGAACAAACAAGGCTAATACGCGCAAAGGTCCTGCTTAATATGGAGGGGAGTGGAAATTATGTTTATTTTTTCCTACTCCTCAGTTATTCTTAGCTTCATTGCCTCGGCGCTTTTCTGGTAGTTGCCACTGTTGATTCTGGCTTTCAGGAGTTGCAGTGGTGTGGGAATAGTGTGGTGGGACACAGTGCCGTGAACGGCGGTGTGCCGCATGGCCGCACTGGCTTACGGGAGCAATCATCGGTATATATATGGACCGCAATAGAAGTTTTATTCTCTTGTTATTGCTAAGACGACGAGAAACCTTGATGGAGGAATTTTAAGAGGAAATATGAGGTTCTGATAATATTGTTACATCAACTGCCGTGTGGGTACGCCGTGAGGTGAGCCGCCCGGCGTGGTACACGGTGTCGTCGCCGCGCCGTTGTAATGTGTCCACGCCCTTACACAAAGATAACTATATTATTGCCCTTACAACTCTGAATCAAATTGTTGTAATGAATTGAATGAAACGTGAAGTTGGAACGTAAACTTACCTATCCTGGTCTTACATTGAGAATTTGGTGTATAGCTTTCCCGTTCGCCTCGTTTCCGTTCTTTTGTTGTCTTGTCAATAATGTCAAATTGTGATGTCAACTTCATAGGAAAATGTCAGTTTAAACATTTTTATCTCTGAAAGTTCGAATTTCAAGAAATTTATTCATTATACTTATGTATTTATCAGAAAAATGGGTATGATTTTAAAATATGTTGTAGCTGGTTTAGTGCGGTATTGGCTAATACATTTAGATTATTGGCAAACAATAGCTAATCGAGTAGAAATAGCGACGCCTCTGAACTCATGGAAGAGGTTAATGGAAGGTGTTTATTTATATGACCACGACGTTAATCCTTACGAGGGAGACTCATTTCATGAATCGCCGATAATGTTACTATTTTTCTACTACATAACGAAGAAAGTGCCATATATATTGCCAATTCTATTTACTGTATTGGATCTCCTGACTGCTCATCTTCTGTATAAAACTTCCAAGGCTTTTACACGAATTTTCAAAGAATCCCAAGAGAAGAACCTGCTTGAGGTTGCTGAGGAGTCAAAACCTATGCTTCTGGACGATAAACAGTTGAAAGAATCTGCTGAATATGTGTTATCAGTTTACTTGTTCAATCCATACTCTGTTATGAATTGTGCTGGTATGACTACAACTGTTATACAGAACTTATTGGTGGCTACAGCGCTGTGGGGTGCTTCGAGTGGCCAGAGGATAGTAGCATGTGTTTTCATTGCACTTGCCACACACCAGGCCCTCTATCCGCTGCTACTGATTGTACCAATTGCTATCCTCTTGGCTGATGTCAATAAAGGATGTACCAAATGCTCTTACATCAGAACATTACTTGTGTTTGTGTTGAGCTGGGGATTCCTCATTTATTTGTCTGCCTACATAATGAATGGATCTTACAATTATGTCTACAACACTTATGGATTTATGTAAGTTTAAAAGATTATATTATTCTGAGTATTCTCTATATTAATCTTAAGTACTTGAAACAAGACTACATCTGAAGAATTTCAATGATTTATGAAACAAATTAAGTAATTTAATACTTGACAGTAGATTTCAGTAGATTGCAAATTATTAAGGCCATGTGAGCAAAGCAGCAAATGAAACCAAAAACATTTTGTATATTATGGCATTCAAAATAAACTCATCTTTATCCTTTTCAGATTGACAGTGCCTGACTTGAAACCAAACATTGGCTTGTTCTGGTATTTCTTCACAGAAATGTTTGAACACTTCAGAGTGCTGTTTGTTTGTGCATTCCAAATTAATGCGCTGGCATTATACATAGTGCCTCTCACTCTGAGGTTTAAGAGGGAACCTGTGCTACTTGCAACTGTACTTATTGCACTGTCAACCATATTCAGATCCTACCCATGTGTGGGTGATGTTGGATTCTACCTTGCACTACTACCAATGTGGAAACATTTATTTACATGTAAGTATAATATAATATTAACAAGTGTTACTCTCCCACTGCAGTGGAAAGGCCTCTTCTCATATGGAGAAAACAAGCATTAATCACTACAAATGCTAAAGTCGGGTTGGCAGTGTCAGACTCATTAATATGAGTCTGGCACTGCCAACCCGGCTGCCAAACCTGGACTTATAGGTACAGTTAATACTGTACCTATAAGTCCAGGTTTCTTCACAATATTTTTAACATGAGAATTCATAAAAGGAAAACATAGACTATTATGCTAATCAAGCATTTCTATGTAACATTTGCATGACATTACAAAATTGCATTGTGTTAATTTATGCTTATTTATAACTAGCTTTTCCCCGCGGATTTGCCCCCGTGGCCGACCCCACAGGACCCGTTTTCGGGATAAAAAATATCCTATGTTATTCAGGAATAATGTAGCTTTCTACTGGTGAAAGAATTTTCAAAATCGGTTAAGTAGTTTTTGTGTTTATCCTTTATAAACAAACTTACAAACTAATCATTCCTCTTTATAATATTAGTGTAGATATATTATTAATGTAGAAGTGTAGATATGCAATGCGGATTACTACACAATACAGAAATCAGAATATACATTATTTTTCAATGCCCATAATTTTTTTTGTGCATTTTTCATACTTTGATACAATTTGTTGCAGCATCAATGTATGAAAAATGCAAAAAAAAATATGATCATTGAAAAATAATACATATGCCAGTTGATTTTTTGATATGGTCTTATTCATACCCTAGAGTTATGGTATATCCAAAAAAATACCTGGTGTAGAGAATCGGTTTGAGCTGGTGTCCTAAAGCTATAATAATATTTTGAGTTATAAGAAAAAAACCCTGAAATATTAAATAATTAAAAATCAGTGCTGTTTATCAAGTATAAATCATATGTTAGAGTTTTAAGTGCAGCAAAGGCATAACAGTGGGATACAATGAACTTAGCAACCTTTGTTTCGCTGAAGATATGATCCTATTCTCACCAACTGCTGCTGAGTTACAACAGATGCTCCAAGATCTAAGCACTGCAAGCCTTGGAGTTGGACTAATGTTGATCCACTGGTAGTGCTACTGGTCCATGAAGTCGCTTATGAAAAGAAACCTACCTTTATCCCTGAACCACAAGCTCATCGACATGTGCATCCTGTCCATCCTAACCTACAGAGTACAATCCTGGTCTCTGAGCGAGTGTCAAGATTCCAAACTCAAGGTTTGCCAAAGGCCGATGGAGCATCGCGTATTGGGTATTAAGCTCAGCAACCTAATACGTAATACCATGATACGCTCTAGAACAGCAAGCGTGCTTCACAATCGACCACATAATCGCTTACCATCAGGCGAGATAGTGGTCAAACGCGAGCTTATCATTAAATAAAATAAATAAACCAGCCAAGTGCGAGTCGGACTCTCGCACCGAGGGTTCTGTACAAACAGCTACATTCACCAAAATAATTTGGTAATATTACTGAAGTTCAAAAACAATGAAAGCAAAGAAAGATTGACCAACAAAATTAATTTTGCCGTTGGAAGACTATTGTCCCCATACATCAACATAAATCCCGGTCAGTTTACCAACTGCAAATTAGTTAATAATCTCTTTTATCTTTAGGTACGAGTTTACAGTTTTTTGGATTTTGTTTCCTTTACTTTGTGCTACAAGACACTGCTACTTGCCAAATTTCATGATTCTAGGTTAACGGGCAGTACCCTGTAGGTTTTGATTCCCGAGACATAAACGGCGGCATCTTTTGATTACGTTGAGCCAGCAGTACCTAAATAGTTTTGTGCCCAGGAAAAACTATAACTGTGCTTCACCCAAAACAACCTGCGTATAGGTAGGAAGGAGGACATTTTGGCTGTGAAATGTGAAATGTTTTTAAATTTTCATTGATGAGGTTTATAATTGTCAGAGAATTTTAACACTGTGGTGTAGATTATTGCAATTTTAGGTCAGCGCCCGTGGTCAGCGCCATCTCTTGACCGATAGTGGAAGTAATGTAATTTTTGTTCATGATTTCTGAATAAGTGTGCTATTTAGAGACATCGTTTTATTTTTCCTAAAATCTTTACATAAACTTCTATCATATAGAATAATTATAGATTTTTTTTTATAGACTTCGGTGATAATGGTATTATTTTTTACATTATTCGTCAAAGGTCGAAAACTATGCGGCCTAAAAAAAAAGAAAATGTTGGAGAATGTGCAAATAGCGCTCTTTCATATGATCCAAGTTACAAAAAAAATAAAAACTTTCTTATTTATTTCCAAATTTCAAGCTGATAGCATTAGTAGTCCTTGAGATATACAGCTGTGACAGACGAACAGATATACTGAGTCGCACCATAAGCGTTATTTTTTAAGGTTCTGAACCCGAAGGGTCCAAACGGAACCCTATTGCTGTCAGTGACGTGTCCGTCCATCTGTCCGTCATCTAGCACACGGGTTTTACAGCCGAACAGTTGGAGCTACAGTCTTCAAATTTTCACGGTATAAGCACCTTGTTGACCCAAAGCCATACAAATTAACAATTTTTTTTTTATATTGTTTTAAGGATCCACCATACAGCTAAAGGGGGGCGTAAAAAACAATGATACCCCATCGAGTGGAGTATCGTTGTTTAGAGCTTGATGAGTAAATAAATACTAGATATATATATATATTTTAAGAAATATTGGACAACAAAGGAATGAGAAGCGACCAAAGATAGCGTTTTGTTTTTTTCTTTGACATTCCTTCGTTTTTCCTATTACAACCAACATAACTTTGCGGTTTGGTACGGAACCCTAAATGAAAAAATCCGACATGCTCTTGGCCGGTTTTTGACCATTTTGGTACGGAACCCTAAAAACAGGAATTGCTGATGTGGGCCGAAATGGGATTGGGCGGGTCATACATAATGCATTACACAGATATATATGGGCCAGAGTTGTCACGCGATGGGAGCCGGAAGACGGGCGTCGTCGCCGTGGGAGGCTTAGGAAACGCTAAAGCTATGGTGAGGCTTTGTCCAGTAGTGGGACAAATAAGGTAAATAACAAGAAGTCCAAATTTAACTGCTAAGGTTGCTCATACAACCTTAGCATGCTAAAATAAAATCTTAATTCAAGTTAAAAATACCCAAAATGTTTTATTTTACTTTACCTTATAATTTATTTTAAATGTTGTGTAATTATTTCGTTACAGTCATGCAGCAGAAATTCATAGTTGGCTGCACTTTTATCATCACATCAGCTCTTGGACCAACGGTTTGGCATTTGTGGATATATTCAGGATCAGCTAATGCCAACTTCTTCTTCGGAGTCACGCTCTCTTTCGCCACTGCACAAATATTCCTTATAACAGACTTGCTGTTTGCCTACATAAAGAGGGAATTTACCTTAAAAAACGGATCCTCGCGACAAGTGGACGGAAAACCAGCCAAATTAGTTCTTCGATAATAGTTTTAGTTTTTAGACAACTTTCCGTTAGTAACTTGAACAAACCTGTGAATAACTAAAATGGCATTTTCATGAAAATAATAATGCCATACATAGATTATGAATGGTTCAAATGTTTGTACAATCATTTTGGTTTATGTAAGGTACAAACGTTTATACAAACATTTGTTGAAACCCTCTTTGTTTTAAATCCACCCATACTAACATTATCTTATAGTTAGATACATGTTAATCTTACACAACTTATTTTATACTTACTTAAAATGCTATTCTGTATACATTAAGTTCATTTCTTCAGTTATGACTGGTGTATAATAGAACAAATGTTTTCTATTTTAAGGTTAGTCTCTAAAGTTATTTTAGAGATTATATGACTGCATAGTATGATACTAAGGGAATTACAAGTCGTAGTGGGCATTATGGTAATACAGGCTGTTGTTTAAATTGAAGTAAGCCTACGTGTGAACATGGAAGCCGGGAGGGGAGTGTACTTGTACTTTACAAGTGCAAAGTGCAAGTGCTTGTGCGGTGGTGTTACTGTATATTTATAATGTGAATAACCAGGGGGGTATAACTTGTACCCCTCTGGCTTTCAATAAAATATACAATTATACAAAAACATTTAAAAAATCCGGGGCGATATGCTAAAATTCTGGAACACATTTCGCTCGCTATTGAGTTCAACTTCTTCATTTCTCAAGCTTTTCTGTATAATGCGACCAACTTCTATTTCTGTACAAATGGGCAAATGAAAACCCATTCTATTCGAGGCGGGATGATGATGCACCACCCAGAAAGTAGTAATGCCGGTGCCCATGTGTGTAAAAGACTTATGCAAATAGTAGAGAAAAATCCTTTACTACCACTAACTTTTCAAGCTAACGGAATGTCTCGACAATGTCAATTTATTTATTTAAATATAGGTGTCTAAATGTAACACAAATTTTCTCGTTTCAGTGAATATTGTGTTTCTTTTTATCTACAGGGTTAAATAAAATTAGCCAGTAATATTCCACAAATGACATAGTTATGGGCATTTTATGTGTGTGAGTTGTGTTTTTATTTCACCTATAAAAACACAACTCCTAATTGCAAGTAACTAACTACGGTATACGGTTAACCTTTATTATATGGCACAATTATTTTTCTATTAAAACAATAACAATGAGGCCATGACGAGCCATCAAACAATCTTGGCTCAGTTATTGATTTTATGCAAAAGATATCAACTATTGACTTAAATTTTGTTATTTGCAGCTTAAAAGTAAAGCAACCATTATGTTACAGTTTCATGTTTCAAATTAGATGCTGAATAATTGATCTAGTATTGGTTCGCAATCCCTGGACAACGGGTTCTTCAATTATGAGCTTAAAAATCTTCTATGTTTTCTTCGATCAATAATACACTAGATGCCCAGTCAGCGTTTCAAAAACGGGCTGAAAAATAAGGCCATAAATACGATTGTGGTTTTGTTTCTGTTCCAATCATAGCCAACATTAAGACGTTAAAATGCCGTAATGTGCATTCAAAAATAGTGCAAATATTCACCGTAACACCTTGATTTTGGCAGGAATATCTTTTTTTCGCTAAGTTTATATCATTAAGTGTTTTTCATAAAGTAAAAACCGAATTTAATAGTAAATATGAATGAATTACCAAATATTATGATTGTTTGACCTAAGTTTGCGTCGACAATGCGCCAACTATTGTAAGAAACATCGACTGTTCTGGAACTTTGTAATTTAGACTTTAAAACATGCATGTATGTAAGACTAAATTTGTTTTGACGTATGTTGATCAGCGAGCAAGCTCATTAATGCTTTATTTCTTTTTGTACATAGTTTTGTGAATGCAACTTTAAACATTGCAGTTTAAGGTTGAATTTGCATTAATGCATATATATATATATATATGTATTAACTAGAAATCTTAGAACTACCAAACACAGTTGGCAACAGTTTTAAAGAGAAGTTTTGTATGGGATTGTTTATCTAGTATATTTTTGATCGAAGTATTTTTTGTATTATTGTTATTAATTTACCTATCACAACTGCGGCATTTCCTTAGCTTATTTCATCAAAGTTTGTTTCTATGTAAACTAAAAAGTTAATATAATAATATGATTTTGTTTGAGATGATGAAGGGAACAATTTATTTTCCAAATACCATGTATACATGAATATGTACATGTAGGTATTTGTATATTTGGTTGTGTTAACAAGTGAAAATTATTTCATGACCAATGTATTATTTCACAATTATTTGCATTTAAAGTTAGTCAATGTATTATTTTTTACACAATGTGTTAATTTTTTTTCTTAATGTCTTTAATACCAAATAATGTAAAGAATTAATTTAGTTTTTTTCAAACTAGGCTTATATTGTGTACAGACGAATACTAAATAAAAGGTAAATTATTTTTATAATTATTTTATTAATCCGATCCCTTCAGTTTGTTAATCTGTTGAACAAAAAGGTATCGTCACAACCTGGTTTCGTAATGATTCATTACATTATCACTATCTTATCATTTCGCTGTGATCTAAATAGTAGCACTCCTGGGCGTGCTTGAACACGCATTGTGTTGTGTTGTTTTATTATATTTACGAAATAGAATGTGAGGGAACAAAATGAAGAACGTAATATTGTACTTAATATTATTAGTTAGCTGTAAGTATATTTTTCAAGTGAAATTAAAATATAGCCACGTCGTTATTTTGTTAAGTGATTAAAGCATTATCTTTGATTTATTATTTGTTGATAATGTGAAGTTAAATATTTATTCATTTTCATGGTGTAGTTGCAAAATGTGCGATATTGCCGAGCATACCGGCTCATCTTAGGGACTGCTACCGCGCGGGGGTCCCCGAGCTCCAAGCTCCTCGACGCCTCGATGTCTACCTCTCACTATTGAGAAGGGTGGAGCAGCATTCTCAACTAGATATGAGGCTGCTTAGTTCTGCTTTACTTAGAAGGTAACAATATTACTGCCACACAACTAGTATTACTGATATTATGTTTATGAATAAATGTTGTGCTAAAATTTAAAGGGCTGGGTCATGTTAATAAAAAAAATGGAATTACCGAAATGGATTATCACCCTAGGAATATAAGTTTTAAATCCTTGTAAGAGCATCACATGGAAGAAAATGAAAAACGCTAAAACAATTTTATGTAGTACAGTCGTTTATTTACGTTAAGGACAACTAAGTAAAGCGCCATCTGTGGTGTTATAACGACATCTGTGTAACTTAAATGTATATGTGTACCTATATCTACTTATCTTGTGGTACAAGACTTGTTTGCTTTAACGTCTTATTGTTTCCACAGCTTACGTCTAGATGGCATTGAGCAATCTTCAGCCAACGCCGTGGAAACCGAATTCATACTACCGTTCAGAGCATCCAGTTTCCAATTCCACAAATACAAGATCCTGATGGATATATTCCTGCCGAGTCAAGATCTCATACAAATCGATGAAATTCTGCCGATGGAAGAGAAATGTCTTCTGCATAGAATGCTGAGTTCGGCAGTACGACAGTGGGAGCGAGGCGATGAAAGTTTAGTGTGTCCCTTATCAGCACAGCTGTCTCAGAGTAGCAATAATATGCAGACACAAAGTGTTAGTAGGTGAGTATGTAAATAAACAATAAATTATAATAATAATACAAGTCAAAACATCTGTTCATTTATCTGTGACGTAATGTGTCTTCGCCAAACTTTGCGTAGGTTGTTTACTTTGGCAAAATACTTTTACTATCGTACCTAAGGTCAAAAGCCACTTCGTTGCCTTTACCCACACTGCCCATACTTACCGTTTATAAACACAGTTTTGTTAGTTAAGCACCGGTACTAGCATTCGATAGTAGATTTTTATGGACTATATTATTTATTGACGTCACTAGCTTATTGGGTTTTATCGCTGAAATAAAATTGTGCATTTGCGTCAGCAAAGGTCGGCCTTTGATATAGGTAGACGACCTTTTTTTACTGTTAAATTAAACAATAGAATCTGGGTACCTATCTGGGATGAACCTTATAAAATTGGGCATAATAAGGTGGATGAATGGATTACAAATTAATGAGTTCGTAACTTAAAAAGGTCGATGAGAGTAACAGTGAATACATTGTCAGGCTCATCTATTTCGATGGTACCAGAGGCCGTTGGATCATACATACGAGTAGTTGCCGTTCGCATAGAATCTACGATGGATAATAGGGATGTTTCCTGAATAGAAAAATGAACAATTTAATTTAGTCACTGAGATTATCAAATAATATTGGACACGTATTTTTTGCTTTATTAAATAAATAAAAATTGACAAAGATAAAACGCATCAAAGTTCAGGAGTGTTGTAAGGAATGTGACGTCACTTTGTCAGTATATCGTGTAGCACAGCGTGACGTCACACGATATTTCTACGGACTGTATCGTCGTAATTTATTGTCTACGTGGTAAAAGAAAAAATATTGTCCAATATTTTTAGGTAAACTAACTGATGGACTAAATAAATTTTTTTCATCATCACTATTATTAACTACTAGCTTCTGCCCGCGGCTTCGCTTGCGTTAAAAGTGTTTTATCATCCCAAGGGAATACAAACTATCCTTGTCCTTCCCAGGGTCTCAAACTACCTCCATGCCAATTTCATCGAAATCGGTTCTGTAGATCCAGAGATTACCCCTACAAACTCACAAACTTTACCTCTTTATAATATAAGTATAGATGAATTGGCAAACCTCCTAAGTTTCAGTAAATTGCACACATTTATTACGTACTGTATTGGTGGCATTATAACTTAGACTAATATCAAATATAAATTTCAGAGTAATCAGCAGATGCCCAATAGAAGACGGTGTAATCCAAACGAATTGGGGAACTATCTCTCCCGGTACATTAGTAGCCGCCATTGCCGCATCTCTGGAATCTCAGCGGGTTGCTGTCACAGAAATACTTAACGCGAACATCTTCAAAGAAGACATTGCTGAGCCCCTCATGGTATCAGCCAAGCAAGAGTGGTTCGAAGACATAGAGACATTAGACCCTAGACTTGCTGCGCAAAGGCAATCGGACGTCGCTGATATTGGCAACATTTGGGTCGCCACGCTCGCTGGTACGAAATATTTAATTAACTGTTGATATCTGTTATCACCACCATTTCCTTCCTTATAGGTTGTGTAAACTATGTCAAAATGTTACTAATTAGTTAGGTACAAACACTACAAAGGGTTATTGTTTAGTTAACATTGTTGACAGTAAATGCCCTAAATCTTTGCATGATGATAATGTCTAATGGCATAAAATTACAAAAACAACAATCCCACTACAAGTCTACATAGGTACCGTACAGGTCTTGCATACTTAGAACAGCTGGTGATTAGAGTTTTTTTTGAAATGCTCATATAACAGTGTAAATAGTAATATTATGTTATCGTTTAATTTGGGCTATCAGCTTCCAGTCTAAGGCTTAACACGCACTACGGTTTTTAGCCGCGTGAATTTTACCGCCGATTCTGCGACATATGGAATTCGTATGAAGCTGCACGCACTTGCGGTATAAAACCCGCGCAGTATAAAATCCGAAACATATCTGTCTTGTTGTCACAGAATACACCGCACCGGAGCGCGGTTTAAATTCGCAATATTTTGAGCTCTATGAACAGGTAGAAAGAGACAAAAATCGCTCTGAATTTTGTCTGCCGTGCGTGTTAGTTATGATTCAGTAGGTACTCGGATTAAAAACCACGCGAATAAAATTCGCGCGGCTAAAAACCGCTTTGCGTCCTAAGCCTAACCGGGTGAAGGTTATGAAACCAAAACAATTTTCTAGGTGACATAGCAGAGGTAGTAGTGAACCAGGGTCCCCGAGTGGGCGCCGCACCGCAGAACATGGTGATCGGCAGTAACAACCGCTGGAACGACACACTGCTGCCTCGGGACCACTACCTCTTCCCGCAGAACTTGACTGTGGCTGACTGGCAGCTTACAGACGCCGAGATTCTAGCTGGCATTGACGGTGAATATACATACCTACATATTATAAAAATTGGTCTAATTAGTCATTTTAAATGCTAGATTACTGTATTTAAGGTACCAATCTGGCTCCAAAAAACATAAATTAAAATTGGCAAGTCCATTATATTCTGTCTCAATTTTAACCTTTCTCTTAACCGCGATTTCGGAATTATGAATTCGAATTTAAGTATTTGTCAAACTCTACTTTAGCCGGACCTGTCAACCAAAATTTGACACATTCTTAAATCCTATCATAATAATAAGTACCTGGACGACCGAGCCCTGCTCGGGTGAAAATAGAGAAAACGACGTTTTCTAGAAATTAAACCTAGCTAGATCGATTTATCGCCCCCGATACCCTCTGCATGCTGAATTTCATGATTATTTAGATTATAATACAAGAATTGCTCTTTTAAAGATATTATAAATATTATAAATGTGAAAGTTTGGATGGATGTTTGTTTTTTCTCAATCACGTCAGAACGGCTGAAAGGATCTGGATGAAATTTGGCACAGAGATACACTATAGTTTGGAATAGCACATAGGCTACTTTTTATCCCGGAAAAATGAACGGTTCCCGAGGGACAATTCCGAAATTCATGCAGGCGAAGTCGCTGGCAGAAGCTAATGTATCATATGGATAATCAAATGGATATCACCTGCACTCTTACTCAAACATACCTTAACATTTTCAGGACTCATCCTAGCTCATCACGTTCCAAAATGGATAGAACAAAGAAGATCTCTCAGGCTGTCTCAAATCCTAGACATGTACTACTCAAACGAGGGAGTCTCATTCGACCCAACAGTTAGAGCCTGCAATCGACAGTCTCTCTTCACAGACATAGTGAATAGGAATGATTTACTCACAGAAACTTCTAGATTCGCTTATGTACTGTCTCTGAGACAGATCACTGTGTACATACCTGTTGATGAGATGGAGAGGATAACAAATGCTGCGGTCTCTGCCTTCATGGATTATGGTCGTGAGTACCTACCTATTCATTTTCGGTGCAATGTTTGACCAATGCAAAGTTTGTTGACTTCAGGGACAAAAATGTAAAGTATATTATTAACTTTAGTAATTATTGGGTGATATCTAATTTGGTGGTGACCAATTTTGGGCTCGGTTTAAAAGAGTTACCTTGAGTGGTAATATTAAAGGCACCAAGGCCGGTCTGTAAGACTCGTTGCTAATGTTGCTGACTGATAGTTAATCTTATTACCAAAGCATCAACTGTTCTCGAAGGCACAGATAATATAATACTAGCGTACTTATTTCATACAAAGAAGCGTGCCGACGTAACTAACGTTTTTCGTCTGATTAAGATGATTATTTTTATAAGTACTTCGATCGCGTTCGGTACCGTTCTACGGCCATAGATGGTGTTAGCAGTGATTTGTAAATAAAAGGGTTTTCTCGGTCCGTGACTATTTTTCTTTAAATACGGTGATGATTTGTTTTATGGTATTTTTTTTTGCAAGTTTTTTACAGTTGCATTGTACCAAAATGTGTTACAATACAAAATTAAAAAAATCGAGTGGCATGCCTCAGAAATTTAAAAACGCGCCATCTGTTGAAATCAATTTTAAATGATCCGTTCAAATAATCTTTGAAATGTGATTTAAGAGCCCATTATTCCATATTTTTTTTGCTTAGGAGAGTTGATTAAAAAAGAATATACAATTTTTATGATCAATTCTAGAAAATGTTAATTTTATTCACAATTCAATAAAGAATCTATACATATCGCGCCATCTAGTGACATCTATTTGAACCAAATGTTCTTTGTTAGCGCTGGGACTACGTGTCGAAGGGTTTCCAACGATAGACGATGGGGCATTTCTGCACTCGTTAACAAGAGGCTAATAATGTAGGTACATACTAGGTGTGTACAGAAATTCTAAGTATGCTCTCTGTACGCTCAAAGGGCAAGGCAGAGGTTCACCGATAGGTTACTCACATTTCACCATGTATGTATATGTTGTTAAGTCCCAGGCAATAGGCGGCGATCATTTTGCCATCAACCGGAGCTAAGTATAGAACATCTAATGAGTCGAAGATATCTCACAGTTACGATTCTTGCAGACTGTGTGCTGCATTTAAACTGCATTTTTCAGCAAGTTTGCTTTTGGAATGCAACCGTGTAAACATTCTTGTTTTTATCCTGTTTCGTGCGTGGCGATGCATATGTTAGGCTCAAAGATCGAAAACACTCATTGAGCGAAAAAATAGCTCAAACCCGTTGTGGGTTCCTACAAACAGCCGCAACACGAATTTCGTATTTTGTCTTCCTAAAAACCGGCCACAACGTGAATTTGTGTTGTGGTTTTCACAATATTCGACCACAACGCCTTCTGGCTTTTATGCTCTGCTAGAACGCGTTGTGGTCGAATATTGTGTAAGCCACAACACGAATTCGCGTTGTGGCCTATTTTAATTTGAAACTTTTAACCGTCATATGATTACTTTAAGCATTGATCAGTACATTTTTAATTCAATTTTTCTACGGAGACTTTGAATTTAGAATCTGCTATTTAAACTAATCATATGATAATATTTTTTTATAAATAAAGCTGTTTATGTTTACAATAATTAAATTTTCAGCTACAATAATGCGCCGCAATCATCGAGATTGTCAAGTGGTCGGAGGTGCACCAATCATAGACTTGATCGTCGCCACGGACGGGTCATGGAAAGGCTACGACGTCGAACAATTCATGTCGTGAGTATCACCGGCCATTCACACGAGGCCTTGCGTTACGTAATTATGCATAATTTAATTATCATTGAAAGAGGATTGCAAAAAAACAACCCGAGCAGGAAATTAGATAAAGCTGGAGTGACCTCGCGGCTCGTGCGAATTGCTTGTTCTTATGTATGATCATTTTTAAAATAGCTATAAAAAAGAATGTCTTCAAGACGTTTTTTTACTATGGCAAGAAACACATTGATTTTTTTTTCGGTTGTATAATGTCACTGGCTTTTTTTGTTGAACAATTTTAAACATATCCTGTTTGTGTAAGCTAATAATAATAATTAATAACACCGGCAATTTTTTTTATCTAGTGGATTCTGAGATACCGTATGACAAGCATGTGCCCGACCCAGTTTCCGAAAACGACCATGTCACGTTGTACTGGGATCGGTCTAATATCACTGAAACGATTATAGTTGCCAATAAGCCGGATATAGTGGTGATAGACCGACTTGCGAGAGCCTCGTGAAAGCTAAGAAAGGGAAACAAATCAAGTATCTCGACTTAGCTCACGAGGTTTTCGACATGTGGAATGTGGACTCGGCAATCATTGTGCCGATTATCGTTACGGCCAATGGTCTGATGGCCAAAAGCCTCGAAAGCCATCTGTCGAGGCTGTCATTGCGCGGTTTGATCAAGGGCCTGATACAGAAGGCAATACTCCTCGATACGGCTCGCGTTGTGAGAAGGTTTCTTGTCTCTGGAGTCCTAACTACCGGTAGCTTGGATCCTGCTCCCGACGCCGGCGGACAACCATTTTTTTTAATTATATTTGTTTTTGAAAAAATATTTAAAAATGTAAATTATGTGTGGAAAATAGAAAAATAAATAAACGAAATAATAATAATAATTCTTTATTTTCAGGCAAGTAAGGCACATAGATAAAATATACAAATTAAACATACAAAAAATAAACTAATACATAATAACTATTGTGAGACGTATACTAAAAATAATTTAGGATAAAAAGCTGATCTCCAAAAAAGACAGCACAGAAAGGTCAGTTAAGACATGGGGCTATTAGAACTAGATGTCAATGATTTACTACAAGGTTCCTTACTCAAAATCAAAACTACTGGTTACTTAGCCAAATTACCCTTTTAACTACATAGTTTTTACATCGCTCTGTCTCCAGCTTAATTCAGCTTGAGCATTAATTCCAACATAAGATGACCACTGAAATATCAAATGTTTTTTTTTTTCATATAACAATGTCTGTCCCATAGTAAAAGTTATCATATTCATGAATACTTTCACCCCCTGAAAGATTGTTGACTTGACTCTTTGTTAGATTGCCTAGGAAATTCCTGGACAGTAAAAAAAAAGTCAAATTGTCTATGTTTTCCATTTTCATCAGATGGATTGGCGGATCATTCGAGATAAATATGCAACGAGGTTCAATATCCTTGCTCCATGGAAACACGGGGGCGTGGATCGCTCCTCCTTCGTACAATCTCACCACGATGTTTTCCTACATTAGGAACTTTACAGACGAATGTAAGTATCACAGCATATCATATTGACTTAGGCCCACTGGCACGAAAAACTTAACTCAGAGTTAGTTGCTAACACGAAGTTAAATTGACAATATTATATGACTATCTGTCAATTTAACCTCGTGTTAGCAAATAACTCTGAGTTAAGTTCTTCGTGCAAGTGGGCCTAAATTAAGAATATCGAGTTAAGTATTTGTCAAACTCTAGCCTGAATACCTGAAGAACTTTGGCATTAAATCCAAATACTCACTTCAGAAACCGGTCCTTAGTAACTAAAAGTTAAGATAACACTTCCGTAACTAAAGACCCAATTCTTTCTGCATATATTGTCAAGTTTGATAAAATTCCATTAATTATAACGTGTTTTTACATAGGAATTTTACAGATAAAAATGCAAGTATCACAGTATATTGCCTAAGCAACTATAAGATAAGATTACACTTCCGCAACTAAGGAGCCAATTCTATCTTAGACGACTGTGTCAACTTAGATAGTAACATTCCTTTTATTATAAACTAGCTGCCTGCCCAGCTTCGTGCTGGTTAATTTAATATAGATTTTATGATTTTCTACTTCTTCATGATTCTGATTTCCTGGTAGTTCGACAGACATAGATTCCATCGCCGGATATATTACTTACTAATTTTCTTTGCTTCTGTAGGTACTCCTGGTAGTCGGAGATTGTGATTGTCTCATAATTCCAGCCCCGGTTTTTTTTACTTCAGGATTCTGGTCTCCTGGTTAGTTGTGGAAAATTTAACAGAGCTCATAGACGCTATTTCACCTCTTTAGGGAATGAATTTCACATACATATAAAATCAATATCCCCTCAAAATTTCAATCTTCTATCATTAGTGGTTTAGGCTGGGCGTTGAGATGTCATTCCGGGACATTGCCTTTTATATATATAGATAGATTTATAATAGTGTTGGCTTGTATAGGGTTCTTGGTAAACGTACACTTATGTGCTTAATAAACCGTTATTTTTACTTACAACAAACATTCGTGGAAAGCCTAATTAACTCAGTACTTCAAGGTTTTCAACTAAATAAAATGTTTGAATGAAGCTATAAAAGGTTTAAAGGACGGTACTCACCGCGAGCATTTATTTCGAGAATTAGTCTGTTTGTTAGCCTTATGATATCATACTCACCTATAACTTAGATGCCTACATTTGTCCTAATATCACATTTTTTCAAATGCAGCGACGACTTGTTTTACAGTATTCTTTTGCACGTTGTTACAGTTTCATTGCTTTTTTTTTTTCAATAGATAATATCCTGAAACATTTACCTCCTTATATGGCGTCATTTTAAAGGGCGCTAAGGGTAATATTGTCTATGCTCGGAGCGACGAAATTGCTAGATCGGGCCCTGATTATTATCAGTACCAATCAAAGACCCAACTATTTACTTTTAGGGCCAAACCGCCTCAACCTTCCTACGGTCTTGTCCAGTGTCCTACAGTACTCACTGAACAGTTCGCTAGCGGAGATTGCGACCAACGCGAGCGCTGGCCCCAGTACCGTGGTCCTCATAGTGAGCCCCAGCGACCGTCCGTCCGCAACCGAGATGGACCGCGCTCGGGAACTCATGACGTCACTCAGGACCACATACTTTGATGTCTATTTCACGTACATCGCTGAAGATCTGTCAGATTTCCAGAATATTAATAATGAATATTTGGACTACTCGGAGCTGTTTGTACAGGTAAGTCCTATGTTTTTTTTTTAATAAAGCCTCAATTTTCTGTTTTTAAAACAGTTTCCTTGTCTGCCCTATAAAATGTTAGTCTATAAAAAAATCAATCTTTTTTCGCGCGTTTAGAAGAAAAGCTACTATTAATTAATAATGTGTGACATTGCACTTGCACAAACGAAAACAATATTGCATATATATAAATGTACATACTTTCATACTCATACATACTCGCAATATGTAATTAAGGTAGTTAATAGCTATAACTGGCTCTTCGCGCTTAGTAGAAACGATGATCCTGAAGATGCCAGACGACATTCCAAGATTCATGTGTTGCGGCTTGTTTACTTTTTAACGGGTCTCCCTTGTTTTACCGAAAAGAAATTGCCAAATTATCACTTCCCAAACAAATTTTCGCATAACTTCATTTGCCAAATTATTACTTACCAAACAATCTCTTTACAAATAATTGTTACGAAAACCTATGTTTGGCAAGTGAACGTTTGAACAATAACTTGTTCACCAACTAGTACTTTTACCATTTTTTATCTAGTCAAATATTTCAGTTGGTATAACATATTTTACGCAAATTTTTTTTTCTATATAATCTAGTCGTTTCTGGCACTCGCCGGCCGCTGCCGCGGCACCGCTCGCTACGCTCGCTCGGCTCGTGCGTAGGTGGTCACAGTTTTAACCTAACCTAACCTAACCATTTTTTTTAAATTAATAACCTACTGTAACTAGTTCCATAAATAACCTAACTTTTGCTATTTTGACTCGCGTTAATAAATGATTACCTATATTAAAATAAAATTGCATTTTTAATTATACAATTCCCAAAAAAATCTTATTTTTGCCTTTATATTTTTTGTCATAACAATTCATTTGACTAAACGTTTATTGTCTAAATATTGTTTGCTGTAATAAATCATTTGATTAAAGACCAAAAACCTTAATGACATTATCCTTGGTAACAATCTGCCAAGTAAACATTTGACCAAATGAAAATGTGCGTACTAAAATTATTCCAAATATTACATTGGTATAAAAAAAGGTTGCTAAAATTTGTTTGGGTAATGAAAATTTGGCAAAATCTTTTCGGCAAAACGGCAGGATCCCCTTTTTAACATATTTCAAAAAATGTAGAAGGTTCTTTTCGCCCGATGACCATTTGTGAGGCTAATTATTGATAAATGACGCATTTTGACGAAATTCTAAACCATTAGTTGGCATATTTTTAATCATTTGTTAAGTTAACTACGGATAAAAAAAACTGGGCCTTAATCTTTATAAATAACATAGCGTTGCCGTGTCCTCACGGCTTCGCCTAAAAGGCTATTTCAGCAATGCTGCCCGACAGAAGCTAAATAAAATAAAATGTTTTTACTATCAAAAAAGCCAAATAAAATTTGTCCATCTCAATCAAACATAAAAACGCCATTGTATGAAGTACAACGCTATGCATTATTTGAGACAGAGTGAACGTCTGTGTCTGTCGCTGGTCTTCCAATGAACCCAAAGGAACGGACCAAAAAGTTCATGCGTTAATGTTCTCAGTTCCTACATATGAACATTATGAACTCCTTGTGCCTGTTGATTTTCCAATTTTAAAATACCTGTTTTATCATTTCAGACGGCTTCAAGGACCGTGCAAGATGTGATAGACGCGGTAGACACGTATGTGGTCAAGAGTAACATTCCGCAGCGGCTCATAGGCGCACAGTGTCCCTTCAACGGCACGGTGTTCAACCAAGTTGAATTCGAGGACTTCGTACTGCCCAATCGACCCATGTTCTATCGGGTGCACCCCTATTATTTGAGGCAGCAGTCAGGCATACGCGTTCAGGTAGATATTTATTCTCCTTATTTTCGTCAGTAACGTTCATTAGGTCCTCTTAAGTGCAGGTACTACATAGGCACTCCAGCATAAATAAATATTTATTGATTAGTAAGTAATCGCCGGTTTCTGACAAAGAATGACCTCCCAAATCCCATAGGTATCAACAATATCAAGTGTGATATCATTCCATGATCAGATAATTTGCTGCCAAATCACAACATGAAGACGATCAAATGGTTTGAGATTAAAGAACAGACAGAAAAAAACATTGAGGGGTTGAATGTACTTAAAAGATCGTAGATGGCAATTAGTATTATGGACGCAACGTTTCTGTAGAACTTGCTAAGTATACACGTGCGACAAATAGTCGGCGTCCGACTGTCGGTCTGCAGTCTATTTTGGTCTGCTGCGAGGAATAGTATTTTAATCCAGCCTGTTTGAAAAACTAGTTACAAAAGCGGCATTTTTGTAACCCGTTTTAGAAGCAGCGTTCCATGTTCCATGGTTAGAAGTAGGTACTTTGTTGTGAGATTGTAACTATGCTTGTGGATCAAAATATATGTTATTTTTTGGTTTGCACCGTTTAGTGTGAAATGTGTTATATGAATTGAAACTAGGTATATTTTATATAGAGACTGCAGTCTTAAATATTGCGAAGAGAATTTAATAGCCGTAATTTTAAGTGTTCTTCTTTTCAAGTCGATGAGATCACTTTAAATATATTAGGCTCAGTAGGTAGCCATTAATTGCAGCATCAGCGGACTTCACCAGGAACGCAATGGGAATGCGGTGCCCCAGTGCAGTACTCACCAAGCTAGAGTGCCCCATGCGGCCACAACTGCACTATAGAAGACCTGAATTTTAAGTATAATTACCATTAATTTGCATGCATACTAGAATCAAATGCCTATAGATAGTAGTGATGTAACGAATATTCGCGTTCGTATTCGCGGATATTCGCATATTTTTCCATATTTGCATTCGCAATATTTCTGCGAATGTTTTGCGAATATGCATATCAGAAAATAAATCAATTTGAAGATAATAGTAGGTTAATAAAATCAAAATCCATTAATTCCTTAGGTTTTTTAATGCAAGGGAAAGTAACTTAACCTCGATAGCACATTATCAATTCTTCCTTTTCTTGAATATTCATTGTAACACAGCTGGCATTTAGCTTGTTCAGCGTAGCAAAGTGTAAAATAAGTCCATATTTCACTAGAAGATGACTTACTCATGTTAATTAATAACTATTCACATTCTAAACTCAAAATTCACTTGTTTTATTTACGAAAAGACCGGTGCGAGCGGAATGACACTTCAGATGAGTTCGTAGCAACTCGGCGATTCTCGGAACAAAATACAAACGGAACGCACCTCGAGACTGCCACCAAATTATAGACAATTGGTGCCAAATTTGAACAACAAATTAATATTCGTATTCGCATTCGCGTCAGTCTGAGAATGTCAGTAGTAGACATTTGCATTCGCATCCGCGAATGTTCAAAAAATGACATTCCTTGCATCACTAATAGATAGTGCCATAATTAGAGGAATTCCCCCAGTTTCGCAACGACGGTCAAGGTCAGCTTCTGGTATGCATGTGGCGCGGCGCGGAGGCGTCCCACAGCTGCCAGGTGATCCTGGAGCGCGCGCTGCACGTCTTTAACATCACGGAGCCTTGTCCTTCGCCCGACTTCTGCCCGCCCGCCTACTTCACTGTGACAGCTACGTCCACTGCCAATCTCTGCGCAAGTAAGATATTTGACCCTAGAAATGTTACTCTGAAATTACTTACTCCTTTTGACGCCAAAATACTATCAACATCATAATTTTAGCTGAAAGCCACTGCTGAATATAGGCCTCTCCCAAGTGTCTGTGCCGACCCCGAAATATCAACTGGCAAAATACTATTAATTTATAAAAATCAAAAACTGTTCGTTGGTAAACGCATCACTTGAGGACGGCTGGTTTGATTTGGCAATTTTTTTAAGCATTTCGCAGTTCACATGAACGTTTACGTTTTTTTTTTAAGTTTACGTTTTTAGAGAAAATAAAATAGAAAATATTTCCGAAAACATTATGTGTCTTGTGAATCTATGAGATTTTGTATAAACTCAGGCCAGACAACATCTGTCGAGTCAGCTAGTAGGATTCTAAAACAAAGGCCACATCAGAAATAGCCATCCTAGTTGAAAGGATACTAAAACACAACCCATGTTGTCTGTATCATGATGTCAATATAGTCATATCGAAAACCGCAAGCTATAAATAATGCATTTAAAATTCGGAACATGTTTTAGAAGAACGCCTTGAGCTTAGCTTACATTCACTCTAGCGCACATAGCGATTACGACACACAATATCAATCACACAATTTATGCGCGGGAATATTCCGTACCATAGGTTAAATATCAATAGCCAATACTGTTATATAATAATTACTTGCTTCTGTTGATTCAGCCTGTGACTTCTATCTGTGTGTACGTCGACTGCGCTATACCAGAAAACCCATGATACTAGGCAATACTTTAGTTTTCTAAAAGTGAACGACGATTACCTCAAAACATTACACAGCTAGATTAAAAAGAATCTGCATTTAAAATATCACGATATTGATAATTATTTATTTAATTTTAAAGCTGTGTTGTCTCAATGCAGGGTCAAACGTGTTCCCGATTTATAATAAGAAATAATTTAATACAGCCCCTTATAATGATTGCTTATTTTTTTTCATCGGAAGAGTCAAAATAACGAATTTGCAAAAGAAAAAAAATCCAAAAAAATTAACCATCTGTAGGCCCCGGGGGGATTCGAACCCCCGATCTCCTGTTTACTAGACAGGCGCTTTAACCAACTAAGCCACGGCGCCGTTGTTGGTGCCGGCTAAATAATCGCTCGTTTATTGAACAATATAATATGCATAGACATAGGAATATAAATGAACTATAGAAAAAAATTAAGAAAAATATATCCAGTATTTATTACTCTATCTCGTGAATACTCTTTTTTACTCTGTTTATAAATGATGGCGCTTAAATATACCGAACTCTTAACTAAATTACGTTTTTTTTATATCACAGTGTAGTTTCAAGAACTCTTAGAGGCACAGTAAATTAAAACACTATTTATCTACAGATAACGACTGCCGGCTCCCTCATCAAGTGGGGTACTACATAGCGCATGGAGGGCTGCGATGTTTACCACTGCGAGGTGACGCGACGAACATTAAACCTTATGTTAAACTACTTACTGTCGCTATAGCTTTACTATTTATTCAAATAAAAACCTAAAATAAAATATTCTTTCCTTTTTTAATAATAAAGACCAAAACGCTATTTGTACCCCTGGTGGGACTCGAACCCACAATCCCCGGCTTAGGAGGCCGATGCCTTATCCATTAGGCCACAGGGGCTTGACGTTGTCAAACGAATTTAATACTCATTACGATTACTTTTATAATTTGAGTAAATACCATGTTTATTTTGGTACAAGCACACAAAACTTAAAATATTTTCAACCGCAAATGGAACTTTAGACGTGAACGACTAATATTTCAGGCGGCCGTGTTAAAACGATCTCATGACCAGCTATACAAATAGCCGGGCAAGTCCATGAACATTTAAATTATGTTTTTCTTACTCCATGATTTTATTTTATCGGCTCAAAATCAATCTCTAATGTATAAAGTCTCGCTTAAAAGAACCATTTCGTGGTACTTTAGCTATATCTACAATTTAAAACATCGTTAAAAAGCTACTAAAATTTTCTTTGTCAAAATTTCGGATGGAAAATGTTGACTAAACATGATAAGTCATGAATAAATTACATAACTCCACTAGAATTATTTTGCCTAATAAAACCTAAATACTTATAATTATCACTATACAGCGCCATCTACCTCTAGATCTCTTTTGTAAGTTCAAGTGCTACTGTAGATGTCGCTTTTATACAATTTGTGTTAAAAGGAAATATGTATTAGTGTCTTGGTTACTGTTAAAATTCCTTTATTTACTGAAATAAAAGCTACATTAAAATGTCAATTAGTAAATACTATTTTAGGAATGATGAAATACCTAACATAAACGAAATTGCTTTCGCTACTGAAATAAAAATTATTTTGGATACGCGTAAAATGGAGGAACGAATGTTCAAGTGATTCAAGAAAATTAATATAATAAAGATAAAAAAGACAGCGTTGGAAAGCGCTACTTATTGCTGTATTTCATTCTCATTTACAACGACTCCGTGGCGCAACGGTAGCGCGTCTGACTCCAGATCAGAAGGTTGCGTGTTCAAATCACGTCGGGGTCAAAATCCACTTTTTGATAATGTCAAATTTTCCAACACGGTTTGTTTTTTTTTTGCATAATATTTTACTAGCAACAGTCGCTGTAGCACTTGACAGGCGTAATTAAAGTAAATAAAAATTATTTCTAATTATGTATACCGAAGTCGGCCCTGCTTATCATAGGTGGTAAATACAAAGTTTAAATAACTAATTGGCTACAAGTAAAATGGCAAACTTATCGTCATGAAACCGCTTCCGTGCGGATTATGGTCCACTTCCAGCCGGGTATCATGACACTACGTGGTCAATTGGTTGGCTCAAACTATTAGCAAACACATGACAAAACTTTTTTGTTTGTAAGTAACGATATTGGTACCTACCTACCTGTATAATCAATAAGTACATTTATGTGCATATACTAAGTAGGTAGCTACATGCTTAAGCGATGTCTTTGACTGTTTGACATTGGGGTAAGTCATGTATGGTAATGGTAATGTACTTATCATAAGGAGTTCAATTGTTCAGAAAGCCTGCCTTCACTCAGTGTCTAATTAGCAGCTTATGAAAAAAATAATTTTACCTTGCAACAATGATAAAGTAGGAAATTTTATAAAACCTTTTTTTTTTTTAATTACTATGCTGTAAATTTCTTAAATTTTATCTTTACATGAAAATGTTCTGCAGATAAAATAATAATTGCTAAAGGCACTGCAGAGAACAGAGACATTTTGTTGAATCTTCTGTGCATCTATTTACCCAGGTATTCTTATTAAAACAAAGCATTGCGATGGCGGGTGTCGGTTGACGCAATGTGAGTTCCAACTAGTGGTCTGAATGCAACAGTTGCAATAAAATATGTTTCATTGAAAAGAAGCCACTGTCTCGAACAGACAAAAGAAAATTAAATGAATAATGTTGCCTATATAAACAAAACACGATAAATATTAAATAAAAATTATTATAATGTCATTGTACCTAATAGTATGCTAGTATTATATTATCTGTGGTAATAGGTTTACGACGTACGAAGGTAGTCTAACAATGCTGAAATTTATTAAGAAACTTATTTTCACGCCTCAGGTATGCCTCAGGTTCATGATGAAAGAACAACTTCATGAAAAGTGTAACACGATAAATAATGACAACTCCCTTATGCAAATGAGCATATCGTTATTGGTTCGTTTGTAATTGTCACTTTAAAAACCGCAGGGGCTTCTATCTCACATATGGTAATACCGGTTTGCACCGAAAAATTCAAGGTTCACTAAAAACAAATTTCGAATTGTACTAATATACTAATAAATCCCAAAATCATGCTCACTCTGCACATCTCAAAGTCCATAATTCTTTAAATCCGTATACTGTACGGCTTTTAAGACCTACACTGGAAAATTTTGATTTTAACCATTTTTTGTGCTTCACAATCGCCATGAACCAGGTCGTTACATTTTGAGTCTTCGCACTTTGTTATAAAATCCTATTTTTAATGTTTAATGGAATCTTTACGGACTTTTCGAAATCGAAGTTTATTCGAATGACGGTCAGGTGACTGGTTTACGTATCGGTTGGCGCCTTTTCAAATGAATCGCATTCTTGCTCATGGACTAACTAGGGTTGCTGAACCATATTTCTAAATGGCTTCTATATCTCAAACGGTTTTATTCTGCGAATTTGACAGTAAGCTGAAAACAGGAAAGCATGCCATTCGAGCAACCCGTTACGAAATTCATTGTTTGAAAATAGAACTTGCGGAAATAACTTGTTTTGATGCAAATATGGCATAACCTACTTGCAAAATTACACATATTCAAATTGTTGGATTACTGACGCTGTAGATTACATAAAAGCCTGAAGTAGATAACGTCTATTAATAAAACTCTTGAAAACGATGATAACCCTATCGCACCACCACCAGCGAATATCCCTGTGAGTGTTGCCCGCATAACTATTTCGAGTTCCGTGCATGTACACGAACACGCCTTCATTTGCCTCTGTGTGTGTGCCTGAAGGCTTGTCTGTATTCAGTTTCGAGGCCATAAAGTGATTGGCTCATTCGAAGTAAAAACATTTTTATCAACCGCCATACACGTTGGTTCAGTTAAACATTTATGAGTTGGGGTTTCGGCTGGTTTTCCTAATTGTTTGTCACGTTTTATTTTAGATGATGCAGTCATATCTTGAAACGGTAGACGTTAAAAATTATCACCTAGGCTTAGGCATACATACCAAATCATTTTAATTTTACATTGAACTCTTTCCCGCATATTCGCTTTGAGGCCATTCAGCCTATACCACAATACCACGCATTTTCCGGTATAAAATATAGCCAATTATGAAATATCTGAATATGAAAATAATAAAGGTTCAGTGCTGCCTGTAATAGCACCAAACAAACAATTTTACCTCTTTATGAGTATAATGACTACCATAAAAATATGTATGACGACCTCGTCTTTTATGTGTTTTGTTTGTTATGTATCCTCAGCGTGACTGACATTTTCAGTTTGTTTTTTTAACCTTCCATGCCCCCGATGCACAAGGCTTCCAAAGAATTGGTGACGTCAGCCGTCAACAAAACTGACGCAGATCGTCTAACGTTGTCCAATATATCTTCGTTATTGTCTATTAAGTTTTCGTGAACCTCTCCGTCCAATTGACCCTCGTTCAGTGGTTGTGCGTGAGCACCGTCACATCTGTCGTACACATTAATTTATTGACGATTTCATGCAGAATCAGAATGCTTTTTCATATTATTATTTTATTGCCATTCTTTTCGCTAATTTGTATTCCGTTATTTGGTCATCCAATTTCTGATTAAAAGAAAAGTAAAGGGCATATTATGTGTTTAATAAATTGTAGAGTCGTCCGAACGACAACTCGCCCGAAGTGACATATATTGCGAACTGCGACGTGGTTCAGACCTATGTCTGTCTTGGGACTTTGATCTCAAACACCGGCGGCTGCGTAGATGATGTGAAACGCCGTATGGCCATGACAAAAACTGCGATGGAGAAGCTAGGGAAAGTGTGGAAGAATCGTAACATTACCAAAGCCACCAAAATCAGGCTCATACGAACAATTTATTAGTACGTAGACTGTGCGTGAACTGGAAAGGGGGAAATGCTCTGGCGATGTGGTGCTGGAGAAAGATGCTCGTTATATCGTGGAAGGATTTCTGCACTAACTTCTGCACCTATTTACTCCAAAATCAGTATCACGCAGCGTTTGTCGAATGTATTACAGTCGCGCATACCTACTGCAATACTTTGGACACGTCTCTAGGCGGGATGGCTACTCCATAGAGCGGCTGATCGTACAGGGAAAGTAGAGGGAACCAGATCGCGCGGCAGGTCACCTGAGCGCTGGACTGACTCAGTGAAATCCGCAGTAGATGGCCACATATCTGACTGCGCCAAACAGTCCACCAACAGGAAGAGATGGCGGCAGATCGAGCGGTGAGCTGTGTCCGCATCTACCACCGCCATGGACGCCTTGACGTAACCACGACCGGTCTGCCAAGAGCGAAACGACTAAGAAGAAGAAAAGAGTCGTCTATTTATTAGAATATGGATCCATACTAAGATAAAAGAGTGGGTATAAGAGTGGGTCTTAAAATGAACATGGACAAAACTAAGATCATAGTGAACGCCCATGTAGCACCCACTCCTATCAAGATCGGAGACTCTACACTCGAAGTTGTAGACGATTATGTCTACCTGGGACAAACGATCCAGTTGGGTAGGTCCAACTTCGAGAAAGAGGTCAACCGTCGAATCCGACTCGGCTGGGCGGCGTTCGGGAAGTTGCGTGGTATCTTCTCGTCCAATTTACCGCAGTGTCTCAAGACAAAAGTCTTTGACCAGTGTGTGTTGCCAGTGATCACCTATGGGACCGAGACATGGTCGCTAACAATGGGCCTTATCAGAAAGCTTAAAGTCACCCAAAGGGCAATGGAGAGGGCTATGCTCGGAATTTCCTTGCGTGATCACGTCAGAAATGATGATATCCGCAGGAGAACTAAAGTTACCGACATAGCCCGGAGAATTGCTAAACTTAAGTGGCAGTGGGCAGGGCACATTGCTCGCAAAACGGATGGCCGATGGGGCCGAAAAGTTCTGGAATGGCGACCGCGAACCGGAAGACGATACGTTGGAAGGCCTCCCACTAGGTGGACCGATGACCTGGTTAAGGTTGCGGGAAGGCGCTGGATGCGAGACGCACGGGATCGGTCAATGTGGCGACGCCTGGGGTAGGCCTATGTCCAGCAGTGGACGTCTTTCGGCTGAAATGATGATGATGATGACTAAGATAAATGAGAAACTAAATTTAATTTTTTATCTGAGTAAAAGTTATTGTATTATGTAGGTTTTTGCCTAACAATACTATTTAATAATTTTGACGTCACTTAATGCTTATGTATAACCTAATAGTAAAACCAATGAATAGGTAGCTAAATATTGTTTTACTGAAATATTAAATATGGAAGTCATATTCAGGTATACATCGGAATTTTTTAATATATCATAGAAGCTTACTTTGGAGTTAGGGATTTAAATAAAAGACCAACAAAATTCCATGTTTTTAACTATTGTAGAACCAACAAAATAATGGTGGTAAGTAAACACTCAGATGTAGTCTAAGAAATATACATAGGCCTATAGCAATAGCTTAAATTAAACAGAGTACATACTGCAGAAGTTTTAGGAGGACATGATAAATCAAATATTAACACAATGAGCAATACTTGCGAGTCTGCGTCACCTGATAGTCTGTAAAGCAGGAAATCATGATTACGAAGCATATCTCTGTAAAAAACGTGCAAAAATTTACTAATCCGGTGCCGATCTTTATTTACCTACATAAAAGATCGGTAGAAATAAAAATAGCTATTTCAATTAAGTACGTAATAGTTTATAACATTAAACATGGCTATGACTACATTAATTTATGTTGTTTCCTTAAATCGGCTAAGGTTTCAGTCATAATTCTTACCTATCAACCTACCGTGAATAGATTTGTCCTTAGCTATAATTGGCACTACTGGGTAATTAAAAATATACGGTTTTGCACTTGTCTCTTCTTTTTTACCTACTATTTTTAGCATCGGATACAGAAGGTGTATTACTACTATACTACTACTAATACTATTCTAGCCACTCTTATGCACAATCAAAAAAAAAAAATTTCACCAAACAGGTTTCCATTTTTTACACTCACCTTTATGGATATATGCTTGTCAATTTCAAACGAGTGCACTGCTTTGTAGATTCTAGTTACTTGTAATTTCTAGTCTGCCATTGTTACTTTCAGGTGACTAGAAAGTTATAATATCGACAGTACCTATTAAGACTGCAAGGACAGATCGAGCCACACCCACGTGTACAGCATCATGTTTCGCAGATGACGTTCGCTTCGCTTTCATAATTAAGTCATGTGAACCATGCGCGTGAGTCACTAGCCCGACCAGTAGTTTGCCAAATGATCCTAGTACAGTTAAGTATGTAAAGAAAACTCTTTGTTGAACTACGGTCACAGACACACTAGAGTTTTAAATAGATTGGCCCATATTTCACATTTAAAATCAATCTTACAATATTTTCTGGTTCGTTTTGAACATGTGTTCATGTATACAATCAATGTATGCATTCTCCTACGTGGTCATGCTGTCATGATCTACAACAGTTGTTTCAATAATATTGAAGTAAAAAACTTTTGACATTGAAGAAGCAAACCCAATTGTGCAATTATTGGCTTCTTCAATTTCAATGACGGGCACGTGTAATGGCTTTAAAAGGCCACGAGACTAAATAAAGAAATATTCGGTTTTCGTGCAACAATAGTTCCACGTCAAGTTATATTTCCTATGGTTATATAGTACGTATGCCTATACATCTGTAGTTTTCACAATAAGTGTAGTGTATCGTTATGGAGCCATGGTCACGAGCTGTCGCTGCGTGACAGATATCGAGTGACGTCGGGGGGCTTGGTTGTGCCAGCCAATCAGAAGCTGCCACCCGCAGCGTCGCATGCGTCATAAACGTAAAATTATTTCTGTTTCTTTCCTTAGTGATATTCGGGCAAATAAATTAAAATGCGGCAATCAACTTGTGTGGGTGTGTACAGTAGGCATTATTATTAAGTTCCTATCGACGTAGTTTTTTGTTTCTTAGTTAACTAGATAAGAGGAACTAAGCACTATTTGATGATTAGGCACAACTTGCTGTTTTTAGTAATAACAGCTTAAATAGAACTGTGATTGATTATGCAGATATATTAACACCAGCTCGTGATATCTTATCATTTTAAGATGGTATCATCAAAAAACAAAAAATGCCTCATTCCGCTGATGCAATATGATATTGGATTGACGCAGTCTATTCGCATACCGGGGAGGCTTGCGAGTATCGACCTATGAGCGAATGGATTGCACATGGTTGCGTGTTGCGAGGCGCGTGAGCATGCGCGCCACACCTCCGCGCTGTACGACTGCAGTACATGCTCGTTCCAACGTATTCGACTTTCTTAGAATAGACGTCATTGACCTCTGTTTAACTTGCGGTTTCCAGTAAACTGTGCTGTTTTTTTTTGGCTGTCTCTTCCTTTTAGTGCCAAACCATGTGATCTTCGTCAAAAGAAACTTCCAACGGCTTCTATGTGTAGGCAGACATTGAAAGAGATGAATAGTTTGTTTTTACAGACGAATGGCGTCTTATCCATTGCTAATGTTATCCTAATATTATATTATCTGTGCTAATTTTAAATAACTACCAGTTTCGTAGAAAACAAGAACCTGACTGAACCTAGAAGCTAGCAGGAAACAAAATCAATCATATTATAATAAGCCAATAAGTTATTGGAAGATAAAAAAAGAAATAGAGATGATAAATTTATTTTTCTTCCAACTATGCTTCAATTTCATCACAATCACACTAAAACGCAGTACAAAGCGAGTCTTTAATGCTCTAGAGCAATAAAAATGTATGAAATTTCATTATTGCACAGTTTATTTTTTAATCGCACCAAAAGGTGCCAATCTCAATGGATTAGCTCTATTCAGCCAGCCGATATCAATTTTTTTTTTTTTACGTACTTATTATTCGTTTCTGTCCTACCTGTTCCAAATTTAAAAAATGATTGCTGCTAACTCTGATTTAAAAATGAAAGAAATTTAAAAAAGTGATTTGGCGGGAACTTTGTTAATTTTGCTTGACAATAATTTTGGAAACGATAAAGTGTGATACTATCTGATTTTGAGTGCTTCGGCTTCGAATTAAAATGGAATCATCTAGCGACACATTAACTCCGGAAAACATTCTAAATGAAGCCGACAGTGTTATAGAAATATAAATTTGCCCAACAAAACTCTTAACCTTACGTTTAGTAATTGCTCAAGTACCTATAACTTTTAATTTCAATAATTAAACTTCTATTTTAACTGTTTGATATGAGTAATAGTTGAAAGAAAAGCAGATTATGCACCTCGCCTTAAGTAATTTATATTGCCCCCGTGCCTGTTAGATTAGAGCCCTCGCTAACGCTCGGGCTCTAAATCAGGCACTCGGTGCAATAATAAATTACTTTGTGCTCGATGCAATAATCTACTATTAATTTCAAGTGTAATAAATAATGCTCTAACAGGTAAACAAGTGACGCACACAATCAATTGGAACACCACACAGTCACATTTCAAATATCTGGAATGTATTGCACTACGAGAATTCCCACATGGTGTTTTCCGTGACCCTATTAATTTTGTGATACAGTGTTTACTTTATGATTTAGCACGTATACCCATTAACCACTACCTACATTGTTATATGGTATTTTATTCCATTCCACTTTATAGGTACTTACCCGAATTCCCTTACTACAAATTTACCTAATAATTCTCGATTTAATAACAGGAAGGTTTTTTATATTGCATTAAGTACCTAACTTAGTTAGTTATTATCTAATAATATTTTTTCCTTAAAATGTAGAGAATGTATTGGGGCTACTATTTATTTAAGTTACCTATGTAGATACGTAACTGTTTATGTTTTGTCGCGCTGTTAGTGAATAAGGATATTAAGAAACGATATAAGTAATAAAACCGACCAAGTGCGAGTCGGACTCGCGTACGAAGGGTTCTGTACCATTATCACAAAAAACGGCAAAAAACACGTTTGTTGTATGGGAGCCCCACTTAAATATTTATTTTATTCTGTTTTTAGAATTTGTTGTTATATCGGCAACAGCAATATATTATCTGTGAAAATTTCAACTGTCTAGCTATCATTGTTCATGAGATACAGCCTGGTGACAGACGGACCGCGGAGTCTTAGTAATAGGGTCCCGTTTTTACCCTTTGGGTACGGAACCCTAAATACTATTAAAACATCTCTCGAAGTTTATTATTTATTGCTCTTGAAATGTCTGTTCAGAATTTTTATAAAAGGGTTTTTTTTGTTAGGCTTACACAGGCTAAGTATTAATACCTTTTTCACCCGATTTCTTTTAAGTAGTTTTAAGGTGGTCTGTCAGACCGCTCACAAATTACATCATGGAATGTAAAAGTTACTTTTGGAAACACATAGTAGTCAACTTAGCAACTGAAGATCTGAAAATTCAAATTGATGATGATGATTTCGCATATCATTTCGATAGACATAAAAATGGCTATTAGCATAGTGGTATGTCATGCTGCTTGTCTGCAAAGCCTTGGTGAGTACATCGAACGGGGCGTGGCGGTGCAAAGTCCAAGGATAATAACACTGCAGTGCTTAAAGTTCGCAAACTATGGACGCTAATTTATGAGTGATGAAATCTAGCCAATCCATACTTAAGACGACCACTAACGCCAATGACCTTGAGGGAACAAAACGCGCACTCGTTTCACACCCGCGCGACCCTAAATTTTGAACTAGTCTTATTATTCTATGACTTAAAAAAAGCTTTAGATCAAAATGTAGATAGTTAAATTGTCTTTGAGATGGTGTCGATTTCATTCAAATACGCCTAGCGGGTTTGGTGCGATTGTCGTGTTTTTGACGGATTTAGACATACATTTACAAATTAATTACACTATTTTAAACGAATAAAACTCAAAGTTTTCTTACATCAAATTATTAAGAAAATGGTCTAATGTAATATATATTTTCCAAAAAATTACGACTAGCAGTTAAGCTACTCAGGGGTATCTGCGCCTTAATATACGAAAGTGACTCTGTCTGTCTGTTACCTTTTCACGCTTAAACCGCTGAACCGACTAAGGTAAAATTTGATATAGTGATAGTTTGTGACTCTGGGAAAGCCATGAGATTTTTATCCCGGAAATCATCCTTAAGAGGTTGGAAGTTTGTAAGGTCAACCAATAATTTCTCAAGAAAAGTGGCTTATTATTATGTGGGTTATTATATGTAGGTATATACTCGTTTGTCAAAAAATAGGCTATTTAAAGTGTTACTGTTACTGCTGCATTTTCTATCTCTGAGCATGATGGATGTTAGTAATTTATTCTGCTAAATTCGTTTCGAATGCTCGTCCTGAGCAAAATAATATGTTTTGTTATTGAGTACCATTTTGGTGGTAAATGACAAATATTTGATATGCGGAAATGAGGTAGTTTTGAAATTAGTTAGGTATTGGCAACACCAGAATAAATAATTTCCTGTTACTGGGCACGTAGTTCCAACAAAAATTAAATACATTAGGTAGATTTTATACATAACGAATTTAAATTCAGCACGTGCTGAATAGGTACACGTATATTAAAGTTTTTTTAAATAATTATAAATACAGAATACACTCAAAATGGAAATGAATTTGGTCGTGATTTTTGAGCACGTTTTTCACGTGTTTGACCTTTTAATTAAAGTTTACACTGCATTTAATTATATTCTGTTGAGACATTGATTTGTTTTATAGACCCAAACTGTCTGATTGTCGACCCATTGTTCCAAATGCGACTTCAAAACTTTCATGTGTGACTGCAGCGAATCATGAAGATACATCGTAGAGACAATCAGACAACTCACTTGATTGATATAATTGTTGTCGATCAAGGCTGGAATTTTCCGTTTGCCTTTAAAATGGAATAAATAGTCTATTACTGACTTGAAATATTGTATCAAGGATAGATTGATCGATACCATAGAGCACTATTCATCACATTTGATTTTTTGACTTTTAGAGAATTGGCCATTTTGAGAACTAGTCCTTTTGCGACTTTGTTGCCATTTTGATAATTAGGCCTTCTGCGCCTAAATCATTCAGAATACTAAGACACATCTTTATGTATTTATACACGTAATTATGTAAAAATTGAAGCAAATGATAAGGATTAGGAGATTAGATATTAATTAAAAATAAACGTTGCCCCACACTAGGAATTTCTTTCTGTATCGTGGGTGCGTTTACAAACATATAAACTCACATACACAACACCCAGAGCCGGAACAACTACCTGTAGGTCATAAAAATATTTGTGCCATGCGGGAATCGAACCCGCGACACGCAGCGCAGCAGTCAATCGCTCAACCACTGCGCCAACCGTGCGCAATTCATTCTATTTCGCGTAATTCCTTACCTTGACCGCTTAGACGTATTCATGAAGGACTTTTCATAACTTAGTACCAACTTAGTACCTATCCATTTATTATAAAAAGGAGGATATCTATTATTATTTACTGTCTAGACAGAATAACTTAAAATTGAAGGCTCTATTTTACGAGTGTTTAAAATTGTGGTAATTATCATAGATACCTACTAGCATACCTGGATAATTAACGGATTTCCACTACACGTCATTTCAGACATGAAATTTGGATTTAATTGCCAATTAGATGCCAGTTTTGTTTGGTGTTGTTAATTGCATAGCGAAATAACGATGCGAATGTACAGATTACAGAATATACAAGAACAATTACAAGTTAACATATATAGAATTACTTACCTTCCTGCAAATATCATACTAGCTGACTAGTGACCAAATTTTAAGTATGTACGTTGCAGCTTATGAGCAGCTATGTGAGTGGGCTTTGCGAGTGGGACCCACGCAATCAATGGCAATCGGCGTTTTTTCAACAAAATTCATCGCGTAATTTACTTTGTTGACCAAAAATACATAGTAATAATATGACGCAATGGATTCGCAATTTTCTTCAAAATTGTGATAGAACGTATCTCATTGGGTGAGGTGATCAGGGGCCGACCTACCATGACGTGTTTTAGCCATCATTGTTTTATTCCAGCGACAGAGCTATACAGGACCATTATGTAAATAAATCAAAGAGGTGGTTCGGTATTATACCACCTCAACTCATTATTACATTGTAGAGCCCTATTTTGCAATTAAGCTAGACTACATTGTAAAACAAGTCCTCTATGGTAATGATATATTTTGCCACGCAGCTTAACTACACTGTAACATAGGTACTAGTTCTTGGGCGACAACAAAAAGCACTATCCTTTTTTAATAACGGAACCACGATGGTTCAACACGACCAATCCTCATATTTGTTCAGCAACACTTTCTTCATGACGAGAGTATGATGCTGATAGTTATTTGAATTTCGATGGATAGGTAGGTAATCAGACTTCTTTTAAAACTGCTGTATGAACAATCCGAGTAGGTTTCTGGCTACGTACTCTACGTAAGCAGAAACTGGTCTTGTGTTCGTTTTAATTAATGCGACTATTACGGTCATCACGCTTCAGTAGTTCACTCTCACTAATTAATGTTTGTTAGTGACATGGACTTTAAGCTCCGTAAAAACAGTTTACGAGAACAGTAAAATACATAATGCCTACGTACTTAGAAGATTACGTCAATATGTCTGATCTATTCTATTGTATTGTAATAATCACCTTTATACTCATTTGATATCGATGTATTTAGACATTATACAAAAGTCAAATTCCATGTTTGAACATAGAACTTGTAACTGTCTGTGATGAAAATTAATGTTCAAAGTCACTGGCCAAAGTACAAGTCGAAAATCGTTCAAATTTACATTTTGTTTACGTCGTAGGTATTTCACGCGACCGCGCTAGACTCCGTGTCCAAAGGTGTTCTAGAACTCATTACTCAACTCAACCGAAAGATTATTCTCGAACGATTCTCGTATTGCAACGGATAATCGTTGTGTTGCAGGTTGATTCGAAAAATTGTTACTTTTGCCAAAATCCTAGGGTTATATTAATCTCCAGATTATTGCAATATGATAACTCTTTTCGTAATGGAAGGAGGAACATCAGTAGGGGGCGGATACTGAATATGATACCTCCTATCCTGTTCTTCTAGCCTAAGATATCTTTGCGAAGCCACAGCAGACGCCGTGGACGGTAGAACTGGCGAAGGTGTAGACTTTTTTTTTAATTCATGGTGCGTCAAAGAAGAATATTTTCATAATCATACGAGCTAATATCAAGATTTTTGCAAACAATCTCGTCTGTTCAGGATGATTGGGAATTTAGAAGAGAGTTAACATCATTGAATAAGTATTAAAAGAGCGTTTCCACCAAATACGAGCGAGGAAGCTGAGTGTGACCGGTGCGGTGTGACTTTTCCAAAGCTGAGTGGTTCATAGACAGCCATGCATCACTCAGCTTAGCGGACTCTACTGTTTGAGGAAGAGGTCTTGGACTCGATAACGGCAGCACCTGTTTTGTATGTAGGTGCAAGATCATGCGTCCGCCACTCCCCCAAAAGTTGCGCTGTGCGAGACTAGGAAATTTAAGTAAACCAATATTATCTTGTAACGCAAACATCGCTCGCATTTGTAGGATCTTTGAAAGTCATTTAGCAGAATCAAAAGCCAGAAAATATGACGCCAGTCTTGCCAAGGGATATCGTGTGGTACCCAGTTACTGCGATGTGGAGGTCAATTAGGTAGTCCCTTTATGTAAAATACTAGTAGATATTCAGCTAAATCGGGTGAGACTTAGAGCCATCCCCAGCATAGCTAAGAAAAGGCTACAGGCAGGTATCCCGCGCTACACATCTTTATCGCACATCTTTTGGTAAACGGCTAGAAAGTAACTGTTTACCAGCCAGCTAAGAAATCCTGAAATTAGTTCGTATCATCACGAAAATCTGTGTCTAGTCTACTCTAGTCTTCAATAATCCGGTGCTTCGCAAAGCTCCTAGGAATTTTGCAATAAAACAATTTTGCCAATAATCCTGCGACAGTTCTTTGGCATTTTGTTTCATAAACATTGGGTTGTTATCCATTGGCCCACAGCCACTACAGCCAGTCGGAACGTCCGAACGAGTGGAAAGTTACTGCCAACAACGGTAACAGTAACCACATTGTTGATAGATTGATTATTGAAATATAACATACATCTTAATGAACCTATAACATCTCATTGAGTTGAATCTTTGTTGCCTACCCACAAACTGAGTGCCTAGATACCTACCTATCAATTAAATATCTGTGCCACTGGCAGCTGTGTATGTATTGAGTACGTATAAGTAGGTATTGATCACGCAGTCGCTGTCCTAATTAAAATTAGGCTATCTTTTGTAGGTTAAGTCAACAAAACAAAGGTTGAGGTTGTTTTTGGTTTCTGTGAACTGTAACAGTTTCATAGCCTCAAGAAATGGGCGCCTCGTCGATGCGATGCGATACTAATTGTATTGCGATAAAAATTGAGAACTCGTATCATCACAGACTATTATTTTATTGTTCTAAATTATTCTCGTACACATAACTAAGTATTAAATTTTTGGCGTCTAGACACGTATTCTAGGCGCCAAAATTAGAAAAAGAAAAAGACGCGTCATTTATATTTGTTCGACACCGCTCAAGACGTGCTCTATAAGATACTGAAACAATAAGGAATATTAGCAAGCGTCGAAATGTAATATTTCATTAAGAACTTATTAGACCGAACAAAGAAGGTGTGTTCTATTTACAATTTACCAAATTTTTCAGCTGACTATTTCAGGATATTACATCAACCAAAAATATGATATGTAATCAAAACAGGTAAAACCTTTTGCCCCCATGATAGCGCACTTTTCAGGAACTGATCATTAACAAATTACTCATTAGTCGTTATCTGACGCAATCTCTAATTATTGCTGTCCAAACTCCAAGGCTGTATAGCCCGACTCCGATGCATGGAAAGTACTGATAAATGCTTGCGTTGGCGGCGCGTGATTGGCTCGCAGTGGGGGCCTGGCCGGGTGTGGCGAAACACGCTGCGTTCACTCCGAGCTCAGTTCATAATAATAGTAGAATATTCAAGGTGCATTGAGCAAAAACTACAAGGAACAAAATACCTAACTTAATTATTAACTCTCAGATAAGCAGACAACAAGGCTTGTTAATCAAGCACGTGATGTTTGCATATTTTTTGCAGACTACGACTCAACAATTTGCTGAATCAATCGAACGATATAAACGCGAAACTATTTTGATTACTGCAGCGAGGTCGTTTTATGTTAGGTAATAATAAAATTGCAACTAGGAAGTTATACGGTACGGCTAAAATTATATTATTCAATCTTCGACTTTGCTGCTTAAGTTGTTACTAGATATTGTAGAGTCAAATTGCATCTCACCGGACTGAAATATTTTTAGACGCCTCTGACATAAAGTTGAAAATACAATAAATTAACCACAAACTATTATACAGTGCGGTAGATGTAGTCTTTGTTAATGAACGTTAGTTAATTTAATACATAATTGCAGAGAACCACCTTCGACTAAGTTTCCTGTAAAAAAAACAAACAAAGGACGATATTTCTATTTCACTAGAACTTCACGCACTGTATAATGAATTGATCTATTAATATAATGTTGTCATTATTATAGACCCCTACCCTGCTGCGCTTCAAGAGGAATGTAGTAAACCTGCTAGCTGAACCTGCTATTTCCACTCAAACGAGATATCATGGGCTTATTTTATCCGTCGAAGTGGCACCACAAGTCTGCGTCTCTAAAGAATCTTGGTATCCATACCGGTTTCTGCCACGGGTATCCAAGCCTGGCTGGCAAGCGCTAGGATGTCACGTAGACGAAAGTGCGCATTGAGATTTACGAGACAGCAACGTGCTTTCTTATACTTTATGGCCTGCCCAGTGCTTGCCAATAATGCCAATCATAATTCTGTGAAAGCCGCATTAACAGTTCTTGAGATTCGTATATCTTTTACAGGAAAGTAGGTAAATTTTACTTATTTCAAAATCAGCCTATGGGTTCGATATTCGAATCGCAGAGTTCTTACTGACTAATGACCGAACCTGATTTTTTTTAATGAATTTGGCAGGTTTTTAAGCTAGAGTTATTCAAATACGAACCTTCAATTCTTAATTTAGAAAGCATAGGACAGTAGTGATCAGAAAATAAGAAGACTTCATTGCAAGCTGTCGTTGGTTTCGTGGTCGCAAGGGCAACTGCTAAGCGCGATTATGGGTTCGAATCCTATCATCGTACTTTGAGAGTAAAGGAGCACAGTGCACCCGTGGCTTTTATTATTTAGATATTATAATTACATTAATTATGTATGCTTAATTGCTTATCTTGCACAGGTGGTTTTTTCCTTACGTCGGTAATTGATCAGCTTGTTTCCGCCTCGCTGTGTTAAAATTACTCCAGTTTTTCTTTCTAACTTAGAAAAAAATCTTAAAACAAAAAATATCTTTATTCCGGCGATTAATATATTCCCAAAATTGTTTGTCAAAAGATTACCTAATTTTTTTTTACGATATCGTCATGATTTTGCGAATCATCGGTATCTAATTAAGCAAACAAACTTGATAACATACCTTTTCTTATCAGTGACACACCTACAATTCATACTGCAGCATACGTGGTCGACTCATTGATAAGAATTCGCACGTAAAAACGTACATAATGTACCTTTACAAGGAGATTTCCGTATTGAAATAGGTATGATGGCAATGTGCCATACCTAACTGTGCTATTTTTACGCAATGGGCAACGACCTGAGAGCATAATATTAGGAATAGATAGGCATGTAAAATGATATAACACCTGTTATACACCCACGTATTTTGGCATAAGTATACATATTTCGCTTGAAAACATTTGGCTTTTGGCACAGATAGGTACGGTAACATTACTGTTGTACAACAAAGTCCTATTCTGTCCGCTTATCATGCATATGGCTCGACACTCAGATATGGTATAAAGTTCTGGGGAAATGCCACTGAGAGAAACCATTTTTAAAGCTCAAAAGAAGTGCATTATCCGAGCGATTTGTGCATTAATATCAACTGAAACATGTAAACCGCACTTTATTAATTTAAAAATATTGACTTTCCCATCATTGTACGTCTATGAACTAGCATTGGACACAAGAACTAACCTAGATATATATGAAACTTTAAAAAGTTCAAGACTTGGCAGTGCAATAAGCCATAAAACGGCTATGTTCGATAAGAATTCATTTTGTATGGGCCCTAGAATATATAATAAACTACCTAAGTACATAAAATAATCTAATAATTTCAATTTATTTAAAAACCAATTAAATAAGTATTTAATTCAAAAAGCTTATTATTCTGTTAATGATTATTTAAATGAGAAAATAATGTAATGATTAACTTAATTAATTGTGCAATAATAGAATTATGTAATGGTACAATTGTTAATTAACAATGTAATATTTAATTCATTTTATTGTAATATTTTGCAGACCCGCCATGATAGGATATGGTCTAAAGAACTTTTATAAAAATGTCACCCTGAAAACTACCCATATTTCGCAAATAAATGATTTTGATTTTTGTGGCACAGGTGTCAAACAGTCAAAGGTTTCATAGTAATTCAACATGGTTTGTTTACAACTTTTGAAATATCATACCAACTTAGTAAATTGATCTCAAGGGGTTCCAGGGTGGTTATTTAAGAGTTCACGGGGATCTGCGTGCTGATGGTGACATCCCGAGGAGGTTTTAGTGAGGTAAAAATCCCATCACACTCCCTGCCGCCTAATTGCTTAGGGGAATTCGGCAGGGCAAAAGGTTTGACCCCATGAAAAGTTAGAGTATGACGAATTTCTATAAATAATCAGGTAAAGACAAAAACTATTGGACGCTTTCATTGGTGAAGATACTCTTTTCAAAAGAGTCTAATATTTTTTGGCAATACCTACGTAATTATTTAAAGGAAAGTCATACTCTTTTATGGAGACATACCTTTTGCCCTGCCGCACTTAGGCTGCTGGTCTTTTCCCCAAAAGTCCAGGCGCCATTTGAAGGTTCCCTCGTTAACAAAAAAAAAGTTACCTTTGAGGATGCCTGGGTATGCACAGTGCGTAAATGCTACTTGGCTCGAATTTCACTACGAGTAAAAAACAGTGTGTTTAATTGAAGGTCATGCACATGAATTATTTTTGGAAAAAAAGCATTTTGCACGTCTAGAGGTCATTAGGTGTCGAGGGCGTTTGCATTTGACATACTGCAGTAACTGCAGAATACTAAAGAAGTTGAATTAGGTATTCATTATTGCAAAGAAAAACAATGGCAGATACTGCCACAGGTTAACATGGGACGGCATGATCAGGTCACAGTCGATGGATGTGCGTCGCCTACAAAATAATTCAATGTTTCAAGTGATTGTTATTGATTTGACATTGGCGCTGTCGATCAGAGATGAATTGCGACGCAGTAGGAGGTATTTGGTGGCAGATAGGCATACTTATATAAGTGTTACATGACACTTCTGACGTCAAGGTATCCCATGCTTCCTGTCCAGTGCTAATTGGTACTCGTCAGCTGGACACCTGATAGCAAGCTTCCTTATCTACTGCTTTTTAATCCGATAATGAATCTATGAAGTTAGATACTCACATACAGATATATAACAGAGGCCCGTCTGTGGTTTCTAGCTGAATTTACAGTTTAACAGCATCATCATGATAGCAACCTTTTAATTTCATAATGAATTTTGGATGTTAGGTAGATATTAAAGATCAGAGGTCGATCTGTGTCCTACTGCCTTTTTGTCGCATATTTTAGGAATCGCAAAAAGAAAAAAAACCTAAGGTACTTCCCGTTGACCCAGAATCATGAAATTTGACAAGAAGCTCAATGTCTTACAAACACAAGCAAAAGGAAAAAAAAACAATGCTAAGTTTATCTTGTCCCTTCGTTGGAGCAATGTTACCGAACATATTGCTCTAACGAAGGGACAAGATGCTTTCATTGCATATGAACGTCATTAATGTTATCTGATTATTATGTTGAATGCAGTTGTTTATACGGAACCCTTGGTGGGCGAGTCCGACTCGCACTTAGCCGGTTTTTTTCCATATTCGTAATTTTTGTTAAGTTAGACTAATTAATTTTAAGGCATATTTATAATGCTGTATCAAAATAATTTCTGGTTCATTTATCAACTCGTAAATCTTGACAGAGCGAAACTGCGTGAACTGCGTCGGAGGAAAATTATGCAACGAACTGGTCAGTGTGAATAAGAATTGGTCTTTATTGGTTGAAGACGGAAAACTCCAGCAATTTTGAACATAATGACTTTCATAGACAGACTTCAGATTTTCTCATGCACCGTGTGAAACGATTCATAAACATGGACAGCAGTACTGATAGCTTCCATTTGAAAACTCTTTTTTATGTAGGTATTATAGGCTCGCGCTTGACCACCATCTTATCTCCTGGACACCAAAAAAATCTTACCTATATAATCTTAACTAGCAAGGGCAGCATCACAACAACCCTTTGTTCTAGTGCGCCATTAATATGCCATTTTTTATAAATTATGAATGGATGATGACGTAAAAACAACTTGACTGATCAGACAGACTGACATTCGCTTTTGGTTAGGACACGGCCTTATTCATGACGCAGGGCGTTTCATTTGCAACTGCCGTCATTTGCTTCCTAATGTAATGCGTCAGCGTCTCCTGATTAGTATTCTATTACCGTCTGAAAAGCTGTGAAAAACTTCTTTTAATTAAGGGATTCAAGAGACTCTGCACAAGTGACATGCATTCAAAGAAAGCATCGCGATACAGATTGGTAACATTTCAAAAATGTATAGTTCTCGCCAAACTCCTTGGCCGCACTGAAGTTGGCTACAATGGCTGCGCAGTAGTAAATCTCATACAAAAACAGCACCGATCGGTGCCTTGCGCATCGGCAAGCCAACTTCAGGGTGGCCCAGAAGTTTGACGAGAACTATATTGCCAAACGCTATCAAAATGATCAATCCCTTACATTTTTAAATTTCGACAATTGATATAGCTGACAGAATGAATACTTGTCTAAGGGCGGTTACGCAAAACATCCGATCCGTGTTCGTGAAGTTTCGGTGCCGGAGTAGCTGTAGTAATTACTTATTGTACCGAACTCTATCCGTCATAGTTCAGAACATTTTGAACTCGGCACTCAAATCAAATCTGTAATTTTTCTTACGCATTGCTGAAGTTTCTGGAGGTTCATTTTAAAAGTAGGTACTGACGTACTCCATTGTAAAATTAGAGCCATTTGAATATATCTTATGCATCTATTTAGCAAATCTAAACGTGATGAAATTATCTGCAGTCTTGCAGGTTTTTTTCCACAACTTCATTAAGAATAAGTGTATAATTATATATTAGCTTATATATTATATATTGGCTGGCATGGTCTTAATTGAGACTAAAAGCTCCTAAACAGGTACTGAACATCTTCGGTAATGCTGTCCCTATTTATCGTTTTTACAACCACGATTTTATAAAGGTTCATCTGTGTACGAGATTCCATAAGCATACAGTTTACTGTTCAAACAAACTTTCTTTCTTTCCTCTCTCTTGTATCTATTCCCGTATTCCGTATAGTGATTTCTTCATATTGTCCATTGCTGGAAAGAAGCTGGAAGTCTTTGGTTTCAGATAGCCAATTTTTCACAGGTGAATGATCCTTAAGGATTTCTGATTGAAAGTCTTTCTTAACCTTTCTTCCAAGAATCCTTTTCTGCATCTTTCCGTAACTATCTGATTGTTTTTGTCCCCACCATTCAAACTCCAAGAATGATATCTGTAACTAGGGATTTCTGACACAGTATTTAGAAATCACGTTCACGTGTTCTTCAGTCTGCAAAAGAATAAGCAATATTTCCGCCCTAGTTAGTTCTTAACAAAGACAAACACATTTCCAGAGTATTCTAGCATTAAAATAAAGCTATGGTAATAAAGGGGAAGGAATAATTTGCACAACTGACGCGGTTGTTTAGCTACCGTGATTTATTGCAATCATTAGCAATTCAGTCGAGACAGAGTTCATGTTTAACAACGGGCTGTCTGTGCTAACGAGCACTCGTCATGAACAGACTCATCGTGGATTCATGCCGAATGTAAATTCACTTATGAATTATGATAAATATGATAGTTCTGAACTTATGATGTAAGTGAGGTGAGCTCAATGAAAAAACTACCATTGCTAGTGTTCAGGTGGAGCATTATGCAAAGAAACTTACGACTAGTATTCTAGAACAGTCTGGATGGTAACAAACCTGAATGACGATGTGCTTGTTCGTTGTAGAGCTATGTTTATTGTATAATTATATTATTATTTGTTTATTAAGAATTTGCGAGATTAGTTTTGGGTTTGCTTGATCTTTTGGAAGTGCTCCAAAGAGAGGCTTGTGCATAAATTAGAACAAAAAATACTAAGAGTACCTTTTCATGTTGACATTTTGACTGTTTGTGTTACATTTCATTATGTTTACGAGCACCCTAATTTTTATTTGTGTTTGTGTTTCTATTTTAATGTTTATCTACCTACTTAATGTCAGTATTGTAAATAGGTAGTAGAATAATGAAGCTAGAACAGGAACTCAAATGGAGAAGGTGAACCGGTGGCCCGCCTGCTAGCTCGCGGCTAGAGCAGGCAACGCCCATGACACATTAAAAAAAAACTTGTTTTTCGCATTTTTTTCCCCCAATCAAAAAGTGAATGTGGCTAACTCAGACCTTGTCGTGAAGCATAGTGTCGAAGGATTGCCTCATTAGGAAATCACAGGCGTAGATTATTAAAATACAATAGGAGAAGTATTTGCTCATAATGTGTACAACGTCGTCTAGGATTATTACAATGGCTGATTATTATACCACGTGTTCACATTAATTCTCATCTTGTTTTAATCGCCGTGCAGTATATGTCACACTCTTGTTAAAACAATGTTAAACGAGAATAAAATCGCGGCAAAGGAAAACAATGTTGCACATTATTAAATTATTATTATTATTGAAATAATCATTAAATAATTATTATTAGATAATGATTATACATATTTGCAAATCAACAATGTACCTAGTTAAATTATTCTGCTTCTAGTTAAAACCATATTCAGGCACGGCGATCTAGAATTCCTGGATAGCCTTATGTACAGTTGGTCAGACAGTGGTAACAAATGTATGGATTTGCTAGCTTAAGCTGGGCAAATGAAACTCCGTGCTACGCTAGACCAGGAGTACCAGACCACCAAAGTAAGGTCGCCTGTTATTATACCTACCTACCTAATGAAAAAAACAGGTAAATTGCTGATCGTAAGCGCGAGTTTTTTTTTATTTTTTATATTGGGATTGATCTATCCTGATACCATAAAAGGTCAACGGTTATCTCACACTTCATTAACTATTAGGCTCTTTGGTCAGCAGTTTTCCTATCTAGTACCTACCTGAATGATGTTCGCTTCCCAATTCACACATGATGTAAGTAAAAAAAGTCATAACTGCTTTCAGATAACTGCCTTTATTACAGAATTATACATCTAAGATGTTGTACACTTGTTGACCTATCTGCAAGTTATTTGCCCATGCGCTGTATAGACCACTCCTGCTGGCAGAGGGGACAGCGGTTATTCTGTTTGACCCAGAGAGACATGCAGCAGAAGTGGAAGCTGTGGTTACACTCGCCCCAGACCACTACGCAGTCTTGTTTGCCGTACGAATCCTTCTTGCTCTCGCCCTGGCACCGCAGACAGGCGTCTGTGGAAAAAAAGAAAACAGATTAGATAAGCTGAGCACACACACTATATAACAGTAGCTTAAAATAGCATTACTAAAGTCATGAAGAGAAATTATGACGGATTAGGCTAGACATTCTTATCCAGAACTTAGGGAGGTCACTCACGGCGAGTTTTTGCAACGATTCGGCAGCGATACAATCGCAAAAATATCACGATCGTTGTGATTCTGTCGCTGGTACACGTAACCACAAAACTTCATCGCTACTATCGCGATGCAGCATGTGTATAGATGCTATGCAGCATCTACAATTCTACACAGTCGTTCGCTGTATTGACTAACTGTGAATGCCTGTTCTTTGCATCGATGCAGTCGCGCGTTAGTAGCGAATATAGCGATGCAACATCAAAACAGTCGCGCTTTTTCGTCGATGCAGTTAGCAAATGCGACTAGCGGCCCAAAGTACATTGATACAGCGGCATTGTTCAGGAAACACGCAACTGATTCGACGCAAAAAATCGTCGTGGGCGACTTCCCTTATTTAAATATTTTCGCAAGATAATCTAGAAACAACAATGCCTAGCAATAAATGTTAAGATCATTACACCCTGTAGTTATCTATAGGTGATTAATCTTGTAAGGTCGTGACGTGTTTGCTACGTGTTGATATTGGCTTAGGTTCTGTTTTTTTTTTATGCGGCAGATGAACGAACTCTTAAGTTGGTACAGGATTTAAGTATACGAATAGGCTTAACTCATCTTATTTCTGTAGGTAGGTACTCGCCCTGTGCCTACTTATCTACAGCACAGATAATATAATACTAGCATGCAAAGAAACCGTGCCGACGTAACTAGCATTTTTCATCTGATTAAGACGATTATTTTTCTAAGAACATCGATCGCGTTCGGCTCCGTTCCACGGATATAGATAGTGTTAGCAGCGACTTGCAATTAAAAGGGTTTACTCGTTTCGTCAATACTTTCTTTTTTAATACAGCGACGATCTGTTTTATAGTATTTTTCCTCGTTTTTACAGTGTCATTGAACCAAAATGTGTTACAAAACATATTTAAAAAGTCAAGTGGATGCCACAGTAATTTAAAACCGCGCCATCTATTGGAATCAATTTTAAATGATCCATTCAAATAATCTTTGAAATGTGAATGAAGAGCCCATTATTCTTTAATTTTGTGCTTAGGAGAGTTAATTAAACAAGAACATACATTATTTTATGATCATCTCTAGAAACTCTTAATAATTCACAAGACTCAATAACAAATCGGGGCCACGCCATTTATCACGCCATCTAGTGCAATTTATTTGAACCAAATTTTCTTTCTCCGCGTTGAGTGCTCGTGCCTACAGTGATAAATAGTCTTTTGAGTGCGATTTACTATTTCCATATGTAATAAGTCTTATCTGAAGTTTTCCTCGCTTCATTCACGCGACTAGCTGACGTCCGCATGATATTAGAATTTCTATATTCTAGCCTATGTATTATTTTATTCTTATCCATAACCTATTTTGCTGTAAAGTTTTCATTTAAATCCGTGCAATAGTTTATAAGAGAAAGAGTAAAAACATCCACCCATGCATCCCCAAAAACTTTCGCGTATTCAAGTTTCAAGATTAGACAAACTAATATGCAGTCTATGGTAGCTCTAGCTACTCGTATAAGTTATGAGTACGACTCTAATTATACTGGTATTGTCTAGCCTTCCAGTCAGCTCAAAGCTCAATTGAAGTCAGTTACATAATGGACTGCGACTCGTACGTCGTTCATCTTTAATTGAGGAACATATATAAATGCTAGTACTATTATGAGTACGATGCCGAGGCCAAACAACTATACGTCACAATTTTTTCAGCCCTTGGCATATATAATGTGGAATAAGTATAGTTATCTACGTAATTGATATGGAATTTAAAACATAGGTATCGGTAATTTTAATTATTTCCCTGCAAATGTTTCACAGAATAACAACATTTCCGAGTAATCACATTCAAATGCGCGGTTTGTGACGCTTTTCTATTACTGGAGCACTCATTAGTCGAACGATTTGCATAACCCCACAGTTAAATATAAATAAATAACCATAATTTGAACTTGACTATTAATACCTTCCTCTATGTCATCATTAAATAATCTGATATCTTGAGAAGCTAAAAATAAACAAACAGGAAAACAAAATTAATCACATTTATTTTATGAAATTTATTTTGCCCGTTCTCAAGGCCCGGTACCACAAAACTTTCCACTTTCTCGGCATTAAGAGATCACTGTAACCTTATAACAGATACATACGATTAATATTTATATTTGAAGTCGTCAGAAACTAGATTGTCAACATCGACATTTGACGTCATATAACACTTTTACGCCTATGTTACATATTGATTTAAATAACGATTTAGGAATTCCAGTGGAATGACGTTGTTAAACACATGACTTCCTGAAGTAAGCTAAGTCTGATGTAAAGCGACGCTTGAGAACACGATGGTTGATTCTAGACTACTGGTCTGGAAGTACTGCTCATCATGGACACAAGACCTGATTTTTGAATAGGGATGTTTCCTGGGTAGAAAAATAATAATTCTATTTAGTCCGTTAATGATATTATCAAATAATATTGGACCCGTATTTTTTTGCTTTATCAAAAAATAAAAATTTACAAAGATAAAGCGCATCGCAGTTTTCTTTTGTCACATTCATATTTCATGCTGTTTCAGTACCAACAATATCAATTAACGATGCAAATGTTATTAATTACAGGTGATACAGTAATCAGATTACAAATATGTGTGTTATGACGGTAGTCTGAAGAGTAAACATGGCGAGCACGTTGCGCTACACCAGCTACATTGATCCTGACATGATGTGGAAATGTTCAGCAGTGATATTCTGTAAACATGATCATAACATCACGGATGTATTCCCCTAAAGGTTAACCGGAGATGCACTTACAATAAACCCACATTTTATCAGTTATGTTGAAGTCCATTATAATCACCGTTCCGGGGCTGGGTGTCAGCTGGCTCGTGCACGACTTAAGCGAATACAGGATATTTATTTCAGATTCATACTTTTATGCATAAAAATTAACTGATTTTTGCATAAAACTTTTGAAAAGACTATCAAAGACGGGGAAGACCAAATGCCTCAGAAACGTTTAGTCCTTAAAGAAAGAGGTACCAGCGCTGAGTGCCGTATGCTACTTTTTACTACCGAAAATCTGCAAGGTTCATACTGGACAGGGGGCGAACCTATTGTCATTAACCAGGCACAAGTCCCAAGTCCAGGCTGCTACTGAACAATTTCAGAAGAAAAATCCTATACCACATCTTCCGACCCGGAAATCGTACCTAAGACCATGTGCTCACCAGTAGCGTTTGCGACTAGACCGACGATGGTAAAAACTTAGGGAAAGTGAGATGAAATTCCAACAGCCAGGCGAGCACGCCTGCTGTGACAGGCTTGAGTCATACATTTTTATCACAGTTTGGGAGCAAAAACCGTGATTGCGTGAATCAAACCTATCACAGAGGCCTTCTTGCTCGCCTGGCTGAAGGGCGATTACCGTATTTTTCAGGCACGCCCGCATTTGCATCTCAGTCAGAAGTCTCAGCACCTCATGCTCAACAGTAGCGTTTTCAGCCACTTGACCAATGGTGAAAACTTCCACCTGAAGGGCGATTTCCGTATTTTTCAGGAATCGCATCTCAGTACCTACGCATCTCGCAAACAATTCAAATGGCTTAAATAGTTCACAAGTTTTTGCCATTAGTTGCATTCTAGTACGAGAATTGACCTTCTGTTGTTAGGGATTAATAACTCACTTCAAAGTTTTACAGAATAGTACAGGTGGTTTACATAGCGCACGCTGAAATACCTCACTAGGAAATATTACGTGTCATAAAGCTGTAAAACGTAACATTCGCACGACGCAAGTCTAAAACCGATGATCTTTGGCAAAGACTTGCATAACAATACCAAGGTTGTGTAAAAAATACCTTCAAGAGGTTTTTTGTATTCATGAATGTGGGAATTGCATTTTTTACCCAATAGGTATTATTTATTTAGACTTGTTAGTTTAACTCGTGCTGGGAACCTGCACGAGATACCTAATTTAAAATAGACTGAACTCGAAAAATGCCAGATCTTAAAAGTTCAAGGTCACCTAGATTTTTGTTTTATTCAATTCTATCTCAAAAGCGTTAGTTTATGTATTATGTAAATTGCATCTTCTAAAAAATTTTTGATTTTATTGAGGCTTTGTTTTAATGTGGTTTATAAATTAGAAATTTCAAGTTGAGAACTTGTCAAAGTCTACTTGAGCCTTAAAATCTGTCACATATTGGCATTAAAGTCGGGTTTGCCACTTTCTTAACTCAAATCAGAAACCAGGCCTTAATATCTACTATCTAATCCAAAAACCGTTTCGACCATTCAATAAATGGACTATCTTCTACGTACATAAACACTTTCATATTACGTCCTTGATAATACCGAGAAAAATGACCAGCATCACATCATCCTCAAATATTTACAGACTATTTTAGTATGCTTAGTAACGATAAAAAATCTGAAGATAAACAGCCTTTTCCGTCTTCCTCAACTCATAATATTTAAAGATGATGCCAACGGGAAATGCGTCAAACCACTTCCTAGGACGTATTCGAATAAATATGCGCACTAGTTACGAAAATATAAAAATGAAAGTAGGTTATAAGTCTTCTCTGCGGACTCTTTTTAAATATAAATATACTAAAGTTCTTGCCAAACTTCTTGGCCGCCCTGAAGTTGGCTCCAATGACTGCGCAGTAGTAACCCCGAGTTTCCCAGCTCAAAATTATCGCAGCGTTAATGTGACGCTGCGATAATTTTGAGCTGAAATAAAAGAAAAAATAAAAGTCTCCGCTGAGAATGACCGCCGTGAGCAAAATTCGGTCTGGAGGACTATTAGGTACTAGTTACAGCAAAAAACCGCCCAAGTGCGAGCCGGACTCGCGCACCGAGGGTTCCAGTGTACAAACAGTTACATTCACCAAAATAATTAGGTAACTTTTCTGAAATACATAAACAATGAAAGCCGAACATTGCTCTAGCAAAATGATAAACAGGATTGAGGGACAAAATCAACTTTGCCGTTAGAAAAGATTCCCTTGCAAGTGTTAAATATGCGGCATAAATGTTGTTGTCTTTAGATGGTGTTGAATTAGGAATTTGATTTTTTCATGGGTTCAAGGGTTTGCAGACTTGAGTATATGCTATTTATTTCAATTTGATACACCCACGTGTTCTTGAGAAGCAGGTCTTGACAGACGGAATATTTTTACCTTAGTGAACCTAACTCATTAAGGTAAACTTTTTTTATTTTTAGGCTTTTATTATTTACTGGTGCTGTAAGACACTGCTTCTTACCAAATTTCATGATTCTGGGTCAACAGAAAGTACCCAAAAGGTTTTAACACCCTTGCGAGTATCGAATATGCGGCATAAACTGCCATATCTTTTGATTGCGTTAATTTTATAAGTTTTATTTTTCACAATTCCAAGGGATTCCAACTTGATACCACCAGGCGTTCCAGAGAAAAAGGGTCTTGATACACAGACAGATCACAGTGATCCCATATGGGTTCCTTTGTGCCTTTTGAGATACGGAACCCTAAAAAACACGTTCAATGGGCTGGTTCAAGACGGCGCGGCAGAAAAATTTATGGAAGGACTTGGGGAAGCCTTTGCCCAACGATGGGACAGCAACGGTTAAACAGGAATAGGTTAATTAGGAATACGGATGCGATGATTAGATTAAACTTCAAATCCATAATCAGTACATCGCCTCTGATCAAGAGTTAGAATAGCATTATAGTAAAATCCAGTTATTAGAATCTATCTGCCTAGGTACTAAATTATTATTCATCAAATTGAGATTATCTCCATTACTATTACATTATAATTCAGTGTTAATCACGACGTCTGAATATATTGCCATGTTCTAAGAACCAATGCTCCCTGATACTTGGATAAGATATTATTATGATGGTTTTATTAATATTTCTCATTCAGACATGCCACTATTTTATTGTCAACCTGCATTGGCAATAAATAATATGCAGTGTGTAATATCAATAAGGTGAAAAATCATGCAGGACAGTGCAGCAACAAACCAGTATAAGCTGGCCTCGTATTCTATTGGCAGTCCATATTATGATAGGCCAGCTCAAGGTTACCACAGACGTGCGGTCGAATGTACTAGTTATTCAGTTAGTAAATCGGAAACTTTCCATAGCCCATCAAGATTCATTGGCTTTAGTCAAATATATTCAATTATTCATGGGACACAAGCATTGACAAGACAATTTCAGTCTATACTCTGACTCCGTATAATCGACTTATAAGAGGATAAAATATTTATGTAAAAACTGTCAACGAAAAGAAAAATGTCACGCACTTAGGATTTATTACCGAAACAGCGCTAAGTGGCAGAATGTTTCACAATTGTACGATAAACACGTGAAATAAGAGGGTGTGGTGTCCACAGTGGAGCTAATATAGCAACCAATAAATCACAATTTAGGCGACACCGCCCCCAATCAGCTTCAATCTCGAACGCGGACTGCCTGCGCGGGCGCATTTTTACCCGATTCGCGATATTGACCTTTATTCTAATAAGCGAATTGAAACATACGTATCTATATACTTATAGTAACAATTCATGTATCTGCCTACTTTAAAAGAGTTTAAATTCAAGTCGCAATCACATCTCAGCGACAAACAATGTCAAAAACTAATCAAAATGAAAAGAGAGAGAAAGAAAATGGAGATGTTTTTGACAGTTGTTGAATGAATGAGTGTTCGGAGTTACGATCGTACGTGTCAAACCTTACTTTCAATCATAGATTTAGAATTTTTTTGCTACGCACTTTCAACGCAAAAGTTTGACAGGTTTGCAGGCTAAAGTAGAGTTTGACAAAAACTCAACTTCAAATTCAAAATTTAGTAATCGGCCATGATGTTGACATAAGAATGCGAACGTTCCTTAATAATCTGGGTATTGCCCGTTAGATACCAAAGTGTTTAAGTATAGATATTTTATTCAGAACGTATATTTCATGATTCCAGCTCTCCATAATTCAATGGACGTAGGTAACATATAAAAACTTATTAACCGAGAAAAAATCGTTTTTTTGTGGTTGTCGGCAAGGCGCTGTGGTTTCGTTACTAATTATAGTGGCAACCTAATGATGAGTGAGCTAAATTACACCAATTTTGTCAAGTTTTTCAGAGTTTTATTTCCTAGTTATCTCTACATTCCCCAAACATCTAGAAATACCTCTGAATGAAAGGGGTCAAGGTATTTAAAACATGCGAGGAAAAACATTTAAAAGGAAGGAGTCGCTCAAAGTTTCCTAAACCTGCGTAATTCTCTAATATCTCTCTCTCTCTCTGCGTAAATCCCTCGTAATGCGTAAGTCTTTGTTTTTTTCAGTTCAAGTAGAACTAGAGCCAAAAAAGGGATATAAAGTTCATACATTTAAGTTTTACAGTAAGTTATAAGAGCAATGTAAACTATTTACACAATATTAAGAATGTTTTTTCTGAAAAACGGAAAAAGACGCGCGGGCTCGTCGATGAGATCATTCAAGTTGGATATTGACGAAATGATTGACAACACTATTAGCATTTGTTTATAGTCACCAAATATGTAAAGAGTATTCAAAAGTATGACATCAAAATACTAGGAACTAAAAAGAGTACGCCAAAAAAGATACACTTGGAACAAAGTACATACAAATAGGCGATTGAAGTGATAATTAAAAAACCGGCGTGTCATGTAAGTACTTATAATAGAGGATCAAGTTTGCCAAATCATGCTAATGAATGATAAACATCTAGATTTTATTTTTTGCGCGAGGAACACGTTACTTGTCAGCCTTTCATCAAATCTGAAAATAAAACACATGTTTTTTTAAATTTTGATTGTTTTGACACTTTACATAATTTTAAAGGACGAAGACTAGTCTTCATTGCCTAAACATTTCTCTAATTATTACATTTGGGTAAGGACAGGTACTATGGGCGCCGTCAGGACTATTTTCAGGGTGATTTTTAAATAATTTGTTTCACGTAACACTCGTTTCAGTTTTTCCAGTTTCACATAACAGTCTGCAAATTAGTATACCGTAATAATTATCTTCATGAAAATTGCCATTTTGTTGTGTACCTACCAACTTAGATAATGGTCACATGACGTTGGCGATTTTAAATTAATAATTCAATTTAATGTGCGAATAAATACTAAAAACTTGAATTTGGTACAGTCAGCTCAGTCAAACCTAACCAAATTTTGTATGTAGGGACTTTATTTATCGAATTTAATTATCTCCAATGGTTTTTGGTGTTTTATATTTTTGTAAATATTAGCACATTCAATTACTATAAATAAATAAAAAATGATTTCGTCACGACAACAGAGTAGACGAAAACATTTTCATTAAACCTATTATTCAGATCGTTGCAATTATTATATATTATTAGATAGGTAACTAGACGTAAATAATTACATACGTAAAAAAATATAATGACTACCTCAGGTAAATTCTAATATGAAATAAGAGTCGATTTTCAGAGATATTTTGTAATTTTTAGATTTTAAGTACTTAAATTCTTCTTGTTTTGATGTTTTAGTAAAAAAGAAACATTATATAGTTACAAGGGGGAACTAAAATTATAAAAAAGTTGATTATTAGTCATAATATTTTATTATCTAGCAAGACTAAAAAAATATTTTTTTTCAATTAAGTAATAGACTTATAATTTCATACAAATCTTTTTTACTGACTGTACCTTATATCTTTGAAATTGTTTTGGTTTTAGTTTAAACAATGGTATCTCTTGGGAATAGAAAATAAATATGAATTGAAACAAATACGAGTGGCATTAGTTGTTGGTATTAGAATAAATCATTTTTTTTTAATAAAAAGTTGTGGCTTTAATTACTATGTAAGTAACTTCGTAGGTACATACAAGACGAAATGATATAAAATAATGACTAAACCAGAAGACATAGATTTTGTAAATAAAAAAATGTAAGAGTAGGTAAGTTTAAATTCTCCCAAGACTTTTTCGCCTAGATATAGCAAAAACTACTAAACAATGAAACGGTTTCATAATGAAGATCTAAAAATAGTTAGTGTAGCGTTGGCTAAAAACAGACTGCATAATTAATAAAAAAGAAAATCGCTTCAGCACGTTTATTTATAAGCCACGTTTACACTGAGGCGCAAGCGGCGATAGCGATACTTTTATTATTCGCATTGCACAAGTAACAGGTATCATGACTGGTTATCTGACTCCTATGTCACAGGATTATACACCTAGTTTAGGAGTCAAAGTATCTAAACAGTACTATTGTTTTAATAAGCCTTTTATAATTTTGGTTGAAGAATGTTTGCAAGATAGACTTTGGTTTTTTTTTTTACCAGAAACCTTTTTTTTTAGACTTTCTGTTGATAATAATAGTCTTCCAGACAGATTTTCGACCCCGGCGGCAAATCTTCTCAGCGGAGACCAGCCGTCGGCGCAGAAAATATTATAGTGCAAAAGGGTGTGCGCAAACACAGGTGCACTCTCTGTCCTCTCACTAATAGTCCGAAGGGATGGCAATCCGACAACAACGTCAATTTGTATTGAAACTGAATAAGCGCCGTCTGGTGACGGTAAGGAGAAACCTCTTTTTTATCCGAATCCGAAGGCTCCAAACGGAGCCCTATTGTTGTCACTCACATGTCCGTCTGTCTGTTTGTCGTCTGTCACACAGGTTATACAGCCAAACGGTAAGATCTACAGTCTTCAAATTTTCACAGTGTAAGCATCTTGTCGACCCGCAGCTTTATTGCGTAATAAATTCGGCAAGACAAAGGCCAAAGAATATGAAAAATCAACCAATCACATAGACGTCGTCGCGTCTTTCATTTCGCATGTTATTTGTCGCTTTTTCATACTCTTTGTCCTTTGCCTTTCCGAATTCATTACACAATAAGGCTGCCGATGTCATACAAACTGTCAAAAAATACTTTTAAGGGTGTGGTTCAATGTTTATATGTTCATTCCCATACAGCAAAAGAGAAGCGCGAACAAAAAAAAAATATTACCCCACCGATCGGAGTATCGTTGTTTAGAGCTCGTTGAGTAGATAAAGACTGTACTTTATGTTTTAAAAAATATTGGAAAACAAAGAAATGAGAAGCCACCAAAGTCAGCTTGTTTTACAAAATTTTGTTCCGAAGAATTTTTTAACTTCCCATTGACCTAGGAACTTGAAATTTGTTGATAATGTTTATTATTACGTATATTTTACTAACAAAATATACTAATCGATAAATCAGATTTTTCTTTGAAATTTCTTCATTTTTTTATTACAACCAAATTGTTTTCGCGGTTTGGTATGGAATCCTAAGTATACAAGTTCGACACGAACTTGGACGGTTTTTTTGTGTAGAAACTGACATTAGAGATCGTTCACGTTAACGCGAGCACTAGTAAAAACTCGGAATACCCCTAAGCGCTCAGGCGTATGACCAACGGATTAACGTGCTCTCTGAGGCACGAGGTTGTCACACCACACCACACACCGTGGCACTCAAAAACTAATGAAACTTTTAGCCTGACCTGAGAATCGAACCCAGGACACTCCATGCTAACAGTCGGTAGCTGCTGCTGCTAGCTGGTGGTAAATGTGGTTGAGTGCGGACGGAGCTCAATCTACACAAATAAATGAAATTGAAGAACCTGTATGTTATATTAAAATAACAACGTTTTGTTGAATGCATGAGAAAGTATATACGGTACTAATAACAAAAACGCAATATTTAACATTTTAGTCCGTCTATCTGTCTATCTATTTGTTTGTTCCGGGTAATCTCCGAAACGGCCGGACCGATTTTGACGGGACTTTCACTGGTAGATAGCTGATGTTATAAGGAGTAACATAATTATTTTGGAAAAAGAATTAGGGTTCCGCGTAAATAAAATCTTTAATTATTTTTTAGTTTTGCGGGCAGCAGTAGCAACCTAGTGCATAAAGATACCAGTTACGTCAATACACGCATGTTTAACTGCAAGTGTTGCTTACCTACTTAGCACGATGTTTACATGTTGCCAACTTGCTTTTAGCACGTGGAGCAGCTTTTACAATCTCATTGTCTAGGAACAATGATATAGTTTAAGTAAACATAGAGCTGTTTACATAATATTGTTATTTTTTAAAGGAATGTTTATGATGATATCACGATAATACAATATTACAGCGTTCAATAAAACTAAGGCTTAGGTTTTTGATCCGTAGTCCCTTGTGTTCCTTTTCGGAACTTTGATTCCCAAAACAATTTTTTTCTCAATAGAAATTGTGTTAGGTACTTAGCAGACACAATTGTTTGCTAATTAACACTCAAGGGGCTAATTAACTCAACTAATGGTTAAATATGATAACCAATGGTTGCAAATTTCGGTAGAATACCAATTTTTTCTTCAGTTGTTATGTTAGCCTCACAAATCGTAAAACAAGGTGAGAAAGAGAGTTAATTATTCGACCATTTGTTATACTAGCAATTGACGAATAAACACGTTTTACAGAAATTTGAAACCATTGGTTCAAAGTCAAAGTCATGTTCAAAATCAAATGTATTTATTTCGACTAGGCCATTAAGCGGCACTTTAGAACGTTAACAATTAAAATTTACAAGTAATAAAAATTGATTCTAGCGTGCATTCGGCATAGTACTCGTAGCTTGTTATGGAGAAGAACGCACAAGAAACTCCATACTTACTCTTTTTTAAAAAGCTTTTGCAATATTAAAGTACATACATTAATAAATATACATACGTGAGGACAACGCACTTAGCACTACTATACTACATATAAGTATTACTAGCACTAACAAGTAAATTCCTTCACTTGAAAAATAGGAACATGGTTCTCACATACTTACAAATATTGCAAACATAGGTAAATTACCTAATTCAACAACAACGGAACAGTGTGCGAGTCATATTTTTTTTTAAATAAAAGGTGTAGATAAGTATAAAATAAAGCGTTACTATAATTATGAATATAATACAAATCAACCAGTTTGACTTTGTCTACACTAAATATTGCTCTATGGAGCAGGACCAACTTAATTTTGCGGTTTGGTACGGAACCCTAAATGTGCATAGTCCGACACGCACTTGGCCGGTTTGTTCTTCACCTAACTATGACATTGAACTATATGAAGATCAGGATAGGCTGCTGATAAAATTCTAAAGGCGTCGCAAAGGCTTAACAGTAGGCTACGTGGTGCATGTCTCGTCGGACATACTCTTCTCTAGAATATTCTTTGGCTGAATCGCGTGTGCCAGATGTACTGCATTCGCGCGCTAAAGATGATTGCTCCCTTGAATCCCGTGCTCTTGTACACGTAGCTAGCTAAGCAATGAACTATGCTATGGGACATTTAAAAATTACATCCCTTTGGATGCGTAGGCGCACTCACACATAACATATAAATACAACCAAGGAGTTAAATAGACTTGCTTCATTGCAAGTCACTCATTAATTATCTACTGGAAAGTTTTACTAACCCATATTTCGGTCGACGGAGTAACCGACTTCTTACTTAAGGACGAGAATTGGACCAAATGAAATCATCTATCAGAAGTTTGCTCTTGCTGATTTACTTTGAAACAAAAAATACACGTGACCGGTATACATTGTAACAGAAGAGGAAGAGATCTCAATGTTTATACGGGTAATATTTACCTACAGACCACAGTTTTCTTATCAAGGTAACCAGCAGAACTAGGTTACTTTCGACTGTTATCAGTAAATTGCGAGTGGCGACTACAGTGACGTCATTTACTGCGTAACAGGAAATGATAAATGCTTTCCAAACAGATAATCCGCTGCTTTATCGCAGTTTACTTTGTTAGCAAGGCTCCTCTCCTAAACAAGATGAAATAGCAATCGAAGAAAAATTTGTGTGGTCTTCTACATTAATATTTTCTTTGGCTGAAGCGCTTTGTTTGTCTCGAGACACACGCACGCGGTGCGACACAGTTTAATTAAATCAATAATAACATATTTTCAGCACCACTTATGACGTATTTGTATGCCTAATATTTATCCTGGTTTAACCGAGGGAATAACTACATACAAGCTAATGTAATACTTATAGGAAAAACACAATACCTACCTACTGAACCGATTGCAAATAAAATTACAATATTTCATATAGGTTTTATGGTAAGGCTACATGAAGCGAATCTTCGAAGTAAGAAAAAAAAACTGACTTTAAAGATTGAATAGTGATAGCCAGGATTTTAGGAATAACCACACTTATACCTAAGCAAATATGAAAGAGGTTAAAGGGACCCAAGACTAACCTACCGATCTAATTTCCGACTCCTCTCCGGAGGCTAAAGCCTAAAGCTAAGAACATTAAATACCTATACTCCATTTGCCATAACATTAGACGTTTAAATTAGCCCATTTTACAGCCCGTTCAACCGATTTTGACTTCTATTGCGTTAGTGATACGACAAATAGTAGCTGTAGTAAACAGTTGGTTTTGGAAACAGGTTTATGCTTTTTATGTCATCCTTATTTTTACGGGATAGAACTCAAAATCGGTTGAACGGATTGTAAAAGGATTTGGAAACATATCTAATGTTATTTCAAATGGAGTTTAGGTACACCTATACTATAAAAATCTTAGTACTTCTAAAGTAAGTATAAAAATAATGTTGGTTTAGGATAATAGGCAGTAATAAGTAATATAACGTTCAATTTTTTAATTAAATTAACGATGAACGTTATATTAAATGGAAGTAATGTGAAGTATATTTGGGCCCAGTAAAAAATATGTCATTTAATTTTGAGCGTAATTAAAATAACTAGGTACTTAAGCCAGTAATGACATAAGTGTGATTACTAGCTTTTGCCAGCGGCAGACTTTTCTTATCCCAAATGAACATTATACCTGGATGAAATTATACATTAACCTGATGCCTATGTGCTATTCCAGACTGTAATCTATCCCTGAGCCAAATTTCATACAGATCCGTTCATTCGATCTGGCGTAAACAAACATATCTACATCTATCCATCCAAACTTTTGCATTTATAATATTAGTAAGATATTATACCAAATGAACGTCACCCAATATTCCTTTACATTCCAATAGAACCTTCCCATTAAAAGACTAATGCACATTTTGAGTGCTACCGCACTCAGTAACCTAACACACGCGTATTGCGTATGCTCAAACTTGTGGATGTATAGAAGGCGCCTCGATTTACACTTTCACACACCCACAAGCTCCTATGCACACAACTCGCACATGTGTGAGTGATGTGTACATATTACAGAACGTTTAAAACGTGTGGGTTTTACACGCGTGTGTTGGTCGGCCGATTCAGGTTCGGCAGCGGTAACGAACCTTTCTGAAAACATTGTCGTTTATAAAAATTACATGAAAACAATACGAAGACGTTAGCAAAAAAAAACTGTATCATTAGTCCATAATAATAAGAAATAATGAATATTTAACGTGTCCTCATTATTGTTTTGTCGATCTGAAATGAATAGCAGACAAAAAATTTCAAGGACACACGAGTCTGAATGTGTTAAGAAAATGTTTACAGCCCCTGTCGCGCACTTTTCTCCAGTACTTTTCCATCAGTACCTTGGCGCATACGCTGAGGTCGCTACACACGATGCGTTTTACTATGGATGGTTATGAGCAGTCTACTAGACAGTGTGTTGTAATTTTGTACGTAAGATCGATGACAAAGACGACCAATAAGAGTTTTCTTCAACACCATCTCCATATTATATTGTTCAAAACTCCTTTCACTGACGAAACAGGACGTGCTATTTTGCAATAAATAGAACTCTACTCGTTAACGTGTCGTTGCCGTTAGATTTGCGACGACCTTTGTTTAGAATCGACAAATATAGAGCTGCCCACTGGCACACATAGAAATTAATGTTACTCACAGAATACTATTGGCTTCTCACTTCTTCTCACACCGGACCTATCATCTACATTGTGTTCATTGACGGCATAGTCAACTGCATCAAACATAGCCAATGTTCCTTGTTTGTTTGACCTAAAAATCTATCGTCAAAAAAAAACTCAAGACATTGAGCTGCTCCAATCAGACTTATATTCGATTCAGAACTGGTGTCCGGTATAAGGAATGATTTTGAATGCCAGCAAATGTAACCTTCTTCTAACCCTCTCAATGGAACATGACTGCAGGATGTTAAAAATATGCGGGATCTAGGGGTAGTGCTTAGCAGCGATCTATCATTTGCCAATCATATTAATAAAATGTCTTTAAAAAGTTGGGTTTGTAATAGAGTTGGCAAGGAGTTTAAGTGAACCGTGGCTTTGAAAGTGTTATAATATAACGCCTTTGTGCGCAGTTTAGCAGAATATGCATAGCTCGTCTGAACGCTAAATAGAGCATCTATTTATAATAACTAAATAGACCGTTTTGAGCGGGTTCAAAAAATGTTTACCAGATGCTTTCAGCTTCAAGAACACAAATTAAAAAAAAACAATCCCTTACAGTGCCGATTACGCAAAACGACTAAGTTATTTCTAATATGTCTCATTGAAGCTAAGGCTAGAGCTCTTCGTCAAATTATCTGATATTACTTTATAAAACGGTAAACGGTATAACTTCAACGCCAGATCTATTTGGCAAAGTTAGCCTAGACGTGCCTTGTTCGTTACTCTCACATCAGGTCCAAGGCAAGCGCACCACTAGAGCATTTGTTACTGAGACATGTCGTACAAACCCGGGCTGCCATCTCCACTCAACAGAATGCTGACTTTATACAACACAGAGTCTGCTCTGTCAAAAACAGCATCGATGTCTTCTTTGATACTCTGCCAAAATTTAAAACTAAAATCTTAGATATTCATTTGTGATCAGCTGCCTACTCCTGCTACTAATATTCCATATTTCTTTTCATATGTTTTTTTCTTTTAATTTTTTTATAAGGTTAATAAGTTAAACTTAATTATTGTAAGGATTTGTGTCTTATTGACAATTCAAATTTGAATAATGACATTAATAATATTGTATTTTATATCATATTGTGAATTAATGGTAATGTTTTAATAATTTTACGTGATAGGTATATTACTTCATTTCTGTTGATAATTTAGTTTTGAGGTTAAATATTGTTGACTTCCAAATGAATCTATGGCATGTAATATATTCTTTTTTTAAACTTAATTCTGTTCTTTTAGCTTTTGATTTTACTTTTTTTTTACTTAATTTAATGTATGCGATTTACTATGTTAATGTACTAATTTTTTATATATTCTTTGTTGTACTAATGTGTAAATGAGTCGTCGGTGTGTCTTGTTAAATAATTAAATAGACTTATGACTTTTAGGCCATAGGATTATTGTCGCGCTGTAGCTATTGAATAATGCAAAGCAGTGTTTATTTTATTGATGCGTTAAATATAAATTCTGATCAAATAATGGGTTCCTTCATAATTTAACAATACTCTGTACTCGGAATAACTGAGTGAGTCAGTTCCGGGAACATCTTTTACCAGGTCATCAGGTCTCAGCGATATGTAATTTATTTACAAACTTTATCTCGATCGGATAACTGTTCATATGATTGTATGGATTGTATTAATACTTCCATATTTTATTTGAACCTTCATCAGACAGCAGTAATCTTTGTTGAATATCTCGGACGATTCACAAGACAGAGAATTAATTAATTCTTTCTTCATAAAGATGTTTTTGAATATATCGTTGATGAAATTTATATGTAAGTTGTATTGGATTATGGGGGTTCTTCACGAGAAAGTTAACTGAGTAAGTTACCGTTACTGACGGGACCAAACGGGCGCCAAAAGGATTAATAAAATGCATTTATGGTAATAGCATTCCGGTCGATGGCGCCACCTTGGGACAACTTCGGCCGAGTTCGTGCGTGATCGATGCGGCTCATTATTGCACTCGGATTTTCTGTTTATTGTACCTACTTACTTTTACCTTCATGTCTGCATAATTCTGGGAAAGGAATGCGAATACATAAATAATTAAATGTTATGTATAAAAAAGTGATTCATGTACGTCGGCGTCGTCGCCAGGCCTCTCACAATGCTGCGGATGGAAAGATTCCACGCTAATTGTTAAGTCGGGTATTGTACCTATTTACGGAGTAAAAAATTTAAAAGGTAATAGTCATGGTACGAAGGTAGTTTTGTCAGTTTTAGCGCGTCGCTGAGGAACGTGCGCCTCGTAATGACCGTTCGGTAATGGTTTTAGGATTAGTATCTACAGAGAACAAAATTTTTCAAAGACGGATCTCTTAATATTGTAATTCCTAAGTTCCTTTAACACCTAGTATGGTAAGGTAAGAGAGTGCTCGCACCCACAGACATAAATCTAACTAAATGACGCGATTGTATGTACTTCGCGTGCCAAAAACGAAGAAAATTACGATCAATAATCGTAATCTGAGCTTTTCATTTAGCATTATCGGCACCGGTAATCCACCGAAATCTAGAAAAATGCTTTTTATGCCATATTGAGCTGTAAATAATGTATAGAAAAAATTGGCCGAGACATGAAAAAGTGGCACGCTTGGTTTTCATGCAGATGGAGGGACTTGCTTTACCTATTTAGATTTATGTCTCTGCTCGCACCGCTAAATACAAGTTCTAGCTTAGCGGGTGGATGGCACATTCTTAAACGGGAATCAAACATCAATGAGGTAGTTTAATCCTTTTTATAATATACGTACTTCTACATAACGGTTTAGGTATTAAATATCAGTTAGTAAATTAATAAAGCTAATCGCTTACTGTACTTCAGCCTACTTCAACAATATTGGATCCGGCTTCAGCGAGAGCATGCAAGTGTATTTATTAACGAATCATATAATCCTACAGCGTTTATTGGATTTTGAATTTCTCTCTGTTTTAATTAAGTATGGCGACAACGATCTGAATCATTAGTTACGAATATGGTAATAAATACTTTGCGATTAAAAATAACCTATATTCGTGCGTCATATAGACGTAATATTTTGTTTCAAGAAATATTTCCCCAAAGTTTCCAGTTGGAATATTTCACGGAACTGAAATATTTGGTAAGTAAAGTTATTCAGGTTATTCAACGTGCTTTATGAATGAAAATACCAATCAAAAACTTGTCTTGAACATTTTGCAGATAATAATTGTCGTTGAAGGCTATGAATCCCAATCAGAATAAATCCGCTGAGTTTCTTTTACATTAGTATGAAACAAAAACCAACAAAATACACTTAACTATAGATCAGGTACAGTAGGCCGCACGCCAGTAGAAATAATTAAAACGATATATTAATAAAATAGTTATGATGAAATTGTTGTGTTTGGGGCTGGCGATTTCCAAGGTTTATTAACAGCATGCTTGCGTGCTACCAACTGTTAGAGACCTGACAACGTTAATTGGCTTCCCACGAGCATATTTACGAACAGTTTTATCATAATGAACTACTAAAACTGGGCCAGCCTGCCAGTGAAAATGAGAAACTTGTGATAATCTGATGAATATTTCCAAAAAGTACTGCGGCGCTGGTTAATCGAAATTTCAAGCAGGTCGAAGTGTACAGCTAGGATCGAATCAAACAAACGTGTATGTTTTTGCAAATAGCATGGAAGTATTTCCTTCGTACCACCGTGGTAACCAGGAATGAGAGGACAAGTCTAGAAACGTGTAGGATTCCTAACTACACCTTCGGACTAACCAGGACGGCCTGCGCTATAAATAGAGGTTTTATACAACTCGTGTGGGAATTAATTCTTAGGAGACTGCGCCACTGTACAAGGTACCTACCTACTATTATTACTTAATCTATGCACATAATATTAAGCCCCGACATATGTATACCGCAATACGGAATGCATCGTCTCATAAAGCTCAATTGTAACTGTTATTCACTTCACACTATTTAATGGCTCTATACCAAAACGTATTAATATGTAATATATATTACGTTTGCATTGTTTTGTGATAGTACCTACCTATCCAGTATTATCATGTACACCGCCACCTGCCATACAATAAGTCTACCTATCTAGGTTCATTATACAATAGGAATATAGGTAGATATTGTTATTGCATGGCAGGTACATGTCGGCAAATCCCGCCGAAAATCTTATCTTGTTATGTCTGAGCGAACACGATAAGCCAATAATGACTCACAGGTTTATATTTAAAGAATCCATTCAAACGTACCTAATGAAACAGGCTGTACTTTTAATGTTACGACTTTAGAGGAGTTCTTGCTTGAGTTAAAATAAAACATTGAGGCTGGTCAGTATCAACGTAAGATTGTGTAATATACGAAGGATAATGGATCAACAAATTGCTCTACGCGTCAATTGGTTTTATTTAATAACGCAATCTAGGATATCAATTAACAAGATTTTTATACCCGTTCCCGCAATCGCAACAGAGTCTATTTTATGTGCAATCGAGATGTGATTGGTCTAGGTGTCGTGGCGAGAAGGAATAATAAAGTGATTTATAATAATCCTTATGAACTACTTAACCAACCAGTATTCCGTGTACAGGGCAGGTCAAAATACTTTGTTTGATTTAAATGAAATATAAATTATAATAAGTTTTCCGTATTTATTTAAAACACAAAATATTTACATTCAGAAATTAGTTTGCAATAAAATTTCGGAAGTGCCCTGATCTAAGAACGACTTTGGAGAACCGTATAAGCATTAGGTACAGACAGAGCCCTATAACAAAAATATTTGCAAGCGAACAATTTGACAAAAGTTCAGTTTTTGTACAATTTTGTAAAATAATATCGCGACGTATTTTGAAGTATTTGAAATAGTTATTGCATAAAACCTCAACTTCAGGTATTTTTTATATTATGAAATAAAGAAGTACCTAATTACAAATAGGTACTAATTATTCGTATTTCGATTAAAAGTAATAATTGAAATACTGCCTATCTCTATCTATTTTGTCTTTTTGACAACAATTGTTATCGAAATTCGAAACAAGCTTTGTGATCCCTGCCGGGGGGTGTGTTCAGTTTGACCTCTGTAACCCTCTGCGCCCGTCAAGGTCGGCGGTCGGCGAGGCGCCCGCTCAATCACGCTCTCTAGTGACTCTAGTGAGCAAGATCAGCCACCGCCCCATTCACAACTACCGAATTATATATCATTCACTTGCATAATACTTGGCTCTATCTTCTAACACCGTCGACCAATAATTCACTCTGCTATTAACTGTTTCATATAGTGAAAAATATAAATAATATAAATATCAGCGGATTAATGTAACGAATACAATAAAAACACCCAAATTTTAAAATTGCCGGCTGTTTTAAAATATTATAAAACGTATATAGTTGTGAGCAAACTTTACGTGATCAACATATTATTGACTCTAGTGTGTATTTTTTTTTTTTTTTTTTTTTTTTTTATTGATTATAGGCTTGCGCTTGACCACTATCTCACCTGATGGTAAGCGATGATGTGGTCGACGATGAAGCACGCTTGCCTAGAAGAAACCTATTCACTCTTGACTTGAAGACTCCCAGGTTGTAGCTATCAGGAAATACAGACTCCGGCAGGGAATTCCACTCCTTTGCTGTACGCATAATGAAAGTATTCCCAAAACGTTTGGTGCGTATGGGTGGGATGTCCACCATAAATGTGTATATTAGAAATTGAAGCGTTTGATCTTAATTAGAAGTCTACCAGTCGAGCAGTTTATAGTCGGATACAAATTATTCAACAGATCAAGTAAAGGACTATCGACCGCCCCAGATACGTAGTATAATCTGCTAACACTGCAGTGAACTGCAGTCTCTATTGATTTTCTAGAAGCGTGGCCATTGCACTATACTGGAATAGTACACGAACACGAAACAGTAGTGAAGTTTCATTGACGGAACACTTTGATCAATGAAATACTATTGTGTGCGTGAACTTAGGAATGAAAGATTTGCTCCAGCCAGTTGTTTCTATTTTCTAAAAGTTCATGATTTTTATTATAATTATCTTGTTCCATAAAGGCTCTTGGCAAAACATTACCGTTGCTATGCGAATGTCGTAACTATACACCGGCTCTAGATGGAAATTTTTAATCGAAAGTATATCTGATTTGTTTTTGATAAGATAAAACACCCACTTGTATGCAAAGCGTGATGTATTTGTGCATAATGATTATAACATGAATTTATTGTTATCTTTTATCGTATCGTCTAGGAAAGGTACAATGATTTTCACAACGTCTTCTTACCAATAGCTATAGTGTATCGTAACCTGAGTTAGGTCTGTTGCAAAGGTGCGCTAATTAAACATGGGATGTTTTTTTGTGGGTGTCGAATTGCAGTGAATGTAGCAAGTATGCGCTCATCATACTGCGCTTTGCATGGAAAGATTCATGGGCCGCGGAACGTTCGAGAGCGCCGCGCGCTATCTACCCCGGGACCTGCCTCTCGGTGGAATATTCCACTGACACTTTTTGGCTGTGTGACGCGTGTGTGCCCCTGTGTACTGAAGGCTTACGTTACGGCTTACTTAAGTGCGTATGTGTGGTACGAATGACGATGCCTTCGAGACACGTCAAGCAATGTAGCTGGTTATGTGTACAACCGCTATTTTTGTTGGCTTCTAACTCAGCTTTTACCTGCGATGCCTCATTGAATCTCACTTGAATATATATTTTTTATTTAAAAAAAAACGTGGCTCCTCATTAAGTATTTCTTCCTGTGGGTGCGTTTACAGTCGATAGTTCTACTACTACGACAACCAAGTCGTCAAAAAAAAAAATGTCGTCAAATTATGTCTCAATGTGCAAAAGCTAAAATGTTGCCATTTAGCTCAGCAGGTATGGATTAGTTTCACTAATGCTATAGTAAAAACAACCATGATATGTTGACCACAAACATGACAACAAGATGATGCAACATTTCGATTGAACATTGATGCGGTCACGTCCACATTATAAAATTGGCGGATTAGTGATTCATTTATGTGTGACGTCAAAGCCTCCGGGATTGCGTGTGTGTGTGGGGGCGGGGCAGAGCTTTCGGGAAGCCCTCGTCGCCGCCGCGCGCCAGACAGTTTAGTTTAGTAAGCGCACGTGATGGCAAGCACGCGTCAGCACACGTTAACAATTACACACAGTTATTACAACTAAACTAAGATAAAACATGCCAGCCATAACCGTCAGGTTCCATCATAAACGCCCGATGACTGCAATAATCGCAACTGAAATAGACACAAACTCATATTTCCATTTCGAGTGCCCATGCCGATAACCTACAATCGATTTCATGTTATTATTAGATACGGCTTTTAATGGCGTTTTTTGATACTCATCTAATCGAAACGTATATTTTGCGCAACATTTTGGCAGATGTTTATTTTAATTAATTAGTAGAATAGCTATCGGAAACACACCTTCCTATTCAATATCTCATCTGATAAAACGCAGGATTAGTTTATTTATTTATTTATACTTTATTGTACACCAAGATAAAAATAATTAAAAATAAATCTTAAAACAAAAACAAACATACAACAGGCGGCCTTATCTCGTTCCGCGATCTCTTCCAGGCAACCTAGAATGGCAAGAGACAGCACAATACGGGGTAGCATTTGGTGCAAATTTTTCAACAAATAATTAGTTTATTGAGAAAGTAGGTACTAATATACAGACAAAAAAAAACAGCTTCTACAAGATTATAATCACAGTGACAAGTATTGCTCCTTCACAAGTCGCCTAAAAACAGGCAGTGATGGCGCACGTTTTATAGTCAAAGGCAATGCATTCCATAAACGAATGTCCTGGACAGTAAAAGATTTGTATAGGAAGGTAGTGGACTGCATTGGCATTTTAAGTTTCATATTATGCGATGACCTAACAACTTTCAGGTGCGAGTCACACAGAAACTGAAACCGTTTCTTGAGGTAAAGATAAGGAAAAAAGAGAATATTATACAGGAGGGAAAGAATATAAGCATTCCGGTGATGGCGAATTGGCAAACACTTGAGTTTCACACCAAATTCAGAAACATGGTCATATTTGCGCAAACCAAATTCGAATCTTATACAACAACTTTGAAGCCGCTCAAGTTTATCAAGTTGCACTTCAGTGAGGTCAAGATAGCTGGCATCAGCATAATCAAGGATCAAGAAGAGATTGTGCAAGCGCAATCTTGGTTGCAGTCGGCAGAAAATTAAGCAGTCTTCTCAAAGATCCAGCAGATGCGAATAGCTTGCAGCTAACTTCCTGTAGCTGGGCAGTCCAAGAGAAGCTTTTGTCAAGGAATTTACCCAAGTTCTTAACTTTCTTGCTAAAAGGGATAACAAAGTTGTCAAAAGAAACTTGGGGTCGTCCAGTCGATCCTTGAGACCATTCTTGAACTGACCACCACCAAATCTTGCGTCTTTATGGGGTTCACCATAAGTCCGAACCTCTTGCTCCAGTCGCATATACGGGCCAGATCACTATTAATGGTCGAGATAGCCTCAGATATATTTCCAAGAGGAGCTCGTGAGTAAATTTGCAGATCATCTGCAAAAAGGTGGTAGGAAGAAATTAATTCGTTGGAGATTGATTAATAAAAACAGCGAAAAGTAAGGGAGATAGAACGCCACCCTGTGGTACCCCGGCACAAGTACTACACCAGGAAGACAAGGTCTCTCCGATGCAAATACGTTGTCGGCGGCCGAACAGGTAACTACGAAACCTATCATTTACTTTTGGAGATATGTTAAGAGGCCAAGGATGCCAAGCAAAACATCGAAATCCACAGTATTAAAAGCATTACTGAAATCCAATAGAGCCAAAACCGTAAGATTTCCCAGTTCCATGGCAGACCTTATATCGTCAGTAACATTCAGATTTTTTTAGACTTACATAGAGATTATTTTTGGAGAGGAAGGTGCTTATTTGGTTGTGGATTAAGCGTTCAAGGACTTTGGATAGGAATGGCAAGACAGATATTGGGCTATACTCGGCAATGGATGTGGGATTGGATTTTTAGGTAAAGGAATTATTTGAGCGTCTTTCCATGAGTTTGGAAAGACACTGCTAGACGCGGAAAAATTGAGGATATGGCAAAGGACGGGCAGGATAATGTCCAGCAGTGGGAGTAGCATTTTGCGGCTGATACAGTCGCTTCCTACTGCGTTTGACGAAATCAATAGTATGCTCTACTTAACATCACATGTAGTAAAACAAATGGAGAATAACTTGGAGTCGGAAGAGATGAAAGATGATTCATTTTATTTAATTTAGTTGTCCTATCAAAATTGGACGAAGCAGTAAAATGATTACTCATTGCATCAATATTAACATCTTTAGGAATAGCCTCCTCCCGGGTTTTACCGACCCCCGATGACCTTAGAAATTTCCAAACATTGGATGCGTCCCCGTTTTGGACAGAATCCTGAATATGTTGGCGATTAGCATTCCTACACACCTTATTGCAGTGTTTACGGATTGAGACATATCTCTCCCTATTAGCGTCAGTAGGTTTGCGCTTAAATTTCAACTTTGCCGTAACTTTTTTATTCATGACATTTTTAATTTCATCCGTAAGCCATGGTGCCGGCAAATGTCTCATTTTAACTGCTCGAACAGGAGCGTGATGGTCATTAAACTCAACAAGCCTAGTGGTGAACATAATAACTTGCTCATCGACTGAAGCAGAGGCAAATGGATAAGACCAAGATTTTGGCTTTAGCCTTAGTTGGACGAATTGTATATGAAAGAAAAATCAAATAATTATAAGAAAAGGCATCGGCTGAGCATTGGCCATGCTTAGCGACGCGATCAGGACAGGAAACAAAAATCAAGTCAAGAGGTGAACGAATAGAGTTTGGGAAATGGTGAGTAGCACTAAGCTGAAGAATGGAAAGATTACTAGAAGCTGAAACATTAGTTAGGGAAGAAGAACGATGGCCCTTCTTCAGGAGACAAGTATTAAAGTCACCCATGATTATGCTATGAATGTATGAAGGGATAAGAATTTCTAAGAGCTTCTCGAAAGATGAAAAGAAATTGACACGTAATGAGGGACAATAATAAACTCCAAGAAGTAATTTAGAATAATTTAGCTCGACCTCCAGAAAGCCGAGCACACCAGCACTCGATGGCGGTTGCTGCGCTGACACATTAACAACAGAGAAAGGAATATGAGCGCGGAAATAAATGGCAACATCACCACCACCACTAACAGTCCCGTCGTTTCTAATAAACACAAAGCCGGGCAGAGAGTTACTAGTAGAAGGGAGACATGGTTTAAGCTATGAGTCGGAAATAAGAATGGCATGTATGTTTTTACAGTAAAAATTTGCCAGCATATCGTGGAAATGAGCGTTGTTATGTATAACGTTAAAATTCTTAGGAACATCAGAAAACTGCGCTCTAAGACTGTCTACAAGAGAAGGAACACTCACAAAACTGTCATCATTACTTGTCAAAGAAAAAAAACTATTACAATCACTGCTTTCATTAGACATAAATATTAACTTATTATAATAATATAAATATTAAAACCCTATCTTAAAAATATAGCAAAACAACAAGTTCACCTGCCAGTTGCGTTATTAAATATAAGAATAAAATAAAAACATATTGAATCCGGGCAACAAAAACAGAAACTTCACGAAACACAAGAGAAAGAAAAAAATTAATAATGAAAAACACTTGTACAGGAGAATTTAAATAGAACATACAAAATAAGACTTGACAATCCACCGATACATAAAACAGAACGCACCGATAAATTCACATGACATTTCAATGACAGTGACACAAAGCAATTTTTCTAAATGATATGACAGTGATTAGGGCATGCAGAACCGCATCCGGTTCTAGGTTTTTGAGAACCGGGTCTGGTAAGCAGTTAAAACCGGGTCCGCCGGGTCCAGCTGATGTTTATTTAAGATTTTATAGGATTGGAATAAATCAAGAGAATTTTACAGAATAAGCAATTATCACTAGGAATATGAAATAAAAGAGTTTAAATTTGTCTAATAATTAGAACATAAATCATAAATATTTGCAAGTTTTGTAAAAAATCAGTCTTTAGTAACAATATTAGGTGTTTTTCTTTAAAATAATTTTCTTTTGGCTTACATCTCGAAATCAATAAGTATTAGCGAATCTTATGCCTAGGACATTTTTGTGCATAATTAAAATAAGTAGTCAATTTGCTCTTGCATAAATTGTAGAAATACCAAATATTTATGAGAATTAAGCAAAAAACTGATTTTTAGGATTTTGACAGTTATTATTTATTTTTACTATCATGTGATTTTAATGGAATTTTCAGAAAACATATCTACTAGCACAATCAACATAATTCCGGTAAAATACTTCACTAGGAATAAAAATTTGCAGATTGCCAATTACAAATATTTTCAATTCTTAATTCTTTATTGTACACAAAAAAAAAGAAAATTACATATACAACTTGAGTGATCATAAAGTTGATGTACAAAGGCGAGCTTAACTCTAAGAAGAGTTTTCGACCAGCAAACCTTAGAGTGATAAAGACAGTTATTTTTCTATTATTATTTCACACATTTCATAATGTTCGAAACTGTTTCAGTGTTTCACAACTGTCGATGAAAAATACTGCAATGAGATATAAATCAGTACCCTTTCCTTTCTCTAAATCCGTGTTTTAAGTACCCAAAACAGATAATATTGCTGTCAAAACCTGAAAACATCCCACGAAACGTCATTTTGAATATTTAACGGCTCTCTTGTGCATAAAAACATAAATTGACTAGCCTAAATTACCATACGCACAGAATAAGTACAAAAAAATAACACAAAAAAATATTATTGTGGCTCATATCTCGAAAACTAATGACGTGACTCTAAAAATTATGACTAATGATGAAATCTTATGTAGGACTTTTTTTGTGCACATTTTAACAAAGAATAAACTCATGAACACAAAAAAATCTAATGTCTGGGGACTTTGCCAGCCCATTTTTTTTGCTCCTTTGCGATTTTTATGGACTTTCCTACCGTAATGAACGTAATTCCGGTCAAAGTTCTTAACTAGGATATTTTTCGCTGGTTTATGACGCGTATTGTGAATCGAAGAAATGATATGAACATTTTTCTATTATTATATGAACATATTACTTTTAAAGAACCGGGGAACCGGGTTTACACTTTCCGGAACCGGTTCTGCAAATACCTTGAAAGAACCTGGTACACCCGGTTCGTTCAGAACCGGGTAGAACCGGGCGCATGCGCTAACAGTGACTGACAGTGACAAGCAAGACGTATCACTGTCAAGACAACATGTAAATTGTAAACACTATGTTTGGAAGTTTATTATAAACTGTGAAGGTAAAAACAAAACATAATATTACCCGGACCCTCATGAAAACATCACAAGGGTGAAAATTACTTCTTCAAAGCTGTAGCACGTTTCAGTCTTGCGGTCTTCAAAGAAGCAACGGTCGGAATAGTTTCTGCCACGGCCACTTTAGGTCCACTCAGCTCGGGCTCAATGGGAATCGGCGCAATTTTGTCCAAATCAGCGAGTGATTCAATCCGGTGTCGCGTATCTTTTGGACCACGGAAATACACATATCCCGCCTTATTCCATCTATAAGCGACGCCAACTCTTTCCCTCGCTGCCAGGAAAACATCATGCCGCCCCTTTGTCAGGAACTCGGACTTAGTTATGCCTGAAGGTTAGTTTTGTAAAAACAAACACGTGAATGCGAGGAATTAGCTCCTATATACCACAGAAATTGGTTATGTCTTGCTCAGTCTAGGGGTCTTTAAGTCAAGAGTGAATAGGTTATTTCTAGGCAAGCGTGCTTCACTTTCGACCACATCATCGCTTACCATCAGGTGAGATAGTGCTCAAGCGTGAGACTACAGACAGTAAAAAAATATATCGATCTCTCATAGTGAATTTATTCAGCACAAGACCTGCCCCCGTACCATCACGTGCCAAAACTATCATGGTGCGACTGGAAAAAAGGGACAGATCTATACAAGTCATAAACATCTGTCTCTTAAGCACACTAAATAACCTTGCTCTAAGAGCTTATGATTACCTTATATTAGACTAGGTTACCCGCTTCTAACAATAAACAAGCACAGACATAAAAACATACTACTACCAAACAAAATATTTCCAAAGATCCAGTCGAATTTCAGCTATTTTAAAATGAAAACCTTGAAAAATTCTTCGTCAGTAGTACCTAGCTCAAAATGGAAGACGGAGGATGTCGCTCCTTGATGTCCTTCAGTTACAGAGAAAAGCCACCTCCATTCCTTTTTAGGGTTCCGTACCCGAAGGGTCCAAACAGAACCCTTTTTAACTTCCCATTGACCTATGAGTTCGAAATTTGGTGATAATGGTATATCAAATTTCTCTATCAAAAATTATTATTGTGTATATTTAAATAAATATATTTATATATTTAACTAACAAGTATCAATATATTGATAAATCAGATTTTTCTTTGGTACGGAACACGCTTGGCCGGTTTTTTCTTTGTCATCAATAATAAAAGTTCCTAATAGTAGAACTTCTTATCAATTTCGGTTAAAGTCCTCTCATATTATTTAAGGAAAGCATGATTCATTGAAGTCACACCTTCTTTTTGCATTTCCTTATTTTTATATTTGCGAGGTAAACTTATCAAGAACATGACAGTATGATAATTCTAATCTCAGAATTGTATCAAGTCATACTTTTATTACATTATTTTTGTTGCGTCGCTGGCTCCTTAATCGAAGTGGCCCGGGGGCCATTAGGTTCAATCAAGCAAGTCACAAAGCGGCTGCATAACAGTTGCGGAATGACGTGCGGGACCCGCCTACTATTGTCCGACATAATACAATATAGATGTACACACCGCAAAACCACACGGCGAACTGGCAACCATCTCTTGTTCCAATCATAATGTTATTAAATATTATTAACTGTATTTGCAATAGCAACTGCTACATATTGAGACAACGTCAAACTGAACTGAATGTTCATTATTGAATTGGCTGTCATCTTGGAAAGGCAGACAGAACTATTTATCGGTAATATATCATGAAAAGCCTCAATTACGCCACATTTACATAATCTGGCGAATTAACTTTCCACCACATATGTATGTATGTCAAGAAGTTTGAATAAAGAACAACAGATTTATCTCAAAACGTGTTTTAGAGTGTCGAAGTCATACGCTGTGTGTGTCACGTAGAGCAGTAGAGCGAGCTCTCAGGACACACCCCCAGACGAGACGTAGCGGCCTAAGTAAAGGTAAGCAAGGTCGTTGATTACGGGACCGCCGCGCCCGCGCCGCCGCCGCGCCGGTAGCGGCCACTGCCCAGACCTGTTACAGCTTGGCAACACTCTCGTACTTAAATTTTGCTTTATACCAACAAGGATGTTAGAAAATAACCGTCTCTAGCTACTTTTGATAGAGTTGGAGCACTTAGGCTGGTATTTGAAGGACAGGTCTTAAAACTGGCGTCGATTTTTTGGCATGGAATGTATTTACAATATTTAATTCTAGTAGGAGGTATTTTGTCCATGACCTATTAATATCAAAACGGTTTAGAAGTAAGAAGTTAACTGCAAGTAGGCTATATAATCATTTTCGAGTTCCTTCAGTATTTCAAATGGTTAGTTTAGTGACTTTGCAGTTCATGATAATTAGTAGCGCTTTACAGCTGTTAAAGCGATTAATTGGATAAATAAGTACATAAACACCAGCAAATATGACGAATACGGATAACGTAAAACTGAAGCTTGGCAACTTCAGGACACAAATTTTGCACATTAGATACTTCCCTGCAACCAAGAACTTGACACTAATAAATCGTTCATTCATACACAAGTAATTTTACTTTTGATATGTAACATGATTGTTCTGAAGTTGAATTGTGTACCTGCGTAACCTGGCTATTCAAATTCTAACAAACTACAAATATTCAAAGTGATTCAGTTGCAAACATTCGATGAAGCAGGTTTCAGTGTGTGAGTACTGTGTATCGTGCACACTAGCGGAGTACCGACGGGCACGCACACACACACGCTCGCGTTGGAGTGGGGGGCAGAGAAGGCAGCCGGCGCCACCGCCGCCAACCTCCTATATAAAACACTGCGCTGCCATCTGCAAGTTTCAATAGATAACTCGATTGCTGAAGAATTCGGTACGCGTTGCCAACATTTTATGTTGCCCAATAGCAAAAATTGAATGTTGTGCATCCTGACGAATAATAGCGCGCGAATTATAATTTGTTGAATGAACTGAGTGAACTGTAAACAAAATAAATTTAAATAACACGCCGGCAGTAAAATTGTGTCAAATCGCATCTGTGTGCCATAGCGTTCGTGTGTACTGCAAGGCTAGCGAAGGCGACATCCTCTAGCCATTGCGGAGTGATGTGGACTATTTGCCGCCAACAATCCGAACCTGGCTTTTAAAGAACTAAATCAATACACTGTTCTACATAGTGCTATATTTCATAAACATTATCATTTTGCGGTTCCTTGACAAGTGTTCAAGAGAAGAGAAGCCAGCAAGATGAGCTTCAATAAGAATAACCCCAATGCGGTGGGGAAGATCATGGACTACCTCAAGCAGCTCTCCACCGAAATGGTAAGTTGATATACAAACGTTTTTTTTATATCGTTATAAATTCGACTTAGCCCACTAATGACGAAAATATTTTTAAAATATTAAAATGCATATCACTCAATTTCTTCTCTCTACTTACTTTTACTAGCTAAGCGTTTTATTAAAAAAAAATAGGTTTGTTATCATCCATATACATGTACCTAGCCCCGTTTATTATATGTATGCACGCATTAATTATTTTTATTTCGAACCGCATTATAAAACCGCAGTCAGCGAGAGTTCTTTAGAAAGCTCTGGAAAATGCACAGTGTCGCACGGTCGCCGGTTACCGGAGGGTCGATGCCGGCGCGTTGCCTGGCAACCCAGTACTGACATTAATTTCCATATGATCACCAAAGATCAAAATAAATCCCGAACATTAGTACAACCTCTAGTAATAACTAAACAAGAAGCACTCGAATGCACTCGATTTGCAAGCATGTCAAAAAGACACGCAGGTTCGCCACTAGCATTCACGACCGCGATTCAAGGCTAACTGCAACGGTGGATGGCGCTAATGGATTAACTATTTTATTTTTTCAAAAGATGTTATTGAATATTTAAAAAAAAATACGAACGACGTTTTAAAAATATATTTATAATTTGCAAGTACAACTTCGAAGTTAATTAACATGAATTAAGAAAAGTATGGCGTGCCTATGAAAGTCGTTTGATCATTAGCTGACATCTGTTTTACTATTAATGAAACTTGCAACGTGACACTAGCGCCATCTCATCAACTAGCATTCAATCCAAGTTGACTTTCTTCTTGTCCACCCAGTTACTAAAAACTTTTCCTGAATCGTAATAGATGGCGCTTTTTAATGTTATGCACTTACATAAAAAAGATATGGCGCCACATACAAATAAAGGTTATGGAATAATAAAATCGAATGTTTGAAATTTCGAAGTTTCAATCAAAATATGTCAAAACGGAAATACATATGATTAAAATCAGTCTCTTCTTGAAGGTCACAAGAGCGGAAAACTAAACAGTCGTAAAGGTTCGAGGAATGGGGCAGTCCCACTCCCACCCTAATCGCCTCCATCGACATTGAAGCAATGTCGAGGTCAGACTATTTGTTTGTATTTTTATTTTACCATGTAAACAAAAATAAATGCCTTGACATAACTGATGAAGGTAATGTTAGGTGTAATTTTTTTTTGTATCTGATCTTATTGGGTAAATATATACTTTGTATCTATATATAACTATAATATATATTTTATGGATCGACCTTCGAGACAACTATGATGATAAGATCTGAATAGAAACACGTGAGCGTCCCGATGAACCGTGACTTTAGTGTCAATCACGTCAATCTCGAGTGTTTGTAATTGAACCAATAGCCGACATTCATGATTAATTAAATACTAAGTAGCCATGCCGCCAAAAATCAGAAAAAAAACCTACCGTAACTAACAAACGGAGCGATATTCATGGTTCAAAACTAAAATTCGCACATTCCGGCTAAAATTGATTAATCATCAAGATTTAGCCGGTGTCGACCAATTCGTATTATACCTTGACATACTTAAACATAAACAAACTTCAAAACATGAAAGAAAAAAAAAAGCTATCAAAGAGATAATAATTTATTATTTTGTTGGTTCTTTGCCTTTTCTTAGAATTGACTGTCTGATGAATTGAATTTGTGATTGAATTGACGATGAAAAAAGGAAAAGGAAAATATAGAATTTGGTGTGCAATGGAACAACATCACAAAATAATAATTAAGTGGAAAAAAAGTTATGATACATTTAATAACAAGTCAGAGGTAAATAACTACCTAGTTCGAGTATCAAAATTGCTTCCAGACTTGTCCAGTACGTTTTATGTCAACATCCTACTGCCGTCAATGAACCATTGGCTACAGGTACATGCAAAAAAAGTGTTTATAGATTGATTTATAAACATCATTATAACTAATGGACAATCGGACGATAACGTCAAGAGAATTGAATGTGGACAGTAGTGTTGGCTGTGCTCGTTATGCGCAGGTTATCAGACCGGCTGGCTGAACTTTTGGTCAATTTATTCGCGAGTATTCTTTAAAAAACGGCCGAATTATGATAGAAGCGCAGAGGTCCTGTGTTCAGTGCTGTCCGAAACAGGATTCTGTGTATGGCCAGGGTCATGGCACCAACTACGCATATCACTTGCTTATCGAAACATGCAGTGGCCATATGATAGCTTGTGGTCAATAAGCAGTGTGACCTGACCTCCGACTCCCTGGGCTTACAATTCTTATCTTCGGGACTTGACTTACGCACATTAGATAGCGGATATAATAAATGGGGTATGTTTGCGGATGATTACTCCAGTAATGTCTAGAGAACTTGAGTGACCGGTCTATTTTAACAATAATTGGTGTGTTATTAATTTAAAACTAGCAATAATGATGTGTCCAGAAATTAAAAACCGTGTCTGCAATAAGTAATCTTTACAATTGCAGGGTGGAAGCGAGCAAGCTCGCCGAGGACAAGGCGACGAGGAGAGGTTGTACCGGACACGCGGACCTAAGTACTCTCGAGTACCTTCAAAGCCTTCGCTTTCTGCTTCTACGACCTGTACCTCTCTGGCAACGTCTTGTGGATCCCAGGGGACGCTGGTGCCGAACTACGCAACAATCCCCGAGATCGTTTCCACTGAGAGCAGTAGTGAAGACGAACAAGACTCTTTCGAAAACACCCGACGCCACTTCCAACAACTTCGGCAGATTAGTCTAGGAAACGAGTTCAAGTACAAGATGGAGATGGAGATTAAAAGTGCCAAGGAGGAGAATTTGCGAAATTCGATTCCCTTTGTCAAGCAACTGAGTACGGAGAGCAACAAAGTAAAAACTGACTATGCTATCAATGGGGACGCTCCGCCATATTCTCCGACAACTCAACAACGACTACAACGACCCTATCTGTGGACACAAGTAAGTTACATAACATACGGTTTTTTTTAATTTAAATTAATTTATTTCCCTTATGAACGCAGTACCAATTTTTATAAACACTCGCGCTCTTTTACGAGAGGACAATTAATAGAAAATTCATACCAGTAGTAAAATCGACGATTTCGATAAGACTTGAACCGAATAGTTCTTCTCTGAATTGTTTTTTTTTTATATTCTTCTCAGTAAACCCTTTCATTTGATACCCATATCATGGCAGTGCACAAAAAATTACTTGTCCGCCATCTTGGGCCGTACACCATATTGGATTTAGAATGACGTCACTTAACTAACCATGCATTGTGATCCAAACTAAACATGTTTGCAAAATTTCATCTAAACCGGTGGAGGATAACTGCTTTAAAATTCATTTGCAAGATTTGACCCGAACACACTTACATACGATAAGCTTGTAAAATGAGTAGGTACTTAAATTAGTCTTAATTCCGTTTCCTTCGAATGCGATAAATTTTCATACAATAGCTGTTTGAGAAACGAACACAACAAGACAGCTGTAAGGTCAAATATAAGACAAATTCCTTAATTCAGTTCATAACCACGTATAAGATGAAGTCGGTTAAAAAATTTAAGTTTATTTGTGTAATAAAACCATATGTACATTGTAGGTTATGTGCATTCAAGTACACAGGTCTGGTAAACTTAGAACCCAACGTATACTGAAAGTAAATAACTTTATAACATACACACAAGGGTGCAGGGGCGGCAAAGGGTACATAATAAAAGGCAACCACCCACGGAACTTCATAGCTTTCTGGATACAGTTCGCGAGACTACGCGTACCGAAAAAACATTTTTTTTGTGGATTTAATAAATTACTGTTATTTGTACTATAACAATTATATTATGCAAATAATATGTCACAAATAGGATCGCAGGTGCCAGACCAAAACGCCACGAATAAACTATTATATTGACCGGGTCTTTAATATCGTGTTTTTGTTTTGTTTCAGCTCTTGGCTGCATTCGCTGTGTCTATGGGTTCGTTAATTGTCGGCTTCTCTTCAGGCTACACTTCTCCAGCATTGATCAGCATGAACACTACCTTGCATATGACTAAAGAAGAGGTAAGGTACTTCAAATTGTAAATGTAACAAAGACAGTTGAGTTCAGATCAACAGTTTATCAACGGCACTTCGTTCGTTAACTTATAAGCCTAGGTTATCGATCTCGTTAAAATTGCGGCCTGTCGTCATTCTATAGAACGACTTGTTTGAGTGAATGGACTAGATTATTTTAACCAAACTATAAGTCCATTGTTGAATGAATAATACTGTTTTATGTTTGTTTGTTGTTTAAACTCAATCATATAATGTTCTTTTCTTTCTATTACAGGCAACATGGGTCGGCGGTCTTATGCCTCTGGCAGCTTTGGTTGGTGGCATCACAGGAGGGCCTCTAATAGGAGTCATTGGAAGACGATGGACCATCATGGGGATGGCGGTACCGTTCTTCCTCGGCTGGATTCTTATAGCAACTGCGTCAAATGTGTTAATGGTGTTTGCTGGACGAATTTTCTGTGGAGTATGCGTCGGAGTACTTTCACTAGCTTTCCCAGTTTACCTCGGTGAGACACTGCAGCCAGAAGTCCGAGGTGCTCTCGGATTACTACCTACTGCTTTTGGTAACACTGGAATTCTACTATCATTCTTAGTCGGAGGCTACCTGAACTGGTCACACCTAGCATACTTTGGAGCCGCACTACCCGTACCATTCTTCTTACTTATGCTGCTAACACCAGAAACTCCACGCTGGTTTGTCACCAAAGGACGTACCGATGATGCTCGAAAAGCCCTGCAGTGGCTTAGAGGCAAAAATATAAACGTTGATAAGGAAATGAAGGATCTCACACGAACACAGGCAGATGCTGATAGAGCAGGTGGAAACGCTTTCGGACAACTGTTTTCTCTTAAATACATGCCAGCTGTTCTTATATCTCTCGGACTGATGTTGTTCCAACAATTAAGTGGTATTAATGCAGTCATTTTCTATGCCGCGTCAATCTTTAAAATGTCTGGAAGTACTGTTGATGAAAATTTGTCAAGTGTTATAATAGGCATAGTTAATTTTGTATCGACATTCATAGCGACTGGTCTCATTGATCGCTTGGGACGTAAAATGCTGTTGTACATATCCTCAGTTTCTATGATAGTTACACTAGTGTCCCTGGGAGCTTATTTCTACGTTATGGAATCAGGAGTTGACGTCACCGCTTTTGGGTGGCTGCCCCTTGCCTGTCTTGTTATATATGTGCTAGGATTCTCAATTGGCTTCGGCCCCATTCCGTGGCTCATGTTAGGTGAAATCCTGCCGTCAAAGATCCGTGGTCCTGCCGCATCCCTGGCGACTGGATTTAACTGGACGTGCACGTTCATAGTGACTAAAACATTCCACAACATCATTGACGCAATTCATATGTACGGTACAGTGTGGTTGTTTGCTGTAATTTGTTTGATTGGACTATTTTTCGTCATATTCTTTGTGCCTGAAACTCGAGGCAAGAGTTTGGAGGAAATAGAAAGAAAACTAACTGGAGGCTCACGCAGAGTGCGCAACATTAGCAGCAGTAAGCAAACACCAAATACCTGTTAATCTCGGATTACATTCCAAAATATCAAGTTATGAACTGTGGTAGGAAGCAAATTTTAGAATATGTAATAAGGCAAAGCACTGAAACAGTGCGGGCTGAAGACTGATTGGGAATGTATCCATAAGATATGTTGTAATAGGTGTATATAGTAGTGAATTAGAATAGTCCTCGAAACGTCATGAAACAGTTCCTTTAGTTGTAAAATTGTTGATGCATTCCGCTCCGCGACGTGCTCGCTATTATTTTAGTTCCTCGATAACAATGAATTGGATCTGTTTTGGAAGACTCACTCATATTTATTAGTTATATCGTGTAATTTATTGTACATAAAAGAACAATGGCTTATCCTATAGAGCTATATTTATGTATAACTTTACAATCAATAAAATCTATTTAGAATTTTACGTAGTTTCAAACCACTCATAGGGAGCTTGCTTGTCGTTAATTTAATTAAGTAGATCTTTAACCTATATTTAATAATGGTCATGACAAATCTGTTTTAAGTACTGTAGTAACCAAATAATTAACTTAAGTTAATTGTAGAATATAATTTGACCTTCCGTTCACTATATCTTAAGATTCCGTATATTATGGAGTCAATATTTATTGTTGTTATTTTAATACAAAATAATTTATAATATACGTTTCTTTGGTTTTATTTATCTGTCTCTTTAACACTGTCGTATCGTATGGGTTGATGCTCTCAAGGCCGCTATGTGTGCTTAGCTGCAAGACGTAACAAATAACTAGGAACCTACATACTGCACCAGGCTGCACATTGCTCGTAGAACGTATGGCCGATGGGGCCGAAAAGTTCAGGAATGGCGACCGCGAACCGGCAGACGATACGTTGGAACCCACTAGGTGAACCGATGACCTGGTTAAGGTTGCGGGAAGGCGCTGGATGCGGGACGCGCGGGATCGGTCAATGTGGCGAAGCCTGGGGGAGGCCTATGTCCAGCAGTGGACATCTTTCGGATGAAATGATGATGACATACTGCTTTGTATACAGACTCATTATATTAATACTGATAACAGTATGTTATTGTGCTAGATGATAACATCTAGGAGGATCGTTATAATAAAGACCCTCAATATTGGAGTCATTGCAAAGTGAAGATTCTACGAATTCACGAGATGCCTGATTATGCATGCTGTTGACGAATGTCCAGTCCCATATGGGTAAAGGACGATGGCACATGTCCATACATTGTTTTAGCTGAGATTAAATTCCTACGTCATTAAATGAAATATATCTGGTTTAACTCAGGGTCATGTTTTGAATTAGTTTGTGCAAGAAATTATTGTTCAAGAATGCCGAGAATAATAGATATTCAGTCATGAAGTTTTGTGGGTTACATCTGGGTAACTTTCAAAATAGCTAACATTATTCAATTTCGTGGAAGTAAAAGGGCAATATCGCATAATTATTTACTTTATCTAGTTATTTTAGCATGAAATATTTTGGAAAGAGTATAATTATTTATAATAAGCGACTTTGATGTGTACCAAAAGGTCGTCGTCAACAACCATGCCATATTTTTTTTTGACTTGGATACTAGTCTTTTTGCCTATCATTAATTGAAAGTAAGTAATTCATTTATTTCTACTACACTACAGTATTCTTATCTACCAACAATGAACACCTACACCTAGACATAAATTGTATTGTTAATTGATTTATTCCATTTCATTATAATAACAAACACAATAGTGATATACTTATTAATACAGCCAATACTTGTCACTTGACAGAATAAGTGTAAAAAGGCAACACTGAGCTAGTATAAGTTAACGAAATAATGAAATAACTTTCTTTTATATTGATTTGTTTTATCCGTGATGAAACAGTTAATGTTAAAAAACGTAGAAAAGTAATGAAACATCTTTCGTATTAAAACTACTTTCAGCAATCAAATTTAAGTCAGGTAAGATTTCGCCATTGTTCTTTCCAAATGAAACAAATTTAAGTCACTGTTAATTCTGACTAACGCTTATGCTGTTTTCTGTCGTAAGAGCAAAGATTTTTAAGAGCATAAAATATGAGGGTGACATGTTCACTATGTCATCAAACCCTCGTTAGTAAATAAAGATAAAAAAGAGAGCTTAAAACTAAAATAACCTAAGACGTGTCATCCACCAACCCGCACTGGGCCCGCGTGGTGGATAACGGCCCATTCCCTCTCACAGGGATGAGGCCTGCACGCACACCGCACCAAATGGGAGTCTAAGTGCGGAAAAGGAGTCCATCTATCCTATCCATACAAACTGACAGACCTACATATCCTACACCTGACCTACAGTTTGGAAGAAGTAATATCTTTTTTGTATGTGTGCTATCTTTTGAGAACATACATTTTTATTTTTTTTCATCTCCGGCTTATTTTCGGGATAAAAACTATCCTACGTCCTTCCCCGGGTCTTAAACTATTAGCCTGCAGTAATTCTTTCCTTATCAAGAATCGTGAATAAAAATCAAGTTTCATCAAAAACAAACTTTTTTTGAACTCGTTTCAGAGTTTAAGCGGTTGAAAACATAACAGATAGAGTTACATTCTTATTTATAATATTCGTAGGGATTTACTTCCTTCTAATTACTATTCAGCTTGTATCTCGTATCTATTTAAAGATATTTGTATGTCTGTTTTAAGACTATTTTACGCATAGACAAGTGATTTAAGCCTTGTGTGGTAACAAAGGGCCTTCGAATCTGAAATATGAACAAAGACAAGAATGATCGTCTGTGAAAAATAATGAAAAGCCATATATTGAAATAAAGATGGAGGCTTAGAATTATAATTTTGTTTTTGTTATGTTAACGTTTACTAATTAATACATAATATGTTGTTTATTCTCCTGCCCTTGGAACAGATTTCGTAATGGCAAATTTTCCATTTATCAAAGTAGGTATTGCCACAATTTAAAATATATTGCTATTGTTGGGCTTGGAAGCATCAGCAGCTGTGATGTCAGCAGTGTTACTAGGGCTCAGCTATTTATGCGAAATACATAAATATCTGAAGATACACACACTAGGCAGTGGTGTTTTGAGGTACTGTTTTTTGACAATTTTGACTAAACGTTCTATGTAAATGAAATTGTATGTATATGAAAGAATGACTTTTGATTTGGATACATATCACCCTAATGTGAATAATTGCTCACACAATAGTGCAGCGAGCAATATATTGCCAACCAAAATAGATAGGCGTTTACACACACCAATGTTTGCCAAAGTTTTCTAGGTTCATTGCTTATTATTATATACTTTATTGTACGCCACAAAAAAAAACATACAGGACAAACGTTCACAATAATATAACAAGTTTACACTGGGCGTTCTTATCGCACTAGGCAATCTCTTACAGACAAACTTTGGATGGACTGAGCAATAGGAGAAGAATTGAGGGCTGTCAGTGTACAAATTAACATAAATAATACACTACTTAGACATAATAACATAAAATACAAACATACAATATATAAAATATACTAATATATATATCAAATATAACAGAGACAGGAGAAGAATAAAAATTATTGTGAAAGGTAATGTTCCTTCACCATTTTATTGAACGTTGGCAGTGTTTGAGCACGTCTTACTTCAATAGGTAATACATTCCACAACCGAGCTGCTTAAATTGGAAAGATTTGTCAAAGAAGGAAGTGGGGTTATTCACGTCAACTCGCGGGCGCGGTGTCGAAATTTCCAAACACATAGCATAATTTATGCAAGTGTTCACGTACAAAACGCAGGTGCGGTGAAACTAGCCTGTGCAGCGAGCAAACTAGCGACGCGCTCGCGGCATCATCAAACATTTGATGTTGTCACAGATAATATAATATGTACTACCACACAGATGCCTCATCCCATACAGAGAAACCGTGCCGACGTAATTGGCGTTTTTCCTCTGATTAAACTGATATTTTTTGGACATCTAACGCGTTCGGTTCCGTTCCTCGGCGATAGATAGACGGGGTTAGCAGCGACTTGCAAGTAAAAGGGTTTACTCGGTTTGTGAATATTTTTTGCTTTAAATACAGTGACGATTTGTTTTATAGTATTTTTTGCATTTTTTTACAGTTCCATTGAACCAAAATGTGTTCCAATACAAATTCAAACAATCGAGTGGAATGCCGCAGAAAATTAAAACCGCGTCATCTATTGGCAACAATTTTAAATGATCCGTTGAAATTATCTCTGAAACATGAATAAAGGGCCGAATATTCCATAATTTTGTGCTTAGGAGAGTTGATTAAACAAGAACATACAATTCCCGAAAATGTTAATTTTACACACAATTCAATAACATATCAGTGGATATCGCGTCATCTAGTGATATTTATTTGAACCAAATGTTTATTCTTCGCGCTGAGATCCCGTGATATTGTTTATGTTTGTTCACATCGAACTAGCAGCGGAGGGCGCGTATGTTTTCATCATGTCGTTCAATGCAGAAGAGTTAATCAATGCTGTTCAGGTAAGAACTCCAATTTGGCAAGGCAAAGCACAGTAATTATATGAACAGAAATGTTCTTAATACGCTAAGGAAGAAAAAAAAATGTTGTCCATGTTTACAACCTCTGACAACAATTCAGACTCGCGCAAATGTCTGGCGGCCAATGTGAACAGACCAGCGCGCCCTCTGCATCCCGTATGTATAGTTCTCGTCAAAATTCATGGCCGCCCTGAAGTTCGCTACAATGGATGCGCAGTAGTAAATTTCATACAAACCCAGCACCGTTTCGTGCGTCGCGCATCCAGAATGCCGACTTCAGGGCGGCACAGAAGTTTGGCGAGAATGAAAAATCATTCATGTATGGTGTCGCTAATCACACGCTACGTCTACTAGGCATTTGGTATGAGACGTCGCTATGTAAATTATTAATAACCTACGTAATAAATCGTCGTAATATACTACATATTTCATTTCTAGAAATTCAGGTGCAGAAACGACCCAGATTACATAATTATAATTAGGAATATAAATACCCGGCGCCTACGCCTTTGCTACGCGTCGTCTACGGGTGTGCTACGCGACACCTTAGTCATTGCTACGCGTCGCCTATGGCTTTACGCTAGCTGCTACACGCTTCGTCGAATTTGCTTCGTGGCATCGCCTACGGCGTTGCTACGCGTCGCCTACGAGTCTGCTACAAAACGGTACAACCATTGCTACGCGTCACCACCATTGCTACGCGTTGCCTACACGTTTGCTACGGATGCTACGCGTCTTTCACACCTTGAATACGCGTGAGTGTAATAAGAAGGCGATAGTTTTATTCTACATTAACAAGCAACTTGTAGCGGTTAAAATATTATTAGTAGGTACTTGAAATTCTGCCAAGATATCACTTATTAAGTCAAATAATATTTAAACCAAAAATTAATGATAAGAATAATTATGATTATATATGACTTTAGCCCGCATTTAATTTTCCGATTTTTTAGATCCGTGAAAATGACAGTAAGAGGTTAAAATTAAACCTAACTGTTCTATAAAATCGAACTGAAAGAGTTATTTATTTATTTAACTTACACACACTATTTTACAGGTTGGGCGAGAGGGCATGGGAAGCTGCCTCTTCCTTCTGCAAAGCAGTAATACTCGCAAAGGGGGAGGTGAAACGCGTGAGGGAGACGCAAAGGAAACGCCGTCACGCCCCTAGCCACCACAGGAGACTTACACAGAGAATTCCCGACCACCGTAGGCGCGGGCTTGCGGATGGCAAATTATGGGTAGCTCGCCGTCCGATAAGGACCAGGCCCGAGTTTACGGCTCGTAGTGTTCCACGCGCGCCTCAAAGAGATGTCAGCAAAAATTTATGGGGTCCGCTAGGGCCGATGCCTGTCTGGACCGGGGCCCCGGCACAAGCAACTGAAGGAACACGGGTGGGTTTTAGTCAGTAAAAGTCTGACACGCCCTCCCGTTTCACCCAAAGCGGGAGAAATCATTGGATGATTTCCAACCCAAAAAAAAAATCTTACAGGATGAACAAATATAATAGAGTGGTTAAAATCTTAATCTAAAATCAGACTTTACATAAATGTATGATAATTATATCAACCTAAATTTCTAACACCATTAAAATCTTTTATACTAATATAAAATAAAACTATGAAAAAAAGATATAAACTATTTGTTCATTCAAATCTAGAAAAGAATGTGAAAACCATTAATAATTTTCTTGTTTACAGTTGGTTGTACTGCCCTTTTATAGGTTTCCATCCAGATGTCGACATGTCAACATGTGCAACACATGCTACACGATTAGATCAATAAAAATTGTTTATCACACGGTAAACAAATAAAAATACATTCATAGGAATTTATATATAAACTTCAATAATGAAAGTTCTAATTGAAATTATTATGATTGTAATTTTACGGTGATTTATTTAAAATTGAGCCGTATAAATCTAGTCTTAATAGCTGCATGTTAGTAACCATTTACCACAGTTTTAACATTTTATCGTTAATTATACCATCTTTTAACATTTCAAATTTTTTATCTACACTCCCAACGCAATGTTCCAAATATGAATAGAAAAATTATTGTATAGGCACATACTTTATATTCGTGGACAGGTAAAATTAAAAAAAAAGCCATTACAATGCATCGATTTCCTTCGATTTCAAATAACTGCATCATAAAATAACTTTTTAATTTTTATAGCACACTTTTATTTTGTAATTTACTGGCGCGTATGGGCTCATTGACTTTATGTAGAAAAGTAGTGTCATTGTCTATGGATGCGCGCGTTGCGCAGTCATGCGCAATGAGAATCTAAATTGCACGCCATACCACATATTTTTTCTGTTTCCACTTTTGTTTTATTTCAACTGTATGAGTGAAGATAAAGTAGTGTATGCAACGACATATAATTAGGTATTAAAACACTCGCGTGATATTATTATCACATTCGGCTTCGCCTCATGTGATAAACCCACGCTCGTGTTTTGATAACCCCTATTATACGACCATTGCATAAACTACTATTTTATACAATTAAATAATCATTAAGATTTGACAAATTTTAGATTTTATTGGTAAATTTCAGGCTTTAACATAATTTATTTCGGGAATACTTTTACCAAGAACTGCATAAAAGGCAATACAATTGCTTAAGTCTTGTTTTATTCGAACAATTGGTGATGTGTATGCGTAATGTATGTTCATAGTACCAAGATGGTAAAAATAAAAAGCGGCCAAGTGCGAGTCGGACTCGTGCACGAAGGGTTCCGTACCATTATCGCAAAATACGGAAAAAAACACGTTTGTTTTATGGGAGCCCCACTTAAATATTAATTTTATTCTTTTTTAGTATTTGTTGTAATAGCGGCAACAGAAATACATCATACATCATCTGTGGAAATTTCAACTGTCTAGCTATCACGGTTCATGAGATACAGCCTGGTGACAGACAGATGGACAGTGGAGTCTTAGTAATAGGGTCGTTTTTACCCTTTTAGTACGGAACCCTAAAAAGGATCTCGTATGGTGGGACTTCGCCTGTCTGTCTGTGACAGCTCTTATTTTTGGAACTACTAATGCTATCGTCTAGATCTAGAGCAACGTGAACAATATAATAATGTTATTTTCTTTGAAATAGGAGCCGAAATGTTGAATTGCATTTAAAAGTGAGGTAGGTCAAGCGGGTCTATGAAATGGCTGTATTTGCCGCATAGTTTTAGACATCTTAAACAATTGACAATAAAAATACGAAGCCCTGTCGCCGAAGTTTGCAAGCGAAAATTATGAAATAAATGTACTCGTAGATGATGTAAGACGAAAGGTCTGTACGTGCAGAACCCTTGAGTTTCAGCGCTAAATTATGTCATTGTTAATGCAGGCAATTATTTGTTTCAGTATGCGCTTTGTCATTGTAACAATTATAATACTATGCATGCCAAGATATGAATGCGTTGAAAAATTTATGTTAATGGCTAATTAACATACAAAAAACCCATGAAGAATTAGCGGTCATGTGTACATGACCGCTAATTCTTCATGGGTTTTTTGAACTTCGAAATAATTGGGTTATTTTTAGAATTATAACCCATGTTATCCTAAAAATAATCCAATTTTTAGAATAACACGAATGATCGAAAACTGAAAGACGATATTATTTTAATACTTACGACAGTCGCCAAAGACATTGACGGAACAAAACGAACACTCGTTTCACACCCGCGCGACCCAAAATTCAATAGTTTTTATAATTCCTTATTATTCTATGACTTAAAAAAAAGCCTTATATTAAAATGAAGATCATTAAATTTCAGATCAAAACGGAACCCTTATAGGATCACTTTGTTGTCCATCTTTCTGTCTGTCAAGACCTTTTTTCTCAGGAATGCGTGGAGGTATCAAGATTAAATTTATATCAAATACTCAGGTCTACTGTCCCTTAAAGCTGTGAAAAAAACAAACTTCTAAGCCAACGCAATCAAAAGATACAGCCGTTTATGCCGCAAATTTTCGACACTCGCAAGGACATCAAAACCTACAGGGTACTTCCCGTGAACTCAGAATCTTGAAATTTGGTACGAAGCAACGTCTTATAGCACAGATAAAGGAAAAATTGCGAAATCCGTAAAGTTTTAGTTACATCATATAATAAAAATATTAATATAAATTTAACTTTAAACTTACTATCCCTTTCCTCATGAACGCGTAGAGGTATTAAATTGAAATTAATATCAAATACTCAGGTCTATAATACCTTTAAGCTGAGGTTTGTACGGAACACTCGGTGCGCGAGTCCGACTCGCACTTGTTTCTATTACAACGAACTTGATTTTGCGGTTTGGTACGGAATCCTAGATGTGCAAAGTCCGACAAGCCCTTAGCCGGTTTTATTAATATTATTTTGCCTTTCTTCGGTTTACTGATAGCGAAAGCGGTAGCAGCTGATAGGGTCATAGTTTCGGTGCACATATTAACTTTAGATGTGGCAGAAGCAACGAATGTTTGTTTCTACGATGGTACGAAGGTAAGAGATCATTTTCCAGCAACATTTAATAGAAAATATTGATATGCGAATTTCTCAAAGACATTGTTATTATGCATCAAAGGCCGGGTTTCTCACCGCTAAATTATCGCAGAATTAATGTGAGGAATTGTCAAACACGCGTTATCTACTGTGATTGGTTTAATGAATTTTCAACAGCCAATCACAGCAGGTAACCATTACATAATTGAGTGTTGAGAAGACCGGGTTAGTATGTAAGTCTTTTTCCGTTTTTTCTTTTTTTTTTATCCTGCCATGTTTTGTTCCTGCACCACCTTAAAGTCGACTGGCTTGCCTTGTTCAGGGTCTTTTTACTAGTATATAAAATTTTAATACATCCTGCAGATTTACTACCATCATCATCAGCCTTTTTAATGTTCCCACTGCTGGGACACAGGCCTCTTCTCTGTGAGAGGAAATGGGCCGTAACCCACCACGCGGGCCCAATGCGGGTTGGTGGATGTCACATGTATTCAAATTTTTGGTTCTAGGACATGCCGGTTTCCTCACGATGTTTTCCTTCAGATTTATTATAATTCAATGCAATTCTGCGGTCCATGGGGACATTTAATTACCTAAGGAAGACTGACGCAATATGCAACAGCATCCTATGAAGGTAATAGGGGCTACCGATAACATTTTATTGTTATAATTATACTACGAATATTGTTATTTATAGTTCACAATAGAAATATAATTTCTATTGTTTACTGCAGCTATAGTGCCACTAAATTGACGAACGAGGAAAAAGCACAATCTGTTACAGACAAATTTAGAAAAACATTAATAAAAATAAATCTGTGATGTGTTTGGTATGCAGTGACAGCACTAGAGCAGTTATTTTGATTGATGGTCAATAATAAATTTCTTTAGAGGAATGCACTTCCATTTTAACTGTAGTGCTATTCTGCAACAATCTCACCGTGATTACTTAGGGGAAGTGTGCTCGAAGTCTGCAGATAATCCCTAGCATTAATTGGAATTACAGCTCACAGCTTCAGGAGCAATGGTGGCCCAGTGGTAACGGCCGCGACTAACACGTTGTAGGTCGTGAGTTCGAACCCAAGCAGGCGCTTTACTTTGTGTAAATTATTACATCACCACTGCTCTCAAAACGGTGAAGGAAGACATCGTGAGGAAACCGGCATATCTTAGAACAGGAAATTCGAAGACATGTGACATCCACCAACATGCAATGGGCCCGCGTTGTGGATTAAAGCCCATTCTCTCTCACTGAGAGGAGGCCTGCACGTACAACGGACTAATAGCGAGTCTAAGTGCAGAAAAGAGATCCATCTATCCTACAGCTCACTGCAACTAAATTTTCACGGAGGATTTTACAGGATCAACCATTCCGGACCCAAGGCATCCCTGGAGGATACCTCTGATACCTCTGGGACAGAATACAGTTTTCGAAACTCCTGCAGACTTGTTTCTGGCAGAATAAAGAAAACAATACTTCATCCCCTCGTATGCTGGAAATTTCTGGGCTTTTTTGACAAGTGTATTATGTAATTCTACTATTTGCTTTTCATATAGTCTCTGGACTAGTTCGTCGGATGTAATGATGTCTTCTCGTAAATCGCATATGAAAAACGATAAATACATAACTACAATTTAGGACACATTAGCTTCACATCGTCACACACATTAGGTACATCGTTTTAATAGGTACCAACTACTACTACTACTAGTGTTTGTTACCCAACTACGGTGAAGCAAAAGGGAGGGTTATGTTTTTGACCGGTATGTGTGTTTGTATATATGTATATCTGTTGCCTCATAAATTCTAAACTACTTACCATAATTTGACAAATGATGTTCTGGTGTTTTGGAAGCGTCTTGTTTATCCGCTTGTTATAGATTATGTGACGTCACATTGAATTGAATATGGCGCCCTCTAGAGGGCACGCAGAAAAGAACAAATAAAAATTCGCCCCACCTCATTATGTGTGGTATCATTGAACAGGGATTTTCAAATAAAGGTAGGGTTTGGTACATAATATTTTTGTCAAGCGTACCCTTTGCGACTTTGTCGGGATATACCATCCCGACAAAGTCATGAAAACTATTTTTGTACTCGACTACGGCGTCGCAAATTCCACTCTAGTAACTTGTGTATTATCTACATACATGTAAAACAACAAACCCTTAACAGAAAACATGTGATGTGGCTCAGCAAAAACCCCAAAATAGTTTAAATAAAAATAAGTTCAAAAACTAAAACCTGACTACAGAGAAATCACCCTTTAAAAAGTATGAAACAAGAAAATATTCTCATCTGAAATTGTTATGTACAAAACTACAAACTATTCCGTAGAGGGTTACCGTGGTCGTATGCCACATTCTGCAAACTGGCATACGATCACGGTTATCCTCTACAGAATAGTTGGTACATAAAAATTTCAGATGAGAATATTTTATTGTTTCATACTTTTTAGAGCGTGATTTTTCAGGACTCGGGTTTTAGTTTTGGAACAGATTTTTTTATTAACAATTACCAAGCACTACACTAATTGACCTGCCACGGTTTCGAATTCAAGTTCCCCTGGCACCCCCAGGGATGTCCTCCAGCGGTGCCTTGGGTCCGGAATGAAATTTATTTATTTATTTAATACTTCATGCACACAAGTACAGAGGCGGACTTAATGCCTCAGGCATTTTCTACCAGTCGACCTTTGGGTGATGGAGAGATAAACAGTGGTAGGTGCAATAATGAAAGTTATGTGGATTCTTTAAAATATACATATCATAAACTATAAATACAATATAATCATACCATATATATTCAAAATAATAAACTAAATCCATAAATAAACTTAAACATTAGTAGTAATAGATAAATAATTGAAAAACATTAGCGCTATTACGATACTACTGCCAACTTCTTACGAATATGCTCGCGAACTTTAACTTTGAAGGTTAACCGGTTGGTTGCCATCCTGATTTCCTGGGGGAGCGGCTGATGGGCCTACATGGTAGTGACTACCACAGACATAAATCTAACTAGATAACGAAAGTCCCTCCATCTGTATGAAAACCAAGCGTGCAAGTTTTTCACAAACAATTTAAAAACAAATTTACTTACCAATGAAAGAAAACATTTCAAATGCCTCGGCCAACTTTTTCTATACTTTCTCTATAGCTCAATATAGCATAAAAAGGCATTTTTATAGATTTCGGTGGATTTCCCGTGCCGATAATGCTAAATGAAAAGCTCAGATTACGATCATTGATCGTAAATTTACTCCGTTTTTGGCACGCGAAGTACATACAATCGCGTCATCTAGTTAGATTTATATCTGTGGTGTTAACTACCTACTTCATATGCGCCGTACGATTAAACCTAAGAAAACACAACGTAGGCATTGTAAATGGCTATTACAATAAAACGTAGTAAATTAGTGCCTCGATGTATTTGGAAGTAGACAAAATAACTAGAAGCTATTGTCATCTATACGATACTTTTAGGATTGCTAATTTTTATCGAACAAAACAAATCTTGTACCTACTACCTATATGTCAGTTACATTTTAGTAAAGTTCTGCCACACACGACAATTTAAAATCATATATGAACATTGTATCTATTTGGGGTATTTCTGATCTACAAGTTTTTGAAATTCGAATTTTAAAACAGGTCCCATTACATTAAGCGTCAAACCAAAAAGAAAACACCACAAAAAAATTACAGTAACAATTATAGATGGCACATACTTATTTAACTTGAAGTTTTATACGTGTAACCTAATACTGTATATGCCTGGGATAGAATATTTACAATTTGGATACATTTCTGGGTTTGGAAGCAGCTATAGTAATAACAAAGGATGCGTTTTCAGGTAGGATGCAGTAAAGCTTACTACAGAGCGAGCCACCGTTGCTGCTATTACAATCAAACAAACATATCATACCAAAAGCATAATATCTATTTGCGACGTATTTTTTTTTCCCTATACTGATGTTCGAAGACTGTTTTGAATCATGCAGCCTCGAGCCAATCAATTTGTGCCCATATAAATCGTAGCGAGTGTAGCGAGACAAACTCATTTCTTCAGTAACTTAAGTCGAGAACACATTCAGTGCTGTGGTGTCAATTATTGCTAGAAGTGTAATAAAAAGTGTTTTTTTGTATGACCAGTCTAAAATACTACTTCAATCATGAAGATTTTAATGAGAGCAGATACTCATTACAGTATACAGTACACCAGTGACTATGAAAAACCGACATATACCTTTTCACAGGTAGGCAATGAAATTCACTGCTGAAATTCAAATTTAATCATTAAGTATTTAACATGTTTAAATAAAATACATTATTATTATTACTGACTACTTTGAAACACTTTTATTATGGTGCGATAGTTAATATACACGTGATGTACTTTCATTCCATTGAATGATATTTGATGAGAAATCAAAGTACTAGTTTATAAATTATACTAACTTCTGTCTGAGACTTCGTCTGGCTGTTTAGACTTATGGAAATAGTATAGCTATCAAACTGAAAGACTTTTTGTGTTCGGATCAGTAGCTCTAGAAATTACTTTCGACAAACCTTTAATATCTTACTAATATTGTGAGTGTATAAATTTGTTTGTATGTTTCTTACTATTTCACGCAAAACTACTGACCGGATCTGGATGATATTTGGCACAGAGATAGATTATAGTCTGGAATAGCATATAGATTTTTATCCCGTGTATATCTATTCCTAGGATAAAAAGTATCCAAAGAAATTATCCGAAGAGGACATTCCCTAGGTATAATTTTCGATATTCACGCGGGCGAAGCCGCTGGCAGAAGCTAGTCTACCTAGTCTTTGGATAAGTCATCGCCTGACAAAATGTATCCATTCCTCCTTTTTATGATTGCTGTTAATTCCGTGTACTAAAATGCGAGGCGACCAATTGTGCCTAGTTAATTAATCTGTTGCCACTCGCTTACTATTCAACTTACTTTTGGGCCCTTGTATTATAGCAAAACGTGTAATTAGGTATTTCAAAATATGTACGTACTAATAAAATCTTACAATTCAATTAAAAATTTAAATTGGCAATTAAAGTACTCACTTCAAGTAACATTTCTTCGCAATTTTTCGTTCAAGTCATGCGTTATGAACCGTTACGGCACATTACGTTATCGATTCGGTATAATTTTACTATAATAACAAATGTAATCAACATACACGACCTACCCATGACTAAAACTTGAGAACAAAGCACTTTTTAATATCATGCGCTTTAACAACCCTTTTAATGTATTAAATGAAATACGGATATGCTGAAAATTATGAAGGTTTGTGCAGGAATAAATGGATGTTATGTCATAGTTTAATTATACGCAGATGTCGACTAATCTTGTTCGTAAAAAGTTTCTATCCTGTAAGTTTGTATTCAACTATATCAATTAAAATTTACATAGTATATAATACTTAATTAACCATAACTACCTATATATACACTTAACTAAAATAAAATACGACGAACACGTATAAAAGGGCAGGGGTCATAGGGCGTCAAAAAATTCGTCCACATCGCTGTCAACGTGAAAAGTGCCCAGAACGCTGGCAGCATTGCCACGTTGGATGGCAATGCTGATTCTCTGGCCAAGGAAAAGCCAAGCCCTCTGGTCACATGAAGAGTCGACTAACCGCTTGCTTACATCTCGAAATACTCGAAGAGCACTCGGACCACATGGACCTAATGTTTCAACCCCAAACGGCTCAAATATATAACTTCCAATAAGGTTGTTGTATTTGCGCCGTTTGAGGTTTTCAAACGTAAACGGCGTAACGTTTCAATCCTGTAAACGCTATACAGAATTCAAAATATTTGAAGAGCAGCGAATCTATATTTGCAGACAGACGGTAGAGAAGTGCGGATAAGGTTTTCATAGGATTCAGCACAATAGGAAAGTATGACACAAAATGGTTTTCGGAAAAATTATGATTATGTTGAAGTGACCTAGCACCTGCATAGTAAAAATATTATGGAAAACTTTGCCACTCAAGGTGGCCGCGTAAAGTATTGGGTAGGATTGTAGAAGAACTGCGTAGTATTTCAGCGTGCTACCTGATACATATTCGAAGCTGAAAAGTGTTAATCAATTTTTGCTCACAAAATGGGTAGATTTGATTAGAGGTGCTAAGAAAAACTATGAGAAAGGGGTGTGTTCGGAGTGTGTGTCTATGAGTGTGTACCAATCATCATAAATTAATATAACATAAAGTCGCTTTTCATGTCTGTCTGTGCCACCGCGTTGTTCTTCTAAACTGTAACACAGATTTTGATGTAGTTTTCATCATCATATAAAGCATTTATTCCGGAAGGTAAATGTGTTTAATACATAAATATTGAACTTACTTAAATAAATAAGTTTAATACATAAATATGCGTGACAACCGAGCGAAGCAAGGGTAGGTCGCTATTACCTACTTAGTTGTTAAAAGCGAATACCCGATCTGCATGCGCAAAATAAAAGCACCAAGGATATTAGGATTGTCCATCTATTTACAGTGACGACGTGTAAGTGGACCCAATCAAAGTCAATGATTGCTTAAATTAATAGAAGGCGGTTTGCGTCGCATCGCACACGCCTCCCTGCGAATAACGTCATGCTGTAATGAACCGAAAACATTGCGAAGCCGTTGTTACTATTTGCATGATAATTACTCACTACATCACAGTTCACATCTATAGTTGATAAGTAGAGATGCAGACTCTTGAATGTCGAACAAAGCATATTTTTTATAGAATTATTAGGTTACTCAGATGCAAACCGAATTTGAACACACATTCCTCTAAAGCTACTTAATTTTATCAAGTAAAAACACTTTCCTATTACATTTCCTTGCCGATAGTTATTTTTAAGCGGAATTATATTCTAAATTCCAGGTTCTTGCTGCTGTGGCAGTTTCTATGGGGTCCATGATCATCGGCTTCTCCTCTGCGTACACATCTCCGGCGCTCGTGACCATGATGAACAGTACCGTCATCTCCGTCACAGACGAGGAGGTAATTGACTTGTCGCCATTTATCATTAACTACAATTTAGTTTGAATGTTTAGTTGATGTCCTTCATTTAAATCATAACTTTTTGTTAACAGGCCAGTTGGGTTGGCAGCTTGATGCCCTTAGCGGCGCTCGCGGGTGGCGTAATTGGTGGACCACTAGTAGATTATATTGGCAGACGCAGAACCATTCTTTTCATAGCGCCTCCATTCTTCCTCGGCTGGATACTCATAGCAACTGCAAGGATAATACACTTAGTGCTTGCAGGACGCGCCATTTGTGGTCTGTGTGTCGGCGTGGGATCCCTTGCGTTCCCCGTGTATCTCGGTGAAACTATTCAACCAGAAGTCCGCGGCACGCTTGGCTTGTTTCCGACCGCTATTGGAAATATCGGTATATTACTGTGTTATGCGGCTGGTAAATACCTAAATTGGTATGAATTAGCATACCTGGGAGCAGCCTTGCCTATTCCCTTCTTCATATTAATGCTAATGATCCCAGAAACACCACGTTGGTACATTTCCCGTGGGCGTAATGAAGAAGCCCGAAAAGCACTACAATGGCTTCGAGGCAAGAACGCTAAAATTGACAATGAAATCCGTGACATAGCCCTATCAGATGCAGAAATGGGAAAAGAAGGCATAAAATTAAAAGAACTTTTCAGTATTAAATATATGCGGTCAATATTAATTTGTTTGGGACTGATGTCATTCCAGCAATTATCGGGGATTAATGCTGTAATATTTTATACGGTCAATATATTTAAACTTTCAGGCAGTTCAGTCGACGGTAATTTGGCGACTATTATTGTAGGAGTAGTTAATTTTGTTTCAACTTTCATTGCTACCGCACTCATTGACCGAGCGGGACGCAAGGTGCTGCTTTACATTTCTTCTGTGACCATGACCATCACGTTAGTTGTGCTCGGAACGTTCTTCTACGTACAAACCGACTTAAAAATAGATGTCTCAACTTTAGGATGGATACCATTGACTTGCATTATGGTTTACTTGTTAGGCTTCTCACTAGCGTTCGGTCCTATTCCGTGGTTGATGATGGGTGAAATTTTACCAGCGAAAATAAGGGGTGGCGCCGCTTCAATATGTACTGCATTTAACTGGCTATGTACGTTCACGGTAACTAAAACGTTCCACAATATCCTCGTCGGTATTGGTCCGGCTGGTACATTTTGGTTGTTTGGATGTATTTGTTTCGTCGGCCTGTTCTTTGTGGTAGTTTTTGTTCCAGAAACTAGAGGAAAGAGTCTCGAACAGATAGAGAATAAGCTAACTGGTAGGGCGAGCACAAGAACACGCAGGATGAGTTCTATCGCGAACATTAAACCATTGCCTAGTGGCTGTTAACTATTTGAAAGACTTAACTTTGGTTGTGAAATGAGCTTTTTAAGGCTAATTATGGTTTTTCAAAATTTTCAATAGATCTGTTTATATATTTTTACAATGAATCTTAAGAAATAAATCCCACATCCCTATTAAATCCTACCTCAACCCTCGAATTTTCTCAAAATTGTTACTTTAATAAGAAAAATACTGGGTGTGTCAGAAAAAACTAACTTTTGTAGATGTGTAAAAAATTAACAAACATATTTATATATACACACTAAATTACAAAATCAGAAACTGAAGATATGGCAAAATTATTTTTTGAAAATAACATTATTCAAATGTCGTCCTTCGCGGTTCTTAAAGATCACAGTTAATTTTTCTGAGTACTGAGACATCCTGTATAAACAAGTAGGTACAGAAACAGTCGGATAAATATGACTTTTATCTCTAATGTATGATCCTAGTTATATATATTTAGCTGTAAGTTCTTTGCTAATTAAATTGCCTTTTAGATTGTTTACTGGATAATGTAAATATTTTTGTTTCTAATTTATTTCTATATAAAAGTAAGTATTGTGTAAGTAAGTTAGTGTTTTACCAAAAAAATGTACTTTAAGTATTAGATAGTTTTATATTTTATCTAAACCAAATACATTGTTTTTTCTAGTATATATTTTTTATTTGAAAAGTACCTGTTGAATTAATAGTACAAAAAGTTCTTTGGTCAAGAGGTCAACACTGTTGACCTGTTTGGTATCCAAACTGCTTCATTTTAAACCAAAGAGCCTTTTATACTATTGCAGATGAATTTATCTGAATGGTGAACAGAAAAGCAATTTGAAGACCTAGTCGGCCTGTCTATTGAAGTAAATAAAAATGAAATGCTATTTGTTGAAAAGCACAACACTTAAGAATGGCTGAACCGAATTGGTTAAGAATGTTTTTCTTAGTTCAAAAGTGAATAGAGTTGCGAGTTTCCAATGGAATATACAAAATTTTACCGCAAAAATTTATCTAGGATAATCTTTGTTGGGTAGGTAATTTACAATAAGTATACCTCCAACACTGAAACATATTTAATACTAAATACTTATTTACTTAATGTTATTAGAACGATAAAACCAAAGACATATTCAGTAGAAACATATCCATAATAAAAAACCGACCAAGTGCTTGTCAGACTCGCGCTCAGAGGGTTCCGTACCATTATCGCAAAAAACGGCAAAAAGATCACGGTTGTTGTATGGGAGCCCCACTTAAATGTTTATTTTATTGTGTTTTTAGTATTTGTTGTTATAGCGGCAACTGCAGAAATACATCTGTGAAACTAACTAGCTAACTATGAAAAATTGCTATGTATCGCATTAGATGTTAATATTTGTTTTGTGTGAGTATCAATCATGAAACTTATTTAATGGTGTAATTATTCAATATTACTTAACAGAATTCCAAACTACTGGTCTTGTTTAGTTCTTTTTAGTTTTTATTTTTTATGCAGCCATGTATTTTGATTTTTTTATTGTATCTTACTAATATTATAAATGCGAATGTTTGGATGTATGTTTGTGACTCAATCATGCCAGAACGGCTAAACGGATCTGAATGAAATTTGGCATAGATCTAGATTATAGTCAGGAATACCATGTATGACTTTTTAGCCCGGAAATATGTTTCCTCGGGATAATTTTCGACCTTCGCGCGGGCGAAGCCGCTGGCAGAAGCGAGTTATTATAATTTAAAGAAACAGTCCAACTGTTACTTTATTAAATTGTTGTGAAATTACAGAATAACTCTGTCTCAAGGCAACAAAGTTTTTAGATTTTACACAGAAGACGAAGGCGAGTAAGTTAGTCAATAAATCACATTCACAAAAATCATCATACTGATGATATTTGTTTACCAGTGTTTGTGTTTGGAGTCTGTTTCCTGAGCCTTTTGCTACAACCAGGGAGTCTTTAAGATATAATCGAATAGAATACTTCTAGGCTAGCGTGCGTCAGCATCAACAACACTATCGCTTACCATAAGATGAAATAGTGGTCAAATGCAAGCAAGAAATTATTAAAAAACTGCAATGACACTTAATACCATTATACAAATGTTATTGTTAAGTGTGAAATTATTGTTTGTTCAGATAATTTTGCCTTAAAATCTAGACTCAATACCTACAAAGCAGATCACAAAATAATATCTATCTTACTGTCTATTTATGCTCCTTCTATTAGTTCGAGCAAGGAACAATCATTTTGTTTTTGCTTGTTGTATTGCATTTTATTGTACACTGTGCTTACATTATTAGGATAAACAGTGTAACAACTATAGATAGGCCAATTCATAAATACTTAGAATAAGTAGGTAACTACTGCATTTGTAAAAGATGTGGTGGATGATGGAAAGATACCTTAATATTCTACTAACAGGAAACCCTCACACTAACAGCAATGACAAGGATGATTCACCTTAACATTTTGCATTTGCACACTGAGATTTGTATGATTGTATGTAATCATAGAAATGGTTAGTAGTTTGGTATATCGAATAGACGAATAGTTATTACATATTATTGAATTACTTTATGAAACTTACCCATTACTTGAACGCGGCAAATAGCACAGGTATCACACTCGACATCCCAACTCCACATGGCTACTGCATTCCACTTTTTCAGAGTAAACATTTTGTCTGGCTTCTGTCCATCATTTTCACCGCGGTCCAGGGCATCACAATCTTCTCCCGACATTTTAAGAAAGCAATAAAATCGAAAATGTTTCAAGTAACTTTGTTTTTATTTACTTCGAAGAGTGAAGTTTAGGATTTTCACATTCGCAAAGTTAGTTAATTAATAGTGGTGATTTGTCAGTTACCTGTCATTCTTGAACACAAAATTAAACAAAAGGAAAAGGTCGAAATTTAAAAAAAAAAATCTTCTATAATATAAACACAAAGAAATATAAAATGAATAACTAAGTAAGAAAATACTTTAAGTCATAATTTTCTTTTCTTTGTAAATGCGTTTCATAGTGTCAAACAAAAAGCCTGCAGCTCGTTACACGCAACGAAACACGCAATGCTTAACATCACAGAGTACATTTTATCTTAACATAACGGACTGTAGTTGTGGGACTGGGTAGATCTCCTCAAAATAATAGGTCTATAGCTAAGAAATTGTCGTACTCCAGTACTGGCAATTTCAAATTAATAGCTATTTATGCAACTGTTACGTTCATCGTTACATCGAGCACAAAGTAATTTATTATTGCACCGAGTGCCTGATTTAGAGCCCGAGCGTTAGCGAGGGCTCTAATCTAACAGGCACGAGGGCAATATAAATTACTTAAGGCGAGGTGCATAATCTGCTTTTCTTTCAACTATTACTCATATCAAATAGTTAAAATAGAAGTTTAATTATTGAAATTAAAAGTTATACTTGAGCAATTATTAAACGTAAGGTTAAGAGTTTTGTTGGGCAAATTTATATTTCTATAACACTGTCGGCTTCATTTAGAATGTTTGCCGGAGTTAATGTGTCGCTAGATGATTCCATTTTAATTCAAAGCCGAAGCACTCAAAATCAGATAGTATCACACTTTATCGTTTCCAAAAATATTGTCAAGCAAAATTAACAAAGTTCCCGCGAAATCACTTTTTTAAATTTCTTTCATTTTTAAATCAGAGTTAGCAGCAATCATTTTTTAAATTTGGAACAAGTAGGATAGAAACGAATAATACGTACGTAAAAAAAAAGTATTGATATCGGCTGGCTGAATAGAGCTAATCCATTGAGGTTGGCACCTTTTGGTGCGATTAAAAAATAAACTGTGCAATAATGAAATTTCATACATTTTTATTGCTCTAGAGCATTAAAGACTCGCTTTGTACTGAGTTTTTAGTGTGATTGTGATGAAATTAAAGCATAGTTGGAAGAAAAATATTTTTTGTTTGGCTATGAATTGTAATTTCAAATTAATTTTATTTTAACCGTACAGTTCGGAGCGGGTTCACCAAAGAATATGTAACACTATAGGGTTCACTTTGGGGCGCGAAAAGCATACCTTCGCTGGCTCAGAAACGGTTCATTCTGGACACGGGTCATTGGGCGTCAAAAAATTCGTCCACATCACTGTCAACGTAAAAAGTGCCCAGAAAGCTGGCAGCATTGCCACGTTGGATGGCCATGCTGATTCTCTGGCCAAGGAAAAGCCCAGCCTTCTGGTCACGTGAAGAATCTACTAACCGTTTGCTTACATCCCGAAATACTCGATGAGCACAGTGCTCGGACCCCAAGGACCTAATGTTTCAACCCCAAACGGCTGAAATATATAACTTTCAATAAGGTTGTTGTATTTGCGCCGTTTGAGGTTTTCTGCACCAGCAGCAGCTGCACAGCACACAGCCCCCGTGTTAAGAAGATGGGATGGCGCGAGGGTGTCGACACATGTTGCATCCCACACCAAAGGCCTACCCACCTTCCGAGGCATTATGGCCATCCCGTCTGGTCTCTTCCCATCGTCACGCGCCATGCCATTGGGTTCTAAAACAGCTGGCACCCCGGCGGTGACAAGAGCCTGACGTATGATGTCATTAATGCTGGCGTGCCGTGCTATCCGACTCGCGTTCCTACTGCAGGATAGGCCATTGTGTCCAAGGCGGTCGACTGCTTCACCACATTGACAACGATGTGGAGCTCCGCTGGGAGCACCCAAACTCAGACATGTAGCGATCCGGAAGGTGTTGTCACTCATCATAGTACCTATGTTGGGTTACGGTAGTGCCTGTAGTCAGAGGCCCGATACCCATTCTCCCACAGCCAGCAGGCGGGCATGCTCAGCAGTATTGGTGGACGTATCTATAAGTTTATTCCGAAACCTGCAGAGCGGCTCATCCCACTGTCTCTGGGAAAAAGGGGTATCGGGCAACGATGCGCGGGCAAGCCACTTTCCATTCATTCACTGCATCGGTCGAGTACTTCACTGTTAACCAGTGATGGCAACAAGATTTTTCTGATTAACTTTTCTGTGCTGTGGACCGAAGACAGGAACGCCGGTAGGCTTAAACTATAATGAATGAATGAATGGGTAGTGTTGGCTCGGTCATCCAGGGCCACATTTAGGATAGACGATAGCGTGCAACGAATAATTTGGTCAATTTTGTCCAGAAGATTTTGTGAATGCTTCCATAATGGCAAAGCGCGAAAAAGTACATGAAATTTGGACCAAAACAACAATAGCGAATGTATATATAGCTCGGTATCCCGATATTTTAGAGAGTCTGTCCGAAATATCGTTGAAATGTGTTATTTTGGCGTCAATGAATGGAGAAAAACTATCTTTCAAAATTGGGGAACCTTGGAGGTGCAGTGAACTTCTTTCTGCAATTTTGATCTGTGGTGCTATTGTATTGAATTTTTGAAGGATCGATTGTCTGTCCGTACTTTCACAGATGAAAAGTTCGCATTTGGAGTGGTTTTTAGTTCTAGGCCAATGGACTGGAATTGCTGCTTCAGGAATTGAAAATCTTTACTTTACTTTAATCATCTGGTAGTTGTTTGATGATAGGATGAATAGCTAAACTGTAAATGACTGGCCCGAGAGGGTCACCTTGTTTCAGATTCCAAAAGATTTTCTATATATAATAATTTAGAAGGGTTCCTGTAGCACTGCCAAATAAAACCGAAAATTTCAAGAAGTTCCTTTTTTACATCCGCCAACATAGTGTCCCTGTTAACAGATTTAAAGGCATTCTTAACGTCAACCTTGAGGATGACCTCACCCTTGTCAGAATTTATAAAAGTAGCAAGGGCATGTACAGCAGCCTCACAGCTTCCTTTAGAGCCAAAACCAAGCTGGGGGCTGGAACTTGTTTGTGAATTATGTACGATTCATCCGAATTTGATGAATAAGGTGTCAATAGATTCGTTATTACGGCCCGGGTAACATAGGCTATAAAAAAAACCTAGTCTGGTCACAGTTTTTATTAAACTTTTTACTTGTTATCATGGATATGTTAAAAAATCGAGTAATTATGAAGTATGAGACCACAGTGCGTGCTAAGCCTTACGGAGCGAACACTATAAACAAACGCACCACCTGTTATTGGTTTGCTCGTTTCCGTTCTGGAAATTTCGACCTGAAAAATTAACCCCGTGGTCGTCCAAAAACTTTGATTAAAAATGACAAATGAAAGGCGATAGTAGAAGCTGATGATACTCAATCTACTAGCAGCAGCTTTCGATGTTAGTATCAAAACGATATCGGTCCATTTGCGTAAAATTGGCAAGGTAAAAAGCTTGAAAAATGGGTGCCCCACGAACTCAATGATCGCCAGCGCGAAGTAAGTACACGTCGAAACGTTCCTTGCAATGCTCAACAGGCACATAAACGAAGTAATTTTGAACCGCATTGTTATCTGGGACGCAAAATGGCTTCTGATTGATTCATCCCAGCTTCTTGCCAAACGGGATAAGCATTACTGCAGATGTGTACTGTGAAGAACTGAACACAATGGTGGAGAAGCTCGCACGTCTCCAACCAGCTTTGGTCAATCGCTCGACGCCGCTCCTCCTGCTCGATAACGCGCGGCTTCATACTGCAAAGCAGACGGTCTGCAAGTTACGAAAGCTAGGTTGGGAGCTCACAGTCATCCACCATACTCACCAAACCTTGCGCCTACAGACTTCTACTTTTTCCAGAATTTGTTTAACTTCTTGGCGGGACAAAAATTCAATTCCCGAGAGGCAATACAAAATGTCTTTGATGAATTTGTTGCCTCCCGTCCAGCTGATTTATTCAAGAAGTGCATCAATAAACCGCTAATGCGTTGGCAAAGAAGCATCGATTGCACGAGTCATTACTTTGATTAAAAGAAATAAAAAATATAGAAAAAAATAGGTATGTAGTTAAAGTGAAAAATGACTTCAATTTCGGAAGGCGGCGTCAAAAAACGAAGAAACGAAAACAGGAACACCCGCAACTTTCGAAATTAAAGTTATTTTTCAATTTGGAGCGTTTATTTTTGGAAGTCGGCTGTATTTTTTTGTAAAAAAGTTTTTATATGTTATGAGGGCACGTCGTGTAATCTATTTATGCATAACTTTGGGCGTTATAGGTACCGTAACTATTGAACTTGCTTATTATGTACCACAACTAAAAAGTAAAAAATAAAAAAGAATACAAAAATAAAGTTAATTCAAAATGTCAAAAACCCGACTGCTTAAGAAGCGAACTAAAAAGACAAACAAGAAGAAAATCAAGCCGTGCAGTCTGAGGATACATAATATTCGCGAGCTGGCTGACCAAAACCAGATGTATCCTCCGATTGCACAGCATGATTTTCGGTGCAGTCGGGTTTTTTGACTTTTGAATTTACTTTTTTTATTTATAACTTTTTAGTTAAGATTTTTTTCGAATTAGATACATTTAAACATTCAAGTGTTATATATTTTTGAAATCATCTCTTAAACTAAAAAAAAATTGGGCTTCCACAATATGGCGCCCAAAAGCCGCCATTTTTCCAATATATTCAAATTTTTATGTAGCCGAATCGATTGACGTAACAATCATCAAAAACGGCGAACGCGTTTGGTCTCTAAAACGCCACATAGGAACAAACATGCATACCTACATACATAGACTGATAATCACATTACCCTCTTTCAGCAGTCGGGTAATAAATACAACCGACATCCAAATAAAAACACTACAAAGTGGAAAATAACTTCAATTTCGGAAGTCGGTGCAAAAAATTAAGAAACAAAAACATGAAAACCGACTTCCGAAATTGAAGTTTAGTTCACTTTGTAGTGTTTTTATTTGGAAGTCGATTGTATTTTTTGTAAAAAGGTTTTTTGGGTCTCAAATATGGTCTCTTTTGGTTGTATAATATCCTATAGGTACCTCTGTACCTATAGGATTTTATGCAACCGATATAGACTAATGCCAAAAAAAACCAGTGGCGTATTTAATGGTATGGCGCTCCGGATCACCCCCTAATCAGTGCCGTGATCTTTCTAAGTTATTTTGGTCTAACAGGGAGATTTTTCCTCCCATACTAACTGAGAGTGTAAAAGCACACTTCAGCACCAAATAGGCACTGGTTTCTTAATTTGTAAGCTGTGAGCTTTATCTTTAACTATCAACATGTGTAAATCTGTTGAACCCAGGGCCAGGCCACTCTTTAGAGTGTCAGTTCCATTATAGCCTCCTGACCTGGCGTACAATCGTCTTTCAGCAGGCCTTTATCTCCAACAGCTGGTTTCGGAATGTGATAATATATATCTACGTAACATGTATGTATGCAATTAAAAATAAAACGAATTTGATTTTTTCGTATCATCTCTATTTATTTGTAAAAAAAAAATCGGAAACACAATACACAGACTGAATAGAATGCATCCAAAAACTTATCATAGAATGGTTTAAAAAATAATTAACTCTCGTAATCTATATAAATTTAACAAAATCACTAGAATAGGTAGGTAGATAAACGACGATAAACGTTTTAAGATTTTAATGATAAATAATTATTATATAACACATTGTTACCCTGTAACTGTAATTAAATATAATTCACTATAATACGGCCATGAAGACCTCCATGATTTGTTTATATATTGCCATGCTATACCTAAGAGTTATTAAGTACCTAATAAGTAGGTGACAGAATATTTCCTACTTTATGTTTAACTTATCGTATTAAAACTATAAAATAAAAATTTACTTTTACTAAACAAATTCCAAAATAGTACTGATAAACTTATAAAAATAACTGCTTGTTGTCATTTTCCTCATTTACTAACTACACAGAAGATATTAAAAGTAATCGGTAGGTTTATTATAATGGTAAAGAATAATTACGAAGAACCGTACAGGGTGATGTATATGGCGGAGAGCAGGACAAGGAAGCTGGCTGTAACGCTGCTGGCCCCACTGTAGCATCCTAAATCTTCAATTTGGACTTGGTACCTGATGTTATACGGGAACCTGCAGTTCGGGTCTGTGGAGGAAAACAATATTGGTGAGGAAGCGAATTATAACAATATAGGGTACAATTTTTTATGGAGATTTATTAATCATGTACGTAGGACGTGATTTAGGTATGTATGTATCCTCTCAGTTAAAATTCTTGTTGTTGTCTAGCGGTATCACAACTCGCTGGAGACAAAGTAGAATTTATTTATCTATTTTTATCTTGCCCTTCGATGCCCACTTGCTTCATAACCATTGTGAGCATTACCTTAAGTTATGAAATGCGACTTACGCTTTCTGACCGAATTTCTAGTCTCACACTCCACGATAAGATTTTGTATGATTACAGTCGTCCAGACGAGTGTACCTACATCCATAATTTACACTAACTCTCAATAATATTTCAGTTTACCTGTGCACCCGGCGCTGGCGAAGGTTCCTGCAGCGAGGCTGGTGTCTGACCGGACGGACACGAATAGTGGCGGACATTCTTTTATGTACCAGTAACCTTCGCAGGCGTTCTGCAGTGTGATCTCCACGTTACCAGAGGTCAAGGTCTGGCAAGTTATCGCATTGGCATCCGTAACGACCGTTGAGTTGCTCCTGAAAAATATTTGCATTATGACAATCAGCTTTTTTGTATCCAATACTGCAATGGTCTTCTATCGTAGTAAAATATTATAAAGTCAGTAGTGGTTTGGGAATACGACAAACTTGAATACACCGCACATTTACCGTCACTTTATCCACTACTCGATGAGGCGGATGTGGTGGTATAGGTACTGAACTGCAGTCTTTGAGTTCTGGCATGTGTGATGTCTTGCCATGCATGTTTTGTGGGTACCTACTCTCAGCGATATAAATCGGCTATTAAGTTATATAGCTGTCGTTATCTTAAAGAGACTTCAGTGTTAGGTAGTCACAGAGCAGTATATCTACCTATTATAACTAGATAAGTAATATGCAGCCAAGTTCGGTAGGTAGCTGAACTCGGCAGCTATATCGCAAAAGCCGATGATTTGCCAATGAGTCCTCTCAACGTCATAAGTATTTTTTGGTCCTTACTATCAGTTAGTCACCAAAATTAAAGACAATTCTTGGAATTAGATAGCTTTACATCCGGAAAACGTTGTTAACCTTATCAAGAAGCACTTTATCAGTAGATAACACTATGAATAGATGGCATACCTGGGATGTGCGATGGTTCGAGATTGACAGATGACTAGACTGCCCACCCCAGTGCCGCTGCGAGACACACGGATCTTCCTGTTGTCATTGTTATGGAAGAAGTAGTTAGCACTGAGCCTATAAAAGTTGATGTAACCAGGTTCAACGTAGTCATCGAACTGCCTAGTGTTAGAGTTTTCTCCGTTGAACAAGAACCCACATGTAGGGGACACGATTCTTCTACCAACTGCAAGGAATAAATACAGTTGTTATAAATGTACGCATTTCGTAATTATAAATTAATAACTAGGCTATAATAATGAAATATCCTAATATCACATCCATCCTATCATTTACTTACCGCTTTGAATTCGTTGTAGTACAGGATCCATGATTGTATCCACGTTGGTTCCAGCAGAATTGAGAGCAATAGTGAAGATGTCGCTGTACATGTCTCGTACATAAGACCATAGAGTGTCGAACTGATTGCTGGAAGTAGCGTATAGAACTCTGAGGTCTGGAAAAAATTAATATTAATATTAGATTGATATTTTATATTCATTTCAAGTCTCTAATCCAAAACTGACGGTATAAAACATATTTTATTTCTGCTTACCAGGTACGGTATTGTTAATCTCGTTAGCCTGTTCCCACGCACGATCGCTAGTCTGTAAGTTGCCATTATTGATCAGATATAACAAAACTGAGGAGTTGCCGCCAACGTAGTTCCTCATGCTTTCATTGAGAAGTGTTTCTTGCATCATCAACTTGATGTGAGTCAAACTAGTTTCGAGATTTACTCCTGCCGGAACTGTGGACCAAAATATTATAACAATTAATGACAAGTTATTGCTTCCAGTCGCGTTTATGGGCATATAACTATAAAAATAACAATTAGTAATAGGATTTTTTTCAATTAATTGTGTATTGAGTAAAAAATGTAAATCAAAAAGAAGATTATAGAAAAAATCACTTACTTTGTGCGTGCCTGGTAGCATTATATTCAGCGTAGAAATCGGCCGGAGAGAAGGTAGTATTAACAATGATGCTTCCATCAAAGGCATTCAGTAAAGTGATACTAGATCCGAACTTGCCGACCTCAATAGAGTCTACCAAGTAAGCGATGGCAGGAAACACGGTCTGGTATGACCACGAGGAATCGAGGGCGATGTACAGGTTGGTCCTCAGGCGGAAGTCATTGCTCTGAGTAAGTGTCGTGACGCAGTTCATGTCATTCAAATTGCTGGCTGTAAACAGATTTTTTTTTAATCAAGCCGAATATGAATTAGTTCAAGGCAGTAATATAATGCACTGCAACGCGATACTCACTGGTGTAAGATCTTAGATTGGTGACAGCACTTGTGACGAGTTGTTCCAGTCCCCCGATGATGGTTCCACGGAGAGGCATATTTGTGTCCAGGGCAGCGGCGAAGGCATGTGTCTCACTGACCAGGTTAGCGTCAGTTACGTACTGATCCATCAGCGCGCGGCGGTTGCAGGCTCTCAGGTTGGCATCAAAGGCACCGTTCTGCAATTCATTATTAAAATCATTTTTTTAAATATTTATAAAAGCATTTGGTTGCGCAAGATTTGATGAAAGAAAGCCACGTAACCAAGAACAAATTTAATCCTTACCCTAGGAGTATAGTACATATCCAAGAGTTGCGACAGTTTCAAAGAGCTAAAAGCTCCTAAGGTCTGGGTAATCGTGCTTCCAAGCACGAAGCCGTCAATGTCTCCGCGGATCTCAGGGTCAGTCATCTCGACGTTGAGGCGGTTGTGCAGCATGAAGTGCCTGGTGGCCTGCGTGCTGTTCCAGTTACCAGCGGTACCGATTGAGATGGAGGTGCTGCCTCGCTCTGTGCCTTGGATGAGGACGGCTTCCGCCAAGTCACCTGGATAGGAAAATGTCTATTAGTACTGGCTCATAAGGAGGAAATATATACATAACTAGCTTACGCCAATGGCTTCACACGCGTGGTAAGTGTATTTTTATCCCAAGGGAACATTATACCGGGATGAAAATTAGCCTATGTGCTATTCCAGACGCTGAACAGAGATTGTGCCAAATTTCATCCGAAACGTTCAGCCGTTCTGGCGTGATTGAGTAACAAAAATCCATCCATCCTGTTTTTGGCTTGCGGTACGCTTTGTTGCAAACTGTTAAGCAAACAGCAAGCAATTGTTATATAATAAATAAATAAAAAATCCAAACTTTCGCATTTATAATAAAATCCTTCTAGTTCTACTTACTAGTAGAACTAGAAGGATTTTATTTTTTGTTTGAGAACTTATTTTATTGTATGATGATATTAGAACAACATGTTAAAAATACGAATTGTGATTAATTATATTTAAGAGAACTCACCAGCTAACGTTGCTGGATAAATTGAAGAAACGGTTTGCTGAACATTTCTGTAGTTAAGATTCGCGTCCCTAACCAGGTCCAGAATGTTCACTCGCTGTGGCTGCGCTCCTGCCGCAATACCAGCAATTATGTTGCCGGCAGACACGGCACCCCACGGTGTGTTTACCACGCCGTCTAGCAATGGGCAGGTGCTCTCAGCCACCTGCCGCTCAGACATAGAACCGCCGTTGCCAAAGTTACTAAATTCGACATCGTTGTTCGGATCGTAACGTGTCATTTTCCCGTTTTTGTTGGCGGAGTTTCTGAAAACCAAACAATACAAGACATGCTTTCGAATCATCTCGTGGAAATATATTGAGTTGAGTTTCATTTGGTAAAAACACTGCTAAGTATTATGAAAATCGACACAAGTTAACTTACTTTCTATATTATTATTTTAACAGATCAAATAGCATTGAATACGGATTATAATACTCACAAGTCTGCAGGTTTTATGATTTCAACATCATCGCTTATGGAGCGACCGGACCTCGCAGTTCTAAGAGAACGGTATTGAGACAATTGGTTGCAACTGCTTTCGTCACCTCGGACTCTAGCGTCCACAGTTGTGGACAGCATATGATGAAGAGTACACTGGAATAATATTTTTTTTAAACAATCTTTGTTTAAGCGTAACACAGCTGGAAACTGTAAAGTTACGATTAGGTCTAAATTACCTTAACGTAAGTTACGTTTTAAAATTAAATAGAAAGATAAGGATTCAAAAGAGCAAAACGTAAGTTTTAAAATTTAATAAATAATAAGGGTAAAACTAAGAGCCGGCTTCAAACGACGTGGGTTGCTCGGGATAGGCCGAAACAGGTAGACTGACAGGCAGGCGGACAGGTAGGATGATATGCAGGTAAGCAGGCATCAAGGTGAGTGAATGGGCTGTGGCGTCACAGGCAGAAGGACAGGTAACAGATAATCAGGAAGACAGCAATAGATTGTTTAATACGAACCTTCAGGACTGACGATACGGTGTCGTTGCCCAAAACTTGCAAATTGTTGGGGATGAGTCTCGTAAGCAGAAGCCGGTGACGATGGAAGGAAGCGAACGTAGGAGCGAACGGTAACACATTTGAAGAAGACATCGAGTTCTCTGGCTGATGGAACTCAATGCCATCTTGACGGTATCTGGAAGCAATCAAGTAAAATTAGGTTAGTTTCACCTATGAAAAGTCCATGCTTTCTTCAGATTACTTTTCTTCAACGTTAGAAATGTTTTGGTTTGGGAGTGTTCTGCAAATGTGTCATTTCATTTTAGCCTAATAATGTAGGAAAAATATTTCGCTTATCAGCAGTTACTCATTATTTAATAGAAGTAGAACATACGTATGCAGAAGCACCGTCGAAAGCTGTCTCAAATCCATGTTGACATTAGGGTTGTCCTCTATCTTCCTGATGATGTCAATGAGGACCTGCATCGTGACTGGCGGCAAGTTGTTCCTGTTCGCTAGTTCGGGGTTGCTATAGCATTCACTGAGCGTGTCTGCCACTCTCGTTTGAGCTGTCTGCTGAGCCTGCGCGCCGCCTAGCGCGGCTACCAAGAAGATTGGTAACCAATACATTTTGGTATCTGGAAAAAACTGAAGATTAGTACCTAAGAATCTAGTTAGTTCAATTATAATCTTTTAATTAAGTTAGTACGTCTATTTTCACAAAATATTTTCCACTTGTTTATTGTAAAGGTTTGTAATTGGACGAAAAGGTCTGGATCAGGACAGAGCCAAGTCTACTTTGTTAAAATTATTACTTTATTGATCTTTGATAAATACCACATGATAATTCTTAATTTCATTAAAAGGTGTAATGTTTTGTTCAAGATATAGTGAGTAACTACCTAGATTATGATAAAAATATCAATGACGATTCCAATGTGGTATTTCACTACGAATGTTATCAGCAATTTCAGGGAGCGGCCGAGGAAATTATTATCCTTGTTCAATGTGATTTTTCCACTTCAATTTTACAAGTGAATCATATTTCAAGTTTAGTACTTATGAAATTGACCGGATAAGCCTTTTTTTTGTTTCATTTGATCGTGGATGTGCTTGGCGATGGCGTGGGAAATTCTGGTGAATTTGATTTTTGCCTTGCTACGATTGTACGAAACTTGGTTGAATCTTAACTTTGTTATTGTCTATAAAGAGGAACAATTGTTTGTTTATATTTATGTTTTTAAAGGGTAATCTCATGAAAATATGCTCCGATAAAAAGTTACACTATCGCTGAGCGTAATACAATGTATTTTTTGCGGGAAAAACTGTGTAGTAGGTACCTACTTTAATATGCTTTTATAGTTCTCGCCAAACTTCTTGGCTGCCCTGGAAGTTGGCTACAATGGCTGCTTAGTAGAAAATCTCAAGCAAAAACAGTACCGCGCCGTGCCTTGCGCATCGGAAAGCCAATTTCAGGGCGGCCAAGAAGTTTGGCGAGAACTATACTTTCCATAAAGAGAATTTGGAAAAGGAAGCGCCGAGACAGAGTAAACAATCTAAACTTTTCACTGGTATCTATTGCGCCAGCAATAATGTCAGTAGTTAGGTAATTGGCAAAACCTTAAAGTTGTAGGCCTCTACTTTGACACTCACCGAGTTGGGCTTGTAATTAGGGTGTGTATCCAAAAGGTAAAAACGGGACCCTATTACTAAGACTCCGCGGTCCGTCTGTCTGTCCGTCTGACTGTCACCAGGCTGTATCTCATGAACCGTGATAGCTAGACAGTTGACATTTTCACAGATTATGTATTTCTGTTGCCACTATAACAACAAATAGGTACTAAAAACAGAATAAAATAAATATTTATCCTATAAAAGAAACTTGATTTTTTGCCGTTTTTGCGATAATGGTATGGAACCGTTCGTGCGCGAGTCCGACTCGCACTTGGCCGGTTTTTTTTGTTGTTTTTTCTATGCCTCACAATTTCAATCAAGCGGCGGCCCAGCTGATGGTAACTTTACTGGGGAAGTGGTCCTCTGTAAGAGCTGTTAGGCCGCCAGTGGTTTGAAAATATTTAGGTAAGCCTATTAAGCTCTATTAATAAAATGTAACTTTGAAAAGAGTGAAGCATTGCACTATAACCCTACACCATAAGAAAAGTGGATTACTTTTTAAGGCATGACTATTATTCACTATTATTCTTTATTGTACACAAGACAAACATTTACAAATACAGTAGGACAGCTTATGTATAAAGGCGAGCTTAACCCATAATTGGATTCTCTTACAGCAAACCTCAGTGTCATAAATAGTGTATAGTGTGTTTTATTAAATGAGGACAGCATACTCAAGTGCACAAGTGCCTAGGATATAATATTTTGTCGGAGCCCATGCCATCAGTCTACCCGAGAAGAAGGGTGGGTACGTAGTCTGATCCAAAAATTATAGAGGTCTAAAATGTGTTTGGATCAAACTTAATAATAACTTGAACTACAAACCGTAAAATTGATAATGAGTATAATGTAGCTATGAGGTTAGGTATTCTTATCGGAAAATGCAATCAAAATTAGAAGGTTGCCCAATTGTAGGTATTTGTTTGCTCGCTCTACTTTTGATAACGACACTATTTTATGTAGGTACTGATAGGGCGTATTTCATGAATCACATATGAATTATTTCTGAAGTACTTTGGGCACTGTTCACGATAAACTATGTACTAGTATGTTGATACTGTTGAATATACTGAGAACTGATTATTAATTAGTAGATAGATCCTATTATAGTCATCCAAGTTATAGCGGCCAATGGGCTGGTAGTCAAAAAACTGGCCAAGTGCGGTTCGGACTCGCACACTGAAGGTTCCGTACAAACAGCTACTTTCACCAAAATAATTAAATAACATTACTGAAGTCCATAAACTATGAGTGCACCAAACAGTGCTCTAACGATAAGATAAACAGAATTGAGGGACAAAATTAAATTTGCCGTTGGAAAACTGTAGTCCCCATACATCGACATGAGTCGGGGTCAATTTACCAACTGCAATTAAATTCTATCTATATTTATATTAAATCTTTGTTTTAATGTAGGTACAAATTGACGGTTATCGGATGTTTTCCTTTACTTATGCTATAAGACAAATTTGCCAAATTTTATGATTCTTGGTCAACGGGAAGTACCCTGGAGATTTTGATTCCTTCGCGAGTGTAAAATATGCGTCATTAACGGCTGTATCTCTTGATTGCGTTGATCAAGAAGTTTGATTTTTTCACAGCTGCAAGGGGTTGCAAGCTTGAGTATACGATATTAATTTAAAATCGATACCACCACGCGTTCCCGAGATAAAGGGTCTTGACAGACAGAAAACAAAGTGATCCTATAAGGGTTCCGATTTTTCCTTTTGAGGTACGAAACCCTAAAAAGGCAATAGTTGCCGTATTATAAGCTATAACATAACAACCTGCCACCATTAATATATTGCATGAAAAAGAAGGAGCTAATGACTAATAGCACCATCCCATTTTCGCTAAGGAATCAAGATAATTCATAAAACGGCCTTGGCAATTGTTTTTTTTATTATGTAGATGATTAAAATGCGTTGCTTAAAATTCGTCCTTTGCAGGAAGGAAACCTATCCTTCTTATTTTAAGACCTCAAGTATTTGTCTCTGTCTTGAAATTGCTTGGGCACTGCACATTCATAGTGGAACTTTTCACTATTCAATAAAACTATAGATAGAACCAGCAGGCAAGATTACAACCTTAAAACAAAGAGAAACCCTCCCAATCTCCATTCGCCATTTTAACGTTAGCTGAATTCTGTGGAACTAGATATTGTGATTGGTCGACGCCGAAGAGTACAATTGAACACTATATAGTACTCGCTTAACTTCTTGGCCGCCATAAAGTTGGCTTTGAGATGCCCAAGGCAAGGCGCGGTGCTGTTTATGTGTGATATTTACTAGGTATTGCGCAGCCATTGTAGCCATCTTCAGGGTGACCAAGGAGTTTGGTGAGAAATTTACATCTGTTAAATATGTTAAGGTTTCATAGCTAGATCTGCGTTTTGGAACGTCCAAACAGGATCAACGTTCTGACTTACTGACCGATTTCTTAAGAGTTAAGTGTTAAGTGCCTGTAAATAAATTACATGAAATGATTCTTCCAAACTTAAATTCAACGTTTGTGTCCGCAGCTTGGTAGCAGTAGAATCCTATATAATCCATCAATCTTCAAAGTTAAAGTGAACAGACTGTGTATAGACGTTCACAGACCATCATCCGTCACTCATCATCGAGGCTAAGAGCGGGCCAACGAACAGAAAAAGGTCACCAACACATCAAACTACTTGGGCATCCGAACATTTAGATGGCTCGGTAAAATCTTTTGTTACTCCTGAGAAGGCGGGCACGCGGTCACTGATACAGATGAGATAGTGAACAAGCGCGAGTCAAAAACGAAAAATTTTAGAGACGATTACAAGAGGATAGAAGTACCAGCGATTTTCTGTACTCTAGAGGATAAGTTTCGAGCAAGAGCACTGGACTGGAACTTAACAAACATTGGACCAAATTGCCTTTTAGCGGCACCTAAGTAAATGATGTTATATAAATACTGTAGGTAGATACGTTTTACCGACGTCTGCGCATCAATACAAACACAAAATGAACAGCTTGAGTGATCTCTGGGCACGTCACGAACGTACGTTTGAACAGTATGTTTATCTCTTTCTGACAACGGGGTCCTATTTATATATCTATGATCTTTTAACCTACTAAGTGATATAAATAAAGTTACAAGTTCCTTAGATCCTATGTAGGTAGTTATAGTAAAATATCGCCATGTTTTTATTTCTTTTGAGTATGACGTCTCTATTGGTAGAATCTCATTGACCTAAGTACGATAGAACGAAAAGCATTTTGAAGCAGACACCTATCCATAGACAACACGTTCAAAGATTATAATTCTTTATGCGATCGGTAAATAGCAAAGGGAATAAGACCAACTGGAAGCTTCAGTAATTAACGCTTCGCTACGCAACATTAGGTAACTAATCAACGGTTAACATAGTGATCGTTCTGACCTGTTTCAATCAATCCTTCACAAACAAGAAATTCTTAGTAGTAAAGATAAGCACTTACATTCGAGTTCAATCACCGTCAAAACTTTTATAGTGTGCCCTCAAAACACAGAACACGAAACTTAACAATATATGAAAAATCACATGTCCAAATAAGGAAAAAAACACTAAAAATGTCTGATTAAATTCACTAAAACACAGAGAAGCAATGAAAACCTTGCCTAGTTAAGGCGCGCCCAATACTAGCCAACTTGTAAAATAAAGGGTGCCAGGTACATGATAAGATAATGAAAACAGGTCTAGATAAATTCGTAACAAATGATAGCCATACGATGCTGATATCTGTTTTTGCTAGCGATTACAAAGATAACACCTGATTATAGTCGGACTTGCACCTGATCCCATTCTATTCTAGTAAATGTAAACTTACATGTATAAATTCATGCTGAAGATATTTAATTTTTATAAAACTATGTGTACCAGCCCTAAACTAATAATTTATACACACTATTTCAGTACGGAATGTCCAAAAAAACAGCTAAAAGAAATAAAAAAGATCCGACGAGGATGGGATTCGAACCCACGCGTGCAGAGCACATTGGATTAGCAGTCCAACGCCTTAACCACTCGGCCACCTCGTCACATGGTTATAATGGGGAATTTTGCGATCAGTTTGAGTAGGTCAACAGATTTCATTCAAATAATCATAAGACTACTAAAGACATGTTATTAAATCTTTAGTTATCATAAAATGTGTTAAATGAAGCGATAAGCATGTTAGATGCAAAGGAAAAGTAGCAGTATCTCGTTCGTCTAGTATGTTGATAACAGCGGCATCTACATTTAAATCTTAGAACCATTTGCAAAATAGTTAGCGATTTAGTAAACAATAAGGTCTTTTTCGTGGTAGATTACGGCCCATTCCCTCTCACAGAGAGGAGGCCTGTGTCCCAGAAGTGGGAACATTAAAGAGCTTATGCAGATGATGATGAAGAGGTTTTTCTAACCTAAAATTATAAAATGATTCAAATTCGTGAAAATAAGTGCTACAGTGATAAAACAATATTGTAAAACCATTTTATTAACAAACTGAAACACTAGAACAAGAGCGACATCTGTTGATTCGTTACAAAACTAGATATGATTTTGTTGACCGTTGAATGTACTTAGTTATTGCTGCAGTCAATAGATGGCGCTGTCATAGCCATTAATAAAATATACTTTCAGGGTCAGTCGCAAATACATTGTTTAAACTTTAACCGAACCACAACAATAATTATCTATAAAATTTTGATCTAACTGTTTCCACGTCTGTATCATATCTAGCAGTACGCTATACTTTTTATACATATTCCTTTTTTGGTACTTGGTCAAACTATTTTCCCAGTAAGCTAAATCGGCTTATTAAGTAGATATGTAACGAATAGCAGTTTTATAACCATAATTATCTAAGAACAAAAAGAAAACAAGAGCCCTCAGTTTATTAGAATTTGGTAACATGTTAGCGCAGGGGAATACATAGGGATACGAAAGCTCAGGGTCAACGGAAGAGTCGGATGGGGACGCGTTGCCAAGCAACCGATCAGATGGATCGGCCTCCCTCCATTCATAAATGGCGCACGCCCAAAATAACCACATAAACAATAATAGCGGCTAAATAACGATACTAAACAAGCCCAAGAGTTACAAAAAATAAGATTTCTAGCGTTTAGATAAAATAATCATTCAATGCTCAGATTTTTCTGTTCTCTAATCTGAAATGCAATAAATATGTTCGAAGGTTCTAGCACACACGCGCCGCTGCTTAAGTTATTTGTGGATCAAAAAAAAAGGTAAGTAGTTATCTAACGTCATAAATTTCTCTCGCCAAAATAAGTAGTAAATAGTCAAAATAAGTAGGTATGCAAGTAGGTACTGTCCTATAAAAAACCCTAAAAAACCACATGTATAATATCTAATGGCATCCCAAGGGACACATGTATACAAATCTTAATAATTTACATCGGTACATACCTACATACTAGGTACAAAGGCAAGCCAACTGAAATCTAATTCAAGTTCATATTCCATCCAAAAGAAGGTCAAAACAGGGTGCTATAAACTCGAGTTCAAGGGTCATAAGTTCATAACCTCTTTTTTATAACCAAGTTCAAAAAAAACTTCGTTCATCTAGATTTATGAGACGAAACTTTCGAGTGCGTGATCAATTACAGCTTCGGTAAAGTAGTCCTAATTGATCATAATCATTAATTATTTTTTGTCAATGTGCAATGCAAACAAATCAAAATAGTTGAATGAAAAAAAACTTGGTGCCGACAATTTAATTGGCATTCGAGTGAAGAGCTTTGCGTTGCGGTGGTAGCAGGACACTTTCGAGTTGGAACACTTGCGCAAAAAGACACTATCGAAAACTGACACTTGCGTGAAATTAGTCATAGCTAGGACATTGTCCCAAAAGGCATATAGGACATGCGCACCATGAATACATACATTTACGAATCCATACATAGAAATAAAATAATATCACGCCTATATTTGCTGAACGGTTTGTTGGAGGTGTACTTCCGTAAAAGCACCTGTATACTGTATATATATGTGCTTTTGAAACGAAAATTTCACATAAAATTTTCGTTTATGTCCTAGGAAGACTGGAAGTAAATTATGTTACGTCTGTTTGGAATCCCATTTCCGCATTTCGCGCAAAAGTCTTTTCGCGCATGTGGCTCTTGCTGAAATGTTTTTAGCGCAAGTGTACCAAAACCCTTTGCGGTACATAGTCGTACTGTCGACGCCGTTGTCGAACACATCGGTCCGACCCGTTTGATTTTATTAATGAAGCTGCACAGACTGGAGGGGCTTCTCATTTGGATTGCTTTGCACCATATTACATTGATTTGTGCGTCCGACTCGACCGTCTTCGCGTCTAGAGCGAACACAGAACACTCGATATAGGTACTCACAGACTCACATACACAGCAAAGGTTTTATGTGAACATATCAATGTTGTATCGAATTGAATTTCCAATATCGTCTCTTCAATTCCCTTGTCTGCAACCAATGTGGTATTGTGCACGGGAATCGGATCCGTGCAATAAAGCACTTGAAAATATGTCATGATATTGCGGCTAGACGACAGTTATTATATTGATATTTTGTACAATTATTTCTCGATGCAATTAACTTTTGTATTGATGGGGTATATGATTTATGGGTACTTATGTAGGTAATTAATATTATATCCCAACATATTGATCATACTTATGGTTTGAAATCTTTTGAAAGGGTATCTCCCTGCACATGGCGATATTATGCGGTCAGGATTTCCTACCATCTATATCCCACTGCGCAAATAGATAAGTATAAAAACAAAAATTTATTATGAAACTATTTATACGATCCCAAACTTGTACAGTAAAATTAAAGCTTTTTACTATTAATCGCCGTATGAAAATTATGATAACAATTTAAGTTTATATTACGATCATCATCAATTCATCTGGACAACATGGCTGACCGAGAACTCGCAATGGAAAAACACATTGAAATTACAGATGAGATCGAAGCAAACCGGCGATCTATCTCTTAAAAGGCATGTTTCAAACAATTACAACTCTTGTCAATGTCTAGGTGGTGACTACCTACCTGGTGGTGATCGTCAGGGTAGTTTAGTAAAAGTAAAAGTGAGGTAAAAATCCTACACTTCTTGGACTTTTCCCCCAAAAGTCTACCAAACTATGTCGATTCCCAATAGCGTTTTCTTATTCCTATTTCATGTATTGTGCAAAACTCAGCTATCTTTATGTCACATTGATATTCAATGCTTACCGTTGCATTTAATTGTGGGACGAGTACTTTAACAGCACTAAAGGGGATTGCAGACGTGCTCTGCCTCCACGGTACCGTCTCGGCAGTCAGCCGGCAGCCCCGCCAAGCGGCGCTAGTCACGCTCCGCATTAAACTTTACCTAGAAAAATAAATACTTGCTCTTTACGATCAGACACACTGAGTTAAACGATATTTGAAGAGCAACATTTCTGGTCGATTTTTGAACGAGCTTAAATTGCAACAGTAATCCGCAGTTTTAGGTATGGAAAAGATCTGCAACTTGATTATGATTTTGAGTGTTTCGACTCGTAGATATTAAATACTTGCTCTTTACGGTCAGACACACTGAGTTAAACGATATTTGAAGAGCATCATTTCTGGTCGATTTTTGAACGAGCTTAAATTGCAACAGTAATCCGCAGTTTTAGGTATGGAAAAGATCTGCAACTTGATTATGATTTTGAGTGTTTCGACTCGTAGATATTAAATACTTGCTCTTTACGGTCAGACACACTGAGTTAAACGATATTTGAAGAGCAACATTTCTGGTCGATTTTTGAACGAGCTTAAATTGCAACAGTAATCCGCAGTTTTAGGTATGGAAAAGATCTGCAAGTTGATTATGATTTTGAGTGTTTCGACTCGTAGATAATAATTGCGCTTTACGGTCAGACAGTGAGCTAAACTAGGGATATTTTTGGTCGCATTTAGAACGGGCTTGCAACCATAATCCGCGATTTGGATATGCAAAAGATCTGCGGCTTGATAAGTTCTTTGAGTGTTTCTCGACTTGGCATACTAAAAGTTATGAGAAATATAATAAAATTTCGGTTCTTAACTTCTTATGCAAAAGATCTGTAGCTTGATACTCTTATTGTTTCTAAACTTGCTATTTGACGGTAAAAGTTTCTGGTAAAGTATTAAAAACCAGCTTTTACGAGTATTTACTCGTAAAAGCTAGTTTAAAGCAAATATTGCATGCTATTGCAATCTTTTGTGTTACCAAAGATTTCTGGGGTCGTCTTTGTTATAGGATCGATCGGTACCACTACCTGCACTTTAAACGTGGATCTCTACAAAATAGTAGCGGTTATGTTAACCACCTGCTCATGGGTTTAACTAGAACATTCCTTGGCTAAAACTAGCCAGCAGGTTCTGATATATTGCTACTCGTATCAAATTTTATATAACGTTTATATAAGTAAGAGAGATATAGAAGGAATGGGGATGTCCTTGCCTAGTAAATTGGCCTAAATACAAAAAAAAAAACCGGCCAAGTGCGAGTCGGACTCGCGCACCGAAGGTTCCGTGCAAACCTCAGCTTAAAGGTATTGGTATTATAGACCTGAATATTTGACATGAATTTAATACCTCCACGCGTTAATGAGGAAAGGGGTAGTAAGTTTAAAATTATTAAAAATATTTTTATTATATGATGTAACTAAAAATTTATGGTTTTCGCAATTATTCCTTTATCTGTGCTATAAGACGTTGCTTCGTACCAAATTTCAAGAATCTGAGTTTACGGGAAGTACCCTGTAGGTTTTGATTCCCTTGCGAGTGACGAAAATTTGCGGCATAAACGGCTGTATCTTTTGATTGCGTTGGCTTAGAAGTTTGATTTTTTCACAGCTTTAAGGGATAGTATAACTGAGTATTTGATATAAATTTCAGCTTGATACCTCGGACGGACATTACGGACAACAAAGTGATCCTTTAAGGGTTCCGTTTTTTCCTTTCGAGGTTCGGAAATACAAAATGATTGCCTCTACTTTCTAAGGTTCCGTTTTTAGGGTTTCATACCCTATGGGTCCAAACGGGGCTTTATTGCTGTCACTCACGTGTCCGTCTGTCCATCGTCTGTCACACAACTTTGTTCCGAAGAATTTTTTAACTTCCCATTGCCTACGAACTTGAAATTTGACGATAATATAATCTAATACCTTTAAACGAGCAATTCTTGTATGAATCTAGGAAACGGCTCCATGAAATTTAGTATGCTGAGGTTTCGGGGGCGATAAATCGATCTAGCTAGGTTCCATATTTAGAAAAAGTCGTTTTCTCTATTTTCACCCGAGCAGAGCTCGGTCGCCCAGGTACTGTTTGTTAATACGTATACCTTCAATACCAATATTGATAAATCTGATTTGTCCTTTGGTACGGATTCCTAAATGTGCGAATCCGACACGCAGTTGGCTGGTTTTTACCTACATTCCGTCAGGGGAACGGAGGGATATATCGGTCCCACCGACTAAAACCCCATACTTCCTACCGCTACTATGAGTGTGGGGCGCAGGATACAATTAAATTGACGCGCTCCCTCAAAGGTACCATACCTACTTATTAATTTTTAAGTGAATTACGCTTTTCTTGACTTTTTTGTAACAATCATACAAAGTTGCGTCGCGGGCCGTGCGCGAGCGTGACTTATATTCAGAGGCTCTAGAAGTGTGTGTTTCGAGGACAGCTATGGCGGATGGTTGAAATGCCAAAGTATAAGGGATTCATCATGTGGCATTTCGATAGCGTTTGGCATTCCCATACATTTTTGTCGTTTTTAACCGACTTCCCAAAAAGGAAGAGGTTCTATGTTCGAAATTCATCAACATCATCATCATCATCATTTCAACCGAAATACATCCACTGCTGGACATAGGCCTCCCCCAGGCGTCGCCACATTGACTGATCCTTTGCGTCTCGCATCCAACGGCTTCCCGCAACCTTAACCAGGTCATCGGTCCACCTAGTAGGCCTTCCAACGTATCGTCTTTCGGTTCGCGGCCGCCATTCCAGAACTTTTCAGCTCCATCGGCCATCCGGTCTGCGAGTAATTGTGCCCTGCCCACTGCCACTTAAGTTTGGCAATTCTTTGGGCTATGTCGGTAACTTTGGTTCTCCTGCGGATATCATCATTTCTGACGTATAATTATATTATATAAATATAATAACGCAAATTCCTAGCATAGCTCTCTCCGTTGCCCTTTGGGTGACTTTATAAAGCTTTCTGATAAGGCCCATTGTGAGCGACCACGTCTCGGTGCCATAGGTGATCACTGGCAGCACACTGGTCATAGACTTTTGTCTTGAGACACTGCGGTAAATTGGACGAGAAGATACCACGCAACTTCCCGAACGCCGCCCAGCCGAGTCGGATTTGACGGTTGACCTCTTTCTCGAAATTGGACCTACCCAACTTCGACTTTTTTCGAGTTTTTTTTTTATGTATTTTCACCGATATTTCCGTCAAGATATACAACAGAACTCTTCAATATGCCGTTATTTATTGAAGAGTTCTGTCTGATTCTCTCGGCATTGCTGCAATCGCATGTCTGTTTATTGTTTATCATTTCATAACATAACATCACGCCAGTACGCTCTTAAGGGGTACGCAGATCTCTCATTTCACCGGTTATGTTCATGTTTCAGAATAGATTACCCGAATATCAATTCGGGTAATCTATTCTAACGTTATAGGTACCTTACTAAACAACTTGCCTATTAGGCAGGTACAACTAAAAAGTGAAAAATAAAAAACTATTTCAAAAAAATACTACCGACTTCCAAATAAAAAAACTACAAAGTGAAAAATAACTTTATTTTTGGAAGTCGGTGTCCATAACGCAATAAATTGGTACCTTTGTAAGACGGTATTTTTTTGTAAAAAGTTTTTTATTATCGTTACACTTTCGATGATAGAATGTCACTTGTCTAGGAGGCTCAGGGTATTCTTTCGAAAATGTTTACAGAGTACCTACTTAACTCCTCCAATTTTACCCGGCTGCATGGAAAGGGTTATGTTTTTCGCACGTATCTTGTATGTTTGTAATATTCCTTATTACCTAATATCTTTCAAACCTCTTGACGGATTTTCGTTATTTTATTATATTACCTTTTTTTTATTTTAAACTTTCCAACTAGTTAGTAGGTACCTAAGTAGGTACTAATAATAACGTAGCTACTCGAGTATCACTGTAATTTAGACAGAAGTAGTACCATAAGTTCAAGATACTTAGGTGCCACTTTAATTTAGAAACACTTCAAGAACAAAATAAATTCAGACAGTTTACCCAACTATTCCAAAAGAAAAACAAGCGAAATCCTATTTGTTCCAGGTTTATGGATATATATTTCAACGAAGTCATAAAAATGTCGAGACTTAACTTGCCAATGGCCGGGTTTACAGCGAAGACATCGAAAGGTCTTCAGACTCGCTGAATTTCATGGGATTAAGGTTGCGGGCTCTTATTTCAATCGATGTAAGACGTCGACTGAGCCGCTACGACTGTGGGGAAAATTGCACTAACCCCAGTAACACCGATGATAACTTTATCTGCTTTTGTTTTCCGTAAAGTGAGATTTCCGGAATATTTTAGGCTTATGTCGGCAACATGTCTGCGTCTTATACAGATTTTACTAATGTGAGACGGATTTCACAAATCGGTTTTAGAGAGAACTGAATGTCTATAGTCAGTTACATAAGGCGCCTATTAAAAAGATTTTTTTAGATTTTTTAGTATTTTGACAATGTTGAGATGGAAGTGCGGTGTGACAAGAATGGATAAAGTGAGAAATGAGTATATTAGAGGAAGTTTGAAAGTGGTGCCAGTGACAGAAATATAAATGTGGATGGATGGAGAGGGAGGGGATTGGCAAAGAAAAGATGGATGAACTGTGTGAGGAGTGATATGAAAGAAAAGGGAGTCAGTGATGGCGTGACGGAGGACAAGACGGTATGGAAGAAGAAAACGTCTAGAGCCGAAATAACATAGGATAAGGACAGGAAGATGATGATGATCAGAAAATATAACTATTGTCATAAGGATTTGTTTCTCATGATAGATTGCAATAGGCTCGACCTCTACTACATAACTAAACATAATTGGCGAAATGTGGGTTATGTGGGTGTAGGTACACCTCTACCCAACCCAAATACAGGCGTGATGTTATGTATTTTTCACACCACCTGCTCGACAATGTCCAATTACATATCATGCTATCTCAATGTCATCATCATTTCAGCCGAAAGACGTCCGCTGCTGGTCATAGGCTTCCGCCAAGCGTCGCCACATTAACCGGTCCCGTGCGTCTCGCAACCAGCGGATCCCCGCAAATTAAAGCATTACCACAAGGGTGGTAAAGTTGTATGAAACTTCCAAGGGAGTCTAAACTGATTTGAATTTTGAACGTCAAATTCGTGTGGAGACATGGTGGAAACTCTTAGAAAACTCTAGGTGAAAAAATGCACAAATGGCTTTGTAAAGAGGTTTGTTCGAAAATCGAACTGGCCACCATAAACAGAACTAAAACTCTCCACCACAACTTCCATAAATGTACCAAACAAAAATGTTACGAGTACTCTATCCTTCCATAACTGGACTTAAGTGTCCAACATCAATATTAACTATTGATTTATTATAAAATAAATACTTAATTTATGTAGCCTTGACTATTTACTGTCTAGCAGAAATTGTGCAAGGTAGAGTATGCTCCTCTGGGATAAAGCCTGTCTTCGGGTTGTGCAGCTTGAATCCCTCGCTTCATTCAGGATTCTTTAAAACATCCTCGCTTTGCTAGGGAGTAAATTTTAGAGTCCCTCGCTGGGCTCACTCGCTACGCTCAGGGTTCAATATGACGCCCGTGACATAAGACACTGTTTTATCCTCTTGGTGCATAATCTACTATTAATTGTTTTTCATTGATTTAATCAGCATTTTCGAGAAATAATTGGTAGCAGTAAACTACATATCCACCAACCAATAAATGTGGTTGATTGATTAATTACCTGATACCGTTCGTTAACATTTACATTGGCATCTAATAATTTCCAATGGGTTCTTTAGGTGTTTATAAAATGAAGTTTTGTAGGGAGAAGCAAAATATCCTTACTAATATTATAAATGTGTAATGTAAGTTTGTTTGTTACGCTTTCACGCAAAATCTAATGAACCGATCATCATGAAACTTTGTACATATATTCTTGGAGGTATTAGAAGTAACATAGGAAACATTTATTAAAAAAAAAATGGCTTCACTGCGAGCGAAGCCGCGGGAAAAAGCTAGTATTAAATAAAAAAAAAGACGCATGTGATTTTTGAGGTGTACCTACTACGGGTAGAAACTTAAAAGCGCTGTAAATTAAAATCAGTCCTCTATAACTAAAAAGGTTATCCTTTTCAGGAATATGGAAAGTAAGGAAACCCTCGAAGACTTTTGTTAAACAGTGATATATCGTCGTTTCCGCTGTGGTTGCTTTATCGATCTTATTATATCGTGGCACTATTCTTTGATCGTGAAAGGATTCCATTATAATATATATTTCAAGAGTACAGCGCACCACTATGACGTGGGCTGAAGGATTATCCACTTTTCCGAGATGGATTTTCATCCCACCTTTACATGAAGTTATGAAATCTGTCTGCTTTTCCTTAAGCAGCAATTTTTGAGCGTGTTTTATTATAAGCTCATTTTCAGAACTGTCTAGGAAAAGTAATGGAATACTATTTTGTTTTCTATTCTTATTTTTGTGAGATGAAATGTTCGTGAAAATTGGAGTTAATATTGTCATTAGAGTTAATCAGCCTAGCCTTTTCCCAACTATATTGGGGTCGGCTTCCAGTCTTACCGGATTCAGCTGAACACTAGTGCTTTACGTGAAGCGACTGCCTATCTGACCTCCACAACCCAGTATCTGGGCAACACGGTACCCCTTGGCAAGACTGGTGTTAGATCTCAAGCTTCTGACTACCCGTAACGACTGTCAAAGATCTTCAAATGACAGCCGGGACCAACGGCTTATCGTGCTTTCCGAGGAACGAAGGAAACTCGGTATGTTGAAAATGGTCAACCATCCACGGACTGACCTAGTCAAGCGTTGCTTAACCTTGAAGATGGACCCGTGCGGCTTTAATTATTTACCCACGAGCTCCTCAACTCATGTCATCAACATCATGTCATACTCCTAACATTAAGAGACCGTATTATAAAAATGTCTGAGTTGAGTAAAAAAGTGAGTAAAATTCTCTATGGAGAATTAAACATCTGCTAATCAATTTCTAAACAGCGTCAAGATTTTTGTATCGTAACTCACTTATGGCATATATATATTCCCCAATGTTAACGCAGTACGGCCGTGCGCCCGATCGGTGCCAGAATATCAACATTGGACTTCGTCTTGAACAGTTTAGTTTGCATTTTTTTTATTTACGTATAAAAAAAGTAATAAAGTGGTTGGTGGTTGTGTTAAAAAGTAATTCTAACCATCAATTTTCTGTGTAAACATTTTTTTAAACATCCAAGACGTTTTGTATGAGAATGCAAAAGAAGCGAAAAATTATCGTGAGGTTAATTATTTGTTTAAAGCAAAAGTGTTAGTCCTACGAAAAAAACATGTTTCTCAAATGATGTTCATAAATATTGTACTTTTACAAACCTTTTAACCTAGCCGTTACTGATGAATATGCTTAAGAAAGTAACCATTTTACGGCACTTTAGCGGAGTAAGAGCCTTAATACAAAAACCAACGCAGTACATCACAAAGCATGCTAAAATTCAGCATAAAAGTTTAGATAACGTTTTATTGCGACGCAAATCCGAGTTTATTCTCTGTGTACTGAAAAGGCTTCACACGGGTGCCGGTCGTCGGAAGCTATTCAATCTAGGCTCAGGCAAATTGTGTGGAGAGGTCGGAAATGTGCGGCGAAGCGGGCAATGTACGTACAGAGAGCTTCGCAGACCGCAGCGAGTCCCGCCGTCCCGTCATCTCCGCTAGCAGGTAACTTTGTTGCATAAAAAGGCGGTAACAGATCGCAGAGTTGCTATTTGTCGTAGATGATTTATAGCCTATGAAGTAGTGTTGGTTTTAGGGTTCTCTGTAGCTAACAAAATGGTTTAGTTTAAAAGGACGGAGGTGCGACTTTATCTATGTATAATATGCTACAGTGACAGCTACTTACTTCAGGCACTACCGACTTGTGTGGAATAAATAACGATGTTTCCATCTATACATAAAACAAGTATAAGAATTGAAAAGATTTTAAAAGTACCTTTAGTACCTTCTTACCTAGTCCCCATTTCCTCCCATAATCTCCGATGTCAGCAAACGAAAATTCGAAAAAATAGATAATGTTAGTAAGGAAAATTATAAGAATATTATTTCAGGATAAATAATTGAATACTCTAACTAGCATAGTTTTTAATGATCAGCAAGAACCTTACACAAACAAGCTTAGGCTCAGCTGGCTGCCAAAAAATTTGGGGATCCTTTCAAAGGTGAGAAAGTACTTCACGCCGGAACAGCTTCTCAATTTGTATCAAGCGTAAGTTCGATCTGCATGGATTACTATTCTCACCTCTGGGACGGATCTGCCAAATACCAGCTTGATGCACTAGTTATGATCGAAAAGCGAGCCAAGAGGCTCATCGGCGATGAGGCACTGGTCGAGTGAAAGCTTCTGAGACTTGAACACCGTCGCCCGTCGGGTTTTTAAATCGATTGCATTTCAGGGAGTGTTCGATGGATTTACACGATCTAATTCCGCCTAGTCCGTTTCATCATCGGTCTACCAGACGTACGGCGATGCGCCATCGATACATGGTGGACATCCCACCAATACGCACAAAACGTTTTGTAAACATTATTATTATGCGAACAGCTAAGTAGTGGAATTCCCTGCCGGAGTCCGTTTCCCGACAGCTACAATCTAGGAGTCTTTAAGCCAAGAGTGAATAGATTATTTCTAGGCAAGTGTTTCACCGTCAACCACATCATCGCTTACCAACAGGTGAGATAGTGGACAAGCGGAAGACTATAAAATAATAAAAAAAGCTTAGTTTTGTTATGCGATCCCAAACAATGAAACTTTATCTTCGATAACAGAAAAATATCCTGCCGAGGTACGGAACCCTCGGTGGGTAAGTCTGACTCGCTCTTTGTTTAATTTAGTTTAGTGGTGTAGGCCTTTATTCGTACTTGAAAAGGGAAGAAATTTCTTCGCCATTTGCAAGTTATTGATTGAATAAAATATTAAATAAAATTGCTTCGTATTGTTTATTTCCCGCCCTCTTTTATTAATTTGTTCTAAAATCTGTAAATAATTATGTAACAGTTTAATCAATACTATTTGTCCTATGTTCTGGCAATGAGGGCTGGTGGTCCTTAATACAGGCTATTACTACTAAGTAACCTAGCTAGGACACCAGGGGGATGACCACAAGATCTTAGAGTGAGTTTATTTTGAGTGTGCGTAAGGGACAGAAATAGATATATGATTTGTATACATCTGTCCCTTTTTTACAGTTGAACTATGACAGTTTTGACATGTCAGGGTACGGAGGCAGATCGTGAAATTGTAATGTTACCGACTCATCACAGATGTAAACTATTCCTAAGTTGTCATCCTTCTTTGTAATAGACTGTACCATTTTTAAAATAAATTATTATTTCATGTTGAAAATCGGTTCCAATTTCAAAAATAAATACCAGTGACAATAATGTGAGAAGCTACCTTGAAACAGGCTGTTTAAATTATTAATATCGTGCCAATGAAACCATTAATCTAATAATAGGTACGTGCTGATGCGAATATCATGCAGATCATGATTAATTGCTACAGTAAAGCATTAGTTATATTATGTGCAATTTTACAATGATTAGTTTCACGTTCAAACCATATTTTAATAGACTATGGACGTTCAATTTCCACCGTAGGCAATTTTGCAGTTTGCTCATACTTTAATTATTAACACATGGAACATGTTTGAGCAAATACAATTTTTTATTCTTATTCTGAACACTAAGTGGATTATCAGCCTGTTATGTCCACTGTAGGGCAAACGTCTTCATTCCCTCCTTCAACTTTTCCCGGTCCTTTGCCATTATAGGCCAGTACATTCAGAAGAATAGTAAAAGGTAATTGTAAAAGTACCAAAGATAAGTAAGCTTCCTTATCAGGTCTTATTCAATAGGTTAATTAATTGCAGTTCCGTCTGAACTTATTTAATTACGGCTCACGGCCAGTTAGTTTATTTCCGCATGAACCCTCCTGCGCCAACTACCCACTCTAGCGCCAACTACCGACTCTTACGCCAATTACCCTCCTACTTACTTTGTGCCTGCCCTACTTTCTTGCTTATTTCACTTCGCCTTGAGATAAGAGCAATGAGATTCTCTGTGAAGTGAGTGCAGGCAACTGACAATAGACGCTACCTGAAGGAAGCCTGCAAGCGGCTTTTTAATATCGCCTTTGAAAAACCTTGTTTACGAAGCTTACTTTCATAATTAACAAGTTAAATAATAAAGGGTACCCTTCATTAGCAGGGTTTGTTTTCATTTTGACCGCTGCATAGTAGTACCAACTTTCTTGACGAGTTCGACCAGGTAGCTTACTCAAACAAAAAATTACTTTATATTATACTAGCGACTTGCCCCAGCTTCACCCGTAACAACACAAAAACCTTCCTAGTTGCTCACTCTTTCTATTGGTGAAAGCCACATGAAAAGCCGTTCAGTTGTTTTGAGTTTATCGTGTACAGACGTGTTTATTTTATAATATGTAGTGATGCTCCTGTTAAAACAAACCTCCAGCAACTTCAAAATCAAAATCAATGTTTTTTTTTATTTCAAATCACACTTTTCACACACAAACGTCGACGAAAGGTGCACGGATCGGGTTGGTCGTTTCCTATGGAGAAGAACCGGCAAGACACTCCACGGTTACTCTTTTAAAAATTGGTTTGGTTTTTCAATTTTACCATATTACAGCATTAGTACCTAGATATGGCGGGACAACGTTTGCCCGACAAAAAGTCGTTAGAACTAAAAAAAAATATCTATTATATTTTATATAAACAAAAGAAAAAAAAAGTAAAACTAGATAAAAAGTTAACAAGCATCTAGAAATCTAGAAGGCCTGCAATGTTCACACATTCACAAAACAATCGGTAAAAGAATCTATACAAAGGTAAAAAAATATATATATGTGACAAGACTAAATTTAATTGTAAGCTTTGAAAAACTTAAAATACTTAGCTAACTACGCTGTGTCTTTATTTACCTCTCTGAAAAATCCAAACAAGTTAGAGAAGTCATAAAAATAATAAGTCGGAAGATGGCGGGATGATAGAACACATCGCATCTGCCAGTCGGCATATTCTTTCTGAAAATGAGATCGGATTAGCCATTTTTTTTTTGCGAACCCTGTAAATGCTGTCAAAGTGGAATTTTAGGTTGATTATGTTCTTTCGTTTACTAGCTTTTACCCGCGGCTCCGCTCGCAGTGAAGACAATTTTTTTTTTTATAGTATACTATATTACTTCTAATACCTCCAAAAATACATATACACAGTTTCATGATGATCGGTTCAGTAGTTTTTGCGTGAAAGCGTAACAAACAAACTTACATTCACATTTATAATATTAGTATAGAAAGTATAGATGACGATAACGTTTATCCTTCAGTGTGCTTATTCCGAGTTTTTAACGTACTCATTTGTGATAACGTAAACGATCTCTTATGTCAAAATGTATACAAAAAAGAGGTTTCTTCTTACCGTCCCCACGCGGCGCTTATCCAGTTTCAATACAAATTTAAGTTGAAAACTCGCACTAAGGCCTCGGTAATGCGACATGAGAATGTTAACGATATCGTAGCAGGTGGCTTTCTGAAAAAAAGTGAGTTTTGAACTAATTTAAATCTAATTAGGTAATAAGGTCTTTACAACTACTCCTATTTATTTAAGCTACAGTAGTCACAGCGGACGTTTGTGTCTCTGAAGTTGGCTGCAAGACCCTGCGCAGTTTCTATTTTTGTGTCAATATTGAAGGTGAATATAGCATCGTATAACTGCCTTTTTCACTCGCTTACGTTTATCGCATCGTTCTATCTCGCTTACTCTATGCAGTATACTCGATGTCAAACTGTTTCATGCGCAATGATTCGCAAAGCCCAAAGTCCTTCAGGGATCCAAAGATACGCAGTGATTGTACATGTACAGTACATACCGGACTTAATGCAACAAGGTATACTCTACCAGTCAACCTTTGGATTAAAAGTTTAACTGTCTTATAACTTCAAAAGGTTCCCCACGAAAATAAAATGAAACAAGTTAAATACTTGTTCACTAATAGTTATTCGTAACAACAGCGTTTACCTCATGCAGTAAACTCTGCAAGGAAAGCGTTCAAATTATTAGCAAGTTGAACATTTTCCAATTTCCGCCGCATGAAATATTATGAATACTCCTCGGGCACTGAAGCACTGAAGGCGCACTTGGGTACAGGAAATAAGTCGTCGACTGTCTCGTACGGAGCTACCAATAAAATGTTGTTGTGAGGTAGATAGGTGCCTCCTTATATGATTTACGTATTGATTTCTGGAATAGGAAGCTGGAATTTTCGACTGCAATGTTTTCTGATTTTAGAAACGACTAGTTTCCGCTTTTAGTACTTGCCCAATATCGTGGGCCGCGTGTTGTAGGTAATTTTAAGGTTTCCTTTTGACCTGTTTTTTAAAAAAAACGATCTATTTATTTCCACAGGCATACACACAATTATCATTTAGATTCTTAAGATCTTTTTTATTTGTCGAGGTTTTTTGTTTTTCATTTTTTTGGCTATTTCCTTAGGTAACTTATTCAGAATGCTTGGAAGAGCATACGTCCAGATTCCTTAACCGTATTCATTATTTACTTTCGGCAGTTTATACAGAGGCAAGTACGACAGGTTACGAACAAAATTAGGTCTACATATTTTCTCTAACTTACTTATATTGTGTTCACAGTAATCAGAGGCAACAGCTAATTTTACTTTATCAAATACATTTAAAACTTTATAATATTGGAATAACTTATCATAATCGGGTTTATATTTGATTTTAATTTTATATGGTACCAATGTCTTTAATAATCGTATTTGTATATTATATATTTTTGGAAGGTAAGTTTTATATTACCTACGTTGCTGCCCGTATGGAATTTGTACTTCCCCTCTACAAATTATGGCCTGTTATTCTGATGTATGTGTAAGCTATATTACTGTAAATTTTCATCAAACCCTGTCGTTTTTACGTGAAACAGTTACAAACATCAATGCACACAAACGCTCACACTTATAACATTAATAGAATTTTCCACAATGCCTTCACAATGAGAAATGGCTGTCATAATCAATTTAGATTCCAAAATGAGAAGGTGTGTCCCTGTAAGTGCTTCCCAAGTTCCAGTCTCAGCAGCTAATTGATGATGGTTTCCCAGCCAGCCGCTTCTTACATGTTTAATTAGTGCAGGACTCATTAATAAATTATCAGGTGAGGAGCCGCAAATCGCATTTTCTAGTAAATGAATTGTTACGAGAGGTGGCTACGGATTAGCGCTCTCGATCTCGCTCGCTACGAGTACGCGAACGTTTTTCTTATTATTTCTCCCGGGACACACGGAACTATTAATCTTGTTTAATGTGGAAATGTGTTTCCACGTAATTTGCACTTACCCCTAATGCAACTTTGGAGGATCGGAAGTAATTGAAAAGTGGTTTAGCATTTGACTAAATGGCTGTGAAAATACGAAATAAACTTACCAACAATTAATTCTGTACACATATGTAAGGTAAGACATATATTTCGTAACCCCAATTAATTTCCCAAAAAATATAAATCGAGACGCAAATTATAATAAAATTCATGATCGTATTTTCGTAATCTCTACGCCGCCGTAGTGTAGTACTGTAGCAAACTTAAAATAAAACCGGCCAAGTGGACTCGCGCACAAAGGGTTCCGTACCATTATCTCAAAAACCGGCAAACATATCACGTTTGTTTTTAGTATTTGTTGTTATAACAGTAACAGAAATACATCATCAGTGAAAATTTTAACTAGCTATCACGGTTCATGAGATACAGCCTGGTGACAGACAGACAGACGGGAATAATAGGGTCCCGTTTTTACCCTTTGGGTACGGAACCCTAAAAAGGCCACAAACCAGATTTGTAGCTCAAAATATTTTTTTCTTACCTGTAATGCCTCATGTTAGACATGGTTGGAACCTAGCATACGACATACAACCAAAGCTAAACTGTGAAAGAGTAATAAGTATTAAAAGAGGAAAACCAAATAGCTCTTCTGAATGTTCACATATTTTCCACGGCTTAAAACCTTTTTGTACTATAAATAGATCGCGTGTATCACGCGGGTACACACAACGACATAATTATTATAACTGGTTAATAATCAGGCTCAGCTCACCTCCAGGAATCGTTTATTGCCACCCAGTTTACTTAAATATGTTTAAAGTACTCTTTGAATAATGAGTACTTACTGTGCGTACATAAACAGATAAATACGTACAAACTACAAACCGAGTGCCAATTATTCGTATGGTCGAACCCATCGTTTCGACTAGGTTATCAAGATTTACTCATGGGGACAAACATAATAGCAACTTAACTAAAAGTTCACCGCACGAGACATCATTCGGTTCAAAGACATCCGCCTGCTATCCAGTTTTTCAGACATAATATTAGTACCTCAATCACCGCCAAAAGCCTAGCATTGTAATTATTTTGTGAATTTTTAAAATAGGATGTGTCAATTCGAGGTGAAAATCTAATCTAAGACCCCAAACCTAAGGCAACACGTAGGTACTCTACGCCAACACGTACCTCACTCTCATCATTATTTCAGCCGAAAGACGTCCACTGCTGGACATAGGCCTCCCCCAGGCGTCGCCACATTGACAGTTTCCGTGCATCTCGCATCCGGCGGATTCCCGCAACCTTCACAAAGTCATCGGTCTACCTTGTAGGCCTGCCAACCCAACGTGTTACGGTTCGCGATCGCCGCTCTAGAACTTTTGCCCCATCGGCCATCCATTGAGTTTGACAATTCTTCGGGCTATTTCTGATTCGATTACGCATTGCCCTTTGGGTGACTTCAAGCTTTCTGATGAGGCCCATTGTAAGCGACCACGTCTCAGACCCATAGGCATCACTGGCAACACACACTGATCATAGACTAACCCACTCTAAATAAATAAGAAATCATTTATGTATGCTGAAAATCTCTTTCGAATGTCAAAAATCTAGGACGTCGATATCGCCAGTTTATGGACCAGGCAGGAGGGGCAAATTGATATATGAAGGATGGGTAAAGTATGGATTTGAAATACAGTGAAAAGCACATGAAGTTTTACATTGGTAGTGCGAGTATTACACCTACGGCGATTGTAGATAATATGAACGGTACATAGTCCAATGTATAACGACTCCATGAGATCTTGACTGTACAATAAATAATACTTGTAATCAAAGTTATTATATTTATTAAAATTTTGGTCAAAATATAGGATAAAAAAATTATAGAATAAAATTAATTTTGAGGCAATCAAATGTTCCATTGACAACTACCTTTTTTAGGGTTTCGTACCCAAAGGGTAAAAACGGGAATCTATTACTAAGACTCCACAGTCCGTCTGTCTGTCTGTCTGTCACCAGGCTGTATCTCATGAACCGTGATAACTAGACAGTTGAAATTTTCACCGATAATGCATTTCTGTTGCCGCTATAATAACAAATACTAAAAAGAATAAAAAAAATATTTAAGTGGGGCTCCCATACAACAAACGTGATTTTTTCTGCCGTTTTTTGCGGTAATGGTACGGAACCCTTCGTGTGCGAGTCCGACTCGCACTTGGCCGGTTTTTTTATTAAGTTAAGTAAAACATAATTTTCTCGTGTTTTTTTTAAGTTTTGCCATCACTTTATTATATGACAATCCTATAAGTTTTCAATACTAACTTTTCTGTGCACACTCATCATGGCCAGATCATTGAGGCGATTTGCCCCCATAGTGCTTCTTGACCAGGTTTTTAGTCTCCTGAAGCTGCTTCGCGCTGTGCACGGTAGATCAAAAAAGTTCAACGCTTTTCCGTAAAAAATCCATTCTTGATGCCCAAACTCTCTTTTAGGGAATCAAGAACTACTAAATTTGTTGGGTTGGGCTTATGTTCACTTAGGACTTTGATTTCTTTTGCATTTGGCTCCTTTTTTAACCTCTAGGGGTGGGCAACTGCCCCTACCTGCCCCTACCTGCTAATTTTTGAGAAGGGCGTCTCCAATGGGGGGGCCATTGGAGACGCCCTTCTCAAAAATTAAAAAGTCTTGTAATTTATCAAGCATTTCTAGACGTGTCGTACTTCATTCGAAGACCTAACAATTTCTAAACCAAGAAGATGTTAATTGAGTTTTTTTACATAAAACAATGGGCAATGAACACAATGCACAATATTACAGTAAACAATATGCACAAAGTCCGTAACACCAAGTCAACTTACTCCTTTTATTAATACTAAAAAACTTAATTCAAGTCAAGGAGTAACTTCGTAATAAACCCGTTAAGATTTTCTTTTGTTTGTTTAGCAAAGTAGTTCCAAGTCTGGCGTGCACGTTGCATTAATAAGTAAGGAGCGACCTCATCATCAGAGTCTCACTTTTAATATGGCAAGAGTCACGAGCTGCACGTAGATAAAAGGGGTAGCTTACGTTAAAGACCTTTTTGGCGCTGAATGTACGTCATGTCACGTAGGAGCTTTATTTGGTGAAATAAAGGCCTCGCGGTCAAGGCTGCTGTAAATGTGAATTTCACCGGTGCGTGATCGTGAATACGACGTTAGATAATATGACAGTTAATGCGAAAAGCAACACTACACTGATTCCGTCAATAAGTTCTGAAAACCATTTTTGGATGATGCAGGTATGAAATTCGGGGGCTCGTTTTGACTCAACGATATCCTAAAGGAAATCAAGATAGCCTTTCTGTAGGGATTTCACTCTAAACGAAGCAGATATACAAATAAAATGTTACTTAATTTAAATGGATTTGATTTCGGGTCAGCAGTCAATTTCAAGCAGATTAGGTCTCACAAATCACATTCAATTCTTGAGCATATCTACGATAACAAGGCATATTTATCAAGTAAATATATCTTAGCATTTACAATGTCAATGTACCAAGCCGAGTCCTTCGCGAGACAAAATTAAATCATACGGATTAGGCCTCTGAGAAAATAGAACCCCAGGTCAAATATCGGTCACTAGAAGGTTCAATCTCCTCGCAGAGAACGTGTTCAGTTGGGCTAGATTTATTTGAAAATTGTGAGAAAGCTTGAATATTTGACGATATTTTTTCGGTGCTTATCATGTCTGAGCGATAAATAAACAGACTAGAGGAATGCGCTGTATGCAGTGGTGCGATTTAGTTGATGTAGTTATACCAAGGTAATCGACCCTTGGAATGGCACAACCTTGCGACATTGGTGCGAATCGCTCAGCCGGAGTGTGTCGACCTGGCTGGCTGGCGGGTCCGCCTGGCTCGTCCTCCCAACATGGATAGTGTCACCAGCTACTTAGGTTTCTATAGGACAATCACCTTTTTACAAACTTTTTATTAAATAGCTTAATTTGTATTTGCCCGGTTACAAATTAGTAATTCATTTTTTAAACATTCCCTATTCAAATTACATAATAGACTTTAATAAAGTCTTTTCTTGCAAAAAATTCATTCGGTCACGGAAAAAAAACGAAACAATTAGAAACACAAGTCCATCATAAACGCTTTGATTGTTTCTGTTTTCATCAGACTATGCAAAAGACAAAAGAACCGCGACTGAAAGATGCTTTCTTGTTTCATGTTTTTCGATTGGTTTTCTTCACTGTCGGGTTTTTCAAACTTTCTTTACTTTTCTTTTAAAAAGATATCATTATGGCTTTTGTTTTGTATCATTCAATATCAACATGTCATGGTTTATAACCGACTAAAAAAAGGAGGACGTACTCAATTCGATACATTTTTTTTATGTACGACCACAGTACAGTGATATTCTAGTAAATACATTACACACTCAAAAAACAACTGAAAAATGTGTTCCGCACAGCAGCGGCAGCAAACATACACACATTCATCTGACATTTCACTAGAAATCGAAAGAGTTGGCTTGATAAAACAAACAAGAAAAAAAGAGACGGCTAGTGTTTGTCACTTGCGTGTGAATGTAAACAAACATTATTCTGACTATAAATGTTTATTTCTTTTTCTAACCTCCAAATATCAGAATTTTAGGAAAAAAATAATAAATTAGTAAGTTGAGGTATATTGCGTACTTACATATGGTTTGAGATCCCTTCTGTTTTATGTACTTTGGTATCATAATTGGTACACTTTCTAAATACACACGATTGCATTTTTTAAATTTTGTTTTTGTTTCAACAAAGCGTATCGCTCTTCGCCATGCGTGACATAGACTAAAGACGTCCCAATTGGGACGTATTCGAGTCTTCACAATGCGCGTGCTCATAACATATCTGTTTACTACAATATCATTGACCACGCATAAAATTTTATACAGAGGTCCGAATTCAAGCATTCTTTTTTTCTTGGAAAGGGTAATATCTTAAAGTTGAACTCATTTTAATTTAAACAGTAAAATTCACATAAAGGAAGAAAAGAAGGATTGATAATTTTCCTATTGAATTTTAAATTGTGAATTGATTCTGTTGAAATTAAGTAAACTGAAAAGCGAAAAAAAACCTTTTTTGCAATAAATTGAACCGACGAAACAAAAAACTCAAAAGCAAAATATATTAAAAATAGTCTAGTATTTTGAGGCGGCGCCATAGCAAACAGTCAACGAAGATGAACATAGCTGCAATCATTCTACGCTTTACTAAAAGCTTTTTAATTCACATTTTTATGAGATAGTGGTCAAGCGCGAGCCTATTTACAATAAAAAAAAAACGTTATTTCGTCTATTAAAGGTTTTTCAAATAAAAATCAAAGAAGTGCATAACGAATCATGGAGGTAGGTAATTTTTCTGTTAATAAAATGACATTTATTTTTCCCTGTCCCATTTAACAAATCAAAAATGATATCATAATATTATAAGTAGTCAGTAACAATACAATATTAATAGGTTCACTCTCCGCATACCAGACACATTAGTCAAACAATCCCCAAAGACCTTATATGGTTCATGAGAATGCGAACCGGATAATATTCTTTTTTCTGATTATAGCCAGTGTTGATTCCACAAAACAGAAAAAGAAACGCTTCTAAGCCCCTATTTAATATGACAATATCATTTTCTGACAAATATGTCAGAAACATCTTCACATATTTGTCAGAAAATTACATTTGCCACATTTTTGCGACAAACGTTGTTTAAAGCAGATAATGTATGAACGAAACTTCAAAAATCGGATTATCACATATCGCCTGTTGGTTTTATAAAATAAGCCCTAGGAGTTGCAATGGCTAAGAATAGTGTGACGGTTCTGTCAGACAAAAAAGAAACAATAATGACCAGTTGTATGGCAAAAGGCTTGGTAAATTGTTTGATATTTTTATACCGAAATGTCTCAAACTTTTCTCTGATATGGTGTTTGTAGTGTCGCCCGCCCGTCGATGCTGGGTGGCAAGGGCGCGCGTCCACCCGCTACCCGCTGCAGCATCAAATCATTCACTTTTCTCCCTGAATATGATTATTAAAAGCTGCGTTTTATTCACAGACGCCTGCCTTCGTTTTACACTGCGTCGAATAAATCAAGTTGTTTTAATGGCCGGTTGCTGAATTCAGAATTCGGAGAGTCAACTTCAACCAGTAACCAGTAACATAACATCACGCTTGTAATCCTCGAAGGATTAGGCAGCAGAGCACCTATTTGATTGGGCAATTATCCAATGACTTCTCCCGCTCTGGGTGAAGCGGGAGGGCGTGTCAGACTTTTACTGACTAAAACCCAAACGTGTTCCTTCAGTTGCTTGTGCCAGGGCCGCTGTAACTCTCTTTCAAATTTATCCGCGACCCAGGCAGGCATCGGCCCTAGCGTGCCCGTCACTTTTGCTGACATCTCTTTGAGGCGCGCGTTGGTCACTACGCGCGGTAAACTCGGGCCTGGTCCTTATCGGACGGCGAGCTACCCTTTACTTGCCGTCCGCAAGCCCACGCCTAAGGTGGCCGGGATTCGGCTTGCGACTCCCGACGCCCGGGGCGTCTCCTGTGGTGGCTAGGAGCGTGAGGTCTCCTTTGCGTCCTCCTCACGTGTTCCGCCTCTTCCTTTGCGAGCATAACTGCTTCGCAGTAGGATGGCCTGGACAAGAGCCGGATGAGAGAGGTCGCCACCGCCGATCACCTCCACGAGGACACAGTGGTGCTCCGCGCAAGCGACCAGTAGTGTAGTGACCTCCACCGTATGCTCTAACCCTGACCCTGCACACCTACATTTGCAATTGTAAAATACGAAAATCGACAATCCGTCAAACTTTGACGTTAGAATACAGTTTGAGACGTTCTGTAATAAACATCTTTTCTTTCTTAACTCCAAATTCCCAAAACAGAATCCAGTCTTAAGTCTGTTAGGTACTTATAGTAGTTTAATGACATGTATGCGAAACACGTATGCATTAAGACTTGTTGTAGTTCAACAGTCTCTGTAGATTTTATCTGTAAACTAACTGTTGATTTAGTTTTAGGTGAAACTATTCTAGTCTTAATAACTAAGACGTTACGATGTGCGTTAGACAATTTTGCAACATTGCTTCAACAATAGGGTTCAACATTCTTTTTACTTTGCCCTATAATGTCTAATCTAGTATCTACCTTTACATGTTTGACGAAAATCATCACAATCATAATAATTTTCTATTTACATTCAACAGAACAATATACAGCAACGTAACAATAATGCCTGCTAATCTTCAAAAACACAAATGGAACTTGCAATACCAAGGCGAGGGAAACGCACATAAACCATAGGAAAACCCATGTTATTTATCAAACAGCAATTTAAATACTTTCTTTGCTCATGAGTAAGTGATGTGAGCAAATTACGAAAATGTATGTTTAGTATTAGGGGAGGGAAATTGAATCCTAGGGGAGGCTGCCATACTGGCGCCGTAGGTTTTTTAAATGCTATTGTTATGGGTATATCTGCCTACCATATCTGTATATGTATTATCATGCATAGCCATGTAAGTAGGTAAATAGCTCGGGCATATAGAAAATAATTTATGTAGGCAAATGAAATGAATGACGGTTTACGGCTAGTAATAGTCTTTGTTGATGGAATGAATATGTTCACTCCCCCAAAAGTGGTTTGCAAACATATCCGACCATTAGATATATAAAAGATAGTTAATTTATTTCTGATACTGGCATAATCTATTCAATCGAATTGCTGATAATAATCTCTTTAAATGTAGGCATCGCTGCTTTAGATAGGCACGTATCAAAAATTTATACCATAATAAGCCGGATCATGACGAAAATGCACACTTCATAATTCCTGAAAAAAGTTCGGTTCGTCGACCTCTTTCATTTGTACGCGTAAACATTTCCTTGTGTTAGTTACGCACCCTTCCTTATGGGGGTGAAAATAGTCATGAAACAGAGACAATTTTTTTTGCTCGTTGTTGGTCGAGACGGCAGACGAGGTGTTCTAGCCCGAGGCCTTTGATAACTCATGAAAAATTCAAGTGCTCCCGACAATCTACAGATACCTATGTACGAATGCTACAGGGTAAAAAGTGCGGGTTAAACTTCCTAGCTGAAAAAACTGCCTGGCTTGGTGAAAATATTAAATGAAATGATGAATTCTTGATTAGGTTACTACTTCTCATCTTTTAGCACTTAGATAGATGGATGGAATGTACTCTATTGTATGTACACAACTGTTTTACATTATTGCTTATTCTCCATTAAACCATTGTACCGGTTTTATAGTAATTGAGATGCTACTCGATATTAACCTTTGGAATGGAATAAACTTAAAACAAAAAAAGATTTTTTGATTTTATAAACTTTTTTTTATAACTTTTAGGTTATAATTTTGTATTCGAATGACCTTTACGCATATAAATGGTGTATCTATGCCAATATTATAAAGAGAAAAGATTTTTTTGTTTGTTTGTTTGTACCGAATAGGCTCCGAAACTACTGTACCGATTTTAAAATTTCTTTCACCTATGGAAAGCTACATTATTCCCGAGTAACATAGACTATAAATGATTTTCAAACAAAATTGAGATCCTTATGAAAATTGCAATAATGTAACCCAAAGTAGCAAAATTTTGCCTATAAAATTCAATTTTTTAGTTTTAGTGGCAAGGTTGGTAGGTATGTAGGTGGGTTGGTAGGTAGGATAGGTAGGTGATAGGCAGGTAGATAGCCAGCTGACGGGAGCGAAGCCGCGGGGGTCAGCTAGTATATTATATTTTTAGTAGTCAACTCCTGTCACACCAGAGTTACGAAGCAAAAATAAATTGGATGCCCACAATATGGCGGCTTTTGGGCGCCATAGCTGAGGAATCCATTTTGTTTTTACCTTCATTCAACTAAGAACACTTGGGCGGTCTATACCTATGTAGTGATGTCTTTATAAATATAGAAACAAAAATACATACATACAAGATACGCTCGAAAAAATAACCCTTTTCTTATAGTCGAGTAAAAAAGGTGACACCAAATGCTATCTACTACCTCAGTCAGTGGTGTAATTGTCTTTAGTACTCCTTCGCTGTTCTTTCTGATTAATTTCGTTGCGGGATACAAGACCGTTGAATCGTATCTCCAGCATTTTTCTGGTGGTCATCTTTGTTAATTCTGGCTTTTAGGTGTTACTGTGATTGGGAATAGTGTTGCGGACTTGTTCCATAGAAAAATCAGTGTTGTAGGTAGGTACTTATAGTAAATATAAAATCTACAATATAAAGTTATACATTAAAAACAATACTTATTCATACACAAAGCAATGTAGACTTTCAAGTAATTCCCATTGAATCAAAATTGTTGCCTGCGTGTAATTGTTGTCTTCCTTAAGTGGTAGTAATAAAGAAGGATTTTTGATAGGTAATTAATTGCTAACCGATGCGGCAAGTCTATGTTTAAAGGTTGGTATTTTAGAAAATGACTTAAATTATCATTATTTACTTCATAGCTTTCTCCTACAGTCTTCTCAAGAAATAAGATAGTGTATATTTCAATCATACTAATATTATAAATGTGAATGTAAGTTTGTTTGTTACGCTTTCACGCAAAAACTACTGAACCGATAATCATGAAGCTTTGTACATATATTCTTGGAGGTATTAGAAGTAACATAGGAAACGTTTTATTAAAAAAAAAATATTTTTAATGGCTTCACTGCGAACGAAGCCAGCTATAAAAGCTAGTATTTACTAAAGTCGTGACAACCTATGAAGTCAGATTTGACAGCTATAATAAAAATACGTTATTTAATCTCAAGTTAAATTTGATGCTTACGAATGATACGCGTTTTTAAAGTGTATGGGTAACATACTCGTAGTTATAATTAGGATTATGAATTTGATTTCGAAGACGTCGTTAATACAAAGTCATCGCGGCATGTAAAATGAGAAACGTCATCGGAATTCTTAGATTGTTACGATTATAGTGAGCATATGCTTCGCACGGTTTTACGGAATGATATTTTTTTGCCCATAAATAAAAATTTGGGTAATAAGCCTTTTCAGTATTTTATTCACGTTCATCCACTAAGTTAGTGAGCACTAGCTTTATCTATTTTTCAGGGACTAGTGACACTCTTTGGTAAGTCTGACGTTTTCCTGGTAAATACTGCTTACAAATACTTACTTATGGAAATCCGAAACATACCTAAAAATTGTTCAGTAACCTGAGTACTGGTAATCCGTAAGATTCTCAACAGAATCTGAAAGTGAACTAGCTAATATCAATTTCGTATAATTTACGCAAATCGTTGCCCGTTCACAAATTCTTACGCTAGGGGGAATGTATATATTCCAATAAAAGTCGTGCAATCTCTGCGCCCCACACAGATAGCGCAGACATATTGCCTTCATATCTGCCACGAGCAGTAAATTGCCGAAAAATGTTGTTGAGCCCTCGTACATAATAAACTAATACATATTTCATCAACGTCAACATATATTCTGCTCTCTAGCGATGTATTTATTACATATTCTGGAAATATAAGTGCGAAAAAGAAAGCATCGTAAAACACAGGTGCTGGATATGCTACAGTACAGTATTGTTATATAGAATGTAGAAGTCTAATCTACATAAGCCAATAAATACACATGTCTCGGTTCCACCACCGGCATTGCCAAATGTAATCAGTCAGGGCTGAGTACAGACTCTCAGGGAATCTCTATGTAAATTGTTTTACCAGACCGCGGATATGATTGGCGCCAAATTGACATTTTTGCGGCATACTGATCGAATAAAATTGTACGTTGTATCAGAATCAACTTAGTTTTTATTTAACACTAGCTTCTGTCAGCGACTTTACCCGAGTGGAAGTCGGCAAATAGTCCAAGGGAACGAATATTTCCCGGTATGAAAAGTAACCTATATCTTTCTCCAAGGTCCAATCTATCTCAATTCATCATAAATAGGTCAGCGGTTAAAGCGTGAAAACATAACAAACAGAGTTACTTTCGCATTTATTTGTATATAATTATAGGTAGTAGGTATGGAGAAGTATGGACGGACCATTATCAGCAGTCTGTAGATGCGCAGAATTTGCACATTTTACTTATTGTTGTTTTGCACAATCTCCCACACATCGAATTAACTCCCACCGTCCTTGAATAAGAATGTTAGTCTAATCCAGAAATCCCTACTTGGCACGTCATGAATGGCTCCGATAAAGCGTTCTCCTCATACGTGATCGGCATTTACACAATACCGTTCAGGTTCGTAAAATAATTTGGAATACACAGACAACAGCAGATTTAAGAAATAATTTATCTCTGTAATTTCTGTATCAATTGTTCATTCAGTTCAAGATTCTAGAGAAGTTGTCTTTAAGTTTCAGACATAAATTGAAATGTATCGCAGCTGGGGCATCACGGAGTACGCTCTGCCGTAACCTCGTCTCGTATATTCATCACGTTGAATTTCTGTTTCCGTTTCATTATCCGGGTGCACAGTGGGCGTAAATAAGACTGGATGTAAATCATGTCATTAGAGGTAGAGGCGCTGCGATCGGCCTGTGGCCCGCGGCCTGCTTCTAATTGAAAATAAATCTCATTACTTGAGAGGTTGGCAGAAACGCATTTTATATTTACTCGCCCCGTTTCCACGGAGATTTGGCCTGATTTGATAATTTTGGTATATCAGAATTTGTGGCAACATTAATGTTTTATTTCATTGCTATTTTTAGGATTACTTACGATGCTCTTTATTACGAGTTGTTTTTATTTAATGGCACGGGGTCTCAGCGCTAAGAAAGAAAATTTGGTTCAAATAATCTCACTAGATGATGCGATATGCACCTATTTGTTATTGAATGTGTGTAAAATTAACATTTTCTGGAATTGAACGTAAAAATTGTATGTTCTTGTTTAATGAACTCTCCTAAGTACAAAATAATGGAATATTGGGCTCTTAATTGACATTTCAAAGATTATTTGAATGGTTCATTTAAAATTGATGCCAATAGATGGCGCGGTTTTAAATTTCTGAGGCATTCCACTCGATTGTTTAAATTTGCATTGTAACACATTTTGGTGCAAAGAAACTGTAAAGACGTGCAAAATACTGTAAAACAAATCTTCATTGTATTTAAAGAAAAATATATTCACGAACCGAGTAAACCCTTTTACTTGCAAGTTGCTGCTAGCACCATCTATCTATCGCCGTGGAACGGAACCGAACGCGATTGATGTACAAAAAATAATCGGTATAATCAGACGAAAAACGCTAGTTACGTCGGCACGGTTTCTTTGTATGGGATGAGGCATCTGTATGATAGTATTATATTATCTGTGCTAATGGTGACCGTGTCCCTAGCGGTTTTCTCAAGATTCTATACCAGTTTTCTACAAAAATCTAATTATGTATACCGATTTTACGAAGATTCTAAGAACGAATCGTAACCAATCCTACCCCAAAAAAAATAGCAAAAATAATTCGATAAAAATACTTGAACGTCTAGATTAACAGATCAATATATATAGATACAATGATACACAACCATTAGAAACACATCTAATCAATAAAATGCGCTAGAACTGGACACGATCCAGTAACGTTCTTCGAAATGGTATAAATAACAAGAAGATACAGCACAATGCCAATAGACAAATAAAAAGATTTTGTAGTGGAGCTACCTATTCCTGTGTGCGGAAGATAAGGGGCGTAAATGAAGTCCGATAGTTACGGTTGAAACAAAGGCCGGGAGAGCACTGTTTGCCCCGAGCCAGATAACCCGCCGGAGAATGGAATGAAATGGGGCCGAGCGAAAACTATGCTGGCACACTTTATGACGCAAAAAGCCGATCCATTAACATATTAAAATTAATTCTAGCTATTAATTTAATGAAAACCAATATTAATGTTTTTAACAATGTGTAATGCAGCATTAAATTGTTTAATACTATATTAATTTATCACGCTTCAAACGGTTACAGCATTTTATTCCGCTTAATAGTTGTTAGAGTTGCTATTGTGCCTGTAGCTATAATTATATTAACCTCGTGCTCGTTTCCAAACAATTGGTACTTACACTTTTTTTGGATATTTGAACCGCACCAATAAACTTTTTGACAGCAATGACACGGTTGTAACGTGCGTGGAATCCACATTTGATTTTTGGCTCATGTTACAAAATTCAGTGAGGTGTGGAAAACATAAATGTACCCTACTTTCAACACATCTATATATACAGTTACCTGCAAAAAATGGCCCACCTTTAGACACTGAAGTAAAAATATACAGGAGCCATATTGTGTGCACCTCCGTCAATAACTGGAAGGTAGCTGGCCGATCCATATTAATATTTAACGTGGATAGGGACCCTTCCAACGAGACATTAATGTCAGGATAGCGTGTGAACCATCACCTGCTGGAAAACTGGGAAACAGCGTAAAAACATTCTGCGTTATAATTATATCACTTACTCAGGTACAACTTGCCTCGTTTACGGAACTGTTATTGGAGCTATTAAGTATAAGTAATACGTAGTTTTTTTCAGTGTTGTGGTAAATTGTGTCTATTTTGTGAGTACCAGAGAAAAATACATAATATCATGCCTATAGGTATGCCCCGAAGTTTAACCGACTCCAAAAAGGAGGAGTTGTTACCTCAAAACATTTTACTTCATGAACCAATTTTGATGATTCTTATTTTATTTGAAAGATTATTGTGCTTCTCATGTGGTCACATTTAAATAATGCGTATTTTCATGGTAAATAAGGTGCTTACCAAAACAAAAAAGAGATAAATAAAAATGATATCAACAAAAAAAATTAACCGGCTTCCGAAACAAAACAACAAAGCTATAAATCTTTCTTTTCGGAAGTTGGTGTCAAAAACGAAATAGGTACCAAAGACACCGACTTTCGAATAGAAAGTAATTTTTCGCTTTGTAGTGTTTTTTTAATTTCCATAATAGGGGGCGAGCCCGGTTGATGGCCATATTATACCACAAATTTAAACCCCGGACTGCTACTGAGTAATTCCAGATAATCATCATCATCATTTCAGCCGAAAGATGACCATTGTCGGACATAGGCCAAAATGGCCAATTCCAGATGTAACAAACCTAAGAACTGCCAATTGTATGTTTCTTATTTTAATATTTCCTTTATGTATTGTCTTTGTCTTGGAGTACAATAAAGTAAGTATAAATAAATAACACTCCGACCGAACCGGGCATCGAACCCAGAAACACTTGCGTAGCAGTAGCGCTTGAGACCAAAGAGGCAGATGTCACTGAAGAATTACAACAAAATATATGGAAAAGCCTGGATGCGCAATTAACGAGCAGTAGCAATATTATTCCTTTTTACATGCTTTAGCCTTCTAGAGAACTTCGTCGAGTCTTCTCGTGGCGTATTCCACAAAGCCTGAAAACTAAAGTCTTCAACCAGTGTGACTATCTGCTATAACCTACGGGGCCGAGACATCACATCATCATCAAATCATCAGCCTATTAATGTTCCCACTGCTGGGACACAGACCTCATCTCTGTGAGAGGGAATAGGCCGTAATCCACCACGCGGGCCCAGTGTGGGTTGGTGGATGTCACATGTCTTAGAATTTTTGGTTCTAGGACATGCCGGTTTCCTCAGGATGTTTTCCTTTACCGTTTTGAGAGCAGTCGTGATGAAATAATTTACACAAAGTAAAGCGCCTGCCTGGGCTCGAACCCACGACCTACAACTTGTAAGTCGCGGCCGATACCACTGGGCCACCACTGCACTCCAAGAGACGCTGCTCTCTTAGAGGCCGAGACGTGGACACTCACTATACGGCTGTTGCATCAGTTCAAAGTTGCTTAGCGAGCTATGGAAAGGTCTTTGCTTGTAGTCTCTCTAAAGGATCGAATCCGAAACGAGGTGATCCGTCAGAGAACCAAAGTTGTTAACATAGCTCATAGAATAAGCATGCTGAAGTGGCAAAGAGCCGGCCATATAAGTCGTAGAATCGGTTACCATTGGGGTTAACATGTTCTTGAGTGGAGACTGCGAACTGGTAAACGTAAGGTAGAACGCCCATAGGGTAAGTGGAGCGACGAACTTCGTAGGGTGGCTGGCTGACAGTTGTCTTGCCGAAAAATCGAGGCCAATTGCGCTTGATTGGAGAGGCCTGTGTCCAGCAGTGGACTGCTATAGGCAGATGATGATGATATTGCTTTCGTATGTGTGTCCGGCAACTAGTAATCGATATTTCAAGCACTTCCTGGCATGAGGTTAAGTTGAAACATGGCGTACTTAAGTAACTTTGGAAACATTCCAATAATTTAGTACTATGGAGCTGATCTCAAAATGCAGTCGGAAGGTAGCCATAGGAACTCCTCAACCAAACATTCATGTTTGGGCATATTGATAATTTTATAGCGAAATTACATTTAGTTCAAAAATCTTGTTTATCTATACTAATAATATAAAGCTGAAGAGTTTGTTTGTTTGCTTGTTTGAATCGCTAATCTCAGGAACTGAAATCTGGTTGAAATTGAAAAAATCTTTTTGTGTTGGATATACCATTCATTGAGGAAGGTTATAGGCTATATAACTTCACGCTAAGACCAATAGGAGCGGAGCATAGATGAAAAATGTTGCAAAAATGGGAAAAAATATTCCGGGAATAATTTAAAGCGTGAAAGTTACGCAAACAATCATGTATGTAGTATAGGTAGGGTAGGGTAAATGGGTAGGTAGGTAGCCAGTTGACGGGAGCGAAGCCGCGTGGGACAGCTAGTTAAATATATTTTTTCTTAATACTTATTGTAACTTCGAATTCAACCTGCGTCCTATTAACAGCTTCTTCTCTCAGAAGTATAGCGCTCTACGTATTGCAGTGAGTCGAGTTTCAGCGCAACAAAATTCGCTTCAATTTTTCATTTCAGTGCAGATAAATAAACGGCACGAGCGCCGACCACCTGCCGCGAGCTTTTCACTGTACAATCAATGCCCTCTTTTCCCCCTTTTTCGCCTTTTCTTCCTAATGAGGAAATCATAAAAACTAACAATATTTTAAAATACACTACCGGTTTTTGTTCAGATAAAAGAAGTAAGGCTAAAAAATTTTTTCTTTTCCTCCACATCTAGAAGCTATGGGGGAGACCTTTACCCAGCAGTTAGACAATATGGGTTGAAGTAAACGGTACGGTTATGATAGTATTATATTATCTGTGGTACGTTAAACTACTTATCAACAAAAAACAGAAATCCATCCCAGGGTTAACAAACTCTCCGAATTAAAAAAAATCCGCCGTTCCTAGTTCGAATGAAAATTCTTAGGATTTGGAATTAAGGTAGAAATAAATAAAGCTTTCGATAGACGAAGGCTTCGAGCCCGAACGGAGTTTTTATTAAGTTGAACTTGTTGAATTGCCACCGCCATCCTGGAGAGAGCTCACTGAAACCTACCGCGTTCCGAAGTAAAATATACGATTTAAAACTTGGCAGCCCCTTCATATAAACCATTGACCGGATTATTATGAAATATGCCGTATTTATAAATTGCAGACAATTAATTGGTGATCTTGTGAATGTGAATCTTGTGATCTTGTGAAATTATCGTCCATACAACTAAAATATTATAAATGCGAAAGGTACTCAGTCGGTTTGTTTAAGTTTTCCTATCTTAACGGATGAATAGGTTTCGATGCAACTTGGCACACGGGTAGACCATCTCCTCGGTCTTGTTTAATTTGTTCTCGTAATAAAATTTACTTTAGTTTTCTTAAACTGCTATATCGCTTGCACCAACAGTCTTGCAATTAATTGTTGTCTACGGTAAATCTGCATTTATATGCACCCTGTAAATAGTGTTATTAGCCTGTTCGTAATCAGCCTGGAGGGTCTAGAGAGAAATCTCATTAAAGGCAAATAGGAAACGAAGCGAAGCGGGTGCGGCTGCAGACGTGACACGAGGAAGGAGCGCGGTGAGACGCAACTATCGCTACCCTCTGAAAAATTGTTGAAGCGACAGGTTTATGCATGTTTAGCTGGATACAAATCCAACAACAACAATACTAAGCATACAGATTACAGAGTGACTTTTAATTAGTTAACCATATTTAATGTGGTGAAAGTACGAATATACTCGTAGTATAAACAAATTTTACCATGGAATCACCTATGAAATACGAAAAGAAGCTGTTGTTCAATAAGTGCATCAATTGAGTAACTCGACAAAACAGCTGTTTTTTTGCGATTTCAACATTAGTTCTTAGTTCATATTCATGAGTCCTTGCACCCCCTGAAGCATTGCCAATAAATTAAAAGTCACCGTGTTGGTCATTAGATCGTAGCCTCGTAGGTCTATATTAGAACCAAAAGCAATGCTCTCACAAATTAGTTCATGTATATTTTTACCTAGTGTTTTAGAAAGAATTTTCAGTAATGAAACACGTCAAAATGAGGAAAAAGAAACATATCCTAACAAAAATCAGACGATCAGATATAATACCTACATTATAATTTTCAGACTTGTTGTCTCGAAGCCAAATTGAATGAAAGTCTTCATAAAGACAGACAGCGAAGAACAGCTTAAATCTTTCCATTCATCAAGAGCATCCCGATCTCTTTGTGTGTGGAAGACGTATTCATCTGTTCGTGAAACTATGTTACAATTCAATTTTCTCTAAAGTACGTAGCAAAAAGTAATATGTGAGGTAACAAAGAGCCGACAGCTAGCCAAGAACCCGCGGAGCTATTGTGGCGGGCAGACTGCAGTCTGCACTTCCTTGTCCGTACACCCGTCTCTGTCTGCCCTTCAGACGCTCATATGACGACGAAACTTCATATACCTTCATATGTGTCTGGCACTACGTCAGCTCTTCCTTTTTGGCATTGCTGACAAATTTTAAGAAAGTTTCTCCATTGTTTTTGTAGGATGCAGTTTTGAAATTAATTACTATTTTGGCTGTTCCAGTGTTGTTACTTCGTTGTTGTTATTAACAACAGAATTTTATGGTGTCTTTCTACTATTTGTGTTTGCTTGTTGTTGTTGATATTTATAGTATGTTCTTGTTAGTACCGCTATGCACACGATACATCAATACCAAAGGTCCAATTACTTGAGGCAAAGCAACCAAATCTACTCGAACATACTGAAAAAAATATTTTTTTGCAAGTTTTCCATCAGCGTCAGGTGTGTTTTAGGAACGGGATGAAAATGTCGGCTCTGTGCAGCGGGATGAAAATTTGTCTGTTGTGCAAACGAACAGCGGATGGCATGGAATCGTTCGCTCATCAAATAAAATGCGAACGAGAGCAGTAGTCGTCAGCCACTGACCCCGTACTGCAAACATACGGCTAATTGCAACAGAACCCCCGTCTGATAACTATGTGAAAATTTAATCCTTCCGCTTGCAATCTTTTTTGTTCTCCTGATTAATACTTCGTTAAGTCTGGGAAAATTGAATTTGTTTTATTTCAGAGTTCTGTTTTTTTCGAACAGTTGAAAATTTGCATCATTTAGGTAGTAAATACGTTTTACACTACTAGATACAGGAATTAGTGGAATCAACATACCTGAACTAAGAATTAAATGTAACAATTAATTTTAGGTAGATACAGCATTATCTTACAATCTAAATACCGTCTAGGTTCTAGCATTCCGCTAACATAGTCACTAACTTAAATATTCACCTATGAATTTTATCAGCTTGTTATTTGAATAAATACTTTTCATTAGATACTATGTAAAATGCCTTTAATAAAAATCAATATTCTAAGAATTTGCATTCTTTTGTCTAAGGGTAATCCACCTCAACTAAAATAAACTTAGTTAAGGTAGCGAAAATTGTAAGATAATTTTGTAAACGGTCCTTTTTCTGAAAACAGGTAAGTCTAGTGATGTAAGGGAGGGGAGGGGGAGGGGGATAGTGATGGTATAGTTGTAGGTATACTTATCTCTCCCAAGTGTGCGTTACACTTTTAAGAGGTTACGGGGTAACCCTTCTATATGCTGATGATGATCACGGAGGTGGTTTTAGTGAGTTTTCTTCTTTTCGTGTGACGATGTGGCCACCTCTGGGTGTCAGAATTAATTAAGCCGCCTCTTTGAATCCCTCAGGCCTCAGACTTAGCTATTTCAGACTTACATTAACTTTGGAAGTCCAGGTTTCCTCACGATGTTTTCCTTCACCGCTGCCAGTGATGTTCAAGATAAACTAAGAAATTACATATGAATTTGAAAAAGTCACATTGGTACTTGCCCGGCTCAAGCTCGAGAGGCGAGATCTTAGCCACTGGGCCACCACGACATTCTCTAGTGAGTAAAAATCCCACATTCCATCTCCATCTTTTCCCCAAAAGTTCAGGCACCTTTTGCAGGTTTTCCCCCGATAAAAAAAAGATATACATACCTCTATTCTTGAATGAGAATTCTTTTCTGTTATGTTTGTAATCTACCGAAAAGGAAACATATGAAAAACCAAAACACGGTCACGGAGATGACAAACGATAACATGAATTCATACAGTATTTTGTACGACTTCATGCTGAACAAGGTGCATTGTGTGAATTTTATTTGAACTACTTTTAGAGATTGAATAATGTTAATCAATTTGCCTAGCCTATTATTAACTATAATGGGAACGACTTTTAGTCGGATGCAGTTGAGTACACGAAGCGACTGACTATCTGGCCTCCTCAACCCTGGACTGCGATACACGGTACCCTTTGGCGAGACTGATGTCAGATTCAAGCAGACAAAAAAGGTTATTTGATCGAGACGAAATTTTGAAGTGCTGGCTTGCCCGCCATATCTAGTGTTTAGATCTACCAATACTTATCTACAATATTCAGTTTGTCAAAACAAGAGAAACAATCGATCTCAAGTTCTGAATAGTATCTACAAACAAAAATATGGTCGTTACCAGTCGTTACGTACAATATCAATAAAGTAAATGACGTATGTAACTTGTCATAAATTGTATAATGTTATGTTTAACGGTCACAGAGAAAAAATCGAGCAATAACTGTCAAAATAAATATTGCTAACACATCGTTTATAGGTTTTATCTCAAATTCGATTCGTGGTGTTTTGTGGCAAACTTGTTCTTTTTTTAAATTTGAAATTTTAAATACAAATTATAGTGTGAATGCGTTCTTAATTAGACTGTAAAGAAACGTACCAACATAAATGGCTACCGATGTCGCCTTATCGTCAGTGAGCGCTTCGGGCACTAGTTAGTACTTCGTCCATTCAATCGCAAATAACAATGTTTTTGTATAAAAGTAACATTTTTTCGATTTTGTTATTAAGTTTAACATTCAGCACAGTAAGAACACAAGATGATGGTAAGTAAAACAAAAATATACAAATAGATGTATAATTTTATGTCCCTTTCTTTCATTTTTATTTCGTTTGCAGATATATTTTCAAACTTAATAGATGAAGGGGTTAATCCGATGCAGAATTTCAAAGCCGATTTATACTTTATGGAAAATAAGGTTTACTTACATTTTTTGTTAATTCTTACTTTTTGCATAAATTAAACTGAAAGTCAATATACGAATCCGATTTGTTTTAGATACAAGCACTGGCACCAGAAAAAGTTGACATCAAGTTGTATTATGAGTGTCTCTGTGGTGATTGCAGAAACTTTGATACAATGAGTTTAAGACCAACAATGGAGAAACTTGGTTCATATATCAACCTGAATCTTTATCCCTACGGAAATGCGCAGGTATGAACAAAATTGTAAATGAAAATAATGTGAATATTTAGATCTAGAATAAAACAAAGATGTCTATGTTCCCGGGACATGTGATAAGGTGCTATCCAACAAATAATTAATTACGTACTTTACTATCGATCTCGTGTGTGTTTAAATGTAGCTCAAACTGTACAATATATGTACAAGTAAACACAACTGTTAAAATACATAATTTAATTACATTATGTATTGGCTATCTGTAAACGTCTTAAAGTCGTGTACTGTGTGCACTTGGTTATTTAATCATTACTAGTGATGAACCCCGCCTTCGCACGGCTGTAATTTAATTTCCGGTATTAAATTTCTTTCATAAAAACTTTATCCTGACGAATATAAATACAACAAAAAAGAATTAACCAAATTTAGGTGCAGCCGTTCTGAAGTGATGGGCTTCCAAATTCGACGACTGATTTTTATTCACAGAGAAAATTAACTGATCATAGCAATTAAACAAGCAAAAAGTTTAATAAAAACTGTAACCCAACTTCGGTATTTTTCTTAGTCTATGTTAACCGGGCCATAATAACGAATCGATTGACAACTTATTCATCAAAATCGGATGAATAGTTTAGGCGCTACGGAGGAACATACGTAAATGCAAACATACATGGACTGCTAAAATCATAACCCTTCCTTTGAGCTTCGTCGAATAAAAATAGAAACTAATTTGAACAATTTAACACTAGCAAATAAGGATCAAGTATTTCTCGCGATACTGCCATAAAAACAAGTTTATTGTATTTTTTTTAAAGTCAAGAGCAAACTCATCACAATAAAAAAGTGTATTCTCTTTTGCTCAACTTAACCTAATTCACATGATCCAGTTATCACCCAAAAGGAGGAAATACTTCGCATTCTTACACGGCCTTCGCCTGTTTAAATGCAAGCTCTGACGTATTGATATTATTAAATCCGGTTGGCATAAAGGAAAAACCCGATGAGGATACAACTTAGTAGGTACATTGATAACACATCCGTACCCAAAACAATGATGACATTACTAAAACAGTAGATAAATAATATTGTGTTTAAAGCCAAAAAATATTGCAATTTATTTCAAGTTGTTGTGGCTACGCTTGGAGGAGCTCTTTGTCCTGTAGTGTACGTCTATCGGCTGAACCGATGATGATTAAAAGGCACTTTTGAATGTAAACTAAATAAGAGCAATGGCTTTATGGCGACCGATTTTCTCGTGCGTCTTGTTCGATTTTTGGTGGAAGGGCTTCCGACCAACCAGCCTAATATCATAAAGTATGATAACCTGAAAAGATGGGGTGATGGGGCAAGTCGCGTACTTTTCCACACTAGTGTGGAAAAAAGTTTTCTACCCTCATATCGTAATATTCGAACCACAAACTTCAAAACGAGTTTATATTGACATACTTTATAAACACAATACCGAAATTTAAAAATATAATCTTATAATAACACTTTTTCTCTAACAAAATAATGCTATACTTAATAGTATATTATGCAACTAGTGAATAAAGGACGGATTTAAAGCGAGAGTCATAGATGAATCACGAGCATAATGAGTGATTCAAGTGTTAGAATCATGAGCGACGCGAGTAATTCATGGCTCTCGATATAAATTCGTTTTATTATTGCATTTAGAGTTGCATTGTTGTATTTTAAACCATGACTACGAGAAAAAGAAAGATTTAAGCGAAAAGCACAATGAATATTAATAAATAAATGGTTTATTACCTACAAAATTTACATAAAACCATAACCCCTGAGCTAGGTTACAGCACCTGTGTTTCAGGGGCCAGTGACCACCTCCGTTACGTTACTTAATTACTAATAATTAAGTAAATACCAATACAATTAATATTAGAAATACAATCCAAATAAGTATTCAATAAATATCCTAGACTAAAATCAAAATTATTATTAAAATCCTAAATATAACGCAAAATTAAAATGAAGGAGTTTGAAAGTCGAGTATTCTTTGCACAAGAAGTTTGTGTCGAGTATTTTTTGCGCAAGGAGGTTATAAAGCATTGCGATGGAGGTCGAATACATTGGTGTCTTCTAAATTCAAACAGTGATTAAAAGTGCTTTTTATTCATTGTTTTCAGTGAATAAATTATGCATTTTAGAGGGGGAATGGTATAATAGTATATTATGCAACTAGTGAATAAAGGACGGATTTAAAGCGAGGGCCATTGATGAATCACGAACAAGTGAAGGATTCTAAAAACTGAATCACGACCGTAGGGAGTGATTCATGATGATTGAATCACGAGCATAGCGAGTGATTCAAATGTTAGAATCCTGAGCGACGCGAGTGATTCATGGTCCTCGATATAAATCCGTTTTATTCAAGAGTTGCATACTATATTTTATACCATGACTGCGAGAAAAAGAAAGATTTTATAATAAAGCACAAGGAATAATAACAAATAAATAAATTATTTATTACCTTAAAAATTTACAAAAAATGAGAGACCTCAGGGTTTCATAGTTTTTTGTAAATTGAAACTGAGCTAGGAAACAGCACCTGTGTTATAGGGGCCAGTGACCACAGCCGTTACGTTACTTATTTATAATTAATTTAACACCAATGCAATTATTATTAGAATTACAATCCAAATAAGTATTCACTAAATATCCTAGACCAAAATCAACATCATTATTAAACTCCTAAATATAAACAAACTCAAAATTAAATCGACGAAGGAGTTTGAAAATCGAATATTCTTTGCACAAGAAGTTTGCATCGAGTATTTTATGCGCAAGGAGATTGTATAGCATTGAGATGGAGGTAGAATATGTATTGGTGTGTTCTAAATTCAAACACCAAAACAGTGATTAAAAGTGCTTTTTATTCACTGTTTTCAGTGAATAAAATAAGCTTTTTAGAGGGGGAATGGTATAAAACATTTTTTTTTCTTTACGATACAGGGCAAATTCAAGAAGTTAATATTACCAAGGAGTTTCCATCAATTATTATTTTGTAATGGAAAGCTTATACGGGGCGCGCCATTTTTATAGTACCTATTATAAAAAGCTTTGATTCCAATTTTTACTGTTTGTGGCAATGTCCGCTTCCGACGGAAATTACTTATAATCTATTACCAGCAAAGTCGAGACCATTATATAATAATGCTAGGCTATATGGCAAGGAAAATGGAAAATCCAAAAAAATATAAAAATAGTGTCATTGTCTATGGATGCGCGCGCTGCGCAATGGGAATCTAAATATTCGTCATACCACATATTCTTTCCATTTCCACTTTTGTTTAATTTCAACTGTATGAGTGAAGATAAAATAGTATATGCAACGGCATACAATTAGGTATTAAATCACTTATGTGATGCTTTTATCACAATCGGCTTCGCCTCGAGTGATAAACCCACACTCGTGTTTCAATAACCCCTATTATATGACCATCGCTTAAAATACTATTGTTGCACTTAATGGCAAACACAGCGTTTTTTTTTTCACAAAATATTTCTGCCATATTCTCACACAAGTGATTTCAACAACTGTTTATTTTCATTCCGCAGACCATCGACAAGGGCAACGGCGTGTATGAGTTCAAGTGCCAGCACGGGCCGGAAGAGTGCTACGGCAACAAGCTGCATGCCTGCGCCATCGACTACCTGGGCAACATGACGAAGGCCGTCTTTTTCAACTCCTGCATGATGGAAAACTCGATGAGCAATAGGGGATCCAACGATGAAGCCGCTGATCAGGTAAGCTTGGGGACATTAAAATTTGTTTAGATTTTGTTTGTTTACCATCTGATTACAGCAGCAGAACGGATGGTCGATGGTGCCGAAAAGTTCTGGAGTGACGACCGTGTACCGAAACCAAGACGCAGCGTTGTTGGAAGGCCTCCCTCTAGGTGGAGCGACGACCAGGGCGCTGGTTTCGAGACGCACAGGACCGATCGAGGTGGCGACACTCAGGGGAGGCCTATATCCATCAGTGGATGTCCTTCGACTGAAATGACGATGATGACCATTTAATAAAATATGCTGCTTGATAAACAAGGACGATTTGCCCCATCTTACTTGTTCGACTGTGACGAAGAGGGGCTCGTGGCTAAAACAGCCGCGCAGCCGCACACGTCGATCTTATAAACGCTTGCCGAGGTCGACGCATGGATGGGTGTCTACCACCGAGTCTTCTCCGTACCTTGGCAAAACTTTTTAACAAAAAACCAAACCGACTGCCAAAAGAAAACACTACAAATCGAAAAATAACTTTCTTTTCCGTCTTTTGTACCCATTGTTTTCCGTTATACGACACCGACTTCGGATTTGAACCGAAGAAACCGAACGGCTTTGTATAATAGTGTTTTGTTTTGGCAGTCGGTTTGATTTATTGATAAAATGTTTTTATCTTCTCTTTTTAGTTTTGGTAGGTACCTCCAATTAACATGAAATCTTTTGTATATGCCTATAATATTTGAGGAGATCCCTCGATTTCTCTAGGATCCCATCATCATATCCTGGTTTCCTTATCATGTTACCACCCTTGGGATATCTCCTTTCCAACAAAAAAAGTATCATCAAAATCGGATCATAAACGACGAAGTTATCCGCGAACACACATAAAAAAAATACCTAAGTATAAACAGTCGAATTGAAAAAACTCCTTCTTTTTGGGAAGTCGGTTAAAAACACGTTAAACTATTGATCCAGCCTGTCATTTGTAGATCTTGGACATTTGTTAGGTAGATCTTAGTCAGACGAGCTCGTGGCTAAACAATAACAGCCGTACGGGTCGATCTTCAAGGTTAAGCAACGGTTACCGAGGTCGACCCGTGGATGGTTGACCATCTTTACATAGAAACTTTTTCCGTGTCTCTGAAGCACGTTAAGCCGTTGGTCCCGGTTGTCATTTGAAGATCTTTGACAGTCGTTACGGATAGTCAGAAGCGTGAATCTGACACCAGTCTAGTCAATGGGTATCGTTTTACCCAGTTATTGGGTTGAGTCAAACGCGTTGGCCGATTTTGATGATTCTTACGTCATCGATTCGTCTTAACTTTGCGAGTGTTAAAATTGAGAAAAAAATTGCGGCTTTTGAGCGCCATATTTTGAGTGGAGTCCAATGTTTTTTTCTGCCAAACCGATTGTTGGGGTATCAAAATCAAGAATTTTAAGAGATGATTTCAAAAATAAATAACACTTATTTGTTTAAAAGTCATCCGAAAGAAATGCCGTAACCCTACTATAAACACATTATTTTCAGTGTGGAAAGGAACTGAACATAAATTCAGAGGCGATAAAGCAATGCGCAAAAGGATCCAGAGGTTCTGAGCTACTTAAAAACTACGGAGACGAAAGCAAAAAGGTTGGCTTCAACTTCGTTCCCTACCTCTTGATCAACGGAGTTCAGAATGGCGGGGACCATTTCATGAGAGACGTATGTGCAGCTTTCAAGACACCACCACCAGTGTGCGCGGAAGTCGCATAAGTTAATCAAAGAAAAATAAATGTTACTTTTAACTTTGTTTATAATTTCAAACTGTGTTTTTTATTTTATCGAACTTCAAGGAAAAACGTCACTTAAGATGAAACTAATTGGAGTAACCACCATCATGACTGAAATATCAATTGAGCGTCTATTAAACTAAAATGTTATAAAGCAGATTTTTTAAGAAACACGGTAATGAGTCACCCTTAAGGTGGAAACGCTAATTTCAGGAACTACTAATGCTATTGCTATGCTATAAGAGGTGCTTCCACTTTCATAGCAAATAAAAAATATACAACACATAGGAGCAAAAATAGGGGGTGCGGTAACATATAATATATATAAAAGGCCTTCAATTGCTCATTTCAATTGTATTGTTTTTGACTTGTAATTTTAACAGTTTTTCTGTAACTCCCTGCAGCCTTATTGCGTAATGAATTCGGCAAGGCAAAGGGAAAAGAGCATGAACAGAGATGAAAAACGCGATGTAGATTTCCGTAATGTGATTGGTCGATTGTTCATATTCTAATTAATTCATTACGCAATATGGCTGCTGATCTCGGCAGTTTTCAAAGTGAATAAAATCTGAAATAAATTTAAGTAAGTAATGGAAAAGAGTTTCTAGGCATAATGCCAGTCTAATACTGAAACGCAACATTTTTATACCTTTCGTTTTTATATATACACCGTGAAATTTAAATGGTTGTTTTCCCGCAGCGAAATGGTTTTGTCTATGTAATACAATCGTTTCGTAGTTATATAAAATATTAGAAACAAAAACTGGCATATTTAACATTGTGAAAAACTAAACTCGAAAGCGATCACGAACCAATAGTATACCTTCCGATATCTACGGCCGAACGACAGCAGGCCGTTGACCCGGGTGCTAGGTCACCGTCGAAAGGATTAGGTTCGAAGCTAATTTTACTTTGAACATTTCTAAATCGGTCTTTTCTTTGTCGGTATCGCGGTGATTTTTTGTATTGTTCCGTGCAAACATTTTATGCCTTATCACTACGTACGAGAGTTTATTTTGGTTTGACATTATTTTGTGCATCGGTTTTCTTTGTAGGTGGTGACACGAGTAGTACCTAGTACCTACAAGTTACGTCTAGAGTTACTATTGTTACTCACTTTTTCGAGTTGATGAATATTTTTTTAATTATTTTAAAACAGAAACATCGTTATTTATTTACTTTAACTCTATACTTCGAAAGTACTCCTTAAGGCAAGTCGTTCTGCCGCGGAAAAACAACCAATTAAATTTCAGGGTGTATAGATGTATGTTTTTTTAATTTTAAAAGTCAAAACGCAAACTCTTTTATCTTTAAAAACAGCGTGTTAACAAAACAAAACCGGTGCTAGATGCAATAAAAACATTGACTGCATTACAGATGGTCGATGAGGCGACAAGTAGATGAACGTTTACCCGAAAACGGAGCATTGGAAGGTCTCCCTTTAGGTGATCCGATGACCCGATGGCTGCGCGAATCTGCTGGATGCGAGATGACCGGGACCGATCGATAAGGCGACGTCTTCTGGTTCGCGGTCGCCACTCCAGAACTTTTCTACCCCATCGGCCATCCGTTCTGCGAGCAATGTGCCCTGCCCACTGCCACTTAAGTTTTACAATTCTTCGGGCTATGTCGAGAACTCTGCTTCTCTTGCGGATCTCTACATTTCAGATTCGACCACGCAAAGACACTCCGAGCATAACCCTCTCCATTGCCCTTTGGGTGATTGTAAACTTTCTGTTGAGGCCCATTGTGAGCGACCACGTCTCAGAGCCATAGACTTTATAGTCTTGAGACACCGTGGTAAGTTTGGCGAGAAGATACCGCGGAACTTCCCGAACGCTGCCCAGTCGACTCTGATTCGACGGTTGACCTCTTTCTCGAAGTTGGCCCTACCCAACTGGATCGTTTGTCCCAGGGAGACATAGTCGTCCACAACTTCGAGTGTAGAGTACTCCGACCTTGATAAGAGTGGCTTAAACATGGGCATTCAAATGATGATAATAATAATAAATATTTATTCAAAATTTGAAATTGCAATGATGAGTTGCAACAAGGTAACAAGCGATGATAACCTCAAAACAAAGCTTGAGGAAGTTTCAAAGATAATTATGAGGGCAAAGACTTTTTTTATTCTTACACAGAAGACAATTATTACGGAATGTAGGTAACAAAGAGATAAAAATTTATCGTCACATGGTCTATTATCACTGTTGGTCATAGGCTATTCGATACGACAGCTATTTTATCACCAGACCTTCTTTATAATTTCTTGGAGAAGACAACTTCAGTAGAGATCAGTGATTCAACAGTGTACAATGAATGATCACAAGATAGTGTTACTTTATTTATTCATAGGAATAGTGATATGTGACCCCTCGAATACCGGTAAGTCTATATATCAAGTATTTAAATTTTAGCTACTTGAAAAGTTTAGAAATAATGAGAATTGTTTTTTTAGGAAATTTAACTAGAACACGTAACAACATAGCGCTCAGAAATGGAACTTCGAATGTGAGTGTAACCAATGTTATTTTGCAATTATTTGTTAGGGTTTCGTACCTCAAATGTAAAAACGAAACCTTTATAATATCCTTACGTATTTGGTCCTTTGGACGGGTTAAAAATTCAAACTGAAGTCAATGCTCTCAAGATATAAGGTCAAATGTTTTTCAACTAATAGCCTCAAATAGGACCTAGCAGCATGAAATATAAGAAGATACAAGTTCGCTCTGTACTATTAAAGGAAAAAAAAAACAAAAACATAACACTAAATATCACGAAAAAAAAAATAGTTTTTGCATTTGAAATATCTACAATGCGTGATGTAGACTGATGTATGAGACTTTTTTTCAACTGCAATGTTTAAGTTGTCCTTCAACTTGAGTAAACACACAGGTTTGTGACGGAATCCTCAGGGCTCGAGTCTTAGCCACACTTGTACCCATATCTTAATCTCTAAGTGACCTAGAAAGTCGGTCGTTCACTTTTCAACCTTAGGAATTGCTAAGGGCTAAGGGCGGGAAGTAATCGACCAGGCACATAGTCACTTTTCTTGTCTGCCTCTATGCATTGCATTTTAATACGGTTTTCATAACTTATTCCTAAAGTTTTATGTTTATGACACCTACAATATTTCAATTAGATATAGCTCAAAAATCATACATATTTTGATAATAAACCATTGGATCTATGTAAAGCAGGGTCGGCTATTTATCTAAACAGATTTCAAATAACATTTCAGGTATCTACAGAAGCAACCACACTAAAGGAAAAAGTTGAAATAAAAGTGTATTATGAGACTCTATGTCCGTTCAGCGTGAATTTCTTCGTGTACCAGTTAAAGCCTGCCATGGAAAGGCTAGGCTCACATTTAGACATACATTTAATACCGTACGGACACGCCAAGGTACGTGAAACTTCAGTATCATTATGGTTTATGCGATATTTTTAATTTATATAAAACACGCTGCGGGTCACTGCCTAGGCATTACTTCTCACACGAAATGTAAGCATTAAGTATTTGTCGCTTAGAAACAAATTGTTCATTGGTAACCTACATTACCGTTAGAAGTAGATTGAAATACGTCTTCATAGCATTTTGTTATTTCGTATATACGTTATATGTTAAAGTATTACTGCACTGAAATACACTTTTAGTTAACAGTTTCAAAAGTTTGTTTGCTAGTTGAAATTATTGGGACTTGTGAATTTTATCTTACTAGCAAAAAAAACAAGAGTTTTGCTATTCGCTAATTCGTTTTAAATTATAGCTAGTTATTTTTTAATGTTTATTTACTAATACCTAACTAAAGTTTGCTTGATTTGAGAGTTACAATCTTGTTCGATTATTTCTTTTAGTCAGTGTGTTGGGAACTGTACAACTGTTTTGTTCGTCGTATGTAGATGCAATTGCCTTCTCTTCATTAGCATCCTTAAATACTTCTATTTAAAGCATGACTATTTCCAAATGGTCTTTATATGGTACAGTTAACGCCAGTTTAACGTTAAACTAAAGTCTACTTAAAAATATGGTTTCCTGTCTATTAAAATGAAATGCTTCTCTACTACTGCGCCTGCACTTATCTATGAAGTTGTGGAGCCACATATATGTATTATAACTTACGCTATGTAAATTACTGTAAACGATTTAAAATTACTCTTGGTACGTAATATACGTCTAACCCCAGGGCCCGATCTAGCAATTTCGTCGCTCCGGGCATAGGCAATATTTTTCGCCCTTGGCGCCCTTTATTACGACGCTTTATGTAAATGTTTCAGGAGGTTCTATTGAAAAAAAAATGCGTTTTTTAACTGTCAGATCGGATGAAACCGCTTTTTTGACAACTTCGAGCGAATTGAAAACGAAGTGAGCTCGAAAATTCGAACATAAGAATTTTCACAACATTATGAATGTTATGTAACGGTTAGGACAAGAACCAATAGCATTCCACAGCGAAGCGAGATTGAAAATTTTCATCACACCACAAATAACTTAGGTTATCTGATGAAATGAAAAGTTCAGTTTGGCCGCCCCTCGTTTATGCCGCTCTGGGCATTTGCTCGACTCGACTCCCCCTAGATTCGGCCCTGTTAAAGAGGGGACACCAGGCATGTCGTGTGCTAGTCTTGTGAGGGAGACAAATTACTTGATTCTTGTAATAGGCATTGCTATCGTACCTATCGACTTTGGAACAGTAAACATGCACGCAATGCATAAATATCCTCTGGGCTTCTTTGGGAAACCCATCTATAAACTATGCCTAACGTTATTTAAATTGTTGTATTCTTAACGCACTTGATATATTCTGAACAAAACATCATATATCTAGAGAAGTATAGAAGAAGAAGGATGATAGCAACCAACCTAAGAATATTGGGATAAAGGCTAGAGAATAATGATATCAGTTTTCTATGCTCTGTGGGTTTGCTAAGACCATTGGCAAAAATACAAATTTTGATTTCCTATTTAAATATTTTACGAGATATGAAGTTACAATAAAAAACTTTTTTACAAAAAAATAACAACCGACTTCCAAATAGGAAAACTACAAAATGAAAAATAACTTTATTATTTGAAGGCGGTGTCTTTTGTAGGTACCATTTTTTTGCGTTACGGACACCGACTTCCAAAAATAAAGTTATTTTTCACTTTGTTATTTTCTTATTTGGAAGTCGGTAGTATTTTTTTGTAAAAAGTTTTTTATTTTTTACTTTTTAGTTGTATCTACCTAATAGGCAAATTGTTTAATAAGTTACCTTAACGCCAGAATAGGATAGCCGAATATCATTAAACTTGAACATAAAGAGTGAAATGAGAAATCGTTATTTATTAAAGAGTTCTGTTGTATCTTCGAAGTTCTTCATCAAATCTTCACCAAGTTAAAATGGGACCAATTTCGAAACATACTCTTTCATATAAAAAAATAATTTTCAAAATCGGTCCACAATTGACGGAAATATCGGTGAACATACATAAAAAAAAGAGACATACATGAAGTCGAATATAGAATCTCCTCTTTTTTCCTCCCCGCGTTATATACAAGCAACTCTTGTGCACTTGCTTTCGGACTAAGTAGTAAAGGCTCTGTGGTCAAGTGTACAGAGGCGTAGCTACCGCCGTATCAGCCTTATCAATGATACGGGGACCCCGAGCTACATGGGCCCCGACTAGTGGAATCAAAAGTTCATCAAATCAAGATCGCAGTCTCAAATTCTTTTTGATAACAGGTTCGATTTTTTTTATTTTGATTAAATAAACTTTATTTGTTATGATGACACCATAATCTATCCTATGCCTTCATAGCATCCTTATGGTCCAATTTAGTAAATTAAAGCATGAAAACCTATCAGATCCCGTCTGGATTCTCTCGTTTTTAAGCTCGTATCACTCGTGCTTCATCCTCGACCCCCAAAACTGTTTAAGTTATCCAAGTCAATTATATTTATTTTGTAGGAAACATGAACGGTTTTAGTCTTTTCTGCATTCCGGTAGAAAGAGCCCCCAAAAAAATTTGAATCCGGGCCCCTATAGCACTAGCTACGGCACTGTTATGAATTTAAGATGTTTATTAAGTAGATCCTTATCTTTTTCCAGACTCGCCGCGTATTCGGTGGCTATAAGTTCAGCTGCCAGCACGGCATTCCGGAGTGTTTCGGCAACACGGTGCAGGCCTGTGCCATCGACGTCCTGCGCAACACTACACGCTCGGTCAACTTCAACACTTGCCTTATGCAGAACACCTCGTATCGTACCGGGTACCAGCACTTCATCTTTGTCTTCCATTGGGTGAGTTTCATAATAAAGTTATGGCCCAGTCGCTAAGACCTCGCTAAGATCTTACCTCTCGACCCTCTCGTGCGTTAGGTGGTGAGTTCAAATGAATCTATAGTTAATATAAGTTTGGAATCACTAACAAGCCTTGAGTATCATGGTGATTAATGATCGTACCTTCTTTGTATGAGAAGAGGCGTTTCCCCTGCAGTGGTAAACGCCCGTGTAGTGTAGTAACAGGCTGGTATTATTATATTAGTTTCTATTAATTTTTTGACTCCTTGTTTTTAGTTCTTTTATCGAACAAGAACTCATCATCATAATGGACAGTGGGCTAGAATGGAGATAAGTTTTGAACAACACGTTATCTTTCCTGTCTCTTTTTACCCGACTGCCGAAGAAGGGTAATATGTTTATCAATCTATGTATGTATGTTTGTTCCCATGTGGCGTTCTAGAGACCAAACGCGTTGGCCACTTTTGATGATTCCTACGTCAATCGATTCGTTTTACCGTTGCGAGTGTCATGGCTACATTAAAATTGTAAAATGGCGGATTTTGGGCGCCATTTTCTTTTCCAAATCCATCGTATTAAAGAAATATTAGTAAAAAAAAATTAGGCCCCTATTATTTTTTTCTTCCAATCCATCGGGTATTTTGATTTTTTTAATTAACTTTTTATAGCGTTCCGATGGAAAATATAACAACAGCGAGGATCTTAATAACGTAATCAGTGCCTACCTAGTTCGCTTGTGAAATTAAGGGCACACTTAAAATAACACCCCCTTGCCAAACAGTTTCTTTAAACAAGACATGCCACAACATGATATAATTGGCAGTACAAAGCGTAGACCTAAAATAATCTCACCTAGACCAGTTTCTGCCTAGTTAAATATAATTCTCACAAAACGGGTAAATCCGATAATGACGTGTACTCAAGAGTTGTTTCTGTCAAGTCTGAACAACTGGTAAATGGGTACTGCCATAAATGACTACCAGGGGCCCTACCATGAGCTCATGTAGACAAGTCATATACATCTGTTTCTGCCGCACAATGAAACCTTGCTCTAAGGGCCTATGTACATAGCCGCGTTGTGGCACGGTACCACAACGCCGAAATTGGCGACGCCGCCCGCCGCAATGCAGAAATTTGCGTCGTGCAACGCGTCCCGCATTCCGCATTTCACATCAGTTTGTCTTAGGTAGGACGCTTGGTCGCAACCACAGTTCCACATGGTAGCAGTTAAAAAGTAAACGTCAGACGCTGACCCTGATATCTTGATATCATTGGTAGAAGAACGCCCCGTTTTGTGGGATATGAGTGGAGGACGCCGTGCGTTGCGGCGCGGCGTAGCAACGCGGTTATGCGCATAGGCCCTAAGAGTTCATGGTAGGGCCCCAGTTTGTTTCCAGTTTCAAGTCTAGTGCCATTCCGAAAGCTTCGGCCCTCGTATTATTTACCTTTGTGTTGGTTTTTTTACTAGATGAGTGCATTGTTCAAAGAAGTTGCACGCTAGTGGCTCCCCTGCCTACTTAAACTAATAGGAAAATAAGGACGGAAAATTGCATGCTTGTAAAACAATTTGCTTGTTGCTCTTTCTTTGATGTATTTTTCTACAAAGTTATAAAGCTTTTAATACAAGTTGGTTTTAATAGGAAAAATTTCAAAGAAAAATCTGATTTATCTATGTATTGGTGATTCTTTGTTAAATATACGTTATAAAAAACACTAACACCAAATTTGAAGTTGATAGGTAGAAAGTTAAAATATCTTCCGTACAAAATTTTGTAAAAACAGCTAACTGGTGATTTTATTTTCGCGCCCCCCTTTGTCTTTATGTAAGCCTCCCTCAAAACCTTTAAAGAAAAAAATGACAATTTATGTGGCTTTGGTCAACAAGATACTTTTTGTGAAAATTTGAAGACTGTAGCTCCAACGGTTTGCCTGTAAAACCCGCGTTACAGACGACAGACAGACGGACACGTGAGTGACAGCAATGAAAAGCAAACAGCAACAAGCGGGTTCCGTTTGGACCCCTCGGGTCATCATCATTATCATATTAGCCGAAAGACGTCCACTGCTAGACATAGGTCTCTCCGAAGCGTCCCCACACTGATCCGTCCTGTGCGTTTCGCATCCACCGGACTCCCGCTGACGCTTCGGTTACGGAAGTCTTAAAAAGAAAGTATAATCTCTTGAAGCACTGATCCGATTTGTAAAATCTTTTATTGATGTAAGCTGAGTGTCGTAGGCTGCTTTTTTTTTCGGAAATATGCACGGTTCCACTGGAGCGAAGCCTCATCGTAAGCCTTTTAATTTTCCCATTGCTGGGACATAAGCGTCTTCTCTGTGAGAGAGGGGCCTTAATCCACCACGAGGGTCCAGTGCGGGTTTGTGGATGTCAAATGTCTTCGAATTTTTGTTTCTAGGACATGGCGGTTTCCTCACGATGTTTTCCTTCATCCTTTTTTGAAGCAGTAGTGATGAAATAAATTACACAGCGCCTGCCTGAGTTCGAACCCGCCACCTACGAAATGTACGTCGGGCCCGTTACCACTGGCCACCACTGCTCTCGAAGCCTATTTCGTTAAAATAATAACCTTTTGATTTATTTCCCTTTTCAGTGTGGTACCCAGCACGATGTGGAAGTTCAAGAAATATGGGAATGTTTGAACAGCAAGCGTGGTTCGATCCTCCTGAAGGGCCACGGAGACGAGACCCATGCACTGGCTCCTTCCTTCGTACCTTACCTGACGATAGACGGCTCCACAGAGTACCAAGACCAGGCTATGAGTAATTTATTTGCAACAGTCTGCCTGATGCTGAAGCCAATGCCGAGGGAGTGTACCATGATTTAATTAGATTTAGAATTTATTTATTTTTATGCATTGACTTTGTATATAGTAAGTATTAAATAAGAGCACAACTTCATTTAATTATTTCAATAATATTTTACCGCTTTTGGTTTCTGGCAGATACATCCACTCTCATCACTCGGTCACCGTAAAAAACCTTGACCATAAGTAATCACTTATTTCAGTAGATCAGTCAATAGTCTATATGATATCATATTATGTCTAATATGATCTACCCCAAAAACGAAATTCCCACCAGTTAAAATCGTTGCCCAGTGGCACATTACATCTAAAGAGAGCTTTCTTTGTAGACAATAACAATCGGGTGTAACCCACATCAAGATAAAAGAGAATCGATTCCCGCCACGGAATAGCAGCACTCGTAGGTATGTGTCGAGCACGAAGCAATGTAGCCGAAATCCTAAACGGTTGAAACTATTGTTCTGTCGCATAGCTCGACAAACTCGGGCTTTTGAAGGCTCCCGGGGAATTGTACACTTTCCCACTTGGTGCATGTGGACACTTTCCCACACGCCTCCGCCGCGTCGTCGCGTTGTCGTCGCTTCGTCGGCTTCGCCGGGACTCTTGCCAAACTGACACCTATTGTTCTCTGTTGTTCGTTCTTACGACAATATGATAAAGATATCTCTTCACTTCCGAAGGCGAATGCTGACCGCAAAGCCCAACAGCATTGATTGACCGCTACATCATGGTTTCTGTGTAACTCTATGAAAATACTGCCTTAGAAATTAGATGGTTACTTTGCCGTCTGCAGACCCCAAATTGCCCAAAAACTCCAACAAATTGTTTACCCAAGTTCCTTGATATCTAGAAACAAAGTTGGCGTTCGACCTCCAATTGCTAAGTAAATCATACAAGGCGCTTCACAAATAACTGATGACTTTAATATCTTAAGTTTGACATGAGTTAGTGCAAGTACATTAAGGAACGTGTTTTCTACTATTAAACACTCATGTTTTGTGTCGTATTGAGAACAACTTTTAAATGAAAGGTCCACACGGAAAGCAAGGTATGCACCGGAGACGTGCATTGGTGAATCATGGTACAAGCATTTATTGAATTCGTTTCGTTATGACTAAGAGAGTATTGTGACCATTGCCCATTGGTCATAAAAGATAAAGGCATATTTAAAACCACAAGCGATAAAACTGAAATACATTGTACTTGTACCCAATGAGTAATAAAATATTATAAATGTTAAAATGGACAACTAGCCCACACAATAGATAACTACAGATAACTACAGACCGCTTAAAGAGCGAACCAAAAGATGAAAACAAGAAGTTTTAACGATGCCCTAATATCTCTATGTTTTTTTTGTCTTTTGTATTACTTTAGGTCCTTTATGATATATACCCAGCCTAGTCGACAATGTTTTTATATCCAACTTTCAAGTTATGTTCTTAACGGAGCTTATAGCTGTATATAAAATAGTAACTTCGTATTGATTTAAAAAAAAATACTTACCTATTTAGTAAAACCCCACTAAGACATGGCACCCATCGCTCGAACTAGACCACACACAATTATGTACTTGGATTTAGGGACCGGAATTTTAAATAATACGATACGACCGTCGCGTTCCATAAGATAAGTTACATCTTCAAGTGTATTTAATTGTTAAAATTGAAAAAATAAACTTGTAAATATAGTTAAAATGAAGATATTGATGAGATGATTCGTCAGTTATCGAATATACGGCATTAAAAACATAGCGGGTGATAAATTATTAAAATAATTACTACTCAAGTAACACTAGTATCATATAGATCTACTTAAAACTTTAAAATTAAAAAAACAAACCAAATTCCATAAAGGAATACTAAAGCGAAAAATATGTATAATTTGTTTTCCGAAGTCGGTGTCAATTGTTTTTCGTTTTTCGACACCGACGTCGGAAAAGAAAGTTATTTTTCGCTTTGCAGGGTTTTTTTTAAGTCTGTTTATTTTTTGTTTAAAGGTATTTTATTTTACTCTTTTGTTTTGGTACTTACCTCAAATTTCCATGAAAATCATTTATAGCCAAAGAACATTATGTCGATTCCAATAAGCCCAACACACGACTAGGATACATTGTTTTATTTTAGAGTTCCATTGCCTACCTTCCGACTTTATCATCAGATCAGTTCGATGGTACCATTTTCATCAGTACCATTTACATTCATATAGTATTTGCTTCATCATAGTGGCTCGGTTAACTATTTGAGGAGTTCCATTTCACCAAATGATATTTTCTGAGTGCAAATGATTGCATTATTGATGAAAATACCAAAATCTCTATATTATTATATATGCCTATAATATTTGAGGAGTTCCCTTGATTTCCATGGGATCCCATCTGACATGGTGACAAAGGGACCAATCAAACACAAAATGAATTTTCAAAATCGGTCCACAGTCGACTGAGAAAACGGTGAACGTAAACAAAAAAATTAAAAAAATGCATACAGTCAAACATAGAACCTCCTTCTTTTTGGGAAGTCGGCAAAAAATAGGTCTACGGTCTGGATCCGGACCGCGGTCCGCCATTTGGTGTCCCCTGAACTAGATGAATCGATATGACATATAGGTACCTATTTAAAGTCCATTCAGTCAATTCTACGAGGGTATAGAACTGTTTACTTTCACTTCTGAATTCCACAGTTGGATTGCCATTGGGAATCAAAGTAATTAATACTCAGGGTATTGTCAAACAAAGTCTCCGTTCCACGGCGAATACCCTGAGGTCCAATTACTTGAAACAAAGCTGCGAAGTCGTCATATCCGGTACCTAAAAGTTGGCGGAATGGTTCTTAACAGTTTAGGATGTATGTAATCTTTTTTATAAATGGAACAAAACAATCGTTTTAAAAGAAAAAGTATCTATAGGTTCTATATACGAGCAAATAAAACGTACCAACGAGTACATTCGCTTCAGTTAAAACAGTTAAAAGCCTTTAATTAAACGCTCTACTTTTTAAAAGCGGCCGCTTCAAGCTGCTGCAGCAAAATATAATTGTAAATGTTCTGTACTTCTGCCGGCAATCAAAATAGTTTCTCTGTAGGTAGTTTCACAATTTTATTTTCGAACATTTTACCCTAGTGCACGGTTTGTAGGTTAACGTAACTAGTTTCGTGAATGTTTTTGACGCGAAACTCGGTAAAATGACCTTCAGTTTGATCAAATTTAAAAATGTTTTTGTTGTCGTATTTAGCAAATAAGGTATTGTATCAGACACCTACACTGCCGTGGTATAACTAAAATGTCGTTATCCGACATCTGGTTTTGATGCTATATTTATGAGAAAAAAAATATCTATCGATCTGTGTTTGCGAATTTTCATTACCTTAAATATAGCATAGTTCAGGGTATTGAAATTCGCAAACACAGATCTAAATTTTTTTTTTCTCATTAATATAGCATCAAAAGTAAAAAATCGTCCACATGTCGGATAATGGTATTTTAGTTACACGGCAGCACATACCTATATAAGTAATATCAAAAGTAGGGCCTCATATGTCATCATCAGAGTCAATTTTCCTCTTCACACTGAAACGTGCCAATTACATTAACTAACAAAATAAACTCAAAAGGAAAAATACTACACAAAATAGTGGTCTCAGTACGATAAAATTGTGTATCTACAAATTTTTACGCTGACGATGACGTCGCGTTGTCGGTGGCGTGTACGTGACTCCACAGCCAACCGATACATTGATTGACAGGAATCCGCAAATGAAATCGACAACGACGAAAAAACTGTTGCAAAAAGTTATTTCTACGACTGTAAAGAAACTACGTGAGTTTCTACCGTTAAATGAAAACAGGTGGCTGGCATCGTACGAAATGTATTGATTTCTTTTAGCAGTTCGTACGTATGGATGTCATTATCTTTTGTTCGACTTTGTTTTACTTAGAAATGAATAAGCCAAACCATATGATGCATGACTCTGACCGTGTCACGTTTTTATCAGTGCCGTATTCTATAGGTCGGCACAAACTATCAGACGCGGCTGACGGACGCGACTTATACAATATCTGGGTAATGAATTTACAATAAATTATGCAAACTATCGGACGTACGTCGCGGACGTAACTTGGGCGTTCGGACATCCGATAGACATATAACCCGCTGGATGTTTTTGTTTTTGTCTGTACACACCAGCGACCACACAGCACCAGTGGCTATGTGGTCGATGGTGCACACATATCCGTCGCGGCGGCAACTCTCAGCCGCGTCCGATAATTTGTTCCCAGCTTAAGGAAACACATAAGATAAATCCAACATGATGCTAGCAGTTCAACGGCTCATATTTCAGTAACTTGAGACAGGTCTAGATATTTTAAAAGTCGCTCAATAAATGTACTAATAATTTCACGGTTGTACCACTTTCCTCCCAGTCGGGTTAGATCCGGCCGGATTAGCGCCGATCGAAGTTTCAATGAACTTCTCGAGACTAGCACAAACTCAAATTAGGCTTTAGCAGTTACCAGCTATCGATATTTAATCAAAACTTCACCAGGTATTTTCGCAAATAATCAACAGGCGACGTCAATCTTAAAACCGGTAAATTACTTTTAATTTTTCTTGTAAATATGCTACGGGAAAGTTCAAAAACAATGAAACACCAAATTCTCACAATAAGACTCATTCATATTTCCTACAACATTAAAATATCCAAAATCCACTGACCCACTGACGAAACTAAATACGTATAATTGCATGCAAATGTATGATTGCAAAAAAATAATTAGCAAACTTGTTTGACAAGCTTGTGTTTTAAACAGCGGTAATGTGCAATGCGAGGCTTTTGAAATAGCGGGTCGAGTATATCGCAGTGAGTACCTAGGTAGTGACCAAAGATATAAATCTAACTAGATGACGCGATTGTATGTATTTCGCGTGCCAAAAAACGGAGTAAAGTTACGATCAATGATCGTAATCTGAGCTTTTCATTTAGCATTATCGGCACCGGAAATCCACCGAAATCTAGAAAAATGCCTTTTTATGACATATTGATATGTAAAGAATGTATAGAAAAAGTTTGCCGAGGCATTGAAAATGTTTTCTTTCACTGGTTAGTAAATTAGTTTTTAAATTGTTTGTGAAAAAGTGGCATGCTTGGTTTTCATACAGATGGAGGTACTTGCGTTATCTAGTGAGATGTATGTCTGTGCTAGCGACGCATTTCCGCGCACAGCATACTTGTGGTGCTTGCACATTCCCGATTTTTATGAGCTTTGACAGACCTTGCATGTTAATTAAAAAGTTTGCTTATAAAACAAAAAACTAGAGGCACATCTCGCCTGGAGCACTGCCGTTTCATGCAGTTCGCTAGTTTTTGTGCGAAAATGAACGAGGAACGTGCGTAGAGGCACCTATGTTTATGCTCGCTGCATAGTGTTTATGGAACCGTTAAGTAATATAGATGTACTTATGATAATATGGTGGCTTCGTAGAATTACAATAGAGAGGCATCACATATAGGCAGGTACGTTTTATAACAATGGTAAGTTTTAGCTTCGATTTCCTTATTCAGAAACTAAACTAAAATTGGAAAATTACATCCTTTATGGTAATATATATATTTATACTAGCTTTTACCCGCGGCTTCGCTTGCAGTGAAGCCATTAATTTAAAAAGTATTCTATGTTACTTCTAATACCTCCAAGAATATAATGTACAAAGTTTCATGATGATCGGTTCAGTAGTTTTTGTGTGAAAGCGTAACAAACAAACTTACATTCACATTTATTATATTAGTATGATTATGAAGACAGAGGTCAAGAAAAGATCATCTTGAAGAACTTCTTATCTGTCACCAGATGCTAAGTTAATTAAAGATGTCAAATTACTAAATAAGTTGATGCCTTGAATATCGTCCGGTTTTTGGTCAAGACTCCTGATAAATTAACTACAAGAATTTCGTACAATTTTTTCCCTTTCCATTATTACAGAGAAAAAGATGGAAATTGCTTAAAGAATAGTTTAGCTAGCACAACAAAAGGCTAGCGTACCTACTTATATACATAATGATTTATTGACGTCACACTGCGGGCTATACATTCGTATGGAGGTCCCCTATTCACTGGTTTACGTTATAATAGTTCATTACAATAAAAGCCTTGACTTCACAATTGAAATCGGACACCGCAACCGCAAAATCTTACGTACAAATAAACTAATAGAAACGTAGTATTTTATCGAAGTAACATAGCTCATCTGTGATGTTGGCACTGTTTAGATAAAGGTAACATAAATGTATGTTACATGTTATGTGTTAGTGGTAACTAGGAAAGTATTAGTGGTAAATTCTCCTCGTTATATCAAAACCATTTTTGTTCTTATTGCGGAAAACTCGAATAATAGTAGCCTAAAATACTATTTAAATTTCATATAGTACCTATTTATAATGCGGCCCTGTATGGTAGCGAGTGAGGAAACCGATTTACGATGACTATGCCATACTATGTAGGTACATTCATTGTTGGAGATAACAGCAAAAATTTTATGAATGTAAATGTAAGTAATATATCTAGTTCTTTTGTAAGATGTCAAAAGCTCCATCATTTATTTCAGGTCTAAAATCGCAGTTGCAAATTCAATACAACAGTTGATCAAAACCTGAAAGATTTCCCCTTCAATAATAAATAAAAAAGTTAATTTAAAAACCCGACTGCTTAAGAAGCGAACTAAAAGGACGTAAACATGAAGAAAATCATGCTGTGCAGTCGGAGGATACATCTGGTTTTGGTCAGCCAGTCTCCGCCTTTTTGTTTTTGTAATTACCATTTTTTTTTTCGAGTTAGGTACATTTAAATATATTAGTGTTTTATATTTTTGAAATCACCTCTTAAAACCCTTAATTTTGATACCCCACACGAAGGGTTTGGAAGAGAGAAAGAAATTGGATCCCCACATTATGGCGCCAAAAAGCCGCCATTTTTCTATTCTTGAATTCTAATGTAGCCAGTGACACTCGCGACAAACTTCATAATCGGCCAACGCATTTAGTCTCTAGAAAGCCACATAAGAACAAACATACATACATAGACTGCTAAACACATTACCCTCCTTCGGCAGTCGGGTAAAAATGAAGGGTTATGCCCTAACTAGCTGCGTAGCTAGTACAAGTTCCATCCACGTCAATTGATTTTCCGAGGTACCAGCATTTCCGCATATTTCCTATTCAAATGGCTTTCTACTGCAAAAATACAGCAGCATTAATAAAGTCTGGTAGACAGGAACTGTCTCTGAATGTAAATCACTGGTGGTGCTTGGCATTCGTATTAGTCATACATTTTGGCTGACGTCCTCCGCGTCCTTTGGAAAATACATTCATACCTACCTACTTTCTTTAAAAGTGACGTAGAATTAAAGTAGTTTGTCACGTAGACTGAGTCTTAACGTATTTACTATAGTATATTGCGAACTTCTAAGGTGACATTACGTATTACGTATATATACGTATTAATATGTTCCCTTAGGATAATTTTCGACATTCACTGGCAAAGCCACTGGCAGAAGCTATAGAACTTTATAAAAAAATTGAATTTTGTATAAGTACTGCTAATCAATAGAAGTCTAACCTAAACTGCTGAAAAGTTGAGAGTTTTTTATATAATATTAAGGTATACGTAGTTCGAGGCGAGTACTTAAAACGGTCAATTCATTCATTCATTGTTTTAAGATACCTGCCTAGTTTGGAAGTCATGGTTCCATCATTTGTATTTTGCCTTATCGTATATTTCTTATTTATAAACTTTTTTGATAGGGCAAGCACTATGAAAGAATAAAAAAAGGAATAAATAAAAACTGCAAAAAAGATACCTAGTATTTGTACCTAGTTTGTCTATTTCGCGTGCCACCTAGTGATGGCATGACGGATGACAATTGACGCAGCGCAGAGCTCGGCCGCCGAGGCCAAGGTTTCTATGATGTAATGTAAACCATGGTGTTAGCGCCGCGCGCAGCTCTTTTGGCCACGGTAATCAGTGTGATAATGAGATAACACCCATGCTGGCGACGACACCGCATGTGAAACGGAGAAATACTAAGTGGGGTAGGTATCGTTCATGGAATTACTAAGAATTGCGATTAGAGGCAACTTGTAGGAATTGTAATAAATAATACCTGACTTTACGCACCCAAATTGAATGTGAAAATGAATGTCAAAATTTACATTGACACAAAAAATTATATAAATGATTATAGGTAGTCCATTCGCAAATGTAATTTTCATATAAAGAAGAACGGATTAAAACTCCATACTTTGTATCCAATAATTAATAAGAATGATGCACCCAAAACTACAAGGTACCTAAACTACAAAATAAATTCGTACTCTTGTTAATATTATCTACAACACGCATTCCAATCGTGCAACAAAGCAGATGATTCACAATTGTTGTAATAATTGTTAATTTTAAGGCAGCAGTGATGAATCCAACCCACTTGTGAAGAAGACGTCTTAGATTTACAGTCTCGGAGTCACCAATTCGTGTCATCCATATGTCATCACGATTAGCTGTGACGTTGTAAAATATTAAATGATTTATTTGTGACTAGTTTAGGTCAGCGGCTTCGTCTACGTAAATGGAGCATCAACGGGAAAGTGCTACACGGGATAAAAAGGGTCCAATGACCTAATCCAGCCCATGATCCATCTACCTCTGTTCCAAACTTCATCCGAGACCGAAAAGCTGTTAAAGCATAATTCATTAAAAACATCTAATCATCCAAACATCCAGGTATACAGACATTCACACAACATTACTAAAAGTGCGAAGCAAGAACAATAGGTTATAAATTTTTGTATGTTGTGCTCGGGAGAGATGATCTGTCAATAAGTCCTGAAAAGGGGTATGACTGGGGATTGTGCAAATTGGCATATCTCACAGTACAAACTATCTGATAAACTTACCACGTTTCCGATCTTGAGAGCCAAAAAACAGTCATATAACTTTAACTAAACATAAGAGGCATAAAATAAATGCAGTGTCCGCACAAACAGCGAGTGATACACCGCAGCCCCCTATCAGTCGATATGTCGCCATTACGGCGTTTATGTTGGCGACATAAATTGTATTTATATACCAGGAAAATGTCGGCAAAACTGATAGATAAACGCTGCAACAACAGACATTTTACTACAAATGTAAATAAATACTTTATTATTCACTTTTTTTTTTGTTAGAGCAGTGGTGGCCCAGTGGTATCGGCCGCAACTTACAAGTTGTAGGACGTGGGTTCGAGCCCAGGCAGGCGCTTTACTTTGTGTAAATTATTTCATCACCACTGTTCTCAAAACGGTGAAAGAAAACATCGTGAGGAAACCGGCATGTCCTAGAACCAAAAATTCGAAGACGTGTGACATCCACCAACCCGCACTGGGCCCGCGTGGCGGATTACGGCCCATTCCCTCTCACAGAGAGGAGGCCTGTGTCCCAGCAGTGGGAACATTAATAGGCTGATAATGTGATTCACATTTTTATTCATATATTATTAGTTGCGGTTCGATCTTAAGACTGGAGGGTATGGCAGTAGAACAGTTTTTTTGACAGAAGAGGAAATACCGACAATAACTCATCATCTTTCTCTTCTTCTTATCCTTATTTCGGTCTGCGCAACAAGTCTTCTTATTACATCTTACACACCTCTATGTTAATCGTCATTTTATTGTTGAATTATTGTCATTAAATTATTTGTATAGAATTATTATTAATAATTATTTATTATTCTAACTTATAGTAATGCTTAAATTATTTTTAATGTTATTTGATTATTTGGAAATTGTAATGTTTTGTTGATTGTTATGTTGTTACTGTTTTTCATTCAAATTGATGTTTTATTTATATGTAATAGTGAAATTGTTGACAAACTGCACGAGTTGGATCATACTGTAAGTGTAGAGAGTAATTGCGATAAATAAAAAAATAATATATCTCAGTAGTTTTTAGCCCGATTTAGACATTTAATTTTGCACAAAGTCTATCATCGTTTCTTTGGGCTTTACCTTCTTCATTTTATTTTACGGATACCCTCTTGGATACCTTCCGTCTGGGGAACGGAGGATTATGTCGGACTCTAACAGACTAAAACTTCACAGTACCCACCGCTAGCATGCGTCGGAGGCCCGGGTTACAGTTAAATTCACGCGCACCCGCAACTGGGTATCGGCCCACTTTTGCCCCCATTTAGGCGCGCATGGAACAACTGTGCGTCTCTACTTCGGGCCTGACTGGTAGAGCATGGAACAACGACTCAAACCAAAGATCGCCGATCGCGAAAAAGATATGCTCTCTGTCCATCTCTGGCGCCTCCTTTGCATGTATTAACTTCTTGATATAATAACTATAATAACTACACTAAGACTTCCCATACCTCAAAAACCATTTTAATTTAAATTACACATCTCATTTTGCCTCATGGTAGAGCAACTTGCTCTGCCTTGAAGTACTATATTCGAGCTCCCATGGGGTCGCGGTCGTGGTCGGCTGCATGGAAAGGGAATCGAACCGCGAACAAACACCCAGATCATTGCTAGGCCGTCATTCAGTTCTGTCTTTCTAATTGTACACATCCTTTGCATCATTAAGGGTTTATAGCTCGTGCAGTTTATTTTATACAATATTTATGGTTGGGCTAACCATGTTGTTAGGTTAGTTGGGGCTCCTGGCTAGGCAGATGATAAGCATTTGTTATTACAATATTTATTACAAAAAATATGTAGGAGGTAAATAGGTATCCGTTCAATAATTACACTATCAGAAACTTACTACTACTCAATCATACGTAACGGAGAGACAGCACCCAATAAAGATTTAAACACGAAATTCTTAGGAATTTATATTTAGAGGGTGAGCTGAGCTGCATTACCTACGTAAAATTCTTCGAAACTCAACCCCTGAGAGATTCTCAAGGGGAGTCTAAAGTTAGTTTGCTAAGAAATTGACCAAGTCTTCCTCAGTAAATGATAAAAGTGTATTTTATACACTTACTATCTATTAAAATATACTTATCTAGTTTTAGCATTTCCTCCATTCGACTCAGCCTTCTTCAATTTGCAGTTATAACTCGAGGATTTTATTGCAGCTCTGTCATAACGTCTAAGGCGAGTTGGTTGGAGGAAGTTTGCTTCAAAACGACTTAGAATATTGGTATTATTTACCCACTAATTCGTAATATCTCTACTACAAACAATGCACTGTGAACAAACAAGGAAAGAAAAAAAAGAGGGTGTATTGTATCGTCCCCTGTTGCTGGCAGCCTGCCCACAATACGTGTGCCGGCCGCCACGTGCGACCTTACCGAGATGAGTTTACCGACAATATTGCACATCCATCGCGTCGCAGACATGTCTGCGACGCGATGGATGTGCACGCCAAATTCTATGCAACAAAATGGACTATTGATTTACACTGGGTACTGTAGTATTATATTTTATCTGTGCCTTGGGCCATGTGTAGAACGATTTCTTGGCATCTGAAAACAATAATCACAATAGATATGGATTATAAATAAGGCTCTAGGTGGTGTGTATGTGAGTTTTTAAACGCACCCACGATACAGAAAGAAATTCCTAGTGTGGGGCAACGATTCATAAAAAAAAAAAAAAAACAAAAAAAAGCAAAAAAAAAAAGTCTACAGTTTTTTTATCCCTAGTTTACTCAACCAATAGTTGAATATGCTAACCAATGATTATAATTTCGCTAAAACGCGTTTATTCATCACTTGCTGGTAACACCAATAATTAAATACGTTGAAGATATGTATGATAAACAAACGCGTTTTACCGAAATTTGTAACCATTGGTTAGCATATTTAACCATTGGTTAACTACCGATAAAAAAATTGAGCCTTAGTAGTATGACTGTATGACCCACATATCACAATGTGGTCTATGATGGGTAATATATAATAATGACTACCTATATTTATCACAAAATGTATACAATGGCGTAGGTATCTAAATGTTATTATTAAGTTCACATAAAGAGTGGGATTATAATTGACATAACGTCAGTGTTATTAGGTTCATATTGACATAACAATTACATTTATCTATAGCCTAGTTATAATTAGTCCGTAGTAAACGAGAACAGAGAATAACATACCTAACATCACGCCTGTAATCCTTTATGGGGTAGGGAAAACGTTGACCTATAGAAAACCTACATTTCACCATTTATGCTGCAGTTCAATTTAATAGGGGCGAGCTTATTGCCTTGTACTATCGGGCAAAGCTATATCTGATTCATTCCTGATTGCAGGGCTCGCCCGCTATAGTAAAGCCGACTTATACTCTTCAACCAATAGCATCGCAGCATCGGGTGACTGTTTTCAGTCAGGTTGGTGCCTGGTACCAGGCACCAAGTTCAGACAAGGGACTGCTTAGTACTCGCCAAACTTCTTGGCCGCCCTGAAGTTGGCTTTCCGATGCGAAAGGCGCGGCGTGGTGCCATTTCTGGATGAGATTAACTACTGCGCAGCCATTGTATTGTACCCAACTTCAGGACGGCCAAGAAGTTTGTCGAGAACTACACAGGAGAAATGCCAGATGGAAAAACCCAATAATACTTTTACCGATCTGTGAATCGAACCCACGAACATCAATAAGTATTATAGGTATCTTATCAATACAGTATGTACCCTACATAGTATTTAAGTGCTATCCAGACGGCCTAGAATGCATCCAGATTAGCGTTGAAAATAACACGCAAAAAAATGCCCCTGTATTTTCAATAAAATACAGAAAATTTCCTTTCTTCGGTTGAATATTTCGCAAGTTTAAGTTATTTACGCGTATTTTACGGTGTATTTTCGCATCAATATATTATAATAAGATGGTAAATGTTCAATGTGTTCCATTAATATTAATAAGTAAAATCCTCAGCAGGAGCCCTTTGATTGTTAAATATTAAAAATATACAGTATAAAACAAGTATTACACGCGTGTATTTTTCAGACGAACGTCAAATTTGTTTTATAAGAAAGATACAATATTTCGAAAAAAACAAAATTATCTTTTGCAATTTTCAACGCTAATCCAGATTTATCCAGACAGAACTCGACAAGTACCACGCCGTAATGTCATGTTAAGAAAGATTCGACATTTATCCGTGAGCTTCCGTGAGAAATTCTTGTCAATATTGTTTTGAGTTGTGAAGTGTTATAGCTGCAGAAAAAATAAGAATAACACGTTTCGTTGCGAGTAATTAATAACTGGGTCGGACGTAGAGAGGTCAGTTTTCATTAACGATGTTATCACTCCATGATTTAACGTCCAAGGCTCTTAGAAATCGCACATTTATGCTCTGGATAGATCAGTTGTGCAACACACTGATATAGATCTCCGACAAAAAGGAAGCACTTCGGCAATCATCGTCTATCTTCGGGAACACAAAAGCGCAACGTTGAGATGGAATCACTTGTTGTTTTTTTTTAATTATTTAACGGCCATGGATACAAGTGGAACCGCTTGCCTTGAATTTGTATTACCATGGTTAGAAAATTATAGAGCAACAGCTCTATGCAATCCCAAAAAAAGTTTGAGCAACCGTTGAGGGGCGACCGGAATAGGTAACCCCACAGAGAAAAAACTTCACACAAACGTACAAATAATTTGGACGTTCGTGTCAGTCGGAAGATTACCGAAGCGCAGACCTTCGGCGGCGACAAGTGATATTCTATCAAAGTCAAAAATATTTATTTCACTGGGCTAAGCGGCACTTTTGAACGTCAACAATTAAAATTTACGAGTAATAATAATTGATTCTACCGTCCATTCGGAAAAGTAGCTTGGTATGGAGAAGAACGGACAAGAAACTTAATATTTACTCATTAAAAAAAAAAAAGTGTTTTACAATATTTACATAAATACATACATGAATAAATTCATATATGTGAGGACGATGCACCCAGAATAGCACTACATACTAAAATACGTAAAGGTATTAAAAGTAGTATTAAAAGCATCAACAGGTAAATTCATTCATTTGACAAATAGGAACATGGTTCTCACTTAATTACAAATATTGCAAACATTGGTAAAATACCTAATTCAACAACAACGAAACAGTGTGTGAGTCAATTTCTTAAACAAAAAAAAAATACAATAACTATGAATAGGTATATCAACGACAGCGTTGGGTTGGGATAATGATTGAAAAAATTGAGCTATGAGCACATGTCAAGCGCTATCGAAAGCCCTTACTTTACATTTTGACGTTTCGATCATCGCCATCACTGACATCGACTAACTGCTTGTGTGATTCATAACAACTCACGCAGTACGTAATTTTATTATTGTTATCAAGGATCTAATCATAATTATAGCAGGTATGCTAACGTAACCTGATATTTATTGGCGCGTTGAAAAATTAGCACCTTAAGGTGCTGTTAAAGTGGGCTAGGTATATTATGGCATGATGCTATAACACCTTCGTTCTGCTTTTGTTGGGTATTTGCATCACTTCTAATATGTTAATCTCCTTCAAACTTGCTGGTGGGCGTAGGTACCTCTCTTCGTCTGCCGTTCGTGTTATAAAATTTTTCTTTAGCACATTTGTAAATAATTTAACAGCCTAATAATAATATGATATAGCATAATGACCCCTATATCCACAAAGTAACGTACACATTTCTATGTAACAATTCTTAGACTCTGCGTCTGGCCTTACCTAACTCTTACTTTTTGTCTCCATTCAACTTTTCAACGTCACCCAAAAAAAAAAAGTTTAAAATGTTCTTGCGTATTGTTTCACTCAATAAAACGATTTAAAAACGTTTGTCCTTCAGCCTTCAAGCGAAGCGTTAGATTCTTAACAATATGGTCAAGAATGTTATGGAACGTTATAGAAGGATGAGAAGGACGCGCCTTCTCGGTGAATGACGTCACGGCTTTGGCCGGTTGATTCATTCACCCGCGCGGCCGCGTCCACGCCCCGCCCGGCGCGAGCGCAGCCGCGTCCCGAGCCCGCCACCTATGCGCTTACGCATTCGAAACAAATCGTCTGTAACCTCGTCTGCCAATAACCACACTCACAATGAATAATGCATAGGGCACCTATTTTAATCTGCCCACATAAAGACTATAAAATTGAGCCATGAAAGCAAAGGAAACCTAACTTGGAAATATAGTTTTATCATTCCAAAATAATGTGCATATCTAATTCGATCCACGAACAAAAAAGTGCAGGTAGGTATCAGAAATACCTTAGAAGATTGAGAATTTGAGATATAGGTATGTGTGAGTAAGAGAATTGGAATTACGAGACATCTGTGTAACATTGTGTAACTTTATATAGGAAGATCACTAATCAGTTACAAGTAGGTAATGCATTGGGGAATAGGTACAATTCCAGTGTAGTGTGGTCATCGACTGAGCAGTAATAACAGTCCAGCCTAACGAACAGCAGACATTAGTGATGACAACCATGATTCTGTCCGTGTTTGCAAACCCGCGCACGTCCTCCTGCTACGGGGCCATCCGGCGCGCATATTCTTAAAAAAAAACCTTCAACATCGTGACTACTCGATATTGTTATTGATTGAACCGTTGCTTGTATGTATTCAGTTCTACTTGTCACCACACGATTGAAGATACTTACCTCTACCTATGTACACATACCTGCTTGAGATTTTTGAAATCTCGTTCAGGTCGTTGCCCTTTCATTTGCATAGAAATGACACAATATTTATTATATGATATGAAACAATGACGACGCATCCTGCTCATTAATGTGCAACTAATATCAGTGTCGCACATGCCATGGAAGCATTTATCAAAGCAGTGATAAAAGGTTCACTGTGGTGCAAATATTACGGCAGTAAATCACTGTTTAGCTGTTATTGTACTGCCCACTACATATATCAATCAACGTTCACTTTAATGTGTAAATTATAAACGTGTCGTCGTAATTATGATTCGTTTCGGACATTTGAGGTTCCTTAGTTTTTTGACGACTTCGTCGAATTATTTTAAAGCGTGCAGCAACACGGACGTAAATTAATCACTGAATCACACGGCACAACACCGGTTCCAAGAGTTTTTGTAGGATTTCCAATACACATGTATGATAACTACCGTTCATAATTATTCATAACGACACGGTATGGAGTCGCGCTTTTCATTTTCTTTTGTGTTACCCCACAATCCACAGTAAATTCTGAAAAGGAAATCATCACGTGAATGAGTTACTTTTGGAAGACCGTGAATAATGTGAATCAATAGTGTCGTATAATATGGCAGTTGTAATCACCGTGGACGTAGAGGATCATTAGGGCAGTGTAGCGGTTCGCGCGTGGCTCCAGGCCACGCCACAGCCACGCCACAGGCCACACAGTGCCGCAGGGGTGAAGAACCGACGCGGGACGCCGATAAGCCGCCAGCAGTGTTTACTCGCTCCACGATCATTATAAATCATATACGTAGAGGCAACCTCTGACCCCTCGTTAGTGTTTGATGCTCTGCTCTAATAGTCGACGAAGCGAATCGAAATAGAACCAACTCTACGGCACAATCTTAAAAGTACTAAATCATTACGTGACGCAGTTTTGAAATCGAGATAATCAGAGTAGTCTGGTTCAAAGATCTTTTGTTTGTTAATGCAACCTATTGTATAACTTGAACAGAGTTCATCTTGTTAGATAAACCAATCGTAGATTTTAGATTTTCAACTCGAAATATGGAAAGTTGAGAACCGTCTTAGTATGTTCTTACACCTTAGACAACGACAAAACATTTTTTCCAAAAAAATACAACCGACTTCCAAAAAAAAAAAACACTACGTAGTGAAAAAAATATTCAAATTTGGAAGACGGTGTTCCGGTTTTTGTTTCTTCCTTTTTGACACCGACTTCCGTTATTCAGTTAGTGTGTACTTCAGTTATTTTTCACTTAATAGTGATCTTTTTTTGGAATTCTATTGTATTTTTTTGCAAATAGGGTTATTTTTCGCTTTTTAATTTAGTTACATAATGAGCAAGATCTATAGTAAGGTACCTATAATGCACAAAGTTATACCAGAATAGATTACACGAATAACATAAAACTTGAACATAACCGGTGAAATGAGAGTGTACCAGAATGCAACGTACACATCTGCGTATCCCTTTAGAGCGTACCGGCGTGATGTTGTGTTGTAAAATGGCGTAAACAATAAACAGACATGCGATTGCAGCAATCCCGAGAGTTTTGCCGTTGTTTATTAAAGAGTTCTATTGTATATGACCGAAGTTCATCATCAGTAGATCTTCACCAAATTTAAATGAGACCACAAAAGTGAATCGATTTTGATGATTTTTTTATTTTTTATAAAAAAATCATCAAAATCGATTTACTTGATAGAAAAATCCTGAGGTACGTACAATCATAAAAAAATACATTTGAATTGAACACCTCCTCCTTTTTAAATTCGGCAAAAAAATATTACTTAAGGAAGGTACATAAATGGATAGCACAAACAGGGAAAATCAATTAAAGGAATTAATTGCTCAGCCTGCCATCATGATTTCGTTAATATTGTGAGTCAACTAAACCGCAACAAAACAGCATTAAAACACAAATTACTGGAGAATTGAATGTCGTTGTTTATGAAATGGCCAGTAAATGTTTGTGGCATAGTGGCTGATCATATTTCCTGTGATACGGCGACAGGCGCTGATAACCGCTCGTCACAGCGCTTCCGTCCCCGATGCATCTCCGACGATACTCCAACTCTAACAAATACAATATATACGTAGTAATAATATTATGCACTAAAAACAACATTTCTTAAAAAACCACTATCAGGAAAACAAGTTGGTTTACGCAGCGCACTTATCTTTAAACGCTTTTTACATCTCCGTCTAATTACGTACATTAGTTCACGGAAGATAACAGGATTCAAGAGCAGTTACATACTACTCACAGCTTGCAGCTTACATTTACGTTGCTGTATAATAACATGAACCACCACGACACAGTACTTGGAAAACGTAATAAACAAAGGAATGCTTGGTTAGCGATAATAAAGGAAGCTGGCATAGATCGCAAATCATTGAGAATATCTAATATTCGTAGCATGTGGGCCAGTAATGTTGGGTTGAGTGGTGATAATGCGATGTCATCCGATATTAGGGTCAATTGCCTTACACGATTATGTTGGGCTAGTCTTTGATAACACTATTTAAACTGGTGTGCTACCGACGATGTCTATATCAACATGGAAATTATCGTTACATAACTTTATCGCCGCTGACACCATTTAATTTTGTACTATTATTAAAATGATATGAAGATTGCACTGTTATTCGGCAGCAATAATTGTTTGTAGTTGAAATCGAAGAGAATAAGTAAAATATGAGCCTACAGCCTACACTGCTGGTCGCCTAATCTACGCTGCGTAGTCGCACGGCTACGCAGGGCCTACGCTGCATAGCAGCTCGCTGCAGCTAGCCTACGAAGGGTCTACGCCGCGTAGACGCTCGCCTACGAATGGAATACGCCGCGTAGCCACATAGGTGGAGCCCATAATGTGCAGCTGGTTACCCACGTAGCCGCTGGCCAACATTACTGGTCATAGTTCTGGTACTGGGTACTAGTATACTGAAAAAAAGTTTTTTGCGCCAATAAAAAATAGACTGATGATGATGCAAAACCATAACGGTTGATTGAAACTAGTTACGAATACGTTTCAATCGAGGTTTTCAAACTTTAATATACAAAAAAAAATGTTATTTTCATCAGTGACTTCAATTTCAGTTCTAATAACTTCAACTGTTATTATAATCACCGTAACACCGTGGAGCATAGAGCACTTCTATTTGTCTCCGTCCAAAGACGCTTCCTGCTTCGCTTGTGAGATTGATATTAGATATGGACAAAAACTGGTTTTCATTTACCTGCATCTTACCAGCAAGTGAATTAAACAATAGGGTGTCTATTCCTGTGTTAACTCTTGCGTGGATTTTGTAAGTCGGATGAAGAAACAACCTTCTTTACATGCTTATTAGCACGCAATCATATTCAACAATAATAACTACAAATCTAGTTATCTTGTTTTACGTAATGGTTTTGAATCGTCGATAAAAAGATCCTCGGTTTGCTGTAGCTATGCATTACAGTACTATTCCGATCATAATAGAAAATTTACCAGGAAAACATGTATTCCAATCGAGTCGAAATGTCAATGAGTTCGTAAGTTAGGATTACACACCAAACATTCACTAGAATTTGAAAATTACTCATTCACGTTGTGGTTTTCCGCACCGAATGCTCTGGACAGGTTGTTTAGAATGTCTGCCATGTAATTTCAATACGCACTAGTTTTGAATCAACTTTTGACATGGCAATGGGAAGTTAGATTTGATTTACATATTTTAGAACATGTTAGTATACGTATGTATGTAGAATGTATTTTTAAATCACAATTAAATTTGTGTATGCAGACGATTCAAATGACGAAAGCTTGATTCACGTCATTGAATCAACCTTGTCAAAAATGATTCATTCTTCTTTTGCTAGGACCGCGCTACTCCACATTTATGTGCGTGATGGCGTCGTATACATCACATCCGCTTTCTTTGTCGCACTGAAGTCGATTTCGTCTCGGTCGATCCATCATAGGTGTCGCGTAATGGCGCCGAAGAACTGATGTCATGGTCACGCGCGCTTGCGTCACACGTCAGCCGGGCAGGCGGCCTCACCCGAGCGCTACTGTCGGCCACCAGCGTACGCGCGGTCTCTGCGTGCACACAGACCCAGCGCTCCTCAACCACTGGCCCCACCTGACCACTCATCTAGCCACAGATAATCTAGGTTACGAGGACATTAACGATGTTCCTTCAGGCGTGAATTTGCCTAAACTTGATATTGATACACCAATACGTGTGATACTTACGCGTAATTTTTATGTCTATAGCAAAGTAAACCAGAGTATCGGAAAATGTTGAGTCACGACAATATTGAGAGGTAAAAGTTATCGAAGATTTCGAAGAAATTTTTCCTTAACTTATATTTATTGTAGAGCACAAATTCATTATTGGTTTTGATTTATGGACGAACTTCATTCAATACATACTGTCTCATGTTCCCTATGAAGCCACTAAAGTGACGTAGAAGTATCGTGACCGCCGATAAAAGATGTTTACCGTAGATAAAGTTTCTATGTGGACCGTGTGGACACTGCCGGTTCCAAAGGAACTTTATAAGAAGAATAAATTAAAGGGACCGCATAAGCAAACACGCCAAATATGGACGAACAGGATTAATTTTAGTACACCATCGACGGTAGCGGCGCAGTTCTGCATAATAATTCAAGGTAGTATTCATTTATTCGCGTATTATCGAGAACTGGTACACGCTGTCTATAAATGTCTATTAATAAATTGTGAATACTGAATAGATTTTAAATAAAAAAGCTGTCAATTCTATCTTTTTGTTTAAAGCAGCCAACGTCAAAACAGAATCAAAGCCTGAATTGGTAATTGAATAAACGCATAGCGACGTGATGCAAATGGATCAAGGCCTAACAGTTCCGTGCGCTAACGGATTTTCCAATAATTGAACCCCAAACTACCGGCAAACACGGATACGTATTGCAAACGAGCTTTGACATTGCAATACGACAGTTTGAAAAGCGTTAAGTACTGTTTTTAACCGACTTCAAAAAAGGAGGAGGTTCTCAATTCATCGGAATCTTTTTTTTATGTATGTTTCCCGATTACCCAAAGACGCCTAGACCGATTTGAAAAATTCTTCTTTTGTTGGAAAAGATATACTTCAAAGGTGGTCCCATGGTCATCAGGTCTGGATCTGATGATGGAATCCTAGACAAATCGAGGGAACTCCTCAAATATTGTAGGCATATACATATATTGAGTTCGGTATTATCGACAACAATGCAATCATTTGCATTCAGAAAGTATTATTTGGTGAAATGGAACTGATGAAGAAGACCACAGAAAGCCACTGGAACTCCTTAATGCTAAGTATGTTACGGGAATAAGATATCTCGAATAGTTAACCGACTATGATGAAATAAATACTTATAAATAAATGGTACTGATGAAAATGATACCATCGAACTGATCTGATGATGATGCCGGAAGGTAGGCCCTGGAACTCTGAAATAAAACAATGTATCCTAGTCGTGTTTGAGCTTATTGGAATCGTCATGAGATGTTCTTTGGCTATAATAGATGTCCATGTTTATTGGAGGTACTGTAGAGGTTTTCCACATAGGACGAGCAACCTGTTCGGCCGCTGACACCTAAAGCTGGCAACTTATATTTATTTTAAGTTTGGAAGGAAATCGAATACAGAATATTTAGAAATAAATCGAACGCGTGTAGTTTTTTGTTTAGCGGACACTTCTGTGAGAGCCGACCTACGGGCGGCACGTTTGAATAAATAAATATACGTCGTAGAAGTGGAATAGTATTTTTTTCAGCCCCTGGCTGCGTCCCCCTTTTACAAATGGTGAAGGCGCCGGGTAGTGAAAATCCCGGTAAATAAGTAAAAATCTAAGAAAAAATACGAAAAAACATATTTTCGCGTGTGCACGGCGAGAACAGTGCGCGAAGCCCTATCAACGAGTGTACGTCGCGTCGTTACGAGGAACGAAAGTCCTGTCGGCGAGAACCCCAGCCGACGAGCAAACGCAGAGAAAATAAAGATAAGTGGTCTATTTTTATTAAAAATGGCACAGCCAGTTTTTACGGGGACCGGAACAAAGTCCAGTTTCGAGGCTTTCCTCTTGCAGTTCAAGGTTGTCGCCGCTATAAATAAATGGCAAGAACAGGACTTAGGGCTCATTTTGGGAGCGTACCTGGACGGCCCGGCACTCGCTTATATTAAATTCATCTACAAATGGAGGCGATGGCGAATCCTTTCACACGCCGAGGTACGATTTTTGCCCAAGGCAGCGCTTCGAGAACAGAACTAACCGCTCTCGTATTGCCCCTAGATATAGAAGCCCACTACCAACCGATCACCCAAACGAACCAGGACACAGTCAATAAAGATGGATGAGGAGTTGCGGGATGTGTCCATGAAAGAGCAATTCCCGATTGAAAATAATAAACACGGTGATCAAACTCCATTTATTAAAATTAGTATAGGTAACCGATCGTATGACGCATTAGTTGACACAGATGCTTCCATCTCTTGCATCGCCGAAGAATTAGTTGTGCTGCTAGGTTTGAAGCATACCGGTGATGAGACGAAACATTTTGTGAAATCCATTTCGGGTTCTTTTCTAACGATTATGGGCAAAACAAGAATCAACTTCATCGTGGATTCGTGTGTTTTAACGAATGACTTTTTTATGATGATAGACAGTTTTCAGTTTTGACATGTCATAGTTAGTAGGGATGGGCAAGCAGAAAATATATTTATCGATGATTTTTGCTGCAATTAGTATCGATGTGATTAAAATAAATTATTTTCCAATTCCATGAGCTGATGTAAGCTGCCGGGGGAAGAAAAGGCTGGCAATGCTGACTACGCATCGAAGTAATATTTGTTTTTTTTTAATTCAGCTAGGCTGAGCTTAAGCCAGTGCATTGATGATATAAGCATTTCAAGAGTGGGAGAGGTATTGGTCATGACTGAAACCGACTTTGCATACGGGGCATAGCCTTCGCAAAGGATGTTGATTTGGCATCTTTGGTCCAGTTGATGACTGTTTATGGCATTGGTCCAGTTAATAACTTATTGATAATATTAAATACGTTAAGTGTGATAAGCTCTGGATAAAGTTCAATGATAGGTTTAGAAGATTCGATGCGATCCAGCCTTTCCTTCTCTGGCCTGATAAATGCTTGAGGATGAAATATTGTATCACGTTTGAATTTCACATAATTAAACCCCATCCGGGTGGATGTGAGTTATCACATCATTTCTGTTAGGAATAAGAGGCCGCCTTGTTACTTTTGCGGAGGTTTTGTGCAAGGAGGTTCAAGCATGACGGCGTTGACTTGTTAATGCATGTGCACTTGTTAGCTGAAGTTAGAGTAAATATCGGAGAATCCGGTAATTCGTTTGCCATGACTTGAGCCTTCCCCTTGTAAGGGAAGGACCTCAGATTAATTCCTCCGTTAGGTAAAGGTGTTAGGTAAGAGTGATTTTCCTTCCAAAGTTGAGAATAGCTGCGCTTCACATGATTCTGCGCATCTATTCGTAGGGGCGTAGCTCATGTAGAGGTTTTCCACATAGGACGAGCAACCTGTTCGGCCGCTGACACCTAAAGCTGGCAACTTATATTTATTTTAAGTTTGGAAGGAAATCGAATACAGAATATTTAGAAATAAATCGAACGCGTGTAGTTTTTTGTTTAGCGGACACTTCTGTGAGAGCCGACCTACGGGCGGCACGTTTGAATAAATATACGTCGTAGAAGTCGAATAGTATTTTTTTCAGCCCCTGGCTGCGTCCTCCTTTTACAGTACCTACCAAAACTAAAAAGAGAAAAATAAAAAACTTCTATAAAGACTAAAATATAAAAAGTCGGTGTCGAATAACGGCAAACAATAGTTACAAAAGACACCGACTTGGGAAAAAAAAAAAAAATCGTTTTGTAGTTTTTTTTTTTGGAAGACGGTTTGATTTCTTGTTAAAAAGTTTTTTTTTCAAAGATAAAAATACTGTGATAAGTCATGATGTAATTGATGTTGTCAGGTAACATCAGTCACACAAGCCGCTCGCCTAGAGCAATGCTTGCTTGGCTGGTATCGTGTCTCCAGCCCACGACCATGTTCACCGGTAGTTCACACCGTAGTTGGAGGCGGTGTTGCCTTTAGTGATTCTCGCCACACCTTGAGAAATTATAATAAACGTGTGGACTTCCTCTCGATTAATTTCTTTGCCTTTGCGAGTAGAAGGGAAAGTGTTTGATGGATATGAAGCATTTATTACATTGGTCATTTTATGTTGTTACGTATAATCAGGAAAAACGTATGGGCTCCCAGTGACTTTTTGCTCTTAATTTTACGTTAAAATCACATTCGTATCCGAAATACATGCCCGATTTTATTTTCGATGTCGGTATACCGTACTGGATTCACATCGGTTTACACTGACTGACACACGTAAACAGCGGAGACGGATGACGGGGGCCGCGTACCCGCGAGCCCGCGCCCGTCCCACGGCCCATTATTTAAATCCCTTTGGACGTGAGTTCCATTATCCCCCTGCGCCAGCACTAGCCCTTGAGTGAGTGGACATGACGGACCGGCAAATACGATGCGGATGAACAAAGAAAATAGCCCGTTTTCTGGCCACTACGCCGTAAACGACTCTTCTAAACTTCGTCGGAAAATGTCGAAACGAAACGGTATTTGCATGGTCATTGTTTAACATACAATCTGCGAGGATCATGACCGGAGTCCGGAGACGTTTTGTCATTTACTTTGAAGGGTTTTGTGTGATGGCCCTCTGTAATAATTAATCAGTTGACGGTCCAACTCGCTACGGTCGCTGCGGTGTAGAACGAAGACCGACTCTATTTACAACTTCCTTTGAAGAATTCGTGGCCATGATACGTAAAAAGGTTAAATAGAATGCACGAAAGAATTATGTTGGAAAGTTTCGTGGGATTTAATTTTATTCTGGGGATATTATACCTCATTATCTAATAGATATGCTTAATTACACTGTAATTAAAAATATACGCAATTAGTAACTAACTATTTATCCAGCAGTAGATATCATTGACTGACATTAAAATGACGATTAAGATGTACTTAGTTACTACTACTTTATTTATATTTACAGGAAAATCATTAAACTGATGCCCTTACAGTAATAATGAGTGGTTAATAATAAAATCATGCTCATTTAAAATATGTACAGTTAAGGAAGGAAAAAGCGTTTGTAAACCCAGTTATTTGCAATAAATCCGAGCGTAAATAAAACCCAAACTAAGATAATATTATATGGCTTATAGACGTCTACCTACTTATAATAACGTAGCTAAGAATATCCCTACATTTTAACAGTCTTCAAAAAACCCGACTGCTTAAAAAGGGAAATAAAAAGACGCAAACAAGAAGAAAATCATGCTGGCTGACCAAAACCAGATGAATCCTACAGCAAAGCATGATTTTCTTCTTGTTTACGTCTTTTTAGTTCCCTTTTTAAGCAGTCGGGTTTTTTGTTATTTTTAAATATTTTTTTATTTACAACTTTTTAGTATGTTTTTTTAGAATTAGGTGCATTTAAACATATAAGTGTTATATATGTTTGTAATCACCTCTTAAAACCCTTCATTTTTATACCCTACATGATGGGTTTAGAAGAAAAAAAATATTTGGTCCCCCACAATACGGAGCCCAAAATCCGCCATTTTTCTATTTTCCAATTTTAATGTAGCCAGTGACACTCGCAGGTTTAAGACCGATCGATTGACGTAAGAATCATCAAAATCGGCCAACGCGTTTGGTCTCTAGAACGTCACATATGAATAAACATACATACATACATAGTCTGATAAACACATTACCCTCCTTCGACAGTCGGGTAAAAAGGAGGAGGTTCTCAATTCGACTGTATTTTTTTATGTGTGTTGCCTCAAATCTTTTTACTAGGTCAACCGATTTTGTTGATTCTTATTTTATTTGAAAGCTGGTGCTTCTCGTGTGGTCCCTTTAAATTGACAAGATGTGATGAAGAACTTCGGAGATATACAATAGAACTCTTCAATAAACATCGGCAAATCTCTCGAGATGCTGCAATCGCATGTCTGTTTATTGTTTACGCTATTTCAAGCGTACCGGCGTGATGTTTTAACATAACATCACGCCGGTACGCTCTAAAGGGGCTGATATGTACACTTCACCCTGGTACAATCTTATTTCACCGGTTATGTTCAAATTACATGTTATTCAGGTAATCTATTTAGGCATAACTTTGGGCATTATTGATAACTTAATATTGAATTTGCTCATTAAGTGCCATAACAAAAAAAGTGAAAAAAAAAATACAACTGACTTCCAAATCAAAACACTACAAAGTAAAAAACTAACTTCAATTTCGGCAGTCGGTGTCAAAACATTACGAAACAAACAACAGGAGATTGAAGTTATTTTTCACTTTGTAGTGTTTTGATTTGGAAGTCGGTTGTATTTTTTTTGTAATAAGGTTTTTATAATGTAACCGATCTACATGCAGTGCAATATCAGATTTTGAGATAAATTGAAAACAACCTATTTAAGAATTTGCTTACTTTTGCGTCGGAGAGTGAGCTTGGTTTGAATGTCTGTTTGTGACCTAGGAGAATAATGCCATGGAAGGCGAAAACACAATGTAAATGTACCATGTAATAGAGAGCGCCACTTGTCTGGTCTCACGGTAATACAGCAGACACTAGCTTATACTGATGCATTCTCTTCCGATCCATGTTTATCTTTTCATGGGTTTCTTTCCGATTGTCTCAGGAACATTATTTTCAATACTACAGTAAAGATCGCCACACCATGCATAACAATTGGCATTATCCACCTTTGTTGTTATTAAACATGGAACAGTAAACATGAAGTAATTCAACGAATTGCCGCCTACCGTACTTCGGTCCCCATAAAATCACCATGCGTAATGTCTATTGAACGAACGTGTGTTACTAAGGTATGGGCAAAGATCAATCCCCTCAATATTTAACGTTTCACCTTGAAAACCATGAAGGGCCGGTCACCGGAGTCACGTTATATTAAATTGTTTAAAATATCTCGTTAACCTTTGATTGAACATTGACACTCATGCCTATCGATGATAGGATTTTAAATACATTTACCTGCTATATCTACTATAATAGGATCACCTCTGCTAAACTCTTTGGCAAATACAGGCGTGATATAATGTATACTTTTAACTTTATTCTGGCGTAAATAAATCGTCCCTATTGTTTTACGAGTATAACCAAAAAATTGCATTCGTACAGATGAGGCTGAGATCCGTATTCCGCATAACGAACGGTTTGCACAATAATCCATTGTTTGTACTCTATGAAATTAGGCCGCAATATGTTCGTCATCTGCCGGCTAAAAAGCGGCCAACTTGTAAAAACAATGTTAGAATTAATAAACCAGGTTAAATTCTTTGAATTTAGTATAAAACTCTGTTATAATCTGCTCTGTTTCTAGCAAACACTCTGATATGGTACCTTCTCGTGAAAAGCTTTTTAGCAGAACTGCTCAGTGCCGCTTATAAGAAGATTTCGAAAAATTCGATTCGATATTTCGAAATTTCAATTTCGGCTTTTCAAAAATGATACATTTCAGCATGAATAACCTTGAATTTTCATTACGAAAATTCAAGGTTTTTCATGCTGAAGAAAACGTAATGAAATTTAATTCTTAGTTAGAACAAAGTTTAAGTTTAATTCTGCCTACTTGCTTACTGTTTGTTTTATGTTTTTAAATGGCATTCTCATTCTAGTTCATCTGCAATTATCTATTGCAACAACGAAAACAACGTGGTCAAGGCGAGGTAAGCAAGAGTGTTTCAATTAGTAACATTAGCGGTTAGCGTTAGGTGCAGCTGTTGGAGGGCACAGGGCGTAGGCAGGCCGGGCGGAGACGCGGAGCGACAGTAATTATCGCGGCCGTGTCGTCGACTCGGAGGAGAGCGTTCACCCCAGGGGTCGCACAATACTCAACTGTCGGGATCGCGCCGCGGCTATCACAAATCTGGGACGACTGCACGCATGCACTCGTCTCGCGGTACTCGCTACTCGCTTCTGATTGCCTGGTACTGGTACACTACCATAGTCCGCAACCGAGACGCTAACTTCGTAATTGGTCCTTAGTAGGTTTTCATGTCATTCGCCACCACGATGCATGTTGTCGTACAATGATACCTAATGTATCAAGAATAATCTGTTGTGGCTTGTAAAGTATTTTCTGTTCACGCTCTATCTAGTGCTAGTAATAGAACACATAGCTAATGGGTATCCAACACCGTATAAGTTTATACCAGAGACTTGGGTCGATACAAACTTGTGCTACCACTGGGACTCCACAACGTCATGACAAGATACGACAGCTTTCAAACTATTATTATTTTCCTTAAATTTCACATTCACTCGAAAAGTGACTCTAATTGCATCGATTTTAGGTTAAGGAAATATAAATCAAATCGGTTTTAATTAATGGTCAGTGTCACCAACTACCTATAATAATTAGCAACTGAGTGTTGTACCGTGACATTCACGAGGTCGGTGAAGCAGTAAAGCATCTAGAACGGAGTAAACAAATACGACGAAGCTACTTTACTGTGCCTGTACATTTTAAAAATTGAAGTTCGTCTATTAGCTTTTGGGTACATGGAGAACTAGCCGACGGGATGCACCCTTTTACACAAGAATAGGTACGGCTAATTTTCCACTAGCATGATTCCTCGGCATTCTGTGCCGGTCGAAGGCGTCACATGAAGGTTTGTTTTTGTCACTAGGGATCAAGCTAGTTTGTGTGTAGTTATGTGGCTAGGGTTTGATAGGGATATTATAATGGGTAATTATGCAGGTAGGTGCGTGTTATAGTGTCGCAAGTCGATCGGAGCCGCTCGGAGCCGCTCGGCTCGCTAATCGCGCCAGTCGACGTCTCACGGCCGACAGCCACCCACTCACCGCTTAAACCCATATAAAGTATTCGGTGCTCAACTGCACAATGACATTCATATTTTTATACAAGCCAGTGAAGCAATATATATAGATATGCTAATTGAGAAACAATCACCTACTGATATATCCTTTCGAACAAAGCAATCACGCTGGGCTTGTTGAAATACTCTTATTTATGTTACCTATGTCACTGTTCATTACGATTATTGCCATTCAAACAGCTGCAGAGTGTTATGAAACGAGGATGCATAATATTTTTGTGTTCGACCGCAGTTTCGGTTTCGGTCATACATAAGTTCTGATTTCGGCCGCAATTTTGGTAATATGTTACAAGTTTATTAGTCGAATAATCGAAAACACGGTTTCGGTTTGGGCCGAAACTAGAAGTCCTCTTCTGGTTTTCTAGTCCTTTAATTCGGTATCATTTGAAAAGCATGTTTCGGCCGAACACCCGTTTCTCCCCACATCTCTTCATAATTATTAGGAATCGACATCTGTTGATATGGACACATCCTTTTTACGAGTACTTACTGGCCGTCCGCGTCAGTCGGAATTCTATCTGTACGTCGTTATAGTGCAGTCTTGTGTCAACTTTGTTTAAGTCTTAGCTGACTCATCAAGGTTTTTATGTCTCACAGGATGCATGAAACTTGCAGTCAGATCTCACACTAGTCTGGATATAATGAAGTTCTTTGTAATGTCTAAAACCTTTACAACAGCTCAATCTTTTGACACGTATAATATTGCCTTCAGAAATACAACAAAAAGTTTAAAAATGATTGCACATTCTTTACAAAGCGACGTCCATCATTTCATAGAATACAAACGTTTATGTGGTGTAGTGTAGCCACATAGCACAATACTGTGTAGTCAACCTAGCATTGTTCTAGACTTCAACTAGTCTGTCAACATTCCGAGTGTGGCAGCCAGGCGCCGCTACAGACAGGATCGCAGGCGACTGGAGGCGGCACTATCACCATATAAAACTGAAGCCAGTGATCTACATAGTAATATAAAAGGGACCCGTCCTCCGCCTTATTTTAAAGTCGATTGTGCTCAAACAATAAGTCATTACCTCTCTCGATTCCCGCGATCTCGGCAAACTCCTACATTATGACAGTGTCAGTGAAAGCTTCCTATAGTTGGTTCATACACACGAAATTGAGACTATTATTTACCTTCGTCACCTCACAATGAGCTCTTCCTTCTCTTTATACACCATAACTATGTAATAAAACAATTTAAACTTTCTGACAAATGGCTTGGGTACCTAAACAATCAAAATCAGCTTTTGTAGAAAGTTAATATGTACTTTGTTTTACCCGATGCTTGAGCTAGAAGATGAAGATTTAAAAACAGAAGTTTCATAATTGAATGTGGACTTATGACTGCTGTATTATTTGCCCATGCATCCGTTGCAACTTTTGAAGCAAACATGGCATTAATGAATTAGTCATACCAAACATACAACATTTGGTGTTCGTGGAATACAAAGGTAACAACAGTGCAACTACCTACTATTTACTTAAAATTAAGCAAGAACAATTCAATCATGTTCTTACCGCGCCGCGGCCGCGACTTACAAGTTCTAGGTCGTGGGTTCGAACACAGGCAGGCGCTTTACTTTGTGTAAATTATTTCATCACCACTGCTCTCAAAACGGTGAAGGAAAACATCGTGAGGAAACCGGTATGTCCTAGAACCAAAAATTCAGACATGTGTCGTCCACCAACCCGCACTGGGCCCGCTTGGTGGATTTCGGCCCATTCCTTCTCACAGAGAGGAGGCCTGTGTCCCAGCAGTGGGAAAATTAAAAGGCTGATTATGTGATGTGATATGTGCTTCAATCATGATATCTCCATAAATGCTTGATATCTAAATGTGAAAGTTTGTGAGGATGGATGGATGGATGTTCGTTACTCTTTCACGCAAAAACTACTGGACGGATTTTGATGAAACTTTACAGAAATATAGCATAGGTGTTCAAATGGGAATACTCCATAATTTCGTCTACATAAAATCTCATCAAAATTCGTTAGTTTACAATCTATCCGCATCGCAAGCGCCTAAACGACATTAATGTGTATACCACAATATCAAATCAAACTATCTAATGAGGACCCTTTCATATACAAATGGTGTCATGTCATCTACCTGATAATTCTTTATAGAGGGTTATTGACCTCTCCTATCTACAGTTGCCCTATTAGTCCACTCAGACAAATCGCTATCTTCAGATTAAGGACGTATCATTACTTTTTATTTGCCCTTAATACTTATCGAAGAGCTCGTGGTTAAATATAACAGCCGCCTGGGTCGGCTACGTTTACCGAGGTCGGTTCGTAGATGGGTGACTACCTATTCATTAAACACCGATACTCCGAGATCTTTGACTGTCGTTACGGGTAGTCATAAGCCAGAAAATCGGACACCTTATTCTTACAAAGAAATTTATTGTGTTCTCCATGTGTTAGCCTCCGCGCAACCGGTGCGAGACCTTAAATGGTTTCTGTTAATTTATTGTTTTACTATTGTGTCTATAATGACGCCAGGTGAGTGTTTGTAATCAGATTATATCACGTTAACTTTATATTCAATTTAGGAATATTTAGTCGAATTTTCAGGGCAATCGACTTATGAGCTGGCAACAGTGAAATTTTTGAACTGTTGTCAGTATTGATTTGTCAGCGTAGAAAAATGGCGTACCTATACTTCTTATAAGACTGCGACATATGTCAAACTGACGTATACGTTATTGTTAGTCTGTCAAACGCTATTGTTACTGCATTGATACTCACAGCTGCCGCAGAGATCAAGCTATCTTTTATGAAGTATAGTACCTACTTGTAAGCAACCGCTAACTGAATACTCGTTAAGGCGAACGCCCAAATGTTAATGCAGTACTGGCCGTGCGCCCGCTCGGAGCCAAAATATAAATATTGAACCTCCTTTTGAACACTTTGTTTGCAAAATATTATTTGATTTACATAATGCTATTTCAGTTATGAAGAAATTCTAGCCATCAATTTTTCTGTGTAAAAATATTTTTAAACATCCAAGTCGTTTCGGAGTAGTTTCCTAAAGTTGCGAGAAATATCGTGTTGCTAATTATTTTTTTAAAGCAAAACTATTTGTTATACGAAACAACCGTGTTTAAAAAATAATGTACATGAAACAATAATATATTTTTTTTACCTTTTAACCCAGCCGTTACCAAGGAGTATGGTTTAGAAAGTTACCGTTTTACGGCACTAAAGCGGATGTAGGCCCTTAATTAAAACGCTAAGCCTAGCGGTTGAGTCGTTTACTTGTTCATTAAATCATTTCAGGAAACCAAATGACTTTGCCTAAATGCAAAGTAGACCGATAATTATATCATGCTGTGGAGGTCAGGCAGGAGCACCAATTTTTTTTTATTTTTGTTATTTTTTGTCTTGATCACTATAACACCTGGGCCCTGTTTAATAAAGCTGTCATTTCGATATATTGTTTAATAAAAGTACCAAATATGTCTAACATCGACAGGTGATATCTTGACATATTTATCATATAAAAAGCGTTCATTTTATCTCGACATAATAATGTCAATAAACACCAGTCAAATTAGTTCTGACAATTGTCGGATTGTCGTGACAATTATATCGACTTTTGTCATATTAGTTTTTGAAGGTAAATGAGGGTAAGATATAAAAAATATTAACAAAGTAAAAGAATGAATCAATCACTAGAGCAACTTCGATTGTTTGTTTTGATCGCGCGCAAAATGGAAATGCACGAAAGACTTACCATTTTGGGCCTTATTTATGAAAATAGAAATATATTAATTTGTAGTAAGCGTTGATGTGGTCGATGATAAAGCACGCTTGCCTAGAAGAAACCTATTCATTCTTGATTTAAGGGCCTTCCACCGCTTTAGTGCCGTAAAACGGTTACTTTCTAAAGCATACTCCTTAGTAACGGCTAGGTTAAAAGGTTTGAAAAAAAAATATATATTATTGATTCATGTACAATATTTTCGTGTAACTAATAGTTTTGCTTTAAAAAATAATCAACAACACGATATTTTTTCGCTTATTTTGGATGCTCCTCCAAAACGACTTGGATGTATAAAAATATTTATACACAGAACAATTTATGGCTAGAATTTCTTCATAACTGAAATAGCATTTGTATATCAATGAATATTTTGCAAACTGTCCAAAAGGAGGTTCAATATTGATATTCTCCTAGCGGGCGCACGGCTAGTACTGCGTTAACATTGAGGAATATATGCGCCTTAAAGACACCCAGATTGTAGCTATCAGGACCCCAACATAATTGTGAAAAGGCTAGGTAGACTGATTAACTTATCGAACGTCGTTACAAGTAAACGATAACAATTGTTGTGGACTTGTGGCCAACCAATCAACTGCGCCTTCCGCAATATAGTTTTCATTGATTTTCACGGTGTTTCCTTCTTTATGAAGAGGATAAATCTGCATGCAACAAAGAGACGGATGCAATGTACAACGACAAAGTGGATTATACAGGGTTACAGGAAAAGTCGACCTAGATCCGTTAAGGGCGTGTAGTACACATCATTTCTGAATGATTTCACTATGGAACCCCCCATCATAAACTTAACCGTTTTCGAGATTTTCGAGTTTAATTTTTTTTTATGAAAATGCCCAATTTTTTGGCTATTGAAATATGAATGATAAATATGAATTTTTTTTTTTGGTTCATTCAGAAATGATGTGTACTACACGCCCTTAACGGATCTAGGTCGACTTTTCCTGTAACCCTGTATATCGGGTCCTACTATCCGCAAAGAAAATAAAATAAGCTGGAATACATTTAGGTAATATGATCTGAGTTTATTATCTTGACGCAAACTAGCAATCCATCGCTATAGAAGTGTAGGTTCCAGAAGGAAATCTCCTAAAAAATAAATATTAAATATTTTCATTTTGGTAAAACCGTGCAGTTGACGTAGTACAACAATGACGATGAACAGTAAAGCTCGGCGCAAACGGGCCAACGACCACAGCTACCGGTGGCTGTTGCGAGCTACCGCCACGTTTGTAACAGTGGCAGAAGTGCGCGACAGCCACCGGTGGTCGGAAGCCGCCACGTTTCTATTGTATACATCAGAAAGTGAATCCAAATGAAATGTTATTGGATATCCGAAATGAAAATATCGATATCCATGGAGGCGTCGTCGTGGTCTATAGTGATGCGTGCGATGCGTAGGATGCGACGCCTAACTGTGCGGAGGTGGAGGAGCGTAGCGGGTGTTGACGTCTTGTGTGGCCCGCAGTGACCACAAGTGGCGTGTGCTGTAGCGAGTGGCCGCCACCGTCTACAAGAGTGCGGCGCGCCTATACATAATATATGGAAAAGTGTGTTAAGTCGCTATCGCTGGCCACCGGTGGCAGTGGTCGGTGGCCCGTTTGCGCCGAGCCTATAATCTTATAGTGCAACAAAATCTTTGTAAGTACAAAGATCGTACAAAACGGTGATGTTTGCGATTGTGATTGCATGTAGTAATAAATTATAAGTACTATTAACGAACGGATTGATTATTCGTTTGTTTTAATTGTTAGAAAGAAAGAAAGAAAAGAAAGAAAGAAAGAAAAAGTATTTAATTGTCACAAAACGACATACAATATAAATATATGCTTATGCTAAACCCTTAACAGTAGTATTAGTAGTACTTAAAGTAAGTTAGTAAAGATGAGAAATAAATAAAATAATACCATTTACTACCTACATTTTGAATAACACAGTAAAGAAATAGGAAGATTAGGAATGCCAAAATGCAGGAGGTAAAAACCTAACCTATAAACCTGAAATCGATCAGATGAAACCGCGGGCAAAAGCTTGTTGTTATTTTATTGGAGGCCCATCGACCCGGTGTCGAAGGGCCACCTTTAGATATCTATAAATATAACCCACATATCTAATAGTATGCTATCGTGTTTGGTCGGTTTGTTTGTTTGGGCGCCAAACCCGCCACGCTCCGCCTATACACAGCTTCATAAATGAGTTAATTAATCATAGTTAAACATCACCTAATTCCAACAATATCACTGGCCTAATAATTCTGCCTTGTGGCGAAACAGTTATCATTCAATGTGTGAGTATTCAACTATTTATGTAGCTTTGGGTCTAATAATTATTGGGCGTTTCCCTTCACAGCCAACACATGTAATTATCACTTTTCCTAATAATTAAAAGCTGTTATTATCTGCCTATTAACTCCCTAATACAAGTTTAACAACAGATGTACAGTGGATAAGTATCTAATAAATAATTGGCTGATAACTTTTCTAACATGTTTCCCCCACGTCATATAGTGACTGTTCATGTTTAACACACAGTAAACGCTTCACTAAAAGAAAACAAAACCCAACCCTTGAGCGTGTTTTGAACGTCTTTATTGTTGAACAGATTAGTGACCAAAATTAGTCGGTTGCGGGTAGTTTAAACAAGGGAACGGAAGACGAGGGGCGGTGAAGCGGCGAGGCGGCGCGAAAGGAGTGGAACACAAATAGCCACGTGACCCGGCCATTGACTCGCTTTATCCTAATCCGTCCCACTACTCCAGTTCAGAGGAGGGCTGAGGACGCATCACTCCCGAACTCGCTACTACTTTAGCCAGCAACTCCTCGCATATATGAACTTTCACATGACCTAATACCGCAGCTGTGCACTGCCAAACGAGCATCTGTGCACTGACTAGTTACTGTTAACTAAAACAGCACACAATGTTAATTCTGTTACTAAGCTAACAACGCACGCTGCAGCACTACAAATTAATTGGTCAAATATGATATAAAACTCGAGTAACAATAAATTATATCGCACCGTCAGAAACAGATGTGAATGCTAACAGCGGCCGCTGCCGAATGAAAATAAATATCTCCACATGATCTATGCAAACAAACACATCAACCTACTTTTATATTTAGATCGAAGGTACTTGAAACTTCGCTCATTCTTCCGCTATGGCAGATGAATCCATTTGATTCATAATGCCTTGTGTTATGCTTATACTGCTACTGTACTGGAACAACTGCGCCGCGCACCCGCGCGCTCTGGCGCTCAATAGGTGATCGCAGCGACCCGTGATCGTAAAGTCTTTGCTTGAAATCGGTAAAAGCAATGTGGATAAGTACAAAATATTACTTATATGCGTAATGTTCTCTACATGATACTTTTGGGTTTTAATAAGGAAAAAAACATATAATATTGTTTCCTCGAAAGGAAATCATCACGATTGTATTTTTAATTAAAATGCATTTGCGGTTTATTAAATATTGACTTAATAAATGTTAATAAGTTTTTGAGATAACAATTTTATTTATCAGTTGTATTAACTCATGACGGGATGTTTTGATTGTGTATTTTAGGAAATTCGTTCTATTTTCGGATATATAACGATAAAACGCTTTCAGCGCTTAGTACAATACCAGCCTGTTACTGCCCTACTGCAAGACAACGACCTCTTCTCATAAAGAGAAGCTACGAGCATTTATCATCACGCTTGCTCAATGCGGGCGATTTTCAGCACTTACTAGGTACATTATAATTTCGACTTTTTAACCGACTTACCAAAAAGGAGGAGGTTCTATGTTCGACTTCTTGTATGTTTTTTTTTTTAATGTATTTTCACCGATATCTCCGTCAATTATGGACCGATTTTGAAATTTCTTTTTTGTTGAAAGAGTATGTTTCGAAATTGGTCCCACTTTAATTTGGTTAAGATTTGATGAAGAACTTCGAAGATATACAACAGAAATCTTCAATACATAACGGGAAATCTCTCGGGATTGCTGCAATCGCATGTTGTTTATACTAATACCATTTCATAACATAACATCACGCTAGCACGCTCTTGAGGGGTACGCAGATCTCTCATTTCACCCTTTGTGTTCAAGTTTCATGATATTCGGCTAATCTATTCTGGCGTTAAGGTAACTTACTAACAACTTGCCTATTAGGTAAGTAGGTACAATTAAAAGTGAAAAATAAAAAAAATATTTAAATAAAATACTACCGACTTCCAAATAAGAAAACTACAAAGTGTAAAATAACTTTATTTTTGGAAGTCGGTGTCCGTAACGCAAAATATTGGTACCTACGAAAGACACCGACTTCCAAAAATAAAGTTATTTTACACTTTGTAGTTTTCTTATTTGGAAGTCGGTAGTATTATTTTGTAAAAAAAGTTTTTTCGAAGAACTCAGCCATCAACATTAACGCAAGTGAAACAGGAGCATTACCTACAGCAGACAAAAAACAAAAGCACAAGAATATAATGAAACGGTTACGTAGAAATATCCTTTCCATGTTTCCACTCGAGTGCACTGTGCATATCCCCATCTTTTTTCTCTCTCATTACAAGCGAAGAGGAAATACCTCCGTTGCATAATGAACCATATCCCATTCGGGCAAACCTATAGTGTGCTCCGAGCCTAATGCCGGATTATGGTAATGTTCGGGTGACCAGTGTGGTGACCACCAGAACTCAGTGACTGACGGCTTCTTCATTATAATATAAATGCGAAAGAAAATGTAGCTGCCTGTTTGTTACGATTTCATGCCTAAACTGCCCAACCATATTTGATTAATTTTGGCAAAAGGGAAAAGTTTGACATAGGATTATTTTCACCCGACTGCCGAAGGAGGGTTATGTTTATCAGTCTATTTATTTATATGTGTATGTTTGTTCCTATATGGAGACCAAACGCGTTGGCCGATTCGATTCGTCTTAACCCTACGAGTGTCACTAGCTACATTAAAATTGGAAAAATGGCTGATTTTGGGCGCCTATTCTGGGGGAACAAATTTATTTTTGTTCCAAACCCGTTGTGTGGGGTATCAAAAAAAGGGTTTGAAGAGATGATTTCAAAAATATATAACACTTATATGTTTCAATGTACCTAATTCTAAATAAAAAATAACTAAAAAGTTATAAATATAAAAGTTAATTTAAAAAATCCCGACTGCTTAAAAAGCGAACTAAAGACGTAAATAAGAAGAAAATCATGCCGTGCAGTCGGAGGATAGGTACATCTGGTTTTTGTTAGCCAGCTCGCGAATACCTCCGACTGCATGATTTTCTTCTTGTTTACGTCTTTTTAGTTCGATTTTTAAGCAGTCGGGATTTTTTTATTTACTTTTTTTTATATCAAGAGTACACTCCCTTGGGATAATTTCCGACATTCACGCGAGCGAAACCGCTGTAACTAGTAAAATATTACTAGCTACAGCTGTACTATTATCAAAATTACACATACATATTTTGATAAAAAGTTCTTTGTGCACTTTTGCTGAAGTACAGCTAAGGAGCGGAACTCCCTGCCGGAGTCTGTATTTCCTGATAGCTACAACCTGAGCCTGTCTTTAAATCAAGAGTGAATAAGTAACTCCTAGACAACCGTGCTCCATCGTCGACCACATCATCGCATACCATCAGGTGAGATAGGGTCAAACGCGAGCCAAACAAAAATAAAAATGTTGTTTCTTCAAAGCTTCAGTTAAAACTGTTTTGATCGACTGATGAAATATTAGCTGATTATGAAAAAAAAAACACAGAAGTTGTTTTGTACTCATTAATAATGTCTAGTCACAGACAAACTAGTACGTACTCTACGTAGATAGTGGCCTGAGCGGTCGCAGACAAGTCGAGTCGCTCAGACAATGAGCGCTTGGAGACGCCTCCGCACGTCGCTTGTTACAACCAGCTCCACTCAGATGTAGGACGCGAAACTTGTCAATCACTATCAATATCGACAACTGTTTATTGTGAAACATAACTGCAATATAAAAATACAGTACGGTCGACATGGGGAGCCAGCTCCAAGCTCGAAGCAGTCCGACGCACACTTTCAACTCAGAGTTCACACGACTCGTACTAATACAATGACTCTCTACGTTCTTTTTGTTTTCGTTCAGACGACCTTTGTTGATAATAAACAATATCGCGTCTTAAACGAAAGAAATCACGTAGCGTGAGATTTTATTTCATTTATTTTGCAAACGACGCATTCCTTTTAGATTGTTGTCCACATGCACCGTTATACGCGCCTACGAGTTAACGAGTATAAGTAGGATTTTCCAAGGATTTTCATAGTAACCTTTTCAAATTAATTATTCGTTCTAAAGTTATAATAATTGTGAATGCTCCGTGAAATTATTCAGCAACAAACGCAAGGATTCCGCCATGTTCCCACGTCCGCGGATTGGTTTACGTCAGTGCGCCTGTGCCCATTACGCCCAAAATACACGCCACACGAGCTACACCCGCTAAAAAGCGTGTCAATCAATTTACATTAGGCTTGTGATGATGGCGATATAAAGAACTAGTGCGTGTACAACTGATCAGCAATAAATCGATCACGGTGACGTAATCGGGTTCTTGAAGTTCGGTGTTATCCGTCATTTAATTAGAATTTCGGTAGAAGAAAGTTGTCGACCCGTTAGCACAGTTGATGATTGCCTCACTTCTCGATACTCAGTGCGTTATGCAACATGATTGTGTGAGATAGCACGCGTGACATTTGCGCCGGCTGTGGAGCCTCCAGCTTCGCCCCAAATTGACTTCTGGCCTTCGCGTCGCTGAAGTGGCACACCCGCTCCACTCATGCGCCTTTTATGATACTTATCTGCCATTCGACACCGAACACTCTCACACTTGCAGTGCTCATGACCGCTATAACCTGTCATCTCTACACAACACACCACTGTATCGTATTGTCTACTTTCTAATGTGAGCGACTGATTGCGACTGTTATTAACTACTTAAGTTGACAGAATGAGAGGAACACCTGCTGAGGAGCAGATTTCACTCTTATAGTGCGTAGAGCTGTTCAGTCAGTTCTGTCAGACAATCTTTGTGACGGATTAGATGATATCATTTCTTAATATCAATAGCGATACACCCGCAATGCAGCGTCTAATAGTAGTATATACCTGTCTGCCTTCACCGCGGCATTCCCACTTTACCCGAAGTCCCCAGATGTCCTCTGATGATCAGATGTATTCTGCTGTACACTTCGCGTCATGTAAGTTTGTCGCCCTGAAGCAGGCTACAAATGACTGCGCAGTAGCACAGATAATTATAAGTAGTAAATCTTTTACTAAATCAGCAGCACAACATACCATACGCATCGGAAAGCACTATTGTCGCGCGTTGCAAATGCGACAAACGGCCATAAGTAACAATGCAGATGAAACGCGTCTGCACTGCACCGCTGCAAAAAGCTGCCGTGGGTGACCTGTTTATGAAGAAAATAAAATGAACCTATACAACTTTAGGCATAAGACCTACAGACATTTCATTCGATCACTAGCTCCGTTATATTTAATTTATCTTTAAACGATTTGCTCCTTTACGCTTACTTAACAGAGGAGGTTCGAGAGGACCAGTTTTAGGAAACGAAGACCGGTTTCGAAAATATATCAATTGAAAGCCCTCGCCCCTCGCATGTATAATGTTATTGTACGGCTCAGACTCGCAACACTTGCGACACTGCAGGAGCCTGTTACGTGACAGTTTGTCGGCGAGAACTGCGCCCGCGCCGCTCCGCAACCTGACCCACAGCTCGCTCCACTTAACCGCTACACTATAGCATTCATTATATTAAATTAATCATCAACTTGTATACCTTCTTCAAGTATTTCTTAAACATAGGTCACAAGACACTGACTCACCCATCACAGGAATACCTTTATCATACTGTGAATGTTATGGTTTTAATATCAAAAGAATCAAGTTACAAACACAGTATTTTTACGAGTATGTGTTGACCATTTGCATAACAGCTCACGAAGTTACTGCTATTGAAAATGTTGTATAATCGTTCCAAAATGAATACCAGTTGTAGGCAGGTAGCCACCTCGATTTGAATATGCAACTTGTTGTTTATTTCCAAATTCATTCATGAACTTGTCAATGGACTCGTCACGATTATAGGCCAGTTACCGTTTCTTAACATGTTCTAAATTTTTCCATAGATGTGACACGTTTGTGTAGTTGTATCTAGGTAAGTGTTTATGTTCAGAACGCCCTTGGTAACTTCCTCGTGTCCGATACTCTACTCTATACAAACAACTGATCATTTCCAGCATTTGTTTATGGTTTTCCTTTTGAGTTTCACGTGCGCACGCGCACAGTCCGTGTAAAAATCGAATTACCGTTAGACATGTGTCATCGCGTCCTCGTTACGGCCGCAACCACTCTGCGGCAAACCTGTTCTTGCATTCATACCCTTATTATGCTCTGGTACAATTACCGAATTGGCAACCCAGAATGTTCCTTCATCAACAATAATTATACTTCAAGTACATTACCGATACATGATGATATGATGATCCGACTAGAGAATGCCATTGTCATGGAATGGTTTACTGTAAACTACATTTGAAGTTACTGCTCTGTCATTTCACCTTGAACTGAATGAAATTAGACAACTAATACCTTTAAACGAGCAATTCTTGTGTGTATATATATTCTCTGAATCTCGGAAACGGCTCCAAGGATTTTCATGAAATTTAGTATGCAGAGGGTTTCGGGGGCGATAAATCGATCTTTCATTTTTAGAAAACGTTGTTTCCGCTATTTTCACCCGACATAACTCGGTCGCCCAGGTACTGTAGGTTCTATTTAAGTATAAACATTATCTCTGTATGCAGATGCAGAATTTTATTTAAAAAACTGGAACCAAACTACAAACATGTCTGTCAGATTGAAATCTATATTTATGTGTAAGTCATATTTATAACAGGGGTTTTGTTGGTAATGAATAGAAATAAGACTACAATGATGGTGGAACCAAAATTATCTATGATTACAGAGATGGCGTATTTAGCGACAGATGTATGTATCATCTGTTTCCAGAGGCGTGTGGCCGAACAGGCGGACAGAGAGCAGATGACGTGGGAGTCCGTGCCAAACAGACGGCACCTACTATTGTTAACGTTGGATTTACGGCGATAAAACCGCCTAATGGCCTTGTATTACACATATCCAACAACAATGCTGAGTTAGCTCGAACATTAATAGCTACTAATGTCGAGAAAGAAACTTCAAATAGCGTATCTCCGACCTCATTCACTCAGGATGAGCAAAATAAGAAAAATGTGCCGAGTGCATATCGAACTTCGCACTTTTAGGGTAGTATAATAAGTAATAATAAACATTATCACCAAATTTCAAGTTCATAGGTCAATAAGAACTTCAAAAATTCTTTGAAACAAAATTGTGTGACAGACGACGGACAGACAGACGGAAACACGAGTGACAGGAATATCGAGTATCGAACCCTCAAAAAGAACTATAATAATTAATCGTATAATATTGCAGCAGTCGATTCAAATTAAATGTTCGTTCAAATGATCACTTCAAAGAGCTTAATGCAATCTTTCCCTGTGCATCATACTTTCGTTCTAGTAGCCGATGTTCGGAGCCGGTTCCACATAAACGCAGCAGCGGAAATCGAAACTCCGCGCTATCATACCCCTGCAAGTTGAAACAGTCGGATTTACAGTTAAGATTCGTTTGACCCGTACCATGGGCGTGACGACAAAAATATCTATTTTCATATTGATCGCCAGCTACCACAGCTAAGCCTGGCGTACTATCGTTAGGTTTTAGCTCAAGTTTCATTATAATCTTTATATTGTTGGTACGTTCTAGAAAATCTAAGCGCACAACAATCATATCTGCTGATAGGGAACCAATTGTGATAAGATACTGGCAGCAAAAAACATAATACCTGACGATCTTAGGCAGGTACGTAAGTACGTAGTTAGTCAACTGTCTTATTGACCGCTTTTTTAGTCATTACGTTATCATGACTCGGATTACTCAAATTAATTAGACTATCTATGGCCAAAAAATTTAATGTTTTCTATGAATTTTACAATTTAAGCGATCTTGGTTAAGGGGCGATATATACGTCCCAACGTTAACGCAGTACTGGCCGTGCGCCCGCTCGGGGCCAAAATGTCAATATTGAACCTCCTTTTGGACAGTTTTGTTTGCAAAATGAAATTTGATTTACATATGCTATTTCAGTTATGAAGAAATTCCAGCCATCAATTTTTCTGTGTAAAAATATTTTTAAACATCCAAGTCGTTTTGGAGGAGTATCCAAAAGATGCGAATTTTTTTAAAAGCAAATCTATTTATTACACGAGAAAGCCTAGTTTAAAAAATAATGTACATGAATCAAAAATTTTTTTTTTTAACCTAGCTGTTACTAAGGAGTATGCTTTAGAAAGTAACCGTTTTACGGCACTAAAGCGGTGGAAGGCCCTTAAGGACGCTCATCTGCCCCTCCGGACAATGTCCTAAATTTTCCCCTCTAAACCCATGAGAATATAGTGATATAGAGTAACTTTTTCTTCTGGGAAACTGACGTCCACGAAAGAAAATGTCAGTTTTATTTCAATCATTGGTATAATATAAAACCTCAAAGTCATCCGGTGAGACAATATTTACACTGAGTACCTGCTACTTACTGGGTTTTTAATAAAAACATGATTGTTCACGAAATCACGAGTATTCATGACAAGGAACAAACAATAATACGAGTATAAGGCCATTCGAATGAAACTGACCGTACTAAAGAGCGTAAAATTGTTTCTCAATCAATGCAATGACTGTAGTAAGAGGTAGTAAAATCCAACGTATAGGGTGACCCTTCTGAGAAATATGTCATTTACTTATTCAGTGAAGTGAACAAATGACAGGCTATGACTCAACAGTAATGACGTCGAAGACGCTGGACTGCCAAGGCAAATAGACAGGGTGATTAAGAAGCACAGCGACTTATCGTACGAACAACAAACGTACCAGTTACCGGCCATCGTCACTTTCTAAAGATAAATGTTAATCATCACCCGGACGTGGAACTTCAGTCTAAAAGCAACAACAATAACAATTAATATATCGACGTTCGGCTACCGGAATGTTCTAGTTCAATGGAATGGTTAAATACCACGTCAGTACTTTCAAAATACTCAGCAGACATTGTAGAGAGATCTACTAGTATACATATGCATGTATGTTTGCTTGAGTTTTTTTCCTTGACAAGATAATCGATACCGAGACGACGACGTCATTATCACGACGACGAACTGGGTGTAAACATTGATAGAGCATATACGTGTACTGACAAATCATCAGTTCCTACATGCATCGCATCATTCGCATCCAATCAGTCGCTTCCCATTGAATCATGCAGCAGCATGCACAAGATAATAAGCATGTTACAGCTTAGTAATCTTCCATCCATTAATTCCAATCAGAGCAAATCAGCATAGTTACAAGTTGGCAACATCTTGCGACTACTTAGTATTCATAGGAGGCCTGAACAGAAGATGAGAATTTTGGGAGGAGACCGTCACGGATCACGGACGAGGGGATCTACCGTTAGCCTTTACAACTACATGTAAATTTTATAATTAAGTCCATTGCTTTTATCATCCTTAGGTTTCTTTGATGTTGGAGAATGTTTGTACCTATATCTTCAGATTTATACTATCTGACATCAATTAATTGGACACCAATTTGGTATTCCTTTGCTGCATCGATATTCAGAATTTGGGGCTTCTATTAAGTGTCGTTACTCATTAATAGGATTACCATTCGCTCCGAGGTGCGGGGTTTCCACGGAGTACGCTACTATCACATCCTAATAATACAGAAATATGCAGATACCACGTAAACAAGGACTTCCAGCTACACTGACTCATGTCTTTATTATCTAATCATTGTTTCCTCTGACGGCCATTTCATATTGGCAATATCAGTCGCCTCTCCGATTTAAAATTAAATACTTATGCGAAATATTGATGATGTTTTGAGGTAGTGACTCATGCATCCATGCATGTGAGGTACAGTGATCCATGTGATGACCTAGATACTTTCGAATTTGATCTTAATGGTATTAATCATCACTTTGCTTCGAGTATGACCCCCGCAACTTTGTTCTCCTTTGTTGTATTGTACCAAGGAGATAAAATATAGAATGGCATTTTAAACAGCTCTTAAATAGAGTTGTAGTTTAGTAGAGCTGAGCCAAAATCAATTTCATATCAATTCCTAAGCCATTTTTACATACATTTGACTTGCCTCTTTTTTCTTAAGTATTGTTGCATTATCATTGTGACTATGTACTTATATAATAATAAAATTCACATTGTTCCATATCATTTAATCCTTATACTTCTTTTACCTTTTATAGATAAGATTGTTAATTATTAGAATGAATTTATGCGTACTGTATGGACATTTATTGACATTTTAGTAACGCTATAAAAACGTATGATATGTGAATATACAGTTCAGGAGCATGATTTATATAAAATTCCTTTTTATTTCATTCCTTTTTACCTAATAATTTTAAGGTAGTGCTTCCCTTTACTGCAATATTTAGTATTTATCTAGTATACAATGATCACATAATGCGCAGCTATTTGTGTGTATGAAGAATGTTTTAAATGTGGAGAACAAAGCAATAATGTTGAATACAAAGAGCATAATGCATGTACATACAGTACAGATATAACGTAACTATGTATTTGTCACTACTAATGTATGTAGTTAGCTCGCCATAATAGTATGTATGATGTTGAGACAGTGTGCTATGCGTGTGTAATGTGATGTGTGTATGAAGCGCTTATCGTCGGCAGGAAGTGGCTTGGTTTATTATTCGTGTCGTGCATCAAGCGCCTGCGTGCGGCGGCGCGGGCGCAGCGACTCGTCCAGGATAATTGCTACGCTTCTCCTACCCGCCAGATACCCACTTTGACACTAACGGAACACAGATAATATCTCTAATTAACTGAGAAAATCATACATGTCAACGTTTACCGGCCTACCTACTTACGCACCATTTGCACAGATAATAAATAGTCGTAACGAGCGGCTCCATCAATCGTAGTTATCTTAGAAATTGTGGACATTGAAATGTTGACTAGGAAATTGACTAACTATCGTCTGGACAACATGTCCTAAACAGATAAGAAATAATCAGTTGTTAACGCTTTATCAGTTACTCCGTAAATAGGTTTCTACGAATCTATTGAGATTATACGGAAAATGAGAGATAGAAATTATGTCTTTCTAGAAAGGTACACAAATCGTTAGTTCCGAACTTCTGAGACTTTATAATATAGGTACCTAATTAAATGAAATCAAACAATATTCGTAGTCAGTTCCAGAACTAATGTTTGCTTAGGGTTTCAGTAAAGCCAACCAAACTTGTTCTGAATCTTGAAAGTTATGAAGTGAACCACTGGTCGTTCGAAACTGTTAAACTGGTGACATGTCAAGTAGGTAGGAGTTAGTAGCTATGTAGGATAATAGGATATTTACTTGTAGGATCCTATCATCCTATGGAAATCCATAAAAATAACATACCTACCTAAGTAGCTACTAATAAAAATATTGAGACTTCAATGCATGTTTCTTTCTTATATAACAACTAGCTTCTGTCAGCGGCTTCGTCCGCATGAAGGTCGAAATGTATCCCGAGGGAACATATTCCCTACTAGCTGACCCGGCGAACTTCGTTGCGTCTAACAAATTTCTATAATAAAATAATTTTTCAAAAATAAACGTAGCCTAAGTTACTCCTTATTACATCAGCTACCTACCAATGAAAGTCCCGTCAAAATCGGTCCAGCCATTTCAGAGATTAGCCGGAACAAACAGACAGACAGACAGACAAAAATGGTAAAAAATGTTATTTTGGTGTATGTACCGTATATATATTCCTATACATGTAGTAAAAAAAGGTTATTTCAATATTACAAACAGACACTCCAATTTTATTTATATGTATAGATGTATAGATAAATCTATATCTGTGCCAAATTTCATCTATATCCGTCCAGCATTTTGAGTGTGAAGAAGTAACAAACACATACACACACACACTCACAAACTTTCGTCTTTATAATATAAGTGTGATAGGTGGGTATCACCACAGATAATATAATACTAGCATGTATCCCGTAGGCCATAGAAATTGTGTATTTTCTTCATAAAGTTTTACATAAATTTAATTTTTGAATTGTTTAATAAAAACGCAAAATTTTCGGTTTTACGGTAGGTACCTGCAGTTGAGGAATTCAATAACACTTTAACCTTGAGTTGGCCTAGCTAGCGTGATTTAAAGTTTTAATAGAATACGAGGATGCGCCGATTTTTACCACACTTAAGGCCATTAAGGGCCTTCCACCGCTTTAGTGCTATAAAACGGTTACTTTCCAAAGCATACCCACTAGTAACGGCTAGGTTAAAAGGTTTGAAAAAAAAAATATTTTTGATTCATGTACATTATTTTTGAAATAAGGTTTTTTCGTGTAACCAATAGCTTTGCTTTAAAAAAATAATTAACAAAACGATATTTTTTCGCAACTTTTGGATACTCCTCCAAAACGATTTGGATGTTCTAAACATATTTTTATACAGAAAAATTGTTGGCTGGTATTTCTTCATAACTGAAATAGCATATGTAAATCAATAATATTTTGCAAACAAAACTGTTCAAAAGGAGGTTCAATATTGATATTTCGGCTCCGAGCGGGCGCACGGCCAGTACTGCGTTAACATTGGGGCGTATAATCGCCTTAACTTGCAGCCAAGGGTACCTACTGTACCAGGGGGGTGACCATAAGCTCTTAGAGCCTTAGATTAAGGTTATTTATATAATGTAGAAATATAATAATAATCGTTTATTTCAGGCATTAGTACAATTGGCAGCCATCAAAATTACAAACCTATAAAAAATCAAATCAAATTAAAATGTCAATTTAAATCAAATTAAAATGTCATTATTGGCCAGGTGAAATAATAAAAGCTTAACTGGTTAATTTTTTGTAAAAAGGTTTGTAGGTAATGGCAAATACTTGACCAATACCCAAAATTAATTAACTAGAGTACCATAGCAGCACCTAAATAGATAAACAATAATATTTGACGGATAACTGAGTACCTGGATTGGATAACTGGATAATTTTTAGTAAGTACCTAGCTATTGGCCGAACCTACTATAAATTGGTAAATAGATAAACAACAATATTTGACGGGTAACTGAGTGTTTACCATATTTATTGTTTGGTCCGATGTGGACCGCAGCGCGGGGCTCCCCGCTCCACCGCCAGCCCAACTGGTTTGTGTAGCAGGCTGCCAGGGTGCTCTGCGCGCTGGTTCCACGGGTCAACCACTCACCTTGCTCACTTACTGATCCAAACACGTAGCCTGATCGGCGAAATACACCTACGAAGTACTTTCTTACTGAATTTGTAGCTACCTGAGGCCATGCATACTGCAAAGTTACCCTTGGGATCTATAACTAAGTAGGTAGGTAGTCTTTTATTTTTCCTTCAACCTGATTTTAAACGCAGCTAGCATCTGTATCTTAGGTCCCTGTTGTCAAATTACGCAAACGATATTATTTATCTTCTGAAAGTAAATGGCATATTGGGCTGATTTTAAGTCAATCTTTTATTGTCTAAGTTTGACGTAAGAAAGATAAGAATACTTTAGCCATAGAGCGCAAACAGTCATTATTTACTTACCATCCTACTTAAAACACCGATTTTCGGATAAACTAAAAATAAATAATTAAATTTGTTTATGTAATAAACAAAAGTATTAAATCAATGAACAGTTACCACTAAGCACAAGTCACAACGGTCTGTGACATCTGCGCACTGAATTAAACTTGTTTCTTTCACTGCTTTTCTCAGAAGTGCAGAATAATGATACTTCAATAAATAGTCAGTCAAGTGTTTCAAAACATCTTTGTAAACGAGATGAGAATCTCTTTGTAAAGAAATGAGGATGCGGACGACAAAAACATATAAATAAATATGAGGAGCGGTCTGTCAGTGGGAGTGTGCTCACAGCCGCACGCGCAACGGACCATCGTGCCCTTCAAACATAGATAAGGTTATCTGTGCCTTCAGACGACGCCAAACCACGGTATATCATGCCCGTGGCCAAACTAACCTTGTACAAATTTATAAAACAATTAGCAAAATCTTCGCCTAATTAAACCGACCATCGACGACTAATTTAACAATTTTCGACGAGTCATACATTAAATTACTTTTCAAATTATAAAAACGACCACACAACAGTGGTTTAAAAAATAAAACACATGTCTAGTTAAAGAGTTAAAAGTCTACAGAGAGTCAGATAACCGGATGAGCCAATCAGCGCAGAATGAGTCACACACATACGAGCGAGTTCCCAGAGCGACGAACGTGGCCGAACGCCGAGCGAGAGCGGCGACACACGCCCGTATAGGATGCGTGTGGAGCTCTGTAGGGCCACCACACCAGATAACCATCACATGCAGGGCGATACCACCGGGTGAAGCGGCCATTGTTTATCGGAATTTCGGAACATAAATAGAATCAGTTTGTGCAAAATGTTCTGACCTCTAATATGCGTCTTTCGCAAGTGATCTTCCAATTAGCAACAGTGTAGTTATGTACGACGAACGTTTCTAAAGAATGAGTGGTAGAATAGAACACTATGTAGAAAATACTGTACTGTTCTCACACTCAATCTTTACAATTTTACAAACACCATTAAGTATTATGGCCTTAATTATTATAAACAAGAATATATCTCAAAATATTTTGCACATTACATGATATTTACTATACTGAATAAAAAAAAATGATGATAGAAAAGTCTTACCTGTGTTATCTTGAGAATTGCGGCTATAAGTGAATTACGTCATAAAAAAATTCAACTACCCACTTTATGATATTAAAATAAATGAAGCAATTTTACCCTCTGTTGATTTTAATTAAAAGAAATATGTTAGTCTTATTATTTTTTGGTACCTACATGTTTTAAAGTTTAACCGTTCTCAATCGAGTACAGCCATTAATGGGTTTATAGTTAAAATAATTAAGATTCGTAATGTGGGTAGATATATATTTTATTTAGCGCAGTCATGAATTGCAGATATCTATCAAAGATTTCATCATAAAAAGAATCACGTTGATAACATAATCAATATCAAACTACGTAAATTGAATTGAACGTATGACATATTGTAATCTTACTCCCAACTTCTTGATTACACTTGATAAATACAATCAATCTTATTTATAAAATTTAGCTACCGTATAGCAGGTTCTAAATATAAATTCTCTTTAGAATATTTGAATTAAAAATCTGCTAACACAGAGTACAGTGCTCGCCAAACTTCTGGACCGCCCTGAAGTTGACTTGCCGGTGCGCAAGGCAAGAAACAGTGCTATTTTTGTATGAGATTTCCTACTGCGCAGCCATTGTAGCCAACTTCAGGTCGGCCAAGAAGTTTGGCGAGAACTATACGTAAGCGGTGCGCGGCGGCACGCTTCTAATCAGCTTTGATTTTTTTATAAATCTGTGCCTCCTGTGATAAGTGATATAACTCGAGTTGTACCCTTTTTGTGATTTTCACATGAGCATTATCAAAAAAAAAATACGTGTTTTTTGGTCTAACTCACGTTCTTCTATCTGCTATAGTTTCGAAGATAATTTTGTGCAAAGTGATACAACTATAGGGATTTTGGCAAAAAATTCGTTACAATCGATATTTGTCAAGATGTAACCCCAAAACCGGTCATTTAACACACAATTTTTCGTGCTTCGTGATTTAAATGCTATTGTATTTAACTTCACATTTTATTTTTCAGTTCATTTATCGTGAATTTTGATGTGACTAGAGTAATATCCCTTTAAACTAATTCTTTCGATATGCCTCTAGGATACAAATCGACATGTATCTACAAATCTGAATGTAAGGTATGCTCTTTTTTTGTGAAAAGTGATACAACTTGACTTAAATCATTCTACACAAATCTGTTTTTATGTGTAAACAGATATAAATGTAGTTGTATCTAAAATTCCAACCAATTGTAAAAACATGGTACAAAATAATAAATGTGCTAAGTAATACAAGTGCAGGTGGCGGGGGTTCGAGGGGGTAATCGGAGGTGCGCGGGACGTAGAAATGTTTTATGATTTCAACATTTTTGCAAAGCAATGTTTTACCTTTCGGAAAACGGATACAGCCAATGAAAAGTTTTTGTGGTCGAACGTTAGATCTGTTCTTTTTACCAAAGAAAGCATGTCTCGTTTTTTTTACATAAAAGCGTTCAGTGATGTTGAGTACATGACCATGGATTGTTCTAAACGTGGAAAAAGTTATGATATGATCACGATTAATACGGTACCGAAAGCTTACCACTCCAAACTTCCTATTTCATCTGAGAAGAAGAAGGATCTATTAAGTTTATTATGTTTTATTCATGAGAGTACCCATGAGTTTTACAGAGGTATGAGCTGCAAAAGTGATGTCAAAGACAGTCCACCAGATAATGATAATGATTCCGATGATGAATAGTTTCACATTCATTTAAGAGGCCTCTTACAGTCCACTAGCGCCGCCAATCGAAAAAATGTCATAACTCGTAAATAGAATCAAAAATACAAAATATGTTCTATTATTACTGTGGAAAAGGCAATAACGTAATTGTATAACACCTTATCAACACTTGAAATATAGCTGTTTAGCTAAATTGTGCATTCAAAACATAAACGGCCGTTTTTGTTACAAATGCACGATTTAGCTAAACAGCTATATTTCAAGTGTTGACAATGTGTTATAAAATTACGTTATTGCCTTTTCTACAGTAATAATAGACCACATTTTGTATTTTTGATTCTATTTACGAGTTATGACATTTTTTCGATTGGCGGCGCTAGTGGACTGTAAAAGGCCCCTTAATTAATAGATGGAAAGACTATTTTTTTTCTTTACAATGTTAGTCTACCTACAGGTGGACATTTAAAAAGTTTTTAGATTATCTACCTCTAAAGAAAGTTTAAAGTTTTGTTTTTTTTTTTTTGTTATTTTTATAGATTAAAACTTTATTGTGATACTTTGTATTACACTGAGTAGGTCAATTGCTTGCTGTGATAGCTCATCAAAACTGATCTGTGCCATTACTTAGTTTTAAGTTTCAAACTTTTGTTTATGATATGTTCCTTTTGAGAATACCTAGTTACAATCGTATTGTCAGATTGTGATGATTTGATCTCCATTTAGTTGTATAAGAATTTTGATAAAAATGTGCCTTAACGACTGTATTTTTAGGTTAATAAACGTTGATTTTTATTTTTCTAAAACTTGTATTTATTTACACATATCACTATCTTTTTTTTTTGAGGGGTACATCTTGACTTACATCATTTTACATATCTTCTGAAAGACTAGGATTTTAGTAAATTGATACAGTTCAACTAAAATATGTAAAGAGGTGACTGATAAGTAAAAAAAATAAATCTTAAGGGTTATATCTTCATCTTTTGTTTTAGCACATTTTGCTAGAATCATTATTCTAATGAGTTATTAGACGTTTTAACTTGATGTATATCAGTTTACACTAAGACAATTTATTGGTGCAAGCTTGGTGCAACGTAATATAATTGTACAAGTATCATTAATAACTTAATTTTAGCACATAAAAACTAAGTAAAAGTTACAAGTCGCAGGTTTTTCATGAATTACTTCCAAAATTAAATATCTATCAAAAAATCTAAATTATATAGAGAAAGAAAATGTTTTGTTCTACAAAAGAGTGCACTGATATTTTACCTAGCCCACTTAATTAACGAACTAGATTTTTTTAAATCTTGTTTTTGCTGTCCTGTAAAATGACGTTTTTTGACTTGTATCACTTATCACAGGAGGCACAGAAATAAATGCCACAATGTACCATTTTGGTGCACGTGCCAATTTTCGAAAAATATGTTGAAACCTTAAGTACATCGAAATCATCAGGGAACAACATTGCCCCATGGACAATTATTAATTGTTCATTACATTTACAATAATGTACGAATCCTGTCCGCAAATTAGCAATCGATAAGTATTTAATTATTCGTAAAATGAATTGGAAATCAACGGTTGAAATACTGAGACGAGAGGTCATTTAATACCGCAGTTAATTGGGTGAAAACCAATTACGTACCTACCTACCGATATCTCACGCTCTATTGTTTTATGCACTACGTTAAATAAAATTGCTGCCTGGTTTTAAACATAAAAAAATACAGGAGTATGCATGTATGTACGTCAGGCTGGCCCGGCCCCATGGAATTTAATAATGAGATTGTTATCAATCCAATGTACCCGGGTATACTAATATATGTAACACCTTCATTTTCAATGTAACTCTTTTTAAAAGAAATTACGTGCACTTCTTAGTGGCCGGGCCAGCCTGACGTTTTCAGCCCGGCCACCTTGTTTCCCACTAATCTACAAAAAATACTGGCAATATTGTGCTACAGATGAAATGTACCCTATAATTTATGCATATGTAACACAAAATCGAATCCTAAAATGCAATAGCATACGAAATATTAGCGGTTGCAGGTGGCCGGGCTGAAATTATTTCGTTACTATAAAACAGTAAAACTGCAACACCTACCAAAAAATAATACCAGTACATAATGAGATATAGAGATATAGAATACATGTAACGCTTTCATTTTAAATTATAATACATATTTAGAAAGAATAATCACTTGAAATTATATTTCAGCCCGGCCACCTAAAAGCGGTAATATTCCCTAAAATCTTATGCCAATTTGTACAGTAAAACCTGATACAGCTATGAAATGAAAGTTACATTCGTTTCGTTTTAGTCGTATACCTTTAAGCCTTCTGTTTGACTAGATTATCAAAATCTGAGAAACTTGCCGAAGAGTGACTATCATTTATTAACTAATTTCAGGACATTTGGTTTGTTGAGTGAAACAAAATGCGTTACTATGATATTTTTATTAATAAACTAAGTAGTATAAATCACACATAATAATTGTTGGATACATAATACCTAAACCTATATATATTTTCTCCGTTTTTGGCTTCACAACATAACCATACAAAGATAATAGTTCACAGACGCTACCACCGATTTTTAGACGGCGCCTGTGTCGCGTCCCAACCTAAGTCGTAAGATATTTTCCCCGAGTAGACAGAATAGATGCGCAAGAGCCGTGTAGTTATCAACACTTCTGACATAATATTTTACGTTTTAATATTACTGTGAGTGTAAAATTTGATCAGTTGTTGCAGTGTAGTTGTTTGTGATGTGATGTTTTTAAGGTAAGTCATAGTTTTGATAAATTAAAATATATCGACAAACAATGTTAATGGGTAGCTAAGTAATTATTTAAAAAAATATACAGGTAAAGTAAAGTAAATCTAAACACTCATTTACTTAGTAATAAAACTCCATACAATGCCATCAACTAAATATATTTTATCCTTTCGTTTATAGTCAATAGGTAATAATTTTGGTGATTTACTAACAGTAAGTGTTTAGTTTTTGTGAATCTTATTGTTGTGTACCTACCCTATGTATTTACTTATTATTATTGTGTACTTATTTATTTCGTGAAATCAATAATTAATCAGTTTCTTATTAATTACTGTAAGATTTATATATTGGATTTTAGTGAATTATTCATTGTAATCAGGCAACCGTCGACGGTGTTCGTCTGTACCCGCGCTTCTTGTAACTCCCCCTTGTACGGCCTGCCACAGCGATCCACGTCCCTCGCTCACCGCATTCTTTTCCTCGTCCCGCGACACGCGCCCCTCTCCCCATCTCTATTCTATCTTATATATTTCTAATGTCCCAAAAGTTATAAGTTTTGTGAAAGTAAATTTGATTCTTATGAACATTCTTTGCTTTCTTTCTTTCTTTCTTTCCTTAGGTGCTAAAATATTTTTTAATAGATTTATGTATATACGTGATAATGCATGCAAATGTTACTGCAAATTATCTTCTAATATTCTGAATGAATGAATGTTCGATGTTAAGGTAATATTGATATTACTATAATTTTTTGATAACTGTGTTATTATCAATGTGTAACCTTTTTTTACATTATTTATAATTAACAATTGTTATAGTACCTAATTAATATAAGTACAAATGTTGTCTAACTAATTTCAAAAATGATTATTAAAAAAATATGACAATTACCAATTTTGTTTCACTCAACAAACCAAATGTCCTGAAATTAGTTAATAAATGATAGTCACTCTTCGGCAAGTTTCTCAGATTTTGATAATCTAGTCAAACAGAAGGCTTAAAGGTATACGACTAAAACGAAACGAATGTAACTTTCATTTCATAGCTGTATCAGGTTTTACTGTACAAATTGGCATAAGATTTTAGGGAATATTACCGCTTTTAGGTGGCCGGGCTGAAATATAATTTCAAGTGATTATTCTTTCTAAATATGTATTATAATTTAAAATGAAAGCGTTACATGTATTCTATATCTCTATATCTCATTATGTACTGGTATTATTTTTTGGTAGGTGTTGCAGTTTTACTGTTTTATAGTAACGAAATAATTTCAGCCCGGCCACCTGCAACCGCTAATATTTCGTATGCTATTGCATTTTAGGATTCGATTTTGTGTTACATATGCATAAATTATAGGGTACATTTCATCTGTAGCACAATATTGCCAGTATTTTTTGTAGATTAGTGGGAAACAAGGTGGCCGGGCTGAAAACGTCAGGCTGGCCCGGCCACTAAGAAGTGCACGTAATTTCTTTTAAAAAGAGTTACATTGAAAATGAAGGTGTTACATATATTAGTATACCCGGGTACATTGGATTGATAACAATCTCATTATTAAATTCCATGGGGCCGGGCCAGCCTGACGTACATATGCATGTGACTTTGTCTTTGTGCAGAAAAATTTTGCTAACCATGTATGCCACTTACCTACCTATGTGTTATTATAATCCTTATATTTGAAATACTTTCCTCCAGTCGACCAATTGATAGTTAATATAATATAGCTTGTTATATATTGATATCAGTGGAGGGTTTTTAGGGTTCCGTAACAAAATAGCAAAAAACGGATCCCTTATGGATTCGTCGTCTGTCTGTCTGTCCGTCCGTATGTTACAGCCACTTTTTTCCGAAACTATAAGAACTATGCTGTTGAAACTAGGTAAGTAGATGTATTCTGTGAACCGTATCAAGATTTTCACATAAAAATACAAAAAATAATAAATTTTGTGGGTTTCCCATACTTAGAACTAAAACTCATTTTTTTTTCATCAAACCCATACGTGTGGAGTATCTATGGATAGGTCTTCAAAAATGATATTGAGGTTTCTGATATCATTTTTTTTCTAAACTGAATAGTTTGCGCGAGAGACACTTCCAAAGTGGTTAAATTTGTGCCCCCCCCCCCCCCTGTAACTTCTAAAATAAGAGAATGATAAAACTAAAAAAATATATGATGTACATTACCATGTAAACTTCCACCGAAAATTGGTTTGAACGAGATCTAGTAAGTAGTTTTTTTTTTAATACGTCATAAATCGTAAACCGCAATTTACCAAGGACGGAACCCTTCGTGCGCGAGTCCGACTCGCACTTGGACGGTTTTTTTCGTTGCCATGGCGATTGAGCCGATTTGAGTGGAGCATAATTTTCTTCTTAAGGACTAAGAACTAGCACTAGCTATTTCCAATTTCATCCGTTTGTTTATCAAGTGGAACAGTTTGGTCCAACAATTACCAACCTACCTTCCTCTTGCGTGAATGTTCTTGAAATCGCTTTCGTTGTGTCGTCACGCCGCGTTCGCCGTCGGTCGTCAGCTGTGATAAGCGGACCTTTGCTTACGTAAATCGTTGAATGTTAAATTACTATTGTATTATACCTTAGCTTGCCTTCATAATCGAGCTGTACGACTTGCATCCGCCACTGTTTTTACCGCTATTTTGCGAGCCTGTGCCATTGAAACAATGAAATGACCACTAATGTTAATTGGTTCCATTTCTTTTAAACCTGGATTTTCTCACAGTAGGGAGTAATAAATTATCTGTGGTAGAGCAAAGGCCTCACTACTTTCTTTGCAGTTTTTCTAATTACGGCTTTATCCAGCTCATTCCGCCATCTACGTAACCAGCCCATTCCCAAACTCTCGAATCCATACCTCCTCTTTTCTCAAAAAAGGAATACCGTTAAACGCGGTTAAATTGATTAATTTTGAAAGTAAAATTGACAAACTACTACAATTACATTTTTTTTTTAAATATGAAAAGAATGCAGTGTGCACATTAATTAAAAGTTTTATAATCTCTAATATTTTTTCCATATTTTTGGAGAATAGAAAAACGAGACTTTCAACGTAAATATAAAAATAGGGTTACTTTGATACCCCATTGTTTTTTCATTGCAATTTAAAGTACTTAACCCCAATTTACAATTAAAAACCTAAAAAAATTAGTTACTATCAAAGTAGCCCCAGAACTCAATATAATGTTAGATGACTAGAGCTATACACATTACGCAGCTGTATCTAAATGGCAACTTTGGCCGTGACTATCCCATCCCGTAATGCATCATCACAATTTATCTCTGCCCGCTTTGAAATTAATTACAATTCTGATCCAAATTACGGTTCTTTCGACCGTCCTCTATGCGCCAGTTTACAGAGTTGAAACTATTTACTAACTGCTACAAGGACCATTGCAGTCTACTTTTCGTTTTATTATTATAGGCACAAATCTTGGGAATGTAGTTTGTTTTTACAGTAAAAGGGCCCAAATATTCCTACAATTCCAACGGAAAAGCTATGTTTGTTGGCTCAAGAATCAACATAAACATGTCACTAAAGAACAGCTGATGTAGATTCATAGACAAATACGGTTCCTACATTAATGTATGTGTATGACAGTGCGCAACTGCAAACAGTACCGTATCGGATTCTTCCGTAATCTTTTAAAAATAGGGTAGTCGGCGTGATTCATCAATGGTCAGTGAAGGTTATATCTGTCGAGGCCTGATATTGATGACCGCGAGGGGGAGCCGGTGGCAATGGCGGGGGCCGGGGAGAGTGGGTATGACGTCACCAGTCCACAGCCCTGCGACGAGCGCCCGCGCCGCTCTGCGCAGCCAGTGCACCTGCTCCCACGTTCACTTTCTATACTTGAATGTAGCCCTCGAAATTCAAAATTTCTTACGCTTTTGGCAAATTGCATACGCTGTATATTGATCAAATTCAAAATTTGGCAATTCTGATAACCACTGGATTATGATTATTTCGAACATCGATATGGCTCTCGAATTAAAATTTGCTGCAAATAAAACGATTTCTTGATGACTTAACGATTTTGCGCTACCGCCACCGCTCCGGGTCATTACGCTTGCATACATTGCTGGTGCCTGATTCATTCAAAGTAAAGAAGACTGCGTTAAAACCATTTGTTATGTATGGCCATAGACGTATTCTACTTGCCACCTACTGACCTCCTTTGTTTTATTTTCTGTGTCTCAGTAGCAGGTTTGTTTCGGCGATACTCAATAAGTTAAGTTGATAAAGTTTTCAGACATTTTCATCAATAAAAATTGGGCTTATTTATCTAATTCAGTTGTTTGTTTCAGAGTATAATTAAGTAATTTAGGGCAGCCCATGGTTTAACATCGATTATTTTCATTGATCGTAGTTATTCCTCCTATACTGTTGTTAGTGTCGGGAGCATTGGCGGCTTGCCATCGCGATCGCGCTAACCGTGACTCAACCTTATAAACACACCCGATTCTTGACTATGACGGGCGGTAGTGAGACGCGCTTCGCATATTTCAATACAATTAACTGCTTGTAGCTGCTCCACCAGCGATTTTTTGCTAGTCTCGTGTGAGAATACACACGATTTCACCGGGAAACACAGCGTTGTTTTGTGACTTGTGATGATCATACCTTTCGCTCGATTCGACGGCAGATAAAGCAAAAAACAGTTGTCCCACTTCTCAATGACCTTTGTTACAACAGCTACTTACTCGTACTAGAAAACTTTGCTTGTCAGCCGGCGTGGGCCATTCTTGCGAAACTTTGTTTCAGTGTTGAAAGTAAGTCATCTTCCCTAAAACATCCCACACTGAAGAGTACACGATAGCGTTCGTAGTAAAATAACAAAAGATTTCCTTCGTAAATCCAAGCCGACATTGAACTTTGTGATGTTTGCAAGGAAATTGGCACAATACCAAATACCAAAACTTAGTCGTGACTCGTGGGGGAGCCGAGCATCTCGTTATTTTTTTGCTTTTTGAAAAAAAATGATTAACACCGTGACGTATAAGACATTTAGTGTGAAAAATGCAATACGGTATTTCTTATGTAGGTAGAGCAACGCAAAGAAACTAAGGCAACTGACAAAGAGACCCCCACGGCTCACCCCTCGCCACGAGCGGAGCCACGTGCGTCCCTTTACATGTTTTATGAATGAGCTTAACAATTTCTGCAACTTCCCTTCGTTACTTACTTTCGAAACAAAACAGAAAGGTTATTGTAAAAAACACTGTGCCGGAATATCGATGAGGGTGATGTGGACGAAGTTTTAACATTTTGCACGGTGAAAATTATGACTACCTAGAAGTAGGAACCAGTATACGAATATACTTAATTATGTGTAGGTAATAATGGTACTAAGGTACCTATATATGCGAAAGTATCTCTGTCTGTTTCTATGTCTGTCTATTTCTGTTACTAGAAAGCTATCGCTGAGTAGGTCCCATATTCTTCTTTTTATTAGATACTAACTGTCCCCCGCGGTTTCGCTCGCTCGAATTTTGAATATTATCCCAAGGGAACATAATTTTCCCGGGTTAAAATTATCCTACGTGTTATTCCAGACTAAGTATAATCTATCTCCGTGCCAAATTTCATAAAAATTAGGTACTTTCTTTTCCGAAGTCCGTGTCTTTGATACCTATTGTTTGCCGTTTTTCTCGCTGGGTAGTGTTTGGTTTTAAAAGCCGGTTTGGTTATTTTTTAACAAAGCTTTTTATTTATCTCTTTTTTTATTTTGAAAGGTACCTCCAATTACTACGAAAATCATTTATCGTCAAAGTACATCTCATGACGATTCCAACAAGCCCAAACACGACTAGGATACTTTGTTTTATTTAGGAGTTCCAGTGCCTGCCTACCTACCGGCTTCATCAACAGATCAGTTCGATGGTACCATTTTCATCAGTATACCATACATATACATCAGGTACCATTTACTTATAAGTATTTGCTTCATCATAGTCGGTTAACTATTCGAGATATCTTATATCCGGGATTCCGGGACATACTTAGAGTAACATTTGTCACAGATTTCTGTACTTTTACTATTGAAAGACAGATAATGCTAGTTTCACTTTTTCACAACATTGGCTCTGGCTTGTTTGGTAGTTATTCGTATCGACATCGCATGTTACAATAGTGCCACTAATTCACGCACGCGAAGTCTTACAATAAGTAGACACGTAGCCACCGGCTGCTCGTGATATTCGATTCGATATGGTTTCACTTCTGAAGAGTACCGAGTTCGGGCGTACAACTCGCAGATAACGCACTCGCCAATACTTTTCCATTTGCCATTGCATGGATTTGTTTTTTAACCGACTTCAATTAAAGGAGGAGGTTATGCGCTTGTTCTTGTGTGTACGATTTCTCTGTTGTTACTGGAGGCCGAAGCTCGTCAAACATAAGTAGGTATAGTGCTCGACAAACTTTTGGGCCTGAAGTTGGCTTTCCGATGCGCAAGGCACAAAAGAGTGCTGTTTTTGACAGTTTTTGTATGAGATTTACTACTGCGCAGCCAACTTCAGGGCGGCCAAGAAGTTTGGCCGCCCAACAACAACAACTATACCATAAATCCCAGGCCGATATTTTATTTTTTTATTTAAGTTCGTTTTTTAAACGTTGCCCCACACTAGGAATTTCTTCCTGTATCGTGGGTGCGTTTACAAACATATAAACTCACATACACAACACCCAGAGCCGGAACAACTATCAGTAGGTCATACAAATATTTGTTCCGTGCGGGAATCGAACCCGCGACACGCAGCGCAGCAATCAATTGCTCAACCACTGCGCCAACCGTGCGCAGCAACTGGCTTATGCAGAATCACAACAACCTTATAATTTTTGAAATTGGTTATTTATCAGTGGAAATCCCTCAATTCATGAACGGGCGTTAAAAGCTATTTCGAACCCCATCACCTGATTGTTGTTGATTAAGTGAACACATGAACAGTATTTAAAACCTTTGAACCAAAAAAATATTATTATTAAAGAACGCAAAAAGATAAAAAGAATCATTAAAAGCCGTTCATAACAAAGAAGTTTTGCCTGCATTTCAGGATTTTTAAGAATATATGTAGGATACAGACGAATTGAACCTCCTCTTTCTACCCGACTGACTCAAAAGAAGGATAATGTTTTTGAAGACGTCGTCGGTTGAAAAAAAAATGACTCAGCAGAGAGTAAAACTTGCATTACAATATTTCTTTTTGTTTCTAGAGGAAAATGTTTAACGACCACGGATAATGCAGTCTTGCTGGAGGATTCTTAAAGAGCCGCGGATTGCCGTTAGAACGCTTAAATAGGGTTCAACGAATGTTAATGAGTCTGATAACAAAGTACTCTGATTAGTTACTAAGAAGCTATTATGATAGCAGTGGTGTAATTTTAACAGATTATACGTTACAGGCGAGTCATAGAATTGTAGGGATGTTAAAACTCTATACTGCCTGCAAAAATAAAGCTCAAAATAAATCATAGTATACCTAATAAAACACGCTTTAATAGAAAACCAAACTAAAAAGTCGAAAATAATTTTCAATAAATTTAAACTATTCTTAGTTTTAATTTATTGAAAATTATTTTCGACGAATTTTTACCAATATCAACATATTTTTTTCAATATAAACATATTTTTTTGTTAAACACACTATTCTTAATTTAAATTTATTGAAAATTATTTTCGAAAGTTTCAAAATAATCCGACGTTTTAGAAGGGGGTGAAAATCACGTTCAAAGATTGCGTTATATATATACATACATACCAAACTAATAAAAGCGTGTTAAAAAGAACAAATCAACTACTTTTTATGGAGTTTCTTGTGCGTTCTTCTCCATAACAATCTACTTTTCCGAATGCACGGTGGAATCAATTTTTATTACTTGTTAATTTTAATTTTAACGTTCGAAAGTGCCTCTTAATGGCCTAGTCGAAATAAAAACATTTGACTTTTGACTTTTACTCCATATATTACCGTATACTCAATGCGTATACTGCTTTTTATCTAGAAAAATGTACAGAAGAGTTGACTTTTTTTTCAATTACAAGAGTTATTTTATTTTCAATGTTTATTTAGTTATAGTTATTTTTTGTGCATCTTATGCTTGGACAAATTTTGGAAGGCGGCAAAAAACTGCGTTGAATAAAACCTGCTCAACATGAGATGACTTACATTTCGGACGGTGGGCCGCCAACCAGACAATGGCCGTCTCTCACTTTGTTATTGTGATGACGGCGCGGAAGCTGGCCAAGTAACACGTGTTGCACATCCCGCATCTTTAGTTCTTTACACTAAACTCAGCCATATTAACGGCATCGTTCGGTTAAACACATTTCTGTTACAACTTTCCAATCATACTATCTATCAATAACTCGCTCTCTGCGACCACAATGGCGACAGAAATGCAGAGAACAATAATTGTAATTCAGCAACTACTGAAATGCTTACCTACTTTGAAGAAAAGAAGAATAAGTAATTAACTAATATTCATTTAAATTCGTATAAGAATTTTATTAGATAAAACTTTATACTTACCTATTTCGTTAAAATAAACGTGCGACATCGGTAAAACATTGTCTTTGGAAAACTACAACTTCTTTAGCGCCATTTTGGTTCATTGATAAGTATCGGTGACTTTTAATCCATCGGCAATCTTTCAAGAGCTAAAAGTATCTACTCATGTATAGATATGATTGTTCACAAAGGTATAGTTCTCGCCAAACGTCTTGGCCGACCTGATGTTGGCTACAATGGCTGCGCAGTAGTAAATACAAAAACAGCACTGTTTCGTGCCTTGCGCATCGGAAAATCAACTTCAAGGCGGCCCAGAAGTTTGGCGAGAACTATGACTAGACTTTAAGAGTGCTGGAATCTGCAAGCTGTGTCGATAATTGCTGCTCTTTTCCTGATAATCTCATTTCGCATTTATCTGCCAAGTAACTAGCTTCTACCAGCGGCTTTGCTTGAGCGAAACTCGGAAAATAGCCCAAAGGAACGTGCTCTCGAGATAAAAAGCATCGTATGACAAAGTCCTGGATATGTTCTGCTCATAAGATAAGTTTTCAGATGGTCCAGCTGTTGAAGTTGAGTAAAATCATTCGGAATAGTAAAATTTTACGAATGTTGCATGCCCTAGGTGCAAGAAATGCCCGTCAAGGTGCGCTTGCACAACTTGCCAAGGACTACGTGGTCATTGGAGCGTAATCGATAACAGCAATAAGTACCAACATGCCTATTAGACTAACTGTATAAATACTATTTCCAAAACCCTCTAGTAGAGGTTCAGGAAAAAATTGTATGTATCTACAGGAGTAACAACAAATTACATAGGTAACTTTCCATTCAGAATATTTCGCAACAAATGTAAGATTACACTGCTTCTATAGGTTCTACCTAAGTAGGTATTAAACAAGTTGAATTATTTCATTTGGAGAGAAGCTTCGCTGTTATTTTGCGGGGTCAGACTGGGCAACAAACGTCACAATAACGAGTCACGTAGTTTAAATCATCTCATGTGAGGTTAGTCAATGACGCAACTTGCGCCATTGCGTCTGGGAGCAGCCAGCATAAGTCAAACCATATTAGGAACTCAGTCAAGGCAGTTCCTGCCTACGCATGTTGCGCAATTTGTGCACCTAGAATCTTTCTTTGACGAATCGTTTAGCTAGCTATTTTCTGAGAAAGGTACCTATATAATGAAATCTTACAAACTTTTTTAGGAACCTAATAGCTGCACTTCTGATATCTCACCGTGTTAGTCCTGCTTGACTTCACTTGTGCATTTAACTCGGTGGACTTTGACATTCTTCTTGGGGTCCTTCAGCCTTTTAACTTCTCTTCCTCTGCATTAACCTGGTTTGACTCTTATCTTCGAGGTCGCTCGCAGTGTGTTCGTCTTGAAGAGATGTTCTCTGATTGGTGTGATTTCACTGCTGGTGTTCCTCAGGGTGGCGTTCTCTCTCCTATTCTCTATCTTTATAAACACTGTTACCAAGGTAATCAGCTCCAACTTCGATTCCATCCATTTATGCAGACGATTTGCTGCTTTATCGACACTTCTTGCTTGCGGATGTGGACTTAGCAATTGACACCATGATCTTGACCTGGAGAGTATTATAGTAACTACACATATACCTAACTATATATATAATATATAGTTAGGTATATGTGTAATTTATATATAATTAGTTAAGTTATAATAGTCTATTTTAAGTTTCCTTATTTCTTTCACACACTGTGTCTTCGTCTATCATTCAACTTTCCTGTCGCAGGTCTGCTGGAAGAAATTTCTATTGAAATAAGCAGTACCTTTGTGCTGTTCTACCTGTATTTTTTTCTCTGTTTAGTGTATCGTGTTTAAATAAATAAATCAATAGCTTTATGTTAGTCGTTTATGACCTACCTACTTACCGAAATGTAAATAATACCTACTTATCATCATTTATTTTGTGCACGCATTCGATAAATTCTATTCATGACATGAAAGAACTTATTTGATGAGAAATTAAAAGCATTCAATTTAATAATACCCAGCTCCCGAGTCCGCACCCGCATTGATTGTTTCCATGAGAACGTTCCAGCCATGAGAACAGAGGGCACCCGCCATTCTGTCGTTCGTAAGTACGTACCAACTGTGTAAGTAAACAACGGTTTCATTATTCGACGAAACTGCATATTATGCCAGTGTTAACAATATTCTGGCATTTTATTATATTTGTAACAGATTTTGAAGGGAACGTGCTCGACTTATTATTTCTGCACCACTTGAATTACGTTACTCAACGTTATAGTATAATTTTTATTGAACGGACGTAGCGTATGGCATGTAGGGTATTTATAGCCGCCCCACGCGCAGCAGCAGCGCGCGAGGTGCGCGGGAGACTCGGCGACACGCGGCTATTCCAGGCGAGACCTTGTATGCTCGGAAACATTTCCAACACTAGAAAGCGAATCCTTTAATTGGAATGATATCAAAAGCGTTTTAGATAGTATGCCAACTAAAGGACGGTAAGTAGGTACCAGCGCTGGCTGTCTGATGCCCAGCAAATGCTGAGTTGGTAACCCCAGCGGTACGGGCGCGTTCAGCGCAATTTGTCTTTGCACTTATTTTTTGTTTTTTATCCATGTTTCAATGTTTGTTGCTGTTGTGTTGTGCCTGTGTCGAATAAATATATTCCTATTCTATTACATGATTAATAGGTTCTTAGTCATGGGCACCCTACGTAGCTGTAATCAACTGCTACCCTACAATACTTACGGCATAAAGATGAGACGAATTGCTCGTAAAAATTAAAGCATTAAGAAAGGAATTTGTAATTTTGAAATCCAAAAAATTACTCATACATACATAGTAGACATTAAATCGACGGCTAATACAAAATGTGAGGGGACAATGTAACTTGATTAGATCTGAATAAATAAGCAAGTTGCGGGCTCAAGTGCACTAACATTACTATCATCATAATGCCCTATCCGCTCCTACAAGTCCCTTCAATTGTTTGTAACCACAGATATAAATCTATATGTCTGTGTTTGTGACGACAGCCAAAATAAATTCATTGAAATGTTCATGTGTGAGGTTCCTTCTACCTGTTCTAAACCTACAACATACCGTCAAAATTATTATTCGATGCGAACAAATTCCTTGGCACAGCTGCAGTTTACTTAGTAAATAATTACACAACATGAATTATATGAGATGGCCATTTAACTGATTCCGCCCACCGCTACTTGTATTGTTATTTTCTACTTCATCGTTGCGGCAATTCAGATTCCTAAATATTAGTTCCAATCTCAAGTCAAAGTCAGATATTATATTCTATCACATATCATACACGTGTATGATTCGATTTGAAAATAACATTCAGGTGTATAGCTATCAAAGCTAGACGAGGGGAAACTGTATTTCCCTTTGTGTAATGTACTCCTAATCAATAACGCAGCTCGCGGCCCTTGCCACTCGTCTGGCAATGTAACTAAAACTGTATAATAACTAGCCACAATCTAGTTGGGCACCGAATCCAAAAATGAGCTAATAACAGTTTGCATTATATTGTAATAATTTCAGAAGCGATGGAATGAAATGTTTACGAATCGGTTCTCTGGTAACGAGGACAAGGAAATCTAATATATAAGTAAAATTAGATATATGTTTAGTTATTATGTCAGTTTTAAAGTGAAGGAAAACCCGTTAGAAATCCGGACGTTACTATAACTCTATTAATTTAATTACAAATCGTTTTACATGAATATAGTAGAATAGAATAAACGTTTATGGGCTCTATGGTTTGATCGTGCGTTCGATCGTACGAACTTAGTTCGCTCGAATGGATTAAAAAAATATTATTCGCGTGAACGCATCGTGCGAATGTCAACTAGGACACCTATTCGAGATTAGTACGTTTGAACCCGGATTCGTACGTCTAAAATTCGCGCGAACTTGCGACGATTGCGTGGTCGCGTTGTATTAGGACGACGCCTAATGAAATAAACTATAAGTAGGTCAGATAATCAATTGATCCTATTTAAGTTGTCATTATTTATAATGCTCGGCTCCATTTATAGAACTCAAATTAATATTCATTCACTGATAAAAGTAAATAATTTGACGAAAATATAATTCATCTATGATTGATGATGTTGATGATGATGATTACATTATAAAAATCAGGCGAGTTTATGTATGTACGTAAATCAATTTACATCATTACTAAACTATTAGGCCTAATAAAGGCTTTATTAGGACCATTGCACATCTCTGAACATAAGTATTGGACCACACTGAACTTAGACATGTCTGTGGCTACAACACTAGTGCAAATAAGAAAACTAAATAGCCGTGTGGAAAATACACGGAGTTGTGAAATTAAAAGCAGTACAATACGAGTCAGTTTTCAAGTTAAGTGTTTTGAAAAGGAAAATACGTTGTCATTCAATTAGGTATATAGTTGGCCTAATTAACTATGATGATGACCAGTACTTAGTTTTTACAACTAATATATTCCTTGTATAACACAAAATGTATATTTCTGTCGATGCTGTCATCATTGAATAAATCAAGGAAAGCTAGGCTCATTAGGGTTTATTCATTTTCCATTACCTGCTTACCGCCTAAACAAAGTGAATACTAAATATTGGCAACAAAGGCACAAACGACGCTTGGTTCTGATCACTAACTTAACCGTAACTATGAGATATTGTTTACCGTGCTATGAGAGTTCAAAGAGTAGTACCTAGGTACTCCCATGTAAGTACATGACACTGCAGTTAGGCTCAGTTTTTTGATCCGTAGTTAAATACGCTAACAGTGGTTTCTAACTTCGGTAAAACGCGTTTAATCGTCATTTTTTAGTCTATGGGTCAAATTATTAACTCTCCAACTTATTTGACTAGTTGTGAGGCTAACAACTGAAGAAAAGGTGTTTTAGCAAAATTTGCAACCATTGGTTAGCATATTAAACATTGTTTAAGTTAACTACGGATCATAAACTGGGCCTTAGTCAAGTGACAAAAGTAAAACTTTATGACCTGTTTAGTTCCATCAGTATAGTATATATAGGAGATGAAGTCAGTGGCTCGAAACGAATCGATGCACAAGGAAGTAAACACGATATTACAACACCCTCCCGTCAACGTCCGGGCGAATTAGCTCCTATCTGGGCCACTAACGGCACATAAGCAGTAGTAGCGCACGAAAAGACTAAAGCTATCGAAGCATGGCCTTAAACTCGATAACGTGCCACTTGAGCCGCAGATTGTGACGGCCTGCTATGAGGAATTAGTTCACCACCGAATTTCAGTGACGCAATCCAATTTATGTTTGTTATTTAACACTTTTTTGTCTTCAGGTTATCCCTAGGTCGTTTACAGCATATCGTTCATGTGAATAACCTTCTCAGCCTTATTTCTATGGGCAAAATAACGTTATATACAGCGATTGTTGGTTAGCCACGTCGAGGCCTACCTACTTTTAAGTGCTGTAGAGTAGAGGTCACGCAGCGGACCGTGTCATGAATGTCTTTAAGTATTGTCACAGCAATAACTATATCCAAATGGATGGCTTTAGTAAGGAAGTTCGCTTTTAGTGGTTAATCCTTCAGCGTTAATTCCGTGCAAAATCTTTTGGCACGTTATAAAATTTTGAAATTGACAATCATTACTATTTTGTTTATTTACGATTAAGCGGCGTCGACGCGATTAGCGATGGGACTCCCGGGAGTCTTTTTTCCCTTTAGAGTTATTGAACCTTATTCTGAACCAATTCGAACATGTACTATTATAAAAATATAATTTCATAGATTTCATAATGATAACGGAATTAACTAAACTTACAATCACATTGGTATTGTAAAATAGAGTGTATTACTTCAAAGAAAAGATTAATTAAGCGTTACAGTGTTATGGCAATATAAAGTAGGTAGATGAGTATTGCAGAAACGAGGATGGTTGCGCTCACTACGCGTCACCGTCCAACAGCTAGTTACAGTTTAGCAGCACGAGCCAAGTGCCCACTCTTTTACCCGTGCCATTTGGCGATTGCCACAAGGAACCATCGCGTTTTAACGCAACAATATTTCCACTAATGAACGCAATTACTGCCGACCGTGCACAACGTATTCAAAACAATTATGGGCCTTGAATAAATGAAAACTTGAACAGCTTTTTTTGAGAATTGAAAAACGTTTCTACCAGCCACCCGTTTTTTTATTATTTGAAACTAAAACTGTTGCATTTAACTTGCATAAAAACTTTAGGTACCTACTATGGGTTGGGAATTTGGGAACCCTTGTGGCAAATGATAGAAATGGAGTTTCTGCTTGGACAGATTTTGATACATCATTTGTGGAATCTTGGAAAGTTGACATTGTCAATCTGAAGTTTACAGGATTTGACCTTTTCAGATATATTTTGATATTGCATTCTCAATATTTTCTTTGAACTATTGCTACAATTTATGGTAACAACTCAAAACACTTAAATCCAAAATTTTTAGCTTCCAAATCGCAATCATTAAAATAATATATATTTAGGTGCATTTTTTTTAACATTTCCAGTTAACAAAAACAACAGGGGCCTTAAAAGTTCATATTTTATAACAATCACTTAGTATGTGAAGGGAAAACTTGACACGAGTTGATTAAACACAAAGAGTCAAAATTTATAAAACCTAAATGTCGTAACTTTATCAGTTGCACACCTAATTCATATATAAGCTGTTCAATATATGTTTCAATGTCTAATTAAGGTTGTAAACAATCAGCAGCAAAGTTGTACCAGTTGCGCACTGTGATATGTGCAATACAATCCATGTTGTGGATGATATGATCTGCGCAGTTGAGTGCCCACTCGGTATGCACTGGGCAATTAATTGCCAATAACTGTTCAACTATCTACTGAAGATTTAATTTCTAATTACTAGGAACACTCAAGAGAAAGGACTTGTTTGTAGTAAAAATAAAATTATTGTTTTATATTAAATTACTAACTTGAAATGCAAATGTAATTTATTTGCTTTCTATTGAATATCACAAATGTTATTGGTATAATTATTATAAATAGTATGCCTAGTGTACAAAACGCTACCAACACAACATTTACTTAACTACAATAACAGAACAATTAGATTATTATAGATTTGCACAGAGTAAGATCATCAAAACTTATAAAATTTTGTAGTTGTCCCAAGAATGTAAACACAGCTGTTAATTCACTGTTTGTACTAAAATATATCATGTAAATTGTGTAATATCAAAATGGATTGGTTACCTTATCGACTGAAGAATAAAACTTCACTTTTCAATCTCCCACTTAAAACTTTTATTATAGGTATTTTGTTATATGTATTATCACAAATCCTGGTAGACTTTAAAACACAATCACACAACTGACAAAACATACTGCTTTCCTTGATTACTGATTTTTCATATAAACATAATTTACACAATAAAATATAATCTGCGACATCACTTAGGTGTAAGTTCTTACTCATCCTCGCACACCACTCTACACAATCATTAGTTTATTGCATATTGGATGGCTTTTTAATTTTCTAAATTGTCCTTGCCTTTCAACATCATTAATCTCATGAAATTATATACAAAGTTGACTAATATTACTTTACAATAAATGTTTCTGCTTCAGACACAGCTATTACTAGTGTCTGCAAAATATTATGATGAACAAAATCAAGCTTGCTTTTTTTTGCATTTGAGTAGCTATTCATGCTCCAATAAGGATAGGTATTTGTTCACATTATAACCATTATTGCGGGAGTATCTACCAGTAATAAAGTATGAAAATATAAGTAAAGCACCTTGATTGGACAATGGTATGTATCAACGATATTAACAATGTGATATGACGCGCATCACGGCCGCCGGCGCCCCAGCGGCCGGGGCCGGCGCGCCGCCGCCGTGCTCCCAACCGGAGGCGGTCGGCCGTCGAGCGGAGGCAGGCACGATCCTGCCTCACTTTTGCAGTCTTACGAGAAATAAATGCCACATTACACTCTAAATATTAAAGCACTGTACAACAACAATAAGTTTTCTTTTCTTTTTCGGGGCTAACGTTCATTTCACGCACGATTTCGGCGAACATCTCGTTGACGTTGGTGCGGCTCTTGGCGGAGGCCTCCACGAAGGGGCAGCCCCACATCTGCGCGAGCGCCGAGCCCTCCGCGTTCGACACCTCGCGCTGGTGCTCCAGATCGGCCTTGTTGCCGACCAGCAGGATTGGCACGCGTTCAGATCCTTTAACGCGCGTTATCAATTCCTTCATTGGTTTGATGTCTTGAAACGTTTGATGATTCGTTAGTGAATATACTACTACGAATCCTTGTCCATTTTTTATGTACAAATCTCGCATTGAAGCGAATTGTTCCGTTCCGGCGGTATCCAATATTTCTAAAACACATGGTGAATTGTCCACTTCTATTTCTTTCCTATAGAAGTCTTCTATTGTGGGGTCATATTTCTCCATGAAACATCCTGACACGAACTGCACAGTCAAAGCACTTTTTCCGACCCCACCCGAGCCCAACACGACCACTTTGAATTCGCGCATTATTGTGTTCCTCAAATCACACTTGCCAGTCTACACAACGTTTTAGAAACGTAGTCTCACTTTGTGCTATAAAAATGTCATTTCTATGTTGGTTTATGACTCACACGGATACAATCACTGAGTAATGTACACATCAAGCAAGCTAATTGATAAACAGCGACGCCATTTTACTTGGATCAGTGGCAAAACAACTTAGACTGCATCGCGATGGTGTTACTTCAAAGATACAAACGCGGAAGCAAACATCTACCAACTGACTTGTTCACTGCTGGCTAGACTCGGCAGCAGCAGCAGGTTGGTCAATGCACCTTATTGCAATGGTTTGATTGGTGAATGGAAAATATTACCAAACGGATGCTAGTGTTGCCAACACAAATCAACTTATTCTTACCAAACAGGTAAAACAATAAAAATAATAATGATGTACATGTATTTTTGTGTATGTAATTCAAGAAATCAAAGTTTTAGTTAGTTGCATTTATGAAAATAAATTTTAAAATTAGTTTTAAACAGCCTGCCTAGCCTTTTCCCAACTATATTGGGGTCGGCTTCCAGTCTTACCGGATTCAGCTGAGCACTAGTGTTTTACGTCTAGCGACTGCCTCTCTGACCTCCACAACCCAGCAACTGGGTAACACGGTACCCCTTGGCAAGACTGGTGTCAGATCTCAAGCTTGTGACTACCCGTAACGACTGTCAAAGATCTTCAAATGACAGACGGGACCAACGGCTTAACATGCTTTCCGAGGCACGGAGGGAACTCGGGATGTTGAAAATGGTCACCCATTTACGGACCGACCTCGTCAAGCGTTGCTTAACCTTAAAGATCGAACCGTGCGGCTTTTATTATTTAGCTACGAGCTCCTCTTAGTTACTTAAAATTACTTTTAAACAATTGGTTTTAATAAACTTTTTTACACTAAATCGCCTAAATAAGCATTACAAAATAATTAGTTTTAATTATGCAACTAATTAAAAACAAAAAAGCCAAGCAGGGAGTGAACAATAGCGAAATTTTAGCTGATTTTAATTTGAGCGTCTGAAAGTGAGTTATACACGAAAGAAATTCAATTAATTGACTACGAGTTTTCAAGGTATAACATTAACTGTTTCATCACGGATAAAAAAAAAGATATACTCTTTCCAAAGAGTATATTTTACATTTAAAGCTGAAATAACTAGGAAATGGAAATACTAATGCGATATTGCTCTTTTACTTCCACAAAGTTGAACAATATTATCTACTAAACACATTATTAAAAGTTACCCAGACATAACCTACTAAAGTTCATGACTGAATATGTATATTCTCGCGGTTCTTTAACAAATATTCTTGCACAAACTAAGGCTTAGCACGCGCTGCGATTTTAATTCGCTCGATATTTTTGATTTTCATTCGCGCGAACAATTTTCACGCGAATGAAAATCGCGAAAAATTTTTCATAGATTTGTAGGAATTTAATCTCAGCTAAAACAATGTATGGGCTTCTGCCATTGTCCTTTATGTTCACATTTAACATCATGTACTTAACAAATAATCTAAAAGAACAGTGTAAAGTTTATATTACTATTTAGTAGTTTAAATCAAATTTGGCAACATTTTATCGGAAACAATTTAGTATGTTTACGTTGCCAACATTGTGTTTCGTTCAGAAATATTATGCGTTTACAATGACAAAGGAGTAATGTTTCCGAAATATAAAAACGCTTTTACCGCGGTGTTGTAGACGCGTGCGTCTAGATTTTTTATAAGCTATTCAAATTTATTAAAAATAAGGCGTTTATTGATGCAGTTGCTCACTCTGTCGGCATTTATTTCTAAGGCTTAGCACCCATTGCGGTTTTTGCCACGCGATTTTTGTCCGCATACTATCTTGATGTATAGAATGATTGATTATTGTTAATGGTATATAGATAGCTTAATCTCTGCGACAGCTGTCAGTATCAATCATAGACATAATATATAGTATGGACTGGAAATACCTACAAAAAAGGTGCCTAACTAAACCTTGAAATGTCTGCCGATGCGATGCGAGGTTGTGTGAATCAAGGAACACACACACACTCACAAATCTCAATAATACAATAAGTAAACAACCATTTGACAGCAGGCCTACCGCGAACACAAGCACAAAAATCGTCACCTAATATGGCGGATATGGCACTTACCTACAACTGTCACTACGTCAACAAAATGTTACCATTATGAGCAACAACTGAAATATTGTTGTCTCTTATATCAACTACGATAACTGCATTGGAAAGAATGAAACAACAGAATGTTATCATCATCATTCACTCATATTTGTATAAGCTAATGTATGTATAGGACATCGCGGCGCCTCCATGTTTTTCCTATCTCAATGGTATCAATACAGTAACAATAGCGCTTGACTGGCTAACAATAACGTTTACGTCAGTTTGACATAGGTATTTCGCTATCCTAAGAAGTTTAATTCAAAACTAACACGCACTGCGGATAAATTGCCGCACGATTTTTGTATCATTGTCTTTGTTTTGTGACAACTCCATGTGTCGCAGAAAGGGAGAAAAAATCGCAAGCATAAAAACCGCAGTGCCTGCCTTATGGCCATGCGATTTTTTTTAATGATAATAATTATATCAATCCACGTTTGGCCGGTTCCCATGAGGTTTTCTTCAGTTTTACTATACAGGGTGTTTGGAAGGGAGCTGTACATACGCCTAGGGTAGAAACTAGGGATAGTCTGCTACCTACCCCCGCCCATTATATTGACCTTGGCCTCAAGGTTTTTTTTTAATTTATTATTATTTTTTATTTGACTTTTTTATGATTTTTTGACTAAAACTACCTGTAGCTCAAAATCTATCCATGGGACCGGTCGGCTAATGGTCTTGTTTTAATCGTTAGAGTCTTAGGGTCCTGCAAAAAATTATTTTACACCAGAAAATTGTGGAGAAGAAAAGTTATGGGGCCTGAAGTACCGTAGTAAGGTAAAGAAATAATTTTAAGGGCAACTTTCTATGGGGTTTAAAAAAAAACTAACAGGGTTGGAGTTCTTCTGATTTTTTTAAAACATCCTCAGTCCATGCCCTTTCTAACGATATGCTAAAAGTGTAATTATCACTTTTAGTTTTAAAGTTATTAATTAATTTCCGCAACTAGGGCACTTCAAGCAAAAATTTCAACTAATGAAAATTAAATGTGTTCGATCGTAAAAGGATGGCAAATGAAACAAAAAATTTGGTAATGACTAATGTCATTAAATTACAAATTTTAATTAATTACTAATTTTAATTAATTACAAATTTTGTTCAAATTGATGACCATTGACCTGTAAACATGCTCGGCACCTCTTCCTCATCTCCACGGTCACCGTTCTAAGCAGCAGTTCCTCGCGCATTGTATCGAATGCGGCGTGGATCCTGTTAATTAGAACCTCCCTTGTTGGTACTTCTTCTGCGTACACCAACTCTTTCGCCCTTCCCCAGACGTAGAAGTCGAGTGGGGTAAGGTCAGGCGACCTTGGGGGCCAGGGAATTGGCCCACCCCGACCAATCCAAGAATTAGGAAAGCAGTTGTCCAGAAGCTCCCTCACTGCTAGGCTCCAATGAGCAGGACAGCCGTCGTGCTGGAAGACTATGGGCCGATCTTCGTCAAACACTTCTTCCGCTAAATCAGGCAAATCGTTTTCGAGGAAATCTAAGTAGTTTTGCCCGTTTAGGTTGTCTGGCAAAAAGTGCGGCCCTATCAACCGATTACCGATGACGCCTGCCCATACGTTCACGGAGAACCTTCGTTGAAAACCTCTGTGCCTCTTGACTCTCGGGTTTTGATCTCTGGGTGCCCAGTGATGGAGATTGTGGTAATTTACAATTCCTTCCTTGCCAAACTTGGACTCGTCAGTCCAGAGAATACTCCGTAAAAAATTAATATCTTCCACGTCCGTATGGAGCAAGTGGCGGCAAAACTCCACCCTTCTTGCATAGTCGTTATCCTCTAAGCCTAAAACAATAAAAATATCAACGTTAGCGGTTTCCTTATGAATTAGTAGCTATGTAACATTGATTGCTATCTCTGTCTTTCCATTTCTCTCTCTCTCACACACATGCTCATGTTAATTTAAAAATTGCCTATGAAATTCACATGCTAGTTCATTACATAAGAGCTAAAAACAAAAACTTTATGTAAAAAATTACCTTGAACAGGGGTGTAGTGGAAAGGATGACGTCCATTTTCGCGAAGAACCGACCAGACTTTCCACACGCTTAAACCAAGCGTCCGGGCTACGGTTCTTACGCTTCTGGTCGGATCTTCCTCAAATTCAGCCAATATGCGTTCTTCCGCAGCCAAATTTGGTTGAAATCTGTTCACGGCTGGTTCCCGGAAATTTAAATTTCCGGTTTCTCGCAGACGCCGATAAGTTGAGCCAAACGTTTGGTGGTTAGGCACTCGCCGGTTAGGATACCGTTCTTGATAAATCCTCCGTGCCTCGCGCCCATTGCAATCAGCCATTCCATACACCACCAGCATGTCGGTGTACTCTTCACTGGTAAATCCAGCCATTTTGCCAACAACAAGGTAACAAATAACAAAACTTAACAAAAACGAAGTAATAACAAACTCAACAAAATTAACGAAAACAGTGGAGCGTCGTAACGGCAAGTACGTAAGTTAGCTAAGATGGGTAAATCTCGACTGACTAACAAAGACCCCAACGAGTTACCTGCCCGGCCCCGTCGACCCAAGAGCGAAAGAGACATGACATGACATGTTTTGTCTCTTACATGTTGCTCTCGTGTAAGAGTGAGACAACAAATTTGCCAACTGTAGGCCAAACTGGTTTAAATTCTGGAAATTACATTTGTCTTACAAATGTCGACTCGTGGTGGTAAAAGTGCCCTAGTTGCGGAAATTAATTAATAACTTTAAAACTAAAAGTGATAAATACACTTTTAGCATATCGTTAGAAAGGGCATGGACTGAGGATGTTTTAAAAAAATCAGAAGAACTCCAACCCTGTTAGTTTTTTTTAAACCCCATAGAAAGTTGCCCTTAAAATTATTTCTTTACCTTACTATGGTACTTCAGGCCCCATAACTTTTCTTCTCCACAATTTTCTGGTGTAAAATAATTTTTTGCAGGACCCTAAGACTCTAACGATTAAAACAAGACCATTAGCCGACCGGTCCCATGGATAGATTTTGAGCTACAGGTAGTTTTAGTCAAAAAATCACAAAAAAGTCAAATAAAAAATAAAAATAAATTAAAAAAAAACCTTGAGGCCAAGGTCAATATAATGGGCGGGGGTAGGTAGCAGACTATCCCTAGTTTCTACCCTAGGCGTATGTACAGCTCCCTTCCAAACACCCTGTATATCGGTATATATAGTAAAACTGAAGTATTTAGTTTTGTGCCGTAATAACATTCTACTTCACTTTTATTAAAATATGGTCAATGTTTGACCATATCGACATAAAGAAAGAAAGAAAAGCCGTACCTTCAGCTGTTCATATGTTTAAGTTACTTACATTGCGTTTTATTTTGAGAGAGTTAGGTGACCCTCATGTGTTCATTTATAGATAGGAAGATCTAGTATTGAGTGGTTGTTATAATTTTGAAGTGTAGGATGTGTTTTTAAGTATAACCCTATATGCTGCACATGGGGGTGACCATAAGCTCTAAGAGTAAGTAAAGTTATTAATACAGAATTGCAGCGAATAGGTAGTAGTATCCTACGAGTTTGGCAGCAGAAATAATAGGGTCAAATGCTTGTAACTTCCTAGAGAAAGAGGGGCTTTTCGTAGCGTGGTCGTTCTTTTCTTCAAAAAGGGTGACAAGACACTTTTGAAGAATTAAAGACCCATTTCGCTTCTTAGTCACGTTTGTAAGTTGTTTTCGAGAGACGTCACGAATGGTCTATCGCGAAGACTCGACGAGTTTCAGCCACCGGAGCAGGCCGGGTACCGAGGAGGATACAGCACCATAGACCACTTCCACACAGTGCGGCAAATTATACAAAAGGCCGAAGAGTATAATCGGCCCCTGTGCTTTGGTTTTGTGGACTATGAGAAGGCTTTTGACTCCATCGAAACCTGGTCTGTTTTGGAGTCCATGCAGCGATGCCAAGTTTACTGGCGATACATCCAAGTGCTGAGATGTCTTTATGAAAACGCAACAATGACCGTCCAAAGTCAGGACCGGCAAACTATGCATATCATAAAAAGCGTCGAGGGGTGAGACAAGGAAACGTAATTTCCCCGAAATTGTTTAGAAGCGCAGTGATGGATATGTTTAACGCTGGACTGGGAAGGACGTGGCATTAATATAAACGGCGAGTACATTTCACACTTGAGATTTGCGGATGACGTCGTCATAATGGCAATGTCGCTGCACGACTTGCAGCAGATGCTGGATGGCCTAGCTGATTCTTCTGCACGAATCGGTCTCTGGATAAACTTGGATAAAACCCAGGTTACGTTCAATTCACACGTCCCTCCGGTATCAATTGTGGTCAATGGCGGTGCTCTCAAAGTTGTTCGAGAATACGTTTACCTCTGGCAAACTCTGCAGTTTGGTAAGAACAACTTTGAGAAGGAAGCTAGCAGAAGAATACAACTGGGCTGGGCGGCGTTTGGAAAACTTCGTCGAATCTTCTCGTCGCATCCCACAAAGCCTGAAGAGTAAAGTCATCAACCAGTGCGTCCTACCTATTATGACCTACGGTGCCGAGATGTAGACACTCACAATACGGTTGGTTCATCAGTTCAAAGTGGTTCAGCGAGCTATGGAAAGGGCTATGCTCGGAGACTCTCTAAGTGTTCGAATCTGAAACGAGGTGATCCGGCGGAGACCCAAAGTTGTCACAGAATAAGTAAGCTGAAGAGGCAATGGGCCGGCCATATAAGTCGTAGAACCGATGACCGTTGGGGTAAACGTGTTCTTGAGTGGAGGCCGCGAACTGGTAAACGTAAGGTAGGACGCCCTCAGGCTAGGTGGAGCAACGACCTTCGCAGGGTGGCTGGTAGCAGCTGGATGGCAGTTGCCGAAAATCGAACCAAATGTCGTGCAATTGGAGAGGCCTATGTCCAGCAGTGGACTGCTATAGGCTGATGATGATGATGAACCACGGATTTGTGGGCGGAGTTAGTCCGGTCGTACCATATCCGAGGGTGTGTAGAGTGGTCCGCCGGATATTATTTTTATTAATTGATTCCGTCTCGGTCCGTCTGTGTTCACATCGGATATGGTCTGCTCCGTACCAAATCCGGACGTGTTTAGGGTTGTCGGGCAGTTGGGCCGTACCAACTACGACTAGACTTGTACTAAACTTCAATTCTCTAAATTCTCTTCCTGATGCAAGATACTGTAACGTGGCCATAAGTCGCTCTTCCGTAGAGACAGATTTTCTCATAGAAATATTTTTTTTTTGTGATTACAGGTTTAACTAAATTTAATATTTCTTCAAAGGTTTCGCGGTTCATTGGCAGATTTATTTTAAAATCATCTTCATCTAAAATTCTTATCAAGTTCATGTGACTAAATTGGTCGCGGTCTCTTAAATACAATTTCTGATTTTGCCGCTGTTTACGTGGTGGCTGTAAAGTTGCTGCTATTGTTCGCTACCACCATAGTTTTAGTATCTAACGACATGATGACAACGGTGTGCACTTGAAGGCGAACGTGAAGCAACTGCCGTCCGGTCGGTCCGCCGAACCAGGTTCGAGCGTGTGTAAGCGTGACGGATTTGTGGGCGAAGTTAGTCCGGCCGTACCAAATCCGTGCGTTAGCCCTATAAGCAGACACCACAGAGTATATTTTAATATACTGAGCAGACATTAAGGGTCGGTTTCTGGAGTAATGTCACATCTCAAATCTGCTGACAATTTGTCAATAATTAGCCAGCCCTCAGTTGTAAGAGGGTATCTCAACACTGCATCATCGAAAAATTAGGTAATCGCTTGTTACATTGAAGAATCGGCATCAATTTATTTCGGTTGGCTATCCTAGCTGGTATTCATTTAGTACTATAATGTAATCAGTAACTTTAAATTGTAATTTATCTTGAGCGGCTGGGTTGGTGTAGCCGCCAAGTTAAGAAAACCTCACCAAGGACGGTTTTTGGATGAGTAACCACGTTTTTTTTGGTTTAATTGTATTTGGATAGATGACCCAGCACAGGTTAAGTAACACTTACCAAGGTTAGTCTTTGGATGGCTAACCCCACCAGGATATGAAACACTTACCAAGGTCAGTCTTGGCATGAGTGTCCACCTTTTTTTTGGATCGCTTGTTTTTGGATGGGTAACCTTGGTAGATGTTGTTTAACCTAGCGGGGTGGCGGACCTATCCAAAAACTGACCTTGGTAAGTACTAAGTACAATGTACAGTCAACATTAATGCGCGTGAGGAAGGTTGGATTCCCAAATCGGTACTTAACAGTTTTTGTTTTTTTTTTTTATTTACACACAAAATAACTATTTCTGATAATGGGTCAAGTTTTTATAATGTAATTAATTTAAAAAGTTTGTAATATCATCCATTTTTTGTAATCTTGGTAATCAACTATAATTGATCTTATTATCATATTTTTTATAACTGAACCGATACCAAAGATTTCGCCAACCCCTAATATTTTTTTAACGTTCATATGCATTTAAAATCATAATATTAATTTTAATCTGCGAATAATCTACCAATTGCCAACAATTATAAATTAGGCTCGTTGACAAGAGATTAACATTGAAAAATGTTCTCAGTAATCCAAAACTGCTTTAACATGTGGTTAATTCAATGATATTCTAATAAACAGATATGTTATACACTCACAAAACAATTGAAAAAAGTGTTCCGCGCAGCAGCGGCAGTACACATACAAACTTTTCATTCATCTGACATTTCACTACATGTCAAAATGATGCAAAAGGGATGGCATATCAAAACCAACAAGAAAAAAAGAGACAGCTATTGTTTGTCACTTGCGCGTGAATGTAAACAAATGCATGTTGGCATCAAAGACTAATATTTTAACGAGACAGAAGGTACAAACCGCCTGTTTTCTATACAAACATTAGCATAACCTAATAAATAGTACTAAAGGTAGGTAGGTGAGAAATAAAACACGATATAAAAGGAAAAATATTTATCTTGTGTTAAAAACAATTATACACCTTCGAAAAAATTCAATTTGTTTCTTTTCTGTCTCTTAGAGAGTTTCTTTATTTCGAATTATATTTATGAGCGGAATGGACGCGAACTGTTGTGTATCTATTACGGTTTTAATTAAATGTATACGATGATTAAAAGCAGGTGACTGTTGTTTCGAATGTTCAAAAAGTGGTTCAAATATATTGGTATTTAAAAAAGTTTTCAAAATATTACATTTTAGTCTCTCAATTTCTTGATTATTAACAAACTAGGTACCGTTTTCATATAAATGAGATTTTATAACCATCTCTGATTTTAAGCACACTGTAAACAAGTTTTCTCATGCATAGCATAAACCTCCCATGTCCCTGATTGTGACTAATTTGTGGAACCACAATTTTTCATTAGAATATAAAGTATCAACACAGATTTCACACCTAATAACTTTTGTTAATTTTCGTGCAATCCAACCAGGAATGTAACCTATAATTTGTTTTACTGAGTCTGTACCTGACCTCATTAGTTGGAAACCTTAACGAAGAAAAAACAATAAATAGTTAGACTCGCTATTGGCGAACATTAAACAATATTAACGATTCTGACTTGAAATTATATATCGATAGCCTATAGAATATAAAAAATAAGTTATACAAGGCTAGAAAAAAGGAAAACAGAACTGTGGGGTAACTATGACTTTAATGCCTAAGATATTCGCATCTGTACTTTTAATCTATGTCCGGAGTGCACGCGTCCTTGTCGCCCTCACGGCAAAAAATGTATTTACCATCTCTTTCTTTTTTCTTACCGCCAAATTTCAGAATATTAGGAAATATATCATTAAATTAAGGTGTATCGCATACTTACACATGGTATGAGATCCCTTGTGTTTTATTAACTTTGGCATCATAATTAGTACACTTTCTAAAAACACACGACGGCATTTTTTAAATTTTGTTGTTGGTTCAACGAAGCCGCTTAGGACTCGTCGCCATGCGTGACATAGACTAAAGGCAGAAGTCACAATTATGACTTATTCGAGTCTTCACAATGCGTGCGCTTATAACATATCTGTTTACTAGAACATCATTGGGTTAATTCGAGACTTTTCTCAAATGTGACAAATTGTCAACCGCTTGTCACACTTGGTGTTGAGAAACTGAAAGTAGAAATCTCCGGCGATTACCTATTCGTCGATTATTTTAACAGCCCGATAATCGAGAGCAGGGCCTGGGCCTGCAGTCTCTACATAGTTAGCGATCGCTAACTCCTACCGATCGGTCGGTAAGTCCTAACGATCGGAAGATAACGATTTTTGGTAGTCTCGACTGTCAAAGCTATCGTTTGTCATCGCAAACTTAACGAATATTGTCGCTAAGTTAACGATTTATCGGTATGTTATCGACTTTCCTAGCGAGCATTTTTGACAGCCCGCTAAGTTTTCGTTACGATCGTTATCATTGGTTTTAGAGGTTACAAAAACAATAAATATATAATAACTAGAGTAATTTGGCTGTATAGTATTTAGAGTAGGCTTTGGTCGTGCTCGAACACAGACTCGATATGATAATGCGGCGGAAAAATGCACGAAACCGGCGTGAAGGTGAAAATCCTTTGGACTTGAAGATGGCCAATTTCTCTATCTTTACCGAAATAAACAAGGACATGTTTCATGAGCTCGTTGGTGAACTTCGCCCATCTATTCAAAGACGAGGGCCTTACTGACTTTCTGTGGAGTCTCAAGTGAGTGTCTTTGTGTTGGGTAGCTACCGTGCCAATAATATTTCTATTTATTTTTCCTAATATCCAAGATGTACTTATAATTTTCTTCTTAATAGTCAAGTGGGTGCTACCAACTACCGATTGGCATGCAGTGGTGCTGCAGCATAAGCCAAAAGTCAGTAAGCCGAGTAATACATACTGTAACTTTGGCTATCAATGAAAACCTTTTAAGAAGATATGTCAAATTTCCCATGACCCAAGAAGAACAGTGTGCAGTTAAAGAGAAGTTTAGAAATGCTCCACAGCCATTCCCTGATGTGATTGGAGCCATAGAATGAACACATGTAAATATTTTGTCAATGGGGACCACCGTACATGGCTGCTTGGTAACTAATAATAAATGTTCATTATAATCTGTCTGGAACAGGTCGCCCATTAGACTGCTGAAAGTACATTCTATGTTTAATCTTTTAGGTGATGATGGATATCCTCTGGAACCATGGTTGATGACTCCTTTAAAAAATCAATGCCTAGGGACACCGAAGTATCAATACACAAATGTTCATTGTTCAGCCAGGAACGTTGTTGAAAGATGCTTTGGTGTGCTGAAGTCTGTTTTTCGGTGTCTTTCCCACCAATGCATGAAAACACATATATAAAATATAAATTACATGAACCAGAGGCCACCAAGTTACAGGTACCTAATCAAATGATTTATTTTAAGGTATTTTTATTATATTATATTTGCAGTAGATATAATTTTCCCCAGATCTTTATACCTATTTCATTGGCATCTCCATTTATTTGACCCAAAGATGATACACAATGGCATAAAGCATCAAGTCCGACTTATGTAACACCATTGTATGAATAATCCTAAAATCTTGTTTTTGTTATACAGGACTTGTATCGTGCACTGGTCTAGCTGTTGCAGAGCGCATAAGAAGACTCATTAATACTAGTTTTACATAATTTTATTTTATTGACCCTGTGTGATTTAAATAAAAAACATATTATATCATTTATTATTTTTATTTGTAAAAGCATCAGCTATTTTATTTGCAGTCTACGCAAATAGCACCCATGCCTTGGCTTGTACCTTGGATACCTCAGCCTGCATCTTGGCAGCGTCTGCTTGCACTTGAGTTGCAGCTGCCAGCAACTGTAAAAAAAGTTATATTTACTAAAAATGCCTCTTAATGCTCTAGCGTGCTAGTGATTCTAATAATAAAAAAGGAAATGGCATAGCGTCCGGGCAGTCAGTGTCAAATGTGTAATCTACACTAATTAAGGATGTTATTGCGTCTCACCGCCTCAGTCAAAAGAGCAGTGAAGCTGCCTAGGTTGCCATTTTGAATGATTTCTTTTTATATTTTTTCACCTTTATGCAGGCGTGGCTTTTTAAGTATCTCCAAACCTGTAATTAGGATACCTAATGTATTCCACTAAATATAAACAAAACTGACGAGGCTTGTACTTACATTTCAAAACCAACTTGAGATTTGACATCATGCACTGATCGGGCAACTTGATGGATCCGTTTGGGAGTTTGTTAGCTCCTCGGCAACCTTCTTCCAGCCTGTTTCAAAATTTGTCCGTTTGTAGATATGGTTGGGCTTCTAAAGTCACCAAAAGCTCATCAATCTGCACCGAAGTACGCCTAAAACATTTAAGATATTCATTGAGTAAACACAAACTACTTCGGACATACGCAAAGTATTCAATTTAGTATCAATAATAGTAATCGAAAATTGATGAAGGTTGTAATTACCTGATACTCACGCTGCTGGCACTCGGGCTAGGGCATGCGCCTGTGTCACTGTTTTCCACCATAGAAATACGGTTCTTTTCCAGTTCTTTCAATTCCAATTCTATCTTATTGTCGCATCTTGTTTACAAACAAACTTGACATTGACAGTTTGTTTCCCATGTTCAATGTCTGTGTTGCAAGGAAGCGAACTATTTTCTTCTTTGTTAAGCGTATTCTTAAAAACAGTATAAGCTACTTACACGTTTCAATGCAAATAAGTGTTAACATGGTAAGGTTTACCTATCTTCTGTACAATTTTCAAAGAATAATAGTTATTTGATCATATCTTGTCCAACAATTTTCCCTATAATACAAGGATTTTTTCAACTGCCATAATTTTACAATAAAATCACCGCACTATGAATAAGAACTTCGTTAGCGTACCGACATCGCTAAGTCAAGATTGTGACCGATTTTGCTCGCTATCTCGGCTGTCGAGACTTGCATTTATCGATAGCGTCGTTACGGCAAGCGAATTTTTTCGTTAATATTTAACGATCGTTACTTTGCGACGGTGTCGCTATCTAAGTCGAGACTGCAGGCCCTGGGAAACGGGTGTAAGGTGCTGTTAACGTTGAGGCTTGAGGCAACTGCACTGGGTTGCTCTTTGACAGTGAGGTGAACATCTACTCATGTGAATTAGGAATAAGCTGTTGAGTTTACAAATAAATAAACACCGAGAGTATATTACCTTTATCTGACTATTGAATAATCAGCTCTAAAACGGTAATCAAATCAACTAACTGGACTAGAGTCAAGAGCAAACCCATAATAAATAAAAATAAAAAAATCTAAGTAAGCAATTGCTTGGAATTCCACCGGTTTAACTCCTTGAGTGGCTGAAACGTGGTTCAACGCGAGACACAATGGCCTTTTAATTATTTCGGTAATTACGGCATTGAACCGGTTAAAGGGTTTATTCACAAAACTAGCGGTGCCCGCGGCTAACTGCCTATCCTAGGTACTCTAATTAGCTACCTGCCTGTACCTACCTACCTTACTTACCTTTCTACCTACCCCGACTTCGAAAAAGAAAGTTATTTTTTACTACAAAGTAAAAACTACCGACTTCCAAATAAAAACACTAAAAAGTGAAAAATAACTTTTTTTTGGAAATCGGTGTCCATACTGAAAAAAATTGGTAGGTACCTACCAAAGACCTCACCGACACCGATTTCCAGAATTTTTCAAAGAAATTTCCAGTTATTTTTCACTTTGTTTTGAAAAAAGTTTTTTTTATTTTTCACTTATTAGTACCTAATAGGCAAGTTCTTTAGTAACCTACCAAACCTACCTATAATGCCAGAATATAATACCCGTAATATCATGAAACTTGACCATAACCGGTGAAATGAGGGTGTACCAAGGTGAACTGTACACATCTGCGTACCCCATTAAACCGTACTGGCGTTATGTTATGTTATGAACAATAAACAGACATGAGATGGCAGCAATCCCGAGAGATTTGCCGTCATTTATTGAAGAGTTCTATTGTATATCTCAGGAGTTCTACATCAGATCTTCACCAAATTATAATGGGACCAATTTGGGAACATAATCTTACAAACAAAAAATAGTAGTTTATGCAATGGTCATATAATGGGGGTTATTAAAACACGAGCGTGGGTTTATCAAATGAGGCGAAGCCGAATTTGATAATAATAACACGCGAGTGTTTCAATACCCAATTATATGCCGTTGCATACACTATTTTATCTTCACTCATACATTTGGAATAAAACAAAAAGTGGAAACGGAAAACATATGTGATATGGCGGGCAATTCAAATTCTCATCAGCGCGCGCTTCTATAGACATGACACTACTTTTCGACAGTAAATCAAGGAGCCCATAAGCGCCAATAAATTAAAAAGTAAAAGTGTGCTATAAAAATTAAAAAGTTATTTTATGATGCAGTTGTTTGAAAATCGAAGGAAAATGCTGCACTGTAATGGTTGTTTTTTTAATTTTACCTATCCACGGATGTAAAGTACGTGTTTATAGAATATTTTTTGAATTCATAATTGGAACATTACTTACTTTGTGAGTGTAGATAAAATAATTTTCAAAATCGGTCTACAATTGACGGAGATATCGGTGAATATAAATTCATTCAACAGGTACTTATGTCATGTACGCGAGCATTTAATGACAATAACCATCGTGTAGCGTTTCATTACGTGTCATGTTTGGAGCCTTGCTGTAATATTTTACTTCTTGAATACTGTAAATTCATCTAACTTTTACAGAGTGAACCGATTGCGATGAAACTAAAACTAAGTAAGTAATATTTCAAGTAACGTACAATTTTTGTGTTTAAAAGTTATACACATTGGTTTCGTACATTTTACGTGATGCGTGCACAATTAAACAGGCAAACAAACAAAAATTCCAGAAATGCTGGTTATGGGTTCTGTTGGTCCTCCTTTAACACTGGCTATTTTTTTTGGAAATATTTGCGATGTAATAAAAACGAGTTTCCTACAGATTTATTAAATGTATTGATGTGGTGCGGATGCTCCAGGTCCTAGGACAATCTACTTCGCGACCTTAAATTTTTAACCCGACTACCGAAGGAGGGTAATGTGTTTATCAGTCAATGTATATATGTATGTATGTTTGTTCCTATGTGGCGTTCTAGAGACCTAACGTGTTAGCCGATTTTGATGATTCTTATGTCAATCGATTCGTCTTAACCCTGCGAGTATCACTGGCTACATTCAAATTGAAAAATGGCGAATTTTGGGCGCCATATTGTCGGGGCTAAAATTTTTTTCGCTTTCAAACTCATCATATGGGGTATCAAAATAAAGGGTTTTAAAAGGTGATTACAAAAATATATATAACACTTATATGTTTAAATGTATCTTTTTCTAAAAAAAATAATATAAAGTTGTAAATAAAAAAAATATTCAAAAATTACAAAAAATCCGACTGCTTAAAAAGCGAACTAAAAAGACGTAAACAAGAAGAAAATCATGCTGTGCAGCCGGAGGATACATCTGGTTTTGATCAGCCAGCTCGCGCATATGTATCCTCCGACTGCACAGCATGATTTTCTTTTTGTTTAAGTCTTTTTAGTTCGCTTTTTAAGCAGTCGGGTTTCTTGTTATTTTTAAATATATATATATACATACTTGGCCTATATATTATTAAGTTAGCAGTAAAAGTTATAGAAAAAAAATTATTTACATAAGTCGAAGGTGAATTTTAATTCCGGACGAACTTTTTTCCTCCGGACAGCGAAAATCGAGTGTCTCAGAATTCATCCAGGGCGCAAGGGGGCTTAGATTTCAGAGCTCATAATTCTTGTTAGGGTTCCGTACCCAAAGGGTAAAACGAGACCCTATTACTAAGACTGCACTGTCCGTCTGTCTGTCTGTCACCAGGCTGTACCATGAACCGTGATAGCTGGACAGTTGAAATTTTCACAAATGTTGTATTTCTGTTGCCGTTAGAAAAACAAATACTAAAAAGAGAATAAAACGAATAAGTAAATGGTAATAAAATAATAATTATAAAGGCGCCCATACAATTCTTTTGCAGTTTATTTGCGATAATGATACAGAACCCTTCGTGCGCGAGTCCGACTCGCACTTGGCCGGTTTATTTTAATTATTGAAGATGTACTTGTCTGTCATTGGCGTTGAAATTGAAACAGCGTGTTGTTTTTGTTCTGTAGACGTGTGCATCTGCTGCGACACGTCAATACACATAATAGTAATTTTTGGCGCCATGAGCCACACAATGTAGAAAAACATTTGCCTGGCGTGTCGTGTCGTGCCCCCACCACAATTGTGGCGCATTCGGTCACGGACTGTCCGCGCCACGCTGCGCCAAAACACTCAAATGTGCCTCTAACCATACCAAATGTATGAAACCGATAGGCTTCCGGCGCAACACGCCACGCAAGTGTGTTTCCGCCATTATTTTGAAATGTTCACCAGGTTATTCACCTTACGAAAGCCATATTCAAAAATGGTACTAATTTATTTTGAAAGCATAATCAAAAATTAATTCATAATACTTGATAGAGACAGTTTAAAATGGATGCTGTGTTCCAATTATGTCATATTAAAGTGGTCAATGATTTTTCTTTGTATTGAATGCAGATTTCTGTGTACAAACAGAGACTTCAGCTTGATGGTATGAGAGATCAGCAAAACTGTCTTCTTGCTGAGGCATTAGTTTTTTCTTTGCAAAATTTAGCTCCCTGTGATTATGCTTCATTACCAATGGTCTTGGTAAAGTTGTTGTGATTTTCTTGACCCAATGACTCTGTGGCAACTTTTGTTCATCTGGCACATCAATCTGTTAATAGAAAGAATTCATTTACTAAAGTTTGTAATTACATTGACAGTTTTATTTCGAATGTAGATAAGTCTCATATTTTTGTTTGATGGTTCTGTTTAAAAATATAAAATTCATTATTAGCAATCAAGATATTCTGAAAAAGACGAGATTCGTCAGTGTAGCCCACATTGGAGATGTCCGCATTTTAAACAGATGTTGGTTTTTATTCCAAAAAAAAAGACATAAATCTAAATAGATAACGCAAGTCCCTCCATCTGTATGAAAACCAAGCGTGCAAATTTTTCACAAACAATTTAAAAACAAATTTACTTACCAATGAAAGAAAACATTTCCAATGCCTTGGTCAACTTATTCTATACATTCTTTACAGCTCAATATGGCATAAAAAGGCATTTTTCTAGTTTTCTGATGATTTCAGGTATATTTGCTGGTGCAAGTGATTTCATAATGCTAAATGAAAAGCTCAGATTACGATCATTTGTCGTAACTTTAGACCGTTTTTTGACACGCGAAGTACATACAATCGCGTCATCTAGTTAGATTTATGTCTGTGACCAGCACCATATTATATAAGTGTAAAAGTGACAAAAAATGGAACTTGGGCACACAGATTTTGTGAGACTGAATTTAACACATGAAACAGGCCATCACTGCTGACAAACCTCAAAAAAAACTTGTCAGTGGGGACATTATGACTTACCAACGCTATAGTAAACTAGAAGAAGAAATACAAGCAAGTTTTGATGATTTACACTTGCTGAAATTAACTAAGATATAGCTGATCAGGTAGCACATTGGTGCGAGATCATTCGGTTCCCTTCATGGTTGAGCTGAGTGGTGTGAATCCATGCGTCATGTTCGTGAACGAGAGCTATCAGTTGGGAAGGGTCATAACATGGTGACCTCGGCCTGTTTTTAATTAATTATTGTATTTTGAGGTTGTTTATTCTACTCTAAGACACTTTGACGTGCACGTCTTTTTACATTGTTCTCACATTTATGCGTAATTTTCCAACAAGAATGATGTAACCAAATATTTGTAATTGAAACTTATTGATGGAAAAGACTGTCTGTGGAGTTTCTTGCACATTCTTCTACATAGAGACCTATTGACTCTTGGAATGTGCAATTAGACGCATCTTTTTTTTTTTGTTGGCAATTCAAAAGTACCTATAAGGTTTATTTGAAATAAACTATTTGTTTTTATTTCAGACAGAGAAAAAAATACATCTAGACAAAATGAGACCTCTTTGTTTTTGAAGTTATTTAAAAATGTGTGCAACTAGTAGAATGACCTATTATAAGATTAAGGCTACATACAGAGAATCTTGAATAAAATCATGAATGTGTTAACTTACCACTCTAGTCTTCTTAGCACTCTTGTATGCAACTGAAGGCAAGTTGACATTTTCTTTATTATGAGGCTTAGTTGGTGGGACACTCTTAACAAATTTTGGAATAGATGATGATGTCCCAGGTAAAGGTTTTTTAGGATGGACATCTTTTAATAAAGGTGCTATCGGACAGTTCTTTATGTATGTAGCCACTGGGCTACTAATGTGCTGATAAGCATTTGATCGACTTGGAGTCTTCTTCAAAGAAGTTGCAGATGGTTTCTTCATTGATGAAGGCTGAGCTGGTGTCTTAAAAAGAGGTTTAAGTTTTATATCCCTTGGTGTTGTATGACTAGGATATTTAGGAAGTTGATGAGTAACTTTAACAGGAGTGTTCTGTGGAGGCTCTGGGGAATTGTAAGCTTCATATTCTTTTTCTTCTCTGTCACCTATCTCTGATTTCTGTGGTGACAATTCTTTTAATTCAGTTTTCAGTCTGAAGTCATCAACTTTCTCATTTTTAGTACTGCTTGGTGGATTATTTAAAATATATTCAATGACTTCTAATGTATTGTTTAGTTCAGTCTTCTCATTATTCTTAGGTGAAACACATAGTTTTGCCACCATATTTTCCATTTTAATAAAACTGTCATCAGCAGCTTTCAAATCCCACCCAGAGCTATTGATTTCAGATACATCCATGTTAGAATTTTCAGTTTTGAGTATTAAGTTAGGTTCTGAGTGTGCTTGTAAGATATTGAAACTTTCATTGTGATCTCCAGAATTCATGGGGCTGTTATGTGCACTTCCAGTATGTATTCTAAAAATAAAATCAAAAATATCATAAATTTAATTTTTCTGAGTCTAAAGAGCCAGTAGTATGTAAATAATTACTAAGTTATATAATATTAGCAATTTGATGGACACTGAGTAGGTACTTAGCACTTTGGTGGACACTGAGTACTTAACACTTACACTTTACGCCCTAAAATTGGCTTTCCGATGTGCAAGGCTCGAAACGGTGCTGTTTTTGTATGAGATTTACTACTGCGCAGCCTTTGTAGCCAACTTCAGGGTGGCCAAGAAGTTTGGCGAAAAGTGTACCAAAATACTATGCAAAACCTTCACACTATCCGAATTATCTGATACACTGCAATACCGGGCTGTCCACCAACCGAAGCATGTAAAAAGGGGCTTAAAGAAGGATAACAAACCAAAAATTTTATCTTTGTGTAGTCTAAACAAAATAATAATAAAAGAGTGGTTTGTTTTTATGATGTCCAGAGAAATACAGACTAAATCACAAAAACTGATAGTAAGCTACCCCATTACCGAGACTTATGAATTTATGATATTAATGGTTTAAGGTACAGAACTTCACGTCCACGCCGATGAACTTATGTGCAGAAGCTCGTATAAAATCGGTAACTAGTTTTGCCCTCATCGATTAGCCTGGAGCCAGCAAGAATATAAATTATTGATTAATTATATAAAACGATCTTACGTTTGCTGCTGTTTATCCCATAGTATATGTTTTTTCAATTCTTTCAGAGTCAGTTTCCCGAAGTAAACTTCATCATCACTCAATTCGTTCGCATTGTACAAAGACATACTAGCAGTAATTATGCGTTTTCTTATATAATAAACAATAATGAATGTAATAATGGCAGTAAAAATCAAATAATATTTTACACATTGACATTGAAAATAACACATAACGAACTTCCTTCTTTCAAAATTGCCATCTGACCACAGACAGACCACAGATTAAACAGTACACTTCAGTACAGTACCATTGGTGCCAGATTTGATGAGCCCCAAGTCGCCCAAAAGATCGACCCAAGAAGCCTTAAATACCTTACTCTTTTAAAAATAATAAGTAGTGTATATTTAATATATACTTAAGTACATAAATTAATAAATGTATTAATAATGTGAGGACGATGCACCCGGAATAGCACTATAGGAATAGCACTTTAAACCTATACTACGTATAGGTATAAAGTATGAAAAGCATTAACAGGTAAATTCATTAATTTGATAAAAAGGTAAATGGCTCCCACGTACTTACAAATATTGTAAACATAGGTAAAATACTTAATTCAACAACAACGGAACAGTGTGTGAGTCAATTTCTTAAATGAAAAAAGAAAAATAAATGATAATAAAGAAATACAGTAAATATGAATAGTTATATTTAATAAAAAAATTGATTTAGTCCACACTAAATATTGCCATATGGAGCAGGACCAGCATGTTTCCAAGCATCTTGAATATAATCATTTAATTTGCTTGTTTAAAGAGTGTGCTTTTAACTAAGCTTTTGGAGTTGATTTCCTTTGATCTTTGACCATCTTCAATAAAAGAAGAATTCGATTTTATTTTTATTTATATTGTAACTTTCTCAATTGTGATTATGCATCAAAAGTTTCAGAGAAATAAGTAAAATTAATTATTTTTATCTTATAAAAAAGTAGTAGTTTGTAATCCTTGTAATTAAGTTTAGTTCAGTTTAGTTACAGCTCGATTAAAAAAAAATCTGGCAACACTGCACAGTACCACATGTCTCATTCTGAGTCTGACATATTGTGCGCATGGACTAACTCCACCTCCACATAAATAAAATCCTTACCTACTTTCCTCATTCAAAACCAATTCCGCTTAAAAAATTGGTTTCTAATGATGCTGATTAGCTGTTATTTTTCATAGAAATTTTAATGCTATTTGTACGCTTCACGGCAAAACACAGAGAATCTACGTGATATTATGTGAAGACATAGGACCTCTATGCCTATAATGAACTCTATAGTCCTGCGGGTTACCTAGCTACGGTTGTGGTTGATTAGATGAAGGCTGTCAATGTATAGAAAAAAAATATCCTTCCTTATAATTTTAATAAAATATATTTACTTTGTTCTCGTCTGTTTGCGTAATATCTACGACAAATAACACGGCAAAGTTTTCCTGAAGAAAACTTCACATGGTAGCAGAGCGAAAAATGTAAGTTTTTATATTCGCAAACAAAAATTCAAATTACGAAAATGTCAAGCATAAAAATTCAAGCCTTGGGAAAAGATAATTACGACACATGGTGCATACACGCCAAAAAATAAACTGCTAGTAAAAAATAAACTGTGGAAACATGTGACCAATTACCCCAAGGAAAATGCATCACAAGACGAGGTCGACGAAGATGAGCTGGCCAAATCAGAACTGATGCTGCTCATCGCACCTTCAGAGTTAAAACAAGTAAAAAAATGTAAATATGCCAGAGACGTATGGATTACGCTGGAAGCAACTTATGCTAGTAAGGGTCCTGCCAGAAAGGCTACCCTACTAAAGCAGTTGATCTTAGCCAAACTTGAGGAAGGCGAAGATATCCGTGCACACTTAATGAAATTCATGGATACCGTTGATAAACTAAAAGACATGGATATTGACATTAACAATGATTTGCTGTCAATAATGATGCTCTACAGCCTTTCGAAAGAATTTGATACCTTCAGAACTGCAATTGAGTCTCAAGACTCCCTACCAGATCCTGAAAAGCTAAAGATTAAAATAATTGAAGAGAGTGATGCCCGTCGTCGTGATTTACAAACTACCAGCGCGACACACAATAATGAAGATTGTTTTTACACTTTCTGCAAGATTTGCAAGAAGAAAGGCCACGATACCTCAAAATGCTGGTCAAAGAACAAAAATACTGGTAAGAAAGCAAAAAAACCTAAAAGCAACTTTAGCAAAATTGACAAAAATGATACAAACCTCTTCAGTTGTAATTTAGCAAATAAAAATTATGAAAAAAGCTGGATACTGGACAGTGGATGTACGTCTCACATGACGTATTCGGACAAGCCCTTCACCGAGATAAAACAAATTTCGAAAACACTCAAACTTGCGTCGAAGGACAAAACTGCTGAAATAAAAGGCACTGGCCCTGCTGAAATAGAAATTAAGGAAGGAAAATTCGGCATAACAAATGCACTGTATGTACCAAGCCTGTGTGCTAATCTTCTCTCAGTTGGAAAGATGACTGACCAAGGACTCACTATCCTATTCAATAAAAAGAAAGCAATAATTAAAGATCACAAGCGAGGTATACAAATGGAAGCAATAAGAAAAGATGATGGTCTGTACTATTTAGAAACCACAAATAATGATGTTAACAGAAACAAAGCCAATGCTGCAAAATGCAGTGATAATGATCGTACAAACTCTGAGTCGGATGATATTAAACAATGGCACTGTAAATTGGGACATATGAACGAAAGGGACTTGAAGCTCGCACTTAAGAACGAAAGCCTGATTGGACTAAACTTTAACAAGAATAGTTCTTTAGGAGAATGTGAAATATGCATACAAGGCAAACTAAGCAGAGTACCAAGTAAACCCAGCGACAAGAATAATTCACGTACGGCTCAACGGTTAGAGATCGTACACAGTGATGTCTGTGGTCCATTCAAACAACCCACACTTCATGGGAATAGATACATTGTCAGTTTCATCGACGACTACAGTAGATATTGTCGAGTATATTTCATTAAAAATAAAAATGAAGTATTACAAAAATTCATGGACTACAAAGCAGAAGTGGAGAACTTCACAGGAAACAAAATTAAATGCTTACAAAGCGACAACGGTACTGAATACCGAAATTTGAAGTTCGACTCATTTTTAAAACTAAATGGCATTACAAGAAGGTTAACAGCTCCGTACACGCCCCATCAAAATGGAATTGCCGAAAGAAAAAATAGAACCATTATGGAAAAAGCAAGATGCATGATTTTGGAATCAAACGCACCTTTGTATTTATGGGCAGAAGCGGTTTACACTGCAAACTATCTGTCAAATCGAAGTATTAATCACAGCATCGACTGTCAAACTCCATTTGAAAGATGGGTAGGAAGAAAGCCCAGTGTAAATCACCTTTATGTATTTGGCGCCAAGACATTCTTCCTAAAGAAAGCTAAACGTGAACACAAATTGTCTTCTAAAGCAATACCCGGAATGTTTGTCGGTTACTCAGAAGTTTCAAAAGCCTTCAGAATATACGAACCATCGAAGAAACAAATAATCATTTCCAAGGATGTTCGTATTTTAAATAAAATGTTCTACGAAGTTAGAGAAAATGGCACCTCTGTTCCGTTCCAAGAGTTGAATAATCACAAACAAACAAGTGATAAAGAAACTGGAGATGAAGAATTGGAAATGTATTTTGAAGGTATCAGAAAGAAAAATGTCAGTAGACCACCAGCCGGTACAACCGTACGAAACGTAACGGAAAATAGCAACGAAGAATTTTATGATACCTTCGAAATTGATGAAAACAGAGGAATTAACGAAACTAATGAACTAAATGATAATGGAGCTAATGAGCTAATTCAAAACAATGACACAGAAGTTGATGCTCCGGTCCATGTACCAGAAGAACGAAGGACATATAATCTTCGTGATAGATCCCGAATAGGTACACCAAAAGTATTTGAAGATTTTGTAATGGCCGCCATGGACATGGAAAATGAAGTAGAACCTCAAACATTTAAAGATGCTATGAATAGCAAAGATAAATCCAAATGGTTAGATGCCATGCACAACGAAATGACATCTTTGATAGAAATGAAGACCTGGGAAATGGTTGACCCGCCCAAAAATCGTAAACCATTGCCATGCAAATGGGTCTATAAAATTAAGAAAAATCCAGATGGTACAATTGAACGTTATAAGGCTAGACTGGTAGTAAAAGGCTTTTCACAAAAACCAGGCGTTGACTATTTGAAGACATTCAGTCCAGTAGCACGTCTCAGTACTATAAGAGCTGTTCTAGGAATAGCTGCTGAAGAAAACCTGGTACTTACACAATTCGACGTATCAACTGCGTTCCTAAATGGTGCTGTAAAAGAAGAAATATTTATGAAGCAACCAGAAGGATTTAATGATGGCACCAAGAAAGTGTACAAACTTAAACGAAGCCTTTACGGTCTCAAGCAAGCCCCTTTATGCTGGAACACTTGCATATCAGAGTATCTCATCAACTCAGGATTCAAGCAAAGCACAAAAGATCCTTGTCTATACCTGCGTGAGCAAGTGATAATTGCGCTATATGTTGATGATGGTTTAGTGGCTTCAACCAATGAAAATTCCGGAAGAAAATTCATTGAAGAGTTGAAAAATAAATTTAAAATAACCACAAAACCAGCTTCATATTTTCTTGGACTTGAGATCAACAAAACAAAAGACGGCAGTATCACATTAAGCCAAAAGTCTTACACTAAGAAAGTACTCGCAAAATTTGGAATGGCTGACTGCAAAGCAGCTCCAACGCCAGCAGTAAAAGTCAGCAACGACGAAAATGAAGATGACGCAAATCCGAATTTTCCATATCGTCAAGCTGTGGGAGCTTTAGCATACCTAATGGTCGCTACAAGGCCAGATATAAGTTATGCTGTGAGCGTTGTCTCGAGGAATCTAGAGACTCCATCTAAGCAAGATGTCATGAAAGTCAAGCGAATTTTTAGATACCTCAAAGGTACTACAGACAAAAGACTCGTCTTCGCAAAAAGCCGAGACAAGAAGCTGATATGCTTTAGTGACGCTGATTTCGGAGGCGACGCAACGACAGGCCATTGAACTTCAGGGATGGTTTTCCTATTCTCCGGCCCGATAATGTGGAAGAGCCAAAAACAGCCAACAATAGCGATCTCTTCAACAGAGGCAGAACTCATAGCCCTGACAGAAACAGCCAGAGAAGCTTTGTGGCTAAAAGAGCTCCTAGGAGAATTAACGGACTTAACAGAGTTGAATGAAAAACCAACGATTTATGTTGTTAACGAGTCGACTATTAAATTGTCCGAGAACCCTCCTTACCAGTTCCATAGGAGAACTAAACACATAAAGCTAAAGCATTTCTTCATCAGAGAATGCATACAGAATGGGGACTTCACTGTGAAACAAGTTTCAACAGAACTTCAGTTAGCAGATATGTTCACCAAACCGTTGTTCGGACCCAGACTAATCGAGTTGAGCTCTAGAATTGGACTGAAAGATTTGTCCAAATTCTAAAAAGTATCGTGGATGTGAAGACATAGGACCTCTATGCCTATAATGAACTCTATAGTCCTGCGGGTTACCTAGCTACGGTTGTGGTTGATTAGATGAAGGCTGTCAATGTATAGAAAAAAAATATCCTTCCTTATAATTTTAATAAAATATATTTAATTTGTTCTCGTCTGTTTGCGTTATATCTACGACAAATAACACGGCAAAGTTTTCCTGAAGAAAACTTCACATATTACTCTCGTGATACAACTCACTCACCATGTACTACATGTTTACAAATAAAGATTCTGATTCTATATAATTTTATACTTTCGATGTTAGCTGAACTTTAATGCCATCTTTTGTTAATATCGCCGTATCACGAACAAGTGATTTTGATAGAGCTACAGCTATTGCCCGCTAGATGGCATGACTGTGACTAATTTAGACTATTCTAGAACAAAGTTACAATTTATTTTACGTTTAGCCGTGGCGCTAGTAGTTTCCGGTTTATTTCATAATTTCTTTACTGCCTACTAGCAAGCTCCGACTACAGATTGGTCATTGGTCTGTCACTGTCACCCAAGTAGTGAGTGTGTGCGAGTTAATTTGACGCAAAGCAAGATTACTATCAATTCTAAGTTGGAAGTATTTTTATATTGTGCTCGTGCTCTGCCAGAGAGAGAGTGAAAAATAGTCCCTAACCTAAGTAAGATTTGTAAAACGGTAACAAGAATAAAATGAGTGATTGAACGTAAAACCTGTAATTACCCGTAAGTAAATACATTTTGTATAATATCAATAAATCGATAACACTAAAAATATAATTTTACTATTCTGTATTATAATAATACCTACATTATGTGCAATCAACATATTATCTATTCTAGTGATAGAAAAAGACGTTTACTGAAATAAGCGCCATCTGTTATAAAATCAAGTTAATCGTTACCGGAAAAGAGATGGCGTTGTTTGCAAGCAGTGATAATGAGTATCTATCAAAGTAATAATGATATTTCTTCACCTCGTGACTCCGAATCCTACCTCTACATTGATGTCATAGATCGGGCTTGCAACCAGGGATTATCCGTGGGTAAAAAAAAATAAAACAAATACCTATATGTCCAATTGTGCATACAGGGATAATCATCGGTACCTTATTTCATTTAAAGCATCTAACAGGGTAACAAGGCCAGTGCCAGTTAAATTCAGCCATTTGTACGTCTTTCAAAACAAACGCCAAAAGCGTTAAAAAAAAGTTGATTTTTAGATCGTTTTTTTTTGTGTAAATTTTTTCTATTACCATAACGTCACAATCACAAATTTGGGTCAGTGGATAGGTACGAAACGGGGCACTAAGAAAGAGACTTAAAAAAGTTTCACCATGTCCATCGCCTAATCCCGGGACCCGGTGAGATGAGGGAAGTATTAGGGTGGAGGAACACCATGGGAAATATCAAGGGCATTGTCCTTGACCTCATGGTCATTGACCTTGAGGTCAAGGACAAATTATCGAAATTCAATTCAAGGACACGACTTTGCCATCAAAATCAAGTGATCCAGCCAGTGGAGGTCATGATACCTTGGAGGTCAAGGTCGAGTGACCTTGGAGGTCATGGTCAAGTGAGCTTGGGAGTTTCTTTGGCAATCCAGTGCCCTAACACTAATAACCCCTTGACTTCGAGTGCAAAAACAGTTTCGTCGACTTTTCTTAATTTGCTTATATCTCGAGAACGGGGTAGTCTATCGCAAAAATAATGAAAAATTTGTCCCTCTTTATAAAACCTGCCGCGTAATTCTTAACATGTAGGTATTGTTTCACTTTAAAGTTGCTTCTACTCGTTTCACTTTAAAATTGCATCTTCTCAGGCGTTGCAGGAAGTGCAACCCCATCGCCCTTACCAGCGGGCGGGGGTTGCTCTCCCATCGCGCCTCCGGTTTTAATATACACTCTAGGGATAGCAGCCAAAAGACTACGAGAAGACAGGGTGCCCCGATTCGGTTTTGGAACAGATTTTACCAATTTTTCGGGATAATTTCACGTATATGTCACATTCTGGAGAATGATTTGGTATACAACAAATCCTCGAAATGTAATCGATAGAAAACCGACAGGCTGGCAACTCGGCGCCGGTGTTCAAGGCAAATATTTTATTGCCGATAAGTTTCTTGGCCTTTTTTTCGATCGACTCTAGTGCATCCAGCAGGTACCTGGCAGATCCGTCCAGAGATGAGAGCAGTACTACGTGCATGACCGAACTTGCGCTTGATACAAGTTGAGCAACGGGTTGGGCTTGACTCCTTTGCAAGGATCCCAACTTTTTGGCAGCCAGTCGAGCTTTTGCCTCATTCAATGGACCAAAATTGAGAAACGATGTCAACGTAAGGCCAAGAAACTCAAGATGGTCCGTTATCGGCACGGTCACACCACGGTTAGAAGGAGCCGGGTGAAATTGACTCCTTTTAGTGGAAAAAAGACACGCCTTGGTCTTAGCAGCATTAAGCCTGACCAGATTGGCATTGCCTCATCCCTCCTCCCGGAGTGACCGGATCTGAGGCCCAGTAGCGCGCGCGTCGGATACGTATCTCTCAGCAACAGTGCTGTCGTCTGCTTACCCAAAGGTTGTAGCAGATCGTTTATGTGCAGCAAGAACAATGTTGCTGAGAGTACCGACCCATTTGTCTATTATTCCTTGGCGTTATTAAGAGTGAAAAGGTGAGGAGAAGGCAGTGAGATGAGGTCCCACGTTGGCAACCCACAAGCTGGCAAACCATCATTGGGGAACTAGTCTGGAGACTGCAGGGACACCCGAGCCCCCCCCCTCCCCTCCCTCCCCGGGAATGTCCATCAGGCCCCGTCTTCTGGTCGCCAAACAGCACGATGGTGCATTCCAGGCTTTTTCGACAGTGGTGGCCCCCAACTAACTGCTGTCGGCCTGCGGCGCACTGTGCCTCGGATCCCGTTACCCTCCACGACCAGTCTCCCGCTACGCCCATAACAGCGCGCGTCAGGCTAGTCCGCCTGCGGTTGAAAGGCTATTTCGACCCAACTCCTCTCGTTGGCTACACCGAGCATCGTACCGGAACACGGCTAGGCCGCTTGGCGCTACGTGTTTGCCCGGTGGGTGGTCGCAAGCCTTCGGCCGTAACCACCAGCGACACGCTACATATAGCGATTTTGATATTTTCATTAATAATGCAATCATTTGCACTCAGAAAGTATCATTTGGTGAAGTGGAACTAATGAAGAAGACCACAATGGCCACTGGAAATTAAACAATGTATGCTAGTCGAGTTTGGGCACATTGGAATCGTCATGAGATGTAATTTGGCTATAAATGATTTTTATGTTATTTGGAGGTACCTACCACAACTAAAAAGAGGATAATTAAAACTTTTTAACAAACAATCAAACCGACTTCCAAAACAAAACAATAAAAAATGAAAAAAAAAGCAAAAAAGACACCGCCTTCGGAAAAGACAGTTATTTTTCGCTTTGTAGTGTTTTGTTTTGGAAGTTGGTTTTATTTTTTGTTAAAAAGTTTTTTATTCTAGAAGATTATGAAGATTCACTACCTAATCTATTGAACTTTATTCTCAGGGTAGAATTTATTAAGGTATCGTGTGTGGGCGGGCAGGTCGGTGGGTACAATCGTGAAAATAAAATCACACAAATTATTCTATACAAAGTTTATTCAAATAGTCACAACTCACAGCTACAATCTTGCTTACTAATATTTCGGATCGACACTGATTCTACGACGTCTTCGCTTTAAGGCGTTTAGTAGTCAACTGCTATATTCTGCTGTCCCCGTGTTCCCGACCACGCAAGTGGTTAAACAGTTTAATTGTTGCATTACTTTTGTCGCTTATTACAAATATGGGGTCAACATGAAATTCCAAGATTGCGCCGACTAAAATTTCAGAAACTTTCGTCATGGTTGTCATTTTCATGGCTTTTTGTGTCGAAAGATAAGAATATCGGGTCAAAATGAAATTCTAAGATGGCGCCGACCGAAATTTTTGAAACTTATGTCATGGGTGACATTTTTAGGTTTTTCGGGGTCGCAAAATGCGATAATGGGGTCAAAATGAAAATACAAGATGGCGCCGATTGAAACAATGGACAATGTCAGAATCCCAAATATTGTTTTAGCTGTGATTAAATTCCTATGTCATCAAAAGAAAAATATCTGGTTTTCAGTTTGAATCAGTTTGTGCAAGAATTTTTGTTCCAGAACGCCGATAATCATAGATATTCAGACATGAACATTTGTAGTTTATGTCTGGGTAAATTTTAATAATGTGTTTAATAGGTAATATTATTCAATTTCATGGAAATAAAAGGACAATGTAGAGGCAGGCGTGTAAATAGCCGTGCTCCTAGGGGCGGGATGAGAACTTATTACGACTTGACACGTGGCGGCGTGCAAGTCCAACTTCGTCTATATGTAGTCTATGGGAAAGACATTGGAGACCATTCGACGAGAAAACCAACGAGAAAATTGCAAATCGCTTACCGAGGCTGCTTCAGGTTCAGTCGCTCCAGATGTTAGAAGATTCTCGTTGTTCTTATCCTCTTGCCGGCCACCAATGTTCCAAATATTCATTCAAACATACATTGTTGATATCAAGGCTGTTGCAGGTTATAATGTGCTCCAAAAATGGAGATGATTTTCAAAGTAGTAAGAAAACCAAATTCGACACTCAAAATTGAGCGTGCGAGCGCGGCGCGGTGAGTTTTTCAACTAGTGAGGTAAAGAGGAGAGTCACATGCACATATTCGATTCTGCTAGTGTGGCGCCCTCGGGGAGTTATCGGTTAACGATAGCAAAATCTCGCAAGGTAGATGTCAAAGGTCTCCCAAGCCATCACATATGGTATTACTAATAAATTTTATACAATAGGCTATTAGGGGGCGAATATCTGCCACACCATACTCCCCGCCTATTGAAAGGCTTTCAAAACATGTCATGTGGAACCTGACCCTATCAGTAGTAACCTAACGGGGTGAAGATGCGATAAGCGGTAAATTAAAAATATGGCGGTCTGAATACATTACAGAAACTGACAATAGTAGTCTAAAACGATTTTTTCAATGCATTTAATAGCACTTAGCAGTAAGCGGTTTAATTATGATAAGATTATTAATTAAGAAAGCGGTTTAATATTGATAATCTAAGTAAAGTTATGATAGAATTATAAGCTGGACATACATATAATATTTATATTAACGAACTAATATATTTGTGTTAACTATTCTATTGGGTTGGCAAAGGCTAAAGCTTCGTGACAGGGCGTGTATATGTACCTGACGAGACTTTGAAGCTAATCGGACTATGCCATCCGAACCGTGAAACACCTGTGTTATAATGCCTAGGGGCCAATTTAAAGGCGGTACATTATCTTGACCAAAGAGAACGACAGTACCGATCTCTACAGGGTGATCAGGTGCACACCACTTCTGACGAACCTGCAATGTGTGCAAGTACTCTATTCGCCATTTTTTTCCAGTATGATAATACATGCTGGTCTAACAGCCTTTTGAGATTTTTTAAATTAGTGCTTTCTTCTTTTAGTTCAGAAGAAGGCAGATATGTAAGCGGACTGGACATTAACAAATGCACCGGCGTGAGCACGTCCGGATGCGGATCCGTCGATAAAACACTAAGCGGTCGAGAGTTTAGCAGACCTTGTACTTGTACCAAAACGATCAAAAGTGCCGTAAAGTAACTGAGAAGTTGTTTCCCTATGATTTGGTACAAATGAGTCTTGACGCTTTTAATATTTGACTCCCAAAGACCTCCAAAGTGCGGAGCGCGGGGTGGGATCATGTTCCATTCAATGCGGGTTTTAAGAAGCTCTTGTTTGATATCGGATTGAACAGTTGAGTTTAGTAAACATGAATATATGATGTTGAGCTGTTCAAGTGCAGTCAAATTGGTAGCATTGTCTGAGTACAGAACAGACACTAGACCATGGCGGGATATAAACCTTTTAAAGGCAGAAAGAAAAGCCTCGTATGTGAGATCTGATAAAAAGCTCAATTTGTATAGCCTTAGTAACTCAACATATGAACAAGCATATATATACCTTGTGCAAATGCTGACCTCTGCGACGAATAGGTATGTAAGATATGGGACCAGCCAAATCTACCCCAGTATGTACAAAGGCCTTGACATCGCGCACAAACTGGCAGATCAGTCGACACCAGCAATTTATACTACGCTAACTCGAATTTTAGGTAAAATCATTTTTTATGCCAAGTTGCTTAAAATGTGTTTTTACATATGTCATAAAAAAATCGTGAAGAAATATACAAAAATAAGAAAGTTACAAATCTTATAAAACGCTAAGTAAAGGTACTTTTTGAAATCACTCGATTCATAGTACGCCAACTATTATTAGCGGAGTGTGCGCGGGGAGAGGGACGCACCGCTTGTTTGTTTACATTAGTCTAACGACACTTGTCGCTGTGTTAGATGTGATGGCGCGGTTTTAAAAACATTTGAAGTAAATCATAATAGAAAGTGTTATTGTACCCAGTTATTTAAATTATTGTTTGTGCTACTTTATTGTTACAAAAATGTCTCGACAACGAGCTAAACATTTAGTGGAATTAACTAAAAAAGAAGAATATTCATTGACGAGTGTAGATGAAAATAGTAAGATATTGCTTCATACTGTCGAAAGAGGTAAGTTTAATGTATTATTAAGGAATATTAATGTATGTTAAATTATATAAATATGATTTATAGTAATAAGCTAGGTTTTTTTGAAAATTATAGCCACTTTGATCAAAGTCCGTGCAACACTACGCTAACTCATAGTTAGCGTAGTTTAGTGCGTTCGTGTGCATACTTGTTCATTTGTAAAATGAACTACTTAGCGACTTTTACGTAGTAAATACTATGTGTTAACGTATTAAGTAATTAGTTTATTGATGGTACGTTGACTATTTTCTTTTGTAAATATTGTTTTTTATAAAAATATTGAAATATGATTTCATACCTATTGTTTTAGATTCGTCGCCACTACCTCCTGAAGTTGATAATCCTGAATTCATGTCTTTATATGAGCACGTCATGTTTGATGAGCCTATTCAAGAGCATGATTATTCTATGTCCAGTTCTGCAAGTCGAGATATAGTCAGTTACAAAAATGATGCCGTATTAAATGATATAAATTTAAACGACTTGGGGGCTCCTAATACTCCACTTAATATTTATTCACCAAAGGTATTGACTTCTATCCAAAAACCTTCTCCATTGGCATTAACTCCGGCAAGTATTGAACCTTTGTTTTCGGTTGTCACTAATGATTCATCTGACAGCATAGATAATACTCCCGTATCTTCGCCCTATTGTGATTTTTCGGAATCTTTGCAAAGTTTAAACGATACTTTGGTGCCGACCTCTTGCTACAAAGAGACTGAAGATAGAACACTGACACCTGAGATCGCTACATCCGCTCCGGAAAGTCTTCCTGATTCGCATATGGATAACAGCCTCACTAAAAATACAGATTCAGTATCGGTAATATCTACTCCGTGTAATTCAATTTCCTCGCCTGCAACGTTCAATGATAGTGACTATTCTTCAATATCGACCCCAAAAAATACTAAACGCAGATCAAAAAAAAGGACTGATGTGGGTCTCAAACGTCTTAAACTTGAAAATGAATGGATAGCTAGAAAGAGAAAACGTTTGTGTAACACAGGATTGGAGTATACCACGTCAAAAAGAAAAACTAAAGCAGCAAGAAGTATTAAAGTCAGGTGTGTCAATTGTCGTCTGCAATGCTATAATAAAATAAGCCACGAGGTTCGTATTGATCTGTTTGATAAGTTCTGGAGTACTGGTGATCACGCGAAACAATGGGAAATTATAGCCAAATATGTGATACAAAAAAGTAAAAAGACTGCCACTAATGTTGAAAGCGAATCTAGTCGTCGATCACACACTTTGCATTATCATCTTCCCATAAATTCTGACAATGGCACCACATTACAGAAAGTTTGCAAAACAATGTTCTTGAATACATTCGATATTAGTAAAGATTTTGTTTATACTGCAATACGAAAAATCCAAGAAATCAATGATTTCACTGATGTTACTGATGACAGAGGTCGGCATAAAAACCATAAATATATAATTTCAAATGAAATGAAGCAGAATGTCATAGATCACGTAATTTCTTTCACCCCTGTCGAGTCTCACTACGTTAGAAAACGTACGAGTAAAAAATACTTAGATCCTTCTTTATCTTTTTCGAAAATGTTTAAGTTGTATGTTCAGTGGTGTGCTGATAATAATTATAATTTTAGAGTACAGACAGTAAGACAGTATAGGGATATAGTTAATGCAAATTTGAAGATAGGCTTTCATTTACCAAAAAAAGACCAATGCGACCTCTGTCATCAGTACAAAAATACACCTAGCCCTACAGACGAATTGAAAGAAAACTTCACTAAACATCAGACCGAAAAATAAAATTTCCCGTAAGTTAAAATTAGAAAGTAAACTGTTAGCTATCTCTAGTAACAATGTAGCTTGTATTGTGTTTGATTTTCAAAAAGTTTTAAGCTCACCACATGGTAATATAAGTGTTTATTACTATAAGCGTAAGCTCAATGTACCTATACAATTTTACTATTTACGATATGGCATCAAAAGAAGCATTTTTTTATATGTGGGACGAGCGAACGGCTAAGAGGGGGGCCAATGAAGTTGCCAGTTGTTTATATGACTTTTTTAATAAATTAGCTTCTAAGGGAGTCAACGAAGTCAAACTATGGTCAGACAACTATGGGGGACAAAACCGCAATCGAATTGTTTACTATATGTATTTATTAGCTGCAAAAATGTTTAAAATGAAGATTAGCCACCATTTTATGGAAAAGGGCCATACACAGAATGAAGGAGACTCGGTTCATGCTTTAATAGAAAAGACTGCCAGAGGTAGAGAGATATATTCGCCAGATGAATGGTATTCACTAGTACGATGGGCAAAAGTTAATGGGAACCCCTATATTGTTATTGAGGTCAATCAAAACTGAAATATTTGATTTTAAAAGTAATATAAGTAAAAAAAATTGGACTAAAAATATAATCGAATTGTGACTGATCTCATCTCTTATCGTTAGTTAAGTACTTACCTATAATAAACTGTTGATTACCTACTACACTAGTTTTGTTTTAATTATGTACGTATCTAGGTACCCACAAATATTACTATTGAAACAATTTTATCTGGAATTTATAAAATTCAACGTGTATTATAGCTCAACCAAGAGCTAGATGATACGCTAACTTGTGGCACAGGGCGATGTATAGTACGCTATATATAATTTGACGGCTTTTAATACGAAATCCGCCAGAGACGCATTTACCGCTTAAACAAAGCTAACTTAAATAACTTATTATTCCGCATGGTAAATTACAATAATATATCTTGTGGCTGTATATAATATCCTAAAGTTATGATTAATACACAAAATACAGTATTATTTTTATTGCAACGTAATAAAAATAACACTTATTTAGCACTACGACCTCCCGCACAACACTACGCTAACATTAGATAGACGTGTATAACATGTAGCATTTTATTGATGAATTACGTTAATATACGGCTAACTCGCGCTAAATCAAAAAATATAAATAATTAACGAAACATAAGTATGAGATATTACAATGAATATATTAAATAATAAGCATACCAAATTTCAAATAAGTATCTTAATTATTGTAAAAGTTATCACGTTTTTCCCTTTAAACGCCTTTACTGTAAAGTACGGTTTTTTGAGTTAGCGTAGTATAAATTGCTGGTGTCGCTATTTTTGGACTTGGATGCGTAGGATTTAAATGAAAGCAAGTATTGCATTTGCGCCACCGAAAACGAATAACAGTCCTACCATCCAATAACCAAAACCGCTGTCTTATTATGGATATAAATAGTCCAAGGCCGGTATGGCAATAAGTATTATGATAGTGATCAATAATTAAATCAACTATGCGATCGCGTTTAGGTAAAAGTGCGGGATACTTCGCTTCATATGGTAGTTCAGACTTAGAAAGTCTACCCCCAACACGTAAAATAACGTGGTCATCCACAAAAACTGTTGAACTACGAAGCTTCTTCGATGGAAGTTCACCAGCTTTCATTAAATTTAAGTCATTATAAAAATGAATATTTTGAAGAATTCGTATAACGATATTTTCAGCGGATTGAATATTTTTAACAGAACTCTGGCTATGAAGACTTTTTGTAAACTCTAGTATGTACATGAATATGCGCAATAGCTTATTCCATGAACAAATGCGGTTAACAATAGTGTCTAAAATATCCGGTTCATCATTTAAAGTTTTAGCAACTATCAGCTGCTCATTCAGTTGGAGTAAATTTTATAGGCTGATGAAGCCAAGCGGGCCCCTGCCACCACAATGAATGAGATATTAAAACTGATGGCAACATGCCACGCGAAAGACAATCACTGGGATTCTCTTTTCCTGACACAAGATTGAAACAAGCAGGAGGTAAATTTTCATGCATTTTAGCAATACGATTGCTAACAAATATAGACCATCTTTGGCGAGATGAATGAATCCATAAGAGGGCTATAGAGGAATCTGAGAAAGCGTAAACACCTGCAATAGGTAAACGAGCGGAAAGCTTATCTCTGACCACGCGGACACGATTAGACAGAAGCAAAGCGGCGACGAGTTCTAATCGCGCTATCGTTGTTATTTTTGCGGACGAAACTTTGGACTTTGCACATAAAAGCCGAACGGTGATGTTACCCTCAGCATCAGTGATGTGTAAATAAATACAGCATCTACTGAAGCTGGCGTCACAGAAGGCTACGATATCCACTAAAGATTCTCTTAAAACGCCAATATGACGCGGAATGTTTAGAGAAGAGAGTGCGTGAAAATCGCGTACAAAGGTAGTTAAACGATTTTAGCCAGCCAAAGTTCCTTGATAAGGATTACAGCGTACAACACGACAGCAGCTACAAGGCCAAGTACGTCAAACAAGCGGGCAACTAACGACAGAATAGTTCGCTTCGTGCACCTACTGCTTACAGCAATATTCATCAAAATTATCGTTAGTGGGTTCCCAGGATAAGCCAAGGATTTTAAAATTATTGGTTTTATCTGTACCAGAAAAATTTAATGGAGAGCGGTGAGACTCCGGAAGAATCACTAATAATGCGGGTGAACTACTGGCACATTTGACGAGATCAAAAGAATCTAATTGAAATAGATTTATTAATTTCGCGAGCTAATCTCATTGCGACTTGTTCGTCAGGAACAGAGTAGACATAATCGTCCATATAAAACTGAGTTTGTACCAATTTAGAAGCTTCAGGAAAGCGGTCACTATGCTCACGCACTAGGTGGCGCAGTGTGCGCATGGCTAAGAAAGGACTAGGATTTTGTCTGAAAGGAACGCGGTTAAAATTAAAAGTGCGTATAGGTTCATTTTTGTTGAAACGATATAAAATTCTTAAATATTTGCGGTGGTGCTCATTTACACCGATACGTAAAACATCTGTTAAATATCTGCGGTAATAGCTACAGGAAACGTACGGAAATCAAGCAACAACAAAAACAAATCGGCCTGCAAGTTAGGTCCGACGTGCAAAATGTCGTTAAGTGACAATCCTGAATGAGTTTTGGTACTAGCGTCCAAAACAATATAGTAACCTTCTTCTGACAATAATTCAGAGTCCGGTACCTCTGATAAATAATCTTCTGATTTATAACCAGTGATGGTTTTGTTTTAGCTCTCGCCTAGGATTGGCGCGTGCTCAAATTTACGTTCAAGTGAATTTTCACAATCTAATTCGTCCGGACTAATAAAACGTTGAGATGGAATTTCCTCCAGCTCGAAGAACCTCTGCAAACTTGACTCAATATCAATGTTGGCAAGAGCGGTGAATGAAGACGTAGTAGGTATTGTGTAACAATGACATGAAATGTCTCCCATAAGTACGTATCTAAAGCTGGTCAAAATAGCGGGCGGTCCGCGAGAACATGAATCGACTCTATTTCCCAAATATATGTACGGAAATAGTTGAACACCAAGAACAATGTCTATTTCTACCGGTATATTTCAGGTTAAATCGGCAAACGGTAAATTATTTAGGTATGGCATACTGTCATTTAATTCACTAAGATTGGCGGGAAGTCCGTAATGCAATCGACTACTAATGCGTGAATATAATATTTAAATAAATAAAACCATGTACGGGACGTGAGGTCATACCACACCTTGTAAAGATGAATTACGTAATTTTGTTATAACGTAAAACGCATCCATCGTAATTAAATTATTTTGAGACCCGTTATCTATCAAACACCTAACCACTAGCTTGTCTTTTCCGTTACAATGCGCATAGATTTGTGCGGTAGACAACAAAATAGTTTAGCCGTTTGAACGAGCGCCTGCGCTAAGCGAAACAGAGCGCTCAGGCTCCGTCACCGAGGCTTGAGTCGGCGACTGCTTAGACGTATTATCATTTTTATAGTTAAAAAAGTGCAATAAGGAGTGTTGTTGTTTTTCACAAGTTTTACAAACATTACGTGATTTGCATTTAGTTATATGAATGGGACAAACTTAAAAAATTTACACAGCCACGCTTCGATTTAATAAATTCGAAACGAACTTAAGGTGAATCCATATTATTAAATCGTTGACAATGAAACAGCTGATGTTTATTTTTCTTACAAAGCAGGCAGTTAGTTTCCGAAACCGGTTCATTACTAGATAAGAAAGTCTGAGAAGTACCTTGCGTGTTTTGTTTACGTGAATTTGTTATACTATACTTTGAGCGCGGCTCGGACTCTGAATTATTATTATGTGACTTTTCGAGTACTTTGACAAAATCTTGAATAAAGGAGATTAATTCCTTATAATCCTCCCCCTGACACTATTCTCAAATTGCTGTAGTGTTTGGGAATCAAGTTTCCTCAAACCGCAATGCATTAATACAAAATCTAATAGGTCGGGAATTTCTAACTGTTTCAATGCAGCGACAGACGCGGAATAATTTTGTATGTATGTATTTAAACCAACGGCAGTACCGGTGCAACTTTTAATGTCCAGAATGTTATTCAGATAATGAACACCTAAACTTAGACATAAACAATATTGTTAATTAATTTACTCCATTTTATTATACTAACAAATACAATAACGATATGCTTACTAAAGACACTATCTGTACGGAACCGCACATTATATTACAGACTCACGCGCCGTGCATTCTGTGCGCTCAGCATTTTGTAATTTGTATAAGTATTTTAATTCAATAAATCAGTGTTCAACGGACATTCGCGGTGGTCGGTTTTATTTCATCATCACTCCCATAGAAACGCCCCGGCATCATCATTAAGTGTAGGGATCTCCTACATTTTATTTTGGTCCTTCGAGATTAGCATCAGGACTTCGTCGCGGTACTTTGAGCTAGCGCGCGCACGGCTTAGTGCCAATCTCTCGCGAACGTGATTCTTTGATCAAACCAGTGCAGTGGACTCTACTAGTGAATTACTACTTTTTCATTCATTCATCCTAGGCCTTTTTTTTTGATCGCGCTGGAAAAAAATGCATTACGCATTATTAGCATTAGGGGGAATGGGGGGCTATGTGGGACTCCCCGGATGAACCGGTTTACCCACTAAAACAACCCAGCGGCACTCCCGCATCGTCTGTGTGGTGGAAGACTGGGAAACTGGCACAGCCTTTACATCCAGTCCTCCGCCGACAACCGCGACGCCTTCACGCCCCTCCCTCAATGGAGGGGCCCGGGAACGACCGCGAGTGCTCGGCCGTTCCCGCCCGACGAGGGTGATGATCAGTGCAATGCGAACGAAGGCGCCCGGCGCCTGTGGCTCGCTAATCACCACCAGGAGGTGGGAGGAGACGATCGTACAACCGCCTTCTCCCACCCCTTATTCGCCTGCGGAGCGGCAGCGCGAGAGGATCATCCTCCCGCAGCATAAAGATGTGGCGGTCGACTATTTTCTCCACACCACGTATCAAAAGGGCAAAGATATAGGTATCAAGTTGTACGGAATCTCATTTCGTCTTACGGTAAATCAAACAAATCAACCTGATGGCAAGTTTGACAAATTAATATCACTGCAACGCACAAACTTTAAGACATTAATCGTCTGGTCAAAGGTATCAAAATTGATCAGATATCAGAGAAATGAGAACTTGAGGACGTGCTCAAAAACATCCAAGCAAAGTAGAAATTGATCGATGCACAAAATTTGCAAATCGATCATATCCTAGCTGGAGGTGACTTATCATACGACGAGGAGTTCACCAATCATTAATTGGCCTACAAAAACATCAAAACAGAGGTGAATAAGAAAATCTCCTCAACAACTCATTTAGAGAAATGAACCCTGCACATTGAAATACCGTCATTTAGCGGGACTACATACAATGGCCAACATTTTATGACTTGTTCCCGAGACAATTCATAACAGCAATTCGATCACGGAGCCTCAGAAGTTGCAGCATCTTAAGGTAAAACTTAAGGGTGAGGCAGAGCGTCTCATTTATCATCTCCATATATCATCGGATAGCTACGATACAACGTGGAATATCTTATTACACCGGTACAATAACACTCAGTTTCTTTTCACCAATCACATCGAAATTTTACTAAACCAACCCAACATCCAAAGGCAAACATCATTAGACACCAAAAGGTTGTATGATACTTCAACCAAATGTATTCACGCGATACACAATCTCGGCGTCGATACGATTACATGGGATCCGTTGCTGGCTCACTTGCTTTGCAAAAAACTGGACCCAGAAACATATGCTGGATACAAAGAAGCACGCAGGAATTCTCGTGACTTACCAAATCTGCAGGAGTTAACAATTAGGGAACCCTCTTCATCAACCAAACGGAACTCAAACCAATCGTATAATAAGCACAACAATTATAAAGGTTTCACTAACAAAAATTATCAGGCCATCATTACGCAAACTTCGAAATGCACCGTATGAAATTCAAATCATGCCCGGAATTTGCAATCGTGCAAAAAATTTATGAATATGACATCAGATGTACAAATGAAATTAGTGTCGAAATCAAACATTTGTCGAAATTGCTTATTCAGTCACGTTGACAATCAATGCACTTCGACGAAACGTTGCAAAAACCTGTCAAGGTGATCATTATACTATACTCCTTAAAGCGTTGTATTTCATCATCAAAATCAGCTGCTCAAGTAACTTCATCATCAACATCGCCAATGGCCATTTCGTCATCAAAATCATCAAACAAACACCCTAACGTTAATCATGTCGCAGGGGATGACGAAGAGTTATTGTTGACCACGCTGACAATCAATGTCAAATGTTCTGACGGCAGCTACGTGACCCTTAGGGCACTTCTAGACCAGGGATCACAAATATCATTAATATCGGAAAACGCTGTTCAGCGATTAGGGTTACAGCGTCAACGGTACAGCGCATCAGTATCAGGGAAAGGTGCTGCTGCTAGGCAAAGCAAAGGACGGGTATCAATCGACTGTCAATCAATCTACGGTGACTATCATTTTACTACAGAAGCACTGGTTCTGTCAAAAGTCGCTAACTGCTTGCCTGGTGCACCATTAAAAAAAAAAAACAATCATGGCCTCATATCCAGCATCTTTAATTAGCAGAATACAACGTGTCTAAGCCATTAGATATTCTATTGGATGTGAGTATCTAGTCCTGTTTAGTCCATTCATGGATGAGCACGGTATTCTTAGAGTGGGTGGACGACTGAAAAAACACGCATCAACGATTCATCTAAGCACCCTATGATATTATCAAGCCATAGTCGTCTCACTGATTTAATCATTGATCAAGCTCATATTACCACATTAGAGGGAGGCTCGCGACAGACACTTTCATACATCAGATACAGGTATTGGATCATCAGTGGAATTCGTACCGTCAAAAGGAAGCTGAAATCATGCGTTAAGTGTCTGCGCTTCCATGAAACACAATATAAACAAATCATGGCCGATCTTCCACAGCCACGAGTCACCCCGTCACGACCTTTCTCTCACACTGGTTTCGATTTTACCGAACACGTCGAGTTGAAGGCCAATAAGGGACGTGGAATCAAAACCGTTAAGAGCTATATTGCTGTGTTTATCTACAAAGACTGTTCATCTGGAACTAGTTTCTGACCTAAGTACCCCAGCATTTTTAGCAGCCTTTTGTAGGTTCTCGGCCCGATGTGGAACACCAAGTCACGTTTACAGTGATAATGTCACGAATTTCGTTGGTGCCAACCGTATCATAAAGAAGGAGTACCAAGACATCATAGCCACAATCAACACCGATTTCTTCAATAACATCAATGACATGAACATATAGTGGCGCTTCAACGCTCCTGCATGGCCATGTGCAGGTGGCCTTTAGGAGGCTGCAGTGAAAAACCTTAAATATCATCTAAAGCGCATCATCGGAGATCAGAAACTGACTTACGAGGAGTTTACTTCACTATTATATTAAATCGAGGCATGTCTGGACTCAAGACCTCTCTGTCAGTTGACAGAGAGCCCTGAAGACGACGTTCTTACGCCAGGTCACTTCTTGATTGGCCGCCCGCTTTTATCTAGACCACAGACTAATCCAGACCACATAAACCAATCAACAAGATGGCAACTCATCCAATCAATGAACAAACAGCTTTGGAAAAGGTGGTCAAGCGAATATCTACAACAACTGCAGGCTACATCAAAATGGTGTAAGCCAAGTAGGAACTTCGAAATCGATGACGTCGTTCTTATCAAGGACGAAAACTTGCCACCCGGCAAGTGGGCGCTAAGACGTATTCAAGCAGTTCATCCTGGAAAGGATGGCTATGTAAGGGTAGTCAGCTTAAAGACGAAAAATAATATTATTTAACGTCCTGTCACCAGACTTGTGTTGCTACCAGTAAACGATAATACAATACAAGATCAAAATGTCAACCATCAAAACGAAACAGACGAGCGAAGCAAGAGAAAGCGACTTCCTCACAACAACTTTCTACTGAAGAACCTATTCACCAGCTTCTTAATTCTATTTTTCATGTTATTATTATCTACTTCAGCGCAAAATAATATACCTGATCATGAATCATATAATCTGACGTCAGAATCAAGCTATTTACTTCGACAGAATATCCAATCTTCAGTACATCCAAGACGAATGGCGTCTAGTTTTCTACTACAACATGACGACCAACTGGCAAGGCTTAGCCGATATCAAGAGCTACGTCAATCATATCAAATCATTATGCAACATCCATGCAAGTTAACAATACCTGAGTATCACTCATCAATTAGAGCACGAAATAAGCGAAATTGAACATTATGATATGTTAATTAAATACATAGAAATATAAAATACAGGAGAAGTGGCAAGGGGGCGTGTCGGTGTCCGCGCGACGTGGTCTGACTGAGCATGTCACAGGCAAATGGCCGGTCTCCGCTAAACAGTGCGCTTTCGACCGTCATCGTGACAAATTACAAGAATGCAGTGTTGTCCAGTGGTTTCTTGTAAAAAGCGAAGCCTAAACCAAAACTTTGTAAATCATAGAATCACTTACAATAAGTGAGTACAAGTATTTCACTATATTTGTCTTTAAAATCATGAAAAACAACAAATCGTAAAGTATTTCTTGCTTCTACTATGTTATTTTTGTATTGAAATATCACAGCGACTGTACTATTTTTGCATTAAATACATTGCTTCCTAACCATTACCTAAGTTTGTCGCTAAGTGACTGGACAAGCAATGTAAAAATCACAAAACGGTACATCATTGAGCAGATGCATCGCGTAGTACGGCCGCTGCTCCTTGCGACGAGTTAGTGATGTGCTTGTGCAGATCCACTAACGTAGGCTATCGATAACAATGTCGATGACGAATGAAATATTGTTATTATATTTTCAATCTGTCAACCGTTTTCACCCGGTTGGAAAATCGATGCGAAATAATGTGTATTACTTATTTTGATTATTTTACAGCGTAGTAGAGAAATGCGTAACCAACTTTTTGACAAAAAATGCAACCCCAATAATATCAAAGTGTTTTTGTGTTTCAATTCAATTCAATTTATTTATTTCAAGTAAAACAGACTCATAACATAATAACAATAATAGCAGCACAAAACAATTAAAATTTGCTACATTAAAAATAAATTAAACATTACGCTATGAAAGCCTAAACCAAAGTAACCGGATTTTTGATTGTTTGAATTTTTTGATTTACTTAATAATTTATATTTTTAGCTGCATATTTGTTTTAACTATAAAATTTTCTGGACAAACCGTTTTTTTATTTATTTTCAAGTAAACAAAAAAAAATTGTACAATAATAAATGGGTGAATCGATAAGTTTCCGATTTAGTCAATCACTAGCGTGTATGTAAAATAAATTGCTTTTGCATAGCACAACGATAGCGACCGATGTTTTTGTGTGCGTAATTTGTACGGTGATTGGTATATACACGCTGTGCCGGAAGGGATAAGGTTTATAATTTATTGTGTAGTACGTTCTGATTTAAAAAATGCGGGTGTGTGCGCGACTGCGTATCTATTGCCTTTACTGAACTGCATGTGTAGTAGTTGCCGTGGGGTAGGGGCAAACTGGAGACACAGGTTTCTGATATATTTTCGTCTACCGGGCATATCTCCTTGTTTATTATATCTATGCTAGATACGAATATGAGATCAGTACTCAGAATGATATTCCAAGATGGCGCCGACCGAAATTTTTGAAACTTTTGTCATGGGTGACATTTTCAGGGTTTTCGTGGTCGCTAAGGCGTATATGGGGTCAAAATGAAAAACCAAGACGGCGCCGAACGAAATTTTTGTAACTTTCGTCATGGGCAGGACCGCGCCACCCCTGTGTGCGAAGTGTGCGGCGCACACAGGCGCCAGGGCAATAGGGGCGCTGCATGAATTGCCAGCGCCAATTACTGAAATTATTTTTGTGATTTAAAAACATATTCTTTACAATTTAGTATCGATAAGTAAGTAGATACAAGTCTCCCAAGATAATATTCTGGTTTAATTTTACAATATTTGAACCGCTGCAGTCGCTACGATAGCCGACTATATTACAAAAACCGTGCCGTGGATGAGCTTATGAACGCAACCCGAAGCGATGCCACGCAAGTGGGCTGGAGTCACCAGGGGATGCCCCGATTTAAATATTTCACGGCGCTACCGTCCACGTTTCCAAACATAAATCAGTCATTCTATCGATTAAGGTGTTAAAACTGATCCAAAAAATGCTTTAAGCAGTATTATGTGCTTTAAGTGATTTCTTATACAAATAACTAAAAGTGTCTGTTTGTTTGTATAGTCAAAATACAAGCTTTTCACTAAACGCATTACGAAGGATTATGCGGTAGTTAAGTATACGAAAACATATTTTTTCGTCTGTATGTCTGTTTCTTAACCTTCGAAACGCCTGCACCGATTTTGACTGGGCTTAGGGCCGATTTCACCAATGAAACTAATCGCGATTAGTTCAACTAAACACAGTTTATGCAAATACAGCGTTCTGATTGGTTGAGACCGCTGGGAAACTGCCTATCAGAACGCTGTATTTGCATAAACTGAGTTTAGTTGAACTAATCGGGATGAGTTTCTGTGGGGAAATCGGCCCTTAGTCTGGCGGATAGCTTACGTTGTAAAGAGTAGGTACCAACAAGTAAAATTATAGTCCTCTGACTTTGAAAATGTATTGCTCAGTCTTAAACAAATCATAATATAATTTAATATAGATAAAAGTATTTGTCAAACGATTATTCATAAATGATATAAATTTTCATTCATTAAAAAAACTATTTCATTTGGTAATAATTTTTAAAATAAAAAGGACGTTTTTCGAGGTGCTATTAACAATAGTAAACTCTAGAGGTTTATATAATAATAAATAATCACCAACACAATATGTTGATTTTTCCTATAATATTCTATATTCCATGCATCAAATGCATGTAATTCAATATAAATAAAATTTTGAATACTACATGGTATTCTTTTTTGATACCTACATATTGTTATATTTTCAATTCTACATATTTTCCACTTGGCTTAACTATATACGTATGTTAGAAGCATTGATACTTTGTGGAAGGATTAAATCAAAAAATGTAAAAAAAACTTATATTGCTAAATAAAACTGGAGAACATAATATACCAGTGAAAATCTGAAAAATTAAAAAAATATTAATGTCGAAACACCACGAGAAAAAAAGAGGCGCTTCGGAGGTTTCGCACACAGGCGCTGCCAGGGGTCGGCGCGGCCCTGGTCATAGGTGTCATTTTTATTAATTTTGGGGTCGCTTATTACAAATATGGGGCCAACATGAAAATCCAAGATTGCGCCTACTGAAATTTCAGAAACTTTCGTCATGTTTTAAAAATTAGCGTCAGCGCCATTTTTGAATTTGATTTTGGATCCGATATTCGCGATATTTTATATTTAGCGACTCCAAAAAACCATGGCAACGATACCCATGGCAAATATTTTGGTCGGCGCCAAAACGTAAATATTTTGGTTGGATTTTCATTTCGACCCCATATTCGCATTTAGCGACCCCAAAAACCAAGAAAATGACACCCAAAGCAAAAAATTCAGAATTTTGACCCTATATTCACAATCAGATAGCCCGAAAACTATGAAAATAACACCTAAGACGAAAATTTCCGAAATTTCGGCCGGCGCCCTCTTGGATTCTGATTTTATTTAAAAGAAACGTAAAACAATCGATTTCTTGCAAACCCCAGTAGAAATATATTTTTTGCATCTTTTTAGTCCGTCCGTTTATGTTTTCAAAATCATATTATTATTAGTTTGATAGTCAAATAATTGAATTAAATACGATTTAGGACATTTTTCAAAACTCCTTTTTTTTCAAATAAACACAGGGTTATCTAAAACAATAGTAGATTGTTGCATCGAGCGAAAAGTGAGTTACTAAGCACACGCGAGGGCACTAAGTTCGCACGAGTGCATTAATTACTCACTTTAGCAAGGTGCGTCATCTACTTTTCTTTCAACTACCAATCTACCTACCGTGATAAAATATACTGCCCATGGCGAAGATTTGTGGATCACAATTTGTGGCCTTAATATATATGTCTGTGATGTGTACATCAAGCCCACTGCAACTGAATACATGTCGTGTTTCTAGAAGCATAGTCGAGAGCATAGAAATATAAAATACAGGAGAAGTGGCAAGGGGGCGTGTCGGTGTCCGCGCGACGTGGGCTGACTGAGCATGTCACAGGCAAATGGCCGGTCTCCGCTAAACAGTGCGCTTTCGACCGTCATCGTGAAAAATTACAAGAATGCCGTGTTGTTCAGTGGTTTCTTGTAAAAAGCGAAGCCTAAACCAAAACTTTGTAAATCATAGAATCACTTACTATAAGTGAGTACAAGTATTTCACTATATTTGTCTTTAAAATCATGAAAAACAACAAATCGTAAAATATTTCTTGCTTCTACTATGTTATTTTTGTATTGAAATATCACAGCGACTGTACTATTTTTGCATTAAATACATTGCTTCCTAACCATTACCTAAGTTTGTCGCTAAGTGACTGGACAAGCAATGTAAAAATCACAAAACGATACATCATTGAGCGGATGCATCGCGTAGTACGGCCGCTGCTCCTTGCGACGAGTTAGTGATGTGCTTGTGCAGATCCACTAACGTAGGCTATCGATAACAATGTCGATGACGAATGAAATATTGTTATTATATTTTATTTTCAATTTGTCAACCGTTTTCAACCGGTTGGAAAATCGATGCGAAATAATGTGTATTACTTATTTTGATTATTTTACAGTATAGTAGAGAAATGCGTAACCAACTTTTTGACAAAAAATGCAACCCTAATAATATCAAAGTGTCAAGTGCTGAACAAATACCTCCACTTTACAGGTCAGTGATTAAACACCATAGCACTAGCAGGGTTCAACAATATCTCCTGTTTCAATTCAATTCAATTTATTTATTTCAAGTAAAACAGACTCATAACATAATAACAATAATAGCAGCACAAAACAATTAAAATTTGCTACATTAAAAATAAATTAAACATTACGCTATGAAAGCCTAAACCAAAGTAACCGGATTTTTGATTGTTTGAATTTTTTGATTTACTTAATAATTTATATTTTTAGCTGCATATTTGTTTTAACTATAAAATTTTCTGGACAAACCGTTTTTTTATTTATTTTCAAGTAAACAAAAAAAATTGTACAATAATAAATGGGTGAATCGATAAGTTTCCGATTTAGTCAATCACTAGCGTGTATGTAAAATAAATTGCTTTTGCATAGCACAACGATAGTGACCGATGTTTTTGTGTGCGTAATTTGTACGGTGATTGGTATATACACGCTGTGCTTGAAGGGATAAGGTTTATAATTTATTGTGTAGTACGTTCTGATTTTAGAAATGCGGGTGTGTGCGCGACTGCGTATCTATTGCCTTTACTGAACTGCATGTGTAGTAGTTGCCGTGTGGTAGGGGCAAACTGGAGACACAGGTTTCCGATATATTTTCGTCTACCGGGCATATCTCCTTGTTTATTATATCTATGGTCGAGAGCATCATCTCTAGTTTGAACGGAACTATTATTATTCTAGCTGATCTTAATTTAAAATGTGCATCTATGAATATAATTATTACTGTTATATCCTAAGCTTTTGTAGTCTGGCTGAGAAGAATGAAGTGATGAATATGCGTGGGAGTAAGTTATATGTTGTCTTTGCTCGGGTGCGTGCTGTACTAACTTGCGAATATGTGAAAGGTACGGCACCGGTCCCAATCGATCTGTATCACCCTCCTTTAGATATTGAGGTTTCTATAACAACGCAGAAGGCGGTGACCAGCGTATCGTCCGCGTAACAGGTCAGGTCTACTACCGGTTGGAATTCGCCCTTCAGCACTCAGTCGTACCCTATATTCCACAAGGGCGGGCCCAAGACCGAGCCCAGTGGAACATCGCACGACATGCGGTGCTGGTTGCCGACGCCATCGCGTCCCACATAGGTGACACATCTCTCCGCCAAATAAGCCCCGACGATGCGGCGGAGGTAGTTAGGCACTCGATGATGCTGCAGTGCCTCCCGAACTTCAGGGCAGGGTGCTAAAGGCGTTGGAAATGTCCAAGGACACCGTCAACATAACCCACACCGCTTTCTCCGCCAGGACTCTCACCTGCTATATCGCGTGTATGGTGGAGCGCCCATGGCGGAAACCGAACTGGCTTTAGTCCAGGTCCGGCCCCTTTCTGTACAAGTGGCTGACGAGGCGGGTAGCGATTATACGCACGAACAGCTTACCCACCTCGTCTAGCAGCACTATGGGCCGGTCCGCAGGGCGCCCCGCCTTTCTAAGCAGGACCAGACGACCAGACTTCCACAAAGTGGGAAACTGGCCCCGCTCAAGGTACACTGTGAAGAGTCCTCTTAACCAGGGCTCTAGCTCCTTCAGAGCGAGGGTCTTAACGTGGCCGTGGATGCCGTGGGGCCCCGGTGCCTTGTTTTTGGCCCGGAGCCGTATCACGGCCGCCCCCATCTCTGCCTGTGTCACCTCTGAGAAGCTGATGGCGTCCTCCTCTTTAGACTCTACGGCCGTGGTCAAAGCCATCGGCGGCGGGACGTGCTCCGCTCTCTCCGGGAAGAGGGCTGCGACTGCCTCCTCCAACAGTTCGGGTTGGAGACTCTCCGTAAGCGGTGGCGCGGTGGATTGAAGTTTCCCTCGAATCGCTCGACAAGGGCGCCCCCACTAGAATCTCCAACATCTCCTCTCTGGGTCGCTTCTTCGCCTCGCCGATGGTCAGCCGCAGTCTCCTTCGCCGCGTGGTACACCTTATACCGCGCGGCTTCTTCGACCTGACAACGTCTCCTCCGGTATCGGGAGTACTGGCGTCTGGCCGCTACGTACGCGACATGCAACTGTACGATCTCGGCGGACCACCAGTACACCTGGCGCCTCGCTGACTGTGCGTGGACCCGGGGCATGGACGCGTCGCTGATTTGCGTCATCGTCCCGCGGAACCACAGCGCTTCCTGTTCGACGTCGACGGGTCCGTTCGTTGCCGACTCCTGGCCTGAACAATGGTAAGTCGAGAAGTTCCCTGTCGATGGGCTTGCGCGCCCGGCGCGGACCGTCCGTTCGCGGGGCTGGCGAACCGCGGCCGCCGGCGGTCTGGGTGGTGACGTCGAAACGGATATATCTATTATCCGATAACGTCTCAACCACCATGGCGACACGCCAGTCGCAGACACGGCTCGCGACAACAGGGCTAGCGAGCGAGATGTCCACTATTCACCCGACCCGCTATCGTACGCACATGTGAACCGAGCCCTAGTTTAAGATGACCAGGCTGGTGGTTACTGCCCACTCCTCCAGCGCCTCACCCCTAGCATCCCCCCACCACAGGTGATCCCCACACCACAGACTTGGTGTTGAGATCCCCTAGCAACAGTACAGGGCAAGGGTGGAGTCGACCTACGACGGCGCCCAACTCTACAAGGAAACTCTCGAAATCGGCGAGACTCTTGTTGGGCGGAAAATACGCACCAACTATGCTAACGCCGTCCGCGAGGGCGGCCACCCAGCCGTGACCGCGGGACGGGCTGTCAAGAGCCCCGCCAATAATAGCCATCAAACCGTCGAGGTCTCCAACTCAGTTATCTCTGGGTGGGATGAAACACGGCTCGGCGACCACAGCCACGTGAATCGACCACTCTGCCATAATCTAAAGCCAGAGATCCTGCGCTCTGGCAGAATGGTTGATATTGAGGAAATGGTAGAGCGCCATTATGCGCAATCCATTCCCTCCGCTCCATTCCTAGGCCGGGAGTCGGCTGAAGAGCAGCCAGACTGACGGGGGCAACCTTGGCACTCCTTCTCCTCTTCTGCTGCGCGGGTGCGCCACAGGCCTTTCCGCTCGCTCTATGTCCAGCGGGCCTCCTTGCAGCTGTACAGAGGCTGTAGTTTGGCGCCGCGGAGCACTGTGCTACCTTGTGGCCAGGCTGATCGCAACGATAGCACTGCTCGCTGCGGTCTGATTTGGCGGTGCAATATAATCCCAATGTCCTGGGTTGCAGCAGCTTGACCCTCGCTGCAACCCACCCCATCCGACCAGCAATCGTCCACCGTCTGCCACCTTTTTTCGCCGTCGCCACCGGGTATCGCACCCAAATCATGCCGATCCCGGTAGCGTCGGCGCGGATCTCGCCCGTCCGCACGTCCTCGGACGGTCATCGGCCGGTCCGGGCGATGGCCACCACGACCTCAGCTGGGGTCGTCGAGTCGTCCAGACCGTTGGCACGTAGCTCAGCCGTCTTCAACGGCCCGAGCACCCAGACGTCTTCACGAGTTGAGGACCTCCCGCGGCTTGGCGGCCGAATCTCCGAATGCTGAGCATTCGGGACACATCTGGGGACGATTTTTGTAATTGTCTTTTGTTTCCATTGGTTTTTTTTCCTCTTTGTAGGGTGAGGTCCCTATTCTTCTTCCTTCCCACTCTATACCCACTCGACCTGCCCTCTGTAAGCAGAGGCGGGAGTAGGCGTTAGAAGGCCTCCAGGCCCACCAACAAGACGGACCAGCCGTCCCGTCTCTAGCCCGGTTCCCTTCACACACCATCCAGGATGATCTGTGATTGGAACCGTGACCCTTCCTCGTGTTTTGAAATTAGCCGGCCACCCTAACTGTCCACCCAAAGCGGGTGGGCAGTTGGAGCCGACTTTGCTCATGGTGCGCCGTTTGAAGGATTTCTATATGCACCCCCGGTGCTGTCAGCCTTCGCCAAGGTATTTGAGTCGGTATTGCATTGAAGTTATAAATACTTCAATGCAATACCGACACAAGTGAGCTCTCGATTAACGGAGGACAACACGGGTTTGGCCAGGTCGCAGTACGGGGGGGCAACTCACTATCTTTTGTCAACTACTTTTCGACCGCTATTGTCGCGGGCAGAGAAGGTGGATGTGGCATAATTAGACCTTTGGAAAGCCTTCGATACTGTGGATAACGATGTACTTTTGTGCAAGCCCGCTGCTGTGGGATTCACGCCGCACTTGCTTTAGTTCTTTTCTAGTTATCTTGGCGAGCCCCGACAGTACGTCAAGTATGCAGGACTGTGTGATTCCAACCCTTATTACACGTTCTCAGGGGTGAATCAAGGGAGTAATATCAGGCCAGTGGTATATTATTGTAATATTGGTAGTCAATGATCTGCCAACAGTAGTCAAAGAGGCGATGTGTCGAAGAGGCAATGTGCGGTGATGTGGATCATTGTGCCCACATATTGGTAATAAGCGAAACTAAAAATCATGATACTGACACCCATAACGAAAGTTTCAAAGATTTCGGTCGGCGCCGTCTTGGATTTTTTACAAACCTCAGTAGAAATATTTTTTTTGTATAAATCTGTCTTTTTAGTCCGTCCGTTTATGTTTTCAAAAATTTAAGTAGTTTCATAGTCAAATAATTAAATAAAATACGTTTTAGGGCATTTTTCAAAACTATATTATACACAGATGTATCTAAAACAAAACGCTTTTCGTTATTACTATGCTTTGTAATACAACAAACTGTTTCGGTATCAACTCTCGTATTTTATTAACATTTAAAAACAATAGTAAAACAAGCCTTCTCTACACACCTTTGCAGTGACAATTTTGTCGGCTATGCGCACACGCGAGCGCGCTGCTCGCTTCGCGGTATCAGTGGCGCGTTATATACCTACTTCGCCGGGAAAAGCAAGCCTTAGGCTTAGGCATCATCGTCTTCATCATCATCATATTAGCCGAAATACGTCCACTGCTGGACATAGGCCCCCCAAGCGTCGCCAGATTGACCTGTCCCGTGCGGCTCGTATCCAGCGGATCTCTGCAATCTTTACCAGATCATCGGTCCACCTGGTGGGAGGCCTTCCAATGCAACGTCTTTGGGTTCGTAGTCGCCATTCTAGAACTTTTCTGCCCCATCGGCCATCGGTTCTGCGAGCAATGTGCACTGCCCACTGCCACTTAGTTTGGCAATTGTTCGAGCTATGTCGGTCACCCTGGTTCTCTTGCGGATTTCTAAATTTCTGATTCTATCACGCAAGGAAACTCCGAGCATAGCCCTCTCTATTGCCCTTTGGGTGACTGTAAGCTTGCGTGTAGCAGTGATAACTTTTTGAGGTAGCTTGTTACAAAATATGGAGTCAAAATGAAAATCCAAAGTGACGTCGACCAAAATTTCGGATATTTTCGTCTTGCTTGTATTTTTATGGTTTTTGGGGTCGGTAATTGCAAATATGGTGTCAAAGTATAAATCGAAAAGGGTTCCGACCAAAAGCAAAAGTGTGTATTCGTATGCAAATTAGCTTCTTACTGCTCATCACAGCATCTATCTCTTTCGCACGTGTTGTCGGATGAGATAGCATGCATTTTAACCCCGCGCACAAAATAGTTCGTGCCGTCGACTAGAGCAACCTTAAGAAGCAAACTAAAAAAACGTAAACAAGAAGAAAATCATGCTGTCCAGTCGGAGAATACTGGATACATAACGATATGGTTTAAGTTGGATGACTTATTGCTCACGAATATGTATCCTCCGAAATCCTTCCCTTGTTTTGTATGTAGGCAGTAGATATAAAAACCTCGCGTGGCTGACCCGTTTCCGCTGGAGCTGCGCTGACAGAGGCTAGGTAAATAAAGTGATCCTAATAGTTCTTATCAAACACATCCCTCGCAACGCATCCTCGCATATCTCAGGTGGAAGTGGCCGAACGCCTTAATGTTAATAGTGCTAACACACGTCCGGATTTGGTATGGCCGGACTAACTCCGCCCACAAATCCGTTCTCGCTTACACACGCTTGGATATGGTATGGCCGGACTAACTCCGCCCACAAATTCGTGGTCCGGCCGTACCAAAGCCGGACGTGTGTTATAACATTAATCACACTATAACATTTCTCCATCCCTTGTATATCGTTTTTATTGAACCTTTTTGAATAGCTCCATCTATACGAATTTTCTTTCATTAAGTTCTTGCAAAACACATCTCGATATGTCAGAAGATCAGAGTGGTGCTGTTGATGTAGTTTTGCTATTCGACAACAGATGGCGTACCAAGGACTTTATTGTTTCCTGTTTGAAATTAGGGCGAAGGCCCAAAAGTGACATGTGTGAATAAAATTGTGATCAGTCAGTAGTAGTTTTAGTTTCGACTTTCGTGGTTGTTGAACAACATAACCTTATTTTATACATTTTGTAAGTAGTGATGTTTGGTTAAAATCCTTTAGCAATGTGATTTATTTTGCATAGCAGAATTTTGTTCTTTGTTTTTCGTTACAATAGTACTTCATTAAAGATTAGCTGCTTTAGACAAAGAATATCTTGTCGGTGTACAAGTTGGTGTATCAGACTGCTTTGGTCATTTGAGACATGAGACATCGATACTTGAGTAACCTACTAGGAGATAAGGTTAAGAGAGTAAAAGGTGCGCCCGCCCGGAACTGAGGTCAGAAAAATAACAGCTGTTATTTCTCGGAATCGTGAGATCCATGTTTATAAAATATTTCGGCGGCAAAATCCATTGTATAGTTCTCGCCAAACTTCTAGGCCGCCCTGATCTTGGCTTTCCGAAGCGCAAGGCACGAAACGGTGCTGTTTTTGTATGAGATTTACTACTGCGCAGCCATTGTAGCCAACTTCAGGGCGGCCAAGAAGTTTGGCGAGAATTACATAGCTTAAATATTTTGACAGGTATAAGTGTTCTTTACATAAATGGCTCCAGTGTTCACATCACATCACATTCACATTATTCCAGTGAGTCAATCCAGTCCAGTGCTGGACTGGATCATATCGTTTACATTATTCCATTCATTCAATTCAATAGCTGTTGAAACGGTAACACCCAGCAACAATATACTTAGTGAAAATGATTCTATCTAAAAAATAAAGAAGAATTAACTGATGTTAGAGGAGGAAAACTTAAAAAAGATGAACAGATCTGGGTAAGAAATTGGATAAGCAAAAGAAACATGTAAGCCTATAACTTAAGTCTCCTCTCCTTTGTAATTCATATCCACCTGTCATTTAATTGCATCAGGTGAGATAGTGGTCAAACGCGAGCCTATAGATTACAAAAAAGAAATTGCTAATTGTCGAAAATTATGTGGTTATTGTATTTTAAGACTGCTCAACTGTCATCTTTAATGTTTATTCATAATTTGTAACTGAAAATCTTATCCTTACTTAAGTTTTTGGTATATATTCTGAACTTGTAACTTTTTATCTTTTGAGTAACTATAACTAGATAGGTACTCAACCAGACACAATGAAACAAATGGGAATCTTGTGTGCGGAAATGGGAGTCTAAGTGCGGCAATGGAAGCCCTTACCACTCCTACTACCTCTACTAGGTACTCAACTTGGGTATTAATTTTATTTACAGATCCAAAGAACGATGTCTCAACTAAAAGTTAACCGGGAGCTGTTTGTCACATGTCGGTTATGTATAGAAGAATTAGGAGAGTACCAGATTGTACCGAGTGTACAGCTACAAATAAAACAATTCTTTGATATACATGTAAGGACTGTTATTTTTTGTTTCTGTAATTTTGCTGTCATACCAAGATTATCAATATTCTTATAAATTTCATCTCACACTGAGATGAGATGCTGGTTGCTCTGTTTATGTTTTCTTTATTGAGTATACAAAAGGGTTTACATTTCATTGATTTATTCTACAGGGTATAGATTATTGTGTATTTAAATTTTCACTCTGAAATGTACACCTTTGTTTCTCAGTCTCACACCGACCCTAACAGAACTTTTCCAATATTTTGTCCATAATTCTCTAAACTAAGGTCTACTTGTGTATTGCTTGGCAAAGATAACTAGGTAAATATTCTAAATAATTTTAATCTTATTTCAGGTTGAGCCGTTTGATGGTCTGCCACAACTAATATGTCCGAAGTGTAATAAAATTTTATTCGAGGTCAATACAATTAAGACCACATTCTGCGAGAAGCAAACTATCTTGAGAAAGATGGTGTTTGAAAAGGATGTAAGTTCTCATAAAGCTTTGTTTTTTTATTTAGCTATTTTTTTTTTTTTTTTTTTTTTTTTGTCGACGGGGAAAATCATCTTATGACAAATCCCGCTCTTGGGTGGAGCGGAAGATAGTGTCAGACTTGTACTGACTAAAAACCCCGCGCCGTTCCTTCTAGCCTTCATACCTTTATTTAGCTATTGCTGTCCCACTGGTGGCCAAAAGACTAAAACCTTTTATTTTATGATTGGTGTGGATCACATCCATGTTCTATAATTCCTCATTCAAAATATTTACTGGAAAGTTGGTAAAAAAAATAGGCCAATCATGCCAACCTTTGCGACTGGCAAGCCCTAAGTTTTACAATTTTACTGATGTGGTAGTATACATCTTCTGTTAATTATAACTGAAGTTCGGACACTTCGACCCATTGGGATCTATTGTGGTCCTCTAGATAACCTAAACCTCCCCAATCTCGGTGAAAACTCTTCTCTCTTCATGAGTTTTACAACGAGAATAGGAAATATGATCTGGTTTTGGATATCCAACCCCTAGGAGACTCATTTGCTTACGAGCCAGTGCATCGCATGTGCACAGAAGGTGATCCTTGCATTCCTTAGGTTCCTCACACAACCAGCATGGGTGTCGCGGTTAGACCCATCTTCATGAGCATGTCATTGGTTCCAAAGTGCCCAGTAAAGGCCCCAAGCAGGTAGCGGATTTGCCCCCTGCTCATATTCCAAAAGCATTCCCGTGCTTTGAACATAGATCCCAGGAATTTCTTGCGTGTGTTCCAGACAGGTATTAGACAGCCAAAGTGTTTGTTGTCTGTAATCTGCAAACTCCCTAAATGCGGCTTTTTGAGACACGTCGAAATGCCTACACATGGTTCTGGACCCACAAAATCATTTGCTGAGCCCTCTCTTGCTAGTTCATCTGCCACTTCCTTACCATGAATTCCTTTGTACCCAGGGACCCACATCAGTCTTATTCTCTTATGCTTTCCAAGCCTAGATAACCTAAACCTCCCCAATCTCGGTGAAAACTCTCTTCTCTCTTCATGAGTTTTACAACGAGAATAGGAAATATGATCTGGTTTTGGATATCCAACCCCTAGGAGACTCATTTGCTTACGAGCCAGTGCATCGCTATGCACAGAAGGTGATCCTTGCATTCCTTAGGTTCCCCACACAACCTGCACATGGGTGTCGCGGTTAGACCCATCTTCATGAGCATGTCATTGGTTCCAAAGTGCCCAGTAAAGGCCCCAAGCAGGTAGCGGATTTGCCCTCTGCTCATATTCCAAAAGCATTCCCGTGCTTTGAACGTAGATCCCAGGAATTTTTTGCGTGTGTTCCAGACAGGTATTAGACAGCCAAAGTGTTTGTTGTCTGTAATCTGCAAACTCCCTAAATGCGGCTTTTTGAGACACGTCGAAATGCCTACACATGGTTCTGGACCCACAAAATCATTTGCTGAGCCCTCTCTTGCCAGTTCATCTGCCACTTCCTTACCATGAATTCCTTCGTACCCAGGGACCTACATCAGTCTTATTCTCTTATGCTTTCCAAGCCTGTTCTGGGTTTGGATGGCATCCAGAACAAGTTTGGAATCCACTTTGAAGGATGCCATGGCCTTGATTGCAGCCTGACTGTCTCTCAGAATATATATGGATTTATCTATGGTTTCTCTATCTATATTCTCTTGAGCACAGGTTATTATGGCATATGTTTCTGCTTGGAATACAGTTGCCATCTTTCCTAAGTTTTTGTTACATTTGTAGCCTTTTGCGTATATTCCCGCTCCTGTACCCGTTCCATTTTGGATCCATCAGTGTTCCGTACCAGACTATCTTGTTCTGGTGGAGTCCCTTTGTCCAGTCCTTTATTGTTGGAATTTGGACCTTGAAAGATCTTTCAAGCACAAATATAATTTGCATTTGATCGGATATCATGCTTGTTACCCGATACAGGTCTTCATTTGGTCACGTATTAAAATGTAGCAATGGCAATGTCTGGGGTCCTACCACAATCTGTTAAAGCAAGGTTTCCAATGTGTGTTAGGGACAGATGTATACAAGTCATAAACATCTGTCCCTTACGCAAAATGGTCTGACTGTTTGTATATTTTTTTATCTCAAACTAACTTATCCGGTGATCTTTGTACTATCTAAACACTAATTCCATTCTATAGGGTGTCTCAGAATGTTTTATCTTTTTGATACTTTAAAAAAAGTACTAGAATTAGTTAAAACTCGTTTTATTTAATGTGACATTAAATAACATTGTGTTTTGTTTATGAAAAACAACTCCACATCTTAACACTCATTTAGTCAATTTTTCAATTACTCGCTGTAAATCATCACTCTTGGAATAGCTTTGGAGAGCAGTGGTAGCCCAGTGGTGACGGCCGCGATGTAAAAGTTGTTGTTCGTAGCCAGTCGTAGGTTCGAACCCAGGCAGGCGCTTTACTTTGTGTAAATTATTTCACCGCTATTGCTCTTAAAACGGTGAAGAAACCGGCATGTCTTAGAACCAAAACTTCGAAGTGTGACATCCACCAACCCGCACTGGACCCGCGTCGTGGATTACGGCCTATTCTCTCTCACAGAGTGGAGGCCTGATCGCACAACGGACCAAATGAGAGTCTGTGCAGAAAAGGGAGTCCATCCATCTCTCGTAGCTTTGATTTCGTCTGTGAGTCTTGTTTTGCTTTAAAGCATTCAGGTTGGGTGGCAATGGGTTGAAAACTTTAATACGAAAGCATCAGCAGGCCTTAAATCTGGTCTATTTGGGCTGACATACCAAGTCAAGGAATTATCAGTCCTTACTTTTAGTTTCGCCATGTTCTTTTGTCCGACCGCAGCTTTTTGATGTTGCTCCAGCTAATAATGATTCAAGATTTTAATTACAGACTAAAAGAGTGTCAGGAAGTGGATGTTGCGCACAGAGAACAGTTTGTAAATAATATTGTTTTTCATAATTGAAATGAAAAAAAAAACTGTTTTTTAATCTATCAGTTAATAAAATGAGTTTGTACTATTTCGGTTTTTTTAAGTAAAATATCGAAAAGCATTCTAAGACACTCTATCTATATTTATGCAGATGTGATTGATTTGTACACCACTTTACTGTAAAAGTTGCTTTTCAGTTTTCTCAGTTTCTTCTCGCTTCTACACTGAGCAAAGCTATGCCGCTCAACCTTTCTTGACCCTTTGTAGACCTCAAATACGGAAATATTAATTTCAACTTACTGAATTTCGTTCAAAGTTTGCTATGGATAGTGCCTGGGCCTGATTTAGTGTTCTGTCCGCCTCAGGCTAACCTTATATACCAATAAGCGCCGCCGTAGCTTGTAATTTTACTTTTTTATGTGTCTTGTGTCTTAGTTCCGGACGCCGATCCCGACAGTTTAATAAGAGATCGCAAGTGAGACAGTCTTATTAAGAACGCTAGAGGCTGTCCTGAAAGAATAAGGAAGGTAGGCCAGTAGGCAACATTATTAGACTCTCACTCTGTCCACCACGCTCGCCGTGCGACCGTTATGCCAATCCAAAACCAACAAAAAATTCAAACTCTTTGGTATGGTAATGATTAAAACAACAAAGACTGAAAGAGCGAGTGAAGCGAGCTCGAAAAATGTACGAGACTGCATGCCCTAATTCTGAGGTTTCTTCCATATTTGTATTCATAAGAGTTACTGTGTCGAATCATGCAAAAAATCGATCGAAAATTTTTAGCAGCCTTCCACCTTCTTGTTAGTCAAAAGTAAATCTATACATATAAATAAAATTGGAGTGTCTGTTTGTAATATTGAAATAACCGTTTTTTACTACATGTGAATGAATATATATACAGTACATACACCAAAATAACATTTTTTACAATTTTTGTCTGTCTGTCTGTTTGTTCCGGCTAATCTCTGAAATGGCTGGACCGATTTTGACGGAACTTTTATTGGCAGGTAGCTGATGTAAAAAGGAGTAACTTAAGCTACGTTTATTTTAGAAAAATTCTTTTATTTTAGAAATTTGTTAGGCGGAACGAAGTTCGCCGGGTCAGCTAGTCTTTACTAATATTATAAAGCTGAAGAGTTTGTTTGTTTGAACGCGCTAATCTCTGGAACTACTGGTTGGAATTGAAAAATTATTTTTGTGTTGGATAGTCCATTAATCGAGGTAGGTTATAGGCTATATAACATCACGCTACGGCTAATAGGAGCGAAGCATAAATGAAAAATGTTGCAAATACGGGAAATAATATTCCTTTTTGAGAGCTTTCGTTGCGTGCGCTGTGTAAGTGGTTAAAGTTACGCAACATTCATGTATGTAGGGTAAATAGGGTAGGGTAGGTAGGTAGCCAGTTGTCGGGAGAGAACCCGCGTGGGACAACTAGTCTTACCTATAGGAATAGGTAAGATTTACTTTTGACAAACAAGAAGACGGGGTGGCAGCCTACCAGAGCCTAGTAGTATCTACTTGTCGATTGAGATTGATCCACCCTTCACTGTATGCCGAAATGGCTTTCTTGACTTAAGGGTAAATACGCTACTGTGAGCCTGCGACTGAGTCTGACTGAGGTAGAATGCGGTAAATCAATTGAGCTAGTGTAATAAGCAGCGCGAATATCCAAAAGATAATGGAGTTAAGCAAGAAAGAAAAGATAGAAAATCTAAGAGATTACAAACGCTAGAAAATCACATTTTAGCAACAGGAGGAACCAGGAAAGCTCTTAGAGAACTGCGTGAATCAAATACATGGATACCGAAATTGAAAAACAACCGGAACAACACTACAAATCGAAAAGATATAATAAAGTAGTTTCAAAGTTCTATCAAGACCTTTACTCTAGGTAGAGATACTGCAAATCAGGCAAGATACGTAAGATCAATAATTTCTCCTTCGAAATTTAAATCTGAAACCGAAATCTTACCCCGTGAAGTCAGACATGCAATACTTAGTCAGAAGCCAGACAAATCGCCAGGCCCAGACATGATCACAAAGGATCTACTGAAAGGTACCCTGGAAGAAGTGGTTCTTATACTGATTAAAATCTGGTAAAATGAGAAGTGTCACATATAACACTAATACACAAAAAGGGCCCTGAAGAAGACATAGATAATTACATACCAATAAGTTTGATGTCCAAAATCTATAGTCTTCTCAAAAGTAATGCTTTGCCGAATAAGCACAGTGTTAGATGAAAACCAACCCATGGAACAGGTTGGCTTCATGAAAAACGCCCTTCCACCTGTCCGCCTGTCCGGCCATCCACCTGTCCCCCGGTCCATCTGTCCTACTTTTGAAGGACTCTACGTAGAGTAACACATCCAAAATATTTATATTATCATGGTACGGAACCCCTCGGTGCGTGAGTCTGACTCGCTCTTGACCGGTTTTTATTTTTATCCCAATTCTATTGATAGTGGTAAAATACTGTTTAGAGAGATCGCCAGATTTTTTTTTTGCTGGTTACGGACGTATTAAATAGTAAAAACGGCCAAATGACAATTTGTCAAGCATCAACCCCAAGTCGCCGAAAATGTCGTCCCAAATAGTCTAAATTCTCCCAATTATAATGCAAAAGTAACCTAAAATCGTCGAATACTCAGTTTTCGGGATAATTCCTTATTTTTTTTATTTCTTTGAATCTTTCTTTTTACTTTTGACTGATAAAAGGGGGATTCGATTATTCATAAAGTATATTTTTGTAACTTTTTTGTATGTAACTAGTATATAAGTTTTCACAGAATTAGTCATTTTTCTTACTTTATTCATAATTAAGAAGTATTAGGGGTTAAAAAGTATGAAATTGCCGATTTGTACTGAAAAGTTGATATAAGTTTTTTTTTAAATTTTAACATATTTATTTAATCAAAATAATTACCATTATTATCTATACATTGCCGCCATCTTATAGGAAGGTCATTTATGCCTTTGCGATAGACCTCTGGTGATCTAGATTCGACAAACTGTGTGAAATCATTTTGTACTGCTCCTGAGAAGAAAACTTTTTATCATGTAGATAATTGTCCAAATCACGAAAAAAATGGCAGTCCGTTGGAGCAAGGTCTGGCGAATACGGAGGGTTTCTAATTGCAGTTCCTGTAGAGTTAAAAACGGTTTCTCGTGCTGTATGAGTTCTCGCGTTATCATGGAGCAATAATGGTGAAGATCGATTCATGAGTCGGGGCTGTTTCACTGCTAGTTTTGCTATCATTGTTCGGAGTTCGGCACAGTAGACAACTGCCGTTATTGCTTGACCAGATCGGAGAAAGCTATAGTGAATAACACCATGCTGAGACCACCGAAAAGTTACCATTACCTTTTTATTGGTAAGGTTTGCTTTAGGACACTGTTGCGGCGTTTGACCTGGGGTCAGCCATTGCATTTTTCGCTTACGGTTATCGTAAAGAATCCACCTTTCATCACATGTCACAATTCGATGCAATATTCCTTCATTTCTGTATCGATTCGACAAGGTAACACAATTTCAACACGTGTTTCTTTCTGGCACCCATTTTTTATTTTATTTTATTGATTTGACGCAGATGAGTCAATATTGTTGGTAAGGTAACGTTAAACGTAGTTTGGCTCGGATCGGCTTCCACCATCTCTTTCAATTCGTTGTTATTCACCTGTGTGGGCGGTCTTCCACGTGGTTCGTTCTTCAAATCAAAGTTTCCATCACGAAAGCGTTTAAACCAAATCGCACGGTGCGTTCATTAGCAGTCCCCTCTCCAAACGCAAAATTGATATTGGGAGCTGTTTTTGCCGCGTTAGTTCCGCGTCGGGACTCGTATTCAAAAACGCTCGAATTTTCGAAGAATCCATCTTTCTTGTCTAAGCTGAATAAAAAAAACAACTGAAAGTAAGAAGAAGTTCATAGGTACCATGTGAAAAAAGCTTCACTCAAAAATCTCAAACCATGAAGATTCTATGTCAATTCGAAGTACCTATTACAAAAAAAAACGGCAATTTCATAATTTAACCCAAAGTCAAAGTCAAATATATTTATTCAACTAGGCCAAAAAGCGACACTTTTGAACGTCAAAGAATTAAAATAAAAAATTACAAGTAATAAAAATTGATTCTACCGTGCATTCGGAAAAGTAGCTTGTTATGAGGACCCCTATTATATAGCTACTTTTTATTTGCAATAATAATTGTAATAATCACTACCTAGGCTAACAGCCCTGCACTAACATTCAGTTCAGTTTAATTCAATTTTAAAAATTGTAAGAACATTTATATTTTATTTTATTGAATTGCACGCCTAATTGGCAACCTGTAGGCGATCGTAAAAATTGCCCGCTCCGACCTTGACACCCTTTCGAGTAGCCTAAATGGTGATGAATCGCCCAATTTGGTCACACTGGTGAGCAGCGCAAACGGTAAGCCCCGCCTACCGTAGCGCAATCTGCGTTGGGTCATTTTCTATAGCTAGAAATAATTTATTTACTTTCACTGGTTATCCTACCTACTCCTTCTTTCTAATATTAGAAAAACGAAAAGTTGAATGTTTGGATATTTGTTATCAATAGTGGCCTTATGAATTTGGACGGAACCTGATTAGACCTATTATCCCGGCAGGTAATATTTCCGTGGGATAAACCAAATATTTATGTTTTCTCTTTTTTTTTCAGTCACAACAAGACATTGTCAGTTCAAGTCAAGAAGCTCCTGAAACCACAGAACAACACCAACCAGCCAACCACATAGTTAATGAACCATGCAACCCTAAAAAGAGAAAGCCTAAAAGGAAAAGAATGTTACTACAATCGTCTTCATCTAGTGACTTAGAATCGGAACAATCATTTCAAGCTTCAAAACCCTCAAAAAAGAAATCATCAAGGCATAGAGGGAAAGGTCCAATGCCATGGGAAGCAGATTACATGAAGATGTTATCATGTCAGCTATGTAATAGTTTTTGGTTAAGTAGAAAAGCTCTTGCTAATCATAACCGTATTCATGAAAGTCTCAGGGAAAGACATAAGGATACATTAAACCGACTATGCACAGTTAATTTGATCAAAATTGATGACAAGCCCAATATAACAGGACTGAGTAAGATGGTTGTTCACAGTAGCAACAAAATTGTTGAACCTGGTAATACTTATTTTTATACCATTTATTCAAAAGAAGATTCGGCCAATACTAATCATTCTGAGAATATTTGTATTAAAAATGAAGACGAAAACAAATGTTCTAGTCAGGATTCTTCAGATGGCGAGGAAAGAATTGTATTTAATCCAAAAAAAAGAAAAAGGCGTTTTATATCGAGAAGTTCTAATGAAACGGTTGTCATAGAAAGCAATAGTAACAAAGTGTTTTCTGATGAAGAGGACTCTAAAAGTACAGTTCGTAATAGTAGTGATAGACCATTAAACAATAATCAATGCATAAAAATTGATGATTCATCTGACAGTGAATCTGACCAAGGCAGATTGGAGAAGAGTGAAAAAGTTAAGCAACCCATAAAGCCAAAACTTGACGATTATAAAAATTTTCAAGGAATTATATCGATGAGTCTAAATTCATACCATAAGAAAAATGAGTCGGCAGAGGATGATATGTTATACATGAATGATAACCAAAATAAAAAAAAAGACAATGCTATGGTAAGCAATGAATCTCAACTAAAACATAAAATATTAAGCATTGGACGAAAAATTATTAATAAGCAGGGTTTTAATTGTACTGGTTTGCTTCGTTATATGGAGCATAAAAATCTTGAAGTTAGGTGGATTGATCAAGCACCGTCTTTGCATCCTAAAGACACAAATTACATACGAATTTTAACCAGCCTCCGCGGTGACCTAATCTTAGATGATGAGCCTGCATGGGTTAATTTATCTGAATCATCTCAAATAAAGCCATTTAAACCGGAAACACTCAAGAAAGCTATTAAAGTTGCTGCCCCTAACAGATCTTTGATCAATATTTCAGTGAGTAGTGATTCTACAGCGGCAAAGATAGCAACAAATATGGTATCAAACATTGAAACAAGTCAGCCAGAACAAAGTAACAACCAAGCTAAACTGGACTCAATGCCAGCTATGCTATCATACCTACCAGATAGTAAACCTAGTACTTCTGCATCTAAAAAGCTGTTAAATGCCTACCCTGTTGCAAATCCCAAAAAATTACCGAAGAAATCAGGTGCAGGTAATGAATCAAGATCTAATAAAACAGTTGCTCAACCAAGTGTAGTGTGCCTGCCTACTGATGATGATGATAACTACTGTTTGCCTATCATAACTTCTACTACTTCGTTGGCAACAATTCCAAGTAAAGAGCGGACCCAAGACATTATTCAGAAAAATGCGAGTAAAGAGCAAACCCAAAATACTAATCAGAAAAATGCGAGTAAAGCACAAACCCAAGACACTAATCAGAAAAACGGGAGTAAAGAACAGACCCAAGAAACGAATCGGAAAAATGCGAGTAAAGAACAGACCCAAGACACTGACACTAATCAGAGAAATGCGAGTAAAGAACAGACCCAAGACACTAATCAGAATAATGCATGTAAAAATCAGACCCAAGACACTAATCAGAATAATGCGAGTAAAGAACAGATTCAAGACACTGACACTAGTCGGAAAAATGCAAATAAAGAACTGATCCAAGACACAAATCAGAAAAATAGTGTTACTTCTGAAGAGATTAATAAAACAGAAACACCTGCTCCAAGAATTAAAGTGAAGCCAGTATCTGAGTTAATGTCAGAAAGAACTTTAGATAGAATTAAAGAACAAGAACAATCAAGGATTGTTACAAACAATAACATGTTTGTTAGTCGAATAGAAAATGTCTGGCCGCACCAACAGCCCATAAATATTTTTGCTTCTAATATTGCACCACAGACACAGATGCTAGTCACCAGCCCACAAATACAAATTCTACAAATGCCAACTCTTAATGCAGAAACTGCATATCAACCGATGCCTGGTCCAATAACGTCAAATTCTAAACCAGAGCATGTCATACTAGATACAACTGAATTTCCGAACACAAAAACAGAATCACCTCTTATGTACGTGAAGGATCTTTTGCAGTTGCACAATATGTTTTTGTTAGATCCTAATGTACCATTATCTAACCAATTTATATGTCTTATCAAATTTAAAGTTGTGTTCAAGCAAGACTATCAAAGAGACTCACCAGTAATACTTTGCCTATCATTATCATGTTTGAAGAATACTTTTTGTTTCCAAGTTAGAGATATAAATCAGGACATCATAGATATGACAAAAATATCAGCTAATTGGCAATGGGAAATACTTCAAACATTCCATGGAGATGTGAGCAGCAAAGTGCTACAAAATGCCCGAAAGCACAGTCAAGAGACGTTTGACTTGACTAATAAATTTTTTTGCTTGGTCAAATCAATCAAGTGTAGAAAACCGTGCTGAGGCGTTGAAGCTTGCGAGCGGTGACATGGTTTTAGGATTTTGTTTATTTGAGAGAGCGCTAAAAAAGACTCATTCATTGTTTCACATCCTGTTATTAAATCAATAGGAAATTGTATACCTTCTATGTTATTTTAGTGTGACCATACTGCAAACCTGAAAATAGTTTGTTCAGAATCTCTATGGCTAGTAGCTCTGTGAGCTGTAGACCTCGTGAGTTTGTGTTTAGAAAATATGTATCATATTATTAACGAACCTGCTCACAAAATTTTGAGAAAGTTCGGTTGAGAAATGTGACCTGTCTCCTCTATAGTTCGCATTTCTCAACAGCCGCAGGCTTATTACGTAAGAAACAGCAACCAGCAATCATCACGCGATCAAAAGCTTTGTCATAAAAGTCGGAATTAGCTACAGTGTAGGTATTGTAGGTCCTACACAATCGTTTGCTAAACGCTCGCTGTTTGTCAAATGCACTTATTTCAAAAAATAACCGCCAAAAACTCTAAAACTACTTTTATGAAGAGCAACTGTTGCGCAAAATCGCTATAGTTTTGCTCTTGCAAGATCTATACTAACATTATACATATATGTGAATGTAAGTTTGTTTAGTACGCTTTCACGCAAAAACTACTGAACCGATCATCATTAAACTTTGTACATATATTCTTGGAGATATTAGAAGTAACATTATTATATTTTTTATTTCATCACAGTATATTTTTTACTATATAAAAAAAAAAAAATTGTGGCTTCATTGCGAGCGAAGCCGCGGGTAAAAGCTAGTATGTAATAAGCCTGCCGGTCATCAACCGGACATACAAAAGAACTTTTGCCCAAGCTGAAACGGAGTAGTTTCGCGCTCGCTCAGTCAATAAAAGAAGTGGTATTACACGAATCAGTTCGCGCAGAGTTTAGCGAAAATACTTACTTGAAATGGTAGGTCACATGAATTTGCTACTGCGCAGCCATTCGCCTCATAATTCGAGCTGACATTATATTTGAATATTGAAAACATAACAAATGACAGCAACGTGGCGAGTGATATCGCTCGATGCCGAATTCTGTCGACTGCTGTAAGGAACTTTAGGCTTAGTGCGAATCTTTACAAAGGATTCCTCGTGGATACTTACATACCTAATAATTAGGTGTGTAATCACAACTTTGTAATAAAGACTAGTAATTAAGTTAGATCTGGTATATCAAGATACTGTAAATAACGATTGTTTCCTTTGGCTAAACGTTACAGACTGTATAATAATTATTATATAAAACAAAGAAAAACGACTTTTTTTTTCCTATTACCTATATAAAAAACCGGCCAAGTGCGTGTCGGACTCGCGCACGAAAGGACCATTTATCGCAAAAATCGGCAAAAAAAGAATGACGTTTGTTGTATACCCCATGTATGGGAGGCCCACTTAGTTATTAATTTTATTCTGTTTTTAGTATTTTTTGTTTACAACAGAAGTTGCCGCTATAACAACAAATACTATAAAACTACACACTACTAATACTATATACTAATAATACTATACATCATCTTTGGAAAATTCATCTGTCTAGCTATCACGGTTTATGAGTTACAGCCTGGTGACAGACGGACAGTGGAGTCTTAGTTATAGGGTCTCGTTCACGTTGCCCCACACTAGGAATTTCTTCCTGTATCGTGGGTGCGTTTACAAACATGTAAACTCACAAACGCAACACCCAAAGCCGGAACAACTATCTGTAGGTACAAATATTTGTGCCGTGCGGGAATCGAACCCGCGACACGCACCGCAGCAGTCAATCGCTCAACCACTGCGCCAACCGTGCGCCCAAACTGCGCGTTTGGTTACGGAACCCGAAAAATAAACAAAAATCGATATTAAAGTTCTTCTTTTGAATGAACATCAGCAATGGATTGAACATTTAACATTCACCGCTTGAAGACTTTGGGAGCGTTCAAGTATTACGTAACGCAATTTGGGGGGGGAGGGGGTCTCGTAAAACGTTACGATGCGTTACAGAGACGGGAGGGTCTTTCTTACAACACGTTACGTAACATTGTTTCTAAAAAAATAGGGAATTAAAACTCCCAAACTGGCAACCCTTTTCATTTACGTTACGGGGAATCCCTCGATTGTATTAGTCTGGTCGTCATTTTTTGCATGCCTTAAGCGCAAGCGTAGGTATGCGTTAAATCGTAGTAAAAATCAATAATATGCATATAAATGGGATGAAAACCACATTATTAAGGAAAGAAATTATTAATTAATAGATCAAATATTTTTTTGAGCTGGATGTAGGCTTTTTAATATAAAAAAGTGGATTTAATGGATTTTAATATGAATTTTGCGGATTATTCATGGCGGCGTAAACTTTAAAACTTTGACCGTCTTATTAATAAAAATGGCGTATTCCCAGCTTACTCCGAATTTACTCTTGGACTAGCTAATCCCGGAGTAACTAAGGAGTAACATAGATCTAGCAATGTGATTAATTAACATGGAATAACCTCGGACTAACTATTCATTTCTTAGTCTTGGACTTACGCGTAAACTCTGGCAACCCAGTCGAATTTAAAAGTAAAAAGAATGAACTAGTGAATGGAAATAAGCAAGTTGAAGACATTATGTAGAAAAAAAAAACTAAAAATGACATATGCCTTAGAGATTTGACAGTAAAGGCGAAGGAGGGAATTTTAAATTATCTTAATAGCTTTAAACTTAAAAATTACTTTTAATAATGAACACTTAAAATATGATAACATGTCTTATCAAGGCCTACCTTAACAAATATCTATTTATTAAGGTGGTTGTCATTTCAGGACCATAACTATGTGAGCGCCATAATAAGTCTATCGAGAGAGATAAAATTTGAAGAACATAAGAGGCGTATGGAGATGGCATAAGAATTACACAAAGAACAATTAAAATGTGCCTTAATAGAAAGAGAAATCTTGAAAATACGAAAATTTCGTGAAGAAAAACAGCTAACAAATGCATAAAACATAATTACATTAAATAAATTTCTACATTTATTTTGCATTTTATTTTCGTGTTCATTCGAAACTTCAGATTTCAATAATCTTAAAACCTTAATCAAATCAGTTAAAAACAGTTTAACTACACTCTTTTACTGTATTCAATTCAAACAACAACAATGTCACTGGATGCATATAAATATTTAATATCCGGCATAAAAAATCAGAGTCTATGTAATAATTGTGGTTGCGAGAGTTTTTGGCGGGATTTTTTCGAGCGTAGTTCAGCGGTTATTAATATTTGCAAATTGATTCCTAGTGGATATTGTGATATAAAATTGGTGTAGTTTTGTGTCTCAACTGTCTACGCAACTGGACAATATGTGAAATCATTGAGAGAAGCAATCTCGGGATAGTGGAACGGAGAATTTTATTGTAGTATTGACTACCTCTGCAAAGTTTACCGGGAAGGCTGACTTGATACAATTTGCTGCCAAATACTCCAAAAAAACATTAGAATCTGTTACATCCGCATTTTAATGCATACTAAAGAATTCAAGAAGGATATTATGCACTGAAGACGAGGCGGTATGGTCCAAGACCTTAGCCTGCCCGAGTAGGGCGAAGGAAAAAAATTGTGGTTGCCATAGTTACACTACTCTTATTCCGACCTTAAACTAGCTGGCACCATGGTTTAACTTTTAGTCCGAGACTAGTGTCAGATTAGATACTGCCCACCAGAGACTAAAGAGCAGTAACAGCCCTTTTGTGATTTTTCGTTTTATTAGTGATTCTGAAAGCGGGTTTCTTAAGCTTTCTATTGAATTAACTTACTTATTTCTAAGACTATTAGAATGGTTTTTATTTAACAGTTTTCACTTACTGCAAACGAAAAAAATTAACAATTTGGCGTGATTTCCCAACTAAAATACAGTATAAATTATACTGCAGATTAAATTTTAAGGTTTCATAACTAAAATGCAGTAAGCAATATAATTTTACAGTTCTTTAGATAGTTTTATATTTCTGGAAAAAAATTAAAAAAAAAATTAATACGCAGTAAAATTTACCGCCATACAAGCTATTTTTACTGCAAATTAAGAAAATACAATTTATTGTCACGAACTCCCAACTAAAATGCAGTAAAATCAAAGCTTGTCGCATTTTAGTTGTGAATACTTAACATTCTTTTATCATTATAAACTGACTAACACGCAGTAAAATACAGCATTACTGCAGATTAGTTTGGATAGCATAATGACACAGATATGATTATTCCTAGCTAAAGTGCAGTTAATGTTATATATGTTAATATTAAGAGAAAACTGTCAAAGGAGGTTGTGCATTCTGCGCAGGGTCCTTTATTAATTAGATGTTTTTTTTTATTTTTGATATGTAAATTTTACATAAGTGAGTTGAATTATTGTGATTAAATAATAAGAAATAAACGGTCTTTAAAATGTGAACTAGCTATTTTTCTTACTGCACTAGTAAATTGAACACTTTTTTCTTAAAAAACTAACTAAAATGCAGTATTTTTTTGACCTTACTGCATGTTAGTTGGGTTTCTTGACAAAATAACTGATCCAAACGCAGTAATAGGGCTTTTTGCTGCATTTTACTAAGTTTAAAATGGTATTTTTTACAAAAAAGGCTATGCAGTAATCAAAGACCTTATACTTCTTACTACTAGACTGTGCACTATGGCGCAAAAACCGGTCCGCGTGAGAGGGCTCCCGCTGGTAGTGTGTCTCTTTCTAATGAGGTGACCATGACCAAACAGAACACGGGACAAATTGATTGTAAAAACGATAGTGTAAGTATCCCGACATATTTATGCTACCTTAATACGCTACATAAACCTACCTAATTTATTGTAAATAAAAAAAAGTATGTATATTTTTTGGAATCTACAACATTTACCGTATGATGTCAGGCGTAAATAATTTCACCATCCCATGTTTTCCCGTGGGTGTCGTAAGAGGCGAGTAAGGGACAAACCAGAGAATGGGCAGCAACGTTCTCCGTGCATTTGTAACAACCATACTGCGATCGCCAACCCGCCTGCAAAGCACTCCCCATGAATAGCACAAATAAAACATAGCATAATATAGTGCCCGGCAGCCTGCCTACCCTCGACTACGGTAGCGGTCGAGTTTACGGTATGGCAAGGGGTGCTAAGAATCCCGGACGAGATCCGGCTACCCCAACAAATACCGACAACTGGACCTGGCAACGTACAACACGCGCACACTCCGGTCCGACGAAAAGATCACCAAACTCGAAGAGGAATTGAGCAGTTTATGATGGAGTATTATAGATCTGAAGTTCGAAGAGAGGGGAAGGACTCGATAACCCTCAAATCCCAAGTCTCCTCAAGTCTCGTTCTTCAAGACCCATCGTATAGATAGGAACAAAAAGCTCTCTGATCCTACTCTCAAGCTCATGAAGGAGAGGCGTGAGATGATCCTGCAGTCTTCAGACGATGCTTTGAAATACCGGCAGCTAAATATACCTCAAAGGATCTCAATGATTTCACATATTGTCCAGTTACGTCGACAGTTGAGAAACAAAACTACGCCAATTTTATTCCTCTAGGAATCAATTTGCAAATAATATTAACAGCCGCTGAATTTCACTCGAACAAAGCCTGCCAAAAACTCCGCAAACCACCATCTTACATATAGTATTACCAGGCCCAAATATTTAAAAGTACTACTCTTACTAAGTATTAATGAATTATTTTTGAAATACAACGAATTGATTAATTATAGGAACTTTAGAAATATTTAAATACGTTTCAAAGTCTATGAATCGTTTGTTTTGGTGTAAAATAAAAAAGAAAAATTTTAAATTTTCTACCATTTCTAACAAACCCAATGATTATTTGAGCTTGCAAGAAGTCAGACAAGGACACACTACCAGCGGAAACCCTCTCGCCAGGACCGCTTTTGATTAGCTACCGCTTATAAGGAAATAGCTAACCTAGGTGTATGATAATAGATTTCATTTTAGCTAAACAAAAATTTTTGGTACACAGTCTAGTAGTAAGAAATACGTATAAGGTCTTTGGCAGTAATAGGCACCAAAAAGAATAAATGGCCATAATAAATTCAGTTATTAAGATATATTTTTTTTTATTGCTTTAACGTGTGAACCTATGCCTTTACAACCTTTCTGCATTCAAATTTTTTTGCTTATACATTCTGTTGATTTTTTAAAATCAATTCTTAACTTTAAATGCGTTTTACTCGAAATCGTGATTTTGCTGTTACTGCACTTTAGTGTATGGTGGGCAGTATAATCCCTCCTTATTCCGTGTTTATTAATACGGAAATTTGTTAGTACCAACCTAATCCTTGGAATAAAGTTAATCTTACCTTAGTCCACGTTTATTAATAAGACGGTGAGAGAATAACATTTTAAACCTGAACCAACATGCAAAAAATCATATAATTTTTTGGTTGAAATTTTCACTCAATTTTTCCATTTTTGGCAGCCATATATATAAAAAACTAGCTGACCCCCGCGGCTACGCTTCCGTCAACTGGCTATCTATCTACCTGCCACCTTCCCTACCTACCCTACCTACCCTATCTACCTTACCTACCCTATCTACCCTACCTTTTTTATAAAAAAAAAATTTAGATTTGCCATAAGCTCATGGAAATTTTAATCGAAATAGAGTGAAAAACATTTACAAAAAAGACGATAATTGATCAGTTATCGAGCGGGATGAAAAATGATTAAATTACTAAAATGGCTATTAAAAAATAGGGGTTTGTGATAAAAGGGTAAAAATTTAGAGTTGTATGTATTTTTAATGCCACATTATAGAAAAATAAAAACAAAAATGTTTGTCCAAAAATTAAAAAAAAAATGTTAAGGGTGAACAACCCTTATCACTTAGGGGTATGAAAAATAGATAGTAGCTGATTTTCAGACCTACTGAATATGCATATAAAATTTGGTAAAAATCAGTAAACCCGTTTCGGAGGAGTAAGATAACTAACATTGTGACACGAGAATTTTATATATAAGAAGAAGATAAGATATAATAAACAGGGTTAGTGACGATTTGTGACTTGTGATTCTTCTACTAAAACGTGCCAGAGGGCGTTAGCATAGATTTCGATAGCACGAGCGCTTAAGGCATGCACATTAGGTTTTACCAAACTTTTTTTAATTTGTTCTCGCAAGTTGGCAAACCTTTTCGTTTATATTTCACGGGGAATCCCTAGATTGCATTGTACGTCATTTAATGTTGTTTTCGTTGTCAGTATTCGTTAGTGTTAATGCGTGAGTTCATAGTGTTCATACTGTAATGTCTTCAAAAGAGGGAGATTTGTATCATCAGCTGTTCTTGGCCTATAAAGGTTCTCATGCAGACTTGCCAGCGCAACTGTGTCAAAAAAATGCCAACGAAATTTGGAAAACGGCTAAAGAAAAATTTAAATTCTCTTGTTTTATTTAGTAGATTAAAACTATACCAAGTGTAAAAACTATTACCACATGAGTAAAGAAACGGAACAGAGACAAAGCTACATACGAATGCGCTGTGATAGGTACATCACTACAAGTGCAACGCGTGTGTGTGCGTGTCCACTGGCCGCTTGTCACGTATGAGCCGAAACCGCTTCAAACTAGATCAGCCAGTGGTCAATCTCAGGGCGTGCTGGCGTGACGCGACGCTCGAATGTCGTGCGTGTTTTGATTTTGTTATCGTGTTTCTCACATAATACGTAGTAATATTTTTGTTTTAGTATTTAAAAAGTGTTGTAAATATGGTTGTACATTGTACTGTGTGCATGAATAATAATAGAAAGACTAAAAATATTTCTTATTTTAACTATCCCAAGGAGTCTACTAGGTAAGTTTGCACTTGAAACTTAATTTATATTTATAATTTTATAATGTGTTATGTAGAATGAACGGTATACAACTCTATAATCATAACTACTCAATACTCATTATTATATATTTTACGGAAAATTTTACCAGATATTTCGATAAAATTGTGTAAGGCTGGTTTTAGAGTCAAGCTGCCCGACGGCGCTGTCGATCGCCGCGAGCTCGTCATTGGTAGAGTCGCTCGGCTCAGTGCTGACAGCCGTCAGACTCGACGAATGACGAGCTTGCGGCGACCGACAGCGCCGTCGGGCAGCATGACTCTAAAACCAGCCTAAGTAATTTCTGAATAGATGCCTACAATAACTTTTTTGGGAAATATATGAATCGGAGCACAGGATTTCGCAAGTGGGAGAGGGGGAAGAGGGGGCTTCCCTCTGGTATCATTCCCAAAGCGAGGAGACGCTTTTTTGACTCACCTGAATTTTTCGTGTCAGGTCATTGTAATCTATCTTGGTTAATTTGGTTATGTTTGCGAAGTTTTGTCGCAATCTCTAACCTAACCTAGTGTTAATCTTTTATATCTATTGTAGGCAAAAAAAAACTAAGCGTTTCCTCGCTTCGAGAGTGGTACGAGAGAGTAGCCTTCCCCTCCCCCCTCCCCCTCCCCACATTCCAGTCATGAAATCTTGCGCCCCGATTCAATAGCCAACCCACTTTTTCTATGAAAGAGAGGAAAAAATGATTATGATTTAATATACGTTCGTCAACATTATGTTTTATTAATATTTCAGACGACATGAGTGGTTAAAGGCTGTTGGGTGGGAAGATCTCCTAACAAAGCTTATGGATGATAAAACACGACAACAATACAGAATCTGTGAGGATCACTTCAAAAGAACCTGTATTAAGCTTTCTAAAAACAGAACTGTGAAATATTTACACGACAATGCGTTTCCAAAACTCAACTTGCCGTCAAATGACGGTGCATGTTCGAGTTCGGGCCAATGTGCGAATGTGTCGACTAAAGTACCTACTAAATCAGGACATTCAAGTTATACCTGCATTTGAGACATCTTCAAGTGCCAATCCTTCAAAAAAATTTGTTATTTTGAAAGATCAATCATCTCGTGGCATTCAAACGGATAACCAGAAACACATTTCTGAAACTAGATCGGCGCAAACAGCACTTCACCTTTCAGCGGACATTCCGAGAAAGAGGAAACTGGCACTTGAACTTCGAAAAGCAAAAAAAAGAAAAGAATGTGATTTTGATAGTATAACTAAACAGGACTTTTTAAGATTATGTGATAAGTTTATGTCTAAAGGTATGTCTCAAATAATTAAATGGCAAATAGATTTGAAGTCAGGTTCTAGTGGAAACAGGTATAGTCAAGCTTTCAAATTTTTCGCACTCAATCTTCATTATTCCGGTCCGGCAGCGTATAGATTTCTCACAAATTCATTGTGTTTACCATCATTAGTCACCCTGCAAAAGTTAGTTCAGCCAATAGGTACTAAACTAGATGAACGTTTGCTTAGTGCGTTAAAAACGAAGGTAGATAAAATGGGTTCACAAGAAAAGATTTGTAGTGTTTGTGTGTTCTGCATGTCTTTAAAAGCTAATTTGTTTTATGACATCAAAAATGACAGGATAGTAGGATTCCATGAAATAAACGGGATTCAAAATAAAGAACCTGCAAAATATGTCATTGTTATGATGATCCGCGGTATTATACACAATTGGAAACAACCAATAGCTCATTCCTTTCTGTCACAGTGTAAAAATTATCAAGAAGTTAATGACTAAATTGACGAAATTATAACATCATTACTAAATATTGGGTTAGACATACGTGTTTTTATCTCAGATTTAGGTTCAGATTTTTTAAGCGCATCAAAGTCGCGTTCTGTGAACAAGGACAAAACATATTTTGAAGTGAATGGACATAAAATTTATTACATTTTTGATGTTCCGCATCTATTGAAATGTGTTAGAAATAATTTAAAAACTTGTAATTTCGTTTATGACGATTAAGTAGCGAAATGGTTACATACATAGATATAATAAACAAGTGTATTTTATATTTATTTATTTATTTTATTTATTTTAGTACATGGAGGACTTACAGCTAATAAATACAGACAAAAAAGGAAACTATAGTCAACAGAAAGCCAATTACAAATCCTCACGTATAGACTTATAATAGTAATGGTGTGAGCACAAAAACAAAAAACTCACCGCTTTAATTAAATTAACAAGCAAATACTTAGTATGCAATTATATGACCGATGACAAAGAAAATAATAAGTGTATAAAAACAGAAACAAACAATATAACATACAGCTACTTGAAAAATTTGAGGCTTAAGCACCTTCTGGCCGAATTCACAATTCACACATATTTCTATGGTTACATATTAGATACTTTTATAATGAAGATAAAAAGCATCAAATTAGATTGGCACCAAAATTAACGGACATTCATATCAATCCGAATAATTTTCAGAAAATGCGTGTTAAAGTCGCTTCACAGGTCTTAAGTCGTACCGTCGCATCAGCTATTAACGCCTATGTGAATTTAAATCTTATCGAGGTTGCTGCAAGAGATACTGCTGATTTTGTAAATAAAATTAACAATTTGTTTGATATCTTAAATTCGAGTACACTGCGATCTCCTAATAAGTACAAAAGGGCTTTTAATGGCAATAAATATCAAACCGAGTTTTTAGAAGAAATGTTGACATTTTTCAAAAACTTGAAATTAATAAAAATTGATACGCAGAAAGATGTAACGAATATTATGAATTTTATTCACGGATTTCAAGTTTCTATAAAATCTCTATTACAACTTCACGAAGACTTAAAATCAGAAGAAATTAAATTTATATTTACCAGACGCCTAAATCAAGATTGCCTTGAAAATTTCTTTGGTAAAGTCAGACAGGCAGGTGGTAATTGCCAGGAACCAACATGTCGCCAAGTTAGTATTGCCTTCAATAACATGTTTATTACAAATATTTTAAAGAAACCCCAAAATTCAAATTGTGAACAGGATTTTGATAGCTTGCTTATGAAACCAGACGACAGTCGCATTTTTAATACACCGTCACAGGCTTCGCAACCTGATGATACTGTCCCTGCGTTAACAGTGGGTACAAATGACTATAGATTTAAATGCCAGAAAAGAATAGTTTAGTCTATGTATCGGGCTATTTATACAGAAAATGTCTGGAACATCACAAATGTGAGAAAATAAAATACCCATAAAACCCATAAATATGGGAAAATAGTATATTATGCAACTAGTGAATAAAGGACGGATTTAAAGCGAGGGCCATTAATGAATCACGAGCATAGCGAGTGATTCAAGTGTTAGAATCCTGAACGACGCGAGTGATTCATGGTCCTCGATATAAATCCGTTTTATTCAAGAGTTGCATACTATATTTTATACCATGACTACGAGAAAAAGAAAGATTTAAGCAAAAAGCACAAGGGATAATAATAAATAAATAAGTGGTTAATTACCTTAAAATTTTAGAAAAAATGAGAAACCTCGGGGTTCCACATTTTTTGTAAATTTAAGCTGAGCTTGTGTGTTTCAGACGCCAGTGACCACCTCCGTTACGTTACATAATAATTAATTAAGCACCAATGCAATTAATATTAGAATTAAAAAAAATAAGTATCTAAATAAGTATTCACTAAATATCCTAGACCGAAATCAACATCATTATTAAAATCCTAAATATACCTAAACAAACTCAAAATTAAATCGACAAAGGAGTTTGAAAATCGAATATTCTTTGCACAAGAAGTTTGCATCGAGTATTTTATGCGCAAGGAGGTTGTATAGCATTGAGTTGGAGGTAGAATATGTATTGGTGTGTTCTAAATTCAAACACTAAAACAGTGATTAAACGTGCTTTTTATTCACTGTTTTCGGTGAATAAAATAAGCTTTTTAGAGGGGGAATGTATATGTATAAGATTCTTTTTTTGCCATTATAAGGACTTTAATGAAGGTAGTGTGAAATCAGGTTTTTTGATAATACCTCCTGACAATTTTATTGCATTTGTTGAATTGCTTGAGCAAAAATTTCGCGAATATTTTGATCTTCATGTACAGATTGTTAATATTGGTAATGACATATTAGCACGTTTGCAAGATTGTACATTTCATATGCCATGTGAGTGTTTCCCATTGGATTATTTGAAAAAACTTTATATTAGATTTAGAATTTATCATTCGATTAAAAGACACAACAAATTATTAAAAACCAAAAGTAATAAAAAAAAATATTTAGAGTATGTAATTTGTAGAAAAATAACCTATTTTAATAAAAAATGTGAAAAAAAAGAACATTTATATTTTTAATTTATTCAATTGTGCCAACCCTACCAAAATAGGTAGGTATAAATTTTGCTAGCTGTTTAGAAGCTTTGTCTCTATTCCGTTTCTTTACTCATGTGCTATTACATAACTTTTTACGACTTTAGGGTAAAAATGATCACTTGAGTGTTACGTAACGTTTAGAGAGGGGGGAGGGGGGGGGGTAAAGAAAAACGTTACGGTGCGTTACAAGGGGGGGAGGGGGTTCAAAAATCTTCAAAAATTGCGTTACGTAATACTTGAACGCTCCCTTTCAGGCAGTGAATGTTTGCAGATCATAAAATATTCTTGCGCTGGGTTTCTTGTGCTCCAGAACCAAGTTACAACACAATCATAATAAGCTACACTCGCGATCAATAAACATCGCGTTGCTTGGAACGATTTTTTACGATATCTATGCTAATAACTATGGATTGTGGTAGAAAGGTTTGGGTTTGTTAGCTTTAAAACCTTTTCAATATCATTACCAACGTCACTGGGAACACTGAAGCTAAAAGAAAATGGATACCACACAGAAGGCGCTGAAGTCGTCATCCTAATCCAGCAAGGGTTGTCTCAACGTACTATCACTCGACGGCTTCCATTTGAGCCAGTCGTGTGTCTCGAAGGTATACAAGAGGTTCAGGGAGGCTGGAAACTTAGTCCGGAGACCGATCTGCAGCCGTATTAAGCGAATACGGCAACGCAAAAAGTTTGACCGCTATGCAATCGAACAATCACACAGATGGAAATCCACGTCGCGTCAACCATCTCGCATTTGATTGGTCGATTGGATAGCGGTCAAACTCTTTGCGTTGCCGTATTCACTTACGCAATACGGCTGCTGGACGACAGCGATGCACTTCGGCGAGAGATGACCGATTTTAGATTTATTGATGTCCGTGACTACCGCCAACGACAAAAGCTTTCATGATTGGTAAATAATTACTAAGTACTCAATTGCTACCAAGTAATACACGAACAACAAAATTGGTACCTAAGGCATAGTAGTTATCAGTAGACCAATGCTTAAATATGCTAACCAATGATTTTAAAATTCGGTAAAACGCGTGTCGTATTCGTCAATTGTTATCCTAACAAACTCTCCAACTTATTTGACCATTAATTGTGAAACTAACAACTAAAATAAAGGCGTTGTTTAGCAAACATTACGTCATTTTATTTGTATCGTACAGGACGAACGTCAGAAGAAAAAAGTCGAATAAATGATGTTAACTTGTCACTGTAAAGATAAGTATAAAATTAAGAAAACATGTTTATGATGCACACTAAATAGTCTGTAACATTCCTCCCGGCCTTAGGACATTTGCTCTATGAGGCGGTGCGGTGTTGTGGACGTACGGTCCTCTTACTACGCCTCAACACCGGTGTCTACTCGAGTGTTAGCGGGGTGGGGCGGAAGCGGCTTCAATTGCTGCTTGACTGATTGGAGTTGAACTGGCACGTGGTAGTAGTTCATGTGGTGTATACATTGTTGAGCCAGCAGGGGCCGATGGTTTCCTCTCAATATCTCGCTTGTTGAATAGTGTCCGAGCCACACTACCCTGGGGCCGTATGTGTCTGCGCTTTAATAGTCTTTCGAGTTATCACGACACAAGAATAGCGATGTTTCCTTTCCTCTATTATAGCCGGTTTGTGTATGTACACTTCTTGGAAAATCGGGGTCTTTTGTTCCGACTCGATATTGGCTTGTAGATTTTTATAGCGCAATGACCTCATGGTCTCATTTTATCCGGTAAGCAATTTAGCTGTCTGGCGAACATCATTTGGGCTGGTGATTTGCCTGTGGTAGTACGTGGTGTATTCAGATAGGAAAACAGGAAGTTTTGCAATCGTCGCTTTGGGTTAAGTCGGTCTGCTTCACTTGCGGACATTCTTGTTTTAAAAGTTCGCACTAGACGCTCAGTCAATCCATTTGTTCTTGGATGGTAGGGTGAAGTTGTCATGTGCACTATTAGGTAATTAAACTAATATATATAACTCCCAACCACTAACCACTCGTCGGGATCCGCGCTGGACGATCAAAACCGCCTTCGGTAGTACCTCTCCAAAAATTCAAGTCGTTTTATAATATTATGTATGGAACCCGTTGAAAGATGTTCGGAATCCCGAAGACTGCAGGTACACCAAGGTTCATGCGTTCTGTCCCGGGGGGTAAAAGCCGATGTCGGCTCAACAGTTTTGTTTCAATAAGCATAAATTCTTGCCAGCGACAAGGTTTTTTTATGATTAGCTTGTCACCAGTTTTGGCAGAACTGCCCAGTCCTCCAGTCTGTCGAACGGCAACTGTGGCATGGTAGTGAAACGACAGTTAGTGTCTCTGACAGAGCTAAGTCGCAGCGGCATGCCGTCCGCGAGATCCGGCGAGCCCGTCAGCTATCGTCGTACATCACGTACCCTCTGCCTAACAAAAAGGAATGTGTTCCTGCCGTTCTCGCACAAGAATTGACATAGCCATGGTCATATTGTTGCTTGAATGCTTGCCATTTTAAAACACGCTTTTAAAAAGTTACTATAAAAATATGTAGGTACCAATAATTTGGAAGCACATTTCAGTGCCAAAATATTTTTATGAAACTATCAGAAGAGAAAAATTTGTCTTCTGTTGGAATGAACGAATGATTTGAAATGTTTATCTATGTCCCGTTATAGGATTGCTAGCGAAGCAAAAAAAGGTTTTTAGAGTGTCTCTTTAGCTATCACTAAAATTTAAATTATCATGATTTGTTTATTTCATATAAAAACCAAATAGAATTAAATACTATGCTATAGGTAATAATTATATTCATGACAAACATTTAAACTATTATTTTTTTAAGTCAGGGCAATGGACCATACGGTACAACGGGATAATGGTAGGTACGGAACCGTTCGTGCGCGAGTCCGACTTGCACTTGGCCGGTTTATTAATTTAATTTTGATTCACTGTAGGTACACTTTCTTAACTTGACGTTGATTTCTTCTTTAGGGACTTGATTCCCACTCTTAGTCCGTAGCACAGAGTACTTTTTTATATAGGTACGTAACTTAGTGAGGAACAACGTGCGCGTAACGTGCGTGGCGGCCGTCTCTCGGCGGAACGGACAAAAATTAGGAACTATTTGGAAAAAAAGTTATAGTTTTTACTTTGTGATCATTTTATTTTAAGTACCTACTTATACATAGTTTTATTACAAAAATGAAAAATTTATGTTAGCATTTCGAAAATATATTTTTTTATCCCTACTTACTAATAAATAAAAAATATATACAAAAGTGAGCAGTTTCAACTAGCAGCCTTCCTGTGAGTTCTCACTCGTATAAAAATCACATCAAAACGTGTGTCTGTTTTCTGTTAAAACATAACTTGCTTTTGCATTGCGGCGCAATTTGATAAAACTATTCTATCAAAACTACTGAATCGATTTTAATCACATAGGCTATATATTTTATACCCGTGCGAAGCCGGAGCGAGCCGCTATGTTTTTATATACAACGTTCACAGTTTTTCTGTAGTGTATTTAGTATCAGCATTGCACCCGTGCGAAGCCGGGGCGGGTCGCTAGTTTAAGAATATATAACAATTTTTAACCGACTTCAAAAAAAGGGGGAGGTTTTCAATTCGTCGGAATCTTTTTTTTTATTTTATGTATTTTCCCCGATGACTCAAAAATGCCTGGACCGATTTGGTAAATTCTGTTTTTGTTTGAAAGGGTATACTTCCCAAGTGGTCCCATCGTCATCAAGTGAGGATCTGATGATGGGATCCTGGAGAAATCGAGGGAACTCCTCAAATATTATAGGCATACATACAGCGATTTTGGTATTTTCATCAATCATCAGCTTCATTTGCACTCAGAAAGTATTATTTGGTGAAGTGGAACAGATGAAGAAGACCAAAGATGGTCACTGGAACTGCATAATAATAAAACTGTCAAAAAATTAAAAGTCCGTTTTGACAGCTATAGAAATACTTAATTATAATTAAACTTGATGCTTGCGAATGATACTCGTTGTTATACTGTATGGGTAAAATAGTAATTAATTAGGATTATGAATTTTATTTTTCAATTTCTTACGTAGAAAGTTATCGCGGCCTCAATCGCGGCATGTAAAATGAGAAACGTCAACGGGCTTCTTCGATTGTGACGACTTTATGTATATCACGGGTAAATAATATCTTGAATAGTTAACCATGATGAAGCAAATACTTATAAATAAATGGTACTGATGCAAATTTTTCCATCGATCTGATCTGATGATGAAGCCGGAAGGTAGGCACTGGAACTTCGAAATAAAACAATGTATCCTTGCCGTGTTTGGGCTTATTGGAATCATCATGAGATGAACTTTGACTATAAATTATTTCCATGGTAATTTGGGGTAGGTACCTACAAACACTAAAAAGAGATATAAATAAAACTTTTAATAAAAAAATCAAACCGACTCCCAAAAAAAGCACTACAAGGCTAAAAATAACTTTGTCTTGCGACGTCGGTGTCGAGAAACGTAAAACAATAGGTACCAAGGACACCAACTTCGGAAAATAGAGTTATTTTTTGCTTTGTAGTGTTTTTTTAAGTTGGTTTGATTTTTTTGTTTGACGAACTGTTCGACGAAATGACGAACAATTTCATAAATAGGTACTTCTTTCTGTATCGATCTTACAAAATATTTTGATGTTTACCCGATGACTACAAAAGTGCAAACTTAACACCATACTTAACTCAAGCTACAGACAAGTCACCCTATCTTAGCTGGACTTGAGTGCCTCTGGGATCCATTCTGGGCCCATTGATATACACTTTATAGCATGCACTTCTAATCTACCAACAAAATAATGCAGATGATAGCTATTCTTGCATGTATCTGTTGTCTGCTCTACTGCCTGAACTGCTCACCAACGCGCGTGTGTCAACGCTGATAACCAGATTCCACAAAACGATTCTAATAAATACCTTGGAACTCAGACACACTTAGAGATAATTAGAATTTTCAGAGATTTTTTGATTTTAATTTTCAGATTATTGTCATGGATAGCTTGAGATCTTTATGTTATTAACACAGATAATATAATACTAGCATACAGATGCCTCATCTCATACTAAGAAACCGTTCCGACGTAACTAGCGTTTTTCTTCTGATTAATCTGATATTTTTTTGTACATCGAATGCGTTCGGTTCTGTTTCACGGTGATAGATGGTGTCAGCAGCTACTTGCAAGTAAAAGGGTTCATTAGGTTCGTGAATATTGTTTTCTTTAAATAAAATAGTGAAGGTTCGTTTTATAGCATTTTTTTTGCACGTTTTTACAGTTTTTGAGCACCAAAATGTTATGTCACAATGCAAATTTTAACGATCGAGTGGACTGCCTCAGAAATTTAAAAATGCGTCATCTATTGCCATCAATTTTAAATAATCCGTTCAAATAATCTTTGAAATGTGAATTAAAAGCCCAATATTCCATCATTTTGTACTAGGAGAGTTGATTAAACAAGATCATAAAATTTTTATGTTCAATTCCAGAAAATTTTAGTTTTACACAATTCATACCGCGCATATCGCGCCATCTAGTGAGATTTATTTGAACCAAATTTTATTTCTTAGCAATGAGACCCCGTGGTTTATAATAATATGTCTTTAACAGGACAATATTGTTGAGATAAGACTATCCTATAAATATTATTTGAGCTTTTTTAACAAGTCTGCAGCTTGAGTATTTGCTTGGTGATCATCATTGGACTTAGCGGGATAACTTGCAGCTAATTGTAAATAATATTTAGCTTGATCCTCCTTTTTCAGCTTTAGATAGCAGTTGCCAAGTCTTAATAAGTTTACACTGTAGAATCTGGGCTGCACAGTTTCTGCTCTCAAGAAATATTCAAGTGCCTCTTCATAACTGGAGTATGGTGGAGAAGCAAATAAAACTTCAGCTATTTTCCTGTGATGCCAAGGCATTTCCGTAATCTGAAAGCACCATTCACCCAACATGTGCAAAATTGTTGCATCATTAGGATTTAGTGTAACTGCCATCTGAAATAAAGATTTTCAATGTTTATTTAAATAAGGAATTAAAAATATCATCATCAATGATTGTGATCATATTACAATTACATACATCCAGATGCTTCTTAACATTTTCCAATTGTTTTATTCGCTCTTTCATCCCGTCAAGTGAACTTTTTGCATCCAACAGTAAAGCATACCACTTGTGTACAGCATAATGGTTTTGAGCACCTTGGGTATCATTCAGCACTTTAAATATTATGTCATACGCTTGGAGAACAAGATTATTCTTGTATTCTTTATCATACTTTGATTCTTTTGACATGTTATATAGAGCCCGAGATATTCGCCATTGAACTTCTATATGGTCTTTATCCTAAAAATATAATTAAAACAGAATAAAATAAATTATGAATGCTATGGCTAGGTTTTATTGCATACAAGTATGACCTTACCTGATGCTCTGATAGTAAATTATAGCATTCCTCATATTGGCCATTATCATATAATTTATCTGCATCTTCTAAAGCAGGCAAAGGCTTCTCTGTTTGTTTATCATCATAATCATCTTTATTTTTCACAGGCCATAAAGAAAATGCTAAAGTTGTACATAAGACCAACATATTTTTGGGATAAGATCCTGTCTGTAAGCAATAGGTTTATGTTATGATGTTATTATATTCTAACTACTACTTACCTAAATTCATAGTACATCTAATTATTTACCTGTAAAAATATTGTTTTGGCACTATTCTTAGAATAAATTTCCCTATACTTAAAAACTCTTTGAACAAACTTATAAGTTACGGGATTTAATTTATAAAAAATGCTCATTTTGAAGATAAAATAATATTGATTTTATTTGGGTACAATTCAAACTGTGAGATACTCTGTACTTTTTTTTGTGTAAGATTTCAGTCTTAAGTTCGCAATTCCAATACAGATATTTTTGATCACGCGTCACGATTTTCTAGAAAACGATAAATAACTGAAAATCTAAAAATGTTGAATTTTATTTTTGTGATCAGTGGACAGTGATGTCTACTTTCGTCCACGTTACGATAACACAGACTACTTAGAGAGATAGAGATGTGCAACTCGAGTTTGAGTAGACATGGCCCAGTCACAACCATAGAAAAAAAATTACTCATTAATATGGAGGTCTCCAACTTGCCAAACTTTGCCCTGCCAAACTACGGTTTTTTTGGAATCTCGGGTTGGATAAAAAAAAAGTAACGGCCCTTGGATTTGCTGCTGATATCCCAAGCTACCTTCCAAGTGTCCCGAAGAAAATTCTTTGGCAACGTCTCGAGGTCATAGCTAAAGTTCTTATATGGAACTTTAGTTCGGAACTAAGTCCCCGCTGACCGCAATGCACCCCGCTCATTCTGACATTACTTTGACATTAGTCTATGCACACCACGACGGCGGCGCAGCAACCGTTCCGCGTACACATCAAAAAGACGGAAACACACTTACTGTAGTGGCGTGGCGTGGCGTCGGATCCACCAATCAAACTATTCTGATCCAAACTAAGCTACGTTACGTACGTTCGATAACACAATGAGTTTTGTAGGCAATAAACTGCGTCAAAAGGCGCCACGCTACGTCACGACACGTAAGTGTGGTTCTGCGGTTAAACGTAGTGTTACTGGGTATATGCTCTGTGGTTACTCTTCTCTTTGGTCAAATAAGGCATAACGCGCAGTCACGCATTGCGATTTTTAGCCGCGCGGATTTTTTCCGCGTACTGGATCATACTAACACGCACTGCATATAAAAATCGGCACGATTTTTGTCACTTTCTACTTGTTCATAGTGCTCAAACTCCGAATTAATACGAACCGCGGTGCGGTGGACTGTGTGGCAAGACATGGTTTTTTTTTATCGCAATGCGTGCAGCTTCATACATTTCCATAGGTCACAGAATGGGCGAAAAATATTCACGCGAATAAAAACCGCAATGCGTGCTAAGCCTTAATTTCTCAAATTGATTTTGATCATAATTTTGATGGGCTACGTTAGGGATGATCGATGTGCATCTGGATCGAGGGCTCATCATATAAATCCTTGCGAAATGAAATAAGACAAAGGGAAATTTGTTAGAAATAGTTAAAATTTAAAGCAATGGGCATAGAATAGAATTAGAACTAAAATAATAGAATTAGATTATAGAAAAGAATAGAATAGAATTAGGATTTCTTAAACGTGAATTAAATCTGATAAGATTTAATTACTCGGGCCCTCAATTCAGACGCGTGCATAAAGTGGTATAGCCAAAATCCCAGAAAGTACAATATCTCTGGGTTAATGATTTTTATTTAGGAATTTAGTTAAGAATTTCTTAAATATTTTAAGGAATTCCCAAATCTGTAGAATATGGCATTACAGATTTATGGCGATATATCTAGGGACCTCAATTCATTAATGTCTTTACTGAGAATCTGCAAAACATTAATTTATCTGAAGAAGTACATATATAGGACTTTAATAATATATTTACTTAGATACCTCTGTAGATTTGTTAAAAAGATATAAATCAATCTGCCTAGCCTTTTCCCAACTATATTGGGGTCGGCTTCCAGTCATACCGGATTCAGCTGAGTACTAGTGTTTTACGTGGAGCGACTGTCTATCTGACCTCCACAACCCAGTAACTGGGTAACACGGTACCCCTTGGCAAGACTGGTGTCAGATCTCAAGCTTCTGACTACTTGTAACGACTTTCAAAGATGTTCAAATGACAGCCGGGACCAACGGCTTAACGTGCTTTCCGAGGCACGGAGGAAACTCGGTATGTTGAAAATGGTCACCAATCCACGGACCGACCTCGTCAAGCGTTGCTTAACCTTAAAGATCGATCCGCGCGGCTGTTATTATTTAGCCACGAGGTTCTCTTGTTTTTTTTTTTTTGTTATAAAGATTTAATGACACAAAAATAATTGTCAAAAGTAAATGAAAGTCGAATTTAACTAAAATGTCTGAGCTGAGAGCCCAATATTTTCGGCTTTATTGACTAGGCTCAACCTCATATTTACCCTCAGTTTCCCAGCTCCAAATTATCGGAGAATTAATGTGACAAATTTTCAAGCACGCGTTATTTGCTGTGATTGGCTGTTGAAAATACATTCAACCAATCACAGCAGATAATAATTTACTTTTTAACAATTAACTTTGATGATCAGACAGTTCCCTTCACATGATTGTGAGATCGATTTCCTTGAGACTCTTTCATCACCAGCCACCAACTGCCAATTAGTCCTGGCGTCTACTGGATTCCCTGCCGCTGGTGACTGACTTTTAAGATGACCATTCCTTCGCTTCGGGCAGCTCAATGGGATGAGGCCTCTCTCTCCACAACTATAGCACCGGGGTGAAGTCACAACCTCCCTTATGCGGTGAGCTCGATCGTCCTGTCGTACAGCTTCCACCTCCAAAGCGTAGGCTAGGGCGTACTTAAGGTTCTTAAAATGACCTAGTCTTACGGCTGCCCTAACCTCAAAGTCGCGGATCCCAACCGTGAACGCCAGTATGAGTTTATCGTCGATCAGCACAGGTGATGACTGGTAAGCCTACCGGACCAGCTTTTCCACCTCCAGAGCCCACTGCTGTAAGTCTTTCAGCTGGGCGCGAAACCTAGCTTCCAATGCTACCATAAGCTTCTCGAAAGTAACGTCCTTTAAGCAGTCGCGAAAATCCAGAAGGTTAGAGCAGTCAAGACCTGTTCTTTGGTCCACCTAATCGATTTCATGACCGCCTCAAACTGTATCTTGTAGGCAGACCATGACGAAGAGCCGTCGAATGGTGGCACTTTAAAACCACGCGGCGAGGGCGCAATTACTGCAGCTGCCACAGCCACTCCTCCAGATTTGAGCCCACGAACAATATTCTCCAACTCGGCGATGTGGTCTCCTACTGCTGGACTTGGTCCTTTACCTCATTCATCTTTTTACCGATGGCTGCGTGGAAGTCCTTGATCACCATTAAATGTTCCTCCTGACGGCGAGTCTGTTCCTCCCTGTCGCGCTGCAGCTATTCTTCCAAGCAGCGTTCCTGTTCCTCATGACGGCGGGCCTGCTCCTGCATGAATGCCATAAGGGCGGCGAGGTCCGGGGTCACCGGCGATTGAGCTGGTTCTGCTAGTTCCGCTGCAGCCGCGGAGTCTCGCTGTCCGCTTGATGACGGTGAGGGAGAGTCTCCAAAGCGCCTCTGGTCTACGTCTTGCTAGCGCTGACTTCTGGTGCGCATCCCCTCCGTGTCTTCCTTCGGTAGAACCGGCATAATTTATCCCGCACTTCTGACACCAATTTGTTACGAGCTGGGGTTCAGGGATAAATTATTTAAACAGCACATTTCAATTAATCACACTATTACAAAAATACTTCTTAAACAATTCTATTACTTCGCACTATTTTCCTTTTCCGATCGCTCTGTGTCGCTTCCAAATCGAAACTGACTCACGAAGAAACCGGCCGCTCTTTATATAGCACGGAAGATGTTTCTAGAACGTTCCATACTGTACTAGATAATTCGAGAAACATCCAGAATAATCGACTTTCGAACTTGCTATTCCCGAAGCGACTAGAAACTTCCATTCGACACGAACTTTCGAGAAAATTAGTTACGCTATTTGATAGTAGATGGCGCCACTAGTTACTACTTCGTTCTTCTACTCGTCACTAGATGGCGTTGCCCTATCTTGCAACAATGTTATGTATCTAAGTACATGTTTGTATATATATTAAATTGTTTTATATATATATTTCTTTTCTCTATTTGTTTTTTCATTAAGTTGCACCTGTCATATTTTATCTCTGCACCACCCTAAGGTGGACTGGTAGAAAATGCCTAAGGCATTAAGTTCGCCTTTGTACTTGTGCATAAAGTTTTATAAATAAATTAATTAAATATTAAGATGGACAGATTTCGACTGAAATCTACGCTCCGTCCAGCAAAGATTCAGATTCACAACCCCGAAAGCTTTCAGCTCGAACTCCATAATCATTGCGAGTGCCTAGGGACGTGGACGATTAATACGATGGGTTCTTGGAAACTGTCCATACGGTCGGGTCAAAGTTTTTCAAGACCCATCATGCAAATAAGAACAAGAAACTATCCGGTTCAACTCTCAAGCGCATTAAGGAGAGGCATTTATCATTAAGGAGAGGCGTAAAATGATGTGACGTGGTCTGCAGTTTTCAAACGATGCGTGGAACAACAACGGCTCAATAGATTGATCTCGAAGTCCTTGAAAAGCGAGCTCCGCTACTTTAATACTGAGCGTATTAAAGATGCGATGGAGCGGAATAACGGCTCCAATGTGATTGCAAGAGATCTGGCTATTGGGCAAAGCCAGCTCACGAAACTGAAGATCGACGATGGCAGGATCGTATCCTCTAAACCGGAACTTCTGAGGGAGATCGAGGGGTTTTATGAGCAGTTGTACACGTCAATCAGCAAACCCGCTGTGAATCTAGCAAACAACCCAAGAGCTAGATTGACCCGACACTATACCGAAGACATCCCGGATGTCAGCCTCTACGAGATTAAGATGGCTCTGAAACAACTCAAGAACAACAAGGCGCCGGGTGATGACGGAATTATGGCCTAACTCCTGAAGGAGGGTGAAAAACCGGTACTCAAAGCCCTTCAGAGGCTGTTTGATTCGAAGGGAAAACGCCACAGACATGGTGCAGGGGTGTGGTGGTACTCTTCTAAGAAGGGCGACAATGCCCGATTGAAGAATTATAGGCCCATCCACAGACTAGTGAGAGATACTACGTATAGCCCATCTCACTTCTTAGCCATGTCCACAAGTTGTTTTCAAGAGTCATCACGAAACGTCTCGCGCGCAGGTTTGACGATTTCTAGTCCCCCGAACAAGCCGGTTTCTGAAAAGCCTTTAGCACCGCAAACCATATACATACGCTACGGTAAGGTTGCACAGAAAACAGAAGAGTATGACCCACCTCTTTGTTTAGCGTTTGTGGACTACGAGAAAACCTTCGATTCGATCCAACGGTGCCAAATCGACTACCGGTACATCGAGGTGCTGAAGTGTTTGTACAAAAACTCCAATATATCAGTCCGACTTCAGGATCAGACTTCGAAAACTATCCTTCTGCAGCGAGGTGTGAGACAAGGAGACGTCATATCGCCGAAACTGTTCTCTACTGCACCGGAGGATGTCTTCAAGGTTCTGGACTGGAGAAGGCTAGGCATTAATGTCAATGGCGTATCCATCACTCACCTTCGGTTTGCCGACGATATAGTGGTCATGGCTGAGACCATGGAGGACCTCAGTACAATGCTCGATGACCTCAGTGGAGCTTCCGAAAGAGCGGGTCTAAAAATGAACATGGACAAAACCAAGGTGATGTTGAATGCCCTTGTTGCACCCACTCCTATCAAAGTCGGAGATTCTATACTCTAAGTTGTGGACGATTATGTCTACCTAGGACAAACGGTCCAGTTAGGTAGGTCCAACTTCGAGAAAGAGGTCAACCGTCGAATCCGACTCGGCTGGGCAGCGTTCGGGAAGTTGCGCGGTATCTTCTCGTCCAACTTACCACAGTGTCTCAAGACGAAAGTCTATGACCAGTATGTTGCCTTGCCGGTGATTAATTACGGGACAGAGACGTGGTCGCTCACAATGGAACTCATCAGAAAGCTTAAAGTCACCCAAAATCCAATGGAGAGGGCTATGCTTGGAGTTTCCTTGCGTGATCGAATCAGAAATAAAGGTGCTTTAAAAATGTACATACATACGGTCGAAAAACGTTACTCTCCTGCAGTCGGGTAAAAAGGCGGAGATTTAAAAACAAAATAACATTAGGTTAAAGAGCCGATTTCATTCATTGACTTCCTTTCAAAGACATTCAAACATTATTTAGTTCAATGTATCCAATGTAAAAATTATTATGTTTAACTGTGATGGGAATCGGTTCCATGGATCGACAGCTATCGTATGATTGGAAAATAAATGAAATCACCAGAGGCTAGAGCTGCATGTTTATGTTACGTGTGTACTATTTTGTACTTATTCATTCCATGGTCTATGCGGAGGAAAAAGGCTAAACATATACGACTTTAAAATATTACCAGTGGCAACACGTGCAACAATATTCAAAAATCAATTTCTACGCGGTCCATGGGCGGGTGAGGAATGTGAAGGATTGTTGACAGTTCGTCGAAGAGTGTGTTAAATTGGTGTTTCGAGAAATGTTTTTGGTTTGAATAAATTGGATTCCTAGCATTTTCAATATGCAGAGATCAGGTAACGTCAAATTTTTATTAGTTGGAAAATAGCTTCTGCCCGCATTTTGTGCGCGTGGAAATCTACTATACCATAATACGCATCTTACAGCACTCGGGATTAGTGTTAATAACTTTCTATCAAAGACAGAATTATGAAAAAAATCGGTACTTCTTGAGATTACCTCTTACAAACCAACATTTTTACCTCTTTATAATGTAAGCTTGTTACTTTACATAAGCAACAACGTTTAATTCGCGCCAATTTCTTAAATTTTGTATTGCAAATGGTGTATCAGTTTAAATGTTTATGATTGTACATTATAAGAGTATTCTTAATAATGTTCGGTGATGCTTATAGAGCTATAAGAGTACACACGTAATCAATAAATATCCTTAGTGCGATATAAAAGTGATTTACATCATTATGTAGTGTAGTGACCAGACGAAAGAAAAGACACACAGTTTTCTTACACTCCTACATATCAGTACCTATGTCTTGTCCAAATGTTAATATTTTCATTAGTTACTATATAACAATATTACAACTACTGAGGATCAAATTTGAATGAGACTACTAGAAATTTTTTACGTTTAGAATTTAGATTCAAAAGGTCTCATAGTTTGCCATCAAGCCACTAACAAGAGCGTCCAATCTGTTATCAGTTGTAGAAACTGTCATATTGGTCAATAATTAGTTCTATTAGCAACATAGATTCTAATTATGTTAAATGTGTTTGTGGTAACATGGTGAAACCTGTAATGCAAAAGTAGGAAGTGTTATGAACTTATCTCTTATCATACTATTACTTATTTTTTTTTGGTTTCTGGCATATCTTCATGACCATAGGGTCCCTATGCAATTCCTACAAGATGACCCGTTAGCCATGACAATTCGAATCTGGCACCAAACAATGACTATCCACCAGTTTGTGTGTCATACACATATATTGTAAAATATAGAAATGAAAATTAAGCTATGTACCTAAAACTATGTAAGAAACATATAACCTCACTGATAATGTTATTTAATTATATTGATAAAATAGTAGGGGCTGACTTGCACTCTCAATAATATGAAAACAGCTGTTAATGTGCTTGAGGAGTGAAGAGAATAATCCTGGAAGCCTGGTCAAGATCTCTACCAGCATGTTACTGGATTATATACTGCCTGCCTTCAAGCACATTTGCTCTTCCAAATTTAATCTCAAGCTAGCCAATAAAGGCAAGAAAAAGGTGGGAGCTGTCTTCCTTATCATTGTTCACCCTGCTAAGCCAGTAAAGGCAAGCTGTAGATGGGTAACAAAACTTCTTGCAATAGATTGGGTATATGGATTCTCTACTACCCAATAGCTCGCCACAAAGCTGCTTTGCAGATTGTACATCTCTTAGTCTTGTCCCTCATCCTAGGCATGTTGCATCAAAATAAAATTTTCTGACACAGATATATGTTTTTATGGACCATGCAAGCCCCACCACCATGGAAATTTTGATATAATGTCTACCCTCAATTCTAACAACCAGCTTTTTTCATCAATGAAAAAATCGTCCCACAGTTTCTTCATCAGATTTGCCTACTTATGTAATTTTACATCGAGACACACTTAATCAAATTAAAATAAACCACACTGCATATTAAGTGGCCTTTTTCGTAACCTGAAAGTGGACCCTTGATAAAAGGAGTCCTGTCTGAAACATTTCAGATATATTATTATCAGTGTTCTCTCTGCAAGTCACACCTATGCAGCTATCATTCTTCGCCCTGAATATGCTTCCTCAAAAACTCTGCTCAGGTCCTTCTGTAAGGCCTGTCCCAAATTTTTTGTCAGCAGACAAAAAATGGCAAATGAGACTGGCATCCATAAAAAGCCTTCTCTCATTGGTTCACACAGGTTTTCAGGCCAAAGTAGAGTTTGACAAATACTTATGTGACTTATTCAGATACAGAGGTATTATATAAACAAGCCCAAAGTATGAGAATTCTAAAGCCAAATTCAACTTCTGCTAATTATATATACAAGTTTATATAATTATATGGTTTTAAGTTCTCAACTCAACCTCAAATAACCTAGAATAACATTTGAATTTTCGCGCAGTTTTAAAATACATGCACAAATACATGAGTGACGCTCTTGTGCATGACCGTGTAGAATATTCTTATTGGACAGACGTATTGTACCGTGCTCACGGAGCGTGTGACCTCATCCCGGGATATGCGCCCTCACGCGGAAACTGACCACTACGTTGCCCTCGCTGTAATCCACACCTTTCCGCAAGTACACGGTTCACTCGGCCCCTGCTGCCCGTCTAAGCCATAGACCACTAAGCAAAGCTGCAATAATATGTGATATGTAAATTATTTGACGTGTTGTATTGGTGTTATTCGTGATAAAGTTTCCCAGCTTGGTTTCACATTTTTTGTCTGCAATACGGTTGACTAAACCATAAACAATGCGTAAGCAACAACGTCTAGTCTAGTTACGTAACTACATAATGGGCAAAATAAGCAGTTTCCGATCACCCGAATTATAACTCCGTTTGAAGGAATCTTTCTTTCCCCATTCGACTCAGTCGCCAGTGTCAACTGAAAAAAAAAAACTCGAGTCAATGTCAATTTGGATTGACGGAAAAATGGCCTAAAATATGGGTTCAGTGCTTAGGAAATAAAACTGGAGTGGTGGTTTAGGACTGATGTAAGCAACCACTACCTTTCTCCCATTCGGGTCTCATATATATATAGTAAGCAATTCGTAAGCTTCAAATGCCCGATTTCTGAATTAGAAATTTGAAATTGAGTATTTGTCAAACTACATTATACCAGTTAAAGTTTAGCGTTAAAGTAAGATTTGTCACAATCTTAACTCCAAATACTCAATTAGGAAACCGGCCTATGGGCCGGTGTTAGTATTGACTTTTCACTCTTGTTTGATCATTTACTCGTTTAAAGTAAGGTTCGGTGGTCAATACTGTAAGAAACCTCTTATTATGCAAACTGATACAGTTGTCTCAGCATTCTGCATCGATGAATCGGTGTCGAAATTCGCCTTGTGTTTGATGAGTTTTTTTGCTGCTTATTTAACTGCTTATTATGTACGTGCATCACTATTATCCACGTAGATAATAGTCACGTTAGTGTTAGTAAAAAGTGAAATTAACCTTAGATGAACTCGAGGTCCTACGAGAATCTTATGCAGGACTTGGGTGCAGAATAAATTCAGATAAAAGGAATTAAATAATAGATAAACTAGAAAAATATGGGATCCTATTATTGCTTGAAAAAATGGTTCAGGGATCTTTGACTGCTAACTGATTGCAGTAAACGAAATGCCGGAACCTTTAGGATTCATTTTGCAGATCGGTCTTTAATTGTTCAAAACTTTCTGGGCTCGTAGATAAATTTCTGCCGCTATAAGCAGATTGACCTTAGGGGCACGCATCGCTCCACGGCGGCCACCCGGCGCGGGTGGCTGGAATCCGCCGACTTGCGAATTCCCTGCATGTATTGAAATAGCCTGTAGTGCACTTGCACAAGTTGCACGCGCAGTATCGCGTCCGCCAGCTCAGTCCCCGCTGACGAGCGCGCACACCGCCTGCTCTTCGTTACCGCCGCATAGCGCATCGCATACCTACTTATCTCACATACGTAAACATCTAGTCACGTCTCTGTCGTATGATGTTGTACACAACACAAAGCTAACTACTTAATTTTGTCACACTGTCCAAGTGTAAATATTTGCTAAAAATGGACAGATTATTTACGGAAAGTGTTGTGATACAAATTGAGTAATATTTTCTGGGGTATTATGTTTTTTACTCTATTCTTTATTAAGAAGACTTCAAGAAAAGTATTCAGCTGCCATGGAAGCAATGGACACTTCGTGTTTATCGTGTAAGGACTTTTTTAATTTCGGAATGCTTTTCCTAAAATTAATTAGGTACCTATCTCTATTTTATAAGCTAGTAGGTACTTGGAACATAAGGGTAATCTCACTAATATAATTATTTAAAATTGAATGAGATTGCCGTAGACACTTTTAGGAATGCTACCTTTTAATTTAAAACTAAGCATGACCCTGATTCTGATCAAACTACAACGCCGGTTCGTACATCAAACAGAAGAAAATAGCTGCTTGCACTATTTGATACCATGGACAAAATAAAACCTGATAGAGGCATTGTCTGCCGACCCAGTATTGACCCTTGAATTAAGTACTTTACGTGCGCAATCATTGGCTTTGAGGAGATCGCAGAAAACTCTAATTGCAATTTCTTCTCTTGTAGCGGCATCTATTCTATACGTCACACAAGTCATACATCGCGGATATCTTTGATTGCAAATCAAAAATACCCTCGTGATTTGAACATAAATATATACAACAGCCCGACAGCAACCGTCAAGCAGTTACCCACTAGCTAGATACAACAACTCTCCAGTCTGTTCGCAGGAGTCCTCCCTTTGCAGTGGAGGTTCCGGGATTTCCACCCTGTGCCGGTTACCTCTATACTCTGATGCGGTTCAAGTGATAAAGTACCCTTACCTGAAATTTTAAATTGATAAATATGTAATTAAAAACAGAAACACACCGAAACTCGCGAGACAATGCCTTTTTGCCCAACCGCCCAAGTTTAGGGATGAATTTAACAAGCACGTTTGCCAATCCGTATCAAAGTCGATACTCAAAGTTCCAAAGAGTTATCTATTTCTATCTGAGATTAGACAACTTTCTAGTATCGTTGGCATTATTACAATATCTTCAGCCAGTGTTCCTTGCACTTTAGGAAACACTGTCCTGAAACATGGACATTGACACTGGGTTTATCTATTATTTCAAGGTCGCTCTGAGCTGGTGGGTTTCTTGTAAAAAATGATGCTAAATTCGATAATTCGGAAAATAAATAACTAACAAACTTAAGTTACAATAGGCTGGCCATGATCAATAACGTTGGAGCATACCGACGACCTTAAAAAGGTGTCTGTGACCACTTATCCTGCTAAGGAGCAGTAGTGGCCCATTGCCAACGGCAGCAATAAGTTGCAGGTTGTGTACATTATTCCATAACGGTGAAGGATAATGTACGTACTACAAAAAAAATCGAAGACATAATGAAACCCACCTAATCGCACTGGACCTGCCTGGTGGGTCATGACCTTTGTCTCACAGGGATGCGGCCCGTGTACCGGCTGTGGGAACATTATAGGTTGATTATGCTATGCTATCTATTTGTTCCATTTCTTATAGAATTGTGTCTAGCTAGATCTCCATTTTGCCCCACCAGAGCACCAGATAATTGGATACGCTTATGCCTTAAAGTGTTCTTGAGTTCGGATATTTCATTCATCATCATCTCCCTAGCTTTTTCCAAACAATATTGGGGTCGGCTTCCAGTCTAACAGGATTTAGCTAAGAACCAGTGTTTTACATGGAGCGACTGCCTATCTGACCTCCACAACCCAGTAACTGAGTAACAAGATACCCCTTGGCTAGACTGGTGACAGATCTCAAGCTTCTGACTACTCGTGACGACTGTCAAAGATCTTGAAATGACAGCCGGGCCCAACGGCTTAACGCGCTTTTCTTTCGGAGGTTCGGATATTTCATTAAAAAAGAACTGTTATAATACGATAACATACTAGAATTGCATACTTCTAGGTGTACCTCTAAACCGTGTGTGGCATCCATAATGTTCGGTGAAGGTGCATATAATTTAATTGGTATATATCCACGCACGATGATACAATTAGAGAAGTTATCGACGCGCGTGGCAGTGATAGAGTCGATGTGTCTACTAACTAGATGAAAGTGAAGAAAAACTATTTGTTGTTGATTTTAATCATTAATAGGTCGCGTCATTTGTTTTAATCTTGAGCAATGACGACGTGAAAACAATCAGGAATCAAAACAATGCAGCATACAGTGCTAGTGATTCACTGAATCGAACGTTGCCTTTTGCTATACAGAATAAGTAGTATGTCTCGCTTTGCCACACATACTTGCGTGTTTGGCACCTTTAATTCTTATTTTTTGTATTATAAAATAAAACAAAATAGGTGATATAAATAATCTTACATGGACGTTGATTTCATGAGCACAGAAAGTCTTGAGGACGTAGGTACATGTTGTCTCCCCTGTCTAGGTATGTGGATAGGATTTTAATGTAACTACTAAGACATTTTTGTGTAATTATTTATTAATGATTTGTGAATTTTAATATAATTAGTTGTGATTAAAAACCCATAATAAAGTGGAGAAAATTATAAATATGTGCTCAATGGTTAACAAAATGGAATAGCAATCTATAATTATAATTTATTTGTTTCATGTGCTGCATTATCAACTGATCAAAATCAGCGGTGAGTACATTTTATTATCCAATTATGTATTTTACTATTTTTAAAATATTTTTGATGATATCAATTTCCTTTAATAAAATAGTAAGTGTCATTTTCATTAACATTCCAATCAATCATTTATTTAAATGCATTGATATAGTAAGCAATAAAGTGATATCGGGTTTGAATTATTAGGTCGCCAGGACCGTTTGTTAGCTGAGCACGTATGCTTTGCGTGCGTCATTTGAATTACGAGTAGGAATTCGCGACCGCTATTCGGCCCTCAGGCGACGGCTCGGGTGCAGCAAGCACCATGACACCAATACCAAGTCCCTATGGGGACCGTCAGCGGCGTAGACTGGGCAGTAACACATCGGTACTGATTGCAGTGACGAACCCGTTCGCTGTCCTCGACGCGCATATTGTTTTATTGTTTCAGTTAGCGAAATTATAATCGTGGAGCGGTCGTTGCGATGTGATTTATTTGTGAAAATAATAATAGATAAAATTTGACAAAAATATACAAATACACAACACGTTATCCTTCGTGTTCTGTTCGAGGATAACATTTCCATAACTACCCTTCCGATGATGATCGAGTAGTGCGACTATTTTTATTGCGAACAGTTTGGCATAACTATAGGGTTGTGCTACACAATGGTAATTCTTAACTTAGTAAATAATAGACAATAAGTTAACTTTTCGCGATGCTGAACGGCTTTACCAGTACACTACGTATTGGCTAATTTTGAGTCACTTAAGGTGTGTTTATTAGTGAAACAACATTAACTGTTATCAAAGCTAGGCGAAGTGGTTGTCGTAATCGGTTGAATCACCCACACGGTCTTTACTCGACTCCTCTCCGGATGTGATTTGTCGACGAAAAAATGTGGTATCGCGTTTGTTAGTGAGTAGTGGAACAATATTTGCTGTAATTATAACAGTATGTTTTCCTCTTGAACAGCATATGGATGTGCACTATATTTTCAGTATAAAAAATAAATATTATTAAACTGGGTTTGTGTCAGTGCAATACAATGACGTCTTTGTCGGATTCTCCTCTGAATAGGTCAAGAAACAGACCAGTCTTGGCTCGTTATAAGCCCTGTGGGGATTCTACAGACCAGGTAAGGATCCATAGCTTAGTACTAATAATAAAGTAACGATGATCTCATACAAGTCACACATAAAGGGAGCACTTTCCTGTTCTATAACGAAACTGTAGCTAAAGTTTTTTATTTTGTATGTATCGGAGTTGTGCAGGACTACGAATTATACGCCTGTAGTAGTCATACAAATGTCTCTTATCAGTATGATATATTTGTACAGAGGAAAGAGGTCGCTTGTGATATTATTAGTGTTTAAAACATGATAGGGAGTTGCCCGCTGCGAAGGAATTAAGGTATTTACGATCGATCGATCGAGTGAGTAGATAGACAGTAAATTAATAACTATGCCGATGTCATAGTTAGGTACTTCTACTCTCCATTTGTTTAAATTATATACTAAACCGAAATCGCTATAAATATGTTAACAAGTCATCATTGTGCACCTAATAGATTGCCTGGATAACTCTCTTCTTCATTCAAGATGGGTGATCCAGATCATTTGTGTGTTCGAGTTTTTATATTTTTTCATTTGATTCAAAACCGAATAATAGGTGTTTTGTTTGATTCTTGATTGTACAGTACACATTCAAAAGGCAATGAGATAACGCATCGTTACAATAGCATCAAGGTGTATATTGTAATTAGGTCATAACTGTATTTCAGTCAGAAATGATAAGATGATGCGCATCTTGGGCATTTATTCCACACAGCATTATGCAAATTGTAATTGTATCATCTATGTAAGGCTTTTGAACATACTTCTAGGTTTGGAAAGGAATTTCATGGACTATCTGTCATGACAAGAGGACCTTGTGTGCAGCTAAGCATTGATAAATACAACCTTAAGCTTGCTGGTAGACTAACTTGATGTTCATCAGCTTATGATCGTGGGTCGTTTCATTGAATCTACAAAACACCGCTTGCATTATAATATTTCTTGCGTGGGATTATACTCTTAGGAGATAATAATTCATCATTTTCATTCATTATCAATGTACCTAATTTATTAATTGGCGGTACCTGTAGGTTGGAATTTCTGATTGCATAAAAAACATAGAGGCCTTTGTTAGAAGCAAAAAGGATCCACGATTTACTCCATCCTAAGGTTGTTTTTTGTAATGAATGATAGGTTCAGAAATCTATATAATATAAACCGAAAGAGAGCGAGTCGTGGTCGCTATGGAATTTTCAGAGAGGTCGTTTTATTTTGCCTGTAATATTTACATACGTCTCCATCGACTAGATTTATCGCCTTGAAAAATTCGGAATTAATCGAAAATTCGTGTCAATCCTTCCATTTTGTTGTGACAGATATTCATCATCAACCTCAGCCTTTTAAAGCTCCCACTGCTGGGACACAGGCCTCTTCTATGAGAGGGACCGGCAATATTTGTAGTTTTTCCCAAATCGATATATTAGAAGTGTCTGAGAGAAGCAGCTGTGAGCCTGTGACAGACAGCCGAAAAAAATACACCGCTAGGGAGGGTTCCTGCCTACCATTTTGATACGGTAATGTAACTGTAATGTTAAAATATACCTGTTGCTTCGTGCGAACTTGGAAAAACTTGAACTCATGAACTTGCAAGATATTTTTACAAGCCTGCAATAATTTCTCATTGTTCTCTCACATCGAGGAAAGGAGTCTCAGTTATATTTATAATTATTTCCAAAGCAAGCTTTTGCCACTCGGCTTCGAAATGTGCTGGTCGATCAACAGTTCTTTTATTGTAGGTATTGCTATGGTTTGTTCTATTTCTGATTTAGCTTGACTTCGCCGAATTGTTGGAGTTGTAATCGTGCTTTGTGTGCTGGGGTTTGTTTTAGAAACATTGCCTGTTAGTGCGATCGCACGTGCCTGTTTAGCTTAGCGGCACGCCCGGTGATGTATATTTGTACTTTTGTAGTATAGTTCCACGCAATTTCTCGCGAAAATGAACAGCACCGAAATATGGATTAGATTTCTCCTATCCAGAATTAAACGTCAAACACAATGTCGAATAAGTCAAATTCCACATTATTCTATGAAAGCTATATATAGACGAGTCATATTTTATTTTGCCCCCAAACATATTGAAAAACAAAATTGTTGTATACAATTTGACGTCTATCTCGCTCTGCGTATCTGTTGCGTCTTCCTGGAGGCGGAGCATCGCATCGTAGGTCCCAAGCGGATTTCAATGCGGTGGTTTATAAGAAGGCTTGTTTTTAGCTGTTATACGAAAATCTACACTATCTTCATTTTGAAGACAGCTTGTTTCCGGTGGAAACTTATTACACTTTCACTCATCCGATAGATTTTTCGACTGTGTGATGATGTGGTAAATTTGACATGAAGTTGTAGCCAGTACCAGTCTTTGGACTAACCAAATTCTCAACAACTTAAAGTAGAACTTTCGTATCTGGGCTCATTCAATTAAAAGTATTTGGCTCATGTGAACGAATGGACATAGTCTGATGATGGAGCAGTAAGGGAATTTCGATATCCCTAAATGTAGCGTGTGTTGACCGTGGGTTTTTAGGGTTCCGTACCCAAAGAGTAAAAACGGGACCCTATTACTAAGACTCCACGATCCGTCTGTTTGTCTGTCCGTCTGTCACCAGGCTGTATCTCATGAACCGTGATAGCTAGACAGTTTTTCACAGATAATTTTTTTCTGTTGCCGCTATAACAACAAATACTAAAAACAGAATAAAATAAATATTTAAGTGCCCCACTTAAATATTTTATACCATTCCCCCTCTAAAAAGCTTATTTTATTCACTGAAAACAGTGAATAAAAAGCACTTTTAATCACTGTTTTGGTGTTTGAATTTAGAACACACCAATATATATTTGACCTCCATCTCAATGCAATACAACCTACTTGCGCATAAAATACTCGATACAAACTTCTTGTGCAAACAAAGAATATTCGAATTTCAAACTCCTTCGTCGATTTAATTTTGATTTTGTTTATATTTAGGATTTTGATAATGATTTTATTTTGGTCTAGGATGTTTAGTGAATACTTATTTGTATTGTTATTCTAATATTAATTGCATTGGTGTTTAATTAATTATAATTATGTAACTTAACGGAGATGGTCACTGGCCCCTGAAACACAGGTGCTGTTTAGGTAACTCAAACTCAAAGGCTCAGCTTCAATTTACAAAAAATGTGAAACCCTAAGGTTTCTCATTTTCTGTAAATTTTGAAGGTAATAAACCATTTATTTATTTATGATTATTCCTTGTGCTTTTGGCTTAAATCCTTCTTTTTCTCGAAGTCATGGTATAAAATATAGTATGCAACTCTTGAATAAAACGGATTTATATCGAGGGCCATGAATCACTCGCGTCGTTCAGGATTCTAACACTTGAATCACTCGCTATGCTCGTGATTCAATCATCATGAATCACTCCCTGCGGTCGTGATTCAGTTGTTAGAATCCTTCACTTGTTCGTGATTCATCTATGGCCCTCGCTTTAAAACCGTCTTTTATTCACTAGTTGCATAATATACTATATTTTATTCTGTTTCACTTCATACAACAAAAATGATTTGTTTGCCGTTTTTTGCGATAGTTGTACGGAACCCTTCGTGCGCAAGTCCGACTCGGACATGGCCAGTGTTTTTAAATTTGCAATAATTAACCTCATTTTGCCTTGTGAGACGGCTGAGGTATGCAACCTTATCTGTTTACTAATGACTGTGAAGCGCACTGGATAGTTACCAACCTCAATAGTTTTATCACGCCTAATGTCTACATGTATTATGGACTTGCCAGGGTTCTTATCTGTACAGCCAAGCCAACCAGTACTGAGTAACGTAACACGAGTAATGAAGAAGAAAACTACCAAAGTTGGTACATTTGCAGCTTTGCCGGAGTCAAATGGCCCTTATATTTTCGTGCTGTCCGGTTAACTTCGGTTGAAAAATCGTAAAAATAAATAAACTCAGCTTTTGACATTTTTGTTCGCCTAAGTCGACAAAATATAGAAATAAGCAGATTTTTATTTTTAATGAGTTTGCTTGGAATCTACGAATCTACCATGGCTTGTTAAGTGTAATAAAGAATGCATTGAAATTGGAGCAAATCTGGCAACTTAGGGATGATTTTCTGTCGTTAAAGGTCAGGTGGTCAATGTGTGTATACTCATACAGTTTTAATTTCAAAACACAAGTGAAGACCGAGACGGTAAAGGAACTCTTTGTCACATTATAGTTAAACAGTAATGCCAGAAAATCTTTTCCATAAGGAAAGTTATTAAGGTTTATAATAATTCTTTTTGTTGCTCATGAATATCAAAATGTAGGCCTAGTTTACTACATTCCACACCAAACTACAAGCTTTATGCCCGGGTTTGGAGGATGGAAGGTAAGGAGAATGCTCATTTTGTAAGGCATCTTGTGCCTCTTTGAAAAAATGGTTGTAACTTGATGAATTTGGTTGTATATTGTAGAAAAAACACGTTATATTCATAATCAGAACACATTTTTTATTTATTTTTCGGGGTTCACAAGATATAACGATGTTTCGGTTCTTCAAATGAACCCTTATTACAATGCAATAAGGTGCATACAAATGTCAAAGTCTGCCTTACCCGATCTGTAGTTGTCTGTACATAAAATATAAAGTAAAGGACACATGAAAAAAAAACAAAAAAAAAAATATTTTTGGATAATATTGAAATCGCAGTCACGCAGGCAATCTCCTTTAACCTAAAACTTTTCAGACGATTACCACGATAAACAGAACTTAGACAACATTATTTTTAAGTAGCAAATAAACAAACCGAGTAGGTGACTTGCAATCATATACGCGAGTTATTGTATTGTGTTTATGTAGAAGCATCACAATCATTGTTGTGTTCAAACATAAATTACTTAATGAATTGTGGCAGCATACATGGCCAGTCCGTCGTCATATGTTTTGATTTAGCTGTAGGTTCGTTACTAAACAGACTGAACCAATTCAGCCCGCAACACATAAGTGCACACTATGCAAATTGAACATAACTACACATCAGTGCATATATGGCAAATGGTCGAAGGGTATGAATTGGTATATTTATTATTTATCAGCTATATATAGCTTTCTCGAAAAAGAGTAATGAAACTTGTTTGATTATGCGCAGCTATGTTTACTCGTACGTGTGTGTGGACTGTGTGGTGTGTTTCATTTCAGATTATGCTACGTGTGCAAGGGATCTTTATTATATCTTTCAACAGTTTTACTAATGGTTCAACATACGAGTTCTTTAATGGCGCACATGTATGTTTCAATGAGAAACGTCTATGTATTTACCTTTTATATTGCATTTTAATGAAAAAACGTACCTCCTACCTAGACAGTTTGTAGCCTGCTGAAACAGCACTTCCATATTCTCATTTTTCTGATTTCTAATTTATACGGTATACAGAAAATCATTGCGTTGTGCCGTGTCGTGAATTCGTGATTCATGTCGAACAATACATGCAAATAACATGTGTTTTTATTTCTTTATGAGCTTGATCAGCTCTATTGCTTCTTGATTGGTTGATGTTATGTTTCATTCAAGGTTGTGAATATCTGTTTTTACTGTTGAAATTTAGTTTAGACCAAAAATTAGCCACTTCCACGGCATCGTCGGTGGCGCATAGATCACTTTGGCAGTTGGCTGCATGTTTTGGGGCACAGATGGCACGAACTGATATTTTAGTTAATTGTTTGGTTTTATTTTTATTTTAGAAGTCCTTAATTTAGTATAATCAAACCCGCCATTCCACATCGGACCCGTGTCCATCCTCAAACCCGTTTTTAGGCCATTTCCTCGTAAAGGGAAATTTAAGTTTGGAATCAACGCCGCCACCTGGTGAATACCCAGTACAGTAATACGTCCATGTGTGTGCAATGTTTACATTAGCCGGCCTGCAAGCTGCGCGTAGTGGTAACGCGTGCATGTTAATACGTCAAGATCATTCGTTAGATGGCGCTTGTTTGTTTACTGTATGTATGTTCAATAAGGTTTCATTTGAGCACGGCTTAGAATATCCTAGTATTGGGTGGTTTCCTGAATTGAGTATTTGGTGTTAAGGACGTGTCGAACACTATTTTAAGGGTAAAGTTTGACAGGTTTTCAGGCTAAATTAGAATTTGACAATTACTTAATTTCAAATCCTTAGTTCAGAAATCGGGGGTAGAAATTACGATTCTTAATTCTTTAATTAGAGAACGTACCTGTTAATTTTTCTTTCGCAAATAACGCATCTACAGCAGCGTCCTTGGTTTCAACATGATTAATCGGAACCCTTCGTAATTATGCGCATTTGTTGAATATATTAGTGCAATAGTATAGTCATTCAGAAAGGATACCAGGAGCACGTTGGTGTAGCATGCACCGAGGGGTTGTGCAAGGAGAGACGGAGCAGGACTGGGGGTGAGGACGCGCATGCGCGGTGCTGCGGTCGATGGCACGGCTGGACTCGCTGCCACATGCGACTAACACGTGTTCCCTACACATTACTGAATTGTTGATTCCATATTATGTTTAAAAATATCTGGTTTGTCTTTAGCGATATTATTTGCCGGTCGAAAAGGTCTTCTTTTTCAAATTCCTTATAATTCTTATGTGGACTGTCTATGTCTGACGAATAAACTATGAGGATACCTACATAACACAAGCATTCTTCGTACCTTAAACGTACTTCCGCTAATAGTCGCCTCAATGCTTCTTGGATCCAGGCCGATGAACAAGACGGCGTCACTTCCTGCCTTGTTAGCTTATATTTATTCCAAGTCGTCTTTAAATGTCAAGACAATCAGTTTTTCGGTAGTAAAAACTTTTTCGCTACATTCTCGTTGAAAGTGACATTTGGCACAGGTCCCGTTGGAAGAGAAAGTACGCGGTAGGTACTTGTTTTGTTTCTCGTCATTTAAGTAAAAGCCTGTAACTCAAAAAAAAAAAACAGAAATTTTTAACTTCGTCTTTATTAAAAACTCGTAAGTTAGGGGTAAGACACTCTTCACCTAAAAGACAAGTTAATAAGTAGGTAGATAGGTATGCACAACAAAGCGACGACAGCATTAAGTAAAAACAATACCATCCAAAACTTTCCGGAAAATGCGATGTCTACTTAAAATAAGGTCAGCGTAGATAGTACACAAACTGCTTTAGTAATTTTCATCAATTACAATGAAAATTCACTGAATGACAAATTCTATAGAATGTGAAATAGCAATAACCTAATCTACGTTGACAGACAGGCGTCGCTTGATGCGTCTTACTTGACACACGCCACTGGCTATGATCTCTTTTATTTATTTTACACTTTATTCCACTTGTCATTAATTTTGATTATAAACAAATCAATGAAAACAGTTCGAATAGTTTGCAGTTGTGTCTGCGCTGACCGATAAAGTGCACACTCAAGAATATAGTATGTGTTGACCTTGACAGAGAGCGGGCAACAATGCATTTTCAACCCTCTGGTCTGGCGGTCGTGTGGCAATAATCCTGAGATGGGGTCGGCAGCGATGGAAGCCGCGACGACGGAGGCGTCGCGTGCGGGGCGCCGCGCCGTGCCGCCCGCGCGCCTCGTCCGTCGCCGCTGAGCTGTCAAACCGCCTCCGTCGGGCACCCGGCTTGAACGCACGGCAAGCGCCGCACTAATTCGCGATCGTAACGTAGTACGCAGTCAGTGTCAGTGTGTGATTTTGTAATACTCGTATGACGGAAAACACTTTAAGGAGATGAACGGCAGCACGACGACGGTGAATGGTGGTGCCGTCAATGGGACCACTAGTGCCCTAAATGGAATCGGTGCCGCGCCGCGTACTGCTACACTTGGAACTCCAAGCAGTTATGCCTATACGTCTAGCGGCTCCCTGCTTGGCCGCAGTGGTACAGCCAGACCTGTTCCACCGCCTACATTGCCTAAATATAGTGGGTCTTTTAGCGCGGGCAGCACTACTGGACTCAGGGAACGAGACAGAGAGGGTACCGGCGGATCCCATCGTCTGGCCAGCCTCGAGAGATTAGCACTACGACAACGTATCATTGAACAAAATGCTAACAATCAGGTGTCCGCCGGTTCGACACTTACTGCACCAGCGAATGGGCCCACCTCTGCTACCGTCACCCTTACTGACACGGCAACGGTGAGTCCGAGAGTCCCCTTGCCGTTTTTCATGTGCACCCTCAAAGTTTCCCCTAATTGTAGTTAGCGCACCCCGAGAAAGGGATGTGTTATTTTTGTACGTACAGCCCTCTCATACTAATATTGGATTGTGATGGTTATCGTTTTCGTCCTTTTTTACCAACTTCATTTACTTACTGGAGTAATCGGGTCGTTATCATTATCACTTAAAATTCTTTTTAGCTGAGCTAAATAGCGGTTCGTATAGGTAGTTATCGGTTGATGCAAGTAACGTGCAGCACTTAGCCTGAAACTAGTTTGTTTACATTGAGACATATCGATACCATAACCACATAGATAGCTAACCGTGTCGGGTGTTGTATTACATAAAACAGTCCTGTATCAACTTTGTTGGAGGGTTGCCTGGTTGCTCTGATTTTAAGTGGATGTTTATGAATACAAGAGAGCCTTTTGTTAATTCAAAAATGTTTGACTTTGGCCTAAAAAAACTTGAAGCGTTGTATTTTTTATTGTATTTGACTAACAAGCAGCTGTTGTGCGTTATTGAGACAATTCTAATTTCGACGTTCCATTGATTTCAAGAAAATCCTTCTGTGGTAATGAAAAACTGAACCATCATGGTTCAATTTTTCATTAAGTCCTCGGAACCCAAGAGATGGCCCTATTCATCATTCGCACAATCAATCACCATTAAAACTATGAACTGCAATGTTGATGCGGTACAGGTGTACCAATTGTACATGCCTACTCTGATCATACTTGTATAGGTTGTTACTGTTAAAGTCCGTAAATGTAAACTCACTTAAACAGGTCACAGGCACTTATAATAATATTTATGTGTTATCGTGGGGAAGAGTTATGAGTTTTATAAAGAACCAAAGACTCGATGCGTAAGGCTCTAGAGCCAGACGGACTGCATTTTAACTGCACTCTGACTGCAAACGGACTGCACGGTTGGTTTGCAGTTTTATTGCAGTCGTACTAACTGCATTCAAACTGCAAATTTGCAGTCGGAGTGCAGTTGAAATGCAGTCCGTCTGTCTAGAGCCTTAGATTTTATGGCTAGAAAGGGGTGACTAGACTACTGACATGACGTTTTACAGTCTAGAGAAACTGAAAAAGCGTTGTTGCGCCGACCACAAATAAATTATTGAGGTTATGATGATGAACAAATTTGATGCGAATTAATTTGATAGCACTTAATTATAAATTTATGACATTTATAGATAGAAAATCATAGCTCGACTGATTGCCTATTTGGTTTTTAATAAACTACAATACAGAGCAGCTGATTTGCCATTTATGTACAGAAGAAATAATAATTATCGACTGTTTTTTTACTTACAGTTATAACAAAATTTTACAAATACGCAATTTGCGTTCAAACTACAAAAAATCTGCTTGACCGACTCTTATAATCCTAAGATGTATTGATGTATTAATTACAATTAGTAGTGTCTGTGACCAGTATACACAAAATAAATGAACCTGAAAAAATTTTGCTGAACATATAACACTATTGACCAAAAAACAATAACATCTACAAACTTTATGATTCAGCATTTTAACTTAAAGTACTCATTAAATACTATCGTATTTAATACTTGGGTGTGCTCACTTTTTGCAGAGTTCGCCGATGAAAGTTTTCATTGTGATTCATCTCCGAACGGTGGTCGTGAGTACTTGCTCGTGAAGTCGTGACCCATCCCATCTGTTTTTGCCGTTTTGTGTTTTTCTGTCCTGGGTAAGGACATTCTGGCAGCCTATTCCCACGCAGTTCCTCATGTGATAGGACTGGTTCGGAGTGCGGGAGGGGTGAGCGGGTGATTGACCCCGTGTCTACAGGGTTAAAAATAACCTCGAGCAGTGGCGGACATTCTGCTCGCATGTGTCGAATTCACTAAACAGGCATTAACTGTTTCACGGTCGCAAGCGCACCCTGACCTGAAATTTCTTGGAACTTTAAAACACTCGATTACTTCGAGGGATATTTTTTCCTGAAGTTAATTTTTTCCTTTCCTGAGTGATATGAATACTGAATAAAAAAACACGGTGTTCTAGAAATCTAGACCCCAATGGTTCGTTCAACTGTTGTAACATGAGGGGTCATTCATACATAACTGCCGGATATTTGTAAAGGTTGCTTTATCACAAGTTTGCTCAAGTCCAATTTCTTGGAATTATTATCAGTAAGGCGTTATCGTGACTGGTGCACCGAGAACTCGAGTAACTTTTACTCAAATTGTGCCCATTTTATTTAGGACTACTATTACTTACTCGTACAACTTGCATTGCCTTGCTTAAGGTTTTTTTCATAATGTAAGATTTTGATAATTACACATTACAACATATAAAACTGTTTCACGAAACGAAATTGGCTTGATATTTTTCACAAACCGCGGCAGGCGACGCGGCAAAGCGGTTGGGGCATGTTCTCTTGCATTGCCCAATGCACAAAAAGCTAAGCACCATTCAGTAAGATATTATGTTCTCAACTTTAAAACAATCACGTTAAGAATTATTTTCAGTTTTATCGACAGTTTGTTTTACCCTCTTGGAGCGATTGCTCGTTCTTTAGTGCCCATAAGTGTGACGGGCTGGATCCTTTTGCGTCTATACTACCTATATAGATTTACTTACTTAAAGATTTATATTCATTTACTGACTCAACCGCTTATTCCAGAAGCATGAAATTTTGAACAAGGTTCCTTGTTCATTTAACGAAGCTGTACGATTCTAAAAGGGGTTAGATACGGTATAAAACTATGTAAGTTCGGTATTTTTTATTACACAACGTGGAAGTTGTGCTTAGACTTTGGTTTCTATTTCTACACTAGTTTTAGTAGCAACTTTTTTTAAACGTCCCCAAGGCTCCTTGAGAAGTTGCCGGCTTGCCGGTGGGTAACCATATCGGGCACACGGCACACAACTTGTATAGTCATAATTAACTCAGAGGTACCTGAGTTTAAGCAGGCCCATTCACACGAGGCGTTTTTTTTTAGTCCTTCGAGGCATTCACTTTCGTATTTATTTCGGTAAATATGTAGTAAAGAAGCAGCTGCTTTCAGATAACATAAGCTTGTGTAGGTGGCACTAAGCAAAATAAGGTTATAATTATGTTGAAAATTTATAACTTTTTTTAAATTTATTGAATTTTTAATTAAAGCAGTTACCTTAAATATGAAACATAATACTCACATCTCTTGGGACATAGTCACAGAAGTGTGACACGTTATGTATAAAAAAATATCTTAGTGTTTATGTTATGGCCCAAGTGATTAATACGACATTATTCATAATGCCCAGCCAATTTGAAAAATGAGTGGATAATATGCTAAAAACTATTGAAATAATTATATTGACCGGGCTTTCTGAATAATGCCCATCACTTATTGGGCCGGGTAATAAAACTAAGTTTTTTAAATTATTTTAATGTTGATCTCATATTGATTTTAATATAGAATAGGTAAGAACGATTACTATTTAAGCAACAATGTCGACGTAGCACCGCTGCGGGAATTATTTCTGTCTGCAGTGTCTAAAGTAACCTAACATGAAGGAGATGACGGGAGCTAAGTTCGCTTGCTTTGCTCGCTCATTTCAGCTCCCATCATCCCCTTCTGAAGCCTGAAGCTCCCGAGCTCGATTCTCTCGCTCTTGAACTAATTCATTGACCATAATTATCGAATTGACCAACCGTTACGTAGCAATATTCTTAATGACCAGACGATGTGATAAATTTAGTAATTTAAATCCATATTCATTAGATTGCCCGATTTGACTTGATTCATGAATGACGTTTGTATGAAGTTAACAAAAGCTTAAGTTGGTTCAAAATAATATTCGCCCCGTGTGGGACAAGCCCGAACCGTGCGCTGGTGTGGCGCGCCAACCGGCAACCGGCAGCCGGTGCCCGGTATCGCATCGCTTGTAACTTAACCTCAAACTGACACAGTCGTGAACAGCGCCTCGTAATAACTACAACAGTTAATTTTTGTTCCAATACTACCAATTGACGTTTATACCGTGCTAATTCATTTGAAGTTTACGCTGTTTTTAACGCAATACGGCTGATTTTGCTCTGTGTTTATATTAGCATAAGACGAACAATGGTGTTAAATCGATACGGCCAGTGCATCAACACAACCAAAACAGCATAGAACAAGTACAAAACTTATATTGTGTGAATCTAAATGAACAGTCTTAAAGATTTTGTGTTCTGTGTATAGTTCAGCAGTGTTTTTTGTGAATGTATTACGTGACTGACAAGTTTGTGAGCGTATCGACAGTGTAGCGTCGTTTTTTGTCATCTTCAACCGTTGAGGAACATTCGGATGTGTTCATAATGGAAAACCGAGCACTAAGTAATGCCAACGGGCATCAAACTAAATTAACAAGATGTTCTAGCAGCGTAGGAGACAGTGCAGCTGATAAAGCTAAAGTTGGATGGACGAGTCCCCGCGATATCTGGAGAAACTTATCATTACGCAGGAAAGCAGAGGTGAATAAAACAATAACAATGTCATTATTTTAACAATAGGAAATTCTGTGAGTGATCTTGTAGAAACAAACGTATCTTGAGAGCTTGTGCTATCACTCCGCACTTTCATATTGTCGCCATCAATTAAGACCTTCGCCGTCTAAGTATAAATTATTCTGCGTTGATAAGGGCGTCACTTAATTGAACCTTTGGAACATAATGCAACTCTTATGCCATCTATTGGAAGCGTTTATACTACAGCTGTCATGCTGTCAATTAGTATTTGATTGACTTCCCGTTTCTTCATGCAGAACAGATCCAACTATCTAAGTAACGATTTCCTAATCCTCGTCGGTTCCCGGGTCGATGACTCGTCAATAGTATAATAAGTCACAATCGCACTCGGCGTCTTAGTTTTATGTTTTATCCTTATATCTCTGACGCGTACCTAGCTATACCGTTAGGTAATTTTAGTGGTAGGCAATGATTCAGCGGCCTGCTTTTCTTAAACATTGCGAGAAATGATTTGTTTGAGACAAATACGCATTGTTATGTCAATTACTTGACAGGTAAAATTTAAAAACTCCTGAGCCATTTTTATTTCATGCCACATAATTTATCTAGTAATATACACGCTTCGATCGACAATCTATTGAACACGTAATTGTGACACGATATCTTGCGAACAACCCCGATTCAATCAGTAAAACGGCTGCACCGATTTCAACAAATATAGCTTAGAACACTCTCGATAAAGTCACCTTTCAAAAAAAAACAAAAACGAAATTAAAAGCAGTTCAACCGTTTAGGATCTAAGATGCCACAGACAGATACACAAACACACAGTTACACACGTCATACTATATATAATAAAAGGTCTTTTTCTGTCGGGGGTTAATAACACCCCTCCTTTTCCGTCGGGAAAAACAGTAGACACTAAAAGAAACTATTTAGTTCTTTGGACCAAAAGTTTGCCTGTATCTTGTGACTGTTAGTTTTATTTTAATCCAATCCGCTTAGAGGCTTTGTTTGCTCTCCTTACCTAACTTGAATATAGGGAGGCCCAGTTCTGTCAGAAATTTCTGCCGTGCACGCTCGTGCTGGAATGTTTAATTTTATTTAGTCTTAGTTGCTCTTCTGCATAATCGATATCAGGGGGTCGACGGGGTCCTATTATAAATAGAAATTCAATTCTCTATCTTTAACCACGTCCTTGCATATGCATCTTCGTTATAAACCATTCAAATGTTGCAAGGAACCGTGCATCAAAAATATCTTAGGTAATTATACTTAGGATAAAAAACTACGACAATGCATTAGTGTAGCTTTCTATCAGGGAAACAATTTTCGTAATCTAGCCAACCCTTATCAAACTTAAACAATTTTTGTTTTTTATGTTGTTAGTTGGATATGTTGGATTGGTAGGAAAAGGCTCGCAACAGGCGCGAACAGTGGAAGGCTATAGGGACTTTTGCCCATCAGTGGGACAGCATAGCTTGAATTAAAAAAAAATGTATAGATTAATAATATTTATTGAAAATAAAACTTGATTTATTTATATGCAATTTAGTTGGTTTATGTAAAAAAATTGCAAACAAATCGAAAGCATTAGTCGTTCCTGAATTAAGCAGCTGTGATTATCAAACAGACAGCTGAAGTCACAGGCTTCATAAATACAAACGCCCTTTGGGTTCTTTTTACATATTGGAAGATATCCTTAATATCATACTCACCTATATCAGACAAGATATAATTATCATACTCCTTATCGTCATCATCCACCTGTCTTTATCCCAGTGAAGTCGGCTCAGTGTGTTTTGTTAAAGCTGCTTCAAGCTATTTCTATAAAAAAGACGTCGTCTCAGCAGCCACACCACAATCGGTCCATATTTTTTTTGGTCTTTCCATATACAATATGTTGTCGACAGCGAGCCTAAATGCGAAAGTTTGGATGGATGTATGTTTGTTACTCAATCACGCCAGCACGGATGAGCGGATCTGGATGAAATATGGCACAGAGATAGATTATTGTCTGGAATAGCACATATGCTACTTTATATCTCGAAAAAATGTGCGTTTCCCGTGGGACAACTTCTGACTTTCACGCGGGTGAAGCCGCTGGCAGAAGCTAGTTTCGTACAAAAACTGATACTTGTAACTCTGTTATTGAACATAAACCCTGTACTTTAATTGGTTAATATCCGCGTAATTACCCATTTATGCATATGAGCAAGTTCACAAAGTTAATTCGAGTGACAATGAATTTAACCTCAATTAAAAAATTCATGGCCAGTGGCGTACATTGCTTAATGAGACCAAAACATGATGATTGTCTACCTCAATTGTGTAGTTCATAAAACTTTGCGTACTTAGTTTTTGTGCAACCGAAGCCGAGATTGGAGTATCTAATGAGAGGTTTTTTAAATGAGTCATTGCTCATGTTTTTCAAAAACCATTCTTTTGGAATTTTACAAGTGTAGTTATCTTGCACCGAATTAAAGAAAAGTCACAACTGTGTGAAAATCTGTAATGCACTATACAGTGAGCGACCTGTCAATGGTTACACTTTGAGCTTGTGCTGGTCTAGCGTAGCAAGGAGTTTCAATGGAAAAAATAAGCCATATTTTACTGATTTTAGTACCACTGATGTGCAGCCTACTATACCTACGTGCACAGCGTATTTATAATAAGAGATACTTGCCGGGCCTGTCTTTGTCTTTACCATGAATAATTCAGTAGCCAGACACTAAGAATGCATTCAGCTTTATGCCAGAAAACGGAGCTTATAATGTAATAAGTTTTTTAGCTAAATACATCTGACTGAATTTGTGACTAGTTGTTAAATTATACCAGAGGCTATAAACAAGTGTTATTCGATGTCAGCGATGGCGGATAATTGAAATGCTAAAATGTAATGGTGGTAAACGTGACATTTTGATAGCGCTTGACAATCTCATACCTTTTTGACATTTTCTCAATAGCTATCGCGACGCTTTCGTTGATAAAATGTCACTTGTCTAGAATCTCTGAAATTTTAATGAAAGTGCCGAAACAACGTTCGCATAATATGTGTTCATCTACTTTCTTTATGATTGCTATTCGTTCGTGATTACATGTATGCAACCTACAATGTGATTGCACATTGTAATATCGCTCCTCGGTGTGGAACGATAGATGTGCATGTTAGTTTTTCTTATCTAAGACCTACTTACTGACTTTGTTCTCGGTTCTCATAGTTTTTATTCACCGTTTCTTTGTCCTAGCTCCATTCATTATTAAGAAAATTTCTATTTGTGTACGACTTAGGTCGATGCAGATATTTAGGATCTAAAGTTAGTATTATCACATGCAGATGTTTATATATATGTAATGAGAACCAGATTGCAAAGTTCTTCATCCGGCATAGAAAAGGGAGGATCCAACTGATTTGTCGGTTTTTTGAATTATATGTAATACCGCGGATATCTCTGATGTCATTAACTAGGATACCTACGACAGTTTAGCTCACTTGATATAGATGTGGTCATCAGTTGTATATAGTTTTATCCACCCAAACGAACAAAATGGCACCGTGCGTACCGTAGCGTACAGTAGGCCGCGCGCTAGTGGTAACAAAACCAGTATTAGCTGGCGCATCAGATAACCAAATTGAACTTGCGAAAATACACATGGCAATAATCGAATCAACACTTTAAGATCATAAAAAAATCTACCTAGAAATCAAACATTACAAACATACCCTAAAACAAAAGTTTAATATAACGCGATTGATTACAAAGCTCTGTATGACAACATGCAAAAGCGATGGATAAAGGCAAACAACTATTCTATTCTTGAACAGTATTTTCTAGGAAGAATAAATTACTCGAAACTAATAAAATAAAATAAAATTAAACCTACCACAAAAAGACTGGATCAATAAAACAGTTAGTAACTGTATCAATTAAAAGAATCAATTATGGCATGGTTGTTTGACAAATCCAGAAAACATATACTTGCAGTCAAAATATAAAGCTGCAAGAAAAAAGAGTAGAATCTAAAATAAAAGAAGATAAAAAGAATTACTCATATGACGCATTTCAAAAAAGGAACTAAGAACCCCAAAAATGTGGAGGTTGATAAACACCTTAGCTAAAAATAAAACAAACGACATTGTCATCTACCTAAAGTAACGTTTAATGATAAAGTAATAACAAATGGTACAGAAATCTGTATTACTTTTAATAACTATTTTGCTACTATTAGTTCTTTATTGGCCTAGAATATAACACAAATAAATCCGAACCCACAAATTACATTAACAACTCCAGATACAGATCTTCAACTTACAAATCTAGAACCCTGCACTGAGGATGAGATATACAAAATCATAGATAATTTAGATAATGATACTGGCTGTGGAATTGATGTTTTAACAACAAAATAGATTAAATGTATTAAGAATCTAATAATTATAACTAACCTAACTAATTGCATAAACATTTGTCTTCGCAGTGATGTGTTTCCGGACAGTCTTAAAACAGCTAAAGTGACACGTATTTATAAGTCTGAAACTAGGACTGACACCGGGCACTTCCGACCCATTTCAATTATCTGTATTATCTAAAATATTCGAAAAGATTTGTTCACCCGCTTATTTAAACACCTAACAAATACAAAATTTCTTTATACATACCAGTACGGATTTCGTCCACAATCGAACACACTTTCGGCTACTGTTTATTTAATAACTAAAATAAAAGATAATATAGATAAGAAAAAACTAGTCCTTGGTGTTTTATCGACCTAAAAAAGCGTTTGATACTGTTAGCCATATTATTCTTCTTAAAAAGCTGAAAATCATAGATATTTCTTCTACAGCCTACAAAATGTTTGAATCTTATCTGACTAACCGGAAACAGATCGCAAAATTGATAAATTTGAAAGCACAACGGTCAAAATACTATACGGAGTTCCCCAGGGATCAGTCCTTGGTACATTACTTTTTCTCATATAAATTTATAATAGATTTTAGAACCGCTGGGCTGACTGGACAGTGGACACATATCATTGTACGCAGACGACACTTGTCTTTTTCATTTTGTCGACTCCATCAATGATATTGTACCTGAAGCACAGAAAGATCTTAACATTTTGAACATGTGGCTCGAACAGAACCTTCTGACTATGAATGTCGACAAAACATGGTATATAATTTTTAAGCAAAGTATAAAAAAAAATACCAGTCGTTCCAAATCTCACAATACATAGCCAACTACCACTAAAATCAATGCATGAGAAATATTTGGGCCTAATTCTGGACAGTAAATTGACATTCAGAGCGCATATTCACTACGTGAGATCTTGAATACGGAGCAATACGTAAAATCGCAAAATGTATCCTACAAGCTAAGACTCCCTACTTATAACACTAATCAAACCACATCTAGAATATTTGATTGCGACAAGCTGCGAAAAAAAATCAACATCACCTGCAACGAACACAAAATAAAATCATTAAAGTCCTCTTCAATTACAATTATTATACGTATACGGAACTACTGTACAAAGAAACAAAATTTTGGGGATATAAATTGTAGCTTTCAACTTGTGAAAGAATTTACAGAATCAGTTAAATGATATTGAGTTTATCCATTACAAACAAATTTACATACAAACAAACTTACAAACAAACGAGTCTTTTCTCTTTAAAATATTAGAGTAAGAGTCTTACTATTGTTTTCCTAATTACAACATATACAACGTATGAAAGGTATATGTGAGTTTTGTTAAAACTGCTTTGTTTGTTAATCTACCCTTGTTTTAATGACTATGACGTATCGTTCTTTTTATATACGAATGTCGTAATATTAATTACTACCTACTGTTAATTTAGTTAAGTTTCTCTTAAGTGAACTGTAATTGTTCTTTGAGAAAATAATTGTCTTTAAACCGAACTTATTATGTCTTCAGGCATTATTATGCGTATTCTGTACGAGTCTCAATGCGCTCGTATAGTTTGTGTCGACTCCGGTTTGCATACGCTCGGGGATCCGCCGCCCACTTATGTTGTATCTCACAATCAGTACTTTTGAAGATTAACTATATATAAATTTATATGGAGCGTAGGTTTGCAAGCGATCTATTTTATTGCGAAACAAATTCAAGTACATGTGATTGTATTCACGATTCTCACGGTGTTCACATGTCATTTATTGATTTGATTTGCTTTGAATCAATCTTCGTATGGTACAGACGGTCGACGACCCTGCATTATTTGCCTGACCCGCTGCTAAGTCTAGTCCAAGTTCATTCAGAGCAGTTGGTTCGACTGACGAACGACACTCGATGGTTAGGTGAAAGCATTGGGCAATTAATAGCCCAACATTGAGGCAAAACGGGGGATGAGATTATAAAAGGTTAAGAGCGTTTATTACTGCCAATATATTCACTTACTGTTGTTGGGACACTTGGAACAACACAAACCACGTGCAACTTTGCTAGTGTTTTAAATCGGTAAAACAGTAGGTTGACATCTGCTGCAACATGATAAACCCAACTATTCAATAAATACCACCGATAGTGCTTTGTTTAATTAACGCGAACTGATAAGCTTGTAACGCTAATGCTATCTGTCTAACAGCAGCTACTATTGCATTCTGTATCGGGTGAGTAATTCAATAGGAATCAATAGTTACGAGTATCAAACTTAATGACAATCGATATTTATATCGTATGAATTTCCAATTCATTAACAAGTTCATATACCCGGCGTTTATAAAGTTTGAACAGGCAATATCCGGCGGGATGGGGAGGTACTAGCAGTCGTGCACACACCTGTGCACATTGACCGCAACCAAGCCTATTCACGCTTAATGAACCGACACTTTTGTTTAGAACTACACATTATTGGTATACGAAGTAATGTGCGCAATACGTCATCAATAAGCATGTAGTATTCCGAGGCTTGAAAGTTGTTAAACAATAATGTTCCATTCCAAAACCCATTAATGGAATCTGCAGCTATAAATCGATGTTTTAGTAATGCTCTAGCTTGTTGTACCTACTTTCTCGGGGTAATGTGAGCTGTGTAAACGATGGACGTGGCAGTAATGACTCAGACTATACTATACATACAGTAAGGAATAGTCATCGTGATAGCTCGGCGAACGAGTCATGTCTCCGTAGTATGGCGCCGCTACTGCCGCCGCGACTGCGCGCAAAGCATTGCAATTATACTGGAAGTGTCTGAGAGACAAGACTTTTTTTTATCGGCTGCGGACAAATACCGCCTTCTTTGTCGAGCCACAGAGCTGCCAGATGAAACTGCTTGTTATTCTCGGTGCGACTCGAGACACCGTTCCAATTCCTCTGTTTCTTAGTGTTAACTTACAAACACGTACATGCCTAGCAAACAAAGATTAGAATTATTACAACGAATGGAAAATTATAGCTGGATATTAAACAGTTACAATTAATTAAGATAACATAATAAGGATGGTCACAAAGGAATGATCTGTTGTTGGTTCTTGTACTTATCCGTATTTCTGTTAATGACGCCTGAACTTTCGACCAGATGACGATACGGCATTGTCCCTATCCAATCAATCGTGTCAAGACCTATTCAAATCTTTACATATTTTTAATGGATGATGATGATGGAAGTCAGTGTTTCATATCAACTTTATGTTAGTGTAAATAAAGTTGCTTTTAATATTACAACAAAGTGGTACCTACTACTGTTTAAATGGAAAAGGAAAAAGTCCTAAAAATTTGTTGAATTAGTAGCGCATTTTGTATGTGTACTTACACTTTTTACAATTATGAAAACTCAATTGCGAACGCAGAATGTTCTTTATCTCTACTTGGTTCATTATGATGATCCGATTTTAAACAAGTGAATGAGTCAAGTACCTATCTAAATGACGTACAGTGCCCGTAATTACTTAATTACGCTTAACGGCTTTAGATGGCTTTAGGTATAGTTAAACAATAACCAAATCTCCCGTCAATATTAGTCAGCGACATTTTCAGCTAGAATGTGTCAGCGAGACTGCCTCGCACAGACGATAAACTGTATTATAAATTGAACTCAGTTGAGCAAATGACGACCGTGAAGCCTGTACTGGCTGTTTTTCTAGTTTCCATTTGTATTAGTGATATATAATTTATCCCTATTGGCTTTGAACAGTGTTTTGTTTGAATTAAATAATAATATTATGGAATATTATTACAACGTTCATTCTCAAGTTCGTATTTACAAAGTGAAGCAGTTGATAAGTGTGACGGTGCTCCTACCTGATATTGATCGATACCGATAACAGTTTTGTTATTATTTAATATATGTTTATCAGTAAAATGTTTAACACGTTAACGAAAAGACTCAGTTTAAGGAAACGTAAAAACAAGAAAATAACTGAGGAAATAACCAGTGACGATGATGTAAGTACGTATATATTAATTTGAATGATTTCAAATCGAGTAGGTAGAACTCTAAGCATTCGTTGTGATTGTTTATACGTGCTTTCTGTACAAACAAACAAATTCCTTTCGATGTTTAGTCCGTTTAATATTTACGTTACAGTACAATGTCCGTGCTGAGGTAAACACTCGCCGGATGGTAGTGCTGAAGCGTTGAAGGCATTCAGTTGGCTATTGGTATTCTGCCATTGTGTATTTGACTCATCGGCGGCTACTGGTTTTGTAAAGTGAATTAGATCTTGTCATTGATGTCAATCATGGCACAGTTTTGTTGTGATGTCATGTGAGATGGTGAAATGTACTCTAAGCGTGATGCGCCGCGTACCGATGGTGGTAGAACAGCACGACGACTTTAAACACCAGATGTCAGAGACATCTCTGTATTCGCCAATCTGGATCACAGATCCGAAGATAATGGTTAACAAAATTAAACTTTATCTTAGTAGGATATTCAAAAGTCAGTGTTTTAATAAAAGTGGCAGAAACATGAGACGGGTAAATCAAAGCTACTGCTTCAACGATACCGCTGTAAGTTTAAGGTTAACTTTAACTGGGATATAGTTAGGGTGTTGTTAGCCTGGAACAACGTTTGTAGATATTATTAGAATTAGTGTTGGGTAAATAGCCGGATGCTTTGAGTTATTATCGATTATAATCCATAAGTGTCCATTAATAGCCTTGCAATGGATGATAACCCTGCTATTAATGTATTGTTAAAAAAATAAATGCTTTTTTTTTGTTTAGTGTAAAATCTGTGGGTGTGAACATAAATTGGGTGCGTGTACGCAGTGTGATTCAATGTATTGTAATTCTTTATTTTATATTTATTTTCACTTTTTGTATGTGAAAAAGTGTTAATAATAAAATAAATACACATTTTTTGGGAAATTCAGTTTTGTTAATTTAGAGATTCAATACTATAAAAACCATAATTACTATTGACACTTCGCTTTGTGATTTAACCATATACCTAATTAATTACTTGATTTAACAAAGCGAGCTAAATATGTAAGTGTATGTATAGCTACAAATAAATTTAACCGATACGTAAAAATGTAAGGTACAATAAGTAAGTTACTTATTAGCTCTTTTCTGTGAATACGACATAGGTAAATTATAAACAATGGAAAATACCCGAGCGGGTAGTAGGTAACATGCATCCCCGCACCCCCGTTTCTCGTGCTAATATTTATTCGTGCCAGAAAGAGATGCATTAGCGTCCGATCCAATCGATGTAACAAACTTAGGAGATTTTGAAGATTCCAGTGTTTCTAGAAATAATTAGGCTGAAAAATATTTTTGAGCAACAAATATAAAAAAAAAAACTAAAAACAAAAAAAAAAAAAAAAACCCAAAAAAATATCCCAAATAAATGACTGATTAAGAATAAAAAAAAAACTAAGTACATACAAATCTAATTATCAAAAATCAATGTAAATAGCTGATTGAAAATTTTTAAATGGACCAGATTAGTTTTAAATAACACATTTATTTACAACAAAGAAAGATGATGAAAATGAAGTCTAATCTGACAGTCCTAAGCCTGAAAACCATGAAGGGAAATTTTCAATCACTAAAATAACATTAACAGCAGGGTTATCATCCATAATTGCTATTAATGGCTACTAACTGGCTTTTATTCGATTATTAGCCAAATGATATTAACCGGATTATTATCATTGCCCAACACTAATTAGAATCAACCGTCGCAGACGCATTACGGTCGTCGCACTTCGCAAAACTGCATACGTGTTTGCATATTATCCACTTTCTTGTTCGTTTAGCATTTATGCAAACCTTCATGCGGGTGTATTATTTATAAATATTTGATGCCAAGCATATGTTCGTATAACGGACTAATCTTTTCAAGTGTGTATGTTCCTTCGCTCTTGTAGTGAAGTGGTCAGTGGAGTCCTGGATCAGTTGTTTTATGATATGGTTTGACATAATGTTTGGTTAGGCACTGTCTTCGATATCTAAGGTATGCCATACATAATGTACCAACCTGTGATTTTCCACTAAATTCTCGATTTCCATTGCAAGTTGCGAGGCCCTCTGGCAGGCGATCATTTTTGGAGGACGGGTTTGAATACTTTTTTTTTGACATATTTCTACCTTTTTGCGTTATTCTAAGCATAAAAATAATATTAAATAAAACAAAACAAAAATCCAACTTATAATGCAATAGTTTTGCCGTTGTATAATGTCTGGAATTAATTCCAAACTCCATAGCTCAGCTTCTTCAATGCAGCTATTGATGCATGTCATTGGGTTCCTCGCGCCTTTGAGTCGAATCTCGAGGCCATAGGCGACAGCCCACGACGCGACGCCCACACCTTTTTAGATGCAGCTACTTCTGCCGGTTTATTCTGTAAACATGTCACCGTTTGTTTAGATGGATTCACAGCTGCTACCACTTTATATTCACTTCACTTAGTTACCATGGTGAGATTTTTTACAGAATAACACTAGAGTCTGGTAAATGAAAGTAGAGACTGAAAAAGCGCGGCAAATTTAAAAAATATCGGCATAGCAACCACACAACTATTATACTCCATTTGTTTAGGTAGTTAACTGAATGTAAACAATCTTAACATGTCTTTTATCTAAAAAAATGACTAAAAATTGAATCTAAAAATGTTTACAATTAGGTATTTACTTAAACCGATGTTAGGTAAGTAACTAAATTTAAATAATATTTGTTGGTCTTTTATACGATTTATTTTATATAAAAAGACATATCAAGATTGTTTACCTTTAGTTAACTACCTAAACAAATGGAGTATAGTATGAAATACCTGGCATAACCTAATTTGATACTTTAGAATTATTTATTTTACTTCATCTGAATAAAAGCATTTTAGGCAGGTAATGCTTTAGATATTATTTATTTTATTTGTTTATCCTCGTACTGGAACGCCTTGCAGCAATAAGACCAATTGTTTTTAATCAATTATTATTATAAATTGAATGTAGCAGACATGAGAATGTTGAGATGGATGTGCGGCGTTCGAGATAAAAAATAAGACAAAGTGAGAAATGAGTATATTAGAGCAGTTTGAGTGCGCCAGTGGCACAAAAGTTGAAGGGAAACCGTTTGTCTTGGTATGGTCATGTGATGCGGAGGGATGAAACGCATTTTACTGAAAGAGTTATGAATATAAATGTGGATGGAGATGAAGGCCAAAGAATAGATGGATGGACTGTGTGAGGAGTGATATGAAAGAAAAATGAGTCAGTAATAGCGTGGCAGGGGACAGTGCGGTATGGAAGAAGAAATCATGTTGCGCCGACCCCAAGTAACATGGGATAAGGGCAGGAAGATGATGAATTATTATTATGTATCAATTTGAATTTAAAAAAGAAAAAACAGTATTCTATAATAATTTTGGTTTATTCACTACCATAATCAAAATCTGAATCTAATTTCCATGTGAAAAAATTCATTAGAGTCACTGGAATCACTGTTTCCTTTTTTCTGTAATTCTTTCCCTTTCTTTATATTTATTTTGAACATGTATGACATGATCAGTTATTTTCTTCCACTCTGGAGTTACGGTTTCAAACGATTCTTTTATAATTTTTAAAAGTATAATAATTAAAAAAAATATATAATTGTAATGCACCATTTATTATGGTATGATAAATAACCATAATGCATTATTATGAAGGTGTTTAACTTATTATAAAATGAATGTGAATCATAATAGAAAAATTGTTTTTGCATCCATAGTAATTATTAATTAAAACAAAGTATCACTTATTAGCGACATACTAACTTATGAAATCAAACACACACAATTTTTCACTTAGTAAAAGCTATTAACAAGATCACAATAACACGCCTTCTGGTTTTGACAAATTGAGGTTGACATCAGTTGACATTAGTATAGCCTTGTCATATAAAAAGTTTACGAATAATTCGAGTGTCTACCTTCGTTTGCCAGACTTTACCTTCTTATTACTTTGCTGAATTAAAAAAATAACTGACTTAATTTTTTTGGTGACTTAACACCTGAAATCGTACAGGGCTAGTTTTTTAGTGTTGTAGTGAGGTCTCAAGTACCATGCGCTGCATGAGTCACCGCTTTCGTTCTTCGCACCTACGTAATTGCTAGTTATTGGCGCGACCGGTACGACGAGGTGTACTCGATCCACGCAACGATGCGTGCGCGCAAGTATTTGTTTTATAATACAGTGAAAATAACTCGTTATTGCACTCTATCATTATCTTAATGGTCACAGAAATGTATGTCAATCGTCAAAGCATTGTCTATGGTACGGCCCTTTCCGCTTTTCAGTGTACTCAAGAACATGCAGTTTATCTTACGTTGTAGGATCACTGAGTAGGATCCGATGTTCGCTACTATACTTACTTAATTATACCTTATATGTAGGTATATTTTACTACATTGTCCAGTAACGTTACCTTGGGATCGGTGAGTCATCTGACTCGCATGGAGCCGGCTAGACCGACTCGCTCAGCTATACTTTACTTACCGTGTCTTTATTTACAATGACAATGTTGCGTACTTGCGATACATTCAACTGTCTTCGTTATTTGACTGTGAATTTATGTCTGTGTCGGGGATCTCATTACATTACTGAGATGTACTTGGTGGGAATCCTGCGTTCGTATACAGGACTATAAGGGTGACGTGTTGGTACTGTGTCGGTCGCAATTCTGTTATGACAGAACCAGTTTAGATTGGCATCTTCTTCTATTAAATCGAACTACTTTAGGTCGACCCAAGATCAAAGTTTTACCCGATGTGTGGTCGACTTTATTTGCGGCTATATCATGACACGACATTGGTTAAATACAGATTTTCCTTGCATAGATGTATCTATAAATAAAAACCATTATTATTACATTACTCTACCAGTATTCTATTATTGCCAAGAACGGAACTGCCTACATTCTATTAATTAATTCCACTGCACTTTAGTACATTCCTATATTTCAATCGAGTGTTAATGAATATGAATGCTTAGTTAGGTATAGTTCTCGCCAAACTTCTTGGCCGCCCTGAAGTTGGCTTCATTGGCTGCACAGTAGTAAATCTCATGCAAAAACAACACCGTTTCGTACCTCGCGCATGCGGAAAGCCAACTTCAGGGCGGCCCAGAAGTTTGGTGAGAACTATACAGTAACTGCGCCTAATTATTGTCCAAGTCTCAAGACAGCACTTGGCAATAGGTAGGTTTCTGTCGGAGAAGGATTTTTTGTAATCAAATTAAAACTTCCAGTAATAACATCGTGCAAAAAAATTTACTTCTTTCATTGCAGCCCGGCGTGGAAATGTGTATTTTACAAACTTTTCCGCGCCGAAGTATTCCTGCGTGTAAATATGATACTTATACACAAATCTGTTTGTTTCCAGTTACAAAGTAAACGCGAATTGTTCTTCAAGTCTGACTCGGTGAGTGGCGGCGGCGTGAGCGCGTCGGGCCCTCCGCCGGGTGCGCCGCCCGCGCCGCCCTCCGCGCTCAAGGACGCGCTGGCCAAGCGCGCCGCCACGCTGCCCGACCAGCTCGAGAACAACCACCACGAGTCCAACGGCACGCTCAACAAGCTCAGCAACAGCGTGTCCGTGGACAATAACAAGCCCCCCAGCTCGGCGCCGCCGCCCACTCCCGCGCCCCCCGTGCCTATCTCTGCGCCGCCGCTCAGGAGTACAGAAAACATTATCAAGGTAAGCACAGTAAGCCTAATACAACGCAGAAGAAGGAGAAAAGGGCTTACCCTTGTTCTCTTTCTTCTTTGTAGTATTTATAATTCCAAGTTAAATGTATATTGACCAGAATTCAGCTACGTTAATAGCGTTAGAATTTCCCTCGTAAAGGTCTTTCGGTGTGCATGCGTTGTTGCACAGAGAGGACAAGAGGTGATGCACTGTTTGGGACGTAGCTCCGCAATCGTGTCGTGGGTAATTCGAGTACCCCCATCTGACTAAGTTGTGCCCGCACAAGCCCTACACTACCTACTTTACAACAGCGGCGACCACAAGATAAGCGTCGATTCGAGACATTGTCGTCACTTACAACCCGCGCAATTGACCCTGGTTGCAGACGAAGAGCTAAGATGATTTAGTATTAAATTAGCTCACTGAGGTAGGTTTGCATACTTATGTGCAGACCACAAACTGTGGAACAATTACGAAAAACAACTAAGCTATGCGAACTCAGCTAAACTAAGTTAGGTTAGAATTTGGTTTGCAACCGGGGTAAGTACAACTTCCAACTATTAACAGCGGCACAGTATAAATTTGGACAAACAGTATGGAAATTAACTACAAACGCTCGAAACGGCACACTCACACAAACATGCGTATCGACGAGACCTCTAAGCGGCTCGCACTACTGACAGCTCTACGGACGCTGCTGTGCTACTGTTTGTCCATATTTATACTGTGACAGCGGCGACCGTGAGAAATGCGTCGACTCGAGACAGTGTCGTCAGTGGCGACCCGCGCACTTGAATAAACATTCGGCAAACTCGCTGAGTTGACAACTGAACAATGAGCACGCGTTAATGTTTCCTCTTCCTGCCTCAGAAACCGTTCCAATTCGCTTGTTTACTGCCGAACTGTTCTTTGGCGATGCTCAATAATATTAGAAGAGCGCCTGCCGTCTTGATGCTCCTCATTATCTTTAATATTCATTGAAAGTACCGTTGTGTGTCTTATCTTATCTTACATGACCCATTGGGATCTATTGTGGTCCCCTAGATAACTTACTCCTCCCCAATCTCATTGAAAACTCCTTTCATGAGCTTTACAATGAGACTAGGAGATATGATTCTATAGTCTTCTGATTTTGGATATCCAATCCCTAGGAGACTCATTCGCTTACCAGCCAGTGCATCGCATGTGCACAGAAGGTGCTCCATGCGTTCCGTATGTTCCCCACACAACATGCATGGGTGTCGCGGCTAGACCCATCTTCATGAGCATGTCATTTGTTCCAAAGTGCCAAGTAAAGGCCCCCAGCAGGTAGCGGATTTGCCCCCTGCTCATATCCCAAATGCATTCTCGGGCTTTGAACGTAAAGCGTAGGAATTTTTTGGAGTGTTGTAGACCGGTAATAGACAGCCAATGTGTTCGTTGTCTTTGATCTGCATACTCCCTAAATGTGGCTTTTACGAAACACGTCGAAATGCATACACATGGTTCTGGACCCACAAAACCGTTGTGTGTCGATAATCATATTTGCTAACTAAAACCAAATGGTAGCTTTATTAAATATACACTTCCTCATTTTCTATAATGAGCATACGAATCACTGACGATCAGTATCTCATAACAGTGTTCATTATAAGCAGGTATTAGTAGTATTATCAGTGTTTGTATGCGTTTGAGGATAGGTTATTAATTATTATTAGGTGGATTTACTTGTCTTATCCTAACTACATAATGCTTTCTTAATTTTCCAGAAACCTGACCACCCACCAGTCGCGCCAAAACCGGAATTACCTAAATTAGAAAAGCCAAAAACCAAAGAATTAGATGGATATGTCGGATTTGCAAACCTACCAAACCAAGTATACAGAAAGGCAGTGAAAAAAGGATTTGAATTCACGCTTATGGTTGTTGGTAAGTTGATTACAAAAATACTGCAGTACTATTTTTCTTTCCTCTCATATTCCTCTTCAGGGCTAAGGTAATACATAAAAAACAAACCGGCCAAGTGCGAGTTGGACTCGTGCACGTAGGGTTCCGTACCGTTATCGCAAAAAACAGCAAAAAAATCACGTTTGTTGTATGGGAGCCCCACTTAAATATTTATTTTATTCTGTTTTTAGTATTTTTTGTTATAGCGGCAACGGAAATACATCATCTGTTTAAATTTCAACTGTCTAGCTATCACGGTTCATGAGATAGCCTGGTGACAGATGGACGGACAGACACAGACAGACGGATCGTGGTGTCTTAATAATAGGGTCCCGTTTTTACCCTTTGGGCACGGAACCCTAAAAAAGTAGTATTAAGCGATTCTGATAATAAAATTAGAAATATGCACATTAGTCACTGACTCCGTCAACTCAATATGCAGCCTTCTCGGAAATTAAGATTGCTAATGAATAACCCGTTTAATTTTAGGTGAAACAGGTTTGGGCAAGTCAACGTTAATAAACTCGTTGTTTCTGACTGACGTGTATGACCGGGACAAGCACCCGGGCCCCTCGCTACGCGTGAAGAAGACGGTCGGCGTAGAGACCAGCGTGGTGATCCTCAAGGAGAACGGAGTCAATCTCACGCTAACCATCGTCGACACGCCCGGCTTCGGCGATGCAGTCGACAACAGCAATTGGTGCGTGATTAAAAACATCCTTTCGATTACACTGCATGCAATAATATTGTCGTTAATCAACACCCAACACGCGAAAATTATTCGAAGACGTTCACTAAACAAACAATGATCGTTTGCATTATTTTGTAATTTATTTCGTGATTAGCGACAACATTTCATCATTGTTGACATGTATTAATGTTAATAATGTTCACGTTTGTCATTGTAGTTGGCAACCTATCATTGACTTCGTTGAGTCGAAGTATGAAGAGTTCCTGAACGCGGAGTCCCGCGTGACGCGCAAGGCGGCGCCCCCGGACACGCGCGTGCACTGCTGCCTGTACTTCATCGCGCCCAGCGGCCACGGGCTCAAGCCGCTCGATGTCGAGTTCATGCAGCGGCTCGGCGACAAGGTCAACATCATACCCGTCATCGCTAAAGCGGACACCATGACCCCGGAGGAGTGCAAAGATTTCAAAGAACAGGTTAGTAGGGCGAAACGTACTATTCCCTCATTCCATACTATAGATCGCCCGATTTTCAATCCGTGAATAATTGTCCGTTTCAACAACCATTGACCAGACTCTTCAAATATCTCCAATATTTATAAAAGGCACAACATTTTATGAGGTTTCTCAAACCGCTTTACCGTGAATCACGTTAGTTTTGGGCCTCAAATAATGATGATTCATCATGCAAAATAACTTGGGTGAAAAATTGTTGTGCAAAAAAAAAACAAAAGGACACGCCGCCAACCGATACGCCATAATAATTCTTTGCAAGCAAGTAGTGGCTTATAATCAATGGACGGATATTCAAGCGCTTATTTAGTATCCAAGAGCACACACATTACAGTGCAAAGTTATACGATTTATAACTGATGACGATTCATTGAAGAACGACAACAACACATGAATGCGTGGACGCCGAGCAAAAAGACAATAGATATGTTATTGTGTTTCAAATACTTGGGAAAAATGTAGGTGTAGGTATAGGTGCACCTATGCTTAACCAGATAATACAGGCGTGATCATCATCATCAGCCTTTTAATGTTCCCACAGCTGGGACGCAGGCCTCCTCTCTGTGAGAGGGAATATGCTGTAATCCATCACGCGGGCCCAGTGCAGGTTGGTGATGTCACATGTCTTCGAATTTTGATTCTAGGACATGCCGGTTTGCTCATGATGTGTTCCTTCACCGTTTTGAGAGCAGTGGTGATGAAATAATTTACACAAAGTAAACAAGTTGTAGGTCGTGGGTTTCTAACCCAGGCAGCCGCTTTAACACTGGGCCACCACTGCTCAATACTGCTCACGGGCGTGATGTTATGTTAATATTTGTATACCACCTATTGCAGATAATGAAAGAAATAAGCCAGCACAAGATCAAGATCTACGACTTCCCTGAGAGCACGGGTGAGGAGGGCGAAGCGGCGGAGGCGGCGCGCTCGCTGCGCACGCGCGTGCCGTTCGCTGTGGTGGGCGCCAACACCGTCATCGAGTGCGACGCGCGGCGCGTGCGCGGCCGCAAGTACCCCTGGGGCGTGGCCGAGGGTGAGTACCATACATAGCTCACACCATACACGCGCGTGCCCTTCGCCGTGGTGGGCGCCAACAGCGTCATCGAGTGCGACGCGCGGCGCGAGCGCGGCCGCAAGTACCCCTGGGGAGTGGCCGAGGATGAGTACCATATACACCTCACACCATAAACGCGCATGCCCTTCGCCGTGGTGGGCGCCAACACGGTCATCGAGTGCGACGCGCGGCGCTAGCGCGGCCGCAAGTACCCCTGGTGCGTGGCCGAGGATGAGTACCACACACACCTCACACCACACACGAATAGAACAAAATAGAAAAGGGCTTCGCCCGCGTAAAAAGTGTTTTATCATCCCTAGGGTATCACTACCGAAATACTACCCTATGTCCTTCCCAGGGTTTCAAACTATCCCCAATTAAAACATTTAAAAAAATATAACCGACTTCCAAATAAAAACACTACAAAGGGAAAAATAACTTCAATTTCGGCATTTTCCTGGCTAACAATGTGTCACTTTATGATACTTACAAAACTGACTCATTTACGATTGTTCTCGCTACATTGGCTACATTGGCTGCGCAGTAGTAAATCTCATACAACTGCGCAAAAACACCACCGTTTCGTGCCTCGCGCATGCGGAAAGCCAACTTCAGGGCGGCCCAGAAGTTTGGCGAGAGGTATACCGTCGGACCGATTCATCCCGCTGCTTTCTGTGACTTGGCCTTCTCCTTTGACTTCCAGCTTACTTATTACGATCCATAGCTTGGGTTCTACTCCCCTCTTTCAACGAAGTTACGGGCCCGTCCCGAAGTACCCCGGCACGTCAGAGTGAACCCTACTCCGCAATTATTTAGTTTTTCGGACGGGTAAAAACGCATCGTGAGTAGGTACAACTATCAAATAGTGTTGACTGTTCGGGCCCCGAACGAATCATGCGTCCGTATGTGATACGGAGTATGAAACGCCCGTAACGAAGGCTAAAACTACGAACTTCGTGCTTAGATAATTTCAACTGAATCGACAGTAAATAGTAGAAATCAACAGTTTTCCACCTCTGGGGATCTACCTCGATCCCCAGAGGTGGAAAACTGTTGATTTTGTTGAACTACTCCCACATCGATATGGTCTGCCCCGACGTTTTTAGATGTCAGGGAACATTATGGAAAAAAAAATGGCTAACAGCTCATTTACACCAACCAATCATTTTCTATTCTATTTGTCAGATATTTGTAACAAAATATTTGCACTATATAAAACCTTTATTTTCTTTGTACATTTATAGTTGAAAACCTGGAACACTGCGACTTCTTGGCGCTGCGCAACATGGTAATAAGGACGCACCTTCAGGACCTGAAGGACGTGACCAGCTCGGTACACTATGAGAACTACCGGTGCCGCAAGCTAGCCGGCCTCTCGCACGATGGGAAACCGCACAGGATCAACTCCAACAAGTAAGACAAACGTTACTAACTTATTTATCGCCTCATTCATTCCACTCTCCATGTCGATAACCCATTAAAATTGTGCTAAAAATTAACTTTTTAATAAAATTTTACCTGTTTCTCTGGTCTCAGTAGATCTTTCCAATAATATTTTGAAACAGGCATGTTTTTAGAGCTAACAACCTAAGTGGACAGGGTTGCTGGAACATCTGTGTAACGATATTCTAACATTTGTTTATTTTATTACTGCTGTCACCGCATTTAAGGTGACCAGACTTAATTTTAGAATTCCATGGACTACTATAACATCTTACTAACAGTTGAAACGTTAATTGAGAGATTTATTATATTGTTTCTTCATTGCTGCATGTCTGGTCACCTTTAACATTCTTTTACATACTGTCACAGTTGTGTGCTACAGAGTTTTATTTTATTTTGAATACTTTAGATCTTTTTGAATAGCTCTGCATTGATATTCTTTAATTATTGTACGTTCTGTGCTTGGGCATGCAGAAATGAAATATTAACTGTTAATGTCTATCATAATCTTTACTTGTCATGGATTTAAAAAAAAAAAACAACTTGAAAGAGACTCATAATACGAGTTCTGAAGTTTTTTTTTTAAATTACCATGATAAATATCATATATCATAATAACTTGCAGTTCACGCGCTTACACAGTGGCATAAATAACAATTTAATTCTCATTATATTCGTTGTGTTCCAATAGTTATGACTGCAACTAATTTGCGTGTGTTTCACTCGACTGCACACTGATTTCTCAGCATTAATTTGTGTAATAGGTACATAAATGTCTTGTATACCTGTCTTTCAACCGTAATAAAGGCTTACATCACACGGAATCTAAAAAGCAAATAACTTGTCGTTTTTGTCCGTAACATATACAGCACATTAATGCGTATGCGTATAAAACGGACAATTAATTGACGCAATATTTAGTTGCATTTTCGTTTTAATTTCTTGTTTTCGCTTATTTGTGTTATCGTTGTGTTTGTTACTGATGCCACTGTGAAGTGCTTGCGGGCACAGCCGTGTGTCGTTAACTCTGGTTGTGTTGGTTCAGTTTATGCCCGCAAGGATTGATGAACAGTTTCATGACCGTTTGGTAAGTCCCGTCGCGTCCGACGTATTTTCATAACTGCAACTTGTACACATAGCACGGTGTTATTTTGTTTTAGCCCATCTATTCCCGAACATTCAGTTTCTGATACGAATCACCCTAGCTATTTTTAAATGTAAAGATTTTTGTACGCCGTAAATATTTTTGGTACATCACAAAACTGAATGAATCTTCCTTTATCCAATGCTTTGTTACGTAATGCCTGTAAGCTTAAACTTTTATAGACCTTGTGAATAAAATGTCGTAGATAAGTCAATCCTATGTCCAGGATAATTTAAGTTTGGTACAGATTTTAGTTAAAGTTTAAGCGTACAAGTATATTAAAAATCTAAATGTGTAGTATATTTATGTGTGTAGACTTGGGTTTTGGTGACACGCATGCTTGCATTATTTTTTCAGCTTTATAACATACCTGCCTACCAGTTTATAACAGCGGAAATAACTCGATAGTATCGTCTGGCATGTAAAATAACTTTATCCTGATTCTCCAAACGAAGAAATTGCTCTCGTCAACTGAACACAATTGACAAATTGGCTACTAGGCGAATTGGCCGTCGTTTAAAAGTGACTGGACAACTGTGTCCCACATTCCACATTGCGCTTTGCCCTCCTTTGTCTTTTAAGTACATACCCACCTATTAATGTGATAGGCATGATATGAATATAATGGCGCGACTCCTTTTCTTGTTAGCCCGTTTTTGCATGTCTTTTTTGTAATAATTATTTTCTTCTTACTTTTGTTTATTTAAAATTTTCTTATACTTCCTATTGTGTTGTAAGTAGTCATTTAGATAGATTTCAATGTCAATATTTGTTCTCAGGAATCCTTTGGCTCAAATGGAGGAAGAAAAGCGAGAACATGATCTTAAGATGAAGAAAATGGAAAGCGAAATGGAGCAGGTCAGTAATCTAGTATTGATAAGATACATGACAGCGTCATTAATCTATACATATAAATAAAATTGGAGTGTCTGTTTTTAATATTGAAATAACCGTTTTTTACTACATGTATATGAATATATATACGGTACATACACCAAAATACTAAAAAAGCTGCGACACAGTCTCACTAATGCAGCCATTTCCGTACACAATTAATGTAATTGTATACATGTTTTTGTTCCAAATAAATAAATAATAAAGTTAGTTGAATTAATAATTAAATTAAAAGAACAAAAAAAATATCATTTTTTACAATTTTTGTCTGTCTGTCTGTTTGTTCCGGCTAATCTCTGAAATAGCTGGACCGATTTTGGTGGTACTTTTATTGGCAGGTAGCTGATGTAATAAGGAGTAACTTAGGCTACGTTTATTTTAGAAAAAATCTTTTATTTTAGAAATTTGTCAGGCGGAACGAAGTTCACCAGGTCAGCTAGTTTTGAATAAAATTTGCGAGGAACATAGCGTTTATTGGCAATTTTTCAAATGATTATGTATCGTCGACACAATTGAATCACCTGAATCACAAAATGAATCACAAAATATCACCTGGAGGCTGAGGAACCAGCGCTCTTTTGCCTTATGGAGGCGCAGATAGCGAGTCCGTCAGACGTGTCATACTTATCTTTCCCAGGGTTTACCTCTTTATTTTGGTTTTCGGGGGTAACCAAAAGGCGCCCGGCATTTTGGGGAAAAGACCAGGGAGTGTGGGATTTTTACCTCACTAAAACAACCCCGGTTATCACTATACGCACGTAGAAGGAGCGCCGTGACTTCTGAAAAAACCGCCCCGGAGCCCCCTCTGTGCAACGCCTCCCACGCCTCATATTCCTGGGGAGACTGAAAAACCGCCTCCCCTGAGCCTCGCTGTGCACGGCAGCACTTGATCACTGAGCCACCGTCTTTCCTGAAGTCCTTTGGTAGGTACACAGAGTCCCCAATCCGCGTACTCGGAGTCCCGCTTACTTCTGATGCAGGCGGGGTTTCGGAGTTTTAGGCATCGGGGCGTTTGCCTTCCCGACGCCTTCTTCTCCGAGCGGGATCGGCTCTCTCGCGATCCCGCTCGGCGGCTTTCTTCTGGACCATTACGGTCTCACAGGAGGAGGCCATTACCCATGGTTTTGTGTATCGACCGTGACGCATTTGCTATCGGCGTCTCCTAACCTTGAAGAATCCAGATTCACAACGCTTTGGGCTCTGATGGACACGGGTCTGGATAAAATTATCTACGCCTGTGTCCACCGTTTGCACAGCGTAGATCAGGCGATAACCAGCCTCACGATCGCGGCTGAACTGTCTCCGATCATGACACGCCTATTCCGCCTTTTGTATGAGACTGGAAAAGTGCCGAATGCTTGGATGCAAGCCTACGTAAAGCTCGTGCCCAAGAAGAGCTCTCGAACTTAACTGTAAGTTCCTGGCATACCTAGAAGCTAACAATACCCTTAGTGACCGCCAATACGGCTTCCATCAAAATCGGTCTACTGGGGATCTTCTAGCGGTTGCTATTCACATATAGAGTGAGACCATCGAGAGGCACGGGGAAGCGCATTCGCACGGACCCTATCGAAGAGCCTTTGAGATCGATAGGGTCTGCACGAAAGCCTTATTGGTAAGCTTCCTTCATTTGGTCTGCCTGGACACAGACCACTGTGTGATTGGAATGCAGACTTCCTGAGAGATCCGTCCATTCAAGTGGTTATCGAAGGCTGCTTGTCGAAACAATTGGCAATTAATGCCGGGGTCCCACAGGGTCGGTATTCTAAGCAATATTATTCTTGCTGCACATCAACGATCTGCTAAAGGATCCTTTGGGTGTGCAGACGACAGCACTGTTGCTGAGAAATATTTGTCCAACGCACGGGCTACCGGGCCTCAGATCCGGTCTCTCCTTGAGGCCATGGTGGCCTGGTGGCACTGCGGCTTACCTGAAAGTTATAATGCTCAGGCGGAGAGCCATAGATAAAATCGTTTTGGGAGTGTTAAAGTGGTCAGATTCACAGACAATGGGACTCATATATTGTGGCCTTCCTGTCTTGTTGCGTGCACGTTACAGGACCTAATGGACGGACGCTACGAATGACTTCAAACGAGAACAAGTAGTTGAATTTTAGACGGAATCCGTTGCCATGTCCATGGCAACGAATTCCGTCTAAAATTCACGTTTAGAAGGATTAAGAATCCTAAGCTTACTGCACTTAAGCGGAGGTCTATTAATTATTAATTTTTAACGTAAATTTATCGGGAAAATGTACGCTACTTTACGGAGCTTAACGTTATTTAAATATTAGCCTATACTGTCCCACTGCCAGCAGTGGCAAGCACGCAGTGGCGGCTGGGGGATCATAGAAGTGGTGGTGCACTTTGCCAGCTCACCAAGTTTTCGAATTCGAAGTTGTATTATAACAACATTTTATCTATACTAGGTATTTTTATATTTTATAAATTAAATCGATACGCCAATTTTATTTCGCAGCGGAATGTTCGATCACCTTTTTTAAAACCTGGTATTGATTGAATATTTTTTTTTCAATGTTGAGTATAGAAATTGCATTTAACTGGGACATAGTGTTTTTGAGAAACGTTTTCATTCTCTTTAGTGTCGAAATCTCACACACACTGTCCCACAACCCTGTAAGTATATTAAAAAAACAAAAGAAATTAGAATATAGAAGTAACTAAAAATTGCAAGCCGCACGCTGTGTCCAAAAGGTAAACAAGCCTCGGGCCCGCCTCACTTCCCACCCGCCTAATGTTATTATTCGACCTGAAGATGAATTTCCTTCGTCAAACTACGCCGCTCTCGGTAATTTTCAGTTCACTGGCGCGGCGCACGAGAGTGGTCATATTTTGTCGTACATTTTCTATTGAACTATCTTTGTACCACGCGCCAGGCGTTTTCGCTCGTATCTCGTAGAAGTTGTATAAGCATTCGCCGTGCGCTTTAATCTACCGCACGGGGAATATTTTTTACATTAAAATACGTCTTATTACTTCAGCAAACAGCTTAAATTGGTTCGTCATAATTTCGTTAATATTGAATAGATCGTTAATCAGATATTATTTAAAAAAACTTTTTCTAAACCTATTCAAATCTGGCAGTTCAGCGCACGAGTGAACTTCGAGTACAGCCGCCCCTGGTGGCAAGGCTAGGCTCTCCCAATTCCATCCAAGATTTTTTCCCCGTTCCAGCTCAAGAAATCTCTTGAAAATAAACAAATGCGTAATATAATATCATATTTTATCCTTCATGACATGTAACGTCGGCAGGTGTTCGAGATGAAGGTGCGCGAGAAGCGCGCCAAGCTGAAGGAGTCGGAGGCGGAGTTGGCGCGACGGCACGAGGCCACGCGGCGCGCGCTGGAGGCGCAGGCGCGCGAGCTGGACGAGCGCCAGCGCGCGCTGCAGGCCGAGCGCGCCGCCTGGGAGCGCGACACCGGCCTGTCGCTCGACGACCTGCGCCGCCGCTCGCTCGAGGCCAACAGCAAGGAGTACGTAACTATTTATTTTTCTTTTTATTTATTTATGTATGTACACAGAAAACACTTAACAGAGAAAAGAAAGAATACTGATAGAAGAGTACAAAGGTACTGCTTATTTCAATCTTCCAGCAGACCCGCGACAGGAAAGTTGCCTTTTATACATATAATAATTACAAGCAATAAAAGAAACCATTTCTTATGCGCGAGCTTACCCCCACTACGCCAAAACCTTGCCAAGTTACGTGCCAGGGATTTTAACACAAAGCCTGTATTCCCCCAAGGGTCAGGCAGACGTGTACCTATAGTACAACCACATTAAGCCAGCAATTTATGAGCCCTCGTGTAATAACAAGTCATCCTGTTGCCATCAACCATGCATAGATCCAGACTCCAGGCCGAAATTAAAGGGATTGATTGAGGAAAGAGACAGAATATTGTGAAATCATTAATCTTCACAAATGTTTTTTTCTTTGTTACATTAACAGGATACCACAAGCATGTTTTGAACTGTTTACACGATATTAAATGAGAGAAACAAGAAAATGTGGAACCAGATAGGATTGAGTCCAAAGCCAATATTTCTTACCATATTTTATTTTAGAACATGTCTGTTTAGAAGAAAGCTTAGAAAGGAGAGCAGCTCGTGAAGTTTAATATGTGTAATAAATAAAATATACGTAAACAGTTAAATGTTAAGAAATTTAGGATTTATTTATGTAATAAAATGTAATTGTTGTTAATAATCATATTATGCCGTCGTCGTCACTATCGTTTTGTAAACGTGTTACCCCTTTCATGAAATTAATTATTATCCGGTATTTATTCGTGGGAATAAAATTAAACTGCAAAGCAAAAACAAAGTGTAGAATTTTAATGCACGCAATTGTATTCGAGAGCGAACGGGGCCTGGAGACAACTCGATTGGTCAGTCGATGTTTGGGTCAACTGACCAACTGAATCGTGTGCTCGGAACCGTGCTACCCCGTCTCGCTTGATAACCAGAGAAACCTAAAAAACGATTTGTCGCATCTAACAACTTGTCAAGTTACGTACCGGCAACTGTATGCAGTATTTCTGCAGTCGCTAATGTTGTGCATGCGTGCATATTCATCGCGATTGGCCAACTCTCCTCTGTTCGTGGTCCGACACGCACAGTTCCTGTTTTTTTGTAGTTTTATAGTGTAACGGCTCTAACATCTGCCTCTTTATTTTCCAGGACGGTCGATGGCAAGGATAAGAAGGACAAGAAAAAGAAAGGTTTGTTTTAAAGTCGGGCACAGTCTCGCCGGCCTCGCACCCACCGTTCCTTGCGCGTGACTAACCAACTCGAGCGCAGCGGCGCCTATCATCGATCGAGTTCCGGATCACTCGGTCGACCCCGCTTACATTTTGGTATCGACAGAAACGAGCTCCGAGTACAAATAGAAGTTTGATTCCTAAATATCGCGTTTAAAATTTTTAAATAACGAAACATGCCTTGACGTTATGCCTTTTATTATTCGTCAATACCGAATTACCCGAGTAGCTTCGATCGATGATTTTCTATAGCATAAAGAAATGAGATTCCGACCGCATTCTGGCGGCCTTCTGTTTAATAACGTAATATAGTCAATGAAATTCATTTATCTCTATGATAACTGTGACTCTTCGAACATATACTTTATTACTTTTCTGCCTGTTTTCATTATCACTATACACCATAGTAAATGCCCAAATGTTTTCTATTCCATGCTCGGCTCTCAGAGAGCTTTCATTTGGCCATTCATCAAGGTGTGGAGTGTAGTGTTAGCGAAAACAAATATAGTATTTGAACACTAATCTCTTGTAAAATAGATACTTAAATTCTTCTGATTGCTAGAATTGACAAGCTGTTATTTTATTGGGACTGTACAAGTGTACATATCGTGTTTTATATTGTTTGTGAAACACAATTCATGATTGATTTGTATCTGAAATATGAAAACGTCTTCGGGTAGCGAGATTTGTTGCATAAGTTTTTTATTTGGTAACCTAATTCTGGGTTATATAGTGCCATTTTCAGTGTTGTGACGAGTTACTGTACTGTCGTAAACACAAATATTTGTCAAGTGAAAATTGCTTTTTGTCTTATGTCCAGCAATGTGTGTTCACGATAAGAGTTTGTCTCACTAATTACTCTACTTCAAACTTGTACTTTGTATATTGAGGTTTTTTCGTGACTAAATCACTCTTTTGGTGACTGTTCTGTGTCTGATATTGGGCATTACATGTCTTTTCACTTTTTTACTTCTAATTATATCGATTCAAAAATATTGGTGATCTAATAAAACAGAGAACCAAGTAAATAAAGCATTAATACAAATCAGTAAAAGTGTGCGCCACTGAGCCTTACATGAAAATGTTTTGATGTTTGCCAAAAATATTGTAATTTACTATATTCTTGTAATTTTACGTCACGTATTGAGATTTTTTACGTCATTTGCAGATTGGTCTTTTAAGAGTGTCGCAACTGGAATAGTAATATAAAAAGGACCATAGTCCGCACACGGCGCACTTAACTAATTAGTTACTTATAGTATATGAAGTTAGCATAATGAAACAACGATTAATGAAGACTACAGAATATAATAACATTGTAACTGACGAGCGTTGAGGAAGTTAATACAAAATTTACCACAAGTCTACATTGTATGAGATTACTTTTGTATGTATTTTATTTATAAGACTTTTCCATGACAAAGCATTTATTATGATAAGTGAGGCCTAATTTTATACTTCTGTGTTTCCAAAGGATTTCGAAAAACATACATGTTTTATATTATTGTAATTATTTATTACTTTTGGTGTTTGAAACTGTTTAGCTGCTAGCAGCGTTGGATTTAGCACAAACAATATTAATGCTTAAAAGTAGACATACATTAACTCACGCCTTTATCCCATGGGGGTGGGCAGGAACTATAGACAATGAGTAGACATTTACGTCCATAAAGATGCCAAATAGCTTATAATAACGGTATGCTTTAATCGAAGACGAATGTCTCATGATTTACTGTATTTATTATAATATAATATGTTCAGCAACACTAGATTTGACTAGATAGACTCCACCAGAAACGTGATCGATTCAGCTCAATATCTGGGTAAAATTTTGCATAGGCACTAATCTTTATCTATACTGATAAATATAGCATAATAAAATTACAAAATAATAATATTTCAGAAGTATGTTTACTGCTTTTATTTTCTGTTATATTTATAAGTAGAGAGAGAATACTGTAGTTATTCGAAAAGTTCGCATTAGGTAATACACCATTCTAAATTTAAATTGAATTAGGTAAGGAATATTTTTTACTTCTATATCATTACGAATTGTAATACGGTTTCGGCATAACCGGTGCATTGGTACACCTGCCGCTGCCGAAGGTTTGACTCGCACGGCGTTCGTTATATTGTGCTTAGTGATATTAAAATATGCTCATAGTTCAGTTGTGAAATAGAATCTAGCTCTAGCTAGCTGTTAGAGTCTCTTTATAGTAACGGATAAGGGAATGATGTAAGGATCTCTCACCAACAAAAATTGAGGAACGCATGGAACAGTCTAGTATTAAAAGTAAATTCTATACTCATATAAATTGTCAAACTTGCATATTTATAATTCTTGATCGATTTCAATACATGCTATAAAGTTACTGTTGTTTTAATATGTTCTTAAGACTCATATTTAACAATATACCGCTTATCAGTTAGCTGACTTATTTTAGGTTATGTAAATATTTTGTTTAGTCATTTATTATATTACGAGCAAAATATATATTATCAGGTTATGTTACTAAATGACACGTAATTTATGAGACATGCATAATCTTTATTTAATCAGCATGCGATGTTAAAATAAATTTGTATTATTTCCTTCACTACAGTATTGATTTCCGCGTTAAATTTAGTACTTTAGGTGATAAGATTATGCTTAATTTTGTATTTTGTGTAGGGCTTCGGCCCACTACCATACAGATCATTTGCTTAGTCATTACGATGGACTTGTGATGAGTGTTGGGAGAGCAAGGAGTTCAGACGATGTAATATATTGTACCTTTGAATAAATATAAATAAATACGTAATATATAGGAGTCAATCGTTTTATTTGATACATTCACACTAACCATAGCATCGATTAGAAGTGGGGATTAATGAAACAGATTCTCGTATGAATTCTCTTTTTATTTGGTGATGTAATAGATCACGTACACAGTGTTATTACATTCGTCGACCACATCAAAATACAATCCATAAATTCACGAACAACCTCAAAATATTCTGTTATGTAAACAACGTTACTACATCTAGATATATTATTAAATATCTTTGGCAGCACTATGGAAAATATACTTCTACTTATAATAATGAAAATGCAACTTCAAATATATTATAACAATCACAACAGTTTATCGACAATACAATCTTTATACACAAATTAACATTAAGTTGATTTAAAATATCCGACGACACGTGTTTTAACTAAGACATCTCTTCACTGAATTTAGTTCTATCAAAATTAATTTATTTACAATACCTATCCATTATATCGGGGTTTTACTCCTTCTGGGTAATCAATTTACACATTACATGTAAGAGAATAATAGAAAATATACTATGTAGTTATTATATTCTAAGTATTTTGCACATCTCATCTGTGTTACAAGACGTCTTAATATGTGTAGGTATATGGATTATTATTTATTAAATTAGATCTGTTTATTTATCATATGATTGCAGTTTATTTATTGTATTCGCGCGCGGTAGGCACAATTGCACATAACCGTGATAATGAATTAGGCATTCAACTTTCGGAAGCTCAGTTTTTAGTAGATTATATTTAAGTACTAGCCTTTGCCCGCGACGTTGTCCACTTATATATCTAAAAATAACACTTTGCATTATTTACTCGCCATGTCATGAAGCTGAACTATGTACCCAAAACGAAATCAAAAAAAGTATGCGCTTCGGTAACATTTGTGTCGAATTAGCACATGTCGCACCTTTGAGTATTTTATGAATGACAATATAGAAAGAATATATAAATAAATAAATAAATATTTTTGCATGGGTAAATCTCCAAGGTCCCATTGTTTTTTGCCTTTAGACTTCATAGATACACGATGGAAACTTTGGTCAAGGAAGTGCTGGACTGGACTTGATTTGAACTACGAAGGCACACAACAGAACTGCTAAATGTCCAACAGCACGAATGTGTAGATTGCGTTAATTATGGCTGTTCTAACAACCTAACCTCATTGTACAACTTGCTCAGTTTTGAGTATGAAGCTCAAAAAATCTGTTCATTTTATCATTAATTTTTCGTAGTACTCAGCGATAGTGTGGAGGTCTATTAGTCAACAATGTTCCGTATCAGATCGGTACTACCAGAGATTACTCTTACAAACAAACACACAATTATATCTCTTTATAATATTAGTGTCGAAGTTTAGATTTAGTAGAACATCATCCGTTTTGGTCCAAATGAGAAAGAGCCGAAATAATATTTTCTTTTTTCGAGTAGACCTGTTGCTTCTAAACATTTTTATTATTGTTGAATGTTTGTTAGCTATGATTTTGAAAAATCGCGTTTTTTACACATTTTCTATTTACCGAATTAAAAAAGGCCAAATAAAGCCTTGGCCGATGGCCATAAGAAAAACAATCTTAGGCGGAGATAAGGTTAACAGTAAAATAGCATTTTTTTTTATGCCGGCTTCCTTTCACTTTTGGACCAAAGATAGATTAGATACCTACATTGTATAAAACTCAGATGATGTCCTTTGAAAAATATAGCCACTTCTAAGAATGTACCTACGTTATTTGAAGTACAAATAATATTTCATAATGATCCCTTATACCTAAATTGTCTCCTTGCGTTAGATTGCTCGTCGAGGTAGATCAAATAGTTTATATCTCAGGCCATTCGTCCACTATTCAACAATTGTATTGCTTGCTACCAATGCCTATTGATGATTTGCATTTAGCCATAGCCAATCTCAAATTCAGCGTATTTCCTACTATGTCTAATTAAATAGAAGAATCTCTTGCTAAGGTCTCCTCCGTTGAGGTCACCTCCTAATATATACCTACCTTGTCTATATTAGTAGATATAGCTTAAATAATTAGCATTAATGGTTACTATTTTGGTGTTCATTCGTGTTACTAAAGTTAATATTACTATAAAAAACGTTGAAATTAAAGGACGTTGTACTAAATCTCGATAAGTATCTTGTAATATCACAAATCACTGTATCGCTAAACTCTACTTATATGTACACTAACCGATAAATTTATGATAATATCGTTATTGTGATGACCGTTAATTATTGTGTAGTTCACTATTATTATATGAAAAATTATTGAACTCGTGGAATATTTCTGTAACGGTGCTAAATTAGCTAAACGCTAAAGTCTAAGCGAGGAGGCACAATGGCACAGCTATTGTATTCACGACCTACAATATACGTATGTATTCCGATGATACTATGATTCATAAATTATACCATGTATTCGTTAACTTTATACCATGAAATGACCGTGATGTAAGCAGTGACTGTTAGCTTAGCGAGGCGGTCTGCTCCGTGATCCCTTACACTCGCAACGTGGACCTTCTAACATTCGACACTGGGCTTTCAACTTTACACTCAAATTAGGATCAGTTTGATGATTAGTTGCGTATCTACAAGGATCATTTAAATAATTGAAAATCACTGGGGGTCATTGTACTCGTCATTATAAACAACTTTCACTACGGGGTTCAATCTGAAAGCAAGAATATAAAGTAAATTGCTCCATACATTGATATTCACGTAACTCAACAAAATGTAGGGAACAGCTGACTTGACTTCGGGGTTGTGAGGTTGTAAGATCCTGTAGTAAAAGTGGTTCATAATCATGAGTAACTACAATGTTCCCTTTAGAGGTTTTTTATTTCAATATTTTAGACCTCAAAAATGCTCCATCCAGAATTGTTTTGGCACAATTCAATCATGAACATACAAAAATGGTGAGTGATTCTGCTACACGCACTTAGCAATAGCTTCTCTTTAAATATCTTAACAGCCCTGCCTAGAGCATTCGCAACAATATTATCTTATAATTTGTATAAAAGCAAACGTAGGTATTAATTCATTTATAGCCCATGTATGCATGGGCGTACCCAGCTTCTGGCCTAGGGGGGGGCAAGCCAGATTTTTTGGTCGGATCGTACGCGGCTGTTTTGTCATACACACAACACAAACACACATGATACATTAGGTATACCCCACCGAAGATTACCGAATACAGCCGAGCGTTCAACACTCGGCTAGATTCGGTAATCTTCGTCCGCCATCGTCGCGCGCGGTTTTTGGCAATTGCACCGTGCATTTTGCCAGTGTTTACTGCGCGGTTTATTTAAAAGTTAGAGCATAAGGCCCCGTTTACACTTTGATTAGTAATTACGCGAGTTCATACATGTTCTGCGAGATTTCCAGGAGGGGGAGAGGGGGGGGGGCAGCTGTTCCTGCATGCCCCCCCTTGGGTACGCCCATGCATGTATCGTTAAACATGTCACTCCACTAAACTTAGTGAAAAACCTTATTAAACTTAGTTTTTATTAACAGTCAAAGCAGTTTATACTAACCTTTGTTTCTAACGTTACGTGGCCACAAGTTCGATTCACAACTCTTTATAAAGCTTTATCAAGCTCTTTATATTAGTTATAATATTGTGGTAACTAATCTAATCATCTCGTATTACAATTGAATCTTGACTTATTATACGTAATTATTAGTATTCTAGGTTAATACATTAGGTACTATAAAGTAACTAAGAAGGCAATAAACAAGATTAAAGATTAGTTAAAGTACCTAGTCTCAGTATCGTATTAGATAACAATTTCGTTAGATATAACTATATAAGTAGATAATACGAAAGCCAACATCGTTCACGTAGATAGTTTAGAAGAGTAATGCTAAAAGTATGTATGAAGTAAGCGAAGTGTTATATAGACCGTTATAGAGTGAGGACGAGCACAGAAGACAGGCACCGTGTCGGCGAGAGCACAGAGTGAGACACGGTCGTAGCGGTGGCGAAGCGTTCGCTAGCGGTACAGTGAAGTATGCTAACTTGCGGCTGGCTTTACAACGACTTACTGGGGGTGCATTCACGTAGGCACCTAGCGCTTGCAATCACCGATTTGCGCAGGTTGTCAGCGCTAGTCAGTGCAGGCAGACCGCTAAGGGCCAACGCTGACAAACTAGGATCTGAATTGGTCGGCGTCGGTTTACGCTGTTAGACCAGCATTCTGCTTGTTACGTGAATGTACCCATACATCATAGTAGACCAGTTCATTAGTGCAATTATAATATTGTACCTACCTTTAGGTGAAGGTCTTCGATTCTACAATATTCTACTACACAATCTATGAATCTACAAACTTAAGTAAATAGACACCCATATTTTATGGGTATGCCAACAAGTTTTATTTTGTATTATTGCTTTCCTGTATTTCTATCTGAATATCTTTCGTGGTCTTGGTAAATATGAACTACTGAACAGAACGTAGAGGTAGGCACGCTCATTATTCTCTATTAACAATAAAGCTCTTAAATACTAAACATTACGACTTTGTCGTTCGTCTGTAGGCAGTTGAAACTATGACCTACAAACTGATATGTTCATTATTGCCGAAACTCATAGATAATGAGCGGCGTTGCAGACATGCCGGGCGATGCGTCTACATGCACTGCCAGCCTACACAGTCACATTGCAGCAAGCACGAGCGCACGAGCCTCGTCGAACAGTGCCCGCATTCTGCGCCGGCGCGGCTCAGCGGCTCAGTAGCTGAGGGTCTATATAACACTGCGTTTCTGGGCGACGTGGGAGTTGCTGTGGCAACCACCAGAGTCAATTTCCCTCATCTTAACATTAAACATCCTCCACGTCGGAAAGATGACGTACGACATCCATTAACCACGGTACACACATGCAACACACATCTATTTGTTCCGTTTCACAATCATGCAATGTAACAGACGCACGCGCAGCCTGCACGAACAATGTCAATATGACCGTAGGTATTCTAATGTATGTACACGAACTCTTCGAAGGAGAAATACTAGGAATGCGATAACATCGAATGCAAGAGTAACACTGTGTCGGTCTGAAGTATAATGTGGTAAAGTAGCATGTTCTGAAATAAATGTCCACCGATGCCAAATGAAAGTGAGGAAGCGGTCGTGCAGAACGCAAATCAAAGTGCAACAGGACACGGACAGTGCAGTATAGGGTGCAGAGAAGTGGGTAGCTTAGGTGTAAACAATAGTAGAGGACCAGTATATATTACATACTATACATAAAAGTACAGGATTAGAAATACTTATTATAACAGGCTTTAAAGAGGGAAACTTAAAAAAATATGCTTCTCTGTGTTGTTTACGTATTAATTGTAACAATGTGTAACATTATGCAAGTGTAACAAGTATTATATTTATTGTACGATTTCACTCTTCTTAATTATTGATCACAAATTGTTTCTATTCGAGGCATTATTCATAATTATGATTGCAACTGACTGTATATGCCTTTAATACTCTATCAATAAGTTAATAGCACTGAGAACTACGCTTGAGAAAGTTATGTTTAGTAAATATTGTGGTGTTAACATTGAAGGCCCTGATTATAGTAACAAAGTATTATCTTACAATACCTAAACTTATTACTTTCGATCCACAGCCAAATGCGTTGCGTCCGCACGCTTGCGATCTAGCATTAAGAGTAAAAATACAAGAGTTGAGTTGAGAAGACGCTTTGTGTGTCGCAAGTGCTCTGCAGAAACTTACTTTGTATATCGTACTGTCCATCTTATTTATAGTTAAATTGCTACAAACGATTCAATAACAGCTCTTTGATGCGAGTTATAATCATTTGTTAGCAAGGTTGTCGGAGTTCAAGTACCACACGGATTAACATCTAACTGCGGTGTTTAGGCATTGGTTCACAGTTAGACACCATTTCGTGTGGTCCCTAGTACCGGCACCGCGCTAGAAATACATAAAGCTGTAGTACAGAATGCCCTTCGTTGTGTATACGCCTCATCATTCTTATTTCTGTATAAGATATTCTTTGTTTTAATACGCTACTTCTAGTCCCTATCATGAAATTCATAAGTTGCAGATATTACCTAAGCTATCATATTCATTTAACTGCTGAAAAACTTTTGAATATGTAAAGTTACCTTAAGAGAATTCTTATTCGTTATATCCGGCCCGTCCAATTAATTTAAGGCATTGCAGGTCAGTTTTATGTGTATCAGTGCGGTGTCGGTGCTCCCGACTTCAGGCGACGAGTTGTTCTAAGACGTTTGTCTTTAAAACAAGAGGAAGCTGACCCTGGTCCGGCGCGCGTCGCCCTTGCCGCGCCGGCCCATGCCGTACTGTCACATGGCCGTGTCGGAGCTGCTGCCGCCCGGCTTGGCGTCGCCGCCCACGCCGCCACCGCCCTCTTCGTCTCGCGCCACCCGCCCCCCCGCCGCCGCGCCGCCCGCCGTCAGACCCGTGAAGTCCAGGTTGTACTGTTTGCCATAACTAATAGTTAGCAGAATTGTAATAAAGAAGAGTGACACAAAGAAGGGAAGAATCCCCTTCCGCATGACTAGCCTAATGGCGTAAGTGAGTTCGGCAGCTTTTTCAATCATTTTTGGCAATGCCCACCGAAAAATTTCAAGGGTATTTGTCACATTCTTTCATGGAGTCACAACCCTTTGTCCTGTCGAATTCACTTACGCTATTAGGCTGCGGGAATGCTACTCGCATATTTTCAGATAGATATTTTAATTTTTCTGAATAAAATATGCTTTGATCTTGTTGTTAGTTTTTTGAGTTCACACTGATCTAAAGGAAATGGATATATTAGAGGACGTTTGATGGCGGCGAATAGGGAATGCTTTGTCTTGATATGCCAATGTGACGAAGAGGGATAAAACCCATTTGACAAAAAGAGTATATGAACGGTGATAGATGGAGAGGGAGAGGAAAGTAACTTACGTAAATATGGAGATATTGTGAGAGGAATGATATTTTAGTATGTAAGAAAATGAATGAATATGATAACGTGACGGTGGGCAGGGTAGAGTGGAAAAATTAAATGTTTTGTGGCAACCCCAAGACGTATAATAGTGGAAAGGACAAGTACAGGATGACAAATCTAAAGGATTACACAATTCTCAAAATGACAAGAAACACCATGCTCGCGAATCAATTAGCGGTCGTATGCAATAGTTCGGTAGAATTTATTACGACCACGATTAATTCCAATTGAAAACATTTATAATAATGGGTAAAACGTTTACAATATAATGACAATTTTAGAGACCGAGTGTATTGGTTTTAATTGACATTAGATAAATTGTAGCAAAAATACTTAAAAGAGAAAAAAACTGATTCACTGAAAGTTCATATTCGTTATATAAACTTAGAGTGAATGATTACTTAAAATACCACACATATGCTAATCTAATAATAATAAGTTATCAATTGCAACACACACCAACAACATTAATAATAGCTATGTATTACACCAAACAAAGCTACACTAAATCCACGGTTAGTAAATGATCAGTCTGTTAATGATTTGCATTGGATACAAACTGAACTGTTCAACAAAACCACAAGTCGGAATCCACAAATACCTACTTCAACCATTCAGTACACTATTTTCACTCTTATACGTGGATGCTTTTTGTAAATTTGGCTTCCAATGCATAGGAACTCTCTCAGGCATACATAGGGAATACTGAAAATAAATTTAACAAAATAACACATAAACAAAATGTAAGTAAATGTGACATGATAAAAGCAGAAATAAAGAGATTATAAGAATTTATTGAAATAGGCTGGACACGAAAAAAGCCTGAAGTTCATATATAGGGACTAGATATCGTACGTGGGAATGTGTTTAGCTTGCCCGCAGAGAACAGGTTCTAGCTGGCACGAAATTCTTGTATGAAAGAAGTAGATCATTATTAGCATAAATATGTATTCATGAAGAAATTTTTCGTATGAGCATTATGAATAACATACTCATATATTATTAGGTAGATAACTACGTATACACAGGAATACATAATGATAGTAGTGTACGGGTGCAAGATAGACAGACCGAGTCGTCCCTCGCCTGTGCTGAAGTTTTGTTTATCGCTTGGTCCAGCGGAATAAGACCCTGGCGTGGACGGAACCACCCGGTGCATGGAGGAAGGAAAAAAGATATAAAAAATAAATATAACAATAAAAAGTAAATAAAAGTGGGGTTCGTCATTTTTAAACTGCTCTATTACTATATATGTATAAAACTAATGTTCTAATTAACTAATGAGATTTATTCTTGTTGATATTGAAGTAAACTTTCTGGCTTGACAAAAACTATCGTATCTTCAAGGTACAAATTACAACCAAGAATAAACCTCGTAATTTTAATCACACTGTTTCACCGTTTTCCCGAAACTAACAATCACGAATGAAATATAATCTTTAAAGTACTTAACAGGTGCAACACTCTGGTGCCTTTTAACCCCTCCCACACGGGTCTCCCACGGCAAAGGTACCTAAGGAACATTATGTTCCAATGCACTAAAATTTTTACATTGCCTAGAAAATTTACTAAACTTTCAAAATGTGCGATGTGTTGCTCGAAAAAGAAATTGAAAAATGTAATTGTATAGTCAAATAGATTTAAGGAATGAGCGGTCACCTTGTTCGCGCAATCGAAACATGTCGTGACGACTTTACTAATAACGTTCATAAGATGTTTGGTCTCCTGTATGACGTTGTCTACTTTGCTGAAGGTGGCTGCGCGCCCAACCGTCGGCTCTTTCACTGTGAACTGTAGCTGTTGCACATACGTTGGAACCTTATCAAGATGCTCTAGAAGTTCTTTTTTTGTTGCTCCCGCGGGTACCTTAAAATATATTTTATATGATAGATACATACATATACCATTTGACTATAAATATTTTGCATGCTGTTGACCTTTTACCTGATAAGAAAACTGTCGCACAATTTTATAAAGTCTATTGGCTTCCTCCGCGAAATATTCCGCTTGTGTGAAGAGGTCTTGAGTAGTGTTTAGACGGCCTTCACCTTTTGTGAATTGGTACATAGCGAAGGCCATGGAAGACATATTTTTTGCCCTGAAAGTTATGAAAGACACGTTGAGATCTAAAGTTATGAAATATACAGGATGTAAAAAGACCAATCATAAAGTAGTCTACGCATTTTGTACCTACATACATCAAACTAAGTGAGATGGTACAATAGTTGATGGGAAACGACTTTTAAAACTACATACATCGACAACTGTACAAATGTAGGTACACGGGTTGTGGGAAGTTTTCAATCTTGTTTTCGTAAAAAAAGGAAATAAATTTTGTCTTTTACAACGATCTCAGGTATGGTCTGGTACAAATAAGTGATGTCAATGAAACGGAGGAACAAGTGACTATCGGCATTTTACACCCTGTTAAATATGTGTATTCGTATGAGTCGTGATAGTGTTGATCTCCTACCTCTTCACAATATCGTTGTTTTCGTCGGCAGCTGCGCCTTGCCATTTTTCAGTCTCGGCATCCATTTCAGAGGACATCATTTTCATTTCTAAACCAGACTTTGCGATCTTTGCTTGCTCGTCAGAATCCAGCCTGACTGCTTTCAGGGGTTTGCTTGTCGTCCCGTGTTTCTAAGAAATAATTGGCGTTAATATTAAGTGAATACTGATCGCTCATAATTATGGGTGTTACTGTACGAAGGTACGTATTAAATTCGCGGAATAGGAGTGTAGATTTACGAGTATTAATGAGGGCAGTTTTTTAGTTCTAACGAGTTACGAGTACTAATGTATAAATACCAAGATTTATCGCAATCGGGTCATTAGTCTAATTATCGCCAACCAAGCAGCTCAATCGGGAAGAGAGTGTGAAATATGGAAAAATCGAGTGCCGCGCGGTTTTAAAGTATCTTACCAAGCAAGGAAAGTCTGTTTGAACCATTCTAGGAGAGAAAGAATCAGTTTATCAGGAGTATGGCCCAGGTAAAACTAAGTTTACAAGTGGCAGTCTCTTTAAACAAGGCAGGGTTTGACTTGAAAACGACCTGCGTTCATTCTGCCAAAGAATACACTCCCATAAGATATGATGTGCAGTTTGTACATATTGACACACATGTTGACACATTGACATAAAGGCTTGGCAACAACCTTGAAGGAAAATAATTTACTTTTAAAGTTACCATATCCTGTGATAAATTGGGCAACATAGTGATCCACCTCCAGCCACGTCCTGAACAACCGCTCACGAGCGGATGTGAAGAATTGGTGGGGGTTTCGGCCTTTGATGGAATTATCCCACCCACATTGCCATTCGGATAAAAGCTTCTCCCAGACGTCAGTCCGAGGATTAAATAATCTAGAGATTTTAACACGGTTACTCTGCGTTAAAAAGTCCGCGTCCATGGTCTCTCGTGCGGAATATTACATTGCAGCACGTCGCTGCATTTCAAGATCGACCAGAAGTACGCCAGCAAGGTAAGGTACCGGTAAGGCCTGAATGCTAACCGTCCTGTACGCGCATTATTATGAATACCCAAAGACAAAAAAAGAACTTCGTGGAAAGAAATTTTCAAGCGATGAAGATTGAAAGACGCAGTTTCAGTCTATTTTTCGGACCAAGATAAAGCACTTTTTTTTGCACGTTTACACATGCTAATCGAAAGATCTGAAATTATAAAATATATTGAGAAAGAAAAATTAATTTGTATTTTTATTATTTTCACTCCTAACCTTCCATTCCGCGAGTTTAGAAACGTTGCCTCGTATATTTTAGTTGCAGATTTCAGTATTATGTTATATTTTAGTGTTTGTGTCGTGACTATCTATAATTGGTTCTTACTTGATGACTACATTGCGAGAGCATGCGAATAATTCCCGATCACAGTTATGTCGCTGCATAAAATAGTAGCGTATGCTGAAATCAAAGTAGAGGCAGAGAGAGAGATTTAGAAGCCGTCCACTATTGACCTGGTGGTCTAATATAGAAATAGACCTCAAGCAAGCCCAATTGACAAAAGAGATAACTCAATACTGAACAACTCGGCTTAAGAAAGTGAGGAGACCCGATTCCAAATAATAGAACCAGGGAAGAAGATGCTAAAATCAAATGTGACATTGTGTGTGTTCGTGTATGTGCTCTTACTCCTGGCCTGGGCAAGCTGCTGTACTGCTGCTTGTCGGGCCGGTCGTCCGTGAGGTCGAGCAGCTCGCGCGCCAGCCGCGCTGCGTCTGCCAGCAGCCACGCCCACATGTCCACGAACACGTCCAGGTTCTCGCGCGCCGCCGTGCTTCCCGGGTGCGCCGCCAGTGTGCGCGCCGCCGTTACCACTTGCGGACCGTATATCCTAAGGTTTATCTCGGCAAACTTTGCACTCACTTGCAGAGTCTCCGACAAAGCTATGTGTCTCAGTAATTTACAAACCTGTTGATCAAAATATTTACTTACACGTATGCCAATTTTACGTCGCATCCATTTTTATTTAAGATTCAAGTAGTTACCTCTATAATGTGATCTAATTGTTCATGGAGCCGGCTGGCTATACTGTGCAGTCTCTCAGATTCTCTCTCACCACAGGAACTAGCTGCAGGAAAAACACTATGTTGCCCTCATAGATTCGGGTTACGATTGTCCATCAAACAGCATTTAAAACAGAGCCACTAAGTGATTGGTGAAGAAGCTGTTAGAAGACATGCAGCTCGTTATAATTATTAGTTAGGACAATACTCTATACCTGCTTGTTTACCTATATATGCTAGGTCGGAGGCGAGTCTCTTCGCTTCGTCCGCTAGGGGGGCGAGGTCTCGCGCCTGGTCGCGCGCCGCAGCTACCAGTGCGCGCTCTAGCTCCGACGCGGCGCCGGTGGCGCCCGTGCACGCACTCTCCAGCGCCGTCGCCGTACCGTTGACTCCTTGCTCTTCCTGAATTATGCACTCTTAATACAATCTATACACAAGATGATCATTGGAAGTGACAGTGGTAGCTTACCAGCGACACGGCGACGGCAACTAATCTCTCTAATTCGTAGGCTATTCTCTCGGCGAGGGCTAGTATCCGCTGGCGGTGGTCGTGCGAGGTGTAGGCGGAGTCGGTGAAGTCGTGCGTGCGCTCTACCAGCGCGCGGAGCGTGGCGGCCAGCGAGCGCCGGCGCGGCAGGTCGGCGCCGCCGCGAGCGCGCGCCGTGCGCACCTGCGCCGTCAGCCCGCGCAGCGCGCCCAGCGCCGTGCCCGCCTCCCATTGCGCAGCCTATACGGTTACTACATTTCAGTATAAAACACAAAATATTGAGGTAATTTTTCAAAATATTTGAAAATAGCAGATGCCTACCTTACACTTATCTATCACGGGACAACTACATACCTAAGTTACAGAAAATAGGTGAAATTTTTAGCTTTGATTAAAGTGAAAAAAATGTTTATAAAAAGTATTTAATGAAAGAAAATAGTGCTAAGTTATCTAATAAGCGTAAATGACTATCACTTTTGAGGTCTACATCACATACCTACTTCATAATATATATGCAGGCTGTACAGAACTTTTACTCACCACTGTCGAGCTCTAAGTACTAGATACTTTGTTTGAAAATTGACCTAATCACTGAAAGTTAGAATACGTACCTAAAAAGTTAGTAACGTAGCGGGAAGCTTAGCCAGGCCTTTATAGCTAAGCTGTTCGGAGCGTGATCGTTAGCAGAATTTTGTGACGAGTTTAAAAAAAACTTTTTAATCATTAGAATCTATAGCTACTATTTATAATATACATGTGCTCTTTACTTAATACTATGGTTTACAAAGAACTGAATGCTTCCTCAAGTCCAAATATTATAAAGTCCTGAAATATAAACAATAGAGTAGATATTGATAGCAACAGAAGACATTATTCCACTTACTAAATTGAATAATGTCTAAAATAATAAAAAAAGTAAAACATTTAGGTAAGACTGAAAAAAAAATTAAGATCATTAAACAGTACAAATAAAGTATGAGGAAGCAAAATTCAGAGGTACTAAACATAAATAATTCACAATACATTATTAAAAATAAAGCATACAAGAGAACAATCTAGTGCTTATTATGTACAATAACAATAATTTCTTACATAAAAATGAATGCACTCGACTACCTGCTTTCAATAAATTGATACCTGTTCATGACTATCCGAGAAAGGTTTCATCTACAAGAAAAGAAAATAAATAGTGTTTATGTTTGAAGAATACGCATCAGAAAGTATCACAGAGTAGGTAACTGAGACAGAGCAATCAGTGGCAGAAATAGAATTAATCTCGATCTCTATAACAAACAAGTGTTAAGATTCCATGCTTTGCTCAACTGTGGTTGAGATAGGCTGAAAGTTACAGTATTATCATTTAGAAGTACCACTTACCTAATCGGGCTATTTTTAAGTCATTACAAACAAAAAAAGGTATGTATCTTATATTGAGATTGAAGAAAATTTTATTTATAATCGCCAAATTGAAAATGCACAACATTAGAACTAAGTAGATATTAGCACGAACCTGCAGATTTAAGAAAGAAAACTGGGAATAGAACTCATGATCACGTCTTTATTTAAAATGATGCTAATTATAACTATAGGATTTATGAAGGCATATATATTTTTAGTACCTCTAAATTTTTTTTTTGTTTTTATGGATTCTACAAAGCAGGTTCACAGACCTTAGACATTGTAGTAATAAAATAAATAGCAGTAATGTCGGTCATGTAATCGTGTTCGTACAAATACATAAGTATACTACGTCGAGAGAGGAGCCTGCCCATCGCGATAGCGATGATCTGTATCGCTAGCTCCAGGCTACAGCTCAGCCTGCCCGATATACCATCGATATGATCGTTTTTAAATTACTTTTCCATTCGCTCTCCTTGTCGTGTTTTAGTTTTTCAAATAAACTGGGTATATTAAAACCTTAAGAGCCGCTAAGCCGTCATCTATATCTATAAATATGTCATTGCATGCTGTGTCTATCGCATCATATTTTACACTTAGTTTATATTATTTCTTGTATCAAAGGTTATTATTAGTGTAACAATTTTAGATAGGTCAATAAATAAATAACAAATAAAATAAATAAATAATTAAAAAATCTAAGCAGTACATGAAACTAAATAACTTTGTAAAAAATAATTGCTGGGTAACGAATTATATTTTTTCTATGTGACAAACTCCGTAACCAGTAGGTATGGTCCAGTAAAAAAATTAATCGCAATGAAGAAAAAAAACAAGCCACTCTCGGCTTCGTCGACGCCTTTATACACTCGTTATAATACTGAAACTCTTGTGAATGTGTAATATGCCGTAATTCGCATTATACGGTAGATTTGTATCTGTAATCAGCTGGGTAAAGTTTGCCGTCACTTCCCGCGTTAGTTTGCAGGTACATATCTGTTCCGGACGCCGGCGTGTCGCACACTGCGGAAACCTCTGTAGTTATATAATATAACACGAGCTAGTGTTGTATCTATGTTGTAGAGCAATACTTTCACTGAACACAGGCCTGCATTAAACTCTATTAGCGCCAACGTGCTCCTATCACGTTTACATCAGGAAGACGTATGATCCATTTAGCCACAAAGTGTGAGAGTAACAACAATTTCCTATAACGTGTGTGGACTATCCTCGGGACGTGCGCCTTTAAGCGCGCATCTCCTCGCTCGACTTGTTCGAAGACATGTTGTAGTCGCAAATGTTTGCTCTTGTGGCGCCTTACCTAATGTTTTCTTGGCTTACACACTTTTTCATAAAAAAAATGCAACTGACATTTCGGCCCGATTTTTAAACGCAGCTTTGCCGGCATGAAGTTAAAATATTCTGATTTTTCACTGCAGGTTTTTGTTCGCTTATTGTGTTCACAAAAACTCGACTATCTGTGCAAATCTGTCAATTCTTGGTAAAATGTTTCTAATACAGCGCTGTTTTATTGTCTGAATTTATGTGCTCAATGCTATCGGGAGTTTTTAAAGTTCTGCGATAGATTTCTTACAAAGGAAAAGTTTTAATCGAAGTTGAACTTAATTTAAAGATAGCTTTAGTCTTATTTTCCTCAACCGACTTTTGCATTAACAAAGAATCAGATCATTATTTTTATATTTTTAAAGCAAACTATTACTATAGCTTCCTTTATAAAATACGAGGACGACTCTTCAATTTCAGAATCGTAAGTAGACAGCTGAGATTTGACTTCTGTCCCGACACAATTCTGTCCGTCTGTTGTTTTTTAAGGTACATCGATTGACGTAGATACTTTGCATAAAAGAAGCTATGTTTCGAAAAAAGGACACGGTCTACTTTTCTCGGCTGGATAGGGAATTGACTTGGTATATGGGACGGAAAATTATTTCTTTTCAACCGAAAAAACCGTGCTTCTACTAACGTACTCGTACACCTCAGTAAAGTTGTATATTCTAGACAGGTCACGTGAACATGCTATATATTCAGAGGGCAGGAACAACTAAAGGTTTATTGTACGCCAGTATTATCTGTCTGATACTCGTTACTAAATCTAGAAACGCGTGCAGTAGCTTCATGTCAAGAAGACATATGTATACATATATATACCCGACCTGACCTGATTTGATTGAATTGGAACGTCTGTTTCTTATCCAGTCTCGGAGACGGTCCTGGTAATTGTCGATGCGGTCTATTTAAACAACATGCAACTTTTTACCCACATTCGAAAGAAAGAGGATGAGAAACGTTGGCCGATAAAAGGACAGTTAAAACTACTAGTTACTGGATAAGATGGACCTGATCAACAGCAAAGGCCATATCTTTAATACGGAACAAACAGTGTTCAGAATCAACAACTAACACTGAATGCTAACACATTGCCTGAGGGTATTGTGATTGAGCAATAAAGTGGTAAATGGTCGTAAACAAAATTAATTCAACCATAAGCATACATTCGTGAATCGGGACCATTCCCGCGGGAACACGACACAGACTATGCGGTGTTTGAAGTCACGCATTGTGGACATAATTTACTGCATCTATTGTGGTTGCCCGAACGCCTAACTGTGCCACGCAATTTATGTTCCTACCTACCTATATTTTCATGAAAGCTTCTCCGTCGTTTTATTGAGTTGCTGACTGCTGTACTATTTCTAAAGGACGGGTCGAATATATTGTCAAACTTTTCACCGCCACATGTGTATAAATTACCAGAAGCAATAAAAATGTTTTGGGGAAAACAGAATTCTCATTGCGTATTTTTCATTGAAACATTTCAGCTGAATTCTTATTTGCTAAGACAAAAAAAGAAAAAGAAATTAAACGCTTGGAAACTTAGGATTTTCATGATTTATATCCGCGATTATTGGTATAATACTAGCTATATTTAATTTCGTAGTCATTTGAGTAAGTATAGTTTCCATCTCAAAACCTCATTGCCATTTCAGAGACATGTCTTAAAAGTTTTTGAATTTAGAAGCATATTAGTGCATGGTAAGATATGGGAGTGTGACATCAAACCTCATGGGTGCTGGACTCCTCGTGTCCTGGGAGGCCGTCCCTCACGACGTAGTGTATCAGGTCCATGGCTCTCCTCATCTGACAGAACACCGTGTCCCGGTTCTCCCGCGCCGACGCGCTCGTTGGATGCCTCATACATGTCTGTTGGCGAAAAATATTTATGAAGTATAATGAGATCAGGTGACGTGGTTTTAAGGTCCTCCGAACTTCCTCCACTCCAATTGAAACAGTCGCCATGATAATGCAAAAAAATCCTGGATAATAAATAACAAACTATGTCTATCTAATTCTCTCTATATGTCTACCTAATTTTATTGATTTGAGTGAAGTAAATATAAAGTACCAACACGTGGTGGATTACGGCCCATTCTCTTTCACAGAGAGGAGGCCTGTGTCCCAGCAGTGGGACATTATAAGGCTGATGATGATGATGATGATGAAATAGAAATTCGACTTAAAATATGGGGATTAAGATTTTATTACAAGTGTAAGTTTGAAGGAAATTCACTCGACGCCGTCGTCTTGACTATTTGTTGATTCGAGATAGAGTCGAGTGACATCATTTGGAATATGGGTTTAGTTTCGGTACCATTAGAAATAAATTAATTCCCCATTGTAAAGTCAGATGGGCAGAGCTGAACATAGGGCAATAACGACCTGTGGACAAGCTAACCTTTATTGACAATTCGCTTAAACTTCGCACCAACGAGTTTCTCGTCTGCCGCTAACAGTCGGTAGTGTGGTGAAGCCCTCGACTCGACAGAATGAAATCCTCTCGGCACGGGTCGGTTACCAGAGTGTCATTGAGTAAAGTTACAATTAAGTTGGAAGGGCGTTGATAGTTTATTCTCATGGAATAACTTTAAGGTAGGTAAGTAATAAATTATATCTAACTACAGCGGCGACACGCCGCTTTGCTTCGTTAGCCTACTCCTCAGAAACCGCGGCTATTTTCGGGGTAAAAAGCATTTATGTTATTTAGCGATTACTAGGTTCCACCAGCGGCTTCGCCCGCTTGAAGAGTGTTTTCTTATCCCAAGGGAACATTATACCGAAATGAAAAGTAGCCTATGCGCTATAGACTGTAATCTATATCTGTGACAAACATTTAGATCCGTTCAGCCGTTCTGGCGTGATTGAGTAACAAACATACATCCATCTATACATGCTCATTTATAATATTGTAAACGGGCCAGATTGCATCTAGTTGGCAATTTTGTTCACCAATATAGCTCATTATATTTGCAACTTATACCATTGCTGCAATTTAATTGTACAATACTTTGCCGGATATTTTCCAACAAGATAATGCAACAGGGTTGCTGAGGAATTTTGTTCGTATACGTGGAGCAATAATTGCGGCTAGATCTCAGAAGTTAAAGACGATTTTTAGGTATGCCTCTTCGGTCCAAGCATCCTTCTTTAGGTTACGAACTTTATATGCATTAGCTTTAAAATCCCATAATTCATGACGTACATGGATTTCGTTGATAAAGTTCAAAATCTTTTCGTTTGAGCACTCGGCCATGACGAACAGAATAAAATCAACAACGGATACAAAACAACTTAACTAATCAGTCAGCGACAGGACGAGGCGGGGGGAACCTTTCGAGGGAAAAAGATGCACCTATACATCAGAGCAAAGACGATATACAGCGAAATTGCAGTAAAGTCAAAGCGGCATAAATCATTTGCAATCTAGCCGGCTAGACATTGAATACTTGCGGCTACTATGAAATATCTTGGCAATATCGCCGAGCTACGCTGCAAGATTGCAGCAATTGTTGCACTGTGTTGAGCGATATAATTGGCAACTTGGCGGCTATACAATTGCAGCAAGAAATTGTCAAAAAACTAGCCCGTTTACAGACACCTTAAGATGATTTTTATTAGTGAAAGAGTTTTCGTAATACCAAACCTTTTTTTTATAAACATACAATGTTAGAATATAAGTTGAGATACCTAACTACCAAAAAACGGTGATATATAATGTCAAGAAATCTGAATAAACGGATATCTTCTTTTCATAGTCTCGCGATTCCTTCGCGCCAAAGCGTCGCGTCGCTAGGAAGTCCGGAGCCCCAGGCTTGTCTATCTAGTAGAACAAACATTAAACTAGTCTCAAGACAAAGCGACTGCGGTGGAGACTCGTCTCGACTATGAATGGAACCCCATCAGTTACCACAGTCAAAGGGCGAAAGTAAACCATACGAGGAAGGCTTTTACATGTGAACTTTGTACTGCGGTAAAAAGACCGTCGAAGGTGGTAAAACAACAAGTGTCTCTCTTTTGATAATTTCGTTCAGTTTAAATAGTATTTAGGGAGCTTAAAAGCTCTCTTAATGTTCCCCTAGTCGACGGCACGAATTATTTTGTGCGCGAGGTTATAATGCATGCTATCTTATCCGACAACACGTGCGAAAGAGATAGATGCTGTGATGAGCAGTAAGAAGCTAGTTTGCGTACGAATTAGCACTTTTGTATATTTTTTTTCAAATGGATGATGATTTAGGACGAAAACCAGCGCGCGAAATTTTATAAACAGACCTTTGGGAGTCTATCTATTTGGGACATCATGAAACAACGACTAAATGTATATTTTCAAAATAAAATTATTTGCATTGTTGAATTACTAATCTATCCCTGTATGGAGGCCGTTTTGCAATTTTCCTTCTTCGTATGATATTCATTTCCGCCCAAAGATGCGTTAAAATTATTGTTGAAATATGGAAGTTTCGACGCTCATAACTTTCAAATATAGTTTCTTTTTTACTTTTTTGTTTCAATACAGGGCTAGATAATGATAAGACAAATTAATATCATTTTTTATTTTGAACGTACATCGTCAAACAGTGGAGTAATCGCCAGACTACGTTTGTATCGAAGAATGATCGACTAGTGTAACCTTAATTACATCGTCCAGGTTGTGCTCCCGTTCGGTATGGTGGTAGGTAGGTAACTCAGTACTAACAATCCCTACCGAAGTGCATCTGTATGCCTTCCACACAATCGTTTAGTGCTAATAGCAGTAATGCCGAGTTGTCACTCGCTACGATATTGTGGCGGCCTACATTTTTGCGGTCGGCTTTCTGCGAATATTATTGATCCAAATATGAACACAGTGTAGCTACACGTCAACATTAAAAAGGAATAGACTTTGTATTTGGTTATGGTAAACGAATTAATTCTTCAAATTACTTAACTTTATTAATAAATTTAATTTTAAACGTTGGAATAGTTCACACTCAATATAAATAACTTAGCGGAGTAGGAGGTACGTAGACTGTATATATAGGATCACGGTACGAAGTTTTTGCATACTTCTGCCTCACAGCCGTAGTTGGCGGGACTCGGGAACTGCGACATAGGTGCTGCAAACTTATCTAGTTTACGCTTAAGTTGTTTACTGCAAATATTTTAATAAAACACTGCAACGTGCTGTTAAAAGCGAACCGTTTAAATTGTCACGACAGGAAAATCTGTACCAATATTATAAAGAAGAAAGATTTTTTGTTTGTTTGTATCGAATAGGCTCCGAAACTACAGGACCGATTTTAAAAATTCGTTAATTTATGGAAAGCTACATTATTCCCGAATAACATAGGCTATAATACCTTTTTAAAAAAATTAGAAACCCTTATGAAAATTCCAATAATGTAACCCAAAGTAACAAAATGTTACCTATACGATTCATTATTTGGCGTGCGCTGAGAAAACTATTCATGATACATAAAAATTATATACTACATGATTAAAGTACTTATTATTACCTGCAAAAAAGTCTACCAGAGAATATATCTCACTATCATAGTAAAGTCACAATAGTAGCTTTTGTGTTCTAAAATCTAATTAGGGTAGGGTAAGGTTGGTAGGTTAATCGGTTAGGCAGGTGAGTAGGTTGGTAGGAGGTGGGTAGGTAAGCGGGTAGGTAGGTAGGATAGGTAAGGTAGGGTAGATAGGTAGGTGGTAGGTAGATAGCCAGTTGACGAGAGCGAAGCCGCGGGGGTCAGCTAGTATACAATATAATTGGAAAAAGATCTTAATCAATGTCGACATAAAAATAGAGCAGTTGAAAAATGAAAAGTCTCGTAAAATATGTCATGTGAATGGCGTGGGGAGGCATCGACCGCTGTGCCGCACGCTCGCCGCTCGGAAGTGCTGACAAATTGCTAGCTTTGCCATCACACAGCTGACTGCGATTGTTCACTCACCCTGCTCATGACACACTTGACACTAGCACTATATAGCCAGCTACACCTTGTTTAAATGCTACTCGTTACTTTGTACTACCTAGCTATACTCTTGACAAGATTTCATCATCAGCCTTTTAACTTGCCCACTAGTGGGACACAATCCTCCTCTCTTCAAGAGAGAATGGGTCAAAATCCACCACGCGGGCCCAGCCGCGGATATCACAAATCTTCGACAAGCCTTCATGACAATATTCATATTTACTTACGGATACGGATTTCTGTGAGACCGGTGGTAGAGTACCACTTCATAATAAAGAAAACATTTAATTGGATTATGGCTGACGCCTTAGCCGTTTTAGTTCATTTTGGCAAGTTACCTGCAGGAACTCCTTGACAATCTCTCCGGGGAAGTGCCCTGACAGGCGGGCTTAAAGTAAAGTAAAGGGTTCCTGTGTGGTGTTTTAAGAGGTCGCGGGATCCCTATGAGCTTATGGTGACCACCGATGCGGTTTTATTCAGGTAAAAATCGCACAATCCCTGGCCTTTTCACCAAAAATTCCAGACTTTTGAAAGTTTTCCCCCGATAACAAAAAAAGTAACTTAAACTACTTAGGATAAAAACAGACTCTCCCTATAAAACGGCTCTTTCAAAACTGTACGTTATCTGGGCACTTAGATATTTCATTTCGTAAATCTCAAATCCGAAGAAAATAAAAGTGCCCGGTCGTGTTTACTTTGAGTAAGTTCAGCCATTCTAAAATTTTATCGTCTTAAGAACTGACGATTTTAATAGCACTCTTGTGGACTGTAAAGCGATTTAATTTAAGATAACCTAAACTTTTTAACTTTAAAGGGTAGGTTACACTTACCTTTTCAAGCACCAGCTTTATACAAAGGAAAGTAATACTTTAGTTACCAGTTTGAGTATCAAGTCCGAACAGTAAATAAAGACGTACTCGTATATCACAGCCTTCACAAAAATCTAAGGTTTTGCCAAAGCAATATCATCTGAATCCGACAGCCTCTCGACTGACCCGCTGAATGCTGACGAAGCTAAGCCATATATTAACATTAAATTGGGGCAATGTCTTAAACAGTTTTGAATATAGAATGGTACGAGTAATGGGCATCCATAAACTCCGATGTCACTAACAATGCGGTTCCGAATTTAGACAGGGATATAAGGCAAAGCAAATATGCGGAATAAATCGTAGTGAAGCTATTATCTCTACTGAAGCATTAGCAATACTGGGTCAAAAGTGATTATTGGAAATCTAAATATAAAATGATTATTATTTAGTAAAGATCGCGGGAATACTTATCTAAACTTTTAAACTAATATTATAAAGAGAAAAAATAATAAAAGGGAAGTCTGGAAGTCCTGTTCCGATTAAAAAAATTTTTTCATGTATAGAAAGATACTCTAGCGCTGAGTGTTATCTGGCTACTGAAGCACAGCACAGAAAAAGCCGCGGAAAAATATACTTAGTCAATAATATGTATTTTGTTAACTTGTCCCTATACATGATTTCGCAACAGAATATTTAAACAGTATTGCTAGGTCTTAAAATGAGGTAATCCCGGTGAGAAATCTTCACTGGGTTTCTCTGCAGACAATCTTTTTCCTGGGCTATATTGGGTTTGGAAGCTACATAATTGATAGGGGCGACGGCCAAGCGACAGTGCTAATTTACGCGAGCCACGGGACCCACTGGACACGCGGATTGAAAATTTATGACTGTCCATTGGAGTTAATTCCGTGCCCTCAGTTCATCAAGGTGTTTTATTAAGGGCTTTTCAATTCAATGATTGTGCGCATGAGTTAATTCTGATTTATCTAAATTTGTGCGTGCTTGATGAAGAGTTATGGCCGGTGAGAACACATATACAAAGGTAATAGGTGCGGTCTTCACTGTGGGTGTACTGATATGTGTAAATAATTTAATAATAAAGTTACGACGGGTCTGGAACGCATAATGTTGTAATCTACACATTTGGCAAGTGGATTGGGTTGTACCTACATACAATGTGTTCTACGTACGTATAAGTACTTACGAGAGAGCGCTGGTTAATGATGGCTAAATATATCCCTTGCCATAGTTGTTTTTAAAGGGAAGAGACTGATTGAATCATATTAATAGTTCATAGTATAAGATGAATCTATACAACAGTATCATGCTTGATCAAGAAACTAATGCAGCAGTTCAGAAATGCCATTTATTTTAAAGTTTTAATTAGTATTCTCCGTACCTAAAAAAGGACCCATTAACCCATTTCCGAGGCTGCATTTAGATTGAACGTGTAATTTCCTTGACCTTTTAACGAGAGTTGCTAACGAGTTTTCGTAAATGAGTAATGTTGATTGAATAAACGTTGAGGTTAGGAATGTTGAATAAAATGTGGCGTTACCTTGGAGGACGTGAGTAGCATAAGGGTGGACCGCTCAAGGACGTTCCTGGCTGCGGCTACTTGTGCTCTTCTTCTCTCGTCGCGCAGGTCTGCTCTCCTCTCCGCCGTGAGCCTTGCTAGCTCCACCATGCCTCCGCCGAACTCCGTGAAGGCGCGCACAAACTCCGCGAAGTTCGACACCGACTCCAGTCGGTCCAAGGTACGCGCCACCTGCCGCACACACACAATAACAAAGACAATGAACGCTCAACAAAGGACACAAAGAAACAAGGAGCTACCCCGCAGGCAATAACATAGCCAACAAACTACGGACCGTAAGGACGAAGTTGGCACAAAGTTTCGTAACACTGTAATAGATACCTGCCACGTGGGATACGAAACAGTTTAACCGCATTTGCTACACATTTGAGCAGTGTACCACTTCAACTGACTCTCGTGAGTCAGGCAAAGTTATGGGACGATCTATTTACAAATATGTATCTGTACTTGTCGGTATTACCGTCCCCGAAAAATAGGTCAAGGGTATACTTCGGCACGGAGCGGAGGTAGAACGTTGATCTACGAATAATTCGGGTTGGATGGCATTTCCATACAACTTTGTCCATTAATCGCTTACCTTGGATTAGGAAGTTAATGTAAATCTACGTATTATTAGATAATGGATTACAAATTTGCTATCAGAACTTTACTAAGGTTTAATATGCTTGATTACATTTGATATTTATACAATAACATTGTAGAGTCCTAGGGATGTTTTGTAGGGAATTTATTGGAATTGGACCACTTTCTGAAGTGGTTTAATTCTGAAACAGAAGAATAAGCAACTTATTTTCTTATACAGGATACCACCTTCTTCTCTAACAAAAGTAAGCTATTATTTAAAGATTAGATTTACCTTATCCTTGGCCAGGAGCAGCTGGCGCACGACCACCATGTCAGCCAGCAGCAGCACCCTGGTGACGGCGGCCAGCAGCGCGCGCGCCGCCGAAACCATGCCCGCGCCGTCGGCGCCTGCGCACACGCGCTCGATCGCGCGACCTGCACCAAAACACGCTTTTGTTAACATGGACAAAAACATCCTAATTTCTCCAGCCAATTTTATTTTCTTAGTGTCTACTATTTCCGTAAAGCAAACATGTCTACTTTTCTCTTTGCATCCCAACAAAAAACAAAAAGCGCCAAAATAGGGTCGCGGAGCGTCAGACCTTTTCAATCGGATTGGTATTTACAAAAACTACGACTCCTGAAAAATTAAAGATAGCAATTTTTGTTTCGGCTTCGAATAAATCCACTGCCGGACTCAGAACTCTCCTTAGCTGCGCCAGGGATCACTCGGATCCAGTTGCATTCCAGATGCAGTTTTTCCCAGACACTTTTTCAAGGTCGACGGACCATGTTTCTGGGGGATGCCCCATGCTACGCCTGACCTACTCTACTCCAGGACCTTTCTTTGGTCATCGATCCTTAGACAGACATAGTTAGCCCACTGTCACTTCAGCTTGCTTCTATCCGTCATAATTCAGAACATTTTGATCGAGTAACTCAAATCATGGACACGGATCACACGGACACATCCGTATTTCCAGGATCGTTTTTAACGGATCTATCGCTATTGCAGGTGGTGTTCACACTGCAATTACAATACTGTTTCAACGGATCCGTCGATACTGGGAGTAATATTCACACCACATTTAGTCACTGTACCGCCCACTTTCAAACAAAACGGATCAGTATTTTAATACTGTTGTTTGCTGTTTCGTTTTTGTCGAGTGGTTTTAATATTCTATTGAAATGAATTTCGATGCTGATTTTGAATGTCAACGGACTTATCAATAAAATAATAGAGACGTCGTGAATGACATGACGAAGATACCAAAACAAAATTCGTTACACAAGAATATAAATCGATTTTCAAAAAACTGTTATACTCGTAATGAACGGTGAGAAAAATATTTGAGCCTCCAAAAATCACGAAGAAATAAAAGATCTTCATAATAGGTACCTCCGATATATATTTATTTTGTTATTTTCAAACAACGAAATGGATTCGCAACGAAATTAATTGGAAAGCTTACACAGAACAGTTATTAATTTATTAAGTTTATGTAATTTATAACTGTGTATTGGCAAGAAGGACGGGTAGGCGGCATTCATTTCAACGTATTAAATTTCCCGAACAGCTTATTACGTGTTAAATTATCTGTAATGAGTTCTTGAAGAAATTGCAGGGTTTACGTTACATATTATGGGTAGGTATGAAAAGATGCATGCGGTATACGACAAACGAGCTTCTGACGACCGTCGGGAAGATCTTGCAATTTGCCAAACTAAATGCCTCATGATGAGCACCGGGTATTAAGTTGGTAAATTGAATTGGTGACCTCAGAGGTCGTTCGCTTCTGTCAAGCTTCGTGGTCAACCATGTCTTATGATGATTTACAATGCTTGTTTAATTGACTTCAGGTGTCGCATAGTTTTAGTGTCCGCAAAGGTAATAAATTATTCATTAAAAAACTTTTTTTAAAACAAGCTTTTTTCGTAGTCTTCTCAGCGAACCCTTTGTGTTTTGGCGAAATTTCATCTTAATCGGTGGAGGATAACTGCTTTAAAATTCAGTTGCATGATTTGGCCCGAACACACTTACATACAGCATATATACATACATACACTGCGAGTTAAATAAAAGCTTCTAAAAAAGGCGCATGATGCGGCAGTAAATTAATAGAACGACAAATGCAACGTTGACAAATAAGTCTAACTTGTTACTCCCAAATACTTACTAACAATAACTATCTATATTTAATTCTTGACGCTAACGTGTCACGAAACGTTGCGTGTGATTGTTATCAGTTTATTGATCACTGTAAGTTACCTACCTGCCATCAACAAAATACGTGCTTGCCTTTATTTACAACTTCGCAGCAAAGGTTAATTGGTGTCAATATTTCTGTTTGACCTGCCTTGTGAAGTTGTGACTGTAATTGGTCAAAGCTTTTGCGACAAAGGACATTATTTATATACAAGTACACACTGGAATTGTTAAGATTATTTAAATTTGTTGACCTTTACTGCTATTCAGATTACGTTACGCAAACGTTTCGCGCACAAAGCAGTTGCATGCTAATTAGCAGAGTTCTTGTGTTATGTTTGGTCGTATTGTGTCGTTGTACTACATAGTCACAAAACGCAGGTGCGCCAGTGTTGTTTTTAATGAGCAATTTGCTTAATATATTAATATTTAGTGCTTTCAGTGTAGCAATTTAGTCCCGCTGTTACAGGTCGCATAATTTACTGTTTTGTTCCCAGATTAAAAAGTTAATTTGAACTGTTCACTAAGAAACTTGGACAAACATAATGATATTTTATTTAAATAGAAAGATGAAATTACATTAAAAACGACTGAAGTTTAAAGCTTATTATTTGCTTGACGGAATTAAATTTTAAATTGTAATTGGATAGAGTTTTTTTACTTAAATCATGGATTAAAAGTAATGCGAGTCGGATATACTGTGGAGAGTTAGTGAAGTGCAATTATATGTTGGTTGGGCTCGCGTGTGGCACACGTGTTGCTCGTGTGTGGGTCCATGTAACTCTCGTATAGCCCACATGCAATGGCTGGGTGCATCATGCACCGGACCGGTGCAAACCGGCAAACCCCACCGAGCACTGAAGTAATGATATTGCCACCCTCTCCTGTATTATCCAAAAAGTTTACACCCTATTCAGCCAACAAATCGCCCATATTATTGCAACTATTCCGATTTCAAAAAGTAATAACGGAAGCTTTCGTTTAGAGATAGGATTTTCTTTATTCTGTAACACTATTGATCCAGCTTCAGAATATATAGTTTGTGAATTATGGCAAATATAATTATGAAAAAGGGAGAAATTTATTTTATCGAGAGTTTTAAACAATAGATGGCTGCTTTATATAAAAGAAGAACGCTATCAGTCGCCCGTGTAGTATTAGTACTTCGATCTTTATAAATTAAATATAACAGTGTTATTCTGATGTATATAAGCTGTATTGTAGTTTGATTAAAATCCGACCAGTAGTTTTTGAAGTTAGTAGTAAAATATGGACAATAACGTGACTCTGATCTTAGACTTTAACTGAAAAACTACAGGTAGTATCGATATGAGCACTTAACTATTTATGACCATTTCCCGAGAAGGGGCTTACAATACAGCATAACGTGAATTCGTAGAACTCGGCGCTACGATGTGCTACGAAACCCTCAAGCCACGCTACAGTATGATACGTTCGGCTACGGCTCGCTACGCGGGACAGTATTGTTATGGCAAATTATGTGTTGGCTACAATGTTCTGTTTCCCTAGTAATCCAAATTCCAAGGATGTATTGGATTTGATTATATGTGCTGTGTTCTATGACATTTCAAAAAATGCACAAATCCATAGTATACCATTCTTTCAAAGTTATTATATTCTTTCTAATATAACAGTAGATAACAGAAACAACAAAAAAAGAAATATTCACAAGTAAAAAATACCATGACTAGTAGTCTAGTATTCCTCCCAGCTAAAAAACAACTGTGTATTTTCATGGACCGCGCGGGAGCTCGGTTGGTCTACCGATATCGGAAAACGATATCGCGTGGATATCGTTTTCCTAATGAAGACATTAACATTTGCAGAAAAACTGGTTACAGAGCAAAACTCGTTCCAAATCCTAAATTCTCTGGAAATCGCTCACGGCCGATTGGAGCGGCAATCGGTCTTAAATGAGATTAATAAAACGGTGCCACATGTGGATCCGAGGGATTCTGCACCTACTCCGTATCGCACGTCCTACAATTTATTATGTCTTTGACACTTTTGCGTTCAAGCCCCTTCGTTGATTCTATTTGGGTCGCACTTGTAGCTATAAATACCTTCTCCAAAAATTAATTTTTAATGCCTTTTTGCTTTGAAGCTTTGAGTTAATTCGATTCTAGCATCTTTTGTTTATGAAGAATTTTATATTTATTTTTCTACATTGAATTTCTATAAAGTAGTGTTAAAATTTATCTGATAAGAGATAAATTAGTTACCTTTTCATATGGATATGGCCAGTAAATATCACCCCGTAAAGCGTAAACAGTTTCACAAGAGAAAATGTCGTATAAAATATAACAAATGGGATATTTTATATGTGGCCGCAAATGGGTAACAAATGAAAATTCTTGAAGGAATACCCAAGAACCACCCAATTTGGCTATGTTCAACAGTAACGCTTTCAATCTACAGCTTTATTTTTATTTGGTACCTCTTACTGAATTTAAGTTAACAAAATCAACTGTGGATCACGTTCCTGTTCACGTGGGCGAAAACTATTTTAAAAGCTGTGTCCGTACACAGCTTTTAAAATATAAAGTTCACTTCACTTGTCCTTAATTATTTTTCTTTGAAATATAACCCGCAGCAAGCGACCACGTGCGTGGCCATCACTTCGATTAAATAGTTGCAGCATAGCGTATTGGTCATCGGTCACAATACTCCACTGTAATAGGTCACTGGCTCACGGCCTGAGAGCTAAGTCCAGTTCCAACTAGTAAGCCAACTCCTTGCGACTAAGTTTTAGAAGTTTTGTTGGTCAGTAAGCTTGGTATAGATACCCTACAAGAGATGACTAACACGAAAATTTAGAGTCATGACAGAGATTTAGGTTTTCAAATAAATAGCCCAGTTTTTAACCGACTTCCCAAAAAGGACGAGGTTCTATGTTCGACATTATGTATGTTTTTTATTTATGTATGTTCACCGATATCTCCGACAATTGAGTACCGATTATGAAAATTCTTTTTTTGTTTGTAAGAGTATGTTCCGAAATTGGTCCCATTTTAATTTGGTGAAGATCTGATGAAGAACTTCGAAGGTATACAACAGAGCTCTGCAATAAATACCGGCAAATCTCTCGGGATTGCTCCAATCCCATGTCTATTTATAGTTTATATCATTTCATAACATAACATCACGCCAGTACGCTCTTAAGGGGTACGCAGATCTCTCATTTCACCGGTTATGTTCATGTTTCATGATATTCGGGTAATCTATTCTGGCGTTATAGATACCTTACTAAACAACTTGCCTATTGGGCAGGTACAACTAAAAAGTGAAAATATTAAATCTTTTTACAAAAACATACTAGACCGAATTCCAAATACAAAACTACAAAGTGAAAAATAACTTTATTTTTGGAAGTCGGTGTCTTTCATAGGTACCAATTTATTGCGTTACTTTTTGTAAAAGTTTTTTTATATATTGTTAGTTATTTAAAAGTTTTGTGGAGCAGTAAGCTTGACATAGAACCCTATTAGCGATGGCTAACGCGAGTATTTAGAGTCATGACAAAGGTTTAATTTTCGTATAGTGTAGCGTTATTATACGTATAATTTTGTTTTAAAATAAAATACACCGAATTTAAATAAAATAATACAAAAAGATAAAATACTTGATTATTAAAAGATAGAAAAGCCGCAGTTATCGATATCGAATCAATTATTTTATTTTACGTTTAGTAAGAAAAAAAATAAGAATTCAATTTTGACTAGACTTGAGAGTATTACGCTGTACACACGTATCTATCCAGTTGCAACCGGTTAGATTCTGGCTTATGCATCCAGATGCAAACAAATCGTTTACGACATACAGCTAAGTTTTAATCCGTGGAATTTGAAAAGTTAACACGTACCTAATGGTTAGGTTAATTCTAACAGAAAAATAAATGTAATAAAAAATGATACGTCAGCTATTCCTCAACGCTCCACACCTGATGAAAAAAGCCGCCTTCAGTAGTTCTGCTCCAAAGCTGGATTTACCTGAACATACAGCACCGATATTCTCGTAGCAAAATACAGGCCGTTGAAAAAAATATACGGAACCCGTTGTAAAATTGTACGGAACCATGAAGTCTGCAGGCACCCAAGGGATCACCCGCTCTGCCCGTACGGGTAAGCCGGAGCCAGGCTTCTAATAACTGCTATCAGTTTTCATAATATAGCACTTAGTTGTACACCAGCCTTTTTTAACTAACTAGCTTTTTTTTCTAACTATCCTGCCTCTAAAATAACATTAACTTGGTTGTAGATTTTTACGCCATGAATTTTCTGTAAATGAAGTTTTTTTCTTGTCAATCGAAATTTGAAAATTCGAATAATGTTACCGGCTGCGAGTCGGACTTCGCACATTTCCGTTCCAAATGTAGAATATATTAGTATTTGTTAGTCAAATAAACGTAATAATAAACAAAACAACGATATGTCAAGTCATAGGTCAATGGGAAGATAAAAATATCAGAATAAAATTTTGTGATAGACGACGGACGGACAGACGGACAGATGGTTAGGTTAGGTTAGAGCTCAGTTTGGACCCTTCGGTTACGGAACCCTAAAATGGCGTTAGAATAATAACGGCCCCTAAGCGTAATCCTAAACAAATCGTAAATTACGTAACCCTATATTATTGTAACAAAAAATAGAACCGTACCGTTTGTTGTAAAACAAAGAGCTCGACTGAAAATATGTACAAAAAGAACAACGTAAGTCGGTGTAGTATGTGTAGCTTGAAACTACTTCTATGGCGTTGTTCTAGCGGCAGTTTTGTTTGACAGTTAAAACCAAAGTTCACCCTGTGATTTTACCGTGTACATTGGCACGCAAGGATTGTCCAGCGAGTGTAGACTTAATTGCGTGTCAACATACGGCTTATTGTTGGCGTCACCGCCAGGCGAGCGCTGGCTGATAACTCTCTTGAGTAAGATATAGCTATACTTGTAACTTTTCACGATTTGGATAAAACATGGGTAAACCATTTCCTAGATATTTTTGATACCGGGACGTACCTACGTACGTCCCTTGAGTTGATTTCTGACCCAGTGCGGTTTGGTGGATGTCACATGTCTTCGAAGTTTTGATTCTAGGACATGCCGGTTTCCTCACGATGTTGATGAAATAATTTACACAAAGTAACACGCTTTTTAAGACACGTGTTAAAATATGCTTATTGATAAATTGATCGCCACTGCGCTGCCTGCCGAGCGCTAGCTGATAATTCTTCCAGTATAAGTATTAGGTCTAACATGATAAATTTGCATGTTTTGAATAGCGGCGAGGACTGTTTCGTAGTCACATCAGCCGAAAGACGTTCACTGCTGGACATAGGCCTCCCTCCCCCTAGCGTCGCCACATTGACCGTTCCCATGCGTCTGGCATCCAGCGGATCCCTGCAACCTTCACCAGGTCATCGGTACACCTAGTTGGAGGCCTTCCAACGCAACGTCTTCCGGTTCGCAGTCGCCTCTAAATAACTTTTCTGCCCCATCGGCCATTCGTTCTGCGAGCAATGTGCCCTGCCCACTGCCACTTAAGTTTGGCAATTCTTCGTGCTATGTCGGTAACCCTGGTTCTCTTGCGGATCTCTACATTTCTGATTCGATCACCATGGAAATGCCGCGCGTAGCGCTCTCTATTGCCCCTTGGGCGACTGTAAGCTTTCTGATGAGAACCATTGTGAGCGACCACGTTTTATAATTAAACAACGTTAATTAGCTGATTATGAATTGGTTTGTTTTTAGGGTTCTGTACCCAAAGGGTCCAAACGGAGCCCTATTGCTATCACTCACTTGTCCGTCTGTCCGTCGTGTGTCACACAGGTTTTACAACCAAACGGTTCTAGATACAGTATTCAATTTTCACAATATAAACATCTTGTTGATCTAAAGCCATACAAATTGTCATGTAGAAAAAAGGGGGGGCGCGAAAAAAAAAATTGACCTACCTCATCGAGTGGGGTATCGTTGTTTAGAGCTTATATATCGTTGTTTAGATAAATACCTACTGTGTTTTTATGTTTATAAAATATTGGAAAACAAAGGAATGAGAAACCACTAAAATCAGTCTTTTTTAGAAAATTTTGTTCCGAAGAAATTTTTAACTTCCGATTGACCTATGAACTTCAAATTTGGTGATAAGGTTGATTATTTTCTACATATATTTTACTAAGAAGTACCAAAATATTGATAAATTAGCCATTTTCTTTGAAATACCCTCACTTTTCCTATACCCTTAACCAACTTTATTTTGCGGTTTGGTACGGAACCCTAAATGAGCATAGTCCGACACGCACTTAGCCAGCTTTTTCCACGTAGGGACACATTAAGAAAGAAGGTAATCAGGTACTTAAACAAAATGTTTCCACTGTCCATATTTTTTAACCTCAAAATAAAATGATCTTACACGAAATAAAGTCGAACGGCATTGGCAAAAAAGTTTGATAAATACTCATTTAATATATAATTAAGGTTCCTAAGACAGTTTCCCCGTATTTCTTATGGATTTCGATTTCCCCATACAACGAAATTCTAGTTAAAAAAATACATTTGTTTGATATATAATATATTTTTTGCGGTGCTCTAATATATTCATCAGTGAGTTTATCCTTTTATAGGAATAAAAATGTAGAAGAAGAAAAATACAAAGTTAATGCTGTTAAAGTTAGCTTAAGTAATAAAACCAAATGAAAAGGCCACAGCTGCACCTCTCGTTGGTCATAAAAACCAAGTGACTGAAAAAATTATTAATGCCGTAGAGTAGCCGTTTGTAAATTGGGGCAGAACGGCAGAACAGTTGCCTAGCCGATAGATTGTTAGTACTCGTACTAGCTGTCTCCTAATGGTAGACTATTTGAAACTTGTCAGGTTGCTCGAACACTCGGTGACATGCTGCAAGCTTTCACACGGTTTCTATTGTATTTTTAGTAACAAAACTGCATATACCCAACATACTCGTTAACAACCTCGATTCTAACAGCATGATGTTTGGGTAAAGGCGATAATATGTTTACCTATAATATCTGATATGAGTTTTTAGTGGTCTTACTAACGACATGCATGGTGATTGGATGAAGCGTTGTCGGAGATTGCTATACGGACAGTTACAGTTAATTATGAAAATACTTTTTTATGTTAAACCTCATCAAAAAAAGCTTTAATATTTAACAAGAATTCCACAAGGTATTCTCTCCTACTAATATTATAAGTGATAGAGATCACGCCTCAAAAGTTAAACGGATTTGGACACGGTTAGATCACGTAGTACGTCCCTCAGGATAATTTCCGATAAGTCGCTGTCGCTGGTTTATTTTAGCAGTAATTGAACGGTACCATGTTTTTTAGTTCACATAACGTTTCGGATGGTTGATATAGTAAGTCGCCGGCTCTTAGTACTCGTCGGGAAGATAACGAGCATCTCTTAACTACATCAAGCCCAATTACCTTCATAGAGTAGGTAAGTATCAAAACATGTAGTAAGATAATAACGCAGTTATTTTTTTCCCTTTTCAGGATTTTCTTATTTTCCTTCAGGATAAAATATGAAAAATGCTGTAAGAAACCTTCAACGTAATCTTTGGGTACCTTGAGGATTTTCAATGTTCAGTATTAGTATTAAACTATATTCCAAATTATCGATGGATAATAAGTAGTAATTTAATGGGCCTGCATAATTTAAAACAATACATGCATACATACATAAACTCACGCCTTTCCCCATTACATACATCTTTTGCTTCATTCACATTCATACATCTAGTCATACACACACGCCGGTTATGAGTACTGCGTACCTGGCCTTTCTGAAGAACATCACCAATAAGGTCTATGTATGTCTTTCTAGGCCGTCCCCTCCCGGCGTTTCCATTCACAACTGCCTTGTAAATACCTTTCGTTAGTCGCTTTTCATTCATCCTCTCAACATGGCCAAACCATCTTAGCATACTCTTTTCAATTTTGGTCACTGAATCTTCTTTAAACCACAAAGTTGTCTTATTACATCATTCCTTGACCTATCATTTAAAGTTACACCATACATACTTCGCCAGGAACGCATTTCTACTGCATAGTCTTTTTGCCATACCCAACCTTCACTTCCATACATAAGTGTAGGCCTCAGCACGCTAAAACGCACGCACGTTTAAATAATGGTCACTATTTATATAGTGGGTTATGAAGTCGACGCCTCTGATTAGGGAAATTCGAGGCAAACAAAACACGGTTTGTAAATAAATGTACTATGTATAAAAATATAATACATACCTACTGTCGCTGTTTGCTAGTGCGGGCAATAAGGATTAAAGGGTAAAAAGGTCATGGTGGTATTTATATGTCATCTGCCTGTTTCTAGTGTTAGGGGTTGTTTCAATGTGGCTTAAATCGAAAATCTGTAGTTTTCATCCAAGTACCGGCTTAATAAAAAGAAAATAATCTAGATTTAGTAAAATCTAGATTATTTTGGGCATTGCCGTACTGTAATAAAATGCATTTAGATAATCCATTTAAGATCGGACAATTTTATGTGCAATCATCTACATGGCCATATCCATTACTCCCTTGGGACTAAAGAGTAAGTTTATGTATATGTTACAGGAAATCAGTGAAAACCGGGCATTGTATAAAATTCCTAGGAAATCTATAGAATTCCGAGCTCATTTAGGAAATGTGTGAAACGATAATTCAAACATTAAATAAGACACACATTTCCTGAATTTATACATATCCTAGGATTTGTATACAATTCCTAATTCGTTCAAGGAAATGTGTTAAACAAAATAATTAATGAGTAAATCCAATAATATGTATCAATTTGCAAACTTGTTTTTATTAAGATTCTCAGTGCAATATTATCATTCTTATTATGAAATCTAAAAATAAATAATTGGTCACACATTATAAAACATTAAATCTTTATCAGACTTAGTAACAATTAAAAATATTCAAGCAATCGCCTTTTGCCAACAACAATGGGTTCGGTTTGAAGTCTTACCGAATGCAGGTCAGTATCAGTATTTTACATGGAGCGACTGCCTATCTGACCTCCATAACCCAGTAACTGGATAGTACGATACCCATTGGAAAGACTGGTGTTAGATTTCCTGACCTGGCTATCTGTAATGACTGTCAAAGATCCACAAATAACAGCCGGGACCAACGGCTTAACGTGCTTACCAAGCCATGGAGGAATCTCTATGTAAGGATGGTCATCCATCCATGGACCCGTGCAGCTGTTATAATTTAGCCACGAGCTCCACAATAAAAACACGAATAAGTGTTTTATTCAGGACTTGTTGAGCGAGATTCGGACGCCATAATGAACTAAACCCTTATTGCACGACGCGTGCGCTCCCTGAGCTGTGATTGGCTCCTGCGATCACGCGAGCGACTGAATACACAATGGGGTATTGCGTTCTCTCGTTTACCCCATAACGGGCCGATACCCTATTTTTAACAGATTTCCTATTGTCGTTTAGGCATTTTATACAATGCATATATATATTTCATACTTTTCTCATCAATTTTAGGAATTCTGTAGATTTCCTAGGAATTGTATAAAATTCCTAATTTCATACATTTCCTATAACGTATATACTTAAGTATATGCCAACTCTATGGAGCATTTATCGCAGCGAAGAAGTAAGTTAATAATAGTAAATATTTATCGCAATACAACTTTAAGAGCAGTACCGAGACAATACTCATAGTAATGATTATCTTTTGATACTTCTCCCAGCCTAAAAATCGCAGTTTTAAACGAATTTTAACGGTAAAATACCGACAATAAAAGTATTGCAGTATCACAATAATTATCACCGAACAATTGCAGGCTAATTGTGTTGCAGTGTTACCGTATTGCCCCATTTATTTATTAGCGGTGTTCGCCGGTGCACATCGATTTGATTAATCGATGCCCACCATTCACATCGATTGCTGTACTTTCATGAAACAATGAAGTGAAAACTTCTTTGTATGCTACTACTATGGTGCTTGTTGGGGCGAACGGGGTAACATTTTTCATTACGATATTTTATGAGGCTTTCATTCACAGTACAATTCATTAAAAATATGCGCTTTTGCTGCGGCTGCTGAAATACGCAATTACTGAAACCTAATTGGTAATTACAGTTTTGAGTCGATTGGCCGAGTGCACGTCTCCTTTCTAAAGATATCTCTCGCCGACTGATCGACACTTTGCGTGACCAGAGGGCTGGCTCGTTCATTGCGCAAAGAATCTGCATTGCCATTCAATGTGGCAATGGTGCCAGTCTTTGGGCACGTTCCCGGATGACAGCGATGTGGAGGAGTATTTTGACGCTTAAGTGTACATTTCCTTTGTATTTAGTGTAAGTAGTTAGGTTTAGTATACTTTTGTTTGGTGTTTAAGTATGTATAAAGTGTGTATAAATGTTAGATTTACTATTATAGGACCATTAAATGTCGTATTCATTCATTGAAAATAAATTTACTATTAACTTGAAATTTGGTGATAATGTTTATTGTTACGTATGTGTGTTTAAGTTTAATATTTTAAAACTACTTCTTATTCTATGTGGAAATAGGAGACATATTTCCATATCGATAAAGAAGAGCTAATGGATGAAGGGCGTCGGGTGAATATCTTTTGCAAAAAAACTACAATAAATTTTCAAAATGTGATAATTTATACTGCGTACATGGCTAATTATCTCCTTGGATAAAAAAAAACATATTAATGTTATCACCACATTGGTCAATTTATTGAAGCTGAAACAGCGAAATTTATTGGAATTGTATTTATTATGGTAACTTTCGAGCTAATTTAAATCCAATTGAAATAATTAATAAAGGTGTTGATTTCGACTTTTTTAGTCTACTGGGAATCGGAGTAAGCCATTTGCTAATTTTAATAATAGAATTAGCTCATAGTACTAATACAACTGAAATCACTGAAAATTAAGCCATTTATGAATCGTGTTCTAAATGAAGAGAGATGAACCAATTTTAAATATTAAAAATTAAGAAAAAAATTAAAATAAGTTTATTTCAGTTCATTTTGGCTTAAATGCATGTCGAGGAGTCTCCATTTAGGCATAAAAAATGCCTGTAGTTGGAGGCTCTGCTCTTCCCTTACATTATAAACCTATAAATAGGTAACAAAAGAGAAAAAAAATTAAATTAGGGTACCATCAATAAAACTGTATATGTGTGTGTTTGTGTGTGTGCGTATGTGTGCGTATGTGTGTGTGGGTGTGTGTATATGTATGTGTGAAAGGTTGAGAGACAGATTTTGAGTGTGTCATGTGTGACTTAAATAAGCGAGTCACAGAATTCTATATTAGTTTATTGTTAGATCACACGTTGCAAAAGTAGCTCGGTATCATCATAATTTAAATTGTGTAGCCATATAATTAGTTTCTTTTTGCAATCATGTTTTTTTTATTATAATAAAATATTTATTTGTTTATTTATTAATTTCTTCTCCAGAATTAAAAAAAAAGATTTTATAAATAATATTTAAAATTGGTTTTACCTAAATATTATTAAATTTGAATTACAACGCGTTAGAATGACCTCTATGTTATTTCCCTATGCTTTCAAACACATTTCAAAAAAGAGATTAAATAAAAACCAATTGCGTGATCATAAATTATAATCATTGTAATCCTCGAAACAATGCTAAGCGTTAAATCAAAATTAATTGTGTCAATTACGGTATTTAGTGGAATTAGAGCCGGTCTGATTAGGATGCGCTATGGTCTCCCTAAGTTTATCCGCCTAACGTATTATGAGTTCGTGACTTGAAATCTAATTAAGTTATTATCTTACATATGTTTAATATACGGGCTATTAGTGTGCACTTAGTATGGAGAGCTTGTTCTAGTTATATTATATTGTAGTACTGCTGATAAGATATGAGCATGTATTAGAATCTAATCTAATAATTAGATGATAGAAATAGAACTAGAAGAGAAATAGAAATATATTTATTCGACAAGGCACAACACAACAGCGAAAAAACATGAAGTAAAAGACAAAAAAGAAGTGCAAAGACAAATTGTGCTGGACGCGCGAAAGGGTTACCAACTCAGGATTTGTTGGGCATCAGATACCCAGCGCTGATTTTCAGTTGGTACCCCGCAGCGACACACGGACGTGGATAACAAAATAAAAAAATATCTGTACATAATTAAAATGAAATAATAGAAGAATAAGTGTATAGTGAGTTACAATGTATGTGTGTGGGTTGTTTCGAAAAAGAAAACAAAATAATAAATACAAAATCATTTGCAATGATACGCGGTTGTATTCCCCAAAGGGGTTGGTGTTAGAGTTAATAGGTGGAAACCGATGAAAGACTGAGTTTTAAGGGTATCAATTAACAGTTTAATTACCGTTTATCTCATATACCGGAAGGTGTATTTCAGTAATATTACGTGGGACTTGTGGTCCCCGGCAAGGCGGGATATGGCGACTGTGAACAGCTAGGAATTTCAGTCAAGTGGTTGACACAGAGTTCGAGTTATAAAATATAATATTTATGGTTAGACAGAGAAATACTATAGTGTTGAAGTAGTACAGATTTGTTTTTGTTAAACTAATCTAGTTGGTACATAGTTGTGTTGGATAATGATGACTAAAACATATATTTTTGTCCATCAGGTACCTAGATTAATAAAAAATAATAGACACGTATTTTTCTATTGTTACATTAACAAAAAATTTCGTCTATACAGTGCGATGAAAATTTGTGTAACGTGGCGCCTTGGTACTCTTTTTACTTAGAAGTGTCGTCACAAGCTCCCATTTCTGAATTTTGATTCGCTTTACCTTTAACTTCTTTTATTGATTTTATAAAGCAAAAAAAAAAATACGTGTATAGTATTTTTTGATAATCGGACAGTCTAGGATAGAATAGATGAACCGCTTTTCCGCACTTAGTCTCGCATTTGGTCCGTTGTGCGTTCAGGCCTCCTCTCTGTGACATGGAATGGGCCGTTATCCACCACGTGGGCCCACTGTTGGTGGATGTCACATGTCTTCGATTTTTTGGTTCTCAGGATGTTTTCCTTCAACGTTTTGAGAGCATTGGTGATGTAATAATTTACGCAAAGTAAAGCGCCTGCCTCGGTTCGAACCTACAACTTCTTAGTCTGACAGACTGAATATAATAATCATGTTTTTACCCAGGAAACATCCCTATTTCGTTTCATGTAGTTGGGAGTTAGCATAATATATATCCAAGAGAAATTCCTAAGAACTTTTTCCTCATCTTGGCATTAACCAAGCAACTTACAACCAGCACATAAGTAGACAAATAAGCTCATTTATGTTGATTAATTAAGTAATACCTTTACTATAATCTCCTGTTACCGTAATAACTGTTATCTGTAAGGCATCGTATAACTATAAGGAGTATCGTGTAACCGTTCCGTATGTTTTATGACTGTTTGGCATGGCGCCCTCGTTTCGGGGTTAAGGATAATGGAGACAAGTCGTTAAATCTTCATAACACTTATGAAAAACCCCAAAATGTTCGGGACAGGAAGCTATTGAGAAAATTGTGTCGCTAGTGTGAAAAGAGCTACAAATATCTACGGAGAAATATGAGCCGCGATAACAGTTTTGTCATCTGACGTAAGGAATGATGACAAAACACCTACATTTTTATATTCTCTGTCAATGAATCAGACTAGGTATATTTTTTATTGGTGAACTAATATCGTTCTCGATACCTGTGATCATTTATGTCAAAGTTGTTTCGATTCTCATTGATTTTGAATTAGACGGTGTCTGAATTCATAATTTGGAGTTGAGAGGTTTACTAGAGTTAAACAAATACTCAACTTTATGTGTTGGTAAAGTGACGATGATTCTGTGTAATACTCGCCTTTAACATGCTTACTTAGCTAAGATTGGCACTTCACTTAGGATGTACATCAAGCCTGTACAAGCCGTGCACGTGAATGTAACCACAACACTTTAAGATAACAGCTATGTGTAGGATGTGTCTGCTTGTTTAGCTTGCCTGAAAAACTATATTTTCTATTTATCGCAACTGGTATTATTTATAGGGAAGTAAAAAAAAACAGCTGAAAAACAAAGAAAATCCTTTATTATACGAGCAATATTCGTATATATATTTATAATCACGATCACAAAAACAGCTTTAAAGATTCAGATAAAATATGCAATTTAGGGGTTTTCAGAGGCGAAAAATCGAATTCGTTTTCTCCGTATTTTCACCCGAGCAGAGCTTGGTCGCCCAGGGAATAACCATTATTTGCGAAAATAAGACCAAATGTAAACGCCTATGTCAATAAAGAAAAATTATTTGACTTTTTAATTATTACAAGCACTCAAACAAATAGATACCAAAAACATAAAGTTGCCTCTGTGTGTTTGGTAAAGATTATAAGAATTAACAAAACTATTCTTCAAAACAATAGCTTACATTTTTGTAAAACCATAAAAAATCCTGCCTAATTAATTAAGTAACCTAAATCATCAAAAGTTCGTCCGAAACTCCGAATATTTAACAAGAATGTTGCACAGAAAAGAGTATAATAATTAGCTAACTTTATATGGCTACTTACGAACATTTCGGGTTATAGTACTTACAGATAGTTTCAGCGGTTTCAGTAGTCCGTGTTTATAAAACGGAGCCGAAGAAGCCGTAAACATAAATTTGCTCGTAAACCGGTAATCTGTTCAGAATAGACTTAATACACAATTATGAGTCGTCTGCCTACTCTACTTGTGTTCTGCGAAAATGATTCAGTCATATTAGCAAGTGTTTTTTTGTATTTGTTCAAAGTTGTTAAAGTTCTGCATAATTTCAACTTTCCAGTCTAATAATATAAAAAAAGTTAATAAAATCAAAAAATCCGACTGCTTAAGCGAACTAAAAAGATGTAAACAAGAAGAAAATCATGCTGTGCAGACGGAGGATACATATTCGCGAGCTGGGTGACCAAAACTATAAATATCCTCCGACTGCACAGCATGATTTTCTTCTTGTTTAAATATTTTTAGTTCGCTTAAGCAGTCAGGTATTTTGATTTTTTTAACTTTTTATTTACAACTTTTTCGTTATATTTTAATTTTCCAATCACTTTTAAACATATAATGTGCTATATATATGTGTAATCACCTCTAAAAACCCTTCATTTTGATACCCCATTTGAGTAAAATTGGTCGTAAAAAAAAATTGGAACCTTCACAATACGGCGCCTAAAAACTTTTCTTTTTTTAACGACACTTATCTAAGAAAACATGGGTGGCAAGACCTATATATCTAACGATGTCTTAATTATTAAAATCTTCTAGCGGTTTGAAAGATATGAGGTATTAAAGAAATATACAAACAAATATACATACATACAAGATACGCGCGAAAAACATAACCCTCTTGGTAGTCGGGTAAAAACGAATTGTAAAGTTTAAATAATCATCTTCACACACCTATATATGCTATTACTGTGGGTATGTGTGTACCTCTATCTCTATTTCCAGTGTGGGAACTGAAACTATTGAACTGTTGGAAAAGCTCTTATTCCTTAATAGGATAATCTCCCTACTGCCAATCAGTATTAATTCATAACTGAATAATTTACTTCCTATTAATTGAAATGAATATATTACAAATGGAAACTCCATGTATACTAGAGTAAAATACTTAGTTCGTGACGAGGGACTTGGGAGATTATTAAATAGTTTCATAGTTTAATTAATTGTGTCAAATAAACGCGCCCGCAGCCGTCGGCGTCGGACAGACGAATGATTATGAGGTGTGACACCTATCCGCTTCCGTACTCTGGAGAGCTCATTAATCTGTCAGCTTCTGTATCAGTTCCGCTTGTCAGGGTTGTCATTGGTGTCCGGGGCGCATAGGATAAATTTGGACATTTTGACAAATTGTGTGAATGGGATGTTTCGACTGGAGCTCAAGTGGCGAGTGTCACGCAGTGTTATTGTTGGACAAGCTTCACCGTACAGTTCAATTTCAAATCAACAAAATGTTTTGTGGTTCGTTTGCACCTTCGAACAATAAATCATTTGTGGAGTAGCACGTGTCGTATACAGCGATACCCGATCACATCGTCCTAGAGTCAGCGTTTTCTAATACACGTCACGTGGCTTACCCGGCGGAGGCTTTATTCCCGCAGCTGTGACCGCTGCGGATGCTGCGACTGGGCAAATCCGCATTTGTAGACGCCATTTGTGTTCCGTAGAATTATTGCGCGACTGTGTCCCACAAAATTATGGCGCGAATGTGGACCGTAAGTAATGACGTGCCGCTGTCGTCATAAATTGTCTGATAAAAAATAAACACGTTCGTGTGTTATTTTCACGCGCGTAATGGTTTATTACCTTGCTTGCGTAAGCGGTGCGCCGCTATTGTGTTGTATCCGCTTTGTAATACAAATATTGGTATCGGTTTTCAGTCAGTGCGACGTTAAATGGCTGGACTAACCAACAGTTCCACGCTGATGTGAATTCTGGTGTCAGAATATTGGATCAGTGACTTAAAAGCCCATGAATGGTACAAACATACAATAATATTACTTATTATAAAGTGTTGTTCATAAAAACATCGCGCAAAAATAATTTCAAACTCTCATTTAAAAAGTTGATTTTCTTTTTGTTCTTATCAACATAATATTATTTCATGTTTCGTAAAGTTGAAAGATATTTAAATAGTCAAACAAATGAATCGTTTCCGTTCCCAGATTTGATTGAAATGCATTTTACATATATCTTCAGTAGTTACGAACATTGCCTTTTCAAATTGTTTCTTTGACTTTATTTTGTGAAGGAATTTAGTTTAATGTTTAGTGAAGTATCAAATTCTATTTATTTTTAGAAAACTGTAAACTGTACGTTGTCCGCATATAGTTCAGGTGGAAATATTTAACAAGTTGCAGACTAAATTATAACGCTTTTTGTTGTCTTTCTTTAAAACCTAGTTTGTGTTGTAATGTGTACGTTACAAAGCGGAATTATAAACTAATGAATGTCTGACGTCTTTCCAAAGTTGTTGCAAATAACAGCTGAGGCATTCAAAGGTGTGAGCAGTTACTCCATTAAGTAACTAAACATTGCAGCACATAATAGATGGATGTCTTCATTGCACCTACTGCAAGTAATATACAAAGTTTCCGCCGTGTTTCAGAAGCTCGTGAGTGGAATTTAGTATAGTTTTCACCGCATCTAAGAGCATTTTTGAAAGAGTTTCGATGTGTGAAAATATATAGTTTCAGCACGTAAGAAAAATGAGTAATTGCAATAAGTCGATGACACTTCAAAGAAGACTTGGCACATTTTTGGCATGCATCTGCAAAACTGTTGAAGATATCGATAGAAGAAAAGATATTAATGATAGAACTGTCAGTTCAGATAATAAATCTGTGTCAAGCTTGCATTCTATTTAAAAGTGGTCAGCTGGTGGAAAACAGACGATTTTTGCTGTAAAAATTGTTCAGAAGCAGAGACTGTTTGAGTTCATTGATTCTTTGATGCGTTCTATGACGCTGGCGACCTGCCAGGCTGTAAAATGATGAAATTAATAGTAGGTAACCTTTCAAATTTATCACAAATTTTACTAGAATGTTGCTTCTATCCGCTTTGTGAGAACGATTGAGCTTAATAAATGAGTTAGGTATATTGACACCATTTGTGTTCGGGAAACGACCTGTAACATTCTGGCTAGCGTAGACTGGTCGAGTGACGTAGGTATATTCAGTAGCTATATAGGTGCCAATACTTAGATCGACTCGGCGCAATGGTACGACTGCTAATGCGATCTCCGTAACCCGATATTTGTCACGTAGGATTAGAAACACGTGGAAACTGTCACCAAAACATTAGTTATTCAGTAAAACTTAAGCCGAGGTCCTTCCTCGTGTCCCGAATCAACACCTGTTTAAAATGGCATTAAATTTAAATTCATACCAAGCGCTTACAAATCCTTCATAATACGCACAGCGAAATAGTCGGACTCTGACCTGCGTCTGTGTTTCCGAACGCATTCAACCCGAATCTCTTCAAAGTTAGAGTGAAAAGGCTCTATCTGGGTAAGCTCACTCCACCGTCGACTTTGTCTCTGTCACTTCTGACCTAGACTAGAGGCAAAGCAAACAAAGGCCAATAAATATTTTCTTTATGATGCCCTAATACATGAATAAGAAATAAAAATAATATTTAAAAAATCAAACCGACTCCCAAAACAAAACACTACAAAGCGAAAAATAACTTTCTTTTCCGAAGTCGGTGTCTTTTGTACCCTTTGTTTTCCGTTTTTTGAAACCGACTTCGGAAAAGAAAGTAATTTTTCGCTTTTAGTGTTTTGTTTTGGAAGTCGGTTAAATTTTTTGGTAAAAGTTTTATATCTTTCTCTTTCTAGTTTTGGTTGCTACCTACAATTAACATGATAATCATTTATAGCCAAAATACATCTCATGACGATTCCCATAAGCCCAAACACGACTAGGATACATTGTTTTATTTCGAAGTTCCAGTGCCTACCTTCCTGCTTCACCATCAGATCTGTTCGATGGTCGATTTTCATCAGTACCATTTATTTATAAGTATTTGCTTCATCATAGTCGGTTAACTATTCGAGATATCTTTTACACGTGACTTTACTTAGCATTAAGGAGTTCCAGTAGCCATCTGTGGTCTTCTTCATGAGTTTACTTTCTGAGTGCAAATGATTGCATTGTTGATGAACCAAAATCGCTGTATGTATGCCTATAGTATTTGAGGGACAATGGGAGCACCTCGAGAATATCTCCTTTCAAACAAAAAATGAATTATGACAGAGTTATACCCGAATATAAATAAAATAAATATTTAAAAAATAGAAACATTCCGAAGAACCTCCTACTTTTTGGGCACTCAGTTGAAAAGCAACGGTGTGGGAGGAAACGTGATCTTTATTAGAATCGCGAAGTTTCACGTTATTCAACTTTGCCTTGAAGGAGTGGCACGCACAGCACATTATTCTCGCTTTATCTAGCCAATATCGACACCACATTACCTATAATATGCGAGGAATATTTTACGCTGAAAAATGTTAGCACTAGGGCTATTATGCCGCGGTGTCGTTTACTTTGATGCTTCTGATGAAATTGGTAATATTAGGCAGCTCAATAAAACGTGTCAGTGATCCGATATTTAGATACGAGTTATAATTACTAAACGTGAAGTTAAAACTGCCGCTCAGTACATAGCACGAAATGTAGTAGAATATACTTCGTGGTCCGTTGTCACAGTGCTAATCTGTTGATCGATTAATCCGTGAATGCTACGTTACACTCTCGTAACACACTGTGTGACGGATTGCATTCGTACGTAGGCTTACAAGAACATCTGTGTCAACTTTTGTCTGTATTAAGGATAAAATTGTCAGTTGTAGTACACACACAAGTTACTTTTGTCACTTTCTGCGGCGCGCGGCGCGGCGTAAGATTTATTTTTCAACACATATTGGTTCGCTCAAAGCGGCGTTTTATATGCCTTTTGACATCCGATAGCGTAGTGATCTTTTACAACTCACTCACCACGTGAGACCACGTGATCATTGTCAGTACTGTTGTACGCACACAAGTTACGTGTACTACTGTAGCTGCCTGCGGCGCACGGCGCGGCGGAAGATTTATTTTTCTCGCAACGTATCGTTCGACAAAGCGGCGTTTTACTACGCCTTCCGACTTCCGATAGCGTAGCGATAACCTTTACACCTGACTCACCACGTGAGACTTTCAAAACACCATCACAAATCGAAACAGGTTGATTCCTTAAATAATAATTGAAGCCTGTTACTGTTCCACTGCAGGGCAAAGTGCTCTACCTATACAGAGCAGGCACGGGCATTAATTACCTCACTGGCTCAATGCGGGTTGGCGATTTCAGACTTATGTTAATTATAAGTCCAGGTTTCCTCTCTTTGTTTTCCTTCACCGTTGTCAGCAATGTCAAAATATATATTTAGAAAGTACATGTGAATTCCTTTAATGTTTATTTTTGCATTCATCACTTTTCGCAGAGATAGGTAAGTAACTACACAAATTTGTTGAATAACGAACTTACGTGTAAGCAATTACAAAATAAATCGAAATATTTTAACGTCAATTGATGTATAAACAGACATTTCAAGACTTTATTAGTACTCAATTTGACTAGTACGGTAGTTCAATTCTATGTACTGATAGAATATAATATATTTACTTTATTATAATTAATCACTGATAATTTGTTTAAATATTATAAAATGATTTAATATACTGAAATTACCTCGAAAACAATTAAAACCATCCAACCATTTTAATTAAACTATTTTGAACAAGATATAATTTATAGTTAATAAAAGACCATCAATTGACTACATTCGCGCGCCAGCCCGCACTTTTTGGTCACGGTTTTTGAGCAGAAAAAACCAATGTTATATATTTTGTAAAATGGGGTTTTTCCGTTAGCTCTCGAGCAGTGAGTTGTAAACTAAGTGTTAACGTACGTGTATCTCATAAAATTAAAGTATTTGAAATAAGTTTTTGGAGTTTTTCTTTCAGTTCAGAAGTTGGATAATCTCACGTAAGCGTTATTGTTTTGTTTTTATTTTTCAGTCGTTCTACTTGATTTTATGTTGTGCATATTTAAATGTAATTTGCACACAAAAACGGTGACGACTTATTAAAGCCACTTGCCTACTATTAATTGAATTGAAACCGATTATGATTTAAAATTACGATTTACGAATAGCTTTTGTATGTTGCGAATTTTGTGGTAACAACGGTTGTTGTGATTTGAAATATAAATGGAAGAATAGATACCACATCGTACTTATGGCTTTTATCTAAGAAGTGGTTCTATGTGTTGATTAAAGCATAAATTATAGAATACCTTCATGATCTTTATTGATATAGTGGTTACCAATGTTTTACAGCATAAATTTAAAGTTATTTTGGGTGTTAAAGAATAGCTGTGTCTGTATATTTTTTTTATTGACCAGGCCTTCAAATGGATAACAGTGATGAAAGAAGTTTGGTTCAACCCCTGCAAGACCCGCTCATCATGGTGGACAGGCAGAGCCCAAGTCGGAGCCGGGAGTCGAGCCACAGGCAAAGCCGCAGGGAGAGCCGCAGCCAGGGCCGCTGGGCGCGCCGCAGCCAGGGCCGCAGGGTAAGCCGCGTCCCGGGCCGCAGCCAGGGCAGCAAGTGCAGCCGGCGCAGCCAGGGCAGCAGGTGCAGCAGGTGCAGCCGGCGCAGCCAGGGCAGCAGGTGCAGCCGGCGCAGCCAGGGCAGCAGGTGCAGCCGGCGCAGCCAGAGCAGCAGGTGCAGCAGGTGCAGCCGGCGCAGCCAGGGCAGCAGGTGCAGCCGGCGCAGCCAGGGCAGCAGGTGCAGCCGGCGCAGCCAGGGCAGCAGGCGCAGCCAGGGCAGCAGGCGCAGCCGTGAGCGCAGTCACGTGTGGGGTCCTGGTCGTCGAATTCGGCGTATTGAGACGCCGCCGCCACCAACGGCTGCAGCTCATCGGCGTCGCAGCTCAACCAGGATTCAACAAGAGAAGCGTCAAGATTGCAGATCACTTTCGACGCACAGAAGGAGCAACACAGGATCTTACCAGCGAAGCGGGGATTCACGTCACCGACAAGGCTCCCATTCTCCACGCAACAGTACCAGCGAACGTGAGCCTTTTCCTGTCACTAATATGATTTCCAAGTTTACCGACTTTCTTGATAAAATTTCAAGTAGGGGTAGTGAGCGAATTAGCAATTTTAATGTTGTCCCTGAGTTCGATCCTTCTTCTAAAAGTCAGAATGTTAACACTTGGATTCATAAAGTAAATGAAATTTCAAGCATTTATGGTTGGACAGACCGACAAATCATACATAACACGATACCTAAACTTACGGGTAATGCGAAACGGTGGTACGAGGGTCTTACAACTGTCAATTATAACTGGGTTGGATGGCAAGGAAAGCTCAAAGCAGCATTTCCATCTGATGAAAATTACGGCCAAATGCTTTCGGATATGTTAGCAAAAGAGCGAAGTTCGGGAAATCTTTAGAGAATTATTATTACGATAAAATTGCTTTACTCAATAGGTGCGAAATCAAGGGGAAACGGGCAGTAGAATGTGTGATTTTTGGCATAGATGATAGGGCAATTAGGATAGGAGCAGAAGCAGCTCAATTTGATAATCCCGACAAACTTTTAGCTTATCTACGCAATGCAAAAAGTATAGGTAAAACAAATGATATACAAACAACCACCTCAAATAAGAAATTCCCAACCAACGATAAACAATATGCTGATAATAAACCGAAAACCGTTCGATGCTTTAATTGTAAGGAAGAAGGCCATATTATGAATAAGTGTACTAAACCAATAAACAAATGTTTTAACTGTTCAATAGTTGGTCACAGTTCCAACGAATGTTATCGAAAGAAGGAACAAAACCTGTTTTAAAAATTTCAATTACTGGACCTAAAATTAATGACAAATATTTACAAACGGTTTTGATTAACGGTCACGAAAAAGAAGGGTACTCGTGTTAAGATACAGGAAGCGAATGTACACTCATTAGAAACGCCGATGCTGTGTAAATATTATGCGAATGGGATAGGACTTATTCAGTGGCCATGACGGGTTTTGGCGGAGCGAAAACGAAACGTTTAGTTCATGCGATAGGTCGGTGTCCAGTAGTTTTGGAAATTCAAGGTGTTATTGTCCAATTAGATGTTATGGTCGCGGGTCTTACATTGAAGCTCTCGAAATGCAAATTCTTCCATTCGAAAATTGAATTTCTGGGTTTCTAGGTTTCGGGTAATGGTATAAAGCTTGGACAATATAAATGATAGATACAGTTGATAAATTCCCTACTCCTAAAGGTGGCCATAATATTAGGCAGTTCTTAGGACTGGCTAGTTTTTTTAGGTGCTTTATTAAAAACTTTGCCATAATCGCACGGCCATTGACAAACTTATTCAAAAAGAATGTCTCTTGGACTTGGGGCAAAGATGAAGAGACTGCGTTTACACAGTTAAAAGCCAAATTAGTATCTCGGCCAATTTTAATACTGTACAATCCAAAGGCTACCACTGAATTGCATACGGATGCGAGTAAACATGGTGTAGGTGAGATGCTTTTACAAAAATAAGATGATGAGGCTATGAAACCAGTCGCTTATTTTAGTAGGCGTACTTCACCAGAAGAGCAGCACTTTTTATCATACGAGTAGGAAACCCTAGTAGTTGTTAATAGTTTGAGTAAATTTCGATGTTACTTAATAGGGTTAAAATTTGCTATTGTGACCGATTGTAACTCTTTACGGGCCACTTTTGTTAAGAGGGATATGACTTTGCTCGCTAGTGGAGTTCAATACAAGAATTTGATTTTAATATAATTTATAAACCAGTGACTTCTATGATGCACGTAAATGCGTTAAATATGAATCCTTTGCAAGAAAATACTTCTAGTACCGACCCAATTGAATTAAAAGTTTTTCATATTACTGTAGATTGGCTAGCCACGGTTCAAATGGATGACGATGAGACTCAAAGAATTAAACGGACTGTCAGATAGAGCGCTACAACAGGACGGTATTAGATTCGTTAACGGCTATGATTTGACGAAATTATGGAATAAGTATTTACAACAAGTGAAATGGAGTTTAAATAATACCATCAATAAAGCAGTGGGTAAAACCCCAGCACAATTGTTATTTGGGTTGAGATTGAAGGGTTTGACTGAGAGTGGACTGGCTTTTCCAGCTTAGGAAAATATTCCCATGGATACAAATAGTTTAGAAGATAATAGAACCGAAGCATTAGATAAAAATTAACCCCAAGCTGGTGTATCAGTCGGTAGATGAGAATATTGATAATGAAGATATGGATATATATGGATATGGATTTGGATAAAGATCACTAAATTGAGAATGCACGAAGTATGCATTACTTCTAAACATACGAGAACCAAAGCGGTTTAATTCGCAGAGATTCTTATAAAATATTAGTTTCGTTTCGTTTAATTTCATTAGTTTAGAAAAGTATTCTTCTCCTGCAATCGAATAGTATGGTAGGCCATTAATATGGTAGTATGGTAGGCCATTAATATGGTAGTATGGTAGGCCATTAATATGGTAGTATGGTAGGCCATTAATATGGTAGTATGGTAGGCCATTAATATGGTAGTATGGTAGGCCATTAATATGGTAGTATGGTAGGCCATTAATATGGTAGTATGGTAGGCCATTGATATGGTAGTATGGTAGGCCATCATTATGGTAGTATGGAAAGAAAGTGAGTATTACTAAGGCTAAAGTGAGTGTGATTAAGTAAAAAGTGAGCCCTATTAACGCAAAAGTTATAAGTGTGAATAATTAAGATAGTCTGCCTTATTCAGGCAAAAGTGTGTATTAATTGATTTTTAGAAAGCAATTGAATTTGTTTTATTTTACTTATAGACTAAGATTATTGTTAATGTACAACTGATATTGATAAATTGATTATTACTGAATTGTTTATTAACAAATTGTTCACGATAATTTGATTGTATTTAAAGTAAAAGAATACTTACTGTTAATGAGTCATTGATGCATTGATTGTTATTTATTTATTGTTTTTTTTAACAAATTGTTACCGTTAATATTTACATTACTTGATTGTTAATAGTTACAAGATTTGCCCTAATAATGAGTTCATTCCAAGCATTCGTAAATCGAAGGAAAATAAAAAAAAATGATGTTTGTTTAAGCAACTTCAATTAGTAACGAGTATAACTTTGTTAGTACTTTTTTTATTTTTATTTTAATGTAAATCGCGAGGGCGCGACTAGTAAGTCAGGATGGACGAATGTAAGCAATTACAAAATAAATCGAAATATTTTAACGTCAATTGATGTATAAACAGACATTTCAAGACTTTATTAGTACTCAATTTGACTAGTACGGTAGTTCAATTCTATGTACTGATAGAATATAATATATTTACTTTATTATAATTAATCACTGATAATTTGTTTAAATATTATAAAATGATTTAATATACTGAAATTACCTCGAAAACAATTAAAACCATCCAACCATTTTAATTAAACTATTTTGAACAAGATATAATTTATAGTTAATAAAAGACCATCAATTGACTACATTCGCGCGCCAGCCCGCACTTTTTGGTCACGGTTTTTGAGCAGAAAAAACCAATGTTATATATTTTGTAAAATGGGGTTTTTCCGTTAGCTCTCGAGCAGTGAGTTGTAAACTAAGTGTTAACGTACGTGTATCTCATAAAATTAAAGTATTTGAAATAAGTTTTTGGAGTTTTTCTTTCATACGTTATGAATAATATTATATTGCTTGGAACGGGTCTACCTTCTATAGCAGAAATTTTTATGTCATAATATTATTTTGCATAGCAACGGATAGCATAAACTTCTTTTCGCAGAAAATCGTTTGGCATTCATTCAAAACCCATAATTTTGTAAGTCAGAATCATTTTTAGGCATAAACTTCATATCGATATTCATTAAAAGGCAGAAACATCATATTGCAGAAAGTTCACGGTCAGAATCGTCTTTTGGCATACATTTGATATCCATAATAATTTAAATACACATCTATCACATTACAAAAATTCATAGTTCATTCAAAAAAAATCTATTTTATAGAAATACCTAATAAAATTAGGCATGTATTCAAACGATCGTTTTAATTTTGCAAAAACAGCAAGCAAATAAATCTAAGCATATTTTTTAATTTTTGATCGTCTTTCTTTGAGGCATATATTAAAATAAATCAAATCAATCGATATTTTAATCAGTTTAGAACTACGCAAAAAAAATTTGAGATGTAGAAATTAAGTCTGATAGTTACTTATTGGGCCCCGAAACTAATAGAAATGTGCATTAAATATATAATATTTCGAAACTTTTTTATATAATTCGATTTATCTAAATTACTTTTTTGTCTATTTATGTTTTGATTGACAAATTGTCGCTTTCATCAATATGAGTAGGCAATTTGATAAAACTATTGAAATAATTAAATTGACCGGGTTTTCTGAATAATATATTGGGCCGGGTAAGAAAAATATGTGTTTTTTTATTATTTTATTGTTGACATTGGTTTTAATATACTCGTAGAATAGGTAAGTACGATTAGTATTCATGCAACAAAGTCGACGGAGCTCCGGTGCGCGGGGCTCCTATTTCTGTCAGCAGAGTCTAAAGTAACCTAACATGAAGGCGATGACGGGAGTTGAGTTCGCTCGCTTTGCTCGCTCACTTCAGCTGCCGTCATCTCCTTCGAACCTATCCGTGTGGGGGTGCCCTAAGCTCTCGAACTCGCTTGACCATAATTATCAAATTGTCCGTTCAACCGTTCCGTAATAAATAAAAAAGAGGATCAAATATTGTTTTTGTATACCAAATATTAATTGAGTACGTCTAAATATAAATATCATGTTACCTCGAATGCAGTTCATTTATAATTTATTTGTAGAGCAACTGATATAGACGCAATAATTAATATAAAGATTTAACATAAAAACTACATAATTTATTTTTAAAAGTGCTCATTTACAATAGATCAATTAGATTTTAGAAGATCAAATAATATTTGTCCCATAAAATTATTCCACATGAATTTTTGCCATCTTCATAATATGCCAAGTGAAATTATGCCATTGTAAATTCGGACATATAAACATTATACTAAATAATGTTTATGTCTTCAAAATATTCGTTCAAAGAATATTATGCCGAGAGTGTTATGCCAAATAAATTTCGGAGCATCAATATTTTGCCAGATAGGGGAAACCCACTTGGAACAAACTGTCAGTCAAAACAGATGTCTTATCTTAGAAGCAGTTTGATCCTCGTGTTAAGTTGTTATTAAAGGATCTTGACTGCCTCGTTGATCTCGAGGTTGTAAGTGCGACTGCTGAGTGAGGTCCTGGGTTCGATGCTGGGCATCGAACCCAGGACCTCACTCAGCAGTCGGGCAAAAAGTGATATTGTTTTTTTTTATTAATAATAATAGGCTTGCGCTTGACCACAATCTCATCTGATGGTAAGCGATCATGTGGTCGACGATGAAGCAAGCTTGCCTAGAAGAAACCATATAATAATATTCACTCTTGACATAAACACTCTCAGGTTGTAGCTATCAAATTTGAAATAGAGTTACCGCGGCCCTGGCACAAGGTACTGAACGAACACGGGTGGGTTTTAGTCAGTAAAAGTCTGACACGCCCTCCCGCTTCACCCAGAGCGGGAGAAGTCATTGGAAGACTTCGCACCCAAAAAAAAAAAGGTTGTAGCTATCAGGAAATACAAACAATAATAAATATCTCCTGAATTCGGGCAAAATTCGGTCTGGAGGACTATATTCAAGGATGTTAAAGCATGAACGGCCTGAAAGGTTTGTTGCTGGGTTTGACAATAACTTAATATTTTATAGCCTCGGGTGTTGGATCGCAGAGGCTGAATTTACGAGGGAACGCTCTGCTGTAGGTATGGATATAAACTGCGGAAAATTGTTTATGACCCCTTGAAATGAGAAATTTAAAACAGAAAAAAATATTGCTTTGTTGATTAAAGTTATATTTTAGGGCTACCAAAATTTTTATTTGGTCATAATGCAAAGCAAAATATTGTTTATATATTTTAATAGCCAGAGGGCAGAGAAATCAAATCTGTATTAACAGCATCAAAGTAGGGAAAATTTTAGGTTATGCTATATTGTGTGAACCTTTTTTAAAAAAGCGATATCACGCTTCATTATTTTATTTATTTTAATAAGGCACTTCAATAACATGTTTAATACTGTGTTAACGTTCATCAACAAGATGGTCCCATGCAAACAAGTTAATTACTACATTTTTTCACAGTCTGATTACTACATTTTTTTTTTAAGATTACATAATTAATTGAATATTGTACAAGTAAAATATAATTACAATAACAAATTAAAATAAAAAAAAATGAGTTAAAATTCAGCAATTTATTTTTATGTATTTTTATTTTTAAATTACAATTGACCAATAAATAAAATAAGAATTAAATTACAATTGAACAAGAAAACAATAATTCAATTACAATTAAATACCATATAAAATTATTATAGATACAAAATTATTTTATATTATACCTATATTAGGTGGCTTGCGATTCAAAGTAAACTTTCTTTTAGCATTTACAGCTGGTTTTGTAGCTTAACATGTTGCAGCTATCTTTTCCAATTGTAAGTAGAAAACGTAAAAGGTTTCCAAGGTAGTTTTGGTCTTGCCTGGATCCTGGTATTGCGTTCCTGTTGTAAATTTACGGCTAGCCACAATCCGGTGTCTCGGATAGACGTTTCGGAATGGCTTGGTTTATGTATAGCTTTCAATTTCCTGTGGCCGCACATTGGGGGCTCAGTGCCATATAGCGTCACATGCAAATCACAGCTGTGGCACATACTCGTAAATCAAATGTGTCGTGTACCACACCACCTTCCTATTTCAGCCTACCTACGTGAACAGCTGTTGATGTAAGTAGGTAGGTATGCGGTAAATGGTATTGCTGTTCCTAAATATGTTTCAGGAACTACCTGTAGTTAGTATGGGTTCTAAATGTTTATTTAGCCTCCCTATCCCTGCAATTTTATAAACCTCGGTTTCTGAATTAAGAATTTGCAGTTGAATTTTGTCAAATCCTACTTTAGCCTGAAAACTAAATATTAAATTAAGGTTTGACAAGTTCTTAACTCTAAATACTCAACTTAGAAACCGGCTTTAAAAACATAAAGTAACACGAAACAGCGCGAATCGTAATCATTCCATTTAATAATAAAGATTGCTCGAGAAGAGTTCGCTCTTATATTGTATAAAACCTTTTAGTAGGTAATAATACTTTATAATTGTGCTTTAAAATAAAAACATTTCACACGACGTATGCAGGTGAATTTTGTATAACATTAAGTTAAATAAATGGCACACGGCCAACTTGGATACAAGTGACAGAAACACCCTTCAGTATACCTATTCTAAAATAACCGGATGTCCTGGAAGTGCTTGAAAAATACTTTTTTTTATACTTTGCTCCTCACTAGGAATTTCTTCCTGTATCGTGGGTCATACAAATATTTGTTCCGTGCGGGAATCGAACCCGCGACACGCAGCGCAGCAGTCAATCGCTCAACCACTGCGCCAACCGTGCGCCCGAAATGAATTATTAGTTCCCGGATACACATACAAACAAAGGAGTTTAATGTAGCTACAGATATTTTTGGAATTTCTGTAAATAGAACTCCGTAAATGTACGCTACTGAAAATAAATGAATCCTTTCATGGTTATAATTATCATGCTTGGAAAGCTGCAATGTTTTGTTGAAGCTGTAAGGTTATGTTACTCTATATGCAAAAGATTAGGTGACCTGCAGTCTAATTGCGTAAGTAAGTTCGGCAGGGCAAAGGCAACTCCATGAAAGAGTATGACACATTTCATATTGTGTAAATAATTTAGAAAGCGTACGTCCTCCACCCTATGTCTTGAATTCACATATCCTTTCCATGACCCTTTCGAGTGAATTACACAATACGAAAGTCGTTATTTGAAAGGTGTCGTCATCCTTACGTGTTCTTTGCCGAATTCACTTACGCAATTAGACTACTGGTCTGCAAGATGCAGAAGATGGACAAAAATAAGAGTATGATTATCTATATGTCTGCCGGATTTTAGATTGAGAATTAGCCAAAGAACCATTGCAGCATGGGTCCCATTAAACGCGACGATAGACGACTTTCGGCAAGCCTAGGCACTGATGGTGGCACAGTTGAATCCTGCGGAAAGGTCTGGCCCGCTTTAGCAGAACACAGGATTGTTTGAAATACAAAGAGGGAGGCTTTTACCTTCCAGTATAACAATATAAACTAGCTAAAGCCCCCGACACGAGAAGCTATAAATTTTGTAAATAAAGAGCTTCTACTAAGTTACGAACTTCTACAATCAACAACAAATAATCCCAAATTCAATCAACTCAAAGTAACATACGTGTGATACGAAACTATCGAGCAATTTCACTTGGTCGGATTATATTCTAACGATATAAAGCGCTATCGTCTAATGTTTTGTGGTACTGGAACGCGTCTGACTCATGGAACGTAGAAGTTCTTTATTTACAAAATTTTTAGTTTCTCGTGTCGGGAAAATTAAATAGGGACTGTTAGACCTAGAAAAGATAACCCTGTGATGTTAATCTATTTCTGAAAATTTCACCGCCTTCCTTTATATACATATGGATAACCCTTAATGTCGCAGGCTCTTAAAATACCTCAAAAAAGGTGTTAAATTGCGATGGCAGTCTGGTGAAGGTTACAGAGCAGGATATATTTTCCCATCAAGACGACGAGATTCCCGACGCATCTCAATTTTGTAGCGGAATTCAATTGATTCCAATAAAATACGATCCGACCTCCATCACAGAGATCATCTTCAACTCTTTATACGTACGGTTGTCTTTAAACTACCAAGGTTGTCATTATTATTTTATTGTAATTATTTCGGCGAAGGAAAAAATCGTGACATAACTGGCATGTTCTAAAACCAAAACATTCGTAGACTTATGACATCCACCAATCTGGGCCCCTATGATGGGATGGACTACAGCTCATTCCCTCTTGTCGACAGGAGGCCCGAGCCCCAGCAGTGTGAAAATTATAGGCCGATTATTATGCTATGCTTATGCTATTGTAAGTGGAAACACTGGGAGGGGACTTAGAAGAACATGCAGAGCCATTATTGGTGACTACCTTTTGTACAGCAGATAATTATCCCAAGGGAACATATTCCCGGAATAAAAAGTATCCTATGTGCTATTCCAGACTATAATCTATCTCTGTGCCAAATTTCATCCAGATCCGTTCAGCAGTTTTTGCGTGAAAGAGTAACAAACATATAAACACACGCACATACATCTGCCTTTTTAATATTATTAGTGTGATGTGATAAACGAAGCAAAAGTTTGTGAGGATCGCAGCAGGTCGCGTTCTGTAGTGTCTGCCTACCCCCCCATGGAAAAAAGGCGTGAGCTTATATACGTACGTGAAAACAGCATTAATATTTCAGTGAATATGTATGTAATCGTATATGCAAATAGGCTGTCATCACGGCTTAGTAGGTGAGTACATTAAGTGATTGTACCCCGTTACCTCCGTAGGCAGTGCTCAGGCATGCATACAGAACCACTAAGTTACGTGGTTGACATTTACGATGCAAGAATTCCAAAAGGGAACGTAGTACCTATTGTACGTGGTTTATTGAATATGTATGGTCGTAAAATGCTGACTATTGATACATAGGACTACGGCCATTGGTGGACGGCAAAGACGGTATATTTATGGCTTTTTTTTTCGTTTTTTTCTTTTTTTTCGTTTACAGTTATACAAACTGGAGTTCGTTTTCTAATACATTAATATCTAGATATACTAATATTAAAAAAATACTTCTATACTAATATTATAAAAAGGTAAAGATTGGGAGTTTGTCAGGTTGTCCCTACAACCTCACAAACTCACAAACTGTAATCTCTGGGGCTCCGGGGTGGTCTATTGAGAAGCCACGGGGCCTCTTCTACGTACTGATGGTGATCACCGGGATGGTTTTAGTGAGGTAAAAAGGCCACACTCCCTGAACTTTTCCCCAAAAGTCCAGGCGCCTTTTGAAGGTTTACCCCGTAAACAAAAAAAAGAAGGGGTTATCTGTGTATCTGTTATAGGCAATGTGTAGAATGCAGGCATTCTATACAATACCTAGGAAATGTATAGAATGCCGGGGTCGTTCAGGCAATGTATGAAATGATGTTCAATGTTTAAACTATTTTACACTTTACCTAGGAAATGTATAAAATACCTAGGCATTGTATAGAATGCCAGTTGAAGCACAGGCAATGTATGTAATCGATTTTTATTCTCTATGATTTAGTTAGATAGGTACTGATCTTTTAAAAGCTAATCCTAATTTCAACTTCCATTAGCAGACAGCGATAAGACATGTGTTCTATTGGTTTGTATGCCTAAGTACATACGAGTTTTTGCGTAGAGAGCGTTTCTCACATAGCAGTTGCCTTCGGATAAACAATTACATTTACAACGTACCAAAAAATTGCTGCAGAAAGTCGCTCTGTTCATTTCTTACCACTTGATTATGGAAATTTGATCATGATACGAAAAAAACCAACAGTTTTCATTTAAAATAAGCTTTTATTATACTTTTAATAAACTGTAGGTAACATAATTATAATTTGAAAGGAAATAAAATCTTAGGTAACATTTGAACAAACTAAAATAGAGTAATATGAAAATTGCAATCTAGTTACTTGTAGGCTTAATAACAAAAACAATTATTTTCTTAAATATCTTCACATGTTCATTAATCGACACCAAATCTATGCGCTACGTTATCAAAGTAATAACATATTATTCAAAAAATACTTAGGTAAAATTTGATTTATACCATTCAAAATCAACATTATTAAACTATAATTTAACACAAACATTACTCTAAATAATATAAATTAAAACTCTTCTAAAAAGGTTTCATATGTAGGTATTAAAAATGTGTAGTCAAGTGTGAGAAATATGATTTACCATTTAATTATTAAAAGTAATAATAGAAATGAGATAGCATAACACTCGATTCTTTGTAGAAGCCGATTCTCTTTTAGTACGCAGTTCTGAGTAAAACCTTTCTTTCATTAGTAAGTACCGCTGATCTGTAGCCATTTTCCATTAAATAATCACACACACAATCAATGATCACACTCAATTATTCAGTTTAGAACCAATGCGTAAACTAAAAAAAATTATAACCGACTTCCAAACAAAAACACTACAAAGTGAAAAATAACTTCAATTTCGGAAGTCGGTGTCAAAAAACGAAGAAACGAAAACAGAAACACCGACTTCCGAAATTGAAGTTATTTTTCACTTTGTAGTGTTTTTGTTTGGAAGTCGGTTATAATTTTTGTAAAAATGTTTTTTTTTTGTTATATACTTATATAATATATATATACTTAATATATATTATCACATATCCAGAAGTAACCGTTTAGCTGGCAGGGGGGGCGATTATCCCGCATCTATCCCGAGTGTTTTACCGTCATTTATTGAAGAGTTCTGATGTATTTCTGCGAAGTTCTTCATCACATCTTGATGAAAATTAAATGGGACCACATGACAAGAACCAGCTTTCAATTAAAAAAAGAATCATCAAAATCGGTTCACCCAATAAAAAGTTCTGAGGTAACAAACATAAAAAAAAAAAAAACAGTCGAATTGATAACCTCCTCCTTTTTGGTAAGTCGGTTAAAAAATACGTCTGCATTGAACGAAGGAGTGCTGCGTACTAACACAACGAACTAGTTGAAACTTGTACGGGCTAGTCCCGCACGCCGCACACACGTGTCTACTTCTCGTGGTCGTTCATTATACACATTGCCTAATGCGCTTTGGGCATTTTATACAATACCTAGGCAATGTATGAAATGAATCGTATTATATAGGTACATTGCCTGAACGTTTTAGGCAATATATATAAAGCCTAGGCATTCTATACAATGCCGGATTATACACATTGCCTATAACATATCTACTAAACCGATTTAGATGAAATTGGTATGGAGATAGTTTGAGACCCTGTGAAGAACATGTGATAGTTTGTATTCCCTTGGGATGATAAAACACCTTTTATGTGGGCGAAGCCGCGGGCAGAAGCTAGGTGTAAAATAAAGCTGCTTTTCTTCTCTATATGTAGCGGCGCGATGATCTTCTAAATTACGCAATTTTAGAAAATTTATACAGTTTGACTGGATTGGAGTTTTTTTTTTAATTATCCGTCATCCTGTATTATTAACGAGGTCAAATGCTATGGACAAGTCCAAATAATAAACAAAAACATCAGTAGTTTCCATATAGAATTGTCTGAGGAAGAAATAAAAAAAACACCATCAGTACTCTAAGCAGCTACGTAGGTACTAGCGTATTCGAGCTGCTCAATTATGAAACCATCATACTAGTTAGGCTATTACTTACCACTTAACTACTGCGCCAATCAGAACGTCAGGCGCGACACAGAACAGATAATACATACATAAACCCAAGCTTTTTTCCATGGGGGTAGACAGAAACTACAGAACGCCACCTGCTACGATCCTTTCATATTTCTTTTGCTTCACATCTAGTCATACACGGACTTTTGAACAATAGTTTATTTTGTATGATTCCTAGAGTGTATAATCATTTACCCAATTACTTACTCGAAATTTCTAACAATAATATTTTATTAAATAAATAAAAAAGATACTGTTAGATAAATCATATTCCTCAGTGAGTTTCTTGATGATAAATTTTAAAGTAGTAAAAATAATAATAATAATTGTTAATCTATAGATTAGATTAACAATTATTATTATATCTACATGTATCTATATCGAATTATGTATATTTGTGTAACTATTTTTGCACTGTTTGACATGTATTGATCTTTCTATTTCTATTAATTGTAATAATATAAAGTATTATATGCTTGACATTGCCTTATTTTCTTGATACTATGTATAATTAATTAAGTTGTATTTTTAATATGTTTTTAAATTTCCATGTCGTGAGCCTGATTATGGCGAGATAGCGATAGTGCGAACCAAGCCTTAATCATCGCTCGCCCGTAATCCTTGGTTAAACATCGATATTAATCCGATTCACAGCCACACTATGGATTTTGATTGCGCTGTACAGCTTTAAGCGCTGTGGTTCAAAGACAATTTAATATACAAGCGCTGAAATAGCTTTTCGAATTTCGAATGTATTTGTCGTATTGCATCCAATTTCTCGTGAGACGCTTACGACTATGTTCAATAGTACGTACATTGAATATCCATCATGATAAAGCCAGCAGAGCCCGTACAATTCTCTGGATTTATATCATTTGTATTCGGCACGGGGAGGTGGGACATCTGTTATTTATGCAGGCTCCCGAGCACCAGGACGAATGTAACAAGCTATTTGAAGACATGGCAAATAATACGGCACCATGTCATGCCATACAAACCTTACTCTTTCCAGGGTTTATGACAAGGCGACGGAGATGTTATGTCAAGCCGAAGGACAGCCTGCTGTGGCATAGCATACAATTCGGCTAAAGGAAAGCCAGTTTCAAAATGTTTGCAACAAGAGATATATTTAGAACTAAGCCTAATCGTGTCCGTTTTCGCTACTGATGGGGATCCACGAGTGCTCATAACAAGTACTGAGATAACGAGTAGATTCACCAAGTGCGATTATTTAAATGACCCATTACGAATGTCCAATGTAGCGGTTGATAAGGGAGTCCATAAGGGGTTTAGCAAATGGGCTTTTCCAAGCTATTATCATGCGCACTCTCCCCTATTATTCCGTTCTTATTTGCTGTGCTTTTAATATCTTTCATTTGTGTCAATTAACTGCGAGTTGCGACTCTCCTCGGTATTTAACGGGACTTTATTAAACGAACAAATTAAACGCGGAATGAGTAGAACGTCAAGAAAAGAGCAAGACTTAATTTAATTATGAATAGCTAGCTCTCAGGGAAGACATTGTGGAAGGTGAGTTACAGCAAATTACCTCGACGACACTCCGTAATGGACAGGCTCTTTTATTACGATATCAATTTGGTTAAGAGGATTCAATTTGGAGAGCGAGAAATTCATTTCTGTTTGTTTTTTTTTAAATTCGTTACAGTGTGTGAGCCTCAATTAATACACCTTGAATGGTCACGAGTATTCGATTCGCGTGCTTATTTTGCAAACATTCGCTGCACGAACTTTTCTTACGCTGTGATCAATCTTCCTGAACCAAATACTTTCTTTTGGGAAACTGAAAAATACCATGCCACGATTTCTATTAAATTGTAAACAAATATAAAAAAGTTGAAAGAAGCCTGAAAACTCAACAAACTACAAGAAAAACTTAGTGGAGTCAGACGCAGTTATTGACTGAAACTTGGCAATGAATTCTCGAGCTGTCTGAAATAAGGCCGAGGGCTAAGTTAAAAGGCTATTACAGCAGAAATAAGCAACCTATTTACTTAACATCGTGTTATTTATTTGGTAACGAGGGCTCGGAGTATCGTTTCGTCGCCAAACAACTAGTAATTGTGAGTATAATATTGCATAAATGAGATTTCTTCGCCTTGAGAAAGCAAACCAATTTCTTAAGAAACTCATGTGCACGTAAGCTGAGTAGTTTTTCTTAGGAAGGCTTTACAAGATCGTCAAATATTAAGGAGCTGTGTTTGGAAGAGGATGGGTGAGTGATGCCTGAATCACTCACCCATCCTTTATGAAGATTGGTTGGAGAGTAACTGGAAGACAGGAGCGTATAGCATCCACTACATGGTTACCGCATCTACAGAGAAGCGGAAAGTGTTCGTCAAGACGACGAAGCCGGGGAGGGGGTGTGAGCGTGACAGCCGGGAGGGGAAGAGGAGGATCTGCCTGTGACGACTGTGTTTAAGATATCACTGCAGTATTCCACAGTCAGCATCGAACAAGGTAAATTGCAACTCGTTTGCCATTGAGTGATTGGTATCATCTGAATCGTGGGGGTCACGTATCTAAAGAGGTTTAGGTGTTTTGCCTTCAATGACGTAAACAATACAGTAGTTCATTTTAAACTGAAGATAATTTAACAAATTATTACTCTGACAATCTACATTTTGAACACAAAGCTTCTTATAGTTGGAACAAAACCACTAAGAGGTCATTAAATGATCACAGATTTTGAATGTTCTTTAAATAGACAGCACATAGGACCCTACCCACAAAGTAAATATATACAAGATTCTCAATTGAACGTGCAGAATCAATAAACGGATACGTTTACACTCGTATGATTTCGTGTATCTCTTTGGCGATGCGGTTATCGGTTATCTGAAGTGGAGGATGTGAGGTCACTCATCTCAGTTTAGTTCCCGTCTCGGCCGCTTGTGGCGCCAGTGAACCGGTGAGTATTGTCCACCAATACGGCGGGTATTGTTAGTTCACGTTTATTATCCGGTGGTACTTGTGCTCGTTTTATCTTCGTCTTCACTGTCGTTATCTCATAATTCCAATAATTATGTACTCAACTATTTGGCTGTTATGAATATGTCAGTACTTTTAGTGCCTATTTAATTATTTATTTAATGATTAATGTACACACACACAGTATAATACATAAAGACAACACATCAAGACAATAGAGTACAAGAAAAATGCTAAGAAATTTCTGCCAGCAGACCCGCGAAAAGGAAAAATTAAAAAGAAAATTATGCGAACATAAACCGATTCTAAAAACACTAAATTGGTTTTTGAATGAGTTTACTTTTATACCATTGTGATACTACAATTAATTAACAAAAGCAAACAAGTTAATATACCCGTGTATAATTAAACTGCCCATTCAAGATTAGCTTTCGTACTTAAGTAATGACAAAAGTTACACAAAGTTAGCGGCGGGCGATTCCGGCGCATACATATATGGCAGTATTGGTGTCGGTGGCGAGGGCCGGCCGCTGGCACGAACAATAATTTGCCGAAGCTTGTCGTTTAGGGTCGTTGCTTGGTTCTATCGTGCACGTATTGTATATTCTAACTGGGACGTTTATTTTGTTTTGATAGCAATACAGTTTAACTATTTGGTACCTATGTAGGAGCAGCTAGTTAATACTTATCTAAATAAAGTCAAAATATGGTAAACTAGCTTCTGCCAGCGGCTTCGCCCGCGTTAATGTCGAAAATTATCCTAAGAGAACATATTCCGGGAATAAAAACTATCCTATGTGCTATACCAGACTATAATCTATCTCTGAGCCAAATTTCATCTAGATCCGTCCAGCCGTTTGAGCGTCAAGAAGTGACAAACATACAAACACCCCCACACTCAACACACGCACAAACTTTCGCCTATATCATATTATCACATCGTCCCTCGCACCGCTCGCCCGCTTTACCCGCCGCGCGAATTTATGTAGCTCGAGCTCCATTCAAGTCAATCTTATCGTGATAACTTTTAAACTATGCGTTCAAATTACTTAGTGTAAAAGACAAAGTTTATCTACATTAAATATTTAAAGCGACAAATGTGTCGATTTTGATAAAAGTTTGATAAATATTCTAAAATGTGAAATGTAAAAAAGTATCCAATTTAATTGTATTTAAAGTTCACTATTTTGGTCGTAGTGGCTTCCACATACAAGGTAGATATATCTGTCGTGGACTTTTATTTAGAACTGTTTAAGACAAACAATCCTACAGTACATTATATTGGTGTATCTCCAACGGTTTAGACAGCGCACGTGAAGATAGCTGTCAGAGGACAGAATTTTTGCCGACTTACTTGATATTTATCGTTATATTATGACCAAAATACAAAAAATCATTATAAATTGTAGCCTATGTGGTATTCTGATGTATAACCTATTTTACTGTAAAGTTTAATCCAAATCCGTTTAGTAGTTTTTGCGTGAAAGAGTAACAAATATACATCCATCCTCACAAACTTTCGCATTTATAATATTAGTAGGAAGTAGGATAGGATAGGATTAGTAGGATAGTACAAAAAAAATCTGTGAAAACACAAAAATTTTAGATTATTAATAAATAAAAAAAAAACAGTATGGATAGGCCTACGTACTTGCTACGAATCTATGTACTGCTACGGACCTACAACCTTGCTACAGATAAACCTACCATCTTGCTACGGATCAGGGAAGTTGCTACAGACCTACGATCATGCTACGAATAGACCTACAACTTTGCAACGGACCTACCAACGCAAGCTACCAGACCAAATAACTTGCTACGGACCTACGAGCGTGCTACGGATAGATCTACGAACATACTAAGGACCTACGAATTAACAAACTTGCTACGGACCTACAAAGTTGCTACGAAGCTACGACAGATCCGAATAAATTGATTTAGAACTATTCCTGCAGCCAAGTATTTCGTCGAAATTAGCTGTAAATACACGTAGCTTTAGCGGTTCAGTTTATGTAAAGTAGTTTCAGTATTTCAGTCTGAATACAAAGCACGGCCAAACACCGTGAGGTGCCGGTTGATAATAATTATAAATCTAGGTGAAAATTACAGGGAATTGTGTGCCGTATTTTGAGACCTTCGTTTTAAAGGGGGTTTTAGTTGAGCGGAATAAACAAATGTTCTTCCAATCTAATCTGCTTCTAATTATAAATACTTTGTGCTCTCAAAATAAAGCTTGTAAGCATTTCCAAGCTTATTCATGAATGGTTCAATTTATCGTTTTAATTTGCACAAAATAAACCGTCTTTTGATCTCATATACTCATACGAAGCTGATGTAAAATAACGAATATGTGTAAAAATACACGTGTACAAGAGATTTTAACATTACCTTTGAGGCAACCTCGGTAATGCCCGTGATTGACTCTTCACAAGTGTGGCTCTGGCGGTCCGTTCCCAGCCTCCAACAAACGCACCCTTTAATTTCACACTGTGCCCTTTTGCCCTTTAATTAAAATCTAAATTGACCTGAGCCTGTTTATTTATTCAATGCAATATCAACTTCTATTTGCGGCTTATCTAAGTCCGATGAGCCCTCGTTAAGTAATTACGTTGTTGGTTTGAATAACATAAATAAAAGATGGATGGCAGAATCTGGGGGACATTGGCCTCTATTTGTTCTACGCACTAATCCGCGATCACTTTCGTTAGGTACGTATCTCCACATCGATGCCAATATCTCGGAGCGATATCGATATGACTTCCGATACCTTTCAGTAACTATTATTTTTTATCCCACGTAAAGAGGCACTTTCGCTCTAAATAGCACCATTGACGGGTGTCGGAGGCGGGACGCTGCGGCGCGGGGGGGAGCGTCTATAAATAGACGACCGCCATAGTAGGACAAGGCCATGCTCTCGGCGCCTTAACCCGACGCATAGCCCCACAGGTACGGCTTACCAACATCCTTGTGATTAATCTTGGCGTATTTGCCAGCTCACTCGGGTGTTGGATTAGACGCACTTAGAGAAAATCTCAAACGCCTCTTGACGATTCATGTTTCGGGCCTGAATATCTTAGCAAATACATACGAGAGCACAAATACGATCGCTCGCGAGTAATCTGGGGCGTACGATTAACAACGATGTTATTGTTGCTTGTTTGTAATGTTGTTGCTTCGTATTGACGATTTAATTAAACATGCAGACGAAGAGTTTTGAGCTTACATGGACCATAACTTTCAACTTAAATGTAATTTGGGACTGCTTGGATATTTCAATCTCGTTTTGTGTTTCTTTTTGGTTTAATTATAGAATTATGTAAGTTAATTAAGGTTTCATATAGCAAGTATGTAATAGGCTTATAGATATTGATGGATGACTTGAACGAGCGGCTGCGAGCTGGCGCTAATGACGTTCGCATTTTGTTCTCACTGCCTCAAGATTAACGAGTCTCAACCCTTTTTTAATTATGCAGCTTTTGTGCTAAGTATGGCTGAGTTTTTTCATTTGTCTGCAACAACTCTTGGTTAGGAACGTGGAACTTGTAACAAATTAGAAACAGAAGCGAGATTAACTTCATACCTGTAAGTATAAATTATACCGCGGTGTCCTCTGTTAAAAATGTAGGCAGTTTTAATATTACACATTTTTATACAGTAAGTATCTCGTAAAGTTTAGTTAGCAGTCGCGTGTATTTAATGATTTTAAAAAGCTGAGGGAATATCAAATTTATTTAATGTAGTTTTAACTTTCGTTTCGTGCGAAGCCGTCATTACACGACCCTCGCGATGATATATGAACAGATAATTGCTAACTTTGAAAGTTTAGCGGTGAAAACTTTATGTAGGCGTAGTGATAGCTACTAAGTGTAAAAATTACATATACTATAAGGCAGCTGGTATTTTAAATTGAAACTGTTGAGAACGCAGACTGGTGATCAAATTCGAGATGTATAGCTCAGGGCATTTAAGAGAGCTGCATTCATCCACTAGATGTGTCTGAGTGGCGGTGAATGCCATTTTCGACGAAGGTATGAAAAGGAAAAAGCGCTTAGCAAGCACATGTACATGTATTCATTCTTTTGTTCGACGTAGGGCGGTCGAGAGCGCGACGTCGCACGCTCCCCGCGACTCATTTGAGGATACAGTAGATAGCTGACAGATAAATTGTATCAATCTGAATAATGTATTATATGTCTTTTTATTTACCCAAGAGAACATATCGTTATCGATAGACTACATAATGAGAAAAGAAATAAATATGGTTCGAAAACGAATTCTATTTGGCAACAATTATGTCAATGCTGTATACACAATGTGTTATCTACAATTGATTAAATTATATTAATGTAAGGTTATTTAGCCGAAGTGTCGAAGTCCACCCATACGCACAAAACGTTTTGGAAATACTTTTATAATGCGTACAGCTAAGGAGTGGCATTCCCTGCTGGAGTCTGTGTTTCCCGACAGCTACAATCTAGGAGTCTTTAAGTCAAGAGTGAATAGATTATTTCTAGGCGTGTCTCACCGTCAACCACATCATCGCTTACCAACAGATGAGATGGTTGTCAAGCGAGAGCATATAAGAAAAAAAAAGTGAATTATTGTGAATAAATAAATCAAGAGGTATTGTAACTGCAATAGGTTCCGTGAATATTATTATAATTATATTTTTACTAAATGTTACACTATACTAGCTTTAAAATTTAATAAATAGCAAGGTAACACTGAATCCCATAAAAAGTAAGGCGGATCATAAGACCATGTCAAAGAATTTAAGTTCTCACAGAAATTCAGAAACAAGCCAAGTTGAGAGTTTGAGATTAGGATTATCATAAGCCAAGACGGTGTTCGACGTCACTTCTACTACAAACTAGTTTCAGGTAGGTATATATGTAGCGACACTGCGGCAAGATTGCAGCTGGGGAGTTTTGCAAGAACAATGCAAGTATATCAGAAATACTCGGCAGATGACACTACCTTTAGTGTTCATTGTGCTACGCAAAATTTACGACCGTACTTATATAACTTTAAAGAACTACTTCTAAACACCTTTTCGACTCTGAAAGAGACTCTATGAAAACGTTGGCGTTGTATGAAAGAAAACCCGAGGTCGTAAGACACATATAGCTTAAGTTCTTATAGCAAGAAGGTTTTATGTGAACGGAGTGCGGTATGGTGCGAGGTCTCATAGAGGACGAAGATGTTAACGTCTTTTGTTTTAAAATCTCTTTACAGCTTCCGCATCGTACGTACCGATAATAATAACATTTAAATGCTTCTTCATTACCTTGCAACAACGCGCCTCCCTCTAAGCTAGTAAAGAAGCTGCATACAATATATTCGAAACAGAATATGGTGAACGAACATGAAATGTATGTAATTTTATCCAAATACTTCGTGAATATCTGTTACTGCAAATGTGTACAAACGATACGTGCACGTGAAAATTGTTCGCCTTTATCACATCCGGTTTCTTTGTGTCTCCAGAATAAATAAACAACAAGGAAAATTATATCGAAAACTCGAAGGAGGCGGAATACTTTTGTGTACTGACAAACGAAAGTTTGAGTGCCGCGCTGTAGGTTCGACGGCGAAAATTGCTGGCGCCGGCAGAGTTACCAGCAACAATAGATAAATACTAGCCGCAGTAATTATCCGGTGAGTTTGCAGCGAAAGAGCAGCTGGGTTGTTGGTGAACGTGGGTCCTCGTTAGCGGGAGGCAATATGCCTTATGTTAATGAGCTAGATGCAGACTGCAGTGGTAATGAGCACACCGCCGGGCCCTCACGCCACCCTGCACTCACGTGCCACATGTTACACACTTATAACTATTTTAATTACAACTGATTACATTAATTAAATTTTTCATGTTTAACAATTAAACGGCGTGTATAATGTTGACGTGTCCATAACATTTTCTCAATGTACATTTTACCACATCCTTTTGATGTTTCCTATCGTGTATAAATAAACTTTTTTATGATCATATACAATACAGGATTCGTTTGACTGCAGTCGTTAACTGAATCATCCAGATTATCAGAAATGTACGCGCGTGTCAATATATTCATAGCACCAACTCACTTTAGTTGCCAGATTAAATGCTACTGTGAAAATAAAATTGCTTTTTTAAAGTGGCCAATATTTAAACACGACTCCATTGCCGTATTCCTGAGTTTTGTAAGCAAAAAAGTGAGGGCGTTCCAAATGTTTCCAATTTGGAATTCGGGATTTAGCTCCAATGGTATACTAGGAGTCGTTGCATTATTCCAAACGCGACTCAACTATATGATAAGTATCACAATTTGATATTCAAATGTTTCATATTTCAGCATACCTATTACAGCTTGCAACACATTGAAGAAATTGCTGAATAAACTTAGAATTAAGCTTAAATAATCTGAAAATTGACTTCTCGGCCCCAATATATTTTTATAATTATAATAAATATATAATATAATATAATAATTTGGAATTACAATAAGCCATACATCGTTACGGATATTGAAGAGACCGATTATATCTTTTGAGAAATTACACGGTTAACCAAGTTCCTATGGGTGATTTTTTCTAAATTAAATATAAATTAACAATAATTTAAGAATAATATGTCCTGTCTGGAAAAACATTGTTATCTAAACATCTGCCTCGCTTCAAAACTTGGAAATAAAAAGATTTAAATTATATTAGCCGACTTTTTTTTTAACTTGTTTCATTTTGCGTCCAGATCTTTCCGACTTTAAATTACTTTCATAATTTATCTACTTGTAAAGTAAGGACAATGCTGGGACTGAAAATATAAATATAATAATTCCGACGTCGGAGTAACAAGTTATGTAAATAGCTTCATTTGCATTTATATATTTTAACACCTCTGGTCTTTCTTTTGTCTCCTCGTAAAATAGAATAATGTAATTAGAGTTAATCTTCTAATATTAGCTAGTTTAGCAGTTGAGGCTTCCGAGAACAATCTATAAATTGATCATAACTTTATTCTTAATCGGTCTCCAGTCTGCGGATATTACGTAATTTTCGCAATCACAAGTGTTGAAATTAAAGAGAAAAAAGCTGAAAACAATGTATTTTTATTTCCAATTAGTGTGTTCCTTTTGATTACGTTATTCTAAGGAGGCGGAGCGGAATTGTCTTCGGGTAGAAGACTACGAAGTAATAAAACCCGAGAGGACTCTTGTATAGCCGCGCCAGAATGAGCTCCGGCCCTTTCTTTTAAAACTCACCCTAATCCCTTTTCTCTAAAATATAAAGTACTTCTTACTTCAGTTTGGAGATTGTTCCCCAAGTTTTAATCAAATTAAATGTTATTTTATGTAGTTGCGGGAAGAATATTTGGTGCGTCGTTAAAGTCTTAAAACATGCCAACAGTGGGCGTTCAAAAAAACAAGTGTCGTTTTAAGGACATTGAAATCTGTCGTATGCTTAAATACATTGTCATGAAGGATAGCGATTGTATAGGTACCCACATCTTCATAGATTTTCTGCAGGAAGTAATATATCTACTGAAGCAGTTAGGTAGTTCCTACTACCGACGACAGTTGACGACCAACTATTAAGCGAAGATAAACACTTGATATAGTTGGTGTTTATCTTCCTTCCTAGAACATTAAGAAAGTCATTAAAGCTCACAGCTGCCTATAAAGCAAAGATAACGTTTTGTGTTTCCCGAGGCAGTACCGATACAATGATTAATGAGTTTCCACACGAATAAATTGTTCATTGATATTTATTCAGGATCTAAGCGAAAAAATAGGTGAACATTTAGAATAATATTTTTTCGCAGAATTCCTTCTGTGATATGCACGAATAGTTACGTATTCTGTAACCGCTGTGACAACGAACAAACAGGTTTACTAGTCCGTTATGAGAATTTGTTCGAATCGAATGTATTCAGCGAATAAAAGCTAGTGTTAGTTGTTTTGAAGGCTATGTTTGTGAGGGCCGGCCGACGCCGCAGCGGCGCGGCGCCAAGCCAACAACCCATCATGCTAGCTCTTAAGCGCCTGTACGACACATTTCGAGATCACCACTTAAAATGATATAGGGCCCTATTAATTATACGACAGTTTCTTCTAGGTTTTTAGACCACTGACTCGATTAAAGAAAGCTTTAACAACGAAAACCGCGAAACTCTATTTGTAGCAGTAATCCGTGGACTATCTGTGTCTGTTAGTTTAACAGTAACCCTATTTTAAGGCCACGATGAGCGTTTTCACATTTTAGTTATAAATGTTGTGTTGTTATAAGATCAGATCAGTGGTTATAGTATGAATTTTTACTCGTGCTCCATCGCATTCATGTAAACGACACCTTGTATTCGAATCGATTAAAAATAAATTGAAATACAAAATTCTGAAAACTATTTCAAGCGGAATATTCTCTTTATAATACGTAATAAAATAAAACACCTCGTAATATTACCGAAAGCACAATTTCTCCATTTATAAAGCTTCGGAAATACGGAACGTCTCGGCAAAATCGGAACACCTGGCGACCATAACTTACTTGAACCTGCATTTAGGATCCAGAGATACAGAATATTATATTCCTTTCCTTTTGCTGTTCGCTCGGGTGTGATGGTCACTACGAATATCATCAAAACTTATGAAATTTATCTCTCGAGAAGTATAGAATAGTTTATTACCAATATATAAATTGACATAGTTTAGAATACTTAATTAACAATAACTATATATACACTTGAATAAAAATAAAACTAAGAACGCGTATAAAAGGGCAGGGGTCATTGTGCGTCAAAAAATTCATCCACATCGCTGTCAATGTGAAAAGTACCCAGAACGCTGGTAGCATTGCCACGTTGGATAGCAATGTTGTGATGGCCCAGTGGCTAAGACCTAGCCTTTCGTGCTTGAGGTCGTGGGTTCGAATCCGGGCAAGTACCAATGTGACTTTTTCAAATTCATATGTACTTTCTAAATTTATCTTGGACATCGCTGACAACGGTGAAGGAAAACATTGTGAGGAAACCTGGACTTATAGTGAGTTTATTATAAGATTGAGCTCGATTGGTGTAATTGCTGCAAGGCGTTCCAGTGCGAGGATAAACTAATAAATAAATGCTGATTCTTGAGTACATTTTCAGAAAGTAGGTTTGTTTTCGTCATTTCAATAGTAGCAGGTTAATGTTTTTTTGTCTCAAATATTTTGTTTAAAATCTTTAATTACTCTATGGTGCTTCAGCTCTGACTATCTGCAAGATAGTTAGCATAGCTAGTAAAGTAAAACCGGGCTTATTTCAAGGATTAGATCGTTAAGGTGAGCGGTAATCAGCGCCAAGGGGCGAATAGTTGGAGTATTTTACAACTTTAGGGTATTAGTTAACTTTGCCGAAAAGCAGTTTAGTTAAAGCTTGTGATCCGTGGACTATCTCTGTCTGTACTTACCCTAGATTCACCTATTAATTTAGAATGTTATGCCCGTTCTCACATAGTCATGCGAATCTTTAGTTTTACCTACGATCTGCTGACCAAACAGACGATGAAACCGGGAATGGTAAGCTGTTTGAAATGCGTTAATATGAATAAAGGCGGCCAATCGGCATAGCCTTTTATCTGAACTTCACAACCCAGTGACTAGGTAACACGACACCCTTGGCAAGCCTAATGTTACTCAATGACAATACGTATCGACTGTCAATGATCTAAAAACTGGACTTCTTTTAGCTTTCTGGACCAATAGGTTATGGTGTTGCCCGAGGCATAGATGAGTCTCGGTAGTCGGTTTGTAAAGGTTTACATCCAAGTTTGTAAAGGTTACACATCCAAGAACCGACCTCGGAAACGTTGCTTAATTTGAAAATCGACCCGTGTGGCTGGTAATTTTTAGCCACCAGCTCCTCCGGAGAGCTAAACCGGCCGGGCACGGAAAGCTGTTTGAATTTCGTTAACATTGAATAAATGCGAGCACAGGGACGTAAATAGTGGAGGGCACGACACGTGTGGTTATGATGGTTTCGCAAGTTAAGCATTATGGTAAGCTGCGGATACGGTTGGTGCCGCAGCCGAGGCCTTCCGTCACCTGCTACATTATGCATGTGTCCACTTTGTGGCAAGTCTCAGAAACACACTGTTTAGGTATGCTTTTTGTTTGTTAACAGGTAGTTTATACTTTCGAGGAAATAAGAAAAATACAACATGGTGTGTTTACTAGAGGTTAAATATTTACCTTAGGTAAAGGCATTATCGTTTGTAGAAAACTGCAGCTATTTGTCTCATTTAAAAACTATTGTTGAAAATAGGTTTTCGATTAATGAAAAAAGTTTTGTCATATCTTTAAAAATATTTTTTAATGAAGAAACTTCAGTAACAAAAATGTCCAAAGAAAAAAGCGATCATTATTGTCTGCTATTACGAAATTTTCATACGACTCAGTGTTACAATTTCTTTTTGGCTAGTTTATGGGAAGGTATATCTACTTGTGAAATCGTCCACAATTAAATGAAATAAAACAAGAAAAAAATCAGAGTTCCTTTCTAACAAGTGCTTGGTAAAGAAATCATGAAAAAATATTATATCTAAAAGCTATGTGTGCCTAAATGTAAATAAAAACCATGTAAGCAAATATATTTTTGTGTTGACGCTCATATTTCCGCAATGTGGACGAGCGTAGCACAGACAGACGTACCTACTTATACATATATATGCGTGAATTTGCGGCACAAATATTTACGCCAAAGGCTACACAGCACATTTATTATTGATATGGATGAAGTTGAAGTTGATAGTAAAAATGTGAAACCCTTCATTCTAGTGAAAAGAGTTGAATATGGACTAAATTTAAATCAAGTATGGTTTTAGGCAAAGGTTTGCGTTAATTTAAACTAACCATAGTTTGAATTAACGCAAATCTAACTGAGCAGAGGTGGCCCAGTATTAATCGCCGTGACTTACAAGTTGTAGGTTGTGGGTTCGAACCCAGGCAAGCGCTTTACTTTGTGTAAATTATTTCATCACCACTGTTCTCAAAAAGGAGAAGGAAAACATCGTGAGGAAAACGGCATGTTCTAGAACCAATTTTTCGAAGACATGTGACATCCACGAACCTGAACTGGTCCCACGTGGTGGATTACGGCCCATTCCCTCTCGCAGAGACGAGTAGGCATGTGTCCCAGCAGTGAGAACATTAAAAAGCTGATGATAATGATAAAACTAAGGTTTGATTTGCTTTCTCATATTTCAGATAAATAGGTAGTAAGGTAAGTACCAAGAATGTACAAAGTGAAGAGGATGAAATTGAAAATTTTGTGTTGGTTACTTGAACCATTTTAATACAGCTACAATAATGTTAGTTTAGACACAGAAAGCATTAAAGAAATAAAATAACAAAAAGGTCAATTATAAAACAGCTACAAGTGTATCTTCAAGTCATCTCTACCTCCACAAGTACGACTAACTCCACTCCACAACTCGCTTGCCCACTCGCTATCGGTTTCAACTTCACACAGGGATTACCTTCATATACGACGTGTTTACTGTTCCACATAACCACGGTGAAGATATCTAACAGTATTCTATCTTCATACAAACGGTCGGAACGCGAGTCATAACTACGCGTCTCGAGTTCAGCCAACACTCGATACACTACAGTCGCCAACAATCACGAACGGTGTGATCGTTTTGTAAGCAGTAAGCGTGCGATTTGTGAATATTTGATTAAAATAAGTACAAGTACTTACTTATTTAATATGGCGGAGAACAATTAAAGACTTTATTGTACTGTTTTTGGTTGCTTGAATTCTTCTATAACGCACCCAGAGATAACATTTTTAAATTACCTGGCACCTCCGAAAGGCAAGACTATAAAAAAAAAGTAGAACCTAACTTACTAGGTCACGAAATTTGTTTATTTTTTCAATAGGTAGGTATTTCGCATTTTCCACCGAGTTAAATACCTGGATTAATAAATAAATAAGTGGATAGGGTGATAAAGTGACACACGAGTGACCTACCCACGCTCGCGTTAAAAAGAACTAGTAGGTAGTTGCTTAAGCTAGTTTATATACTTACTTATGTACTTAGCTACTTACATATATTAATGATTACCAATGAGAGTAATAAATGGTATCTTACTAGGTAGGTCCTAGTAAGATTTAAAATAAGTATAATAAAAAATACAATATTTACCTCAGATTAGAGAAAAGAATCTGAGTTACTTACAATCACAAAACTAGAAAAAAACTTAAGTAGGTAGAGGTGGGCAGCCCTAACGCGTGTTTAGGTGACGCGAGCTTGTAGGCACTTAACTCAAGGACACGGCCGTGTCAGAATACTCTTAGATATATTTACCGTGACATAACCGTTATTATTAAGGCTACCTACATTTAGATATAATGCCAACATTTAACAGCAGGTGTTTTATCTAGGTCTGCTTTTAATTTCTCTTTCAGTTGCGCTTCTGAAGAAATTTATTTCACTTTTCCGACACCATTTTGCAGTTTTACTGTAGCAATATAGGATTACACCCGCAATAGACGCTTTGGCTTTGCGAATAAAAGTGAATGATTGCAATCACAAACGTACTCGTAACGAATGTACAGAAATAGAACGGAACAACATTTCGACTTGTAAAAGGCTGTCGTATTTATTAGTCGTGGCATGGGGTTGTTGCTTGATGATATAAAACTTGTCCATTTGATATGGTACGAAAGCCCATGACCAAAACCATGTTTCATCGTATTAAGGTCAAAACCGTATAAAATATTTAGACTAGATGAATCCGGCTAGGTGGGAAGTACCGGCTAGAAAAATTCAAATATACAGTCAAGCCAAGATTTTGTCTGGACTTTAAAAGAGACTGTGACCTCTGAGTTTGTTTCGGCCTTTCTTCTAAGAGTAGTCAGATAGGAAACGCCGACCTCATCTAGTTTTAAAAAATATGATCGACATGTAAAAGTGTTTGTATAAACCAACTTACAGAAATACAATCATTTATCATTTGAAACGTCACAGAGTTATGAGCAGTTATCTCGTATACAGTGAAACCTGGTTAAGTGAGCCATCGAGAGACCTGCAATGTTGTTTCACTTATAGAGGTATTCCACTTACCCATCGTCTCAGATATCCAGGTATAAATAAATATCTGTCTCATTTACAGAGGGTTCCATTAATAGAGGCCAGAATACAGGTTGTTTCAGTTATAGAGGTGCGATTATTAAATAAAATAACGTGTTATGTAAACATTATAAATGAATTTTAATAAAAAATAAAATAAAAGTAATCATACAAATGTAGGTAATAAACAAAAATATTCAAGCACGTTTACATGTATTACAAATATGGAAACAGAATGTTTCAATTACAAAAATCTGTCATTTTAGTATGTCTTTTGGAAGTATCAACCATCAGATGTTTTTCGTTGTTATAAATTTTATCAAATATGCTTTGGTCACCAATTGATGTCATTTCAAAATTACTGTGAAATGTTTCTAGTGCTTTTACTGCTTCGAGTTAAAAAAAAAATACTAAATTTACTTCCGCGCCCATTTCATCGTCATCTTCTTCATTTTCCAATGAAGAAGACGAGAAGGCATGAACAATGTCGCTTTCATTAAGTTCTCCTGAAACTATTAAATCGTCGTCGACGTTTATAAAATCTTTGAATGTTGGCTGTTGATTATTGTCGTTGCTGATGGCTAGGTTCCAATCTTAAGGCTCAGTTTCTAAATTTTCGTCCTCCTCTTGTAAGCTTTCAGATACAGTTATTTCAGATTTAAAGCCAGATTTTAAAAGCAGTTTGCTATAGTAGTTTTGGTCACAGAAAACCAAGTATTCCTAGCAAATCTCATCGCTTGAAGAACATTGATTTGTGGGCACTGATTGTCCTCTTTAGATTTAATAACATGTTGAACAACTTCTTTTCTATAATAAATTTTGATATTGTTGATGATGCCTTGATCCATTCTCTGCAATTTACTTGTCGTATTCGCAAGTAGATACACGAGTTTAATGTGGCTTAGCTCGGGCATATCATTGTGAGCAGTACAATTGTCAAAAAACATCAAAATTTTTCGCTTCTGGGCTTTCATTACTTCGTTCAATATATGTATTACATGTAAAAATATGTCTAACATTAAAACTGCTCATAGGTTTCATAAATTTGTTATGAAAAAGTTCGTTTTCAGACATTTCTAAATGTGAACAGAGCGCATTTAAAAAAATGACAAAAATTTTAACCGACCTGTCTCATAGCAGCCTGGTTGCTTTTTTTAAATCTTTTGTACGGTTGCCGAGATTACCAAAATATTGTTTTCAGACATTTTAAACTCCCAAAACGATAATAACGTTTCAGAGTCGCCCTGCAAACGTGCGGTCTGGAGAGGAGTGATTTCTATGATGACGACAACGATAATGAGTCGGACAGTGATTAAAAACTATAACATTTTCAAATAAACAGTATTTTTCAGACATTATCCTAGTTTCTTGTTGTCCAATTTATTTAAAAGGTCCTGCAATTTTAGTTCGATGATTTCGGGTAAGCTCTTTATTAATCATTATCTGAGAATTTGAGAGTTGCTGCAACAACGCCGCAATGCGATTTTATAATGATTTCTTACTATTAAAAAGTTGTCTGATTAGATGGCTGATTAAGTAAGGTGCGACACTAAACTTGACTGATGTATTTTTTTTCTACGCCTGGCCAACATTTTTCCTCATGTCCTACAGTTTTCAGACAGAATGCTATGTTACCTATAGGCATTTGTTTTTCAACTCGTTCAAAATGGTTTCAACACATAAATTGCTCTCACTCATCAACTAATCAATGTTCACTTGAAAACATGATTTTCAGACGGTTTGCTATGGGTTTGCTTTTTGCTTTTTTTGAATTTTCTCATATGATCTCCTCGGTCCGTGAGACGCTACTGGTGACTAAAAATTGTGTAATCGGTACCTTAAATCTATCGTTCATTTACATTCTGAAATCGAACACCTCGGTAATTTTTTATGATATATTTGAAAATGCGGCAGGTCAGAAGAGTTGCGCAAAATTTCTGAAATTTTTATTATTTTTAGAATCAGAAAAATCAAATCTGTCGATTTTATCCGGTTTTGGTCGTAAAACGATGAGACAAAAATCATGGTCATGTACACTCGTACCAATAACGAATGTTAGGGGTTGGGACGTACCGATACGTTGTCAATTACCCGCAGCATTACCCTCGACAGTTGGGAATTGACTTCTGAAAACATTGCTTGCATACCCCCGAGTTAGACGAAATACTATTTTACAAACAACGTCTGGGGACGAGACGCTCCTGTCTCGGGGGTAATGTAAAGAAAACTTATCCAGTTAAACTTTCCAAGCCATTTGAACAATTTATTTTGTCTCGATAGCAAAGAAAATTGTGGTAGCGTGACCATTAACTTATTTTGTAGTAAAATACGGCTTAAATACAGCTACTTAACTTCTATGGCTCCTTACGTAATGTTTCCGGGCACGTGAATGTCTTTTTCTTTAAACCAAAACTTGCCTTGCGAAGTACAATGTTGTTGAATATCTCTCATCGAGAAGTTCTTGCTCGTTTCCCAAATACTATTCAGCGAACAGTAAGCCACCTACTTTAATCTTCAAGACTTTTCGTAGATAAATGTAAATCGTTTCCATTCATTCTTTTCCTTCATGGCCGTCTGGAGAAATCTTTTCATTTTCTTTTCTCGTTAAAATGTTCTATGTGGTGTCTAAATAGTAAGCAAACATATTTTTTTTTACAATAAAAAGTTGTGTCAATCAAAACACGATCAAAAGATATTTAGTAGTTTTTTACGCGCACAAACGACAAAAGTGAAATATAAAAGAAAGCTTCTCATAATCCTGCTAATGATACGATGCGACAGACGGGACTGTGCGATTGACTATTAATCACCAACAGTCGGGTGTCGATTCAAGATGACTGCGAGAATTAATCGCACAACTAAATCACGTGATTGTTGTACCTATGTGTAGCTAGGTATACCTATGTATGTTAAATTATTATGTTTCGCGAACATAACTTCCCCTCATAAAGCATTCTATTGGAAGTTTTTCGGCATTAAATACTAATGGGTTGTTAGCTAATTAAGTGCTAAAAGATATATCTATGGGATTTCCTTGCTGAAAATTCAGCATAAATAAAAGAATATGGTTCAAATCATAAACACAAACATTGGGGATTTTAATGTCAATTTATTAGAAAACTCAGGTTATTGTAGTAAAATAATAAGTCTGTTTCAGTCCTACAATCTTGTAAACCTATTTTTGGAGCCCACAAGAATAACCCCTACTAGTGCCACATGTTTAGATAATATTTATACTAATGTTGTGCCAGTCCACAAAGAAATTATAAATTTACTAGATTCTGATCATTGCGGGCAGAGGATTACTATACCAAACCAAAATAACAAAGTGGCTAAAAAGGATATCACTGTTAACCCCAAAACTGCAAGTCGCTTGGCAGCGTTTAAAGTTAAACTCATTAATAAATTACCAATTTTATCAATTCAAGCCGATCCAAATCAACTATACAATGATTTTTTTAATATGTACTGTAAACAATTTAATTCTACCTTTATTCCCAAGACTATCTCGGTTAATGGTAATGCATCATTCAGTGATTGGGCTACCATTGGTATTCATAAAAGTAGGAAACGGCTTTATGAGTTGTACAATGAAAGGACTTTTGTTAACACTGCTGAATTTAATCTATATGTTAGAAATTATTCAAAATTATTTAAAAAAGTTTGTTGTTTGGCCAAGTCGCGTTATTTGAGTTCGAAGATTAAAAATAGTAGTAACGTTATTAAAACGACTTGGAATATTATTAATAGTGAAACGGGAAGATCTGGTAACCGAAATATTGACTACAGCCTGTCCATTAATGACAACATCATAAAATCAGATTCACAAGTCGCAGTGGCTTTTGAAAATTTCTTTTCAGATATTCCCATTTCAACTACTAAATCCCTAAACTCATCACCTTCTGTTGCTGAGTCTTTGCTAAAAGAAAATGTTAATGTTTGCGATTCGGAATTTCTTTTTGAACATATTACTTGTAGAGACATAATTAAAACCTTTCACACTTTAAATGTTAAAAAGACTGCAGATCTGTGGGGTCATTCTGTAGAAGTTGCTAAGTCTATTATTGATATTGTCGCACCTAGTTTAGCTATTATCTTTAATAATTGTATCGACTGTGGGGAGTTTCCTGACCTTATGAAAAATAGTAAAATAATACCATTGTTTAAATCAGGTAGTACATCAGACCCTTCAAATTATAGACCTATTTCAGTACTACCTACGTTTAGTAAAATATTTGAGAAATTAATTTTAGAGCAACTGCAAAGATTTTTTAATAAACATAAATTATTACATAGCAAACAGTTCGGTTTTACAAGGGGTCGTTCAACTACTGATGCCGGTGTTGAGCTTTTAGGACATATTTATAATGCATGGGAAGATAAGTGCGATGCCTTGGGAATCTTTTGTGATTTGTCCAAGGCATTTGATTGTGTTCTTCATGATACGCTAATCAGGAAACTCCGCCACTACGGAATCCGGAACAGCGCTCTGGATCTTTTCACTTCATACTTGAGTAATAGGATTCAGAGCGTTGACGTTAATGGAAAAAGATCTCCCGGATCTATAGTAATGATGGGCGTCCCGCAGGGCTCGATTCTTGGTCCTTTCTTGTTTCTTATTTACATTAATGACTTGCCTTACCTCATAAAGGATAACCATGATATAGTGTTGTTCGCGGATGATACTTCACTTTTGTTTAAACTCAAACGTCAGCAGCTGGTTACTGACGATGTAAATAGCGCGATCTCAAAAGTAGTTCACTGGTTCAATGTTAATAATTTACTACTTAATGGAAAAAAAACCAAATGTATTAAGTTTACCCTACCTCACGTTAGGCAGGTGAAAACTGATGTGTTGGTAAAGGGCGAAGAATTGAATCCTGAAAATAGCACAGTATTCTTAGGCTTAACTTTGGATGCTAAGCTTCAGTGGGGCCCACATATAGATAAATTGTCGAAAAAACTAAGCTCCGCAGCATATGCTGTTAGGAAAATTCGTAATTTAACTGACATAGAGACAGCCCGTTTAGTATATTTTAGCTATTTTCATAGTGTAATGTCGTACGGTATTCTGTTGTGGGGAAATGCCGCCGACATCCAGACTATCTTTGTTTTGCAGAAAAGAGCTGTTCGATCGATTTATAAATTAAGCCCGAGACACTCTCTCAGAGAGAAATTTAAGGAGATTAATGTAATGACAGTGCCTTCTCAGTATATTTATGAAAATCTTTTATATGCCCATAAAAATATAAAATTGTTTAAAAAATACAGTGATATCCATAACATAAATACTAGAAACAAACACAAATTTGTAGTACCTGCAACAAGGCTCAAGAAAATAGGTGGCTCGTTTAGATGTCAATGTGTACACTTTTATAATAAGCTTCCAAGCCACGTACAAGATCTAAGTGTTAATAAATTTAAAACATTTATTAAACATAAGTTGTGCCAGAAAGCGTTTTATACAATAAAAGATTACGTTGAGGACAAACAGGCTTGGGATTGAGCTGCTCCAATTAATTTGTTTTTTTTTTTTTATATATTTTTCAACGTGAATTTTGTTTTTTTTTTTTTTTGTTTTCTTGCAATGACAAGAATATTTACTTTTTAAAGTATTATATTTTTTTTTTTAGTTTATTTTAATTGTTGTGAATGTGAAGACAATGTGGATTCAATTTTTGTTTGTTTTTAATTTTAATTTATCCAAATTAGTTTTAATCATGGTCTGGCAGTTTGAGTAGTTTATGCGGCCTACCCGAATGTCCTTTCTTTGGTATTGTTCGTCGAATCGTTGAGCTCCTTAATTTCTGAGTTGAGCTGCACGGTTATTGACAAATGCGTGCACTGACTGGACAGGTCCACTCAATCTGGCTGGTTCTTTCCTAAAAAGACCATTTCAGACTTCAGTCTACATGGTCTTCACATGATCTAACAAAGATTTTGTCTGGACCTTAAAAGAGACTGTGACCTCTGAGTTTGTTTCGGCCTTTCTTCTCAGAGTAGTCAGATAGGAAACGCCGACTTCATCTAGTTTTAAAAATATGATCGACATGTAAAAGTGTTTGTACAAACCTACTTCCAGAAATAAAATCATTTATCATTTATCATTTATTTAACACTGAAATGTAAATTAATAGCAGATTGCGGTTATAAAACCGTTTTAAGCCAACTACACCACTTATTACGAGGCTGCTATATCAGAAGTCTCGTAATAACTATTGTAGCTCAGGGTGTTATTAAAGTTTCTGTTGAGTATAGAACTAGGAAGTAAAATAGTGGGTAATTGTTGTAGAATCCACGCAATAAAAAGCGTATCGCGTCGTTCCTGCCGCTGGGCGAGGCGTCGCCTGGGAAATTATTGACGAACAAATTGCAACGCTGTTGCAAATCAACGTCCACACTACAGTTTGCCAATATTATTTTTTTCATATGCGAACTACTTCAGTTTGTTTACTATGTAAATAAACTTGGGTCATGCGAATATTCTGTGCAATAAAATGGAAGGAAAATTAGCGCTGTAATTTACCTATGGACTCGGTAAAAGCTATTGTATTAAATTGTAATATTTTGTAGAGGCTTGGTTAAGTTTTCATTTTAAAAGCAGAAGCTTTATTTAAATACAACATGAAAGCAAAGGCAATATCAAAACCTCATTAAACCCATCTGTGTGGAGGTCGAACGAAATGCGGAGCATGTGTACCTTACACCTGGCTCGTATTACACAATTTATTATATTAGCTGCAGAGGCGATTACTAAGGTAAGTGTAGAGATGAAACAGAAAAAAACATGTAGGAAACTCTACTTTTCAGTGAAATAAAATTCCCGTTATCGTGAGTAATAAAAAGTAGGACTATTATCTAACTACAGCGGGTCAATTGAAGTGGCCACCTGCTCCCGCAGCGGATGTGAAAAGCTATGCTCCAACACTCGTCGTCGGTGGAAGTAAAATTTACTGCAGCTATTTCGCAGTTCATTCTCGAAACGAAAATACCTAACCTGAAATATTTCATTCGTATCGCAGCATTTAAAATAATGGACATTTTAACTTAAAGGTTAATGCATTTTGGAACGGAAACAGAACAGATTGGAACGTGTTTAAATAAGTAATTACGTACTTTTATGTGACGCGCTGCATCAGCGTGCCCGTGCATGAATGAGGTGGAATGCCGGATGCGGACGGAAACCGATCGATACCGACTAAGTAGCGACCACACCGACTTTCTGCCGGCTCAAGTAGCAACCAACTGCCTCCAAACAAAACTAGTAATTGAATCTGACGTGACCGCGGAAATCACTAGTTCACTGCATGCATTTACTCTGACACGCGGGCCCAGACTTAAGCCATTACGAACTTAGTTTTGTTTGTTAAAGGTGGTTAGAGCTACTTATTTACCGTACATCGAAAATATTTTTCTTTACATTTTCTCGTGTCCTAAATTTACTCATCATAGCTGATTTGTCTTGAACTTTTTTCCGTTAAATAGTGTTCAGTTACTGCCAAGAGTTCAGTGTGACGTTAAAAATGGCTTGAATATAATAGTCCTCTTAACCCCACTGGGAGCTAATTAAATAAATTGTAACTGTGTCGTGCAACATTGTTGAAATTAAGTTATTTGAGCACGGAGTTAGTGTATCCACGAGGTTTGTAAGTCTGGTTCGTACAATTAGACTAACATCATTATGGTGTGAAGTCATGGAAACCGCATAATATTATTTGGGAAGGACAAAGTGGTTCGTGATTCTTTTGTCACCGTCCGCTTTTGTCGACGTCGACAGAGACTGATGCCTCAAGACGAATTTCTCTAACAAAATGTGAACCGAACTATCATTTTTACAATGAAGAATATTCTTTAAGCCGGATAGTTAATAAATTATGCGAAGAGTGTCACAACAAAGGTATTGTTTTAAAACTGGCGCACCCTAGCAGCCGTAAGTTTTAATATTGTGTATGAGCAAGCTGAGACTTGCAGCATTTTCCTTAAATATTACACCATTGGAAGTAGGTTATCGCGATAAACTATTTTTATTGTTATTTGACCTAAAAAAGTTCACCGCAATCAGTGTAAAACAAAAAAAACCGGCCAAGTGCGAGTCGGACTCGCGCACCGAGGGTTCCGTACAAACCTCAGCTTAAAGGTACTATAGACCTGAGTATTTGATATGAATTTCAATTTAAAACCTCTACGCGTTCATGAGGAAAGGGGTAGTAAGTTTAAAATTATTAAAAAATATTTTTATTATATTATGTAACTAAAAATTTACGGTTTTCGCAATTATTCCTTTATCTTTGCTATAAAGCGTTGCTTCGTACCAAATTTCAAGATTCTGAGTTCAATGGCAGTAAGTACCCTGCAGGTTTTGATTCCCTTGCGAGTGTCGAAAATTTACGGATATTTGCGGCATAAACGGCTGTATCTTTTGATTGCGTTGGCTTAAAAGTTTGATTTTTTCATAGCTTTAAGGGACAGTAGACCTGAGTATTTGATATAAATTTCAACTTGATACCTCCATGCGTTCTTGAGAAAAAGGGTCTTGACAGACAGACGGACAACAAAGTAATCCTATAAGGGATCAGTTTTTACCTTTCGAGGTACGGAACCCTAACAAAGTATAATTAAGTTGCCGTGAATATCGTAGCGAAGTGTACCTATACAATGGGAGTCGTAATTGTTAGGTGCAGCGGAGCCTCCATTCCACTAACGAGTTAAATGAGTTAGCAATTTGCCGATGTATCTGCCTAATTGACTGCGATCATTAGTGCATCGCATGTCTTTTTCAGATTTAATCGACGTATGTAGTCGCAGTTACGACATAATGACGAAGCCACCGACTCTAAACTGTATTATCGACTAATCTGTGTGTTCATTGTTTATGTACTAGTTTCGTGCAGGTTGGGAAGAACATCGTACACGCTGGCACATACTGTTTTCAAGCCATTAGCTTTAATGTAGATATAAATTGTCACAAAAAGTACCAAGAAAATGTGCGAACATTTTCCAATACCTATTTCATTTCAGGAGGCGATAAACTGGTAAGTTTAGCTATGAAATATTACCCTGCAAGAACTCGTGGAATGATTCTGTAGAGTGGTCCATATATAAGAGCTTGTTACGAACTCGATGGGATTGGACTGAATGTTTTACGTGAGCACAGCCATTGGAGCTATGTTCTTTAAAAGTAAAATGAAATTAAACTATAAACGGTAATGTTTTTAGGGTGCTGTTACCAAAGGGTAAAAACGGGACCCTATTACTAAGACTCCACTGCCCGTCTGTCTGACTGTCTGGTATCTCATGAACCGTGATAGCTAGACAGTTGAAAATTTCACAGATTATGTATGTCTGTTGCCGCTATAAAAAAAATACTAAAACCAGAATAAAATAAATATTTAAGTGGGGCTCCCATACAGCAAACGAATATTTTTTTGCCGTTATTTTGCGATAATGGTACGAAACCTTCCGTGCGCGAGTCCTACTCGCACTTGGCCGATCTTTTCGAGATGACTGAATATCAGTTTCATTATATTTTGGACTAAAACCACTGAAGATGCATTTTCATTTTCGACAGAAACCCCAACTGCAAGTACAATATTTAAAAAACCTAGAAACAAAGTTCTCGAATTTTGAAGACAAAGATTTGACTGAAAGATTTGCGAAGTAAATAGTCGCCTTCATGAATAAAACATGGAGCGCACATTAAACGCGATGAAACTAGCGCCTGAAAAAGGTACGTAGTTACGTACTATTTGAAAATTAAATTTGGCGAGCGTATTCCGAAACGTTTTTGACATTGCATAAAATTGGATGATAAAATTTTCGTTTGTATTGGTCATGTTTTGAACGCGTCTGCTTCTCAGAATAATCCTGCCTAACGATCTTATTCCTTCAATAAAAGGCCTTAAGGCTAAGCTAGATTTTTCGCTAGTTTCCTGAAAATTTTCGAACGGGATTCCCAATTGCGAGCCTCCGATGAATTTCCGGCGGCCGGCTCCACATTTCCGGCAAATGACGAAGCGTTCACGTGTGCCGTATATGGGGATCGGGCCTGATGGGACCTGCCTATATTAATGGTTACGTCAATACATTTAGGATAAACGATGGTGATGAATATTTCTTGTTACCAACGTTGTAATCAATACTGATGATGTTCTGACAACTTGCGCAGACTTTTATTATAGTAATTCGTCTTTGAACATAATTTATTTGTCTTATAATATTTTTGTGGTTTCCGCATTTCCAGGGTCATATTGTAGTTGGTTAGGTACCGAAATACTCATAGTTTTTATGTTTACGAATGATTTGGTTTCGGACGTCAGAGGTTCACAGAATTGACTTTGTCTTTAGATCTAAGAACACTATCGATTTATGATCGCGCAACGGGTTCTTTGTTGTATGAAAACAACTAAATGGACGGTGTGAAATAAACGCACACTGTTGTTGCTTTAGAGTAAATCATTGACCTGGTATATAAATCACACAGCTGCCTACTTTTATCTCAGATATATGTGTGTTCGGTATAATTTTATGAACTTGTTTGAAAGTATTTACGATAGCAATGTCTATAACTTATTTGTCTTGGAAACTAGCGCGAGCTCGGAGCTGTAAACATGTCAACAAGCCACTTTTTATTCCACCAATAAAACAGGTATCATCTATTTTCGCGTGAAAGCTGCCCGACATTTAAATTATAAACATGTTACACAACTGATTTATTTTATTATTTATTGCGTTTCTGAAGTATCAAGCTTAGCTGTGTTTGTATACTCCATTCATTTCTCTAGATTCAACAATATTTCAGTCTTGTTTATTTCATTGAACATTGTCGGGGGCTTTAATAAAATGTCTTTTGAAGTGCTGATGAGCTGTTTGTGTCTATTTCAAACACGATTTACAGTGATGTACTCACATGTTTTTTACAAGCTGTGTCACAAAAATAACCGGTCGGTGCCGGCGCATTCATTGCTCATGAGATTCAGAACTAAAACTACCGTGTATAAACTTGAATGATAACGTGAGTACGTCACTATTACGCAGCACCGACCGGCTTCCTTTAACTTCGTCTTCAAGTAATTGCATTTATTTTGTGTGTTTAGTATCTATACGAGGAGAATGTTTGCGTTCATTCAATTTGCAGCGCGAAGCCCCAGAGGGCGGTAATCCCTGGCTTAGGCCTGTTGCGTCCTGCTTTTGATACTCCTCCGCGCATGACGCCCGCGCCGGCTCTCATCGAATTGTTTTTACTAATGTATGTGGCTTTGTGTTGTCCGGGGCTCATTGTGGGGCGGATTAGTGACTTCATGCGGCTTGCCCCTTTGAACTGAGGCAGGTTTTGTCTTCAAATGTCATGTCGTGTCGGTATCGATTGTTTAAAACCGTTCAAGAAACTCCTTAGCAAACAGAACGGTTATATATTTTTGATTCAATTATAAGAACCTTAAAAAAATCCGGCCCGATGCGTGTCAGAACACGTCTAGTTTCCGTCCCGAAAACCATGATAATGACATACAAAAAACTTAAATTTGCCGTTGGAAAACTGTTGTCCTGATACATCGAAATAGGTAGGTCCCTTTGGGGTACGGAACTCTAAAAAAACATACGTGAATACCCAATCAATATTTCATAGAACGCGAGAACAATGGGAGCATACAAAATGTACGACACATTTTCATAATGAATGCGTGTAACTCCTCGGTTTAGCCCCCTGCGACCCAGAAAACGGGAGTTGCACTTTAATATACCACGGTACTAAAGCAAATGCCGGATTTTCTATTCTCGGCCTTGTCTGTCAAGATTTATGTGCTGTGCTCCTTTGGGTTTTTGCAATATCCCGTGGTACACACCGCCGATTTGTTTGCTTTTCGGCTCAGCTTTTACGTCTGTATTTTTAGTTCAAATGAGAGTGTTGAATTGGAGTTGATGAAAGATGTTCTTTATAGACTGTTCTTGGGAACTGTCTGTTGTTACGAGATGTTTTTGTTGCGGGTGATTCTGTTCTGATTATGTGGCTTTTGTTATCTCTCGACGGCTCTCAATCGGCATTGTCGAAGCTGTTAGTCAACACGGCTTTTATATTTCTATTCAACGCTTCGTTGGGTAAAACGCATCGTGAATAAATATAACTCAGTGAACTATCAGACGGCTATCTGTGTCAAGTTCACTTACAGGGAAAGCTGTCTGCGGAAAATTTCCAATAACTTATAAACAGCGACGGGAATTACTATTTGTACCTAGCGAGGTAGGTCATGGTTATACGCCGAGACTAGACTGCATTCAACTGACCCAACATACATATACAGATGTATTTTATTATGATTTACAATATTCCAGGACTTCGCGACTTTTCAAGGATATTATCCACAGTTATTGGTTTGTTATACAAATGTAGTAGAAGTTTTTCTTTGTCAGTCGATTTGATGACTTGGCTAGATCAAATAGATTTAGTGAAACTAGCAGACAAGGTATCTCTATTTAAGTATTTTCTATTCCTTTTTTGGTTATTTTTTTCCCGTTTTTTTATAGTATGGCTGACGATAATAAAATCATTTTCGTTCATTATGTTTACCGACTTCATTTCTATTCTTTCTGTATATATTATTTTTTGTATATTCGGTCTCATTATTATGATAACGTCTATGCAATTTTCTGACACACTTTCTATTTTCATTTTTAAATATATATCTTTATAAAAACGTTTATTTGCATAATAAAAAAAAAACATCTTAAATATATAAAAAAATGTAATAACGTCGTGTATCATCAATCCATCAAAGGAATCCTCATTTCACCACCATTATTGTTGGTGACTGTTTACTCTTGGGATTGATGCAGCGTCATTTTTCAAACATGTCGGAACGCGATGGTCGTGCGTATCCGCACGGGATGAATGGCAATCAAATTATCGACAATGATGTTTTATCCTGGGATCTATTTCTATATCTTTACATAATTTCATATGATTTTCATAGACATTTCCCAATGGAAACGATTCTTGAAAGTAAGTAATTAGAGAAATAATATTATTGAAATTAGGGAAGTTATCAATTGAGTGAATCTCGTAGCAAACGACGCAAGTAATTTACTAATGTCACTGTCGAGTTACATTGACTTAAAATGAAATATAATTAATGTTTTGGAAAATATTGTGTTTGTGTTAAGGTTTCACTAGTATATAAAAGGTTAAGGCCTTGAAGGCATTTTTATTCAAGTTATGTGTGCCATTATGTTTTATATACAAGACACGTTTATTCTTAAGTAACACGTAAATATTATTTTTTATCTTAAAAAACATACTCTTGTGGAAGCATCTAATTTAGCAAAGGGCCGAAAGACGAGTTTATCTCAGCTTGGGGTAATTTAGAGCCGTTTGCTCCAGAATTAAGTGGTTCTGAACGTGGTCGGCTCTTGTCTTTTCTGGACGTGTTACGCGATGTTAGCTCTTGTGTTTAGGTACGTAAGGAAGTGTGACTAGATATATATCTAAGTTATTTTTCACTAGTGTTTTTCACTCCTAGAAGCTGTTTCAGTTAATACATCTTTCGCTTGGTTTTAATAAATGAATAACTTTGAAATTAATAATATTAAGTAAGTTTGGTAAATTGTTATATTATCATTTCTCTATGTACTGTACCGTGTGTTCCTAGATTATAAAATTAACAAATAAGAGAAGTATTCTGCTAAACTGTTAACTACTTATATATTTTAGGATCACATATATAACCCTACAAAGCAACAAAAACTTGCAGCGTCATAAAACATTGGTCATAAAGAACTAAATGGAGACTAGAGACCACAATGCTATGACCCTTCCACAGACCGTGCAGACTTCATACTTATCTTGAAAAGAAAAGATTGGCGTTAGTTAGCTACATTACAAGGCGGGTAATCCTTTAGCTCCATAAAATTAAACGTGGACTGAAGTTACAACCAGTATAAACTTCAGATAAACTACATTTTTGAGGTTCAAGTTTGGTTTAACTTCGTTTTAAACATAAAATGGGTTAGAGAGAAAAGGTTATTTAGAAAAGGTTCATACAATTTAAGAAATACGAACATGTATCAAAGTGTCTGTTCATTGAAAAATAACGTTTTTCCGCAAGCTATAAATGCTGCCGCCCGCGTTAATAGATACCTGCCCACGGAAACGGCGGACATTACCCAGATTAATGCCTTTCCTGGTCCCTGATAACTGTTTAGCACTCGCTTAAAATGACAAAACATTGCGTGCTTTTGAAAACTTAACCGCCCTTTATTCCTATACACGATAAATAGCTTATCGTGGCCAACCTACCCCATCGTCGGAGTTCGCACGGCATTATGGGCATCCGTCAAAAAGTAGACCGGAAGTCGTTGGCAGACCCACAAAGGTCGACAGTTGGCATTGAAACGCAAATAAGAGAGATATTGAACCAAACTAGAGCCAAATGTGGCCATAAATTTTTGAATGGGCGTCACTACTCTATATTTATACAGTTTGTAAACTTCGCCGGCGTACGAATTGAAACTTGGGTCGGAAAAATGGCTATCTAGAAATATTCTTAATAATGCTCCAGTATGAGGAGTATTATTAAGAATATTTGTAGATGGCCAGTTTCGAAGAGTCGTAAAAGTTGAATGTATACCTTGTACCTACTAATACATCTATTTACATAATGAGTTCCCAAATACACGAGAACGAATAAAGAGCGTCCTAGCAAATATATGTGACAACTTGGAATGACATTTTAAATGAAACACTCGGATGAATTGACAGGGTAGAGGCAGATATACAATTTAATTTTGCAGAATTTTGATGAAAGGACATTTTGTTATGCTACCATTTATTTTGTGTCGTAACGTTAATATACCCGCGTATAGTTACAAAATTACACTAAAATTTCAGCCATTTTACGAGCGGAACGTTAATTAACGTAAATTTAAATAAGAACATAGAGTTTTGCATTTTCCGGTAGGCTTTATCGCGTTACTGATCAGTTGGACATTGTGTTCTCTTGTAATACTTGAATAAATTTGATGGAGGTATGTTTTCTGTATTTAAATAATATAATTTTACCGTCCAACGACTTAGTTTACTATATAGGCTACGTACACACGGCAAACGCCAATATCCTGCAGACGATACTGATACTGTGGAAAACGTATGGTGTAAAGCCGTGTGTAAAAAAACGTGCACAACGCCGTGCGAGCTCAGTCTTAAACATTTTTGTTCACCTTCTATGTTGCTGATTCGATTCAAATGTTTCAAGAGCTTCACAAACATGCTACAATAGCCGAAGCAAAATTCTAATCCGAGTCTAGGCGCGTGACAAGGCTGTGATTGTCAGCCATTCTTTGAATATTCGCACTTATAAAATACAGCGGAATCACAATTTCTCACAAAAGATAGCCAGGCAAGCATAAAAGATCTTATTTGGGCGTGGAGCCCCTAGCCATAATCCTCAGGGTGCGGATCCAGGCCGCACTCAAGAGGCGCATTATCACGGTATTATGCTGATGCGTGTCTGAGTTCTCAACGCTCGTGACGTCACATTTATGGCGGATTTATGCAATCATCGTACTTCAGAAGCGGCTTTTATTAAAGCTAGATCTGTGTTTTGTCCCGTCGATACAGGTCACCTAATTGTTACTTAGTGTAATACCATTAGCGGTACATAACAGTGATTTACGACATGAAAGCCTCGTTTATTGTTGGTAATGCTAGTAATCCTCACTATGATCCATTAACATAAATTTATTTGTACGACCAAAGTCTCTGATGATTATTTCCATAATATATAATCTATAATGTACGCTACATTTTTAAAATTAGACTATAATAGGTTTTTCCATATTTATATTCACACTGTACATAAGTATACTTAGGTATCTTTTATTTAGTCAGCATCAATCTTCCTACAATGTATTCAAAAGGGTACATATTTAAACGTCGAAAATTAAAATACCTAGGCATAAAATGTCAATGTTCGAAACATCGAAATCTTAAATATCGAATGACCATAAAACCGAAAATTAAAATAACTTAAGTTTATATTGTCGAATGGTTAGATAACCTACGTCCAATATATCTAAAATCTAATTATCTACAAAAGTGACATCGAAATACCTTAATATCGAAAGTACAGAGTATCGACTGTCCTAAATATCGATATTTATTTATAATGTAAGTCACAGGGTAATTTGATAATCCGGATATTGCGAAAACCCGGATAGTTAGATAATGGTGATTTTTTTTCATCCTATTCGCACATTTAGTCTTCCTTTTTTAGGCTGTGTTTCTCCGTTTAGGATTTTTTGAATTTCAATTCAATTTACTTTTGTTTCCTTCATCAACTCTGATGTTAGGATCGGGATCGGGATAGGTTAGGTTCGAAGGAGATGACGGGTGCTGAAGTGAGCGAGCAAATCGTGCGAACTCAGCTCCCGTTATCTCCTTCATGTTAGGTTACTTTAGACTATGCAGACAGAAATAGTCGACTTTGTTGCTTAAATAGTAATCGTACTTACCTATTCTGTATTAAAACCAGAGTGTGAAAATTTCAAATCTACCTAAATTTTTTCCACTCATACCACATATATCAAAATTTGTTCGATATTTTAACGAGTAGGTATTTTTAACATAAATATAATGAACTTAGGTGTAATCAATGTTGACATTTTGAACATAGGTATAATGACTATCGATATTTCTAATCGGCATTTTAATCTTAGGAATAACAATTTTCGATATTTCGAAACAATCGATTTTTAAATTTTCGATTTTTTTAACAGAGACTTTTTATCCGTAGGTATTTAAATTTTCGACGTTCAATTATGTACCCATACAAAATAAGTATAAGATACTTTGTCTCCGAAAGTATGTCTTACTTGAAGTTTGTTAGTGTATTTTCTTAAGTGTTATGTATAAAGTTTTATCTTATCTCCTTGCGAGACTTGTTTTATGTGAACATATATTATGCCTGGGTATTTAGGTTTACGAAATTTTAAATTCTAGCCGAATTTCAACATTAAACTTTATAGTTTTTATTAAAATAGATGCTAGATTAAAACTTAAGGGTAATCAAAGTTTTCCAATTTTTGCGTTACATTTTTTAAAGACAGTAGCGACATTGAAACTGCAAGATCGCTGACATTTTAGTGCCCTTCATCATTTTATTAAAATATTTCAGTGCGCGATCAATGGACCTGCAGAATGTCTTTCTAGTCGAAAAGGCATCAGGTGGACTTGGAATTCCATTTAACGTTATATTTCAGAAACAATGTCTCGGTCATCGTTTTAAGTTTTAAATACAAGTATCTTTTGTGTTTTTGCTGGGACGAGTAGGATCACTTTCAGTTCTTCAAAAGAGCGAAAGTTATGTCTCGGGGACGTCCCCGGGCGGCGGCGTCTCTATCAGAGAGTCACGCGTCGTTGGCTCCGTCGCACTTTTGTTCAGTGACTCGCTGATTCTTAGGGAAACGAGCACTGAGGTCGCGGCCCATCTACTTTATACCCACAATCATATTTTTGTTTTGATGGTTTACGTTTCGACGAACAAAATTAATTAAAGACCAAAGTGAAATGCAATGTCTGAAGTTCTTGGCGGCGTCAAAAGTAATTTAACCAATTTTCATTTAAAACGCGTTCGGCGAAATAACTGAAGCGTGGAAAACATTGTTAAGAGCTGTCACATGGAAACATTCTCACAGACTTTCAAGTCAGCCCCGAGTGAAAAAATAGAATCTAAGCAAGAATGGACGGGAGAATGATGTTAAACGCGATATAAAAGTTTTTCTCGCCCAAGTTAGCTGTACCAAGTTAGAAGTGCTGTAAGCAGGGCCGTTATCCAATAAAGCTTTCACAACTTCCTTTTTACGATTCATCTGGGACAGCACAGTTATATGCCGTAATCGTTACAGCCTCTTTGCTACTGTAAAAACATCATAAACGTCCCACGGGAGACCATATTTCAAGAGGTTATAACTGCGTAGGTATGCAGAGTCGTACCAAGTTTGTATTCAAAGTTAATGATGGCAGACAATAGTTAGTTATATGTCAATACAGATTATCTCTTAATGAGAACATCGGCAGCCAAAGTTAGAGCACGAAATACCTACGAAACTGACTAACTACCAACTCAGAAATACGAACGGCATGTGATTGCAGGAATTTAGTAGAAGTTACACACCATTTCAACCGCTGAGCAATTTATAAAATTGCTGAAAGTTTATCTGTCAAAATTGTTTTACGTGTTTATTATTTTCTTAAAGGTGGTAAAATGAAAACTACAGACATGAAGTTAATATTTATAAAGTTGGTATTTTTCAGATTAAATTTTGCTGAAGAAGAAAATTGTTCAAGTAAAATATTTTTTCTATAGTTATAAAGTCTGCAACAGAATGTTATTTTTTAATTAAATTGCATTGTAAGAAGAAAAATCATTTCTTGTTATATATTAAGATTAAACTTACATATTTTAAAATAAGCAAGGCAATTTTAAGAGGTCACCAAAAAGCGTTGGAGTATGGTTCTTGTTAGATGTTGTCGGACTAAGAAAAAGCTTTCCATGTTATGTACAATGAGTGTATAAGAGAATAATTACAATTTTTCCAAAACGTTCTATTTTCAAAGGCACTCCGTAGGTTCCTGACCTGTCATCGCTCACGTCCACTTGAAGACCCTTTGAATATTCTGTCCGGCGGCTTTGTTTCCTTTTTTAACTACTTTGTTTAATATTACAACGTTGATTCACAAAGCTTTTGTGTAATGTTGTCAAGTAACCTTTTAAAGTCATATATCCTTTTAACAGGCGTCATGTTGTTGGTTCTATGACGATGAGTCGCGACGTTTTAAGTAGACTTATCGGTTGGGGCTCTGATTAAAGTGTTGTCGTTGTGGGGAATTAAAATAGGGAAGTAAACCCATAAATTGGTCGGGGGTTTGTAAGCTTTTAATCAAGTGCATGAGTGGCTGCTGGAGCTGTATATAACAAGACGAGAGATTCTAGACAAATTCAAATAATCAAATCAAATCAAATCAAATCAAAAACGTTTATTTCAAATAGACCAATTACAGGCACTTTTGAATTGTCAAAATGTCGGTCAGTCAAACAAAGAAGTGAAGCTAAATTGCACGTTCCAAGGAGTAGATCTCTATGGAGAAGAACGTGCAAGAAACTCCATGGACACTCTTTTAAATCATATGTGTTACATATAATGTTTGGTTAATAATTCATTTCAATTGAACCATTTAAAGCTACTTTTAAAAACCAAGCAAAGCAATCTAGTTGAACATTGGCAATACCAAGTAGGTCTCCATGGAGAAGAACTTGCAATAAACTTCACGTTACATTCTATCAGCGACAGCGATTGTCAAAAAGTCATATTTTTAACCTACTTCAAAAAGGAGGAGGTTTTCTATTCAACTGTATTTTTAACCGACTTCGCAAAAAGAAGGAGGTTATCAATTTGACTGTATTTTTTTATGTTTATTACCTCAGAACTTTTATTGGGCGAATCGATTTTGATGATTCTTTTTTCATTTGAAAGCGGGTGCTTGTCATGTGGTCCCATTTAAATTTCATCAAGATCTGATGAAGAACTTCGGAGAAACACATCAAACGACAACACAGTAAATGACGGCAAATCACTCTGGATAGATCCAATCGCATGTCTGTTTATTGTTTACACCATTTCATTACATAACATCACACTGGTACGCTCTTAAGGGTTACGCAGGTGTGAACAGTTCACCCTGGTATACTCTCATTGCACCGGTCTCGTTTAAGTTTCATGTTATTGGGTTAATTAATTTTAGCTTTACTTTGGGCACTAAACGCGTAGGTACCTAGCCTATAGAACTGGTCCATTATGTACCACAACTAAAAAGTGAAAAATAAAAATCTTTTTTACAAAAATTACAACCGACTTCCAAACAAAAACACTACAAAGTAAAAAATAACTTCAATTTCGGAAGTCAGTGTCAAAAAACGTAGAAACGAAAATGAAAAGAAAAAATAACTTCAATTTCGGACTCTCGAATTTCAACATCAAACTCGAAATTGAAGTTATTTTTTACTTTGTATTGTTTTTGTTTGGAAGTTGGTTGTAATTTTTGTAAAAAAGATTTTTTACTCTCAAAAAGGAGGAGGTTCTATGTTCGACGTTATGTATGTTTTTTTTTATGTATGTTCACCGATATCTCCGACAATTGTCGGCTGATTTTGAAAATTCTTTTTTTGTTTGAAAGAATATGTTCCGAAATTGGTCCCATTTAAATTTGGTGAAGATCTGTTGAAGAACTTCGAAGACATACAACAGAACTCTTCAATAAATAACGGCAAATCTCTCGGGATTGCTGCAATCGCATGTCTGTTTATTATACCATTTCATAACATAAGATCACGCCATTACGCTCTTAAGGGGTACGCAAACCTCTCATTTCACCGGTTTTGTTGAAAATTCATGATAATCGGGTAATCAATTCTGGCGTTATAGGTAACTTACTGAACAACTTGCCTATTAGGCAGGTACAACTAAACAATGAAAAATAAAAAACTTTTTACAAAAAAATACTACCGACTTCCAAATAAAAAACTACAAAGTGAAAAATAACTTTATTTTTGGAAGTCGGTGTCCATAACGCAATAAATTGGTACTTATGAAAGACACCGACTTCCAAAAATAAAATTATTTTTCACTTTGTAGTTTTTTTATTTGGATGTCGGTAGTATTTTCTTTTAAAAACTTTATTTTATTTTGTTGTGTGTGACCTCAGAATTTTTTACTAGGTGATTATGTTGATGATTTTTGATGGAGTTTCTTGTGTGGTCCCTTTTAAATTTGATCAAGATCTGACCAGTAGTTTTTGATTTATCCTTAATAATGCGTAATTTCATCATTTTAAAATAAGATATCAAAATAAAAAGTGGAAATATATTAAACCGACTTCCAAAACAAAACACTACAAAGCGAAAAATAACTTTCTTTTCTTTTCTTTTCAGTCGCTGTCAAAAATGAAATAAAATAGGTACCAAAGCACCGACTGCCGAAAAAAAGTTATTTTTCGCTTTGTAGTGTTTTGTTTTGGAAGTCGGTTTAATTGTTTTTTTTTTTAAGTTTTTGTTTATTGACACTTAACATAGCGGTAGGGCTTATCAATCTCAAATTGAACTTTTTGACAATCGCTGTGGCTGATACTAAGTACATAATATGTCACCTTTTCTCTTGCTTTTTCTAGAGCCTAAGGTTGATTTGTTTGATTTTTAGTTTTTGCACCTTGTGACGTAAACCTTGCCACTGAAGTGCACTCTATTTCGCAATCTGAAAGTTGGTCTTGTTAAACGGCCCGAGTTTTAAACTTTTTAGAAAATATAGATTAATATAGGCCTGTTTAACGATGCGAATAGAATTTTTAATGAATATTTCTTAATTTTATAAGCGAAGGTACCAATTTTAATTAATAGCCCGAAAAAGAAAAAGTAAAGAAGCGACGAAAAGTAAATTTCGGTTTCTTTTATCTACCGTGCAAAAGGTTAGGGAAATAAATTTGCATAAGTGTGCGTGTATGAGATTTTTCTTATGTAAACTTGTAAAATTTGTATTGTGCGTGTACCTAATTTTATAAATTTATTGTATAGATGTGCGTGGGAACGTGGATAGGGGTTTTAAGATTGATTCGTTTTGGCATGCAATACGATTCTATTGCTTGATTAAAGAGGTCATGTTAAAAGCTATTTTACTTTGTTTGTCATGAGAAAGGTAAGAACAAAACAATAAAACTTGTGTCAATGTTAATTTGGTTGTTGTTGATTTCTACCCCTGTTATTCCCCAAACTTACAATATGCTAAAAGCACCACAAGCAAATTATCTGTGAGCATGAACATAATAAATTTTGAATGTTTTTGTTGTTCGCTCTGATACAGGTGAAGGACGAAGCTAGAACAAAGAACTTTCATTAAAAACCTTGACGTGATAAGAAATTTAACGACAACATTAATGTTTGATACCAGTAAGCGACTACCCTGTCATGAATAAAGGGGTAAAAGTTACATTTTGAGGGATGGCTTTACGACCGTCGCGTGTTAGTTTAGGGAAGGTATCTGTAAAAGTTGCTAGGTACCTACCTGCCAGGGTAATTGTTGCTGTACCCGTAAATTTGTTAGAATTTACCGCCCCTGTTTAAGAACATTGAATATTGCATTCGATTCTTGTGCTTACAACTCCATATAGAGGGGGAGTTGGCATGTTCATTGAGCAAGCATAATCAAGGCAAATAGTAAAAATTGGCCAAGTCGAAGTTTTCAATGATTTAAAGAAAGCGTACAATTTCTTCAACAGCGTTGCCTATTCATGTAACTCGTACTTTGCGTCAAGTCACATGCAATCACATGAAAATGAACGGCCTTGAACGTTAAATGTCATTTTTGGAAATCTAAAAGTGTTACTCATGACCATAGAGTTCCTGTCTGATACTTTTCATACATATTCTCGGTGTTATCGACTTTTCGAGCTATTTACATCTCTTCACTGCAGCTTGTACACCTATCCTATTCATACTGAAACTGTTTAAAATGTTACGTCCAGTAGGTAAGTGTTATAAACACGAGCGAGTATTGCAACTGGAACATATTATCTTTGAAATTGCTGAGGGAGGGTGCAGTGAATCAGAAAGTCCCTGCGCTCTTGCAAGAATAGTGACACAGATTTACGGTTTATAAAATAGTAAGAACACGTAGTCTTATTTTTTCTACAAAACAGTATTGTTTGCAATACTCTAACAGAGTATGTCAGTTAAACGACTGTTTAACTTTTCTTTATTTGCATTATTATGAAATCACACACTCCCAATTGTTTTAAAGCCGTCATGACAAAGTAGCACCATTGTACAAAATGGAGGTTGAAATTACCACCGTTAGCGTTCCTTCCTAAAAGAGCATACCTACTAATAATGTGACATCAAACGTCAGTAATAAATAGTCACCTCGCTGCCATTTGCTACTACAAAAAAATTAAACTAATGTTATAAAGAGTTAAAATTGTTTGCTTATAGTATGTTATCAAAAGTTAACATCGGGAAGTTTTGATCCGTTTACGACAATACTTGCTTTCATATTTAAGTGTCATAGCTACTTTTTAAGAAGGAAAATTCATGATTTCGGTGTGGTAGGACACGGGAGTGAAACCGGCCGAAAAACCTATTAAAACTTTATACCAAAAAAAATAAACCAACTTCGAAAACAAAACACTTCAAAGCGAAAAATAACGTTCTTTTCGGAATTCGGTGTCTTTGGTGACTATTTTTCTTTTTTAACACCGAATTCCGAAAAGAAACAAACATGAAATGAGAACCTCGTCCTTTTTAAAGTCGGTTGAAAACTAAATGAACAGCCGATAACATGCGGTGTCAAAACACATCGTAAATATTTACTTTAATACTGGTTAAGTATGTAATCCCAGAAACGTTTATAGCCGCATCAGTTTCAGCTTATTTTTATCTAAACGGGACACGGATTTGCATATTCGAGTGAGCGCTCTCGATGTTTGAATATACGTTTTTAGATTGAGTTACCTCGGTTACCTTTAGTTGCTTGTAATATTGGAATTTTTACCTTCTTATTTATGAAAACATAGGTATTTACTCTCGAAAAACATTACCTTCCTTCTGGGGCTGTCGGATAAAAAGATAACCGTCGGGATAAGGCAGTAAAAAAAAATATTTCAGACCCATATCCAAAAATATTGAAGTAGTATAAGCCAAATTCTCACTGCCTTCTAATTATCATTTCCAATTTACTTGCTTATTGAGTTATATTAAACTCTAAAAGAGCTCTCGTCTCTATCAAGTAGAAAACAAGGTAAGACGAGTGAGGGAGAGCACTTTTCATACATATACTCGTTTTTGGTTCAGCTGCGACACTCGGCGACTAGGCACCATTTGCTAGGATCCGCACCATCTTAAAGCCTAGGACGATATTATCTAACGTATTATGAAAATGAGAATGTGTGTCATATTATTTTAGTGCGTACCTTTAATAAAATATTATAGGTACCCTTTAGCTTTGCCAGTCAAATCTTCGGATACATACTTCTTTATCGTGTGGACATCTTCAGCCCTTGGGTGTGTGAACGGGGCTGTCAAAATCTTACTGACTAAAACTATACGGTGTTAACTCTTGAATTTCCATGTAACTACGAGTATTATACTGAGTTTTTCAAATAATTCGTAACTAATTGCTACATGGTTAGTCATAACAAAAAGAGAAGGTTGTCTTATCGACACCCGGGTGGAACGGGGTTCGATTAATTAATTTTAAAGTCTTTCAGTTTAGTAATATAGTATATATATGACGAAACTGAAATAACAACCACACAGCTGATGCTCCGTGCTAGTGCGTAGGTACTGTATGTGTCTAGTCAGCGCGCGCTCGTACGTCTTCGGTTTTCTTGGTACGCCTCCGGCTCCTTCCTCTGCTCTCTCTTTTGTGCGGATCTTCGCTTGTACTATCCTGCATGCAGCTCGGGCACGCTGTGCCTCGCACAATTTATCACGCAAAAATGATAATTAAAATTAATAAAAAAGGGGATTCAAAAATATTTTTTTAAATATTTTTACATATTCTCAAAATTGACGGCAAGCTAAATCGATTTAAAAATGTATTAATGCCTATGTGATCGGGAAGTTCTTCAAAAACCAAAGCTGTACGTTTTTTGATGTCGTTTTTTTCATTGTTACACTCGGTCTTTTAGTCAGCCCGCAAACAAATCAGAACTATAACGTGCGATAAAGAACTCCATTCCAAAAAAAAAACCGGCCAAGTGCGAGTTGGACTCACGCACGAACGGTTCCGTACCCAGGGTGGCGTCAACTATGTATGTATGGGGATACCCTTTAATTTTCAACTTTTTTTTTTGTAATTTTTCCTTTATTTGTGCTGTAAGACTAAATTTTTTGCCAAATTTCGTTTTTATAGGTCAACGGAAACTACCATATAGGTTTTCGACCCAAAACCTATAGGGTACTTCCGGTTGACCTAGAATTGTCAATTTTGGTTAAAAGCAAGATACAGCACAAATAAGGTGAAAATTCAGAAAAATAAAATGTTGAAATTTAAGGTAAATTTTGGTACTTACAAGTTTTCACGAAAATCTAAATTTGTCCGTATCTTTTCATCGTGTTGACTCAGGACCAGGTTGATTTTTATACACCTAATAGGGACTATAGACCTCAGTATCTGGTATAAATTTAAACTTGCTAGGTCCTCCCGTTCCTGAGAAAATCGGTGGTGACACACGGACAGACAGACGGACAAGAGATTGATCTTATAAGGGTTCCTTTTTTACCTTTTGAGGTACGGAACCCTAAAAACAAACTGTATCATTGAAGAAAGCTGAAAAGTCTGCTCCCTAATAATGTTGATTGGTCTGATAATAACTGTGATTGTGAGCCATTTCGGTAAACAATAGCTGGGCAAGAACAGCATTAGTACTAGTATCCATTAACTTAGAAGTATGGGAGTGGCCGGCGAAGGTCACAGTCGACACCTGTTATTTATTAGATTTGTTTCGATCCCGGATAATCTCGTTACAGCTGACCCACTGCGCGCGCCCTTGCCAAACCCAATGAACGGACCACGAACGGACGACATTTTTCGGTTAGTGAAAAATGTTCACGGCAGGGCGATACAATTTTGATGGCCCACCTAATGGTAAGTAATTACATGGGCGTTCATCTGTAACGGTTCAGGGGCTCTGATATTATGTCATTCCAGTAACGTTTAATAACTTAGAGCTCGAGGGGGATGGAATATTGCCGATATCTCATCGAATAACCCCACGAAATATGCGGAAAATTTAAACAACACCGACTAATGAAAATACTCGTTTTCGAAACAATATAACTGTTAATCAGTTATCAGCGAGTCGCAAACTGGCACCTCTAAAGCGAATTATTAAGGAATTTAACGGCTATGATAAGGGTAGATTGAATTACAATGGCATCCATGATTGATGACTTTCGTGATATCAATTTGAATTGAATACAATGTGAGAGGATATTGGAATCGTTCATGTGGATTGTGAAAGCCATTATTCAAAGGGAATAGGTATAACTGTGTGTTTTGTATTCCGCGGTGTGTATGTATTGTGAGGTGCTGCGGTCGGCAGATCACACCCTCATCTTTAAAACCACTGGAACAATTTAAAACAAACGAGGTGTCGAGTCATTTGTCTGGGCAGAGGTGCCAAACATGATGAAGTGCGGTTACCTGCGTTGCGGTGAGTTCCAGACGTGGTAAGCCTTGCAATTAAAACAAGTGAATGTTGTGAATTCAAAAAACCAATTCTTGAAACCATCTACTACTAACATCCGATGAAATGTTTTTGACAAAACACGATATTACGAAACACTCACAAAATGAGGTTTTAGTGGCATATAAATAATATATAAGCCGTAAAAGTGACCCTATAAAAGGTAGAATAAAAGAAAAGTGATTTATATCGAAGTTACACCGATTGTTATCAAGTTGTGAGCCGTGGAGGCCACCTGAACACTGTGACACGGTTCAGCGGTGGCCTGAAACTTGTACGCACACAACTTGTACACTAGCTCTAAAGATAGTTTAAAAGATATCAATTATAATTAGGTAATATCTCAATTCTTCTTTTTTCTTCGTGTCGTTATTTAGATTATTCCTGCCCAGAACGTTACCACTTCAATGTCATCGTCAGTGGCAGAGCGTAGGTCACGTTGACTGCACGATTGGGGCTCACAGGACAGGATAGGAGGTGGTCTCATTATTTCAAAAGTATTGCTTGTGTAGAAGAACGCTGACGCGCATACTTTGTAGTAGATGTCGTAGTAGTTGCTTGAACGAAAGAAACGACTGTTTAAAATATAGTATTTAGTACTTATTTTAGGTCTACCTTAGACATACAAGATCATTAAGCTGTACTTAAGTTTACACACTAATATTCATAGAAAATAACACATTTAATGTAATACGGCAAGCTACGAAATTGATCGGCGCTCCCGTAGCTCGTAGACTGAAGGGCAGAGGGACAGGGCCATTGTTTGCATCTTTTGTTTGTTGCCATGCTGGATCCGGTAATAACGTTCAAGCATTAAAATTCGGGTCAGGTTGTTGACACAAATTTATGAGGGCTGTTAGAAAGGGTAGCTTTGATTCTCCGCATTATCTGCTACACGTTTAAACGGAAAATTGAAAAACGTAACACGGAATTATGAACGATCAGAATACTTTGTGTATTGAGGATAGATAGCTCTTCTTTTGCGTCGATTACGATACGACGGATTAGTTACATAACTCAATCTGGATTGCCAACAGAAAAGATGTACATATTATTTGAATAAATCTGAGCATTTAGATGGATTCATTATTCAGGAATAATTGGCGTCCCCGTCACCAATGACAATGGGACGGTCTCGAGCCGAGTGAAATGTAACAGAGAAACTTTAAATAAAGGAGCCAATCGAGAGCAGACATAAATCTACTTTTTCTCGCAGCTTGATTCAATCCCCGACCCCTACCTTCACAAACTATTTCTCAACATTTAACTGTGCATATCCATTTAGTCGAATATACGGCAGCCCCTTAAATACACAATAGAGATATCGGAGAGATTTATAGGTCACGCAAGCCTTGATTAAAACCCTATGAATGGTACGTGCGAGGGCTGATTTAAGCCCACCGCTTTTCAGTTGTATATTTTACGATATTAAATTAATTACTGAAATTATACATTTTCGCTGCTTTCTAAAGCTCTTGGGATTTTTGCGCTTGAAGCACTTGACTAATTTGCACAAGTAATTATTATAATTTACCAGAATTTAATTGAAGGTTTGTTTATCGTACATAGCCAAGTAATTTGACGCCTCAAGTTTAGTGGCGGTGTTTGCCTAACTTAAACACATTAACAAGTTGATTGTATATACCTAAGTTAAAGTTTATTGTCGGCGAGGGTGACGTCATTATTAAAGGACTTAGCTTTAATTAAATAGCTAAGAAACTATTTCGGCAAAATGGCAGCAGCCGAACGAAAACTATCTGAAAAGCTGTTAAATTTTCATGAAAATTTATGTTCTCTCTTTTCGAAGTTAATAAAACGAAAGAACAATTTAATTTGAATTTTATAATAGCTTCACCATATTGGCTCTGTTTAAATTATACAGAGTTAATATTTGCTTTATTACACTTTCCGTATTTCAAAATTGTCGAGTTTATTTATTCGGTGGAATATAACCTACTTTAAAAATGATTTATTTGGAATCACTGGTATGGAAAATATCGATAACGGTAGATTTAGTACTTGCGTCTGTATTTATTAAAATGAGTTAATGGATTTATATCCGGTGAGTTTAATCGTTCGTTGGGAATACTCTCTCCTACCAAACACTTAGGAGGACAGTATGATTCCAATTGATAATGTGATCATAGATATTCTGAACGTTTATCTCAATATTAACACGCACAGGCACACCACGATCATAAAACCAGTCGACCACTTGAAATGGGACTCAAGACAAAGTGAGATTGTATTAGCGATACCGAATGTCAAGAATGTATGATTGACATGCGCTATCGAATTGTTACAGTCAACACCGAAATTGCTGATGAAATTTCACTTAGCCTACTTTATCATCGACATCAGCCTTATAAAGTTGTGGGAACGTTGTTGGGACACATGCCTCCTGTCTGTGAAGAGGCAATGAGCCATAATCCACCACGCGGGCCCAGTGCGGGTAGGTGAATGTCATACGTCTTCGAATTTTTGCTTCTAGGATATGCCGGTTTTGATCACGATGTTTTCCTTCACCGTTTTTAGAGCAGTGGTGATGAAATAATTTTACACAAAGTAATGGGCGCTTGCGGCCTCATTGTTTGCCTTAATGGATTCACAGAATTTCGACCATGCCATCATGCTGGCGGTTCTGATCTATTTTTTGTATATGTCGTAGGATGATTTGATAATTCGAATTTTCGTGAAAACCCTAGGGATATTGCGAAAACACGGATATTTAGACAATGGCGAAACTGTTTCTCAATCTTACTGGAAAAAGTCCAAGAGCGAGCGAAGCGAGCTCGGGAGCTTAGGGCACCCCGACACGGACAGGTTAGGTTCGAACGAGATGACGGGAGCTGAAGTGAGCGAGCAAAGCGAGCGAACTCAGCTCCCGTCATCTCGTTCGTGTTAGGTTACTTTAGACCCTGCGGACGGAAATAGGAGCCCCGCGCAGCGGGGCTCCGTCGACTATGTTGCCAAAGTACTAATCGTACTTGGATAATTTTTCGCCTATGTCTAATTATCCGCGTTTTCGCAAAACCCCTAGGATTTTCGCGAAGATTCGAAGTTTCAAATTATCCTACGACATATACATATTGAGTCTCTTTGTGTATCTCCCAGTCTTCTGGGATTCTCGTGTTTTTTGCTCTGTTAAATTTTCTAAATAGCGTATCTCTGAGTTTACTAAGTTCAGCGTTCCACCAGGGGTTCCTCTCGTTCCTGCTTTATGGCGCTCTTAGTGTACAGCATGCGTGGTATGCTGGGTTCGAGCCCACTACCTATGACACGTAAGTCGGGGCCGTTACCACTGGGCCAACACTGCTCTCAGTCTTCAGCCTACAGCCCGTGGTCAGTTCCAAACATTTTGGTATTTCGACCATCGCCAAAGCCGATAGAATTTCACTTTGTCTAGAGTCCATGGTCAGTCGCAAATGTCATGAATAGACGTACCTGCGGCCCTGGCCTCCTTACATGCGAGAACCATGCTGTGGCGCACGTCGGGGTTGTCGTCGGCGATGGTCTCGCCCACGGCCACGAAGCGCTCCACGGCGCAGCAGACGGCGGCGCCGACTCGCTGCACGGCCGCGCCGCCGCTCGCCTCACCGCGCGCCGCCACCAGGCTGCTGATCTGTGACAATGGGGTATCATTACTGATATACTCTTTGTAGTGAACACTAGCTGTTGCCCGCGAATTCGGTCACACAAAACCAAACAAATGAAGCCTAAGTAGCTTCTCATAACAGTACATAAATAGGTCCAGGCGTTTCGAAGATCAGCCAGAATAAACTGACAGAAGATCTTTAAATGGTTTTTTTTTTTAGATGTAAGTCAAGATATATATCCAGATGTAGTGCGTGCTTTTCCACGAAAGAAGAAGCTGGATGTGGCGCGTGGGGGCGTAGCAGAGCTGTGAGACGTTTAAATCCTTTCCACCAAGCTATACGAGAAAATTGACTGATGGTGGATTCGTGACAGTATCAGTTGTCAATATATAACAAGGGCCTCGAGATAGGCGGCACATGTTCCATGTGAACGTTTCTCGCACACATTTTTCCAGCAGTCACTTATTTTTTACGTACGATACCTAGTCTGTGCTTTGACCTTTTCCACCACAGCTGCGCTGTGCGAGGCTGAGGAAATTAAGCAATCCTATTGATCACATACACTTCTTGCAAGCATCCTAGCACATCTTAGGTGACATCACAACCTTAAGTCATTAATTAGATCTGTTACCTGTTTTCCTGATGCCTGATTAGGACTATCAATCAATTTTCTAATAAGGGACTAACACTGACCATAGACGCATGCTAAAGGTATATTGAAGATACATTAATAGTTAACTTGTGCACTGTAGGGGCCACCTGCAGACTGTAGATACGGTTCAGCTGTGGTATGGTAAATTCTCCATCATAACAATAAAAGCCATATTAAGGATGCTAGGGCGACGGATCCCTCGCAGCCGTTTAACAGACAAATGATGCATATACATCAGATTAAAGGACCGATAAATGCGACGAAATTAGTGGCAGTGCATTGTTGAGTAGAGCTAACTCATGATAATTGCGGATTTCTGTGCAGAAAATAAATAGGCCTTAGAAATAGCTACTTGAAGCTTGATCACTATTGTCTAGAAACGTAAGTATGTTCTGTGAAAGCCTCACCATAAAAAAACTTAGGTGAAGTTAGCTGTCGATAGCTTTTTTTTATTTATTTTTTTATTTAAGGCTTGCGCTTGACCACTATCCCACCTGATGGTAAGCAATGATATGGTCATCGATGAAGAACGCTTGCCTAGAAGAAACCTATTCACTCTTGACTTGAAGACTCCCAGGTTGTAGCTATCAGGAAATACAGACTCCGGCAGGGAATTCCACTCTTTAGCTGTACGCAAACGTTGGGTGCGTATGGGTGGGATGTCCACCATGTACCGATGACGCATCGCCGTACGTCTTTTAGTCCGATGATGGAACGGGCTAGGAGGAATTAGAGAGGTTTATGCAATTCCTACGCACACTCCCCGAAATGTAACCGATAAAAAACCGCCAAGCTGGCAACTCGGCGCCGATGTCCGAGGCATTAGTTTGAATGACAGCTTATTTCACCTTTGTTATTATATCATGTTATTTTTATAGAATAGCACTATTGAATCCCTGCCTGTCAGTTACTTCGTTAAGTTTATCCTAGAGGCAGAATGTCGATGTTTGCCTTGTCAATAGTACTCATTTCCCTAGTTTCAGAGATATCGATAACATGTTTTGGCAGCACTCGACGCCACAAGACATCGAGGCAGGCCCGATACTGCTTATTTAACGTTTAAAATGATTTTATGCAAACGTTCGACTGTTTTGTTTACTACCCGACTGCCGCAGGAGGTCAGTCTATGTATGTATGTTTGTTCCTATGTGGCGGTCTAGAGTCCAAACGTTTTGTCAGATTTTGATGATTCTTACGTCAATTGATCCGTTTTAACCTTGCGAGTGTGACTGGCAACATTAAAATTTGAAAATAAAATAGAAAAATGGTGGATTTTGGGCGCCATATTGTGGGGGCGCTACTTTTTTTTTTCTTCCGATACCATCGTGTGGTTTTGATCAGCCAGCACGCGAATATGTAGCTTCCGACTGCACAGCATGATTTTTTTCTTGTTTACGTCTTTTTAGTTCGCTTACCTTAAGTTAATTCAAAAATCTAAAATTTAGATTAAAATTTTAGATTTTTTAATAAACTTTTTTGCTTAGCAAATAACTAGATATACTATTGCCTTTTTACACTGTAATCGCTATTTTATAGATATTGTTTGGTAATGTTTAAGAAATATCGCCTTGACCTTTAGGCACAATTTTCTAATGATTGCGTAACTTAGCCAAGCAAAGGACAATAGGATACGCGGAACCATATACGAAACAAAGAAACTCATTTGTTTCTGAGTGGTAATTTTCGCAGTCTTACAACTTCAGTATTTCCCAGGTGCCGTAAATGGTGTAACGGATCGCTACAAGAAGACGTATTTGCCATCACGCCTTTTTTTTTTATTTGACAACTGGCCGATTAGATTTTACCAATTTTCAAATTTCAATTGACAAGAAAAGATAATATATTAGAGAGCCCATCGATAAAAAAAAAACTAAGAGGTCCAAAAAACTGGTGACCCAATTCTAACAATGTGATATGAACATATTGTTTAGGCTTAATGAAGCAAGAATAAAGTTGTGCCCATTATGTATATTACTGTTTCTGTTCCACTAAATAAGCAGCTAATGAGGGGGAAACTGTACTGAAAGTCAGATACATTGAATGAGGAAAAGTAACCACGCAACTTCTCGATTTACCACGCGTCGCCGCAGTCACAGTGCGGTGGAAGGCTCCCGGGTATAAATATAATATAATATACCCTATATAATGAAGGGTAAACAATTTTGTTGCCTACATAACTTGCGGCCGTCTGCAAATAATGCGAGGTTATGTGTTTTACTAACTTGTAGTACTATGGATTTTTTTTTCTAGATAACCTCTCTAAATGCTCAAAACTTTGAGCTTTAGTTTTTTTATTTATTTAAATAAGAAGTAGTAAACAAGTACATTATATGATATTAACATTCGAAATTTAAAACAATGTTGTATAAGTAACAATGTAGCACAAAGCACAGTTCACAGGTTACCAAATATGAATGAAACTATAGGTCGCTAGAAAGTAGCTACACATGCATTACATATCACACTCTCCCAAGAAAGCCGCCATGAAAAAGTAAGTGTGATTGGGAAATAATTGGGTAGGTACATACATATTTATTATAAAATTGACTTGACATCTTATTATAAACACAGTATCGCAAACACACTCACCCCAGCCACAACAGCGACCATGGGGATGTGCGACGTATATAAAATTGTATGAAAATAAAAAACACACATAATAAAGAAAAATATCTCATTAAATCTTTTTACTTTTAAAGTGATTGTCCAGGTTTATCATTAGATTGTATTACCAGTATCCTGAGTGTACAGGCTATTTTGAATTTCACTTTTTCAAATCCGTATTGTAATAAAGGAAATAAATAACATCTTCATCATTTTCGAAAATGTATATGACAGCCAAAGACAGTTAAATGTCCCTTTGATCACACCGTCCAAAGAGTATGGTTAATCCGTCAGTAGTCCGAAATAACCCTCGTATAAAGGGTGACTATTTAGATTCGATGCTACATGCTTCCTTTGATGTCCCTCTGAAGCCATGAAACTTCAATTTGAACATTATTTTGACCCTGTTGTGGCAAAATGGACTATCAGCCGATGACTGATTTAATTTGTTGATTACTGTATAATCATTAAGGATGCGTTCTAGTCTTTTGCGTTGCCCAAGTTAGAATCGAATTTTCTTAAACCATAATCAGTTTACACCTCGTATATCAAAAATCGATAATATCTCCGCATTTTTACAACATTTGTTTGTGTGAGAAATTGCACGTGAGCGTACTGCATTATTAATGGAGCGAAGACCTTCGCGTAAGTACGGGTTTCTTTGTATGCGAGGAAATATCGACTATCGACGGACTGTAATTTGTAGACAAACACTTCAGTTATATAGCGTTAGTGCGAAAAATATTGACCACAGGGGAGGTTTTAATACGGGAAAAAAAAATTGAAGATTTAGGTACGTATTATTTGCGAGAAGCAGCTTTAAAAAGAGGTTAGTAAGAACAATAAAGCAATCAAAATACCACTGGCTAGAAAAGCCAAAAATCCAGTTAAATTACGACCGGAATCGAGAGAACGGACAATTTTCTTTGAATTCAGCGACGTGCAAGATATTTAATATAACACATCAGTGGAGTTTTCATTTACCTTTTGTAATAAAATGAAAATAATGGGTCATTCTTTACAATACATTCGACAAGGAATGAGGACTTGCGAATTCGGTAGAACACAATGTCGTACTTATGTTAGAAATGTGAAAGGCACAAAGAGAATAGCTTTAGGTACAACCGATTCTTTATATTTTCGTTCGCATGCAAGCCACCAAATAAAGTTAACGAGTTATTGGATAGTAATCAATGTTAAATCCGACTGTTCCTTATTTTAGAAAATCTGATGATATCAAAGGTAATTTGAATCGTAAACAAGCCTGGTAAACTAATTTACATAATTAAATGCCCAGGACAGGCACTTGGCAGTGTCTGGCATCGAAGGTTATGTCTCTGATATTTATTACCTTTACGCAATGCTTCTTACTTGAAAAGGGTTGTTGGGTAACTTGAAATATTATACCTATCGTCTTTAAAGCTTTTACGGGTAATAAATAATGTTTTAACATAGGACCTTGTTGTAGACAAGCTTTATAGTGACGCTGAGTTGTGACGCTCCGTCTTTGTTAGCAAGTTGACTGCTCCGAGGAGCTACGAGATAAGTCAAACAAGTACAGTGTCAACTTCAGTCACTCAGAGTTACGTAAGCAACTGAGAACTTAATTTAAATCAATGTGTGCCCGCTGTGGATGCCACCCGCCAAGGTTAATCGGATCAGACCCGAACGGATTGTAAATCTACAGATTATGGAGCCCCTTCAAAGAAAACTTTACCGTGCACACTAATATTTACAGAAACCTCACCGAACTAACTATGGTTTATTTATAACCTGCATGCGACACAAAGTTAATTAATTACGGTCATAATTAAAAATATTGAGCACGTTCTAGGTTCAATTAAAAGTTTAGTGCACTAGTTCGCGGCACTTTAATATTCGAATTTATTGTCACAAATATTCACTCACTTTAGATTTATTAGATTTCATAGTTGTGAAATGTTTTGCCCGAATGTTTTCCTATGGGGACCTTGAACCACATATTTTAGAAAAGAAAACAAAGTGAACTATGTAAGGAAAATAAAGCATAGCTACGGACTTTATGCTAACTTGTGTAATTATTACGTAATAGTTCAAGATATTCAATTAATCATATTTTGGAAGGTGGTCTGATTGTCGTCGGCCGGGTCGCGGGGCGAGCCCGCGCGGCGCGAGCTCAGATCAAGGTCGTTCTTGCACGCGAGCTGCTTACCACCCCGCGCCCGCACTACTTGTTGCGCGCGCGAGGCTGCACGCCAGCAGGGCTGGTCGTGCGGGAGCAGTGGCTGCAGCAGCGAGCAACGGCCCGCGGGCGCCGCACGTACCTGAGGCTCCCGGCGCGCGAACTCATCGTCATCGGAGAGCGCGTCCATGTCTTGGAGCGCGTGGCGCGCGGGCGGTGTGCGCGCGCTCGGCGGCGCGTGTCCGCGGGCGCGCGCGCGTGCTCGGCGTGTCGTGCGGCACCGCGCCGCTCCGCCCGCGATCGCCGCGGCACTGACGGGCCCGGCGCGCATCGATCGCGCCCGCCCGCCCCACACCGCCCGCTACGAGTCCACGTGGCCGCCCGCCCCTCGTGCTTACTATACCACCACAAACTTTCGGCGCGACTTAACTTATCTTTTACTTCCACCTTCCATCGATAAACATGACAAAATGTACGCAGGTATTACTTAATAGTATTATTCACAAGTTACGCCAAGTTTTGGCCGAATACCAAAACTTATTAATTCAAATCAGCCGCCAGAGCCTGGCGCCTCAGTGCGGCTGCGCGGGCCGAGGCGCAACAGATTGTTGTCGTGGGCGGGAAATTCTAATCGCGGACGTCAAACCGGCAACGCAATAGAATTTACAGCTTCTACGAAAATAAAAGTACGGTTTTAGTCGCGTACGTAAAAGCGAGGAATTATGGCCGGCGTTCTCGTCGAGCGCGACGTCAGACGGCGCCGATGACGCCGCGCTTGTCGCCCCACGTCACGAGCTCGTCGTGCGCACCGGCTGCTGCAGCCCGCGGGCACTGGTCATACCTGCTTGATGAGGGGGAGCAGGGTTCTCTCGATGGAGCGCGTTTTTATCTGTGAGAGGTCGACGTCGGGCAGGCCGGTGGCCGCCATGGCTGGCGCGGGCGACTGCGCGTGTGCGCGCGCACGTCCCGCCGCGCGCCCATTGGCGGAGCGAGCCGCGTCACGTGTCCCCCCCTCCTACCCGCACACACACACCCGCCCGCGCGCCGTAAACACGCGATTGCGTGTTTAGTTTTAACACATACTCTTGCGGGCTTTAAAAACTGCAGCTTTACGTGTTTTACTTTGTTTTGATTTCGAGCGCCAATTATATTTATCCACGTGCACGCTTCACGTCTACAATTTCATGTTTGCACGAAATGCGACTCGGAACACTGCATACTCATATTTTTGTATGGAATTTCATCAGGGACTAAATAAAAATCTTTTACTGATGCACAAACTTTATTTTCATATCGTTGACCACCCATATCGACGACTAAATAACTTAATATTAATCATTGGCACATTATCACAAAGGTTGTCAATGATTTATCCATAATTTTATACACTTATGATACCATTTCAATAGTTTTACTTTCTGTAACTGTGATGGCAATAATGAGTAATTTTTAATCAAAATCACTTTTCCTGTGAGATCCTACTTTCGATATACATGATATAAACACAAGTAGATTAAATATGATATAATAATACTGATAAATATTACGAGATAAATCTGATTATTAGTATAAGGAAAGAAAGGATGAAAGCAAATCATTTAGTTCATACATTTCTACAAACTTACCATAGCGAAGTCATAGTAAGATCATTATTATCTTATGCACTATTTTTTACGATTAAGGCTTTGGTAATTGCTTATACAATGAGGACTTGAAACAAAATGTTAAGTGGATTAGCGCACACACAGAACACTCCAATTTCTGTTTCTAACAGATTACTTCAGGCTCAGTGGGTTGGATGCAATCGATTTCAGACTAATTAGAAAGACCCAAAGTAATTTCAACTGTAATTTAAATAATTAAGGTTGACATTGATTTATTTCCTTTTTTGATAGAAACTGGTATTTTACGTTGACAAGACAGACTTCATAATTACCTACAAAGGTTTCATTTACCAAAATATATCAATAATTTAAAACAAGGTTACTAGTACTGTGCATTTTCTTCCGAGTATTCCTTTTTGCAATTAACTAATATTTACCAAACGCAACGCTCAGAAGAAAACAAACGGTAAAATATTAGTTCAAGATAATACTTGAAATGTTTATGTAGTAGGTATCTTGAATTAAACATATTTAGCTATATTTCTAAAAATATTCGAAAACATGAGTATTTCAAATAAATATAAACTTAAATCTGGAACTTTAACTTCTACTAAATAGTTTAAACAATGTTTCTCATTAGGACGGCTAAGGTACATAAACAAATTCCAATAATTTTATGTTTATAGACTACATAAAATTTTAGTGCTCTTAAATATTACTAAATTATGGCTGTGAGGCAAGCACAATCAGCATTGTTCAAAATAGTCGGCAACTATGTAGCTACCGCGATACTGGATATTGATCCTTTACTAAAAGAACAGGTCTAAGGAACGTGTTAAGAAAACCCTGAAACCTTACTTCAATACATTGTCGAATGGCTAACTGTTACTGGAACTACGAACATCTGTTCGATATCTTATACAACACTAGCGACCCGCCCCGTCTTTGCCCGTGACAAATTATATACAAAAACCTTCCTTGTTGCTCACTCTTTGTATTGGTGACAACTGCATGACAATCTGTTTAGTAGTTTTTGAGTTTATCGCGAACAGATGCGGCGGGGAACTTTGTTTTATAATATGCAGTAATGTTTTCAACAAGCTTTCCGAAACTTAGTTGACTGTAACATTCAAACTATCTGGAAGTTGAGAACACCTTATGTCCAGGAGGTAGAGCTGGAAGTCGCTTGCTCCTAAGACTCCTAACTTTCGAAATTCCGATCTATGAATTATAGAAGACACCCATACTGATTTGCGGGCGACGTTTGCACAAAGCTTGCTTGGAACTAGTGCTGTCTTGTGAACTGTCGGACATCCAGGGACTTTGGCCTGAGGAGTTCCGGACTTTTCTTTTGCGAAGGCTTTCTGTGGGTCCTAGAGTGGGTCGTAGCAACTGTTTGAAGCGGAAGGGACCTTCCGTATAGTCGTCATCAGAGCTGAATATGGGCGTGGCGAGTATTTCGGGCGAGTTCCGGAGGATCTTCCGCAGGTCGGATTCAGGGTCGTAGGACGGGTTGTACGCCGCCCGCGGAGGGGGATCCGATTGCTGTGACTTTCGCACTAGTTCGTTGATTTTATTGCTGTTGGAAAAAAGAGTTAAAATTAGATCTCAGAAATTATGAGAATACTTCATGTTGTCAATCGCCATCTTTGACTGGATGTGATTTCTTTTTGATCACTTAATATGTATTTGGTTCTAAAATTAGCGCTACCGACAGACCGCACCATCACTGTCTTATAAGTGATTTCATTGGTGCAAATCTAAACTAATTACCTATGATCTACTTTTTTTAAAGAAATTGAATTTGATAACAAACGTTACACAACAAAAATAAGTACAACACAGGTAACAAAACAATAAGATGAAATCCATACTATTTAGGTATGATATTCCGTTCGGGACATCGTTTTGGACATATTTCTCGCTCAAACTACATCTATCTTAAGCTCTATCTATGCTACTACAAAAATAATATCCTACATATGGATGGCCATACCCTTCGTTTCTGCTGTCCCCAAAGAGCGACGCATGCGACAGAATGAAAGCGATTAGTTTTGTTCAGGGCCAGAATCTGGTGGCATCTATTTCCCTGCTGTAGTCCCTGGGGTTCCTATAATCCCAGTGATCTATAGCATCTCTGTGATTCATAGGGTCCCTGTCTTCCCTGGGATTTTTGTGGTCCATAGGGTTTCTACGATCCCTGGGGTTCCTCGGATTCGTAGAACCCCAATGATCCAAGAGGCTCCTGTTTTCCATGGGACCCTTGTAATCCATATCCCTTTGATCCTTAGGATTTTTGTCACCCCTAACATCCTTGTGACGCCAGGGGTCCATGTGATCTAAAGAGCCCATGTGGTCCATAAGGTCTCTCTGACCTTTAGCGCCCCTGTCATTCATAGGGTCCCTGTGATCCCTGTCATATCGTTCGTACCTGACTAGTCCGCCGCACTGTCGGCTGCAGGGCAGGTTACCCTGCCAGTTGTTCACTTGCACATGTCTGTCGTCTTGGTATGCGTGACCGTTGCTTGTGGGTTGGTATCTGTGACGAAATGAAAATATTAGTATTTTTCGGCGGTAACTTAAATTACAACATCATTAAAATTCTTGAGATAACTGATGATTCTCGGAAAAGGTCAAATTACGTTCACTATTATTTGATTTTGTCGGCATCTGGAGCTACTTTTCAATTTTAAACAACAAGTATTAAAGATAAGCAATTTAACACAGAAAAGGGAAACCTCACGAAAACACTGATCAATAAATAGTCCCTTCGAAAGAATTTTATATTTTATTGGAGTGCCTTTATTCCTTTTTGAATTGTAAACATTTTCTGCCGAATGCAAGCCGCAAATCCTCACATACCGTGTGAAAAACTTTTCGAACCCGTTGAAAATAGATGGCCAATAGTTAAACAAACGACATTGCCAAACAATGTTGGCTTTTATTGTTGACAAAAAAGCCGCTTTATAGCTTTGGTTTTCTACCATCTGAAAACACTCTAATTCGATAAAACTTTTTATAATGGTAATCAAATAACATTGTGGCATGGTGAAAACGAACAGACAAAATATTTAACAACTTGAATCTGGGTATTACTAATACATAGTCTTCCTGAATAAATGTTGGCCATGGTTGTCAACCCTAATTGAGACTAGCCATCGGTGATGGCGTAGAAATTCGGAGTATTGGTAATTGTATTCACAGGTGGACTCTCTTTTTCACTCTCACTCTCATAGCCCGATGGGATGGGCATCCATCACGACCGGAGGAAGATCAGACGGAAGACCAAAAGCATGACGTGCTTATTGAGACACGGGACTGATATTCTGCATTTTGTACTCCCAGCTGCCACTGAGAAATTAAACACTTAGAAAACTGCCAGACCTAGGAATTGATTCCAGGAACTCACGTCCTGCAGTCGCGATTGGGACCGCGAGCGAAAGACTTGTTCCTTTTTTCTGCGTCAAAGTCTAACTAAATACACAAACTACTAAAGTATAGTGTAAGTCAACAAACCTGGGGTTTTTGATCTCAATATCTTTCTTACAAATCAACGGTTCGTCCCAAGGTCTAGCGGGACTCTCGAGGAACTCAGGCGACGGACTGCGGCGTTCCGATACAGTAAGCATGAACAATTGCATATAAAAATAACTTAGTACAAGTCACTATACCGATGTAAAAGAAAAGGAGGTTACAGCTTTAATGAATTATGTGAAATTGTGTAAAACGCCCTAGAAGAACAACTTATTGGTAATGTTCTTCAGAAAGGCCAGGTGCGCATTAGGTAGATGTATGAACGTAAATGAAGCCGAAGGATTATGTATGGATCGTAGGTTCTGTAGTTTCTGCCTACCTCCATGAAAAAAGGGAGCGAATTTATGTAGATAATTCCCATGTGAAATTGAAAAAGCTACAACGGATTTAGCAATATCAGTAAATTTAGAACGCTAAGTCCATAAAAAATGGATGGGTAATTAATAAAAAATAAACATTGCCATTCCACAAATCCTTTTTATTACGTTTTTATTGCTATCGAAGCTGAAAATTCCGATAGATGTGAAATATTGGGTACGCATTAAGACTGCCTGATTGACGATAAACTTAAGCCGTGACGCAATCTTCTATTTGTCCAGCGAATAATTTCTTGCCACATTTCTTGACGGAGAACTCGTCATCGAAAATAAATGACTGGTTTTTTGAAAATACTCCAAACCGTTTTTCAAAACGTTTATGTTTCGAGTATCCATGTCTAATGCATACTTATTTGGAGTAACATAACATAATAAAATTAAATTAAATCCTGTTCTGATCTGATCTTTGGACAATCTTTTAGATTAGAAGACCCCACGACCCAGTCTCCTGTCACCAACATTAAGCATTTCCGTTTTCGAAAACTTGCATAAATCACCTACCCCAAATATGGCGACATGGGGATTATTACTTGTTCGCATAAAAGCAGAAAACTAAGAAGAGAGAAAAGACTACTGTACGAGCACTTGGTTGCTAATACATGTGTAGATGGAAGAAAAACTATTCTTGCTGATTTCTTGATAAAATATTTATTGATTGTACTTGTTTACAATAGAACGGTCGAAAGTGTACTCAACAATATTAGTGAAAACGTCGATTTACATTAAGTAAAAATGCTTATGCTAGCGTTCTTAATAAATGTGCGATGTAATCGTACATATTCCCGGACGAGATAGGCAGGATGAAGAGCATCTAGATTTAGAAAAATAGATTAAAGTTTTAGACATGATAATGAAAGTTTAGAGCTATAAATTATATAAACTTAATTAAGGGGTAGTTCCTATTAAGGTGAAGTTCCAGTATGGACGCGAGGGTTGCGAGGACCATGGACGCGTACGCAGTCGAGGTGTCCACTTGTTTCCCTTGTATCGCTGTTGCTCCCGCGGCGCGACGCAGCAGGCCCTGTTCTTGATTCCTCAGCAACGGACGGTGGTGGTGACAATGGAACTCGCCATCGACATCGCGTACGGCGAGCCATAATGATGATTACAGCGATGCCCAATATTCCAACTAGAGTGTAGATCACAGCGTAGTGATGAATATCATGATACGATAGATCATCAGGTAACATCACTTCTGCCGCTTTCATAGACTGGATCCTTTTGTCTACTTCGCTGATTTCTTGTTCTAAATCTTGAGTTTTGTTGTCCAAAACTAGTTTAGGTATGCTGATGTTGATAATGTGGTTGATAGGGGCAATCATTGGTGCATAAATAGCTGCGTTCGTCCTTAATTCACTTATGTGAAGTTTGTGTGAATGCAGGGTAAAGTTATTTGTTTTCACGATGCATCCTTGGCCTATATTGAATAGTCCGGCTTGTGTCAGCTGATGTGCGGTTATTTGATCGCCGCATATTGTTCGAACGTTACACCTATCGCAGCAAAAGTAAAAATATCTGTTCAATGTATATGTTTCTTGTAGTTTATTTTTACAGAAACTTGATGTTGTTTTGCATTCCGAATTTTCCGTTTCACAGAAATTCTTGTCTCCTTTAATTTGGTATATGGGTCGTAAGATGTGGCAGTAATAAACGCCAGAAACGGTTTGACATGATCTCAAGTCTTCTTCCGAAATGTTAATATAGGTATCTTTCTTCATGTTGATAGATATGAACTCGGATACTGAGTTTATGCTGATCATGTCACCTTGGCCCACTGTCTTGGGGATCGAAATTATCTTGAGGATTTCGTATGAATCTCGACTGATGAGAGGTAGTTTGATCTCAAAGATGATAATGTCTTCCAGAAGTCTTGTTTTTATTTCCAGTAGATCATATACCTTCCGAAGGTCCGAGTGTATGTTGTCAATTGGCAGGGAGACGTCCTTGGGCAACTTGCTAGAAATCGTGCTTAACTCTTTCATGAGTTGTTCAGGTGTAATCAAATGTAAGTTGAAACGACCATTGTATATGTCAGTAACGGTGTCTAATAACGTATTCTGAATGCTCTTTAAATTATACATCATATTACTTGCTATAATAGCTCCCATGTTGAAGTCAATAATGATGCTGTTAGCTTCAATGTTGTTTTTCAATTGGTCCACTGCTGCGTGTAACTTATTCATGTGACGGTTTATCATTTTAAGTTGCTGGTTCATATCATGCTCTGTGCGCTTAAGAAGGTTGTTTTCTGCTTCCATGAGTGAAGTCTGATTTTTCCAGAGAGAAACTATATGCCTTTCGTTTTCTCGAATGAGAGAAATGTCCTTGCGATATTTTTCAGCGAAACTTTCGTCGAGCACTCCGAATAGGCTGTTAGCGATATATCCCACGCCATTGATAAGGCCTCGGCGCTGACGCAGAGTCCCGGGTCGCGTGCCGGAATGCTGACTTTGCAACACTTGGTTGTAGTGCTCGAGTTCTGAGAACGCATGACGTAGCTGCTGTATAATAACGTCACAGTGAACTTGACCTTGTATGATATCACATGTTTGTTTGAGCGATTGGATGTATTCATTGAACCTTGCAGTTGATTGCCAGTACGTATCCAAGTTGTAGTAAACCACAATATTCCAATCGTCTCTGATAAGCATCATGTCGGATACTTTGTCAAAATACAAGCTTTGACTTGTTTGGAATGGGGCTATCTTCATGTTACATTCTGCACTTGTAATGAATGTGAAAAATAACATGAGAGCAGTGACCATGGTTGTCAAGTTGAACTTGCTTTTCGTTGACCTCCTTGTTGAGGATGCTTGGGCTTGCTGGTGTTCCACGTCTTGGTTATTGTCTCGTGCCGTGTCGCACTGTGGGGCAACTTTTTTATGTTCTAAAAGTATGGAAACTTTTATGACGGGACGCTTAATAATGCCGCCTTTCGTTTTTAAGGTCACGACTCGGACGTGGCCGTCCTTGCCTGGATGTAGTTCTACGACTCTTCCCATCGCCCACTTGCCGGGTGGGAGGTTGTCGTCGTGGATGAGTACTATATCGTCCAACTTGATGTTGGATTGAGGTTGCCTCCACTTGCTTCTTGCAGTTAATTGCGCTAAATATTCTGTGCGCCATCTTTTCCACAGATCTTGTAGTATTTTCTGTGTTAACTGCCAGCGTGTTCGCAGATCTCTTTCAGTTTCAACTAACGTTAACGTGGGTCCACCAGTTATAAAGTGAGAAGGTGTTAAGAAATCTAGGTCTTCAGGATCTTCTGAGATTGCACACAGTGGCCTTGAGTTTAGGCAGGCTTCAATTTGTGTTAGAAGTGTGGTGAACTCTTCGTAAGTCAATTTTTGTTCACCGATCACTTTCTTGAGGTGCTGCTTGAAACTCTTCACTGCAGCTTCCCATAGGCCTCCTGCTGATGGCCATGAAGGGGCGTTAAAATGCCATAAGATCTCCATATCCGTTATCTCAGCCAATAGCTTATCATTAATGATTTTCTGCAATTCTTCATATTCGTTTTGTAGAACCCTGCTGGCTCCTACGAAGTTGCGGCCGTTGTCACTATACAAGTGACAAGGTGTGCCTCTTCTAGCTGCCATCCTACGTAAGGCAGCGATAAAAGATGACGTTGTGAGGTCGGAGACTAGTTCCAAATGCACGGCCTTCGTCACCATGCAAACAAATACTGACACATATCCTTTGGTGGTCTTGACACCACGGCCCTTGTTGGTTTTGATATAGACATGGCCAGTAAAATCAACGCCGGTGTGCATAAAAGGTCGAGATGGATTGATTCTTGCTGCAGGCAGGTCTCCCATCAGGGGTTGTAGTTTGGCAGGATTTTGTTTTCTACAGGTAATACATTGACGTATTTGTTTTTTCGTTGCATTATTTCCCCCGATTATCCAATATTTTTGCCTGATACATGCTAATGTAACTCGAGCTCCGCCGTGGAATGTGAGTTTGTGTGCGTGTTCTATTATTAGTTCCGTCAGACGATGTTCATGAGGTAAAATTATAGGATGTTTGAGTTCAGGATTGATCGCTGCATGATGCAGCCTCCCTCCCACACGCAGTATTCCCTCTTCATCTAGGAACGGACTCAAATTCATGATCTTGCTTGTCGTGGACACTTGTTTTTTTTTCTTCAGGTCACGTATTTCTTGCTGGAACTCCGCAGACTGAACTTCTTTGATTATTACGACCTTGGCCTTGCGTAGCTCCGCTAAGGTAATGTAGGGTTTTGATATGTTTTCTGGTTTTCTGATAACCAGGCGCCGTAAACGTGCTAGTACGTGCAGAATCATTGTAAATGAGCTCAGTCTGCTAAGAAGTCTTTTGATAACGCTGTTTACTTGTGACTTTTCTTGGGTCACAATATTTACTTGCTTGTTAAGGGCTTCTTCATCTGTTGAATAAGTTTGGCGACTTGCTTGGACTTCCGGCGTACAGTGAGGTAGCCAGGTGGGTCCATTCCACCACAGATTGTTTTCCTTTAGTTTCAGACTTGTTGATCCCCGGCTCGCGCAATCTGCAGGATTCTCCGCTGACTTCACATATCGCCAACATTGAGGTGGTATCTCCTTTGTTATTTGTCGCACCCTGTTGGCAACAAACACTTGCCAGCGATTGGGATCGCCTTGTATCCATCCCAGAACTGCCATAGAATCGGTCCACCCATAAACTTTAATGTTATGACCGATCAAACTTTCCTTCACTTTGACCATTAGTTTAGATAGTAGGTGAGCTCCACTTAATTCCAATTTGGGCAAAGAGATATTCTTGTTGCATGGAACCAATCTTGATTTCGCAACCATTAAAGTTATTTTTGTTACACCTTGACTTGTAATTTTGCAATACACGACACATGCATACGCTTTCTGCGATGCATCGCAAAATCCGTGTAACTCGATATTGTTTCCGGCCGATGCCGTACCTATCCATCGAGGTATTTTACATTGATTTATGTTTTCTACGTCATGTTTAATTTTTGTCCATTCTCGGTTAATTTGTTCGGGAATCTTGTCATCCCAATTCAAATTCTTCTCTTTCCAGATGTCTTGAAACAGTATTTTCATCTTGGTAGAAACTGGAGTGAGCCAACCGAGGGGATCAAAGAGTTTGGACATTTCAGACAGTAACTTCCGCTTCGTGAGTTGCGTACCGGTAGTGGTTTCAATCCTGGATTGAAATGTAAAAATGTCTTGTTGCGGATTCCAGTGAAGGCCTAATGTTTTTGTCGATTCAGCTTGTTTGAAGTCGTAACGCTCCTGGTCGCCTTTGCTGGTGCTGTCTTGCAGTTCTTGATAATTGGACCTCCATTTTCGTAAATTAAAACCACCTGTCTTGAGGATTGCCATCACATCTTGCTGTATTTGTTTTGCTGATGCTACCGAGTCTGAACCGTGTAACAAATCGTCCATGTAAAAACATTCTTCGACGACTTGAGCTGCATATGGGTAATTTGATCTCTCGTCATCCGCTAATTGCCTTAGGGTCATCATTGCCAAGAATGGCGCGGCCTTGGTGCCGTAGGTGACCGTAGTAAGTTGATACTCTTGTACGTATTGATCAGAAGAATCTCGCCAAACGATTTTTTGGAGGTTTTGGTCGTCTTCATGTGCCCAAATTTGGCGAAACATTTTTTCAATGTCCGCGATAAAGGCTATGCGATGTTGTCTCCACTTCAGTATAAGTGTCATAAGATCCTTTTGCAGATTGGGTCCCGTATACATACAATCATTTAAGCTCGTCCCAGTAGAAGTTTTTGATGATGCATTGAATACTACACGGAGTGACGTAGTTGTTGACTCGTTACGTAGTACGCAGTGATGCGGTAGAAAATACTCTAGTTTCTTGTTGCTATGCGCCGGTTTCATGTGACCGAGAGATAAATATTCATCAATAAATGTTTTGTATTGTTTTGCAATACAACTGTTTTTTGCGAGCTTTCTTTCTATCTGATACAGCTGAGCGACTGCCTTGTGTTTAGATTCCCCAATATCCTTGTTGAAAGTTGATTTTAGTGGTAGTCTCACTTGATATCTTCCGTCTTCCAACCTTATCGTGGTCGACTTGTAAAATTGAATGCATTCATCGTCTTCAAATGATATTTGATCATCTTCAGGAATATCTTCGATCTCCCAAAATTGTTGAATGTCTTGTATATTATTCCGGACTAGGTTGCATTGAAGACTTTGGACCCCGCCGAACAAAATCCACCCAATGCGTGTTTGCTGCGCAATAAAGCTACCTAAATCATCTCGGTGAATCTTGTTCATGATGATCTTAGCATATATATCCGCACCCAATAATATGTCAACTGGGTTGCTAACGTAGAACTGAGGGTCGGCTAAGTCAATTTCTTCTAAAAATACCCATGATGGTTTAGAAAATGTTGAATTCGGCAGGTTTCTTGTTATGTTGTTCATTATGAGAACATTAGTGCTGAACTTGTAATTGTCGTCCAATGATGTACAGTTGATACTCAACATTCCTTTGCAGGTCTTGTCATTTATACCAACGCCAGTAATAACTCCCTTGCAGTTCTGTCGTGGTAACCTTAGCTCTTGCGCTGCGTTTTCGGTGATCAAGGAAACTTGGGATCCTTGGTCAATGAGGGCTCGCATCGTTCTTTTTATTCCATCAGCTCCTGTCACCTTGATAATTGCAGTTGCTAAAAGAACTGTCGAAGCAAGTTTTTGCTGTGCAACATGAGCTCCGGGGCTTGATTCTTGCTGGAGGGGCACGTGGCCGGAAACGTTCGATGACGTCGTGTTTTCATTTGTATAGGCGTCATGTAACACCGTATTATGTTGTCCGTTGCATTGGCGGCAACGTTTGCTGGACGTGCATTTTTTTTCGTGGTGATTGTACAGGCAATTTGTACAAAAATTGAGTCGATTTATAGTTTTTCTCTTTAGCCCTGGTGCCATTTCTTTGAATTGATTGCAATAATATATGCCATGATGATCTTTGCAGATGGGGCAGGAGACATAAGGGGTCTTCTTTGATGTAGCCTTGTTGCTGACGTAGTATTGTTTTCCCTGATTCGATCTCGAGTTCCCTGAATTTGAAGGAGGACTTGTAGATTTTTGAATCGCATCTTGTTTACGACGTGCTGACTCCATGGTAGTGAACTTGTTCTCCAGAAATTCTAAAAACTCCTTCAGAGATGGCAGTTCTCTTGGCTGTTTGAGTGAAGTGAAATATTCGTTCAATGTTTCGGAATCCATTTTTTGAGTGAGCAGGTGTACTACCATTGGATCCCAGGTGTCAATGTTGACACCTAAATTCTTGATACCATTAAGGCACTCGGTTGTTACGTCATGTATACGTTTGATGTGATTCGATGTCGCTTGTTGCGTAACTGGGATATTCATCAAGGTGTTAATATGAGTAGTAAAGATAAGTTTCTTGTTGTTATAACGGTGGTTTAATATATCCCAGCTAGCGATGTAATTATCCGCGCTGATCGGAAGATGTTGGATTGAGGTTGCCTCCACTTGCTTCTTGCAGTTAATTGCGCTAAATATTCTGTGCGCCATCTTTTCCACAGATCTTGTAGTATTTTCTGTGTTAACTGCCAGCGTGTTCGCAGATCTCTTTCAGTTTCAACTAACGTTAACGTGGGTCCACCAGTTATAAAGTGAGAAGGTGTTAAGAAATCTAGGTCTTCAGGATCTTCTGAGATTGCACACAGTGGCCTTGAGTTTAGGCAGGCTTCAATTTGTGTTAGAAGTGTGGTGAACTTTTTTGAGTGAGCAGGTGTACTACCATTGGATCCCAGGTGTCAATGTTGACACCTAAATTCTTGATACCATTAAGGCACTCGGTTGTTACGTCATGTATACGTTTGATGTGATTCGATGTCGCTTGTTGCGTAACTGGGATATTCATCAAGGTGTTAATATGAGTAGTAAAGATAAGTTTCTTGTTGTTATAACGGTGGTTTAATATATCCCAGCTAGCGATGTAATTATCCGCGCTGATCGGAAGATGTTGTATTAGGCGTTCAGGTTCACCTTTAATCTTGCTCTTCAGGAATTGCATTTTCTGTGCAGCAGATAAATATGGGTTACCGTGAATTGCTTCCGTGAACAAGTCCTTGAATGATACCCAATTCTGGTAATTTCCGTTGAATATAGGAATATCCAGCTGCGGCGTAGACTTTTCTCGATGGGATGCAGAGAATAATCTACGATTTATTTCTTTTTTAATATTGAAGTACATCTGCTCATGCTGCGTGTATGAAGTCTCGTATTTTTCGTCTACCTCATCAAATTCGCTGTCTATTTTCCAGTGGAGACCATCAACCGCATTCCAACGGGTTTCTAGAGTTTTCAAAATGTCTTCAAACTCCCATTTTTCTTCTATGGTTGACAGATCTATGTTAGTCACGAAGCGAGAAAAGGCTTTGAAGTTGCTGGCTTGTTTACGCAACCTCTCATCTAACTTGCTATCAGTTCCTCGAGTAGTATACTCCGGAGCTGGCATTGGACTCACTGGAGTAGTTCTACCCTCTGCGGTCGAGGCACCTGGCTGCTGACGGCCGAACAGGGTTGGCTTGATCAGACCTGCTCTCTGAATCGAATCTCTGATTTCTATGTAGAACGCCTTCGTTTCTTCATAGTGGTTTCCGATAAAATAATCTTGCGTTTTATCTTCGTACCTGCACAATTTTTCATGATTTTTTTGAAACTCGATCCAATAGTTGTTCAGAGTCTCAGTTTTCTTCTTGATGTATTCTGATGTTTTGCGATCTGGTCCATCTTTTTTGAAATTTGACCAAAGTTGTCGCATGCCATTGATGGCAACTTGCTGGTTGTGAAATAGTTCTTCCATCTTGATACTTGTAAAATAGGAAATTCAAATAACTAGGTTGATTTTCCCTGCTGATTGTGGAGTTCTTTCGCCGTCAACTTTCTTGAATCTTGCTGAAGATCGATCTGTTTTGGGTTACTATATAGCTTTTTCTTGATGTGTTTGTCTTGTCTTGTATGGAGCCTTGATGCTAAGATGCTTACTTGATTTTTGCCTTGATGCTGTTGTTGATCTTGGACTGCTAGCCCACTGTCACTTGGTCTGTGTAGGTGCTCCGAAATTCTTCCGTGCGACCTTATGCGCCTTCTCAATTCACGTTAGTGATTCCCGCTTGTGGGAGGCCAACGGAACCGATTCGCAGCCACACGAGAGAACACAAATCACCAACACATAGCTCGAAGGACCAATATGTACGAGCACTTGGTTGCTAATACATGTGTAGATGGAAGAAAACTATTCTTGCTGATTTCTTGATAAAATATTTATTGATTGTACTTGTTTACAATAGAACGGTCGAAAGTGTACTCAACAATATTAGTGAAAACGTCGATTTACATTAAGTAAAAATGCTTATGCTAGCGTTCTTAATAAATGTGCGATGTAATCGTACAACTACTTTCAATGTCTCTGCAGTTGATTCTAATATTTGTACTGCTGGGGTCAAAAGTGAGATATCACTGATATAAATTATAGTATAGTTTAAAATACTTTTAGTTTAAACTTCTTTTACATAGATTAAGATACTTTAGTTTTGGGAGAGTGGTAATGTACTTTTAACCCCGGACAAATTTAAGTCTGAAAAGTTCAAAGTGCAAAATTCCATGAGAATTTTTATAACAAAGGGTGGTTCTAATTACCTGGACAGTCTACTGGCATCTCGCTCCAGCTGCGTGGGCTGTCCCCTCACGATGGCGGGCACCAGCGTGAAGCCGGGAGGCTGCCGGTACTCGTCCGCTCGCTGCACTTCTACCAGTCGGATGCCAGGCTTGTTGCGGCGCAGGTTCTTGTGAACTTCTTGGTTCTTGTCGTGCACCTGTTGGGTACAGGTTAAGTTGAATTGAAATATTAATTGATGGCAAAATCATGTTACAGGCTTTGCTGAAGCTGAACCTTTAAAACTTTTACGATCGACGAAAGACGCATCACATTTCCAATAACTAGCCACATCTATTTGGACTGTTATGTATCTTTCGTTATCGTTTGAATATCTTTGGGCTTGTCCATACAGCAGACGAGAGGCTCTAAAGAAAGTAAGATTGTATCAACGTTAGCAATTGTCGAAAAGTCAAAATCTTTGGAATGGAAATGTCATGACGTGGTACATTTCAGTAGCATTTATCATTAACACTTTGAACTTTTGGACAAACGTTATCGCCGACAGAATTTCGCTTTGAGCCTGAGCTTCCGCTCATATTTGATAGTCAAAATATTATCTTGGAATGTTACCTGGTCAGCGAAGGTGTGCAGCTGCGTAGCGCGCTCCTGCGCGGAGTAGTGCTGCATGAGGCGCGGCGCGGGAGGCGCGGCGTGCGCGGGGGGAGGGGGGGCAGCGCGACCCGCCGCCCACTTGCGGCGCGCCGTGTAGCCGCGGAAGTCTGCGGGACATACAATACTCGTCGTCACCGGTGGAGTAAGGGACGTACATATTGCGTATACATCATAGATAAAAGGCCCAAAGAAGAAACGCTTTAGAAAAGTTCTATTACATTTTTATCTTTAGATAATCGCTATCTCTAACAATATGACGCGTGATAAAATATTCCTGTATATGGAGCCATTCTTTTTTTTTTTTGTTAAACATACGTTTCATAGATTAATATTTCTTTTATTTTATTTTATTTTAAATGTTAAGCACTGTACCTAGCATGTAAGCAAACTGTATTATGTAATTTGGAAGGGACCTGTCTCCTGAGATACAGGTTAACTACCTAGTTCAGGAGGCAGAGTTTTTATGTAACTGTGACACTTGTTTGCAAATAAATGAATTTATTATTATTATTATACTTCAAGCAAATGTTTTACCTATCTCAGGGCTGACTTTCCAATAGTTTGATGTTTTTTTTTCAATGGTAACAAATGGTCCAAGGGGTACAAACATTTACCCGAATTGTTGATTTAAACCAACTGTACGATTATTAGCTCCAAAAAAATCTGCTCAAGTGGTCTCTTATCTGCTGAAAAACAGCTTCTTTCAAATTGCGACGAAACAATTGGACCTTCACTACCCGACATACCCCGAGTTTCTCAGCTCTAAATTATCGCAGAATTAATAAGACAAATTGACAAGCACGCGTTATCTGTTGTGATTGGTTGAATGAATTTTCAACAGCCAATCACAGCAGATAACGCGTGCTTGACAATTTGTCACATTAATTCTGCGATAACTTAGAGCTGAGAAACTCGGGGATAGATACGTACAGTCAAGGGTCAAAAGTGCAGTCTTACTCTACCAAAACTCAAATGGCTAGTTTTTGTAGAAGAAGTTAAATTATACACAGCTGATTTAATATTTTGTATAGAAATTAAAGTATAGATTATACCTACTAACCTTGAAAAGTTTAAATCCTACTGCCTAAAAAAATTGCCGCAGCTGTTTTGGTAGAGTGTGACTGCACTTTTGACCCTTAATTGTACATTTTCCTGTTTTTAAACGTTCCAGGTCAAAGTCAAAGGACAAGCATTTAATCGTTCTCAAAGACAGCTGTTTTAGATGTAGGCTTCTAAATGACTCCTGCATTCTCCTTACTATCATAACGATACTTACGGCTTTGTATAACAACGGCAGCTTTATTAGTATCAATGTTCTCTTTGTTACCGGAGATAGTTTCATTGGTGTCGCTGTCGTCTGACGTCATGCGCCTCAAGACCTTCGCCTTCATCATAGCTTTGTTCTTGCTAGGGACACCTGGGAAAGCAAAATAAAATATAAGAATGGGTCATCACATAATTTGTCTAAATCTGAACAAGATTTAGAAAAAGCTATCGGGAGGAAACCTACCACAGGTGCCTGAATTTTTTGGGAACAAGAACAGGAAGTATAACAAAAAAAAAACGAACTAAGGTCGACTGGTAGAAAATGCCTGAGGCATTAAGTGCACCTTTGTACTTGTGCAAAAAAATTTATAAATAAATAAATAAGTATGAGATTTGTACCTTACTAAAACCATCCCGGTGACATTAGCCCATAGTGCCGTGATCTCTTAAAATACCAACCAAGAACTTCTCAACATCCATAGGGTATCCGTAACCTATATAATATGTCCGCTTAAGTTTGCACTGGTGACTGTTGTACGAGTATATCTGTTGATCCAAGGTTGATATCAACACCTTCGTTTAGGTTTTCTCACTTACCGGACTTGTGTTGTTTCCTCTGGCTCTCCTGCTCCATCTGGAACTCTCTGGCCAGCTGCCTCTGTCTCTCCTGCAGCCCTTGCAGTCGCTTGCGCGTCAGCCAGCCGCGCACGTGTCGCTGTAGCGTGAGGACTGATATCGCCATCTGTGCCTTCAACCGCTGGTAGGTTCGCCGCGCGAGCCAACCACGGACGCATGCTTGGACTAGCACTACTTTTCTTATCTGAAAAATAATACAGCAAAAATAGGTGGTGATTAATTCATTTAGATGTTGTCATAAATTAAAGTACCTTGGTAGAATCAATTGTCAAACTTATGTACTTCGTTATATGAAATCATTCACATAATCTTTAAATGTAATTATTTTTACCTGCTCCTCATAAATCCTGGCGAGGACTTCGACGTGGTAGTATTTTAGGAAGACTTTAGATTTGCCGAGCGCCCAACCGTCCATCTTCAGCCTTAAAAGTAGGAGTCGACAGGAATCACGGTTGGGCTTCGTTTGTTCGTCATAACTGAATGCCAAGAAACCATACCTAAAAAGCAAATATGAAAAATTAAATCATAATTTCCACAGAGATGAGACTATAATGATAAAAAACAAATACAATTTATTGCGAACAAGCAACGAAAAAATAAAACGAACGAAGGAAAAATTTTGAAAAAACACTTGCCTCTTCAAAAACTCTTCAAAGGTAAGTCGGTGTGAAAATCCAGTTTGTCTTATCCTAATGGTCTCTAAGACTCCGGTATATCGGAGTTGTTTCAATATCTTCGCGGAATCGAAGTGCTTCGGGGAGCGCGTGTCGTTCGGCTTGAGACATCGCACGAACTGCGGGGTGCCGCTCACCATCTTCTGAAGGAGCTCCATCAGGGAGTATCTGAAGTACGTGGAGACGGTCTGTTGGGCTCTGGACTGGGAGGCCAGGCCTCGACTGTTGAAGCGCTCCTGAAAATATTGTTTTATTGTCAGAAAGTAATTTATTTGAAGGTTTAGGAAATTTTCACTATAATTGCCAAGCTTCCCATCGTCTTTGGACATTAAAGCGATATTTAAATTTAAAATTGTATTATATCCGAATTTCCCTTAAGAATATAAACTTCTTCGATCATTCATCTCTATAAATATTAAACAAAATATTCGGGTTATTTATACCATTTTTAACTCAAGAACGGCTAGACCGATTTTCGTGATTTTTGGTTTGTTGGATTTGTGTAAAAATCGTGGGCGGTCCGATGTTCACCGGGTCAGCTTATTAAAAATATAATTGAAAAAAATAAGTACCCTAATATCACTTGAAGTTGGACTCTCTAAGCTCCTTGCATCCATGACGTCTCCTTGCAGTGGCGAATACAGATTCCCAGTCTTAGTGATGGGACACTGGAACAGGAATCTGATGATGTCGTATTGGCTCTGTCTCATCAGCTGAACGACTTCGGGAGGCAGGAAGTTGCGGTTCTTCTCCAGGAAGCCGTCGGCTTGGTAGACCACGCGGCCAGCGAAGTGGTGCACCGCGAAGCAAATAGCGTCTGACTTCGGACGGACGTAGTATTTGCTCTTTATGTTGTTGTGGAACTTATCTGTTAACAGTTTACACATTGAATTGCATAGCTGTGATAGGTAAATAAGATTTGCTGAAGAGAAGTACTGAAACATCCCACAATTTAAATGATGGGCTTACAGAATCGAACTACAAAAGCAAGAAAAAGTCTTATGGTAATTCCACATTAGTAGCAAAAATTCAACATTGACATCGCCTTCATGCAGTACGACTATTTTCGTAATGCAAGTGTTATATATGCCGTAAATGTGCGGCTCTATCTACTATTAATAATAGTCTTACGGTTCAACACTTACCAATGAGAGTCCTATCAGTAGACCTCGGGAACCGGCTTTCCTCATCCAACAAAGCCAACATGCCCATGGGCCTCGACAGCAACATGTCCAACACCGGCCTGTTGTCAGAGAACTCCACCAGGTCAACAGGAACCCCTTCCGCCATATACTCCTGCTGCTCCCAGGTGAAGATATGCTGGTTGAAATAATACTGGATCTGTTCGTTGGCAATGTTGATGCAGAGCTGCTCGAACGAGTTGTTGTTGAAGTTCTCGAACCCGAAGATGTCGAGAATGCCGATGGAGAGTTGTTCGTTTCTGTAAATATGAATGGAATAAATGAAAAATATATCATCATATAAAGTTTGGAATCACTTCTGGCGCGGTATAGTTCTCGCCAAACTTCTGCGCCGCCCTGATGTTGGCTTTTCGATCCTTTAGGCACGGATCGGCGCTGTTTTTGTATGAGATTTACTACTGTGCAGCCATTGTTGCCAACTTCAGGGCGGCTAAGAAGCTTGGCGTGTTCTATAATTCTTGTTCTGTGATTTCGAGCAATGATGTGTGTAGATTATCGGAAATATTTTCGATAATATAGACAACATTGGAATTACAATAATAGTAACCAATAGGATTCACTTATATGGAATCACAAGAACCACGTATGAATTTTTCGTTAGGGGCGCTGGTGTAGACTGAGGTCCTCAAAATGAAAAATTTCATCGTTTTTTTGGCCTTTAGCGCGAGATTAATTACATTTTTTTATTGTTGTAAATAATTTCCTAATATCGCACATTAAGATTGGTACGGAATTTACCAGCCACTGCTTTAATAGAGTTTTATGTTTCGGAAAATGTTGTACTCAATTTGTCGAAAAAAAAAAACTGCAGCATACTCGATTTGATATTAAATTGCACTTTTACGGAAATTTTTTAACCGATGAAAATTAAGGGGAGGATCCACTCCCAAAGGTAGAAAAAAAAAGGATTTATTGATAATTTTCCCACAGAATTTTTAATGGTGAACCGATTCTATAATTCATCAAGAAAACTGAAAAGCGAAAAAATTACGGTTCCTTGGCCACTGCCCCACTGGCTATTATATTATAGTATATTTACACATTCGGTCTATTCTGGCAGAGCAGCGCATTGATTCTCTCGACGATTCTGTCGAAGGCCCGCGCGTAAAGTCCCCTGGCGGTGGCGTCCCTGGCCACAGCGGCCTCGGTGGGGGAGGAGTGTCGCGCGATGGTCTCTCCGCGTGCCACCACGCTGCTGCTCGTGAGGCACTCGCGCAGGTCCACTGTCTCCACGCCCAGGAGGCAGGACGCTGGAGTAGAATTATTAGATTTATTTAGAATAGAATAGAAAACCTATTCAAAATGTGATTGGGTTGAGTGATTCCACGGGTCCATTTCGAGTGGGTCCAGTTGACCAAAGACTCAAGACACAACACATCAGTAAGAATTCCAAAGTAAAACATGAGAAGAATAGAAAAGAACATGATAAAATAATTCAGGGGCCTTTGGAAATCGATGGAGTCAATAATGGTAACCTAGCCGTAGTGAGCTGTTTGTTGCATATTGTGGTTGGATGTGGTGGTGGATAGCAGAACATTTGAGTAAATATGGTGGAAAGTAGAAAATAGACCTGAATATCAAATCTACTACTGTATGATCAGCATATTATAATACCTACAGATTAAAAACGAGACAAAGAAGATGCCATACGTTTCCTAGTCAATTTAAACAGTAACACGTAACACGAGGAAAGTCAATAACCTTTAACGCTGTTTAGACACAAACATAAAATAAACATCCAAGCAGAAATCTCCTTATCTCTACCATCATTAAAGTTAAACGGTGTCCCATCATTACAAAGACGTAAACTGGGTCCGTATTATGTAGTGTATTGCCATAATAATTCCGTTGTTAAAATAACATGGAACTATCAATAATGTTTAGGGTTACCAACCGTAGTCTAATATAGAGTATTGTATTCTATTTTCCATGGCGTACTCTAAAATCTACAAAATCAATAGAGTATACTGAAATACTTTATTTATTTGCCCCTAACTATGAATTAAGCTGTATAAAGTCCTCCTATTTCAGCATATCACGTTAAAAGTTTTAATTGTCCTGAATCTAATTAATCATACAATTATTTAAAATGTTTTCTCTGTTGTTCTCTTTTTACGCGACTGCCGAAGGAGGGTAATATGTTTATCAGTCTATGTAATATGTATGTATTTATGTGTGTTTGTTCCTATGTGGCGTTCTAGAGACCAAACGCGTTGGCCGATTTTGATGATTAATTCTTACGTCAATCGACTTGTCTTAAACCTGCGAGTGTCACTGGCTACATAAAAATTGGAAAATAAAGAAATAGGGTTTTTAGAGGTATTAACAAAAATATGTAATACGTATATGTTTAAATATACCTAATTCTAAAAAAAATAACTAAAAGGTTGTAAATAAAAAAAATATTTTGTAATAACAAAAAACCCGACTGCTTAAAAAACGCACTAAAAAGACGTAAACAAGAAGAAAATCATTTCTTAGTCTTTACTCTTCGTTTTGCTTTTCTAAAATCAGATATACTCTATACCTATCTTCTCAAAAGTTGACAACCCTAGTTATGTATAGCTCCTCTATATTCTTCATAATCTCACCTCTGTGCAGCGGTGCGGTGTCGATGATGGTAGCTTTGTTGTCAGTATTATCCTCGCCAGCAGTTTCACCGAACTCAATGTCACCGAGGTGAAGGATAGCCGCTAACATCTTGTAGATGACCAGGACCTCCTCTTCTTGGAAACCGACCACCTGAAAATGGAAAAGTATTTTTAAGGATTAAATAGTAACATCACGGCTGTTACGAAAGAAAGAATACTTATTTAGCAATAGTGCATAAAACACGCACAGTATAAACACAGAAAAATAATAAAAATATAAAAAGTATGCTAAAAAATAAATAAACGGTGTGCCTTCTACAAACCAGTTCAGCGATATGTCAGACAGACTGATGGTGTCGCTGGGTCTCTAATGAACCTTTCAAAGGACGATTGACGGATATTTGTAGGCAATTTTAATGTGGCAGGTCCATTCCGGCAATGCTCATCGTTACGACGTCATGCTACACTGTAGTTCAAATTTTATGAAACCATCGCCATATTTACTGACTATACTGACGATACGGAATAATGTTGACATTCCTACATTAACCGATACGTCTGTAGATTACCTTAAAAGCTTGATTAAGTTGTCTCCAGCGATGCACATTATGTTCCCTGTGGGTCACAGACAGGGGCTGCAGGTATCGATGCCTGGACTTCAGCTGCTCGTCCAGGTAGAACTTCCTCCAGCGACCCTCACTCTCCAGGCCGTCATATAGATAGTAGAACACGTGGAAGTTGCTTTCACCCCTGAAAATTGTAAAAATGTAACCTGTCACATCTATCTAATCTAATACTAGTGGCCCGCCCCGGCTTTGCCTGCAGTAGTATAATTTAAATTCTATAATCATCTGTGATAATGTACCTTTCAAATGGTGTTTTTTTTTTTAAATTGGTTATAATATGGTTCCATACACATAGGACCAACTCACAAAATTCAGCCTCTCTCTTTATAACATTACTAGCATTACTGCCAGCGGCTTCACCCGCGTAAAAGTGTTTTATCATCCCAAGAGAACATTTTACCGGCATAAAATGTAGCCTATCTGCTATTCCAGACTATAATCTATCTCTATGCCAAATTTCATCCAGATCCGTTCAGCCGATCTGACGTGATTGAGTAACAAACACACATCCACACTTCCACACACACATCTATCAAAACTTTCACATTTATAATATTAGTAAGATTAGTCAAGATCTTGTATGTTTGTTTGTTATGGGTAAATACGAGTATCTGGAACTGGTTTGATTTCGAAAATTCTTTCGCTGATAGAAAGTTACACTTTGTCTGCGTGTCATAGGCTGCTTATTATCCCGAAAAAAAAAAAAACAGGTCCTGTGCAATGGGTCGCGGGAGCGAAGCCGCGCGCAACATAGCTAGTCTTTCTTATACTTATTAATTATCCTACTGCTATAGTAAACGCGAAAATTTGTGAGGATGGTTGGATGGATGGATGTTTGATAATCTTTCACGCAAAAAATACTGAACGGATATGGATGGAATCTGGCACAGATATAGATTATAGTCTGGAATAGCACATAGGATACTTTTTATCCCGGGAATATGTTCCATTAAGATAATTTTCTAAATTCAGCGGGCGAAGCCGTTGGCAGAAGCTAGTTTGTAAATAAACAGAGAAAGTATTCTAAATGAGCAAAATTTATATTTTTAAAGTATTTAAAGGTTACGAAAACTGCAGTGGGATTGTTCCAATTACAATTCTTTGGACTTAAAGACTTTTTAAAAGATATGCGTCGATTTTATTAATCGGAAGCACTGATATTTTAACCCATATCAATTTACACGATTTTATTTTACGCTTACTGCTCATCGAACTCCGACACTCGTATTCAAATCTCGGTCAATTGGCTCTTACAATTTACACGGAAGTTTTGCGGGTCACTATAGAAAGTGAACTTGAGAAAAAACAAACTAAATATGTACTTACAAGGCCTGATGTACCACTCTGGACTGTTCCAGCAGATACACCGAGATTCTAGCGCCGGATATCCGGCCAACTCTCATCATAGACAAATCTAGATATTTGCCGAAACGAGAACTGTTAGCGTTGATGCCCGTGCGAGCGTTGCCGAAAGCTTCCATTATTGGATTCACTTGTAAGATTTTTTCTTCTAAGTTACGGTTCTGGGTCTAGAAACATTAAATAAGGCTATTAATATTACTGATGAAGAATAATTAATTGTTATGACAGCCAGATAACCTGTAAAGCTAAGTCCAACCACTTGAAGTTTTAGAAATTATATATTAAATGAATAGATCGAGGTGAACAGTCATAATTACCTTAATAAAAATATAATCAAAACAAGCACTTTAAAAAAAAATGCATACAGGAATAATAATAATTATTCCTATTCGAGATTATAGAAATCTCCGTCAGTCGCAGTAGAGTATGTAATGTTCTTGCAAATTCCTTGTCGGTACCGTGGAAAGTTGAAAACGAACCTACCTTCGACAGAAACACAAGTTGCTTCAACAAAAGATTTGCAGATTCTGTCTTCCCGGCGCCACTCTCTCCAGATATGACGATTGCTTGGTGCAGCTTCTGATGCATGAGCGCCTGGTGGGCAGCATCCGCAACCGCGTAGATGTGCGGCGGATTGTCCGACCGACACCGACCTTGGTATATCTGTTGAGTCTAGAACAATTAGAATAATACACATAGTAAGCCATAGAAAAGCAAATAAGCTAGGTCTAACGGGATTAATGCCGTTGGACAGAACTGTAATCAATGAAGAATTAAATCCCATATTTGGGCATATCTTTCCTTTAGAGATGCATGATATCATAATTGATTACAGTTCCAACAATGAAGGATGACGTGACTAAAAATCCCGTTTTACATTTAAACCACACGCAAACAGCAAAGCAAAACACCGTTTAGTAACCCACACATTAATAATAAGGTTCAAATGCGTGAGGACGAATTAATTAAACACCTTCATTCTGCCCAAAAGAGCATATTTTTAATGTTGTGGTTACTTTTTGGCGTCAGAAAAATTACCTTTGCGGTATAAATTCCCACGTCGGTAAATGGGTTTACGGCGACCAGAATGTCTCCTATATAAGTGTAGATCTGATTCTGTGTGTATCTCTTCTGCAGTTGTTCTACTATAGCGTCTTCTGTCAACACTTCTAGGGTCGCCAGATCATCGGTGTACATTTTCTCCGGTCGCGCTTTTCGATGAGATTTGAGTTTCCCTCTCTTGGTCGTGGCTTCAGGCGCGCGAGAGCCTCGCCCTTCGGCTCTCTGTCGTTTTATCTCCGCTTGAAGCTCTTTACGGATCTACAAAAATCAATGAAATGTTTAGTTGTGACATTATTACCGAAGTTTATGTCTGTTTCAATTATATATATATGAATTTTATTGTTACCTTATCCTCAAAGCTACTGACAGCGAGTAGTAGAGGATGTTCTAAAAGTTCTCTCGCAAATGGTCTCTGATTCATGTCTTTTATCAAACAATCTGCGATAAAGTCCACGAGTTGCGGCGAAAATATTTCAGGACGGGATAAAGATGGCGGTGGGTTTCGAGGTATTTGGAACAGTGCCCTCATTGGGTGCAGGCCCGACAACGGAGGTTCACCTTCAGCTAGTTCTATAGCCGTTATGCCCACTGACCACACATCGCAGCGGCAGTCATAAGATTCGTCCAGTTGTTGTTCACAAGCTATGACCTGCAACCGAAAACAATTCCAACATGACCTTAAACCGTCACTAAAACACGAGATCATTACCTACAGCCACTTTCAAAACGTCACTCGTATTGTGTTCGGGGTCACGAATATTGTTCGCATTATGTAGGACAGCTAGATAATAAATAGCAAGTATTATTGCAATTGTTGATATTTAAAAGTGTCATTGACATTTTACCTCTGGAGCCATCCAATAAGGCGTGCCAACTGACGTATTTCTTCTGGCAGCTGTAGCAGCCAAATGTGATGAAACTCCAAAATCAACAAGTTTAACTTCGCCATCTTCGGTTAGAAGAATGTTGTGCCCTTTGACGTCCCGATGCATACAACGGTGCGCGTGTAGGTGTGTCAGGGCCCGTACGGTGCCTCGCAATACATACGCGAGTTGTGGTTCGGTGAGATTGCTACCGCGAGCCCGCATTCCCGCGCATAAATCAGTCACCGAACCGCCGGTACAGAGCTGCAAATACAAAGGTCATGTTGATTTATGCCTTTCGCATAAAGCTCAGAATATGCAGCCTATAAATAAAACGTATACCGACCTCCATGACGAACCATATTTGGTCGTCATCAGAACACACGCCGCGCTTCAAGAACAGACCAAAAAATTCCGGGATATTGCGATGGCCCGATAAGTCACGGAACACGAGGAACTCCTCTTCTATTTCTTCAATGTTTTCTGTAATGTTTTCCAAAATCTGTAATGAAATAAATAGAAGACTGTCAGAGTAATATTCAAAGCTGATGTATTCATACTGTGCACATAAATTGGTATCCAGTTAAGTTATTGTGTTCCAAATGAGAGGCGACCAAGCCAAGACATGTCATGTATTGTTTAGCGGCCTTGACATCAATACTACATTTCAGATAACATCTATGCAATCAATTACATGCGTATGCTAACAATACTTCCATAAAAAAACATCGACCTATTCTTCAAACACATCGTTCTCATACAAGGTATATTATGTACTTGGTAAATTAGTATTTTTTGCTTCCCAAAACTTCTTAATTGCAGTCATTACGTGCTTAATTTAAAGAGGCTCAATTTTGAGCATTTAGTAATCAGTACCGTAATCTTTATTCAAATTAAAGCATATAACATCTACGCCTTAACAGGGAACCCATTACATTGAATTGTTAATAAACTAAAACTTGTAGGGCTAGTGTGACTGCGAGGCGTTTTCTCTCGGATTTCACCCGTGCGAACAGTTTACGAGTGCATGCCCTATAAATGTTGTTGACCTTAGTCGTGCTCATACTAAAATAATATGTGGAAGTAATCGTAGGCACTGCGATATTCTAGACGATAGCTTTTAAATGACGTCAGCTCATGTGCAAACTTAAGATAAGGTTAACAACTTTTATGGTGACTAATACGAGAACGTCGAGTATTGATGTCGGTCTAGGTCTGATAAAATAAAAAGTGTATTTCCTGAAGGCGACACGTTTCAGATTACTTGTTCAACAGGTAGATTATAGTGGTATCTTGATGCTATTTAGATATATAAAATCGACCTGTTCCAAGGTTAGAACAATCATAACATGTGTTAAAATGGCTCAGGTATTTTTATATAGGTAGAAACGGTAGAAATATATCATTATTGACTCATCAAATAAACTCTAATAGATCTTGACCGCTACGCGTCCGACGGTCTCCTTGACCTTCGTGCATTGAGTGGGTCTCACAAGCTTGGATTGACCTTGTTACAGGGATTATCGTCTACGTCGAATAATATCTATAAGCATATATGCTCATTTCTACCATCAAAAACGTCTGACAGGCAGACGATCTGATGGAACTAAACACAGTCTGATCGTTACAAGTAAACCCCGCACCCTGTCAGACCGACCGGGCACCAATTCTTCTGTTCAGACGGTGTCTCCATGTAGTACTTTCATTTCCTTGTTTGTGGACCTACTGACCTTAACAGCGACCCGCCTGCCAGTCTTCTTGTCTCTGGCGCAGTAGACCTCTCCATACGTGCCCTCTCCGATGAGCTCCTGCAGTGTGAACCGGTCCCGAGGGTCGGCAGCCCGGTCTAGTTCCACGTGCTGCGAGAGCCCGCGGTATGCCACGTCGCTGCGCATGGCTCAGCACTCGCATTGAGACACCATCTGGAAAAGAAAAATAAATATAGAAAAAAAAGTTTGGCTTATTTCATTGAAAGTATCAAATCCGCCGTATTTTGGAGGAGAAATTACCAGAAACAAACACTCAGAGGATCCCAAGTAGCAGATGCTGGGATGAGTTGAACTCCTTCTTAAAGGTCTGATCCGCGATCGCGATAGACTTGGAAAAGTGGAACGAAGGAAGCGAGGTCTTTGCCCTGCAGTAGGCAACATAGGCTAATAATAACAATGTCATGTTGATAAAAAGCCATGCTTGTTCACACTGTGGTACTTCATTTAACAAAACTATGCATTATCTAAAGATCTAATCGTGCCAAAGTTATGGGATGTCAACAGTTTTATCTTTTTAACTATACTTATATTTAGTTAAAATGTATTGGAAACGTGGGGTAATGAGGCGTAATTAATCGAGTTCGGATATTCGAAAAGTTTTATCTATATCCTGTCTAGGAAAATTAATTTTTTCCCGCATATTTACACGCTAGAGCCGAGTTTCTTAAGAGATTTAAATGATGATAAGTAATGTAACGTGTCGACATCACTTCTATTTCAAATCCGTTAAGTCTGTGTTTCAGTTATGCATGGATGTCAGTAGTATGTTGAGTTTACCTATCAGTTGTAATAGTGTAATAGTAGAGTCCCCTCGTTTTACTGAGTATATAAAAAAGCAATAGAATTAGGTTCAATAGCTGTCACTTACGAGCCACGAAATGTTTAAAAAATTATGATAATGTTATCAACTTGAAGATTCTTATGAATGACTAATAAAATTATAGATACGTCTGGCGTACTGTATCGTTTTACTTCAGTAGATTAATGACTGATTCATAGCCACTGATTGGTGGTCAATCGCGCACATTCGTATCGTCACATATAAAACGGATAGTTATGATAAAAAGTGCAGTAATTAGCACGTGAAACAGTTGAAACATCCGGCAAGAAATAACTGTACCGCGGTCGAACCGAACGTATTTGCACAACTATATTGATTTCTAATAAAAAAATATACTATCTCACTCAACACTTTTAATTATTGTTTAATATGAAATATATGTAAATTAAAGATTGCAGCTTTCTATACACCTTTATTATGGATTGATTTAAATGTGAAACAACTAGAAAGCAAAATGTATAATATTGCTTCAATATTATAGAGATGATGTAGGCTTAGATAATGTATTATAATATATTCTAATTCATGTTAATTCGTACGACTCGACAACGGACGAGATTTTACGACATGTGTGTTTTTAATACACCATTTGTCTGCTTGGACTGGGGAATAACCAGACAAAACATAAATGATATTCGCGTCAATTTTCTGCTTAGTAAGGATGCATGGATGGTTTCTGAAAAAGGAAAAGGATGGAAGAGTGCTGTGTGCACTTGTCTATAAACTTGCACAGCAATCATTAAACATACTAATTACAAGGCTAAAACGTACAATATCGTTCAGTGAACCTACTCGTAGCTTACGTAGTTGCTGTTATGATCACAAACTAAGCTAAAATAACAAAAATGACACTACAGGAAAACTCTGCACAAACATACATAAAACCAACTTATAACAAAATAAATTTAATCAAATGCTACGAGAGTCATAACAACATTGAAGTTACAAGAAGACATAAAATCGATTTCCGCTAAAGGTGTACCACACTCGTCAACTTTCAACATTAAATGCATTTGAGGAACAGTGTCACATAATCTTGCCATATCGGTAACACTACGATGATATTACGAAGACATAACTTATTAACTTCTTGTTTCTTGTATACAAGTGTGGTATCATATTGGTGTCAACCTTGGTGGATTGCCAATATGTCGTAATTACCAGTAAAATGACTCGACAATATTTGAATAGCGCCCACACAAACTTTTACGATTGAGCCAATTTGTACAGAGTAGTGACTTTGCATGTTTGACAAAGAATATTACAGATGTATAATTTACCTGTATTCAAGCATTGTTATTATGACATATTCTTAACTACTTATTTTTGTTTTGTCAATTGGAACATCGTTTATTACAACCAATAGCTGCTTTATCGAAGATCTGATGTGGACTGTGAAGACTTATAGACGTAAACTAAATGACTGCTTATCTGCTATGGTAGCTGTTGGTATGGCTTTATGACATCATGCATTGCATATAACATAGCCTTGTTCAACTAATGAGGGGATTATGAGAGCTTAGAGTACATCCAGTACACGAACATAGTAGGCAGAACTGCTACTATTCTTACATACTCCTTTTGCTTTCGGAAATGTTAATAGATTAAATATTGAAAATTATTAACAAATCTAATAGAGAAAATCATAGGTACATCGAGTTCTTGCTGACCTCCAAAATACCTATGTAGGAAGACACACATTACAATGTAGTCTAGACTAGATATTCTAGATTTTTGATCAAATTATCCATAAGAAAATTATTTCAATATTGTGTGTTTATGTGTGTATTTTTATAGCTTGTTTTGTTTAAACGAGTAATTCATTGTATCGGTGGCGTGCCTTCTGTCAATGTGTTGAGTGTAAGGTAGGTACCTAGGTAGCTTGATCTTGTGGTAATTCTCTGTAACCCGGAGATCAGCTAATGGCGTTATTGTTTACAACGAAAATGAGTAATTTGTCACGTTTGTGAACAACATTATGAGTTTAATATGGACAACTAAATACTATGATTACCTACTTAACGTAATGTAACAATTTTTTCTTTCAAGATTCTTTATATAAAACTAACTACAGCACTTTTTCGGCGTGCAACTAGGTGGACCGATGACCTGGTTTAGGTTGCGGGAAGGCGCTGGATGCAAAACGCACGAGATCGGTCAATATGGCGACGCCTGGGGGAGGCCTATGTCCAACAGTGGACATTTTTCGGCTGATTTGATGATGATGACAGCACTTTAGTAGAAAGTCTTGTCATCAATTTCGCCATCAATATGAATGACTCACAAACGGCAAAGTAAGTCATCGATGCGAAACGAGCGTCGTGCCTCGCCCTCATGGCACAAAAAGTGTCATGAATTGATTTTAGTATATGATGAGGATCTCATTGGCCGATGATCCTAATCTTAAACTGTTTAACGTCTGCCATTACTCAACACAACACATCATAAATGGACATTAAAATGTTTTCATGTAAAAAGAAGTCTTGCGCAGTGTGACCGACAGCAGCGACTGAAGCTACACTTTCACTGATTGTTTTTGTCACGAAGACAATGTTGCGACGGCCAGGCGAGCTCATTTAGTTAATTGTAAGGTTTAACACAGTTGTCATGTTAACCGCTACATCTTAGAGACAAGCGGACAATCGACATGCACATAACGTAGGTACACTTCTATCTAGTAATACAAAAATAACATCAACTCTTCAGTGAATTATCACGCAATAAAAAATATTGCTACTATAAAGTAAAATAAATATATCAAGCTATTAATTGAGCAAAGTTACACACAAAAATTTTTTGCTATTATTTCTCCTGCTCGAAAATTTCCGTGTGTAGCTGCAATTGGTTATCACACTCGAGTAGTTACATATGTGAATATGAGTTCCAATTAATAGGAAATAAGCTGCATTAGTCACATTGCTTTCAGAGTTTCTTATTACGTTGTCGCGGGGAACCGCGTCACCGCATATTTCAACTCATTGTTCGTTTCGTTCCTGCATGTTAACAATAACATTATTACCAATCTCTTCTTAATCTAGTCCGTTTTTGATTGCAACTTATACAAACATTAATTAATAAGAAGGAATTTCAGTATGCGTTGAACGATCTCAAGTCAGGAGAGGGCAATGTGTTTCACATGACTATTTTAGACGCAACGTTCTCAGGTTCAATAGCGGGTATTGTATTTTAATAATAGCATTTCCTGTTGCTGCTCTGCACTTTCTGTTTTCATAGCTTACTTATTAACTTCAAATAAATATTTATTTGTGTATTATTCCTGCGAATCAGTGTCGTCAACCTAACTCTCATCTACCCACAATATAACCTTGTGGACTCGATATTATTCTAAATAGGTTCGGAACGGTTACTCGCGGTCAATAACGGTTAAATATCCGATATGGTAGGAGGCAAGCCACAGAATACGTAAGAAGGAAACCTTTTGCCATCAGTACGGATTGATTTTGATTCAGGGCTACAACCTCCTATCTAATAATTTTCTGGAGAAAATATTTTTGAAACTGATGCTACTGCCAATGAACCCAATGTCAACAAACTTTTTAACCCCTGACGGAAAAAGAGGAGTGTTATAAGTTTAACGTGTGTACCTGTGTGTCTGTGTGTTTGTGTATCTGTCTGCGGCATCATAGCTCCTAAACGGATTTACCGATTTTGATTTTGTTTATTTTGTTTGAAAGATGACTTCATCGAAAGTGTTCTTAGCTATGTTTGATGAAAATTGGTTCAGCCATTCAAAAGTTATGGGCGTTTTAATGTTTGAATCGGGGTGTTTTCGCAAGATATCGTGTCTAAATTACGTGTTCAATAGATTGTCGATCGAAGCGTGTCTACTACTAGATAAATTGTGAAGCACGAAATATAAATGTGTCGGGAGATTTATAAATTTTACTTGTTGCTATTTTATTTAGGACAACCGAAGGCTTTATAAATAATATTCTGTGTCATCAACTGTATTCGATGAGTATCTCGTTGATGCAAATGGCATAACATAACTATTACATATTCGCATTAGATACAAGTCATTTTCAATAAGTCTCGACTATAAAACAAATAATTTTCTATGGTCAAGCATGTGAAAGAGGTGTTCAAAGTAATGACGTGGTAATAATGATCGCGATTCTGTTGCGGGAATAAGAACATTAAGTTTTGGTCCAATTGCCGATGTAAGGCTATAGGCAATTTGAAATATTACCGCCAATAAGCGAGATAGTGAAGACCATTGCCGTGAACCGGCATTTCTTTTATAGTGTAGGGTAATCAATTTTATACTCGTAATTGTAGCGAAAGCGTTAAAGAAAATTTTGTTGATATTTTGGTGGAGCTGATTGTATTGCTTCTAATGGTAGTTGCGTGGCTCCACAAATAAAGAATGTAAGTACCTAGCTTACAAATTTGTTCTTGGGAAATCTCAACTCTATTTTGCAATCAACAATTCATTCAGTTAATAAAATCTAACTAAAAAAGATTTTCTTCTCGAAGACTACAAATGAGCTAAGAATATTCATTAAACATTTTCCTACCTGATAATCTATACAATCTGATCACATTATCATGTGACCCGAGGACCTGACTTTTGAGCGATGCTAACAAAATGTAAGACAATGGATTTATCTTTGTTGATTCAATATTGTAGTACAACGAAGCCTTAGAGGTGCATAATGCAATCCTTTCACGGCATTATAGCGAACCTCATAATGCTCGGCCACGGTCGCCGGACGAACTGTCTGAGTGTCATAACGCACACACATGTAGGAATTCAAGCCTGCAAAGTGCTCACACGTGCAAAATATAAGGTGGCAAAGTACACCACGCACTATTATGCCTACTGAGTTTTATTACTTTTAAGGTGACAGAAATTACACCTGCCGCAGTCAATAAATTGAGGTCAACTTAATTTATGTAATCATAGTTTATCTAACGTCAATTTTATTGAAACATTTGCCAATTTAATGATAAGCTACGTAAATTAACGTATTTTTAATGATAGACTGAGATACATAATTAAAGCGATTGATTTATTAATTCGTGTTGATGTACATTTTACGTAAGCCGATAAATTTACATATGTAACAATCCCAGGAAAACTTATTTGCAATTAATTTGGCTACCATTACACATACAGTTACACCTAATATTGTTTAAAGTAACGTGTTGCTACAGTACCACAATAACATGTTTATGACAAATCACACGTAAAACTTACAAAATTGAGATCATTGGAACTTGTGTAATGTGAAATATAGACACTGCGACAGCGAGTTACCAAACTTCCTTGTTTGACAATCGCGCCGGTAACTTGATGCATTGAGTTCGTATATCAGAATACTTGCAATTTACTGGATATTCGTAACTTAAAAAAAAAGGAAATATGCATCATATGTGTACTTGTTACAGTTTATTTTAGGGTGTTTAGGGAATTATTACCTTTTTGTGAGAAAAAACAAGTATGAATCGTATATTTACGAATACTATGCTAAAACAATAGTAGCTATATACGTAGTATCTCTAAGTAGTTTTTGGTAGCTATAGACAAGATGAACGGTGTAAAGTTTGGTCTCCCAGTAGCGCTATAAACACAATACTGTCATTGTCTGGTAATCGAGAGAAAGATAAAAATCAATAACAATCCATCACAAAAAGTAACCAGATCTCACCTACAATATGTACAATATCTAGACCGATGAAAAACATTGGAATCAATAGCCCGAGACTATACCGCAAATAAAGTAAAATTAATGGACCTTTGAACAATAGATGCGTACAGACGGACATTTCTTGTGGGTTGCTGAATTCATGGTGAGAGACGAAACAGTTAGGAACATAATTGTGTCGTCTTAGCTCTGCATATATTTTAGTCTACCTGCAAAACTTCAACACGGCATTTTACAGGTTAATATTAAAAACTTACATGTAACAACAATTTTATCTTCTAACGTGAAACTAACAAATTAGAAATTGGAACTACGAAAATCCTCATAGAAAAGACGTTATATATGGCCAAAAACGCTACACTATTTACAGAAAAATTTAAGCTACACTATTTACAGAGCAGATTTACAAGAACCGAATGAATCAAAAAGTTCCATCTTTTGGTAAGATTTTAACTAAGAAAAACATATTCGAAGCGTGACTGTCGACGGGGAGACAAGGCAGGGGGTTTGATAAACGTGATGCTAAAATTATTCTTTTGTAGTCATGACGAGAAAGCAACGCTTTCTAGCAATAATCAAGAGGAAATAACAGGCTTTGATTCAATCGTTTGTTATAGAAAATATAAGTATCTATAAACTCCGGCTATTATAACTCTGCAAAACTTTTAATTGGTATCCCCAAAAAGTTTTGTATATGGTATGGTTTTACATCTGTCACTTTCGTACTTGAGCTGTCAGATTGCTTACTCTGTTGTTTTTCTAAAAATGTTTTTCAAAAATCCATTTAGAAAAATTGGAAAAGGTTAAACCAATTAGAAGTGGATTGCGGGAGTTACTATATTAAATGTTATGTAAATTCCAAGAACAGCATGATGTCGTTCTTAGTCAAAAATGACAATGTTTGCAAGATATCGCATCGGTTACGTGTAAGTATAACGAGCCAATGATTTTGATAATTTGCCTTTTGATTTTTTGTATAATAAATTATTTAACAAAGAACATTATTTCGAATGCTCATACGCCTGTTCATGTTATTTACAAGAAGATCATGTCAAATTACAACATTATAAAGCAAAACAACAAACTTTGTGTTTTGCAGTAATCAGTTAATCACACACTGAGAAAACAGTCACTCACAGTGATAAAACTGTATCAAATCCACACTGCATCGTACTAAAGTGACTATTCTTTACCAGGAATGAATCAGAACATAAACAAAATAACTATCAAAAACACCAAAAAAAAGAACTACCAAAATCAAATTTCACAGTAGGTACAAACCTTCCCCAAATTTTTCGAGACCTATTTTTTTTTAATCATGCATAGTTATAATTAAGTTATAATATATTAGGCTATTAATTTTGGATTGAGTTGCGCCTACCGTACAGACATTAAAATTAATACAAACACATACGTTCATACAAAATACGAGTCACTTTGCTTTTTAAATATTAACTATTGAGCAAAATATTCATAAAAAATCTGTAAAGTGATAAAAAGATATTTAGGAGCACATAATAAGTAGCATAAAATAATGATGTCAAAGTTCCCGCCATTGCGTTAGGTTAATTTTTTAATTGACAAAGTTTCACTTTTTTTACAGTCTATATTAATTCTGTTTGACTTAATCACCCATAATAAAATTATAAAAATCTCGACTTAGCAGTGTTTATAGTAGCAATTCCATAGTACGTTCTATAAAAATCTGATTTTCTATAGAGAATTTGAATAAAGAAGTTGCACAGCTCAGTTTTTTTTCATATAACGCTCAATAAGTTTTAAATACAAAATAAAAGAAGGATTTTATTTAAAAAAAATATTATGAGACCCAAAATAACAATCTGTACATTTTTACAATTACAAGAAAAACTAAGTTCTCTTTTTCCCGTTTCTTTTATTGTTGGCTGTAACATCTTTTTGTGTGAAGCCAAGTTGTACGTACCTCTTTGAAAGTTTTAATGTCCCATTACTGACCTCGTGGACAGTAGTTTTGTCGTAAGAAGTGTATCTTCGTAAGAAGTTTTAAAAGTTACCATAAAACATTACGGCGTTTCACAAATTATTGCACATTAAGGAGTACCTAGCTACGTAACTGCTTGTCTTTATGTAGACGATTATTTCCGAAACTAATGGTCGATTTGTAATGGACCCTTCACTAGATTTTGATGAGCTATAAAGGCAAAAGCGTGAGCAATGGCGAACTGTTGAGAGTGCGAGAGATATTGTTTTTGTATTTCTAGGTAGCTGTTATTATTTTTGTGATAAAAGTGGTATTTTAATTTAACCGATTTATCTTATCGTGTGGATAGAATCGCGTAGTAACGCTTATTACTATTAAAGCGTGACGGTTGTGCATCGATCATTAGTAACGGTGTTCGGTGTCACGGACTGGCCGATACCGCGCCATAAACATGCGATATACTACTACATTTAATATACTCTCAAGATTGGTAACGTGATTCGAGAGGGCTCAGTTTCACTGAATTATGTAAGAGTTGTTGATGTATGTAGCTGGTAAAAAATTTCGGAGTAATAAAGTAGGCTGACAAAGTTTTTCTCATGGTTTTAGTTTTTAACCGACTTGCCAAAAAGGAGGAGGTTCTATGTTCGACTTCATGTATATTTTTTTTTTTTTTGTGTATGTTCACCGATATCTCCGTCAGTTGAGGACCGATTTTGAAAATTCTTTTTTTGTTTGAAAGAGTATGTTTCGAAATTGGTCCCATTTTAATTTGGTGAAGATCTGATTAAGAACTTCGAAGATATACGACAGAACTCTTCAATAAATAACGGCAAATCTCTCGGGATTGCTGCAATCGCATGTATGTTTATTGTTTATACCATTTCATAACATAACATCACGCCAGTACGCTTTTAAGGGGTATGCAGATCTCTCATTTCACCGGTAATGTTCAAGATTCATGATATTCGGGTTATCTATTCTGGCGTTAAGTTAACTTAAATAAAAACATTTTTACAAAAAAAATCCACCGACTTCCACAAAACTACAAAGTGAAAAATAACTTTATTTTTGGAAGTCGGTGTCCATAACGCAAAAAATATCGTACCTACGAAAGACACCGACTTCCAAAAATAAAGTTATTTTTCACTTTGTAGTTTTGTGGAAGTCGGTGGATTTTTTTTGTAAAAAAGTTTTTATTACATTAATATTTGAAGGGTACGGGCAAAGAACAGGTAATGTCACAAGTTTTATTTTTTCTATTTTAATTGGCAAGCAAATCTTTATCTATGGTAGATTTATTTTCAATCACTAACTTTTTTTAAAAGTAAACGTAAGGCGCCAAAAATACATTTTTGTTTATGGCCGAAACGAAAAGAGCCGGGAATGTCCATGACATACCGGTTCATACCGGTAAAGAAGAAGGATAAAAATTACATACTCCTAAACTTTTAACTGCTATTTTCTCGAAATCTGTTTTTTAGGACATTTTCTGTTTTTTGCCTGTACCCATGTACATTTTTGCCACTAAATTCTAAGGCCACTGCTCAAGAATGTAGAGAGAATGTTTAGCGCATAAAAATTCATAATTTGAGTCGAGAGTTTAAAAGACAGTGACAGTTTGACAGTGTCAGTTTTCTGTCCTACCCCCGTACCCTGACGTGTCAAAAATATCATGGTTCGACTGTAAAAAAGGGACAGATGTATACAAGTCACATACATCCGTCCCTTACGCACACTCAAACTAACCTTACTCTAGGAGCTTATACCCTCCTGATATACGGCCAAGCATTGTTAAACTATTTTGTTTTGTGTTGTTGTATTTTGAAGATTTTTTTAACCCCCATCCGGACTTTCTCTGGCTATTTCATCTCGCCGAGCATTTCCCATTTTAAAATTGTAACCCTAGGTACAAAAGAATAAAGCAAATAGCTTGGTTCTGAAATCCAAACGCTCATTTAAAACTTAAAGTAGATAAACAGTTCTTCTTAGTAATGCAAATATTAGTCAAATGACCTAATAATAACTTAATTAGTCATCACCAACAACGTTATTATATATAAATTATATTAGTATTTGTTTTTCTTATTTTTAGTGACGCTCGCATTCTTAATTAGAAGCTTATGCAAACTAGTGATCTTCATAATGTAAATAGTTTAATAGTAATATAGAATGTATGTGTATGTAGTTTAGTAGTGTAGTGTAATAGATTCTTTGGTAATATAACAAAATAAAAAAATAACTAATGCATAAATGTATGTATAGGTAGGTACCCTATAAACTGTTCTAATACTAGCAACCCGCCCCGGCTTCGAATGGGATAAAATTTACACAAAAGCTTACCTAGTTTAACGCTTTTTCTTTGAGTGAAAACTGAATCAAAATCTGTTGTATGGTTTACAAGAAGTAAGCGGTGAAACAGACAGAGGAAAACAATACTATTTAGAGATTTTTGTTTTTTACGTAAATACACGATAGCATTAGGAAGTATTAAACCGTGGCTATATCGGCTCAATGACAACGACCTTGCAGCTAAAGTGATTGCAATAAACATGTTTTTTTGCCGTCATTTTTTATCATGATGTCATATTTGCTTCCGAAATGACCACACCTCAAATCAATATAATCAATAATTTAGTGAAAAATATTTCTCCCGCGACTTTTGCGGCAAAGGGTTATATATACAGTTTAATTTGCGCTGTATTTATACTTTCTGGAGTTGAATTCATATCGCAATCGCCTATCGCTATCTATTTCCAAAAAAAAAATATTTGTTCTTGTAAATATGAAGTATCAAAGTTTTACCATGGAACAAAATGCGCGCCATTTGTTTTTTTTTCATCAAATCGACTTTATTCAGCCGATTTTTATTTTCAGCCAGTATCTCGATTTTTATTTTCAGCCAGTATCTTCAGATCTAATGCATACATTTTATATTCAACTTAATGGGAGACATTAAACCTCTGTAGTAAATTAATATCTAAATAAAAATAAAAAAAACAGTGCATTAATGAAAAACTGTGCAACAATGAGATTTCATATAACATTACTGCACTATTTTGGTTCCAAGCAAAAAAATACATCTTTTGTGATCGGTTTTGTAATTATTAATGATAAAATTACTAAGTAGTTGAAAGAAAAAACAGTTTATGTCACTCAGGAATAATATAGCTTTCTACTGGTAATTAAGAAGCAGTTTTTGATTTTATCCATTACAAAGCTCGCAATCGCTAGTGTGAGTCAGAAGGTCACTGGAACGCTGCGGGCTCTGTATCGTTTGAAAAATTTATTACCAATCAACACTAAGGCAATGCTTGTGCAGACCTTAATTTTTCCTATCATCGATTATGGTGATGTGTGCTACTACGACCTGAATGCTGATCTTCTCAACAAACTTGATCGTCTTCTAAATTACTGCATTCGATTTGTTTTCAATTTGCGTAAATATGATCATGTCTCTGCGCATCGATCACTCCTAAAGTGGTTGCCCATACGCCAGCGCAGAGAGCAAAGGGCACTAACTACCTTGTTCTCATTTCTCGACTCTTCCAATTTCCCTAGTTATCTGGCCCCTTACTTTCAATACATTTGCGCCAACCACTGTAAAAATCTACGGTCATCACATAACCGCCTTCTTCAATGTCCCACTCACCGCACTGACTTCATTCACCGTTCTTTCTTCGTTCAATCTATTTCTCTATGGAATGCGCTCCCCCAGGAAATCAGGATGGCAACCAACCGGTTAACCTTCAAAGTTAAAGTTCGCGAGCACATTCGTAAGAAGTTGGCAGTAGTATCGTAACAGCGCTAATGTTTTCCAATTATTTATCTATTACTACTAATGTTTAAGTATATTTATGTATTTAATATATTATTTTGAATATGTATGGTATGATTATATTGTATTTATAGTTAATATTTATATTTAAATAATCCACACTTTCATTATTGCACCTACCACTGTTTATCTCTCCATCACCCAAAGGTCGACTGGTAGAAAATGCCTAAGGCATTAAGTCCGCCTCTGTACTTGTGTGCATGAAGTATTAAATAAATAAATAAATAAATAAATAAAAGAAACTTACAAACAATCAAATCAAACTTACAAACAATCAAATCTTTCCTCTTTACAATATTAGTGTAGATGTATGTAGTATGGATGGTTTAAGTTATTTAGGATTCTCAAGCTATTTATACCTACTTCGGTCATCATTAAACCCGTTAGTTATTGGTACATAACTGTTACATCAAATAACGAAGAGCTACACCTACTTCCTTCCTCTATAAGAACATAAATATAATGTTAGAATGATACACGATGAGCACATAATTATTGAAATTATTATTTTTAATGATCATGCACACAAAACGCTTCTTTAATTGTATTTATGAGCATTGTTTTATTAACTATATCCACAAAAGTGTCTATAGTTATATAATATATAAAGTACTTAATGCTAATCAACAGGGTTTTCAGTGATATTAGAGAATATCAACGACTACCTTTTGCCTTTTTTATTTGTGGTAGGGTCGCGTTTGACCATTATCTCGCCTAATGTTATGATGTGGTCGACGGTGAAGCACGGTTGCCCAGAAGTAACCTATTCACTTGTCTTAAGGACCCCTAGGTTGTAGTTATCAGGAAACAAAGACTCCAATGTCCCTGACATTTACTCCTTAGCGCACAGTGAAAGTATTCGCAAAACGCTTGGAGCGTATGGTCGGAATGTCCACCATGTACCGATGGCGGATTGCTTTACCACTTGTTGTCCGGTGATGGATAGGGCTAGGAGGAATTTAATTGTGCAGTTTCATCGAAATGCAACCGATTAATAAACAGACCAAGTGCGAGTCGGACTCGCGTACGAAGGGTTCCGTACCATTATCGCAAGAAAACGGCGAAAAATCACGTTTGTTGTATGGGAGCCCCATTTAAATGTATATTTTACTCTGTTTTTAGTATTTGTTGTTATGGCGGCAATAGAAATACATCATCTGTGAAATTGTCAAAATTTCAACTGTCTAGCTATCACGGTTCATGAGATACAGCCTCGTGACAGACAGACAGAAGGACAGTGGAGTCTTAGTAATAGGGTCCCGTTTTTATCCTTTGAGTACGGAACCCAAAAATTCCGACAGGCTGGCAACTCTGTGTCGATGTTCAAGGCTCTAGCGCTTTGCTTGCGGCTTCACTCTCGTACTTGTGTGTGCAAGAAGTATTATATAAATACAAAAAAAAAAACAATCAAACAGTTTTACCTCTTAATAACATTAGGATAATTTAAAAACGAACAAGTGGTTGGTACAAAAAAAAGGGAAAGAAAAATAATAAATGTCAGTGCTATAACTGCTGTACGCGGGCATGAATGAATGAGCAATCACTAGACCGATCGATCTATCTTCGCTTTAACGTGTTTGACTATGTTGCACTGACTTTACATAAATTCAAAGCAACATCAATCTTATTTTAACACAAAGAAATCAACAAGCTATGCTTTGTTAATTGTTTTTCATAAAGGAAAGTAAGATAGTTACGTCGTGTATCTATAAAGAAGAGACCTATAATAAAAGGGTTAATTTTAAGATAAGATATTTATTTTGCAAATATGGGTACAAAAAAACCTGGTGGTATTGTTTAATACAATTAAGTACAGTCATATTAAACCAGAAGGTATGCAATAGTTCAAAATATAGTAGAGATGCTAAGTACACAATAATAAAGATAAACAATGTCAATATAAAGATTAATTAACTATAATTACAATTTAAGTATGAAGAATTTCAATACTTATTTATATAATACACAATTCTTCTGAAGTCAACTTATTTCGTATTGGAGTTTGGAGTCAAATAAAAAAATAAATTTAGTAAAAAATTGGATTTAAAAAATTAATTTAAAAGTAAATTTTCAATTTAATGCAGTAAATTGTAATTGAATACAAAAAAAAAGAAAAAAATATATATTTAAAAGTTACCTTAAGCTAGGCTTTAAAATCATGAGCAAAAACAATGCGCACATAACACGTGCACTTGTTGATCAACTGAAGCAAGTCGATACTGAATCGGTTATCTATGTCAGAGTCAATGATATATGAACCGTGTGATTGTTCGTTTACAAGCATTACGTGGACAATACCGATCATTGAGTCGCACATCCTGTTGCACCGAACCCAATTAAACTGTAGGTACCAGCCAATCAATCGCCCGTGGATTGCTATTATTGAAGGTATATAATAAATAAAATATAAGTCTTAATAACACTTTCGAGTGTGCGATCAAATTATTAAATGGAGGTAATTTTTAAGGCGTGAGAAAGTTCGAAAACCAATTGACACCTCCAAAAGTAAAAAGTATCTTATATGAAATTTCACTTCTGTTTTTATTTCTACTGAGCAAGGTTCTCAAACTGCGTTATTAAACTTTTAAAGTAAGAGGAAAACGATTATAATAAATACAGCATTTAGTTTATGTCAAAAATAGAAATAAACTTCTTAGAAAACGTAGAATGGCGCTACCACAAAACGCGTAAAAAGTAAATTTACCGTCCCTTTGTATGTTGCACCATATCTAATTCGACGACACAGAATAATTCGACGATTTCTATTTCAGCAACAACCTTAAAAGGGGATCAAATGTCATAGATTTCTAAGTTTTTAGCTTTCGAAATAAATAGTGACCCTAATGTTATTTTAATAGGGATTTTCGTAGTGTTCACGATGATAGTCGAGCGGTAACCATCTGTCACGGATTGCGACCATGGCTGCATTAAAAAAAATCTGCACAAGGCCAGTAAACAATCTTGTAACTTAAAATATTTTGAACAAATATGTAAGCTATGATTTTTGTTCTTTATTTAATTTGTATTGGCACTAAATAAGTACGATTAATGGAACTGACATTGAAAAAGTTATTAATCTAAATGGGAAGCTATGGCCGTGAAAAAGCGTGTATCCATCGAAACCGAAGACAGACGAACAAAACAATGAAATTACAGCGATTAGACTTACGAATGAAGCTGGAAGCACTGAAAAGGATTCCTAATTAGGCGGTACCATCGTCACGTGACGCGAAGACAATGTCACGAGCAAGGCTAATCCGTCACCGTCACCTTGTGCTCGAAACACGTGGAAACCGTAACAAAATGCGTGTTTCTGTTAACAAGCTGAAGGGTGAAGTTAAGCCCAATTTTTTGAAGACATTGCTTAAGTGATGTATCCGTACAGATGATGAAAATAAAGATTTGGATACTAACTGAGAATATAGTTAGGCACATATTCAAGTAGTTAGGATGAAACACAATTAGGTATATGTACGTATCTGTTGATTCACTACACAAAAATTAATCTTCATCAATATCAAATTGATCATCAGGATTGCAAAAAATCTAAGCTTATACAGAAACGTTTCTCTAAACTAAGTATTTTAAGCAATATGAGAAAACATATCCTAAAGCATACCTACATAAAATAATGTAATCGTGCATAATACAAAATAAAGCCAGTATGCTAATTAAGCATCAAGTTGACTGACCGGTTTCGGAACAAGTTGTACAACATCTTTCACTTCAGGAAGTGCATTGCGAATTTTGAAATAAAAAAATCATGATTTAAAATTTTGACTCGTCAATTTTTTGTCCATTACTTGTTAGGTTAGGTTAGTTTCGTAAAAATATGTCCATCTGTCAATTACTGATGCTAAATGCGGTCATCATTAATGGTCTTATAAAACTGGAATCATTAGAGGTTATTGTTGGAATGGTTGCTGAAATTGATATTCATAGTAATTCTAAAGATTCGACTATGGATAACTAATATGTTCAATAGACTGCTGAAAGTATCAGTGTCAGTAAAGCTAACAGTCATCATTTTAGATCTAATGATGAAAGACTTGATAGGTTAGCACAATGGTATTGTTATTATGTAACTTAAATCTATAAAATTATATATATTTCCTTCTTTCAGGAATGAAATAATGTTTAAAAAATTCAATAGGTAGGTAGTATTAATAATGATATTATGAAAGGTGAACCTATTGTTAGAATTTCTGTAAAATTTCCAATACATTGTAAATTGCTACATTTAGACGACTACTTTACTATGTGGGTACTTATATAAGACATTAATAAAAGCGTCATTAATTAACATACAGAAATTAAACTGGTTTATTCATAATCTGATCCAGATAGCATCTATCAAATGTAAATAATAAAATCGTCAAGTGTATTAGTCTTTTTATTAGTGTTATGTCAAAAACAAGTAAATTAGGTGAAAGTTTATATATCAAAAAGCGTATAAAACAGCGTTCGAATCAGTAAGGTTCATCAAAATTAGATTAGAAACTCGAAAAAGAAACCGACAACCTAAACACGGTAATGATGTAACCTAAACAACAGTACTGTTACATTTAAAACAATCAGGTCCCTTACTTTTTTTATTCATTTAATACCTATGAATGACTTACACCAAAACAAAATAGCAGAATAATAATGTTTATAATAATAAAGACGATGAAATCAAGAAAAAAGTCTGTGACCAGTATGCAAAGAAACATGTCATAGAAACAATTCTAAGAAAACAGAACAGAAAATATTCAGAAAAGAAAAAGGAATACAAGGGAAAGGGGCTCTCGTAATATATGATCAAATTTATACGGCATTGGTCCATAAAATTTTGCAGCATTATTGCATTTCGTCATAACAAATGCATAGGTGACTAGGCAAGGCAATACAAGATATATTTAAGGCTATATTTATAAAACCAGCTGTTTAAATCTAAAATACAATATTAGGATTTGGGGTCAACATTGCACAATCCAAATTGTTGAACCAGGTGGTCAAATATAATTGTTAGAGATAGAAATGATTTAATTTACCACACCTGCACTGCGTTGCCTGAATGATTAAAACCTGATTTGAACCCACACGCGCACGCCTAGACTTTGTATAACAAAGCTGCAATAAATGTACTTAGATATACATATATAGGTACCTACTCTACCTGGTGTGATATATAGCAAGTTTTTGTTACAGTGTGATTTCATTATGAAAACTCGTGAGAACTGTTGCATTCTATCTAAGGTGTCTACAGTGAATGCTGTGCAATATTGTGTTACTGTGTTAGGTGCTAGTGCATAGACAGAGATACATTCATCCAAGGTTTTTTTTGAAACATGTAGCTGCACTAGCTGTACAATGTTAACCTGCAGTGAGTTAAAAATATTAAATTTTAGTAAGAACATAAAAATGACAGAGCTGTTCGAGCTGCTGTTCGAGTAGCTACACACTGGTCGGACAAAGTCTGAATGGTTGAGACTATAGTATGAGTTTATCGACAATTAAGAAGAAGAAGTAGGAACATAAACGGTTACTGAACCGCATATAAAATGTAAAACAAAGTATGCTTAAAATAACATAATTTATCAAACAATTAGCATAGATGTTAGGCGTTTTTATTTGTTGCATAAATAACAAAAATTTAAATGACGACGACTAATAAAAATAAACGATGCGAAAAAGTCTAGGAGATAAGTTGCCATAAATGTTCGAATTAAGTTGTCTTTCATGAGGTTTATTTTTCGTACAAGGAATGGTTCCTATTAAGCATGGATATAAGAGTTATTTTTTAAATATTTCTATGATGCCGAGCGTCCATGTAAATAACTCATTTCACTGAAACGACTTGATAAAGAAGATGCGCAACTATAATCAGCACCTGATTTTTTAATAGTCTATGTTCAGGAATAATTATAATAAGATATTAATTCCGAATACGTGTGCTTAAAAGTTGGTCTGTTACTTCACTCCAAGTTAGCGCTAGACAATGACAAACGCTCCTCTCGAGCCGGATTCGTTCGTACGTTCACGCTCTGCCTCAATGACAATTCCCAACGCTCGATTGTTGTCTCGTTATTGTTCAGTGTCCAAAGTATTCAGTGCATGTATACCACTCAACCATACTGTAGGTGCGCAACTTGTTATAACTGAATCTACACTAGTGAGAATTAAACGATGCGCACACATTTTTAATCGAAGCGTGTTGAGCGTTTACTTTATAGAAGCAGTGTTTAGACGTCTCAGCTTTGTGTATAGTTGCAATTGTATTTTTTACTGGATATCATCTATTATTCAATAGGTCAAAATTAAACACAGTTTGCAATATCTATTTTATTACTACATCACTGTTAAATGAATAAGAAAAAATTGTTTGTATATTTGAATATTCAGCGCAGCTGAAATTGAATAAGTCTTTCAATTTGTTAACTATGTAACTTTAGAAAGGAAATCTATTGAAAATTAGTTACATGTCGTTTCCTCATAGATATTAATGCAACCGCCTGATGATTGCTTCTAGATGCTAATAGTGAGATTCTCTGATTACAGGCCGATGTGTAATATGTCCTAATATGTCTAGAAACTTCATCTCATCCATCATGGTAATGTGAGTGTGCAAGTCTTTGAGTTACATTGCATTTGTATTGAATACATTTAATATTCGTCTCCATTTTTGTATCCGTTACACAATCATAAAATATCATGGAGGTCCGTTAGACGATCATAACATATCGAATCATTTACGATCCATTTACAGATCAATTGAGTTTCTATATATGTGAATCAATTGGTACAGTAGACGGCATTTTTTTTCTTACGCTATTTTTCCAATGTGACAGAGAAAGTTGACAGCTTTTGGGCAATACCGCTTACTGCACTCATAATATTCTATAGCATTGTTCTAACTTATAATTACCCATATTACGACAATTTATACGACTTCATGCAGCTCAAACCACAGGTATGTGGTAGTTATGTAGTATATCAACTGCGAATCACACTGTTATGAAATAAATGCGGGCCATCAACGTCCACGTAACAACGAGAAAAAGAAATAGCCTATAATGACCAAAAGAGAAAATAAATCAAAATTTGCCAAGCAATTTCAATTTTGATTTAGATCTCAAGACCAAAACAGGTTCTATAAATCATAATAAGTATAGAAGTGCCATGGCGGAAACCAAAAAAAGTGATTTATCTGTCTGTCAGTCAGCATTGTATAACTGCTGATGATATCTTGTTAATCACGATCGAGTTCAATCGGAATCTGCACAAATCAGCCCGTAACAATGGGACTATAGTCAGTAGATAGCTTCCATGAATTAGAAACCATAGTGATCGTGAATCTGCGGTCAGCATCCAGCCATTTATTGGTCTGTGCATCATCGGTAATCAATCTCAATTGTACAACAAAAGCGGCGGTGTCTTCAATTGCTGTTAATTCCTCTCTTAATTCTTTAAAAGTGATACCCACTAATGCCCACCATAAATACGTATGGTCTCCGAATAGAGTAAAGCGATACTTTACGCATGGAAAGCTTTTAACTCTTCACAAAGTGCAAGTCCGATCCTGCATGGAGTATTGCAGCCACTTTTGGGATGGCTCAGCTAAATATCAACTTGCCGCGCTTGACTCAGCTTGCAGAGCTAAGAGGCTCATTGGCGACGTTAAACTGGTGGATGTCAAGCTCCACAGCTTGGCTCATCGCCGTAAGGTAGCATGTTTGTCGGTTTTCTACAGACAGTACCTCGGTGAGTGTGCTCAAGAACTGCACAAACTCTCCCACCGGCCCCCTTCTACCATCGAACATCTAGACGCACTGCAAGCTACCATTCATATTTAGCTGCCATTCCAACATTTCGCACCAAGCGTTTCATACATCCTTCATAATGCGCCCAGCAAAAGGGTGGAACTCACTGCCTGCGTCTATTTCCGAACGCATTCAACCCGAATCTCTTTTTAAAGTTAGAGTGAACAGGCTTCTTCTGGTTCATCTCACTCCATCATGGACTTTGTCTATGTCACCTCTGACCTAGATAGAGTCAACAGAAAACCCATCTCAAATAAAAAATAAAATAGATCTTTCTTTAAGATGATGATGATGCAACCGATTCATATTAACTCTGCAGAGAATGTCGCTAATCAGTTGCTTATCAGATGCTATGCAGTTCAGTTTTTTTATGAATACGACTCGAAAGTGTTGAATTGGATTATGTGACAAAAACTGCGATTTATTAGAACAACCACTATAAATCGGTGGTATAGAATAGCAATCATAATTTGTTATAAATTTTACAGTAAAAAAATCCATTCAAATAGTCAGAACATTTAATTTCAGTTGTAATCCTATCATAAAACTACCTTATTGCTATCTTATTTCTAATCAATAAGCTGCCACAGAAGTTTTATGGGCCGTTTTCAAAGCAGAAGATTGTTAGGGAAGCCGTAAACTGAGTTTATTGAATGCGTGAATAGGAAGAAAGCTAAGTATAATCAATTATTAATTTGTATTAGTCACACGTGAAACTGTACACTGACCTTAATTTAGACAAAAGTGTGCAGCAGTCAATACTACCAGTTACTTTTTGTATGTTGTTTCAAATTCGCTTTAAAAATGCTCATTCAAGGTTATCTCCATGACAAAAACAATCCAAGTGCAATTAATGACTTAAGAACTGTTCAGAGGTTCCGTAGCGAACTCCTTGTCTGCGACTTTTAATTAAAAGTTTGATACTTTTCAGTCTAGTCTTTTTCGTTTGATCTAGATTCTCTTCTCAGTGACCGTGATACCCAATTTAAGGATTTTAATAGACAGCCCATTGATGTTAACTTTCTGCTTCCAAAGAGAAAGTTGTACCTTAAAAGCGTTTTCATATTCTGCAGAAAAATAATCTTTGTAGCCGTAACCATTGCAAGAATTTATGTATTGGTAGCACGAAAACTTAGTAATTATGGCCTAACTGTGCTGGCGGTACATAGGTTTCGACACTGAACGAACTCTGTCGAGCCTCAGTGAAATCTGTCGAGAACCGGGTCGATATCATGCAATTTTATTGTAAGCGCATCACTCCGGCCGTTCTGATTGACAACCGGCGTGACGTATCGACGGCGTCACACTTTCCGACCGCGACCAATCGTCGAATTAATAACTTGACTGTACCGAGCGAAATATGAAACAAATTGAAACGTTTCCCATTGAGTGCGAACACGTAGCCAGCGCAGCCTGTCGCCATTTCACAATTAGATCCGGAAGAATCTCACCTGCGTTTTAACCACGAGCCGTCACTAATGCTCGTCGCAACGATTGTTCAACAAATTGTCAAAAAGTTTGCTTAAATAAAATGCCTTTTCTCCGACAAATAACAGTACTTTATAAGCTTAGAACTACTTTTTGGTTGTCGTATCAACTGTTTTCAAACTAATTCCAAAGTAAGCAAATAAACTATCTAAGTACATACTAACATCCAATAATGTCCGTCCATACACATTCGTGTTTGTGAATTGTAGGTAAGTGGCTTCATTTGACAATAATAACGCTACAAATTCTGTTCTCCGTGAATAAATGAAATGCTCTCGTTGCGTTTCCGGCACAAATGCACCAGTTGATCGAACAATACCGTGGTGGTTTTATATGAAATCATGCGAAAACGGCACAATGATTTATTATACAGAACACTCCCACGTATGGTAACGTGCGGGACGTAAAAAATGGGATGGGCATTCAATTGTATCGGTTTGTTCGAGTTTAGTGATCTCCTGAACGCGATGTACGTAGAAGAATCTAGAGAATGCCAGGGTTGTATTGAGGCTAGAAGTTGCAGAATTTTGTTTGAAATCTGCCTGAATGATGCAACTTATCTTTTGCAACCTACCGAGTAATATTGCTGAAGAATATGACCAATGACCATCGCTCTGTAAAGCGTAAAAGTTGGTTTCAAAATTGCCTCCTTTCATGGAAATATATATACATACTTGTAAACGCTTAGAAAACGAATTGCAATTTCATAAAATTGCCATAACAAGATTAGGATTGCATTTCTTTTGCAATAATGATTGAAGAACGTAGACGCCAGCCCTGGTCTGCCACACTCCGATGCGGTTCTTATAACGGCAATTATTTGTTTACGCAACTCATACGTGTTAACGTCGAAGAGGCAGTAAATTGCACTTATCTCTTATTTATTTATTGAGTCAAGGTCACTTATGTGTGTATGAACACGCCTGTAAGCAAACCTAATATCGCCATTTAAAACAAATTATGGTACACTGTAGTGCATCGAAATGTGGGTATATTCCCACATCGACTGTGCCAATTATGTTTTGCAGTAGTGTGGGTTTCAATCAACTAAATTTGTCTGTATGTACTTTTTGCAATTTTCTTTTACTTTTGTGTCATTTATAAAAAAAACATTAAAACTACACCTAGGCATTATTTTATTAAGTACTTTATTATTTTGTATTATAGTTTATTTCCAAATCTATTTAAGTAGTGTGCGTGCAAATTTTATAATTAGAAATGTAAAAATGTACGCAGTAGAACTGTATTTGTAGTGCCAACCTACAATGCATATGTACATGTATTTTAATATTTTTCCTTTTTTATTGCAGTCGAATATATGGCAGATATATAATGAAGCAGGAAAAACAATTTGTGTGTAGCTAAAATAATAAAAATAAACACATAAAACGATTACAGAAATCAAGGAAGTGAAGCAGAATATGTATTATATATGTATATATTGTAAATAATATATAGAATCATTTGATTGGTTTTATAACGTTAGACAGAGAGGTATTTGATGCCTAATAGTACCGTAAAAGGGAAACTACAATAAGTGCTTCGAATAATTTTTATATTGATACGTAAGAAGCTGATACGTCATGGAACATTTTGTTCCTATATTAATAAGTACAATAATTATTCATAATACTATAATTGCCTACTATAATTAAACACACTATTAGCAAAGCTTAGCAAAAAAACAGATGCTAATAGGTAACATTAGCTAATAGGTATTTTGTTTACAAACATCCACAGTTTTGTAATAGATATTTATTTAAGAAGCCATTTAAGATATGTGTTAATTTATGCTAGAACATCCGACTACTTTTATAATGAAAAGGATGTCCAAAAACAGAGATTACGAAGAGCACACTTTTTTTTAGAAATCTAGTGTTTTTTTTTTGGTTTTTCGTTGAGCTTTCCCCCCTCCAACGGAGCTGCCTTTCCCCGCTATTTCCTATTTTCCAATAAACCTTTGATACACATGTGACTTTTTCGGAAGATTTATAAAACGTTGCCTTTTCGAGCCATGAAAGGCCTAGTACCTGCCATTGGAATTTTTTGTAAACAAAAAAAGAACGACTAAAATGACTGACTTTTGAGATTTTGTCAGCAAATTCATAAAACATTTCATTCGGCTGAAACTAAAAAAACAATCGAAAGATATCGTACGTTTTGACGGCGTACATATAATTACGTGAAAGTTCGGTGATTATCTTATATTATAAACAACATTGAGATCTAAAAGGTTAAGGTTAAGGTAAGGTTTATACGAGTATACAAAAAAAAATACATACAATACTTACAAAATATTTTTTGTATAACAAAAGTATTGACTATAGTAGTTCTTCATTATAATAAAAATTTAATTGTTGACCATACTGCTTCTTATGCGGCTTGCATATTTCATTGCTCAATTAAAATAATAATTTGAATTATAAAGATAATAGTTAATGAAAACTGATGATTTAAGTTTTGATAAAATGTCCATTATTTATATTTAATTTTATGGCAAGGCATTATATGTTGTTAGCTTATATTTTCTATAATTTAGTTGTTTTGAATATTAATGTTTTGATTTCATGCTAACAATCTTATATGCATATCTGGTTTGTTTGCAGTGTGATTTGCATTCAAATTTTTCAACAAACACCTGAATTTTATCCGTCCGCCATGTTATTCAATTTCTTAAAAGAGAAAATCAATTAAGAAAACACCAAAAGAAACATAAATTTTCATTGATATTTTTAGCATTATGATAGTTATTAAGATTAAAATAATCTCTGTTATCAAAAACACCTAAGAGTGAAATAGAATGTGTATCTTAGAGAAAATGTAACGATATGAATTGTAACAATTTTTTGTCATCGTAAATGCATTCAATAATACTTAAATATTATCAAACAAAAAAAATTACAACTTACCCGCTAAGAATAATATATTAACGGGAACTCCGTGTGTATCCTTATGAGGTTTATTAATGGTCCATACAAAGGTATCAATAACACATTCACTTTCGGAATTATTTATAACTTTATTGTTCGAAGTATTAAGTTGCCGGCATTTTCGCGCGGGAGAGACGCACAACGGGCGCGCGACTTCGCGGCACGACACATGTGAAATCAGCTGTAGCTGGTCGCGACTAACGGAACCCCCCCTCCGCGCGATCTACCGCATTCTGCAGATAAACACAGATAACATTATCAGATATTTACGTATGGATTATATTAAGTACTGTCCGAAATTGCATTTGCTTGGGTACATATGACGCCAAAAAGTGACTGTGACAGTCAACCTTATCATCCAGATACAGATTTATCAATTACGATAAAAAAGTAAGACATTCGTGGTAAGTGAGTGACTCCATTACGAAATAAATAGCGTTTAGATTCGAGTATAAAGGTTCATTCACATCGATAACAATTCTTTTTTAGAACTATTATTATAGAAACCAATGCGTATATATCACGCGAGAAATTTCATAGACCTTGTGTTGTCCTGCTACTAAAATTCTTAATGATAAAGGTAGTACGCAATAATAGCCAACAACCACACGTCTAAAGCATGTTATGGCCTCCCGTAGTACATAAGCACATATTACACGATGTTTCCGTGCCAAATGACTCCTACTAATTATTACTGGTGTAAGTCCACCGTGAAAATTATAATCAAGAGTAAAAACTTATTGTCACGAACATTCCCCGTTTCAATCGTGCACTGGAAACTTAAAACTGTTATCTTTGTAATTCATCATTTTATTGCTATTTTTTTCATTATTTCTAGTTTTATTTATGCGTCTAGTATTGGTTCATCTAAATATATATTTTTATAATCAAATGCAATATAATCGCTGCAATTAAGAATGAATCCGAGAGATTACACAGTTGCTTTACGTATTAGGTAACATTTTTTGTTAGATTACAATATGTAATAAGTCATTAAGTCTATTCATTTGCCATCTCTAAAATGTTACTAGTTCATATGGGAATTTGAGACCTAGATAATTGAGGTCGATCACGTCAATATACTTGATTATTATCGTTAAGACTGACAGTAGAAAATACTTATATAACAATTGTAGATGTAATGTTATAAATTAATAGTTATAATAGCAGATTTATAATTGGATACAGCAGATCAATACTTGGATACACAAAGAAGTTTAGATAAACAAAGCAAAATATCACTTTGAGAAAACACGTCATTAAACACACTATTTTATTCTCAGCATGTTTTACTTTCTCTAGAAAGGCCATAAGGATTTAAATACATTCATTCAAATACAGAAAACATTTTAATTCCAATGCTTGGAGACTGTTGCGAAAACCAGTTAAAATATATTTATGCGGCAATATGCAGAAAGCACACTAAAGGTGTTTCGCAGGGTTTCACTTTAGGCCCTTAGACATACAGTTTATTACAATAGACTTAAAGACTGATCTAAATTACAGTTACTGAAACTCCTATGCATTGCCATTCTATTTTCGTTCTTATCTCTTATCAGTTAATTTTAATTAATTAATTAAATAATTAAGCTTTTAGAAAGTCGATCAAAAAATGTAACGTTGGTTTTTAGTTTAAACGATTCGATAGTTTTACATAGAATGGTCTAGTATCATTTGATTCATCATCAAACGCTGTATCTACTGTGGGAATTTCTTCACATTTACGCACAAACAATGTAACAAGCAAATGGGTTCATGTAAAATCAGCATAGAACTTTCTCAATAAACCCGCATCGGACCCAATCACTCAGCTATTGTCAAGATCGAATGGTCTTCATCATTCCAATTAGTTGTTACAAATCGATTCTCCAATTGATTAAATAATAGCCGATTGTTAACTTCATCATGGTTAGATGAATTGTCTGAGCTATGTGATTCAGGTTTATGTTCATCGTTGAAATGTTTTGTTACGAAACTGCATCTATAAGATTTTTTTGCTACGGCTGTTGAATGTTTTCTGTGAATTTTATCACTACTGGTGGACGACTTTCTGACTTGATGCTTTCCAAATCACCTTTTCCTTTGAAGTTGTTTTTCTGTGAAACTAGTCTATTATCTTATATTTATAATTAGTCTATAATCTTATTTGGGATGAAAAGCGGCAGACACTATATCTTTGTGCGATGGTCCAGAGCTGCCCGTTGCACCGGACACATCTAGAATATCTAGCACAATATCAGTAGCAGTTTGATATTATCGTAAATTTATGAAATCTTGAGGTAAATGTCAGGATAGTAGTAGAGACGCGCCTACATTATTCACCCTACAGAAAAAAATGATTAGAATTTTAATAAATATCAAAGATACAGACTCCTGCAAACCTCATTTTAAAGATCTAAAAATATTAACCCTGCCCTGCCTCTACATACTTGAAATTTTTAAATTTGTTCAAAAATATCCGCAATACTATACCAAAAGAGGAGATATCCAAACAAAAATTGCACTTAGACATGAAAGCAGAATAAATATACCCACTTCACGATTAAAAATGCACTCTTCTAGTACATTTGTTATGTCCATTAAAATTTACAATAAGTTACCGGAATACATCAAAAATATTAATAAAAATAATATTTTATTAATAAATTAAAACAATTTCTAATAACCAAAAGCTACTACACTATTGACGAATATTTTAACGATAAATTTCAACAACAATAAAAACTATTTTTACCTAATACCTAAAATACATAAATAGTATTTAGCTTATTGTCACTGTTAATAATGTAATTCGTGCAACAATATAAAAATACATATTATATACATTTAAATAATATAAAAATATATATACATTTATTTATATATTTGGTTTAATGTTATATAACTTTAAACCAAATATATAAATAAATATCATAAAAGCAAATAATGTAACTATTTTAATGATACTATTTTAATTTAATAAATAACAAAAAACGCCTTCATCCTCTCTCCTATTGAAAATTAACTTTGCTGTGCCCGACAGGGTCCATAATTGATTCGATGTTTTAACATACCAACTGTTACATGTACACATTATGGAATGCAATAAAGTGTTGAGTATTGAGAATTGCTGCGACCCAAGCAGCGTGCTAGCAACAACTCAGTCCTTTTTGGGTACCGTCGTATTAAACTAACGGAACTCAATCGGAGACGTGCTTCATTTTAATATCCTTATGTGGGTTGGAAATGAGACTAGTAATCGAAAAATAGGAACAAGGTTTATCGTGTATATTTGCAAGTTATATGAAAACAAACGGTACCAAACTAGTTACAATTTCTCTCGTCCCCATGAAACAAGCAACCGCATTCCATTTAATATTGTTGCAACAAATGTTCTAATTTCTGTTTTTCCCTTTGAATACATCGCTGGATGTGTTGCAATACGCAACAAACTAATTTACATCACTGATGACATCATTTTAGATATTTTGCCGGTAGCGTATGAATCATAGAAGGAATTTTTATTTCATTTCGACTACAAAACCTTACAAATGCCCAACGACTCGTTCGTAATCCTTTGTACGTTTTTAATCTGGATCTCACGGGTGTTTAGTACAGAACCACACAAAGAGTACTAAAAAGGTTTTTGTTGCGTCGCCGGCGGCTGAGATGTTATCTGCGCAGTCACCTTGATCTTTGCACGAAACTGCACAAAACGCGCTTGACCTCCGCCGTCTCCTTTCTGTGCAGCCGTGTACGAATGTACATTGTACAAAACACTTCTCTTAGGCACAAGTACTATTGATTTTTTGGCAATAAACCTTGAATCTTTAAAAAAATTAGTCATGGTCCTCCTGACAATATCACGAGGCTATTATAATATTTGTTTATGCCTAGTTTAAATAAATATGAAAAAAGGTGGGCAAGGTTCAATTCAATAATCAACACGTACAATGTATAAGATATCAGCAATCGGAAATCTATTACTATAGATTTCAAAACAGACACTTGTCCATGGCATTTCTAGCGCATAACATTTTAGCTCCATCCGCATGAAAATTGTACTGCAAGTAACAATTTGATAGAAACTCTGAACTGGAAACTAGCCGACAATATAAAAGCAGTGTTCAATATTCATCGTTATTTTATCTGTCCGACAAGTTAAAGATACCCCGTTAGGCATTATTGAACCGTTTGATAGTAGAGGAACAATGCTATCGCATGCAAATTATAAAAGAAAGGCGATACTGAAGGTAAACGAGAAGTCGAAATGGTTTCTAAAGATAACCGTTTGTCCGTTTTTATGGATTTCGTGACTCAAAACCTCATAGGAATGTCAGGTGTAGCATAGGTGATGATTTAGGCCCTTTCCTGATGGCGCGATCTTGAATCCTGGTCACAAAAAGCTTATTTCCTTTGTATTGACATAAAAATGAAATCTGTCCTCGATCTTGAACGCTGGCACACGTTCAAAACTTCAGGCTTAAGTCCATCTAGAATCCTGATGCACGTAGCATAATCATATTAATTCACTTGACATATGACAAATCGTGTCTTTGGTTAATATACATTCAAGTACAAGTATACCTCTGTCTGAAACATCGGGAAATACAGGCGTGAATGTAACGTTTCGTTCAAGTTCAGAGATATATCAATAATCCTATATTAATTTCATTTTCTTTGTCAAATCCATAAGAAATTGCATAAATATTCATAACTTTGCTGTTGTTGGTCTTTAAGGTAAACATGTAACATGTTGCTAAAAAACACGTAAAAAATGCTCGCAGTATCAATAGACCAACATCGACAGAATAAACATTTGTTGTTTTTTTTTTATTACTGTTACTGGAGACAAACATCCGTTGTTTAGAGTAAATATTGGTTAATTAGAATGTAACCATTCTAATGTCCCAATTGAAATGCTACTCTTTCTTGAAATTTACATCTATACTTAAATAAGGCATAGTTATTTTTGTAGGCTTTTGTACCTTGTGAACGAAAGGAAATGTTCCATTGTATCGTGTCTGAAATTTATGTAATTTTGTGAAAAATTGGTTTAGACGTATCCAATATTTCAGAACAACCGCATAGTTTGTATAGGTTTTTAACATGTGTTGATAAGTATGTATATTATCATGTCGGTCCCGGTTATTCTATAATATTATAAATATCAGTTTTTTCCTTGCTTATATTTATGGAACCATCTAAAACTTGGTATAAATGCGATTAATAATAAACTGTATAAATTTTTTTACTCATTAAGTAAAGATTCACTATCATTATACACACTTTACGAACCAGCCATCAACAAACTATAATTTACCGTTAAAATAAAATAACTTACGAGTTAATATTCACTTCAGAAAGTTTGAAACTGTCACATATAATACTTATGACGAAGACGAAGTACAGAATCACTATTTACATGCAAAAAGAAATCTAATAGCAATATAATAAGACACTGATCATTACCAAAGAGATTTACAGTGTTGGTTAAGAGTATGTTGTATATCAATTACCTATTTAATCATAATTTAAACGGTATTGCGTGATTGAAATATTTTCTTTCGAAATCAATCGTGCAAGAAGTGGTTTCGAGTAGCTCGATGGTGGGAGGTACACCATCGCCTAGCAATAGTTAGGAAATAATGAAGGTACCTATTTGTATTGGTATAACATTTCTGCATTGTTATATAAAGTGCTTTATTTATCTTAATTTTAATCTTGAATACTATAATAAAGAAACTGCCCTATTGTATTTGTATATGTCTTTATGTTTTTTGTGTACAATAATGAATAAGAAAGAGGTATATTTGTGTGTTTGTTTACTCGTATATTTTTGTAAAGGGAAATCTCAGGCAGTACTGATCCGATTTTGAGAAATATTTCACTGACAAGAAGCCACACTATCGTTGAGTGTCACAGTGGAGAACGGGACAAGAAAACTACCATAAGTAACATGGTACAAGGGCAGGAAGATGATGATCTTAGAATTATTAATTTCTTGACTTTGAATAAGTGGGATTTATAAGTGCGGCGATCCTACATTGCTAATCTGAAAACAAAAAGTGTCACCAACCTTATTTTAGTTACAATGTCAACGACATAACAAGAGGTTATATGCAAACTACTTATACCTTATAGTATGGAAGTCGCAAATCGCAACGATTGCGCAAATGTGTCGCTGCGTAGGAATGACAAACAACGATATAGTGCGAAAATCTGCTTTCCCCAAAGGTTGCGGAGGTCAGACGGCAGATGCAGTCGTAATATCAAAGGAAACTGGAAACAAGTTATAAAATTGGTCCCATTTTAATTTGGTGAAGATCTGATGAAGAACTTCGAAGATATACAACAGAACTCTTCAATAAATAAGGGCAAATCTCTCGGGATTGCTGTAATCGCATGTCTGTTTATTGTTTATACCATTTCATAACATAACATCACGCCAGTACGCCATTAAGGGGTACGCAGATCTCTCATTTCACCGGTTATGTTCATGTTTCATGATATTCAGGTAATCTATTCTGGCGTTATAGGTAACTTACTTAACAAATTGCATATTAGGCAGGTACAACTGTCCTTAACGCAATAAATTGGTACCTATGAGAGACACCGACTTCCAAAAATATTTATTTTTCAATTTGTAGTTTTTTTATTTGGAAGTCGGAACTTTCGGAAGTCATCGAACATTGTACTGAGGTCCCCCATGGTCTCAGCCATGACCACTATTGGTTTCAAAAGTATCTAATTCAAATAAATAGTTCATTAAGTAGGAAGAAAGGCGACGGACAAACATTTTAAAAACAGAGCTACTATGTACTACTTGTATCAAAATGTTTTCTTATTGAAAGTGAATGGAAAGGAAGTTTCCTATGCACCTGTCTCTGAAGTCTGTTACAGTAATCATGTCGTTATACGACCAACATGTAAGTCTCACATATAAACAGCTATTTGTGGCCACAAAACAAATCGCCATCATTTGTCACACACGGCCGTCAGTGAGCGAATTTCTCTACGATTATCAAGTAGCCATGCACTGTTATACCGTAATTTATCGCTGATGGGGGATAATAAATAGTAATGAATCCTACCTAGGGATCTCCCAGACTTATCATCAAATGATAGTGGTAATAGATGCCCAGTCTAGGTAGACGACACCTTAAAATTGTAAATGATGGTTGTGATCTTTGGTTGTGATATACTCAATCAAGCGCAAAAAAACACAAATCAATCAGAATATGAAACATGCATATGTTTCATATTCTGATTGATTTGTGTTTTTTATAGAGAGTGTCCTAAATATTGTCCTGACAAACTGTCAGAGACAGTCAGAGAGGGACTTAACAATGAGTTTTTTTATATAGTTGAATTGAATTTGAATTTGTGTGCGTAATTTTATTCGCACCTTGGTCTACAATGTTCCTCTGCAAGGAAAATATCTCAAGATATTCTCTCCACGCTCCCGATCCTAACTCTATGCAGCACGTCTTGTGAACGTGGTGTGCTTGAAAATAAATTTAATGTTGGAGCTGAAAAGAAAAAATTAATACATCCATCATGGTTATAAATAATTCTTAGCAGCACTGTTTACGGTGCCGGTGCTTGCATCCAAAATGGCGCGAACATGGAAAAATAAAATAAAATATGAAAAAAGAGAGATAATGAATGTGAAAGGGCATGAATTACAGTCTACATTCAATGTAATTTTTCATGAGATTGGAATGAGAAGTGACTGCTACAACAGGTTCTGAGGTGGTTAAAAAGGGTGGTTGAAATGTAATGGTTTGCAGAATCTAAAAAGGACCTGTTGTTAGTCTGCTTGTTAGTTAGCAGAAACAATACAGAGTTTTGAAACCTGATATATCTGGCTATTTGAATGCCATCATTGCAAAACGAGTGACAAGTGAAGCGGTTGAATATTCCGTTGCATACCTGCATACTCTTACCCAGGCCGTTTCTAGAGACAATATCGAGACCATAAATTGATTACTAACATATTAAAAAAAATACATTTGTAAAAATCTCGTCACTGCTAATTTTCTATTGAGAATTTGAATAGAGAATCTGCTAATCAGTTGCTAAACAGAGATTTTTTATAAATAAGACGTATATATAGTCTCCATATAGAAAAATCCGATCTTAGTTGAAGCTTAGTGGTTAATTTCTCGTCTAAACAAGATGAGGAAACTCATAACTTTAATGAAAAGACGGTAAACAATCTACCTACGAAGTAGCGCCATGTGCTGTGTATCATCATTCATCAACAAGAAGCGCAAATTGATGAATTCATCGATTAGTACGCAATTAACATAGGAAACTGGTATATGCTGAAATGATTTATTTTTACACCGTGTTATATTTCACAAGGAATGCAGTTTTAGAGCTAAAAACTGGAATTTAATCTGAAACTGCTGCGGTATGGTTCTGTTTATTAACCGTCTTCAAAAAAAGGAGATCCTCATTTCGTTGGAACATTTTGATTTAATTTTCGTTTTTCTTTTGTTTGAAAGCATATACTTCCCATATACGTTCCCATATACGTCCCATGGTCATCAGGTCGGGATCTGACGATGGGATCCCATGGAAATCGAGGGAACTCCTCAAATATTATAGGCATACATATAGCGATTTTAGTATTTTCATCAACACTGCAATCATTTGCAATCAGAATGTATCATTTGGTAAAGTGGCACTGATAATTATTTACTTATTTACTTTAACATAACACGGCCAAAGGCCAATTACATTAGTTAAAGACATGTTTATAAAAAAAACATTAAAAATAAAAATAATAAAACAAAAACAAACAACAATGATAATATCTATAATTACACGGCAATCATACACTGATGAAGAAGACCACAGATGGCCACTGGCAACTCCTAAATGATAACTAGGTATGTCACGAGTATAAGATATCTTAAATAGTTAACCGACTATGACGAAGCAAATACATATAAATAAATGGTTCTGATAAAAATGGTACAATCGAACTGATCTGATGATGAAGCCGGGTAGGCACTGGAAATCTGAAATAAAACAATGTTTCCTACATACTCGTGTTTGGACTTATTGGAATCGCCATGAGATGTATTTTGGCTATAAATGGTTTTCAAAGTAATTTGAGGTACCTAACAAAAAAAAACTTTTACCAAATAAAACAAAACGACTTCCAAAACTAAACACTATACTTTCTTTTCCGAAATCAGTGTCGAAAAATAAAAAACAATAGGTACCAAAGAAAAAAAGACTCCAGAAAAGAAAGTTCTTTTTCGCTTTGTAGTGTTTTGTTTTGGAAGTCGATTAGATTTTTTTGTTAAAACGTTATTTAAGAGTATCAATCTCTGTTCATATTTTCGTTAAAGCGTTGGTCTAGTGGTCGCAAGTACTACTGCTGAGCTTTAGGTCATGGGTTCGGTGCCAGGATCGGGCAAAGTGGTATTGGGTTTCCCATCTGAATTTTTTCAGTAGTAGCCTATTTTCTAGACTTGTGCCCGGTTGATGGCAAGAGGCCGCCCCCTATTACATGGGCTTAAAAACATAACTAAAAAAATTTAGGTGTAGGTACTATATATAAGTAAACTAATATTATAAAGCTGAAGAGTTTGTTTGTTTGTTTGAACGCGCTAATCTCAGGAAAAAAAAACAGGAAAATCTTTTTGTGTTGGATATATATTTCATTTATCGAGGAAGCTTATAGGCTATATAACATCACGCTACGACCAATAGGAGCGGAGCATAAATGAACAATGTTGCAAAATCGGGAAAAAATATTCCTTTTTGAGAGCTTCCGTTGCGTGTCATTTCATTCATGTATGTAGGGTAGGTAGGGTAGGGTAGGTAGGGTAGGGTAGGTAGGGTAGGGTAGGTAGGGTAAGGTAGGTAGGGTAGGGTAGGTAGGGTAGGGTAGGTAGGGTCGGGTAGGTAGGGTAGGGTAGAAAGGGTAGGGTAGGTAGGGTAGGGTAAGTAGGGTCGGGTAGGTAGGGTAGGGTAGGTAGGGTAGGGTAGGTAGGGTAGGGTAGGTAACCAGTTGACGGGAGAGAAGCCGCGTGGAATAGCTAGTAAGTAAATACAGATATAATGTGCCGCGGTGCACACTATGTAATTGTTTTAAAATTAAGTTCCCTTTTGTTTGTATCTACATTGTGTATATCTGTGTGTGCCAAATAAACTAGTTTTCTTTCTTTCTTTGATGTTATCTTATGTGTTTATATTTTACAGCTGCATATATATGTATATTATTATGAGCAGTCACAGTTATAGGTGCCACTTAAAGATCATCCCTCACAATAAATGGACCGTCTGTTTGATCACTGAGAATACTGCACTTGCATCTCTTCAAGTGCATCATAAGTGTTCAAAAGAACATCTGGTACATTGATATCGCTATTCTCAGTGAAAGGATATTTTATTTGTAAATCATATGTATGTACATATTTATCTGAATATACTATACGACTATTATTTATTTATTTATCCATTTATTTGAGGCATCAAGGCCCATATCAATATATACAATACTATATTTACATAAAAAACTTAAAAATACTATAAATATATATAACATAATTATCTAAACTAATGCACACGAAGTGTCGGCGTCGTGTTTCGCTGACTGGTGTCACGTAGCTGGCCACGAAACCGGCGGTACACAACACTCGAGAACATTTCGAGACCATGCGTCGGAACACGCACCACGAACGACTTAAAGTTCGTGTTATGACGCGGCTCCAATCTCTCGACCCTCAAAGTCCAGTTGACCTTGACGCGCATATACTCCACAACGTCCTCAACCTTCGTGGAGTGGTGCAGTCTGGACACATACAGCAGCGTCGTCGGGATTGCTGGACACAGCAGCATGTTGGGTCTTGCCAGCGCAGTACCGCACTGGTTCCGACAAGGAGGCTTCTTCTTCTTCTTCTCCACCATGACGAAACTATCCTTGTCACAAGTGTGACAAGGATGACAAGAAACAAGGAACAAGGTGTGACAAGAAACCTAACTATATACAAAAACAAAATACACTTAGCCGTCGAAATACCTACTCTGCCACAAAACTCTGGCAGCATTGCCATGTTGCATAGCAATCCTGACTTTTCGGGTAAAGAACGAGCTATCTCTCTGATCACGCAAAGTTTCGATCAGTATGCGAGAGATATCCTTGAAAATGATAATCAACTTTGCAGATAGACAGACACAATAAAAAAGTTACCTTAGAATTTGATTATGTTAAATGTTGTCAATAAAGAAGGTTTTGCATTGCCGATGCCACAAATCTAAACCACCCATACAGTCATCACCTAAAAGGTGTTAATCATTAACTAAGTAGAACAATCTTAGGTAATAAACACATAATGAACAGCAGTTGAACAAAGGTGACAAGAGATAAGCTCTCGTCCCGCTATCGACGCGAGGCTGTGGGAAATTGGAAACGTCAGAGAGATGCGTGACTGCACCGACCATTGTTTTATCTGGGTAGGTCGAAGTGCCTAAGGTTCTACATCTTTGCTGCTAGATGCATTTATTGAAGATTATTTAGGTGTTGATTTATAATAAGAAGTGCTTAATGCTGTTGATGAAAACAAGTCATTGCTATACAGAGAGACACGTCGCTTATATAAAGAAGTTATAATTTAATTTCACATATTTTGGTGAACATCTCAAATACTGATTCAAGTAACGAACTGAAAAGCTCGTTTGGAAACACAAATTTCTAAAATATAAACCGAGGCTACGTGAAAGAAAGCAGACAACAACTTTTCTAATTCTTAAAACCAGATTCTTATGCATGGCGTGGTTAGTTAACTGAAATTACACACATGTTGCATATTAATAGGAACAGTACTTTATGGTAAGCAGTGCATCTGGTTTGGAATCTCGCTATACTTGTAATCCGGGAACTATAGAGGGCTATAATTTACGGGCAATTTGCAAACTTTGAGCGCCTTATGAAGCGCTAAGAGGTACTGGTTTAATTGCTGCGTAACAGATTCGACCTGACAGTAATGAGAGCGACTTAAGAACTCGAATAGCTGATGATTTAATGTTTTCACACCAATAATGTGAACTTGTTCTTAACGGCGCTGTTAAACAGACTATTGTTGAATGCAATTAATCTTTTTTCTTCAGTTTCCTTCGCGTTTTGATCTGTCTGATACTCATGTCGTAGCACTGTTGTAATTTTATAGCAAATGTTGATTATATGTATGACTTTCGCAGTGCTTCTCATATATTAATTAGCAAGCCATGAGCAAAGAAATGCCGTGTTTATGTAAAGACGACATGCAATTATGCATAATGAGGTGGAAAATGTTATGTAGGTACTTACTTCTATTCACGCTATCTAAAATTACGGGTTATTAGACGATTTGCAAAAATTTAACTCGCCCGAAAAGTGCAAATCGACCCCCTTTAAAAATATTATAATATCTCAGAGATAAACTCAGACACATTCTTGCATCCGCCCCCGTACCATCACGTGTCAAAACTATCATGATTCGACTGTGAAAAACTTAAAAAAAATACAGCCGACTGACAAAAAAAAACTACCAAGTGAAAAAATAACTTCAGTTTTGGCAGGCGGTGTCAAATAAAAACTGGCCAAGTGCGCACGAAGGTTCCGTACCATTATCGCAAAAAACGGCATAAAAATCACGTTTGTTCTATAGGTGCCCCAATTAAATATTTATTTTATTCTGTTTTTAGTATTTGTTGTTATAGCCGCAACAGAAATACATCATCGGTGAAAATTTTAACTGTCTAGCTATCACGGTTCATGAGATATCGCCGGGTGATAGACGGACAGACAGGCAGACGGACGGATCGTGGAGTCTTAGTTATAGGGTCCCGTTTTTACCCTTTGGGTACGGAACCATTAAAACAAAGAAACGATATCAGGAACACCGACTTCCGAAATTGAAAACAAAAAAGTTTTTCACAGTCGAATCATGATAGTTGGACACGTCATCTTTACCAAATTTAAATGGGACCGTTTCGTAATAAACTTTTTTCGAACAAAAAAAGAATTTTGCAAATTCTATAGTTTAGCCAGCAGTAGCTAACTGTTCAACCTGATTCTGACCACCTTTTGTACAAATGTTTAGTGTATAATTAACCTTTGTTACTGTTTTGTACAATAAATTTATTTTTCTTATTATTATAGTTATACATAAATAAAAAAATATATATATATAAGCATCCGTATTGAGAACCGAGAATGTTTTTTCTTTTTGGGAAGTCGGATAAACAGGGACAGATGTATACAAGTCAAATACGCACACTCAAAATAACCTTGCTCTTAGAGCTTAGGTATGGTCACCCTCCTGAAAACAATTATATCGAGTTTGTTTGATAGGTAGACATGGATAACATCACGGCTCTAATCCCCGAAGGGTAAGGCAGAGGTGCATCTACACCCACATATTGCCAGTCATGTTTAATTCCCATGTAAAAGGGGGCGAGCCTATTGCTATAAACCATACAGAAGTCCATACTCTGGCCTGCCACTGAGAAATTCCAGTTGGGAAAAACTCAAATTTACATTGCCCGATCTGGAAATCGGACTTCATGCTCGTCAGTAGTGCTTGAAACTATTTGACCAACGAGGCAATCAGGCAGAATACTTAATACGACAGGTTAAGTCATGTTTTGTATACCACTTTAAAAGTAATTATTAATGTTTTTTCGATTAAAGGATGAATTATACTAGACTGTGGCGGGCGCGAGCCGAGCCCCGTACGAGGTCGTGCGTCTGCGTCCCTGACACGCTCGGACGACTCGGACGCCGCACGGTATAGCATAAACCGCATCATATAAAATGTTCGTGAATTTTTGAATCCGTGCCTCGTCCGTGCCTCGCACGGGGCTCGGCTCACGCCCGCCACGGTCTAGCATAATTCATTCATAAAAGAGATAATATTTACAATGGGATGATGGTGCTTCCTTACTTGCCGTCCCAACTTCATCTACTTAGCAGGCATCCGGGTAGATTAAGATCTATTTACCAGCACCTGACCGCAAACTGGACCGGGACAGGACTCCGGAGATCAAAGTTGGATCTAATGACAGGTCATCGATGACAGCGACAAAAGGAAATTTTTCGGCACTATTTGATTTGGGGGAGTAGCTTTTGACGCCATCTGTTGGCCGCGTGCAGTTGGCATTTGGGGAGATTGAAAATTGGGCGCTTCCTGAATATAAACCTAGATGGCCCTGTAACCAATTTCTTAGAATAAGAAAATCAAAACGATTATAAAGAGCTTATAACAAAACTTGTAAGCTTGGTTAAAAACAAACACCACCGCTTACTTATCAATAGCTTCTTATGTATTACTGTTCATATGAATCCACAACAAATATTAAAGACAGAGATGAACGAACACATCATTCTGTTACCCGAGGTTCAAATCTATGCATAAGAAAAGCACACACGCTTTTTTTTATTCCCTGCTGCCGTCATCTTGAACTATGCAGTCAGCGGCTCGGAACGCAAAGCAATTTGCACCAGCATACTTATTAACACATAAATCATCCAGCCACTGCTATTTGTTTTAGTTAATGTACACAAATTACTTGTGAATAACGATGCAATTTCATTAGAATCTTAGATTAGGTTTCGAAAGATAAAATTCTTATTAGCGCTTTATTTCATCGATGTCGCAGCTCAATGTGTTCTCTTATTAGTTATTGATTGACTCAGATAGGTTTTACTGGATAAAGTTACCTACCCACATATATTCTTCCAGCCGAAAGGTCGTTTCCCCTAGGCTAGCTAGAGAAAGTTTCTGAAGGTATAACCTCATTTTCAGCGGTGTAGAGGTTTTGAATTTTTGATACAAAAAAACTTTTTAATAAACCAACTTCTAAAGCAAAAGTAAACTGACTTCTAAGTCTGCTGTGGGCGGTCCAGTGCACGAGTGTACCCGGATGACTTCTAATCGGGAAAGGTGGCGAAACATTGTGAGACGCATTACATCTGCCGCATATATACCACCAATACTTCATGACGACCACGACCGCTCTGTCAAGAGCGTAACGACTAAGAAGAAGAGGAAAGCAAAACACTACAATGCGAAAAATAACTTTGTTTTCCGAAGTCGGTGTCTTTCGTACCTACTGTTTTTCGGTTTTTCGACTTAGGAGTTCCCTCAATTTCCATGGGATCCCATCTTCAGATTCTGATTTGGTGACAATGGGACTGGACTGGAATGGAGTTATGCCGAAACATAAAAAAATAAAATCATCCGAATTGAGAACCTCCTCCTTTTTTAGAAGTCGGTTAAAAATGACTTTCCAACAGTAATGCTCCTTAACCGAAATTCATACTTTATCTATACTCCATATGCGATAACATTATTTATTTATTTATATATACTTTATTGTACACCAATATAAAAACATTACATACGGAAACCTTAAAATAAACACAAATATACAACAGGCGGCCTTATCGCATTCTGCGATCTCTTCCAGGCAACCCAGCATGGAGAGAGATAGCCTGGACATGTTATGGGGTTGCACTTGGTGCAATTTTAAAATTAAATAATAAGTTACAAACATAGGAAGCACAAAATATAAAATATATACATAAATACATACAAACATATAAATATACAGGCAAGAAAACCATACAGCTCCAACAAGAATAAGATCACAGTGACAGGTAGAGCTCCTTTACCAGTCTTTTATAGATCGGTAGTGATTACGTGCGTTTAATTGTCACAGGCAATGCATTCCATAGATGAGCGGCCTGGACGGTAAAAGTTTTGTCTAGGAAGATAGTGGAATGCATTGGCATTTTAAGTTTCATGTTATCCGATGACCTAAGAACTTTCGTGTGGGAGTCACATAAAAACTGAAATCGGCTTTTGAGGTAAAGAGGGGTAGACGGGAAAAATAGTATTTTATATAGGAGGGAAAGAATATGAGCATTCCGGCGAAGGCGAATTGGCAACCACTTGAGTTTCTCGCGGAATTCTGAAACATGGTCATATTTGCACAAACCAAATATGAACCTTATGCAAACATTTTGAAGTCGCTCAAGTTTATCAAGTTGTACTTCAGTGAGGTCAAGATAGCTGGCATCAGCATAATCAAGAATGGGCAGAAGAAGAGATTGTGCAAGCGCAATCTTAGTAGCAGTCGGCAGAAAATTACGCAGTCTTCTCAGAGATCCAGCAGATGCGAATAGCTTGCGGCTAACTTCCTGTAGCTGGGCAGTCCAAGAGAAGTTCTTGTCAATGAATATACCCAAGTTCTTCACGTTCTCGCTAAAGGGTACAACAGAGTTGTCAAAATAAACTTGGGGAAGAGTCGTCCAGTCGATCCTTGAGACCAACCTTGAACTGCCCACCACCAAAACTTGCGTTTTTATAGGGTTCACCGTAAGTCCGTGCCTCTTGCTCCAGTCGCATATACGAGCCAGATCACTATTTATCGTCAAGATAGCCTCAGATAGACTACCAATAGCAGATCGCGTGTAAATTTGAAGATCATCTGCATAAAGATGGTAGGAATAAATTAATTCGTTGGATATTGAGTTTATAAAAAATGCGAAAAGTTAGGGGGATATAACGCCGCCCTGAGGTACCCCGGCAGAAGTACTACATCAGGAAAATAAGGTCTCTCCGATGCAAATACGTTGTCGGCAACCAAACAGGTAACTACGAAACCAGTCAACAACAGATGGAGATATGTTAAGAGAGCAAAGGACGCCGAGTAAAACATCGAAATCTACGGTATTAAAGGCATTACTGAAATCCAGTAGAGCCAAAACCGTAAGATTGCCCATCTCCATGGCAGACCTTATATCGTCCGTAATATTCAGAAGCGCCGTAGTTGTGCTATGACCAGGACGGAAGCCGGACTGGAAGGGGTTAAGGAGATTATTTTTGGAGAGAAAGGTGCTTATTTGGTTGTGGATTAACCGTTCAAGGACTTTGGATAGGAATTGCAAGACGATGTGGGATTAGGCTTTTGAGGTAAAGGAATTACTTGAGCATCTTTCCATAAGCTTGGAAAGACACTGCTAGACGCAGAGAAATTGAGGATATGGCAGATGACGGAAAGGATAATGACCAGAACCGGGAGTAGCATTTTACGGCTGATACAGTAACATTAGACGTTTAAATTAGCTCATTTTATAGCTCGTTCAACCGATTTTGACTTTTATTGCGTTAGTAATACGACAAATGGTAGCTGTAGTAAACAGTTGGTTTTGGTAACAGGTTTATGCATTTTTTTCCTGCCCACTATTCGTCTGTAACCTTAGGTCGCATGGTGCAGACATCCTGAACTTATCTATATATTTATTTATCACACACTAGGTATATGGTAGGTTAGGGCTGTAGGGCTTATAGGTCTTAAGGTCGAAGGGACTGTTAGGCTGCAAGGTCTTATTAGGTCCTTTAATTTATCATATACTTTCATGTACTGTCACACCCTTAATATTACTGCGGCCTTACGTGACGTATGTTAGGGTGGGCGTACATACAGAATAATCTTTAAATTATAACAAATAGTAATTAGGTATAATTAAGAAAAATTTAAAGTAACGTTGCTACAGTTACTTAAGTTGAGTGTAATATTTCTGTTAGGTACTGTAATGTTGGTGTTAGTGACTTGTGTTCTGCTCTTCGGTGAACTATCTGTCATACTTAATAGTTGTACCGATTCATCGGATTCTCTTGGCGTAAATGTTGGCGAGAGAGGTTTAGGTGTTTCGTAATGGCTCATTTTTGATGTAGAAGGGCCAGTCCAAGGAACTGACTGAGGCTCTTTCAGTGTAATGGCTCCTACGATGCCTTTACATATTTTAGACTTATTTTGGATGGAATCCTCTATGTATCCCTCTACAACCGCATTGGATTTCCAGCCTCCATGGCGCTTAAGGGACAGGACCTAAAAAATCAGCCCCTGAATCGGCCAAAAGTGTAGCTAAAATTCATCGGAAACGATGACCCCTGTACAACAGGGGTTCGGGAAGTTCAAGAAATGTTGCTATTACTCGTGGGATACTGCCAATTTTATTAGCATCCATAGGCTGTCTAATACACTTTCCGTTGCGATATTGTAGAAAAAATCGATTGATTGGAGTGTTAGGCGGGCGTAAGGCTTGATATTTCTTATCAATTGTTACGTATTTCTTGCGAATGACGAAGTTGCGGTCTCTTTTTGTCTTTGTATTAGGTAAATTAATTAATAGTAACTCATCTGAATGTTTCTCAATGTTTTTGACATTAAGGGCCTACATCCAGTTTATTGCCGTAAAACGGTAACTTTCTAAAGCCTACTCCTTAGTAACGGCTTGGTTAAAAGGTTTGAAAGAAATATATATTTATTATTGTTTCATGTACATTATTTTTTAAACATGGTTTTTTCGTATAACAAATAGTTTTGGTTAAAAAAACAGCAACACGATAGTTTTCGCAACTTTTGGATACTCCTCCAAAACGACTTGGATGTTTAAAAATATTTTTACACAGAAAAATTGATGGCTGGAATTTCTTCATAACTGAAATAGCATATGTAAATCAAATACTATTTTGCAAACAAAACTGTTCAAAGGTTCAATATTGATATTTTAGCTCCGAGCGGGCGCACGGCCTGTACTGCGTTAACATTGGGGCGTATATATCGCCTTAAGTTTTGTTAGTTCATTAGTTCGACATGCTCCGTTTATACCAATAATAAGAACAACCTGTAACGTAAAGAGTATTGTTGTAGATAAATTAATAAAATTGATATGCATGCATAATTATGCCTATCAACATCTACTCAGTATGTATTAGATTATTTTTAGTAGTTGATTAATATACTTGAGTAGATACTGAATGTGCAACTAACTTACTTTTGCCGCCAAATATACGGAATCAGGTGCTTCGTCATTCTTAGATTTTGACGGCTTTAAGTCCACTTAGGGATTTTATGCACTAGCAACACAGCTGGCAAAGCTGATCATTGTCTATGGTTTTATCTATTTAAGACGTGTGTGAGTGATCCCTAAACTTATCCCTAAGAAGTGTGTTTTTTCTATTCACATATTAGCCTAAGTCCAGTGATTCCAGTTCAAAAAATTAGTGCAAAAGTCCCTGTAAATCTTAAATACAGCAACTTTACAGTCCTACCAACTTATCTTTGAACTGAAAGAGGACGGCACCGTCGATTCAGTGTTGCTAATTAATATAAAGTGCCCAAAATTGAGTAAGTTTTCAAGAAGAAAATTTCACATTAGACATAATCGTTTAATAAGAATTACAGTTTTTACAAATTAAAAACCTACATAAAAATAATAAAATAAATAAAAATAATTTGATAATTTACAGTTACGTAAGTACGCTTACAGTTTAGTCTCTCAGCAATAAACAATGGCTTTATCTAAAAAGTAATCCAATAAAGTGGAAATTCTGCAGATAAAATGTTCCACGGGGGGGATAAAACTTTCATTTAATGCGAAGTTAAGTAGGTACCTACCCTGCAAGAGGTACCTGATTGTCTAGCATTTAGTTACGACTGTACCTAACGCCTAACACCAGATTTGACTTATTATAATTAGCAGTGGTACCTAGTAGCAGTGTAGTGTAACAAAAAAAACAAATTGCTTTACAATGATTTATTGAAAACTAGGTTTACAGTAATTGTGATCTTTAGATGAACCTGCATACACAACTTCATCCTGGTTATGAGGCCATACTCCGCTTATTTCCGTACCACTATCATCATTATCACTATCGTTTTCGGTTCAGTGTCACCACTCCTATAATAAAAGTTTTATCTAAATACAAATCACGTTTTAAGTATTCTCCTTCTATCCTGCGAACGCGTTCACAATGCTGTGCCCACTCATGAACTGTAATAGCTTCAAAAGCTTCTCTAACTAAGCGGGAAATTTCAGCATTTTTGTGCTCAATATTTACATCAGCAACTTTTCTTTTCATTGTGCTCCATATGAGTTCAATGGGATTGAGATCACAGTGATAAGGTGGTAAATATAAGCATTTGTGTCTATTGTCTTCTATTTTTTTTTCAATCTCATGTACAGGTTCAGGCTTGTTTCTCTTAATTATTTCTAAAAGCTGAGGTTTAGTCAAATTCTCTCCGTAGTCAATTTTATTTTGGGTCAACCATAATTGCATTTTTTTAAGGAATTCGTATTTGGGACTTTATTCACACAAATACGGTGATAAGGAGCATTATCCATCACTATTATGGATGGCTCTCGTAAATTAGGCACAAGTTTTTCAATAACCCACTTTTTAAAGTTGGTACTATTCATCTCGTCATGATAATCACCACTTTTTGAGTTTGATTTAAACACAAGTAGAGCTTTTGTAACAAATCCAGTATCTCCTCCCGCATGAACAATAATACATCTTTGCCCTTTTGATACAGGCTCCAATACTCCGACTTCACCCTCTCCTTGCCCGATGTATGCGAAGAGTGAATATAGTTCTCATCTAAATTAATTATGGGCCGGGGCTTTGGAGATTTATTATTTTTATCCACTGCACGCAAGTACTTAGCTCTTCAAGCTGATATTTCATTACGCTCCATAAGAACCTTCCGACTGGATTGAGATTTTTTAAAACGAAATCCAACCTTGTGAAGCAGCTTTCGCAGACTCTCTCACTGTCCTGTGTAATTTATTTCTGTCTTTAAGAACTCTAGAAGCTTTTTAACAGTAGGGACCTCTTTTTCAGCAGAATAAAATTCGTGTACTTTCCTCCGTATAACTCCCATGTCAAAATCATAAACATGCACAAATCCACTTTTACGTTTTCTCTCCTTGCCTGGTGTCCGAATTTTTGTACCAGTTTCTTCTGCTGCGTGCCCTTTCTTAACTATTTTTGAAATTAGTCCTTGACTCACATCTGAAATATAAGATAATAAAATAAATGTTAGTAGAAATTTGAAATCTGGCAGGTTTGTTTGCTCACTCACTTAGTAGGTTACCTAATAGATGTACGTTACCGTTACGCTAACCTGCAGCAAGAATAGAAACGAATATTTCATGGACTTAAATAATTAATTAAGTATCGGGTAATTTTTAACAAGAAAGCTGACAACACTAACCTGTCGCTGCCGAAATTCGTTTGTATATTTGATTAAATGGAATAATCGGAGACCCCGCCCGAGCTTCTTCTTCATAAAAGGTTTTAACCTTTAGAAGAATGTTTCGAGCATCACTTTTAATAGCTTTCGGCATATTTAACTTTATAAATTCAGCAATATCACGACAAAACAACCAGAGAAGCCGAATGTAGTAGACACTGACAATCGAATGACATTTCAACATGACAGCCATAGTTCCAATTTTCGCCATTTCACAGATAAGTTGGTAGGACTGTAATCCATGACTTTTTTCTGTAATGTCGCTACTGAAGATGTAGCAAATGAAGCGGAAGAAGAAGAAGAATAGGAAGAGTAGCAGACAGGAGGTTAAGAGTAAGGCTTAACACGCATTGCGATTTTTGAGAACAGTGGAAAAAGTAATATACTAGTAATAGTGTCGATTTCGTCGATTAAAATAATTTAAAAATAATATTTTGTATATTTTTTTGGCTAATAATGCCCCCTAAGTCCAAACATGATCTATTAAAATCCCTAAGACGAATGAAAAGTCCCTAAGTTCTAATTAAAAATCCCTAAGTCTAATTGCATAGGCCAAGGGACTTAGGCTTACCCATTCATATCTATTTAGTCTATTACTTCTCATTGAATTTAAATCCTACATCGTTCATGTTAAAGAGACACTTAAAGTTATATATTTTTACCAGGATTCGCGATAAAAAGTATTGAGGTGTCAAATTGAAACCTTACCGGCGGTATTTCTGTAACCTAAGGCTTCGCATGCACTGCGATTTTTATTCGCGCGATTTTTTTTTCGGCCCATTCTGCGACCTATGGAATTGTATGAAGCTGCATGCATTGCGGAAAAATCGCAATGCGAGTTAAGCCTAAGATAAAGAACTTTGGGACATCTTGAACTTGGCCCTTCATTTACTCCAATCCGTCAAGCGCCATCTGGCGGGTGCAATTGGCAGTAATGTTCCTTAAAGCGGGACACGGCGCGGTGGTGCTTCTGAAGTTACCGATATTTTGCGGACCGGACGCGCCATAGTGTGCGAGCCTCAGTCGCGTCGAGCCACTGCCTGCACAGGCGGCGTAACTCGTTATAACACGCGCCGTGTGAAGCCAACATATGAATCATCAAAATCGGCCTACACTTTTGGTCTCTAGAACGCCATAAAGAAATAAACATACATACATACTGATCAACACATAACCATCCTTTGCGTCGCGCAGTCGGGTAAAAATACGGTTCCTGTGGTATAGGAAACAGCGGGAAAAAGCTTGAATACAATAAAAAACCGATTAAATGCCCTAGTTTTATTTGAAATATTTATTGCATTGTTTTAGATATGTTGTATCAAACCATTCTGTTGAATTCAGTCTTGCGTCCTTCCCTTAATGGCATGAAGTCATCATCACGATCAGTGTTAACCTCTTTTGTATGCGATTAAACTGAGTGTTGCCAGCAGAAACGTGATGTAGAAAGCCATCAGATTAGAATAGAAGTAGTAAGTCATAATTAATTATTTAAACAAATTCATATCATATCGATTGCATATCGTAAACGATAATAATGCTTATTGGGACCACCATTCAAAACTCTCAAAACCGACTCGTCAATGAGTCGGGTTCCTTTTAGTATCGGGCGAAGGTTTACGGTACTGTCTCAAACCCAAGTTCAAATCATAGAAGCTCATGTGGTGATAGGAGAAATACTCAGGATTCTTATAGCAACAGCATTTTCCCGCGCCCAAGCCGAGGATCTGAAAAGATTATCAACAATTAAAATAATTAGACCTGAAATAAAGGATTGTTCCGAGCCTGACCCGAAATCCTTACCCGGTCGCGGGTTAGGTTAGAAACTAGAAAAAAAATCTTATTTCTGAACACAAAATAGAAAAAAAATAGTCATTTTATATGTGACCAATAGCACGGGTAAAAAAAAATTAAATACCTCTCCTTCAGTATTCCTAAACACACCGCTGGGTATACTTGTATTGTTTAAAGTCTCAAAACAAGGTTGGGTCGAGTTAGAAGGTAACTCATGGCCATACTTGCGCGACTGAAAAAAATCAAAATCTGTTTAACTATGCGCCTTCATTGTCAAGCAAAATATCAATGAGGAGGTAATCCTATCCTACTATTCTTACTATATCTTTACTATATATCACACTTCATACTAATCTAATATTATAAATGTGAATGTAAGTTTGTTTGTTACGCTTCCACGCAAAAACTACTGAACCGTTCATCATGAAACTTTTTACATATATTCTTGGAGGTATTAGAAGTAACATAGGATACGTTTTATTAAAAAAAAAATTTGAAAGAAAAAAATATCGTAAAATGTTTGTTACTCAATAACACCAAAACCGCTAAATGGATCTGGATGAAATTTGGCACAGAGATAGATTACAGTCTGGAATAGCATACTTTTTATCCCGGGATAATGTTCCCTTGGGATGAAAAAATACTTTTCACGCGGGCGAAGCCGCTGGCAGAAGCTATTAATATTATAAAGGCGAAAGTTTGTGAGTCTGATTGCATGATTGTTACTCTTACACGCAAAAACTACTGAACGGTTCTAGACGAAATTTGGCACAAAGGTAGATTATAGTCTGGAATAGCATATATGATAGGTACTCTTTATTCCGGGAGTATGTTCCCTTGGGATAATTTTCGACATTCACGCGGGTTAAGCCGCTGGCAGAAGCTAGTCCTTCATTATACTAAGCCAATCAACCTGCCTAATTTCTATCCTAACTATGTTGGGTTTGGGTTCCAGTCTAACCGTATTCAGCTAAGTATAAAACCCGGCACGTAAGTTGGCAAGATACGTTAGATGCGCGGAATTCGTTATTTAGGTATCTTTGGTAGTGAAGCGGTGCGCGGGGAATGTTTAGGGCTGTTCCGAGCGCGCGATTGGTTGGTCAGTTGACACAAGGATCGACTGACCAATCATGTCGCGTCCACGTTCCGTTTGCTCTATTTGGTGGTTGGTTAGCTTGCGGAATATGCAAGAATTACCCCTACTACGCCAAAACCTTGCCAACTTACGTGCCGGGCACTATACCAGTAATTTACATGGAGCGACTGTCAATCTGGCCTCCATTATCAGCTGTAACAGCTTTAAATAACAGCAGGGTCCAAAGGCTTAACGTAATTTCTGATGCATGGAGTAATCTCGCTGTGTAAAGATGGTCCCATCTACGGACCGACCACGACAAGCGTTAAATGATAAATGATTTTATTTCTGTAAGTTGGTTTATACAAACACTTTTACATTTCCATCATATTTTTAAAACTAGATGAGGTCGGCGTTTCCTATCTGACCACACTGAGAAGAAACCCGAAACAAACTCAGAGGTCACAGTCTCTTTTAAAGTCCAGACAAAATCTTGGTTAGATCACGTGAATACCATGTAGACCATGTAGTCTGAAATGGTCTTTTGATGAAAGAAACAGCCAGATTGAGTGGACCTGTCCAGTCAGTGCACGCATTTGTCAATAACTGTGCAGCTCAACTCAGAATTTAAGGAGCTCAACGTTGCAGATCCACCCTTGAAGCTATTATTATATATTTTATAATATATATTTTAGCCACGAGCTCCTCTGAAACTAAGTACTTATGTACAAAAAATATGGGTTTTTATCAAAAGTTGAGTTACCCATTAAGCATATTTAAAACTTGGTTCGGTAAAAAAAATAAGTTGGGACCTTCAATATCTCCGTAAACAAAAGTTTTCCCGTTCCCAGTAAGTAAAAAATAAATATATTTCTGTTCTTTTTTATGTAACACGCGCGCGCTCGCGTTTGACTACTATCTTGCCTCATGGTAAGCGATGATTTGGTCAACAGTGAAGCACGCTTGCCTAGAAGGAACCTATTCACTCCGGACTTAATTAATTTCTAATGTTAATTATTAACCTTACATAAACCATATTTTTTCAAATGCAAATATTCACTTGAGAGCAAAATTTACCACACAACTATGCGATTGTTTTGCTTTCCAGTGTATTTATTTGTAACACATAATATTATGCTTCACATTCGTTTCTAAGTTTAACATCAGATCTACCTAAAGATACACGTTCTGCATCTCACTTATTTTTACCGGCAAAATTACTTACATCATAGTCCCCACCACATGGGGGTGGACAGCAGCAGTATAAGCGTGACCCTAGCTTATTCATGCTTAATTTTGTATAAGCTTGCAAAGTAATGGCGGTACGAGCCATTTTGGAGAACGATGTCATTGATTTGGATTAAAGTTTGGTAAGGCGCACTTGAAAATTTTATTCCATTTTTGCTAAAAATACATTATTGGAGCGAACAATCGCGACTATTTTTGACTGCTTTTGGTATCATTTTACTGTTTTTGATATATATGGTACATCAAAGCTTTTCATAATATGACTCCATGATATCATAAAGTTGAGCCACAGAGTACCGAATGTGGCGTTGGAGCCAGAGAGAGAGACGAAAATAACTGTCAGAGATGTTCATCCACGTCCGACCATAACTATCTACTACCTCTTACTAAGATCTGGCGTCCAATGGCGGAACTGCGTGGCAAAGATTAATGGTGTTAACATACCAAAACGCGACGTCACGCGACGCCATCCGACGCATTGCAGTACTAATAAACCCCATATATTTATTATGACCAGAAACAAAAAGGCAACACGCCATGTGATCAAGCGCAATCCGACGCGGTAACATCCAGTCGGTCTAACTCAGCGTGATGCCGGGAGAGGCCACCCGACTTGGCGACGACGCTTCGCACGCAGTGTGTCACGCGTCAATCAGTCGAGAAAATTTCTGGTATAAATATATTTTTTGTCTGTTTTTAAAAAGTCAGAGAAACAATTAATGTAATTAGTGAAACAGTACACAGTATTATTTGATATGAGTTCAGGCCAATACCGTGATCGTAGTATTAGAAATAATACTAGAAACAAAGCTATCATATAGTTCTCGCCAAACTTCTGGGCCGCCCTATAATTGGCGTAAAACGGAGCTGTTTTTGTATGAGATTTACTACTGCGCAGCCATTGTAGCCAACTTCAGGGCGGCCATGAACTTTGGCGAGAACTTTACAAGCGAAGCATGATGTAGCATCACGTGGCGTGTTGTAAATGTGCACGACTTGCATCAGGTGTCGACACATACATAAACATATACATAATTGTTTAACCGACTTGGTACTATATTCGACTGTATGTATTTGTTTTATGTTTGTTTATCGATTTCTCCGCCAATTGTAGACCGATTTAGAAAAAAAAAATTTATGTTTAAAAAGGTACTTTCCACAAGTGGTCCGATATACATTTGGTGAAGATGTGATAAAGAACTTTGGAGATATACAACAGAACTCTTCAATAAATGACGGCAGATCTTTTGATCTGACGGCGATTTATTGTAATTACATGTCTGTTTATTGTAAATTAGGTTCTATAAAAAACGAAGAAACCAAAGCAGAAACACCTAATTCCGAAATTGAAGTTACTTTTATTTTGTAGAGTTTTTATTTGGAAGTCAGTTGTATTTTTCTGTAAAAAGTTTTTTTGTTTTATATAATTTGAAACACATGAGTTTGCTCTCAGCTAATAAACTCCGTTTAACAATTCGCTAGCTACAGCAAGCAGTGTGTCTCACAATGCGAATATTCTCGTGGATATGGAATTCGCAGCGAGTGTTTACCTCGTGTGACGAAACCTTTACCGAACAACGTGTAGTGAATATGATCAGATTTATCATATAAATTGTTTCCTGGTTTATATTAGATCCTTGGCCGTTTGCTTTTAAAATCAAACTCTGTCTATGCCTATCCCTAATTTTAAGCTCTTTTCGCAACTGAGAAAATTTGGCTTAAATTTCTTGACCGGTTGTTTTCCGTCAAGCTCACACCGAGGTTAGCGTACCGAAAAGAAACAGTGTCGTATACAACCGACCTGAGGACGGAGGATTTTATACGGAGGATTAGGCGTTGTAGAAGTATGTTTCCACCTTAAAGGTGTAAAGGTAAAGGTGGAATCATACTACTAAAACCCGACGCGACGCGATGCGATATACTAAGTGGGTGACAAACAGTGGGCCAATACAAATGTTTTAACAGCGACTTGAAAATAAAGGTTTGTCAAAAAAGATCGCTACGATCACTCTTGGACTAATTCGTTGAAAATACGAATACATCCGAACTAGCGCGCTGCACAACGATGTCGTCTCGTCGGTTTTTATGCTATTTTCAAAAGAATAATATGCTAACATAGAATATAGGACCCCAAATACAATTAAGGTATGTAATAATATTATTGCCGCAGCTCACAAAAACCTACTTACTTAGTATAATAGTCGCCCATTCAGTATATTTTTGGCTCGGTTAATAATTTCCCGATTGATAAGTACTGCAATGCGTCGCGTCAGTTGCGTGGCGTTGCGTGGCGTCACGTTTTGACAGTATGTTTCCACCTATTGTTACTTTTTGCACAGATAGAAAAATATAGTGTAACAAAACTGACACAAGTCAATATCGCTAAATAATTTTTGTAGAAATAATGATTTTTCAATATTAATAATTGTATTCGTAAAACCTATTAATAATGCCTTTAGAATGTAATACGGCAACTTCGGGGGGCAAGGGGAATCGTGGGATGTTCATAGAAAGAGATCCAAAGATAGTTGCAGCTGGTATAGCGAGTGCTCAGTCTACAGAGACTGTGGGTGCTGCGTTGCAACATTACCTGCTCAAAGATGAAGCAGATGCTTTATTGAGTGATGCTATCTTCCCAACGCCTAAGCCGCGCCCGCTGCCACCGCTCCGTCATCCTATGCCGCCAGATATGCGGAATGCAGGTCCTGACGGTCAGGTCGCCCGGCTAATCAACCCACCAAACAAAACAAAATTCGAAACTCTAGTTGCTGATTTCAAGGATACAGTGTACGCATCTTATTGGACGAAAACACTTGGACAAGTCAAGGATCCTGTGCCGATGTTACCAGAAGGCTTTGATAAATTCACCACATTTGGAAAACCGACCCCATATCATGGCACACTCTATGATATAGCAATGCCTAAAGTTCCATGGCCTGATAAAACACCCGAGTCAAAACGCGCTGGCGTTCAGGTAAATCGCAATTATTGTTCACCTCCTTTTCGTACAGATGTGACTTACGGGTACCGCACCACCGCGGACAAGCGGGGCACGCGTGGCCGTTGTGCGGTCACTGATGACAGGATCATGCTCGGAAAAGCAAATATGGGGATAGTGAGTACTATAGACGCCAACTTTACACATACGCGCCAGCCCAGGATTGGGGAGGTGTTGGCTCCGAATGATAATATTAAAGAAGTCCCCAAAAATTATTCTTTCGGTATATTGAAACCGCCCGATAATACGAAGGAATGTTTGTCATTTTGCGAAATGAATAAGGGAGTGGATTTTTTCAGATCATGCTTGAAACATCTCAACACTCTCCGGAAGAGTTTGTCTACACGTTATCTACCAAGCTTTTTCAATACATTTTACTCAAACCTTAAATATTACGATAAAGATAAGTCAGGTTGGCTCGCAAAGGAAATTGTTTATGAACAATGTGGAATAAGGTTGATACGATTCGATCCATCGTTGATAGAACCTCTTTTATCAATGTGGAGTGCATTTAACGGGTCCAAAATTGAATATAAAACCTTTGTACGTGTCATTAATTACAGAGTGCCTTCTCCTGAAATTCCCAAAATACCAGATGTATCAGAAGATTGCCTTGATTATCGTACTACATACACAGAAATGGTAAAACCAGGACAAAAACAGGATACTCGTCGAATGGCTGGTTTACCCTCTGGCAGATATTTTGATCTGGATTTTCCAATATCTCCTGAAAGAATGTGTAAAGCAGACAGAATTTGCCTCCCGCAGGAATCCGATGCTATGTCTTGTTTATGTCCAAGCATTTTGACGCTCCTCTTCGTTTCTCACCGCGATATGTACCAGAAACGGGAACCAGACGTCATTAGAAAAGTTTTTGAGTCAGCCGGAGAAACGTTTACGGATGAAACATTTAACGCTATTTGGGATGAAGCTAAAAAACTTCATTCCCAAGGGTGGGTCTGCTATGAAACATTTCGACGGACGATGGAAAGCAAACGAACAGAATTAGAAGAGAATGTGAAAACCGAAGCAAAAATATAAAATAGTTTATAAATGTTGCTATTTTTAATATTAACACTTATGAGTATAATCATTTAGAAATAAACAGTATTTAAAGTATTCTGTGAAACTTGTCAACTATAAAAAACAAGTATAAAATTGCTACGTGTTTGTTTTTGTTCTTATAGAAAATTCTTCTAAGCCTGTTGATATTGCGCGCGACTGCGAGCAGAGATATGGGTCTCATATGGGGCGTGTGCAGACGCGCGATCTCATGTACACCTGCGCGAATCAAAGCGACAAAAAGTCAATGTTCACTTACCTTGATTGCAGTGACGTAACATTTTGATTATCGATTCGATTATGGACATTTTTAGGGTTCCGAAGTCAACAAGGAACCCTTATTGTTTCGTTAAGTCCTTCTGTCCGTTCACAGCTTAGTTTAGAGACGCCTAGTACTAGAAAGGATTAATTTGGCATGAATATACATATTAATTCATCCGACATGCGCTTTGATAGGTACATCACTACAAGTGCAACGCGTGTGTGTGCGTGTCCACTGGCCGCTTATCACGTATGAGCCGAAACCGATTCAAACTAGATCAGCCAGTGGTCAATCTCAGGGCGTGCAGGCGTGACGCGACGTTTGAATGTCGTACGTGATAAAATAGAACCATGAATGAAATATTTTTTTCGGTTACCTCCTATAGACGTAAAGTGGGGATGTTTCTCGTCTATCCCGTGGAGTATCGTTGTATAGGCCATTCAAAAATATTACGGGTTAGTTTTCGATGCAGACATCCGTTTGCGTAAAATTAAGCTTTAAATTGCAAATTTTTGTTACAGTCAAGTCCGCTTCCCTGCCAGTGAATTGGTTGCTTTTGGATATTTGAAAAAATTCACGGCAGTAGTATATATAACGAAATTAATAGGAAAACTATCATATATAAGTAGACTTTACAAGTTTACGAGTAATAGTCGACCAACTTATAAAACGTACTTGGAACAGTAAAAATTATGTAGAAATGCTATTGAAAAATTACTTAAATAATGTTGTTAGCTGTGTAAAACAAATAGTAAATATATGCTTATAAACCATGTAAAAATATACAAAAATAAAATCATAACATCCTTAATCATAATGATTTCTAAATTAATAATGTTTAAACATTATTAGTTTAGAAATCATTACTATTAAGAGCTTAAGCTCGAATAATGCATTGGAGTGGGTTGGCAGTACCGGTCCGTACGGCGCATGCGCGCGGGGCTGTTTATTTTGTGTTAGTGCAGAAGTGTTTTCGACGTTTTGTAATCTAAAGTCAAACTAGATTCGATTGCCAAGCAAATGCCATTACCCGACCATAGATGGCGGTATTCTCGGTGGTCGCAATTATAAACTTAATTGCGTTTGTCGTAAGGTTGACATTCGTGTCATAGGTCTATATTTACTACTAGGTACTCAACCAAAGTCACATGATTGCAGTATTATACATTGCATTTTTAATTACATTATCGATAGATACCCAATGGCTTAATTCGAAAAAATAAGACTTGTTTTTTTTATTTGAAGGCTTATAAATCTTTTATAAATAAAATCAATTTGAAATTATGTACTAATTTAATTATGCTCATCGAGACGGGTGGGCCTCTTTATTATATTATCTTATAGAAATATTAATTAAATATTTCCTTTTGTCGATATTCATCTATAAAGTTAATATCCGACCCGACTACATCACTAATTGAGTAATGAAGAACTTTCTAGAACGAAATAGTGAACACATTCAAAATTTTTCAAATTCCCAAAGAGAAAGAAACAAGGAACGTGCTTGCGAGGATCCAGGAACGAACCATACCATTCCCCGTGGCTCTAACGCGCGCTCGTATCGGCTCCTTTCGCAAATGACGTCCTTCACATAGATTATTTATTGCAGCTTATTTACAGTGGTTGTTTGTTCCTATCATTTAATAATTTGATTTTACTTTTTGGTAGTTGTATAGGTTGTTTGAAAATACTCATACTAAAATGTTTGGTTTGTAAATATTTGAAGATTTTAACGAAGACTATCTCCGTAACAGCATACTGCAATATTCAAATTATTAAGTCACGCTGGTTATAAATCTTTATTACAAACGTTTGCCTCTACCCGTGGTGGTACTCAATTAGATAATATTTTATACCTCCTTCAGTTACCATGGTCCTATGTGAAACCGTTTTAATGTTCATGTAACAACAAAAAACCCTATTACCGCGCGTGGCCCGACACGCACTTGGCCGATTTATATTGATATACAAGGTGATTGGAAGTTGGGTGCAAAGTTTTAAGGCGAAGATAGTAGAGACAATTTAGAACCATTTAAGCCATGGTTGTCTCAGACAAAGTCTTACCATTTTTTTTTTTTAAACAAATTTTTAACTTACGTAATTGCTTATTTATAGTCAAATTGAATGACAAATGAATTCATTTTTATTTTATTTTATTAAAGTAATGTGTAAGCAATTTTGCAAAAAATGTTTCAGGCCTCTATGTCGTTAGACTTTTTTTTTTACAGACATTTAATGTTCATAAAAACTTTAAAAATTCATAAATACTTTTTGTTAACCTTATCAAAAAAAAACGGAGCGTGCTTTTTCTGTTTAAATCTTTTCGAAAACATGCTTGTCTATCGTTTTTTTCTTTTGAAGTATAATTTACGCGGATATCTCACAAATTATTGAAATTAGGACCTACAAACCAATTTGAGGAAGAATGTTTAAATTACGTGTTATTGGCAAAATTGTGGTGTCCCTTCCACAAATGCCATTTAATAAGAGTTGAAGTTGAAGTTGAATGTTTAAATTTTAGGCAGGCTCATTAAAACAAAATTTTTGCTTAAAGAATTACTTCACGTGTACGAAATGTTAAATTAGTTCAATTCCAAGAATTGTTTGTACATGCAAATTGAGGAGATTATCCTCAGAAAAAGTCTAACGACACAGAGGCCTAAAACATTAGAGGCATATAAATGGAATCTTCCCCAAGTGCAGTCAATGCGGGTTGTGCATATGGAATTAGGAATTCCCTTATGTAGGTACCGGTGTGAATTTAATGTTCCATTTTGTATGAAAACTAACTCCGTACGCTCCGTCGAATTAATTGCTGCTCAAAACATAACGGCGCCTCCGCCATAAGGAGTGATTTCTTCGAAACACACTACCGCATAGTGTTCCCGTGGTCTTCATAGGCGTCGGTCCTCTTTTTTTTTTTATTATTGATAGGTTTGCGCTTGACCACTATCTCACCTGATGGTAAGCGATGATGTGGTCGACGATGTAGCACGCTAACCTAGAAGAAAGCTATTCACTCTTGACTTAAAGATTCCCAGGTTGTAGCGCATCCAGACTCTGGCAGGGAATTCCACTCTTTAGATGTGCGCATAATGAAAGTATTCCCAAAACGTTTAGTGCGTATGGGTGGGATGTCCACCATGTACCGATGACGCATCGCCGTGCTTGTGGTAGTCTGATGATGAAAAGAGCTAGGTGTAATTAGATCATGAAATTCCATCGCACACTCCCCGAAATGTAACCGATAAAAAAAACGACAAGCTGGCAACTCGGCGGCGATGTTCAAGGCTTTGGAGCTTTGTCAAGACCAGTGCCCTAACCCTGATGTGACAAAACTATCATAGTTCGACTGTAAAAAAGGGACAGATGTGTACAAAGCATAGTTTACACGAAGCCAACTCTGGCTGTCAATGCCAATAAGACTGTCAGCCAGCGCTGGCTTGGTATTTGCCTCGTGTAAACAGTTTTTCAAGCCAAGCTAGCGCTGGCTGCCAACGCTGGCGAGAATAGAGCGTCCGTCTATTTTTCTAGCCAGTGACCTCCGCCCGTATACCACTCGACCCCCGCGCCAGCATTGCGGACACGTGTAGACGCATCTCGCCAGTCACTAGTGAACGTCCGTACGGTGCGTGTATCTTCGTTTGGAATTTCTGCGACAAAATGCCGAGAAAATTCAACGAAGAGGACATAAAATTCGTACAAATTTATAGAGAGCACGAATTCTTGTGGGATAAGGGGTCGAGGAGTATGCGGGCGGAGGTCACTGGCTAGAAAAATAGACGGACGCTCTATTCTCGCCAGCGTTAGCAGCCAGCGCTAGCTTGGCTTGAAAAACTGTTTACACGATGGTCAAGCGCAAACCTATCAATAATAAAAAAAGAGGACCGACGCCTATGAAGACCACGGGAACACTATGCGGTAGTGTGTTTCGAAGAAATCACTCCTTAAGGCGGAGGCTCCGTTATGTTTTGGGCAGCAATTAATTCGACGGAGCGTACGGAGTTAGCTTTCATACAAAATGGAACATTAAATGCACACCGTACCTACATAATGGTATTCCTAATTCCATAAGCAGAACCAGCATTGACTGCACTTAGGGAAGATTTTATGGACGACAATGCTCGCCCGCACCGTTCTGGCCACGTGGAAGCGTACATGCAAGAAGTTGGGATCTGTCGTTTAGATTGGCCAGCTCGAAGTCCTGAGCTCAATCCAATTGAGCATGTCTGGGGTGTTCTAAAGAGACGGGTAAGATCAGTGCAACCTGCTCCACAAAACATCAGGGAGCTAAAAAGAGACATTGCAGAAGAGTGGGAACGTATTCCTCAAAACTTTATTGTGGGCGCAGCGAAAAAAGGGCAGTAGGTAGGTACTGTAAAAGGGGGATGCAGCCAGAGGCTAATAAAATACTATCCGACTTCTACGACGTATATTTATTAAAACGTGCCGCTCGTAGGTCGGCCCTCACAGAAGTGCCAGCTAAACAAAAAACTACACGCGTTCGATATATTTCAAATATTCTGTATTCGATTTCCTTCCAAACTTAAAATAAATATAAGTCGCCAGCATTAGGTGTCAGCGGCCGAACAGGTTGCTTGTCCTATGTGGAAAGCCTCTACAGTACTTACGGGTGCAGGATTGGAGCTTTGAATAATGATGTCCTTCGATAGTTTTAGCAGTGGAGTTTTCACTATAGTTGAATGCTGGTAAGCCACCCACAGAGTCTGTTTGTCACACACAACACTTATATTTGAGTTTTCTTTGAGAGCGAGAGGAACGGGAGCGCACACGCGTTACCGGAGTTGCGATTTTTTGACAACTGAACTGCGGAATGAGATGAACAGCGGATGATGGAAGTAGGAATGGGTGTGCGCGGGAGTTAAGGATTGGTCCTCGTGTATTTGATTGAATGATGTGAAATGAATGTAAGTGTTGCTATTTTAATAATTTGAGTGCGTGAGTAAATATTTATAATATTTAATTTATATTTTTAATATGGCGCAGACAACTCCCCCGGACTAGAGGTTTCCTCTAAACAATTTAAGAATTAAGATATTAAAAGAGAATAAGAGTAGTAATATTTAAAAAAATATTGAGTAATATTAAATTTACTGCGAAGGTAACGGACAAATCCGAACTACTGGCCTTATATATGAACCAGTCGCGGTTTTTACTTTAACTTACTATTAACTACTTATAATTTTGTCCTTTCTAGGATAAACCACATCTACTATCCCTAGAGGCCAACTAAGAGGATGAGAGTGATTGTCTTTAATTACGACAATAGTACCTAACTCGATAGGTACTATTGTCGTAATTAAAGACAATCACACTTTCTTGCAAAGACGTAAGATATCCTTTATTCCAGCGTTGCCAAAATGAATGCGTTATTTTATTGAGTAATTGATAGCGTGATAAGCGATTATCAGCGATGTCGGTGACATCTTCAGCGGGTAAGAATTTGAGTGGAGTTATGTTTAAAAAATGATTAGGCGTTAATGCGGTAATATCGGAAGGATCCGAATTCAAGACACATAGAGGTCGGCTATTTAGCAAGTTTTCGATTTGAACAAGCACAGTACTAAATTCTTCGTAAGTGAGTATTTGAGATCCTATGACTTTGTAAAGATGAGTTTTGACACAACGAACACTTATTTCGCTGAATCCGTTAAAATGCGGGCCATAAGGTGGACTATGCTTAAATTGTACGCGATGCTCAGACAATAACTGTTGACTAATATAATTAATATGCGATTTGGACTGTATGAGAGAGTAAATTTCATTGAGTTTACGTTTTGCTCCAATAAAATTGGTACCTCCATCGCTATATATTAGCGAAACAGGACCTCTGCGAGATATAAAGCGCTTAAAAGCGGCGAGAAATAAATCAGAACTAAGATCAGAAACAAGTTCCAAGTGTAATGCTTTAGTCGTTAAACATACAAATAAACAAATATAAGCCTTTTGGCTTTTGATTCCACGTTTGCGAATATGAGTAATGAAAAAAGGACCAGCGTAGTCAACAGCGGTGTGAACAAATAGTTTCACGTCTGAAACTCGAAAAGCGGGCAGATCACTCATTGGCGGGTAAGTATTTTTTGGATTGAGTCTAAAACACTTATTACATTTGTGAACTATTTTATTTGTCTTACTAAATTTCTAGCGGAAATTATCCAAAATTTTTGTCTTATCATAGATAATAAAAGAGCGGGACCTGTATGAAGATTAACGATATGATAATAACCAATTATGAGGTTAGTTACGCGATCTTTTTGCGGTAGTAATATCGGATGCTTTTGGCCGTAATCGAGTTGAGAGTGAGTTAATCTTCCACCTACTCGGAAGATATTAGAAGAGTCGATAAATGGATTAAGCTTTAAGACTTTTCTATTTATTGGTTTATTTAATTTTAAGTTGACCATATCTTCCGAAAAGTGTAAATTTTGGACATATTTTATGAGATATATTTCAGCGGTATCTAAATCTGAGACTGTTATAGATCCATGAGATTTAAGACGTTTAGAGAAGCGTTGAATAAATACTACGATGCGAAGTAATTTTGAGTAACTAGAGACGCGATCAATTAATTCTTGAATAGGACGAGTAGTTTCAGGTTGAATGACCTTAGCGGATAGAGTAGTAGTTTTCATTTCCATGAATTCCGAATTATTAGAATTAATTTCAAATGTTTTAATAGGCCATTGCCATATGGGAGATGAGAACCAATGAGGAGCGTTAAACCAAAATTCTAGTTTTGAAAGTAATTTCGGCGTTATAGGACGAGAAACAATATCAGCGGGGTTCTCTTGTCCATTAATATGAAACCAATGTTTAGCGGGTAATTTAGAATTTATTTCCGTTATCCGATTTGCGACAAATGTGTGGAATTTATATGCGGGTGAGTGTATCCACGTTAGTGTTACGGTTGAGTCAGAGAATGCGTAAATTTTGTCAATTTGACAGCGTTTGCTTAGAGTATCTTTTACAGCGGTGAGAAGATTAGCTAATAAGAGTGCAGCGCATAGTTCCAAGCGAGCCAGCGGCATTTTATTGAGTGAAGCGACGCGTGATTTCGAGGTGAGTAGAGTAACAGATCCGTGATCTATAATATCATTATCGCTAACCCTTAAATAAACGGCTGCACCATAGCAGCGCTCACTAGCGTCTGCGAAACCGAGGAGTGTCACGTGAGTATCCGAAGTTATACCTACATGACGCGGGATTTTAATTTGTTCGAGATAAGTGAGTTCGTTGTGGAATTGATTCCACTTATTTTCAATATGCGTAGGTACTGGACTATCCCAGTCAAGTTCATGTTTCCAACATTCTTGAACGAGTAACTTCATAAATGCTGTCACGGGAGCGATAAGACCTAACGGGTCGAAAAGACGAGCGGTTGCGGAGAGAATTGTGCGTTTTGTGCATATGAGAGAAATAGCGTTAATTTTAAATTGAAAGGTGTCTTCTACAGGATTCCACTGCATACCTACAATTTTCACGTTTGAATTAGCGTCTGTGTCGAAATTAATATTTTGTGGATTTTTATGCGAAGCGGGGATTTTATCCATTAATTGAGAACTATTTGAGACCCATTTTATAAGATTGAAACCTCCGGACTTAAACATAGCGACCATTTCGCGGTGAGTTTTTTCGGCTTTATCAACTCCAGCTAATGAACATATATAATCGTCCATATACATATGATTTTCAGCCTCGTATGCGGCTAGTGGGTACTGATCTTTACTTTCAGCAGCAAGTTGGCGAATCACCCTCATAGCCAAGTATGGCGAACTTGAAACACCAAAAGAAACCCTATTGAATTCGTAAGTTTCTAGTTTACTAGCGTTATCGAACCTATATAAAATGCGTTGAAAGGCGTGATGCTTAGAGTCGAGTTTTAATTGAAAATACATCTTCTCGATGTCAGCTGCAACAGCGACGGAGAACATGCGTAAATTTGTGAGTAAGTCAAATATGTTACTTTATAAATTAGGACCAATATAATTATAAAATGTCATTAAGAGATTTACCTGATGAAGTTTTACAACTAGCATCAAGTACTATACGTATTTTAGACGACTGTTTATCGGGGCGATAAACAGCGTGATGCGGAATATAATAATGCGGAATTTCAAAGGAGGGATTATCAACTTTTGACAGATATCCTTGATCTATGTAGTCTTGAATAGTGGCGTTATAATTTTTACGAATATCGGGATGCGAGTCTAATTTCTTTTCTAAATTAATGAGACGTCGGTGAGCAATAGCGTAAGAATTTCCTAATTCAGAATATGGAGTTTTAAACGGTAACTGTACAGTATATCTGCCAGTACCATCACGTGATTGCGTAGCTTTAAAGATAAGGTCACAGGCCTCATCATCAGGGCTCCTGTGAACTTTATCAGGGACGTTTTCTAATTCCCAAAAGCGTTGAGTGAGATTTTCAAGTGAGTTAGATGCGGTAGCGCAGAAAAAGGATTTATTATTATATGTATTATTATTTTGGAAGATAGGAGTGCGAGTAACTAAGCGGTTATCACAATCTGCCCTACCCATGGCAATGTAACCTAGTGTAGTCTGTACAGCGACGACCGATGAACCGGGTATTGTAACCTTTCCACTTCCTAATAGGAACGGGAATAACTCGTTGCCAATTAGACAATCGATCTCGGCCGGTAAATGTAATGCATCATCAGCCATAGGTAAGTTGCGTAAGTGAATTAGTTTTGACGTATCTATAGGTAGACTAGGTAAGCCGTCGGTAATATTTTCTATTACGCGAGCATGGATAATATACGAGCAGCGTGAATCAAAGCGGGAAAATATTTTAAATTTCGTAAATCCAATAGCAGATATTTTAGATGGCCTATACCAAGAATGGTTGAGTTATCGGGAGTAATGACTAAATTAAGGCGTTCACAACACGACTTTGTGATAAAATTACTCATTGAACCTGTATCTAGAAACACGCGAACCTTATTTGGATTCTTATTTTTATAAACGTATACAGAAGCAGTAGGTAATAAAACTGTAGTACTATTACTATCGATATTACAAGTAGAAGCGGTCATTGACGCAATTTAACGCAAGATCATTTAAATTTTGGCGCGCAAACTTATCAGCGGCGGCGGCGACCGAAGAAACATTCGACACAATCGCGGCAGGCAGAGCGGTAGTGAGGGGAGCGGCGCGGGGCGCGGGCTGCGTGTTGACACACTGGTAGTTCAGCGCCGGTGCGTTAGGTTCGACTTCCGATCGCGGGGACATCGGTTTGGTTTTGAAAGTATTATGAAAGTTTTCTACATGTAAGAGCGTATGATGTTTGCGTTGAGATGTGGAACAAATATTTATTGATTTGCTTTAAATATCACCCAGCTGGTCCAGGAGGCAACGAGGGTGCCGGATGTTGATTCGCACACAGCCAATTGCTTGGACCTTCTGCTGACAACAGATCCAGACCGCTACTCGGTGTCGGTATCTTCACCTTTGGGTAGTTCCGACCATTGTCTGGTGAAGTCAGTATCCGTTCACTCCCCACCCGATCCCAGCCCAAGAGGCGCTCGGCGGGTTTGGCGGTACAAGTCAGCAGATTGGGATGGGATGCGTTCTTTTTTCGCATCTTATCCTTGGCAGCCTACTTGCTTCTTTTCGGCTGATCCTTCGTCGTGCGCGGACGCCGTGTCGGATGTGTTGCGTCAGGGAATGGAGTACTACATTCCGTTCTCTGACGTAGCAATGTCTAGCGTTGACCGGCCATGGTTTGCCGCCGAGTGCAAGCGCGCCAACACGCTTAAACACGAGGCGTACCTGGCATGGGTCGACAGTCGGGCACGCAAAGCAAGCGACATGGGTCAGCGGAAGAGCGCCTACAATAGGGCTGCCAAGTCCTGCAAAAAGATGATGCGACGATCTCGGTTTGACCACATAAGCCGTATTGGGACCAAACTTGCTTCATACCCAGCGGGTAGTAAAGCGTTTTGGTCCCTGGCTAAGTCGGTTGAATCGAACTTCTGCCGTCCCTCACTACCACCACTGCCGAGGCCCGACGGGTCACTGGCCCACTCCGCTGAGGAGAAAGCTAACTTGTTTGCCTCTCTTTTTGCGGAATCTTCACGTCTGGATTCTGGTGACGCGCGGCCCCCTTCTCCTCCTGATGGATGCGAGACGAGTATGTCGGACATTCGCATCCATCAAAAGGACGTTCGTAGGGTGCTGCGCAACCTTGACGTGAACAGAGCTAGTGGCCCCGACGGGATTCCGGCAATTGTTCTCAGAACCTGTGCGCCTGAACTGTCTCCGATCCTGACACGCCTCTTTCGCCTTTCGTATGAGACGGGAAAAGTGCCGAATGCTTGGAAGCAAGCTAATGTTCAGCCTGTGCCCAAGAAGGGCAGTCGGGCTGACCCGGCCAACTACAGACCCATATTAATAACGTCCATCCTCTGCAAGAGTATGGAACGAGTGCTCAACTCCAAGCTCCTGGCATACCTAGAAGCTAACGACATCCTCAGTGACCGCCAATATGGCTTCCTCCAAAATCGGTCAACTGGCGATCTTCTAGCGTATGCCATACACATCTGGAGTGAGGCCATCGAGAAGCACGGGGAAGCGCTTGCCGTCTCCCTCGACATCTCGAAGGCATTTGATAGGGTCTGGCATGAAAGCCTTATTGGTAAGCTTCCATCATTCGGTCTGCCCAGTGGTCTGTGCGATTGGATTGCAGACTTCCTGAGGGACCGGTCCATTCAAGTGGTTATTGATGGCCGCTCTTCTGACCTACTGGGTATTAATGCCGGGGTCCCTCAGGGGTCCGTACTCTCAGCAACATTGTTCTTGCTGCACATAAATGACTTGCTAAAACCCGGCACCTTTGGGTACGCGGACGATAGCACTGTTGCTGAGAGATACGTGTCCGACGCGCGCGCTACTGGACCTCAGATCCGGTCTCTTCGGGAGGCCATGGTTGGGCGCTTGAATCTGTCCTTGAAGGCAGTCTCCGAATGGAGCGATGCCAATCTGGTCAGATTCAATGCTGCTAAGACCCAGGCGTGCCTTTTTTCCGCTAAAAGGAGCCAATTCCACCCGGCTCCTTCTTTCCGAGGTGTGACCGTGCTGATTACTGACCATCTTGAGGTTCTTGGCATTACGTTGACATCGACGCTCAATTTTGGTCCGTTCATTGAGGCAAAAGCTCAGCTGGCTGCCAAAAAATTGGGGATCCTCGCGAAGGTGAGACGGTACTTTACGCCAGAACAGTTGCTAAACTTGTATCAAGCGCAAGTTCGATCATGCATGGAGTACTGCTCTCATCTCTGGGACGGATCTGCCAGGTACCAGCTGGATGCACTTGAGTCGATCGAAAGACGGGCCAAGAGGCTCATCGGCAATGAAGTACTGGTCGAATCTAGGCTCCAGAACCTCGAACATCGGCGCCGAGTTGCCAGCCTGTCGGTTTTTTATCGGTTACATTTCGGGGAGTGTGCGTTGGAATTGCATGAACTAATTCCTCCTAGCCCGTTCCACCATAGGACTACAAGACGTACGGCGATGCGTCATCGGTACATGGTGGACATCCCACCCATACGCACCAAACGTTTTGGGAATACTTTCATTATGCGTACAGCAAAGGAGTAGAATTCCCTGCCGGAGTCTGTATTTCCTGATAGCTACAACCTGGGAGTCTTCAAGTCAAGAGTGAATAGGTTTCTTCTAGGCAAGCGTGCTTCATCGTCGACCACATCATCGCATGCCATCAGGTGAGATAGTGGTCAAGCGCAAGCCTATAATAAATAAAAAAAAAAAAAAAAAAAATTACAGAATTTAGTATCATGAAATCCTAGGCAATTACGACAGAAATGATGTTTATTTACTAGTTCAAATCTAGTACGCGGGTCTTTATTAAAAAAAAATGATAGAGGATGCGAGTTAGGATCATTACATGAGTGTTTTTGTATTGCGGGTGAATGAGTATTTGCGAAGAATGCTCGAGTAGTTTTAGAATTTGATGTATTATTATTATAATTATTTGAGGAGCGTTGAGTCCAGAAAGGTTTTGTATTTGAGCTAGGATTACGGAGCGTTTGTATTTTACTTTGTTCTTTAAGAAATTTAGAAAGATGATCGAATGTAGGTATTTGAATATGTCTATGCGATTGCTCGAACAAGTTCACTACCTCCTTATCGAGTTTAGTAAGTGCGACGTGAGTAATAATAAAGTCTGAGAGATCTTCAATATTTAAACGGCGTAAAGCGGCTTCTGCAGAGTAAAATTGTTCGAGAAATGTATCGATAGATTGATTTGGTTTATAGTTAATTATTTGTTGTACGCAAATGGAAGCTTGTACTCGAGTATCTTGGTATTTTTCTAATAGAGAATTCCAAATTATAAGATAATTATTGGCGGTTACTGCTACTGCGAACAAACGGTTAATGCTTTGCCGGACAAAGAACCTATTAAATATTGAACTTTTTCGGCGTCTGAGAGATGCAGATTATCGTGGATAAGACTTTTAAAATTCTCGTAAAATGGCGACCAATTATATGGCGATCCATCAAACGAAACTAACTTAAGGGGCGGTAACTTGCGGTTCAACAAATCATATTTATGAGAATTATCTTGGGTGTTTTTAATAGAATTATTTTGTGTGAGTGTGGATGCTGTATGTTTTACGTAATAATACAGTTCGTCAAAGGATTGTAAGGCGGCGTAGTTTGGTTTTGCGGATGGATCATTTTCTAATCGAGCCATAACACACGAGTCCAGAGTATCCATGAAATTTGATCGTATAATATCTACCGATTGAATGCGTGCTAGAAATTGCGATTGAAATGTTGGATCGGAAACCTTTAGGCTAAGATCGTATATATTCTGCATAATCTGGTAAAGATTCTCCATCTTAGCTTCGAGAAGAGATAGTTTTGAGTAAACCTCGTGTTCATCATCACTGGCTGTCTTCTTTTTTGGTTGTCTTGTTGACGCCATTTTGAGAATAGGTATCTAGTAATAATATAACGTGCGTGGATGCGTTAAATGTTTTTAAATGCGTGAAATAAGCGTTAAATATATATGCGGATATCAAAATATGAATAAACAAATAATTAAATATCTAAAAGAGTGTGCGTTGGATGTGATTTAGCGAGGTTGCTGATGCGGTGCGAAATGCGACAATGGCTGCCGTAATTTCGAAATAATAATTGTGTGAGGAAAGCGTTTGCGTTAGACGAGTGATTGAGAGAGTATATTATGTTTTTTATTCGGCGAGAGGGACCATAACTTGTGGGTGCAGCGGAAAAAGGCCAGTAGGTAGGTACTTACGGGTGCAGGATTGGAGCTTTGAATAATAATGTCCTTCGATAGTTTTAGCAGTGGAGTTTTCACTATAGTTGAATGCTGGTAAGCCACCCACAGAGTCTGTTTGTCGAGCGAGAGGAACGGGAGCGCACACGCGTTACCGGAGTTGCGATTTTTTGACAACTGAACTGCGGAATGAGATGAAAAGCGGATGATGGAAGTAGGAATGGGTGTGCGCGGGAGTTAAGGATTGGTCCTCGTGTATTTGATTGAATGATGTGAAATGAATGTAAGTGTTGCTATTTTAATAATTTGAGTGCGTGAGTAAATATTTATAATATTTAATTTATATTTTTAATATGGCGCAGAAATTTATTAAAAATATCGTGGAAAGCATGACCAGAAGGATTCAAGCTGTGATTTTGGCAAGAGGAGGTCACACTCGTTATTAGGTTTTTTTTTTAATTTAATTTAAAAAAGTAAAAAACTCGTCTTTACTGCCGACCACTTCTTATGGTTTGGCCGTGTACATCGGTTTTAAAGAATACATAGTTTTTTTTTTATATTGCCAGAATTCATTTCACGCGTATTAATTGACACGATTTTTGTAAGCTATCGGGAAACAGACATAAACGCAGGGAATTCCACTCCTTAGCTGTACGCATAATAAAAGTATTCTTAAATCGTTTAGTGCGTATGGGTGGGATGTCCACCATGTACCGATGACGCATCGCCGTGCTTCAGGTAGTCTGATGATGAAAAGAGCTATGTGTAATTATATCATGAAATTCCATCGCACACTCCCCGAAATGTAACCGATAAAAAAACAGAGCAGCTGGCAACTCGGCGGCGATGTTCTAGGCTCTGCAGCTTTGTCAAGACCAGTGCCCTAACCCTGATGTGAAAAAACTATCATAGTTCGACTGTAAAAAAAGGGACAGATGTGTAAAAAGCATAGTTTACACGAAGCCAACACTGGCTGCCAATAAGACTGTAAACCAGCTCTGGCTTGGTATTTGCCTCGTGTAAACAGTTTTTCAAGCCAAGCTAGCACTGGCTGCTAACGCTGGCGAGAATAGAGCGTCTGTCTATTTTTCTAGCCAGCATTGCGGAAACGTGTAGACGCATCTCGCCAGTCATAATCGCCAGTAATAAAAGTATAAGTGAACCTATCTCTCAAATAAAACATAATAATACAGTTTTAACTGATCCTTATGTGTTAGCAGAAACTTTTAATAATTTTTTTGTAGATCAAGGTGCTGCATTATCACAAAGTGAGTTTAAAAATGTTATAAAGGAAAATCCACATTCAATTTTTATACATCCAGTAATTCCTCAAGACATCATCCGCATAATTAAATCTTTGAAAGACAAAAAAAAGCTTTGGCTATGATGGTGTCTCCACAAAGGAAATTAAATATGTCGATAGTTGTATAGCTGCACCTCTAGCTCATGTAATTAATGCATGCATAACAGCTGGTAAATTTCCAGAACAACTGAAAATCGTTAAGGTGAAGCCTATTTATAAAAAGAATGCCAGAGATGAAATCACAAACTATAGACCAATTTCGTTAATTGATTTTTTTTCCAAAATAATAGAAAAGGCAATTTATAGTTCATTATACGCATTTTTGACAAAATTTAATATCTAATGTAACGAGCAGAAAGGTTTTAGAAAAAACACTAATATTAACATGGCTATTTTCGACTTTTTAAATCTCATAATGCCAAGTATTGATAAAAAAATACCTATATGTGCCTTATTCACGGATTTATCAAAGGCTTTTGATTGCGTAAATCATGACATAATTTTAAATAAAATTCATGCATACGGTATACGAGGAAATGTGCATAATCTTATTGAAACTTATTTAAAAGGACGCAAAACAATTTACAGAAATTTCTAGAGTTTGCGTAAAAACAAAAAAAGAAGAAAAGTACTCTTCTTCCAGAAGAAATGTTAAATTTGGTGTCCCAAAGGGCAGCGTTCTCGGCCCTTATTATTTTTACTGTATGTAAATGATCTTCCAAGCCAAATACCAAACCCAATGGTCCTTTTTGCAGATGACAGCACTTAATCAAATGTAAAGATAAAGATAGTTATGAAGCTAATATCAATAGCACGCTTAAAAAATTCGTTTATTGGCTGGATGAAAATAACTTAATTATAAATTTAGACAAAACAAAAGTAATGCATTTCTATCAAAGAATAGCAGACATAAATATGAATATAAATTATAATGGAAAAACAATAGATAAGGTGAATGTCACAAAATTTCTAGGAATATCAATTGATAGCCAACTGACTTGGAAAATTCAAGCAGATGACGTATGCAAAAAACTAAGTTCAGCTGCTTACGCATTGTATAATTTATCAAAAAAGTAATTTTACAGACAGTACTGATAGCATATCACAGTCTAGTTGTTTCTGTATTGAGGTTTGGTATAATATTCTGGGGCAACTGCAGTGAAAGAGAAAATATTTTAAGGCGCAAAAACGCTGTATTAGATGTATTTTTGATATTAAAGTAACCGACAGCTGTGTACCTATTTAAAAAAAATATAATCTCTTAACTTTTACATGCCTATATATATTAGAAATAGCCATTTTTGTTAAAACAAATGATCACTTATTCCCGACTTTGAAAAGTACTAGAAACAGGACTACAAGTTTAAGAACCCAATACGAAGATAAGTTATGCTTAGGTAAATATAAAACTGCTTTATTGAGGAAAAGTGTTATGTGTATGGCTCCTCTGATTTATAATCATATAGCTAAAAATATTAAAGAGCAACCTCTCAGTAAATTTAAAAAATACTTAAAAATATTATTAGTAAAAAAATGTTATTACTCATTAGCAGATTTTTTAAATGATAAGTCTTTTTAATGTTTGTTCATATATTAAGTAATTCAATAGCTTTAAATAAATGGAATAATTAAAATAGTTAATAATGTATTGTAGTAAATTAAAAATTAATATTGTATAGGTTAATAAAATTTTGCATGCCATGAGGCAGAATGTACAAGGATCTAAAAATATTGTAACACCTAAATTTATTCATTACCTACGTTCTATGCAAATAAATAAATCTTATCTTATCTTATCTTATCATATGGGTGGGATGTCCACGTATTCTAAGTATACAAACTACGTCAAACAATTAAATTTCATTTAATTAACTTAAATCGACCTTAGAATGTAAATTGCCTTAGGTGCCCATTCATTTGTTGCTCATCTACGATTGCTTTTTTACAAATGCTCACGAAGGAATGCCCCCAGTGAGGACGTTCCTTTAGGTCATTCTGCCGCGGAAAATCTTGAGACCGCCAATCAGAACGACGCGAAATGCACAACGCCATCTATCGAATATGGAGTCAACAGTCCGAGTTTCTAAATTGCGTATGTTGCGACATTTTACTTCTAAAACACTTTAAATTCATCTAACTTTTGATAGAGTGAACCACGAGTGAACCGATTGCGATGAAACAAGTTACGTACAATTTATATGTCAAGTTACGTACAATTTATATGTACAAACAGACAAACGGACAAACAGCCATATGGACAAACGGCCAAAAGGTCTAACGGACAAACAGACATACGGACAAACACAAAAATTCCAAAAATGCAGGAAAGGGTTTCTGTTGGTTCTCCTTTAACACCCGGCCTACTTTTTTTGGATTTTTTTTACATACAAAAACCGATATTTCTACAGGTTTATATCAAACACTATTTGTTTTAGGTATGGTCGGATATAATGGGCTGAGGGTCAGCAGGCAACTCACACTCGTTACTTATATCTTTAAGATAATTAGGGGGAGGATACATCATGCGGATATTATTTCGAAGGGTGGAACTAGTCGTGCCAGACGGGCATGGCTGACGACGACCCACGTCGTCGCCAGCCATGGTTGCTGGCGGTGCCGAGCGCGCGAACTAACTTGCTGCACTCTTAACCTCATAGCTGATGACGTCGACATATTCTGTTGCTCTTTGTGTGAATTCGAAATAATAGCTAACTATAGAATTATGGTACATGCGGTGGAACTATTTAATTTGTAAGGGTACTACATTATCGCATTGGGTCTAGCCTGGTCTAGCCTGTAAGGATATTGTATGTTTGGAGTGAATAAATAAATATACGTGAATTCTGCGAAAGCTACGTTTTACGACGAAGCCCTAAAGGCGGAGGGCGCTACCTCCAGCGAGTAGAGTGTCGTGCGCGGAGGGCGCTACCTCCAGCGAATAGAGAGTGTCGTGCGCGGAGGGTGCTAAATCCAGCGAATAGAGTGTCGTGCGCGGAGGGCGCTACCTCCAGCGAATAGAGAGTGTCGTGCGCGGAGGGCGCTACCTCCAGCGTATAAAGAGTGTCGTGCGCGGAGGGCGCTACCTCCAGCAAATAAAGAGTGTCGTGCGCGGAGGGCGCTACCTCCAGCGAATAGTATCGTGCGCGGAGGGCGCTACCTCCAGCGAATAGAGAGTGTCGTGCGCGGAGGGCGCTACCTCCAGTGAATAGAGAGTGTCGTGCGCGGAGGGCGCTACCTCCAGCGAATAGAGAGTGTCGTGCGCGGAGGGCGCTACCTCCAGCGAAGAGAGAGTGTCGTGCGCGGAGGGCGCTACCTCCAGCGAATAGTATCGTGCGCGGAGGGCGCTACCTCCAGCGAATAGTATCGTGCGCGGAGGGCGCTACCTCCAGCGAATAGAGAGTGTCGTGCGCGGAGGGCGCTACCTCCAGCGAATAGAGAGTGTCGTGCGCAGAGGGCGCTACCTCCAGCGAATAGAGAGTGTCGTGCGCAGAGGGCGCTACCTCCAGCGAATAGTGTCGTGCGCGGAGGGCGCTACCTCCAGCGAATAGTGTCGTGCGCAGAGGGCGCTACCTCCAGCGAATAGTGTCGTGCGCGGAGGGCGCTACCTCCAGCGAATAGTGTCGTGTGCAGAGGGCGCTACCTCCAGCAAATAGTGTCGTGCGCAGAGGGCGCTACCTCCAGCGAATAGAGAGTGTCGTGCGCAGAGGGCGCTACCTCCAGCGAATAGAGAGTGTCGTGCGCAGAGGGCGCTACCTCCAGCGAATAGAGAGTGTCGTGCGCAGAGGGCGCTACCTCCAGCGAATAGAGAGTGTCGTGCGCAGAGGGCGCTATCTCCAGCGAATAGTGTCGTGCGCGGAGGGCGCTACCTCCAGCGAATAGTGTCGTGCGCAGAGGGCGCTACCTCCAGCAAATAGTGTCGTGCGCAGAGGGCGCTACCTCCAGCGAATAGTGTCGTGCGCAGAGGGCGCTACCTCCAGCGAATAGTGTCGTGCGCGGAGGGCGCTACCTCCAGCGAATAGTGTCGTGTGCAGAGGGCGCTACCTCCAGGAAATAGTGTCGTGCGCAGAGGGCGCTACGTCCAGCGAATAGTGTCATGCGCAGAGGGCGCTACTTACGACGAAGCCCTAAAGGCGGAGGGCGCTACCTCCAGCGAATAGAGAGTGTCGTGCGCGGAGGGCGCTACCTCCAGCGAATAGAGAGTGTCGTGCGCGGAGGGCGCTACCTCCAGCGAATAGTGTCGTGCGTGGAGGGCGCTACCTCCAGCGAATAAAGAGTGTCGTGCGCGGAGGGCGCTACCTCCAGCGAATAGAGAGTGTCGTGCGCAGAGGGCGCCACCTCCAGCGAATAGAGAGTGTCGTGCGCAGAGGGCGCCACCTCCAGCGAATAGAGAGTGTCGTGCGCAGAGGGCGCCACCTCCAGCGAATAGAGAGTGTCGTGCGCAGAGGGCGCCACCTCCAGCGAATAGAGAGTGTCGTGCGCAGAGGGCGCCACCTCCAGCGAATAGAGAGTGTCGTGCGCAGAGGGCGCCACCTCCAGCGAATAGAGTGTCGTGCGCAGAGGGCGCCACCTCCAGCGAATAGAGAGTGTCGTGCGCAGAGGGCGCTACCTCCAGCGAATAGTGTCGTGCGCGGAGGGCGCTACCTCCAGCGAATAGTGTCGTGCGCAGAGGGCGCTACCTCCAGCGAATAGTGTCGTGCGCGGAGGGCGCTACCTCCAGCGAATAGTGTCGTGTGCAGAGGGCGCTACCTCCAGCAAATAGAGAGTGTCGTGCGCAGAGGGCGCTACCTCCAGCGAATAGAGAGTGTCGTGCGCAGAGGGCGCTACCTCCAGCGAATAGAGAGTGTCGTGCGCAGAGGGCGCTACCTCCAGCGAATAGAGAGTGTCGTGCGCAGAGGGCGCTACCTCCAGCGAATAGAGAGTGTCGTGCGCAGAGGGCGCTACCTCCAGCGAATAGAGAGTGTCGTGCGCGGTGTCTTGTCGTGCGAGGAGTGTAGAGTTTTATGAATAAAACTTGTATTACGCTTATTTATAGTAGTTTATTTCCACAAAACGGCACGGAAGAGACAAAAATTGAAGGCGAAGTTGCGCCATTTTCGCCGGAGACGCCATGGCACGTCTCCGTCGACAGGCGCGACTCTGCCACTAGCAAATCTTCGTACAACAGGTGTAGATCGTGATGCAAGGACAGCAGCATCCACCGCAGCAGCCACCGCAACAGCCGCAACCTCCGCACCTGCAGAACAAGGAATGGTATAGGTTAGGGCTTGCCTTAAGTTTGTCAAGCAAGACAGGTTCCGTCACACCTGTGTCAGACGTCTCAGTAGCATGCTTTTGAACACATCACACGCTCCGGTTGCTGGGTAGCCGGTGCCGGGTTCCCATGTATAGCCATGTACCGGTAAGTGTGAAACCTTAAGTAAAAGTATGTCAAGCCTTGTACGTTACTTTTACTTGGTTCACACGTACAGGTACATATGGGGCAACCCGGGCACTCGGCACTGACTACCCGGCAACCGGAGCGTGTGAAGAGGCACTACTCTTTAGTCAGTCCTCGGGTCTGTAGTATATGCAACGCAAAAGCCTCGCGCCGCGTGAGAACGGGTGTCGCGGGTGTCGCGGGTTCGACCGTGGCGCGTACTCGCGCGCGCGAGTACTAATTAAATCTGGGCGGCGCGACTCGTGATACCACCGCGCCGTGAGAAGCCACAGCACAAGGCAAAAAACTTACATTTTTCCTAAGGAAGGTGAAGTGTACTCTTAAAAAGAACTAAAAATGGTTAAAATGTAGATCTGAAGTTGTGGAAAGTCACTAATTTTTTCTAAATTTTAGAAAGGGTTTTTTTGGAACTTTTTGGATTTTCATTAATATATGTATATTGCGCAAGCGATTTGATTGTACTACCCTTTTGAAGAAACATACTTCTACAGAACACCTCGGATTTCGTTTGAATAGAGAAGGAAACATCAATTCAAGGTATATTAAAAATAAAAATGGTTTCTTAGTTGACAGTATAAGACCATCATTTATTTGAAATATATAAAAAAGTTTATGATGGTTTGAAACAAGGTGGCCAAGGTTGATTGTTTTTTTTTCCTAAATTTCTTTAGTTATCATTGTTTCTTTAATTTATTTTATTAATGAAAAAAATATGAACAGGCTTCACAATTTTCCTACAGTTTTCCTGCATAAGTGATCATATAAAGCAACAACAACTCTACCGTGGCATATCTTGGCAAAACAAGGCCTTGTTAGTAAAAGATTGTACAGCTCAAATAATCGGTGAAATACAAGGAAGATGAACACAAGGCAATATAACAGAAATGTTTCCGACTTGAAGCGAGCAAAGTCAAACAATCATAGACCAAAGATATTTTACATAGATTTACGTGGCAGTAAAGAATATGATGAGGATGAAATATTGGTACCTCCTGCTCTAAGTTTCCATATAAATGAAACGCCAGTTAACACAATAGGATCCACAACCTTTAAGTTTAAAAAGCTGGATTGGATTCCAAAGGATCCCCCTAATAATAAAAAATCTGAAAATCAAGCTGTTAAAGGTTCTACCCGTCCTTTGCCAAGGCAACAGAAAATGAAACCACGTGGTGGGTATGCAAGTCAAACTTACAGAAAAGGACCAAAGATACTATGCGTATATTACCAGGGTGAAAGATTGTGTTTTGATATGGGTGAACTATATATACCTCAAGATGACCCTGTTGAAGCGAATGTTGACTCTAAAATTATATCAGAATTAAAAGGAGTGACGAGTGTAAATCGGGGTCAAAAAACTTCGAATAACAGAAAAGAACGAATGTTTCCCATATCTTCGAATGCGGAGAAATCTCTCCGTGCATGTAGAAGTCGCGAATTAAGAGGAAGTGTCCTCTCTACGGATTGCTTCTGCCTCCGGAGAAATGGCCTGCAATACGACTGTCGCAGGACTGGTTGCCAGAACAATCCACTGTGTTCGGTTCTACCTGCGCCTGTTTGCGAACCATCGCGAGTTGCTTGCATTACACATTGTTCTAACCCACATTCAGAAGAATTGAGTAGCATTTGCAAGTTGCGTCCCCGGTAGCCTCTACTTAGCCTAGCCATAGACTAATATTAAACTACTTCAAGTGGACGCCAAATAATTAAAGCATAAATAGCGCCCTGATTTATAACAAATGGAATCAGAACTAGTGGGGGCAATCAGTTCATATACTCGTATTTTTATAATGGAAAATGCACGTTATTAAAAATTCGTAATGTACATTTTGTGATGATTAATGTTGTAAGCTCATCAATGGGGTAAAAACTACAAAGGTGTCCCGTCTGGCTTATTTGTATTGAGCATAACGCATTTAGCAAATAATCAAGAAGAATATTAAACAGTAACTGCTTAAAGACTTTGATGAATGGAATACAACCCGGAGTCTGAAGATAGTTTATTATAGCGATACTGACTATCGCCATCGCACCATACCACATGATAAAAAAGAAGTATATTTTTCTACTGAGAGTAAAATATCTATCTTCGTCAAATCTATGAAGTCTTCTTACAAAGTATTAACTCAAAATGCATCGGTCCTGGCACAAGCAGAATATTCAAAAACGGAAAAAAATAGAAACAGAAACTAGACAAAAGAAAAAATATATTGACACAAGAGATTTTCATTTCGCCCAGTTTAGATGTACTTTTTATAATAAAATTTCGTAAATTTCCATAAAATACAATATTCACTAAATTCTAGTAAAAATTTTAATGTAACTAATATAAAATTTTAAAATATCAAAAAAGTATTAAAAATCCCTCTTCCCCCGCTTTTCTAATTTTTTAGCGGGACACCGTATATCTGTATATTTCAAGATGTAAGTATTGAATGTGTTGTTCATCACGGCTTTGTAATGAGCAAGAAAAATATCACACTAGCTATACAGCGGTTCTTACAACATAAATGGTGAAATGTGGTTTACTATAGGTACACCCCGGTCTAGCCTTTCGGCGAATACAGGCGTGATATGTATGCTATTACTGTTTCAGGTGTTCTCCGTGCGGTCCTATGGTTTGCTACAAATACGAAGACTGTGGTCCACCGGTAAGTTGCGCTCACTAAATTTAAATATAACATTATTATGGAAATCGTGATAAGAAATCTAATGGCAATATCGATGTTCAGCTACAGTGCCTACCACGATCTGCGTTCAAGCGTAATGGACTGCAAGATTGCCAGTTCTTCCAGCAGGGCTCTATCCGGTACCTGTGCCGGGCAGACTGCTGCTGCCCGCGCCCGTGCCCGCCGTGCTGTCCGCCGTGTGTGCGCCGCCCGCCTCCCGGCAAGACCTACGTCACCCGCTTCAGCGACTTCGACCTTATTTCACAGTGGTAGTGATTCGAGGTCGTCTCGCATCTTCCTTCGGTAAATAAAATTATTCACTCACGGCGGACAGATGTTTTCCCTAATAAGCCTTTGAATAACAACCTATGCTCTTTTGCAGAGAGGTAAACCTACAAATGGAAGCCCTAGAGCGGAGGAGGACGGCGAAAACAAAAAGAGTGAAAAGGAAAATCAGTTGAAGCGAACCAAGAGTCGTGAGTTGCGTGGTGGTATCATGTACTACAGTTGTCATTGTATCAAGCGAAACGGGCTCCAACACGACTGTCGCCGCACGGGCTGCGGCGGCGAACCCGCATGTCTCGTGCTACCCGACCCGCTGTGCGCGCCCAGTCAGCTGGCGCGCGCGCACGGCCTGGCCGACCCCTCCGCGCTGGCGGCTCACACGCACGCGCAGGGCGGCGGCGGCCCAGGCGGACCAGCAGCTTCTGGTTCCGGTGGAAAACGATTTATTGTCTGCGAACTGAAGGGTATTGTCCCCGATGCTGGTGCGGAAAGGGGCAATAAATGCTGTAAGTGTCCAACTTCATTTGTTGTACCCACACAAGCTTCCAGTAGTGGTGGAGCAAAACCTCCAACTCTGGTGCCCACGCAGGCCTCGGGCAGTGGCGGTGGGAGACCTCATACATGTATCTGCACTGGCGGCGTGGCTCCAGTGAAGATTGCACCAGCTCCTCCACCAAGTAGCCGTGCGGGCTTTCCGTGCTCTTGCACTTGTAAGTCCGGGCCTGGCGTACAAAATATGCAATCTAATGTAATCGCGTTTGATGAAAACACGATGAATCAAATAATGAATCGATTTGATAAAAAAGAATTGAAGTTTCGTGAAAATAAGGTCATGGGCCCTGGCGGTCGGATTCGTGACCCTACGAAAACTACTGCTCCTAAAGAAGAGCCGTGTACTAGGCCTGGGTGTGTGCACTGGCAGCCACCGCCGCCCTGCGTGTGGGACCTCCCTTGTAAAGCGGACTGTTTCGAGGCTCATGCCGGTATCCAACCGGGCCGCAACCCGCTGACGGGCGGCGGTGGCTCCTTTGTCACGAGAGGACCTGCTGGAACCCACGTGCAGTCGCAGGGTACTCAGGGCACTCGTGAAGTAATGAAACTGCTGACGCCTGAATATTGTACAGGTTGTTGCTCTGCGCCGCGAGAGGGAGGTGCGATGGCGAGTGGCGGCCCTGCAGCTGGCTTACCTATGTTGGTGATGAAGCTTTGTTGAACGCGTTTTTACATTTACTCACTCACCGATTTCCTGAAAGCTTAAGAAAAAGTGCAAAATAATCTGCAACCAATTAAATGTTTTATTGTAATTTGTTTTTCATTTACATTAGGTAGTACCTACATATGTCATGGTGAACACAAAATGAATGTGCGTAAGGATTGAGTGCGTTTTATTGATAAAAATTGTAGAGAAATTGTAGAACCGTTTAATACATACGTTTAAACGGCACACCATTACAGTTAGTAAATCATGTTAAATATTTAGGGTTATGGCTTGACAGGGGTCTCCGGTGGAAAAAACACGTTAACGAGGTGTGTGAACGAGTCTTGAAGCTTGTTAATATTTTTAAGGTTTTGGTGGGCCCGGATGGGGTGTTCATCCAATACACTTAAGACGACTATACATATCTCTCATTCGTAGTCGTATTGACTTCGGTTGCTTTTTACTCGGTAATTGTGCTGACATCCACTTGACAAAATTAGATTGCAAAACATTTGCCTACGTTTTGATAGGTGGGTTCATCAAAAGTACGCCGATTCACGATGTGCATCTGGACTGAGGGCCCATTTTTCAAATCCTTGCGTAACGAAATAAGACTTAAAGGGAAATTAGTTAAAAATAGTAAAAACTTAAAGCAATGGGCCTAAAATTTCTTAAACGTGAATTAAAACTGTTATGATTAAATTACTTGGGCCCTCAATCCAGACGCTTGCATAAACTGGCATACCCTAAATCTCAGAAAGTACTATCTCTGGGTTAATCATTTTAACTTAGGAATTTAGTTAAGAATTTCTTAAATATTTTTAGAAATGCCCAAATCTGTAGAATATGACATTACAGATTTATGGCGATATATCAAGGGCCCTCAATCCTTTAATGTCTTTACCGAGGAATCTGCAAAAAATGAATTATCTGAAGAAATACATCAATAGGACTGTAATTTACTTTGCTTAGATACCTCTGTGAATTAGTTAAAAAGAAATAATGACACAAAAGTGAATTGTTAAAAAGTAAATGGGTATCGAATTTTACTATAACGTCTGAACTGAGAGCCCAATATTTTCGGCTTTATTGTGTAGGCTCAACCTCATAGATTAAGTCAAATTAAACTAAGTTTTTTTATTATTTTTTAACTAAAATGTAACATATCGTCCGTTCTTCTAATTCTAATACTTTAAGAGAAAATTGATTTTTAATTTTTTGTAGGAGAAAATGATGTAGGGTAGATATGATTTTGTTACTTTTTGGGACGGAAAATCATATCATATGTCATCGTTTCTATGGACAGTATATGCAGCACCACATACGTTGCAATACGCAAATCAATCAAATTCATTTCTATGAATAAAACACAATCGATATAAATTTATGAAAACTATTTACTTCACTTATATTATGTAATCTAAAAATAGTCTGATATCGTAACATCAATTTAATTACAATCAATTTGTTACTATTATGTTATATATATGGAAAGAATACATTTCTTAATGTCTAGTTCAGTAATTTGGTGACAAGAGAAAGAAGTATTTGCTGGCGAAGGAAGATTAAAGAGATCGTTGAGAGTGGAAGATTTAACATGGTCATCGAGGATAATGGGGCCTTAGAAAAGTGTGCATTAAGGCTCATTCTTATCAGAAGAACTCTTGCTAGAGGCTTAACCAATACTAACAGTCTTTAAAAATTGCCATACTTGTGTTGGGTTGAAGTTGTTAATTGAGTTGGAATGTAGTGCCTTTTCGCATTCCTACACAGATGACTGTAGCGATTTCGCATCCTTTTATAAAGGTCCCAGTTTTCCCTAGTCAGTTACTTTCTGTACAGGCATTTGGCTTTGTTCGCTTAGCCATCTGGTTTTTTATTGCTGGATATAGCCATGGTGCAGGAAGGTGTTTGACCCTCACCTTTTTTAAGGGCGCGTATGCCTCATATAAATCCAACATTGTTTTGCAGAATATTTACACCATAGTGTCCAGGCGTATACTCCCAGGCGTATACAGGAGACCAGTCAATACTACCCGCATCAGCTCTCAAACGCTCCAAATCAATGTTTTTAAAAGAACGAAGAGAAAGAAATTTGGCCTTGCGTTTAGGAGGTCGAATATTGTAGGAAAGATAAATGAGGTCATGGTAGGAAAAAGGAGAAGGTAGCTGTCCATGTGTGCCTACTTAGTTAGGGTCGGAAATTAGAATGAGATCTTATAGAGAAGGAGAGTGAGAGAGAGAGAGAGAGGAGAGTGAGGAGCCATGTGAGTAGCATCTAGCGGTAGTAAGTGCATATTAACAGAAGAGACAAGAAATTGGAGTTTACGGCTGCGCGTAAACTCCAATTTCTTGGCAATTGGGACTATATTAGACTCCTAAAAGTAACTTATACTTCATACAAGATAGCTTGATGTCTGCGACGTATGTCAAACTGACGTATACGTTATTGTTAGCCTGTCACAAGCGCTATTGTTACTGAATTTATACTGACAGCTGTCGCAAAGATCAATGTATCTTTTTAACCGACTTACCAAAAAGGAGGAAGTTCTATGTTCGACTTCATGTATGTTTTTTTTTAATGTATATTCACCGATATCTCCGTCAATTGTGGACTAATTTTGAAAATTATTTTTTTATATGAAAGACTATGTTTCGAAATTGGTGCCATTTTAATTTGGTGAAGATTTAATGAAGAACTTCCAAGATATACAGCAGAACTCTTCAATAACTAACGGAAAATCTCTCGGGATTGCTGCAATCGCATGTCTGTTTATTGTTTATACCATTTCATAACATAACATCACGCCAGTACGCTCTTGAGGGGTACGCAACTCTCTCATTTCACCCTTTACGTTCAAATTTCATGATATTCGGCTAATCTATTCTGGCGTTAAGGTAACTTACTAAATAACTTGCCTATTAGGTAGGTACAACTAAAAAAAAACTTTTTTACAAAAAAATACTACCGACTTCCAAATAAAACACTACAAAGTGAAAAATAACTTTCTTTTTCGAAATCGGTGTCTTTGGTAAGTACATATTTTTTCGTTATGGACACCGACTTCGAAAAAGAAAGTTATTTTTCATTGATCAGTGGTAAATTGATGATAAAACTTGGAAGAGTATTACCATCGTTATAGTTACAGATTGTGCGTGTACATCAAAATACGTGCCTAGTGTAATAAAAAAATTAAACTTTTACATAATTCTCCATTACATAATGCGATTAGTTACTTTGTTACGGTAATGTACCAAGAATGACGTTCATTTGTTTTATCCTCGCCCGAAAAGGACCCATGCAATAATAGCTTTGCCTGACAATTGCACTGTGTTCCCTTCAAAATATTGCACCACAAAAAACACAGTCGTTTCCGACAGTTCAAACCATAAATATTTACTTTAGTCGCTTAAAAAATAGCTTATATGAGGATATATACTGATCAGTCCAAAAAAGTAACAAAATCATGTGTACCCTACAAAACTTTCTCCTATAAAAAAATAAAAATCAATTTTCTCTTAATGTATTGCATTTAGAAGAACGGACGATATGTGACATTTTAGTTAAAAAATAGTAAAAAAACTTAGTTTAATTTGACTTAATCTATGAGGTTGAGCCTACACAATAAAGCCGAAAATATTGGGCTCTCAGTTCAGACGTTTAAGTGAAATTCGATTCTCATTTACTTTTTAACAATTCACTTTTGTGTCATTATTTCTTTTTAACTAATTCACAGAGGTATCTAAGCAAAGTATATTCCAGTCCTATTCATGTATTTCTTCAGATAAATTCATGTTTTGCAGATTCCTCGGTAAAGACATTAAAGGATTGAGGGCCATACATATATCGCCATAAATCTGTAATGTCATATTCTACAGATTTGGGCATTTCTTAAAATATTTAAGAAATTCTTAACTAAATTCCTAACTTAAAATGATAGACCCAGAGATAGTACTTTCTGAGATTTAGGGTATGCCAGTTTATGCAAGCGTCTGGATTGAGGGCCCAAGTAATTTAATCATAACAACTTTAATTCACGTTTAAGAAATTTTAGGCCCATTGCTTTAAGTTTTTACTATTTTTAACTAATTTCCCTTTAAGTCTTATTTCGTTCCGCAAGGATTTGAAAAATGGGCCCTCAGTCCAGATGCACGTTATTTATCCGACGCCAATATTTAGCTAGTAAATTTTATCTTAAATCTAAGTGCTATATATCCACTGCTTAAAATACTAGTCAAGCTACATCATCTCTGCAACAATATAATATTGGAGAAATAAGAAAAAACCCCTGCTTGTTTCAACACACGATATTCTAAATGGAGTACTAATGTACTGTAATAAGACGGTTCACATGTTTTCCATGGATACTTGGGTCAGCAATATGGACTTATCAAATATAGTAATACCTGTTTTGGATCCTGTTGATAAGCCTAAGCGTTTTTTCAATAGTTATCAACTTAATTCACTTTGTGTCAAATCGCTTAATTTATTATATTGTGGCTTTTATCATATATACACGGATGGTTCAAAATACGATAATAACTATGGCGCTGCTTTTTATGATTTTCAAAAAGGTGCTTCTGTCAAACTCAAAATCATGTCAAAATTATCGATAATGCATTTAGAATTAATAGCTACAGCAGAAGCTTTGGCTTATATAGAATCTTTAGACGGAGATCGCTTTGTTGTCTTCACCGATTCAAAAAGTGCTCTCCTCCATCTTATTAAATGCACTTCACCATTCAGAGGGCTACCACTGGCTTATTCTATTTTAAAATCCATTGGCAATATTGTGGCTAAGCATAAAACCGTTATCCTTCAATGGATACCTTCTCACGTTGGACTGGAGGGTAATGAGATTGTGGATCGTTTCGCAAGAGATGCCGGGTCTGATGGGGATCCTTTTACTTGTTTACCTTGGCACACCGAACTTTTACCCACTGTTCGAGACAAATGTTTCCAGTCTTGGTCAGAATATTTTGACAAGAGATCTCTGACAAAAGGCATCTGGTACAAAACCATTCAGCCCTCGCTTCCTCGTTTGCTTTGGTTCAACATGAGCAGCATGAGTAGACAAGAAGTAGTGATGGCTTTGAGGCTTCGATCCGGTCATGTCCCGCTGAACAGCTTTGGCTTTATGATGCGTAAAGTGGACTCCTCCAATTGTGCTGTTTGTGGAGTGGTCGAGGATGTGTATCATATCCTCACCGAGTGCAGTCGTATTGGGGCTCAAAGACGCGGCGCTTTTGACGTCGATAGTTATAGTGTAGGATACTATAACAGTATTCTGGCTTCACCATTGTCAGATGAGGCCAGAATTCTTATTAATATTATTATTAAGTATGTATTTGCATCGAGGAACCCCACTTGAGTAAGGATTGAGCGAATCTGACTAGCTATAACTTTGCGTTTCTTTTACATATTTTTTTTGTAATCTTTATTTATTTACAGGGTTTTTTCTATAAAGAAAACGACACCCCGATTATTGAATACAAAACAAAAAAACACTTATAAAACACTTAGATTTAAATTAACCTACCCGCAACCTAGTACCCACAATAATAATATTAATAAGAATTCAGGCCTCAATATAAGGATTATATACAAAAGTGTGCATAGATTGGAAAACTGATCGCACTACCTGATCCACTCGTTCCACTAAAATCCCCTAGATCAGTGCTTCAGGGGATTACGCAGCACTTAATGTTCCACTACGATCCCCTATGCTCCCCAGCATTTCATTTCAACAACGAAGTCTTCGTTGTTTAGCCATTTACTCAAAGTTCAGTGGATTCAAGAGTCACAACTAAAATTGCTGAATGGGTAAATATCAATCGGTCATTTTCTAGAAATGATGAAGTAAATAATAATTCAGGTATAAACAACTTGCAGTATTTTAGTTCATTAAGTAGGATTACAACTACATTTTTTAAGTAGAAAAGTTTTGAGTTTGTAACGTTAAAATATACTTAAATAAGTTAAACGTTGAAAAAAATCGAACGCCTTAGGTGGGGCTCGAACCCAGGTCTTTCACTAGCTTGGTAAACGCGATTCCAACTATCTGTGAAATTCTTCAACGCTTTTGGTACTTTTTTTTTCTAAACTTCTAACTTATTTTAGAAAAATAAATTTACGTCATTGTTATCCCCTCTATAGACAGATTTTTAATTATATGTTGATATTAGATATTTTTATTTTGTAAGTGGCTTTTTTAATTAGAAGGGACTATGGCTAATAGCGCTAATAGTACGTACTTAGAGAATCGCCAGCATAGGGGATCGTAGTAGAACATTGAGTGCGGTGTAATCCCCTGGGGGACTGACCTAAGGGATTTTAGTGGAACGAGTGAAAAAGAAACTCAATTCTTTCGTTCTTGCTTATAGAAAAACTATGAAAGAAAAAGAGACAAACACAAAAGCTGAACGTCAAAGAGATAACTTTTTAGTAGGTCGTCACTGTTGTGACTTATCTGTTAGCAGCTGTAATTAAAGTTGATTCGTGTAGATCAGGCAGAATTTAATGAGGGTATTCTGAAATCATGTACACTAGGTGGCATCACTGAGACGTGAGGTCCAAGCTGCTGTCAAATGCTTATGTTTTTTGACATTAGTCAAATTGACGTCAAGCAAGTTGATGTCATAAGTTAAATTTTCCAAGTAAAAGACCTCTCGCCAATGTGGCGCCAACTTTTTTTTTTTTTTTTTTTATTGTTTTAAATACACTTACATAGGTACAGATTTCAATTTGTTGTTGTACCATTAAACCTGGATTGGTTTGTAATGGTACTCACATTCGCTAAACAATATTGCTTGATCACTAATATACTTACTAATGTAGGTAACTTAATAAGTACATTTTGCACAGAGTTGTTTGAGTCGTAAACATTCATCCGTAAATATGAAAAATTGAAGGTACATAAATAATTTGCATGTTATTTTTTACCTCAACTGCGCGTTATTGAGCTGGTCATTAGAAACTGGTTCTAAGCAATGCATACAGGTGGTTTCATGTTTGTTGATGCGTTATTATAAAATAAATGATAGATTATTATGTTAAGTTGCTCAAGTAGTCATAAAAGTGTCTTTTGTACCTTTGTTTATAGTTTTTGTTATTTATTTCATTTCTTATATTTGGTGGTATTTCGTTTATTAGAGTGGGAGTTAGGTATTTTATCGTCCGCCTACCGTAGTAGTTTCGAACTCGTGGAACAATTAATTTATTTTTGGTCATACTTCTTGTGATTATTTTATGGGAAATGGGCTTTTGTATGCTTTTATTATTAAATTGTTCAATTAAGAGAGCCATCTTAAATCTAATTTGGAAAGGCAAGATTCTACAATATTTAAATAATTCTATAACATTTTCTTTGTACCGTTCTTTTATTTTTCTGGGTACTATCAGTTTTAGAAGTCTCACTTGAAGTTTGGAGATTCTGTCAGTATAGGATTTAAACGTTCGTCCGTAGCTCGTGATTCCATAGGCTATTATTGACTCCGCTAAAGCAGTATAAATGTTAAGCAGAATTTTAAACGGTACTTTAGGTTTTAAAATGTAGAATTTTGCCAGAATGGCTCGTAGCTTATCACAAACTGAATCTACATGATAGCTCCAGTTGAACCGATTGTCAACAATTAACCCTAAGTAGGTGTGACGCGTGACCTGGTCGATTGCCTCACATTTACATGTACCGGATGGAGCGGAATGAAGGCAACTATGATCATGTGCTATGATCTTGACAGTGCCAGTTTGCTTTAGATGACTGGAGTGGACATAAATAATTGTGGTTTTACTCGCATTAAGAACCAGTCCAGCATCATGTGCCCATTTAGAGACACGAGTGAAATCCTCCTGCAACCACTGGGCAGCTACATTTACATCTTTATGGGCAGCTACCAAGCATGTGTCATCGGCATATTGGTAAACTGAACAGTGGTTAACCACATGTTCCATGTCGTTGACATATGCCAGGTAGTGCAATGGTCCAAGTACTGAACCTTGGGCCGTGCCTTCAGTGACTTCAATGGCATCACTGTTTTCACCATGAATGCGTGTCATGTGTCGTGTCATGTCTAAGAGTGTCGAATGCCTTACTGAAGTCAATAAAAAGCAGGATAACATGATTTTTATCATCAAGAGACTCGTTTACCTCATCCGTGAATTTTGACAACAGCTGTGAAGTAGACTTATTAGCTTGAAAACCATATTGTGTGGTGGACAACACTTCATTTTTGACGTAAAAGTTTTGTATCTGGTTACAAATATATTTTTCGACTATTTTATCAATGACTGGTAAAATAGTGATAGGTCTATAGTTTGTATAGTCTGCGAAACTACCTTTTTTATGTATCGGCCGCACTTTACCAGTTTTAAGGACTTCTGGGTATTTTCCTTGCTTGACACTATTGTTAATTAGTTTGACAATGACACCTGTAATCTTGTCGCAAATCGATTTTATATCTACACATCTAATATTATTCACCCCCGCAGCTTTATTAGTATTAAGGTTTTTATTTATTTGCTAATATCATTATTTGTGGCTTTTTTGAAAAACATTGATTTATTATTAGGAAACAAATATTCTGATTCATTTAGTAGGTGTTTGTTACATTTTGGTAAAATATTTATAACACTGTTTCGGAATTCTGTAGCAAAGTTATCTGCTATTGATTTTATTGATAAATTATTATTTTTGAAAGCTCTTATTATGATATCGTCAACCGAATTTTTGACGCGACCGGATAGCTTATTTAGTATTTGCCTTAGATTTCTCGGGTTCATCTTATTTTTATTTATTTCTTCGGTATAATATTTATTCCGACATTTTTCAATTGTTTTATGGGTCCTATTTCTCATTTTATTATATTCTTGTCTTAGTATTTTATTAGTCGAATCGTTTTTCCATTTTATAAATAACATATCTTTTCGTTTACACATATTATTGATTTTATTATTTATCCATGGTTCTTTGTTTCTCTTACTGTTTTCACTAATTTTTCTGACGTATTTTGATTCCTCGTAGCATTTATGAAATTGATTTTTTATGTAATAGATTGTGTTTGGACATTCCGTGTTATCTTTTTCATTCCAGTTTATGTTATCAAGTATTGATTTAATTGTTACATTATTAAATTGTTTGTTTAATTTTGTACCAGCCTGTATCGGTGTTGGGTCAAGTCCTACGCACGATAGTACTACCATACGGTGATCCGCCATAACAGTTCCGAGTGCGGCCGAGTAAAGATCTAACGAGCGTGTTCTTATAAAAATGTGATCTATACAGCTACGCGTTGTGTTATTGCCGCGTTTTTCAATTCTAGTGTAGTCAGATATCGCGCTCGTCAGACCACACTCAGACATGCTGCTGACGTAATATTCTCGTATGCTGTCGTATGTTTTTAGGTCTATGTTTACATCACCTAGCAAATAAGTGTCGTACGATTGAATGGATGAGCCCGTTAAGATACTGCTTATTTCCTTTACGAATAAATGTTTACTTTCACTTGGTGGCCTATAAATTGCACAAATAATTGCTTGGTAGTTGTGAGGCGTAGTGATTTGACCGAGAATACATTCACAGTGTGACATGGAGTGATTTTCAGTTGTAAATACGTAGCCATCTCTAGCATAAATTATTATACCACCGCCTTTTCTGTTTTTACGCAATTTACTGTGCATTTTACAGCCATTGATGTTGTACATATGAACAGTGATTTCATTTATATTTACTTCTGTTAGGATAAGGACATCTATAGTTATTTTGGATGAGTTAATTAATTGGGTTACAAGACAAAAGTTTTTAACTATTGATCTAATATTAATGTGAACAATATTAAGAATATTTTTATGAGCAGAAGGTATTAATTCACTGAAATCATTTATGTTTGCACAGTCGAATAATTCTTGGTGATCTGGGGAAAAGGCCGGAATAACTTATTTTAAACTATTACCGATAGAAGTTCGGTCCTGCTGCCTGCGTTGTAGGTAAAAGCTTTTGGATGTCCGCTTCGCTCCTCACGACTGTAGGCTTGTCTTTGTCTTCTTTGCGCAGCAGCACCTTTCCATCTTGGAACCATACATATTTATATGCTGGTCGCAATTTTTGTTGGGCTTGCCACAGTAATGATTTATTAGCTTTGGTAAGTGTCGCCGCACACGGGCCACACGCGACAGCCACAAACGCCGCCACGAGAAGCTAGAAACGTGTAGCGTGTGGCGGCCACCGGCGTCAACCGTGTGCGGCGAGTCCATACAAAATGTATGAAAATAACAGGAAATATGCTGGTCGTGGCGTTTTGTGGTCGTGGCCGGTGGCCCCGTGTGCGGGGACCCTAAGAGCGCGACGCAGGATGACTTTCGACTTGGCCATTTCTACAGGAGCGTCCGATACGAGTTTTTCGAGCAGCACTGCTTCCTTTTTTGATGAAAACTAGTGGCGTGAATTTTCTTAAAAACCCTCATAGATGAACCATGTGTGTGGCTATCGGTTGCAAGAGTAGAATGAGCGTATTAATAGAAAATAATCAGAGGATATCTTTCTACAGGAGAGTTATCGACTAGCCATACTGAAATTGTGCGGGGCATTTCATAGGCTGTACGGATAAAGAAATTCCGTTGCTGACTCGTAGTCACACCAGATTATCACACCAGTATGACAAACAGGATTTTTTTTCTCGTTTGTCACACCACTGATTTTTCCACACCATTTATTCTTAACTAGTGCTGTCCTAGTTATACTAAAGGGTTTTTAACCTTGCCGAATCGTACTCACACCAGCATGACAAACAGGTTTTTTTTTTCTCGTTTCGTTTTTTTTCAATAAAGTGTAGATATTGAAATGAAATAAAAGAAGCTGTGTATAAGGTATTAACAAAATTCTTTTTATTTGAAAGGCCCACTTATGCCTTTAAGTGTGGAATATAAATGCCCGCCTCGGCTATTTACAGTGGCACGGGTTCCGAGTGATCCAATTTTCAATGACTCTTCTGCATAGATCCGGCTGAATTTAAGCAATGGCGTTATGTGTTCACCTTCAGGGCATCTGTCGATTGTGGTTTGTTTGCATAGACTTTCGACTTCAAAAAACCCTACAAGAAAAGGTCTAGCGGCGTCAAATCGCATGACCCTGGTGGCCAATTAACTTCACCCCTGCGAGAGATAACCATACGCTCAAATCGATACAAAAATACCAAATACCATACAAAAATCCATGGTACTCGTACAAAACGAATGTGAAACCAATTCACGATTTGCAAAATCGTTGAAACATCAACGATTTTGCAAATCGTGAATTGGTTTCAAATGTGTATATTATTTCTATTCAAATAGTTTTAAATGTGTATATTATTTCTATTGACGTTGGTCTGTCAATTGCATTTATCATATGAACCACTGGACATCCACAGCTGAACATAGACTATAGCTTGCACTACTTACCACAAAATATGATGTATATACAAAGTTGATACGACAGAGGGGCTTTCCTTGATACTGCCTATACTAGGTACCATTCTCAAGCTCTGTACCAAAAATCAATTAAATAGGAGCAGTAGTTTAGTCGCAAATAATCGCCGCCCGTGCCGCCGCGCGCCGGCCGGGCGGCTCCTTTGACACGAGAACACAGGCCGCCGCCGCCTACTGGCGCGCGTGCGACGTTACCGGCTTGCCGCTTTGTTACCGCCTAGGTATAAGGTCTAGGTCAGTTAAATTTTTTTATATAGGGTAGTTGCGTTTTATTCTGATTTGTAAGCTATTTAGTCTGTTTGAAAAAAAAAAACTCATTTATGGTGCTTTTGATTTTTATACCTTATCGAATTAATACTAAACACGTATAGTATACGTAGTGTAATTTAATGCCCCTCTGTCATATCAACTCTGTATATAATTCCATTTGAATTAGTTCTATTTTTACTAAGAAATTAAAACAATTTGTACCTTATTATGAAAAAGTTGTCAGAAATATAACTAAAAGTAGAAAAATTTAAATAGTCGGCAAAGAACGAAAGTTGGCAAATGCCGATCAGTAGATCGACTTTATTAGAATATATGGGGTACTGCACTAGCAATTATAGTATACATGGTGTGGAAAAATCAGTGGTGTGACAAACGAGAAAAAAAATTCCTGTTTGTCATACTGGTGTGATAATCTGGTGTGACTACGAGTCAGCAACGAGAAATTCATCATTTAAACCATTCTGTTCGCTGATAGAGCTATGACAGTTTACGTATTTACGTTCTGATGTTAGAGATGTCACACAGTCACAAGATTTATCGATACTGTATTTTTATTCAACTTATTTTAAGTTTGTTAGATTAATAATCTAATTGATTGTGCACAGGTTTCTTAACCAGGTTTCTCAGGTTTCTTTTCTGGATTCACACGTCACAAGGCATTACGCGGCACGTTGTTTACGTTATCAGTAGCGGGATATTGCCGTTTGATCCTAGCGTTATACGGAAATAAAACGTTCCGAACAATACCGAGTGAACGTAGCCTAACTGGACACCTTCACCCCGAGGGCACTCTCCCTTCCTATAAATCGTAAGGGAGAGTGCCACTCCCTCACAGAACGGGCGCACTCCCTCACAGAACGGGCGCACTCCCTCACAGAACGGGCGCACTCCCTCACAGAACGGGCGCACTCCCTCACAGAACGGGCACACTCCCTCACAGAACGGGCACACTCCCTCACAGAACGGGCACACTCCCTCACAGAACGGGCACACTCCCTCACAGAACGGGCACACTCCCTCACAGAACGGGCACACTCCCTCACAGAACGGGCACACTCCCTCACAGAACGGGCACACTCCCTCACAGAACGGGCACACTCCCTCACAGAACGGGCACACTCCCTCACAGAACGGGCACACTCCCTCACAGAACGGGCACACTCCCTCACAGAACGGGCACACTCCCTCACAGAACGGGCACACTCCCTCACAGAACGGGCACACTCCCTCACAGAACGGGCACACTCCCTCACAGAACGGGCACACTCCCTCACAGAACGGGCACACTCCCTCACAGAACGGGCACACTCCCTCACAGAACGGGCACACTCCCTCACAGAACGGGCACACTCCCTCACAGAACGGGCACACTCCCTCACAGAACGGGCACACTCCCTCACAGAACGGGCACACTCCCTCACAGAACGGGCACACTCCCTCACAGAACGGGCACACTCCCTCACAGAACGGGCACACTCCCTCACAGAACGGGCACACTCCCTCACAGAACGGGCACACTCCCTCACAGAACGGGCACACTCCCTCACAGAACGGGCACACTCCCTCACAGAACGGGCACACTCCCTCACAGAACGGGCACACTCCCTCACAGAACGGGCACACTCCCTCACAGAACGGGCACACTCCCTCACAGAACGGGCACACTCCCTCACAGAACGGGCACACTCCCTCACAGAACGGGCACACTCCCTCACAGAACGGGCACACTCCCTCACAGAACGGGCACACTCCCTCACAGAACGGGCACACTCCCTCACAGAACGGGCACACTCCCTCACAGAACGGGCACACTCCCTCACAGAACGGGCACACTCCCTCACAGAACGGGCACACTCCCTCACAGAACGGGCACACTCCCTCACAGAACGGGCACACTCCCTCACAGAACGGGCACACTCCCTCACAGAACGGGCACACTCCCTCACAGAACGGGCACACTCCCTCACAGAACGGGCACACTCCCTCACAGAACGGGCACACTCCCTCACAGAACGGGCACACTCCCTCACAGAACGGGCACACTCCCTCACAGAACGGGCACACTCCCTCACAGAACGGGCACACTCCCTCACAGAACGGGCACACTCCCTCACAGAACGGGCACACTCCCTCACAGAACGGGCACACTCCCTCACAGAACGGGCACACTCCCTCACAGAACGGGCACACCCCCTCACAGAACGGGCACACCCCCTCACAGAACGGGCACACCCCCTCACAGAACGGGCACACCCCCTCACAGAACGGGCACACCCCCTCACAGAACGGGCACACCCCCTCACAGAACGGGCACACCCCCTCACAGAACGGGCACACCCCCTCACAGAACGGGCACACCCCCTCACAGAACGGGCACACCCCCTCACAGAACGGGCACACCCCCTCACAGAACGGGCACACCCCCTCACAGAACGGGCACACCCCCTCACAGAACGGGCACACCCCCTCACAGAACGGGCACACCCCCTCACAGAACGGGCACACCCCCTCACAGAACGGGCACACCCCCTCACAGAACGGGCACACCCCCTCACAGAACGGGCACACCCCCTCACAGAACGGGCACACCCCCTCACAGAACGGGCACACCCCCTCACAGAACGGGCACACCCCCTCACAGAACGGGCACACCCCCTCACAGAACGGGCACACCCCCTCACAGAACGGGCACACCCCCTCACAGAACGGGCACACCCCCTCACAGAACGGGCACACCCCCTCACAGAACGGGCACACCCCCTCACAGAACGGGCACACCCCCTCACAGAACGGGCACACTCCCTCACAGAACGGGCACACTCCCTCACAGAACGGGCACACTCCCTCACAGAACGGGCACACTCCCTCACAGAACGGGCACACCCCCTCACAGAACGGGCACACCCCCTCACAGAACGGGCACACCCCCTCACAGAACGGGCACACCCCCTCACAGAACGGGCACACCCCCTCACAGAACGGGCACACCCCCTCACAGAACGGGCACACCCCCTCACAGAACGGGCACACCCCCTCACAGAACGGGCACACCCCCTCACAGAACGGGCACACCCCCTCACAGAACGGGCACACCCCCTCACAGAACGGGCACACCCCCTCACAGAACGGGCACACCCCCTCACAGAACGGGCACACCCCCTCACAGAACGGGCACACCCCCTCACAGAACGGGCACACCCCCTCACAGAACGGGCACACCCCCTCACAGAACGGGCACACCCCCTCACAGAACGGGCACACCCCCTCACAGAACGGGCACACCCCCTCACAGAACGGGCACACCCCCTCACAGAACGGGCACACCCCCTCACAGAACGGGCACACCCCCTCACAGAACGGGCACACCCCCTCACAGAACGGGCACACCCCCTCACAGAACGGGCACACCCCCTCACAGAACGGGCACACCCCCTCACAGAACGGGCACACCCCCTCACAGAACGGGCACACCCCCTCACAGAACGGGCACACCCCCTCACAGAACGGGCACACCCCCTCACAGAACGGGCACACCCCCTCACAGAACGGGCACACCCCCTCACAGAACGGGCACACCCCCTCACAGAACGGGCACACCCCCTCACAGAACGGGCACACCCCCTCACAGAACGGGCACACCCCCTCACAGAACGGGCACACCCCCTCACAGAACGGGCACACCCCCTCACAGAACGGGCACACCCCCTCACAGAACGGGCACACCCCCTCACAGAACGGGCACACCCCCTCACAGAACGGGCACACCCCCTCACAGAACGGGCACACCCCCTCACAGAACGGGCACACCCCCTCACAGAACGGGCACACCCCCTCACAGAACGGGCACACCCCCTCACAGAACGGGCACACCCCCTCACAGAACGGGCACACCCCCTCACAGAACGGGCACACCCCCTCACAGAACGGGCACACCCCCTCACAGAACGGGCACACCCCCTCACAGAACGGGCACACCCCCTCACAGAACGGGCACACCCCCTCACAGAACGGGCACACCCCCTCACAGAACGGGCACACTCCCTCACAGAACGGGCACACTCCCTCACAGAACGGGCACACTCCCTCACAGAACGGGCACACTCCCTCACAGAACGGGCACACTCCCTCACAGAACGGGCACACTCCCTCACAGAACGGGCACACTCCCTCACAGAACGGGCACACTCCCTCACAGAACGGGCACACTCCCTCACAGAACGGGCACACTCCCTCACAGAACGGGCACACTCCCTCACAGAACGGGCACACTCCCTCACAGAACGGGCACACTCCCTCACAGAACGGGCACACTCCCTCACAGAACGGGCACACTCCCTCACAGAACGGGCACACTCCCTCACAGAACGGGCACACTCCCTCACAGAACGGGCGATCTTTGATACCTAGGAAATAAAACTAGCAAACAAAATTAACGCAAACTTTTATAGTACGCCACTTTATTACAGCACAACGTGTCACAGCACTGGTGGACGCTTTCAGTTACGATTCTCAAGCTATGCTGCGAGTAGACGTCATATCGCAGCATTTCCGGAGAACACGTTTCTTGTGGCCCTCAACATTTTGCACAATCAACAAATCTTCGTGCAGCACGTGTGAATCGTTATCCTGGGGCACCCGCATCCACAGCAGCCACCGCCACAGCACCCGCCGCAGCAGCCTCCGCAGCAGCCTCCGCAGCCGCCACAGCAGCCTCCGCAGCAGCCACCGCATCCACCACAACCACCACACCTGAGAAAACCAAGGATACCTCAAGCACCAGCACCAAAAGTCTTTTTGCAAGAGAAACCATAGCTACAAGACTGGCCCTTTTGCAGAAAATGTCGCAAGCAGTTAACATTTGCATAACGCGTAGGACCTAGTTCATATTAAAACATTTTGGCTAGATTCGCTCTCCCTTTTGAGCCAAACGCGTCAGTGCCTTTTCACACGCCTCTGTTTACGGATGCGGATGTACGTAAAACGAAGCTATACTATGGTGCTATATAGTATAGCAAATAAGTACCTAACGCTATACTATATAGCATGGAAATCACATTGCGATATTATCGCAAGCATTTATAGTATATGCAAGCTCAGTTGACCGCGATGGCCGGGGGTGAGGGAGGAGGAAGAGGGCTCCGCGTGATATAGCACAGCATGAACTCAGCGTATCGCACACATTTTATAGTAAGCCAATAATATATAGTACAGTACAGTTTGCACGTGTCCATAAACAATGTATGGTGCGCGATATTGTTGTGTTACTATATGCTATTATATTATAGCGTAGTCTGAAAGCCGCTTTTTCACACGTACCGGTGTACATGGCTATACATTCGCCGCCGAGTACCCAGCACGGACTAGGCAGAGGCACACATGAAAAGTTTTTGGACACCACACGTCCATAATGCGGCGACGACTGACGAGATTCAGAAACAAAATGCCCTAGGGCGAGGCGCTCTTCGAAACTTATTAATGATAAAATTATAAAAACCAACTTACATTTTAATGAGTAGTTTGATATAATTGTTGCAAATAAAATGATATCAAAAGTTTCACCGCTGGTGAATATTTCTGGTTGAATAAAGGTGAAAGGTTTCTTGATTATTTTTCAAAGTTTTTCTTATAAATACAGTTTTTATGATTTTAAGAATTTTCTACTTTTTTTCAAATTTTTTATGATGTTTACTACACGGGGGATTTATAAAAACTGATTCAGTTTAGAACTTCTAATAAAAATATCGTTATTTTTATTCGAGTTCTAGAACGAATATTTCAAAAAGATTCTATTGAAGTGTTTTCGGCCATTATTATACAATTTTCGTAAACGGCGGGTTAATGGCCGGTACACACCACAACGATTTATGCCAGCCATACACGATCCAGTTTACCGTCAAATTTGCAGCGCGCTTGAAGCGGCGTCCTGTTTGCAGTGCATCCATATAGATTCCACTCACGTTCAAGTTTGCCGTCAAGTTTGCATGATACCGCACCAGCTGAAACCTTGGCGTCATCAGTGATGGACGACGACGCGTGAGCCATCCTAGGATTATTGCTCGCAATTAAGAAGACATATAGTACAGATCGTTCAGGGTGGTGCAAAAACTGGCTATTGAAACGAATAAAAAATCACATTTAAATTATTAAAGGAATGCTCCAATAGATTATCGTAATTATGTGCAAATGAATGAAGAAAGGTTGCGAGACGCAAGGGACCGGTCAATGTGGCGACGCTTGGGGGAGGCCTATGTCCAGCAGTGGACATCCTTTGGCTGAAATGATGATGACGTTGAATGAAGAAACTTAATTAATAATAGGGGTTAAAGTATGAAATTGCCGTTTAATAAACATAGAACATTCATGGTTTGAGATTTTTGAGTGAAACTTTTTTCACATGGTACCTATGTATACCTATTTTCTTCTTTTAAAAGATGTGTAAATTTCGATTCCCACCGCACTATTCCCAAACCACTGCATCTCCTGAAAGCCAGAATCAACAGAGACGACCACCAGAAAAGCGCCGAGGCAATGAAGCTCGATGAAGTCCCGAAAAATGAATTTAACTGCCTTGGATCCCGCAACGAAATTAATCAGAAAAGAATAATGGAGGAGTAGGAAAAATTAAATTAAATCTCCACTTCCCTTCATATCAAGCAGGAGACAGAACAAACAAGACCTATAGGCACAAAGGGTCGTTTACAACTGTTATAAACCTAGTTATAATACCCACGGATAAAAATTAGCATTAATATTAATGGGTCCTAACATTGTGAGCTGTTATATTTGATTCCAATAATAGGTATGGCAAAAACAAAAGTTCGATTATCGACTTTCAATTGTTTTTTTTTTATTCAGCTTAGACAAGAAAGATAGATACTACGAAAGTTCGAGTGATTTTTAAATACGAGTTCCGCGTACGCGGCAGAAACAGCTAGCAATATCAATGATGCGTTTGGAGAGGGGACTGCTAAACGCACCGTGCGATTTTGGTTTAAACGCTTTCGTGATGGCAACTTTGATTCGAAGAATGAACTACGTGGAAGACCGCCCACACAGGTAAATAACAATGAATTGAAAGAGATGGTGGAAGCCGATCCGAGCCAAACTACCCAGGAATTAGCAGCATGGTTAAACGTTACCTTACCAACTATCTCTCATTTGCGTCAAATCAATAAAATAAAAAAATATGAAAAATGGGTGCCTCATGATGAAACTTGTGTTGCCTTGTTGAATCGAAACAGAAATTAAGGAATATTGAATCGAATTGTGACATGTGATGAAAAGCGGATTCTTTAAGATAACCGTATATGAAAAATGCAATGGCTGACCCCAGATCAAACGCCGCGACAGTATCCTAAAGCAAAGCTTAACAACAAAAAGGTAATGATTACTGTTTGGTGGTTTCAGCATGGTGTTATTCACTATAGCTTTCTCCGATCTGGTCAAGCAATAACGGCAGATGTCTACTGTGCCGAACTTCGAACATAGATAGCAAAACTAGCAGTGAAACAGCCCCGACTCATGAATCGATCTTCACCATTATTGCTCCATGATAACGCGAGACCTCATACATCACGAGAAACCTTTTTCTGTACAGGAACTGCAATTAGAAATCATTCGCCACCTTCCGTATTCGCCAGAACTTGCTCCAACGGACTACCATTTTTTTCGTGATTTGGACAATTTTCTACGTGTTAAAAAGTTTTCTTCTCAGGAGGCAATACAAAATGCTTTCACACAGTTTTTCGAATCTAGATCACCAGAGTTCTATCGCAAAGGCATAAATGACCTACCTATTAGATGGCAGCAATGTATAGATAATACTCGTAATGGAATTACTTTGATTAAATAAATATGTTAGATTTAAAAAAGAAATTAATTTCAATTTTTCAGTACAAATCGACAATTTCATACTTTAACCCCTCATATATGGTACTCATCTAATTCAGAATGAAGACACTGTCATGAGAAATGCTATACATGAAAGACTATTGGTAACTTTAAGATTTCTTGCATTAGGGAGTTCATAAGAGTGTCTAAAGTTTTCAACCATAATATCGCCTCAAGCTTTAGGACGAATAATAACCATTTATTTGCCACAAACATGGCTTATTTCTGTAAATATTAATAAAATCTCTGAGGACTTCTCTATAGAGAGCAGCGCTCGTCACGTGCGTTCGCACGTCTTCGCAGTATGTAACACTGATGGCGACTAACGACATGTATACTTGACGGCTCATACAAACGTTAAAAATTACATGATGCTACAAACTTGATCAAGTCGGCAAATAAATTTGAGCTTCAAGTAGACTTGTCATGCACAGAGCCATACACTGTCAAGTTACCAGACGCCGCTTCAAGCGCGCTGCATACTTGACGATATACTGGATCGTGTATGGAATATGTGTTCGCACGAGTTAAGGTCGATCCACACATATCAGGGCAGTGCCCGGGACGTGACAGGGCCGTGGCCGTGCTAAGACCGTGCATCCGAGTCCCGTCAGGGACTTTCTGTTCACACACGTCAGGGCACGACCCACATATCAGGGCACGACACACATGTGACAAGACCGTGGACAGGCCGTGACCTTCCATCTGTGCCCCTCGGTCACCATTTTGTTTTCGTATCAGAGTATCGCTTCAGAGTACTATAGTAAAATAGAAATTAAAATACTCAATATACGTCATGTCTATGTTTGATACAAAGGAGTTGAATGCGATTGCAATTGCTCTAGATAAAGAGGAAATGGAAGAGTTAGAAGACGTATAAAGGTCTTTCCACACATATCAGGGCCGTGCTCGGGACATGACAGGGCCGGGTCCAGACATTGAAGTTCCGTCATTGGCCCATGTACGGCACGTGCACGGACGTGTGTGAACGAGTTCATATAAAATGTAAACACCGATATTTTTTTGAGCCCCTGACGGGGCACGGTCCGTCCACGTCCCGGGCACGGCACTGATATGTGTGAATAGTCCTTAAAATTCGGAAGTACACGATGAATATGAATACCAGCACCGGCAGGCATTGTTCCTTTTTTGATCCCAGTACTGGCAGGCATTGTTCTTTTTTTTATAGAAAATGTTACATGACAGCTTTCAAACAACTGTCACAAAATAAATAAATAAGATGTGACAATAGAAAATACAGAAATTCCAAAGAAATATTTTTATTAAATCCTTTAAAAGTGTTAAAATATCAAGCAAAACAATGTGCAGCCCAATTCAATGCTTACCGAGTTACAAGGAGCCCCCAACGTTTATTCCTTGCATCCCTATCAGAGTAAGTTAGAAAATGATGCCGATTTATCATTAGTTCCTGGTTGCTCGCAATTCTACACATTGCAGTTCTCGTTGCAAATGGTTGCCGTCAAACAGAATCTTTATTAATTGTAGGTAGTGGAAGTACAAGTATCATCAGCATGGATTGGTAACTCAAAGATGTCATTCTTTGAAATTTTATTAAGGTATCACACATTCTCACAGTACAACCTGTTGTACACGGGTAGAGTTAACGCTAGAGTCATTTAGCGTGATACTCTACCAATTCCAAGTTCTCTCTACCAGTTTCAGTAGACTCATAAATTTATATTTCGAAGTGTCTAGTCGTCCACTAAACGGATGAATAAATATTCTATTAGTAGAGTATAGTGGTTCTTAGAACGCCATGTACGTTGCCCTAATATCGTCACTCAAAATACTGTACTAAGCTGGCGCCGTGGCAAGCGATAGGCTTGCCCGCGGGGCTAGTCACTCTACACTTCCAACTTTTTGTACTCTACCCAGTTTTAGTACTTGACTCTCCCAATGCTACTTATTATACCAATATATACTCAACCGTGATACTATTCCGTTAACTCTAACTACCCGTGTATACCAAGCTTATGGCATATAGTGCCTGCCAAAATAATATCAGCAATGGCCGCAGTTACGAGTTGCTATGCGCTTTATTTTATCATCGGAATACACAAGCAGTGATGGACGACCACAGTTGTTTGTCTTTTTATGTAAAATGCTTTTTAGCAATAACAGCCCAATGATTGTCACAATATCTGCACCTGTTGCAGCTTTGCTAGGATCTCGCAGGAGCGCTATAAAAGCACATTTCTCTGCCAGCTGTATCTACATACATAAACTCCATATGAAATGACATTAGACATTTTTCCAAATCTTTTTACAGTCCGCTGCATAAACCTGTTACCAAAACCAACTCTTTACTACAGCTGCCATTTGTCGTATCACCAACGCAATAGCAGTCAAAATCGGTTGAACGGGCTGTAAAATGGGCTTATTTGAACGTCTAATGTTATCGCAAATGGAGTATAGGTACCTTAAAAACTCACGCCTTTTTCCATGGAAGTAGGAAGAAACTCAGAAAGCCACCTGATTCCTTCTTACATCTGCGATCGTAACATACTCCTGCATCTAGAAGCTACGATTAAACAAAAGCCTACTTCTCCCAGGGTCCAGCATGTCTGCCGTGTGGTATGGACAACTGGACGGTTCGCCGGCCCCTCATCGTGCACGACAGTACCTTCGACTACCGGCCTACCAGCTGGCCAGGCATGGTTCTCAACAACCAAGACAAGAAAGTGCGCTATCAACTCATCAATTACGAACGGCCGGTATGTATATTCAAGGTCCAAAATTTGCAGCCGCATTCTTAAAAAAAGCGCTTGTAATTTTTTGTTTATATAGAAAAACTTAAATGGTCCAAAACTGAGTTTGTATATTGTTTAGAATAAAACATTATATCCTAACTTTTACTTTGGTTTCGGGTCCCGTGGCTTACCGCATATCACAGGAAAATCCTATGAAAATCCCAAAGCCTTTTTACGGAAGAAAATGTTGGTTTTTATCAGTGATAGAATTTTCGTAATCGGATCAGGAGTAAGTTAGAGATAACCCTTTACAAACATAAATAATATAAAAAAATACCTCTTTAAAATATCTATTATTTTAGATTTGAATTTTAAACAGTAATATGTTAAGAATGCAAAGATTAAAACCAAATGCCTTTGCATACGGATTTTGATCAGGTGTTCTTTATAACTAAAACCTCATTTTTATAGTCTGGGTTCAAAAATAGATAATGCGTACCTAACGACTACAGATCGCCTGTAAGTACCTTCTCACACATTCCGTGTCCGTGACTGATGATGCCGTGTGCACAAAAGGATGGGTTATTGTAATGGCTACCCCATAGACATAATACATAAGGAGATATGCCCTGTAGATGAAAATATATCGGAAAACTGTCTTCAGTTTGCCCCTACTACGTACGGCTACTACTACAAATGCAGTTCAGTAAAAGCAATAAATACGCAGTCGCGCACACACCCGCATTTCTTAATTCAGAACGTACCACACTATCAATTATAAACCTTATCCCATCAAACAGCGTGCATTTACTATGCACCGTACAACTTACACACACAAAAACATCTGCCCAAGCTCATCACTTAATTCGTCGCAAGAAGCAGCGGCAGCGGGCGTATTACGCGATGCATCCGCTTACTAAAGTATTCTTTTGTGATTTTTACATTGCTTGTCTAGTCACTTAGCGACAAACGTAGGTAGTGATTAAGGAGCAATGTTTTTATTGCAAAAATAATACAGTCGCTTTGGTATTAGAAAACAAAAATAATTTAATAATAGACTTGGTAACTGTGACCACGTCGCGCGGACACCGACATGCTCCCTTACCACTTCTTATTTTTTTATATTTCTATGGGCTACCAGCTAATACAAAGAACAGGTAGAAAACGTAACCTCTTTCAACTGTTCTGTGCGCTAGTACATCTAATACCTTGAAACGAGCAATTCTGAATCTCGGAAACGGCTCCAACGATTTTTATGAAAATTAGTATGCAGTGGGTTTCGGGGGCGATAAACCGATCTAGCTAGGTTTCATTTTTAGAAAACGTCGTTTTCTCTATTTTCTACGGTTAAAGCACGGACAGAATTGAAGCGAAGAGTCAAAGTCTAACAGCGGACGGTTCAGGCTAAAAAATTAGGTACATAGCAAACATATTATCTCTCATCTCCACCATGAAATGCACACATATTCCTATCAATAAACAAAATAATTTGCACACCCTACAGAGCTTGACGCATCGCTTCGCCTCGACTTTGTCCCGATATGGGTGACATTGAGACATCAACATTGGGACAGATTTCCAGGGACCCCGATATGCATATTATTTTCTTTATACTTTACGCCTTGCACGGTCTTCTTGAGTTAACCCACGATTGTATGAATGCGTTCAGTGCTGTCCATAGCACAACATTTCATTCGGTCTAGCGACAACTTCAACTCGACGCTATTAGAAGGTCGAACCTGTAGCTAAAGGAGAACTAAGTTGTTAGAGCATACCATGTAATTCTCAAGTAGCAAGTTAACTCTGTAACGCATGGACATTACAAAATTTACCTTCTACTTGAGTACCTATTACTCAAAAGGCTCCATTACTCATGGAGTACATAACGACGTCCATCCGAAAGCTGGAACATGTAAAATGGAGCTAAAACGCTAGACATATCTAGCTCAAACATTGCTCATAATTAATGTATGTTAGTTTTTCTATACGCACCTGGGCACGCAAAGAAAAAAATGTAATCAATTTTTCAAGTCTGTTTCGTTTGTCTGGCCTTATGCTTCTTTCGCCACCTTTCACGGTCAAACAATACAGTATAATCAACACGTTTTCCTGAATAAATTGTTTATTATAAATATATTTTTCCAGGTTAAACCACACTATCCGACGTGCGCTCTTTCTTACAACAATTGTTGCTGTAGATAAATAAGGTAAATAGATTATAACAGATAAAATATGAATGTAACATTGAATTTTGCCATTTACCATTCACATCACAGAAACTACGGGATGAGAGTATTGCCTAAAACCCGAATAATCAATTCCGGGCTGTTACTATGAAATTCGTGATGGAAAACAATTCAATCATACTTTTTTCGGGGATTGAACCTAGGAATCTCGCCGCTCAGTAGTCACGTTTGTGACCACTTTATCGTTGTGATCAAGGAGGCAAACATTGAAATAATTCAGGCACATAAACGATAAAATACTGTCATTTTAAAAATGGAACTGTCACTTTTCTAGAAGGGTTGGACTGTCATATTGACAGTTTGTATAAATTTTTCAATCTTAAATTTGGTGGGGTGATCAAAATTTATCTGAGTAAAATTTATCCATGCGGTCATAAATTCACAAACATGTGTGACCGAATGGGTGTTATTGGTCAATTGCAAACAGTCATGTCCGCAATCCGGTGAGTAACCACTTTTCCGAATACGTCAAACTCTGTATATCGATTTCATTTGAAGATCTTGTCTGGGCTGCTTTCCCCCATTTACAATTAACACGAACGTGACCCTGGGGATCGATATTAAAGTTTTTGACATCAATGTAGGAAGGTAAAGGGGAGCTGATGGGTTTTTCAGCAAGCATATTCAAGCTTCTTTCACGTTGACAGCGATGTGGACGAATTTTTTGACGCCCCATCCTTTTAAACGTGTTCGTCGTATTTTATTTTTATTATAGGTAGTTATTGTTAAGTATTAACAGGTAAATTTTACTAAGCAACTTTATTACTTCATCGTTAAAGATATTAAAATTCGTTCATACTAGAGCTTCTGAGATAATACCGATAAATCTGACGACTTTAAAAATTCGATATGGACAATGTTTAAAAGTCGTCAGATTTAGAGAAAGTCAATTTAGATTAGTTCTTTAGATTTGATCAAATGAAAACTAACGGTCCTGCTTGTTAAATATCCACAGCATTTCCATCTGAAACTTTTCAGATATAATAACGTTGTTCTCTCAGAAAGCCGCACCTATTCAGCTATCAACTTTTCGCCCGAAAATGCTGCTTAGTTCGAAAACCCTTCCAGCACCCTTCTAAAAATAAAATTATATCGGTGACTTGTAGGCCACCCTGATGGTGCCATCGAATGTAATCTGATGACGTCCTGTTCCAGGGGTTGTGGCGGCTGCCGGGGTCCCTGCTGCGGTCCATGCCGACCTTGCTGCGGAGGAGGCTCCCTCGTCACAGTTTACAGTCAAGTAGCACATATCCAGTGACGCGCCACTAACCCCGCGATCATTACTAAGTCATATAACTTTCATTCTCTTTAGATTCAATCTAGCTTAACAGTCCACAAGACAATTTTACGATTCCTCTTACTAGTCTTAGGAGCGAGGTGTTGCTTTGCAGAAATCCATGGCAATGGAATTAATGTTACACAAATAACAATATTAGGTTTTATAATAATTGCGCCTTAAACCAGATCCATGCATGTTGACAGTACAGAATGTAGTGCTCTGTAGCCCCTGAAGTGCGCAGAAAGTGCTGCAAAAATAACGCAGGTAATATAGGTACTCGAGACCGGGTTTCGCTCAGCTTAGGCCTTATTTCACCAATGAAACCAATCGCGATTAATTCAAGTAAACTCAGTTTATGCAAATACGTTCTGATTGGTTTTTTCTCAGCGGTCTCAACCAATTAGAACGTTGTATTTGCTTAAACTGAGTTTAGTTGAATTCATCACGATTAGTTTCTTTGGTGAAATCGGCCCTTAGATGCAGAATGCAGCACTGCGCGGCGTAATTAAGGCGTATACATATTTCATTCTCCTTTTTTTTATAATATGTCTTTACTAAGAACAGGCTGCTTGTTCTACACAGGGTAAATAAATACTAATAATTTGTTATTTTTACAGATGCCGTGCTAGCAGTGGGCCAGCCGCCAATGCCTGTTGCTGCATTCGACAAAGCAGTCATAGAAATCGGCTATCATTGAATGCTTGCTGAGAAAACATTGAAACTTAATGAAAAGCAAGAATAAAAACGTCCAAGAGGCCGGTGAAAGTTCTGTACCGTCATGTAGTTATTGAATCTGGTTGTAATATGTAAAAGTGTCAATAAAAATTGTTATATCAAATATCAACACAGTTTTATTGGTTTGATTGTGCGAAGAGTGACATGAAAGAGGAGTCCGGCTGCTTTTCGACCACATGTGCGAGGTAGTTGGGTGGTGCGAGGATGCGTAGCGAGGCTGTGGAACGGTTGTTTCCACCAGAGATGTGCTAGGCCGATGAGCGGTGCGAGAATGCGTAGCGACGCCGTGAAATTGGGCAGATGGGTGGTGTGAAGATGTGTAGTGAGCTCGTTTCAGATGGGTGTGGTGTGAGCGGTTTATTCCCATCGGCCACCTTCGGTTTGCCACCCCGGTGGTCGATGGGACTTAAGTCAGAACCACACTTACGTGTCGTGGCGTGGCGTGGCGCGGGATCCACCAATCAAACGACTCTATTCCAGCCTACGTCATAACGCAACGAGTTTTGTAGCCAATCAACTGCGTCGGAAGGCGCCACAACACGCCACGCCACGTAAGTTTGATTCCGTCTTTATTTAGTGAAATCTGCCACCTTCATTTATTCCCATCTGCCACCGGGGTGGTGGATGGCTGGTACTAAATAATAACGTTTGCCACCCCGGTGGTCGATGGGACTTATTTAGTGTCATCTGCCACCTTCCTCTATTCACATCTGCCACCGGGGTGGTGGTCGATTCTCATGACATTTGTCACATAAAAGTGAATGTTCATGCTGTGACCGGTTTACTTTGTTACTTGGAACCAACTAAAGGTGCTGGCCCTGAAAACATAATAATCAATATATATAAAAATCAATGCCACTTTTCTTTGTAATTTTATAACTCAAGAACGGGCTCACCTACCCAAACCAAATGTTTAGGCTTTGTTCGGACTATTTAGCAGATGGTTTATGTGAATTTTGCACAATTTCGGTCGAGCGGTTCTTCATTTATCACATTTTTTGTAACAAATGAATTCAATTAATGGCGGATCATTATGCTAATGGGGATTTTGCTAGGTAGGTAGGGTAGGTAGGGTAGGTAGGGTAGGTAGGGTAGGTAGGGTAGGTAGGGTAGGTAGGGTAGGTAGGGTAGGTAGGGTAGGTAGGGTAGGTAGGGTAGGTAGGGTAGGTAGGGTAGGTAGGGTAGGTAGGGTAGGTAGGGTAGGTAGGGTAGGTAGGGTAGGTAGGGTAGGTAGGGTAGGTAGGGTAGGTAGGGTAGGTAGGGTAGGTAGGGTAGGTAGGGTAGGTAGGGTAGGTAGGGTAGGTAGGGTAGGTAGGGTAGGTAGGGTAGGTAGGGTAGGTAGGATAGGTAGGGTAGGTAGGGTAGGTAGGGTAGGTAGGGTAGGTAGGGTAGGTAGGGTAGGTAGGGTAGGTAGGGTAGGTAGGGTAGGTAGGGTAGGTAGGGTAGGTAGGGTAGGTAGGTTAGGTAGGGTAGGTAGAGTAGGTTTTTTTTTTTTTCTTCTAATTGATACTAATCCCGCTAACAACGTTAGCGCCTAATCTGTGCAAATACTTTCATTCCATTCCTCTTTCATGTTTCTCGTACTTTCATTCTTCATACCATGGTTCTTCTTGCATACTTCATCTTGTATTAAGTATTTAAACAAGGTGGGACTCCCACTTTGTTTAAATACTTAAAAGGCAACTTTATTTATTTAGTGTGAGGTCAAAAGACAAAAAGTGCTAAATATACAAGATTTCAAAAACATAAACGCTGTTAATCACAGTAAAATATGCAAAAGGTGCTGCAGATCACAGATAAGGTACAGAATTTCTGTTTATCACAGGAAAAAATCACAATATAAATAATGCCTTAAACTTTGGGATGAGAAGCACAACAGTGCTTTTCATCATACATACAATCCAATGTTGCTAGGTACTACCCCAGTGCATCGCTCGTCATTGCAGTATTGTGCGTGCTATTCTATGCTTCTTACAAATATTCTTATGATACTAGTGAAGCATAGTGCCGCTTCAACTTCGGTTTCGTGCAATGACGGTGGAAGCCACATTAACACAGTACCAGCAGGAACTTTTCCCTGTGTTGCTTACTCATGAGCCCATGAAGGCTCTCCTTCGTCAATCTCCTGTCCAGCTCACATTCGAGTTGGTAGCGCTCCCTGATAAATAACGGGCAATCTACAAGAATGTGCTGAACAGTCTCTGCCACGCCTGGATCGCAGGCGCACGATGGGCTCTCCTTACACTTGAAGCGATTCAAGTATTCAGAGAACCCACCGTGCCCCGTCAAAACCTGCGTGAGAACGCCTGTGGGCCGCACCTGTTTTATAATACGGTAAGCAGCCATGGCATCCGAAAGAAACATTTTCGTCAGAGAGGTCGTCTCGCCCGACACATATCTTCGGTTCAATTCATCAAGCGATTCCAAACGGATCTGTCGCTTGATAAATGACACTGGACATCGGTCGTAGTCCGGCTTCCTCCGTAACGACAATGCTGCCTTCTTTGCCAACTCGTCCGCTCGCTCATTCCCCGGCAGGCCCGCGTGGGCCTTGATCCAGAACAAAGACACAGCTTTGCTCTGGCCCAGGGCTTGAGCCAAATTGGCGCGCGCGCGAACTGCCAGGGGATGGAGAGAGCCAGGGCTTGCAAGCGTCTGCAATGCTGACATTGAGTCACTGTACAAACCATAGCTCGTCTCTTGCCGCGTGAGGATCATGTGCGTCGCTTTGCAGATGGCCAGGAGTTCCGCCTGGTAGACTGTGCAGTACGCGGCTAAGCTAAGTTTGAGGTTCCGGACTTCGCCTTCACTATCCCATATGGATAATGCGGCTCCGACCTTCCCCTCAATCTTGCTGCCGTCGGTGAAGATTCGCACCGCCTGCACATTGTTGCTGTCTAGCAACTGTTGGTCTGCCAGGCACATGAACTCCAGGGGCATTTGTGTAGCTGGATGAGGAGCTTCTGCAAACCTTACCGCACCTTCGATCTCCCTATCTCCTGGCACAAACCGGGATGACCCTCTTCTCGCTTCATACAGGGCGGCCGCCTCCTGTATGCGCAGTTCTAGAGGTAGTATTCCGGACAGTACCAGTGCCGAGTTCAGGGAGACGGTACGGTAAGATTTACAGATCTTCTGGACGAATCCTCGTTGGACCGAGCCTAGCTTCTTCCGTATTCCCAGCTTCTTTGTAGCGGGAGCCCAGGCTGCGGCCGCGTACGTTATTATGGGCTCAATCATAGCAGTGTAGATTGTGTGTATGATCTGTGCGTCCAATCCCCAACTCACTTTAGCGGCGCGGGACAGCTGCTTATAAATGTTAGCTGCCCTCATGCAGACGTTCGCGGTGTGCTCGTTGAAGGTGAGCTTCTCGTCTATGGTTAGACCCAACAACTTCATCTTCTTAACCATACCAATGTCGACCCCGGCCATGCTCAGCCTTGGGGTATCATACTTGCGCTTGTTGGTTACGACCATCGCACAGGTTTTGTGCGGTGCGAACCTCAGCTTGTTTCTGACGCCCCAACTCTGAACACGGGCGAGGGCTGCATTGGCAGATGTAGAAACTTCGGTCGCTGAGTCCCTATCCAAAACCAAGACGACATCATCGGCGAACGCCTGCCCGAAAATACCGCGCTGCTCCAATTCCTGCAATAGTGGGTCTAGAATGAGATTCCACAGGATGGGACCACCTATTGACCCTTGAACACAGCCCTTGCTAGTCACTCGCGTGCATTCCTCCCCAGCGTAACGAACCTTGACTTTCCTACTGTCGAGGTAGCTGTCTAGCAGCCTTCTTATATTCACCGGGCACTTTTCCTCAGCCAGTCTGACCTTGATGGCTGGCCACCAAACTATATCGAAGGCCCCCTCTATATCCAGCGACACCAGGACAATTAGCTTCTTCAGCCTCAACTTGTCCTGTACGTGCTCCATTAGCGTATAGAGGGCGTCCTCAGTGCTTCTCTGAGCCATAAAACCAAACTGGCGAGTACTAAACCGCGGTACAAGCTGCCATTTTATACGCGCAACTACCATCCTCTCCAGGACCTTCCCCAGAACCGGCAGTAGACCTATTGGTCTGTATGCCTTGGGGTTTAGGTAATCGTCCTTGCCCAGCTTTCTGAGGACCACGACTGTGGCCTCCTTCCAGATGTTCGGGAAGTGTGCCAATTCAAGGCACTTATTGTAGAGGGTAAGGAACGCATCCAGGTCCTGGTGGATCGCTCGACTGCAGATGTCAGACGTCAGTCCATCCCTCCCTGGTGCCTTTTTGGGATTGAAACCTGCCACGGCGGTCTTCAGCTCCAGCGAGGTAAATAGTGGATCATGATATTCATCATGAACCCACTCATTTACTCGACTGGCTGCTTCTCTAATTCGCCTGTGGTCAGCGTTGTCCTGGTCTACTCTGTCTTCCGGGTAGAACGTATCTGCAAGTAGGGCGGCCGATTCACTTGGGTTGAGAAATACACCATCGCTGCATAGGGTCAGTTCCTCCTGCCTTCTAGCGGTCCTTTTAATCACCCTGCAAATCCCCTCCCAGACCCCCTCCCGATCCTGTTTCCGGCAGAGCTCCTCCCAACTGGCGAATCGGTTGCTCTTCGCTAGCATCTCGTATTCTTCTTTTGCCTTCAGGTACTCGTCTACGACCATCGCTCGCCGGACCGGCGCGGCATTGCGGATTCGGTTCTCCAGTCTTGTAAACTCCTTCTTCTTCACAGTGAGCTCCTCGGACCACCACAATTAATTTTACTTTTTCTATTTGTTTTAGGAACGGCATGTTCGCATGCTTGTTCTATGATTTTATTATATTTTACTACTATTTCTTCTATGTCTTGTTTACTATTTATTTCTTGTAAGCTATTTAAATTTACGTTACTTTCAATTTTAATTTCCCCCAATTTTACTCTAAATGCTTCCCAGTCCGCTTTTCTTGTATTAAATTTTCTTGTTGTTCTAACTATATTCATCCCTTTTTCCCTTTTAACATTGACGTTAAAGAATATAGTGTTATGGTCCGAGGATGTTGCTCCTGTGTCGACCCGCCAGCCGTCCACCAGGTCAAAAAGGTCAAGCGAGCATGCCGTGACATCCAAGTGGCTTTTATACACTCGACCACCTCTGACAGTGTCAAATGTGGGAGCGTCACCAGTGTTCAGCACCTGAAGCTCTAAGTCCTCCAGGGTTCCGGACATTTCCTCGCCCTTGGAGTCTTCGATGATGCTGCCCCACCAAGGACTCTTAGCGTTCGCGTCACCGCCTATAAGCAATCTACCGGTGGCCACTTCCGATTTGATCCGGGTCAACTGGTCCAGGTATAGCCCTATGGGTTGGTCTGGCTCGAAGTAGTAAGAAACTACTGCGATCTCCCAGGCTTTGGTCCGGATCCCCACCACAACAATGTTGTTTGTGGTGAGTTTCGGGTAGGGAATGACATCCAGGTCATTGTCAAAGACGGCAATTGCCGCCTTCACCCTCCCACTTCCACCAACCTCGCACTGGTAGATTCGCGAACCTCGGTAGTTTTTCATACCTCGCGCCCCTCCCACATACGGCTCCTGGATAAGCGCCCATGCGATCTTCCTTTTACTGACCTCTAAAAAGAGTTCGGTCGTTACCAGGTCCTTACGTTGTAGGTTTGCTTGGGCCACACGGTATGGTCTTGCGTTTTGTTGGGCAGGAGTCTCCGTGTTGCCCTTAGCAATACGCTATAACAGATTGGGCTATTGCATCCCATCTTTTCCTAACTACGCACTCCGAGCTGAAAGCATGATGGTCTGTGATGTCAGTCTTCGCACGCGTGCAATTGCAGCACTTTGGAGGTAGGCCAGCGGCCCAGTCCGCGCACTCCGTCCTCATGTGGGGACCGCCACAGTGGCTGCACTTTGACACAGTTTCTGTGCAAAGGCGTCGGCTATGCCCATACCCGAGGCAGAGCGAGCACTGGACCAGCGGGGATTGGTCCTCGACCATCACCCGCTGAAACTCCACGTGCACCGACCCAACCTCGAGCATGCGCCGGCTAATCTCTGTGGCAACCCTCATCACTACGTGACACATGTGCGGGTTCCTGGTTCGCTTTCTGTAAATTATTTTCATTTTCGCCTGCTCATCTTTGAGACCTCGAAAGATGGCGGCGTTTTGGTTTTTGAGTGTCTTGAGTACTTCCTCATTTGTATTGTACTGCATTACGCCGCGCAACACAACCTGTGGGTTTTTGTTTTTAATATTCTGGGCTTCCAGCTCGGGCGCCCTCCTAATCTTTTCCTTAAATTTTTCCCTATCCTCTTCTGTACTACAGCCCACAATTATTCTCCTATCTTTCGCTTTCCTCACTTTCTCTACCGCTATACCCCCTTCCTTGGCATTTACGACCTTCCTAAGTCGGTCCAGGACTTGCTCCCCCGTTTCCTTCTCATCCCTGGCCGACACTACTATGGAATGTAGTGTAGTTTGTTTCGGAACCTGATTGGATGGCCGAATTGCTGCCACACTAGCATAAGAGACCATATGGTCTCGGCTAGCTTGTAGCGCCTCTTTCAGCCTATCCATTTTTAGGCTGTTCTCGGCCAAGTTTCGGCTATGCTCTTCTAGAGCTCGCTTGAGGGAGTTCGTCTCGACCTCACTGATAGCCTCTGAGCACGGGGGGAGGGCTTGCTCAACCCTTGGCTCCTCCTGGACTTGGAACCCGATCGATGCCATGGTCTTTGCGGTTGGGGGGGCTCTTCCCTGTTCGAGCTCTTTTACCAGCTGGTAGAGCCGGTCTGCCTGCGCCTTGACCTCCACCCTAATGTCGTTTCTTGTTGTTTTGGGGGTTGTCATTAGGGCCTTGATCTTGTTTGAGGCTATCCTACCCTCGGCGACTTTACTCCTTTGGGTAGGCGGGCTCCCGATCTCAAAGGATATGGATGTCACTGGTGATGGTCGGTCCAGCTTTTTAGAGGGTGTCCTCTTTGTGACGGTTTTACCCGCTTCCCACTCACTCACGCTCCTCCTGACGCTCTGCGTCGAAGGCCCTGCCTCCTCAGGTGCCCTCTGGGGGCTTTTAGTCGGGGGTTTGGTTGCCGCCGAGTGCTGGACAGGCGTGCGTAAACCAGGCATTCCGGTCATTTTCGATAAGTGAGTGTGGTTGGGATTAGTATCGTGTCAAGTAGGGGTGTTGTAAAGAGCACCCCTATTTGTGTAAAAGTAAAAAGGGGATATTGTAAATATATCCCTTTTTTGTGTCAATGTAAAAAGGGGATACTGTAAAGGGTACCCCTTTTGTGTCTCAGATGTCAAAATAAAATAAATATATTCTCTTGCGAGAATGTCCCAAGTTAAAATCCTAGTCTATCTTACTTTAAAATATAGTATTACAAAAGTACTACTATATGTCCACAATTAAAATTTACACAAATAAATAAGCAATAAAAAGCTTATCTTATCTTAGCCTAAGTATAGCAGCACAATAATGCTGCTATATGTCCTTATCCTATTACAGTTCTGTAGGTTCTCAGGAACTGGGGTTGCTTGCAAAGATACTGCCCGTTTTCGGGAAGTTTTTTGTGGTCCTGGCTGAGCTGGCTTCGTGGATAGGGTTTCTACCGGGGCCAATTGGCAGAGCTCCTCAAGCCGGTTACGATGAGTCCCAGCTCGGGTGGTGTACCTCTGAACTGGGCTGAGACAAGATGAGGGAGCTAAGGTAGTAAAATAAGGGTTGGGAGAGGGCTTCTGTTGGGGCCAAAAGATAGGGCTCCTCAAGCCGGTCACAATGGACTCAAGCTCGGGTGGTCTACCTCTATCTATGGCGGAGATAACCCGAGGGGGGGAGGTAACTTAAGAGGGGTTGGGGGGAGGGGTAAAAGTCAAAGTTTAGAGGGGGTGAAGGTCGGGGAGGAGGGGGAAGGGGAGGGTGGGTTGAAGTGGTTTGGAGTGGGTATCTACTGGGGCCAAATGATAGGACTCCTCAAGCCGGTCACAATGGACCCAAGCTCGGGTGGTCTGCCTCTATCCTAGGCCGAGATTACCCAAGGGGGGTGAGGTAATTTGAGAGGGGTTAGGGGGGGATTACACACCGAAGTTCGGAGGGGGTGAAGGCGGAGGGAGGGGGAAGGGGGGAGGGGGGAAGGGATATTAAGTGGGGGGTATTTGAAGTAGGGAGAGAGGACTGTTCGACACAAGTCCAATCTCGGGTGACGTCAGACCCGAGGTTGAGGAGTTCCCTCGAAGTTTCCTGCTGAGGATTTGTGGAGCTGTTCTATAGTCAGCTCTATAGTCAGCTCGGTGCAAACAAGTACGTGGATAAATATCCTCAAAAAATTTATAGTCAAAATTTTGTCAACCACGTTTTTACTTTGAGGTTAAGTATGAAAAACGTGGTCTCACTAAAGTGTTCTTATACACGCGAGTTTGCGCCTTAAAATTCTGAAAGTCAGAATGGAGCAGAGGGCCACAGAGGGGGTCAATACCCCGTTATAAAAACACTATCACGTCACTGTCAATTTTGTGCAGTTCGCGATCGAAAAACACTTTGAGGTTAGGTGACTGGAACTGCACTGTAAAAAGTGTTCACAGCACAATTTAAAAGTTTTAACGTCGGAAACTTCACGACGTGTCGATTGCTCACAGGTAGGCTAAACCAGATCTGGACTCTCGCCCCCAGGCGAAGTCTTGGAAGAAGGATGGTTTTTCTTCTTTCGCCTGCAGGTCTCCGGTGTTGCACCGGAAAAATCAGAAGGACACCTCAAAATGTGCGGGCAGCGAGGGCGCCCCCCAGCACTCCAAAAAATCAGAGGGTGACCACTCAGAATTTGACTGCGTTTAAGGGTTTATATATAATATATTGGCTAAGCGAATACCAAACTGTAGATACGTCGCTGGCACAGCGCTGCGCTCAAAGCTGTATCCTTTGAGAATAGCACTGCTGTGGCTGCCAATCCGCCTTCGCCGGTTTGCCCATATTTTATCATTACTCTACAGTATTCTGTTTATTACTACAACTCCCTCTTTAGGTTAGGTCCATCCAAAGGTTCTCTGGTTGATATCGTTGTCAGCGATAAAATCGCCTTTGTATGCGTAGAAATAAGTTTTCTTGTAAAAGAGATGGGTTAATTATGTTTTTTGGTGTGCTGTAAAGTATATATTCTATTCTATCCACACTGTAGGTAGAAATGACCGCTTGTTTGTCTCTCGGCGTGAGTTCTGACCGCCAAGCGAGCATTGCTGAGCGATAGTTCTTGTCACTGCGACAAACTTGTGGTGCGAGTTCTCGCCAGCAGTGTGAACAGCCATCGATCAACCATTAATATAATTTGTAACTTATATTATCACAAGATCTATATCTTTTGTCCATTTCTTCAGTGAGGAAAGTTAAGTTGAAAAGTTCGTGTGGCTAATTTCTGTGGCAAAATATTGAATCAGAACCTCAGCTGACTAGATTTCATTGCAAAATCTATAAACACTCAAATTCTCGTAGGTCTAGTGATGTTTATAAATAGGAGCGCATTCTATTTATAGTTTTTATTTGGTTTACCGACCCTGCTTTGATCGAAATTAACAAGTAAATAAAATAAAAATGCCGCCTGTGAACTGTTGTCCGCCTCCGAATTGTTGTCATCCTTCGCCGTGTTTTCCCTGTGTTCCACATTCTATTCATCCTATTACGCATTGTGGACCCAGTGCTCCGATGGTGTGCGAGACCAAGTGTCATCCATCGCCGAAATGTTACGCAGTCAACCCTTGTATCAACATTTACAGTTGCAACACGCAGATTTTGTAACCTTAAGTGAAGAAAACTGAAAACTTTGTAGTGATAATAGTGATGTGAAAACAATAAATTCTTTTAGGAAACCGTTACGGAGTTTTAGTCATTCCTGTAAGTTTATTTCCTGACAATTTTTTGTGATCATTGATAAAATACCTATCTATGTATTTAATAACACAGGTGTATATCTGCATAACCCCTCGGGGGAAAGGCGTGATGTTATGTTATGTGTTTACTGTGCACTTTTGGTCCTATGTGATCTAAACCTGAGTAAGCATGGAGGAGAAGGTCATCGAACCCTGAATCCTATTAAGTAGTTTTCAGTTATAGCCACTAGATTTTCAGCCTCAGAGATTATGTAATTTTGAGAAGCCAACTAGATAGCCTGGATCAAGGCTTCATAGATAAATGTTTTTTTTTGTGTTTGAGTATCATACAAGCTCGCCATAAAGGCTACCCGTTTCTTCACTCGCTTAATATCGCGAGTGAGCGCGATAAGTAGTTACCGTCCATTCAGAAAATATTGGTAAGTAAACAACGAAAGTTTGCAATTTGGTGACATTTCCATTTCAATTATGTAGCACAAGTGTCAGCGGAACTAAATACAAAATGAATTTTAATGTAATCATTTTTATTTCAAAACCATCACCAACGTTACTTGTAAAATGTTGTCACATTACCAATGAAACATGGCACAGACTTACACAACACTTAAAAAAAAATCGAAAATTTGAATTTTCTAAATTAGAGGAACCGGTACTGGATGCCAACAACCAGATTGAGGGCCCTGAAAAATAAAAAAGAACAACATTGGAATCGGTAATTCTGATTTCTCATTAGAAACAAGGACAGATATGAACCAGCTTCCTTACCTGTCTCACATAATTCTCAACATGATAACGTATGTTAGGAGACGTTCTTGTGTAACACTCTCCAGGCAATCCGGTCTTTCTACAGTGGAACAGACTGTCATGTACTATTAATGGCCGACGTCGTGTCACCGGGTCAAGTTCACAGTGAGGACAACAGCTGCGACACACCGGCAGGCACGGGTAGGGGCAGGGAGGAGCTCTGGGGCAGATAGGACGCTGCTTGGGTAGGATAGGAGGAGGACACTGCGGGTTACAGCACGGCAGTACCGGCTGGTAGCATGGCGTCGGTTCTGGGCACCTACAGACCTGTAAGTAAGTAATGACTTGTGAAATTCTGTTTTCTAGTAGCTTAATTATGCTACAAATAACATCACATCTATATCAATAGTGAAAGACTCACTGGCGGCGGGTCACAGCATGGTGGTGGTGGGCAGCATGGCAGCACAGGGGGACAGCAAACTGGCGGTGGTGGGGGTGGTGGACAAGGATCCGGGCGCGGACACCTGCGCGGTCTGCAAGGTGGCAGTATGGGCACTATGGGCGGCACGCAGTCCGGGATCACGGGTGCGGGACATTGCCGGAACACTGGGCAACATTTACACGGAGGGCACGGTGTGCATGGCACGGGCGGTGGGCAGCACGGCTGACAGCACGGGCACGGTGGTGGGCACGAATGCCTGCACGGACCCGTACCACAAGGCAAAATAGCCGGACAGGTGGGGCAAAAACTACACGCGCACATCTTTCAAAGATTTCAATGTATTTTATCACTTTAAATTTTCTATTTTTATGTTATTCTAATATTATTTCATTTTTAGGACTTTCTTGTCTTTTTCCTACTGACTTTTATTTTGAAGTGTCTAAATACTTCTTTATGCCAAAATGTACTATAAGATGCCAGCCAGATTGAGTGATAGGAAAAGATTTTGGGAACTGGCGCGAGTATCGCTGACTGGCCATCACTCTAGCCGAAACCGCTCTAGATAGAGTCGTGGTTACTTGTTATAACCATATTTCTTTACGAACATTGGCAGGGAGCTTGCAGCTTCAATCCAGAACAAACCAACTGTATCCGTATCATCGACTGACACCTTGCATATTCCTTTTCAGCGTGATTCTCGGGGTCTTCTACAAACTGATGCAGAAGAGATAGAACTCCTTGTAAGCTTGCGAAAGGTGTTGTGCTTTTGGTTACGACAATATTTCTGCAGGTATGTTACAGTCGTCACTTGAAGTTATTTTTTCCTATTCTCACACACATTTTCCAGCTATCTCTTCCCACGGGAGTCTTCCCTAATGCGTTCAAGACATCCATTGTATACCCAATATATAAGAGTCATGGTATAATAATATACTTCGTATATTTCGCCTGGTATTCGCTTCCCAGGATGGCCTAAGACTACGTCACGATAAGTGTTACCATTGATTGTTCTTTTCAGAAAATTTAGGTACTTTCTCATGTAGTTAATGAAAATAAAATAACTAACTAGCTTAACTATTAAGTAAATCATGTGATTCATCTATTTAATGCTAAATTAATTTATATTGAATTATTAGTTCATAATTGCTTTATCATGTTAAAAAATGCATTTTGCTCGGGTAATTCAATCACACACAGTGGCAACACATCGAATTGACAAGTGTCATACTGACAACTCGCCATTTCATCGCTATTGTCGTGTCGCTCACACCTATAGCGTTGTTTCGCTCGGTGAGCAAAATACTGTGGCTCCCAAACATTTGTAGTGAACCCGTGAACTGTGAAAGATACACAAGAAAAATTGTTAATTGTTCCGTACTAAACTGTAAAAAAAGAAGTATAAAAAGCGGTGATAAGGTTTTTTTCTTTTCCCAACGAAGAGACGCTATCATATGCGTGGCTTCAATATTGTAATTAACTAAAAGAACTGATATGTGCCTTTCTACATATTATTTCATTTATCTACGTGTTGTAAATTCCATAATTTAAGGCATAGTTGTGTCAATACGGTTGTACGCCCGAACTTAACCTTATACTAATTAGTTGTTGACTTATTTTAGTCAAGTCAAGTTTTGTGGGTTTTCTTCCCGAACTAAATTAAGTTGGTCCATTTTATCACGTTCATACAGACAGACGCGACGTGTGACTTTTACAACATTTGTTTTGTCAGAGACATTGTATACTCACTCACCTCATATCAAGTAAAAAGTTAAGATGGAACTTTGCAATAAACAAGGTGACGCCGATTAAAAATACGCCTTGCCGTATACATACACAATTACACGTACAACAAAACTACGCCTTAGCTTATAAGTCGAGCTCTAAGATCAAATAAAAACTCGTCAGACAAGCTTAAGCGTAGTTTCACTCCATGTCTACTGAGACATGGAGCGAAACGAGCCGTGGGTCACCCACGGTGAAATGAAGAGGAACCCGAGGAGGGGCCGTTCGTCAGGGCTTTTGGCGATTAAGCCTACGACGTAGCGGCCAATAAGTAGGTTGCGGTGCCGCTTGGCAACAGGTGACATCGCAACTGAGGCAGGCTGCGATGTGTTCTAGAGCGCCGGTGATGGGAGGTACACCCAAAAGGAGGGTCCGGTGACGGACAGCCGCGGCAGGTTCGTGGTGAGTGCTTACACGTGCCCGTGTTGCCGCCATAAGCGGCATAGGTGGACACCGTGGAGTTTTAGTGTGTTGGGGTCCCACATAACTGCGCTATCTCCCCGTGGTAGCATAGCATGCATGAGCATTTCCCCAGGCTATAAAAAGAAAAATTTGTAGCGGTGCCTGTGATTGTTTTTTTTATGTATGTCGAGTGAATATGATTTACCCTTGCAAAGAATTGATCTTATTCTTCAAAATATATTTTTATGCTGACTTGGATACGTAGTCTTATTTATACCCCCACGTACACCACATCCGTCACACACTGGCGCCACTTTCAAACTGCCTCTAACATAATCATTTCTCACTTCGTCCATTCTCGTCATTTCGCGCATCTATTAATAATCTACGCGTGAGGAAACTAAATAAAACCAAATTAAGCAATCAATTAAAAAAGAAGCCAAGTAAAAAAATTCATAAAGAATCAAATATATCGATTATTAAAAAATGATAAAAATTGAGTACCTGTCGTATTATTTTTATCTTTTTCCCCACAAAAAAAGTTTGAGAATTGCGATTCTCACGCAATTTCACGTAGTCTTAGGCCAATCACGTTACCCAGCTGTCACGGGAAGAGTTTACCATGTTTTATTATACCATGATAAGAGTGATGATGGAGACGTGATTGTGATTAAAATATCGGTGCTGCCAGTAAGATCTAAGGTTCTCGAAAAAGTATTTAATAAGTGGCTAATGAACTATCTTGAAAAAAAGGGTACTATTTCAGCTCAGCAATTTCTTTTCCGAAAGAATAAATCCACAGATGATGCGGTTTTATCTTTTGTTGAGAGACTCGGTCCCGATTCTTATACCTAAATTGGAAAAAGTAGGCGTTAGAGGTGTGGTACTTAAAATATTTCAGGACTACCTGACCAACAGGACACAGGCTGTTAAGGTGGCGGATTGCACCAGTGAACATTTCAGGTCCAACTTTATTATCAATATACCACAGCAATATACATTAATGACCTCTGTGAACTAAAGTTACCGAACTGCCAGATCTTTGCTTATGCAGATGACAATGCACTTTATTCATGATCCCACATGGAATGAAGTGATAATTCATGTGGAAACTGCCTTAATTAGGGCATTGTTTTGGTTGCCAAGCAATCTCTTGACGCTCAACATTAACAACAGTTAATTCACGGGTCGATCTTCAAGGTTAAGCAACGCTTGACGAGGTCGGTCCGTGGATGGGCGACCATTTTCAACATACCGAGTTTCCTCCGTGCCTCGGCAAGCACATTAAACCGTTGCTCCCGGCTGCCATTTGAAGATCTTTGACAATCGTAACGGGTAGTCGGAAGCTTGAGATCTGACACCAGTCTTACCAAGGGATACCGTGTTACCCAGTTAATAGGTTGTGGAGATCAGATAGGCAGTCGCTCCATGTAAAACACTAGTGCTCAGCTGAATCCGGTAAGGCTGGAAGCCGACCCCAATATAGTTGGGAAAAGGCTAGGCAGATTGAATTACTTTCGCTCTAAAAAATTCGTCTCTCTCTCCGTTGGTTTCTTCTTTTGTTTATATAGTCTATAGGCTCACGCTTGAGCACTATCTCACCTGATAGCAAGCGATAATATGGTCGACGGTGAAACACGCCTAGAAATAACTTGATGACTTAAAAATCCCTAGATTGTAGCTAACAGGAAACACAGACTGCGGCAGGGAATTCCACTTCTTAGCTGTGCGCATAATTAAAGTGTTCCCAAAACGTTTTGTGCGTTTGGGTGGGATGATCACCATGTACTGATAGCGCATCGCCGTACGTCTGGTAGACCGATGATAAAACGGGCTAGGTTGAATAAGATCGTTCAATTCCATTGCACACTCTTAAAATCAATCGCAACCGATAAAAAACCGACAAGCTGGCAACTCGGCGACGATATGCAAGCTTTGACTTGACCAGTGCCTCCGATGAGCCTCTTGACCCGCTTTTCGCTCGGCTCTAGTGCATCAAGCTGGTATTTGGAAAATCCGTCCCAGAGATGAAAACAGTACTCCATGCATGATTGAACTTGCGATTGATACAATTTCAGCAGCTGTTCCGGCGTGAAGTACCTTCTACCCTTTGCAAGGATCCCCAACTTTTAGGCAGCCAGATGAGCCTTTGCCTCAATCTCAATGTATGGACCAAAATTGATAGTCGATGTCAACGTAACGACAAGAAGCTCAAGATGGAATGCCACGGTCATATATCGGCAAGCTGGAGCCGGGTGAAATTGGCTCTTTTTAGCGGGAAAAAGATACGCCTGGGTTTTAGCAGTGTTAAACCTGACCAGATTGGCATCACCCCATTCGTATCGTTCGCCTGCCCGCAAGGCAGGTTCAAACGCTCCACCATGGCCTCGCGGAGAGACCGGATCTGCGGCCCGGTAGCCCGTGTGTTGGACAAGTATCTCTCAGCAACAGTGCTATCGTTTGCATACCCAAAGGAGCAGATCGTTAATGTGCAGCAAGAATAATTTTGATGAGAGTACCGACCTCTGAGGGATTAATATCCAATTTCCCCGAGGAGCAGCCATCGATAACCACTCGAATGGACCGATCTCTCAGGAAGTCTGAACTCCAATCACACAGACCACCGGGCAGACCGAATGAAAGAAGCTTACCAATAAGGCTTTCGTGTCAGACCCTATCAAAAGCCTTCGAGATGTCGAGGGAGACGGCAAGCGCTTCACCGTGTCTCTCGATGGCCTCATTCCATATGTGAATGGCATACGCAATAAGATCCCCAGTAGACCGATTTCGGTGGCAGCCGTATTGCCGTATTACCGTCACTAACGATATCGTTACTTTCTAGGTATGCTGGGAGCTTTGTGTTAATTACACGCTGCCACACGCACGTTACAGGCATGGGCACCAGATGACCCCGTGTATCCCGGTCTGAACAGTGATCCCGCCACCTACCACTTTTTGGCCGTAGGGAATAGGGAGAGCGGTCAACGCTATACCGGCACTCTTCCTACCGCACCGCAACCTACCTGTTGGCTGCTACGTCATCGACTTGTCTACAAAATCCCGACTAGCAGCTGCGCCTCGGTTTCCTCTTCGCTTCACCGTGGGATCCAAGCCACGGCTACTGAGCCCCCCTCTACAATGCGTGTACCCAACGGGGTTAAGTACTCCATTCCCTGACGCAACACAACCGTCACGGCGACCGCGCACGACAAAGGATCAGCCGAATAAAAGCTAGTAGGATACCAAAGATAGCGTGTGAAGAAAGATCGCATGCCATCCCAATCTGCTGACCTGTACCGCCAAACTCAATGGGTATCTCTTTGTCTGGGATCGGGTGGGGAGTAGACGGACACAGACTTCACCAGACAGTGGTCGGAACTACCCAAAGGTGAAGTTATCGACACAGAGTATCGGTCTGGATCTGTTGTCAGCAGTAGATCAAAGCAATTGGCCTTGTACGAATCAACATCCGGCACTCTCGTTGCCCCCTAGACCAGCAAAAACGGGGGAGAAAACTAATTTGGTTTATGTCCGCCTGTCTTCGTAAAGCGGTTCAGATTATGCCCAATGCGCGTTAAAGTCGAAAACTCGAACATATTCTCGAAATAAAAGTAACCTATGTGCTATTTCGGACAATAATCTGTGCCAAATTTCATCCAGGTCCGTTCCAGCTGTTTTTGCGTGAAAGAGAACTTTCGCATTTATAATAGTAGTAGGATATACATTGGATCCATGTCGGTAAACATCAAGAAGCTTGGAACTCTTTGAACTGAAACTCTTTCTACACAGAAATAGGAGGCATCGCAGAAAAAAAATAAAAACAAAATAAATAAAATTATCAGCAAGCACTGTCATGACACATTTTTTATGATATTTTAATTTATTTAGTAAAAACATAAAAAGCGTAAAATTAAAATGAGTGCTCCTTTCTACAGTTTCGACCCTTGTGTGTGCACGGGTCGGCCTTGTGGTGCATGCTACCCCTACTCCACGAAGCCCTGTGTGGCGTCGTGCAACGACCTCAGCCCTTGTTCCACGTGCCCGGGGGGCGGCTGCTCACCCTGTCCAGCGCCGGTCCGGCCATGCCCAGCGCCCTGCCCGCCCTGTCCGGTCCTGCCATGTCTACCCCCCTGCCCTCCTTGTGATAAGGTACCACCTACATAGCATCAGCAAAACTTCCTAATCTATTAATAAGCAAGTATCCTCATAGCGCATCTGACGCAAAAACGACCTTGAATTCTGTTTTTAGTCAAATTATTCCACTTTGGCTACACAGTTATGATACTTGGCACTCTGACAAAATGTTTACTTTTATATTTTTCAATAGTATTTCTAGACTAGACTTTAAAAAATAATGTTTATTTCTAGCCAATGAGTCCGGTGCCGAAACCTCTGCCTCTTTGCGAGACGGTTGCTATTCCTTGCTGCCGACCGAATCGCTGCAAGCCGTGTCCTTGTTACTGCTGCACGGAGCCTGGGTGCTGCTGTCCCAAGAGGTGCAGCTACCCAGGAGTCCCCGTCTGCGGCTGCGGCTGCTGCGGACCATGCATGCCCGTTTGGTAGTGGAGTGCTGTAAAACTTAGTGAAGTCTTTGTTGTGTAAGAATACACGTTCCTAGAAAACAATTATTTTATTTACATTTAGAGGAATCGATAAACAGTGCCTCAAACTCAATTATGGTCAGGGTATGACAGAGCCACTGTTCTCTATACGCAAATGACAAACAAGAATCAGGGACGCGGATCTTCTTTGATTTGATTCCGCCTAGCCCTTTCCATCACCGGATATCAAGACGTACGGCAATGTGCCATCGGTACTTGGTGGACATCCTACCCATACACACAGTGTTTTGCGTATACTGTAATTTTGCGTAACTCTAAGGAGTGGTATTCCTTGCCGGAGTCTTTGTTTCCTGATAGCTACGTTACTAAACCTAGGGTAAACTCGAAGTCAAGAGTGAATAGGTTACCTACTTTTAGGCAAGCGTACTTCACCGGAACCTAAAAATACGTCTGTTCGACAAAGTAAATTACTGAGATGCTTATAAACAAAGAGTCCAAAAGATATTTAAATGCTAGGTACACAAACGTAAAGTTAAACCGATTAGTTGGCTAAAGGAGAACGTTATATTTCGCAGAAAATATGATTGTGGTGACACATGTCTCCAAGAACCCTATCCCTCAACCAATGGAGAAGAATATAGCCCGATATGAAGAAGAATGAACAACAGTGAAAGGAAGTGTCAATCTAGTTTTAAGGGATACTACACATCTACAGAACTTTTTTCATCATCCGTAATACTGGCTGACAAACCATATTTATGCATAGAGTATAAAAACCTCAAAGAACATTCTTTTGTTCTTCATTCAAATAAAATGAATTTGACATTCATTTCAGTCACAACATCGTTTCTATGAAAAACAATTAAATTCCAAAAAATTATAAAAAATCTGAAACCTTAAAAAATTTGAAAATTTTATCATTAAACAATAAAAACTGCGGTAAGGATTTTATCACAATTATTTCCATTCTCCACAGACGTTGCCAAGATCAAAGATGACCAAGATATTTTATTTACTAATGTAGCTGGTAGTTAGATGTATGACAAGTTGAGGATTGATCTAAACATGATTGGAGAGGCCCACACAGCCAAAAGCCATTTTATTAAAATGAATATGAGAGCTAGGACTTTCTAAACGACAAGGTTTACATAAAGACAGTCCCCAAAACACCCACCCGTCACCGTTTTCTAGTGTTTTAGCTGTAAGGAAGTGGCGCAAGATACTCCCTAGCAACACACCTGGCTTTAGATACGCTGATGATGGCCTCACCCACAGACATAAATCTAACTAGATAACGCAAGTCCCTCCATCCGTATGAAAACCAAGCGTGCCAGTTTTTCACAAACAATTTAAAAACAAATTTACTCACCAATGAAAGAAAACATTTCCAATGCCTCGGCCAACTTTTTCTATACATTCTTTACAGCTCAATATGGCATAAAATTGCATTTTTCTAGATTTCGGTGGATTTCCGGTGCTGATAATGCTAAATGAAAGCTCAGATTACAATCATAGTCGTAACTTTAATCTGTTTTTTGGCACGCGAAGTACATGCAATCGCGTCATCTAGGATTTATGTCTGTGGAAGAAGACCCATATAAATATCGAAGTTCACTGTGGGTACCTTTTGTCCATTCAAACATTGCACCACAACAGCGATGACGTCACAGCATCAATGGCACGACAACTCAGCTTCTCGCATTCCTACATAAGTATATCAAAACATTCTGTCTGTTAGAACAGATTCAGATTCAGTCAGCACTCCAGATACCAAAGTAGGCTGAAACCACTGACCGCGTTTCAATCTCAGCACCTTTTTATTCAGGTGCCTGATAACCTGACCAAGTTTCATTTGATAGTTGACAACAGATAATTTAATTGAAAAGTACATAATATGTGGCTTATTTGTAACAATGTTACATTTGGAAAAGCGAGGGGCAAGATGTCTCTTGTAAGAAATTATTTATCGTCAGATGGGTAGTCCAGCATCATTCTCTTTATGCCTAGAGTTTTCTTAATATTCTATATGCAAATAAAAACCGGCCAAGTGCGTGTCGGACTTCGCACATTTAGGGTTCTAAACCAAATCGCAAAATTAAGTTGGTTTTTATAGAAAAAAATAGGTAATTTAAAAAAAAAAATTGAATTATCAAAATATTGGTTTTTATTAGTAAAATGTACGTAGTAATAAACATTATAACCAAATTTCAAGTAAAAAATGGCAAGTTAAAGAATTCTAACTTTGTGAAAAAAAACGACCAAGTGCGAGTCGGACTCGCGCACGAAGGGTTCCGTATCATTATCGCAAAAAACGGCAAATAAATCGCGTTTGTTGTATGGGAGCCCCACTTAAATATTTATTTTATTTTGTTTATAGTATTTGTTGTTATAGCGGCAGCAGAAATACATCATCTTTTAATATATATCATCATCATTTAACGAGCTCTGGTAGGTAAAAAAAAATCACGCCCTCCCTTTAGCTGTGTATGAGAAGCATACATTAAAATAAAATAAAATAAAAATGATTGACAATTTGTATGCCTTTGGGTCAACACGATAGCGCCAACCATTTAGCAGTAAAACCCGTGTGACAGACAATGGACAGACGGACAGACAAACGGACACGTGCCAGCAATAGGATTTTGTTTGGACCCTTCGCCTACGGAACCCTAATAAAAACAAGTATTCCCAAAAGAACTTTGTAAGGCCAGTACAAATTCGATTCCATGATTGTTAAAGAAACACTATTTCTATTTCAGAATCAAACCAACTTTGCAAATTTCGAAACCAACTACAGGGTTACGATTTACTGGAATGTCTGTCTTGCCACGTGGTTACGAATGCTGCCGTCCCCCGCCAAGGTTCGGCTGCGTTCGTGGAGAGTACAGCATTTACTATAAGAGGCCTCGATGCGGACAGCCTAGACCGCAGCCCTTCCAGAGAGAGTGCGCTTGCTACTACTGGGGATGTCCAAGCAACGCGCCTGTTGAGAGGTAAGACTGCTTTGACTACTTTCCATTATATACCAGTCCACTAATATCAATTGTTGACCTTGCTTGACTGGTAGAGAATGCCAAAGCCGTGGTTTACACAGCATTGCACTGCATTTTTTTTGCAGTATAATGCTGGGATCAAACGGAAGATCCCTTTATTGACACTGTGAAAAACGTGCACTGTAACGCCGTGTGGCCTGTGATCCTAATATTTTACCGAAGTAAAACGTACAATACAAACTCGTGGGAACCCAGGCTTAGATAAGACCCAGTTTATTGATCCGAAGTTAACTAAACCAATGGTTAAATAATTATGCTAACCAATGGTTTAATATTTCTCTATGCGTTTTTTCATATTTATTTTTCGACTACGGCGAAGCCAAAAGGAAGGGTTTATGATTTTAGCATTACGATTTTGTATTTACGTATGTTCCCCCGTAGCGCCTAAACTATTCATCCGATTTTGATAAATAAGGTGTCAATCGATTCGTTGTTATGGCCCGAGTAACAATGGCTAAAAATAAAATCTTCGTCGGGTTAGTTTTTAAACTTTTTGCTTGTTAGCATCACAAATGGTATAATAAGTTGGATAGATAATTATTTCATAATTTTTTAGACTAACAATTGATTAATAAACGTGTTTTACCGAAATTTAAAACCCGTTGGCTAGTATATTTAACTATTGGTTGAGTTAACTACGCATCATAAAATTGGGCCTCCTTTGTACCTTCGTGCATGAAGTCCAAATAAATAAATGAATCTGCGAAGCTGGGTACCAATATCTTACCTCCACAACCCAGTAAGTTGGTAAGACGTTGTACATTTGTGCATGAAGTCCAAATAAATAAATAAATCTGCCAAGTTGAGTACCAATATATTACTTCCACAACCCAGTAAGTTGGTAAGGCGTTGTACATTTGTGCATGAAGTCCAAATAAATAAATGAATGTGCCAAGCTGAGTACCAATATCTTACCTCCACAACCCAGTTAGTTGGTAAGACGTTGTACATTTGTGCATGAAGTCCAAATAAATAAATAAATCTGCCAAGCTGAGTACCAATATATTACTTCCACAACCCAGTAAGTTGGTAAGGCGTTGTACCTTTGTGCATGAAGTCCAAATAAATAAATGAATGTGCCAAGCTGAGTACCAATATCTTACCTCCACAACCCAGTAAGTTGATAAGACGTTGTACATTTGTGCATGAAGTCCAAATAAATAAATGAATCTGCCAAGCTGAGTACCAATATCTTACCTCCACGACCCAGTAAGTTGGTAAGACAATGTACATTTGTGCATGAAGTCCAAATAAATAAATAAATCTGCCAAGCTGAGTACCAATATCTTACTTCCACAACCCAGTAAGTTGGTAAGGCGTTGTACCTTTGTGCATGAAGTCCAAATAAATAAATGAATGTGCCAAGCTGAGTACCAATATCTTACCTCCACAACCCAGTAAGTTGATAAGACGTTGTACATTTGTGCATGAAGTCTAAATAAATAGATGAATCTGCCAAGCTGAGTACCAATATCTTACCTCCACGACCCAGTAAGTTGGTAAGACGATTCCCCATTGGCAAGATTGGTATCAGATTGCCTGGCTTCTGACTTTTTGTAACGGCTGTCGAAAATCTACAATAACATGACAGTCAAGTGCTTTCCGTGGTACGAAGGAGTCTTGGATATGTTAAGATGAGCACTCATCCAACTTCGACAAGCGTTGCCGCGTTGCTTTACCTCGATGATCGGCCCGTGCGGCTGTTATAAATTTATTCACGTACTTATCCGCAAAAAAATAGTTTAACTGCAACTCCCACTATATCGAAATGATATCAGAGGGGGGAAGGAACCATAACCTCTTAGAGCAAGGTTATTTCTAGTGTGCGTAATGGACAGATGTATATGTCTTTTATACATCTGCCCCTTTTTCACAGTCGAACCATTACAGTTTTCACGTCATGGTACGGGGACAGACTGACATTAAGGCAAACAAAATGGAGTGGGTTTTCACATTGAATAGACCAAAAACCATGTCTTTAATTGAAACATATATAAATTGAACTACTCTTAACTAGACATCCGAATCCGAATCGATGCATTATCATTGAAGTCCTAAATAAGTATTCTGGACAGTCACATGGTAGAACAATACGACTATTAAACAGGTGTAAAAGCATTGAAACAGTTTATTGGACAGTCAAATATTTACAGGCATAAGAAATCTTGAAACTGGCTATTAAAGAAGATTAGTCCGGCACTACGGTATATTGTAATGGCCCGTTTAAGATTAGTTAACTTATATAGGTTGCTCTTTCAGAGATGAGGGCAGCAGGTTAAAATACTGGTTATTCGAAATGTTATCATTTCCTGTTTCTTCATTGTATTTTACCTCTCCTTCATACAGTTCTCACTGTTTTGTTTCTCACACCTCATAACGTACCTAAGTGTTGCTTCTACCAAAAGCGAAAATAAACCCATTCATTTGAAGATGTTTCAAATAACCAATTTTGCGTTACCTATATATTTGTAATACAATTTATCTCCGTTTAGCTTCAAACTTCCACTCAATACGAAAGTCATTGATAGCTTGCGACACATCTTCTCTCATCTGCGCAAGAAAACAGTCCATACTTCCTCGAAATAATTTGTTAATTTCTTCCCCAGACCTTGCTGCTACGACTATCCGTGCAAAGCCCACTGCTTTAACCATGGTGCCTGCACAAGACCCAGTGGCCGGTACGCGCGCACTGTTTGGTACCCTGGCGAGTGCTGCCCCTGCGTACCTCCCTGCCAGGCCTTCACCTGCCCCAACCCGCCCTACCATCCCTGCTGCTACCACACCTGCAACAAACACGTCTGATGTATTTCAAATATCGAAAGCTTTCAAAACAAGGATCAGCGTGAGAAGATACCAAAGTTTATCTGGAGTTTGAATGTCATAATGCCATGCCTTTTTGGCCCAGCTTTATTTGGGGGTCGGCTCCCAGTCTAACCGTCTGTTGCTGGAACGTGGGGCAGCCAAGTTCTATCTAACATCCAATAACCAAGTGACTGGGTACATTGATACCTCTTGGTAAGACTTCCAGAGCCTTGAACATCGTCCCCGAATTGCCAGCTTATCGGTTTCTATAAGATTCGTTTCGGGGAGTTTCTGATGGAATTGCATGATCTAATTTCACCCAGCCCTTTTCATCACCAGTTTACCGGCCGTACGGCGATGTGCCATCGGTACATGGTGGACATCCCACCCATACGTACAAAACGTTTTAGGAACACCATTCCCTGCCGAAGTCTGAGTTGCCCGACAATTACAATCTAGTGGTCTTTAAGGGAATAGGTTATTTCTAGGCAAGCGTGCTTCACCGTTGACCACATCATCGCTTACCATCAGGTGAGATAGTGGTCAAGCGGGAGCCTATAGACTATAAAATAAAAAGACTGGTTGTCTGAGTACCTGTAATAACGACTGTCTAAGATCTTAATGACAGCCCCAGATTCATTAAATTAAAAATTAAATTAAATTATTTTATTTCACAATCAACAGGGTTTACATAAAAGTTGTAGAGGACCTCTTTTAGGTATGGATATACCTGTACCAGAGGGCCTCACATTATTTTCTAATCCTTGTTTAGAGAGACACTAAAACAACGACCATACAGCCCAGCTGCAGCTGAGCTATTTGGACGTTGCGACAAACCTAGTCTTTGGTTCAAAAACCTTTGGTTCAAAGTTGTCGCGAAAGCTTTGAAAACAAAGGACAATGCTCGTTATTCGTGAGTTCGTGGTAGTGCCGTGAAGTGACGTCATTCTTGTGAATCGTAAACTGTTGATATGGTCCAATAAATGACTTACCCAGCATCTGCTTTTATGTTTTCTTTATTTTTCGGGCTTCGTAAAAATAAACATTACTTTTAGTCTTACCAAAATTTATCCCAAAAATACTTGAGTAGATCTAACTTGTTTTGAGACGTGGTAATTGTTAAATCAGTGCAATTATGACCTGTTCAGACGAGCTCAGACGCTAACAAATGCTAGACGCTAATGTACAAGTAATTGGTTGTTTCGCTTAAATAAAAGTATCAGTGACATTGATATGAATTTACGAGTATGCAGAACATACCTATTGTGTGTACTTCGATAACCTGTTTATAAGCTTCTAATGCTATTCTGGCATCCGTGAGCATTCCTCCCACGTCTTCGCACTACGCTGAACTTCCGACAGTGGTTTTCGCGCGCTTTTCGCGATCACTTGCCTTTGTCGGGTCTGGCTACAGTGAACGCTCGCAACTTTCAGTGCACGATACTGTCGCGTTCTTGTGAAATATTTTATAACGTGGTGAAATTTTTATTTATTTACTTACACGAATGTTTGCCTCAAGATGTCAGTGGTGTTCACTCTTCTAATTTTTTGTATTATTGGTAAGTTTTGTTTTTTTTTTTTATATAAGTCTACGTTTTTAAGTAATTTCTCGGGATTTACTGTCACTATTCAAAAAACATTATATATTCCTTCCGCGTAGTCTTAAAAGAACTGCTTTATAAGAGTTCTCTTCTATTTTAATTTCTTAAATTTATTTAATTAAAAAATATTAGTCATTCATCTTTTATCACTCATCCATAATAATCAGGAAGTCGCAGTTACCGTCACTTTGATTTCTATTTATAGCCCGCTACTAATCATTCGTCATAAAATAAATATAAATAAACACTATACAAAAAATAACAACAACAAACCAACGCTTATTAAACGATGAAATATGGTGTTTATTGCATTTATAAATTGTCTAAAAGATCCATATTTGATTAGCACAATGTGTCTCTTTGTTTGTAAACAGTATTCATGATCATAAATACATCTGAGGTTTCAGATCATGCGTCAACATTTATGAAATATACGCTCATATTTATCAAGAAATCAGGCGAATTCTTTAAAATTTGAATAACAAGTTTACTGTTCATTCTTCTAAGAACATGCGAAGTTGTCAAAATCTGTGCCAGTAATAGAAATTCATCATGTTTCTCCTTTTCTTATCTCAATGTGCTCGTGTTTAGAGTAGGTGCATTGTGTTCTTCTTCACACATCTCAAATTCTCAATACAAATATGCCTCGGCATTAGTGTCAGTTTCATCAGGGGCCTTATTTATAATAAAAAAAAACTTATTACAAAAAAATACTACCGACTTCCAATTAAAAAAACTACAAAGTGAAAAATAACTTTATTTTTGGAAGTCGGTGTCTTTCATAGGTATTGCGTTATGGACACCGAATTCCAAAAATAGTTATTTTTCACTTTGTAGTTTTTTATTTGGAAGTCGGTAGTATTTTTTTGTATACATGGTTTTTTATTTTTCACTTTTTGATTGTACTTACCTAATAGGCAAGTTGTTTAGTAAGGTACCTATAACGCCAGAATAGATTACCCGAATATCATGAAATATGAACATAACCGGTGAAATGAGAGATCTGTGTACCCCTTAAGAGCGTACTGGCGTGATGTTATGTTACGAAATGGTATAAACAATAAACAGACATGCGATTGCAGCAATCCCGAGAGATTTGCCGTTATTTATTGAAGAGTTTTGTTGTATATCTTCGAAGTTCATCATCAGACTTTCACTAAATTAAAATGGGACCAATTTCGGAACGCACTCTATCAAACAAAAAAAAAATATCAAAATTAGTCCACAATTGACGGAGATATCGGTGAACATACCTACATAAATAAAAAATACATGATGTCGAACATAGAACCTCCTCCTTTTTGTTGTTATATAAATACGTAATATATATTCTATGGAGTACATATATCAGTATTTTAACTAATCATAATGGTCACAAAGCTTCTATGAATAAGCCTGCTTAATGCTATCTCACCTACACTATTAAAATGTCTAGCCAACATTTTAAATTAATGAGATGCCGCCTTCATTCGATGTCTAACTACTGTAACTCATTTCTCGCCGATCAAGTTCAGGGTGAAATGAATTCATTAGAGCATTTAGTTAATTACTATAGCGGGAGATAACGATGTAGAATGTAGGTCGACGTTATATGCATAATGTCATTGACAATATATTTTTTGGTGTATTCTAGGTATCTCAATAGTGCGTTGTGAGTGACACAGTATTTGGATTGTAGTCTATTGTATCCACTTACTATGAAACTAATGAAAATCTTTAATTAGGCTACAAATAAAACATGAAAGCCTGAACAAAATTAACTTACTGTGCATTGTGATCCAAACCAAACGTGTATGCAAAATTTCATCTTAATTGGTTGATGATAACTACATTAAAATACAGTTGTAGCATTTGACCCGAATAAACATACGTCATACATACATTGCAAGTTAATAAAAAGCTTGTAAAAATTAATCAAAATTTAATTTTCAATCCAGACATTAAAATTGTTGGTTCACAAACTCAAAATTTGGGCTTGGGTTCTTCATTCATTCATTCGGTTCCGCTGAGTATACAGCCCCCGATAGTAAAAAGAACGTATCTAAATTTTTCCAAAATTGAGTTATTTATATTGCTGGAATGAGGAATAAAAGAAGAATCTGATGATATTTTTTTTTTACCTCCTTTAGTTTTGGATTTACCACAGTGAAGAAGGGCTCATCTCCATTATCATTTATATTTTAACTAAGATGAAAGGACACATTTTGATGGAAGTAAAATGAAGGACGTATTTTGCGTAAATGAGTCTAATCTTTCAATGAACAAATACTTTGATCGAGAAGTTATAAGGCTCATTTATTCATTAAGTTAGTGTGACAATGGAAAGACGTAACTGGCTATTGCGCCTTTCAATTCATTAGAAAATTTAGGAGAAAAGGAGCTATTCACCAATTGCGTCTTCTCAATTTACGAGTCCTTCTTTCAATAGACGTATGTGGTATTAATGAAATACCCGCAACAGCTAAGGTTCAAAGAATTGAAATCGTAAATAAAAATAAATCGCCTTTTATTCTTAAACTTAATAATATGAATTGGTGAAATATATGATATTTACGATATGATATATTATATCATATGATGTTTTACGGCTTTCCTATTTAGTTCGAGGTAATTTTCCAGATTATTTTTGCTAAAAATAAACGATTTAAAAAAAGTAAATTGTCGATGCTAAAATTAAGTGGAGAGAAATGGTACATTCGCAGAATTTTGATAAATGTAATAACTGAATCACAGCATGGGTTTTCCCGTTTTTCAACTTAAAATATTTTTTTCTTTTTGTTACATTCGTCTTTCTTATTATAGGGGGCAGTATAGTTGTTCTTCTTTCGGTTGATACCTTTCGAATCCTATCTTTCTTGATGGTATCATACCAACACACAACACGCACAACAGTCCGAAGACTATTGATGGACAAGGTACGGCCTAAACGTTTAAATATATAACTCAACCTTTGGTACATAAATTGTACGTCACTCGAGTTTCACGATATGGGATGAGATTGATGTTTTTTACGAACGATATTTAGGGTATTCGTCAGTAGATTATTCTGAATATAAGGAATTGCTGTTCGACGAAATAGAATAGAATAGAAAACATTTATTCGACATAGACACAACACAACAATAACAATCACAAAGTAACAGAGAAGAAAAAGTACAAACGAGGTTTAAGAGTTATTGTGCCGGGCGTTAATACCGAAAGGGTTACCAACTCAGCAAAATAAGCTCAGCGAAATAAGATCCCAAACAGATGTAGATGTGAAGATAATTATGTAGACGATATTGCTAACGACTAACAAAAAAGATATCCCAAGATACCAACGAACTAATCGTAAAAAAATGCCATACGATCCAAAACTCTATCTCTGTGCCAAATTTCATCCAGATCCTTTTAGCCATTCTGGCGTGATTGAGAAACAAACATACATCCATCCAAACTTTAGCATTTATAATATTAGTAAGTTTACATTACTAATAGTGAATCAATTAAGGGACAATGACATAATATGTCTAACAAGCGAGTCCAAATTAAAATGCTACACAAAAAATACTGAGTAATCCAATGACTAGTCGGATTCTATTTACAAACAGTAGGAACTTTTTACTATCACGTTTTTATAACTTAGGTACTTTAAATCAAATACAAGATACGATTGACATGAACTTCTTTGATTATGCGAAAGTGTATCTGTCTGTCTGTTTGTTACGCATTTGAGTTAAATCACTGGACGGATTATGAAAAAACTTTGCACTGGATAAGGACATCGGATAACTCGGTAGTAAGATCCCTCGGAAAACAAAATACTTTTGACGCGGGTGAAGCCGCGGGCAGAACCTAGTTTATGATCAAGTACAAAACAAACAACATAACAGAATCATACTTTTAGATCATCAACATGGTTTTATACATGACATCATTTCATAGAGATGAAGAGAAACATTGCATTCGAATGACGATTTAAACGCAAAATTAAATGTACTTAGAGAACATTGTGTAGACTATTTGCATGGTACTGCGTAGGTAATTATTTTAATATCTCAATAGCTTCCTAATACTTGTCAGCAGCTTATATTAATTTGCATACGTTGTAATAGGTTTCTTTATCGTTATAGACTATTAATTGGCTATTACAAACTACACTATGCAGCGCACTTGATTTACACCCAACTAGCTTTTCCTGCACCTTCGCTCTCGCGTGATAGGAATTTTTCTGGGATGATAAAAAAAAAACACTTCATTTTTATTTCATACAACATAATTTATCAATTAGACACGCTTTGATCGACAATCTATTGAACACGTAAGTATGAAGCGATATCTTGCTAAAACACCCCGACTCTTAACAGTAAAACGCCCATAACTTTTGAACGGCTGAGCCGATTTTCATCAAACATACCTCTTTTTCCGTCAAGGGGTTAAAAAATAAATAAAAACGCTCAGTAATAGTGTTGCTTTCTTTTTAACCCCCGATGGAAAAAGAGGGGTGTTTTAGGTTTGTTTGTGTCTGTCTGTGGAATCATAGCTCCTAAACGGATGAACCGATTTTGATTTAGTTGTTTTTGTTTGAGAGGTGACATTATCATTAGCTATGTTTGATTAAAATCGGTTCACTCGTTCAAAAGATATGGTGTTTTACTGTTTGAATCGCTGTATTTTCGCAAGATATCGTGTCATAATTACGGGTTTCGATGGATTGTCGATCGATGCGTGTTTAATACTAGATAAATTATGTATATTAAAGAGGTATTTTGGTAAGAGGTTTATTTAATTTAAAATTTTACTTATACCTTTTATTAATTTGAGTTTGGATTCAATTAATTTATGGACCCTTGTTAGACCATAGGAGCTTTCAAGTTGATTCCGAAGTAGACCCACTGTGAATACCAACAGAAAAGTGTAATTGAAAAAGACATGTTTCACCATCCCCAAAGAAATTGGGATATCTCTTGAGAGTGATGATGTTGATGACCATTTCACCATTGAGATGTTTTGACTATATCACGGAACTTCGACGTTCAATAGGTATATCAAAGATTCCTACCGACGACGGATACAGTGCGGCACTATTTCTCTTGTTACTCTTATTTTTGGCTCGCTGGATTTTAATTAATTAATATCTGCCTTGTCTTGTGTTTTCAACCGTCAGTCTGGAAACTTTGTGTCTCGTCCAAAACTTGTCACAGGATGAAATTACATATCACTGCTTGCGTAATTACAATGTTTTGCATGCCATGGTTGCTTCGTGTTCTCTCCAATAATTTCTCAGATCTTCCTTACAACAAATTATTTCCGTGTACTTAAACAAAATTGGTGATGCTTGCTGGGAAACTTTATTTTTGTTCCTTGACTTTTTGTTTCTGCAGCCAACTTCCTTTTATAAAACGACTCCTTCCTTAATTAAGTCCTTCCTTGTCTTAGTGAAAAGACTTTAGATTGTTTATGAATTGTAGATTGCCGATTGATTTAGTAAGACATGGCCTTAGAAGTCTCGGTTTGAATTTCAAGTGCAAAAAAGCTCTTACATGTAGATGCTGCTCCTCCTCCACTACCATTGCTGCATTGTTCTGCTGTAACATATTATACTTAGTAGTTAGATATAGATACCAAAGAAAGAAGTGGGTATAAAATCATTGTATTGTAATTGCTGTTAAACAATAAACAGAAAAAAATCAAAAATTCAACCTCAGATTGGTATTACTTAACCAGAAACCGCCCAAGGTCTGATACTTCATCCTTCTGTCAAGACACTGCAAATCTGTACTCCTTATAAGGATTATTCGCCGAAGCTTCAAAGGATTGATCAATTATATTAGAAGCAGCATTATTGATAGCGGTCCCACAATTCCTGATGTCCATAATTTTAATGCAGTACGGGTGGTCAGTAATTTATTGCATCAAGCCACTTACAAAGTGTTTTGCAATGTCTGAGATTGTTTTATAGCTTTGTGCGTGGTTCTGATGTCATTCGTGATTCGTATCATTTGTTAGCTGGTAATTGTCAACAGCTGAACATTTGGCCTTCCACACAGAAACTAACATCCTTGGGACAATACTAATCTCCCATGTCGATAACCTAGGTTGTACCATAATAACTAAGGTATTTTACTTCTTGTTATAACAAAGATTAAGTTAGGCATAAAATACAGCTTCATGCTATGGATGAAGATGGAATAACTAAATGAAAGAATAGATCCTACCCTCAATGTAGGTCGCTGGTAAATCTTTATTATCATCTGATAACAGAGTACCATATTCCTATTTTTTTGCCTCACTCGGTAGACCTTTTAGTCTATTTTGTATATTTTTTATTCTGCCTTAATTGTCCCACTGCTGGGTAAAGGTCTGCTCCATAGCTTCCTCTCTTACCGGTGTATTGCCTTCTGCAGCCAATCGAGCTAAACGCTTCTAAGTTGTCATGCCAGCGTTCCCTCGGCGTTGACACCCGTCTCTTGTTTCCCACTGCGTGATGTCTCTTGCCCATCTGTCCATTCTGAATAATTTTATGACCAATCATTTTTCAGTCCAGCAGGTTGATTGCCCACATTTGCGATTTTTTTTCTATTCCTGGGTTTCGGAGCATAAGTATCGCTTAGCATTTTCGTACCTTTAGCACCCTTTAGTAAGAAAAACGAGTCGTTTCTGGAAAGGGTCACCTCTCACGACGCCGACGTCCCAAATGAATGATGGAATTGTTTATTCCTAGCTGATTCCAGTAGTCACGTGAAGTCACGTCACATCATTCCAGCGTCACGTCAAACACATCTGAATAATTTTATGACCAATCATTTTTCAGTCCAGCAGGTTGATTGCCCACATTTGCGATTTTTTTTCTATTCCTGGGTTTCGGAGCATAAGTATCGCTTAGCATTTTCGTACCTTTAGCACCCTTTAGTAAGAAAAACGAGTCGTTTCTGGAAAGGGTCACCTCTCACGACGCCGACGTCCCAAATGAATGATGGAATTGTTTATTCCTAGCTGATTCCAGTAGTCACGTGAAGTCACGTCACATCATTCCAGCGTCACGTCAAACACATAATATCAAACAAAAATCATAATGTTGGCTATACCTGCAAATGCATTGGAATGTGGGCCTTGTGCCAGACTTTATACGAGTCTCTCTTTAGTCGAATCTTTTCTTGATTGCAGATGAAATGTGCTACTTATTGACTGCTACAATATTATGTCATGTAAATCATCAACATCATCGTAACATCACGCCTGAATTAGGCAGGTTAGGTAGTAGCCCGAAGTGTAAGCAGAGGTGTACCTACCTATAGTAACACTACCCCATATTTCTCGCAACTGTTTTTATGTCCCATGTAATATGAAATAATGGGTTAAGAATTCGGACTCAGGCAGCTAGTGCAAATTCCAGATGGAATAAGTCGCCAAAATTTTACCGGACTCGGGAAGCGAACCCGGTACTCAACCCAGAAGCGCTTCCGACCATTAGAACAAAGAGGCACTCGAATGTAAATCTTTTAGAATAAAATTTAAGCTCTGGCTGCGTCTTGATCTAGTTCCGTGGGCTCGATTTGGTCGGTTATGTTATTGGGTTTTCCAATATTCCTATAATAATTACCTACTTGCAAGATAAAACATAACTGGTAGGAAGTCTCATACATCCTAACCTACTAACTTCAGGGTTTACCCGCATAGCGCCCGCTTTCTAGCGCGACATGATTTCGTGAATGAAGTTTCAGATACTGGTTTTTTTTTTGACACTAACTTTCAGGTAGTTTTTTTTTTTATTAAAGTTTAGGGAAACAAAAAGATTTTTTTCTTCCAACTATGCTTTAATTTCATCACAATCACACTAAAAACTCAGTACAAAGCGAGTCTTTAATGCTCTAGAGCAATAAAAATGTATGAAATTTTATTATCGCACAGTTTATTTTTTAATCGCACCAAAAGGTGCCAATCTCAATGGATTTGCTCTATTCAGCCAGCCGATATCAATACTTTTTTTTACGTACGTATTATTCGTTTCTATCCTACTTGTTCCAAATTTAAAAAATGATTGCTGCTAACTCTGATTTAAAAATGAAAGAAATTTAAAAAAGTGATTTGGCGGGAACTTTGTTAATTTTGCTTGACAATATTTTTGGGATCGATAAAGTGTGATACTATCTGATTTTGAGTGCATCGGCTTCGAATTAAAATGGAATCATCTAGCGACACATTAACTCCGGAAAACATTCTAAATGAAGCCGACAGTGTTATAGAAATATAAATTTGCCCAACAAAACTCTTAACTTTACGTTTAATAATAATTGCTCAAGTACCTATAACTTTTAATTTCAATAAATAAACTTCTATTTTAACTGTTTGATATGAGTTTCTTTTATCTACTATTCCTATAGGTAATAGTTGAAAGAAAAGCAGATTATGCACCTCGCCTTAAGTAATTTATATTGCCCTCGTGCCTGTTAGATTAGAGCCCTCGCTAACGCTCGGGCTCTAAATCAGGCACTCGGTGCAATAATAAATTACTTTGTGCTCGATGCAATAATCTACTATTGTAATCCTACAAAACTGATATCATTTTTTTATTTACACGTAAAAAATAAGGGAGATATCTTTAACGAAGTTCATTAATAATTTTGCTGTAACATTTTATGTGCTTTTTTCTAGGATCACTGAGAGCCCGCCAACCGGACGTAGACATCAACAGGTTAGTCGTTGACGTAAACTTTTTGGCAACACTCTTCAAGTTTCTACAATTTTTTTTTTTTTATCTACGATAAACAAACTTTGTTTTCGTATTAGGTACCTACACCACAAAAAAAAAACAAAACTCACTCCATAAAAAAAAACTTTTAAACAAAAAAATCAAACCGAATTCCGAAACAAAACACTACAAAGCGAAAAATTACTTTATTTTCCGAAGTCGGTGTTTTTGGTACCTATTGTTTTTCATTTTTCGACAACGACTTCGGAAAAGAAAGTTATTTTTCGCTTTGTAGTGTTTCGTTTTGGAAGTCGGCTTTATTCTTTTGTTAAAAAGTTTTCACTTTTTAGTTTTGGTACCTAAAATTACCATGAAAATCATTTATAGCCAAACTACATCTTATGACGATTCCAATAAACAACACGACTAGGATACATTGTTTTATTTCGGGGTTCCAGTGCCTGCCTTCCGGCTTCATCATCAGATCAGTTGGATGGTACTTTTTTCATCAGTTTCATTTATTAATAAATATTTACTTCATCATAATCGGTAAACTATTCGAGATATTATCTTATACCCGTGAAATACTTAGGTATCATTTAATGAGTTCCAGTGGCCATCTATGCATCTGTGTCTTTTTCATCAGTTCCACTTCACCGAATGATACTTTCTGAGTGCAAATTATTTCATTGTTGATGTAAATACCAAAATCGCATAAATATGCCTATAATATTTGAGGGGTGTCAGCGCCAAAATCCAAAATCGCGATTGTTCATGTTATTTATTTTGCGAATTCTTTAAAAAAATCGCAAAATAAATAACATCGAATTTTTTAATTGTTTTTTGTTCTAACTTGGTTCTAACACTAAAATTTTCCGAATGAGTACAGTTCGATACAGAAGGGAAATAAACAGATTGTCATAATTTTTTTCATCAGAATTAAATTTAAAATCAAAACCATTTATTTCAGAAAAAAAAACAAAGAAAGAACAGCAAAATGTAGTACATGTATAAAAAGATGGATAAAGACAAATCATTCCCTTCAAACATTTTCTGAAATAAAAAGGAGCTTGTTTTTTTTTAAAGAATTGTTGTGGTTCACGTATCAATACTGTTTCTTGAACCAACATAAATTGTAATTTATTGAAACATTCTTTAGGTGATATTGCGCTTTTTAATAAATCACCAATGTTTTTTTTTTAGGTTTTGGAATACTTTAATATAAATTTGGGTCGCCTTTTCCTTTGCGCCGTATTTATTTGGCAATTTTTAATTATCTCTTAATAATTTATTATAACTTTACAGGTCACACCTAAAGCGTTATACAATGAGAAAAAATCATTAAAACGTAACATACAAGAATTAGGCATAATTACATATATCTGTTTACAAATAAAAGATAACTAAAAAAAAAAAGATATATAGAAAAACATAGAAGAAAAAAGACAAAATTACAGAAAAATCTTACAGAAGTAAAAATGTACAAAGAATACCTATACAATTATTCATTAATCTAACTTTCATCCATCTTCTCACAAAAATTTTAACATTCACGACACACATCTATCCATCTCCCAGCAAACAGGTCACACTCCAGTGCTGATGTCAGAAGGGCATTTAGTATTGTGATTTGATTTAGCTCGGGACACCGTACGTGCCGACCGAAGGTACGGCCAAAAGCCGGTGACTTTGTGGTCTACCCTGTTGTTTTACCACAGAAACAAACAGCTACAACAACTGCACCACGAGCTCCTGGCAATTGGACTCACCCCGCATAATACGGTAGGCAGAGATAAGCAAGAAATACTTACGCCTTACTTCGAGAGAATTAAAATTAAAGAAGTAAGGCGTAAGTACTCTCATAGGGTTCCAGATCACTGCTACTGATTCGAGTTTACTTTTGACTAAGGCCATGTATGCAAGTTTAATGGCATGTCAATTGGTAAACTCGCGCATATTTCGAAGGACAAATCCTAGTCTTCGATATGACTCAGCAGCAAGTGTCCTCATATGCTCAAGAAAGGTGAGCTTCGTGTCGGACAGAACTCGGAGATCCTTTACAGACTTAACGCGGGCTATCAGATCACCGCCTAAACAGTACTTTTCTTGCCAGGAATTACGCGTGCGACTGAAGGTCATAACGCTGCATTTAGCAATATTGAAGAGTTACTTAATATTCATGCTCCACTGATATGATACTGACCGCGTCAATGTCATCCTGCAGAGTAGTTGAGTCTGCAACTTTTCCCAAGCCAAATATTAACTTAAGATCATCAGCGTAAGTAAATATTTGGCATGTTGAGAAGGTCCTCAACATCATTCATTGACCATTATGATAAATAGCAAGGGTCCCAATATGGAACCCTGACTTACTCGAGATCGAGTATGATATGGTGCGGACACAAAGCTACCTTATCAAATATACTGCTGACGATCTCGTAAGTAACTTGCGAAGAATTTAAGTAACACCGGGGAAAAGCCTAAGCTATTGAGCTTGGTGAGCAATACGTCATTTCCTACCCTGTCAAATGCTTTTTTAAAATCAAAATAAAACTATATAAGATCCACCAGCGTTAGAAGGTTCATATTAACGGAGCGGTTAAATCGAAAGCCATGTCGGTAATCGCAAAGAAATGGATGTATCCGGAAACTAATAAGCCTGTGTAGTATTGATTCGAATAGTTTTGGGAATGCCCTCGTATAGCTATGGGCCGATAATTTTCTACGTCAAAAGTTACTCGTACATAAGATTTAGGTATAGGTTGGGCTCGCGATACCATCCAACGCTGCGGATACTTTCCGGTAGATAATGCCAGATTATATAAATGAAGTACAGATGATATAAGATGACCTTTACAACCTTTAATAAAATATGCGGGAATGTTACGAGTATCTGGTCCTACGGCAGGGTTTGGCTTTATTTTATCTATAGCTGTTTCTACATCACTCAATTTAATGGCATTAATATGTACAAAGTTAGCATGATTTTTCTGATTTACAATAATTGTCTGTTTTATAATCTAGAAGAGGGCCAGCATATTCTTTTCCATTATAATTCACCCTGGGCTCAAAGCAACCTCTGGCTTTGAAGCTGTGTATGTGTTGCCAGAAGACACGATTAAGGCTTTTGACCAGCAGTGGGACAGTATGGGTTAATCAAAAAAATTTATATATGTGATGTCTCTTTTTTCAGAAAATGTATGTTTTTTTTTTTCTACCTTTTTATTTAAACGGATGTGCCAATCCTCTAAAGCGTTGGTTGTCCTATGGCGTTCACTAGAACAACTCCACAAATCAAAGCAGATTTTGATTATCCATAAGTTGAATTGTGTGCGGTACAAAATCTGTTACAAATTAGAATCTGGAAAATGAAGAATGTGGAATAAAATGAAACATGTAATAATGAGAAAGTGTAAATAAATGATTGTGAAAAATTCGCAATATGCCAAAATAAGAATTCGGAAAAATAAGAATATGAAGGATTAAGAAATTGGACAATTTAGACTTCGGAAAGCATCGCCAACATCATTTGAGGAGTACCCTCGATTTCTATGGCATCCCATCATCAGATCCTGACCTGATTACCATGGGACTATCTGGGAAGTAGAACAAAATAATAATTATCCAAATCGGTTCAGGCGTCTTTGAGTAATCGGGGAAAATATATAAAAAAAAACGAAGAAGAAGAAAGAGAATTTTCAAAATCGGTCCACAATTGACCCATTTGGTGGGGTTTATTTTATCAAGCTTTAGCCTAAAAAATATTTCTTGACTATTTGCATGGTTTTTGGTCAACAAGATGTAAAAATTTGAAGACTGTAGCTCCAACCGTTTGGCTGTAAAACCCGTGTGACAGACGACGGACAGACAGACGGACACGCGAGTGACAGCAATAGTGTTCGGTTTGGAACCTTCGGTTACGGAACCCTAAAAATAAAAAGATTCCGACGAATTTGAGAACCTCCTCAATTCGTTAAGAAGCGTCTTAAAATATTTTTTTCACAGTTATTTTTTACTGCGTACCAGCGGATACGCATAATCGTAAATAACTTCAGATCAAAACACGGATAAGTGCCTGTCAAACTATTCAATCCAGAAAGCTAACATGGGGCTAGCTGAAATAGCAACCATACGTCAATTCTATTCCTATAGCATACCTGACTGCCTAAACAGATTACAAGCTCTAGTTTGCATGTTGTGAAAACTTCAATAGTTCTCTTCGTGTAAAATATTTAAAATGTTGAGGTGGAACCTTGACGAAACGTGTACTTTTTCTTTGCACTCATCATTAGCAAATTCAAACTTCACATTACAGTGATAAGTGGCTACATTGAAATTTAAATGTATTTCTCTGTTTTTCAGACTAAAACTTTTACCGAAAGAAGGATATCACAGCCGTGCATCAAATTATCACAGTCGTCGGTCGATACTAAGTGATCACAACAGGAGAAATGATTATGACAATTATAGCAGCCGGCTCACCAAGCTATGGCCGCCGCTGCACTTTCGGAACGATGCCCCATCACTTACCCAAGAGACGACGGGTAAAGTATACCAGCCAAGAGAAGACCCGCGGCTCTTCTACCAGTCTGATGCATATATTGAAGAAACTAATAGGAAGAACCTAAACAATGAAGTGTCGTCCATTTACATTGGACGAGGAGTGGTGCGAGCGGGAGAGAACCACAGGAGATCGCTGCCAATTCGTATGAGAGATAATGAGTTGAACAGCGTCGATGAAGGTTATTGTAATTAGAAATACATTTTGCATAATTACTTTTAATTTCAAGGTCTCGTGCAACTAAAATTTTAAATTTACTTTCAGGAATCTGCGTGCGATGTCCTCCTGACAGGACATTGATCACCAAGCCAGGTCTTGATCGTGCAGTGTTACAATATCCTCGTATATTGTCATGTTCAGGAAAAAAAGCTCCCAGACATGTACGCTTCGTCCACATGTATGGTCCTAAATTCGGTTCGTTACTGAAAGAGGGCTCCCACATACTCGTCGGACAGATCACGCATAAAGACGAAGTAAGTTTATTTTTGTAAGTGTATATCGTAGTAATAAATTTTCACATCTTTCAGCAATAATGTTGTACGTTCCAGATTCTCCAAACGTGCAAAATGCAGATACATGTTCTGGTCCAATCTTGTTCTGTCCCCAAGTATTTAGTGCCTCATTGTGGAGCTGAAAATAAAGTTTGTAATTTTACATGCCGAGATCCTAAAGCTGAATTCCGAGGACAAAGAACACTAACATGTGGTGACGACATGAAGTGGTCAGGACATTTGCCTGTTTGTAGCGGTAAGTCATTAATCATTTCGCGCACTTTTGTATAATTAATAGGATTGGACGCTACAGTCGCATCAACTAGAAAAACAATAGGAATATATTCTCTGCTATGAACAGTATCGCCGAGTCATAACAGCAAGGCCATGAGACATTTAGATGTTCTTTTATCACCATGATTCATACCACATGCACTTCGCATATTGTAACAATTATTTTAAATGCTAGCATGTTTAAAGGCAAATATTACTAATAAACGGAGTCAAAATATTATCGAGGTGGCAGCCAAACTGTTAATATCAGCGACAAATTATTATTTATTATAATTTGACTTATTGCTGAAGGACATGCCAAAAAAAGCAGTAGATAGTGTCGTGTGCGCAAACAATAAAGAGTATGTGCTCGTTCACACAGAGATCCGTTTTATAGGTCCGCTTTATCGAATACGTTTTTATTCGGCAATGGCGTATAGCAGTCAAAGCGGATCTTTGTCTCAGAAGTTGGCTGCAAAACCCTGCGCAGTTGCTATTTTTATGTCAATGTTGAGGTAGAAGATAGCATTGTATATCTGCTTCTTTCACTCGCTTACGTTTGTCGCATAGTCCTTCTCGCTTACTGTATGCTGTATACTCAATGACAAACTGTTTCTTGCACAATGATTCGCAGAGCTACTTCAGACACAAAGATCCGCTGTGACTACTTGAGGCCTTAGTACGAGTTTTTACTCACGCTCAATCGCGTTAACATAAACGTCAATTTGAATTGAAACTGAATAAGCGCCGTTTGGGGTCCGTAAGGAGAAACCTCTTTTTTTGTATATATTTTGACATAAGATATCATTTAGGTTATCACGAGTGAGTTAAAAAACTTGGAATAAGCACACAGGTAGTAGTATGAGCGAGTTCACACGCACACACACAAAAGTATTAAACTACGTAGGTACGTACCCTAAAATGTAACATTCGGATAACTGACATGTTGAGCTTTCGTAGAATTGTTTGGAAAGATGTTAGTTGTTGTAGATGTTTGGACTTATCCAAAATATTTTGGCTTACCCTAAATCAGAAAGGACCAAAGCATAATTTGTGTGAAGTCTAGACAGTAATTCTCTTGCCTATATCATAGTATAAGTATAGTCGTGGGTAATAAAAATGTAGTTTAATTAAAGATGTATATTTGTGTGTAAATAGAGAATAAGGTACAATGGGGTTGACGTATCCGTGTTAATTAAAACTCCTTATTAATAAAGAATTTAAAAAAAGGTATATGTATTAACAGCTCTGAATAGCGCTATTGAGATGACTTGTGAGATGAGCTCTTGTCGTATGCAAGGTTGTTCAATTACAACCGTTGCCCATTTCCCTATTCTGCGGTATGGCAATAAACAACAGATCTGGGGACACGGTAGTGCCCCCGCCAAGACGAGCCAAGCAAAGAGCAAGGGCAATACCTACATTTTCTCGAAGCACTTCGTCGTTTTTTTGAACCCTCATAACTTGGGTTTGGATTACACCAAATAAACAAAATTAAACATATAAAGTTTCAATCGCATAGTTATTATACTTTAGATTTTATTGATATCTCAAAAACCCCAATTTCATCACTGATTTACTCACTCACTAATTATCATCATAATTCTTAGGGTACTTCCTGAAGTCCTAGAAAGCTGAAATTTTGAGTGTGAGACAAAAAGAATCTAAACCTTGTCGTTTTAACCCCCCAACCGCTCAAACTAGGGATGGAAGTTTGTATGGGACTGCCGCAAATTTTTATGCTATGCTATGGTCTCAAAATTTATATAGTGACTCAATCAATCTGCCTAGCCTTTTCCCAAATATATTGGGGTCGGCTTCCAGTTTTACCGGATTCAACTGAGCACTAGTGTTTTACGTGGAGTGACTGCCTATCTGACCTCCACAACCCAGTAACTGGATAACACGGTACCCCTTGGCAAGCTTAAGATCTGACATCTTAAGCTTCTGACTACCCGTAACGATCGTGAAAGATCTTCAAATGACCGCCGGGACCAACGGCTTAACGTGCTTTCCGAGGCACGGAGGAAACTCGGTATGTTGAAAATGGTCACCCATCCACGGACCAACCTCGTCAAGCATTGCTTAACCTTGAAGATCGAACCGTGTGGCTGTTATTATTTAGCCACGAGCTCCTCATAGTGACTCCTTGTTATAAATAATAAAATACATATTTCAGGCCTTTTAGCAAATCACTCCCCACTCTTTAAATAAGGGAATGGAAGTTTATATGGGTTTTCCTATACTAACTTCATGCTAGAGATCTGAAAATTATACAAGTATAGTTCTTGCCAAACTTATTTGCCGCCTTGAAATTGGCTACAATGGCAGCGCAATAGAAAATCTCATAGCGCCGTTTCGCACCTCACACATGCGGAAAGCCAACTTCAGGGCGGCCGGCCCAGAAGTTTAGCGAGAGCTATACTCAGTCTTCTTATTACAAATAAAAAAAACGTGTCTCAGGTTTTTTTTTAAATCACCCCCCAATCCCTTAAATTAAGGGAATATAAGCAAAAACATTTTCATGTAAAATGATGCCAAGACGAGACCATATGGCTCTGATGCTGAAACGGCCAAGCCACATATTCTGACTAAGGTGTAGAGTTTGTGAAGTTAGGCCTTGCATTGTTAGGGCGTGAAGAGTTAGAAGCTACATGAGATCTGATAACTTTTTTTGAGAGTACGAGTCATATGGTCTCGTCTTGGCAACATTTTACATAAAAATATTATTGGTGGGATTTCATTTTACCTACTACCGCTCCTGAAATTTCCCATTTGTTTACACTTCTACACGGAAAGGAATGCTACTTTGTTAGCAGTTATTTTCCGTGTATTTACAAATATCTCTCTGCATTTCAGTTCGCACGTGGTGTCACCCTCCCCCGCCCCCGGAGCACGGGAGGGTGAGCTGCAAAGGAGTGACGTCACCGAATGGCTGGGGGCTCAATGAGGGATCTAGTTGCCGCGTGAGATGTGCTCGCGGCTGGAAGTGGAGCTCGCGGTCTAGCGCTGTGTGTCGACGCGGAGCTTGGACGTACGATCTAGGATGTGTGCCGATAGGCCCCTAATAATTGAGAAAAGAGTTCTCTTCTACGTGTTTAATGTTTACTGTAGTATACCTAAGAAAGAAAACGTGGATAACCTATTTTTTAATAAGTATTAAATAACAATGATTCCAATTTTCACTAACGCAAGGTGTGTCTAAATGAATGCGTAAATAAAAACTCGTGCAATCATATTTAGCCAATCAATAAAGTATCGCCTAGTGTTACTGAAAATGTACATAAGGGTAGAGAAGGGTTCACCAATGTGTGTGCCATAACATGTATTAATTGCTGTACCAAGAATTAAATATAATAATAATCAACTCATAATACCTAACATGTAGGTGAGTCCATAAATATTTAATTTGTGATACTTATAAATTAAATAAATAAAAATTGGTTTATTGAGACGTGCTTTTATTTCGTATTGTATTTTATTTGTTATTCCATTTTTCGAGATAAAAAGTAACCTAGACACTTAGGGATAGTGTATCTTTCAAGTAGTGATAGAATTTTCCAAACAAAAAAAACTTTACTGCTAGCCAAAATTACAATAAAGACCTCTCAACCATTTTTAAATATAAAATGTAACTTAACTATCCTTACCACGGGTGACCATAACCTCTTAGAGCAAGGTTATTTCGAGTGCGATATGATTTGTATACATCTGTCCCTTTTTCACAGTTGGACCATTATAGTTTTGACATGTAATGGTACGGGTGCCGGGGCCAGTGAGTGAGACAAGATCGCAATCGACGAATTCTAATTCTAATCTACCACTCTTTTATTTTTTTAAACACAGAGGTTAATTTTTTAACAAAAAAAAATACACTTAAAAAAATATTGTAACGAATATTTTAATCTACCCTAATGTTATAAAGAGAGAAGATTTGTTTGTAAATTTTGATTACAAACAATGTAATGTGTTAACCAAAGTGTTAACTCAAAAACGACTTAACTGATTTTGAAAATTCTTTTACCAGTTGGAAAATACATTATTCCTGAGTAACATAGGCTATTTTTTTTCCGAAAACGGTCCCTGTGATGTGGGCCACGTTTATTAGTTGTTTAACTGTCGGCAAAGAGTGGACAGCTTAATCTAGACACGCGAATGAGCGATTTAGGTACAGCCAATGTAAGGAAGCCTGAAATTACATAAAGATGCTTACTGTAGTTCTTAAGACGAGCATGATATGATGTATGTTTAGACGAATCGATGCATTTGTGTTTGTAAACTTATATTACCTGCTCCTTTTTAAAACTCAGAATATACATAGTAGCAACCCTAGTGAATCCGTCAAGGTAACAATTTTCGAGGATGGTGGCAGTGGTCCTTCAGCATACTTTCTATTTTGTGCTATCGCCCTGTTTCGGTTGAGCCACAATTTTCTTTTTATTAATACGTGGCGTCTCGCATTTTTTACTGCTTGACCTGTCTTCACTCTGGAAACTAAACTATAGACTCCAGCCAGGCTCAAAAAGCTTAACCTAAGCGACCACGCTGAGGGCTACCCCCTATGGGGTCGGACCTCTGCTCAGGGCGTAATTCCTCAACTTTAATTTCTCGACGGAATAGAGTTCAAAATTGACTAGACCTTTCTCGAATTCATGGACACGATAAATAAGTAAAATGTACTCACAAAACTGTACTTCACACAAACACCGTTTTCAACCAGCAAGTGGCCGCTATCTGAAGTCTGATTTTCGCGTGACGTCACCTGTGACATCATATGATGGCTGCGCCTTCGTCATCTTGCCGTCATCCAGTGAAGTGTTGATCTGAGAGTGGCGCCCGATGTGGTCACTCCTTGAACTATTTCGACAAGGCTGACTTAGGTCACAGCCAATGTTGGGCGAAGCTGGATCACTGCCTATGCGTGGAACCGTGGACTTCAGCCGCAGCGATCCATTGCGAGTACCACGGACGAACTCACAAAAAACCGGTACGGGCTCGATCAACGACGATATAACCACTTGACGGCGCATACAGTGCCCCGACGCACGAAAACTATTAGTATTTTGTCGCCTATGTAAAGGCTTCGGTACTAGTAACCAATTTAATTGTGTCTAGTTATTAGACCTGTATGCACGCTAAATAAATACAAATTGTTTTTATCTTTTTATTGCAATTATAACGTATCAAAATGCCCTCATGCAAGGTAAAGGGGTATGGGAAACATGCCAAGACATCTAGTTACAAAAAGGATGGCATAACTTTTCATCGGTAAGTAAACAGTACGAGAATTATTTTTGATTTTATCAGATTATGAGACACCGCAGGGATCTACTTAAAATGGTGGATGGGGTGAACGAGCACATTTTTGATTCCCGCGTTGATGTCTTTTGGAAAAGTCTCGCTCTTTCACTAGACAATTCTAATGCTTCTATCCCTTTCTCTCCCTTTGTATTTTTATCGTAAATATCTGTGCTGTTACTTTAAATAGCTGAAGTCGATATCGATAATAATAAAATGAAACTTAATAAAAAATGTATTAAAAAATATCTATCTACTTTTAACCGACTTAAAAAAAGGAGGGGGTTCTCAGTTCGTCGAATTTTTTCTTATATATTATGTTACCGGATTACTCGTAGACGGCTTGACCAATTTGGAAAAATACTTTTTGTTTCTCTATGTCCCCGACATACATATTTATTTTTGTAATTGATTGATTTCGATTAAATAATATTTATATGATTTTAATTGAGTATTTTTAATAATGTTAAAATCCATTTTATCGATACCGACAATTTTCCCTTAATCGAGTTGACCAACCCTAACGATAGCCATACCTACGCAACTTACTTTGAACTGACCAATTGCAGCCGCGCGTTCTTCCTCGTCCCCCGGCCCGCGGTAGTGAGTCGTGTGCTTAGAATAAATCGGCCTATAAGCTCTCGAGTGGTTATATTCTCTTTGGGCTCGATGGACCAATGTTAAATATAGTTCTCGTCAAACTTCTTGGCCGCCCTGAAGTTGGTTACAATGTCTGCGGGCCTGTTTAAGTTATATATTATTCGGTTAATCTATTCTGGTATCACTGTGGACTTTACTATAGAACTTGTCCATTATGTACCACTAAAAAGTGCAAAATAAAAAAACTCACTTACAAAAAAATGCAACCGACTTCCAAAAAAAACACTAAAAAGTGAAAAATAACTTCAATTTCGGAAGGCGGTGTCAAAAAACGAAGAAACGAAAACAGGAACACCGTCTTCCAAAATTCCTTCCGATTTAAGGATTTCGGGCCGACTTATTTGAGACTTGAACTTCCACCCCCATAAGGATGATTTCCGGGATAAAAACTATCCTATGGGCTTCCCGAGGTTTCAAAACTATCTCCATACCAACGGTAAGGGTAAAAAAATCTTTTTTACAAAAAAATACTACCGTCTTCCAACTAAAAACACTACAAAGTGAAAAATAACTTTGTTTGTAGAATTCGTTAAAATGGGCAAAGATAAAATGGAACCAATTTCGGAACACACTCTATCAAACACAAAATCGGTCCACAATTGACGGAGATATCGGTGAACATAAACAAAAAAAAATAAAAAAAACAACATGAAGTCGAACATAGAACCTCCTCCTTATTGGAAAGTCAGTTGAAAAGGTAGACAGACACAGAGTTGCTTTCGGATTTATAATATTAGTATGGATTTATTAAAATTATTCAAGTCTTATCCTATGCGAGGGATGGGGTGCTCGAATATTCGAGCTCACTTCGCTCACTGCCTGAATTCTCTTGTTGATTTATATTTTATGCAAGGGAGAGACGACAAAACTTACCCCTTGTACTGTATAAATGCTAGTTCTTGAATTATTCTCTTTATTCCGAAGCGTTTTCACAAGTAAATATAAAATAATGAAAAATGTGTGTATCTTAACAATTTGTTTAAATCTTGATGTAAAGTTGATAATATTAAAAATTAAGAATAAAAGTTAACCTCACCATCGGCGGGTCCTAAAATTTTTCGAGCTAGCTTTGCTCGCTCCTGCGTCTCTGTATTAGGCACCAATAGATAATTTTGCAGAGTTGTGCTAGAAAAGAAACTGAAGGGTGGGTTGGCCATCAATTTTACTTAAAGTCTATTTATCCTCTTAATTTTTTTCGAAGAATCCGTTTTCTTTCGTCATCAGAGGGCCTCGCGAAATGTACCCTGCCCACATCGAATTTAGATCTGGCGCCGCCACTGATTATTTAAATTAAATTTTAACAAAGCAAAAACACGTAAAGATGTAAAGGCTTGGGGGGAGTCGGCTTTAAAACTTACGGACCGCGACGGTTATATTAGTTTAAAAATGGACTCCAAATGAAAGTAAATGGTGACCCCTGTGCTAGAGTAACGTTTGAACTAGCAAAAGATAGATCAAGTCTCTATCAATTTTGCTGGATTTTATTATCGTACTAGCAGTGCTCGCGGCTTCGCGCCCGTTAACTGCCTATTCTACTCTACTCACCTACCTACCTGTACCTAGGTACCTACCCTACTTACCTAGACCTACCTACCTTACTTACCTTACTACCTACATTGATCGAGCGTTCACTGCACAGCTTACTATTTACTCTAGGGAGAAGAATATCGACTTTATACAAAAAAAGTAAGGACAGATTTGCTGCGCGCCTTAAGGGCACACGGGGTCCGTGCCGAGGGTATAGGCACGGGGGCCCTAGTGGCACATATTTGGTTTACACTGTACAATTTTTCTATTTTAGGTAGATACGAGTATAACCCGACAAAAAAGTTTATTGAGTAAATGAGGTGTGATTGAGTGAGGAGTGATTTCTGATAGCACTGAGCAGAGATAAGCCAATGTCACTGTAGAGTTTGTCAGAAAACATGGCTTAGGGTCCGTGCACGAAATATAGAGGCAGCACTGCTGCCAAAGTTCACCCGCTCTCTGTAGTAACCTTTTTAAAGTAATCGGGAAAACGTCCATAAGTGTACCTACCTATTTAGGGGAGAGAATTGTCTGGTGCCCACCCCAAGATGGTTGGGTTACCGATTCGAAATTTACGGCTAGACATTTAAATAACCACTCAAAATCAATTTTCAATTAAATACATAATTTAAAACCGAGAAATCTACATATTTATTATCAAAAAGCCACACAACGGCAACGGCACGATCTAATTCCACCTAGCCCGTTTCAACATCGGACTACCAGTCTTACGGCGAAGCGCCATCGATGCATGGTGGACATCCCACCCAAACGCACAAAAAGTTTTGGGAACACTTTTAATATGCTTACAGCTAAGGAGTGGAATGTGGAATTCCCTGCTGGAGTCTGTGTTTCCCGACAGCTACAATCAGGCGGTCTTTAAGTCAAGAGTGAATAGGATATTTATAGGCAAACAGTTTCACCGTCGATTACATGATCGCTTACCATCAGGTAAGATAGTGGTCAATCGCGAGCCAATAGAACATAAAAAAATACTTAATAAATTACATTTAGTTACTTTTTAAACCACAAAATGCTTTTTTTTTTTTTTTTATAAAAACTTTGCCCTACACTAGAAATGTCTTCCTGTAGCGTGCGTGCGTTTACAAACATATAATCTTACATACGCAAACACCCAGAGCCGGAACAAATATCTTTAGGTCATACAAATATTTGTTCCGTGCGGGAATCGAACCCGCGACACGCAGTGCAGCAGTCGATCGCTCAACCACTGCGCCAACCGTGCGCCCTTAAATCTGCAATGTACTAAGCTCAAGTATATTTGCATTTCGCAAAGTGACTAGCAGGCGCTGTGAACAGTCGACACAGTTGAACTCAGTTATTATTGTCACTTCCTTAAAGGATCATCCATTAGCAGGGCCTGATTTACAACCAGGCTTGATCCTGGGGCGCAAGGATCAAGGGGTCGTCAAGCTTGCCTTTGCAGAAACCACTTATAAATTAAATTTTGAAATATATAAAGTATATTCCCGCGCAAAATACTAAAGCACGTATTACATGTGTAAGATTTACCGGACACGTTTTTGTTTCCTTTCCAACTAAGTGCAAGTGACAAGCTTATTGCAGTTCAATCAATTTACAGTGTTCTACTTCAGTCAATCTTAGTCGGAATCACGAAGTAGCCCTAGGGCAAAAGTAACATGGGTGGAGACATCGAAAGGCGGCGCAATCAAGTTCTACCAGCCTGGCATATTTTTTTTAAGAAGTACTACTATAGGCTCTTCTAGCCTGCCGCCCCGTCTTGTCTACCAAAAGTCAACCTTACTTAACCGAGGCAGGATGCTAAAAACTTACAAGCTCGCTTCGCTCGCTCTTGCAATCCTATTTTGTCAAGATTACTTTCATGAATCGACACTGTATCTCCTATGAATATAAATATAGAAGTTATAGCAAGGATACATTAAATTAGATGAATCTCTGTAATAATAAATCAATTAATAAAATAATAGGATTCTAAAATTCGAGCATTAGTCGTCATTAAATTTTTTACTTGCTGCTTGCGCGCCAAAGAATCCCTAGCATTTATTACCTATTTTTAAATAAATTAAACGAAGAACCGGCCAAGTGCGAGTCGGACTCGCGCACGAAAGGTTCCGTACCATTATCGCAAAAAATCATGTTTGTTGTTTAAGGGAGCCCCACTTAAATATTTATTTTATTCTGTTTTTAGTACTTATTTTTTTGTTATAGCGGCAATGGAAATACATCATCTGTAAAAATTTCAACTGTCTAGCTATCACGGTTCATGAGATACAGCCTGGTGACAGACAGACAGACATACGGACCGCGGAGTCTTGGTAATAGGGTCCCGTTTTTACTCTTTGGGCACGGAACACTACCTTTTTTTTCCATCCTTGTTAGTGCCCCACACCACCTTCACCACGATCGAATTAAATAGATAATATATCATCTTCTCTATCACTATCTTGGAGTGCTACCCAAACATCATCATCTCGTAGCGATCTATCCATTAATAGTTCGATAAATTACAATATCTTCGCAATATAAACGTAAATACTAGACTGGATAAAGTTTATAAAAAAGTAGGAACAGTCCGTACGAAACAAAAGTTTTTAAAATGAGTGGATGAATGGCTATTGAGCTGGCCGTAAATCCTTTCTATCTACAAAATTAAATAATGCTATCTTTAGGGTTCCGTACCCGAAGGGTCAAAACGGCGCCCTATTGCTGTCCGTCGTCTGTCAGACAATTTTGTTCCGAAGAATTTTTAACTTCCCATTGACATATGAACTTGAGGTGATAATTTGTATTATTAAATACTAATATATTGATAAATCTGATCTTTTCTTTGGTACGGAACCCTAAATGTGTGAAGTCCGACTTGCCGACGCATTTGGCCGCTTTTTTTATATTTTTCTCCTGTACGTCCATTTTTACGTCCATGACATATCTATGTGCCCTATAACCTCCATTCTGAAATTGGAAGTTAAAGGGTCCTCTCCCCCTCCATTTGTATGGCTTCTATGGACCTAAGGTGGCATATAGGCAAGTACCTCAGTACCTACATAGGAACGAAAAAGTAAATTGGACGTGAAAGCTATTTTCGGAAATTTTGTTGGACAGATATGATAAATTGGGGTAAAATCTTGTAAGTATAGTTCTAGCCAAACTTCTTGGCCGCCCTGAAGTTAGCTACATTTTCTGCGCACTAGTAAATCTCATACAAAATAGCATCGATCCGTACCTTGCGCATCGAAAATTGTCGAAAATCATAGTCTATGATCGGAAAGCCAACTTCAGGGCGGCCCAGAAATTTGGCGAGAACTATAACTGAATTACAATACAGTTATCCACAATCGATTGTAAATTTGCATAAGTGTTTGGTTTGAATCAATCAAATCAAATCATGTCACGATTATTACATTACGTTTTAAATAATTATCTGGTTTTATTATTTCAATTAAACTACATCTCTTTTTTAGGATGGCAACTTTGTTTACAATCCAGATCCAGAATTCGTTCCGAAAGTGAACATTTCGTTTTGTAAACAATTTCTATTAAAAAACAGGTATCAATAAATTATGTTGCCAAATTAAGTGCGCGAAATTTTAATGTTAATTTATTAAATTTCTTTCGCAAGTCTTTTAATTCACTTTTTATTTAGTTATTTTGTAAGATGTACTTTTTTATCAAAATGATTATTAAAATTACAAAATAAGTTTTCCGAACGAAATATTTTCAAAAATAGAATCCAGTGTGACATTTGCGGCCGTTAAATGTTTTGAGTTCGTCAACCGGATTGTTGGAAGAAAAAAAAGCATTAATTTAGTTATCTGATATTGATTAAAATGACTAGTTTGTTATAACAAACAGCAGTACCGCATTATTAAGTATATATATTCGTGTCTTCTATACTGGGAAATAACAATGGGCACCAACGCAAGTAAACCAAATAATAATGAACCACCAACTACTGCTTCGATAAAGAACGAGTTGGATGTTTCAGACGTTTGTAATAATCCTGATCCTCGATCACCAACACAAGAAATATCACGGACTCCGCTTCAGGTGCGTATATGAATCCGCATTATGAATATTCGTACACTAAAAATACCACGGTATTCCCTCCGTTTTTTTTTTTATTGTGTTCTTTACTTTGTCTCATGTATCTTAGTACAAATTTATTGCAATTTGGCTTTCAGAATAAGGCAACTGGTAAACACAATATCACTAAAAACGTTGATCTGAGGAAGACTTTTGATGGTGCTAATGGTGAAGAAAAACTGATACACAACAATCCTATTCTTTCTGCTGTGATAAAGAACCATTTGCAGTCTTACGACCCGCGCTCTCCTACTCAGGACTTTGAACGCACACCTATTATAATTTCGAAAAAGACTGATGAAGCAGCTAATGGAAAGAAATTACTTAGATTACAAAGTGATAACTGCGCCAGTCCTGTGTTGAACGCTGGAGTTGACGACAACTGTGATAGCTGCTCTGAAGCATGTGAAAGGAGCCCAGATTTAGTAGTATCCCGAAATTTGTGTGACGGGTTCCTAAACATTACGTTAGATGATACTTTAAAACAACCTGAAGAGCCATTAGGTTCATCCACAGCTTCTCATGAAGCACTAGAAAACAACATATCAAATGGAGGTCAACAGCAACCAACATTTTTGGAAACAAACTTTGAATACATAGACGGTGAGGATAAATTTGAAGACAGTGAAGAAAATATTAATAGTATTGACAATATTGATACTATAAATGAAGCTGAGGATGACGGCCCAGAATTTCAGATCCTTGATGAAGATCCTCGGTCACCATCTATAGGTATTGAGAGAACACCCATTGTTGTAGCTAAATTAGAAGAGGACTCAAATATTGAAACTATGTCAGATGATACTTTGATCAAAGTGCTACAAAGCACTAATGCAGAACTTCGCCAAACTGGTGCCAAGACAGACAAAAATGTTGATGGGCTGCTCATATATGAGGATGAAGCAACTGATGTGAATGAAACACCAAAGAAGTCAAAGTCAGCAAGTAACAGTGGCTCTAGAACTCCACTGTCATGCATGAAGAACAAGGCAGATGCGGGACACACACGGTCTAAATCAGCTAACACTGTATATGATCCCAAAAGCCAGAAGATTGGTTCTAAAATCCCAAAAAGAGTGTCTCATATTCCAAGATTGAAGTGTATACCAAAACAGTCTAACTTACCTGCAGGAAGTAGTATTTCCTTAAAAAGTCTTTCCAAAGCTGCAGCAGTTGGTGGAGATTGTGAGAATACACCTCCCCATTCACATCGTGACCGCTGGGACAAAGACAACAGCATTGTACTCTAAAATTGGTTCATAGTGACCAATAACAGCAAGTATGCTGTAGGATATTCTTAATACTTGGTTTATAAATTTACTATTATGTTTATTGTGAAATGTCACTTTTGAATAATGTTGCTCAGAATAATGTCTTGTATTGATTTATTGTTTGAAATTAATTAGCAATTATTATTGTCTGCAATGCCAATAAGTAATTCTTGACTTTCAATTAAAGAAACAAACTGATATTGTTATCTTTTTCCTAGTAGTAATAATATTGTATTGATAGACTTGAAATAAATATTTTTTAAATATTGCATGTATCTTGTGCAGTTTATATCATACCCAACTAATTGTCAACACCATCCATAGCCCTCCTAACTCATATGTTACTGCCGCAGACTTAGATCCCCAGTGTCTCTCGCCAGTAATGTATAATTCTGTGCCTATATATTATTCCAAAAGCGCGAAAAACTCTTGGACGTCCATAGACACTAACCTCTCTTGAGAGGTTCATATTGCTGATGTGAGTCAGTCTCTTAAAGGTCTCCAAAAATCTTACCAGTTCACACTAAGATAACTCTAGCGCAATCTCTTCCACGTGTGCGTTAATCCAGCCAGAAAATGTCGAAAGTTGTCATCGAAGTGCCATAGCTAATCTATACTAATACTATAAAGCTGACGAGTTTGTTTGTTTGAACGCGCTAATCTCAGGAACTACTGGTTGGAATTGAATTTTTTTTTTTGAGTTGGATAGTCCATTTATCGAGGAAGGTTATAAGCTATATAACATCACGCTCCGGACTATAGGAGCGGAGCATAAATGAAAAATGTTGCAAAAACGGGAAAAACTATTCCTTTTTGAGAGCTTTCGTTGCGTGCGCTGTGTAAGCGGTTAAAATTACGCAACATTCATGTATGTAGGATAGGTAGGTAGTCAGTTGACGGGAGCGAAGCCGCGTGGGACAGCTATTTAGACAGCTCCTGCAATTGGTAAGCAGATTTTTTAATTTTGTAAGCTGATAGTATTTTTAATTATTTGATAATAACTGTTCAGGCTGGAGTAACGTTAAATTAATGTACAAGTCTGAAATTTCACAGGTATATAATTGAACTTTATATCTAATATATATTAATATAGAATATACAAATTAAGTTGTAACATTTATTTCAACATACCTACCCGTTAGAAAATAAAAGATCTGGCTGCGGTAACGTTACTCCAGCCGGAACTATTCTTATCAAATTATAATAAACTATAAGCTTACCAAATTAAAAAATCTGCTTACCAAACAGAAGCTGTAGGTATATGTAATTATCTATGGGACTCAGATTACGACTTTCGACATTTTTTGGCTGGGATAATGCACACCTCCTCTTCTGCCGCTAATAGGCTGTGCGGATGTCTGTTTTCTAGACGCAACGAAGGACTCCTAAACAACTCGAGCGACTGCAGATCTTGTGCATCCGCTTTATTTTTGGCATCCGCAAGTACGGCTATGTGTCGGCATTTCGGACCAGGTTGAAGTGGCTGCCAGTTCAATATCGACGAGATACCCTCATCCTATCCCTTCTCTATACTATCCTGCACAATCCTACTTCTCCTCAATATCTTCTCGAACGGTTTGAGTGCCTCATTCCGAGGGGTAAACCTTGTTGCACAGCCACATAATTTATGTAGATATATATGTATACATATATTTTTATTTATGAACGTAGTTCTTTTGTGTATGTATTATTAATATGTCAGATCCAGGGGGCCTACCATGAACTCTTGTAACAGGTCAATTTATGACGAAAAATGACCTGTCATGCTAATTTGCAATTAGGTTTATAAGTCAGTGCTAGTTTGTACCATGAGCGCACCAAGCAAGTAGCAGGCCAGCCAGCGATCACGTGATCGAAACCTGTGACTACGTCATAGCATTTCAGCAGGCTGACCAGTCTATGGTCAATGACCATAGACTGGACGTAGTTAGCAGACATGACCATTGGTCATGTCTGCTAACTACGTCCAAATGTGCTGTTGAGCTGTTCATCAAAAGCTGTTTTTCTGAAGTATCTCAAGTGTTTTAAGTCCTTTCTGATAAACAAAAAGAAATATTTTATATCAGTAAACCTATATCACAGTAACGACCCAACCTGTCTGAGTCGTTTCAGATATTGGTAAAATTATATTTCCAATCAAAACTAATTCTTATCCAAACTGTTTGAGTTTATTCTGATTTATCGACCTTAAGAACATACTCATAGAAATGTCATTACTGAGAAACAATTCAAACGGACTGAGTTCGTTCAGCAAATACATTTTGTTTGCTCTTCATACTGTGGGTTGAGTCAGGGTAGTGTGAAAAACTAGTTTCAGTGTACATTTTAAAAATAGGGTTTTCACTACATGATAGATTCGACCCTCAGGAGTAGGTACGATGGCTTATTTAACTCAATTTTGGTCAAAGTGTGGATAGAGTTCTTTCTGCTTAACTACGTCCGTGTATAACCTACCATACCTATCGCGCGATGATTGCTGTTTCTTACGTAATAAGCCTGCGGGTCGGCGCAATACATTTTCTACCATTCCACCCTGTCAACTATCACCGACTCCCATATTTGCTTTCATATCATTCCTTACAAATTCTATCCATCTTTTCATTGGCCTCTTCATCAATCCACATTTATAATTATAACTCTTTAGTTACATGCTCATTCCAAGATAAACGATGCTTTCAGTCCCTGACGCAACTCATACTTCCTCTACTTCAGTCTCATTTCTCACTTCATACTTTCAGGTTACCCTTGGTAATCCTAGATTCTATTTCTCACTGCACTGGCATTAGATAATAAAGCTGCGTCCACGCTAGGCGTCTAGGTAGATAGACAATAGGTAGGTACAAAAGTACCCTTAATTAAGTAATATTACACTAAGCTGCACGCAAGGTATACGCTTGTGGAGTTGCAGAAACCAGCCCGAAGTACAATATAAAAACAAGGTGTCAATGGGCACTGTCAACAACCTCTAATCAGAGCACCACTATCAATCAATATAGGTACCTAAAAAAAAACCAAGGCCATTTTTCGTTGTAATTTTATAACTCGAGAACGGGGTCACCTATCCAAACCAAATGTTTAGGCTTTGTTCGGACTATTTAGTAAATGGTTTATTAGAAGTTTGCACAAAATCGGTTGAGCGATTCTTCATTAATCACATTTTTTGTAACAAATGAATTCAATAAATGTCGGATAATTTTGTTAGTGGGAATTTTGCTAGGGTAGGTAGGGTAGCTAGGATAGGTAGGTTAGGTAGGGTAGGTAGGTTAGGTAGGGTAGGTAGGTTAGGTAGGGTAGGTAGGTTAGGTAGGGTAGGTAGGTTAGGTAGGGTAGGTAGGTTAGGTAGGTTAGGTAGGGTAGGTAGTATAGGTAGGGTAGGTAGGTTAGGTAGGTTAGGTAGGGTAGGTAGGTTAGGTAGGGTAGGTAGGGTAAGTAGGTTAGGTAGGGTAGGTAGGTTAGGTAGGGTAGGTAGGTTAGGTAGGGTAGGTAGGTTAGGTAGGGTAGGTAGGTAAGGTAGGTTAGGTAGGGTAGATAGGTTAGGTAGGTAAGGTAGGGTAGGTAGGGTAGGTAGGTTGGGTAGGGTAGGTAGGTTAGGTAGGGTAGGTAGGTTAGGTAGGTTAGGTAGGGTAGATAGGTTAGGTAGGGTAGATAGGTTAGGTAGGTAGTGGTAGGTAGATAGATAGCCAGTTGACGGGAGCGAAGCCGCGGGGGTCAGCTAGTATATATATATACTACTAGGTTCCTCGGCTACGCAACGATTTGTTCTATTCGGGAATAGACCCGCGACACAGCGCAGTATCCACTACGTCAGCCGTGTCGTCATTATGGGATAGCCTTGGCAGGCGAAATATTAAAGAACTAATGTGCAGTACAGACAAACATGTACAGAATATTTACAATATTCAGCAACGGTAGAAATGATTCGATAAAAACAAGCACGTATTTTATTAATCTTTTTATTTTATATACAGACAACACTTATTACATACAATCTGCGTTAAATTAAATTGTAAACGCAACACATATTTTTGGAATAAATAATAGGTAAGTTCATAAATTATAATAAGAATTATGCAAATCACAATATAATTTCATGTAAGTATAGTACAGCGTTGCTAGCTTCTTGGAATGGTTTAAAATTGAACACCAAAAATAGAGATGGTTAGATAGTTTACCAAAAACAGCCCCACGAAAATATAACACTAGTGTAGAATGTAACTCCTCGCAATGATCCCATTCCATAAATAACATAAGTTTCTAAGCAGGCTTTTAGAAGTAGTACCTCCATACATTATAGTATGTCGAGGTGACGCATTCTAACCGACGAGTATTTTCATTAGTAAATAATACTTGAGTATATTTATATAAATTAAGTAGAGTAGAATCTTTCAGCGCGTAGTTCCTTTAGAAACCTCGAAGAACAGCTAAAAGCAAAAAAAATAAGAAATAATGATATTTTGCATAAATATTTCAAAAGTCAACAGCTACTACTAACAAACTGAACTACACTTAAGTTTAGTTAAATGAATTACCAAACAAACAATAGGTAATCATTTCTACTACCTACACACCAAGAATCTAAGGTCTAGGTCAAATATTTATTTAAAGAAGCTGATTAATATAAATCGAAAGAAAAAATTTAAATGCAATCTTATTGTTGCCTATTTGCATACTGACCCGCAGATTCCCAAGCACGCGTTATCTGCTGTGATTGGTTTAATGAATTTTCAACAGCCAATCACCACAGATAACGCGTGCTTACCAATTTGTCACATTAATTCTGCGATAGTTTTGAGCTGGGAAACTGAGGGTGAGAAATTTAATTTATTACATATTATTTCCTCTACTATCATTTTCTAAGTACATATTAAGCTATTATAATAAAATTGCACACTGCCTGCAAAATTGCTGATTTATAATATTAATAAATAGCCGAAATTGTATAAAATTTGGCACGAAATATAGTAGGTTGAAGAAAACACTAAAATAACTAATTATTTAAATAAAATCATTTGTCTGATATTAAAAAGATAATGTATATTTATTATGATGAAAGGCTATTATTATGGAATGTCTTGTGAGGTATATATATTTACCGCACTAGGGTTTTATAGAGTTAGAAAATGTTATAATCAAGACTCAAGTGCAATAACATCTCAAAATACGCCTAGTTATGTATTGGTCTGAGATTCCTTTATATTCATAGATGTTTTTAAATTAAATGCATACTGTCAATATAGTAACACGATATTTGATTTCATTATTACAAAATAACATAGGTTATATGAATTTGAACTACACACTTTACACTTAACTAAATGGTTAAACCTTAGACTAGGTTGTATAAATTCCAGCCCAGTACAAAACTTTTAATTCCATGAGTAAGAAGGACAATAGACAAGGAAGTTTTAATGAAGTCTTCCGTATTTATCTGAAAATACCATACCTACTTACAAAATGATGGTATGGTATAAGTTCTTCAAGAAATATTTAACAATGTTCAAAATTTTTACACTTAAAGCTTTTAGAAACTTCAATACGATTGATAATGTTTTACATAAATATTATGCTTATTGCTCATTAATCAAAATGAGGCAAGACGCGCAATTCATTGACAATTGCCAAAATAAGCATTGCTTTACGTGTTTGTTTTCTAACATTTAATTAAACTCGAACAATCAATATAAGCATCTCTAAACACCTAAGATCAATTTGAATCCTTTGATGATCACCATTTTATGGTTTTACAATACTGCATCTTAAACATTTAATAGGAGGTAGATTTTCATAGATTTTATTTTAAACATGTTTCAATATGTATATGCTTAGGTATATTGGGGCCATACTTAAGTGTTAAACACACGACTAACACCAATAATTTCAAAATATCAAAAAGAGAGGATAACATTTATGCTCATCTTATGTATCCGAGGGATAATATCATGCTTCATGCAGAGGCTATTCACTTTTCTTCCTTGTCTTCACTCTCCTTGATCTCTGTTGAAATAATGTTAGTACACGCATTATTAATGAAACTCACGCTAAAAGGATTAAGGATTATTATAAACAATAACAGCTTTTATTTGTAAAAAAGTATAAGCACTGATTAGCAGATACTAAATTAAAATTCTCCCACTCTCTGAATTATACATTAACATAACATCACGCAAACCGCGTCTGGAATGAGGTGATCCGGCAGAGAACAAAAGATGTTGACATAACTCATAGAATAAACTCATATTAGCCGTAGAACTGATGACTGTTGTGGTAGACATGTTCTTGAGTGGAGACCACAAATGTGTAATTGTAACATGGAACACTCTCAAGCTAGGTGGAGCGATGATCTTCGCAGAGTGGCTGGTAGCATCTGGATGAGAACTGCCGAAAATCGAGACAAATGGCGTGCGATTTGAGAGGCCTATGTCCAGCAGTGGACTGTAATAGGCTGATGATGATGAAAACATCACGCCTATAGTCCCAGATTACACAGAAGTACCTTATTGTACCTACACCCACGACTCACCTCTCAATTTAATTGAATAATCTGCTATTTAGTGCTTAAACTAAACATAATAATATGGTTACTAAAAAGTTTTTATAAATAAGACCCTGATTGTATTAGTATGAGTATCAAAATAATCTAAAACAGCATGGTTACATTATGGTGTTGGTGAAGTAACAATACAATCATATTCTTATCTTAACATGTGTATCGGTCTTTTTTATTTTTACCGTTAAATGTATTTTTTGTGTAATAAATTTCATTTACTGATTGATCTGTTCCCCAAAACTTGTACTTATATTGTTTTATATTAAAGTATACGATAGCAAAGTGTTTCCATATCTTTCGAGTTTATAATCAATTTATATATGTATCAAGGAAAGGTTAATTGATAAAGAACTAAAGTGCTTTGTTTGTTATGTTAATGAATATTTCTGGTTACCTATTGATAATTTGACTACAAAGAAAAGATGTTAGAACATTAAAGAATAGATAATCTTTAGCTGATAGTCTTATGTGATAGCACTGATTATATCAAAACCATCACAGAGAATTTTGTCAACATGATTGAATCTTCATGAAACTTGTTTCACACAAAGCAAAACCAAAGAGGTAAATAAACACAAACACACACATTCACACAATATTCACATTTGCCCAACAAAAGTAACAACATGCTGATTCACAGTGAATGCTATTATTAGTTAATTTTGAGAGCATTGATATACATTAAGAGAAAACAAACAAACCTCGCTCTTTCTCCTCCATATTTTTGGATATAAATTCACGCAGCTCTGAGTATGCCTTGTCCAAATTATCGTTGAGAATGATAATGTGGAAGTTCTCTGGCTCCTGACCTGAAATCATTGCGTCAGATGTGTTATATTTTTAACACTGTTTGTAAACATCTATTATTTCATTGATAATAACACAAATTGCGTAAGCAACACATGTACTATTCTTATAAACAATACTATTCAATGTTATTATTAGTAAATGGAAGGGTTTATAGATTAAAGTGTGGAGAAATAATTTGCGCAGAAAAATAATTTAGACTTGCGTAAATTACCTAGTATAGACAATAATAGAGGATTTAATTCAATTAGGTTAATTTATTTGTTAAATAAGTTGTAATTGTTACTTATGAATATAGGATAATAAACTTTTTACAAATAATATGCATACAGCTATCATTACAGTAATCTAGTTACTCAAAAGTACTGAAGAATTAGTGTGAATTAATTTGCATTTTTAATTACTGTAGGTTCTTTTTTAATGCACAATTACAATTTTTTTAAATAAGGCTTGAAATGCTGCATCAAGAGTGATTAAACGAAAGAATGAAATCTAGCAGCTTGTTATCACTAGCAATCATAACAGTGCTCTGAAGTAGACATATGTTGTTAAATAAGAAGTAGATATAACTAAAATAATTAAGTTACACTTAGTACTTGAAAAACACTGCAAACCAATAATACTGACCATATGCAATTTCTTTGCGAGCTGTCTCCAACCTCTTCCTCAAAGCTTCCTCCTGCTCAGTGTTGCGTGCACGCAGTCGCCTCTCCAACTCCTCAATGGAAGGTGGCATTACAAACACCAGCAGTGGGTTGAGATCAGTAGTCTTCACTTGCTTGACTCCCTCAATCTCAATATCAAGAACGCAGATCCTTCCTGAGCAACGTACTTCATTCACTGCTTGTTTACTGTAAGTTTCAAAATAAATTTATTAGGTCTTCATCATCATCATCATATCAGCCGAAAGATGTCCATTGCTGGACATAGTCTTCTCCCAAGCGTTGTTACTTCGAAATATTGAGGACAGCAGACCAGCAGTGTTTTGATTTCCAGTCACCAACCGCTAGGTATAATTAGGGGTTGAAGATGATGTGGCAATGATTATTTACTGAGGAATTATTGAGATATTGAAGTAAATGCATTTAACAAAACAATGACTTTATGAATAAGAACACCACATTGTTGGCAACATGCCAATGCGCCCAAAACAACAAGCACATGGCCAAGTGAGATTCTTCACAAAACAGATTTACTTGCCTGGTTCCATACATGTTGCCACTGAAAGTTGCAGTTTCTAAAAACTCTCCTTTGTTTATAGCAGCAGTCATGTCTTCTTTGTTTGTAAAGTGGTAATGCACTCCATTTTTCTCGCCTGGACGTGGTCCTCTTGTAGTATGCGACACACTAAACCCGAATTTATCCGGGAACTCTTTCAGAAGGCGTTTTAACAACGTACTCTTGCCAGACCCCGAAGGTCCGCACAGCACCAAAGGACGAGGACCCTTCTGCACCATTTTAGCGAAAACTAGGAAGAAATAAATAATGTTTCAAAAGCCGCATAGGTTAATGTTGAATGGATTTGTAAAAGATTATCTTACATCTTTTAAGAATCGTTGTGGAAATAGCTCAGAGAACTTATAAACTTAAAACTCCCTGGGGCAAATCGACCCGGCTATACAATAATGTAATAATGGTACGAAATCAGTTACTCACAGTATCAGTGCACACATTGACACAAATCTAAAACACGCAGCGAGTTTTCAGTTCTGTTCTGTCATTTCTGTCAATCATACTTGTGTGTCAAGTCAAGATCATGTACTAGTGCGTGCGTGAAACGAAACTGTTCGGTGCGGTGTGGAAAATCAGAAAATGGATTGTGTGTGAAAAAACTATGAGGACTCAGGATTGTGAAAAACGGCACGTAAATAACACCCCTCTTTTTTCGTCGGGGGTTAATGAGACTGCTGAAGATGTGCTAAACTACGAAACTGTGACTGTTTTTACTAAAGCTAAGATAGATACTGGTAGGAAACTGCGCCGCTGCGAGGTAGCTGTGCAAGGAAGATGCTCAGTTCGAGCTATGCGATGCATTCAGTAGGGAAGGCACGAAGAGCGGCTGCCGATGCACATAGCTACACCACTCACGCATCCATAGCACGTATCCTTCGACATTAAAAACATAGCAAGTTGAACCTGTTTCCACCAGTGCTATGCTATGTAGACGAATTAATGTGATTGGTGGATCATATCATATTTCTGCAGCTTAAATCCTCTTCTGGAAAACTACCATACCTATCATAATTAGTCTAAGCATCGTCTCTGCCTGGATCAGCCAGGATTTCAAAAAACTCGTCAAAATGTTCATATGTACCGACCTCTCGGCCGAGGTCACTCTCTCGCCACTATTCGTTACGTGAAATAGACGCTAGTTCACAGACATTAGAAAAAAATATGAAGTATTTATGTGGTAAATAACACTGGCATTCCAGTCCGAAACTATGAATATTGGACCTCGGGCGAACCATTTCCTAAAATTTTGTTGAGGTGAGAATATCATCCAAAACCGCATAGACAACAAGCCTTATGTCAAAGAATTTTGCGGATGTTGAGATCAATAATTGTAATAATAAATTGAGAACGGAAGTATTTCTCTAAATAAATCTATTTTAGACTGTTTTTCACAAATAATTTGTAGTCCATTTTATTCAATTTTACAAAATTTCAAAAAAGTAAGTAAATTTCTTGTGCCTGTTAATTAGTTTTTATTTTACCTTCCGGATGTGGTAATGAACCAATCATAATTTCCAACCAATCCTAGAAAACCATAGAGAATTGGTTGTTGAAAATTGTAAAAAATTGTAGCCGTTATTTTTGAGTTGAATTGAACATTTTGAACGGATTCAAGCAAGCGGAGCAAGCAAATATTACAAAAGACTTAGATAGTGGCGGTACAGCTGGATGTAATCTAATTACTATACGCAGAAACGAGGATCTGCTCGAGACTGTTAATTAAATTGCGTACGGGCTATACAAGGATACACGTCGATATGGAAATCCAAATGAGGAGACACCGAACGGTAAGAAATTATCGTTAGAATCATTACCAAACCAACTGGTGATTGTTTTAGAACCTATTAATAACGGCGACACTAACATTATAGGCGCAGATCCAGGACCAGGAAAACATTTATGCGATCAAGGGTAAAGCTAACGTGGTGATTCCTACCAAGAAGCAAGGATTGACTGTTCGAGGAGCCTTGGGCGACATTAACACAAACGTTCAAACGCAGCGTGAAATCGGAGGCAAAGTCGCTGTTGCTGCTGCAGAGTACGAGAAGAAAGCTACTCTAAATCGTGCTGCTGTGAAAAGGTAGAATTTTGAGACTTATTGTTAAGTACACCCGGTCAGCTGGTTTATATTTTTGTTGGTTGATCTTCCATTTTTTTTAACATGGGCATGATAGGACACTGTGTTTTAAATGCATCTTGGTCCTTGTTCAAATAAACAACAATTTGAAATATTTTTGTTACTGTAACATGTAGGTAGAAGTAATTTTTTATTTTATTTCAGTAATTACAGTCATGTGCAGTCGAAGGTGGATACCGGTTTGGCAGCCAAGGCACCAGCACCCATTCAGCCTGCCTCTAGGCCTCCTCTGCGCCGTGAGGAGAGCACAGCTGGACTTGCTTCTAGAGCCGCTGCTCGCAACAGGGTATGTTTTTGCTGTTATATAATTTTTCTTGTAGTATGTTTTGTGGACCGTATTATTATCACAGGACATTAAGAATGATTGTTATCATGTTTACCTATTACTTTTTAATACTTCATGTTGGAAAATATCTTGGATGCATCTAGAGACATGATTGTCTCAATTATCTTTATTTGATTGGTAATTCTACAGTTATGTATTAGAATGATCATGTCAGAAAATTAATAATAATAGCATATACTTATCATGTTGCCCACAAATTGAGGCCATGCCAAGGTTTTCTATGATGATAATATTTAGAAGAAGGTAGGCAGTTGTATTATGATACACTTGAACAATGTGGGCTGCAATTGTTGTAATATCAATCTCAATAGTTATTTGCCGATTATTGTGGCATAGATGTTACTTTGCTTATGAGTAAGTATCAATATCACTGGTCTCTAAACTAAATAAATGCCCCCTAGTGTCTGTAACAGAACTTAAAGGAACTTTGGTCTGTGAGAATTATTTGCACAGCTGCTGTCAGTGTTGTTTATTTTGTGATCCTTTCAATTTAAAATAAACTGTTTTGGCAGTGATTTTAATTAAAACTGAGGCTTTGATCAATATCTGACTTTTAATAGAGAATTTTTATTGACTTAATAATGGTTTTCCCAAAAGATCAATGTAAAATTTATATTGTCTGATTAACCATTCTGACTGTAACATATTCTGACTTTGTAATAATCAAATCAATTCAATATTTTTATAAATATTTTTTTCAATACATTAACTTACAGGCCATCTTGAAAGATGCTCAGAACAAACCTGCTGAACTGAAAGAATCTATCAATATTTATATTCAATCAAAGAAAGTTCAAGAAAAGAAGACCTCTAAGCTGCCAACGCTAAAAGAAAATAAGGAGACTAAATCACTGAAACCAATCCTGAAAGAATCTACAGAATCACTAGGAAAGTTAAAACTGGATGAGGCTTATGACAAGTGTTCAATAATTGACAGGAAAAAGGTTGAAAAATATGCAGCTTTATTGAATAATGACTTGAAGGACCTCGATGCTACTCCTCAGTTGCCTGATGACATTGAAGATATTGACGCTAGAGATAATAACAGCCCGCTGCTTATGTCAATCTACATTAAGGATATTTACAATTATTTGACTGAGTTAGAAGAGAAGTACCCTATTGAGAATGACCATTTGAGGAAACAGGTCTGTAGAGATACTTTGCTTTAGTTTTGTAGTATATATTGTTATACTGGGGTTCCAATGATTTAGTGCTCTTCACACAGAGGTCTGTTTACAGGTCTGCTTTATTGTATACATTTTATTCGGTCATGGTGTACTTGTACGGGCAAGTTCACATACACAACAGTATTAAAATACTGATCCATTTTATCAGATGTCCACCCTTGTAGAAAGTTGGTGTGAACATTACCCCCAGTAGCGACGGATCCGTTAAAATGGTACTGTAAGACCGTTTGTTCTCGACGCGACACACGACACCGCAAAATGTGGTCACGATTCAGAGCTCCATATATTTGTTTGGACCATTTGTTCATTGCACGACACCGCACCACACGCGACACGATTCCTATACGATTTTTCGGCTATGTCGTCGATGCCGCTATGTCGTCGCGGTTTTTTTGCGGTGACGATTTAGCGCCTGAACAAAACCGGTATGCGCTTGTTGAAGACACGACACACCGCACCGCCCGGCTCTCGCGTGGTTCGTGACTCACGCCCTTATAATTTCTTTATAAAACAATACAAGTGCACTGCAGTGTCATTGCAGAATCGTGTCTAGTGAACAAACGAACGGACGACAGACCGTATGCAGTGTTTCGTGTGTTAAAAATCGTGACCGCAGATCGTGTCGTGCGGTGCCTCGTGAACAAACGACATAAATGTGATGTAAACATCACCTCCAGTAGGGATGGATCTGTTAAAAACTATCCAGGAAATACGCATGTTCTGTGTGAACATACATACCCTAACAGGACAATCATTAGATCTATAATTGGTTACAATTTATTTGGCCCAGTCAATATATCTTTACCTGTCAACAGTTTAATTTCTGATCATTAACAATATCATTCTAAATTTAATTAAAAAGATAAAATACTAACAAATAGAGGCGCCAGTAGTCAATAATTAATATCGACATTTTATCACTTTCAGACTGTAATCACTGGTAAGATGAGGGCGACTCTTATTGACTGGCTTGTGGAGGTGCAGAGGCAGTTCTCATTAGTTCCGGAGACATTCCATCTGACTGTTGGAATAATTGACCGATACTTACAGGTAAACACGAACTTCATGTTCAAAGTATCTTCAAACCCACACATCAAATAACATTTTGAAATTAGGATGAAGGCCGCAGAGCGGTGTAGTCCTAGAATTATTTAATGTTAATAATTGTGCACTTTTCTTTGTTTTTTTGTGCTGAACTTTATTTAAATTGATTAGTTCATAAAGATAGGTAATATACTTTTGTATAAGTGCTGTAAATTGGGCTAAGCTACCAGCTATGACATAATAAGGCCCAGATTTTGCAAAAGTAGTTAACTCAAATAATGGTTAACCTTTTGACCGCCAGAGCAAAAACGCATTGCCCTCCACGCCAAGCCACAAATTCAATGAGATAACCTTGAAAATAGTAGGGAGTCCAAAATGTTATCGATAAACATAATAATTCACGTCTGAATATTTGAATAAACAGCTTATAACACAAAAATAATATTTATTTAACCTCATCTCCTACTGTAAAAACTTAAGACCACATTTATAGCAACTATCAACAAAAAAAATCAACCTTTTGAGATACAAAAATACATATAAAATTGCAGCAAGTTACAGCACTATTCTCTATCAGTTACGCCCCATTGGCATGTATACATGCCAATGGCGCGGGCAACCATCCTTTTTTTTATAATCTCTCGCTTCTGATTAGGGATGTGTAGCTGTATATTATTATAACTTATCGAGTTTATTTATTAAGTTTATATGAACTATAGGTATTATTGTGGAGTGTTTATTTGTAAATATCAAAACAACTATTACCTTTAAATAAAGGGAATTGCATTAAAACTACATATTTATTTTCCAATCATTTAGTTTAATTGAAGAAGAAGAAGTTTAATTGAAGAAGAAGAAGGGATTGCATATCGATACTGTGCTAGGGATGCGCATGATTGGCGAAAAGGAAAATATTCAAATCAACAATATCCACAATATAGACAATATGGTATTATACCAAAGAATGTAGTATTTACCTTTTTTCTCAGTGACTAAGCTTATATATTTTTTTTGTAGTTATTACAAAAATTAAGCGAATTAGAGTAATTTCGCTGAAATTTTAATGAAGTTACTTGAATATTACACTACATCACTAGTAGGCACGTATACATGTCATTGGCGCGAGAGAACATGCTTTTTTAGCCATTAATTAAGTTATTTTTTGTCATCAAATATTTGAATAACTACTTGGCAATTTTGTTTACTGTGTACAATTATGTAATAACTGGGGATTCAGTTCATAAACTGTATAAATAAAACACGTAAAAGTAAAGGTTTAATATGTTTATTTTGTATTTATCTATGATCTGTTTCTTGGCATGTATAGGTGTCGTTGGCGCACAGGGCACGATTGCGCATGACATCTATAGATGTCATTGGCGTTCAAAAGGTTAAATCTAGAATCCAGTGGTTTAAAATTTAGTTAAAGTTCGTTTTTTCATCAACTATTAACTTGACAAATTATTAAATCTTCAACTTATTTAACAATTTATTAGACTATGATGAAATAACGCATTTTACCGAAATTTCAAACTGCGGAAAACTGAGCCTTATTAGTTAGTTGGAAGAAAATTTAATTGTTTCGTCGGCGAATTTTTTTTTATATCACCCTTTCTCGCTGCTAAGCAAATGCCTTCCCCAAATCATACCAGATAACCTTTTCCTGAGCAACTCGAACTAGCACTTGTCTTGTCGCCAACTCTTTATGGAGCTGCCTCGCAGCGCCGTCCATACATTACATGTCTGCGAAATTAATAATTTATTAATTTTGTATAAGTAATGATTTATTTAATACTTAAATTTATAAATTACAGGCGGTACCAAACGTTCAACGGAATCAGCTGCAGCTCATCGGCGTGACGGCGATGTTCATCGCTAGCAAGTACGAGGAGGTCTACGCGCCAGACGTTGGCGACTTCGTCTATGTCACCGACAACGCTTACTCCAAATCTGATGTCTTCCAGTGTGAGAGGGAAATCATGTCGAAACTAGGCTTCTGCCTTGCTAGACCCATTCCACTCACCTTTTCGAGAAGGTATGTAATATAATGTTTTGGCGTAGTGCTTCGGGTTGCTTATAAGTTACTCTAATAGCATCTCATTTTTGTGTCCATTAAATCACCAATTCGATATTTTTATGGCTCATCCTGGCCATATTATTATTATATTTTTTATAAAAATGCACGGTTACCAATAAAGGTTCGCCATCCGAGGCGTAGTGGGTCCGAGTATACAGAGCGAACGCAACGTGGACGCGACGCGATTGGTCAACCGATTCTTGTGTCAACAGATCAACCAATAGCGCGCTCGGAACGGTACTAAACGTTCCCCGCGTCCCGCTTGGTAACTTAGGAGACTTAAAAAACGACTTGTGCGCATCTAACGACTCTTGCAAGTTACGTGCCGACAACTATATCTTGGATGTTGCTAACATTGGTGGAGGAAAACATAGTGAGGAAACCTACACTGACAGTAATTATAAGTGTGCAATCGCCAATAATTCTTAACCAAGCATAGTGATTAGTGCTCGTGCGCAAACGCTTCTAACACAGAAGCTGTGTGAGAAGAGGCATTCAGTAAAAGGCTGCTATTATTGTGATAGTGGCAAGTTTCTGGTGTTCTACTGTTTTATTTTTAGACGCGCTCTTTGATGGTGGCGGTTGCACCATATGGAACTTGACAAACTGCATATTTGTTACTCAGTGTTACATAGTTACGCCTTCGCTACTATTTGCATGATTCTATGTGCCCTCTTATTGCAATATCTAAATGTCATAGAAAAAAACATTTAGTTGAAAATGCTGCTGCTAACAGTAAAATTTATTCCAGGTTTGTAAAAGCTGCACATGGATCATCAAAGAACCACCACTTAGCCAAATATTTCGTAGATCTTTGCCTGATTGAGTACGCGATGGCCCACTACCGGCCATCCGAGCTAGCTGCCGCCGCAATCTGCCTGTCGCTGTACTTGCTCTCGAGCAAGAGGCTCGAAGACGTATGGACACCCACTCTCTCATACTACTCAGGATACTCCCTAGAACACATTGACCCCATCATTAGGAAGCTCGCCAAAATTGTCATCAATGTAGACAACTCCAAATATAGGGCAGTATACAACAAATATTCTGATACATCGTTAGCTAAAGTATCCACTCTACCCCAACTTAGAGGTGAAACTATCTATGAACTGGCTAAAATGTCATCGAGTTCCTAGATTTGGTAATATTTTGTGTGCTAGTGTGATCAGTAGGAACAGTCATTGTGACGCATTATGTTTGGACGATATTTTATAGTCGTTCTGTGACAAAGGACTGAATTTGATATAAGGTTTGTTTTAGGTACCTGGTTTCGTTTGCTAGTTTTAATTTAGAAATAATTTAATTTTTAGACATAATTTTGTATGATCATTGAGGCCTAATGTTATTGACGAAGTAATTTATGTATGTGTATTTATTGTCTCCGCACGCTTCAAACAATAATTATGTTTTTGATTTATATTTATGAATAAAGCTGTTATGCCGCCGATGAATTGTGTTACACGAAAAACCAAAACATTTTAATTCTGTACTAAGTATTGACTTTTTAACTTATTGAGATTTTTGAAATCTCGTCTATTTCCTCTTAAAACCTGACATTATACTGTGCTGACGTCGTAAGTAAAAATGGACCTAGTTATGTAGAAAGCAGCTATGTGGGGAAAAGTATAAACAGCTAATAATATTTTTTCTGTTTATTTCTGTCGATAGGTGTCCTTCGGTTATTCATTGATTTGTTTATTTTATGTTTAAAAATATTGGTATAAGCTTTAAATACTTTTGGACATGAGTGTCTGCAAAAAAATCCGCGTTTTTAAAATTAGTATGGCTGCATTTGGAAAAAATGCCAGATGGCTGCTTTCTGCATAACTAGGTCCTATTGTGACAGTGAATAAATTCAATTGAATCGCCATATTTTAGTCAGATTAAAAAACTAGAATAATATATTCTAATATTGACAGGTAGCCAAAGTAATGATATACTTGTATTTTCTTGATGATGACACTAGGTAAACTAATATTTGGCCGACTCAATCTCTTTGTATTTGATGTTTTTTAAAGATAAGTTTCTATAATGTATTGTGATTGATAGAATATTTTGATTTAATGTAATTTGATATCCTGTGATTAGAATATATGATGTAATTGTTGATAATAAATAAATCGATGTTTATAATATTTTGGTATTTTAGTTTTTTTAAACGAAGCTTCTGTAGCACCGTGACCTCTAAAGACTACCCTGGAAACCCCTCTGTAACGCCTGTTATGGTACATCCCTGGAGGATGGTGGCTGAAAAAACGTCTCTTCTGAGCGTCGCTGTACATGTTCACGTGATTACTGTGCCAGCGTCTTTCCTCGAGTCACTTTGGGGATAGAGTTCCCAATCCGAGCACCCGCGACCCCAGAATGCCGTTTCGGCGAACATGGAGATCAGAGATAGTAGATTCCTGAGTATCTGCAACTTATTTTTACAGACTTCAAAAAAAAGGTATTGTAGTCTAGTAAGAAACGTCGATGGAAAACAACCAGTTTGCGCAATTTTAACTGATATGACGAGGGCCTTCGACTGTGTTGACCATGAAACTCTGTTAGAAAAGCTAAACGTCATCGGTATCAGAGGAAATATGAATAATCTCTTAAGATCATATCTCAGCAACTGAAAACAGTACACAGAAATTTCAAAAATATGTTTAAAAACTAAGCGTGAGGAAAAATACTCATCGGAGCATAGACTTATTAGATATGGCGTACCACAGGGCACTGTGATGGGTCCTTTATTATTTTTAATTTATATTAACGACTTGCCTCGATGCATAAAACATCCTATGGTCTTATTCGCTGACGATAGTACTGCCTTGATTAAATGTACAGACCTAAAAACGTATGAACATGACATAAATAATACTTTAACGGACATTATACACTGGCTTGATCAAAATAATCTAACAATTAATATATCTAAGACTAATATTATGCATTTTTTTCAGCGGATACCACCGCTAACTTTAAATTTAATTTACAATGGGCAAAAAGTAGACCAAGTGCAAGTTGCAAAGTTTTTGGGTATATTATGTGATATTGTTTTTTGTAACTGTAAGGTATGATCGATTGCATCTCATCATTATAGTACAATACCTAATGACAGTACTAGGTATTCATTTGTGATAATTATTCTCTAAGAGTTAGTCACAACAGGTACAATCTGATTTATCATACATTTTTCAAGGTTTAACTTTGGCGGGACTACCTCCGTGTTTACATCAATCAGTAAACAACTAAAAGGGTGAAAATGCACACCAAGTGGGCGACGGCCGCGCTTTTAGGAAATAATAAAATTTACCTTGAATAAAACATTTTTTTATAAATATAACAGCTGCACTAGTGATGGACTAATAAATGAAGAAGAATGTAGACGAGAAAAAAGCCATACCCGCTCTTCGTGTAGACGGTATAAAAAATAAAATCTTTGTTTTATTTTAGCACTTTGTAGGCCTGATTAATATGTTTATACCATTCCCCCTCTAAAAAGCTTATTTTATTCACTGAAAACAGTGAATAAAAAAAATCACTTTTAATCGCTATGTTGGTGTTTGAATTTAGAATTTATTCAACCTCCATCTCAATGTTATATAACCTCCTTGTGCAAAAATTCTTGATACAAACTCCTTGTGCAAAGAATACTCGAAAACAAAATCCTTCATCGATTTTGTCTGGGATATTTAGTGTATATTTATTTGGATTTTAATTCTAATATTACATTGGCGTTTAATTAATTATAATTATGTAACGTAACGGAGAGATTAACATTTTTTTTTTAAATTTTGAAGCTCATAAAAAAGATATTTATTATTATTCCTTGTGCTTTTCGCTTAAATCTTTCTTTTTCTGGTAGTCATGGTATAAAGTATAGTATGCAACTCTTGAATAAAACGGATTAATAACGAGGGCACTCACTCGCGTCGCTCAGGATTCTAACACTTGAATCACTCGCTGTGCTCGTGATTCAATCATCATGATCTCCCTACGGTCGTGATTCAGTCGTTAGAATCCTTGCTCGTATTTCATCTATGGATGAATCACGAGCAAGTGAAGGAGGACAATCACTCTAGCGAAATCACTTTTACTTTTAAAGCGATGGCCATAGGCCCTCGCTTTAAATCCGTCTTTTATTCACTAGTTGCATAATATACTAATATCCATGCCAAATTATAGCTTTCTAGTACAAAGAGTCTCTGAGCTGACGAACTGACGGATGGAAGGACAGACGGACATGGCGAAATTATAAGCGTTCCTTACTGCCTACGGTACCCTAAATCGAATCTGGTTTATTTAAAAATACCTATAAACTATAGGTAACTACAATACAATAATATACACACTTATTATTATTATATACTCAAAAGAATAAACTAAATAATAGATGAATATTGAAAGCCGTTAGCGCTGTGACGATGCCCCTGCCAACTTCTTGAATGTGCTCGCGAACTTTAACTTTGAAGGTCAATCGGTTGGTTGCTATCCTAATTTCCTGGGGGAGCACATTCCACAGAGCAATAGACTGAACGAAGAACGAACAGTGCATGAAGTCAGTGCGGTGAGTGAGACATTGGAAAAAGAAAAATTAAAAAAAAAGACGATGACGAAGAAGATTATGTGAAGAGCGAAGATATTTGTTGTGGTTGACGCATAAATGTATTCATTGCCACATAAATAGGGGAATCGAAAGAGTCAAGAAATGGGAAGTTAGTGCTCTCTGCGCTGGCGTATGGGCAACCACTTTAGAACTAACCGATGAGCAGAGACATGATCGTATTTACGCAAATTGAAAACAAATCGAATGCAGCAATTTAGAAGACGTCAAGTTTGTTGAGATCACAATCAGGTCTAGCACATGTAATAGCACACATAATCGATTATAGGAAAAATTTGGTCTGCAAAAGCATTGCCTTCGTGTTCGATGGCAATAAATTTTTCAAACGATACAGAAACCCCAGCGTTCCAGTGACCTTCTGACTTACACTAGCGACACAGTAAGCCAGTTACGAGTATTATCGATGTGCAAGTCCTGAACCTGTAGCCAAGTTGACAATCTACAATCGATTAAGCTATTACAGTAGAAAACTAATCAATGTATGGAAATGACACATCTGAACGTTAAGAGATTCATCAGTGCTGAGTGGAACAATCCTACCGTCGAAAAAGATAGTTGGCAAAATTTCGCAGTCCACTTCACCATTATCCGCCATCATCTGTCATTATCAACCCTCATTACCCACATCACATTTGTATAATGTTGGGGTTGGCCGTCGACCCCAATATATGCAGCTGTGAGATGGCTAGACAGATGTTAAGGAAACAAATTATTAAATTATGTCGTGTGGCTTTTCATGTTCTAGGAAACTTTTTGTTTTACTTCATCATCATCATTTCGGCCGAAAAACGTCCACTACTGGACATAGGCCTCCCCCAAGCGTCGCCACACTGATTGATCCTGTGCGTTTCGCATGCACCGGACGCCCGCAGCATTGAGCAGGTCGTCGTCACCAGGAGGGAGGCCTTCCAACGCTGCGTCTGTCGGTACGCGGTCGCCACTCTAGAATGTTTCGGCCCAACGGCCATCCGTTCTGCGAGCAATGTGCCCGGCCCACTGCCAGTTCAGTTTGGCAATTCTTCGGGCTATGTCGGTAACCTTGGTTCTTTGCGTCGTGATGGCCCAGTGGCTAAGACCTCGCCTCTCGTGCTTGAGGTGTGGGTTCGAATCCGGGCAAGTACCAATGTGACTTTTTCAAATTCATATATACTTTCCAAGTTTATCTTGGACATTGCTGACAACGGTGAAGGAAAACATCGTGAGGAAACCTAGACTTTTAGTGAGTTTATAAGATTGTGCTCCATTGCTGCATTGGTGTAATTGCTGCAAGGCGTTCCAGTGCGAGGATAAACTAAAAAAAAAAAAAAAACTGTCTTCATTTCTGATTCGATCACGCAAGGAAACGCCGAGTATAGCCCTCTCCATTGCCCTTTGGGTGACTTTTAGCTTTCTGATGAGGCCAATTGTGAGCGATCACAGCTCTGACCCGTAAGTAATCACCGGCAACACATACTGGTCATAGACTTTCATCTTGAGACACTGGTAAGTTGGTCGAGAAGATACCGCGCAACTTCCCTAACGCTGCCCAGCCGAGCCGGATTCGACGGTTCTCTTTCTTGAAGTTGGACCTACTTAACTGGACCGTTTATTCCAGGTAGAGTCTCCGACTTTGATAGGAGTGGGTGCAACATGGGCATTCAACATCACCTTGGTTTTGTCCATGTTCATTTTTAGACCCACTCTTTCAGAAGTTCTACTGATGTTATCGAGCATTGTACTGAGGTCCTCCATGGTCTCAGCCATGACCACTATATCGTCGGCAAACCGAAGGTGAGTGATGTACTCGCCATTGACGTTGATGCCTAGCCCTCTCCCGTCCAGAACCTTGAAGACATCCTCCAGTGCAGCAGAGAACAGTTTCGATGATATGACGTCTCCTGTCTCACACCTAGCTGCAGAAGGATAGGTTCCGAAGTCTAATCCTAAAGTCGGACTGACATGGTGGCGTTTTGTCCAAACACTTCAGCACCTCGATGTACTGGTAGTCGATTTGGCACCGTTGAAGAGACTGCAGTACAGCCCACCAGACCTGCCGTAGCGTATGTATGTGGTCTACGGTGCTAAAGCCTTTTCGGAAACCGGCTTGTTTGGGAGGCTGGAAATTGTCAAACCTGCGCGCTAGACGATTTGTGATGACTCTTGAAAACAACTTGTAGCTATGGCTAAGAAGTGAGACGGGTCTATAATTCTTCAATTGGGCTTTGTCACCCTTCTTGAAGAAGCCCCTACACCCTTGTACCATGCCTGTGGCGTTTTCCCTTCGAGTATGACGGAATCAAACGACATCTGAAGGGCTTCAAGTACCAGTTTTTCACACGACTTCAGGAGTTCGGCCGTATTTCCGTTATCTCCCAGCGCCTCGTTGTTCTTAAGTTGTTTCAGAGCCAACTTAATCTCGAAGAGTCTATCTACTATCCGGGATTTCCTCGGTATAGTGTCGGGTCAATCTAGCTCTTGGGTCGTTTGCTAGCTTCGCAAAGCGTTTGCTGATTGACGTGTACAACTGCCCATAGAAGCCCTCGATCTCCTTATCTCCTCGATACGATCTTGCCATCGTCGGTCTTCAGTTTCGTGAGCTGGCTCTGCCCAATAGCCAGATCTCTTGCAACATCTTGGAGCCCTTATTCCGCTCAATCGCGTCTTTAATACGCTCAGTATTAAAGCGGCGGAGGTCGCTTTTCAAGGACTTTGAGATCTGTCTATTGAGCCGCCGGTAGTTCCTTGCATCGTCTGAAGACTGCAGGATCATTTCACGCCTCTCCGTCATGGGTTTGAGAGATGGATTAGATTGTTCCTTGTTCTTATTTGCACGATGGGTCTTTAGACCCGACCGTATGAACAATTTCCACGAACCCATCGTTGTAATCGTCCACGGAGCTCCCTAGACACTCGAAACGATTCTGTAGTTCGAGCTGAAAGCTTTCGGGCTTTTGAATCTGGATCTGTGCTGGACGGAGCGCAGATTTCATGAGTCGAGGTCTTTCCAGCTTAATATTTAAGTTCAGTGTGCCTCTTACCATACGATGATCACTTCCGGTTTTTAACACGTAGATCACAGAGACATCATTGAATATGTTGCCATGATAAAGTCTCTTCTCATTCTTCGTCTCATTTTTTGTTGCTCCATCGGGGCTCTGCCAGGTCCATTTTCTGTGCTCACGCTTCCTGAAGAAGGGGTTCGTCCTTCTCCATAAAAACTGGCCAGTAGGTGACCGAGGTGGTTCCGTCGTCGAAATCCAAATTGCTCCCCTTGCAGCTCATTATCGTCTCGTTTGCCCAGTTTCGCGTTGAAGTCCCCTATGACCACGGTGAAGTGAATTTTATGACCATGCATGGCTCTGGAAATGTTCTTATACATGGTCTCTACTTCGTCGTCGGAATTTGCCGAGGTCGGGGCTTAGACCTGTATGACCTTTAGCGAATACCTTGAGGATATTCTGAGCAAAAGTTACGCCACCCTGGTCGACACACTCTCGATCATCACTACGTTGGCCACAAGGGACCTGTGGACGATAAACCCGACACCAACCTGGGACTGCCGGTCACCCTCTCAGAATAAGAGCAGGTTACCGGGTTTAAGAAATATCGAGCCCTCCGCATCTCTTCGGACTTCAGATAACCCTATGGTACTCCATCGTAACCTTCAACTCTTTCTCGAGTTCGGCTATCTTTTCATCGGTCCGGTGTGTTCACGTGTTGTATGTTGCTAGGTACAGTCGTCGGTTTTTATTGGGATAGCCGGGTCCACTCCGGGGATTCTTCGCACCCCTTGCCGGCCACTAGGGGCCATTTCTTGGTTGCGTTATTCATCGGTTAGGGAGGGTTTGCCTAATCACCACGCTTGGCAGGCCGGTTGGCGATCGCATTTAGTTGTTAAAGGGCACAGAGAACGCTGCTGCTCATTCTCTGATATGTCCCTTAGTCGCCTCTTATGAGACCTACGGGCAGGTATGGGATGGTGAAATACTCAACGTCCGACACTATACGGAACCGTTTTACTTGGGTGGGTATTATATTTAATTTATAAATCAACATTTGATAAAGAAACGACCAAAATAATATAATTTCAGAAGTGTTACTTACTCGTGTGTACCTAATGTTGACGTTCACGAACTTTCCAGACAATTTTAGCTGCGATCCTAACAAAAGTTCTCAGAATAACTTTTGATCCTTCTATTTTAATTTAAAATTCTTTTTGTCAGCTAATATTAGCGTTTCGAAGACGATTCCTAAGAAGTTTTAATTTTAATCGATGCCGTGATTTAATAGGAAATGAGAGCAAAGATTTCCTGAGCTTAATCTGTGATCTTTTGACGCCGCGGAAAGAGGAACAAAATTGACAGGTCTCATTAAAGTTGGACAGTTTGTAATGGTGAAGTAGAAGATATTAAAGATGATTGCTTCGACACTGAGGGTTTATTGTAGCTTTTTATAGCACTCATTAAACAGTTGCTTGATAAGTTTGAAGAGGGCCTCAATCTTTCTTTGTAGTTGCTGGTGTTGATGTTATGAGAAAATTTCAGTTCTACTGTTGTTTTGCCAGTTGTACCTCTTCATACGAGTGTTAGGTTAATCTTGGGGTAAGCAGAAGAATTATCGAGCGGAACAGTAGACAAAACAGTTTCAAACGTTGGAACAAGAACGCGGTCTTAGGCCCAGCGCCTACTATCGGTGGGCATCGGTGCGGCTCGGTAGAGCTCGAGCGCTTTACGCCGGCTTCGGGCGGCTTTGGGCGCCTTAGAGCTGCGTCGGGCGACTTCGGGCGGCTTTGGGCGCCTGAGAGCTGCCTCGGCAGTCGTAAACACGCCTAAGGACGCCGTAGCTGATTTTGAGTAGCCTAAGAATAGTTCTGGCTGCAGAAATATCGCAGAGCAGGCACTCGTAACGTTCCGTGAAAACAGTTATGTGTGCTTATTTATAATGGTGGATTGGGACTTAGTTCTCATTGTTCATCTTGCTGAAGAAGAAGAGAAACTTGGAGCCTTAAGACAAAGAAGAAGATTTTGGGTGAATAAGCTTTGGAAGGAAAGATGTACTTTCGGTGAATTTCATAACTTGTTTAATGACTTACGATATGACGTTCGCAAATTTTACGACTACTATAGGATGGATTATGAAAACTTTGAAGCCTTGGTTGCTCTGCTCCGTCCTTACATAATGAAAAAACCATCTACTTTCCGTTCATGTATATCTGTTGAAGAAAGATTATCTGTGTGCTTAAGGTAAATAATAATGTATTTTTTTTTTCTTTTAAAAATGCCAATAACAGTTTTCTTTACGAATGTACATGCGCAAAAGTTCGCAGAGCCTATGTTCAGGACTGCCAAGTTATTTTGCGTCTACTTTTACGATACGATAATGAAGGCGCGTGCGGTGATCGAAATGACTGTTCTGCGACGTGTCTGATCCGAAAATGCCACCCGAGCTACCCGAAGACCGCCTCGGCATCCTTAGCCATGCTTACGGGTGCCGAGGCCGCCCGAAGTCGCCCGACGGAGCTCTAAGGCGCCCTAAGCCGCTCGAAGCCGGCGTAAAGCGCTCGAGCTGTACCGAGCCGCACCGATGCCCACCGATAGTGGGCGCCGGGCCTTAGGGTCACAATGGCCAATTAAAGCTAAATAATAATAATGTTTCCCACGCTTGACGTGTATCGGGCATGCCACCGCCCAGGTGAATCCAACAGACATATTAACTCTGGTTGTTCTTGTCTGGCTAACGGCGAGTGATAAACAAGTGGCCAGGATTATTCACCAGCAACTTGCTTTGAAATACAATCTAGTGGATTTTTAGGTAGGTACCGTATTACAAGTAGGTATGTGCCCTACCCAACTCGAAAATGACTATGTCATGTTGTACTGGGATCGGTCAATCATCACTCATAGAACTATTATTGCCAATAAGCTAGATATAGTGGCGATAGACCGTTTAGCGCGCCGCACAATGATAATGGATCAACATCCCGCATGACAAGAACCTCGTGAAAGCTTAGAAAGGGAAACAAATCAAGTATCTCAACTTAAACCATGAGGTTGTCGACATGTGGAATGTGGACTCGGCGATCGTAGTGCCGATTGTCGTTACGGCCAACGGTCTGATGGCCAATAGTCTCGATGACCATCTGTTGAGGCTGCTATTGTGCGTTTGGATCAAGGGCCTGATACAGAAGGCAATACTCCTTGATACGAAATCAGTTTGGTAGGTCAACGCTCGACCTCAAGCACGAGAGTCGAGGTCTTAGCCACTGGGCCACCACGAATTTTACAATTAAAGTTAATGTATCTGAAACTTGTTTGTAAGGTTTGTCCTTTACCACTTTACATAAAACTAGAGTGTAAAACAGACATTTTTTAAATGCTAAAGCTGTGGTGTGTCCTGTGTGCTATGTCCAGTGTTGGCGGACAACCCGCCGTGCTCGGACACAGCGTTTTCCGCAGCGCAGTCCTCTCTCCGCAAATTCGAAGAATTTATTAACGCTTGGCGGTTAGCCGAATCGTTTTTGTTTCCCCTTTTTTCACTGACCGTACTCCTGCTGCAGCGAGACTAGTGTAAAAACAGAAAAATCTGCCCGTCTTTTTTTTATTTAAACCCGTTTTCTTTTTGCAAGCTTTCACGAGTTCGTTCGTTCGTGTGTTGGTAATAGCGTATGCAGATGATATTAGCTTTTATTAGTAAGAATTTATTATTTTAGTAATTATACAGAAAGAAAGTGCATTGAAATGGAAACAAAATTAAAGAGCTGCACACTTTTAAATAGTCTGAACTGCTAACAGCAATAGTCATGTAAAGTTATTAACAGAATTTATTGTAAAGGTAAGTGCCAATTGCTGCAAACTCGTAGTAAAGCGTCATGGCCAATAAACAGCGCAGTTATCTAGTCGGTGGCGGATTGTTAATACAATAGCCGGTCCATGTTGTTGCATTTTTGCAACAAGCGCGCGGCGAAATGTATGCACATAGTCGTTGTAATGCCGCGAAAGCCTGTCTCGTAAATATTTTGCGCACGCAATTTACAGCTTTGGGAATCCTCTTAACGGAATACAAGGGCAGTTAGTGAGCCGGGGGTATTTATAATTTTAACGACGACCACACTGAACCGCTATTGTTCTTTAGATTACTGTTGGAATACCTACGCATTTATTTGAGTCGTTAAAATATTTTCTTTTCACTGTTTAAAACTGCGTATTGAATATTGACTAAAATTTTCATGCAGCATGGAAAAGCTTTAAAGCGGACTTGCTGAAAAAATTTAAAATTGTTAAAATAATTGAGCTTTTAGCTTGGTGACCGTGTTATTCGAACACATTCACATTCATAAAAACAAAGGCAGTTCGAAATAACAAGCGGCGCTCAAAGATAAGCAAATGAGTCACGATGATTATTACCCGACTGCGGCGAAGCAAATGTGTTATGTTTTTGACCGGTGTGTGTGTATGTATATATATTTGTTCATCTGTTCCCTCATAACTTCTAAATTACTTATCATAATTTGACAAAGGAGGTGTCGTTGGAAGCGTCTTTGTTTGTCCGCTAATTATTTGTACCGGCTTTGTGGCGCCCTTAGGTGGCGCGAAGCCAAAAACAACATTTTTTTTTTCGTCGCACCTCATCATGTGTGGTATCGTTGAACAGAGATTTTAAAAAGAAGGCAGAGTTTGTACATCATATTTTTGTTAAACGTACCGTTTGCGAGATAGTATTTGTTGATCGATATGTATGTATCTATGCATGTATACATTTATGTTTATTTTTTCCTTCATTACTGAGTCTCTCAAATTTCGAATCATATACGTTTACATTTCGTTAGCTAACATAACTACCCAAGAATATCACTAATCTTTAGTGACTAGTAAATTTCCTAAATCAACTTCGTTATCGTTATACGTTATCTAGAGTTCACCTTCGTAACTTATGCATTATCTAGCTAGATGAAAAACAACGAACACTAACAGAAAAAAATGTGATGTGGCTGTACAAAACCCTAAAATACTGTAATTAAGTTCAAAAAAACTAATACTCGACTACTGAAAAATCACGCTCTAAACAGTATGAAACAAGAAAATATTCTCATCTCAGAGGATAACCATGCTAGTATGCTACTTTGATGAATATATTTTAGGTGGCATACGACCACGGTTATCCTCTGAGATGAGAATATTTTCTTGTTTCATACTTTTTAGAGCGTGATTTTTCAGTAGTCGGCTTTTATTTTTTTTTTAACTAATTTTTTTATGTCTTCTCTTTGCCACGGTTACGGTTAACCAAATTCCTAATGCGAAGACATCTCAAGTGTTGAAGTAGTTGATGTACATTTTTAGATAATTTTTCCCATCATAAAGTTATCCCGCACCATCACAAAACGCAAGAACAAACAACAAAATGAAAAATACAAAAGTGCAAACTTCTTGAACTGAGGATATCAGCTTAAATATCCTCGCGTTAGTTTTGTCTGGCAACAAAATGTTTCATATTATTGTCGTGTTATACTTTTCTACTTAACGTCGAGACTCGAGTCGCAAGTGTGTCGGTGTCTCGGTGTCTCCAAGTAACGGTGCTTCCGTTGTTTCACCAACTTTTAACGAGTTTGTCGGACACGGCTGGAAGTGCAGAAGTGCCACCGCCGACGGAGTGGCGGCGACTTCACACCCACATATGTTACGCCCTGGATGAGATATTTTCTTATATTTTTGCTAAAATAATCTTTGACACAGATGTTCAGATGTTTTATTGAAGTGCCTAGAAGCACAGATAATATGATACTAGCATACAGATACCTCATCCCATACAAAAAAACCGTGCCGACGTAACTAGCGTTTTTCGTCTGATTAGGTATACTGATTATTTTTATAAGTACATCAATCGCGTTCGGTTCCGTTCTACGGCAATAGATGGTGTTAGCAGCGACTTGCAAGTAAAAGGGTTTACTCAATTCGTGACTATTTTTTTCTTTAAATACAGTGACGATTTGTGCTAGAAGTTTATTGTGATTTGTTCACATTTGATAACTTCATTAAGACTGACTGAGTGACTAGTCAGTAAGTCAGTTAGTCTTAATGAAGTTAGATAATTATTAAAGGAGTATCAGTGCAGGCCTCCGTTGAATCTGTCCTTATCATCATCAGCCTACACCAGTGCACAACTGGCCTTATGCCTCTCCAATCGAATTCCATTTATCTCGATTCTCGGCAATTTTCATCAAGTTGCTACCAGCCATCTTGCAAAGATTGTCCTCCTACCCAAAGGCGTCTACATATCTTATATTTGTTGATTCGCAGTTTTCACTCAAGAACACGAACGGCTCATGTGGCCGGCTCATTATCAATTCAGGTTACTTATTCACATTTGGCATAGCTCACACCGACAATAATGGTTGGTTTGGTTCTCTACCCGATCCAGAGCTTGCTGCGGTACTTTTAACTTTGGACCAGCCGTGCTGTGGGTGTCCAACTTAGTCTTGAGGGCCTCAAATCTAAGGTCTTCAATCGATACGCCCTATCTGTGATATAGCAGAGACGTGAACAATTGGACACTCACAGCACGGCTGGTCCAAAGTTAAACTTGGAAACTTCATCAAATCTTTTCGTCGTATTTGCCAGCCTAGCTTAGAGTGTAACGGCAAGATGTTATCATATTTTTAAAAGTGCCAATGTAAATTATCAATTTCATAGAAGTCATATTCATTTATATGGGCAGAAGCAGTTTTCAAAATATGATCCCACCTTTCCGTTACACCCTGTATATGATTTCCTCATGTGTATCGATTCACACGTGGGGTTATTGTAAGCAATAGGTACCTGCTAAATAAAGTATTGTAGGATGTTTAGGTCGGTAGGTCCTTACAATATTTTCCATTGAGTTGATCGGATGGTGGAAACCATAGGTGAAGAGCGTAAAAGGTGCGAAAAAGGTGGTTTATTTTGGAAATTACTAGTGTGGATTAATTCGCACAAGTGAAGGGAAGAAGAAGTTTTTTTGGGCAAATCACGACCCTCAGCAGTGGGCAAACGATTAACATTATATATCACGTAGAAATCATTAGATTTCATGATTGTGTTTAAATTAATTAATCATTTATAGATTCTTCCGAGCTCTTGGAGAAAGTGACAATAAGTATCCCACATAGTGGTAGCCGTCTATTTCACCGTAGAACTTTCCATCCTCATAGTCGAACTAACATAGGTAGTTTTTCACCCATATGCCGAATGCTTTCTCTTGCCAACTCCATTCCTGGCGAAATAGATGTCTTTGCCGGTTCAGTAACTTCAGTGAGATGCAAACTCAGAGATTTAATTATATAACTACATGTTCGAAATAATTTTTTATTTGTTTCATTTAATTTAATCTTCTTAAATTTAGTTTAATTGATTGTTTATCTAATTTTGATTTACTTTGGTTACTTATTCACATTTGGCATAGCTCAAACCAACAATTATGGTTCGGTTTGGTTCTCTACCGGATCACGAGCTTGTTGCGGTACCTTTAACTTTGGACCAGCCGTGCTGTGAGTGACCAACTTAGTCTTGAATGATTCCAGTCTTAGTTCTTCAATCAATACGCCCTATCTGTTATATGACCGAGACGTGGACAGTTGGACACTCACAGCAAACAATCGACACTATATTTTCTATAGGTTTATAAAAATTAGATATCTTTTATTTAATGAATACCAACTCCAGAATCACCGATCGAAACGTACAAACTCAGCAGAGAGAAGCATTACAGCGTGACGCAACCGCTCGAAGACAAAGAACTTTCCCGATTTAAATTGTGACTCTTCTAACTTCCCAGTGATATATCAAGTCAGCACAATACATCCGCCATGCCATCTACAGTTGGTTTATGCAAATTACCTTTGTCTGTCGCTCAAAGCAGTTCACTTACTGCGATCGCCGATCCGGTCGGACCATGGGTAGCACTTAAAACTGCCGTTAAAAGGGGCACCGTTCAAAAGCGGAGTATAAATAACGCAACCAACAGCATTTACGTTAGCGACGATATTTTACGATATTCTTTCATTCCCATTGGAATTCAATCGAAATGTACAATGCCATGTAGGTAGATGCTTGTTTCAAAGGTTTTTGCAGAACTGTTAAAAATAGGTGCAGTGGATTTGAAATCGTATTCGTACTTACGATGTTGTTTTTTCCAACATATTTCGGTCCAACTAAAAGTTGTGTTCCTTAAATCTAGTTAGTTGTATTCATCATCCTTGATTATAAGAAGTCTAAAATGAGTCCAATTTGAGATACTTATCTGGTCTGTCAGTTGTCACTCTACTAGGTAGAAGTATAGATAGTTCAACTTATCTTTGCGCGCGGCGCTATGTTTTGCTAAGCATGCGTGGGTGGTTGTTTGCTCGGACGACGACTGCCGCGTCACTGCCACACAAATGTATAATTACAAGCGCAAGCATAGGGCACGCACACTTGGCGCCGAATAGTTCGTATGAATAGTTCAATTCATATGAATTGAACTATTCATACGAACTATTATACCTACCTGAAAACCGTTTGATGAAAAAGTTTGGTCAGTTCGAGTTCAATGGTTAACCACCAACACCAGTGCTCCTACAACTGTTAAACGTTTGGTTTAATTTCCCGTGGTGGCCTTATTACCTAATTTCGAAAATTGCTGGTATTCACTTTGCGAGCTGAAAATTGGACTATCAATCAGATAATTATTAGGATTGCTGAACTCGAAAAGCACTGATTAATTAATGAAACTATATCTACCTACCTGAATGTTGTTAAAAGGAGGTTAATACCTGTTAGCCGATTGGAGCCATGCCTAAAAGACGGGTAATGTTTTAGAACTCGTTGTTAAAATATATCATCTAGGTTTGTGTGAAACGAATTAATCCGTTTGCTTGGCACCGAAAGAGCGCATCTGATACGTAGAACAAACTTTTATTTTCTTTTGTAGTCAGTGCGCTAGAAATATGCAGTAGGCGTGAATTATGTTGTATTTCACGTCCTAGAGACCGTGGCGACGGCAAAATGAAACGTTTTGAATTTATGGCTAATAGGAGCTTTTTGTGAACCTATGATAGAGTTCAAAGCAAGGCACGTTCAAATTGAGATGTAATGTGATTTTTTTTCAGTTTACTTAGTGATACAATAACTTTTCCTTCTGAAATATTGGCTCAAAGGTCTTAAAATCACTTTATGTGGATCAACCGCATTCAGTAAGTAATGGCTACGGACCCTTGATGCACCCTGGGTTTTCTTACTAACTCCAACACGGCCAATTATATATGAAATATTTGTTATTTAACCTTATACACTAACTCTGAGTTAAGTTTTGGGAACAACTGGCCCTAAGATACTTCGTAATATCTTGATTATCTCAGTAACCTTCTCCAGAAATCGCTACCTATGTCCTTTTTTTGCTGTCTTAGATCCATTCAATTATTTTCTTTTCAAAACCCTATAGGACACTATAGGCACAATATCCACAAACCGTTTCCCATACAATGCAACAATGATTTCAAAACGACAATCATCCATACGGTACTAGTATCGCATTCAGACGAAAACGTTTGAACGCAGTGTTTGTTGTGAAAGGGCCGGATGAGTGGGTGTCGTAAAAACCGCCCCAAATGGGGTGAAAAGTGTCGACGTGCGCCTCATCCCGGGTCGGGATCGCGAGTGATGGGCCGTGTCGATATCGAGCAGTCGACGAGCATGCTCTGGGTTTAAGTGAATGTTGAGGGCTGTTCACGGTCATTTGGGGATTAGTTGCAAAATAGAATGACACGATCTATATGGTTTTTGGCCTGTATTTCTGACATCGTGTAAATTGTGGAAGGTGTTATGAGTTAATACTTTCTCTGTTCTTTTTACCATAAATTTGAATTTTTATGAGGCATGCGTAAATTGGTGAAGGAAAACATCGTGACGAAACTGTCATGACCTAGGACCGAAAATTCAAAGACATGCAACATCCATCAACCCGCACTGGTCCTGCGAGGTGGATTGAGGTCCATTCCCTCACACAGAGAGGAGGTCTGTGTCTCAGCAGTGGAAACATTAAAATGCTGATGATGATGATGGATGGCAACTAACAGGCTTTAACATCATTATTTGTTATTTTCATTATTAGCTAATATAAGGCCCTATAAAGACAATCAGCAATTTGTTGAAAATCTACAGATTTATTTGCAGGAATGACAGATACAGGAAAATAAACAACTCTCTCACCGAATATTGAACCAATTAAAATCTGTAAAAAGTGCCAGTAAAATTATCGTCAAACCCAATAGAAAGCTCTAACGTCTAATCGGATGCTATCAGGCTCTTATTAACAGGCAGCTTATTTTATTAGCATCCGTGGCTTTAAATCAGCTTGTCGGGAACAGGTAGTGGAGGGGCCCGTCACCCCCCACACGTTCGGTGATAACTCTCCTTTCGTTTGATTCGCTCGAGTATAAAGATGAGTGCTTTGGCGTTTTAGAGATGCTCTATTGTAAGTTTACAGGGACTTTAAAAATGGGTGTAGTTTTGAGAAACTTTGTACGGTCAAAAAAGGTATTTAAAAAAAGAACCCGTCTGCGATTAAAAAAACTACGAAACTAAAAATCAAAAGAAAAAATCGAAGGGTTCCATACCATTATCGCAAAAAATCACGTTTGTTGTGTGGGAGCCCAACTTAAATATTTATTTTATTCTGTTTTTAGTATTTGTTGTTATAGCGGCAACAGAAATACATAATCTGTGAAAATTTCAACTGTCTAGCTATCACAGTTCATGAGGTACAGCCTGGTGACAGACAGACGGATCGCGGAGTCTTGGTAATAGGGTCCCGTTTTTACACTTTGGGTACGGAACCCTAAAAAGCAACCATAAAAGCCTAAAAGTGAGTTTACTATGAAAGAATTAAAGAAAAGTTGGAAACAGGCGGGACTCATTCTATTTTTGTAAGTTTTATAAGCTAGTGTAGTATTTGTTCCATTTTCGGCGAAGCCCAATAGGGCCTCCTATAGGGCTTTGCCGAAAACAGAAAAAAAAATCTCACAGTAGATTCAATTGATTGGAATTCGTTAGCCTACAAAGCATGAGTAATGTCTGTACATCGCCTGGGCTTGCTCGTTCCATCGTAGCTCTAATCCATCGCTGCCCATCAGGTGAGTACGAGGTCAAGAGTTGGGTCATCACGAAAAACTAAAAAAGTGCAGAGGCTGCCCTAATTGAACACTCAGCTATTGATTCTTCGAGGCGTTTGTCGGTTTGTCTCAGATTGAAAAACTAATTCCTACATAGAAAGGATTTCCTATGACGTCACTCCTCATCTAAAACGCCGGAAGAAATCGAGTTTGCCTGTCCGTGTAGTTGTAGCACATAAACAAGATGAGTGGATTTACAACGTGATAAATAAATTCCCCTGTCAGGGTAAGAGCTTGGTGTGAAATCTGCGTCAGCATCGGCCAGGGTCGGGCTGATTGCCCTATCTGTCAGTACAAAACCGTAGGGCAGCAAATAAAATAAAGAGGCAAATTATTGACCCTTATTGATGGGAGGTGCGCTTCGGCAGAAACGTCAGAACGGGGTATTGTTTATAGAAAGAATAAATAAGTGAGGGGGCCGAGCTGTGATAGGATTTAAATAAGGTCTTTGGTTGTGCGCGTTTTGATTTGTTTTTTTTTTAATCCTAATATATAACACACAAAAATTGTTTCTACTTATGTCCGTTACAGACATAAATAATGCGAAGATGGTTCTAAAAACTAAAAAAAAACCTTTGTGTTCCGAAAAATAAACAAAATGTATTTCTTTTTTAGGGTTCCGTACCCTAAGGGTGAAAACGGGACTCTATTACTAAGACTGCACTGTCCATCTGTCTGTCTGTCTGTCACCAGGCTGTATGTCATGAACTGTGATAGCTAGAGAGTTACAATTCCGCACACGCCGGGTATCCGCGAGTGACATATAGTGTAAAATAATATTATAAAGGCGTAAAATTGTTTATTTCTAATTATTATGTTTGCAAAACGTAGCAATTATTCAATTAAGAAAATTCTTTCAGGTGGTTTTCATGATAACTACAGGTTATTATGAAAATAGTCTATAGGCACTTCGCCTATTAGAGAACATTGAATATTCATGTAAGCGTAAGTTCCACAATTTTATTACCCTTTTAAAGTACTTTCGGGCCTCATTGACTGCACATAAACTCAACCAGTACAGAAGCCATCAACGTACCTCCAGGCCATAACATTACGTGGCAGACGGAATCAGTTAAGTATTGTTCGACAAAACCTCTCTTTCCAAAGCGAGCGATAAAATTACCTATTGTCGATGCACATTGCAGTAAGGCCCACATTAAACTGAAAGCGATTCTAAATGCGTTGCGGAAAACGGAGCAATACGACAGCCAGCCGACCGCATTGTTTTTTTTAGGGTTCCCCGCAACTCTGTTATGGAAACGTGAAACCGTTTTCTATGGGATTTTTAAATTGATTCATTTCGTGAGTTCTAACAATAAGATACACGCATGTGAAGTCCTACAAAGATCCGAATAAAATAATAAAGCCTCGATGCCTGTAATTTTTGTCTCTTCGGGTTTTTGCATTGTGTACTATCTAATTCAATCACTCAACCTGCCTATTTCTTAATCAAATATTGTACACCAAGAACAACATAAAAAACAATGTAATAATAATCGCAAATGAAATGTACGAAGGCGAGCTTAACTTTTCAACCTTAACCATTTTCAAATATGTTGGGGTCACCTTCAGGTGTCTGATTTCCGCAACCAGGTAACATGATATCACGATCCATTGCGAAGAGTTTCATTGCTTGATCGCATCAGAAATGAGAATATCCGGAGGAGAACTAAAGTTACCGACATAGCCCAAAGAATTGCAAAATTTAAATGTCAGTAGGCACATTGCTCGCAGAACGGATGATCGAACCGGGAGACGATGCTTTGGATACCTTCCACTAGGTGGACCGATGATCTGGTTAACCTTATGGGAATCCACTGGATGCGAGACGCACGGGATCGGTCAATGCGGCGACGCCTGGGGGAGGTCTATGTCCAGCAGTGGACGTCTGTCGACTGAAATGATGATAATGTTTACTAACAGTAATTAAGTTTAGTAGTCCAACCTGGTAGTCTTTAAGTCAAGAGTGAAAGGGTTATTTCTAGGTAAGCGTGCCTCATCGTCGACCACATCTTCGCTTACCATTAGGTTAAATAGTGATCAACCGTGAGCCTATAAATAATAATAAAAAATGAAAAAAAACCGGCCAATTGCGTGTCGGTCTTCGCATATTTAGGGTTCCGTACCAAAGCATAAAATCAGGTAGGTTGTGATAGGAAAATTTTCATCGTCGAGGCCCATATTCGTCAGAGAATTTTAACACTGCGGTATAGAATATTGTAGTTTTAGGTCAGCGCCATCTATTGATCGATAGTGGAACTAATGTAATTTTTGTTAATGATTTCTGAAAAAGTGTGCTATTTGGAGACATTATTTTATTTTTCCTATAATCTTTATATAAACTTCTATCACATGGAATAATTTCAGATTTTTCTCTATGCAAACTTTGTAGATAAAGGGGGAGGACGGTATTTTTTTAAAATTTTTCGTCAAAGGTCGAAAACTATGCGGGCTAAAAAAATTAAAAGAAATGTTCGAGAATGTGCAAATAGCGCTCTTTTTTATAATACTCCACATTAATAGCCCTAGTAGTGCCTCGAATTTTTAAAAACCCCTTTCAGTGCAAACGTTGGGCAAACGTCATCAAAATCTATTCCAAATTTCGAGTTGATAGCATAAGTAGTTCTTGAGATATCCAGCGAGTCGCACCATAAGGGTTACTTGTAACCGTTTTGGTACGGAATCCCAAAAAGTAAAAAAAAAATAAAAGAAATTAAATTTTACCAGTACGGAACCCTTAAATTCCGTTGCCGAACCGCCCTTATCGTTATTATTTACTTTATGGTTCTACGTGTAAACTGTTTCGATGTCTCGCGCTCGATGAGCACATGCTTAGGATAATACCGGTGCCGAGGGATGTCTGTCTGCTCTGGTTTACTACTTGCGCTAAGTGGTTGAATTTTATGCTGAACGGTGTATTTTTTGATGATCGGTATTTAGTAGCTCAGTTCGTAGCAACCTTCGTAGTATTTGGTAATATAATTTTGGTGCTACAATCTATTTTTGTATTATTTTTATGGTAAGACCGCAGTTACTAATTCTGTAGCACAGGGTCGCGTAGCAACAAGTTTCGTAACACATGGTTTTGGAATATGATCATTCGTCGCATACCTTTTTGCAGCATGATATTCGTAGCAAATGGTTTCGGAGTATGTATTGTAGTAGCTCATGGCTTCGTAGCACTCGGTTTTGTAGTTTGAGCCTTCGTAGCATGTGCTTTTGTAACTTACTTTCGTAGCACACGCTTTCGTAGCATGTGCTTTCGTAACTCACTTTCGTAGCACACGCTTTCGTAGCATGTGCTTTCGTAACTCACTTTCGTAGCACACGCTTTTGTAGCATGAGCTTTTGAAGCACACACTTTCGTAGGATGGACTTTTGTAGCATACGCTGTCGCAGCATAAGCTTTCTTATCACACGCTTTTGTAGCACACACTTTCGTAGCATGGACTTTTGTAGAACACGCTGTCGCAGCATAAGCTTTCTTATCACACGCTTTTGTAGCACACACTTTCGTAGCATGGACTTTTGTAGCACACGATGTCGCAGCATAAGCTTTCTTATCACACGCTTTTGTAGCACACACTTTCGTAGCATGGGCTTTTGTAGAACACGCTGTCGCAGCATAAGTTTTCTTATCACACGTTTTCCTAGTACACGCTTTCGTAGCATAGACTTCCGTAGCACACCCTTTCCTAGCACACGCTTTCGTAGCATAGACTTTCATAGCACACGCTTTCGTAGCAGAGACTTCCGTAGCACACCCTTTCCTAGCACACGCTTTCGTAGCATAGACTTTCGTAGCGCACGCTTTACTAGCACACGGTTTCGTAGTGTAGACTTTCGTAGCCCACGCTTACGTAGCAAAGACTTTCGTAACACACGTTTTCCTAGCACACGCTATCGTAGCATAGACTTTCGTAGCACACGCTTTCGTAGCAGAGACTTCCGTAGCACACCCTTTCCTAGCACACGCTTTCGTAGCATAGACTTTCGTAACACACGTTTTCCTAGCACACGCTTTCGTAGCATAGACTTTCGTAGCACACGGTTTCGTAGCACACGCTTCCGTAGCATAGACTTTCGTAGCACACGGTTTCGTAGCACACGCTTTCGTAGCATAGACTTTCTTAGCACACGGTTTCGTAGCACACGCTTTCGTAGCATAGACTTTCTTAGCACACGGTTTCGTAGCACACGCTTTCGTAGCATAGACTTTCGTAGCACTCGCTTTCATAGCATACACTTTCGCAGCATAGGGTTCTCCTACCTACTTGATTGGACCTCTAGATTTTAGTATTCGATCTGATGTGCAGATATTTTTTTTGTAATCCTGTTTCCTCCTTATTTTTAGCATACCAACTAGGTAGAGATGTTTTATTATATTCTGTCCAAGATTGTAAAAAACACTGTAAGTAAAATTACAAAAACTTTTTTACGTTTACTTACTTTGAAGTTGGGGTCATCAAACAGGTGTTAGCATGCAATAAACTTCTAATAAATAAACTTTTCCCTTTTGTCGTTATGATTGCGAGTGCCGAGTCAGCAAAATCGTTATCTGTACTGCGGCTGAAATAAAAAGTTTTTATACTAAAGTAAGCTGTGGTTTATTTTTGGGATGATAAAATTATTGTTAACTTTGCATGTTGTTTGGTAAAGTTGTCAAAGGCAGGATAATTTATGACAAGATTATAAGCAGTATTGTATCGAGTACCACGATCATCAGTTTGCCTAGAGACCTGCCGACGCTTGCGAATGTGCAAAGTAGCTTCATTGTTGACAAAGACATTGACCGTTGATCGACGATCATAATATTTCTACAAATTAAAATTAAATCATGAGAAATTATTCAATAATTTATACTTACTTAGTAGGCATAACGATATTCACCTGTTAAACACACTGTCAACAAAACACATCTACCCACATTTTTTCTAAATTAGAACCTCTCTTGAAATTGTCACATAAACTTGTGTCAATATCTCTTTTTGAAAATATATAGGAGTATGATCAGAGAGGTTTCCCAGCGGGACTCTAGCATCAATTGCTGAATCCCATCCGGTTCCGGGACGACGGCAGTCAACCTCCGGTTTAGATTCATAACTTCGACGCTTAGAACATTGTCGGCACCCATCTGTAAAATACGAGCGCACTCTACAAATATTTATGTTCGTAGTTTTCTTTGTTGGCGAATTATTAGGTGCATTGGCCAGAGTCTGTTGTTTTTTTTCTATTGTTGGGATGGCAAATGTAAGGTTGGTGCGTTGGCAATAAATGTAACGTTTCGATGGTAACCTCTTTTTTGAAGTGAAATTTTTTGTAGCCGCTATGAGCTATTTTTGGTACGGGCAAAACTTATGGGTTCGCGACACCGACAAGCTATTGTGATGTGTTGCGTCAGTGAAAACCTAAAAATTAATAAAGTTTTAAGTTTTCACTTCTGTCGGCAGTCCCCATTACTGCCTATTGTTTATCTAGGAGTGAACTAAAGTGCATGTTAACAGGATATTTGGCAGTTTTCACTGGAAATATATTTCCAGTGTAATTTCAAGTTTTCACTTCTGTCGGCAGTCCCCATGAAATGTGTTTTATACAATTACATTTCCATTTAGAATTTTAGATAATAGTTTTGATGATTTCATGTTTGATGGACCATAATTTACTAGTTAATGTTTTGTTCAAATAGAAACGTCCCTCTTAACTAGTTTTTTTATTTACTTCATCTCATTTTTTACTTGGAAATTTATTTACAAGTTTGCGAAATTTTCCCCGTTACATTTAGTTGAGGATAGAGAAAAAAAGCTGCCTACCTACTAAGTATTTGTTTTGAGGAAACAGGTAGCGAGCGAGCTTCAACTACTTAAAAGTTGGGTTGCAAATGAAGCGTTACAAAAATGAACGCTCCTTTGGGCCCTATTTGGAGCGCGGAGTAACTCGTGGTTTTCGCAAGGTAATACTAGGCGAAAAGTAATAATTTTCCATGGGGATAACATAATTTGTTGCAATTATCGTTAAAACTGATGTTCAATAGATCTAATAATGTTGGATTTGATCTACTGCTTACTCATAAATAACATCATAAGTATTCAATAAGCACACAAAATATGCCCGTCAAAGTGCAGTCACAAAATATCAAATAGATTTAGCGAGGGATAACAGTACCGCAAACAAGGAAAAGTGATTACGCGAGTAGCAGCGTGTAATCGCTACGCTAAGACGTTTCGAGAGGCACCCGCTAAACCCCGGATCGACGACGCACCGGTCTCGATCCCTGAAGTCACTTTTAAGCCATTACTTACTTGCTTGTTTTCGATTTGTTTTTTCCTGCGAAAAAAGACAACGCGAAATACAAGCGAGGACTAACTTTCGGGCAATCAGTAAGCTCAACTTCGAGAAGGGTTAAATCAAAGGGTTCCGCTTTTATGAAGACTTATTTCAGACTTACCTTGAAGTTGAAATTAGATTTAATCTGGCTCGAAGCTTTAGGATTGAATTTTGTAAACAATTTGGAATACCTCTACAACTTCCAGGCTTTGTTAGAATACCATTGGGAACTCGGGATCCGGTTGTTTAGAAATTCCTTTGAAATGAATTTGTACTCATATGAGGTCGAGTTTTGTAGGCCAGTTCATGTTCAATGGGCATAAAGTATATGTGATGTTTATTTAATTGAGTTTATTTGGCATTTGTTTAGGGTCAGAGCGATTGTTGTGTTTATTGACACAGCATACATGCGTGTGCAACTTTTTCGGTACAATAAAAAGTATTTGCTTTTAAAGTAAAATGTTTTCGATGTTAATATTTGAGGTTGCCACAAGGTCCGTATGTTTTTACACTGTGCTTTTTAATATGAATTTTATTAGTGGCTTACCAAACGTTTCGGACGTGTGTTATTAATACACCAGACTGTTTAAAAGCTGAGCGGTGTTTTTTTACCAAAAAAACACAGATTTAACACACATTTGAATGTACTTATTTACGTATAACTGATGTTCGTAAGTTAATTCATTGAATTATTGCTTCTTAAAGGCAGTTTCTTAAAATACTAACATATAATTAATTAAAATATCAACAGCTGATAATCGTATTTAAATGCCTACAAAACTTATGCTTTCATCATTTTTTTATAAAAACTTATGTTAAGAAGAAGGCGGCCAGAAGTCTCGAAGAGGTCTGCGGAGTGAGGGCGGTCACAATAGTCCTGATGCCGGATGTGTGGTTCCCTTTGTATCGAGGGTTTTAAGTTCTGACGCCGATCACTGACACCGACTGGAAAAAAAGAAAAAAGACTCGTTTACTATAACATGACCAAAAGATTAAAAAAAAGGTTTTAAGTACGGAAACGCTGACGTTTATAAAATGAACTACGTACAACAGTGTGTTTTGAAGGTTTTTGTGGTAAATAATTGCATTCTATTTTACTCGAATGTATTATTTATTTATTTATTTATTATATACTTTATTGTACACCACAAAAATATGTACAGGACAAACATTCACCAAACAAGTGTACAATGGGCGGTCTTATCGCACAGGGCAATCTCTTACAGACAACCTTTGGATGGACTGTACGATAGGAGAAGAATTTAGGGCTGTCAGTGTACAAAATTACATACTTAAATAAAATAACTTAGACATCATAACCTACAATACATACATACAATATTATATAATATACTAATACATACCAAATATATAACAGAGAAAGGAGAAGAATAAAAATTAAAGTGACAAGTAATGCTCTTTTACCATTTTCTTAAACGTTGGCAGTGTTTGAGCACGTCTTATTTCAATTGGTAATACATTCCACAACCGAGCCGCTTGAATCGTGAAAGATTTATCAAAAAAGGAAGTGGAATGCATACGAATATTTAATTTAAAATTTCCGACGATCTCAAGGACCTAGAATGTATACTCTTAACTACTGAAAAGTTTAAAGAAAAACCGGCCAAGTGCGAGTCGGACTCGCGCATCGAGGGTTCCGTACAAACAGCTACATTCACTAACATAATTAGGTAAAAATGCTAAAGTTCATGAACAATGAAAACACCGAACATTGCTCCAACGAAAAGATTTTTTACTTTTACATGTTCGATTTATAATTATTATTGGTCGACTATTACTCGTATTGTAAAGCCTACTTACCTCTGATAGTTTTCATTTTAATTTCGTTATATAAATGTTACAGTCATAAGTCTTAATCGGTCAAAAGTACTTTTAACTGAAAAAATCAGGTAAAAGTAAATTTGAATGAACACGTTGGTCAAAAGTAGTTTTGTCTGAAAATCCGTAGGTAATAGTGAGTTTAACTAACAATAACTGATTAAACGTTATTTTGATCTACGTTCTTAGTTAAAAATGCCAAATATTATTCGTTATTTTACACAGTGCAGCACATAAAGTTACCACAAACTGACAAATTTTCTCATACGGTTTAGAATTTAACATTAAAATGTTAATGCATTTTAAGATTTAATATCTTTTAAGAAATTTGACAGCTTTGTATAACCTGATGTGCTATTGACTGTACATTGAGTGTACAATGCGAACCTCGTAAATTAGAAATGTATTTTTGTGTTTTGCTTTATTTATAAATTGCAACATACTTACGTGTTCTTTTTTAGGGTTCCGTACCCAAAGGATAAAAACGGGACTCTATTACTAAGATTCTACGATCCGTCTGTCTATCTGTCAATCACCAGGCTGTATCTCATGAACCGTGATAGCTGGACAGTTGAAATTTTCACAATTCATGTATTTCTGATACCGCTATAACAAAAAATAAATAAAATCAGAATAAAATAAATATATAAAGCCCCACTTATACAACAAATCAACTCCAATACAACAAATGTGATTTTTTTGCCGTTTTTACGCTAATGGTACGGAACCCTTCGTGCGCGAGTCCGACTCACATTTGGCCGGTTATTTTTATTTTTAAGCGTATTATTTTACAAATATCTGTCGATAATATGCGTTACTTCGTAATAATTTCGTATATAATATATATTCGAACACATTAACTTTTTAAGAACTTAACACATTAACTTTATAAAAAAATTAGTCAGTCAGAACTACTTTTAACCAGCTCCATTGGGCAAAAGTAATTTTGACTTTAATTTCAGTCAAAAGTACTATTATCGAGAGTTTACAGTCAAAAGTACTTTTGACTGATTTTGCTAGTTTAAAGTACTTTTGACTTGTTAAGAGTTTTGACTGCAACATATATACTAATGCCGTGAATTTTTCACATATCTAAAAGCAATCACTTGGCTGGCAAACAAAAGCAATTTTACGCAAAAGGATCCCTGAATCGAAAATGGTTTTCACAGATCCGTAATCCGTATACAGGCGTTACCCTAAAAAGTTTTTTTTATGCTAATGCCAAATTATAGCTTTCTAGTACTAGAGACTCTTATTACTAGAAAGCTAAGCTGCGGACGGACGGACAGACCGGCATGGCGAAACTATAAGGATTCCTTGTTGAATAAGGAACCCCAAAAGGACCAATCTGCCGTGAACATAAAGCAGTGACTCTCGTACAGTTCTAGTATTCACTTGCAGCTCGTAAATTTGTCCGAACACAAAACAGCTCTTAGGAGACGAGCGAATAAACATTGAGTGTTCACTTTTAGCTTTAAACTGTACACGCTGACCCTCAATACGGTCTAGTAACACGCTATTTTATGACACCGCCATTAAAACTGCTACCTCCATTTAGAAAGGACGGAAAACTAGAGATTGAATTTCAAAAACCACTCGTTGAAATAGATTTCGGCCACAAAAATTCCACAATCCTCGTGTGTTGACACAAACCGTTCAAAAGTGAACAGAAAAATAAAAAGAATCAGTTTTATTATGTAGGTGTTTTTGCGGACGGTGCGCCAAAGGCCCGCGTATGATCGTCCGCGTGACGTACACTTTCATAGCGCCACTATTTTTCCACGGCAGGTATGCTCTCCTTTGTGCTCGCTCGCCTCGGGACCACACTTCTTCCTTTCATTGTCCAGATCGCCGCTCGAGTAGGAAATCGATGACGTGTACCGAATACAACGTGTTATTGAAAGGAACATCGCCTCGTTCCCTCGCATCATACTGACACTCTATTTTTACTCGCTCACCAAAAACATACGCCTTTATTTCTTTAGTGTGGTTCAATAAGCAGATACAAGAATTAATTTTATACTAAAAGCTTTAAGATTATACGATTTACATAGAAACGAGAGTATCAAAGAAATAACGTTTCTATTTCAAATTATGCTAATGTTAATAGAAACGCGTCCCCTTTTCACAAACATCGTACAACGAAAGAAAATATGCTGACGAGATCGTGGACGCGCATCGAATGATTTCTGAACAACATTTTTTTGCAAAAACAGTGAGGTAAAAGTTAATTACCCCTTCGGAGTCTTTACCGGTTCAAGTGTTCCGCCATCAAATCGCATGAATCGCTCGTATTTATGGACGGTAGGGGAAGGGAAAATGACGTGCTGAATTAAGCCAGCTTTTTTTTCTAAGTGGGCAGTAAACGGGCTGCTTTCACCCATACATTTTGAAGTATCGTATATTTTACGATCCACCCCGCTCGAGGGTACTTCCATGGAAGCGATGCGAACATCCGTATCGAGTGGACAGAATTACCTTCGTCGTGTTTTACAAGTTGATCGTCTTGTTTTAACGTTACTTAAACCATTTATTCTCATTTCATAATAAAAGTTATAGAGCTTCAGTAACAAGATTTATGTATTGAATTTTTTTCATGGAAAGCTTCTAAGTAAATTCTTCATCATAAATAATATGATGAAAATGTTTTTGTAATGAATTTTGCCTATATATAGCTCTCTTCTAGCATAAATTTCAGAAACAACTTAACAATGATATATGTTTAACTTCAACTTATCAAGTGATACCACACATCTTTTTTAAGGTTCCGTACCCAAAGGCTAAAAACGGGACACTATAACTAAGACTCCGCGGTCCGTCTTTCTGTCTGATTTTTTTGCCGTCTTTTGCGATAATGGTACGGATCCCTTTTAGAGCGAGTCCGACTCGCATTTGGCCGGTTTTATTTTTTATTTTCAAGTGTATTATTTTACAAATATCTGTCGATAATATGCGTTTCTTCGTAATTTATGTCGACCACATTAACCGGCTGGCCACTTGGCTGGTTTTTTTTTTTAATTATTAGAGTATCTACAAAATATTGTATGGTTATAAAAGTTATTGACAGCCTGCAATGAATGATTGCCTGTGATGATACGACTCGACGGTTGAATTCGAAGTTATCTAAAACACTGAACTACCTACCTACGTATTAGATAACACAGTATTATTGATAACAAATTATAATAAATATATTCCAGTTTTTTAAGAAAGGGATCATTAATATCTGTTCTTGTTTAAATGCATTTTCTAATCCACAATATCCCAGTCTGTTCATGAAAACTCAAGCGTTCCTTTATTATTAAAACACAATAACTGTTGTTTGTAACCCTTAACAAGCGGATTAGAAACAATTGTTCCACGACAGTTAAATCATCATTTTTGTTCGCTTCCGTGTGAAGTAGCCTCAGTCCGTTAATTTAAATTATACGAGAGAATTCATGAGACGGGACGTTTCTTCGGCGGACATGCAAACAATTAATTACCGGGAATATTAATGCCCCGCATTAGTCAGGGGTAGAGCCGTGTCAGCGGACCTTCGGACTCGCATCGCTGTCCGCAGCTTACCCACAAGCCTACACAACGCCCACTATAACCTGATCCAACATGGCGGCGCTCCATTTGACAGCAAACGTCAAAGTTACGTCAAACTTAGTACATTTGAATTTTGTTCGTTATTTTCCCGTATACCAAGATAAAGTGGTCAGTGTCCAATATTTAAATTGTCGGTAAATATTGCTGCAGTATATAACCTGATTAGATCCTTGTTGTGTGGAGCTGCGGTTCGACTAAGTTATAGAGCGCCTTTGTAACGATTTTGTTGTCAATATTTATATGATGGTTATGGCTGTATTGTTAGAATCGGTGTCTATTGTGTGCCTGGAGATATGCAATGTTTTAAGAGTAATATCAATGTTGTAAAATTCAGATAATTCTATTATCAATTTTGATTGTTATTTTATAAATATATTCAAAACAATGATTAAGTTAACAAAAGTTTATATTGAAGAAAATGAATTTTGCTGTTTTTAGTTTTTTTCATGTCACTGTAAATATTAATTTAGAATATTTGAAAAATGCATTTAAAATTTGTTAAATAAATGTTCGTTTTGACAAAGCTCTTTTAGTTTTCCTGAAATATTTTAGTCCGACAATATTAAATTAAACACACAAATTATACGGTATTCGAGCTATCAAAATCACTATCCAGCCCTTTGAAACTTAGGAGCTTTACGTTTTATTGCGCTAGATAAAATTCATTCGCAAACCAAAGTGGAATATTTTGACGTCAATAAAATTGTTGTTTAAAACAATTTTTGGATGGTCGTCTGCCAATCAAAGGCAATACAAAGTGAGGGCCGCAGGGCTTAGGGCTGTCGCACTCAAGTTATTAATATAAAATACTTTTGATAACTGGTTCGTATTGTACCGCTTTTAGGCATACAATGCAGTGTAGGTACTTTATAAGCAGTGCTTTATTTTTCATATCCGCACTTGTGCAGAAAACTGTGCGGATTGTCCCAGCTCATTGTCCTCATCAGGCTGATCGCTCTTATACAAATTTTTTTGTTAGATTTAGTCAGTTAGATTTTGGTTGAGAGCTCGATATTTGGGCACCGTTAAAAGCGCCATGATCACGAGAACTAAAGGTGAAACAAATATTAATGTTAATGATAGTGACCATGTCAGCTTAAAAACTTATACCCTTCATAAGGTTGCCCTTATGGTCCATCGTTGGTCTGCAAGTCTCGCAACGTGGCTTGCCCATTTAGATTTTAGCTTTGTGTATAGGTCTAGGCATTTTTTAGATTTGGTAATTGATCTTATTTTTGTGTGCCGTATTTTATCTATTTTCTTTACCTTCAGCATGCTTTGCTCTATTTCCCGTTGGCAGGTGGTGATTTTGTGCTTAGCTTAAGCAGTGATTTTCCACGTCTGGCATCCATACGTAATGTACGTTCGTACGTGGCGTGGTATGAGGCTCGAGTTCATGATCCTGGTTTTCAGAATTATAGGCACGTTACTCTTCAAATTTCCTTGCGTGTCCATTATTTTTTCCATGTTTATTGCACTCTTCTGATGTCTATTTTGTTGGTTATTATTGCAAAACTGATTGTTTTTTCCAAGTATATTTTTTTTTATTCCGTGAATTCCAGTGGACCTCCATTGACTCTATTGGTATCTTTCTACTATTTGTCATTGTCATGGTGAGATTAATTTCCAGACCTACATTTGTAATGGCTATCTGTTATTAGTATGTACTCAATCAGTGGTGGCCCAGTGATAACTTTATGTAAATTATTTCATAACCACTGCTCTTAAAACGGTGTACGAAAACATCGTGAGAAAACCGGCATGTCCTAGAACCAAAACTTCGAAGACATGTGGCATCCAACAACCCGCACTTTTCCTGCGTTGTGAATTAATGCCCATTATCTCTCTCACAGAGAAGATGTCTGTATCTCAGCATTGGGAACATTATTAGGCTGATGATGATGATGATGAAGTAATCAATCATATTCTTCAGCTATGAGCTTGTTTCCGATAGTATTACTATGTCGAAGGCGCCATCTACATGGATTCCCAGTTTACTCCAGTTTAGCTTGTTCATTATGACTTCCAGGAGGGCTACAAATATTTTCGGGGACAGCGGGTCGCCTTGTCTTACGCCCCTTCTTATGGGAAAGCTTGGACCTAGTGCCTAGAGATTCTAGCTTTATTCTGCCCATATTGTTCATGTATTTGCTCTTGATCTTATATACCTACACTTCATGGACTCCTTGTTCTTTATTTCTTCGTGGACTAATATCCGCCTGTCACTGTCATGTGTTCTCATAAAGTCTTAAGAGATTAATACACTGTCATTGAAAACTCTCACTTTTTTCGTACCTACATGATGATTTCTGAATGATTAAGGCAAAATCAGATGAAATTACCCTCAGACATGAGGAGGGCATTGAATTCTAAAAACATTACGATCAATTCTTGATTTAATTCACTAGACGTGTATTTAAAGAGAGCGAGCAACTGCGGCCAAACTCGGGCGGTAAAAAGCGAATAGATTTTATTATTTTCGTGTCGAAAGCTTCACTGTAAACTTTATTGAGATGAGGACGTAACGAATATTAACAGTTTTATTAAAACCCGAGCTTAAAGGGATAACGAGGTGGAAAATCTATAGTAGGTAATGTTTTACGTTGGTTAAGATAACTATTGAATATACCTAGTTCGTTTGGTAATATGCTACCTTTAGAAGGCTTTGAGACAGTCAAGCAAGGCTTAGTGAGTAGTCGCGTTAGATTATATTCGGCTGTGAATGGCTTGCTTTGTCTGGTAAACAAATGCTAGGATCCTCTCGCTGGTAATTGGCAACCTATGATGTTATCGTCTGCTTAGCCGGACTTTCCTCAGGCTTCTTTCCACGGCAAGAAAACTTAACAACTAATTTAAATTTGTTTCGTTTTTCACCGTAGATATATTAAGTAGCTCTACTCCAAATATTGCTATGATATTATTGGCACTATGTAAATAAAATCAACCAGACCACTATTGCCTACATAGGAGGAAAAATAAATAAAGAAAGGTCCACCACAGTTCACAGCTTTATCCTTAAGACCATCAGTGTTTGATGACGACAAGGAGCGTTATAAGGGTGTGAGTACATCATCGACAAGCGTTGAGGGCGTGTGGCGCCGGGCTTGATAACGTGTGTGTAAGCCGATAAAATATACCTATTGCTTGCGGCGATGCCTCGTTATTTGTAATTACTGTAATTACTACTGCGCGTTATGTGTCTGTTATATTTATATAGAGTATTTTGGGTGGTTTGGAACTATTAGTACTCTAAGTCAAAACTGTCTTCATGAAACTTTTTTGTGTAACGCTTAGTTTCATAGTTCGTTAATTTTTATGTCCGATTTTTGTACAGAAAATATCTTATTCACATGCGCTTAATTTAGAGAGAAGTATACTTAATAGACATGAATTATTGTTATCGGATTGGACCCTTTAGTGAACAAATGGGTAAAAGTATTCTTTTCGCAATTCTCCGTAGGCAAATCGATTTCATAAACTATTAAATCGTACAGATCATTATTATTACCCGGTAATGGTTATGTCGCTTACAAGCTGAGGGATTAGCCGTTAATGACCATCAATTTAAGCAGTCGGTCGAAGAGGATTTGTCCTGTAATCACTCAAATTATAGATAAAGCATGTTAATATGTAATAACTGTTTATGAATATCCTCGGCTGAACTTGGAGCTGCTTCGTTCATATATCCCTCTGTCCCATTTTAAGCTCTGTTCGGCGTTTTCTTATTTCCCCTTTGGTGGCAGAGTGGCATTGCGTGACATTTTCGATTATTAGTCAAGGTATCTTAAGAAGACCTTTTTGAGACTAAAAGCGATCAACAAGGCTAACAGGATGAAGTATACTTAGTGTAATAAAACTAAACTAAAAATTACTCATTGGTAACGGTGATGATCTTCAGAATTTTTAGGAACTTCAGGGTTCATAAAACGAATTCCTCTAAGTTTATCTTTTATTTTAGGCAATAAATAAAAGTCACAAGTTACCAGATCGGGACTGTAAGGAGGATGACTCACTAACTCCACACCTTCCATAGACAAATATTCGATAGTCCGTCTGACGGAGTGAGTGGGAGCGTACGTATACCTAATATGTCTAACTACATTCCCTTACCGCAAACATTGACTAAACAAGGCTCATTACAATTCTCACTCCACAAAGACCGGTCAAGACGTCGAGGCCTGGTTCAATTGCTTTATAAACGTCTGTGGGTCCATCCCGCGAGCCCTCTCGGGCAGGTCCTGACCGCGGCTTAAACGTTCGCCTCTAATAAAATTGGACTGGCCATCTGCGAATGTTTAAATTTAATACAATAATTTTGAAATTAGAATTTGTGACTTTTGTTTGTCACCAGTATTTATTCGGTCAATGTTCTATGTTTAAATATTTGTTTGTCTTTACATAAATAAAAAAATGATTTGAAAAAAACTGGGGATTGTAAAATCTCAGTTCTTTCATTGAACTTTTTAAAAGCAAAAATGGCCGTCCTTGTTACTATGTGGTCCACGCGACTAGAACCGATCAATCAATCAACTCAGCATATTGCAGTCCTCTGCCGCAGTGACCAGCAGTGCAAGCGGATTGGTGACCGCAGGCTCGAATAGAATCATCTTTATTCGGATTCAAATACTATATTTTACTGTATGTTCCAGTACTGTTCATGTAAATTTAAAATATTATTATAAAAAATCAGATGAAGTCTCGAAAAATGAATCAGGAAATGTGGAATTATTTTCAGCACAAATGGTGATTTTATAAAATTCATTTAAAACAGAATACATTACAACGATGATAATGATGCTGCTGAAAACCCTGTTTAAATGGGAAGTTATGCTTGACGGAAAGATTATTATAAATATAGTTCCAAAGGAGGAAACTATATTGCTTATTAAAATAGTGGTTTATAGAATCCTGATAACCTACTATTCCTTTTTTGAGTCCGCGCCCAATCGACCCGCTTAGACTCGACCCGAAGAATAATACCTGGATATTTCTGTTTTGATAAGCGTAAAAACGTCGATGTATAGTCAGGTAGAAAAGTGTCGAGTTTACGTTTGCACCACAGAGAGTGTAAAATTTAAATAATGTTTGGATAAATGAGTCAATAATTAAACAAAGTAAATACTTATCGTTTTTAACCGACTACGGCGAAGCAAAATGAAGAGTTATGTTTTTAAATGGTATGTGGGTGTGTGTGGTGGGTGTTTATTTGTTTCTTTGTGGGTATGCATGTATGTTCATCGGTTCCGTCATAACTTCTAAACTACTTATTATAATTTGACAAATGAGGTGTTGTTGGAAGTGCCTTGTTTGTCCGCTAGTTATAGGCTATGCAAAGTCACATTAAATTGAATATGGCATATTCTAGGGGGGCCAAAGTCAAGAACAAAAAAAAATCGCCTTACCCCATCATGTGTGGTAACATTGAACAGGTATTTTAAAATGAATGTAGAGTTTAGAACATCATACTTTTTTCAAGCGTATCGTTTGCGAGATATATCCCGTCAAAGTCATGAAAATAATTTTTAACCCGACTATGGCGCGGCGTCGCAAAGTCTTTGATGATCGATATCTAAGTATGCATGTATACATTTATGTTTATTTGTACCCTCAGGCTCTGCAAAAACCCCAAAAAATTTTAAATAAAAAATAATTTCATAAACTAAAACCTGACTACTGAAAAATAACACTTTAAAAAGTACGAAACAAGAAAATATTCCTATACGCTATATAGTACACGCTTTGTACTTTGTAGTAATTCACATCACAGTTTATTTAATTTTGGATAAACTGAATCGAGCCGAACCTGAAATAAAATAAATCTTAGGGCTTAGGCAAAGTGATATTCTGTCTGCGGTAAATATTGGCGAAAAGTTCAAAATATCCTGGATGCGGTTTTTCTCTAGCAAAGCCTGAACGTTGAGTTTTCAATATGAACTAGAAATTATGTCCCAGTTCACTCAAAATATCTTTCAACAATTTCATTATTTTGATTTCGTCACCGTCATGCCACTTTTAACGACAATGTTTTCAACCTAATTTGAATAGGTATTTACAACTAGTAAAGCCAGTCACAGGACATACATAAGTCTATGTATTTAGTTGGTTGCGGTCGGCTTCTGTTGAAGCTGTGTTTAGAACCATTAAGCTTCTCTCCGGATCTTTTACACTGACCGAATGCTTCACTATTTTCTGTTTAGTTTGTAGCCTCATTTATTTTTACATCGGTCTGATTTAAAAAAAAGCAGTGTCAGTGTAAAAGAATTTCGTGATTCACTAAATATCGTAGTGGTAGAATCACTTTTTCGTGGAACACAAAATGCTGAGTTTTCAAGAAAAATATGGCAATGTTTTGCAAAGAAAATTTTCTGCTGGGAAACTGAAATTCAGTATGAACTATGCTTTCTCCTTTTAAAACCTATATTCCAAGTCCAAGAAGCAGAAGTAAATATCTCAATTAACAATAGAATATACTTATCCAAAAGAAGCAAAACAAACAATTTCACAAAACCGCCTTACGGTTTCTGTATGTGTAGAGACAGCCGAGTTCGGTAGTGCAGCGGTTTTCTATTAGCCGTTCATAATTCGTGTAATAGTGACGTGCTTTGTGATCCCCGACTCATAATATGGACCGTGACCGTTGCCATTTCTCCGCAACCACCGCGCTTTGAGTCACAGCTTCAATTTCAACCGTTTGATGTGTTTAATTACTTTGTTTGTTCTTGTTCAGCCTCCCATGCTTGCTGCGGTCGCTCTAAGTCGAAAACGTTCCAAAACTGTTAGCATTCGCAAATTAAACGTTACCCACGTCAAAGTGAGCGAATAGTTTTATGCTCACAACGAAATAATTAAAGCTTGACCACTGAAGAGGTAAGTGTCAGATGCCGATATTCAGTGATTGATTGGCAATCAACCCATTGGGCCTTTGTCCTGGAATGAGTGGGCGGCACAACCCTGTCGTGTTACACGTAAGGCACTCAGCCTAGACTGCTGTATACCTAATATACTCTTCGAGGGCAACATTACCGGATTTTTTATAAATGACGAAATTAATTTGATCGTATTTCAAGAAATTACAAGAAATAAAAGCAAAAGAAAAGCTTCTGTTCCCAAAATCTTCTTACCTTATAGTTTCTCTAACGGCAAAAGATGGAATGAAGAATTTAGTCATGGTATATTTTATAAATAACTCGTGGCTTTCTTGCGGGTCTTTTGACATTTCAATGCGGTTTATTCACTCCAGCAAGTTGAGCCGCACACATATTCCAAGTAACTGTTTGAAATTTCTGTACAGTACATGCTTATTTAGTAAATAATCACTGAAACGGTTAATTTTAAAGTAACGCCGGCCGGGTGTTCCACAAGGACGAGCCTTGGGTCCACAATATATCTTGTGGGCAGGCAACCGCGATTTGACTGACGGCGCACTCTGAAAGGACATTTATCAGTCTCACTAGCGGGTTACACTAAACCAAACAACAATGAATTCTCATTGACAAATTGTCTTGGCATTTCTTGTTCTACGGTCCTTTCTTTTGACTAATAGACGCTTAAGACTTAGGTGAGGTTAGCTTGGTCGTGTTTGGCTATTGTATAGGTACCTACATAAATAAAATACTCCTTCCTACCAAAACATTTTACAAACGAGCGACTCATTATATTGCTGCATCTACTTAAGGTTATATTCCACAAATTCTAATAGAGAACTTCATACAGAAATGAAATAAAAGCGCGCAGTCCACCAAAAACATTTAATTCGCAAGACCTAAGTGGCTAACACAGCGATGTAACGTGTATAGCCTCAGAGTGCGGCGACAAGCGGACGTCCTAGTTCGTCGTGACGCCGTGCCGCCTCTAGCCGGACCTTAGCCGCATTCATTGAACGTAAGCCACTTATGAAAATTAATGTAAAGCGAGGATAAACCAAAGCCTATTTTCTGCGCGAAGTAAAGCGGGCGGTTACAAATTGCTTTGGGCAAAGCGTAAATTTTAATTTTATCTCTAATACCCAAATGAGTACCGTGACTCGACATAATAAATGTACTCTTCCCACGTTAGCTGCGGTCGATTCGAGCCGCGTTTGTCTGCACAACGCGTTAACACATAGGCCGCTTGTGAATCACATGCCGAATCGCTTACTGTGCCCGTAATTATGGGAAGCGCATGGATTTGTGTGCGGTGTGAGCAGAAAGCTAAGCAAGGTATATTGCGCAATTATTGAGGATCCCTACTGTATTATAAAGACTGTTTGTTTGTGTGTGTATATAAGATATCTCTTGCGTTCCTTTTGTTTAAAATCTAACGTACCTCAAATAACTCGATTCTCTTTATTGTAAGACCTCAACAGACGAAGCCTTATCATATTCTTCAAATTTATCTTTAATAATTTATTCATCGCCATCTTACATTAATGAAATTTTAATTTTAAACCGACGACAATAAACGAGTCTATTTATAGATTTCAGCCAAGATGTTTGTATATTATTTGTTTCCATCATTGGCATGTTTCATCTCGTTATCAGCGGTTGCACGGTTCACTCCACTCAGGTAGGGCCACCTGTTTTCATCCTTTTGTCCGCCTCGGTGATAATGGCGTGTTCGCGGTCTGACTGCCTCACTGCACCGCCTGTTAGAGTTTAATAAGAGTTACAACATTTAGTAGTAACAGTGGGCATTTAAGCAGCTGAATTCTTGCCGAGAGAAAGGTGGGTTTAATCTTTAGTGATCACGAAAACTACAAATGTAAAAATGATGAATAAAAACTCTTAGACTTACAGGAAAGGGAAAAAAATACAAGTCTATTTCAGTGATTGGAGCACTCGAAAATAATATCTACAAAAGAAAATTCGGAACACCTTTTCACCTTACCAAACTTTTTCGAAGCCGTTGACCTCATCTTTTAATTTGAGCCAATAGAATCGAACGTTTCACACGTCGCGGTAACAATGTAAACGAAATTTAAATGAGCGTTCCGCACGCCGCGTTCCGCACGCTCGCACGCCTGACCCGATCAGTGTGCCAGTCACGGCGGGACAGTTTATTTCAACTTCTCAACTTGTTCCGCGCCTTCGAATGGGGCATAATTTTCATAAGAAACGCGCCGCTGCGCCCCGACACAAAAATTAGATTCATCAGCCTTCCAGGCACATTTGGCTCGAAACATTCTCGAAGCTACCAATTCGATTCGAGTTCGTAACGAGCGCGTGAACAATGTGATGTTAACTTTTGTTACTTTGCATTTTGCTTTGTAAGTATTAATGTTGCGACTGTAGGTACGCATCCGATGTGTGTGTTATGTAAATGATCTGTTATTGAGGGCAAGCAGATGATCGATTTGTGCTGATAAAAGTTTGCTTCGTACAAAATAATTCCGCTGCAGATGGCACTACTCTAAAGAACTCTGTCAAAGTTAATAGTTACAATTGACTGCCTCGGACAGCACGTTAAGCCTTCTGTCCCGGTTGTCATTTATAGATTGTTGTCAGTCGTTACGGATAGTCAGAAAATTTGACACCAGACTCGCGAAGGGGTATTTTGTTACCCAGTTACTGGGTCGGTGGAAGCCAGATACCACCACCAACACCACACCAGCACAGCACCATGTTGGTGACTTATTTTGTTCTTTGGGATAAGGTGGTGGGGTATTTTATGAATGATTTCTTATTTTATTTTCTTTTTTCGCTACAACCCACACACACATTGTAGCTCACTATACACTTATTCTTCTATTATTTATTTACACATTTTACACATCCTTAAATCGTATCACTCATATCAAATTATGTATAGATTATATTTTATTTTGTTACCCAAGTCCGTGTTGCTGCGGGGTGCCAACTGAAAATCAGCGCTGGATATCTGACGCCCAGCAAATTATGAGTTGGTAACCCTTTCATGTGTTGGGAACTTTCAGCGCAATTTGTCTTTGCATTTCTTTTCTGTTCGAATAAATATATTTTTATTATATTGTATTCTCATTCTCAGTCAGCCCATATAAAATACTGATACTTACAAACATAGCTGTAACAAATAAAATTTAAAAATACTCCCGACACATCATCATGCTACATAATTTATCTAGTAGTAGACACGCTTCGATCGATAATCTATTCGAGCAGTCAAACGTCCATAACTTTAGAACGGCTAAACCGATTCTCATCAAACATAGCTAAGAATACTCTCGATAAAGCTCGATAAGGAACTATGATGCCACAGACAGATACACACATACACAGGTACGTACACACGTCAAACTTATACAACACCCCTCTTTTTCCGTCGGGGGTTAAAAAAGTTAGGCAGAAAGATTGAAAAAGAAAGAAAGAAATCACTTTTTTTTATTGGCACGATGACACAATTGTGACATTTCTGCCATCAGAGATACAGATAGATCAATCCGCCAGTCAAGAGTTACCATTCCTATCGTATTTCAAATTTCTACCGACAATCGCACTCTAAAATTGCGATTATATGGTATAACCATAAAGCTTTCAGGCTTCTTTATGTCGGAATAATTTGCAGTCTGTATATTTTATTTAAGCAATATTTCCTCGAATATCTAGAGTGCGCGGAACCGCTAAAACAGTTTCATCAACGCTTAATATCGGTAATATATGACGATCGTTTGTATAATATTTTTTTATTGCTCGCATTCTTTGAGAACTTTTTTCATTTTTACTTTTTTTGGTATATGGGGAGAATACGGTATAATATTTTATAATCTCTTATCTTTGTTTGTTTAATATAAAATTCTTCAAAGTCTGTTGTTTGTTCCAGCTCAAAGTTGCTGTTGCGATGCTGACTCCCACTCTTATATTGAGAAACCAGAACACATAATGTCAAGGTTATATATTCACGAGTTAATTTAGTTTCGAAAACTTTAATTTGGCAAACTTTTGCAAACAAATATTTATAGTTTGAATAAGCAAATCACGGTGCGAGACATTGAATACAACGCGGCGTTCGGGACGCAAACATAATTTACTTATCTCACGCGAGACCAGAAAGTTTCGTTCAAACAAATAATATAGGTTTCTATCGGTGCGGGAGCACCTGGGCGGCGCTGCGATCGGTGTGTCCCCAGGGAAATAAAAACTTTGTCGCACGTCGCTTGTCCTAAAGCCTTCTTACTGTCTCCCTGCTCCACGACACGTTCACCGATTTGCTACCGACGTACAGTTTATAGCTTTGATTCTCAACGACACACTACGTTTACGATATTGTTTCGCATTACTGCCGAGTAAAGCGCCCCGTAAAAACGTTAGCCGAATAGAGCCGAATTGAATAACCCAAACTTAAGTGCTTATCGTATTTCCGGACGCGAATACAATCAGATTTTGAGATATCCATTTCAACTTTTGTTATTCAAATAGTGTAAACTAAGCTGTTATATAAGTAGATTTCCACAAACGTGTGAAAGAATTAACGTCTGCATTCCTAGATTCTAAAGTCGGAAATTCTCGAAATGACTTCGCTAATATTAGTAGTGTTGAAAGTTTCCGACGTCCCGAGTTCGATAACTGCCAGGATCTCAGCAGGAATTTTTAAATTAATTCAAAGGAAAAATAAAATTAACGAAGTTCGCGAAGATTAAATTATATCCGTCGTAATTTGTGTCAAGAAAGTTGGGATGTTGATTGTGGCATCACGTTCTTTTAGCACGCCACGGTTTATAATATAGTGAGTGATGTTGTGTTATATAATTTGGAAAATATAAAGAGGATGCCGTTTTCAACTTTTCTTTGCTATGTCAAACGATCATAAAGATGAGAGCAATATCGAAAAACTTTGCTTAGCACAATTTCCCAAAGGTTTACAGTCCATGCTTACGTGTGTTACATACACACGTAAGCATAGACTGTACACATATACATACTTACACATGTACCCACGTAAGTACGCGTACTCCTCACTCGACTGATCTATGAACTTTAGTTTCGTCTCCCTTTCACTCCACAGAATCTATAAAATCTTTGAATAAACATTTGCCTTCTTTGCCCTTTTGCACTCGTAAAAGGGGTCTGAGAAACTCTCCTAAACTTATTTAAACTTTTACCCTAGGAAATCCTTTTCACAAGCACTTTAAATGTAGAATAGAATATGTATTAGAGAATAGAAAACGGTTACGTAGAATTGTTTTTTTTAGATAAACTTGGATTGAGATTTTGAATCGTTATGAGAACTGTGTTATTTACGCGTAACTTCGAAACTTTGAGGCAGTCTTTTGAGCACGATATTGTAGCTGGCAAGTTTGGCTTCCGTATCTCGTTCCATCTATAAGCTTGTTACCAACCAGTAAGTAGTTCATAAAGATATATTGATAAGGGTTAACATAAACACTCTCCAATAACGTCTATCGTGTCGATCAGCTTTACAGTTTTCAAAGGGTTTGAAGTCAAAGTTCGCCCGGAGGTATTTCTCGGATCATCAAGACGGTTTTCCAATTTTAACTTTGCTTTAACCAAGCAGCGGTAGCGATTTTCGAATTATCTTCCCTCTTTGGCGGGCTCATCAAAATCTGTTTATCTTTCAAAGCTCTGTCTGCAGAGGTTGGTACTTTTTCTTTTTTTAATTCGGATATTACATTCTACTTTACGTATTAGCAGCGTGGATTATTAGCTGCTTATTTTTTGTGAGAGTTTAATTTTTAAGGGTTATTTATTTGAGAAGCAGGCCACTGAAAGTCGAAAGGTTGAGGACCGGACTTAAATGCGCTTTGACATACATTTGGACCACAATGTGATGTTCTCTGTGATTTTTGCTCGAAGGATAATACCTATGTACATGTTATGTACTTGTTTATTTTTTAGGAATAGGTTTATCACAGTAAAACTTACAAAAAATAATACAGTAATAATTCAGTTTTAGTATTCGTAAAACTTTGGCGATAAAAAGTAGGTTTTGACACTTTTTACCCGCCTGCTGAAGGAGGGTAATTTTTTTATCAGTCAATGTATGTATGTTTGTTCCTATGTGGCGTTCTAGAGACCAAACGCGTTGGCCGATTTTGATGTTTCCTACGTCAATCGATTCGTATTCACCTTGCCAGTATCACTGGCTACATTACTTTTAACAATTTTATTCAATGTTAATAATTTACTACTTAATGGAAAAAAAACCAAATGTATTAAGTTTACCCTACCTCACGTTAGGCAGGTGAAAACTGATGTGTTGGTAAAGGGCGAAGAATTGAATCCTGAAAATAGCACAGTATTCTTAGGCTTAACTTTGGATGCTAAGCTTCAGTGGGGCCCACATATAGATAAATTGTCGAAAAAGCTAAGCTCCGCAGCATATGCTGTTAGGAAAATTCGTAATTTAACTGACATAGAGACAGCACGTTTAGTATATTTTAGCTATTTTCATAGTGTAATGTCGTACGGTATTCTGTTGTGGGGGAATGCCGCCGACATCCAGACTATCTTTGTTTTGCAGAAAAGAGCTGTTCGATCGATTTATAAATTAAGCCCGAGACACTCTCTCAGAGATAAATTTAAGGAGATTAATGTAATGACTGTGCCTTCTCAGTATATTTATGAAAATCTTTTATATGCCCATAAAAATATAAAATTGTTTAAAAAATACAGTGATATCCATAACATAAATACTAGAAACAAACACAAATTTGTAGTACCTGCAACAAGGCTCAAGAAAATAGGTGGCTCGTTTAGATGTCAATGTGTACACTTTTATAATAAGCTTCCAAGCCACGTACAAGATCTAAGTGTTAATAAATTTAAAACATTCATTAAACGTAAGTTGTGCCAGAATGCGTTTTATACAATAAAAGATTACGTTGAGGACAAACAGGCTTGGGATTGAGCTGCTCCAATTAATTTGATTTTTTTTTTATATATTTTGCAACGTGAATTTTGTTTTTTTTTTTTTTTGTTTTCTTGCAATGACAAGAATATTTACTTTTTAAAGTATTATATTATATTATTTTAAGTTTATTTTAATTGTTGTGAATGTGAAGACTATGTGGATTCAATTTTTGTTTGTTTTTAATTTTAATTTATCCAAATTAGTTTTAATCATGGTCTGGCAGTTTGAGTAGTTTATGCGGCCTACCCGAATGTCCTTTCTTTGGTATTGTTCTTCGAATCGTTGAGCTCCTTAAATTCTGAGTTGAGCTGCACGGTTATTGACAAATGCGTGCACTGACTGGACAGGTCCACTCAATCTGGCTGGTTCTTTCCTCAAAAGACCATTTCAGACTTCAGTCTACATGGTCTTCACATGATCTAATAAAGATTTTGTCTGGACCTTAAAAGAGACTGTGACCTCTGAGTTTGTTTCGGCCTTTCTTCTCAGAGTAGTCAGATAGGAAACGCCGAATTCATCTAGTTTTAAAAATATGATCGACATGTAAAAGTGTTTGTACAAACCTACTTACAGAAATAAAGTCATTTATCATTTATCATTAAAATTGGAAAATAAAAAATGGCGGCTTTTGAGCACCATATTGTGGGTACCCAATTTTTTATTTTCTTTCTAACCTATCGTGCGGGGTATCAAAATAAAGGGTTACAAAGGGTATAAAGGTATATAAGTGTTATATATTTAAAAAAAATAATCAACACTTCTACATATTTAAGTTTAAATGTAACTAATTCTAAAAAAAAAAAATGTAAACTAAAAAGTTATAAATAAAAAAGGTTAATACAAAAATTAAAAAAACCCGACTGCTTAGAAAGCTAGCTAAAAAGACGTGAACGAGAAGAAAATCATGCTGTGCAGTCAGAGGATACATATTCGCGAGCTGGCTGACCAAAGCCAGATGTATCTTGCATGAATTTCTTCTTGTTTACGTCTTTTTAGTTTGCTTTTGATGTGAAACATCTATAGGCGCACGTGAGACCGATTTCTGGCGTGGCGACGCGTCGCCACGCGCAATCGACTGTGCGTTTCTCTCTCACTCGATCCGGCGTTAAGCCATCTCTTTCGCTCCACTGAGCTCGGATACCTATAATGTATACTCTGTTTATTACAGTACTCATAACCTGTGTTTTTCTGGTAAATAAATCATTTTTCTGTTCTGATAATAAAATGTCTGACCGTGATAATTTAGAGAGTGGAAGTGATCAGCCTCCTGCAAAGAAAGCAAAATCACACTATGACACATTATCAAGTCATCAGTAAGTTAATTATATTTTTATAATTAAAGTATGCATTTATCTGTGCATTTAGCACGCGTATATTTGGTGTGTATTGAGCGCCAGTAAATGTAAAATCTACTCTCTAGGTAGATTAAAATTCACATAAATTTCATTGCATATCATGTTTTTAAATTAATTATTAATTTTAATTTCATTCTTATTGAAATTAATGCATTAAAACAATTGCTTAGAGAATAAATTTATTAAGACTGACAGAACTTTATTTTAAAATCAGCTGATGGCGTGCAGCGCACGAATCTTTTTCTTATTTGTTATTAATTTAAACTTTAAAAAATTAATTAATTTTTCTAATCATAATGGAGTTTATAGTGAAACATTCATTATTTATATTTATAATTTACGATCTTTAGTAGTATATTGAAATAACTAGCTAAGATTCTTGAGTTCACTAATATATTGAAGCCATTTAAAATTTTTTTCTGCATATTTTAATAACTTAATATTTAACTTAATATTTTAAAAACTTAATATTTTATTTTTATAAATGTTTTAGAACCCAACAATCATCACAGGGGTCACAAGATATTATTTGACATTTTTAGTTCCTACCACAATCTGTTCTTTTCTGCATACTACTTTTACGAAATAACGTCGATGTTTCACATCTACCAGGCGTCCCGTGACGGCTCCATTTTTTTTTTAAGCAGTCGAGTTTTTTTGTAATTCAAAATACTCGTACTGTAACCGGTCCTTAGAGACTGCTTGTAAACCACATATACCAAGTATACCTATTTAAGTACCTACTTAATGTATTCAAACATATTTTCCTTCCCTCAGTTCCCGACATGACCCAAGAAATATATTATATGTTTAATTGTCCATGAAGTTGGATTTTAAATTCACAAACATTTTCATATGATAGATGTTTCCTTTTCCATTAAATGTTGTTATATTGTTATTTTTTCCTGCAGTTAGAATGTTTTACAAAAACTTGTAAAGAAACTCACACATGTGTTTATGCAACTAGCTTCATATTTTGATTGGCAATACAAAAGTTTCTTTAAGTGGTTTTAATTGAAATTAATGATTTTAGGTTGAGTTACAAATTTTATACAAAATTTAGTGGAGAAACTTAGTATTAATTTCCTATTACACATAAATTTTTGGACCCGTTGGAGGAGAGGTGGCGGAACGGCCACGACTTATAAGTTGCAAGTTAGAACCCAGGCAGGCGCTTTACCTTGTGTAAATTATTTCATCAACACTGCTCTCAAAACGGTGAAAGAAAACATCGTGATGAAACTGGCATGTCCTTGATTCGAAGGCATGTGACATCAACTAACTCGCACTGGGTCCACGTGGTAGATTACGGCCCATTCCCTCTCACACAGAGAGGAGGCCTGTGTCCCAGCAGTGGGAACATTAAAAAGCTGATGATGATAAAGGTGAGGATGGTTAGGGTAGGATAGGTAGGGTAGGGGAGGTAGGGTAGGGTAGGTAGGATAGGTAGAGTAAGGTAGGGTAGGTAGGGTAGGATAGGTAGGGTAGGATAGGTAGGGTAGGATAGGTAGGGTAGGATAGGTAGGGTAGGATAGGTATTGTAGGATAGGTAGGGTAGGAAAGGTAGGGTAGGATTGGTATGGTATGATAGGTAGGGTAGGATAGGTAGGGTAGGATAGGTAGGGTAGGATAGGTAGGGTAGGATAGGTAGGGTAGGATAGGTATTGTAGGATAGGTAGGGTAGGATAGGTAGGGTAGGATAGGTAGGGTAGGATAGGTAGGGTAGGATAGGTATTGTAGGATAGGTAGGGTAGGAAAGGTAGGGTAGGATAGGTAGGGTAGGATAGGTAGGGTAGGATAGGTATTGTAGGATAGGTAGGGTAGGAAAGGTAGGGTAGGATAGGTATGGTAGGATAGGTAGGGTAGGAAAGGTAGGGTAGGATAGGTATGGTAGGATAGGTAGGGTAGGATAGGTAGGGTAGGATAGGTAGGGTAGGATAGGTAGGGTAGGATAGGTAGGGTAGGATAGGTAGGGTGGGATAGGTATGGTAGGATAGGTAGGGTGGGATAGGTAGGTTAGGATAGGTAGGGTAGGATAGGTAGGGTAGGATAGGTAGGGTAGGATAGGTAGGGTAGGATAGGTAGGGTAGGATAGGTAGGGTAGGATAGGTAGGGTAGGATAGGTAGGTTATTTTATTCTGTTTTAAATATATCATCTGTGAAAATTTCAACTGTCTAGCTATCACGGTTCATGAGATACAGTCTGGTGACAGACGGACAGACAGACAGACAGGCAGGCAGACAGACAGGCAGACAGACAGGCAGACAGACAGGCAGACAGAAAGGCAGACAGACAGGCAGACAGACAGGCAGACAGACAGGCAGACAGACAGGCAGACAGACAGGCAGACAGACAGGCAGACAGACAGGCAGACAGAATCGAATCCAGGACTGTGTTCTACTGAACACAGTCCTGGATTCGATTCTGCGCTTGCAACCACTAGACCAACAACCACCTTTCTTTTTGTTTGTGGTCTATACTCAGCAGTGGGCGAAGTCGGGGTCTAAATGTGTGTCGGTATCGTCATCATCATCATTTCAGCCGAAACATCTCCACTGCCGGACATAGGCCTCCCCCAAGCGTCGCCACAATGATCGTTCCCGTGCGTCTCGCAACCAGCGCCTTACCGCAACCTAATGGAAGGCCTTCCAACGCATCCTCTTCCGGTTCGCGGTCGCCATTTCAGAACTTTTCGGCCCATCGGCCATCCGTTCTGCGAGCAATGTGCCCTGCTCACTGCCACTTATGTTTGGCAATTCTTCGGGCTATATCGGTGTGTGTAGATATAGTTCTCGCCAAACTTCTTGGCCGCCCTGAAGTTGGCTTTCCGATGCACAAGGCATGGATTGGTGCCCTTTTTGTACGAGATTTACGACTGCGCAGCCATTTTAGCCAACTTCAGCGCTGCCAGAAGTTTGGCGAGAACTATATGTGTGAACTATGTGTGTTTTTGTGGCGAATAAAAACTTATCTTTCTTTCTTCTTTATATGCACACACAAGGAAAGTGTGAAGTTCTTGCCACTCAACCAAACAGTGTCTTTCTTCAGGTTTCAGGTTCTGTCTACAAATTCAAAATAAACTTATTCCAATTCCTTACAAAGGTTTATTCGCAAGCTGTACCGTAATTCTACATTGCTGAAAAGATGCAAATCACAAGAAATTGTCCAAGAAACATGCGGAAGTGAATTGTTTTAAATTCACTCCTAAGATTTATTCAATTATACGACTCCAAGTCGCAAACAATAGGGAATAAACATGAGACACAATAAATTGTAGTTGCTACTTGTAAAGTGATTTTGGTTTGGTTCATCATTGTGGAAGAAGAAATAGATACCTAATAGGTAGTATATTACCTACGTTGGCCTAACGGTCGCTGGCGCTGCTTCTGTGCTCCAGTTCCTGGGTTCCAATCCTATTCCATTTATTAGAAATCTTTCATTGGGTGAAGGTTATCACAATATAAATAAACTTTACTTCTATAGTATATACTATAGTAGTAAAATTTGTATTATATATTACTATAATATCGTATACATATGTTCGCGTGACTCGACAATATGTAGGAAACAGCAGATTATTTTTGTGAAAGTTGTTTATATTCATAACTACTTTCATCCACTAAACTATTACCAATCAATTAAAAGTCCTCCACCTCACATATAATAATCAGATCGCATACACTACATCATCATCAACCAATCACACACATCATCATCATCACAACGTCATCTCACACATCTTCAGCCAAACTTGTCTAAAAGCGTTACACTATATGTGCGTTACATATATAACCATCTTTTTAACCGACTTCAAAAAATGGACGACGTTCTCAATTCGTCGGCATCTTTTTTTTAATGTGTATGTTCCCCGGTTACTCAAAGACGCCTGGACCGATTTGGAAAGTTCTTCTTTTGATTGGTGGGGTATATTTTCCAGGTAGTCCAATAGTCATCAGATCAGGATCTGATGGTTGTATCCTGCAGAAATTGAGGGAGTTCCTAAAATATTATAAGCGTACATATAGTGATTTTAGTATTTTTATCAACAATGTATACATTTGCAATCAGAAAGTAACATTTGGTGAAGTGGAACTGATGAAGAAGGCCACAAAAGGCCATTGGAATTTGTTAATGCTAGGTATGTCACGGGAATATGTAATATGTCAAGGATGGGAAGAAGAAGAGATTGTGCAAGCGCAATCTTGGTGGCAGTCGGAAGAAAATTACGTATTTTCCTCAAAGTTGCAGCAGATAATAATAATAATAAATTGTTTACATCTTCAAAATTTACAAAAATCGTGAATCCCTGATCCCTGAGCTAGGTAACAGCACCTGTGTTTCAGGGGCCAGTGATCTCCTCCGTTATGTTACATAAGATGCAGATGCAAACAACTTGCGGCTAACTTCTTGCAGTTGGGCAGTCCAAGAGAAGTTCCTGTCGATGAAAGTGGGGATGAAGCCCTCCCCCCTGGCAACAGTCCCATTAAAAGCAACTCAGTAACGCACCGTCCTTGAGAAAAACAAATTTTTGTAACCTAAACTCAAAACACTTTAAAGTTGCTTCTGCATCGTCACCGGCGCTGCGGGCAGTGCAACCCCTTTGCCCTTACGTAACAAAGGATAGGTACCCATGCTCACCACAGCATCTTCGTCTTGCTGGTCGCTAAAACACTACGTGATGTCGGGGTGCCCTGATTCTGTTTTGGAACAGATTCGACCTGTTGTGGAGGCAAACAATAAAAGTCCATAAGATAAGCCAAAATCGTCGAAGAAAACCCAAAAACACCAAGAAATACAAACAGCACATTCACGCAATTCGGGGAGAAACGGAATGACGCATATGGTGTAGTTATTATTTTACGTATCGCTTCAACGATTCTGCTCGAAATTTACACCACAGACAATATACCGGTACTGATTTGGTTGTCAATCGCCCATTTTACAAGGTTTTATTAACTTGCAGTGTATGTATGTTTTTTCAAAAATAGTATGTAATATTGCCATATCATCTCTAAAAAGTATCCAGAAAGTGACTACCGGAGACTTATTCACAACTGTCCAGTAATAAGCGAGATTTTAAATTTGGAATCACCTACTGTCCAGTAAGTAAGTATGTAATTTACTTACTGGACAGTAGGTCATCCTCTTAGATCAGTTTAGAAAAAAAAAATAGTACCAGACACAGATTAGAGTTTAGCCATTATAACATGGCTATAGGAGGGAGGCTCTAAATATATATCTATCTCTCTTTTTGGTATGATATTTTATGAGATAGATATATTTTTGGAGCCTTAAACAGCCATTTTTTAGTCTGTGACACTTAACGCGACGCAGAAAAAGTATGCACGTTGCGTTTTGTACTTAGTAATGTTGTAGAAGTATAGTCTGGCATTTTATGTTTGTATTTAGTAATTTCAGTTTAGAAATCATGTTGGATTAAAACTTTCCATTTTAAAATTCACATGGAGTTTCATAAACAATAATTTGTTGTTAAACTTTCTTTCATTTTTGAGAAAAGCATTATACAAGCCGCAACCAGTAAGAAAGCCATCCTGGCCTCGTATATAACCGGACCTCACCTGCGGTTCGGTCCTGTTAACTCATACTTGGTCAGGAAGGCTTACTTACTGGATTCTGCAGTAATGTACTAATGTCCGAGTCAAATCTTGCAACTGAATTTTAAAGCAGTTATCTTCAACCGATTAAGATGAAATTTTGCATACACGTTTGGTTTGGATGTCAATGCACGGTAAGCTAAAAACATTGTTTAAAAAAGTTCTTTTTTATTTGAAAAAAATATTAACGTTTCGTTTTCACTTTTTATCTGACTGAGGTAAGACTTTTTTTTGGTATTTTCTCAAAAAAATATGCATTACCTTGTAATAAGAGTGGTAACGTTTTAATCAGAGACCCAATCCTTACCAGATTTAACCAATTTGACTCCCCTCCTCCTGCCGACCGATACTAGTATCAGTTGGATCTAGATTTATGCTCCAACACTTTATGATCCAACTATGTTGGGGTCGACCTTCAGTCATACCGGATGCAGTTGCTGCTGCCTATTTGACCTGCTCAACCCATTTACTGGGTAATGCTATTGTCAGACTTTCGGGCTTGTATCTTTTAACTAAGCTGTGAACCTCACTAGTGCTAACCCGACTGGAATAGACTACTCCACTGTGTGAAATGTTATGACGATTTTCAGAATCAGCCTTTTAGTTTGAACCCAGACATTCTGAGTCCCTAATGCCTTTAGCATAATTTTAAGTTCAGTGCCAGGAACTGTCTGCTGTCACCGTCACAAATACGAATCTAAGAAGAAAACTTACTTTGAAATATTTGAACTAATCGGCTAGGTTACTTTTTTTTTCTTAGCTTGCATTAATCCTCTGATGGGTAATGATCTGCCATATTTCTCTAATTAATTTTACATCCTACCTTCTTCAGCCAATCTGTAAGGAACAAGTCCAAATCGCCACGCCAGCGTTTTTTAGACTTACCTTGATTACGACATCCGTCTTCAGGTACCCACCGGGTGACGGCCCTGGCCCATCTAGCTCTTATCTACTATAAGAAAATTAAAATTATATCTATTCCCAATTTATGAATACAAAGAACCTAAACACTGCTCTCAAAGGAAGAACCAATTTTCAATCAAAACCAAAAATGAATAAATTAAATTAAGAATCGGTGCGTGTTGTATGGTGTAAGTTAGATCCGTGTGTCATTGTTTAGAAATCTCGGGAACGTCGGCGTCGCCGGAGTCAATATGCGGAACATTTCCTATTACACGCCCACTTCTTTCCGTGAACGAATCAGATCTATATAGAGTGGTTTGTTACAGGGTTAGGTTTCTTTGTTGTGTATTTTAGGAGTGCATCACGATTGCCCGAAGTTCACTTGACCGAAGAACGTTCACCCGACTGATTGATCGCCCGCAGAGCATTCGGCCGAACGAATGATTGCCCGAAAAACATAGTTTCATTATTTTAAAGTTGTGTTACTTATTATTAGAACTCAACAGAGTAGTTAGGAAAGAGCTCGGTGTAAGTTCGGGCAATAGTGATGCACTCAGACAAAAGAGTTGCTTGAAATTTTGACACGATTAAGGCAGCTGGGATATCTATGTGTGTGGGGTGTCTGTGGTATAGATGCGGAAGGTGGAGGACAGGGTGTTGTGGCGCAGTTTAGGAGAAGCCTGTCTCCTGTAGTGGTCAATCAATTAAGCTAGCTTGGCTTAATTGATTGACTGAGTTTAGATAAAGTTACTCTGGTAACTGCTGTGGCGTCGTTATTCGCAATTTCTGTGCTCATTCTATGCAGTAATAGCAAGTCAACCAATCCAGACATTCCGAACGTCAATATAGACACAGTTCCAACCACTCTGTATGAATCAGGCCATATTTTTATTCCAACACAATTTGTAATGGAAGCGACACGCGGAGACAAGAGAGCAAGGCAAGGGCGGGAGGCGAAGGGGCGGCGGGTGGCGAAATTACTTGCAAATTCCATTTACAAAGTCGGCGGCCAGGCGTCAAAAGAAACCGGTGGCTGTCTGGTTCGGAGCTGACTAGTTATCTAGATTGTGGTCTGGTCATTGAAAATATATCTAGTTTATTTTGTACTACGACTGCTTTTAGGAAAATTGTACAGGAAACTACATACTTTGTGTTGATCTTTCAATTTCATGTTAAACATTTTAAATTTTGTATAAGCTAGGATATTTTTTTTACGTCAGTTGTTTTGTTTTTCTTTTCACGACTTGTTCAGACTTTGAGACGAATTTCAGACGGTTAAAAATTAAGTAGGTACTAGAAAAACTATTTCGTATTTTATAAAAATGTACCTTCTATAATACTAATAATAATGTTAACCAAAAAAATTATTTCAGTTTCGCTAAAATTAATTCAGGTGATTAAACAATACCTATTCCACGAATAATAAACCCGCCTATCAGAATTCTTTAAAAAACATCAAAAAGTTCAAGTAACAAAAATAACAGCCGAAAAAACAGTTCTGAAAATTAATTTAAAGTTACAAAAAAGTTTCCACGCAAACTAATAGCCTTCAAATCCAGTACGAAACATGACCAGAACTTTCCGGTTTTCCATGTTTGTGGCGTGATTACCAATGGAGAAACGGAGGTACCCAACCTCCGGTAAGGAGCCCACCGATTGGTATGTAAGTTACGAGGCGTTACGGCAAACTTAGCTCATTACCAGTGCTACGCGGTAAGAATGACAATGGCGGGAATTTTTACTTCATTCTTCAGTCCTCGCTTATTAGGTGCTTCTAGACGTGTAGTGGCAAGAGACTGGAGTCTTGCAACTGCCATATTGAATTTTTCGCCCTAGGATTAGACCAGTGCGCTTTGTTCTTGTTTTAGCTTAAAAAGTAACCGACCTCGGCTCCCTGTCACGTAGACGGTGTTGCTGCAACACATTGCGGAGCTGTGACGTCGTATACACTGAAATAATAGTATTTTTATAGTGTGGCGGCGCAGAGGGTTATTCCCTAAGTACATTATTCTTGTATGTGTATGTGTCAACGGAATTACATTGTTTTTTGGTTTTGTTTGGCAAAATGCTTGCTTGGACTGATCAAGTGACAGTAGTTAGTGATAGTATTATTACGGACACGGATTTGGAACCGTTGTATTTTTTTACTTCATTCTCATCCACGCATATTAGTTGCTTCTAGACGTGTAGTTGAACTGCCATATTGAATTCTTTGCCTCAGCACTAGACCAGTACGCTTTGTTCTTTTTCCAGCTTAAAAAGTATTCGACCTCGGCTCCCTGTCACGTAGAGAGTGTTGCTGCAACACGTTGCGGGGCTGTGACATCATATACACTGAAATAATAGTACTTTTTTTGTGTGGAGGCGCAGAGGGTTATCCACTTAGTACTTTATTGTTGTATGTGTCAACAGAATTAGGTTGCTTTTTTCTGTTTGGGTACCAGCTAGGACAGTTTAGTGATGGAATGAATTAGAAAATTGATTTTTTTATGTTGCCACTGTTGCCAGACATGCTTGATGGGAAAGTTGTCTGCCCTGCGCTGCCCCAAGTCAAGCAAAAACAAGCAAACAAAGGCACAACCATACTATCCTTTTCTTGGGTGTGTAACGTTTGAAATAATAACATAAGTTCTAATGATCATGTGACCTAATTTCATTTAATATACTTTTTTTAATATAGCGATCAAATGATATAATGAATTATTGATATAATTTCATGAAATAATATTTATTTAGTACAATATTCAGTTACAATAATATTGAAATTGTAACTAAGTAACATTTAACATAATTTAGAAACGTCGACTTTGTTTTGTATATTCTTGGAAAAAAAAATAGATTTCAAACGCTCGCCATTTTCTTGCTAGCAGAAACAAGATCCACATAAATATTGCTTGTTATTATTTTGCTTTTATGCGGGTGGACGGATATTTTTATTTTTCTATCTGTCATACAGCTAAAATATTTATTGTATGTCGTGACTGTTGTGATTCCGATTTTTGTTTTGGTAATTAAAATTACTACTATAAATTGCAGTACATTCAAAAGTTATAAAGGTTGACAAAAACTTTGTTCTTCTCAAGATCACCGTTCTTGAGAAAAACAAAGTTTTTGTCAACCTTACAAAAATAGTTAATATGAAAATTTGGTCAGATAAACGGTATATAATAAGAGCATTATACAAATTGAAAATTATATGAAATGAACGTTATACTAAATGTTTTTAGAACAAATAAAGGTTATATGAAATATACATATTGGTCACATGAAATTAGGTTATATTTTTATATAGTATGTCAAAAATATATCATATGAACGTTATTTCAAGGGATATTATAGTATCTGTTATTATACCATTAATTACACACCCCCTTTTCTTAGAGTTATTCCGGATATTTGCAACCCCTTGTAACTTCATTGTGCCAAGCTAAAAGCAAGAAATTTCAGTGAACAAAATGTATTTTTTACAGAAATCACTTATGTACTTAAATAGTGAATAAAGATCGATGTAAAAAACGTGAATTGCCTGTTATAAATAAATCGACTCCGCGATCTTCCAACATTGAAAGCGACGCCTTACTATCTTCCCGATCCGAGGTAACACTTAGATGGAGGCATCGTTATTGGCAGTATCTATTCCAAGACTTGTCACAAACCTTTGGCCTATGAATAATTTACACGACCGCCGCGACCGCAAAGTGTTTATTGTGATAGCACGCCTGGCTTCACAACCACAGTCTCATGTGAAATAAAACACCTAGATTTTTCCTCTCAATCTCACGAGGTACGTCTACGGCAACACTGCAGAACAAAAGATCGTATGCGCTTCAAAGAAACTTCCGAAAATGAATTATATTTACCGGGAACTAAGTCCGACTATATGTACTTCTCTAAATCGCTCTCGGGTTGTCGTTTCCTGGATGAAGTCGAGAGTGTAAGGAGTTGAGCCGTCGGATTAGAATAACGCATTTAGCGTCGAATGTTATGGGAATAAGGTTGATAATTATTTGCGGTCGGCAGTCACGTTTGCCGTAAGAGCCGGAATCGAGGGAAGGCGGCAGTAAATAACAAGCGAGATCGGATTATTTCGATAAGATCGTAAAATGAAACAAGGCGCGCCTCGGCGGGACGTTTTCTTTTTGAATATGTTACACGTTAGTTACATTGCCCACGTACGGGTGTAAAATGTGAAAGTTTGACTTGGCTCATTTTCTCGTGTCTCACAGTTGCGCTTTTGGCACTGAATATATTTCTGATATTAGATTTGGGTTAGAGTTATTGGAATGGATTAACTTTATTTTATGAATGAGATCAGTTAGGAATATGTATTGCCAAATATAGATCTAGAAATAATTTAAGAGAATTCTCAACGAAGTTAAACGTTTACTGAGTTTCACTTTGTCCAGCATTTTTAAGTTTTATATTTTTCTTTGGTAACAAGATAGCAGGAACGTTTTAAAAAGGTCGTTTGTTACAAGCGGAATGTGGAGTACGTAGACAACCCTGCGAGCGCGGCCGTGCATTGTGGAGCAGCGGGTCGCAGCGGCGGGCAAACGCGGGAAAAGCGGAGCAGCGCGGGGCAGCGTCGGGCATGTGGAAGCACGCGCGGTGGGTCAGAAGCGTCCGGGTGCAATCTTATTTTTCCGGGCGGCTCGCTGGCTCTCTGCCGGCGGCTTATTGCCTACGTGCCAGCGGGCCGGTCGCGCGCCCGTCATATTATTCTATCGAGCGGCTATCGGTTGCGCCCACACGACCGATATTAGTATACCCGACGCTGCCTTCTCCAGATATTACTCTGGATCGTAAATAAAACTGCCACCGCGGTATACCAGCCGCGTTCCCTGCGAGAGCTCCACTTATCACCTTAAGAAGACTCGGGTAGAGTACGGCGGAAGGAGATATTGATATTTTCATAATTCCATTTCCAGATTTATTCTCAAGATTTGAATACTTAAGCTGATCATGATGCATTTAGTAGACCTGCAAAAAGAACAGTGTGGCCTTATTGGATCTGTAGATTACATACAGCATTCGTACAATTTCTTGCGGTCAAATATAGTAAGAAACGCCACCTCCACATTTATGACGAAACTTGTTTATCACAATTACGCAAACAATAACGTAATAAGGGCGTCCGCAGCCGGCGTTATTGTCGCCGGCGAATGTCGCCGCCGAGAGTTGTCGGAAAAAGTGAAAGTTTTTATCTGTGCGGTCCCCGGCCGCCTGTTCTCATTTCCACGGAGCCGCTCTTGATCGCAATCGGCTCCTGCAGGGTTGAGCTGTGTACACTTAACCATCGGATAATTGCTGATCAGCAGATACCTCGAGTAAACCAGTTCAAACATATCGATTTATAGTTAGTTTGCGTTTTAAGGTTAGTCCTCTGTGGAATTCGGATGATTTTGAGAATGTGTTTTTACTTTACCAGAATTTTATGATAACATATTTTAGAAATTTAAAATTCGTCTAAATTTACTTATCAATAAATGACCTCTAAAACACGCAGATTCGGCGCTTCTTTCAAAAGAAGAGCAGTTTAAATTTTAACAAAAAAAAAATCCGTAAAAGAAAATTGATAACATCAGAAAAGAAAATAAGCAACCCTATTTGCAAGGAGTGGAAGACAAAGAAAAAAGGTGTACACTCAGGGGAACGATACGTCAAAAAATTATGTGACCGAAGCACTGGATGTGGCAACTGGTAGTGACTGGTTAAGTGTGAGATGAAGCGAAGTGTCACTGCGATCTTAAGGTTGCCCTAGTCGACGGCACGAACTATTTTGTGCGGGGTTAAAATGCATGCTATCTCATCCGACACCACGTGTGAAAGATAGATGCTGTGATGAGCAGTAAGAAAATAGTTTGCGTACGAATTAGCACTTTTGCAAATTTGTAGCGAAATAGATGATGATTTAGGACGTAAACGAGCGCGCGAAATTTTATAAACAGGACTTTCGGAATATAGATATCATGAAAAAAACTATTAAATGTATATTTTCAAAATAAAATTATTTGCATTGTTGAACTACTAATCTATCCCTGTATGGTGGCTGTTTTGCAATTTTCCTTCTTCTTATGGTATTTATGTCCCCCCAAAGATGCGTTAAAATTAGTGTCTTTTTTGTTTCCATACAGGGCTAGATAATGATGACACGAAATTATATAATTTTTTATTTTGAACGTACATCGTCATACAGTGAAGTAATCGCCAGACTACGTTTGTATGGAAGAATGATCGACTAGGGTAACCTTAAGCGCAGTCGTGCAGTCAAATGCAGTGGCGTATCGCGCTTTGCGCCTCTAGGGACACTTTTCAGCGTTTTTCTTTTAGTATTTTTTATTATGAGATATGGTTGTTTAATTTACTTAAGAAGGTATATTGGTTTCTTTTGGATGTTTGCTTTGGTATAGTCATTTAATTTTTAAATTATTGCGTGTATGAGGTAAAATATACTGGGATCAACAGTGCCAAGCATGGGGATTATGTCAGTTTCTATTTAGAGATTTTCATTGGACCATTTATTTATTAGGATGTTTTTAGCTACCTATTCGTAGAAACACTATTGAAAGAAGAATAGTCGTCATATTGTGACAATGGTATGAGAAGGTTATCTATCACTAATATTTATAACGTTTCTTTAATTAAACTGATTAAAGTTACTTTGGCAGATATCTGTACATATTTTCAGTCAGGTAAACCAAATCATAGTATCTTATTCTAAATATATTTTCTAACTAGCTTCGCCCGCGTAAAAGTGTTTTGTCATCCCAAGAAAGAAAGAAAGAAAGAAAAAGTGCTTTTTTTGGCACAAAAACGACATACAAAATTTTTGATTTTTCTTAAATTAAACCCTTAACGGTAGTATTAGTAAGTACTTAAATTATGTTAGTAAAAAAGTAAAATTAAAATAAAATACCAAATTTGAGTACAGTATAAGGATGATGAGTTAGTACAAGCAAATGCATGGCGTGACTGCGACAAGAAGGCTTCCACTCAGCATAGTGCTGTGCCGTGGGAAACCCACAGCAAGGCGCTGATTTTGAATGGTCGCCTGGGAATAAAAACTATCTTATGTCCTTGCCAAATTTCATCTAAATCGTTTCCGTAGATCCAGAGATTATCCCTTCAACCTCATAAACTCACAAACTTTACCTCATTATTATAATATTAGTATAGATAAAAACAAATACCAGTTGATATAAAATATCGAAGTCGCATAAAATTCCTTAGTAGTAACATATAAATCAGTTCACAGATAACGCGAGTACAATGAGTTACCAATATTTTTCATTCTCTTAAGAGTGTGTCATTTTTTATAGAACCTTTGTGTAGCCGCATATTTCATGTCGTTTTCGAACTATGTTAAAATAACTTTTCCTTTAGTATATTTTTAAGATATATTGTTAGGTTCTTGCTCTACTGTAAAACTAGGACTTTCAGGAGAAGGCATTTTAAAATTAAAATCAATCTTGTTGGCTAATTAATCTGTAAGTATCATTTTTATCTTGTATAGCTGTCCCACGCGGCTTCGCACCCGTCAACTCGCTTAGGTAGGTAGCCCCTACCCTACTTACCCTACATACATGAATGTTGCGTAACTTTAACCGCTTACGCAGCGCACGCTACGGAAGCTCTCAAAAAGGAATATTTTTGCCCGTTTTTGTATCATTTCTAATTTATGCTCCGCTCCTATTGGTCGTAGCTTGATGTTATATAGCCTATAACCTTCCTCGATAAATGTACTATCCAACACAAAAAAACAATTCCAACCAGTAGTTCCTGAGATTAGCGCGTTCAAACAAACAAACAAACAAACTCTTCATAGATTCATTCTATGCGGGGCGATCCAGACTCGTTCCTGCCGGATTGGCCGGAGAAGGCAGGAGACAAAGTTGCAAACAATAGAATAGAATAGGATTAAATCATTGGCAAATAGTTACCATACAAGTAACTATTTGCCAATGATTTAATCCTATTCTACTTCTGACTAATATGATAAAGGCGAAAGTTTGCGAGTGTATAAGTGTGATTGTATGTTTGTATTTTTTCCACGCAAAAACTACTGAACAGATCTGGATGAAATTTGGCACAGAGATAGATTATATTCAAGAATAGCACATAGGATACTTTTATCTCGGGATAATTTTCGACGTTCACGCGGGCGAAGCCACTGGCAGAAGCTATAACGAAATAAAAATAACATCAAAAGCTAAAATTACAATATTTATTTGATTATTCTGCTTCTATACCATCAGAACCAGTGAATTCAACAGATTGTCATCACGACTGTACACGAGTATTGTTTGCAAAACAGAGACGGATATAGATAGGCCATTCATTAAAGCGAAGTCGCGGGAAAAGTCACTAGTGTAATACATTCCCATTAGCACACTCGTGAGAAGTGCCCTAAAAGGACATACACTGACCTTTTTGGTGCTATCCCTTCAAAAGGTCACGTGTTTCACACTCGCAACTAACACGCATTATGTTAATACTTGAGTATGAAAAAGCAAATTTATTAGGATTGCTTTCTTTGTATATTTTACCTGTGAGGGAAAATGTCTATCTACACATTTTCTTGACGTTGTATAACATCAGAACAGTGGTGACGGCCCCGACTTACGTGTTGTTGGTCCGAACCCAGGCAGACGCTTTACTATGCATACATTATTAAATCACCACTGCTCTAAAAATAGTGAAGGAAAACATTGTGAGGAAATCGGCATGTCCTAGAACCAACATGTGATATCCACCAATCCGCACTTTGCCCGCGTATTTGATTATGGCCCATTCTCTCTCTCACAGAGAGGAGGCCTGTGTCCCAGCAGTGGGAACATTATAAGGCTGATGATGATGATGATGTATAACATCAACCCTTTCTCCGAAGAGGTAGGCAGAAGTGCGCTTATAGTACAACCATAAATTAAGTTAACGTTGTAGTTACGTGTTTTTCGTTGGCCAGTCTTTACAAAAGTTATGCTCACTTTTTTACAACAATTTTATTCTATTATTACCTACAGCATGAAGCTGTAAGTAACTTTAAAAGTTCCCGTAAGTATGTTCAATGATGTCAATGCCATCATGATCATGATCACGTTAGCTATACAATTATTATTGATTTTTAATTTTTAAACTATTTTTATTGAATTATGATTTGTTTATTAATATTAGTTTAATAGATTTGCCTGTCTGTGTTTAGACTATATGAATTTTAAATTATTAATAATTATTTGTCTCAAGTAATTATATAATTATTGACTCTGCACGTGTTGGGTCAATCTGTAAATGCAGAGAGTAATTGCAATAAGTAATCCTCCTACTACACTACACTAATATTACAAAGGCGAAAGTTTGTGAGTGTGTAAGTGTGTTTGTTACTCTTATACGCAAAAAATAATGAACAGATCTGGATGAAGTAAGGCACAGAGATAGATTATAGTCTGAAATAGCACATAAGAGACTTTTTATTCCGGGAATATGTTCTCTTGCGATAATTTTTGACATGCACGCGGGCGAAGCCGCTGGCAGAAGCAACTTATCTATAAACGCGAAAATTTGTGAGGATGTATGTTTGTTACTCTTTCACGCCAGAACGGCTGAACGGATCTGGATGAAATTTGGCACAGATATAGGTTATAGCCTGGAATAGCACATATGCTACATCTGACTGTCACGCGGGCGAAGTCGCTGGCAGAAGCTAGTTTATAATATAAACTCTGATGTGGTTCTAAATTAGAATTTTATAAAGAGAATTTGAATTTAGAATCTGCTTAGAATTTAATAAATATATGTGTATCTCGCTTGACTGCAATTACCTAACAGCCATTTACCATAACTTTGGTGAAAGTTAGTCCAGCCTTTCATCTACTATTGACTTCTCAGTATCTTTGCATAGCCTTTACCTATAGAACATATCTATAGGTACAAAATGGATGTCATAAATGCATATCCATTGGATCTTCGGCTTAGAGCCCGTTCTGATTGGATAGCATGTCAATTTTCATCATCTCGTATGCGTCCTAGAAATGTCCCAATATCTTGTAGCAAGGCAATACGTTGTGTTTGAGAGACCACAGGAGAGACATCAGAATGGATTGGTATGCTTTGTACTGTGCGCTACGTGTTTTTTGTTTAAAATGCAATTACATTTTGGGCTCGCAGAGGAAAGAAGTTGGTAACTATGTGATGCTTGAAAATGTTATAGGTGCAAAAATAAATGTTATGCGTACTAATAAAAAATAGCTGCCGCCCGCTTCTCTGGACGCCTATCTATATCAATTGAAGCCTAAGTGTTATATTGGTTTATAAACTATATTACTGTAAAGTTTCATCAAAATCCGTTAAGTACTGTTTGAGAATAATCACATCAAGAAAATACATCCATTCATATACAAACCTTGGCATTAATAAAAGTGCCTAAGTAAGATGCAAATGTTGATTTGTATTTATACCGAGAGACCTAACTAGCAGCGTTTTAATTCCTGAAAATTTTCCTCCATCAACAATTTTTTTCGAAACAAAAGAAAATTGCCTCGAATGCAGCCAAGAAGACTCAACAAAAAAAAATTAAACCATCTTATTCCATTACTATTCCGGCTTCCGAAGTAGAAAGAAGGCTGATTCAATTTTATTAGCGCATCGCGTTAGTGGTTTCGGCTTGTCGGTTGTCGGCACGGGCCCCTAATAAAATGAGGCGAGGTAACGGCGTGTTTGCGCCCGGGAGATGACAGATACGGCACGGTCGGGGCCCCGCGCGCCCCCGGCTCCCCCCGCTCTTATAAACTAGCGTACACACCACACCTACTAAACAGACTGAAAAACTGAATTTATGTAGTGTTTGAGCTATGAGCTGCGGATGTGCGAATCAACGCCGAATTCGCTAGGTGAAAAGTTTGGATATTCTTATTCGATTTACAGCAGAATCACTTAGGCTCTTGAAAAAGTGACAATATATTGGTGTTATTGATTATCAATTTGGTATTTTTTTTGTTTCATTTATTTAATTTTTAGTTGATCATCACTTTACATAATATCAAATTGATTACCACCTTTTTTTTGAAGTCGCACAGTGTTTCGCCTAGAACAAGCCAGATAGACAAATTTATATATTGACTGCGACATTCATATTGGCATCATCGCATGGAACCCATAAATTATTGTCATTGCGAAATTTAAACAGAATCACTGTCACTTTGTCTAGAAGCTTTAAGGTATTTATTGTAAGCATTTATTGTTCTGAATGACGATAATGTTTCTGATAACGGATCAACATTGTGCTAGAAATAATACAATACTAGCACAATACTACAAAACATTCAATATTTGTTGGAAGGATTAGATAATTCCAAGAATACATAAGTTTCAAGATTCCATTACATTTATTTCAAAAGAAAATTGTAGAAGACTGCTTACATAGAAAATGATTTATTCATTTTTATCGAAGAACTTCGACCATAGATTCCGTTTCTCTGTAAAGCGAGTGAAACTAGCACAGTAGCATCGTATTTCATACCGCTGTTGTTTATAAATCAACAGTTTAATATCATTAAGCGGCTACGCCTAGTAAGCTTAAAAACTTTCCAGTTTTAATTCGCCCGTGAGAGATTTTAATTTAGCGAGAAACTGTTTCCTCGAACTTGCTGTAATATATTCATATATTAACAAAATACTGACATCCAGCCCGTTGGGGCGCGTTTTCCGAACGCCAGTTCCATGAATACTCTGAAATGAGTGAGATTTTACGCTGCTTTTTTGAATTTTTTATTAGTTGTTAACATCTGAATAGAATTTCTATCATATTTACATTAGTTAGCAGTGTTATACCTATTCTGTTTTATTTGAATATTGTTAAAATAATACACATTAAAAAAAATAGTAAACTACATAAAAGGAGGTTCTTAATTCGTCAGAAACTTTTTTGTTTTTTATCCATGTTCATCGATTACTCAAAGACGCCTGTACCGATTTGGGAAATTCTTCTTTTGTATAAAAGGGCATACTTCCCAGGTGATTTTATCAATTTATGTCTATTTATCTCTTTGTTCCCTCTATTTTTCTAGGATCTGATGATAGGATCCTGGAGAAATAGAGGAAACTTCTCAAATATTATAGGCATACATAAAGCGATTTTGGTATTTTCATCAACAAAACAATCGAAATCGGTGTCGTAAAACTTAAAACAATAGGAACCAAAGACACCTTCGGAAAAGAAAGATTTTTTTCGCTTTGTAGCGTTTTGTTTTGTAAGTCTTTTTTAAATTTACAAATTGAAGCAAAATGGCGTCGTTTTCTCCGAAGTGCATAATTTTTAAATTTAAAACAAGGGAGATTAAATTTAGAATAAACACGTTTCGAATATTTACGAACAAGGGTTTGCAAATTCGCGTTCTTCAGTCGCCGCTAGAAGGAGAGAGCATTACTTTGCAATGCAGTGACATTTTTCTTTATGAACTCTCCCACCCTGTTTTTATTAATTCCTACTCCCCCGGTTCCAAATAAAAGCTTTAAAGAAAATGTTTTCATTATTTAAACCATTTTATATCCAGACTTACGCTCGCTTTACGCCACACATCGAATTGTTTTTATGGCTTTAACTAAATCTGTTCTTCTGCTCATGAAAGGAGACTAACATTTGGTTTCTGCATAGAAAATTTGGTGAATCCTCTTTAATGACAATTTTTAATTTAAATATGACCACTTTTCATGTTAAAGTGGAGTTTGACCAATAAAATGCCTGCTACTAACAACCTTGCCTTGTCTTTTTCGTATGAATTTTTTTTTTTTGTTATTCTACTGCCGCACCACTGCTGCAACTGCTACTTTAATGCCAAGTTTCCGAAGTTTTCAGGCTAAAGAAGAGTACGAGAGATAAAAGAAAAACTTAATTAAAATACTGGGTCTAACAGATAAGGTAGCATTTGATACAATACAATAGAGCATTCACTGGTTGTGTAATAATATCATGGTACAAATACCAACGATCCGAGCCGTTGTAATTATGGCAAATGACCCTCAGGATAGTTTAGGGCTGGGGCGGTTTAGGGGAAAGTTCGTTTCTGTAATATATACCTGTCTTAGGGTTGCACTGCTGAGAATAAATATACGGATAAGGAAGTATGGGTGTTTTTGTCTGGGCTTGAAATGTGGCAGGTTATGATTGTGTTATTTTACAATTGCAAAGGTAATTTTAACCTTTTTTGGTACACGTGAAATTGGAAAAGTCGTGGTGGCTCAGTGGCTAAGACCTCGCCTCTCGTGCTTGAGTGCGTGGGTACAAATCCTGGCAAGTAGGTACCAATGTGACTTTTTCAAATTCATATGTAAGTACGTTCTAAGTTTATCTTGGACATCGCTGACAACGGTGAAGGAACACATCGTGAAGAAACAGTTCCAGGCTAGTATTATTATTATTTTGAGTAGCACTACATAAACGACTGCTCAACAACTATTATTGTAAGTATCTGTAGGTAGACAAAAACTAACTTCATGATTAAAACTGAATATCATCGGTTATACTTTAAAACGAGCGATGCCATCGCATCATGAACTGATTTAACGGCGAAGAGACAAAATTAATATATAATTTTTTTCATATATCACAAAATAATGTGTGCTATGCATGTCGTGTTATAAGTTACTAATATCTATACAATAATATTCAAAGGAACGCTAATTAAAAAAATATGTCCGTTAATTATTCGACATGGAAAGTTTTGTAGTATCGACGACGATATGAGGAAGATTTGTTTCCTACTGGACCGTATGTAGTATGCTCGAAATAAAATAACAACTTTATAGTAGTCGATAGTAATATTAGATGGCAGGCTAGAACTGAATAAAAAAAAACACCATTTAAAACCAAAAATTATCTACAAAACCTGCTTTGTTCTGTTAAACAAAATGCCCGTAAATACAAAGGCACGTTATTGCATCGCATCGTTACACCAATTTTATTATTATATCTTTTGGAAGCTAATCAATTTGCATCTGTATGGGTAGCCGTCAGACTTAATGACCGAAAAAGCCCATTGAATGAAAAAACCGTTCCCAAATCGGTGTTACACGAATGAGGGTCATGAAGCTAAATTCAATTTGTGATATATTTTGTACCTGTGAATTATTTACGGGCTTAGATAGGATAGAGAGTTTATTTAGGCTGCCGTAGGTCTTCATGTTAGAAAAAAAAAACAGAAAAAGAGCGAGAAGAAAGAAAACAGAGACAGAAAAGAGAGTCAGTGATTGTGTGCCGGTTGGCGGGACGGAATAGAGGAATAAGTTGCTGCAGCCGAAGTAACATAGGGTAAGACTTTACTGATGGTTAGGAGTGAGTAACATTGAAGACTGATTGATTGTTTTTATGTTAATATAAACTCGTATTGTTTGTTTTTAACCCCCGACGAAGAAAGAGTGGTGTTATAAGTTTAACGTGTGTACCTGTGTGTTTATTTATTTGTGTAACACTATTGACCCGCGTAATTCGGGTTCTTAACGATCTTCACGTCAAGATCGATATATTTATATACCAATACTGTTGTTTATTTTATGTTATAGTGAAGACCAGAGTACGTTATACACACACCGGCAAAATTAGCGGAACAAGTAAAAATGATTGCGAAACTTTTTTTTTACCGTGTCGCGTTGGCTTTTGTTTTGTTTTATAATAAAACCAATGCTTCTTAATTGATAAAACAATTGAACTTTCATCGTTTTGAGAGAATTACGCTTATTGCCACTTTATGGTTTAGTTATAAAAATTCAAAAAAAATCTTTAACGTACTGAGTTATTGATTTTATTTTAACGTTTAGATCTTTTTCGAAGTTAAGGACGTCATTGTGCCGAAATCAATCTAAACTGAGATGGCCAGGGCACTTGAGATGAGGAGAAATGGTCAAACCTAAAGAGTGATGTGCATAATTCATCTTTTACCTGTTTCAATCATTAATTGCGGTTTCTAATGATTCAGAGGGACTGATGTTTTTGTGAGAAGATCAGGACAAGGCAGAAAACCGGTACTTCTAACAGGAATAATCGCTTCATTCCGTTTCGCGTTCGCAAAAACCCGCGTTTAAAGGCCATCCAGTCAGAAATGAGCTGCAAGAAGTTCGAGGTGCAACAGTAAATAAGTTTACGGTACAAAAGAGGTTGAAAGAAGCTGGTTTTGAGTCGTTCGTGCTCGCCGAAGGTCCAAAACTTGAGGTCTCCTTCTTAGAAACAGAGTAACTTTTGCTAGAGAACATCGACTCTGGTTCACGGACTAATAAAGTAAAATACTGTGTAGTGATGAGTGTGGAAGTCATTTAAATCGAATTGACGGACAGCAATAAATGTATTAACATGAAAAAGAACAACATAATCTGTCATTTTTTTAAACTACAGTGGCATATGGTAGAGGAACAATATTGGATTCTGGTAGGATATGTTTGCGAGCTTGTACGGACTTGGTGGTGATTGATCGAGGAAATCTTATTGCGGATCGCTATAAAAGTGTTATTTAAGAATAAAATGTGGTACCATTTGCCCCTTTTTCAGGGGTCACTTCGTTTTGATCCAGGAAAATGCTCGGTCGCATACCACTTTTTTAACTCCAGTCTATCGTAATAATGTCAATATCGCAGTTTTGGCAAAACCGGTGAGATCACCAGATATGATGACACCAGATGCTATAGAACACGTCTGGTACTTGCTAAAGCGAAGGGCAAAATTCATAATCACCACACCTATCAATGTGGGTGAACTACGAAGTGCCGTTGTATAGAAATGGTAGAGACTACCACAGGAGACAATGGAAAACATTATTCTCAACATGTCTAGGTAAATGAAAAGTTTTTTAAGAGAACGCAGAGGAAACACTGGATTATACTCGTATGTGTGATTTTTTAAATTAAATACTTAAAATTTTTTTAGTAACCTTGAAAAATCTACAATGTCCAGTTTTCCCATTAAGTCATGTAACTCACAAAAAATCTACTAAACGCGATCTCATTTTTATTTTAAAAGGTGTATTTTTAACTAAGGAAAAATGTCTTAGTAGAAGTTTTATAATTAAATCTTAATAAAAAAGAAAATCGGCCTTTTGTATTTTGCTCCGCTAATTGGCAGTGTGGGTATATTTTGTTTTGTATTTTAAAAATTGTGTTTTTATATTTAGATGACTTAGTTTTTAAGTTATTATTATTAGATATTATTATACGTATTACTAGATGTTTACGTTTTTCATAGTTTCATATTGTATATTAGTTAATTTTATGACCGCGCTATCGCATTAGGTATACCTGTGATAGTTGTAAGGGAGATTTTAGTAATAAATAAATAAATCTATCTGTGGCATTATAGCTCCTAAACGGATGAACTGGTGCTAATTTAGTTTTTTTTGTTTGAAAGGAAACTTTATTAACGACAATCTATTGAACACGTAATTATTATACGATATCTTGCGAAAACACCCCGATTCAAACAGTAAAACGCCCATAACTTTAGAACGGCTGAATTGATTTTCATCAAACATGGCTAAGAACACTTTCGATAAGGTCTCATATCAAACAAAAAAATTAAAAAAGTTCGTGTCATCCGATTAGGAGTTATGATGTCACAGACAAATACACATATAAACAGGTACACACGTCAAACTTATAACATCCCTCTTTTTCCGTCGGGGGTTAAAAAGGCTAGGCAGAAAGATTGTAAAAAAAAGAAAGAAATAAACACTTTTTTTTTAATGGTACGATGACACAATTGAGCTATTTCTGCCATCAAAGATACAGATAGATCAATCCGCCAGTCAAGAGTTACCATTCATATTGTAAAAAAAAAGAAAATCAAAATCGGTTCATCCGTTTAGGGGCTATGATGCCACAGACAGGTACATAAACAAATAGACCAATACACAGGTACACACGTCAAACTTATAACACCCCTCTTTTTCCGTCGGGTGTTAAAAATAACCAACTAATTAGGACAACTCTGCCATCCAATATTAATAATAATAATAATTTATTTAGCAAAAAATGAAGAAATACATATTTTCATGTTACACTACAATAATATTATGACATATTTCTGCTCAATCTTGTGAAAACTGAATGAAAACTGAATTCGAATCTCGAATCACAGTCATCTGTAATGTAAGTTCGTTTACAAATTTCTAAGTCGATTGTCAGCCTTTTACCGCTTATTATACCCGGATAACATAAGTGTTAGCAAGCTGAATGGACTGGCATCCGACCACGGAGATACAACCAATAGATTATCTCAATAACCAATCCCATGGCACTGATAGTTTTGTTCACATGGTCACACGGTGTTGGGGAATGTAATGATATGTTCTGAGTATCTGCATTCAATATATTTTTGATAAGTTTGAGGGGCTCGTGGCTATATTGTAACGCATTAAATAGCTACCGGTTTATATTAAAGGTTGGTTTATTATCCTACAGCTTCTCTAATTTATATCTTTAGTTATTTTAAGATTATTTACTTTTAAAGTTTTATATTAGATATTATAATTATTGTGAATCTGAAGAATATGTGGCTCATTCCTTTTTTGTTTTGTATTTTAGTTTTTTAACCGACTTACCAAAAAGAAGGAGGTTCTATGTTCGACTTCTTGTATGTTTTTTTTTTTGTGTAAGTTCACCGATATCTCCGTCAATTGTGGACCGATTTTGAAAATTCTTTTTTTGTTTGTTAGAGTATGTTTCGAAATTGGTCCCATTTTAATTTGGTGAAGATCTGATGAAGAGCTTCGGAGATATACAGCAGAACTCTTCAATAAATGACGGCAAATCTCTCGGGATTGCTGCAACCGCATGTCTGTTTATTGTTTATACCATTTCATAACATAACATCACGCCAGTACGCTCTAAAGAGGTACGCAGATGTGTACAGTTCACCTTGATACACTCTCATTTCACCGGTTATGATCAAGTTTCATGGCATTCGGATAATCTATTCTGGCATTATAAGTACCTCACTAAAGGCAAGTTGCTTAATAGGTACAACTAAAAAGTGAAAAATAAAAAATCCTTTTTACAAAAAAAAATACTACCGACTTCCAACTAAAAACACTACAAAGTGAAAAATTACTTTCTTTTTCGAAGTCGGTGTCCAGAACGAAAAAAATTGGTACCTACCAAAGACACCGACTCCGAAAAAGAAAGTTATTTTTCACTTTGTAGTGTTTTTAGTTGAAAGTCGGTAGTATTTTTTTTTTGTAAAAAAGATTTTTTTTCTCAGTTAGTTTTAATCATGGTCTGGCAGTTTGATAATTTATGCGGCTTACCCAAATGCTCTTTCTTTGGTATTGTTCGTCGAATGGTTGAGCTCCTTAAATTCTGAGTTGAGCTGCACGGTTTCTGACAAATACGTGCACTGACTAGACAGTTCCACTCAATCTGTCTGCTTCTTGCCTCAAAATACCGTTTCAGACACCAATCTACATGGTCTTTACATGATCTGACCAAGATTATGTTGGAACTTTAAAAGAGACTGTGTCCTCTGAATTAGCCCGATGTACAATACAATTTAATACAAATTAGCAGGTGGAGCGACTACCGTGGGGTGGCCGGTAATGGCTAGATGAGTATTGCTGAGAATAGAGATAAATGGCGTGCCAGGAGAGGCATAGGTCCAACAATGAAATGCTGCAGGCTGATGATGATGTAGCAGTTGGCTCCTCTGATAGTAAAGGTCATCACCGTCTCAACGAGAGCAGAGACTGCATTTAATTAGTTTTTAAGATTGTATGGAAATAACGTTAAAACGAGATGGCACAATAAACTATGTAGCATTTAAAATGTTCGTCGCCATTTCATAGTGTACTGATTTATGGGTAACATGATGTCTGTGAGACTCGTGATCATGGCAATACTATCCTATATTAACATAAGCCCCGCTTAGTGAACGGGATTAGTGATCGGTACCGCTAGAGCGATGTTGTCGTACGTATCATAAGTCGAATGAATTAAGTAGAATGTTCTATAAATCTAAGCTAATTTACAATTAACCAATGGTATAAAGGACAATTTTTTTATTAAAATTAAGAAATTGGTGGCTCAGCAGTGGCTAATATTATCTGGCCTATGGTGTTTGAAGTCGTGGGTTCCGATCCAGGCAAGTAAATAGTTTATCTTGGACACCACTGACAACGGTGAAGGAAAACATCGTGAGAAAACCTGTGTGCTTATTCCGAGTTTTTTACGTACTCACCCGAAATAACGTAAACACTCTCTTATGTCAAAATATATACAAAAAAAGAGGTTTCCAGTAATCGTCACCAGACAGCACTTATCCAGTTTCAATGAAAAATCACCCTTACGTTAACGCAATTGAGCTTGAGTAAAAACTCGCACTGAGACCTCTGGAATTATCATCATCATATTAGCCGAAAGACGTCCACTACTGGACATAGGCCTCCCCCAAGCGTCGCCACAGTGATCGGTTCCATTCTGGACTTATAGTTAATAACAATAGACACCGGTTATTCCCAGCCTTATCAGTACACTCCACTTACAGATACAGAACACACTTGATGCAGTTGGGTCTTTACCTACGAAATTTCCGTATTTATGAAATAAGTTATGCAATCGATGCATCTTTGCAGTTTATTGATGACCTTCTTGAAACAAATCTGCTGGACGGGAGGCAACAAATTCTTCAAAGGCATTTTGTACTGCCTCACGGGTTTTGATATTTTGTCCCGCCAAGAAGTTATCCAAATTCTGGCAAAAGTAGAAGTCTGTAAGCGCAAGGTCTGGTGAGTATGGTGGATGACGGAGAGCATCCAACTCCAGCTCTTGTAACTTGGAGACCGTCTGCTGTGCAGTATGAAGTCACGCGTTGAAACAAACTTCTTGTGCAAAGAATATTTGACTTTCAAACTCCTTCGTCGATATAATTTTGAGTTTGTTTATATTTAGGATTTTAATAATGATTTTGGTCTAGGATGTTTAGTGAATACTTATTTGGATTGATAAATGATAAATGATTTTATTTCTGTAAGTAGGTTTGTACAAACACTTTTACATGTCGATCATATTTTTTAAAACTAGATGAAGTCGGCGTTTCCTATCTGACTACTCTGAGAAGAAAGGCCGAAACAAACTCAGAGGTCACAGTCTCTTTTAAAGTCCAGACAAAATCTTGGTTAGATCATGTGAAGACCATGTAGACTGAAGTCTGAAATGGTCTTTTGAGGAAAGAACCAGCCAGATTGAGTGGACCTGTCCAGTCAGTGCACGCATTTGTCAATAACCGTGCAGCTCAACTCAGAAATTAAGGAGCTCAACGATTCGACGAACAATACTAAAGAAAGGACATTCGGGTAGGCCGCACAAATTACTCAAACTGCCAGACCATGATTAAAACTAACTTAGATAAAAAATTAAAAACAAACAAAAAGTACGATCCACATAGTCTTCACATTCACAACAATTAGAAAAGAAATTAAAATAAAATAATATAATACTTTAAAAAGTAAATATTCTTGTCATTGCAAGAAAACAAAAAAAAACAAAATTCACGGTGAAAATATATAAAAAAAAAACAAAATTTATTGGAGCAGCTCAATCCCAAGCCTGTTTGTGTGATTGTAATTCTAATTGCATTGGTGTTTAATTAATAATATAATAATTATGTAACGTAACGGAGGTGGTCACTGGCCCCTGAAACACAGGTGCTGTTACCTAGCGCCGCTTCAATATACAAAAAATGGTTTTTCATTGGCTTGCGCTTGACCACTATCTCATCAGGTAATAAACCATTTATTTATCTATTATTATTCCTTGTGCTTTTGGCTTAAATATTTCTTTTTCTCGTAGTCATGGTATAAAATATAGTATGCAACTCTTGAATAAAACGGATTTATATCGAGGGCCATGAATCACTCGCGTCGCTCAGGATTCTAACATTTGAATCACTCCCTACGGTCGTGATTCAGTTGTTAGAATCCTTCAATTGTTCGTGATTTATCTATGGCCTAGCTAGTGGTGCGTTCGTTTGTAGTGTTCGCTCCGTAAACATCGTTGATGTTGCATGCCGCTTGTGCCGCGTTGCTGCCACGACGGCACTCATAATCCATAATTACTTGATTTTTTTAACGCATGGATTCGTTAAAAGTTCGTGTAATTAAATTCCCAAATTCACAATTTGGGATCCGGCCGTATGTACTATCACTTGCAAAAGTCGATAAGAATTCTCACAACGTATTAGTTTGACGTTTAGTTTGACTTACGACCTTCTATTTTCAAGTTTTCACCAACAAATGATTGAAATTCACAATTTCAACAACTTAGCATAAGTCAAGATGGCCCAGTGGTATAGAGCACACAGATTGAAGCGCAAATCAGTGTGCCGCAAGTTCAAATCCCACGCAATTGTTGACTTTTTGTAAGTTCTGGAACCTACCCGATTGGAAGTTATGGATTTGCTTGCATTACATATATTAAATTATTCTTTAACTTGTTCACACATTTCTTAGAGTTAGAAAGGTAGATCACAAAAAAACTAAATAAAGAATTAGATTTCTGCGAGGTAGACATGAGTTTTAACTTGACCGAAATGAACTGTCGTTTGGTTGTAGTTGTTGGTTAGTGACGTGTGGTTAACAGTATTGTAATATTCGCAAAATGCAGGCTAATATTAGTATTGAAATGAGGGCGACTATCATTGGGCTGCATAAAAGTGGTCTTAATAAAACACAAATATCTGAAGAAAGCGGACTGAATGTGAGTATAATAGCCATTAATGAATTGTAACTTTATTAATTGGTTATTGGATTTATAAATGCAGTTTTATTTTAAAATTATATTCAATAATTATGATTATTAACATTTTATATAATGAAAATGAAGTCAAGTAGGTATAGCTGCCTAATATATATTTTTTTTGTTTTAGAAAAATACTGTAAGTCTTTGGATAAAAAGATATGAGGAAGAAGGTAGCCTTGCTAGTCGAAAGAGAAGTGGGAGACCGAGGCTTATTAGCGAGGCGCAGCGACGACAAATGGTGGACGTATACGAAACGAATGGTTTCGCACCAACGAGACATTTTGCGGAATTATATGACACCTCGATGGATACTGTTCGCCGTGCACTTCACGCTGAAGGCGTGCATCACAGAAAACCTGCTAAAAAGCCGTACTTGACAGAGAGGCACAAACAAGAACGATTACGTTTCCCACGTAATTATTTAGATTTTGACTGGAATACTGCGGTATTTTCAGATGAAAAAACATTTAAATCCAGTCAAAAGGGCAGGCTTCACTTATGGCGCAAGAATAACACTCGCTGGTGTGATAACAACGTTATTCCTAACACCGAATCAGGTCGAATCACAATTAATATGTGGGGATGGATGAGTGCAGCAGGACCAGGAGAACTGGCTTTCATTCCTCCACGCGCAAACAGTTCAACTTATGAGGAAGTGTTAGACTCAATTATGCTACCTACTGTGCGCAACATTTACCCAGCTGATGAGTTAGCAGAATTTCCGTTTGTCCAGGACAATTGTCCTATTCACCGAGCGAGTACTGTGCGTGAGTGGGTTCACAATCACCCGGAAGTAATTGTTATTCCATGGCCAGCGCGATCTTCCGACCTCAACCCCATAGAAAATCTATGGGGTTTGATGGTGCAAAGGTGGGACTCGCGGACTGAGAGGTCTACGGAACAATTAAAAACCCATTGCATGGAGGTGTGGGAAAGTTTTAGAGGGAGCGAAATATGTGGTAATATTGTTGGGTCCATGCGCAAACGCCTACTTGACTGTATCGAAAATAATGGGGGTTATACAAAATATTAAGTTTTAGTAAAGTCAGTCGGTGTAACTAAATGTTGAGTAGGTCATTTTATCTTAACATATCCGTGATTATTCGTTAGCAAAAACTGTATTATATTGTGTTTACATTCGTTTAAAACAGCTATATCTTTTAACTTGTGCCATCGCCTTATCTTAAGAATGCAGTGAACTCGCTATCAATTTTGTTGACAATAATCATGATTCTATTTTGTTTTTTATTCTTCTACCCGCACTGTTCTAACTATTATAGTTCAATTTGTTTTTCTCATCCAATTGACGATTATCTTGTGAGAACTAAAGTTCTTTTAACAAAAATTGAGGTTTAGTTTCAATCTTCTTTTCGTGAAGAAAATGATCAATTAAGCTATGACCTCAATACATTCATTGTGACGTTACATAAAAATAAAATGTTTACAAAGTCTAAATCATATAACACTTTTCAATAAATAACTGGATATAACTGAATAAACAATTATATTTTATTTTATTAAAATTTTATTATCCTTTCATTGTTACGTTATTCATATTATGAATAGTCTAAGTGGGTATACATCCAACAAACAATCTTACACGTAACATAGATAACGGTTACAAGATAACTTTTTTGTCTAGGTAACAATTCGACGTCACAATTCTCATAAATGTTTAATTTGTAAATATAAAGAATAAACATTTTTATTAAACACGTCTTTTTATTTCCACCTTACAACTTCGAAAAGATGTAACAACTAAATAATTGCAAATTACGAATGTGATTCTTCTTGTGATTAATAGATCATATTCGTAATTTGCAACTATTTAGTGCAAAAAATGCAATAGTATTTTTCATAGAAATATAAAAAACAACTATATTAATATAGATTGGGAATTTTCAAAGTAAGAAATAACCGCAACGGACGGACCATGATTAGAACTCGGGCTACGTTATTTGCGAATCCAACACTTAGTTCATACGGCTACCAGCACATGACATATTTGCACGAATTTTATCAATGCAATGGTAAGAACAAGTCGCCTCTGTGACTGTGTGATGCGTATTCAATGGCACAGAAAAATAATAATGATGTTTTTAGGCTCAGTGCGGCGACAGTTCCTTAGTGTGTGTTATCTGTGGAATGTGGATACTCATACACGCGCACACATACGCACGGAAGTATCGTGCTCGCTCGGTTCGTAGCAATGTAATCTTTTCGTTCTTATGGACTTTTGTGGCCTGACTGTACCTCGATCGTCATATCACATATCAAACCCAATCTTGTAATTTTAAACCCATTCCAATTCTTCAAATTGTATCAGAAACCGCATAGCAGCAACAATTACTCAAAATTAACTTGTTTATACCGAAATAAATATTGGCAGTCTTCACAAATTAGTGTTATGAAATTTGTTGAAAGTTGTGAATTCTTGTGATTAAGTTTAACAGGATACTGTTGGCTGATTCGGTTTGATTGTTGGAGCAATTTACTTGTGCGATGGCGAAGAGAATGATTATAAAATTGATTAGACCACGGAGTTTCGTTCCGTTTGTAGTAATTTGAAAAGGGTAGGTCAAGTCTGGTGTAGATTTATTTTTGTTAAGGTCACACACTTTTACTAAGTATTTGAGGTCAGAATTAAAGTTGTTATGGGAAATCATGGGTTTCATTGAAATATTCTTTATGAAAACGGTCAAATTTCATTTTCAAAACTCAGAAAGTTGGGCTATGGTGGCCCTGTAGCAACGGCTCCGACTTACGAGTTCGAATCCAGCCAAGCATTTTACTTAGTGTAATTTATTGCATTACCGCTCTCAAAACATCGCGAGGAAACCGGCATGTCCTAGAACCAAAAATTAGTAGACATGTGACATCTACCAAACCCCACAGGGCCCACGTGGTATATTACAGCCCACTCACTCTCACAGAGAGGTGGCGTGTGTTCCAGCAGTGGGACACTTAGGTTAATTATAGGAAAACACAGAAATAAGAAAACTATGCAGTTTTCAGTTGCAGTCATCAAGTAGTAATTTTATTTTTAAACCTTTATTCGTGGTATTAAAGCGTGGACATATTTTCATGCCAAGGCACAATTTTCTTACCTCTATTCAATTCAATATTCTTATTTTTTTCTAAAGTCGACGGTCATAATTATTATTTCTAAAAACCGGCCAAGTGCTTGTCGGGCCACGTGCAGTAATAGGGTTCCGTAGTTGCACAATAATGCGGACTAAGATAAGAGAGCTTTTTGTTGCTACATGAACATTGAAACGGTTACAGAACGTCTAAAATCGGGCCCACTTATGACGATGGTAACTGAAGAAGGAGTTATAAAATCCAACTTTATAAGTGAAGAAAGAAAAACTATTATCTACTTGAGTACCACCGCGTGACAGACGGACATGGCAAAACTCTAAGGGTTCCTTGTTGACTATGGAACCCTAAAATCGGACTCCGAATGAAAGTGATGAAAATGAACTAATTAAGGTCAGTATAAACTTGGAACGTTGACTAAGGGCCAGAAGTATAGCTGACAAAGTATGTTACGTACTTACTACGGGCGGGAAAACCAGGTTTACATTTAAATATATTTATTAACTTTTTATTTTATTTTTTTGTGGATATCATCCAATGACTTCTCCCGCTCTGGGTGAAGTGGGAGGGAAGAGTGTAAGACTTTTACTGACTAAAACCCACGCGTGTGCCTTCAGTTGCTTGTGCCAGGGCCGCGTTAACTCTATTTCAAATTTATCCGCGACCCAGACAGGCATATATTTAACACCTTAAAGCACTGACATTTATCTGAGATATCGCAAAATATTCACCACATTAATATAATTAGGAAAAATACCCGTCCACCCACAACACAAACAGTGGAGTTTGACATATCTGAGAACTTACGCTACACCAGCCCCTCTAGTGGCGAATTAATTCGCGGTAGCTCTCATTGGTGACCCCTGGTCTGATGGTTGCAAGCGCTACAGTTACAGGCCCAGTTTAAAACCAGCGTCGGGCACTAGTTGCGCGACATTTTGATGAACTGGTCCTATTTTCTTTTTTAAATTGTGTGTTCTAGTGGCTTGTGACAAATAAATGTGTTTTATTTCGTTTCTTTCTACTGCTGAGTATGAGTTCCTTCGATCCCTAGGTCGGGCAAACTGTTATCGGGTTTTTTCATCTGGTATTTCTTGTTAGAAGCCCGGAGTCTGGATTTGTGTCCGGTTGATGGCAGTAGGCACGCCCCCTATGTAATAACATAATATCAATTCAAATTTATTTATAACCTTTGAGTACATAAACATCCTAAACACTAGTCCGTGGATGGGTGATCTTTACGTAGCTAGTTTCTTCCGTGTCTCGGCAAGTATGTTAAGCCGTTTGTCCCGGCTGTCATTTGAAGATCTTTGACAGTCGTTACGGGTAGTCAGAAGTTTGATATCTGTTACCAGTCTATCCAAGAGGTATCGGGTTACCCAGTTACTGGGTAGTGGAGGTCGGATCGGCAGTCGCTCTATGTTACTGGTACTCAGTTAAATCTGGTAAGACTGGAAGCCGACCCCAACATAGTTGAGAAAAGGCTAGGTACATTGAATAGTAACTGGTATTAAAATATTAATTAAATACAAGTACAATAATATCCTATATATACAAATAAAAATGAACCCCTGTTTTTCCTGGTCACGCTTTAACTTGAGAACGGCTTTACCGATTTCGCTAATTCTGTTTTTGTTGTTGTTGTTATTTTTAGGACAGGGTTCTTAGATAGAAAAAAATGAAAAAAAAATAGTAGGTAGGCAGGGTAGGTATGTAGGTACGGTAGGTACGGTAGGTATGCAGGTTGGGTAGGTATGTAGTTAGGATAGGTATATAGTTAGGGTAGGTAGGTAGGGTAGGGTAAGTAGGTAGGGTAGGGTACGTAGGGTAGATAGGTAGGGTAAGGTAGGCAGTTGACTGGAGCGAAGCTGCGGGCATAGCTAGTAGTTACTATAATAGGCTAAATGTGTGTGTGCTATGGCGCACCTCTGCCCAACCCTTCGAGAAAGACAGGCGTGATGTTACCCACGTACAATTTCCTTCCAATATTTTTTAAGTTACAAAATACTGTTAATATGTTATGACTAAGCGTCGAATGCTCCGCTACTTGCCATAAGTTCCGCATGTTATTTATATAAAATGTTCTCTTTTAATTAAGTTTCCTCCGACTCAACTCTGAATATTAACAAGTTCTTTAGCTCTGTTTTTCTTGAGTTGCATTCTGCCAATAATTCATATGAATTTCAAGCGTTATGAATGTTGCAATCTGTTTGTTTATTCTTCTTTGTATGTCTTTCTTTTAAAAATCAAAGTTTGATGCTGACTTCAGATATAGTATTTAGTTTCCTTTTGCCTATTTACACGAAGAAAATGATGAGTATTGTAGTTTGTTGACCATTGCACGCAAACTTCTGAATTTAATTTATTTGATCAGAACTTTTTCTTTAATTACGTTTATTTTTATATTAAATATATATTTTTTATTATATATTTTTAATAATATATTTTTATATATAAATACCTACGACATTTCGATAAAAATAAATTTTATGGTTTCAGCGTTAAAATTTACCACTTAATTCAACGCAGAATCAAGTTCAAAAGCACTTCAAAATCATAAATTCTCCTGATTTATCACGCTACATAAACGTAATAAATTCAACGTCGACGATAGTTGTAAAATAACCGACGTATAATGCTTCCTAAATCGTCTCGGCTGAAATAATACCGAATGCCAAATACCGAGTGCCGAGGCCGAAGACGAATTGATTCGACAACTTAATGACTCATTCAAGAAGTCATAAAGTCGGCGGCATCTCACTGCTTAATATAGCGGCGTTGCAAGAAACAATTAGACAAGCGGCACAATCATCCTTGAGGTGCTGTGGAGGAGCCATGAGTTAACGGGAAAACGAGTCTTTGGATGTGGTATCTCTCAGAAACCAAGGAGAAAGGTTAAGGTTAATTGTAGCTAGATTCTACTAGCTACAATAATAAATACTAAAATTGAGAATTGTAGATAGCGCAACCGTCAGTTTATTGGTGGGTTAACCTACTTCCTACACATTGTTGATTATAATGATGGTCCTTGCAAGTGACTTATCAGATTGAACAAATTCTGGTTTCACTTATTTCGTTTTCGTGGTCCTTCTAAACTGCACAATGCAAGTGGTGCGATTTTCCCCATAATTAAGAGATTTGGTTCCGGATTACATTCAAGGAAATCTCAATGTGTGTCAAGTCCTAAAAACCTAGCAAAGCAGGGTCTAATTCGCACATGGTAACTTTTCATTCATAGCTTTCACTGGACTAATTCAGAATAACAGGTGTTATTATTTGTGTTCGCTTAACTCTACAAAATGTAAGAAAGTTATTGTGTAGATTTTATTTTTCATAAATAAATTACTTACCCGGTATCGCTACGGCGTAGCATTAGCGTAGCGCGACGCTACGCCAGCTACGTTCGTAGCAATAATTTAATCGCTTAGCGATTCTATGGTAAGCGTCGATCGAAAAGTGTACTATATAAGTATTATGATCTGCAATGCAATTCAACGGGTTATCATGAAATGGGCATGTGATGCACGGAAATGAGGAAAGTGGCGTGGCAAATGTTTTGAGTATGAATATGGACTTATGAAAATGTAGGGAAAGCCTATTGAAACGATGGATGTATGAAAGAAGACTTGGCTAGAAAGGTAGGTCTACCTACTGACATGACAACTAATAGAGAAGGATGGAAAAAGAAGGCACGTTGAGCCGAACACAAATAGAATATAATAATCTTTAATCAAATATCAAGACTCAAAAATGGACTAAAACTTACAACTATATTAGTAGGCACTGACACTAAACAAAGAACAACAAACAAAATATACAATACAAAAATTAATAGTTGGTCACCGTTTCGGCAAACCATGCGAGGTAGAACAATAGCGACCTATACAAACAGTCTAGGTGACTCGAAATCATGCTTAGGATACTGTTAAAGCGGCCCCACACGCTGCACACCAGAGAAGACCACGTTCTACGCATAGTTGCGTAGAAGAAATCAACATGCGCATCTGCGAACATTCCTGAAAAAAAGTTAATTCAAAAAATCAAAAAACCTGACTGCATAAAACGCGAACTAAAAGATGTAAACAAGAAGAAAATAATGCTGTGCAGTTGGAGGATACACCTAAATTTGATCAGTTGGTTTTTTGATTTATTGAATAAACTCTTTTTATTTATAGCATTTTAGTTATTTTTTTTTTCCGAATTAGGTACATTTAACTGTAAAGAATAATAAATATTGGGCCCCCACAATATGGCGCCCAAATCCGCCATTTTTATATGTTCCAATTTTAATTTAGCCAGTGACGCTTGCAAGGTTAAGACGAATCGATTGACGTAACAATCAACAAAATCAGCCAACGCGTTTGGTCTCTAAAACACCACATAGAAACAAACATACATACATAGACTGATAAACACATTACCTTCCTTCGGCAGTCAGATAAAAAAATAAAAAAAGATAAGAGCAAAGGAATGACAAATGATCTATTGCAACTTTGCAACTTCCCATGTTTTGAACGATTACTTTCAGATGTAACCGAGGTGAATGGCGTGAAGATATGTCGGAAAACAAAATAAATCTAATAAATGAAACAATAATCGAAATAAAATGACTATAATTGGGACGTGGAATGACAGGAAGGGTCTCGTTAAGTAAGTCCCGGGTAAGCGGTCCTACATACAATTATGTGGTTGTATCCCACGGGAATGTGCGGATATGAATTACAACATGGAAAGGAGTTATTCGATTAGTTACATATTTTTCTGTGGACTTGCAGGTTACATTGTTAAGCATCAAGCTTAATATGTCTCCTTCAACTGTAATTACTTGCGTAATACTAAATAAGTGTTTAAGCTGTTTGACGGCAAAGGCTGTAAAGCTCGTAGTGAATGGCAACGTGAATCTATTACGAGATTGTTTAAGGTTTCGGTACAAAAACAATTTTTGAAGCTATCATAGGAATGTTTCCAATACCCAATTTAGATACTACAGACCTAAATCGTAATTTAAATCATCAACAAGCTAGCCATACTTTTCCTAATCACTGCAATTACTTAAAGCAATTACTTATAATAATCAACATTGGCCAACCAGAAAAAAAACGCCAAATCAATGAAGCTCAACGAGGCTCGGAGAAACGGTTCAACTGTCTTGGATTCCGCAATGAAATAAACAGTGCTTTCCGTTATAAAAATAAAATAAATATATTTTTCATAATTTTCCTAACAAATATTTTTATCTTCATACCTCCTTGTAGTGGCAACGTGTCGAATGGCGTGTAATACTGCTCGCATAAATCGTGGAGACACGGTGACGAGAGAAGGCGCACTTACGCCCGGAATGAGACACATATACGCTCCCTGCGCCTCGCAAGCGCTAAAATTTCCTTTTAATTGTCTCCGCGTGAACGTACGACATCACCCTGTTACCTAATACGGATAGGTATTGCCATTCGTATATTTGGAGACTAGCGTTTTCATACACAATGTGGGGACGATGTAGCTATTATTTTAAGTCGTTTATCTTATGACGTTTGTCATGAAAAAATCAGATAATACAACCTATACCTTACTTTGCCTTTAAGCCCGGCCAATAAGGATGTACCCTCAATTACGTAAGACTTATTATTAACACTGACCGGTCGCGGTCTCTGTATTTCCCTATAAAATAAAACTATACACTTCCAAATCAATTCTTAAATGGAAACTTGTAGTAAGTAACCCGGTTTACCAGGGTGCAGTAGTCAAATCGAGACTAGGAGTTATCCTAGCCAACCAAAGCCTGGTCCTGCAGCGGGTATCAAGAAAGGCAGCTGATGCTTACGTCTGCTCCGCTAGAAACGCTCTAGGGTCTTCTGAAAGCTTTTTCCAGATACATCATCCGAATTAAATTTGAAAATCATCCAGCGGAAAAGTGTTTCTGGGATAAAAATATGTGTGGTGAATTTGCCTGAATTTTTTTCGAGTCCATTTTAGACGCGATTGAATATTGAACATTACAATAGGGAATACGCATGAAAAAAATATTTGCCCAGTTTTCCGATAAAAATACTAAAACAGAATATTAATAGTGAAAACAGAATCAAAATTGATCGAAAAACGAAAGAGATATAACAATTTAAAGAAATATATCTGTCCCTCTCTACAAAAACGCCATTTTCTATGGCAGTTGTATGAGCGTCGTGCCATCTGACGTCATGTGGCACGTCGGATTTCTCTTTCTTATTCTCAACTTTAACGCTTTATAACTTCGTCTGTGATCGAGATATATCAAAAAAAAAAAAAATATTAAGTATTTCAGTTTATAGCAAATAAAAAAATTACATGTTTATGCCCTACATTTAATGCTATCATTTTGCTGGGGCACGTCCCTCAGCAAAAGTGTAGCTTTCTACCAGTGAAAGAACTCTCGAAATAGGACCTATACTGCCAGAGATTAGCCATTACAAATAAACATAAAATTTTACCTCTTATATAACATTAAGTTAAGATTAAGATTCGAAGGATAATTTAGTTTCGATAACTATTCAAAGACTTCATACGCTGTTGTGTTATTGTTTTGGTTTTCATTTATTTTCGTATCGTTTTCTCCATTTTTTATAATAACTTGAAATAAAAAAGCCTTTGACTAAGTATTTTTGGGACTTTGTAAAAAACCTTGACCTGTAAATTTCTTTTCAGAGGTAGTCAGACAGGAAACTTCGGCGCCAACTTTGAGGTAAAAGAAATCTAATTTCTAACAGTCATCTTTTGATACAATTTGTACAGAAAGAGGTATTTTAATTTTAATTGTCTCGATAATATTTAATATTTGATTAACATTTGTGGGGCAACACCCGTATTTTTAAGATATTTCGTGTTTATGTTCTAAACTCAGACTAAGGGCTTCAAAATCTTGATTTGGTAATCTAGGGTCATAAAGTGGTAAAAACATACATTTGTAACAATAGTTTTACATTTATGTACCTACCAGCTTTTACCCGCGGCTTCGCTCGCAGTGAAGCCATTAAAAAAGTATCCTATTTTACTTCTAATACCTCCAAGAATATACATATGTACAAAGTTTCATGATGATCAGTTCAGTAGTTTTTGCGTGAAAGCGTGACAAACAAACTTACATTCACATTTATTATATTAACTATAGATGTCGCTGAGATGAGATGACGTTTAGATTTATAAATTTTTAAATTGGTCTGCTAGATTGGCCTTGGTTTTTCCGATAAATTATACGAATGAATTATAGAGTAAGCTCAACTCGCGCTCATGCCTATAACAGACTTGTCTACGACTCAACACCCATCACTGCAACACAATATCAATTAACACCAACTAAAAGCAACACTCAGACACTACTTTTATGACCACTTTGTATTTAAAGTGTTTCAGTTACGAGTCTAACGCAGTATAACAGTCTTGCACAATATTCAAATTAAATTGCATCTTTGCCAAAACTAGCGGGAGAATGGCGCCGGTTTCATTAATATACAATACAGTTTCTGACCCTCTTGTCGTGGCAGCCTCTTTATTTTTATAGGTTGTTGAATAAGCATTAACGTAGTAATTTGAGGGGCAGGTAGGTACGAATTGCGGCACGTTTAGGAGCTTTTATGTTGCCATGGTAACGATCTTAGTGCGATTACAAGTAGTGGAGTATGGATTTTAGATTTGGAGTTTGCTGTTGTTTTAATTACGTTTTTTATTACTTCATTAAATGTTTATTTATTCAATATGTAGTTCTTAGGGAGTGTTTTCCGATAAAAGGCAGATAAGATTATTGTCTATATATATAGCAGTATAATGTGCCTGATTAAGTTGTGTTTTTTTAGGGTTCCGTACCCAAAGGGTAAAACGGGACCCTATTACTAAGACTCCGCGGTCCGTCAGTCTGTGCGTCTGTCACCAGGCTGTATCTCATGAATCGTGATAGCTAAACAGTTGAAATTTTCACAGATGATGTATTTCTGTTGCCGCTATAACAAAAAATACTAAAAACAGAATAAAATAAATATTTAAGTGGGGCTCCCATACAACAAACGTGATTTTTTTGCCGTTTTTTGGGATAATGGTACAGAAACCTTCGTGCGCGAGTCCGACTCGCACTTGGCTAGTTTTTTTGTGTTATTTGCTAAATAAATGCTTTCTATCAGTTATGAATCGCTAGTAAAACCGCATTCGGGAAGTGTTTGTTACCTTTTTATAAACAATAGTTATAAAAACTTATCAGGAGTTATTGGTTACTAAAGTAAAAGGCTTCTAGAATTAACATAAATATAAAACACAGACCCCCGGTTTCTTAAGACGTCGATAGTCGCCAACGACCTTGACGGAACAAAACGCGCACTCGTTTCACACCCGCGCGACCCAAAATTCAGTAAATTTTTGTTCTTTCCTGACTTAAAAAAAATCCTCGATCGATCAAAATGTTGATAGTTAAATTGTCTTTGAGATGGTGAAAATTTCATCAAAATACGCCCGGCGGTTTTTTTGCCCGTGTTAGACATAACTTTGCTAATTAATTATACTATGTTATACGAATATAACTCAACATTTTCTAAAAACAAATTACTAAGAAAATGGTCTAATGTGACATATTTCCTTTTTAAAATATTACAACTAACCGTTTAGATGTGATTCTCATTTAAAAATCAGCTACTGAGAGGTATCTACGCCGTAGCACTCGATTATCGGGCTGTTAACATAATCGACGAATAGTCGCCGGTTATCTGCTGTGATTGGCTGTTGAAAATTCATTCATCCAATCACAGCATAACGCGTGTTTGAAAATTTGTCACATTAATTCTACGATAATTTAACAGTGAGAAACCCCGCCAGAGCCGCATTAAAAATTGTAAGATCTATTTTAACTCAGGCCTATGTCCAGCAGTGGACGTCTTTCGGCTGAAATGATGATGATGATGATGATGATTTTAACCCACCAGTGTTCACAAATAAACTTAGATATTTGGTATGATTTTATTTGGTTTGATTTGTTATATTTTACGGGTGTTATATCTATTGAAGAGAAAAAGCACTCGCCTAACTGGGCTTACTACCAATCAGACATGTCAATACTAGTATTCAATCTACATTATTGACATGACTAATTAATGCCGGTAATTATGCATCGTAATACGTATCATTTCCATTCTCCCTTTTCAGCTAATATTATCAACGCACTTAGCGGCGAATATCAATTCATATTGCTACTGACATCGGGAACATATTACTGCATCAGATCGAATCAAAGCAAATGAATGCCTTCGTCTATTTTGCCGCGCCAAATATACACATGGTAAATTGAAAAATAAAATTGGGACTTGCGAACTTTCTTCTTACTAGGTAGCAATAAAACAGAGTTTTGCTATAAAAAAATAGTTTTGTATTATTTTGTAATTTTTTTTTTTCAAATAATTTAGTTATTTGTTTGGTTAAATTTATATTTGCTTGAAACTCAATAAGTTTTGCAACTTCAAATATTAGCACCTTAGTTACTAAAAAATAAACTTTGATAAAATAATACAAAACTAATTAGCAAGTAGCAAAACTCTGTTTTGGTGGTAGTAAAACAAAAGTTCGCAAGTCCCAGTTATTTTATTCAGTGCACATGGTTCCCTGAAATTATATTGCTAATAGTCGACATGCGATGACCGAGGAGAGCGGACACAGCAGGCAAAGCGAACAGAGCGGGTAGCGCGGGGGCTAGGTATTCAGCAATGTGGGCTATAGGCTCACATCAATAGCAAATGCAATTAGTTTGAGTGCACCGTTTTTTATGTAGTGCCCGAGTGCCGACAGACACGCTCGTGTGTGTGTCGAGAGCTATCCGATATAAATAATCCACAACGTTAATCGTACATACGAGTAGTGGATTTAAAGCTGAACAAAATTGGTTGTCTGACTCTCTGAGCTGTGGTCGCGTTATACCGGGTTCACTCACGCGGATACACTAACCTACCTCTAATTTGTTATTTAGATTATTTAGATGTAATTATGTGGTATTATGGAATATGTATAAGTATCGAAACTTAAAAATATTTCAGAATAATTTAGCTAAAGGAGCAAAGCAAAAGGAATGTGTAAGGATCGTGGCAGGTAGTGTTCTATAGTATCTGCCTACCTCCATAGGAAAAGGGCGTAAATGTATGTGTCCAATGTATTTTAGCTGACAAAATTATTAAGCTAAACATGTGTAGCAGACCTAAGACAGTTTTAATATTGTACTTATAACAGTCTACAAAAGCATGAATTTAATAAATGCACAATGATATTTCTTGTTTCATTGCCAAAACTCACAGCAAGTTATGAATATTTTTTCGCATGAATATACTGTAAGTGATTTATATTAGTATTAATAATTTATATTACAAGGGTGTACACTGAACCTAAGTGCAAGAAGACACGACGTTATATATATATATATATATATACTGAGGTAACCATGTCTTGACATGTAAGCCATGTCTGCACGGCGCGGCAATACAAACACAAGCTGACCAGCTTGAGTGAACTCAGTCCGTCCTGCGTTTGGCCGCGACACGAACGTACATTTGAACAGTATGTTTATCTCTTTCTGACAACGGGGTCTTATTTATAACTTAGTGATAAAATCTCATTGCTGCCTAGTTTTTTTGCATAACTGAACAGGCGGGACCAACAGCTTTTCATGAATTCTGAGGCACGTAAGAGTCTCGGTATGCAATGGAAGGTCTCCTGTCCATGGATTGACCTCGGAAACCTTGCTTTACCTGAAAAATCGATCCGTGCTGCTATTGGTATGTAGCTACCAGCTCCACAAGTTTTTAAAATGATTATAAAGAAAAAAAATAAGATGTGCACCATCTGGCGCGACGGTCATCGTAAAACTCGACTCCGAGATATTACATGTCCATATCTCTTCAACACACAGTTTGCTGTTAATCATTTTACACTTACGCTAACTTTCCAAAAATAAACTGAGGGTATACGCCACAAATGAAACTTAATAAACTAATTACGCATTCTACTTTTAGTTATTTAAATAATGTACGTTAACAACTTATTTACAAATTAAGTTTTAGACAAATTAGACGATCCTGTGTACATAAGGCACGCATATCTTTATTTGGCAATTTTTAAATATTCAAGCAGCTTGTTTGTGGAATGCCCCTAAAAGTACTCATGGACAAATTATCAAAAAATAATTTGGATTTTCCATACAAAATTGACATCAGCTGACGAAAATTTGTACAGGACATTTTTTTTTTTGAGAATTGTCTATGACTACCTTAGAGAAATTTATTAATTTACATGAACAGAAGCAGTTTTAAAATATGACCACACCATTCCGCTACACTCTGCATAATAAATAAATAACTCTTGTTCAAATTACATACAACAATTTTGAAACATACAATTATTGACTCGTTCAGACTCAAATATTTCAACTTAGATTAAAGAGACAGAAAAAAAATGTGCCGCGCTTAATTGGCTCGCTGTTGAGCTGTTCATCAAGTCTGGTTTTAATTCTATTAATTAACAAGGCGTCAGTCGAGTCGAGAGTTATGTTGAAAAGCAAAATATTTACACGCTGGAAATCTGTCGATGTATGCTCGTTGATTTACGATTTCATTAGTTTCATGCCCCGACGAAACAGGAACAATACATGTGTTTAATGATTGCGACGATTATGTGACTGCTAGTAACTCGGGCTTGGTAATGTAAGGTAGAGTTGGGGTAATAATAGGTTCGTCAACTTAAGATCTGTTTTTGTTTGCTTTTTTCGTGATAGAATGTGCTACAGGCCTTTTCATACTAACTTAAATTCGCAGAATGACACTCAGTTGATAAATTTAAAGGTGATACTGTAAATTAAATAAAACATTTAATTTATCTATACTAATATTACAAAGCTCAAGAGTTTGTTTGTTTGAACGCGCTAATCTCAGAAACTACTGGTTGGAATTGAAAAAATATTTTTATTTTGGATAGACCATTTATCGACGAAGGTTATAGGCTATATAACATCACGCTAAAACTAATAGGAGAGGAGCATTAATGAAAAGTGTTGCAAAAACGGGAAAAAATTGTTCCTTCTTTAGAGCTTCCGTTGCGTGCACTGCATCATGTATGTAGGGTAGGTAGGTAGCCAGTTGTCGGGAGCGAAGCCGCGTGGGACAGCTAGTCTTTCATAAAACGTCCAGTTCTTTAAAAAGTTTTTAATTTAAAGTCGACGAGACATTGGTAAACGCTTTATTCTATTTTGACTTTTGTTTTCAAGAAATGTTGGTCTATAGTTAACTGTGCGATAATCTGCTCAGTGCCGTAGCTTCAAGATGTATTGTATCTTGATTATATAAACGTAAGAATTAGAAATCTGACTAAGGTATACACGTCTTGACTGTGAGACAAAGAGATTGGGTGCAAATGAGATGTGCACCTATTGGGTTGCATTAGGAGAATACTAACAAATAAGTCGGCCCATAATGAACAGCTGATGTGAATTAGGAGTACTGGATTGAATTAGGGCTTGATAAAGGCTTTTTTAGAGGTTTATTGATTTAGCGTAATTTTGTTGTAAATACAATAAAAAGGAAAATGTACTAAACTTATTTAGTTATAAAACTTTACTTGTGTAAACAAAATGTTTAGATTCGAATTAAAAGCAATAGCTATCCAATGCTTTGCCAAAAGGGTAAGATTTTTCTTGTTTCAGAGTTCGTTTTTGAATTTGTCGTGTTTTTGGTAAAAATAAATTTATAACCTTTCAAACGATTTAAAATTCATTAATTGTCTCCTATTCATAAATCTATACGCACAAAAAGTAAAACCCGTTTATAAATGAAGTATCAAGTCCAATAATAACGTTTATCACTTTGTTACCCTCTCTGGAGTTCGTCCAAGAGGAAAAATAAGTTTCCTTAACCTAAGGCGTGCCAACAAAACTGTTGTTATTTGGGTTTTTAATCTAATGTCCCGTGTTTTCTTATTCGTGTGTTTTTATGACTGTCTAATAATGCTTTTTCATTATTTGTTTTCAATGGAATACTTAATGAAATGAATTTGGTCTCTAGACAAAGTGATTGTTGAAGTTGCTTTTTAACCGCGTGCTCAATTTTGATGACCGAGCAAGCGAAGTATTCTAAAATTGAATCCCGAGTGTAGCGACTGATTCAAAAATTAGAATCCTGAGCTTTAGAGAGGGCATCAAAAGAGCGAGAGGTGAAAAATCTTTGCACTCGAGTGCAACACGTAACTTTTCATCCCACTTCAGCGAGGAAATGGATAAATGCAAAAAAAAATTACAATAACAAGATACTTTTATTTCATTTTAAATATTAACTACTACATTATGATAGGTAAGTATTACAGAATAATCTTAAAATTGTAACAAATAATACTCAGACGTAATTAAGAAAAATTAAAAGTCACGTTGCTACAGTTACTTAAGTTTAGTGTTATATTTTTGTTCGGTACTGTAATGTTTTTTTTTTATCTGCAGGAGGGGAAATCCGGTCGGACTAACACCCAGACTGACTCACAATACGAGCCGGTTTGGGTAGTGTCAGGCTCCAACTGACTAAAACCTCCTCCTGCCTTACACAAATCTCCCTCGGACATAGTCTGAGACCTTGGTTACTGTTTTTTATTTCTCTCAGTAATTTTCTATTAAAAAATGGTCTTATATATATCACATTAGTTGTTTTTTACATTTTTGTTGGGATACTGTAATGTTGGTGACTTGTGTACTGTTTTTCGGTAAACTATCTGTCATACTTAATAGTTGTACCGATTCATCGGATTCCCTTGGCGTAAATGTTGGCGAGAGAGGGCGATGGTTAGGCGTTTCGTAACGTCTCATTTTTTATGTAGAAGGGCCAGTCCAAGGATCTGACTGAGGATCTTTCAGGAGCTTAAATGGCTCCTACCATGCCTTTACATATTTTAGACTTATTTTGGATGGAATCCTCTATGTATCCCTCTACAACCGCATCGGACTTCCTCCTCCAGCCTCCAAGAGACAGGAGATCAGCTCTTGAATCGGCCAAAAGTGTAACTGAAGTTCGTCGGAAACAATAATCCGTGTACAACACTATTTCTCGTGGGATACTGCCAATTTTATTAGCACCCATAGCCTATGGGTACCTAACACACTTTCCGTTGCGATATTGTAGAAAAAATTGATTGATTGGTGGGTTAGTAAGGCTTGATATTTCTCAACAATTGTTACGTATTCGTTGCGAGTGACGAAGTTGCGGTCTCTTTTTGTCTTTGTATTAGTTAAATTAATTAATAGTAAGTCATCCGAATGTTTTTGACATTAAGTTGGGTTAGTTCATTAGTTCGACATGCTCCGTTTATACCAATAATAAGAACAACCTGTTACTTAAGGAGTATTGCAGCAGATAAATTAATAAAATTGATATGCATGCATCAACATCTACTAAGTATTTATTAGATTATGTTAAGTAGTTGATTAATATACTTAAGTAGATACTGAATGTGCAACTGACTTACTTTTGCCGCCAAATATACGGAATCAGGTGCTTCGTTAAGAAACTTTTCGATTTCAGATGCTGTGAAAACCTTCGATTTTTTTGGTTGATGACCAGATGAGGCTCATTTTAAAACTGCCACTAATTTAGGATAGGTGTCGATATGTACGTCTTTTTTCATCTTTATTGTTATTTTTAGCATTAAATACGTACTCCACAGAGTGTTTGATTTCTTGGTCTCGTATAATTCAATAAAATGTGCCAGTTAAACGTTTTCTGAGAATGTTTTGGCTCCTTTAGTTATTCGTTATGTTAAACATATCGTACTGTTTCAAATACTTCTCGCGTGATTGTTGAGGGAGAAAGCTCATTTGCGCATTTTTAACAGTTTCAATCAATTCAACGGTCGTCAAATAAACTTCCCCGCCGCTAGAATCACAAATTTTGATGTTATTCACTTGTTTTGAAGTTTCTTGTTTTTAGCCTAAGTTTTTAACATATTGTTGTGAAAAGAAAACGGCGCGCGTAAAGCAAATTAAAAAAAAGCACACCAAGAAGGTTCCGAGTCTGAGTTTTTAACAAGTTAATAAAGGGTTGGATGATAAATTCGGCACCATGGAGGTAGAAGTAAATAGGATGTTTTGAATTCACAAACTTAGTGCACACGATGTTCTAAATTCAATTTACTTTATCCTCTACTGGATAAAAACGGCAAAAAAAAAAAAATTTTGCGCTCAGATTTATAGCGCTGGTCTATCCCATACATTTTGGCCTTTTAATGTAATCATAATGGCTGATAGAATTCAAATTTGTCCAGGCTCTTTTTAGGGTTCCGTACCGGGAGGGTCCAAACGGAGGCCTATTGCTGTCACTCACGAGTCCGTCTGTCTTCTGTCACACAGGTTTTAAAACCAAATGGGGGTCGTTTTTAAGGGAGGCTTACATACAGAAAAAGGAGTGGCGCGAAAAAAAAGTGTCCTTCCTCGCCGATTGGAATACCTACCGTTGCTTAGAACTCGCTGAGAAGACAAATACTGTTTTGTTTTAAAACCTATTGGAAAACAAAGGAATGAGAAGCCAGATGTGATGATGATATGATGTGATGTTCGTTTCGAAGATTTTTTTTACTTCCCATTGACCTAGGAACTTGAAATTAGCGATAATGTTTATTATCTCACTAATATTATAAATGTGAAAGTTAAGATAGATGTGTTTGTGGTTGTATGTTTGTTACTCAATCGCGCTGTAACGGCTGAACGGATCTGGATGATATCTGGCACAGAGATAGATTAAAGCCTGGAATAGCATGTCTACTTTGCAGAATGTATTTTATGTGGCATATGACCACGGTTATCATCTGAAGACCGCTATGAATATGTATGAAATACAATAAATTGTTTATACATGTAAGTTGTTTATTTAATACCCGATACATATCGAATAGTGTGTACATAACAATTTCAGATGAGAACATTTTCTTGTTTCATACTTTTTAAAGCTTGATTTTTCAGTAGTCGGGTTTAGCTTTTAAAGTTATCTTTCTCATAGAACATAGACAAAGATTATCTGTAGGAGTTTTCAGTTGCTAGGTACCTATACCTACCTAGGTATTCACAAAGTAAACCCAAATATTTAAATGATAAATAAATTCAAGTGACTTAATTTCCGTATCCAATTAATCATACTAGTAATTTCCACTTTATACTGTTTGTAAATCACAGAAAATATTTACTCAAATAAAATCTTTAAGTCATTCATTCACACAGAAAGCCAATGAGACCACATGCATAGAAAACCACTAAGGTTGGTTAAGCAGTTGTAGAGATGAGCACTAAACAAGGATGTACATAGGAGATGAAAGTTTTTTAAGAAGTTCGTAATTTTGCAGTAACTCAGAACAGACATCACGAATAGTAATAAAATAAATTTATTTTAAAACTAGTTGTGTAACCTTACCTTACCACGTTTCCAATTCTACAGTAAAACAATTTACCATCACTCACACTCTGCCCAAATAATTTTAGACAATATTCGTATTGTAGATTGATTGCGTTTTCCACATGCGTCATCGCATAGAAAATATTGCGAATGGGTAATTGGATATACGCTATACATACGTCGCGCGTCGGTCGCACTCGACGCCCGGTGGCGCCTGCTACTGACGGCGGGTGACAAATAATATGACGGACGATGAATACTTGCACCTATTGGCTTAAATGCAATTTCATATCGAGCACTTACGCCAATATGTTTTTGAATGTTATTGGACGAACACTCAGCCCTCGGGAAAAGCGATGATCGATTATTCGAGAGACAATGTAATAAGTGATAAACTTCAGCAACTAAAACAGAGTTTAGTTATGAACCATTTTTAACCTCCGACGGAAAAAGAGGGGTGTTATAAGTTTAATGTGTGTACTTGTGTATTTGAGTAACTGTATGTGGCATATATAGCTCCTAAACGGATGAATCGATTTTGATTTTAAAGGTAACTTTATCGACAGTGTTCTTAGCTATGTTTGATGAAAATCAGCTCAGCCATTCAAAAGTTGTAGGCGTTTTACCGTTTTAATCGGGCTACTCCCAGAAGATATAGTACTACTAAATTACGTTTTCAATAGATTGTCGATCGAAGCGTGTCTACTACTAGATAAATTATGTAATATGAAATAAAAATATGTCGTGTTTTTTTTTAAATTTACTTGTTCATAGTTATATTGAATAAATGGAAACGTGTGATCATAAACTAACAAAACGACACAGAATTTTCTTTGTAAATATTCGTACGTTTTGCTACGCAGAGACACGGGACGCGAAAAAATGCAATAGATTTATTTTTGCAATTTTTCACTTGTGTGCCGTGCAGATCGTTTTTAAAAGATAAACACGGTGGCACGCGTGAAATAAAAATAGATGAAATGCTTCTCGCAAACAGAAAAGCCACTCTGTAGCCAAGTTGCAATATGCGGCAGTGGTCTACTTGATCATTTCCGTTAATACCAACGATTTGTGGCAGAGTTATTATACAGAGAACTAGTAACTTCTAATTTTTATATTCAAGGTAAGAATGCTTGGCATAATACTGGTCCTGCTCTAAAGTGCAATCTTTAGTGTAGACAAAATCAAACTGGTTAATTTACATTTTCATAATTATAGTATAACTATGTTTCTTCTCATTTTTTTAAAGATTTTTACTCAAACACCGTGTGTTCCGTTGTTGTTGAATAAGTAAATTTACCTATGTTTGCAATATTTGTAAGTATGTGAGAACCATGTTCCTACTTATCAAGTGAATGAATTTACCTGTTAGTGTTTGTAATACCTTATATCTAGACGTAGTATAGTAGTATTAGTCTGGGTGCATCGTTCTCACGTATATGAATTAAAGTATGTATTAAATGTTGTAAAACACTTTTTTTCAAAAGACGACGTCCGTTCTTCTCCATGACAAGCTACTTTTCCGAATGGACCATAGAATCAAACTATTTTTAAAATTTTGACAAAGTGCCGCTTAATGGCCTAATTGCAATAAAGAATTTTGACTTTGATTTTATTCCGTTTGCTATGGTAACGTATGTTTTTTACATGAGCAATTATCTAGTTTGAGTCCTTATTTTATTTTCAGCATAAATTGCCTATTTGCACAATAATGTTTTCATGGAATTTTAAAATACGTATTGAGTAGTATTATTATTTGAAAAATGTATAATTTGTTTTAATTCAATTGAAAAAATACTGCTCACCATCATCATCATCTTCGCGCCCTTGTCCCATGTTACTTAGGGTCGGTGCAAAACGGTTTTCTTCATCCATATCGTCCTGTCCCCTGTCACGCCATCACTGACTCTCTTTTCTTTCATATCACTCCTCACACAGTCTACTTTTCTTTGGTCGTCCCGTCCCATCCATCCACATTTATATTCATAACTCTTTCAGTAACATGCGTTTCATCTTGCCTCATCAGACGACCATGCCAGGACACACGGTTTCCTTTCAACTTTTCTGTTTCTGGTGCCACTTTCAAATATCCTCTAATATACTAACTCACTCCGCACATCCATCTCAACACTCGATCTCTCATGTCAACTGTGCGTTACGTCTCGGTCTACCTCGCCATCCTCTTGGATAGGTGACCCTGGGTACCGAAAGTCGGAGCAGATCGGTTTGGGTGTTCCAGCGAGAGCTATAGGCACGGAACTGGAGAGACCGCCAAAATTACAGAACAAGTATTCTGTTTCGGTTCTGCTTAATTTCAAACCAAAACTCTCCAGTCTGTGCCACCATACCTCCAATCTGCTCTGGACCTCTAGGCCGCTCTCGGCAACCAGCACAAGGTCACCGGCAAACAGCATACACCGGGGTGCCTCTTCCTGTATGTCCGACGTCAGAGCATACATTATCATCAGGAAGAGGTAAGGACTGAGAGATGACCCTTGGCGCAAGCCGACTGCCACACTGAAGTTGCCAGTAGTGCCTACTGTAGACCGGACTTGGGTACTTCATCGACTGTGCATCGCTCAGAACAACTGTACATATTTCCCAGGCACGCCTTTCTTCTTAAAGGCACACCACAAAATCTTCTCTCTCAAATACTGCATACCATGTTTTCATTTTTACAATTGCATCCTATTATTGCATTACATGAAGTACTTTAATCCGATTTTAGCTAGTTATGTTAGGAATAATGTACATCAAAGATTCAAAGAACAGGAATTTGATCTGGTTTCTCTGAACTCAAATACCGTGAAAGCAGCACAGCTGTGGCTTAATATAATTTAAATTGAGACAAAATCTCCGTAAAACATGGGAATGCTACTTAAATACGTATTTTAATATTCTGTGTGTGGAAAAGGAAATACATGGTGTATGAATTTACTTTCCTGGGGGGTTGATAGATATGAGTGGGATATATATAGCTGGTATCAATGCGTGGGTAAGGTTTATATTACAAATGAGGTTCTGCATGAGGACCGATGTTTATGCGAACATCGCAATAAGGATTTAATGATAAATTCATGTCAAATCTAAATCACTTTCTGCACGTCAATCCTCCATTGCATTTTGTTCAAAAGACCTATGATACAACACCATTATTTACAAAATCACAGCCTATTTATTTAGATTTCAAACATATTCTATTTTAATACTTATCTTGGAACAAACCCGTCAAAAGATAACTACTGCAAATCCTGAAAGCCAAAATCTCGATGTGGCCTGGACAGAAATAATTTAACTTTCCTGCAATGAAAAGAGGAGTAAGAAAAGACACTTCTCTCTAGAATTTTGCTCTTACTTGATTTGTCAAGCGGTTCTACGTTACGACGGGACTTTAAGAACTAGGACAAATCCAGAATTGCCTACCTTACGTGAATATACTGATAGTTCAACACTCTTCCAAGTCAGTGGACGGCTTTATCGCATGCCGCGATCTCTTCCAAGCAACCATGTATGGACAGTAATTGCTGGACACGAAGTGGGGCTGCCATTGGTGTGATAATATCACAGTGTTAAAAAAATAATATATTATAAAAGATACGCAAATACAGAAATATGCTATTTAATATATACATACATACTAAATTATGAAGGCAATAAATAAAATAGTGACAATGAATTAATATTCACAGCGACAGGTAGTGCTCCCTTACGAGTCTTTTGAACACGGGCAACGATTGGGTGTGTTTGATTGTGTCCGCCAACGCATTCCACAGACGGGTAACCTGGACAATAAAGGATTTATCCCGAAATTGCGTAGAATGCGTTGGCATGTAAAGTCGTCGTCTTCATTTCCATTCAAATCTCGTCTAAAATCCAGATTAAAGCCACGATATTATCAGTTCATACTCCAAAAACAAGGTCGCGAACAGTTAACCTCATCTCTCGATCTCACGACCTGATACGCTGAGAACATTACTATTTAAATTGTACCGAGAAAATAGGTTGGTTTGGTAGACTAGCCTTCTTCTTCCAGTTTCAGTGTGTCGCTATCACGCCGTTACGAAAATAGTTCTCGTACACTTAAGGCTAGGTGAGGCGGAGACGATTGAATCGAATATTCGCGGGCCTCGGCAATGCGACCCCGGTTACACAGAATAATCAGGTGCAGAAGGCCCGCCTTTCTACGATGAGCGAAAATACATTTACGCTTAAGGGCTGGTTTCTAGAACGAAAATGTACCGCAAAATTGTTGTGTCAAATTGTTAAATTCGAGTTAGCTGCTGTGATTGATTAAATGAATTTTCAACCGCCAATCGTGGACTTGCGTTTAATTTGTGGAGCGTCTGCTCAGAAACCTGGGGTTAGGCACATAGAGCGACAGTAGCGAGTGCCAATTTCATTCATTAAAGCCTCAGACTGTGGCAAAGATTCGATAACAATTTTACATAAAACATTGTGACACCACCAACGCTACTAAGATGTGACAACTGTCGTTGTCGCGTTGTCAAATCGCGCTCCTTTTCGAGAGCCTTGAAATAATTTGAGATCACCCCGTTTATAGGCGTCTGTGCTAGCGAGCGCCTTATTAGCTCATTGTACGGAGTCAACCTTCTGAATCTATCTATTCTATGTCGGTTCCTTTACGAGACTTCCAACTCGATTTCGGATATTATACAGGTTAGTTGGTCCAACTAGGTGGAACGTATTTTTAAACCGAGTGTTCTGGCGAATACATCGAATTCGGATGTTTGAAAAATGTATTGGAATCACGTAGTTCAGTCATCTGAATTTAGTTTGTAGAATTGTTTATTTCATTGGTAGTTCTATATTTACTGAGTTAACCTTACCTTCACGATTAAGGCAGACCTACCTAGACGATAGGATTCTGAAATAAATTACAAAAAAAAACATAATTATCATTTTGTTTACGATCGCTTACACCAACGAAACGTATAAAAAAAAACCATTCATAATTAACTCCACATAATCTTACTTTTGACTACAGCCTTCCATTTATTTACATAAATTTTCGCATTGTGATCCAGTTTCATTTGTTTCAAGAAGCGAAGTCAAACCACACCGACCTCATGGATATATTTGACACTGACGTCACTATACCATTCAATTTTTCCCACCAAACACAAGCTAGAATAAAGTTGATTACCGTGCGAGCCGGCCCAGTTTACAGAGGCAAGTTTTTTGTGAAGGCCCTTTATCGCGGACAGTTTACCCACGACCACTGTGGGTAGTTGAATAGTGCTTCACCGTTTTATTTTTCAAGCTCGCACAGTAAAATGTTTTGAAAGGACCGATTTCACTTTACGTCGCCGGGTACCCGCCCGCATGTCTCCGACTGCCATTGTAAAAGCAACTACAATCGTGCATTATTGTTTCGACGTCGTACCTGCACCTTTTTTATTTCAGGTTTCATGCAAAACCGTATCTTTACACGGCTGAGTTATGGTGATGAAATTAAAATGGAGCTTTTAGTCGCACGTTTTGTTCGTTTCTTCATAAAGATATAGCACTATTAGAGTAGATTATGTTAAAGCATTTTTCATCTCGCAAATGGATAGCACATTTGTAATATTGCTTCTTATTTCCCACTTGTCACCTGGCTTGTAGAAAATTGAATTGAGCTACATACCGGTAGACATATCTGAAAGTGGAAGAGGTAAGTGCTAAGACAATGTGTGGGAAGCATCGCCATGTGTAAAATACACCTGCCTACATTTGACGTATTTCTGTAATGTTAGACTCAAAGATCTTTCAAAAAGGGCATGACCGCCCAAACTCATAACATAATAGAGTCCATAAAAAAGCGATCCACCTCTATAACATCATTTTGACTGAAGCAGGAAGAAATCAGAAATTTTAATTGAATTCTTAAGATATATTTTATTCTCCTATTTCTCCAATTCAAAATGGTTACTGCGTCAACTGAATCACTTTTAACGGCTGCATTAAAGAGCGGGATTCATTCCGCAATATGCGTAACGCTACAATTTATGCAGATTAAAGGAGCTGTAACTAAACGCAGAGAGTCGGCGGTAAACTGGGGATATTTTCTCATGTTCGACAGATTATGAGTAAGCCTAGGCTGTTGAAGCTCCATTACATAATGCGAAGTTGCGAGCATTGCCTGTTACTCCGCTACGTGTACGTTATCACTAATATACCAACAACAAACACGAATTCTCCCCTTTCCTTTGCACGATACTCAATTGAGTAATTATCGCAGCGAATTGCTTGAAACTCGATAAATACTCGTTACAGTGAAAAACTCATTTCGGTGGAAAACAAAGGAGCGTATCAGCTGCCTATCAAACCATTTCTGGTGTAAGTCATTGAATAAAATGCTCATACCAGAATCAATTTAAATCCTAACGTCAAAAGGTAAATTGGTGGCGGTTGAAGCGTTGTTGATTTTGAGGGGAATTCAGTGTAATGGTTAGTCGAAAAGGCTAGTTCGTTTGTAGTGTCGCCAAATAGTTTGGTGATGGTGTGTGTGTGTGCGTATGTATGTGTGAGGTCGATAGCTATGCTACGAAACACCAATTTTTAACCCCCGACTGAAAAAGAGGGATGTTATAAGTTTGACGTGTGAACCTGTGTGTTTGTGTATTTGTGTATCTGTCTGTGGCGTCATAGCTCCTAAACGGATGACCCGATTTTGATTTCGTTTTTTGTTTGACTGTATCGAGAGTGTAGCTATGTTTGATGAAAATCGTTTGAGCCGCTCAAAAGTTTTGGGGGTTTTACTGTTTGAATTGGGGTATTTTCGCAAGATATCATGTCATAATTAGGTGTTCAATAGATTGTCGATCGTAGCTTGTCTACTATATATTAGATAAATTATGTAGCATGAAATAAAATTGTTTCAGGGACTTTTTAAATTTTACTTGTACTTGTGTAGTATAACGCTACAGATATTACATCAATAGGAAAATGACTTTTAAATATTCCATCAGAATATGAATCAGAATCAGAAAAAGTTATGTCAGTTTTTGTCTTCCATAAAGTCATTTGTGGAGTAGTAGCAGTTATTTATTAAAAATTGTTTGAGTTTTTTTTTAAACATTGTGACAAAGAACTAAAGGTTCTTTATTTCTCGTGGAATTTTATTGTATATAACCGGAGCCATTCCATAGATGCTTTTACGTAGGAGAGCTGTGAAATTCATAAGGAAGGCTTTTATACAAAATGCATCGGAATGTTAAATTAATATCAATATTAACTATCTCGTATTTGATATCTCACATGAACAGCCAAAATTATCATCTGCAGAGTTGTAAATTGATTTAGCTGTTAAATGGGTTGTCTTTACAGATTTTTGACAGTGATTACAGATAGCTTGCATTCGGAAAGTCTTAGAATAAGTCGATACCGTTTATTAGACCTTCGGGTTATTATCCAGTAAGTGGATTGTGTAGGTCAGATATTCAGGGGCTCATGTAAAATATTGGCAACTAGAAGAGAGAGAGAAGTATTCAGCTCTATCCGGTTAGATTGGAAGCCCATTCCGACATCGTTGGAAAAAGGCAAATCATTGTCTTAATGTATTTTCATCGTGTTGGTATCGTACTAGTCGTCATCATGTTTTTTCATCGTGTTGGTATCGTAGCGGTCTGATGTATTTTCATCGTGTTGGTGTCGTAGTGGTCTCATGTATTTTCATCCTGTTGGTATCCTACTGGTCTATCCAAAGGTTGTCTTGAAAAGATCGCTTTTAGCGATAAGGCCGCCCATTGTGTCACCCAGTGTAATGTTTACTTCTTCTATACTTTCTGTAACTTTTATGGTGTACATAATAAAGAGTATTCTATTCTATACTAGATACCCATACCAGAGGAGATTGTGAAATACCACAAACACTGTTTGCGCTTGAAATTAAAAACATAAGTATTTTTGATTAATCAATTCTGGAATTTAGATCGTGGAAGAAGAAAACGTGTTGCGCTCAAACCATGTAACACGGGATAACGGTAGAAAAATGTTGATAAGATAGTGAACTAAATGGCAATGGCCATAATACTTTCATGATTTTTCACTTATTCATAACTGTCCCAAGTTTGCATGCATATAATTTCAGTACAGACCTATACTCCTACTACTCCTATCATAAATAAAACGATTTTTGATGCAAAATATTTTGGTCGCTTTGCATCTTAGAACCATAAAGTGCGTAAGCGGCGGCGCGGTAGGACCTATATACTTGTTCATTTGTACGTTAGATTACAATCACATAATTTTCTTTTCAACTACATACCAGTTAATTACTAAACACTGAACTTGAAAATTACCCCACAACATTATTACTTTCTAATTAAATCATCACCAGCATCATTAAACTAATTACCGAAACCGCACAGACATATACCTTCAACATCAACTAAATTATTCACTACTACAGCGGACTACGGGGCAAACATCATCATCATCATCATCATCAGCCTATAGCAATCCACTGCTGGACATAGGCATATCCAATCGAACACCATTTGTCTCTCGATTTTCGGCAGTTCTCAACCAGCTGCTACCAGCTATCCTGCGAAAATAGGTCTTGTAGCGTAAAAAAAAAAAAATTGTCACTACATGTGTCACGTTTAATTTTGACGAATAAAAGATAAAATAAAAACAAACATTGTTCAACATAAAAAATATACAAAGAAAAAAGGAATGGCGACGAAAAGGAAGACTATCGGTAAAGTTGGGAAATGGATTGTCTAGAATAAAATTTGTAATTTTGGAAAATAATGCCTATAGGAGAGAAGGGGTTGCAACCGCTATCCGGCCCTAGGCGCGATTAAAATATAACCGTGCATAAATGTAAAATTAAAAACGGTTCATTTCACGACCTTTTGACACGAATAGGTGATACATATAAAAAACTATTCAATAAATACTTCGCTATTGCTACAAATTATAAAAAGTGAATAGGAACAAAATTTTGGGATCACTTGACGCGGAGCGATGTCACGACGTCCTCCCGGGGTCTTCACTCGTATATTATGGAGTCACCCCCGCAAGCACACGCTTCCCGAACTCAGTCGGTGTTGAAATAACTCGGAACATCAGTCCACAGCTTGTTATATATTCCAAGAACCGATTCTGAGCGAATCGGTTCTTTGTAACAGACGGCCTTATGCGCCGGTAACTCGGAAACAAATTAAATTCCTGGTGAACAATTGACACTCTCAGAAAGAAATGTCCAATAATGCTGCAGAACTAAATGCAACATATTGGTTTGCATGGACGCAATGCGATATAAATCCAACGATTTGCACTTGAAATTTTCTTAAAAAAAATACTAAACGTGTTACTTCCAAGTAGATACGTCGCCAATTCACCAGAAAAATTTTCTCTGTCATCCAATGGAATGATCAAACTTCTAAGTTTGAACCGAAATAAGAAAAAATTAGAAATGAGGTCGACTTACACGAACGGAATAGTTTTTATTCAGCCGAATCAATAGGCAGCGTGATAATGCTGCAATACCCCCTTTCTAAGAAAAAAAAGGACGAAAGTACGAGTGAGAAGAAAGATAAAGCTGGAACAGGCAATGACAACAGCAGGAATCATTTCTGAATCAAACGATATCGAAGTGCAAAAGATACTGAATAAACACGGTGGCCACCACATCTAAACGTTATCCGCGCGAACTCGCGATATCTCGATTACATCTATGGAGAATATGAAAGAAAATAACAAACTCATAAATCTAAATATATATTGTTCAATTAGAGACAAACACCAACAACTACCACATCCTAACAACTATGAAGAACAACCAGGGAACTATACATCTAAGTAAAGCTAGCCTAACTTAACATAAGACTTAACTATTACCTAACAACAATAAGAAAAAACCCGGGGATCCCCAAAAAATAAATAACGTCAACACGTAAAGTCCAACCTTAGTTATAGAAACGAAAGACAAGTTGGACAAAAAACAAAAAAACAAGTTTGAGAAAGAAAACTTAAGTCAATTAAGTCAAAGAAGAATTCAAGACAAAAAAACTCAAATCAGAGAACTCAAGTCAGAAAACTCAAGTTTAAATTCAAATTAAATGTAGAATGACACACCATTTGTGTTAAACTAAAAGAAATAAAATAACCTGAGAACACAGGTTGACACAACACAGAAATAAATAGATGTCATTATTAACAGATAATTCATGAAGTTTTTAACATAATCAAAAACTTAAGCAAAGAAATATTCCCATAAACCAAAGAGGAAAAAGGTTTAGAAAGCAAATGTTAATGTTAAAATGGAACAAAGAGAATTCAATCAAATTTATTTTAAGATATCTTTGATATGATATTGTCCGGAGTGGACTGAATCACAATCCTGGAGCAAATATGTGGTCCTAGAAATGACTCTTATTACACGGCACTTAATAAAACGTGGAGCAAGCTTTCCAGAAAAAAAATCATTTCCAGAAGACTTGGAAAAGTTCTTTCTCCATACAGTATCACCAATATTCAGAGTGATAGCTGATCGATTAGAATTATATGCACGAGAGTTACGGAGGAAAGCTAAAGAAAGATTATCAGCTACCTTTGCATAAACTTCGCTGAGAGAGGATAGGTTTGAAGCATGACGAGCCCGACTGTCTGCCAAATTAGAGCTTCGAGTCTGACTATCTACACGACTGCTATCCATAAGGACCTCTCTACCAAACATAAGAAAGTTAGGCGTAAAGCCAGTAGCTAGATTAACACAAGAATTGAGGTAAAGCTTAACTTTAGGTAACATTTTAGCCCAACTTCTTTGGTTTTCACCAACCAAAATACCTAAACACGTAATAACACTTTGGTTGTATCGCTCAACCGTATTTGCTTGGGGTGTATAATATGGCGTAAAAGTAGGTGATTGAATATGAAAAGATCTGAGAAAATTAAGGAATTGATTACTACGAAAAACTGTAGCGTTGTCGCAAAGAATAGTACGCGGAACCCCAAAATTAAAGAAAATTTCAGACTCTAACGCTTTTATAACAGAAAGAGCGTCAATCCTTTTCAGAGAAACTAGCCAAACATATTTGGAAAAAACATCTACCATAGAAAGGATATATTTATAACCATAATAAGCACAGGGCAACGGACCAATTATATCGATAGAAATCATCTGTAAGGGCAAGGAAACCTCTTTAGGGTAGCACATCTGACCGCGAGGTTGCGTGTTCGAGATTTTATAGGCTTTACAAACCTCACATTGACTTAACGTCGAAGTAACGTCACGGAACATATTTGGCCAGTAGAACAACTCCCTAAGCTTTAGATACGTTTTAGTAACACCGGGATGTATCGAAGGAAAACTATTGTGAATTTCCCAAATAGCGTCTGGAACCTTTTCAGCTGGTAACACCACGTGCCATGGTTCAGAAGATAAAGGACTAGTAACAGGCATGCGTCTCATAAGGATACCGTTATTTATAGCGTATGCTGGGAACATTTGTGGCGTGTCTCGAGCACCTATATACACCTTCTTATACCAACGGTCATTAGTATGTTCAGGACCCTGGTCAAACGACACAGGATTAGCATAGATCCTGGATAGAACATCGGGGACTATATGTTGCGAACCTTTACGATGCACAATATCAAAAGTATATTGGGAGATAATAGTAGCCCAACGAGCTAAACGACCAGATGGGTTGTTAAGAGTGAGGAGCCACTTAAGGGCCATATGGTCTGTTATGACTGAAAACTTCATCCCATCTAAATAACATCGAAAATGTTTAATTGAATCCAAAACTGACAAGAGTTCACGTTCTGTAGTACTATAATTGCGTTCAGTTTGAGTGAATAAACGCGAATAATAGGCGATTGGGTGCTCAACATCGTCTATCTTTTGTGTCAGTATCGAACCAAGACCAACAGCTGATGCATCACACTGCAGGATGAACGGCTTGGAGAAATCAGGACATGCCATAACAGGCGTATCGATTAGCGCTTGTTTCAACTTAGTGAAAGCCTGATCGGCTGCATCATTCCAACTTATTGGATCATTACCCTTTCTCTTACCGATAAGGGCAGTAAGCGGAGCAATTATAGAAGAAAACCCTTTAACGAAACGCCTATAATAGGAACACATACCAATGAAACCGCGTAATGACTTAGCTGAAGTGGGAGTAGGATAATCTTTAATAGCATCAAGTTTGCCGGGATCGGTTTGAAGTCCCTTTTCATTAACTATATAACCCAAATATTTTAGTTCGCTTTTGCAAAACTCGCATTTTTTCAAATTTATAGATAAGCCTGCTTCTTTAAGTCGAGCAAGCACCTTCCTGAGCAGCGCCATATGACCAAAGAAATCTTTAGATACGATTATCAAGTAGTCGACGTACCCAAAAATACAGTCGTCACTGGTAGAAGTAAACTCGAAATTAACGATCATATCAGTAAGGCGTTGCATCTCCGAAGCAGCGTTCGTTAGACCAAAAGGCATCCTAACAAACTCAAAGAGACCACGTTGTGGGACAATAAATGCTGTTTTCTCACAACTTTCTCTATCAGCAAGTGGAATTCGCCAGAAAGCACTTCTAAAATCCAATGAGCTAATATATCTAGCACCACGAAGGTTGTCGAGGATATCGTGAATACGGGGAAGAGGATAAGAATCTCTGATTGTCACACTATTCAGTTTTCTACTGTCGACACAAAACCGAACAGAACCATCCTTTTTTGTCACCATTACCACAGGACTAGCCCATGGAGAACGAGAAGGACGAATAACACCCATATCTAACATTTTGTCAATCTCTTCATTGAGAATCTTCAACTTGACTGGGGATAAGGGATAATATCTTTGACGGATAGGGTATCCCGTAGTATTAATTTTATGGGACAACCAAGATGTCTTTCCAAGACCAACTTTTTCCGAAGAGATAACTTCATACTCCTTAATAACTTGTTGAAGACAAGACTCTTGATCCGGCGATAGGATGTTACGAGGATGAATATAACGAACCTCACTAACAGAGGAAACTTGAGGGGGAGAGTGCTGAACAGAAGGGATAAACATATTACCATCAATATTTTTATCGAAAGCCTGACTAAAAATAGACGTCAAACCGAATTTATTCCAAAATTCGATACCTAAAATAACAGAAGATGACATCGAACTTGCCACTAAAAACTCATGAATAAAAGTTGTACCGTTAAATTTAACTGGAAGATGTACAGAACCAAGAATATCAATCGGTGAATTATTAGCCGATATAACACGGGGACAAGCGTCTTTTGATGTCAAAGAAATACCAAGTTGCTGAATAAAATTATCGTTAACAAGCGAAATCTGAGCACCAGTGTCAAGCAATGCTTTAACAACTCTACCACATAATAATGCCTCTATAAACGGTCGGTTATCAAATGAATCTGTAGTAAACACTGGGGATACTGTACGAAAAGAAGCGTATCGCCAGTGGTCTATGCATTTTTTGGATTACATTTCGGACATTCTCTAGTAATAAATCCAGGAGTGCGACACTTAAAACAAATCATGCCTGTGATCTCTGGGCAAGAGCGGTAAGAATGACCAACTTTGTTACATTTTAAGCAAAGCTGAGACTGACTACAATTAGGACAAGTCCGAGGCTTACTAGTTGTTGGTTGATGGGAAGTTTTGTTCGGCCTGGGTTTTGGTGAGTTAACAGCCTGAGAAGTCGACTGGTCGGCAACACAATCGAAACTGGCTACCGCCTTTGGAGGTTTTAGAAAGGACTCGAAATGAGTAACAGCTTCGATTAAATTATCGATGTCATGAAATTTTTGGATGGACAAGCAAGGAGTGTACTTTGGCAACATGTTGTGAGTGATGATCCGCAACAACTCCGATTCTTCAATAGGCTTGCTCAGTTTAGCATTTAAGTAAGAAACCTCGATAATAAATTCTCTTATTAGCTGTTCCGGTCTCTGCTTGAGGTTACGGACCTCCTGGCTTATCTTAAATTCAAAATCGGTCGTACCGAATGTCCTAAAAAAGGCTTCTTTGATCTCAAAGAAGGAAAGATCCGGACGACGGATTGACCTAAAATATTGAAGTGCGACACCTGACAAGACTTCATGGAATCGCCTAACTAAGTAACCATCAGACAAATTGTCGGCCTCCCTGCACTCTTCTAGACTCGTGAAAAATTCCCGTACGCAGGTCTTTCCATCGAAAACAATCTTCCACTTAGTAAGAGAGAACTGCCTGGTAAATTGTGGGCGTTCATCAGATCTTATTGGAGAAGGAACAACACTTTGTGAGGAAGCGCGAGAAGCTCTTGGCTGAATGGGACAAGGTGGTGGTCGCGAAATGATGGGACTATCGCAAAGTAGAGTCTCACCAATAGGGAACTCCTCTTCTGACATGATGTAACTAGTATAGACCTAATAACGAATGAAAGAACAGACAAAGGACGATTGAATCCTAGCGAAAAATAAGCACGGCATGAACAGCTGGACAAAAATAATCCAGCAACCAGCAGTCAGCGAACGCCAAGCTAGTAAACAAAGATCTAGGCTAAATAAGGAGTAAAAATCAGGAAACCTATCGTTATATTTGCTGCCATAAGTGGATAAAATAAAAGACGGTTATGTGTACTATAGTTCACAAAATTAAATTCCATTAAAAAACATTACATTTCATGAAAAAAATATGTCAAGGAAAATAACAGCTTCACAGATCTGTACTGGTGGTATAAATCCTAGAATACCTTTCTTGAATGGAAGAATATCAGCGTCCTGAAACAAATAAGCTTAAGAATCATTAGCTCCCAGAGGGAGTGACCATCCTCAATAAAGCAAAAAAAAATAAATTATGTCGAATCATTTAAATTTCAAAGTTATTAGGTAAAAACACTTACTTTAGTTGTTCGGGCGCCAATTTGTAGCGTAAAAAAAAAAAATTGTCACTACATGTGTCACGTTTAATTTTGACGAATAAAAGATAAAATAAAAACAAACATTGTTCAACATAAAAAATATACAAAGAAAAAAGGAATGGCGACGAAAAGGAAGACTATCGGTAAAGTTGGGAAATGGATTGTCTAGAATAAAATTTGTAATTTTGGAAAATAATGCCTATAGGAGAGAAGGGGTTGCAACCGCTATCCGGCCCTAGGCGCGATTAAAATATAACCGTGCATAAATGTAAAATTAAAAACGGTTCATTTCACGACCTTTTGACACGAATAGGTGATACATATAAAAAACTATTCAATAAATACTTCGCTATTGCTACAAATTATAAAAAGTGAATAGGAACAAAATTTTGGGATCACTTGACGCGGAGCGATGTCACGACGTCCTCCCGGGGTCTTCACTCGTATATTATGGAGTCACCCCCGCAAGCACACGCTTCCCGAACTCAGTCGGTGTTGAAATAACTCGGAACATCAGTCCACAGCTTGTTATATATTCCAAGAACCGATTCTGAGCGAATCGGTTCTTTGTAACAGACGGCCTTATGCGCCGGTAACTCGGAAACAAATTAAATTCCTGGTGAACAATTGACACTCTCAGAAAGAAATGTCCAATAATGCTGCAGAACTAAATGCAACATATTGGTTTGCATGGACGCAATGCGATATAAATCCAACGATTTGCACTTGAAATTTTCTTAAAAAAAATACTAAACGTGTTACTTCCAAGTAGATACGTCGCCAATTCACCAGAAAAATTTTCTCTGTCATCCAATGGAATGATCAAACTTCTAAGTTTGAACCGAAATAAGAAAAAATTAGAAATGAGGTCGACTTACACGAACGGAATAGTTTTTATTCAGCCGAATCAATAGGCAGCGTGATAATGCTGCAGTCTCCACTCAAGACCACGGCTATCCAAACGGTCATCGGTTCTACGGCTAACATGGCCTGGCCCATTCATTCCACCCACCTCAGCCTCAAGTTGTGTACTTAATAGGAATTATGAGATTTTTTTTTTGTAGCCTTATTATTGATTTAAGATATCGATATCTACTGTTTCTGCGTTAATTTGACTTTGTGATTCTGCTCTATAAAAAAAAAAACCGTCCAGTGCGAGTCGAACTCTTGCGCCGAGGGTTCCGTACCTATTATACCGCCATAATAAAATTGGTATCATTTTTTATTCTAGGTCAACGGGAAGGGATAGGGATATAGGTTTTCGACCCAAAACCTATAGGGTACTTCCGGTTGACATAGAATTGTCAGTTTTGTTTAAAAGCAAGGTCTTACAGCACATATAAAGGGAAAATTCCGAAAAATTAAAAAAAGTTGGAAATTAAGGTAAAATTTTGGTACTTACATGTTTTCGCGAAAAGCTAAATTTGCCCATATCTTTTTAATGGTTGATTCAGGACCTTGATTTTTATACACCTAATAGGGATTATAGACTTCAGTATGTGGTATAAATTTCAACTTGCTAGGTCCACCCGTTCCTGAGAAAATCGGTAGTGACACACTGACAGCAGACGGACAGACGGACAAGAGAGTGATCTTATAAGGGTTCCTTTTTTTACTTTCTGAGGTACGGAACCCTAAAAATGTAAAAGACTTGCAAAATATTACAAATAAATATGAGCGTGTGTCGTGTCGGGTATCTTAGAAGCTAGGTGTCCGTGTGTGCGTTATGCTCCGGCTGTGTACACGGCAGCACTGCAAATAATTAGCAGGATAGAGACGACTGCAGCAGATCACACTCGCTGTTTGCATTTCTTTTTTTTTGTCGCTATCATCATTGAATCAAGTAATCACGTCTGCGAAGTTTAGCTTACTAATCTAATATTACTCTGATTTAATAACAATCACGCTCATTACATTTCAATAGTTAAAATAAATTTTGACAAAAATACTTAATTTCATACGAAGAAATTTGACCGTGTGCCGTTTCGTAGTATCGTAGTGGCCGGCTGTCCGTGTGTGCGTTAGGCTCTGGCTACACAGCTACACTGCAAATCATTAGCAGGATAGAGACGGCTGCGGCAGACCACACTCGCTGTTTGCATTTGTAATTAATACACTGTTTGTACTTCTGATTTACGATAGCGTCCGTTGTGCACTCCTAATGTGTTAATAGCTTAGATAATTAACATTTAAATTTATATGCGAAATTGTTGTACTGATTGCTTTTTGTATCGGATAATTTATATATATTGATACACACATACAAGGCTCTGCGAATTTAAGCCGGTGTAAAGAAGGAGTAGGTGTTCAAATTTTTAGAGGTGTTCGCCTCATATTCTTGGAGCTCTCTTTCAGACACTTGTTATGTATCCTAATTCTAATCTCAATAGAGCTCTCTATCATCTACACCGACATGTATTTAAATTTTGACTTCTGGATACTCCTTGACATTGAAAAATAAAATGGTTTAATAATTTTGTAATATTTATTGTTATTCGGCTTCATATTAAATATTTATTGTATTTTGATACTAGGATGTAATTTATGTGTAAAATTTTGCATGTCTATATGACGGCAGAGCATGGAGAACATTAAAAAAACATGTATTACATCTTTACCCCTACCAGTGGTGTCGTATCCCATACAAAGAAACCTTGCTGTCGTACTGTACTGATTATTTGTTGTACATCGATCACGTTCGGTTGCGTTCCACAGATATATATGGTGATCTATCTATGGCCGTGAAACGGAACCAAACGCGATCGATTTATAAAAAATAATCTGTATAATCAGATGAAAAACGCTAGTTACGTCGGCACGGTTTCTTTGTATGGGATGAGGCATCTGTATGTTAGTATTATATTATCTGTGCCCCTCCCTATGTTGGCAAATAAATATTTTTTGAATTTTAAATTTTTGAATAAATGTACCACAAAATATTTTTTTACTTAAAAAAAATATATTCTAAAATTTCGTTGTTCAGGGCGTTAACGAAAAGGAACAGGGATATTTGAAAACCTCTTTTGTCCGTGGAAATAAATAACTGAATTAAATGTAGTCATAGTCAATTCAGAAGCTGTTCTTAAAATATGACTACACCTTCCCGTTTCACCCTGTATAACTAAAATTTTGTAATATGTACCGCGATTAAAATTTACTATGCAGATTTACTATGCGCTTAATACAAAGTAGGGTTAGTGAGAATTCAAACTTGAACGCGCCGCGCTTGGGAATGCTAACTTTAGTTGATTCAAGCTAAATTCATTTAACTCAAATGTAGCACGAAAATATCAAAATGGTACTGAGTTTTTAACGTACAGTCAAGAGTCAAAAGTGCAGTCTTATTCTGCCAAAACTCAAATGGCTAGTTTTTGTAGAAGAAAGTAAATTATCCACAACTAATCCGTTTTAATATGTTTTTTTTTTACAAATTAAAGTATAGATTAAAGCTAATAGCCGTGGAAATTTGCAATTTTCTGCCTAAAAAAAGCCGTAGCTTTTTAAGTAGAGGGTGACTGCACTTTTGATCCTTAACTGTACATTGAGGAAATAGGCATCGTATGAAAACTTTACTGCTGACAAGTAAATTTATCAATATGATTAACGTCACGATTTGTAGTCATATTGGCATTATCATCGCTCGTATCGGCACGAACTATACAGGGTCAAATTGTAAATTAACTAGGATGTTGAAGCTATGTTACTGTAAAGTTTTATCAACATTCCATCACTAGATTTTGCGAGAAAAAGTGATAAACACAAAATTTTGCGTTTATAATATTTATTTATTTAATCATTTATTCACACACACATAATATAGAGCCAAGTAGAAGGAACAGAAACATAGGTACCAATGTGATGCTTATTTCTAAAGAAAAGGAAAGAATTGTGGTTGGATAGGCGATTTTTTTATTACTTTTGTGTTTTACCGATATACATATTTTTTTCCGATATTATACGCGATATCTATGTTTTCTATGAAAGTTTGTTTGCTAATTTTAGCTAGTCTGAATGCTAGATGCGGGGCCTTATTCCTAAATTCAAATATCGCCGCTCATGGACGCAAATAGGTAATGCATTATTGATCGTGGTAGATGAGTTGTGATTATATTATTATTACAAACAGATGTGGGAACACTGTTGGCCTGCTCCTTTTACGATTTCTAGGACCGATGTGAGAGACACACTAATGTTATGAATGAGTAACTCTGTCTAAGAAGTGCTCATTTTGAGAACTGTACATTTTGCGAAGTGCGTATTTTGCGTCAAGTGCAAGTTTTGCGAAGTGCACATCGTCAAACCCCTCTGTCTGTCTGCCTGTTACCGTTTCACGCTTAAACTGCTGAACGGATTTAGATAAAATTTGGTGTGTAGACAGTTTGAGACCCTAGGAAGGACATAGGTTAGGTTTTATCCCGGCAATCATCCTTAAGGGGATGGAAATTTGGCAGTTTGTATGGTGAACTAATAATTTCTCAAGTAAGGCGTCCCACGCACCTACAATATTGCGAGATATAAAAATATAGGCTATTTGAAGTACTACTGTTATGCAGACAAAGTCGCGGGCAACAGCTACTAATTAATAAAACACAACTTAAAATACAAAAAAAAACTAGTTAATTACATTAAGAACACAATAACATCGAGAATACATGTCTGTTTTATACAAGAAATTGTTTAAATAACTGTACAAACAACTTTGATACTTAACGCAGTGTATAAAGGTCGGTAGATGGCGTCACTAGCGTTCGGTAGCCGCTTCTTATAATAAAGAAAACCGCAAGAAAATTGAAGTCGTGGTTATGTTATAAGTGAACAAAATGTATGTGCGCAGAACTTGTTTCATATATAAGTGAGTTAATAAGTACACGACATGTGTTTGTTTGTTATGTCGCTGTTGAATGTGACTTCGTTAGGATTGCACGATCTTAATACTGAAAAAACAGTTCTTATTAGGTATATATATATATTAACCAGAGCTGCAAAAAAAGAGATTGTTTATAAATTGTATAACAATAGATAATTATTGTTTTTTGACCCTCGACGGAAAAAGTGGGTGTTGACGTATGTACCTGCGCGTTTGTGAATATGTGTATCTGTTTGTGGCATCATAGCTCCTAAATGAATGAACCGATTTCGATTTCGTTTCTTTTGTTTGAACGTTTATTTTATCGAGTTTGTGTTTCAGTTATGTTTAAAGAAAATCAGTTCAGCCGTTCTAAAGTTATGGGCATTTTACTGTTTGAATCGGAGTGTTATCGCAAGATTACGTGTCATAATTACGTGTTCAAAAGATTTTCGATAGATGTGTGTCTACTACTAGACAAATTATGTAACTTGAAACAAAAATGTGCCGGTGCATTTTAAAATTTTACTTGTTTATTACGGTGTTTGAATGTTGCATTTAATCTACAAGTAAGGAATGCAAGACTAAGCATGTAATCACCTAAGAGTGTCTCTTCATCAAGCATGTATTCCCCGAAGAGATATGCGAGGGTGGTCGTACAACTCACCAAAATTTTGCAGGTTATGTTTCAGTCCTATGTGATTGAGGGTGAGCTTACTGACATGCTAACTTCAAAAGATCAAGAAGACAGTTTCAGCTGCAAAATCATAGTCCACTTTTCCCGAACCAGGCACTGATCTCACGCGAACATTTCGATCCATTACTGCAAGGTACGGCTTTATATTTATTTATATATACTTTATTGAACACCAAAATATAAACAATAATACATACGGATACCTTAAAATGAAAACAAACATACAGCAGGCGGCCTTATCGAGTTCTGCGATCTCTTCCAGGCAACCCAGAATGGAGAGAGATAGCCTGGACTCGATATGGGGTTGCACTTGGTGCAAGTTTATATTAAATAATAAGTTACAAACATAGTAAACACTAAATATAAAGACTAAAAAAGATACTTAAATACATACATACATATAAATATACAGGCAATAATACAATACAACTCCAACTAGAACAAGATCACAATGACAAGTAAGTAGTGCTCCTTTACCAGTCTTTTATAGATCGGTAGTGATTGCGCGCGTTTTATTGTCACAGGCAATGCATTCCATAGACCAGCGGCCTGGAAGATAAAAGATTTTTCTGGGAAGATAGTGGAATGCATGCTTTAAGATACAGGGAATGTCCCTTTATCCGATTAGTAATAACTATTGTAGAAAAGTCAAATTAGGAGTTGATAGTGACATGTTGGTACCGCCTGTCATTTCATACATTTTAGGCTTCTAGACAATAGTTTTAGGTGATATAATTTAAATTTCTCTAGAACCTAAAAAGACAAACAAACAGTAGCCAAAATCACAGCAGCATCAAATAATGAGATACTGACGAAGGAATACTCTACTCAACGAGGCCTATGGGTGTGTCTTGCTCATTTTCGTTTAGTGAAAAATGTTGAGCCTCCCTTCGCGCTGAGTCCGTAAGTCAGCTTCCACGACCCTTGGGCGTGGTGTCTGTTCGACGTACAATTTGCATTTTTAGCGAAAGTACGACGCACGTCGGCTGCAGACGGATTGTGCGAGAGACGAATGATCCCGCGACGTGGATCGACATCAATGTTTACGAGACTTTTTTAAATATTGCTTAACGTGATTTGAAAGGAGGCAGTTTGATTTCAAGTGGGCGTGAATGGTAATTGGTTTTGAGGATGGTTGTTTATTAAAAATCATGTTGTCAAAAGTTGTAAATTGAGCGGCTACGATCAAAGGCAAATACAGAACCTAACTACTTTCATCTTGTTTTTAATTTTTAAATTAATTGAGAGAAAGAACCTACCTTCTTTCTCTCAATCGAGGTTGATATAGCTAGGCCCCTTAGTAACTACATACATTTTCTTACAAACCCTGGTTAAGGAAAACACACAACCTCAATACTGTACTAGCTAGACCACAAAAATTTAAAATAATATTATTTCATCTCACGTTGTTTAAAAGCAATAAAAATCCAAAAACTTAGTTTAGCTGGCAGGAAAAGTTGAGCTCTGCTTCGGCTTCGGGCGAGTCAAGTGAACGCACCCAACCCAACAAGGAATAGGCGTGTGCGGAATGCATAATCAAGCGGGAGATTAAAAACTACAAAACCTTGTCAATAGCAGCCTGTGACACTTGACACTGTTGAGTGTTGTGGCTTGTTGAGTTTGTGCAAGCACGTCCCTTCCTAACGCTAAAATAAACGTCGCGTTGCAGACGTTTTTTTAAAGAACGTTAACGTTTAATAGTATATTATGCAACTAGTGAATAAAGGACGGATTTATAGCGAAGCCCATAGATGAATCACGAGCAAGTGAAGGAATCACGAGCACAGCGAGTGATTCAAGTGTAATCCTAAGCGACGCGAGTGATTCATGGCCCTCGATATAAATCCGTTTTATTCAAGAGTTGCATACTATATTTTATACCAAGACTTCGAGAGAAAGAAAGATTTAAGCGAAAAGCACAGGGAATAATAATAAATAAACGGTTTGTTACCTTCAAAATTTACAAAAAATGCGAAACCTTGACTCCTGAGCTAGGTTACAGCCCCTGTGTTTCAGGGGCCAGTGACCGCCTTTGTTACATTACATAATTATAATTAATTAAACAACAATGCAATTAATATTAGAATTACAATCCAAATAAGACAAATACCAGCTTGATGCACTAGAGTCGATCGAAAACCGGGCCAAGAGACTCATCGGCAATGAAGCACTGGTCAAATCAAAGCTCCAGGGCCCTGAACAATATCGCCGAGTTGCCAGCTTGTCGGTTTTTTATCGGTTACATTTCGGGGAGGGTGCGATGGAATTGCATGATTTAATTCCGCCCAGCCCGTTCCATCATCGAACAACCAGACGCACGGCGATGCGTCATCGGTACATGGTGGACATCCCACCCATACGCACAAAACGTTTTGGGGACACTTTCATTATGCGTACAGCTAAGGAGTGGAATTCCCTGCCGGAGTCTGTGTTTCCCGATAGCTACAATCTAGGGGTCTTTAAGTCGAGAGTGAGTAGGTTACTTCTAGGCAAGCGTGCTTCATCGTCGACCACATCATCGCTTACCATCAGGTGAGATAGTGGTCAAACGCGAGCCTAATGACAATAAAAAAAAAAGTATTCACTAAACATCCTAGAATAAAATCAAAATCATTTTTAAAATCCTAAATATAAACAAACTTAAAATTAAATCGATGAAGGAGTTTAAAAGTCGTGTTTTCTTTGCACAAGGAGTTTGTATCGAGTAATTTTTGCGCAAGGAAGTTATACAAAATTTAGATGGAGGTCGAATATATTGGTGTGTTCTAAAATCAAACAACAAAATAGTGATTAAAAGTGCTTTTCATTCACTGTTTTCAGTTAATAAAATAAGCTTTTTAGAGGGGGAATGGTATAAAATTATTTTTATGATCACAGAGAAGGTACCTACCATTCGGCAAACTTTTAACATAATAATAGTCATCATGTCAGCTGAATGTTCGCAACATCGAAAGGTGCTTCTCGCATCCAGTGTACTGCCAACGCCCTCACCAGGTCTTCGATCTACCTTGTGGATGTCTAAGGCAACTTTTAAGTTTGCAATAACTGATTAATTGAAACATACTGAGGTAGACCCTGATGGAAGAAAAAATCATGATATAAAAAAAATCTGTTTAGTCGTGAAGGTAAAGTTAGCCAACCCAATCAATTATGTGCAATGTTAGGAATGGCTTCATACTTTTCTACCAATTTGCTTCATCCACATGACAATTCTTCATATTTTACCAACTCGGTGATAGCAGAACCATTAAAACATTTCCACAGATATTATATCCCAAAAATACAGAGTATACCACTTTGTAGACATTTTAGTTTTGTTATCGAATGAATCTAAATATGATCGGCTCTCACGCCAATTTAGTAAGGGTTAGTTATTTCTGGTTACAGACAGTCCCCAACATCGTAAAATTGAATTCACCGTAGATTTAACCACAATTTTAATATTTTCCGCAATAAGGACAAGAGTCTCGGGCATTTTGATCATATGAATTTTTAATCTGCTGGCCGTCAAAAAACGTAGTACAGAAATAGTCGCTCGCCTCGAAACCATTAATGTGAGTGCATGCTTCTTGTATCGAGCTATCTCTCTTAGTCGATATTACGATATGAAACTTCAAGTGCTCGTCTTTACTCTTCGTTTATGTTATATTTTCATACTAATTTGTAAATATCGTTTTGGAGTCGAGAGGATTTGACAGCTTGGTAAAATTTGTAGATTTGGTTGAGTAAATCAAATCTACTGTATGCGATTGAAGTACAGTAGATATAATTTCTTCAAAATTGAACGTAATGAAATGTCATTACTAATGACCGTGTGCTTGGAGAGATCACGTGATTTGCTGTTGCTGGATAAGATTTATTGTGACAGAAATACAATATACCTAATAGATAGTAGTTTATATATTTCTTAGCACTGCGCCCGCGACTTCGTTCGCGTGATTTCCTACAGATGACTTTCTTATCTGCAGTTAGTGATTTCTATCAAAAATAAGCTATTGTTAAAACAAAAAAAAATGGACTATCTTAGATATCTACGGTTTATTGATTTCGAACAATTCCTTATATGACTTAAAGTCACAAAGTAAAATGCGCCCCTAAAAACCTAATAACTCCTTTTAGCCCTATTGAGGGCTGAGATTTTAACAACCCAAATACTTTGTTTTCTACTCTTATTATTTTTCATTTGTTTTAGTAAGATTGCGCAGTAAGAGCCCTCAAAAAAATTTTAACACCCCTTTACCCTATCTGGTGGGTGGTTTTAAAAAAAACTTATTATTTCAGGTTTTATTATATATTTTATCCCCAAGGAATTAGACTTTCATACAAACAAATTTCCCTCTTTTCACCCACATACAGGTTGAAAGTTCTGGAGTGGCGACCGCGTACCGGAAAACGCAGCGTATGAAAGCCTCCTTCTAGGTGGAGCGACGACCTGGTCATGGCTGCGAGAGTCCGGTGAATGCGAAACGCACGGGACCGATAAGAGCGGCAACGCTTGTGGGAGGTCTATGTCCATCAGTGAACATTTTTTCGCTGTAATGATGATGATAATGAATGGTTGAATTTCCGAAAATTCATAGTGCTTCCCTAGACCCTACATCAATAACGAAACCTTATGCAATAAGATTCTTAGCAAACTTTGACAAAGTTTCGAAAAAAAATGTAATGACAATCTTTATTGTTCAATTATGTTGGTATTTATGTCAAGTTTCAAGTTTATTAACTGAAGTAATAAGATTCTTCAAAAAAACTTTAACACCCCCCAAGTCATCTTTTGGGGGTACTTTCGAATAACTAATAATAAAAACCTTTTTCATTTACTTAGCGTAATATTTGTGCCAAGATTCAAGAATTCTGGCCGAAGGACTTATATTTTTCATACGAACTTTCAAACCGCTTCGAGGTAGAATTTCCAAAAATCCTTTCTTAGTACTCACTTACGTTACTTGAGAAACTTATCTGCCAAATTTCATGCTTCTAAGCCTAGCGGTTTTGGCTGTGCGTTGATCAATCAGTCAGTCAGTTAGTTTCTTCTTTTATATAAATTAATTTATATAGAAGACTAGGTGACCTCCGCGGCTTCGCTCCCGTCAACTGGCTGTCTACCTACCTAACACTACCTACCTACCTTACCTAACCTACAAACAAACAAACTCTTCAGCTTTATAATATTAGTATAGATGTTGATAAAACTTCTTCGCAAATGAACAAATTTGATTACCATAAAAAAATATATATTGCGTCAATCTTAAAAGATAGACATAGGCTGTCGCAAACTTATAGTTAGAACTTTTAAAGAGAAACAATTCCATCATACATCATACATTATACTTATCTATACTAATATTATAAAGCTGAAGAGTTTGTTTGTTTGTTTGTTTGAACGCGCTATTCTCAGGAACTACTGGTTGGAATTAAAAAATTCTTTTTGTGTTGGATAGTCTATTTATCGAGGAAGGTTATAGGCTATATAAAATCACGCTAAGACCAATAGGAGCGGAACATAAATGAATTGATGCACAAACGGGCAAAATTATTCCATTTTGAGAGCTTCCGTTGCGTGCGCTGCGTAAGCGGTTAAAGTTACGCAATAATCATGTATTTAGTGTAGGTAGGGCATGGTAGATAAGGTAGTTGGGTAGGTAGGTAGCCAGTAGACGGGAACGAAGCCGCGTGGGGCAGCTAGTATATACATATTTGCGTAACTAGAACCGTTTACGCAGCGCACGCAACGGAACCTCTCAAAAAGGAATATTTTTTATATTTTCGTTTTTGCAACATTTTTCATTTATGCTTTGCAGTTATTGGTCGTAGCGTGATGTTATATAGCCTAACCTAACCTTTCTCGATAAATGGACTATCCAACACATAAATAATTTTTCAATTTCAATCAGTAAATCCTGAGATTAGCGCGTTCAAACAAAAAAAATCTTCAGCTTTATAATATTAGTATAGATTATCTGTCTTTATTTAGAAATAGACACGGCTGATTCAAGTGGTTATAACAAAATAAAATAATTTTGAAATGAATGTAACAATCGCTTCAAGTTTGAGAATAGCATTATTAACCAAACGAGAATTGTAGCAAAACTATTCAACTGAAACAATCTCAACGTGCCTGAATTACGAAACGGCGAAATTAATGATAATTGGGTCATTTCTTCTGCAAACAAACATGTATACCTATTACCTATGTACATTTATTTACGGGAAAGCAATATAATAAGCATTTTTCAAGCGGGCCGACGTCTCAGGTGTGCCCGCATCTACATATTGAAACGAGTGTGATCAGAATCGAGATGCAGTTTTATTGTCACTCCCGTCGAGTAAAGCTATGAAATTTTATTGCTTTCTTTAAAATTTTCACGGCATTCGCACACGCTACTGCCGTGCAAACGTACTGGCAATAACTATCGTATCGGGCGAAGGAAGATGCTTTACAAAATGACTTCTTTGACACCAAATTCGACGGTGTACATGAAACAAAACATGTGGAATTTACGATCCTCTCGTATGAGGATGTACGTTAAACATATTTTACACGTTGTCGCGAATGGCTGAAGTTAACTTGAAGTAAAATGCCAGTAAATTCGTGAACAAATTTTTGCTTTTGCACACAGAGACAGGAAAGAGATGACCAAATATCCGAAAAGGCAGACCACCTTGAGGCCAATTTGATGATGATAATGATAACTCTTGTTGCAGCAGAAGGCTTACGGCGCATACTGCATCTACCAGGCGGTGCCGGCGCTATTTCAGGGCTGGCAAAAGCACACGACTTCCATTTCTGTAATATTTGTTTCGCCAATTTCTTTATTTCGTATTCTTGTTGAGCCTGCTCGATCTCGATTTTCCCAGATGGTAAGCGATGAAATAAATTGAAATAAATAGAGTTGAATTCACGGGCCATAAGGTGGGAGGGAACATAAATGCTAGCAGAGTTTTAACACGAGCTTGCCTGGGTTCAAACCGTAATCACTGCTATTACTATGTCAATAAACACATGACAACAATACATTTTCACATTATTAATACCACGTCACACAGCGAATAAATCGCAAATTCGATCGTGTTCCATGTACAATATTAACCCGCGAACGTAAGAGGAAATGAGCGTCTGTATCTAAGGATTCACACGCGACTGGGCCACGGTGCAGATTGTTACGAAATGTGGCGTAACTAACGTAGCTAATGTCGTATGAAAGGGGCGCTATTGCTTTATCTCAATCGCGGATTCGTGTGTCGTGGCCTTTAGGGGCGTGCGATGATTAGTGGTAGGATGTGTGACTTTTGATCTATTAGCTCAGGGATTATGATTTGAGAAAGATTATGAGTGAGTGTATGTTTGTTTGGAATACCGAGTAGGATTGTGTGTAGCGTGCTCTAGTTAGTCCCACTCCTCCGCTTCTTTGTTTCGATATAAAGCTCGACATGAAACTAGATATTAAAGATTACTCACAAGGCAACGAGATGCGTTGGCGACCTTTGGTACAGGCTACATTTTCGAAACTGCAAACCAAGCTTGTCATTGAGCATTACTGTATGATCGTCGCAACTAGTAATGACATCTCTAGTCGCTGTCGGCATTGTGTTTCCGTGTTCTGTGGTATTACTTTTCGCAGTTTACCGCGGGGACGAGTTTGAGTACTTAAGATTCAATATAACCTTGGGAGAATATCCAACATTTACACGAGTGAAGCCGCTGTGGCGAAAGCTAGTCCATAATAAAATAGAAAACTGTTGTACTTCATAGTGCTGAAACATTTTCAAAGAGTTTAATTCAACGCAACCATAAACCCAGCCGATAGAATCATAAATCAACACTATTTAAAACACATGCAAAACCGTAATCATTTACAAAAGTGATTTACTACCTAATATGAATATCTGCAAACACGATGCATCAATTAAGTAATCTTTGACCAGGGAGGCCGGCCCGACGGCAATACATCAATCAGCCGTGTCGGCGTGACGAGGCTGCAATCAAATAAAATTTAACTCAAAAGCCGTAAGCTCTCTCATATAAGCTGTTTATTCTGTTCATATAGAGTGCTCTTTTGTTATTATAGGAAATCATAAAGGAACGGTATTTTGGTCCATAATTAATTTATAAATAGCATTTAATTTTCTCCACTACATAATGCACAAAGCATAACAAATTCATATCATTGTACATGCTTACAATTAAAATGTAATTTTTATTGATGATGTGAAGGCTGCACCTGTAGCCAAGTTGGCAATCTACAATCGATAACGCTAGTAGCAAATGAATCTATGTATGGGAATGACACATCTGAAAGTTAAGTCACGTGGTCAGCCCATACAAATAGAAGGCGTTTACGATTGTAGAAAGAGATTCGATATGAAACCTTTGTAACTTGGCTAAGGGGGCTGGTGTCAGTAATAGTAACACATGTGTTACAGGTTCCGGAGGCTTTTAAAAGTGTCATTCGATGTCAGCGATGACAATGTTCGAAATACAAAAATGCGGTTTGATCACATGACATTTCAATAGCGTTTTTGACATTTTTGCCGATCGCTATCACCACGCTTTTGTTAATAGAATGATACTCATCTAAGGCCTCAGGCCTGCAAACTGCCCGGATCTATGATTTTGTCGTCAGAAAATCTGACACCAGTTCTGCAAAGAGGCTCTAGAGAAGTGGCAATCGATGTCAGCGAAGGTGATAGTCGAAATGTTAAAATATAAGGGATTGATCACGTGATTTTACGATATCACTTGTCAATACCACAGATAATATAACACTAGCATACAGATGCCTCATCCCATACAAAGAAACTGTGCCACGTAACTAGCGTTTTTTTCCTGATTATACCGATTACTGTAAATCGATCGCGTTCGGTTCCGTTCCACGGCGGTAGATAGATCACCATCTAGTAATCAATCGAAATCGATAGATAAATCAAATAATCAGTATAATCAGTACAGTACGTCGTGAAAGTTTCTTTGTATGGGATGAGACCCCATAAAAATAAACTTTCAATACCATACAATTTTGCCTTTTTGTCAATCGCTGTCGCCATGTTTTCTATAATAGAATGTCACTTGTCTAGGGCCTCAAGGTTGTCATGGTTCACACAGACAATCGCTTTAAAAATACTGGTATTGATGATGATTGGAACTCCCTTTACCGCACTAAAACTCTCATTCGGTCGTTTGTGCGTGGTATTTTTATTTATTTACTGTTATTCAGTTGCATGCAGTTAGATTCTAAGCTGTCCCAAAGGGCAGTAGCAGCAGTAGGGCAGAATTGGGCTAGACCAATTGATTGATATACCTATGGTTTTAATTCAATGAATACCAATAATTGCTGTTAAGTATTCGAGTGCTTACGCTTTTTTTGAAGATCTTTCTAAACGACTAGTTGACATTTCGCGCGACCCAAGGGCTGACTTTTATCTTGGTCAGAGGATAAGCATTGCCATACAACGTGGCAATGCTGCCAGTCTTTTGGGCGCAATACCCGTGGACAACGATGTGGAGGAGTTTTTCGACGCAATATTTTAGATTTCTTTATTTTTAGGCTTAGTTAGTAGTTTTTTATTTAAGTGTATTTGAATGTCGTTATAATATTTTATAAACTGTATGTATATACAGGCTGAAATCTGAATGGTTGTTTCCCCGCGGCAAAAAGATTTGCCATCAGTAGTACTATCGAAGCATAGAGTTAAAATTGACAAATAAAAAGTTTTGGTTTAAAAACTAATTCAAAAAAATATTTATAAACTCGAAAGCGTGATAACCAATAGTAATTATCTAGACGTAAATGACAGTAAGGCCTGTCGGCACGCCCGGCTCGCACCTATCGCATCGTATGGCGGGTTACAATTGGTCTGACGTCGCTTTCGAGTTTTGTTTTTCACAATTGTTAATCTGCCATTTCTTAATTCTAATGTTTATTTATTTCATACATCGATTGTATTATTAAGAAGAAATCGTTTCGCTGCGGAAAAATAAACCATTAAAATTTCAGCGTGTATTTTTTTCTATGTAAATAAAGTATCATGAAAGAATTAGGTATATAAAAATACGGAGAACCAAATAGGCCGATTTCACTAATAAAACTACTCGCGATTAGTTCAACTAAATGTATTTTCATAAACTGAGTTCATTTGAACTAATCGCGATCAGTTTTATTGGTGAAATCGGCCCTAAGTGATTGAATCAAATTATTATACTTTATTGTACAAAAAACATACAAAAACAATAGGACAGTGTTTATGTACTAAGGCGAACTTAACCTACCTATAGTTGGGTTCTCTTACAGCAAACCTCAGTTTCGTAGATAAATATGCTTATGAGAATAGTACATCCATGTGCACAAGAAAAGCTTCATCATCATCATCATTTCAGCCAAAAGACGTCCACTGCTGGACATAGGCCTCCCCCAAGCATCGCCACACTGATCGGACCTGTCCATTTCGCATCCACCGGATGCCTGCAGCCTTGACCAGATCATCGCTCCACCTAGAGGGAGGCCTTCCAAAGCTGGTCTTCCGGTACGCGGTCGCCACTCCAGAACTTTTCGGCCCCAACGGCTATCCGTTCTGCGAGCAATGTGCACTGCCCAATGCCACTTAAGTTTGGCAATTCTTCGGGCTATGTCGGTAACCTTGGTTCTCTTGTCGGTGTCTTTGGTAGGTACCAATTTTTTGCGTTGGACACCGTCTTCCAAAAATAAAGTTATTCACTTTGTAGTTATATTTATTTGGAAGTCTATAGTATTTTTTGTAAAAGTTTTTTTTATTTTTCACTTTTTAGTTGTAACTAGCTAATAGGCAAGTAGTTACGTAAGGTACTTATAATGCCAGAATAGATTACGCGAATATCATGAAACTGAACGTAACCGGTGAAATTAGACTGTACCAAGGTGAACTCTACACATCTGCGTAGCCCTTTAGAGCGTACTGGCGTGATGTTATGTTATGAAATGGTATAAACAATATAACAATAAACAGACATGCGATTGCAGCAATCCTGAGAGATTTGCCGTTATTTATTGAAGAGTTATGTTGTATAATATCTTTCGGCTAGCATACAATTTTAGGGTTCCGTTCTTCAAAAGGAAAAAAAGTATCTTTTAAAGGATCACTTCGTTGTCTGTCTGTCCGTATGTCAAGACATTTTTCTCTGGGACGCCTGGAGTTATTAAGTTGATCTTAATATCGTCGTCGTTGTCGTCTTGGGGTCTAAAACGGTGTTCCGTTTGTCAATACCTTTTTCTCAGGAATGCGTGAGGTATCAATTTGAAATTAACATCATATAAACTGGGCTGCAATTCCTTTTTGTTAATTTTGTCCTTCTATCCTTTACATCGTTTATCGTTTAATTACAGTAATATTCGGTGCTTTCACAGTTTCTAAAATTCAATAATGTTACCTAATTATTTTGGTGAATGTTGCTATTTGTACGGAACCTCGGTTTGCGAGTCCAACTCGCACTTGGCCGATTTTGCTGTTGTTTTACAACAATTACAGTAACTAAAGCTATAAAAATAAAAGAGACAATTACAACACATTAAAATATACAAAGAGTAAAATTTAAACATAAATAAAAAATGTTAACAACCCTTTTATAAATTCCTCTCACAGTAATTCTGACATACCAATTAAATCTTCGTCCATCCATCCGCAAACAGATCTTGAGAACGAGCTTGTTGGGTTAGAATCCAAGAGGTCATTTAGCGTGGCGCGGCCAGAGTGCGAGTTATTGGCTACTTAGCACGTGTAACAGTACGACACAGGGGCACGGAAAACAGCCTGTCCTTTTTGCCCCGTCTGGAACAAAGAAGCGCACCAGCACATCAATCAGATGAGAAGCGTTAATAGCGCTATGGAACGTCTTACAGACTATTGGGAGCTGATCTCGTGCTCGCCTTACCTCTAGCGAGTTATATTGGAGGCAACCCAGTAAGAATTTTGTCGGATAGAGGCGAGGATAGTAACCGTGTTTCTGCAGTGAACGCTGTGTTTCTGCTTATATATTTACCTAAAACGCTTTTTTTTTATGAGAATTACAAGAGCTGGTTGCCAGCTTGCTACTTACGAGCGCATTAAATATTATTTTGATGGCATGAGCGGTGCGAAAATCGCGTCAATTACGCAGAACAAAACCTAATCTTTGGTAGGATTGTTTATCTGACATGGCCATATGGTCATGGAATGAGAGCTTTTGGTCAAATGTGACTCCCAAGTCTTCCATGGGTGTTGACTTCGTGATGGTATTTTTATTTAAATTTCGATACCCAATCTACCTCGCCCAGTGCATCCTAGGCCCCCATTCCTTTCTGCTTAAAAAATCTAATCCAATATTGATCATCTCCCTCTCTTTTCATACTTATATGCTTGCAAATCTTAATCATGCAGATAGTAAGTATAGCTTATTAAAGCCTCTGTGTCTGGTTCATTTGTTTGAAACAATATCAGGACGTAGCCCAGGGCGAGGATACGGACATCCTTCTAATCAAGTGCCTTGGATCTAACTACCCTAATTGTTCGAAAGGTACGGGTCCCTTAACTTAATACCTCATAGTTAACATATTCCCGTTCACATGTTACTTGGAAGTTCGGTTGCTTGTACTTGTAAGTTGTTTTTGAGTTTTCTTCACTTGTATTTGGGGTTGAGGGTACTTGTGTTAACAAGGATCAAGTCATGCACGGAAATGAAGTAAATTAAAGGAAGGAAATATTTTTGAAATCCTATTAATAATACAGACTGCTTGTTACCTCGAGAGGAATCATATTTGTGGCCGTTTTTTCTCAGTATGTTGAATAACTTTAGTTTATTTATTTATTTAAGGATCACCAACAAGTTACACGACATTAAGTTATATAGACAATATAAAAATTGGTACTCATAACTCGTTATGCACACTCAATTAAAGGTTACCACAGCTTATACATGTTCTAGTTTATTTGCTCTAAATAAATATAACTAACAACATTACAAAAAAAATGGAATAACAAATGGAATACTGTCTATGTAATGTCAGGTTAAATTCAAATAAAGATTCATTTACTTCACTTATCATCATAATTAATATTAAAAATACAGGTTATGTCAATTTAAATTTAAATATTATAGAAAATGTCAAATCAAATCAAAATACAGATTATGTCAATTTAAACATAAAAATGTCAAATCAAATCAAAATACAGACTATGTCAATTAAATTAAAATTCAAATAAAATTCAGATAATGTCAATACAATTTAGATTAAATTAAAATCAGTATTAACAGTAAAATATAGATTCAATTAAAGATCAAAGCGATAAATTAATCATTTAATTATTATTGAGTAGTTAAATAATATCTCTATAGTTTCATCTCATAGGACTCTAATACTATACAGCATAGTACCGTCACATTAACTCGTATCAAAGAGGTTTTAAAGACCACGGGTCAAACAGTCTGAGTTCCGGATTGTACACGGCTCGGAAAGACGAAACACAGAGCGTTTGACAATTGTTTCTGTTCTGCACATAAAAATGTCTTGTAAACTTCTCTTTAGTATTTTTTTTCAATTCAATCATTCACTGATAGACAACGTACAGTCTAAACTAGAATCTGTTTCTAGAATAAAAAAATCTTCTTCCTACGGAAAGATACTCACTAAGGAAGGATTTTTGACAATTCACCTCCAAAATGGTGGTGAAATGGTGCACAGTTGTATTTTTTCCCGATGAGTAATCCCATCAGGCACACGGCTTGTTTTTAAATAATTCTCTTTGTCCTGAACTTATGAGTATGAAGTATCTTTTTACTACGTTGTCCCTACGTGGAAAATGGTGCGTGCAAAAATTGGTTGGCTTATATTTCAGTGGTGTCTCCATACAGCAATAAGGAAAAAAAGTACGTTGCTCGTATCGGTAAGCACACCTATGAGTTATTTACCTTTGTTTTCGAAGAGAATTTTGGGCAGAATTTTTAAATTGCATGTCTAGTAAATATCAGGTATTTTATCCTTGTACACTTGATTAAAAGAAGCAGTTCGTTTTAAATATTTTAGGAAATGTAATACTGTTGAAATTAGACATCTTCCTTGAAAAAATATTCGGACACAGACGCCGAGCTTGACCAGTAACAAACATATTACATCTGCTTAATAAGAATAGCTTAAGTGTATGAGTTACTTTATGATCATCATTATTTTTTTTATCTTTTTTTTTTTTTTTTTTTTATTGTAAATAGGCTCGCGCTTGACCACTATCTCACCTGATGGTAAGCGATGATGTGGTCGACGGTGAAGCACGCTTGCCTAGAAGTAACCTAGTTGCCTAGTAGTAGTAGTAGTAGTATCTTCCTTAACACCGCCATCAATAAAACAAAAAAAAACTTAATTCAAGGAATCATGCTGTGCAGTCGGAGGATATATCTGGTTTTGGTCAGCCAGATCGCGAATATATTTCCTCCGACTGCACAGCATGCTTTTCTTTTTGTTTACGTCTTTTTTTAGTTCACTTTTTAAGCAGTCGGGTTTTTAGATTTTTGAATATTTTTTATTATTTGCAACTTTAAGTATTTTTTTTTACATTTAGATACATTTAAACATACAAGTGTTATATATTTTTGAAATTTCCTCTTAAACCTTTTATTTTGATACACGACAGGTTTGGAAGAAAAAATTTGGTCCCTCACAATATGGCGCCCAAAATCAGCCATTTTTCTATTATCCAATTTTAATGCAGCCAGTGACACTCACAGGTTTAAGACGAATCGATTGACGTAAGAATCATCAAAATCGGCCAACGCGTTTGGTCTCTAGAACGCCACATAGGAACAAACATACATACATACATAGACTGATAAACACATTACCCTCCTTCGGCAGTCGGGTAAAAACAAAAACATCATTATTGCCTTTTTTCTAACTTGTTAGGGTCGACTTCCAGACTAGCCGGATGCTGCTGAATATCAAAAATTGACATGAAGAAACTGCCTGTCTGACCTTCTCAACTAATTAGTATTGCTACCATTAGATATTATTCTGAATAGCCTCAGTGGACTTTTCGTTGTTTCATTAGGAATAACCAATTTTAAATAAAAAAATATGTATTCTGTATTACTCGTATAAAAGGCAAGTACTATTAACATCTCAATTTTCTCATTCCGTCCACCAAATCCTCCGATTATAATCCGTAAACACAAAGCCAAATCAAAACAAAACACAATACGAATGATTCACGCCTATTATGTTCATTCAATTCGTGTCTGTAATCGACAAAGTCGCAATCCATCGAGCAGTGCGCATCACTGGTTTAAAATGTATTGGTTGTGCGGAATTATCGTCATATGTCAGCCGGCTGTCGGAGCCAGGTTGTGAGAGTTCGGCTGGTTAATGTTGAAGTGACATCATCGATAGGGGCTGATGTGCTGTCTCAAGCACACCTGTGTAGTATTGTTGAGTCCGTCAAGTGTTTATGTTCGTAGTGTCACTAATATTGATGCACTTAGAGAGTATGATTAGATGGTTTGGTCATGTTGAGGTGATGAACATAAGGTGACTAACGAAAAGTAAACGCAAGGGGTAAAACGCTGGCAGGAGGTTCCCTTGAAGGACATCCACAGACCTTATTGGTGACATTCTTCAGAAAGATCAGGTGCGTTAATAGTCCAGTGTGTCACTGGTTTAAAATGTATCGGTTGTGCGGAATTATCGTCATATGTCAGCCGGCTGTCGAAGCCAGGTTGTGAGGGATCGGATGGGTAACTTTGAAGTGACGTAACTGATAGAGGGTGATGTGCTGTCTCAAGCACACCTGTGATGAGAATGTTGCCAAGTATTGTTGAGTGTGTCAAGTGTTCTTATCCATAGTGTCAAAACTCGTGTCCATAGCGTCACTAACTTTGATATGCTTAGATTTTTTGCTCATGTTGGAAGAATAAATGAAAGGTGACTAACAAAAGGTAAACAAAAAAGTGGAAGGGGACGCCTTAGAAGGAATATGCATATCCTATTTATGTTCTTCAGAGAGGTCAGGTACTACGTGTCTGCAGTCCGCAACACTGGTTTGTTGAGTCCATCAAGTGTTTATGTCCGTACCGCCACTAGTTTGATGTGATAAGAATGACATAATCTAAACCTACTTTGTTATGATAATTTAGTCATGTTGAGAGGATGGATGAAGAGAGACTAATTATAAAATATTTACAAGACAGACCTGAATGGCAACACTAGCGGGATGCTCTAGAAGCCCTTACAAAGACCTGAGGTAATGTTCTTCAGAAAAGTCAGGTAAATACTACGTCATTTTAAAGTGGTTTTAAATAAGTAAATGCTTGAAACTAAACTCTATTAGATTCATGGCTTATATTACACAATCAAATAAACTCGCTAATAACATTGTTTTTGCAATGAAATTTCGCCTGCACAAAATTCTGTAGGAGTACCCACCGCATTCCAAATTTGGTACCAATGAAATCCTTTTGAAATTAATCCCCGTCAGTCATTCGTCCATTCTGTCACAGTATGGAACAGTCAAAGGCCATGAAACCATAACGTAGCTCACGTATCCGTGGAATGATTTCCGCTAGCTCCTATAATCCTGTCCGTTGCTGTATGCTCTGCGAACGGCTTTTGATAAACAGAAAGATGATTGAATTGGTATATTTCGTAGTAAAACTAAGTACTCTTAAAAAAGTAACCTACACAATATAATTTAATATTAAAAAATATTAAAGATATCTACAATGGTCCCAATTAAAATATGTAGCCACTGTTTTAGTATTAATATAAACGACCTTTTCTAAATATAAGTGAGTGTTTTGTTCACTTATGTTTTACTAATAAACAATTAATGTATCTTGATCTCAGTGTCTAACTACACTGTGATACACTGAAGAAGAAATAAGGTGTAAGCCATCAATAATACATGTTTAAAAAAACCCCATTCGTTTAGAATATGAAAAAATAAATCTGTAGATACTCAAAGAAAATATCTGAAATCCGATTTTAAACTTGTAAAATTCGATTTAAAAGCACTATTGGTTTAGAAAGAATTTTATTTTACGAACACATTTATACTAAGAACTCAAAGGAATACGAACTGATTGTATGTTAAGCCATTAGTGGTTAAATACAGTGTGCAAAGAAAATGGGTCGTCATATTTTAAAAACTGGCAGTGGCAGTGTACAACTTTCTCCATGGAAGCTATAGTGAATTCTGAAAAAAACCGGCCAAGTGCGTATTGGACTTCGAATATTTAGGGTTCCGTACCAAAGAAAATATCAGATTTATCAATATATTACCAATATATAGCAATATATTAATAAATCTGATAATTTGTTAGAAAATTATAAGTAATAGTAGGTCAGTGGGAAGTTAAAAAAATCTTCGGAACAAAATTTCGTGACATATGACGGACAGACGGACGGCCAGCCGGACACGTTGTGACAGCAATAGGACTCCGTTCGCACCTTTCGGGTACGGAACTCTAAAAATACCTTCCATACTGATGAAAATATGATCAGCTGATGATAACTCTATTTTGGCATTTGACTTTAACTTTCTTAACGAAAGTTTTTCGTTTTCATCAGCAGAAGCAGTTTTTTAAATATGATTACCCATTTTCGTTACACCCTGTATATGTAGTTCTCCAGCTTTAATATTCCATGTTTATATGGAAAAGAAAAACATTAACTATGAAACGCTCTCAAGTTACGTAAATGTCAAGACTGGAGAGCTTTAGCGATGTATGATAACGGTATTCGCGTAAAACCGGATTGCATGTTTCATATTTGCTTTGATGGTAAAATAAATTAATAACAAAAATATAACTTAGCCTAGCACTTCGCCCGCGACTTCGTTCGCGTGATTGCGTTTATCCTATAAACGACTTTTATGTGCAGTTAGTGAAGGCGACCAAAAATAAGGTATTATTAAATCAATAAATATGGGGTATCGTAGATATACAAAGTTTATTGGTTTGGAAAGATTCGTTATTTGAATTAAGTACTTATAAATTTAAGGTTACCGCCACAAAGTAAAATGCTCCCCTAAAAACTTAATAACCCCATTTTGCCCCGTTGAAGGTCGAGTTTTGAACAACCCAAATATGTTACTCATTCTTTTTTTTCCCTTTTATGTTTTTCGTAGTTCGTTCTTAGTAAGATTCCGCAGTAATATTCCTCAAAAAATCTTTAACACCCCTTAACCCTATCTGGGGAGTAGTTTAAAAAAATATTTTATGTAAATTTCGATTATTTACTTTATGCCCAAGGAATTAGATTTTTCGTACAAACAAATTCTGCTCCTTTTCACCCCCTTAAAGGATGAATTTCCAAAAATTCCTGCTTAGTACTCCCGTAGAACCCTACGTCAAAAATGAAAATCTGTCCAGTAAGATTCTTAGTTTGGGGTTACTTACGAACAACTTATAATGACAACCTTTATTGTTTACATGGGTTGGTACTTATGTCAAGTTTCAAGTTTATTAACCCAACAAATAAGATTCTCCAAAAAACTTCGACACCCCTTACATCGCTTTTTGAGGGCAGATTCGAAATCCTAATAATGTCAACCTTTATTGTTTACTTAGGTTGGTATTTACGTCAGGTTTCATGTTTATTAACCCAAGGAATAAGATTTTTCAAAAAAAAATAACAACCCCTACATACTCTTCTGAGGGTTGTTTCGTAAAACTAATAATGAAACCTTTATTGCTTATTTTCGAAAAATACTTTTACACCCCTAAATCGTCTTTAGGTGGTAGTTTCAAAAAATAATTATAACATTCTTTATTATTCATTAGTATAGTACTTGTGCCAAGTTTCAATTTTATTGACCCAAGAAATCAGATTCTTACATAAAAATTTCAACACCCCCTAAATCATCATTTGGGGATAATTCCGAAAAACTAACAATCACAACCTATATTATTTATTTAGTTTACTATTTGTACCAAGTATCATAATTTTTGGCCGAAGGAATTCGATTTTTCATACAAACTTTCAACCCCCTTTTTACCCTCTTAGGGGAGGAATTTTCAAAAATCCTTGCTTATCGGATGCCTACGTCATAGAAAGAAGATACTCTCTAAGTTTCGGGTCTCTACGACCAGCGGTTTGGGCTGTGCGTTGATCCGTCAGTCAGTCATCCAGGAAAAGACCTTTACAGTATGTCTCGGCTTCCCGATAGATTAATACTAAGATAAAATATGTAGTACTTTATGGTCGCAGGTGATATAATAACTACGCTTGGTAATCAGTTTCCTGATAACAATATCTCGTAATCAGCGCACTGATGGATGATGCAATAATCCCTTTTTTTGCCGTTTTTTACTGTATCCCGCAAAAATCATTGGTGTGTTCACACACAGTAGTTTGTATTCTGTTTTTTTTGCGGTAGAGCAACGAGCGGTTATTATTTACATAAGTATTTTATGAAAATTTTGACGTGATGGACGTGATCTCGTTTTTGTTATTATATAGGTATTGGTACTGTTTTTTACTGGACAACTGGATCCCGGCTGTGGTTGTAAAAGCGAATGCCAAATTCGAATGGATTGGTTTTTTTGCAAGATATAGTAAACAGGATACTCGTGTGAAGCTAGTATTGAAACACGTACACTACTAAACGGGATCCTGAAAATAACCGTACCCAAAAACTACCTGCACTGAATGCAGCTGACCTCCACAACCCAGTGGTCTTACTAGGCTAACCGATACCTACCCCTTCGCAACACTGATAAATTAATAGAATGAGAGAGAGTGTACGACTGATAATATAAAGAGTGAATGGAAGTATGGATTTCAAATCATAATTTCGGTCTCTAATTTTATTTTCCCTTGGTAAAACCCTGTGTATCACTGAGTTACTATTAAATCTTTCTAATGTGTTTATTACAGCATAAATCTTTTATGTTCTCTTTGCCTTGTTTCATCTCTCTGTTGCTCCATAGGGACGCAAATGTTCAGCTTTGGCGGTCGTTTCCTGCTTGCGTTTTAGTTTATTTTCACGAAATTTACCCTGGGATTTACCGTACAAATTAACCACAGGTGGTATGTCAAACTAATATGTATACTCGACTACGATAGAGAACCAAATATCTTAACCTAAAATTTAATTCATGTAAGAACGAAAAGGTTCAGACATGGCACAGGGAGATTTACAAGCGAAAAAGTTTTTTGTAATAAGAGAGTTCAGTTGGCATTTCTAAACACTTTGACTCAATTGAATACCTTGTATCGGGTTCCAGTAGATCGCTTTCTGATAGCGCGGTATCAGTTATTTTTGCCGTGATCGGATCTCGTCCAATCTTCGGTCGATTCGGTGGTCCTTCCTACACGCTTATTTGAAGCCCCTTTCTAAGCGACTTCCTTTTCTGTGAGTGTCAGGTAATTATCTGTGTGGCATTCCAATTTTACGATCGAACGGTTAATTCAGTTTAAATCTCTTCGTCTAATACATACTCGGCTGTAGGCAGTACCTAATCCCAGTCCCTCGGAGCCAGCCCGAGTCTCGATCAGGCTCGCCTAATGTGGAGTGGGACTCTTTATTTTCGTTTATGTTCAACTCTCAAAGTTCTTTGATAGTCGGTCCACATTTTTGAAGCTGACTAATTAGAATTTTAAATCTTATTCAAACGTACGTGAGCTTGGAGTTAGGCGTGCATTTTTTCATAATTAGTGGAACTGCTTTCTTTATTGAGCATTGAAAACTGAAATGCGTTTCATATAATAAGTCATAAAAACAAATTAACGTCATAAAATTGCATTAAAAATTAAACATGTTAAATGATTTCCGTATCCGTCTCCATTAAATTGAATCGTCGTATCAGTAAATAAAGTTCGGTGCCAACTCATCAGCCGCAGTGGGCTGGGATCTGATAAAAGTTGTCGGAAACTTTCTTTTGCGATATCGCCACCTTCGTCATGTAAATTGGACAAGTTGTGGCCGACACTGATGCTTGTTTCATTCGTAAATATAGATTAGCTCTTAATCTGACCGATTCTCGCACAAAATTGTTTCGAAACGAACGGGGTCCGGTCTACGGTGGCGGGACAGGGCCGTTCGGGTCAAGTAGCTTTTGTAATACTTACGCAGGTAGCGGGCAGACCTGGACATCGAAGGTCATTCAATTACAATGTTAATTATCTTTCTGTATTTACGAAAAAGAGAACTCTTTTTAATATTCACATAATCAAGCGAATCATAATCGCGAGAAAGTTCAACAATATCTTTCGAAACAAACGCCTTTTTATTTAATTTTATCTTTTACAAACTCTAATGAAAAAGCGGTATAGCGGATCAATATTCCATTTTCATCTAAGTGAAAAGTTCTATTAAATCTCGCTACAATAAAGCGTACATGTCTAAAGCGCTCGATTGCCTTTAACGGATTCAAAGTTTTTTATTGAAACGAAGCAGATCCAAAAAGTAAACAACTGCGGATACTTTTATCCTTTTCAACCCGGTTAACCCGTAAACCATCTCAGTTTAAGGAGGCATTAAATCGCAACTCAAACAAGAACCGTTACACTGAAGTTAACTCACATATTGCTTTGTGTCACGAACGCTAAAGCGGAGCGAGTATAGTTGAAGAGATGCGGAGTTGGAGTGAGATGGGGGATGGCAGCTGGGAGAATGGGTGTGGAGGGTGTAAAAGGAGAAAAACTACATCGCTAAAAGTGAATGCGGTCGAAAGCCGCGCTTATTTTCAGCGCTAAGTGCATGGATTTTTTCAAGTGAAGCTATGAGCAGGCTAGGTAGCTGAGTCGCGCCGCCGCGCCGTGCCTATAGGTGCACAGTTGCCGCCGACAAAAGAACGGTTCATACCATACCGCCGTATATTTCTATGGCACACTACTTTCAATTATGTGGTAAAGACTTATTATAACAAGTGTCTGTCTGCGATATCACTTAGTCGTAACTAGATTGTAATCTTTGGTATTTTCTTGGTTGGTTAGTGATAATTTCCCCATTATTTACCGCTTATACTGGGCTTGACACTGTACAGATTAAATCATTGATCGTACGGAATAGAAATTTTGTGTCCACAATTTTTAATACGTACCTTGCAAAAGTATCGGATTCGTAATTGCTTTTATCGAATAAAAAAGTGATAAGGCATCACTTTTTTGCACCACCAACAACCACTTAAAAGCATGCATAACAATTTAACATGGCCCACGTAAAATAATGTTCCATCGCTTATTAAAATTAAGCAAAACCTATCTGGTTAATTACACTAATGCGCCGCGGTCTATACTCAATGACGTCAGATAATAACGCTTTTAAACTTTGCATTGAGCTCCAAATTGACAGCTTATTAAAGTGCTCGGCTTTTGCCCACCACACTGTTTTAGGACTAAAATACCTCAACATCAATCTTTCAAAACATAGTGGGTTGATTTTCGAGGTTAAGCAACGCTTGTCGAGGTCGGTCCGAGGATGGGTGACCGTGCATTACAGAGATGAAGAAATGAATAATGAGACGTAGATTTATACCTCTGAATCTGTTTCCTACAATCATTTCATCATCATCAGCCTGTTAATGTTGTCACTGCTGGGACACAGACCTCCACTTTGTTAGAGGGAATGGGCCGTAATCCACCACGCGGGCCCAGTGCAGGTTTGTGGATGTCACATGTCTTCGAATTTATGGTTGTAGGACATGCCGGTTTCCTCACAATGTTTTCCTTCACCGTTTTGAGAGCAGTTGTGATGAAATAATTTGCACAATGTAAAGCGCCTGCCTGGGTTCGAACCCACGACCTACAAGAACCACGTAGTAAGTCGCGGCCATTACCACTGGGCCACCACTCCTCTCACAACCATTTCATATAAGGCGCGAAAAAATTATTTAATTTATTCATTTTCATTTAAGGATCGCCAACGAGTGTTACAAAACAATAAGAACAAAATCTAATAGTTGGTACACCATACTCATTCACCTGTAATGCACACCCAATTACAGCAACCACAGTTTACACATTGCACAGAGCTGTGTATACTCACAGCTCTACATAACTTATTAAAAATATAAAGAAAACTAGCTTTTACCCGCGGCTTCGCTCGCAGTGAAGCCATTAAAAAATCTTTTTTTTTTTTTAAATGCAAAGTATCCTATGTTACTTCTAATACTTCCAAGAATATATGTACAAAGTTTCATGATCATCGGTTCAGTAGTTTTTGCGTGAAAGCGTAACAAACAAACTTACATTCACATTTATAATATTAGTTTTTTTTTTATTGATGTTAGGCTTGCGCTTGACCACTTTCTCACCTGATGGTAAGCGATGATGAGGTAGACGATGAAGCACGCTTGCCTAGAAGAAACCTATTCACTCTTGACTTGAAGACTTCCAGGTATTATAATATAGTAAGGATTATAAAAATAATTGACATGCGACATATAAAAAAAACGATACAATAAAATTCTGTACTAACTAGAATTCAAATAATAATAACAATAATGTCAATATTCAGAATTAGTTACGGTTTTACAGTTCCTTAGTTAGGTAACAGTTTTAAGCCTTTGAAATTTATGGCTGCTGAGAATGCATAATGCATGGTGTATTAAAAAAAATGTTTTAATAAAATACTCTAATAACCAGTCCTTGCCTCACTTGTGTATACAAAAGTGTAAGTATAGCTCCCATTAAACTGCATTATCTCGCATCATCACCGTCAGCGTTTTAATGTTCCCACTGCTGGGACACATGTTGTTGTCATATCACATGTTTTCGAATTTTTCGTTCTAGTACATGACGGTTTCCACACAATGTTCCTAGAATCCTGCTCACTATCTAAAGCAGAGGTCCTCAAACTTATTGGTCCCGTAGACCCCTTAACAATTTTTCTTTATGGGTTTTCCCTTTTTTAACTGCTGTTCTAATACTGAAATAAAAAGGAAATTGTTTTTCATAGTCTCCTAACAACAGTTTTGCATGATCTCAATTTAGTAATAATTACTTCAGGGTTATCAAACTATTATAGAAAACAGCTTCAAAATTTACATCCTATATTTTTTTATTTTTCGCCGGCATAGATAGATCCTTGCAGGCCCGTGTAGATCCCTAGGGATTCAGGTTGAACTACTTTGGGAATGACTGATCTAAAGGACAACCAGCATGATATCAATAGGGCTACTAGTAGCTATCAGAATAATGTATCAATTGCTCCGTCGGACAATGAAGTGTAGCATAACTCAATTAAGAAGTGCGTTACATGTTGGAGACATGGATCAGAAAATGGTTTCTTTTGTACTAAAGATACAAAAAAAATTGCCCCACACTATGAATTTTTTTCTGTTTCGTGGGTGCGTTTACAAACATTTGTACACAAATACGCAAACATCCAGACCCGGAACAGCTATCTCTAAGCCGTACAAATATTCTTTTCGTGCGGGCATCGAACCTGCGACACGCAATGCAGCATATAACCGTACCGTCGAAATTTTGTATTGGTGTCTATCTTATTACCGTGCCCTGTCTCATAGGAACTGTGCATTTTTACGGGATAAAAGTAGTTTATGGTACTCTGCGATAATTTTCGTAATTGGTTCAGTATTTTCAGAGATTACCTTTTATTTAGAAAAGTTTTGGATACTCAGTTTCATTAACGCTAACCACAGATTTGTTAACAGTATTCAACGTAGCCATAGAAAAACAAAGATAATTAGTCTCAAATAGCTTACGCAAGCGGCATCGCCCGCGAAAAATCAAAAATTTAATCCTGGATCGTACTAACAGACCAAACGTATCATGGTCTATACCATCCAGTGGGCCAAGTTTTATGCAAATCCACTCGCAATCGCATTTCTTCATTTTACTTGACCTCGCAATCTGGGTGACAGGATTTCCTAGTGCAGATATCAGTCTCCCACAAAGGATTTATCAAATAATGCTGCACTTTTATGTAATAGTTTGTAAGACACCTTTGTGGATGACAATTAAATATTTATCTTATATTATGCTATGTTATTTCGACATTATTTTCTTTCTTTATTTCACAAGGCATCCCAGTTAAAAATAAAAGTTATTCTAACCGCCACTAGTGAGATATCCGTTCGCTTCCCAGCCTATTTTATAAATTAGAAGCGGAACCCAACAGGTTGTTTATTTAAAGTGTGCTTCAAGAAGTTAATTAGATGAGGGAGACCAGCCAAGTTTAATTTGTTCAAAGGAATTCGTGACATTGCCAAAAAAGTCATTATCAGTGTTTTTAAGACCCCACCTTGAATGTTTCCTTACAAAAAATAAGCTTCCTAATCATTTATTCAGGGAAATGGAATACTGAAGGGTGGCCGTTATTAAATGGCGCTTTTGTTTTTGTAATGGTATATATATATATATATATATATATATGTAGGTGACATTAATTAACTGTGGAAATAAGTACAGAATCTTCTAATAAAAAGGTGGAACGATTTAAAATGAATCAAAAAAAAATACGTATATTAATGAAGGAACTTCAGAAAATGTTTTAAGGAAAAATTTTAATTGTTTAGTTTTTGGAAGATACGTCAACAAATCGCAAACGGTTTATCTATGTGGCAATTTTTTTTCATATAAGTAATGGTTTTTATTTTGTAATTGTTATTTTCACATTCATTTAACATGCATTATTTTTATTGATAGTGCTAAATGGATTAGGTAATGCATTTATTTATTGTTATTAATAACAGATACAATTAATACAATAACAATTTATATTTGATTATTTTTAATTTGATTTCCATGCAATATTTTTATTTTTATTAATACATTACATACATTTATTTTATTAATAATTGCTAATTGCATAATTTGTATGTTTGAAAGAAAAAATCATTCATCATCCAATAAAATGAAAATAAAATCGGAATCGTTCTCCTCTACTCACATGTCATTGTGTTCTGTGCAGTGTTCTGTTAATGATCGTGTGTTACACTATTTCAAAATTTCTTCCAGCCACTCCAGAAACATACCAATAACTTTCTTACATTCGTTGCCAATGTGGTCGACGATGGAGAATAAGTTAGAAGATACCTATATATTTTTGACGTAATATCGCAATCAAGAAATATATATTTCGGCACGTAGGTAACCCTACTTCTTATCTAAACGCTCAAAAGTATTCCCAAAATAGTTGAGTGTCCACCATGTAACGGTGACGCATCACAATGATGAGCTTATTATTTTTTTAAATCATTTGTAGCTGTTAAAAGTTTACCAGTCTTGTGGAGCAGTTACTTTGGTTGGACACCCACACAAATTATCCTAAGTCCTCTAAAAACCTACAATGTACAAGTAATGACAACATGTTATCTACTCGGTTGCAGCCCTACTAAGTCGATCATTTCCTTAGCCGTCCTTTACAGCTTGAGAGATGAGAAGTAATCTTCTTTGCATTTTTTTATTGGAGATACAAACTTTAACTACTTACTACAGAAACTTACTTAACAGTATCACATCACATCATTAGCCTATTAATTTTCCCACTTCTGGGACACAGGTCTCCTCTCTGTGAGAGGGAATGGGCCGTAATCCACAACGCGAGCCCAGTGTTGGTTGGTGGATGTCACATGTCTTCGAATTTTTGGGTTTGGGACATGCCGGTTTCCTCACGATGTTTTCCTTCACCGTTTTGAGAGCAGTGGTGATGAAATAATTTACACAAAGTAAAGCGCCTACCTGAGCTCGAACCCACGACCTACAACTTGTAAGTCGCGGCCGATAACACTGGGCCACTGGGTATTATAAATTTGAACGTCTTTAAACATTATTTTTAAAAAACACGAATAAGAAAACACATTCTGTATTCTCTATAGGGAATTTTAATTTAGAATCTGCTAAAGTGGAGAAGAAATGCTGAAAACCGGAGAGATACTAAGACCCTTATATGACAAGACGTTTTGATGTTAATTAAATAATCTCGCCTAACCGGCTATATGGATTTTGATGAAACTTGTTACAAGGGTAGACCAAGCCCTGGCTTAGGACATAGGATGCCGTCTATCATGGTAGCAGTAGTAGATTTCCTTGATATAATTTTCGATTTTAACCCAGGCAAGACCTCTGCAGTTTTATATATTCACGCCTATTTCGATACTAATTGATAATGTAATATGAGATAAAATATATGCGCACGATAAATGACAGCCTTTGAGCTTGATTAAATGTAGTTCAGAATCAGTTGTTATCAATTTTGGCTGGTAAATGATTGTTCTATATTGAAACTGATCGGTTTTAATGGACTGCAATCATATTGTGGTCAAGCATAATTATAGTCCTCTGAAAACACTTCCTTACTGTTAATGTGCCCACTGCTGGGCCTCCTCTCTGTGATAGATAAAAGGCCGTAATTATCCACGCGGGCCCGGTGCGTGTTGGTGGAAGTCACATGTCTTCAAATTTTTGGTTCTAGGACATGCCGGTTTCCTCACGATGTTTTCCTTCACCGTTTTTGAGAGCTGTGGTGATGTAATAATATACACAAAGTAAAGCGCCTGCTTGGGTTCGAACGCACGATCTACAGCTTGTAAGTTACGGCCAATACCACCGGGCCACCTCTGCTCTCGGTTACTGGTAATAGTTCTTTAAAAATAACCTTGAAGGTTTTTTTTTTATATAGTATAATTAACACCACGCCTATATTCCTCGAAAGAATAGGCAGTTGGGTTTCTATGTAAAATAAACTCTTATTTCACCGGTTATTTTAAAGTATCTGGTATAAAAAAAAGATATATAAAAAAGTAATAAAAATATTTAATTTTGTATATATTATTAATTAATTATTTTATATAGAAATATTTAGTGTGATATTTTTTTTTGTTTTAATTTCAAATTCACAACATTTATATAATATGATCTAATTGGATTAAAATAAATGAAATTTGAATTGGAATTTGAATATGCTCATGTGCGAGCCCATTGCCGTCAACCAGTCCAGACTCAGGAATGCTAATAGATGTAAAAACCCAGTAACATTTTGTATGATCAGGGAATCGAACTCAGAACCACATGCTAAACAGTAGCGCTTGACTGCAAGCGGTACTGCTTAACAGACTAATGAGGCAGTCTCAGTAAGATAAATAAATGCTTCAAGGACTACTACAAGTGTCACAATTACACAATTACCTACATTAGAAATCACATACATTCCCTACATTAGAAATCAAATACAAGGGTTCCGTAGTCAACAAGGAACACTTTTAGTTTCGCTATGTCCTTACTGTCCGTCCACAGCTTAGCTCAGAGACTCTTCGAACTAGAAAGCTATAATTTGGCATGAATATACATATTTATAATTCCGAAAAGTGTTAAAGTAAAATCATGAAAAAAAATCGGATTGATTCAGACGTAAAGTGGGGCTATTTTATTTCTCGTCTATCCCATAGTGTGAGGTATTGTTGGATAGGCCATTCAAAAGTATTACGGTTAAAACCATTTTTCGATTCAGAGATCCGTTTGCGTAAAATTAAGCTTTTAATTGCAAATTTTTGTTAGAGTCATGTGTCCCCCTCCCCCCTGCCAGCGAAATGGTTGCTTTTGGCTATGTGTAAAAATTCACGGCAGTAGTATATACAACGAAATTAAAAGAAAAACTATCACAGCTAAGTAGGCTTTACAAGTTTACTAGTTATAGTCGACCAACTTATAACATGTACTTGAAACATTATTTTTTTACAAAGGCATTAAAAATTTACTTAAATAACATTGTTAGTCAAGTAGAACAGAGAGTAAATATATCCTCATGAACCATATAAAAATATACAAAAATAAAATCATAACATCCTAAATAATAATGATTTCCAAATTAATAATGTTTAAGCTCCAATTACGCATTGAAGTGGGCGGAATCGTTGGCAGTACCAGTCCTTACGGCGCATGCGCGTGGGTGACTCTATTTTGTGAAATCTAAAGTCAAACTAGATTCGATTGCCAAGCAAATTCCAATACCCGACCATAGATAGCGGTATTCTGAATGGTCGCAATTATAAATTTAATTGCGCTTTTCGTAAGGTTGACATTCGTGTCATAGATATATACTATTATTCAAGCAAGGTCACATCGGTGCAGTATAACACATTGCATTTTTAATTATATTATCGATATCTATAGATACCCGATTTCTCAATTCGAAAAAATAAGACATGGTCTTTTTTAATTTGTAGGCTTATATATTTTTAATAAATAAAATCAATTTGAAATTATGTACTAATTGAATTATGCTCATTGAGGCGGGCAAAGAGGCTTTCTTGTAATATTATCTTATGAAAATATATATTTAACTTATTTTCTTTTGTCGATATCCATCTCTAAAATCAATATCCGACCCGACTACATCACTAATTGAGTAGCGAAGAGCTTTTGAGAATGAAATAGTGAATTCATTCAACATTTTTCAGATTCCGTAAGAGAAAATAACAAGTAGCATGCGTGCGAGGATCCAGGAACAAACCATACCATTCCCCGTGGCTCTAACGCAAGGTCGTATCGGCTCCTTTCGCAATTGACGTCCTTCATATGGATTATTTATTGCAGCTTATTCACGTTGGTTGTTTGTTCCTATCATTGCATAATTTGATTTTACTTTATGGTAGTTGAGTAGGTTGTTTGAAACTACTCATACTAAAATATTTGTTTTCGGTTTGTAAACATTTGGAGATTTTGACGAGAATATCTCCGTAACGGCAATACTGCAGTATCCAAATTATTAAGTGACGCTGGTTATAAATCAGATAACTTTTTTCTCTTTTCACTAGTGAAGTTGGATTTTATAACTCTTTTAAATTTTTATATTTGGATTGGGCCCATTTTTAGACGTTGTGAGCCGCTGAAGCCGTTTTCAAGTAACAACAAAAAACCCTATTCTTAGTCCGCATTATTTTTCAACTACGGAACCTTGTTACTGCGCGTGGCCCGACTCGCACTTGGCCGGTTTTTTATTTTATTATTTCATTGGCAAATATCTCAGAACGGCAACGAATTTTACCTACTTCCTGATGATAATAATTTTGAAAAATTCATTAGAAAATATGTGCGTAGGAACAAGGTAAAAAACAATATGTTTATTATTAACGTCTTTTATTTTACACCTGTATCAAGTATAGGTCGCAACGTGTTATGAGGTCAAGGAGCTAGTACTCTGTGGAAAGACTGGAAGGTGCCGTATCATACAAGAGTTGGAAAGTGGTGGACATCCTTCCCAAACGCACTTAATATTTTGGGAAAACTTTCATTGCACCTGCAGCTAAGGAGTTGAATGCCCTGTCGGAGTCCTAGTCCTTGTTTTATAGCTAGAACCTGGGGTTTAATGAGTTGCTTTTAGGCTAGATTACTCCATCGTCGACCACACCATCGCTTTCCTCAGGTGACCTGGACCAAATACGATTCTAAGAAAAATAATAAAAAAAAATGTTCTAGAATTTTTACATATGAGAAACAATACATAGTTTATAGCTCGGGTAAGATGCAGAGATTAGCTCATGACAATTACCGCTTTTGCCTTGCCTTGATATGTTGATACAACTATATTTAGCTACGACTCAATTATAACAAAAAACCGGTCAAGTGCGTGTCGGACTTCGCACATTTAGGGTTCCGTACCAAACCGCAAAATTATGTTGGTTGCAATAAGAAAAATGAGGGAATTTCAAAGACAAAATCTGATTTATCAATATATTGTTATTTGTTAGTAAAATATACGTAACTATAAACATTATCACCAAATTTCAAGTTCATAAGTCAATGGGTAAAAATAAAAAAAACTTAACGGAATATTTTTTTTTAAATAAAGCTGTCTTTGGTGGCTTCGCATTCCTTTGTCATCCAATATTTTTAGTAACAAAACAAAAGTACGGTATTTGTCTACTCAATGAGCTCTAAACAACGATACTCTGCTCGATGGGGTAAGTCCAAAATTTCTTTTCAGGCCGTCTTTAGCTGTATGGGAGCCCCCCTTAAAACACAAAAACAATATTTTTGACAATTTGCATGGCTTTGGGTCAACAAGTTGCTTATACTGTGAAAATTCTTAGACTGTAGCTGCAAACGTTTGGCTGTTAAACTCGTGTGACAGACGTCGGACAGACGGACTGACGGACACGTGGGTGACAGCAATAGGGCTCCATTTGGATCCTTCGGGTACGGAACCCTAAAAAGATCTAGCTTTTCATTGCTCCTAAGAAATACAAAATTAATACCAATCAGAGGGTTTTCCTTTCCCAACCTAACAATTTCCTCGTGTTCTTCAAATTCTCCATTTCCTACGAAAACATCATTTTAAAAACGTATCGTATAATATTGTACCACTTTATCGGCCATAACAATACAATTTCATCGTTTAAGGTAAATAAAAATAACGTGTTTTTGACATTCATAACGTTATATTGTAGGGGAATGTGTAAGGGCCGCACCTGGGCCCCCAACAATGGGCCCGCACAATACCCCGCGAAGTAAACTGAATAACTTTATTTAAGAACACAATAAACCACTTTTTACTAGAAAAGGTCTGAATTGTGTAATGGTATCGTGGGCCGGATAGGTGAAGAAAAAGAAAAAAACAAGGCAGTTTTTTGCGTATTTTTGAAGAAGTTCTAATAGATTACTTATGTTCTGTACAGACAGTTGTTGAGTAGCTTTCTTTAATTTCACGCTAGGCTGCTTTTAGATCAATATTATTGGGTATTACATAATATCTTGAAGGTAAATTTTATTAAGAGATTTAGTTTTCTCGCTACAAAAATGATTCTTCGATGAAAATATTGTTAGGTTTTCTTATATTTTTGAGCAAGAATCTGTTACATACTTACTTTCCATAACATAGGCCCGTTTTCCTCCACCCGTTGATCTGTGCAATGTTTTCTAGCCCAGTGCTCTTCAGTTTTACTACTCCGAGGAAGTTGGGAAGAATCGGTTACTTCGCTATTCGCCGATAGAGAGTTGAAGCGGAAAACAAAAGGCAATCGAGCACTTTGCCACCTATTGGAAATACACCAGTATCGGGGTAAGGCTGTGACTGGATTTCAGTTACCATCGGATATTTGATGGCGTTTTTGTAAAGAAGATTTTCAGGAACTGGCTGTTTGAATACGTATTGCTCTAGAGAATAGCGTAGAACTTACATAATTCTCACTACTTTACCAAGCGACGCTACACTGATCGATCCTTGGTCGTCGCTCCACCTAGAGGGACGTCTTCCAACGCTGCGATTCTCGATACGCAGTCGCCACCCTAGCTTTTCGGCCCCAATGGCCATCTGTTGAGCGAGCAACACCTATTACACAAAAAAGTATCGTACTCTCAATCAACTTCTCTCTATCTAGGGTTATTTGAGACCAGAGACTACAGACATAGTGTCATTCTATAAGTATACATTATGTATCAATCGAATATTATTTGTAGCATCTTTACTATCTGTGTGCCCTGTGTCGTGGTGGCCCAATGGCTAAGACCTCGTCTCTCGTGCTTGAGGTCAAATCCAGGCAAGTATCAATGTGACTTTTTCAAATTCATATGTACTTTCTAAGTTTATCTTGGACATCCCTGACAACGGTGAAGTGAGGAAACCTGGACTTATAGTGAATATAAGTCTGAAATCGCCAAACCGCATTGAGCAAGCGTGGTGATCAATGCTCTTGCTCATGCCTTCTCTGCATGAGAAGAGGCATTTGCCCTGCAGTGGGACAGTTAAAGGCTGGTGTGCATTATTTATTTCTTTGAGATTTTGAGACAGGGGCCGAAACCAACTCGCAGAGGCCTTGTTAGACATGTAAGATGAAATGTGACACCAACCAGTAATTATCCCTGTATGCACTATTAGTACCACTAGTATTATTATTATATTATTTATTTATTTATTAAACTTAATGCACAAGTACAAAGGCGGACTTAATGCCTTAGGCATTTTCTACCAGTCGACTTTAGGACCTTATATTAGTAACCAGGTTGGTGACCATGAGCTCTTAGAGTAAGGTAATTTTTAGTGTGTGTAAGAGACAGATGTATATGACTTGTATATATCTGTCCCTTACGCACACTACATTATGCAAAAATTTTGCAAAAAAATATGATTTTGATGGCGAAGATCGAAAATGTAGAGGATTAATCATGTGACTTTTCGATAATGCTTGAATACATTTGTGTAGAGCCTCTGAGGCTCACTAACAAACGTCCAATTACTTAGCAATAACGAACTTTAAAATTCAAAATGGAAGGGTGATTTTAATGCATTTTAATTTTTCTACAGGTAGACCTCGTGGCCAAATAATGACAGCCGCAAATGTCGATCTTTAAGGTTAAGCACAACTTACCGAGGACGGTCCGTGGCGTGGTAGCTAGTTTCTACCGTGCCTTGGAAAGCACGTTAAGCCTTTGTTCCCGGCTGTCATTTGAAGATATCTGACTATCGTTACGGGTAGTCAGAAGCCTGATTTCCGACACCAGTCTAGCCAAGGGGTATCGTGTTACCCAGTTACTGGGTTGTGGAGGTCAGATAGGCTGTCGTTCCATGTACTCAGCTAAATCCGGTTAGGCTGGAAGCCGACCCCAACGTAGTTGGGAAAAGGGTAGGCGGATTGATTGGTGTAAATTTTTCTAGAGCTTCTTGTGGTCTCAAATAAGTAGAGTTAAACATAATTAAAAATATCTAAGATTTTTCTCGTAAAACTGTTGTCCCTTATATAAATTAGATAAATGAATTATACAATTTTATCATCAATCTGCATGTTGTTGTTTATTTCATCTCTGTACTTAATCGAAGCTTTATTTGAAATAAAATTCACTAGGCCAATGAAATGGTCACAATTTTAGGATAGATCCAAACTAGTCAAAGGTTTCAATTATCGAATGGAATGGATAGGAAAGCTAGATTTCCCACCTCAGTTTCATTGCACAGTATCGAGGTTGGACGTGGACCACAAAATGTTCCAATGCATTCAGAAAATTTAAATACGTCGCCTCGTTGTTATTATCTACTCTACATGGATTGCAGTTCGGTTTGCCAAGGTGAGGTATATTTTCGATGTTAATCGAGGTGTTAATTTTTAGATACCAATAGTTTAGTAGTGTCGTTTAGTTTAGTTTTAATCTTACCGAAATTGTAATAACTCGAGATATAAAATTGATGTGAAACTATTTATCTACTCAAGTTTTAGGTAATCTTGCATAATTCAATGCATTTCAAGCATGCTGTTCTTATAAAGAAGACATTAAGCGGTAGAAATTGTTGCACGGATTAGAAAAAAAACAACAAAAATCGTTGTCAAAGTGTCGCGTCTCGTCTGTATGTGAGAAGTCTTGTGTACAAAGCAGATTCCTCTATCATTCCATACTTAATGCTCTATCATATTCCGTATACACAAATCCGATTACAGCATCACATTAACTGGTCTCCAGACAAAGGGTCGTGACATCTTATGGCTGGGGCTCGTTCGTCCACTTCATTAAGGCATGAATTATGAATGGATGGCATTAGCATCCGTCTGGAGAGTACGTAACTATGACCACCATTGTTATGCAGATTGTAGCCGGACGTCGGTGAACTACCCTCCAATATGAGATGTTTGCAAACAAATATACATCGATAATAACCGCTTGTCACTAATTGTTCTTGGGTTTGCAAATAGTGATAGTCGTTGGTGATGAAGTTTGGCTCTTGTCTTGTTTAAGTTAGTTTAGTTAAGTAATATGAAGTGCATTGACACTGTTTGAGTTTATTCGGTGTTTGGAAGTATGATTAAGGAGGTCAGGAAATTTTTTCTCACTGATTTCTGTTTCTGCTCAAAGTACTCGGATAGGTAACACTGTCTAGTTTCTTTACATATTACGTTTTTTCAAGTACAGGAAAAACAAATATCATATAACCACAATCTACACTAATATTATAAATGTGAATGTAAGATTGTTTGTTACGCTTTCACGCAAAAACTACTGAACCGATCATCATGAAACTTTGTACATATATTCTTGGAGGTATTAGAAGTAAAATAGGACAATTTATATTTAAAAAAATGGCTTCACTGCGAGCGAAGCCGCGGGTAAGAGCTGGTAAAAAATAAAATAAAAACAAATGTTTACCTTGTACATACTTCTGGTTCAGCCCGTTTTGTACAGTCTCAGATCTCTCTCGTTTTTTACGGTGTGTTTGGAAATAATGAAAGCCTTGGCATATCAAACAAACACCTTTGTTCAAAACCTAGAAAGACGGTTTGAAACGTAGTCCAGATAGTTACGAAAATTGCCACCAAGTTTTGTGCTTTCCACAGTTGGAATAAATACTACACACACCTTTATGTGGATAGTTCAGTGAGTTTACAGCGCGATTTAATGTCAAAACGACCACATTAACATTTCGTATGCAGTGAAAGTCCCCTCTGTAACCTATATATTCCATTGAATGCGAAACTAGGTAACTTTCGCAAAAGCTGCGGAGTTGGAACAAAGAGTTAGAAAAGTCGTGTCTCTAAAACGTGCAGTTTGCTTCAATTTTCAAACTTTACACACGGGGAATATATGATGTGTTTTTCAATTGATGTTAGTTTTAATTTATCGAGAATAGTCAACGTACAACTAGATTTTTTTGATGACCGTACAAATGCAGAGTATATTTTTTTCCTTTAATTATACTCTACGAACAATTTGTGATAACAGCAATAAGTTCGTGTGAACAGTTTCATCAAAGTGCAATCAGTTAAGGCATTCTCAAAAGCCAAAAAGCCAATTCTGATTTCTCTCAGAAACGAGTAAACTACTTCCCACTACTAGGAAGGTACAAATCAATAGGTTGGTTTTAGGAAACCCTGATTGCTTCATCGTTTAAAACCTACCAGTAGCAGTTATTCTATGAAAATTCTTTAGAAGTTTAAGGTGCAAATTTGTACAAAATAATTTGCTTTCGAACTTGCCGATACTAAAGTGCAGTTAAAGTAAACTTTACAGAATAATACTACCAATGAGGTAGTAGGGAAAAGGCTAAACCTTAAGATATAAATCAAAATAATGTATTAAAGAAATGAAGTTTTTGAAAAACCTACAGATAAGTCCACGATGGCATAAGTATAACTCTTAAAATTGTTTTGCAGTAACCATTTTAACCTTTCTTCTATCTAAACCAAATAAGTGACTAACACGCATGGGAATCCGGGGCATGTGGGCTAGTGTACATACCTATAAAAAGAAATGTGAATATGACAATGCGACCAGGTGACGCAATATTACTTCACAATACAACTTTTTAGGATTTAAATGGATAGAAATCTCTCTCAAATTCAATTCCTAGTATTGAATAATGTAAATAATCTTCCAGGGGAATACAACCCAAGCTAACAATACCACACCTTTATACCTCACGCATTATTTACGCGCCTAAAACTACCCTGTGCCACAGGGGAAACGCAGAAACGTCACAAAAAGACTCTATTCCTATCTATTACACTGTGTGTGTCGGTAGGTGTCCCAGCACTTAAGATGCAAACTGTGACATCCAAATCGCGATACACAAGGGAGTTTCAGGGCGCAGAAATGTATGTATCCGATATTGTGTTACCAGAACAAAGATCGCTGAATAACTGTCGAGCGTCTAAACTTCGGCTTTGATAGACTGGACAAAGACTTCAAAGGGAACCTCTGTAAGGCCATTAATAAAATGGTGACTTCTATGTGGCTGTGTCCTCTTTTGGGGAGTATTAATGTGTATTAGTAAGGTGTAGCTAAAAGCTTTTGAGTTATTTTTGGAACAGGTTTATTTTATTTTCTTACAAGAAAACTGAAATAGGAAATTTTGGGATTTTTCTGAAATTAAAATGATAAGAAATATCTTGAAATAACGGCAGACTTTATTTGCTACATTTACTTGGTGACGTTAACCAAAGCCTATTTATTTTACATCTTCACCATGCAAATTCATAAGGGTTTACTAGGTATTCAAATGATTCCTGAAATTAACATCTAGAATAGCATACTCAACCCAATTTTAGTTTACCATATTCAGGCTCCTTTCACACAGTGATGATCGTTGGGAATTTTATACTGAAAAACACATTGGGAAGTGATGATCATTGGGAATTTTATGCTGAAAAACGTATTGGGAACATACCACTCTCTTTGCGATTAAAAACAAATCTAATGACGTACTTATAGAACTGCAATGTGATACCGAAATTACTCAGTAAATAGATATTTTGTTAATTTTATTCACCCTACGTAGACTTTAGTAGTGTTGTATTATCTGTTCCCACAGATAACTGATCACAAACTGTAAAATAATTTTTCTGTAGCATTGATTAAATGTAATCACTGCTGTAATTTTTAAAAATAACGGGAATCATACACACGTTTCGATGTGAACTTGGCTTTGTTCAATGAAAACTCAGCACCTCTCATAGTCTGCATGTATGCCTTAGTTTCCCGTAGACAAGTTTCTATTTCACTAACATATAAGCTAGCGATGGTTGTCACAATGAAAGTAACAAAGCCTCGGGTAATTTCGCTAATGCAAGTGGTTACACCTTATCTACATAGCACTCCATAGCCTAAAAACAAATGTATGACTGCCATATGATCCCAAAATTATAGCTACAGTAAAATATCGTACAGTCAACCGCAAATCTGTGGCAACACGTGCACCTCGAAAATCTTCCTGCACTTTCATCATCATCCGCCTACACCAGTCCACTGCCGCAGAAGGGTCTTTCCAATCGCACACCATTCATCTCGATTTTCGGCAACTCTCATCCAATTGCTACCAGCCACCCTTCGAAGATCTTCGTCCACCTAATCTGAGTGAATCCCATCTTATGTAATTCGCGGTCTCCACTCAAGACACGTCTTCCAACGATCATCAGTCAAATAGTTACCACTTATGTAGACTGGTCACTGTGTGAACGAGGCCTTATTCAATGAAAACTCCGCTCATAGGCTGCGTATTAAGTGACGACGGACGGCCCTAGTTCCTTGTTGACAAGTTTCTATTTCACTAACATATAAGCTAGCTACGGTTGTCGCAATGAAAATAACAAAGCCTCGGGTAATTTCGCTAATGCAAGTGGTTACACCCTATCTACATCGCACTTACAGAGCCTTCGCCCGAAGGTACCTATTAAGAGGGTCGACACACGGGATATTGTCAGACCTCTCCCACTATATTTTGACTAAGTGTTAATATTAAGGCGGTGAAGATACTGTAGATATTTTGAGAGTACGAATGGTCTAAGAAATTGGGAACGGTAGCAGTATTGTGTTAAAGTAATTATAACCTTACCTGGCCTCTCTGTCACGTAAATGGTTTTCAGCAAGCAAACCCCCGTTTTAGAATTGAGAATTCGAGGTGTTGCTATAATTATGCTGACATCATGATGCTTGAAAAGTTCTCAACTTGAAATTCTTAGCTCAGAAACCAGGGATTAGAGCCAGTAGAGAAAAAGACAGTATCAAAAGTTTTACTTCGTTTATATTTGTTTCGCAGGCAATATTATACATTTACATAAGGCCAATAAGTAAATAAATACTGGCTGCAGTATAGATACACAATCTTTTACCAGTTTCACAAAAAAATAAAATAACGTAACAAAGACATCCGCGTAAAATATGACTACGAAACTTCCACTTATTATTTTAAATACAGTTTACAAATTATTTCTCATAAATTCAACAATATTAAAAACGTTAACAATTTACAAAATTTTCCCTATATTTTTTATAGCATTTCAGATTTACATACATTCTCATTAATACAGCTAAAAATATTAATATATAACAAATTATATAAATGAGCAAATAAAGTTCTAACGTTTATAACCGCTTAGCTACATTATATTATGTACATAAACATTAACAGTTTATTATTTAGATATACAATTATTATGACACTGAGTAGTTACATGCGCGCGTGACGCAAGACAAACGAACATTTGTATTTTAGTGAAAAATATTTTACAACAGCAAGAACTTATTTTAGAGAAACGTATGAAAAAATAAATGGATGTAGTATTAGTACACTCAATACGTTAAAGTTTCAACAGTATTATAAAAAGTATAGATATAAATCTAACTAGATGATGCGAAGGTAAAAGGGGAGTAAAATTGAGAGAAGTACTCTTACTTTGAGCTGTTTCATTTAGAGAAATCGGCACGCGTATTGAGCTGTAAAAACTCTCAATTAAAATTCGGCCCAGAAATAGTATATTATGCAACTAGTGAATAAAGGACGGTTTTAAAGCGAGGGCCATAGATGAATCACGAACAACTGAAGGATTCTAACAACTGAATCGCGACCGTAGGGAGCGATTCATGATGATTGAATCACGAGCATAGCGAGTGATTCAAGTGTTAGAATCCTGAACGACGCGAGTGATTCATGGCCCTCGATATAAATCCGTTTTATTCAAGAGTTGCATACTATATTTTATACCATGACTTCGAGAAAAAGAAGGATTTAAGCCAAAAGCACAAGGAATAATAATAAATAAATAAATGGTTTATTACCTTCAAAATTTACAGAAAATGAGAAACCTTAGGGCTTCACATTTTTTGTAAATTGAAGCTGAGCCTTTGAGTTTGAGTTACCTAAACAGCACTTGTGTTTCAGGGGCCAGTGACCACCTCCGTTAAGTTACATAATTATAATTAATTAAACACCAATGCAATTAATATTAGAATTACAATCCAAATAAGTATTCACTAAACATCCTAGACCAAAATAAAATCATTATCAAAATCCTATATATTAACAAACTCAAAATTAAATCGACGAAGGAGTTTGAAATTCGAATATTCTTTGCACAAGAAGTTTGTATCGAGTATTTTATGCGCAAGTAGGTTGTATTGCATTGAGATGGAGGTCAAATATATATTGGTGTGTTCTAAATTCGAACACCAAAACAGTGATTAAAAGTGCTTTTTATTCACTGTTTTCAGTGAATAAAATAAGCTTTTTAGAGGGGGAATGGTATAAATGGACTTTTTTGTCTATCATCGGTTAGTTTTGTTCTTAGATTGTGTGTGAAAAAGAGGGCACGCTTAGTTTTCTTACAGATGGACTTGCGTTATCTAGTTACATTTATGTCTATGGCAAAAAGTAATTCAATAATATTATTCCCATATACATATTATAAGCCTTTACATTGTTAATACAAGCTGACACCTGATGAAATGCTAATGACTATTATGTAGTTACACTTATTTACCGTTCGTTTACCGTTTGCTATAAAACGTACTATATCAGTACAATAGTCTTTAATCTAAACGATAAACACTGTCTCACGTCCAATTAGTAAGACACAGACACTTAATTGCCGAACAATGCTGAGCCATGCACAATTTTAAGACATGCTCACACAAAAGAATTGGTTCAATTATGTAATACGTGTGTACGTGACGAATTATATTGCGATTATGTTGGCATTAAGCTTTATGAAGCAGAAAATATATAGAATTACTGGCTGATTGGTCTAGACATGCCGTCCACAAAACCCATTTCTAAAAAAAAATCGGCACCTTTTATTCGACTGCTTAGAACATTCTATATTCAATTTTTTTTTAAAGAATGTGAGTAAAGAATCCGCTAATCAGTCGCTTCACAGCTTTCTTTATTATCATTCGGTTTATCAAAGACAGTTACAATCCCGGGGTTTGTCTGATAAAAATGCTCATCTTGTCTAGTGATATTTTGGCGTACGATGGGAGACTGACCGGGAGCACGATATCAGTGAGTGACTACGATGCAACGAACATTTGTTCTCCAAGTTCGTTTTGCAATATATTTAAACAGCGAGACCATATCTCATCTACTTAGTGAGACATGCTCTCGGTCAGCACGCATCTCTTCTACATGCGTAAACCCGAGACTGTTTCATAAAAACAACGAGTAACTTTTCCGATTTTTTCACAGTCTTAACTTTGCACATGGCTTTAAGTAAAAGTTTAGCATGTGGCGAGGGCTAAGGTCGTTATTAAAAAGGTAGCGCTCACGGTGAGAGCAGACGCGGCAGCGGTGGCGGGCCCGCCTCCGCCTAAGAAGCTGGCGTCCTCGTCTCTAGGTCCACCTTCCCGGAGAGGACCCTGGAGGCTGGAGCGGACGTCATTTGTCTCTTCGATAGAGTAGTCGCGATCGTCGTCGACGCTTTTTCGGTTTGGCAACTCCATTTCTGTGTTAGGTATGAAAAAGAGTATTTTAATAAATTTATCAAAATCAGCAGATTCTTTTATAAAGGAAAACTATCTTTCTGATTCTGAGACTCGATATAGTTTAAAAGAGACATGAAAAATTATATATCTACATTGAACTAACATATATGGGCACTTGTGACATTGTCTGAATTTTCACATGATATAATGCAACATTTCTACTTCTGCCTCTAGTTTAAACTTGTACGACAGATACTGATATTCTAACGCGCACAATAGTTGAACTATCTTTAAACCGAACCTGCCTACAACAACATAGTCCATAGCTTACAATCGCTCCTCGCCATACAAAGTTCCATTGACAATACAAAGACGGTATGGCGCCTCCTTTGTCCAAGACTCACCGTATAACCTAATGTTGCCTTCGGCGTCGCCTATAGAGTTCTTGGATATGCACTTGTACCCTCCGAGGTCACTCTTCTGAATGTTTCGGATAACGAGACGCATCTGCACGCTGTATGCAGAACTATTGATTTCAGTCATCTGGTACTTGTCGTTTGATATTATCATTTCACCTGAAAAATAAATGGTAATAAATATTTTGGAGATCATTATAGTAAAATTATACATTGACACAATAATAGTAACTGAAACTCAACTCGTATACGTATTAGGTTCAATTTACTAAGACAGATTATGTATTTTTAATGACCGTGTATAACGCCCCTCCAAAATATGATCCCTTCAAATTGATGGTCATTGAACTCAGCACGTCTTTATGAATCCATTAAAATTGTATCTATTAATAAAAATCTTAAAAACTAATAAATTATTAAAAGATCCATTAGCTACCAACTATTAATTATGTTTACATAGCGGCAAAGTCTTTGGTTTCAGTTGATACAGTCATTTGTTTCACCCTTTATTCGATAGGCAGAAGCCTTTCCGTCCATTTATATTCGGCCACTTCCGACCATTGTCCGCCCGATATCGAATTGAAATATTGTTTCGGTATGTCGTGTGCGGAACAATACACTGTATGCTCACATAATGTATCTACTTTGCAGTATGTGCTAACAGTACTATTCGGTTAAAATAATATTCAATTTCATCCCATCCCATGTTGCAATGTCAACAAACAAATGTTGATTTTGGGGCAAGTGTTAACATTATTCGTTCGTGTTCAATTTGTCAGTCGGAAACCTTAATGTGCTTCACAAAACAATAGTAATTACAAGGATAAACTGCCGCTTTGCGATTGTTAATCCATTAATAGTGGTGTAGGTATGCGCGGCTGAATCATGGGTTGAGGACATGTTGTTTGCCAATCAAAACGTGGGGCCTTGTTATGAATATTGGCTATTCATTCGTAGTGTATTATAGGATTGATTTCCGATTCAGTGTGATTCGAATCGAAATATCTATGTATGGGTGGCGATTGTGGTACACAATGTACTATGTTTTTCTGAATTTCGCAGATGACGAGTTTAAGTGTCAGCCCACATGGCATTAGCAGCCTCAGGCCATCAACTTTGTCAAAATCAAATTACACAAAAAATATCTCCTTTCAATACTTAAATGTCTATCATATCAATCTATTTATTTTATTTCGACATTATTTTTAGCGATCACGTTCAAGAATCAAACGGCCAATTCAGAAAATAACATTTCAGTTTATCCCTATTTTCTAGAGGAATCAACCCTAGGTCAATGTTATCGAAAAAGTGGTGAATAAAAAATAAACTCATTCTACAGGGTTTGTGCCTAGAAAATCCGTGAAATCCAGCGAAAACAATCGGTGTGCGGATCTAAACACAGTCAACGTTCTGAATAATAGATACGATGTGCGCTGGTGTTTTTGATCTGCACTGTACGAACCTACTATTTACCAGTTTATACATATTTCTTCTATATTCTATTCGAAATGGATTTTCGATGCATACTGTAATGTGATTGAGCTAGATGAGTTAGCATACAGCCGCAAATTGTTCTACGGGTACATATCATATGGATATTATATCCGTAAAATAAATTCTATGAAAAAGGGTTATCGCTCATGTCTGCGAGTGTGTTCAGACATTTCTAAATTCTAATGACCTTATTAAGGAGATGCCGGTTTTTTGAAGGTGCGTTCCTCAGAACTTTTCAAAGAAATTGAAAGAAAACATATTTTTAACAAACTCAATAAACACGTTACATTACCCCGTGCCATGTTACGAGTACTTTTTATTCCAGTTCATGAATTTTTTTTTATTTTTTAATTTTGATTCACTTTTATGAGGTAACCAACATGTCCTCGAACCAAAAATTCGAAGACATGTGACATCCACCAACCCACACAGGGCCCACGTGGTGGATTATGACCCATTCCCGCTCACACAGACATAAAGCCTGTGCCCCAGCAGTGAGAACATTAAAAGGCTGACTATGTCCTCTTAACTAATCACTTAAAATAATTTCATGCCAAGTGAAAGCGTCAAGGATGCCCCTTACCGCGATACGTTTGTTTTGATCGTGGTAGCGGCTCTGTCTTTTAATTTTTTTCGTGTCATTTTGAAATATTGTAGTACACATTGCTAGACAGGTGTTAACGTCTTTTAATTGTTTGGTTATCTGGCAGAGACTTTATATAAAAATTCAGCCATGATAGACTTCATGACATGATAGACATGGAAGCCTTCCTAAATATATGTAGTTGGGAAAATACTAGAAAGATGATGATGAGTTCTCTCTTTCTACTCAAAATCTTTTTGTCATGATTCCACTTAAGAAAACAACATCGTCATTGAATGAAAATATTCCAAATGTATTTGTAGATCCTGTGTACAGCGATTTCGTGGAATATTTGTACTAAGCTACATTAATACCGTGGCGGGTCGCGATGCCTTGTTCGTTCGTTCTACATTAAAAATTGCTTGCATTCTTCTTGCGTCGCTTTATTTTGTGGGTGGCTTTTTATTTTTTATTGCCAGCCAGTGACCATGGCTTTCTGGTATGAAATTGAAAATTTTGGTTATGGGCGTTTTTTTAATTATAAAATTAACTTGGCTGTGGTTCTTTTCTTGTGTATCCTGTGCTGTAGGAATTTGAATTATGAAATGTTTGTTTAGGGATGATTTTTGTTTGCCGTTGGCATTTGTGGTGCCTGTTTTCTATTTGTAGTTAAAACTAAAGCTGTATTATGTCATTCGTTGGTTTAGAGGATTATTGGATCATAGATAATGGTGCGTCCGCGAACAAAGCAATACATTAAGTATATGTGGATTTTATTTGTAAATGTTTTGTATAGCCATGCAGTTCATTTATTTAAGCAATAATTCTATGATATGAGCGGAAAAAAAAACAAAATAACTTTAAATTAAACAAAAGTTAATAATAAGCACAACTAGTTTACTTTAAATGAAATTAGTTTTTATTAGTTTTAAATGAGTTTAGTTTTTTTTAGTTTTAAATGATATTAGCTCACTTACATTTTAAGAATCAACTGCAGTGTGCTGGAATTTTACCTCTTTTCTTATAAGTATGGTATTTGAAATTTTAACGGGGTGAAAGGAACTCCGAAAAAGATAAAGAAAATAGCTGAAAGGTACACCAATGTTCGCATAACTCTAAAAACTATAGGAAAGATTTCCTTTTCTTCATTACACGGTAAAACCCATAGTAAAACTTGTTTATATTCAAGAACAGATCCTTTTAAAATATGGCCAATGAATATTTATAATAATAATACTAGCTTCTGCCAGCGGCTTCGCCCGCGTGAAAATCGAAAATTATCCAGAGTGAACATATTGCCGGGATAAAAAGTCTTTTATGTGCTATTCCTGATTATAATCTGTTTCTGTGCCAAATTTCATCCAGATCCGTCCAGCCGTTTGAGCGTGAAGAAATAACAAACATACACACTCACAAACTTTAACCTTTAAAATGTTAGTGTGATTTCTATTACATTATAATGACAGTATGCCAGTGCGGTGTAGTACGGTCAAAGCGTCAAGTCTGCCTCTTATTTGATACCACCTACTATATCACAAACTTTCTCATTCAATATTCAGTTGATACTGACTCTATAGTACTATAACGCGGTGAGTTCGACGTCGCCGCCAACTTGATGTGATCGTTAATCACGCCATAAGACGGCGAGCGCTATTACACACTGATATACCCACTCGACAGTTGATCTTACTTCAATTGAAGGATTCATTTGAGGGTTCAACTTTATTACCTCTTCAGATTTGTGTTAACCTTCTATACATACTTCAATACTACGAGTAATGTTATAAATGCTAAAGTAACTCTATCTGTCATAAGGGCTAAGCGGACTTAAATGAAACTTGACACACGGGTAGACCACATCCTGAATTGGGGCATAGGATATTTTTCATCCAAGGAATATGTGCCATTATTAGCGATAATTTTCACGTGGGCGAACCTTCTAGCAGAAGCTTGTAATCCTAAATCCTCCTAATATTATAAATGAGAAAATGTTGATGCATGTTGTTTGTTAATCACGCCAGAACGGCTGAACAGATCTGGATGAAATTTGGCACAGGCATGGCTTATAGTTTGGAATAGCACATAGGCTACCTTTTATCCCGGAAAAATGTACGATTCCCGCGGGACAATTCCCGTATTCACGCGGGTGAAGCCGCTGGCAGAAGTTAGTATTAGAAATGTGAAAGTCTGTACGCTTAGATGTTTGTTCATGTGATCGTTAATCACGCCATAAGACGGCGGGGGCACACACTGATATACCCACTCGACAGTTGATCTTACTTCAGTTGAAGGATTTTTATTCTTTACTAGCTGTCCCACGCGACTTCGCTCCCGTCAACTGTCTCCCTACCTACCTATCTACCCTATCTGCCCTACCCTACCTACCCTACATACATGATTGTTGCATAACTTAAACCGTTTACGCAGCGCACGCAACGGAAGCTCTCTAAAAGGAAAAAAATGCCCGTTTTTGCACCATTTTTCATTTATGCTCCGCTCCTATTAGTCGTAGCATGATGTTATATAGCTTATAAACTTCCTCGATAAATGGTGTATCCAACACAAAAATAATTATTCAATTCCAATCAGTAGTTCCTGAGATTAGCGCGTTCAAACAAACAAACAAATAAACTCTTCAGCTTTATAATATTATATATATATATATATATAGTATAAATTGTACACAAAACATGAAAACATACAAATACAATAGGACAGTTTATGCACAAAAGCGAGCTTAACCCATACTTGGGTTCCCTAACAGCAAACTTCAGTTGCGTTGAAAAATGTGACGAGGATAGTTGCATGCGTAGGCCGTAGGTTCGAACCTAGGCAGGCGCTTTACTTTGTGTAAATTATTTCATCAACACTGCTCTCAAAACGGTGATCGAAAACATAGTGAGGAAACCGGCATGTCCTAAAACCAAAAATTCGGAGACATGTGACATTCACCAACCCACATTGAGCCCGCGTGGTGGGTTAAGGACCATTCCCTCACAAAGAGAGGAGGCTTTTGTCCCAGCAGTGGGATCATTAAAAGGCTGATGATGATAAAGATAAGAGGTGCATTGGTCAGTGTAATATTATAAAATGATATAGTCAGGGTGACTTTTAATTGTTTTCATGTGCACAACGAAAGCTTATTAAAAACACTTAACAATTTTAGATTCTTACATCCAATTTTTATTCTTCACTAGCTTTTACCTGCGGCTTCGCTCGCAGTGAAGCTATTATTATTATTATTATTTTTAAATAAAAGGTATCCTATGTTACTTCTAATACCTCCAAGAATATATGTACAAAGTTTCATGATGATCGGTTTATTAGTTTTTGCGTGAAAGCGTAACAAACAAACTTACATTCACATAATATAATATTAGTAAGGATTTGAGGGTTAAACTTTATTACCGCTTCAGATTTTGTGCTAACCTGCTATCCATACTTCCGTACTAATATAAAAAAAATGTGAGCATCTGTATGTTTGTTACTATCGCAACTCAACAGCTGGACGGGTTTGATTGAAACTTGGCACAGAGTTGTCGGATAAGACCTGCAGCCTAACTGCGTAAGTGAATTCGGCAAGGCAAAGGGTTTTGACCGCATGAAGCTGGAGCCTGGATAAGGACAGTCTATTGTTCATCATTGCAGTATTTTCCCTTGGAATTTGAAAAGACTTCCGACGCGGGTGAAGCCATGGGCAGAAGCTATTCAATTATACATGCCATAACCATCAGACAGATTGAAGAAACAGACATACTTTCATAGACTGCAGTAGCCCTAAAGTACGTCAGTATTCACTTCTATTTCTCAAGGGAAACCGTACCCCTAACAATAAGTTAGAAAAAACAATACCAAAGGAAGGTACACAAAGCATCTTCATGATTATATATTATTCCCCCGCGAAGGGTAAAGGTGTCGCTCTAATCATGAAATGGCATTAATTTATTGCTGGGGTGAGTTCATTGCATTAGTTTAGATCGGAATAAAGTTTATTTATACGCCATTGCGCCATCCTGAAAATGATTGTTCTGAATAGGTCAATATAATGTTGGTGTAACGTTGATCTATAAGTATTAACGTTAATACTTTCTCATAGGATAATCTATACTAATATTATAAAGCTGAAGAGTTTGTTTGCTTGCTTGAACACGCTAATCTCAGGAAATGCTGGTTGAAATTGAAAAATTCTTTTTGTGTTGGATATTCCATTTATCAAGGAAGGTTTTAGGCTAAATAAGATCACGCTATGACCAATAGGAGAGGAGCATAAATGAAAAATGTTGCAAAAATGGGGAAAAGATCGTTTTTGAGAGCTTCCGTTGCGTGCGCTGCGTAAGCGGTTAAAGTTACGCAAAATTCATGTATGTAGGGTAGGTAGGATAGGGTAGGTAGGTAGCCAGGTGACGGGAGCGAAGCCGCGTGGGACAGCTAGTAATCACTAAAAAGTGGCCAAGCGCGAGACATTCCATTAAAAAAATACTACATAAGTAGGTACCTAAAACTAAGTAAGAATTATTTTGCGCTGATCAAAAGAATTTGCCACACGAAGCTCGGGACTGTTCTAGGGTTTTAAGAAAATATATAAATATGTATACCTATATTTTTTTAAGAAAACACATTGAACAGTTTGACTTGTGATTAATTTGTAATCTTTTAGTCGGTGTAACTCGGTGAAAGTACTCTTGAATATGTTTACGACTTTAACTATGTTGAAACACCGAAATATGGTGAAAACCATCTGTTCATTAATTTTATGTTTGTGTAACTCATTAAAATTTAAGACTTATAATGATCTCCGGGTTGGTCCAATAGTGAAAGTTATTCAAATTCATGTACGTATTTTCACCCTCTGAAAGATTGTATTAAAAAGTCACCTTGCAAGTTTTTTTTTTAAATACAAAATTTTACATGGGTGTTTATTTTTTTGCAAATATAAAATAAAATCATAAATGCAAGGATTATGTTATTTTGCAAAAAGACAAATATTTGTTTCCTCTCAATTTACAACCTGGTTTAGTGTTTTGAGTAGGTAGGGTACTTCAACATTATTGTAACATATCATAAGCCCAAAAGTTACACCAAGCATACGCAACTAAATCACAAGCATAAATTAATATCCATAATTGTCCAAAATTGTTCTGTACCGAAACTGAACTAAAATTGGGGTTGAATACTAGCGCACTATTACTCCTAAGGCGCTATCATACGTTAGAGCTCAACACATTACTGTTGTAATATTACTACGAAGCAAATGGTAGCAAAACATCACATGTTATTACTGCTCCGAACACAGTTTAACTGCTAAGATTGAGAATAAATCTTTAGTAATAAATGCTTATTACAAGTCAACTTGGAGATTGCAATGTGCAATTTATGTTTGATAAGAAAATAATGAATTAAAAGTAGCTTTGGAGACAGCTATAAGCTTTAAATAACCCGAATAACCTCCAAAGAAAGGAGAAAGGTTTGGCTATGCTATGAATCTGTTTGAGACTCACGTTGACAAAATATCACTGATAATGTTAATGTAATTGTAACAACAAAATACAATCTTGTTAGAGTAATTTCATAGGATGATTTAAGAAGGTAAAATTAGGTTACAAAAGAAAAAAATGTTTTTCTTTGATTCAGAATCTTCCGTCACTGACAATGTTAATAAAACAAACAGTGCTTAATTTTGTAAGGATAATTAATTTAATAGACCAAAACAATAACTAACGCAATTCACTAATAGCAACACGATCACAATAGCTTCATTAATAACTGCGGTCAGAGCCGAAGACATCGAGATCTGTCAAGAGACGTGGCTTTGCCGCTCGACCCAGCCGACCACAAATCTGCGGCGGCCTGCCCGCTTGATGCAACTGACACCTCTACGGGTTTCACGGTGGCCAGCCGCCACTGACACGCCCTCTTTTGTTTATTGTTGACAACTTTGTTAATTAATTGTCAGTTTACAGCATTCAATTGAAGGCGTATCGAATGATAATGAATGGACGATGTTGAAGAGCTGAAGTAAAGATTAATTGTGAATTTGTTGGATAGTTTCGCTTTGTTTGTGTCTTGGTGCGCCAATGATATTGTTGTTTCTGTTTTCGTGTAAGTTTTTGTCTGGGTTGTCTTTTTGGATATTTTTATTAATTTACGGCTACGTAATTAAGAACGTGTCTATCTACTACGTAACAAAAAGCATAAAACCTGTAATCATCGCAGAATTTAAACGGACAGTGATAAATAAATTGAAACGAAAAAAGTCCGTTAAAAACGACATCGAAAAATAACCTGTACATCACGACAATAAAGTAAGCAATTTTATTTAAATAAAACCCAATTGAAATTACAACAAAAAGTTGTCGCAAGTCCTGGCTGCGAATGGCGGACACTCCCATTCCATGTCCGGCGAGGCCGGCACGCCGCTTGTCCCATCTCGTCACGCCCGTGTATTACCTAATTTAATTTGTAGTCCCCGCAATTTATGGGCCGCAGAAGAGCCGTCTACCCCCTCTGTTTGTTAGTAACGGTCCAGACATATGTGCTGTACGTCACTTCAGCATTTGATTGTTAATTGCTTAAAAAGTTCCGCAGTTACACAAGGTGTTAACAATTAACATTCATAAAGTTTGATTATAATTTATTAAGTTTGAGTATAACAAAGCCAAAACTCGCAATTTGCATTAGGAATCCAATAAAAATACTTTTTATCGTTGTGCATACAAAAAATATTGAATATTATCAAAATAATGAATATTAATATGTCATAATGAATATTTAAATGTGCAAATGCGTTAAGGGAGAGCGCCAGAGATCAAAAACGTGAACTTCGAAATACGATCTTTCGAGAAAAGATTATTTTTGTGCATAAATAATAATTAGTTATTGTGTGTTGTCATGTATAGTATGTATTGACAGTGTAGATTTTAATAATACGTGTGTTCGTTTAGTTGGTATAGAAAACTAAAACTGCATAAAGCCGGACGGTTTAGTTTCGGCGAGTAATATTTGAAATTGAATTTAGATTTATACGAATATTGTGGTACGTACGTGGGAGTAAATATTGTGACTGTAGCCTAAAGCAATTTGAAGCGGGCGGGCCCGCGGTCTTTGTTGCATATCGGGCCGTAATAGAATTTGGTCCGCTTTTTGCGCGGGTGGTCGCTTCGACCGCGTAATAGTGGGCTCGGTTGCCTTTGTAACTGCATCTAAATCTGCCTGCACTATGCATCGGCCTGGTTAGGGTATAACCAATTATTTCCTAGTACTCCTATGGGTTAGGGATTTGTGGCGTGTTTCTTTCTTTTGAAGATGTACAGGAGATGTGATCAGTTGTTTGTGTTTATTTTGTAATGACTGATTATTTAATACCAATGGTTTTACGGGACTACTTTTAATTTTATTTCATTTATTTGGGAAAAAAAAAAATTTAAACGGCCAGTATCTGATAATCTGACAGATTTGTAGTCTTTCACACATTTTCCAAGCTTTTATTTATCTTGCAATGTATGCATGTCAGTGTGTTCGGGTCAAATCTTGCAACTGAATTTTGAAGCAGTTATCCGTCACCAATTTAGATGAAATTTTGCATACTCGTTTAGTTTGTTTGATAATGCATGGTTAGGTAAATGACGTCATTCTAAATCAAATATAGCGGACGGCCTAAGATGGTGGACTAGTTATTTTTTGTGCACTGCCATGATATGGGTAAGAAATGAAAAAAGGTTGTTTTAAAAAACGATTTTTCTAACTAGTGAATAATTTATTTTCTTTATTAAACAGTGTCGCAAAAATGTGGCAGTTTCCCCTTTTCTTGACAAATAGATATAAGTTATTTGTCAAAATTTCAGACATTTTTATAATGCTCAAAAATGACAATAGATAAAAGCTAGGTAACACATTTTCCCTTTCTTGGTCGCGGTTAAATTTGAAAGAGAGTTACCGCGGCCCTGGCACAAGCAACTGAAGGAACACGGGTGGGTTTTAGTCAGTTAAAGTCTAACAAGCCCACCCGCTTCACCCAGAGCGGGAGAAGTCATTGGATGATTTCCCAACCCAAAATAAAAAGGTAACAAATTTTCAGCCGTGTTCTAAGCTATTTGGCGAAACGAGGGCCACTTATTAACTAAAGCTTTCTGCATTTCTAACTTCAAATAGAACAGAACAATTACCTTCAAGAAATCCTAAGAGCAGACGACTAAAGGAATCTATGTAGGAAGGTGCTTAAATTGACGTAAATGACAAGATGTGTAAAAGTATTATTAATTTGGTAGATTGCAATTCAGTTTCGAAGTAAAGTTGTGAAGAGCCAGTTAATTATTTTATCTTTTCCGTGCTATTTATAAAAACTGGCCAAGTCCGAGACAGAGCGCACTGAGAGTTCCGTACAAACAGCTACATTCACCAAAATAATTAAATAACATTACTGATGTTCATAAACTATGAGGACTCCGAACATTGCTCTAAGGATAAGATAAGCAGAATTGTAGCACAAAATTAACTTTGCCATTGGATAATTGTGGTCCCCATACATCGACATAAGTCGCGGTCAGTTTACCAACTGCAAATAAGTTAATAATCTTATTTTTTATTGAGGTACAAATTTACGGTTTTCGGATTTTTTCCTTTACTTGGCTATAAGACATTGCTTCTTGCCAAATTTCATGATTCTAGGTCAACGGGAAGTAGCCTGTACATTTTGATTCCCTTTCGAGTGTAAAATATGTGTCATTAACGAATGTATCTCTTGATTGCGTTGACCTAAAAGTTTGATTTTTTCACAGCTGCAAGGGGTTGCAAACTTTAGTATACGATATCAATTTCAACTCAGTACCTCCACGCGTTTCCGAGATAAAGCATCTTGACAGACAGACGGACAAACAGACAGATCCTACAAGGGTTCCGTTTTTTTTCTTTTGAGGTACGGAACCCTAAAAATATAATATTCATTACTTTTATTTATTCCGTTCTATTTACTATCTCTTCTGAACTATTTATATGTAGACGCGTTTATCAAAAAATATAAAGGCGTCTACATTAACATACCAGCAACATTCACATTGTTCTTAACAATTCTAACGATCAATTTAAAAAAAAATGGCTTCTAAATCTCAATTTCCATGCGTCTAACTTTTAGCAAACTCTGGCTGCACTCGCACTGGACCGCATAAACTGTTCGATTAGACCGACAAAAAATATAAGTTTAAAGACCGCATTGCGAAAAAGTTTTGTTCGTTTTATCGGGCTTTGGTCGAGGACCGTTCACACATGTCGCGGCATGCGGTGCGGTGGCGGTCGTCAGATGACTGCGAACGGCACCGGACGGCACTAGACGGCACTGGACGGCGCCGGACGGCTCGCAACCCGTAAATCCATTCCTAACTCGACTTTAGTGGCCAGCCGTTGTCCGCCGACCGTGCCGGCTGTTTGTTGCAACGCATTATCCACTTGAAAACTAGCGCTTCGACTAAAACATTTTTCGGCATGTCGGATTCCAATTGCGTTGGCCTGTCTTCAACGCAATAAACCGAAAAATAATACCTATAGCACTCCATTTTTAAGTGAAAACTTTTTTTAGGGCCTCATTGAGCGATTTTTGGTAGAAGCGTCAGTGACATGCTTATGTGGCAGCGTCATTGACATGCTAGGTCGGACGAAATTACGGAATAACTATTTTTGAGAAAAACGCTTATACATACATTCTATTCTATTCAACATTGTATCTTACTTATATCGGTAGTCCCTATGACTGGCAATTTATTTGTTTCTGTGTGTTTGCTGTATGTCCCGACTAACGTCAATTTGCTGCATCTCTATTCCGTAAACATTGCGAAATTATACAAATACCAGCACTGCATTGTCAGTTTTATGAATATTTGGATTTACGAGGGCATGTGCGGGCGTTGGGTCAGTTTTGTTAAAGTCGCGACATAATCTCTGGCGTTTGATCTTTATTTCCTTCATCTCCATACGTAAAACAAACGTAAAGTAAATATTGAGCTTATCTCCGGCACATCTCCCTCCGTTCCTCTCCGAGTGTTTTTGTCCATCTGTCACCCAAGCACTAAATAAGCAACTTTTATCCTGAGGGTGTAATTTTAATGAGAAATAATGAAGTTGCCGACCTTTCTGATGTTTTGTTAGGTTAAGAGCCTTATTTGTATTAGTTACCACGTGTTTTTATATAGGTGTTCCACAGGTTATATTTCACGTTGTCCAATTTAGTTTTACTTTTGACGGTCGACTATTTATGTTAACTGGTCGACTTAATAATACTGAAATGGCTTTTGGAGTCGTTATTTCAACAAATAGTGAAGGCATAGTAAAGAAAACGCCAAAAAAGTAACGCTACGTTCAAAAGCCGTGCTTATTTAAGCTCGCAAAGTGAAATTAGCGCGTTCGGACATAAAGTAAATGAGTTTCTTTTCGATTCAATCACAACCAGGCTAAATTTCATTTGTTTTTCTTTTAAAACCGAAACCTAGTCAATAAATAAGGTCCATTCATTAATTCGTAGCTTGGCAATATTTTACGTTGTCATCGTCTCTATAATTACGAGGTCGTTAATAAGCCGTAACATAGGCGCCATATAATCAAAGTAAAAATAAATCTTTGCGAAATGAAAAACGGACATGAAATAACCGCATATTTTTTCCCTTTAAATACGTCCATAAAAAGGCAATAACTTGTAAGCAAGCACTAGCCCCCATAGCCTGTCAAAGAGGATAGTAGGAACATGAATAACGGTTCCTTTAATGACTGCTTTAACGCTTTCAATGTGCTTTATGAATAATTAAATTAGTTGCTTATTCCGTTCTCGAGGTTCGTGCTTAGTACTTAATAGAGTTTATGAGTTGCGCCGCTCGTAAACATCCTTAGAACACAATCAGAGATTGTACTAATTATAGCTAGCGTTAACTGATTCTTGACGGTGATAGCGAAGCGTGAAATAAGGGTGGAACTCATCGATCACTAAAGGTTTTTCTTATTTATAGTTTAGTTGTATAACAGTTTGATATAAGTGGTACCCACTCTTCTTATACAGAGAAGGAATGAGGATTAATCATCATATCTGCTTTACTATTTGTGTTGGTTTTTCCAGACGGTTACATCTAGGTTTTCTAGTCTTTCTAGCCATCTGTCACCGTAAATCAGGGTTATCTTGTCTTGAGCAAGCAACCTAACCAAGTTAATGAAATCTTAAAAATGTATAAGTAAGTTTTTTATTCACTGTCTAGCTTTATTTTGAATCTTTTTGCTTTTCCATCGACCCAATGCCAATTATATAATGTGTCAAAAAAATTGTTCTGAGAATTTCGTGAGGATACCCGGTATCGCTAAACAAAACGATCATAAACAAAAAAAAACTGGAACTGTTACTTATTATTTTGTAAATACTAAATTATACAACTCCTTAAATTTCTTAGAGTTCATTTATTAACACCTTATTTATACTAAACTTGCATCCTTTAAGTTTCAGACAGAGATCTTGCTCCCAATTTCTCCTGGTCTCTAACTCTTCAATATGTAGGACGAAGTTAACAGACTAATGTTGAGTGTTTCTTTGTACTTCTACTACTTAGAGCTAAGTCTCCTTGGTTACTGTCCAAGTTTGGACACCATAAAACTAGACAACAAGCGATTTATGCAAGCTTCCTAAACTTTGTCTTTTTGTTTTGGTTATTTATTACATACTAGTCTCTGCTAGCGGCTTTGCCCTCGTTATATCCCAAGACAATGTATTCCCGGTATAAAAAAAATACTTTCTTCAAGGTCCAATCTCTAGTCTACACCAAGATTCATCAAAATTGATTTAGCGGTTAAGGCGTCAAAATATAACAAACAAACAGACAGCTAGATTTACTTTCGCATTTATCATTACTATACAGTAATGTAATATAATAAGTAAGTAGTAGTAGTTACTAGAAGTAGTAGTAGCTAGTAGTAGTAACTAGTAAATTTCGGCTAGTTATTTAAGTATTCCGATTAAAACTTTTAATGTTGATGTTGTTGAAAAGTTGGTTTTTCATTGGTTGGTGCTATAAAGGTTAGCTAATTTCGGCTAATTTGAAAAAGCACCCCGTTATTTGCTGTTCATTGTGTCTCAAATCTGGGAGTCCCCATAGTACACCTGCCTAACCTTTCTAAGAATACAGGCGTTATGTTATGCAATAACCAGTCATTTTCAGTTTCAAAATACGTATTCGTATAGACTAGTCTCAGAATTCAGCATATCTATACTATAATATTATAATGCTGAAGAGTTTGTTTGTTTGAACTTAGCAACAACTGGTTGGAATTGAAAAATTATTTTTGTGTTGGATAGTCCATTTATGGAGGAAGGTTATAGGCTGTATAACATCACGTCACTATCAATAGGAGCGGAGCATAAATGAAAAATGTTGCAAAAACGGGAAAAAATAATCCTTTTTGAGAGCTTTCGTTGCGTGCGCTGCGTAAACGGTTAAAGTAACGCAACACTCATGTATGTAGTGTAGGTAGGTAGCCAGTTGACAGGAGCGAAGCCGCGTGGGACAGCTAGTCTCTATATAAATTTAAATACGTCTCAGTTTATCAACCTTTAACTTATAGTTTGTGCTGAGTCTAGGAATAAAGTTTACATCATTAATCATGCTTAAAGGTTAATAGACTAAAATGTAGTGTGCCTAACTAATTAGTAATATAAACTTTGCTTTTCGTTTGAGGAAAAATGACATGAATTTTTGAGACGGGACAACATTGCTTGGCAATAAAATCAAGTATGCTTATCACCAGTGCACCAGCGTATTTTTTACCTCTGTCTCAAATATAATTGAGGGCGAATGTTGCCAAATAACTAAGCAGTTTTAAAGTTTTTATTTAAAGCCTGTTCTGTCCCACTGTAGGGCAAAGGATTTCTCTTCTTTTTTCCCACCATTCTTCCCGTTTTGGGCAACTGTGAACCAATCCATAGATAGCGACAAGCTCGTCCCGCCATCTGCATTTGGGTCGACCGTGATATTGCAGGACATTTTCCAGGACGCACATTGTGAGTCAGTTAAAAGTTTATATCACGTCTGCGGTGTTACACTAAGGTCATCACCAGATGACAAAAAATAAAAGTCATTGATCTGACATGTACTTTGCGTAACTTGAAAACATGTTTATACCATTCCCCCTCTAAAAAGCTTATTTTATTCACTGAAAACAGTGAATAAAAAGCACTTTTAATCACTGTTTTGGTGTTTGAATTTAGAACACATCACTATACATTCTACCTCCATCTCAATGCTATACAACCTCCTTGCGCATAAAATACTCGATGCAAACTTCTTGTGCAAAGTATATTCGACTTTCAAACTCCTTTGTCGATTTAATTTTGTGTTTGTTTATATGTAAGATTTTAATAATGATTTTGATTTTTGTCTAGGATATTTAGTGAATACTTATTTAGATTGTAATTCTAATATTAATTTCATTGGTGTTTAATTAATAATAATTATATAACGTAACGGAGGTGGTCACTGGCGTCTGAAAAGCAACTAGCTCAACTTAAATTGACAAAAAATGTTAAACCCTGAGGTTTCAAATTTTTTGTAAATTTTGAAGGTTTTTGTAAATTAATCATTTATTTATTAATTATTATCCCTTGTGCTTTTTGCTTAAATCTTTCTTTTTCTCGTAGTCATGGTATAAAATATAGTATGCAACTCTTGAATAAATCGGATTTATATCGAGGACCATGAATCACTCGCGTCGCTCAGGATTCTAACACTTGAATCACTCGCTATGCTCGTGATTCAATCATCATGAATCACTCCCTAAAGTCGTGATTCAGTTTTTAGAATCCTTCACTTGTTCGTGATTCATCTATGGCCCTCGCTTTAAATCCGTTCTTTATTCACTAGTTGCATAATATACTATTTTTTGTTTATTGAGATATTTGATAATTTCGGTCTCAAATTAAAATTATAGCGTAGAACCATTTTATCCGATTAAATCATGTAAATCGGTTCACGCTTTTATGAGCTATTAACTCATTACTGAATGCCAAGGGAAAGGGTCACGGACGCCCCTTACCGCAATACATTTGTTTTGATCGTGTTAGCGACACTGCCTTTACATTTTTCTCGAATCGATTTAAAATATTTGAATAAATTGGTAGACAGATGTTAACGACTTTTTTTTATCTGGCGGTGACTTTATTTAATTTTACCTGTATAGTAAAAAAAAACCTCACCGTTTTCTCTGGTCCAATAGTTGATGGCTTTGGGTGACGCCTCGACGTGGCACTGAAGAGTGACGTCAGTGCCCGTCGGAGCGCCCACCAGCTGGTTTGGAACTTGCACCAATGGGTGAACTGGGGACAAAGTTATTACACAATATTAGTGTCGGTCAAGCTAAATAAGAAAAAAATACCAAGGTTACAATGTGTTGCATCAAAATAAACTGTACAATTGTATGTGATCAATTAAAGATCGGATTATATGTATTTGCATACTTGCATATGCAATTGCATAATTAGCCCATTCTCAGTGGGTATTGCATATTATATCTAATATCTAGTGATGATGCATATTTCCACTATATTTATTATATTCTTCGGTATTTTACCCTATTGATAAGTGTAATAATAAACCTTACAACCAAAATTGCGTCCATATACACTAACTATTTTCACTTATAAACCTACCTGATTCTTTACGTGTAAAATGTTAAATAATTTTTCGTTTTAGTACATTATTATCGTCTGCAAAGTTGTTACATTTTGGTATTGATAATACATGATTGAATAATTCACTAATTCTATACTGATTTAAAATTAAACAAAATTAAAACCTACCACCCTTTTCCTTTTTTTCGTTTTCTATAACTTTAATGTTGCATATTTTACAAATTTTCATGCATATTTTACGCATTTTTCATGCTTATTTGCATGCATATTTCAAGCTTTTCATATTGCATATAATGCAGTCCTTTTGATCATCATTATAGAAGAATCAAATGGTGTTGAGTAACATTGAGAGCAGTTTCTGTGGTTATCCTTATACAGTGCTATGGGTTATCTTTTTCATCCTCATTCCAGGCGAAAGACGTCCACTGCTGGACGAAGGCCGGGAATAAGCGTTGCCACATCGACCGGCCCTGTGCTTCTGATATCCAACAGAATCCCATGGCCTTCGTCGGTCCACCTAGTGGAAGGCGTTACAGCGTGAAGTGGAAAAACCAAAAAAGTGGCAATATTTGTTGAGAAGTCAAAATGTTAGGGACTGCATGGCACGTCGTAATTCGGTAGAGCATGAAAATCATATCATTTTGGTAGATTGCCTCTTTATCCTATCCATCAAATGCTTTTAAAGCAATAATTAATTTAGTATTCAAAATTATCTCCAATTTCAGAATAAAAGCTATTTTGTAAAGAGTATGCTTAATATAATGTCAACCTATTCAAATAAATGTTAAGCGATAGTTTTTCAGATTATCTTGATTGCGTTGAAGACTTTGAAAATTAGTTATATATTTGTTCAGAAAGATTTTAAAGCACCGTTTTTCTTATCTAGTAATTCATGCTAACTCCAATTAGTTAGCAGATAGATAAGAAATAGCACTTATTTTGTAGAAAAGAATATTTATAAAAGAATATCTAAATTGTAAATATTAAAGTACAGAATTGATCATCTTAACAGTTTCTGTCTTTGTTGTAATGCCATTTTAAAACATTTAAATTTAATGAAAATGATAATTAAATTGTATTATAAGAGATTCCTAAAATGTTATAAGAGTTTTAAAATGCTTTTTTATATTTTTGATTAACTTAGGTCCGCTTGCGCTATCCTGGATTATCTTATTAACTCCGAGTGGACGAGATAGGTTGTTTTTTTAAGAACTATTGTCGTGGCACTCTTAGAAGTTGAATTTGTCAGCTATAAAAATAATTAATACTAATTAAAGTCGATGCTTACGAATGGTATTAGGATTATGAATTGAATTTTTCAATTTCTCGCGTACAAAGTTATCGCGGCATGTGAAATGAGAAAAGTCATCGGACTTCTTAGATTGAACACGATTATAGTATCCACTATTAAAGTAGGTAGTTAAGTTAGTTACATAGCAAGAAAATATATCAAATAATTTCATACACCGCGAAATATGCCAGAAATAGCACGAGCCGGTCTAGTGAGTGGTTTCATTCACATTTTTGTAACATTACATTCTATTTTCGCCTTCCGCTTCTACGCATTCAAAGCCTTTGCATTTGGCATGGCGTGCATACCCTCAACCATTTGGTTTGCTTGCACAGTTACAGAACATGTTATTCTATATTTATAACTTTTCGCACTAATAAAAGGGAATGCGCTGGTAACAAAATGTTTGAAATAACCCAAAGTTGAATGTTAGCGTATGATTAGCATGTTACGGATATGTTTACGTGTGTGGTTTTGCTTAATATCTGTTGTAATAATATTATAGCTATTTATTTTAGTGATTTTTGTAGGTACAGTGCCAGGATTAATGTAATAAAAACTAAAGACATTTTTCATTAGCAAAAGTTTTAGATTAAAGTAAGAAAAAGTCCTTTTGAAATTACAAGTAAAATTAAAAAAAACCCTACACTATTTTATTTCATGCTTTTTTAACTACATATTTTATCTAATAGTAGACACGCTTCGATCGACAATCTATCGAACACTTAATTATGACACATTAACTTGCGAATAGCCCATAACTTTTAAACGGCTGAACCGATTTTCATCAAACATAGCTGACTAACCTCTCGATAAAGTCACCTTTTAAACAATAAAACGAAATCGAAATCGGTTCATCAGTTTAGGAGTTATGCTGCCAAAGATAGATACACAAAAACACAGGTACACACGTCAAACTTATAATACCCTTCTTTTTCCGTCTGGCGCTAAAAACTAAAACCATGGATTTTGTTACGAGTACTTGCGATGTCTCAAGTATAATAATAAATAGTACAATAGCACTATCCGGTAAAGTTCCACTGCAGAGGAAAGGCCTCTTCTCATTCTGAGAAGGAAGTTACGAGTTATATAAAAGATTCTTATTAACAGTCAGTGTTTTCTTCCGCTTCATCCAGTTGCTGTCTTAAAGACAGTCGAACATATATCCAAGCAAAAATCGTCACGTCCTTGGTGACCATTGAAAATCAGCGCCGTGCTGTGGGTCTCCCACGGCATAGCATTATGCTGAGTGAGTTCTTGCCACAACCACTACATGCATCTGCTTTTACTTATCAATCATCCTACTAGGTACTCAAATTTGTCATTTTATTTTAATCTTACTTTTCTTTACTAACATAATTTAAGTACTTACTAATGCTATCGTTAAGGATTTAATTTAAGGAAAAATCAAAAATTTGTATACGTTGTTTTTGTGACGAATAAACACAATTTCTTTCTTTCTTGTGAAGGCATTCCATCACGTCCAGAGAGAGATCAGGCGCATGGTCACGGCTGAACGTGCTTTCCGAGGCACGGGGCTATCATACCGCCAACTTTTAAATGCCAAGCTTCCACTGAGAAATGCCTGTGAAGGCTACTGCTTAACCGGACGATCCTGTAGAGACTAAACTTGTAAACTAGAGCCTCTAGCCAGGGCAATAAAGAGCTCGAGACCTCCACACTCTCTTATTTTGTGGCGGTCTCGAGCTCTTTATAGCCCTTACACTCACTAGTTGTACTAATAACACAACTGCCAAGTTAGCGCATAGCACTACAATCATTCATATAAGTCAGTCAAGTGCACACCGTCATATTATTAACCTTAGTTAATGAACATTATAGCATTAATAATAAAATGACGTTAATATATTGCAGGGTGAGCTGCATTAGTTTCGAATAAACTTTTACGTTCATGTGAGCGTCCAACATGATACGATCTAATCTGTTTCGGTAATGAGTTATGGTTTTGACTGTGCAGTTGTGAATATGTAAATTGTGGGTGTTTTCGTAGTGGGCTTAATGTTGTTTCGATTTCGGTTTCGTAAATGGAATGTTCAATCTTGGGAGGCGTCTTTCGGCTGAAAAGATGATGTTTTATTTCAAAGGTCACAAAAGTAAATACATTATATCTACACTCACAACGTAATGTTCAAACAACTGCATCATAAAATAACTGTATCTACACTCACAACGTAATGTTCCAATTATGAATTCAGAAAATATTCTATAAACACGTACTTTACACCCGTGGATAGGTAAAATTAAAAAAAAAAAACAACCATTACAGTGCAGCATTTTCCTTCGATTTTCAAACAACTGCATCATTAAATAACTTTTTAATTTTTATAGCACACTTTTACTTTTTAATTTATTGGCGCTTATGGGCTCCTTGATTTACTGTCGAAAAGTAGTGTCATGTCTATGGAGGCGCGCACTGATGAGAATTTGAATTGCCCGCCATATCACATATTTTTTCCGTTTCCACTTTTTGTTTTATTCCAAATATATGAGTGAAGATAAAATAGTGTAAGCAACGGCATATAATTAGGTATTAAAACACTCGCGTGTTATATTCGGCTCCGCCTCATTTGATAAACCCACGCTCACCACGCCACGTGTTTTAATAACCCCCATTATATGACCATTGCATAAACTACTATAATAAAATTCCATGTAGAATCAGTTGTCTTTTCTTATTGTACCATAAAAACATTATGAAACTGTTCAACTACGATGATTGATTTTAATGAGCTTGATACTATTTTACTACGCATCTTATGTAGGTGCTACGCCACTGCTACGACAACGTAACCAGTCTTGTAGTACACAAACGCCCAATTTCTGAATGAAGAATTTGAAGTTAAGTGTTCGACAAACTCTAGCATGAAAACCGGTACACTTTACTAACTCCAAATTTATTATTTTTCTTTCTCCTGGCTATTTATCCCAGTTCATTTGGGGTCAGCCCTGCTAGTACTTCTGCGCCACACCGTGCGGTTGTGGGTTATCTCTTCTGTTGTGTTGCTCGCTATCATTGTCATTCTCTATTGTTTGTAGCCAGATCATTGGTGGTCGTGCAACGTTTCTTTTTACGTCTTCTATGTTCTTGACTCTTTTAGTAATATGGTCATTCTATCGCCTTAGAGAGCAGTGGTGGGTTAGTGGTATCGGCCGCGACTTATAAGTTGTAGGCCGTTAGTTCAAACCCAGGCAGGCGCTTTACTTTGAAAAAAATATTTCACCACCACTACTCTCAAAACGGTGAAGGAAAACGTCGTAGAAACAAAAATTCGAATACATGTGACATCCACCAACTGGCATTGGGCCTGGGTGGTGGATTACGGCCCATTCCCTCTCACAGAGAGGCCTGTTTCCCAGCAGTGGGAACATTAATAAAGCTGATGATGATGATGATCGCCTCATCATATATGTCCGTACTAGCGCAAGAGGTTTTCACTTAATTTATTGTGTACCTAAGTGATTTTAAAAGTACTATGAACATACTCGTTTCTCATTTTCTCTATTTAAGAAACGCCACCATTATTAACTCCAAATGCTCAATTAAAAAATCAGGCGGAAGCAAAGTACCTTCTATGAAATCGTTTAATCTTCTTACATGTGACGTTTACTCTAGCTTATGAAAAGACGCGTACAGGAAATGTTTGTGTACGAAACGTCAGTTTCTCCGAAATTATAAGTTAGTTGGCAATTCGCGGCATTGTTGACAGTGCGCACCGCGCCGCCAACGCGACGTCCCCGCCACGTCCCTGCCACGTCGGCGTGGCGTCGCTCGCGCACTCTGTTTGCCTCCTCGCTCCGCCACTTTAGTAAAACTCCGCTGCTACTGTCAGGTGTTTACACTGAATATCATCCCGCCTGGCTGCATTACTTCTGTTTGCATTAACTATTTAACGGACTAGATATTTGCACGCAATTAAACTACAGTTTCAGGCACGGTACGGTTAGTTCGCAGAGTACATTCATGTTTTTAGAGTGATGATGGTAATCTAACGCAAACTCCAGCTTACAGCACCATTCATTATAATTTTGAATTATCGTATTTACTCATCTGAAACGAACAAAATAATAAGTCGTTTAAAGACTTTTACAAATTACAAAGCTTTTATTTCAATCAAAAGATGTTTCGCAATTAACAAAGGCCTTGATTCGAAAAGATACCGAAATGTTGAAATGTCGGAACGAAAGCGTCAAGTTGTTCTTACAGCGAACGGATTATTTCGAAAATGTAAACAATCGCACCAGCATCCCCAAAAGTCTATTTAGGGTGAATTAAGGAAAACGGAATTTTCTTCCACGACCTTAGATCGGAGCTTATTTGCGGTTATTCTCTTTGACCGTCGTTAAGTTCCTTTGGACGGCTTTTACGAGTTTGAGTGGCCAATTTAGCGAACAAAATCTGAACGATCAGAATTTTTGTTCTAATTAATAACTCCAAGGGGCTACGAGGGTAGCCTTTTGCTTATTAAATAAAGCGGAATAATGAACAGTCGAGATGTTAATCTAATTGCAATTGCGTTTTATTCACTTGTATTTATTATAGTTGAAGTGGTGGAATATTTCATTTTGAAATTATATCGTGTGTGCTGAGTGCGCAGCAGATAACTTAAAGAACGTGATTAAGCAATCCCTAACTGTATAAGTAGATAGGAATTCTCGCAGCAATCAAAAGTTAGGGGAGTTTTCTCGGGAAGGATTCCGCGCGGAATTCTTGAAGTGACAGTTTGATTAACCGAGCGGCGCACACGCTTTCGCCGTTTTCGGATTTCTTGGCGTTTTGTAGCTGTTACCTGTTTTAGTTGAGTTTGGAATTTCTTGAACTGCAGTTTTTACCTAACAATCCTTACAAATACGTTGCATTCACTTCGCTATCTGAACGCAGACAAACTTATAAATCAGAGGGAGCTCGGAATTAACACTACAAGAGAAAATATATATCCTAAAATTAATTATCCTTAACTGCTGGATCCTCTTTGCAAATTGATCGCGATTTGTTCACTTCGTTTGGCATGTTTCTTTTTCTCTAAACTCAATTTGCCGTCGTCCGGCTCTAGTGAATCAACTAAAAGAAACTCATCGCGTTATGTAGCACTTACTGGTACGAATGAATTGCTTCACTTCTGCTTCAAAAAAACTGTTTTTTATGTAGGTTCGCGGCCACAAGTCCACCCAGCCCGCTGTTATCATTCGTTTTCGGAGGGAGGAAATTTAAATTAAATATTTGAGAGCGTTAATTTTGTCTCCTCATCGAGCGAACGCGACGCATTCTTTGTGAAGTAATTAAACTGAGTGGAAGGGTTTCAGACGGCAGTAGTTTGTTTGTTCGCTTGAAATTGCGTTTCCTATGAAGTGAATTACTCTCGGTTGTCGTCAAGAGACGTTAGCTTTTATTTGTTCTATAGATACGAGATATGAAATGTCAAGTATCTCAAGTGTGTATTTATAGAGCGTTATGTGAGTTGGATTAGGATTGTGTCAAACGAGTATTTTATTCAAGCTTTTGAAGCACTCTGTGATTGAACCTAAATAAGTTGTTGAGTTATTTAGTAGGTGTGTTCGTTCGTATTCCAATCAGAATGTTTACACTGGACTGCCAATAACAGAATGCAAATACGGTAGCGGACAACGCGTCAGAGAGTCCAGTGACCCGCTAACTGTGCGAAACTTTTATAGGCACGACTTTGAAGTAAAATGCGAGAGAAGCAGATAGAAACTGGAATTATACCATTATTAACTTTGCATCTTTTACGGTTATTGTCCGGGATTGAAGTGGTAATACAAAGTATGAAACCATAACAATTTTGTTCCCTTTAAGTTGGGATAGATTGCTTGTTTAATACCTGTGAGGTAAACTTGATATTCCAGTGTAAGGATTTTATATAGAAATTATTAGGTTTAAAATTATTATGTGATATTTTTTTAAATTTTCATTTGTCTTTCAGCATCCTCTTAAATTATATTAAATTGAAATTATACAAATTATCGACTAATGAATGCATTTTCACCAAACTTAGCAAATTCACATGGCGATTGTCGCAAGTACCTAATGATAACAGTTTAAATTTCATCTAAAAGTAGGATGTTGTGCGCGTCACTTAAGTTGAATTCAAATTTACTAACTTTTTATAGAAATTAATGATTTAAAAAGAGTTTTCTTCTTTTTAAACAAGAGTTAGGTCATTTATAAGCAATTCATTTCGGTTTATATCGTTTAATTTCAATAAAACGTTAGTACCTTTTTGTTCAACTTACGTGCCACGCTCTTTACTGTCCGTCTACTTGAAGAAACGGTCCTCATAAACAAAAAATCCTGTATCTGATATGAAATTCGACTAAAATAATGCTAGTGAATGTAACAATGTTTGGATATTTTATAATCAATCTTGATTTGGATGAAAGAACACGTTTAGATTATGACAAGGACAAGGATTCATTGTATTCAAAACCGACCTACGTACACGTCATATATTTTTCAACAGTCACGCGGGCAAACGCGCCGGGGAAAAGCAAGTATTTATCTAAAACTTTCACCAATACATAATTTAATAAAATAGTCGGTAATTTATACGAAAAAGATAACACAATTTAGTACCGTGTGTTTGCCTGACAGCTTTGGTGATTGAAGGCTTTGTTTGATCATTGTAATAATAAAAACCCTTTTATAAATTTTCATTGAACGTTGATGGATCGCTGCAAATATCTACATACGTACATTATACAACGGCACCTAACGTTACTAGCTTTTATTTGGCGCTTGTAATTTTAATTTCATTTAAGACTTTTAAACTAAAATATAATTGTTTTCGATCACAGAAACAGTTTACTTAGGTACCACATTTATTTTCAACTAGGTAGTCCGGCCATTGAGGTTTTAATTTAATCAGTTGTTATAAAAGATTTTATTTAACTTGCAATGTATCTATGTATGTATTTTAAAGCAGTTATCCTCCACCGTTTAGTTTGGATGACAATGCATGGTTAGTTAAGTGACATCATTCTAAATTCAATATGGCGGACGGCCCAAGATGGCGGACTAGTTATTTTTTGTACACTGCCATGATATGGGTATCAAATGAAAGGGTTTGTTGAGAAGAAAACGAAAAAAACTTGTTTTGTAAAGATTTTTAGTAATACTTAATTTTTAGTTATTATAATACAAGTTAATAAACTTTGTCTTTCGTTACTTTACAGAGACAGGTCAAAGTCTATACCTACATTCATGTACGCTCTTCTTTGTAAAACCATTAAGTGTCGTATTTATAAAAAGATTCTAACCATATGATTATTTTAAACACAACAGAAATTTTCTATGGTTTATTGAAATGTAGGACTTGCTATGCCGCATTTAAACTAATTATATTGTTGGAAAGTTTTTATAAATAAGCCTCTAATAAATCGTATCGTCTCTATTATATTGAGTGTGCAAACGCTGCTAAGATAAGATTGTTTTATAATATTATTTACTATTGTATTGTACATTGATAACAAATCTATTTATACCTACAATCACATAAAACCGCCTTACCCTTATCCTTTCCCTCATCATCAGTCTCATCAGCAATATGTAATTGTCCTCCGAACTCGGTCCTCAAAGTCATTTGCTCCGAACATACCTTCGGGGATAATGCAATAATGAACTCGGCCGGATCCGGATGTGCAATCACAACCATATTATTAGATCACAGGTGATTCTGTTTCTTTATGGGGCGGTTTTATTCAGTTTGTCGGAATTAGGGGTCATTTGGAGAAGCCTTAAGGCATTGCACTTCTAGGTTGGCTTTACAAAGATGGCGAACGCGAAAGAGAGTGATCTTTTTTTTAGTCTAGTATGGATGAAAGAGACTTTAGACAGAACTCTAATTGCGTAATACTATGGAATATCAAATAATAATCTATAAGAATCCTTCTGGATGAAATAGACATAAAAAAATTAATAATCGTATATTACGCGTTCGAAAGGACTCCAAACTAAGATACAGCGTGCAATTTTGGGGCAAAAGCTATAATTATAACTGTCAAAGAGCTTTTATCCTTCAGAAAAGAGCTGTTCGTACCATAGTCTGTATATTACAGAGTGAGAGCTGTCGTCCTCAATTAAATATTCTCACAGAACCAGTTTCTACGTTTTAGTACTCCTGACTAGCCTTAAAAAGTATCTTCATGAATACAAAACAAATGAAGAAAGACTAGATAGAGAAGGATCACGTAGAATGGATCTGTGAAATAAGATGAAGACCCATTTCAACATTGTGAAACACAGTCCGCAATATCAAGCAGTGCAATTTTTCAATAAATTGCCACTTCACTTAAAACGTTTGATTTGCACATCTGCATTTAAGGTTCCCCTAGTCGACGGCACGAACTATTTCGTGCGCGGGGTTAAAATGTCTGCTATCTCATAAGACAACACGTGCGAAAGAGATGGATGCTGTGATGAGCAGTAAGAAGATAGCTCGGGTATGAATTAGCACTTTTGCAAGTTTGTAGCCAAATGTTTGTAGATTTAGGACGAAAACGAGCGCGCGAAATTTTATAAATATCCCTTTGGGAGTCTAGATATCATGAAAAAATTACTATATGTATATTTTCAAAATAAACATATTTGCATTGTTGAACTACTAATCTATACCTGTATGGTGGCCGCTTTGCGATTTTCCTTCTTCGAAAGATGCGTTAAAATTAGTGTTCAAATATGGAACTTTCGACGCTCATAACTTTCAAAAACTTTTCTTTTTTTTACTTTTTTGTTTCCATACAGGGCTAGATAATGATGAAACAAATTGATATCATTTTTTATTTTGAACGTATATCATCAAACAGTGGAGTAATAGCCAGACTACGTTTGTATTGGAGAATGATCGACTAGTGTAACCTTAAAACAAAGCTACTGGCGTTCCTGTTGTCTCTCTGATATATGTCTTTACTCAGTTGATGACTTGTAGGCACAAGAGAGAAGGGCTTATTCTCGTATTGTCGTGTATTATTGTAATTTTCTATTATTATTTTCTTCATTACTATAATTTTGTGTTATATATTAAATAAATTGTTAAATGACTTTTGACTTTACTGAATGTGACATTGAATTTATTTACATACTTTTATGACATGTAGTGAATCTCGTTGTTTTCTTTTTGTTTGTTTAATTGAATAATTGTGAGGTTGACATTACATTTTTCGAACTACATGACTTTTTTTTATTACATTGATGTTTTTTTGACATTGAATTTATTAAGAGAACTTTTAAGTAGTGAATTATGTTGTTTATTTTGTTGTATTACACGGTTGGGCGGTAGAAATTAAATTTTTAGAAATAATAATTTAATGGTAATATGTTCAAACACAATGTATATTGTTTATCAATGAATAAATAAAATGAAATGAAATAATGCAAGCACGCATTCATTTTGACAAATTAACAGTATTCATTGCTTGTTTTACGCTATTGAGTAGACAGATTTTTAAACATGAAGCAATGAATGCAAGCAAAGCACGAGTGCGCACGTTCATTGAAGTTACTCAATTAGAGTATTGTTCTTACACAAAATAAAAAAAAAAACATACTAGGTTCAGACCACGACCTCGCCCGTGAGAAAAATGTTTTATCATACCAAGACAACAAACTGCTGGAATAAAATGTCTCCACGTTTTATCTAGACATACATCCCTACATACAGTACATCCTTACATTTAGTATACTAAGAATACTAGTAGGATTAAAAAAAAAACTTAGTAAAATACAAAAAAAAGACGTCGTCGCCGTCGTTTGCACAATCATCACAGAGTTACAATTTGTTGGATTCGGTTTCTCAATAACATTATTTATGTGTATGTATGTACCTAAGTATATATTTATGTATGTTAAATTGTTTTATTTATATTTCTTTTCCCTATTTGTTTTTTCATTTACTTGCACTTGCCATATTTATTCTCTGCACCACCCTTAGGTCGACTGTTAGAAAATGCATAAGGCATTAAGTCCGAATTTGTAATTATGTGTCGCCAGTGCATAAAGTTTTATAAATAAATAAATTACAGGAAAAAAAATCGAACTCATTTCCAACAAACTAAACTTTAATACAAAATGGTTACACTGTCGTCGGTTTTCAGATTCATGAACTGATCAACGTCAATTCCCAGTAGCATAACACTATCCATGCAAATGGAAATCGGCGTATGCACCTGAGCGCCGCACTATAATTCCTGCAGTGATTTTGCGATCGCCGTGCGAATACGAACGGTTGATCCAGCCAGATAGGAGATTAATTTGTCTGAGTGCTGTGCCGAGCTAAACATAGATACATTTTTTTTTCTTTTTCTGTAATGCATTGTGTCTACGGAAATGTTTATACAAATAGGGTTCCGAAGAAAAGTGTTATTTATTTATTATTTATATATAATTTATTGTAAGTACACCAGAATAAACAAGAACAAAAAGACACTTATAACTAAAAAACATCGGTTAAAAGTTGAGATATTTTTATAGGACTAATAATTTAGTTCTCTTTTTCTGTAGTTCTAATATAAAAATCGACGTTAAATTTGTAATTTTTTAAACTTCATTAGAAAATCTCTGTAGCATAAAATGTAGCACAAGTTATGTCCGCTACGCTGTAGACTTCTGCTACGCCGTAGAGCTACGTATCTCGTAGCTTGTCTTTAAGTAACGGTAGTGTTACGTAATCTACCTGTGTTGATATATAAGCAACAAGAGAATATCATTATAATTGTGATAAATTAACACTAGTTTTTTTCCCGCGGTATTGCTGCCATCGCAAATCTCCCAGAAACGTAAAAACCGGCCAAGTGCGTGTCGGACTTCGGACATTTAGGGTTCCGTACCAATCGTAGAATATGTTAGTACTTGTTAGTAAAATATACGTAATAATAAACATGATCACCACATTTAAGTTCATAGGTCAAAGGAAAGTTAAAAAAATCCTCGGAACAAAATTTTGTGACAGACAACGGACAGACAGACGGACACACTGACGGACAGACAGACAGACAGACAGACAGACAGACGGACACACTGACGGACAGACAGACAGACAGACAGACGGACAGACAGACGGACAGATAGATGGTCAGACAGTCGGACAGACAGACAGATAGACGGACAGGCGGCCAGACAGACGGACAGTTAGGCGGCCAGACAGATAGACAGACAGAGGGACAGACAGACGGACAGATAGATGGACTGACAGACGGACAGGCAGACGGGCAGATAAACTTACAGACACGCACAGACAGACGGACAGACAGATGGACAGACAGACGGACAGACAGACGGAAACGGTGAGTGACAGAAATAGGGCTCCGTTTGCACCCTTCGGGTACGAAACCCTAAAAAGCAGCCTTTCAGACTCATTGATAGTGTAGCTTTTTATCATTGTAAGAAATTTCGTGACCGGATCAATATCTTCAAAGAACCTCCTAAAAACAAATAAACTCTTTATAATATTAGTTCAGAAAACATTTCATCTCACTCCCAAGCGAAAATACACAGCGCACAAAATATTGTAACTCAAATTTATCAGACGATTTCATCTATAATTGAAAACGGTACTAAAACTAAATTCCAATAGTCAACGGGGTAGTAACTTTCTACGCTTTGGTGCGAGTAATTCGGATGCAAGACACGCACCGAAGATGATACGTGATAACACGAAAATCTCCCAATTGCTTACGTGTTCGTGCTGGCGGGCCGGTGGGCTACTAACACGGAGTAGTAAGCTAATGGAGTGGTAGCTTGCGAGTTATTGAGGTGAAATATGTTGACATTGGTGCAGTGAAAAATTTGGCATGTTTGGTTTTATTTATACTCGGAAGTAACATTGCCTGGTTAATTTTGAAACGTTGAAAATTACTTTTACTCAATTCACGAGACGTAAAAATTAAGAAAATTTGCACTTATTTCTGAGAAAACACGTATTACATTAAAAAAATATAGATAATTGAATTGTTATTGAGTAAAAAGTATCTAATATTTTACAGTACTTGTGGAACGCAGTGCCTCAAGACAAAAGTCTTTGACCAGTGTGTGTTGCCAGTGATCACCTATGGGACTGAGACATGGTCGCTCACAATGGGCCTTATCAGAAAGCTTAAAGTCACCCAAAGGGCAATGGAGAGGGCTATGCTTGGAATTTCCCTGCGTGATCACGTCAGAAATGATGATATCCGCAGGAGAGCTAAAGTTACCGACCTAGCCCGGAGAATTGCTAAACTTAAGTGGCAGTGGGTAGGGCAAATTGCTCGCAGAACGGATGGCCGTTGAGGCCGAAATTTCTGGAATGGCGACCGCGAACCGGAAGACGATACGTTGGAAGGCCTCCCACTAGGTGGACCGATGACCTGGTTAAGGTTGCGGGAAGGCGCTGGATGCGAGACGCACGGGATCGGTCAATGTGGCGACGCCTGGGGGATGCCCTTGTCCAGCAGTGGACGTCTTTCGGCTGAAATGATGATGATGATGACTTGTGGAACTGTTCAAAACTAACACCTATATTAATATTAGCCATTTTCTTCACTCGACTCAACCTTACTGATTTAAATTTACAGTTATAGCTTGCTATATGATGATTTTAGCTTACTCGAATGACTTTGTTTCCATTGTTATTGATACTCAGTCAGGTTGAGTAAGGAAGTCTCCTTCACAAAAGGACTTAAAATATGGATGTAACAACCGACTTTGTAGCTACAAAATCAACCAACAGTTACCAAAAGGAAATTATTTATATGAACACTCCATTAACTTCTCACTCCAAGACAAAAGTTGAGAACTTGAGACCACCGGAGCATTGAATAACTCCTGGTTATAAATTAGGACGATCGTTTGATAAGTGAGTTCGCAACGTAACGCTTTTTGCCTTGCTTTACGCAGGCGAGTAGACTTTATCGATGATCGAATTGATACATGTCGTGAATGCCTAATCGGGTGGGTCTCCGTGAGTTGGCTTAGGAAATTAATTTTCAGAAACTTTTCTGTGTGAATGATTTACTTCCACATTTATATATTTGAATTAGCTGCAGTTTTTAGTAATTGCAAAATAATGCAGATCACTCTGATTTGAGAATAAAATCGTTATAATTTCTAGTCATAAAAGTTTGTTAAAACATATTTTTATTTTATTTTTAGAATTTATGTTATGGTATGAACGTAAACAAAAATTAGTACATCCACATTGGAAAAAAGCATTTTATATACCTATGTATGTTTTACTTTGGTCTATTTTTATCACTGTTTTGTAAGAAGAAAGTATCATTGACGTGTATTTTAAAAATATTGTTAAAATTGATTGCGCAATACACATACACGCGTTTACCATAACCTTTAAACCTCTTAGCATCGTCTCACACTGTATCATAACACCACGACACACTAGAGACACAGAATAATAATAATAACTCATTTCACTCCCCTACATTACAGCTACAGTCACATTTGTCTCTCCTAGTATCACTTGTCTTATCTGGTAAGGTAGACTTCCGAATAGAGTAGCTCCGGCGTCAGGCAGGCGTGACACTGAAATATACGTCGCTTACGTGTTAGGCTAAAAATACAGGGCAATGAATCGAATTATGCTCGGCGATTCCTTGCGTGATCGTAACAAAAATGAGAATATCCGCAGGAGGTCGGACCTATGTTACTGACATAGCCCACAGTATTGCCAAACTCAAGTGGCAGTGGGCATGGCACAATGCTCGCAGAGTGGATGTTCTATAGGACCGAAAAGTTCTGAAATAGTGACCGCGTTCTGGAAGACGTTGCTTTAGAAGGCCTGCCACTAGGTGGATCACTGGATGCGATGTCGGAGCCGTTTTAGTCGGAAGACTACCTCAATGAATACTCACAGTGTACATGCAACATTATTCTCTTGCTGACTGAGGGGGGCACGCCATTGGCTGCGATGCACAGGTATGCGCCCATCTCGGAGCGAGTAACCTTCGTTAGGTTGACTATTTCACCTTCCAGTGACGTAACTGTGGACAAAAGAGAAATTGTTTATAAAACACTGAATTAGCGCTATGAGAACGATGTAAACGCTACGAAAAGACGTAATTATGGAGAGGAACAGGATCAATTTTGAACAAAAGAAAAATTTTGAAGAACTGTATAAAACCTTATAACTCATTAGGAATAAAACTGAATTACATTAGGTACAGTGGGTCGCCTTTTTTTACGCCAGGCCAGCTCAGATTCAATCTGTTACCACCCATGTACCCATGTAAATAAATCTGATCACAAAATAAATCATTTCAATCCAGCAAAATACCTATTATAACTTACTATGGGTATAATGAGTAAGTTTAGCATTTAAAAACCCCTTGACAAAATCCATTGAATATTTCTATGTCATTCGATCTCAGTTAGTACTTGTCGTTATCTCAGCATAACAACGCTTGAGTAGTTTAAAGGCTCACACAGACAGGCGCGTCACGACTATTCGGCAATGATAAAGCATTTTCGCATCACATCAGTCTACAGCAGCCTTTAAACAGAATCCTGATTGAAAGAAAAGAGTGAAGAAATCAGGGCGTTCAGTTCAGTTCATTCAATCACTGAAGCATGACTTGAAAATAAATGAGTACGATTTACGTTAGTTTAAGGTGAATCGGCGACTGAAGAAGCACCTAAGTAGGTTATTTTTAAACTTCGAACTGAAATACCAATTGAGGGTATGTAATGAAATGTTTAAAAAATACAACTATTGCTTATGGGTATATGGAAAATCAATTTGTGTCTATGAATAACTATATAGGCACAGATTTTAACTACAGATTGTAAACATTTCTAAAATTGTATGTCTATAATTTAAATTGTAGCATAAGCAAATTATTTCTCAAGTCTAATATTACCTAAAAAATTTCGCCTATAAATATTCTTTTAAAATTTAAGACTGAATTAATCTTTTCTTTGCTCGTTATAAAATTACTCTTATAGAGGCATAAATTAAGAAAAGCCTTCAAATTTTTTACTAAATAATAACACAAGGAACGTAATAGGTATAACATTTTGAGTGAAAACTTCGAACCTAATCCGAATAAAATCTGTTTAGTCTAGGACAGAGATAGACACGAGACGAAGGTATGCTGATAGGTATGATAAAAAAACCGAAACGATCTGAGGAACAACAAAAAAAAAATTGGTACACCCAACCCTACCTACGTACACACTACGAAATTGCCAAAGCAAAGACTCACGAAAACGGTTTTGAGCACTATCTGTCGAAGTGCTTACATTACATTCCAGCAGTAACTGTTGGAAAACACTTGCGAACCGCCAAAAGTTGACGGGTTGTGTAAACAAGTACCGTTAGTGGTTCGAACTCGAGCTGTTTTCCTGACACCTTGCTCGAATGGCGGCCAAGTACGTTTACAGCCATTATTCAAACAAGAGGATAAAAAGCTAGGGCAATATTTTCCGAAGGAGCTGTACACCGTTGATGGTTTAAAGTGTAGAGCTCTCGGTGGCGGGACGACGCTTCGTTAGCAAACAATGCGCGCACAGAGGCGGCTGATGAGTCGCTTCGCGTTATTGTAGTTTTAAATTATTTTGGAATGGCTCGTAAATAGGTTTTTGTGATTCTTTTAATTATGGGTTGAAGTTGAGAATATAGCCCTCAATTATGTTAGAAGAAACACAATCAACTTAAAATTTGACTGCGAGTAATTAATGTAATTTAAAAAATTACTTGAATAAAAATAAAATTGTAAAGGTGTTGGTGAAATAATTGTTTTATTTTTTTGTTTATAACGAGTATACAAAAATGTAGTACCTACGGGTCGCTGATATTAAAAGGTTAGGCATTGGTAACTTGGTACCAACATTAATAAAAAAAAGTAAACACGAAAATATTTAAATAAAATAATAATACTAAATCGCACACTTCTCCACAGATTGTTGTGCTGTCTTCGAAGCGGACCGTTGAATAAACTTGGCCTGTCGATGTGTCATAAGTCAAGTGACGCTTGAGCCCCACGGACCCCTAGTGGTTTTGCCACAGACACACGAAATCTATTGAAGAATCCTTTGAAAAAAAGCTTCATAATAATTTAACATTTTTACTTAAATTTTCTTCTTTTAGGCTACTTCGATTAAACGGATGAATCGTTACGCAAATGAGACAAGATCATAAATATTTAATGAGAAAATTATAAAACGAAGCTTTTCACGATATTGTGACCCAACTTTAAATTAATCGGTGTTTAATTAATGAAGTGTTGCCTCAACATTCTGCAATAAAATAACTGATAAAAGGAATTTCAATTTATTACATTTCTGATTCAAAGTTAATTTCAAAGTTTTCTAATAATATTGGCACTAATCGCGTCGTCGCTAAACTCTACGGTAAAGGCGACAAAAGTCCAGTACTTTGATAAAGTGTCCTTGAGTAAAATGGAAAACCAACATTTTCTCATCACTCCTTGTTCCAAAGTTATAATTTTAATTATGAATTCGAAACGTTCTGTACTGAGTGGGTAATTATTTATTTTGTATTAGGGTGGGTGTACCACCCTTCTAAGAGAAGTACTTGAATTTAATAAGCAGAAGTACATCACTTAATGGACAATCTATTAATTGGTGTGATCTCAAAGAACTTTTGTCTGAACCACGCAAACCCTTGTTATGAAATCGAACACCACTGCGGAACAACTTGCTCGATAATTGGGATTAACAATTCTGGATATCGTAGAACGTAGCCGTATCTGTTTCAAACTTTGTGGTGCTGATGAACACCGTCGAATGGAAGGATGGTGGAGTTAATTTGCATCAGTCTACGACTAAGTTTCCGCCATTCATTCGCTTATCTGCATAATTTGGTGTTGAACATGAAACAAATAGGCACGCGACACGCCGTTGTCACCACGAACATGTTTTATGCGAAACAATAAAGGGCAAATTTTGAATAATACCCTATTGTTGGCGACGCTGTTTTCTGTCGCCGCTATCATTATTATTACCTACACAACATAGGACGTATTTCGTTCTCCTCGGATTTACTAAAATGTGATTGTCTCGAGATTTTCAGATTTGTATTCAGAACAAAGAGGACAGCTAATGTGTTTAACGATTATGAGATTTATAAAAATCTTCGTCCAAAACAATTCAAAGGAAGGTAAAGATAATTAAATAATATCAAAGGATTTCCAAAAGACAAAAGGAATAGAATTATAGTGAAATAGATATTTTTGTTCAAATAGATAACGAAGTAAATTATTTAAAATTTCTTCTTTTCTTTTTCTTTTTTTCTTTCTTTTTCTTATTTTTTTTATTTCACTTTCTTTTTTTTCTTAAAATTTCTTTCATTCTAAAATTACGGTTTCACAATCCCGCGAGTCCGTGACACGCCAAAGCTGTTAGTTACGTACATCGATGCAGCAATATCATATATCAAGGCAATATTAAATTCTTGCACTTAAATTTGATTTATGTGGCTGAAGTTGGCGCTCAGTGGGAGATAACAAATTGGAAAGTGGCCGTGGCAGTCATTAAAAAACTATATTTGTCTTGGCCGGCCTAAAAGTTTCTTCATTGGAATATTCGTGAAGAAACATAGGCCCAAGTAATGAATAGCTTGTATTGTTTTCTGTTCAGATTTATGGAGGTAACTTGTAACGGCTTCTTTAATTAGACTTCTTCACTCAAATTGATGATTGTTATTGATGTTAGTTCATTTAAAATTGGTTGAGGCGGGCTTCACCTTGCCACTCATTCAATTACCTACCGATAATTTGGTAAGTTCGTTGGTTTTGTGTTCTCTTAGTGTATTAGCATTCACTTTACCGAGAGTATACATAATATGAATTTTGTAGCTTAGTTTAATTTTTTCGTATTTTTCTGGTATTATAAACACAAAAAAAAATTGAAGGGCTAACATTTTGTTTATCTATACTAATATTATAAAGCTGAAGAGTTTGTTTGTTTGTTTGAACGCGCTAATCTCAGGAACTACTGATTGGAATTGAAAATTCTTTTTGTGTTGGATAGTGCATTTATCGGGGAAGGTTAAAGGCTATATAACATAACGCTACGACCAATAGGAGCGCAGCATAAATTAAAAATGTTGCAAAAACGGGAAAAAATATTCCTTTTTGAGAGCTTCCGTTGCGTGCGCTGCGTAAGCGGTTAAAGTTACGCAACAATCATGTATGTAGTGTAGGTACGGTAGAGTAGATGAAATAAATGTGAAGGGTAAATGGGTAGGTAGGTAGCCAGTTGACGGGAGCGAAACCGCGTGGGACAGCTAGTGACTAGATAAAATGCACTTTTCCATTTTGTGATATTTATTAAAATGCAAGCAGGACTGTCACATTATTTTTGATACCAAAACCATTTCTTACTCGTCTTAACATATTATGTCATTTTACATTATGCTCTAAATTATTTTATTATTTAAATCACATAGTTGGCACTCACTACGGTACCTGAATGCACAAGATATACATTGACACTAATTCCCAACGTGCAAAATTGAAAAGGTCTAAGTGTACTCTAATCTTAGCTGTAGTATTGAAGTGCTCGGCTCGTTGTGAAAGTCATTACCGGTAGTACTTTGTTAGCTTAATGAATTGACTGATGGCAGGAGGAGGTCTGAACAGTGGTAGGGTTAAGTGGGACCTGCTGATTAATCACCCCTGTCAGTACAGTTTCCAATTGCCACTCGTCACGAATTCCCCTTGTCCCGGCATAATTTTTAAACCTACTTGCCCATAGCAATCCAGTAGTATTTTACTGCAACATTTGAATTCAGAATTTCATAAATAAGCCGTTACGTTTTCAATTTCATAAATGGAATGGATGTTCGAAATTTAGGCAACGGTCTATTAATTTTATTGCTATATCAAAAATAAAAGTGCATAAATATGTGCGTTGCTATTTGTTTTAATGAAAACCGTTTTATTGTTTGAACTCTGAGGTTAATTTGGGGGTTCAGTGATAACCCTTTATCCAGCTTTTATTTGACCGAGTGCAGAGATGAGTAGGTAAGTAATTATTCCTGGACCGTCTCGAGATTGTAATCCGGCGGGATTAGGAAGGGCGGCGTGAATGGTAATAGGAGTTCCTGAGGTGCTGCGGTGTGATTTACTGCTAAGATTCAATAGTGAATATTTTAAGCGCTGATTTATTTGTTCGTCGTTTCTTGAAGTCGTTCAGATCTTTCAACATGGACTGTAAAATTAACTGTTAGTATTCAGATACAAGTAGTTTGATGCGATGGTAATAAAACTAGATTAACTATTAATCTTTCATCGTTAAACTTGATACTAAACACAGTTATAATAGAGCATTAGAATACTTTGAATTATATATGCCCTACTTATTCATTTATTTACTTACTTAAAATATTGCCAAAAGATCTTAAAACCTACTTGCATTTTTATCCAACAAAAAAATCTTATACTAAAGTGTTCACCAGCTGCTAAGCTCAGGTGCAACTTCGGCACCCGTCATCATATTTGCAAGTAATGCTTCTAAAAGTAATGTGCTTAACGACATTTTAAGCTGGAATAGTTTAGAGGTGGATAATACAGAAACTGGGTTAGGTTAAGCTCTGCCTAGTACTGCTCCACAGTTTGAGGAGGGTCGGGCATGTCCAACTTATATGAACCTTTGAACTCAGCCTGCATTTTCATGCATTATAATAGTTTTAATCGAAATATAAATTGCAAAAGCGCTTTTGTGATGCCTGGATAGAGAAACGGGTTTTTTTAGGAACCTGTTCTTTCATGCATTTAATTTAGAAACAAGTATTTTGTAATAACGGGTATTTTGTTTTAACTCTTTTTATTCAAATGGATTTAGTTGAAACAGTTGCCAGATGGTATGAATAAGATATTTTATTTGAAGCACTTGCGGGTTAATGAAATTAAAATATACTTCAATCTTCGATTGATCTTCGGCCAAGAGGCACAACAGAAATGTAGTACTGGTCGAATCTAGGCTCCAGAACCTCGAACATCGGCGCCAAGTTGCCAGCCTGTCGGTTTTTTATCGGTTACATTTCGGAGAGTGTGCGTTGGAATTGCATGAACTAATTCCTCCTAGCCCGTTCCATCATCGGACTACAAGACGTACGGCGATGCGTCATCGGTGCATGGTGAACATCCCACCCATACGGACCAAACGTTTTGGGAATACTTTTATTATGCGTACAGCAAAGGAGTGGAATTCCCTGCCGGAGCAGACTCCTTTGTTTTTTCCACTCCTTTGCTGTACTATGCTTGCCTAGAAGAAACAATTCAAGTCAAGAGTGAATAGGTTTCTTCTAGGCAAGCGTGCTTCATCGTCGACCACATCATCGCTTACCATCAGGTGAGATAGTGGTCAAGCGCAAGCCTATCATCAATAATAAAAAAAATAACATAATAATACACTAGATGACCGATAAGTGGTTAAAAAATGGACCGATAATTAGAGCTAGTATTACGGTTGTGGTCTTATGTCAAATTAGTATTGTCCAATCATAGCCAATACTCAGACGACAAAATGGCGCAGTGTGCGTACAAAAATTGTTAAGGAATTCTTTTTTTCGATTATTTTATAAACTTATTAAGTGATTTAACTTTGTAATTTAGATTTTAAAACATGCGTGTAAGGTTAAAGTTGTTTTGATGTATGTTGAGCAGCGAAGAAAGGTCATACACGTTTAATTGCTTCATAGCTTTGAGAATGCAACTTTAAGCATTGCTTTTATTAGCATTGACATTTTCTGGGTGAAATATTTTACTGCGTCACACATACATTTAAAACATTCATTTATTAATCTACTAGCTTTTACTCGCGGCTTCGCTCGCAGTGAAGGCATTATTTTTTTTTTCCTTTTTAATAAAAATGTTGTTCTATGTTACTTCTAATACCTCCAAGAATATATTATGTACAAAGTTTCATGATGATCGGTTCAGTAGTTTTTGTGTGAAAGCGTAACAAGCAAACTTACATTCACATTTATAATATTAGTGTAGATTATAAACTTTCGACAACGAAATAATCAACAACAAACTTTTTTAACCAATTTTAATTAAAACAAACTGCAATCAGAACGTCAGTTCTTATTGTGAGTTTTACGATAGATTAGTCAGGAGTTATCGTGTTAAGAGGCCTTAAGTTCCTTCATAGAAGTAAATGATTCGTTTTTAGCACGCGATAGCCAGTGACCTTAGCAGAACGTAAATTTTGCTTGATTTCCCTTGCAAAATTGTGTTGTTTTCATTTCGCTTTTAAAATTACGATCTCCAAACTTATGATTTATCTACGTCGGTGGGTGCGTTTGTAAAAATATATAGACCCAGAACAAGTAACTTGAGGAGTAAGTGTCGATAGCAATTTCAATTGAGCTAGTTAAAAACTTATCAAAAACATACTGATAAGACAGCTACACTATCACTGAGTGCCATATGCTTATTTTTATCCTGAAAAATGCACGAGCCCTGTGAGATAGACCATAAGACCGAAGCCAGGGAGAAATCTAGTAGGTGATAAACAGCAGGAAATGAATTTAATGCCCCAATGTGCGGTAAAGCTCCGCAATGGTACTCTACTCTTGGTCCTTGTAAAGGGGTCCACAAAGCAAAGGGAGGCGAAGTGACATCGATGCGACTGTTGTGCATAGAAAGTATTCTACGGATAACCAACTACGTGCACCAATTTCTTAAAAAAGATTGGTAGTCGCGTCGCTGTCACATTGTCGTGTTACGCCTATCTGTGGGGGCCTTAACCCGTAACATTATACCGTAGCACGGAATTCTTCAGGCACTCTGCCAACAGTACCTTCGTTCCGTACTTGTCACAGTAAGTAATCGCAGCTTACTAATTGGTCAAAGGCTCAAACGTGGTGACAGTTTAATTTATTTACAATCACGGATTTTGTGTAACATTGATTAATTGATACAAATGTGTTGACATTATAATGTTATTTGATTAATTGGATTGGAAATAGGATTAAACGATTATAAAATGAAAATGCGTGTTTGCTCAACCATTGCATGGTTTGTAATAATTGGTTCATTATACACTGCTGATTTATGAAATTAATTTGATGTTTTGCTGTGAATTACTGAAAATAAAAAAATATCTACGGTCGTTCTGCAAAATAAAATAAATCAAGCCTAACAACAGCTATTATGGTCGAACTGAAATATTGAAAGCCAATAAAATGGTTCTCTTATTTTGTTTAGCAAATAATAATATCAGACTAACTGTGCCACTGCAGGAGAGAGAGAAAAGGCTTCTTCTTCGAAGGCATGACGATTAATCGTAATCGACACGCTTGCTCAAAGAGAGAATTTTGTATTACATTTTTTATTACATTATTTTCTATAACAATTAGGTCATCATCATCATTTCAGCCGAAAGACGTCCACTGCTGGGCATACGTCTCCCCCAAGCGTCACCACAGTGATCGGTCGGCTTCCCACGGCCTTGACTAGGTCTTTGCTCCAACTAGAGGGAGGCCTTCCAACGCCACGTCTTCCGGTACGCGGTTGCCACTTCAGAACTTGTCGACCTAATCTACCATTCGTTCTGCGAGCAATGTGCCCTGCCCACTGCCACTTAAGTTTAGAAATTCTTCGGGCTATGTCGGTAACCGTGGTTCTTTTTCAACTCCGAGCATAGCCCTCTTATTGCCCTTTGGGTGACTTTAAAGGTCGACTCCGCTCCAATACCGCTCCCACACAACACCGCCTTAAACGGAGATAGCTGCTCGCTGTCCACGCGCCGACAGCTAGCAGGCAACCAGCTGTCCACGCGCTTACAGCTAGCAGTCAAATAGCTGTCTCCGCGCCGACCGCTTTTGCCTATCTTTTTTCGACAAGCTGCCAACGAGCTTCAAGCGAGCAGTCTGCGTGCGTACAACGCGCGGGTCGCCCGCTTGAAGCGCGTGGTAAGCATACGGTAATCGAGACGCCAACTATCGAGTTTTACGATGGCGGTAAGCTCGCTGTCTGCTAATTTGTGTTGTCAACGTAAAGTATATCTACAGAGGACGCTCTGAAGCTCACATTTCAATAAACATTATTTTGGTGGGAGCGGTGTCGTACAAGTCGGCTACGAGTTACGACATTAAGCCTTCTGATGAGTTTTTTTATTTTTCACTTTTTAGTTGTGGTACATAATGGACCAGTTCTATAGGCTAGGTACCTTCGCGTATAGTGACCAAAGTGAAGCTAGAATAAATAATTTAACAAAACCGGTGCAATGAGAGTATAGCTGGATGTAATCATCAAAATCGGTTCACCCAATAAAAAGTTCTGAGATAACACACATAAAAAAAACAGTCGAATTGATAACCTCCTCCTTTTTGCGAAGTCGGTTAAAGAGCCAGTCAGTACACTATTGTGTAAAAGTTCGGGTTATACAATGGCACAAAGTCCGGCTTTACTATTGTGAACTCAATTTAAACCCAGTATTGAAAATCAAACTGCAGATTTAATAGGTTTGGTGCTAATAGAGAAGAGCAAGTTCTCATATAAGTTACCGAGTACCGATTTACGCTTAGCGATGAATTAAACTCAATCGTGGAGTTTCTATGCAGCCTCGATTCATGTGTGTGTCAATGCTCCCAGCCAAATTAAACGAAGTCACTATAGTGTTGCATCATACGAGTAGTGACGTCAGATTTTACAACACGCTAACGCCACAAGAAGTTTTACATTTCTTGAGATTTTTGAAACAGTCATTACTAAGTCTTATATTTTCTCAAGCCTTTGAATAATTGAATCCAGTGAAATATACGATTGTGTTAAAGTTCGCGTTTAGTAGCGGCCAGTGATAGCTTTTAGACCAGTTTTGCAGATGGATTCTAATTAAACCCAGTATTGAAAATCAAACTGCAGATTTCATGGGTTTGGTGCTTAAAAACTAGAGCAAGTTTTCGTATAACTTACCGAGTACCGACTAACGCTTGGCGATGAATTAAACTCAGTCGTGGAGTTTCTACGCAGCCCCGATACTCGTTTGTATCAATGCTCTGAGCCATATTTAACGGTAACATATTGGATTTATAGATTGCAGCGGAGGAAGCCGTATTGAGTTACTAGTATATTAACGTCCAAGTTCGATATCCTGTAGAGCCGTCAAGACGTATCGTAGAGCCTTACAGAATTGCATTGACGGTCTCAAAGATGTATTATTAGGTTACGAGTGACCACATCTATGAGAGAAAGAAAGAAAAAGTGTTTATACAAAATTTAGGAAATTTAGGTTGGTGTGATACAAAATTTTTAATTTTTCCTTAAAGTATTAGTAAGTACTTAAATTATGTTTGTAAAGAAAAGTAAGATTAAAATAAAATACCAAATTTGAGTACAGTATAAGAATGATGAGTTAGTACAAGCAGATGCATGTCGTGACCGTGACAAGAAGGCTTCCACTCAGCATAATGCTGTGCCGTGGGAGACCCACACAGCACGGCGCTGATTTTCAGTGGTCGCCTAGGACGTGACGAACGGAAACCAAAGACTATGTATGTATTATCTGTCTTATTTTGGTATACATAACATACATGGCTTGCGCTTGGCCACTATCTCAACTGATGGTACGCGATGATGTGATCGACGATGTAGCACGCTTGCCTAGTAGAAACTTATTCACTCTTGACTTAAAGACTCCCAGGTTGTAGCTATCAGGAAATACAGACTCCGGCAGGGAATGCCACTCCTTAGCTGTACGCATTATATAAGTATTCTCAAAACGTTTGGTGCGTATGGGTGGGATGTCCACTATGTACCGATGACGCATCGCAGTACGTCTTGTAGTCCGATAATGGAACGGGCTAGGAGTTTATGCAATTCCATCGCACACTACACGATAAAAAACCGACAAGCTGGCAACTCGGCGCCGGTGTTCAAGGCTCTGTAGAGTAGACTCGACCAGTATTTCATTGCCGATGAGCCTTTTGACCCGTTTTTCGATCGACTCTAGTGCATCCAGCTGTTACTTGACAGATCCGTCCTAGAGATGAGAGCAGTACTCCATGCATGACCGAACTTGCGCTTGATACAAGTACTCTGTTCCCCGAACTGTTACACAGAGGTGTTCCCACATTTCCCTATTTATGTGTAAGTCCCATGTAGAGGCCGAGCCTATTGCCCCGAACCGGGCACAAATCCAGACCCCGGTAGAAATACCATTTGAAAAAAGTTAATAAAATTTTGTCTACACCGGGAATCGAACCCAGGACCTCGAGCTCAGCAGTAGTGCTTGCGGCCGTTAGACCAATGAGGCAGTTTTTTTTATGAATTTTGGTATTTAATGCGTATATTTATTTAGGTAAGCGAGGTTAAATTGTTTTCTACCTTAAAAAAAATTCACAGTCAATTCAAACTTCACTGTGAATTGCTGTAACTTAAGACGACGACTTAGACAGGGAGACCTTATCACCCAAACTGTTCTTGGCAACACTAGAACATATTTTTCGAAAACTGCAATGGAAGGAATATGGTATAAATGTTAACGGAGTATTACTAAACCATCTAAGATTCGCAGATGATCTTATATTAATATGTGGTGATCCAAACACTCTGCAGGTTATGATCGAACAACTGATAAACGAAAGCAAAAAGGTAGGACTATCTATAAATACTAGTAAAACAAAGCTAATGACAAATTACGTCAAAACACCCATTAAACCTGAAAATGCTGCTGAACTGGGATATGTAAACGAATATACGTACTTAGGCCAAATAATATCTCCAACAGACATCACAACAAAAGAAATTCAAAATAGAATAAACCTAGGATGGAAGAGATACTGGGCTCTAAAAGACGTAATGAAAAACTCGGATATACCAATAGAAGGGAAGAAGAAAATATTTAACACATGCATTCTATCAAGCATGACCTACGGATGTCAGACATGGAGTTGTGCAAAGAAAAATATCAAATCACTAGAAACTTGTCAACACCGAATGGAAAGAAGCATACTCAACATAAAATCAAAAGACAAAATTACGTTAAAAACAATCAGAAAACAAACCAAGATTATAGAATTTTCTTAGATAAAATTATTAAGAAAATGGTCTAATGTGACATATATTTTTTCCAAAAAATTACGACTTGCCGTTTAGACGTGATTCTCATTTTAAAATCAGCTACTCAAGGGAATCGGCGCCTTAAACTAAAAAATACTTTTATCTACATAAAGAATCAATGTACCGCATAGACTTACTCGTATTTTTTATACAAAGCTGTCAAACCGCCATTTTGAACCTAGAGCTGGTCCAACACGTTGTCCTGTTAAGCGAGGTTTCCATAGAAAATAGCACTTTCACTTTTTCTCTGATATCCCGATTTTCAGGAAGTCTTTTCCAATTTTTACAAGCTTTTATTTTACTTGCAATGTATGTATGTATGTTTGGGTCAAATCTTTCAACTGAATTTTAAAGCAGTTATCCTCAAACGATTAAGACAAAATTTTGCAAACACGTTTATTTTGGGTCACAATGCATGATTAGCTAAGTGACGTCATTCTAAATCCAATATGGCGGACGGCCGAAGATGGCGGACTAGTTATTTTTTGTGCACTGCCATAATAAAGGTATCAAATGAAAATTTGCTGAGAAGAGTACGAAAAAACCTTGTGTAAAAAAAGTTTTATTCATGAATATTTTTTTCTCTAAAATCTTATTCGGACTAACACAAATCACTACATATTATAAAATAAAGTCCCCCGCCGCGTTTGTACGCTATAAACTCAAAAACTACTGAGCGGATTTTCATGCGGTTAACACCAATAGAAATAGTGAGAATACGGAAGTTTTGTGTATAATTTGTCACGGGCGAAGCCGGGGCGGGTCGCTAGTATTTTATAATAATAGTTAGCCAAATCTGTCAAGCTGTTATCGCTTCCCAAGGAACATAATTTTATTTTTGTTTATATAGGAAAAAGTTTATAGAAAAGCCTATAGAGAAATCTTTAGTCTTTTATTATTCCTATATGGCAGCTCTGTATGGTGCTGATTTGTGAGCAACACGCATTTGCCCCTCCCCCTTCATTCTCATCTGACAAGATCAATGTATCGCTCCTCCGCAAATTGTTCGTGATTGTGGGAACCGCAGAGCTTGTAAAGGATCTCTAACACTGTCGAATCATGTTCTGGGATGGCAATTCCTGTTCCTTGCACATGAAAGATTATGGTGATGATTGTATGACTTGAGTTGAAAATTGTTGTAGGATTTTGTTTGTTGCTGGATGGTTTAGCCCCAAGTTACTCAAATGAAAATCATTGCAAAACGAATGTGACTAAATGAATTACCCCTTGCTTGAGTGGTAGCGAATGATTTAGTCATTAATTCGCATCGCAGTATCTGAGAGTTGAGTGGAAAAAAAAAACTGTGATAAATAAATAGCAGCTTGAAAAATAATTCCTCACAATAATTCTGTGGTCATTATCTTACGAGAAACTGTGGGTTAACATACTCTTGACCAAATTTAATGTTTTCTGAATCAGCAAGATAGAAAAATGTATCACATAAAATGCATCACAAAAAAATGCTTGACAATAAATAAATACCTTTCGTCTTTCCTTGTGGTCCTCCTCTTGAGATGATGTCACCTCCATCTTCTCTACGCCATACAATCTTGGGAGGCGGGTACCCTCTGGCTTTGCAGACCAGCTTGGCGGACCCTCCTTCTGGTACCATCATGTCTCCAGACGTCTCTTCATAGATAATGTCTGGGGGGATCACTACTTCCAAAAATGCTGTCTGGAATACAAAATACTTTTTAATATATATTTCTAGTACCTTTATACGAGCAATTCTTGTATAATATATAAATATAATCTGAACCGCGGAAACGGCACCAACGACGTTTCAATTTTAGAAAATGTCGTATTCTCTATTTTCACCCGAGCAGAGCTCGGTCGTCCAGGTACTTGTAATAAATCATCATCATCATACCAGCTGAAAGACGTTCACTTTTGGACAAAGGCGTCCCACCAGTGTCGCCACAATAGCCCGTTTTGTGCTTCTTTCATCCAGCTGATTCCAAATAAAATTTGATAAAACAAAGTGAACGCTTTACTCTCTCAACATAATTTTATCATAACAAGATTTCCAGAAAAAAATAATTCAGGTATTTCAACATTTAAGTATGTTGATTTAAGAATTGCATGTTGCCACTAGCATGCATCGTTATTCCGACTATAGCGTCAATGCTCTTTCGAAGAAGTCACACCATTATATGGGCGAGCCGATAAGGCCTGCATTCACGTACCACTACAAGAGTCGTTCCGAAAAACTACCAGCAGTTCTCGTTAAAGTACACAGCGCAAAAAATACACAGACGGCGTTATACATGTCCTGAAATAAATCGTGGAAAGGTAACGAGCAAAAGGTTTTATAGCTGAAACTTAGCAGCACTTTACCTGCATTTTCATTGGGTCAGTGTTAACTTGGCACATATATTGTCCCCGGTCCTCCCGCTTCACCCCTCGGATGTTGAGCGTCCACGTATTGTAGTCGTTGTGCGTGACGCTCAGCCTCGCGTTGTTCGTAATGACGTGCTCGTGGATCGCCAGGATCGCCTTCGTGTCTGCCTTAATCCACGCTACCTACCCCGCGAACATCCCGCGCCAACAGACGACAAGGAAATCGTACGCCCAAAGTGTGCATGGAGAAAACAACATCGTAAGTACAACGAACAAAAAGCAAGATAAACGCCGCATTCCTGTCACGATTAGCCGTTACACGTATGATCTTCTGTTTGTAAACGATGAAGACTTTCAACGAACAAGTCTAATTACAAGCGAATGCTTCCCGAGAGGCAGTCACGACAACGATCCTCGAACCGGCAACACTATCCTGTTGCGAGCGCCGCGCAAAATGCTCTCGGAATTTTTAATTACATTTTCGTCTGGTCGCCGGCATGAGGCGGGCTGCGGGCGCACTGAAAACGCCCTCGTTTCACCCGCTTTACCAAAAGCGTCGACATCGCAATAGAAGCTAATTTCCTGCATAGCGCGTAACAAAAAAATACGAACAGAAATACGGCGTTTATACTTGTCTACGATACGCGTCGCCCTCGGTATTATAACTTTATTATTGAAAATATTATTCGGAGCGATGTTTTTTTCGTAATTCCTGCCGAATGTGAGCGTAAGTACTTCGATTCAATGATCCCATTGAAAGTGTTATATGGGTATCAGCCTTTTCATGTATCTGTTAAAGTTGGCAGTCGAAATATTTTAGACAAACTGAGAATAATATTTGCTTTTCCCTTGTAATAGATTGCTCGAAACTTATTAACTTTACATTTAAATACGTATCGTAGGTGAATAGAGAAAGTGCAAGAAGAAGTGCACTAATAGAGGTGCGACTTAGAAAGTGTTCTACAATCGTATAGTGCTTGTGCAACTCTAATTAGTCACTAATTAGGTGCCTAGGAACTACAATCAGAACAAATATAACGGAGTGCTTGAACACAATAATTGTTTTGTAGCAACAGCCTTACAATCCTCGCATTTTGTTAAGTCTGTATTATTGAAATGAACGAAGAAAGGATTGTAGAGCTGTTGAGCGATGTAATTTCAGATTCAAAACGCTCGAGAAATTGCATCGCGTAAACACACAAGAAATAAACGGGTATAAAATAAGATATATTTACCAAATTTTGAACTCATCCATACCAGCGGTGCATATCGAAAATGTGTTTAAAATCTTTTGATTAATGTTGTGTTATGTATGGAGATTGTATTTGTGTTTTTTTTGAATCTTATACTATTAATTTCGTGCTAACAGCCGCATCATTGATATTTTCTTAGCAGTGTCTGCCTATATTGTATTATTACAAATTAAAAAAGGAATTCTTAGTGCTGCAGTATTTAAGAAATCAAGGTGCCAATTATAAAGTTCCGTTCTATTTGCAGAATCTAACGTGCGAACTGCAACTTATAGACACAACAATGTTGCTCCCTTTCATTTTCAGTGGTAATCTCTAAGGTCGGTTATTCCTTATACCACAGATAATAAACTATAACACTAGCATACTTATACTGCTACCGTATTGATACGAATTTGATCTCGATATCCACGTGGGAATTGTTGAGAAATACATGCGAAGATGTTATTAGTCTTGTGTAATTACTTACGCGGGATCGATGTAGAAAGCAAATATGTATCGATAGTCGTGTAGAATCGAGTGACCTGAGTTAACGGCCCCAGTGAGGCTATTATCGAATCTTGTTTCTCGTGGAGGAAAGATTCGAGAATAAGTATTTCTGTGTGGGTTTATTGTACGATATTCTGTTTTATATCTAGCGTTGTTGTTGTATTTCTTAGATTTTCAGCTGGTTGATATCGCCTGATTTATTTTGTTAAAAATGCTTTGCGAAATAATTATTTACAGTGTCTTATATTTTTATTTTTACCGTTAGATACTCATTGGATTTCTATAAAAAAGTGCTTAAATAAAAAAGATGAATATGCAAACATGTTTCAAAAAATATCCAATTTAATTTCTGTCCATCGAGTTCGACAATTTCACATATCGTATACGATACAGTATCGCATCTCATAATGATAGTGTACTAGATAAACTCCCGGGACAGTTTGAGAGCACCGCCTCTCGAAATGATTGAACGGGGACCGAGGGGGTTTGTCCTGGCTTTATTTTAATTTCCTAAAGTGACTGTTTTGCAACGTAAATTCCTTGGACTAAAGTGATCCTATCATAGTGGGGTGCGGTTTTTGTTCCGACAATGATTGACTTACGTAAAAATGTCCGACGTGCATCGCTAAATTAAATTATTTTCCAACTAAAAGGTCGCGTAAAGTGCATTTTGTACAAAAAACATGCTCAAAACTTGTGTTCCAAAATAAACGGAATTGTGCATTAGTGTTTAAAACCCAAGAATAGTTCTCGTAACGTTCGTTCACTGATGCATAAATCACTGTTTTTATCACATTCTTGGATCTTAGTTTCTATGTGCAAGTGTTAGTGTCTAATGCAGTTGTGCACAGTGTTCCAACACTACGGCTATGTGGACAAACTTACAGTAGGTTTGTGCAAATATAGTACCGGTGTAGCTCTATTCTAGGATAGAGAGAGGTTCTATAAAGTGGTGCTGTGAGTCTCAGAGAGTGCTGAAGAAGGTGCATTGAAGGTAGTGTGCTAAGAAGTGTGGAAGTGGTGCAAAGTCTATTTGTTGAGATCTATAATTTTTATGAGTTATCAGCAATGTGGTCCATGACTCTTATATTTTGGATGTGTTTTAGAGTTGAAATCACTAGCTATTAAATGACTGTTCATTTCTAAGACAAAGTTTAGAGAGAGATTAGTAAAAAAAATATTAAATCAGACGGAGAACAGTCTACTTACTGTTGTCAAGTGAAGATTAAAAAGAAAACTCCAAGAACGAAGTTTAGTCAGAATAAATCATGCCTCGTTAAGTTATTTTTAAAATAGTAGAGTTCATTCACTAGAAATTAAAAAAAAGAAAATTAAAAATCGTAGAAATTCCATTTAAAAATGGAACGTTCCAGAAATTCAATAGACGTTTGAGTAGAAATAAATTATAGATCTCATAGTTAAAGTGCTGTGACGGTGCTCCACTAGGGCTAGCTGTAATGAGTCGGTTTGATACACACCCTGGCTGTGGCGGAGTCGCCACTCACCCTGTAACCACCCAGGTTATTCACGACGCAGGTGAACATCGCGTCCCTTCCTTGTGCGATGGTCACGTTCTCCAGAGGATACAGGAAGTCCGGCTCCAGACCTAGTGCTGGAAGAAAAAAGATTATTACTCTGTGGGCTCGTAAAGAAATAAGAAAGACTATTAGCATGATATTGGGCTATTTGTCAAGAAAAATGTAGCCCTAAATATTATAATCCGATTGGTATCAATCATTTTACGTTGTTAGATAATATGTTATTTTTTTTTTGTAAATACTAGATTGACAGACACAATATGGCACTTTTCTCGATACTGTTATCGAAAGTGTTAAGATATTTTTTTTTCCTTTTAATAAATAGTTGTTAATCCTAATCATGGTTTCTTAAAAAATCAAACGATTCTGAATCATAAAGATTAGTAGATTAAAAGTAAAATAGTTATAAAACCTGATAGTTAAACGCTTAGGCCTTGTTTTATATGAAACGAAAATTCTTAAAAAAAAAAAAAATGATTTATTAATTAAATAAAAAATATGAATTAATTATTTATTATTTAAATAATAAATTATAATTTATTAATTTTTATTTATTAATGAATTATTTAAATTTTCAATTATATATTATGTATATTTTTTTAATGTTAGTGTAACTCTAAAATAACACTATACAGATTTAAAACTTCGTTGCTTATTTGTTATTTCTAGGGTATCTTTGTAAGTTCTGTTCCGTCCGTTGATGAAGACACTGATATATTAACCATAATAGGCTAGTTTTATCCCGAAAAAATATACGGTCTCTGTTGGATAGCCCAAAGCCACGGGAAAATGCTAGATCATACTATTTTCACCTTTGCTCGTTTTTACATCAACTTTCCAGTTGCAATCGAAACGGCCACAGGCAGTTATTGAAATATTCCTGAAATTCTACAACACAATGTTTGCCTGGCAGTTGTTTGTTTGATAAACAAAAAAGCAAAAACCTACAATTATTAGTTTCAGCTCTTGAAAGTCATGTTTAAGTCTCACGTGACCCCTATCTCCTACCCACGAAAGCCTTTTGCCAGCAATCGGGCTCAAATCCAAGACTCCGGGCTGCTACTGAGAAATTCCAGAAGAAAAAACACAATACCACTTGGCCGCTCTGGGAATCGAAACGGGGATATTTATATGGAAAATTGAACATTTTCAAATTATTGTAATAATACATACAATTGAAAGAAAAAAGAAAGAAAGTATTTTATTTATGCACCGCACAGGAAACACTAGAGATAATATATAAAAAAAGTTAAACAGTGATAAAAACAAAAAACTCCATGCGAGACCAAAAAGGCTCCTACCACAGCGTGTGTAGTGATATTTAAAAATAGTAAATAACGCTGCGTTGGTATTCTGATACATTGTTGATGCCACAGACACACTTACGGCAACGGAGCATAATTACAAAAATAAAATTATAAACATAATAGGGAAAATACGGAAGGTGAAACAAAGTATGTATATGTGAAAAATTTAACAAATATAAAACTAAACTTAGGAAATAATATACGCCCATCGTCGCTCAGGATCATATTTTGTCGAAGAAATTGAGCAAATTGAGCTACAAATGCGATATAAATGCATACTTAACCAATAGAAATCAATATTTATTTTCTAATTTGTGACAGCTAAACTAGCCACATGAAATTCAGTTACTTGCTTCAGCTTAGCTATAATGCTTAATCGAAAAAGGGCTTACTAGCAATATTTCTCAGATTCTAAATTCGTTTGAAGCCATAGTTGAATTCACGGTAGTCTCCAGGCAAATAGGAATGCCGTTTTTTATAGGAAAAGAAAGCTTTCGCAATCGAGCCGTTTCTCCCGAGATTAAGCTAACCTTGGATTTACAATGCTGGTTTTCCAACGGGTTGCTTTAGTACATTATTGCCTAGATTCTAAATTTTATGTGGGACCTAATAAAATAGAGCGGTTAAATTTTGGTTAATAGTGACTTAAGCGTTTCGTTTTAAAGACTCCCGCAGACAGACCCGACGTGACAAAGCGACAACGCGTTTTAATAGAACTTGTTCTAAAAACATATCCTTACTACAAAGTCCATAAAGATGGACTGTCGCATTGTCGCGTCGTGCATGTCTACGGCAGCCTTATATCAGTTTGTGCGGACTTAGACTTCGGTGTTAGTTTCGTGTTCTTCAAGTTACACTGCTGAGCAATGCGACACTGGTGCCACGATCGAAGTGGTTTGACTCAAACGTGTAAGCGACTCGTATTTCACAAAGCATATAACCAGTTTCTGGAAGAAAAGTTATCGCAAAATGAATGTGGCAAATTGTCAAGCATGCGTTATCTGCCGTGATTGCTTGTTTGTATTTTCAACAGCCAATCACAGCAGATAACGCGTGCTTGACAAGTCACAATAATTTTGCTTCAACCCGGTGTTAGGACTTTCTTTCCGCGAATTTCAGTGTTGCGGAGTCAGTGACTCCGGGGCCGCCTTGTTCGGAAGTCTACGTTTAGTACATAGGTCGCACAGGGCAAACTGCTATTTTAGGCATTAGTGGCATATCGACTGCTTGTTGCCACAGAGTTTCTCTGAAGAAGCTTACTAGGTTTTTTGAAATAAGCAATATATTATTAAATATTTTACCTAGACATTTTAAGTTTAAAAAAAAGTTTTTACAAAAAATACAACCGACTTCTTTTTTTGTAAAAACATTTATTTTTATTTTTCTCTTTTTAGTTGTGGTACATAATGGACCAGTTCTATAGGCTAGGTACCTATAATGCCCAAAGTGAAGCCAGAATAGATTAACCGAATAACACTTGAAACTTAACAAAACCGGAGGAATGAGAGTATACCAGGGTGAACTGTTCATACCTGCGTACCCCTTCAGAGCGTACCAGTGTGATGTTATGTTATGAAATGGTGTAAACAATAAACAAACATGCGATTGCAGCTATCCCAAGTGATTTGCCGTCATTTAATGAAGAGTTCTGATGTATATCTCCGAAGTTCTTCACCAAATCTTGATGAAGAACTTTAAATGGGACCACATGACAAGCACCATCTTTCAAATAAAAAAGAATCATCACAATCAGTTCACCCACTAAAAAGTTCTGAGGTAACAAACATAAAAAAAATACAGACGAATTGATAACCCCCTCCTTTTTGGGAAGTCGGTTAAAAATACATGAATGCAATGCAATATCAGAGAGTTGGAAAATCCAAATTGACCTCACATACTCAGAAATATCGTTTTCTATGACAATCGTACCCTACGAACGTAGCAATTTAGCTTAAGACAGGTTTAGAGGCAGTGCAGACTCAATTCTTGCTAGCCGATATTGTTAGGTAAGATGAGTACGCTTTCGATACATTCTTGAGCTTTTAAAATATTCCTAGAACTAAGACAAAAACAGTGTCGATACAGATTCGAAGCAGCTGCAGTTTGAATATAAGAATAAAAATATCTAGAGGATAAATAGTTAATGCTTTTCATGATAATACGGAGGTATAATGTACTTACCTAATAGGAAATAAATGATTTAATTTAGGTAAATATAATAAAGACGACAAACGAAAACAGATAAAATATTATTTCTTGAATTCAAACAGAATACAATAAATGAAATTAAGCAAAGCAATTCCCATACTTCCCCGCTATACGCTGCGGGGTGCGTGGCGACGAAGTCACGACACTGCGCGTGAATGCGTTTTCTGTGTGTTGCATTACGCGTTTTTTCAATTCAAAGAGAGATACATTCAAGCAACGTAAGAACACGCACACCCGCGCTACGCTGCGTAATGCGGTGCAGTGTGCGAATCGCCTAACAGTTGAAACTTCACACACATGTAGAGTAATAATGATAATACAATTAATATTATGATTTTCTAAGAAGAGGAGTGCCTGGAATAATATGGAGGTCGCTTTTACCCAGCAGTGGGCAAGTCTAGATCTAGACGATAAAAAACTATATATATTTTCTACACCCATAATAATTTTAAAGCAGTAGCTGGAGGTAGGTAATGTATTATTCATAATAAAGTGTGCTGTTTAGGGGTCATCGGCCGAAGATATTGAAGTTTTATCAACTTACCTAATTTGACCTTGAAACCCACGTCCTGAAATATATACGTTTTTTAACATCCAGTATCTAAAAATTATTTCAGAATCAGTGAATACGATTAAATTGTCGACTTACATTAATATAACGCTTCACATTTTACCTCAAGTTGTAGGTACCTTAGACTAAATGTTCGAACATGACCTGCTTAGTAATGAACGTCTTCTGAATTATAATTCAACCTTGGAAGTTTGTTTTCATGAACACGTGAGAATTCTTGAAATTGTAAATTATTTTTATGTATTATATCATAAACCAAGAGAGGTATGATATCAAGGGCATGTGAATTATCTAAGGGACTTCTTAGTGTTATCAAACACAGCGTATTACAAGCTTTTTATTAACTTGCAATGTATGTATGTATGTTCGGGTCAAATCTTGCAGCTGAATTTTGAAGCAATTATCCTCAACCGATTAAGTTGAGGAGGACAATGCACAACATGTCCAATTAAAAAAAAGATTTTTTTAATCGGACATTTTATTTTATCTTCAAGTCATATCAGATCCAAAAATAAATAATTCATCTATCCCTATCCTATGCATGTTTTTATAAAACTTAAATTTAATTACAAATACCTATATTTTTTCTGCTTTTTGAATTGGTTGACTTTTCAACTCATTGGCAATCTTTCAGGGCTTTAAAGTATTTCCGTACTGAGAACTTTTAATACACTGACATGAAATCAAATCAGCTGCTTTCTACATTCTATCTAGTTATGCGAACATTAAATGTATGTAATGACGGGCTGTTTTTTAGGGTTCCGTACCTGAGAAGGTAAAAAAGGAACCCTTGTAAGATCACTCTCTTGTCCGTCTGTCTGTGCGTGGGTCATTATCGATTTTCACAGGAACGGGTGAACCTAGCAAGCTAAAATTTATTACAGATACTGAGGTCTAGAGTCCCTATTAGGTGTATAAAAATCGAGGTCCTGAGTCAACACGATAAAAAAATATGGGCAAATTTAGATTTTCGCGAAAAGTACCCTATAGGTTTTGGTCGAAAATCTGTATGGTTCCTGTTGACCTAGAATCACGAAATTTGGCAAAAAGTAAGGTCTTACAGCACAAATAAAGGTAAAATTCCAAAAAAAATAAAATTAAAGGTGTCCCCATACATACATAGTTGAAGCCACCCTGGGTAAAGGAACCCTTCGTGCGCGAGTCCGACTCGCACTTGGCCGGTTTTTTACTTATTTCAGAAATGGTCCTACAATAAAGTTTATTTATATTCATGAGTAATTTCACCATCTGGAGTATTGTCAGTTAATTAATAATCATCCAGTTTAAAATTGTTCTTATTAAAAGCCTAATCAGTAGTTATGACACGGAAAATGCTTATTTAAGTTGGTTTCTAATACTTATATTATATTACAGAATGTGCTTCGTTAAATTTATTTAACCCTATAAGTATGAAAAGGGTTAAAGGCAAAATATAAATTGATCGTGCTTATATTTTACATAATTGTTTTGAGATATATTAAATTAGGTTGACAGATGCTTATAAATATTGATTAATGTAACAAAGGCTGTTGTCTTTAAAGTAGATAAGATAGAATATCACTTCTATCGTATTTAATTACATAATGTTTATATTTTAATTACATAATGTCTTCTCAACAAAACGGGTAATTATTTAGGCAGTGTACAGAGTACCGCAATCGTCATTGTATAGCTATGGGTTGGGGATCAGTAAATTTAGCGGCACTAAGAGTGTGCCCGGCCAAATAACACGACTTTTTAAAGTGTCACTTCACTTATCAATATTATTGTAGTTGAGTGTGAGTGGGCGACAACACACACATTTCACCTCGATCTATAAATTTCCACGACAACTCGTTCCTAATCAACTAATGAATAAGTTAGTCCAAGAGCGAGCGAAGCGAGCTCGGCAAGTTGGGGAACTGTTATACGGAAAGGCTAGGTTCGAAAGGGATGAGTGAGTCAGCAAAGTGAACGAAGTCCCCGCTATCCCTTTTGTATTAGGTTCCTTTAAGACCTACGAACAGAAATAGGCGGCGCGACGGCGGAATAGGCGGGGCAGTTTCTGTATCTATACATTTTCAAATATTTATTTATTTGGCTATAATTCGTATTCAGTGTCGTTTTATTCGTTTTCGAATTTATTTTGTTATTCGTAGTCAGGGTTTGATGTAAATTCTACGTCAGTTATTTTCTATTCCCTGTTGCCTAGAAACCCACAGAACTGTACTCCCACAGGCGTTTTGAAGTCCTTCCGAACTCAGTACCAAACAACTTCGGACGGGCAGATTTCGGCATCACAAACGAATCGTTCACAGAATTTAAAGCGCAGAAAATACTCGTTATTTTTCACCGAATGTTGAGAATGATATACGTAAGTTGCGCATAAAAATGTCTCCCTTAGCGCCGTAGGTATTGTCCCGGGCGAATGGATAGCGGGGGCCGACGGGGCCGTTGGAGCCACCGGGGCCGCTGGAGGCGTCAATATTCTACGTGACCAGTTACTTGTGTCGGCCACGGAAACATGTGTCGGAAGTGAAGACTATCTGTTTGCCCATAGAATGGCGATCGCACTGTTGAATTATTCGCGTCTACATACGCGACAGGAAGCGGATTACATGGTGCATTCGATCCGTTTATGTTTTCGGGTTAGGGCCAGGCTGGTGCAATTTTCTTGTCGGTGACTTAATGTTACGAGTATTTAGTTCCAAGTAGGTAACAGTTATGTTTCTATTGGGATCGATTAACTAAATGATAATTATTACTTCGTAATCTAGACACGTACAAAATATTATCTTAAGATTATAATATTAACTAGTACTAACAATAATATTAAAGACAACATAACAATATAATCTACAAGCAATTTACGTAAACAGACTCAATAGTATCTCCATTCTTTCATTCAACTACAATTTGCACTGAAAGATAAGCTCTTTATGTTTTTCTTTCATTAAGAGATCGGAAAACACATCACTGGGTCCAATAAATTTCAATACATAACGGAGTTAAATTCATTTCGGCCCTTATTTGTTCACGTCCATGTGTGGCAAACGGAATGGGTCAATTGAAGCACCAGAGCAAATGTCACCAGACTAAATGTCGTCGATATACACAAGCCTTTCTCGTTCTATATTGGGAACACACAAAATGTCCGTTGGCTTCACAGCCGTGTTAACATCCCGCATTTAAATTTTCAAATATTCATTGGCAATTAAAATATAATTAACTGCGAAAAGCGAATTCGACCAATACTACAATTGTATGCGGTAATCGAGCAATAAAATATGTTAAAATACGGTCACGCGGAAAAAAAAAATTATACTCCTGTAAGGTGGATTGAAAATACAATTAATACCGGTAAGCAAACGATTATTTATCCAGCGCATCGGTGTTATTGTTGAAATGCAGACAAAGCTCTTGGAATATCTCAGCGGAAATGATTCCACGATCTCGTAGTGAATATCAAATGTCCGAATCGTACAGACGTTCGGCAAGTAGAGTTGGATTTGTATAGGTCGGGCGATCGCACTGCCAATAACCGGCCAATGCCGGCGTCGATACCAGCTGAAATCGTAAGTACCGGCCCGACCAACAGATATTTGTAAATTCTATGGTAATCCGACTCTGAGCCCAATCCTACTTTCCATTCAGAGCGGTTGAAATAAATTCTAAAAACAATAGACGGTTATTTGGATGTTGCGTTCATTGGGAGCGGGTATAAAGGACCCCTGTGTATTATCTACGCGTTCGTATCGTCAGAAATCGTATAATAATCGCATGAATAGTTCTAATTTGTTAAATTAATCCCGTTACGTATTTTGGTACGCCATGTGCTCACGTGTGCGACTGCGAACAATTTGCTAACACGGTTTCGTACTTTCGTCGAGATTCGGAGTTGGTACACCTAACAACTCTTGGCCAAAAGTCCTACGGCTTAATTGGACGATTTTCTACATGGAGATTTGATTTACACCGTCTCAAAAGTTAGAGCAAACAGGTAGTTTAACATTTTGAAAGTATAATGTTTGAAATGTATAGAGTTTGTATGTAATACGCCTACGAATATATCTAGCGTTACTTACTTGGGTCTCTGTGGATTTAAAGAGTTTTCTGTCTATAAAGTTCTGGATAGTTGCTAAATAAAGTTAGGTTCTTATTTGCAAATAGGACTTACATCTACACAGTAATCGAGCCCGAATAATTTCGTACCAGCGTGGGCGACACACGACGAAAAAGATGTGATAAAACACGGCACACATGAAACGAATCCTTAGCATTCCTAGAACGTGCAATAAAGTCGAATATTAATCACTTAGGCGAGCAAACACGTAGCGTAGCTATAAGATCTGATATACGGCATTACTAGAGTTAGGCAGGCGCTTCATTTGCAATTTGGTTCAGTGATTTCGTTGGAGCTCTCCGCAGCCCCACTGAGGGAACGCTGCCCGTGAATTATACCTATTGTTGTTGTTCCAGTGGCAAAGGATGCATTACTGTGCCTTGTTCGGAGATATTCGACGTCCTTTTACAGAAATTGCTTTTAAAACGTCCCTATTCATTGTTGTTCGGTGTATTAATTTGAGTTATTGAGATGTTTTTCATTTCATTTCTGGATAAAGTAGGGAAAAGCTTACAAAAATAAAAAAGTTGAAACTAAGCAGATGTCTTATTTTAAATGAAAAGAAAATTGAAAGTGTGTTGTTAATTATAAATTATTTTATGCAAGTAAATGTGTGTAATAAAGCTTGTGATTTGCATGCCTCAAGGTGTAATATGGTTGGACTGTGCTATATTTTAAGAACTCTATGTAATTACCCATATTAGCAAATAAATGATTATGATTATGAAAACTGCTTTATTACAGGCCACAGGTTTCATAAAAAAAATATTTTTTATGTAGAGCTCGGGTTCATCATCTTCATATCAGCCGTAAGATGACCACTGCTGGACATAGTCTTACCTCAAGCGTCTCCACATTGACCGGTCACGTGCGTTATCTATAAAGCGGATCCCCGCAACCTTCACCAGGTCTTCGGTCCACCTAGTGGGAGGCCTTCCTACGCAACGTCTTCCAGTTCGCGGCCGCCACTCCAGAACTTTTCTGCCCCATCGGCTATCTGTTCTGCGAGCAATGTTCCCACTGCCACTTAAGTTTGGCAATTCTTCGGGCTATGTATAACCACGTCTCAGAGCCATATGTCATCACTGGCACTGTGATAAGTTGGATCAGAATATACTGCGCAACTTCCCGAATGCTGCCCAGCCGAGTTGGAATCGATGGATGACCTCTTTCTCGAAGTTGGTGTTACCCAACTGGATCGTTTCTCCCAGGTAGACATAGTCCCCCCTCCCCCCCACGGTGGGTTAACGCATTGTCGAGGCGGGGGGCTCACGGTGAAGCAAAGAGGAAACCGCGGAGGGGCCACTCGTCGGGGCTTTTGCCGATTAAGCCGCCGACGTAGCGGCCAACTAGTGGGTTGTGGTGCCGCTTGGTGACATCGCAACTGAGGCGGGCCGCGATATCTTATGGAGCGTCCCAGGTCCCATACGATATCGCGGCTGAGGGTTGGAGGCCGCGGCGGGAGAGGAGTGCGGTGCGCCGCTCTCCCTATGCCCTGCGGCCGTAGAATGGTAGGTGGCGGGGCCATTGACCTGGACCCGTCACAGGGGGACCAATGGTGTCATACATGGGGTCGTATGGCGCTCATGTGCTGGTTTCGTCCCTGGGCAGGTTACAGCGTACAGTTAGACATAGTCGTCCACTACTTCGAGTTTAACATGGGCATTCAATATCACCTTGGTTTTGTCCATGTTCATCCTAAAACCCACTCTTTCGGAAGCTCTACTGAGTAAAGCTCGGGTTCATAAACGCTTAACTAAAACTACAAAAAAAAAAAACATCAAAGCCAAGCATTATTGAAGATGTTATGGCAACACAGTTAGAGGTAAGAGAGTATTTTAATTCCAAGGGGTTATTTCTGAATGAAATATTTGGAGTTAAGATCGTGCCAAACCCTACTTTTAATTCTAACATGCTTTCAGGCTAAAGTAGCAAACGCAAAATACTCAACTTCAAATTATTAATACAGAAATCGGGGGTAATATTGGAAAAGTAATACTTATATTGGAAAGGTTAACTACCTTTTAAAAATCCGTATAGTAACCTACCGAATGCTGAATATTTCCACAACAATAAGGCAATCCAAATATTCCCATTAGGTAACTTAACAACAAAAAAACCTTTTCTTTATTCCAAAAATTCCATTGAAGAGCTACTTACAAAATAATACGTAAGCAATATGTCAAGTGGGGATCACATTAACATCCTCAATAAATTACAAGAACAATCAGTTACGTTCGATATATTTGTTTAGACATCGTGCGAGTCCGTAGGCCAGGGATGACGAACCTTTTTGCAAGTGCGTGCCAATAGAGGAATGATTTTCTGTTGGTTATGGCGTTTCGTAATCAAAGTTGAGTTAAGAAAAAATATGCTCACATAATTATCTATGTAACTTATGATATAAATAGATAGAATTGATTGTATTATAAATACTATGTTTGAAAAATCTCTGAAAGTACTGTTTCGATCCCTAAAGTTCTATCTCTAAAATAAAGCTCCATACATTTCGGTTGTATACCATGGCATATATAATATAATAATAATGGATAATTGAAGTTGTTATCCATTATTATTATATTATACAGTTGCAAGTGATGGGGGGCAAAGAGCTTCAGATCATCCATGTAAAGGAGGTGAGATATGACCTCCTCTTTTCAACCGATAGCGCAGGCCCGAACTCTCCAGCAGTGTACTAAGGGGGATCAGGGCTAAACAAAGCCACAGTGGACTCAGACTATCGCCCTGAAGTATTCCACGCTCGATCCTTATAGGTTCGCTGTATTCTTGAATCTGTCGACATCATGGATAGTGAAGGACCGTCATCCACTGCCCCATACAACTCCAGCACCCTCATGAGCCATGTATGTGGCACTGACTCATAGGCCTTTTTGTAGTCTATCCAACGTGTCACCAGATCCCTTCGGAAACGGCGAACCTGCTGGTTAATGGCAATGTCTAGAAGGAGCAGCTCGTTAGAACCGCGGGACCCGTTCTTACATTCATTCTGAGAAGCAGACATTATTGAATTCGTATCAATATGTTGATTAATTTTCCTCTCAGAATGGATGTAAATAACTTTATAGACCATCGGTAAACATGTTATCGGTCTGTAATTTTTAGGTTCCGCAGTACTACCTGATTTGTGGAGCAGGTGGGTTATTCCTGTCGTTCGAAACTGTGGCAGCAATCCTGACTCTAAGGCAGACTGGAACTGAGTTGCCAAACGAGCGAGCGACATTTGAAACCATTTAATCCAAAAGTTGTGCAGTTCGTTCGGTCCTGGAGATTTCCAGTTAGGCAACGGACGGATTGCATGAGCTACATCTTTGGGGCTGATGGTAATTACCCCCATTTGTGGTAGCGGATCGCACGCTCGTTCGACCACCCGAGTCCAGTAACCCTTGGTGTGGCTGACAGGCACCGACCAGATATTGCGCCGGAACGAATACATGGCGTCATCATCTGTTAGGCGCGTATCAGTCACATCTTGGCCGAGTCCTTCCCAAGCCCTATAAACCCACCTTTCGTTGTTCTGGAATGTACGATTCTATGTGTATCGCTCCACTCGCCGCTTGTACCGACGAATACGGCTTGCCCACGCATAGATCTTCTTTCAGGAAGTCGATATGCTCTGTGACGCGGGACAGATAATCTCGAGAACTGATATCAGTCCCCGAGAACGCCCGCCTCACAAAGCGCATCACTCTAGGGTGAGTGTTGCCCTCCCTGAATCAGGTAAGCTTGCCGAAGAGTGCTCTAGCCTCACCGATACGGCACTCATTCCTGGACTGCCAAGCTGGTACAGCTGGTCGTGTAGCTCTGTCACTTTTTGGGAATTTGACGTTAGCTACACAACATGCCGCAGCAGCCGCACAGTACAGTATTGAGTGGGTATCGGCAAGATCTTACTGCTATCAAAACATTTGATAGCTGCGAATCTAGAGCACACACCTACACCCTATTTTTCTTATGCATAGGCAGGCTAGGTAATCGAGGTCTAAGCTCAGGCGGTGTGGAGCGATATTCGCTGAATGCACACTCCAAAGCACTCCTTAAACGTGCACGTGTTGAAGCTACTGAAGGTTACAGAAACCTTCAGTGACGCCATCAGGATGGAATTTGGTGTGGACAAATGTGCAGTCATGCATGTAAAGCGAGGGGAGATTATGGAATCCATTGGAATACAACTCTCGGATTCCATACACCTTCGATCCCTTTCCTCAACCGAAACTTACAAGTATTTGGCTATGTCGGAAGCACTAGGCATCAATGTTACTGAAGTGAAACAGTCGTTGAAGGAGCGCTTCTTTGGCTGCCTAAAAAAAGTACTAAATAGTTTTTTATCATGTGGGAACAAGGTGTGTGCCTTAAACGGCTGGGTCTTGATGTATTCTTTCGGCATATTCAAATGGACTCAGACAAAATTTGACGCCCTAGATAGGAGAGTCCGCAAATTGCTTACCGCAAATCGTATGCATCACCCACGGTCATCGGTTATGAGACAGTATATCCCGCGGAAGTGCGGAGGTCGTGGCTTTTTAAATGCTAAGACTCTGCACAACCGCGAGGTATGCAGTATTTAGGGAATACTTCCAGGCCGCCGACGTGGGTATGCATCGAGATGTGGTAGCAATGGACAAGGGCTCCGCCCGCTCTCCTTGGCTAACAAGAACTGGCGCAAATCTTTAGTATTAAATACTAACCGCCAGGAGATATGGCAGAGCTTCACGAACGCTTCTACCGGGTCCTACATGGGCCCGATGTAGCTCTTTTAGCGTCCGTAGCCTGGCTGCGATTTGGTGACCTTTTCGGAGAAACCAAAGGTTTTGTCTTTGCGATTATGGACGAAGTTATGATGACGAACAACTACCAGAAATACATTGTGAAGGACGGCACGGTTGACTTCTGCCGGGCATGTCACCGGCCGGGGGAATCAATCCGTCACATTATCGCCGGTTGTTCTTGTCTAGCTAACGGAGACTATTTGCAGAGACACAATCTTGAAGCCAGGATTATCCATCAGCAACTCGCTCCTAAATACAATCTTGTGGAATCGGAAGTGCCTTACTATAAGTATGCGCCTGACCCAGTTCTTGAAAATGGTAATGTCACATTGTATTGGGATCGGTCTATCATCACTGACAGGACTATTGTTGCCAATAACGCCTAACATAGTGGTGATAGACCGACTCGAGTGTCGCGCAATGATTGTTGATATAGCGGTTCCCCATGACGAAAATATCAAATCAAATCAAAATGTTTATTTGCCAGAAATACAAAGTTTTGAAGGGAAGATGTTAAAGCTTAAAAGTGACTGTATTGTGCCTGCAAGCAAGCGTGCAAATTATTTAAATATAAAAAAAAAAGATTGTAATCAAATAATCAAATTAAAAAGAAATTATAACAACATTCATGCATTCCAATGATTTAAATTACAATTGTATACCGAAACCTTATTTTTTTAAACCATTTTTTTTAAATAATATTTAAAAAATAATATTAAAAACAAATGTCATAAATTAAAAAATAATCCATAAATAAATTAAATGTCAAAAATTAAAAAAAAAACCATTAAATATTAAATTAAAATGTCAAAACTAAAATTTAAATATTTGTATAAAATACCATTATTATTTATTCATTAAACCATTATTTCTATGTTCTATAAATTCCCTAACACTATAAAAACAAAACTTTAGTAGCCACTCTGTCAATTTTGTTTTGAATAAATTACCCTGTAACAATTTAAATTCATTTGGTAAGTTATTATAGATTAGTATACACATATTAAACACATTTTTCTTATAAATATCTTTATAACAAGGTAGATGATACAGTAGGTAGCGAAACTTTGCCCTTTTCTGTCTTGTTATAACCTCTGTATATTGTTTAAAGTGATGCATTTGCTTCTTTGTAAAAACACAAATATCTCTTATATAAGTACAAGGCAGTGGAAGAATTTTACATTTTTGGAAGAGTGGTTTGCAACTATCCAAGAACCATGCCTTGTTCATAACTCTGACGCAACGTTTCTGGAGCTTGAAAAGTCTGTCGGTGTCGGTCGAGTTGCCCCACATGATTAATCCATAGCTTAGGATAGACGACAGTGTGTCTCGGCATCACGGGTGCTTTCAGGACAACACCTACGGCAGCGATTGAGAGATACCTCAATATCCCTCCGCTGCATATGATGGTTGAATTCGAGGCAAGGAAGACATTACATCGTCTTGCTGTCGCTGGACTATGGGATGCCTCTAAGCCAAAGACTAACCATACAAAGTTCGATGTAAATGAAGGCCTGGATCGGGTTACAAGCATGATATCCGATAAAATGCAAACTATGTTTGTGTTTGAAAGGTCTTTCAAGGTCCAAATCCCTACAATAGAGAACTGGACGAAGGGACTAGATCCACCAGAACAAGATAGTCTGGTGCGGTACACTGATAGATCCAAAATGGAATCAGGTACAGGAGCGGGAATATTCGCAAAAGGTTACAAATGTTGCAAAAGCTTAGGTAAGATGGCAACTGTATTCCAAGCAGAAACATATGCCATAATAATCTGTGCTCAAGAGAATATAGATAGAGGCACCAGAGGTAAATCCATATATATTCTTAGTGACAGTCAGGCTGCACTCAAAGCCATGGCATCCTACAAAGTGGACTCCGGACTTGTTCTGGATGCTATCCGGACCCTAAACAGGCTTGGGAAGCATAACAGGGTAAGACTGATATGGGTCCCTGGGCACAAAGGAATCCATGGTAACGAAGTGGCAGATGAACTGGCAAGAGAGGGCTCAACAAAAGATTTTGTAGGCCCAGAACCATGTGTAGGCATTTCGACGTGTCTCGTAAAAGCCGCATTTAGGGAGTTTGCAGATCACAGACAACGAACATATTGGCTGTCTAGTACCGGTCTACAACACTCAAAGAAATTTCTAGGCTCTACTTTCAAAGCCCGGAAATGCATTTGGAATATGAGCAGGGGGCAAATCCGCTACCTGCTTGGGGCCTTTACTGGGCACTTTGGAACCAACGACATGCTCATGAAGATGGGTCTGGCCGCGACACCCATGTGCAGGTTTTGTGGGTAACATACGGAACGCATGGAGCACCTTCTGTGCACATGCGATGCACTGGCTGGTAAGCGAATGAGTCTCCTAGGGGTTGGATATCCAAAACCGGAAGACTATAGGCTCATATCACCTAGTCTCGTTGTAAAACTCATGAAAAGAGTTTTCAACGAGATTGGGGAGGAGTAAAGTATCTAGGGGACCACAATAGATCCCAATGGTTCGAAGTGTCCGAGTTATTTCTCGGCCCTTCCACAAGATAAGATAAGATAGGATAGACGACACGTAACCATGGTAAGCCGAAAGAGCAGCTTCGACAGAAACGTTTTGTCTTAACTTTTTCAAGGCAAAAACAAACTTATCAAGTTTTTGACAAATATGTTCAACATGGCTTTTCCAATTTAGATTTTTATCTACGATAAGTCCTAAAAAATTTAACTCCTCTACTTGTTGTACATTTTCGCCTTCATACATAATATCTAAGGCTAATTGTTTTGTATTATATGAGTTGAATTCTATAAACTTTGTCTTGTTAACATTTACATGTAAGCCATTATATTTCATCCAACTTATCTGATAGGGCTTTTTCGGTAACAGATTTGTAGTCCTTTTTATCCAGACATTTTATAATAAATGAGGTATCATCTGCGAAAAGGATACATTTTTGCAAAGTGGCCTCCGGAAGATTATTTATATAAAGCAAAAATAGTAAAGGACCCAGAATGCTACCCTGAGGTACACCGCACGTATTTATTACAGCAACAGATTTAAATTTTTCTTTAGAATATATTTCACCACTTTTCTTCATAACTTTATATATCTCTGTACACTGCTTCCTGTTTCTTAAATAGGAAGATATCCATTCATAAGCTTTTCCCCTTATGCCGTAAAATTCTAATTTGTGTAGTAGCTTAGAATGATTTACAAAGTCAAAGGCCTTACTCATGTCTAAAAATAGAGATACCGCTGGATTGCCATTGTTTATGCTTTCTGTTGCCAGTTTAATGAAATTAAAGATTGCAAGAGCAGTTGAACTATCTTTACGAAAGCCGAACTGCTCTTTGCATAATATTTTATGTGTACCGAGAAAACTATTCAACCTACAAAACATCGCCTTCTCAAAAATTTTCAATAAAATAGGTACTATCGTGATAGGCCGATAGTTATTAGGGTCCGTCTTATTTCCTTTCTTAAAAATTGGTCTTACGACAGACATTTTAAGCGGGTCAGGAAAAACACCTTCCAAAAAAGATAAGTTTATTGTATGCGCTAGTGGATGACATATCCAACTAGCACAAGCTTTCAAAACTTGCGTGGCGATGCCGTCATAACCACTAGTTTTGCTATTATTAAGGGACATTATAATTTTATAAACTTCCATTGCATCTACAGGATTCAGGAATATAGTATTTAGATTTTTGTTTTTTTTTATTAAAGTAAGAGTTATAAAGATTATCGTGAAGGCTGAGAGAGTTAAGAAAAGCAAGTATCTTGATCTGGCTCGCGAGGTTGTCGACAAGTGGGATGTGAATACAGCAGTCATTGTGCCGATAGTCGTTACTGTCAATGGCGTAATAGCTAAGAGCCTCGACGAACATCTGAGGAGGTTCTCGTTGGGCAGCTAGATCAAGGGCTTGATCCAGAAAGCGGTACTCCTGGACACGGCGCGTATAGTCAGAGGTTCCCGTCTAAGGAGCCCTGACCACCGGTAGCTTGGACCCTGTTCCCGATACCGGTGGGCTTTTTTTTAGAATAATATTTAAAATTGTAAAAATATGTAAGTAAAATAAATAAATGGAATTATAATAATAAGCTTTTATTATTTCCCATCGATACAGACTTACATACAAGTTTTACATTCAAGTTGTATATACGAAATATACATATTATTATTTGGTTTTTTACATATGGTTTTGTACTAATACACTTTTACATTTTTTTTGGATCTGACCATCTATTTGGGTATAGGCCTCCCCCATTTTTATTAATATTTTTCAATTTTTATAAATTTTTGAGTTATGTTTACTGGAGGGTTTTGGTCATTTTCCCCCACGGGGACCAGCCGGCTTGGGGGAAGTATTCCATGGCATAAAATATGCCCTTTTTTTATTCTTTGGGATAGGCCCCGAGAGTGAAGCCGCGGGATGAACAGGTTTATGAAGTCATACCTACGCTTAGGTATGATTTTTAAGACAATTCAAATTTAGAATTACGTAAAAGTAAATAGCTACAAAAAAAGTATTAATATAGATTTCATTTTACCAGCTTCAATTTTCGGACTGACTACTTGCAAATTCAAAACTGTGTTTGTGTGATGTGATGTCAATCAATAACATATTTATAATAAGCCCAAAATGTACCGTCGCATGTAAACTTTGACACACATGCCAAAGGTTCACCTTCCCGCCGTAGACGAATCGACTTATGATATCAGTGAGTGGATCAGTGGGTAAATCGCCTATTGTCGCTGAGGGGAATCCAATTCCCGCCACTTACGGCTGTCGACGGATCTCAATCAGAGGTTATCTCTTACAACTTGATAAGTACTGACGACAGATTAGATTTCTTACTTGAGTTTATTTTACGAGTTTTACGTGGCTTTTTACTGGCGAAGTCTGGAATGGGGTGTTGCGTAGTTTTGTTTGGATATGAATGGGTTGATGCTTTTTATTTACATTTTTTTACAAGTTTTTATTTGACATGCTTTGTTAGTTAGTATGTATGGGTAGAATGTTGCAACAAAAATTAAAATCAGTTATCCGCAAACGATTGAGCTGAAATTTTGCTGTTACGTTTGGCAAGCTTTTAACGGTTACCAAGTGATATCATTCTAAATCTAAAATGAGGGACTCTCAAAGATGGCGAACCAATTTTTTTTTTAATGTGTTTATCACATGTAATGATTTGCTTAGAGGATTATGAAAAATCTTCTTTTGAAAAAGTTTGTCTCAATTTATATTTATTTATGTAATTGCTTTGAGATTGTAATAATTTTATTTATCTAAAAAAAAATCTTTTTTACAAAAAAAATACTACCGACTTCCAACTAAAAACACTACAAAGTGAAAAATAACTTTCTTTTTCGAAGTCGGTGTCCATAACGAAAAAAATTGGTACCTACCAAAGACACCGACTTCGAAAAAGAAAGTAATTTTTCACTTTGTAGTGTTTTTAGTTGGAAGTCGGTAGTATTTTTTTTGTGAAAAAGATTTTTTTATTTTTCACTTTTTAGTTGTACCTATTAAGCAACTTGCTTTAGTGAGGTAGTAATGCCAGAAAAGATTAACTGAATGCCATGAAACTTGATCATAACCTGTGAAATGAAAGTGTTTCAAGGTGAACTGTACACATCTGTGTACCCCTTTAGAGCATACTGGCGTGATGTTATGTTATGAAATGGTATAAACGATAAAAAGACATGCGGTTGCAGCAATCACAATTGACGGAGATATCGGTGAACATAAACAAAAAAAAAAAAAATGAAGTCGAACATAGAAGCTCCTCCTTTTTGGGAAGTCGGTTAAAAAGTAAACTTGATACGACGATGTCTACAGCGATTTGTTCACTGTTCTACATTTCCACTAACCTATATCAGCCAGCGTTATTCAAACACACAACATCATTCGCAATAAAAGTTTCCCGGGCTACCGGCACACAAACAATACATCTAAGCAGACGTGGCTTCAGATCTTGTATAGGTACTCGTATCTTGGTTTGCAAAACAAATATTTTCCTAGACGTTTTTGAAGTCGTTACGAACAAGTTAGACGGCCGGTCCACGGCCCGAGTGCAATTCGCGCCACTAGACTCGCACTCCGGATTTGTTTGCTCCAACTAGTTAAATGTTGGCCCAAACTTTATTTCGGACGTCGAAGTCTCCGAGATGTTGTACCCTTGTTATTGTTGTTCAAGTATATTTAGAGAGTTTCAGACGTACCGTATTCATTATTCATATAAAACTGCTATAGTTCCCATTTGGGGATCGTTTTCCTTGCAGACATTACAATTTTTAGTTTTTTTAGCCAAAGCCGTCAAGGGCCGCCTTTGCCCAACCGTGGGATAGACGGACTTGACAAAAAAAAAACAATTAGCATAAATTTTATTCCTACACTAGCTGTCCCACGCGGCTTCGCTTCCGTCAACTGGCTACCTACCTACCCATTTACCCTACCCTACCTATACTTCATACATGATTGCTGCGTAACTTTAACCGCTTATACAGTGCACGCAACCGATGAATGGTCTATCCGACACAAAAATAATTTTTCAATTCCAACCAGTAGTTCCTGAGATTAGTGCGTTCAAACAAACAAACAAACAAACTCTTCACCTTTATAATATAAGTATAGATAGGGACATGGTTTTCTGCAAGTTATTTAGGAGGAATAATACCTAAAAAGAAAATGTTATCGTCATAATGTGGTTTTAATTAAATCCTTAAACTGTACACAAACTTTCGGTAATATTAAAACATAAATCCTCAGTTCATATTCGAAAATGGATAATATCTGTATGAACAAAGCATACAAGTTCAACGGAACAAATAAAGCAAACGCAAACATCTCCGAAGGAAAACTGTTAACTAGAGAAAAATAAATTAAAGATCGACAGTAAGCAATAACGGAGGCTAAACAATGTGGGAGGAAACCAAGAATTCTGGTTTGGGGTTTTAGAGAGCTCATTCGAAGTAAGGAAATTCTTTACCAACATTGTTTCTAAATTAAAACAATCTCATAATTGCACATTCTCCAACTTCTTTGATGCAGTGTAGGTACGGAGAGAATAGGGGGGAAGTGGGTGGGGGGGTGTTTGCCTGGGGTAAGTTTTGAGGCGAAGTTAAGCCGATTAAGTGTCATTTCCGGCGCGGAACTAGCACTGTTCATTAAATATTTCGAGTGACTTAATTGCTGAGGTCGGTCGTCTGCCAAGTTTTGATGTGAACAGATTTTTACTATTCTTTGCGCATTTGAAAATATATTCGAAATTTTATGCTGCATATTCTGATCATTTTTGCGTCAACTTTTGAAGAATATTTTTAGTTTGGATTTCAATATTAGATTGTGTACTGTTAAAAGCTATTTATTTTTGAATCAACTAGCTTCAGCCAGCGGCTTCGCCCGCGTGAAAAGTGTTGTTTTACCACAAGGGAACATTATACCGGGATGAAAAGTAGCGTATGTGCTATTCCAGACTATAATAAATCTGTGCCAAATTTCATCCAGGTCCATTCAGCTGTTCTGGCGTGTTTGAGTAACAAACGTGCATCAATCCCAACTTTCACATTTATAATACTAGTAAGATAAGAATAAGAAAGATAGAAAGAATGAAAGAAAGAAAAAACGTTTATTTGCGCCAGGCAAGTTTAATAAGCGAGGCACATGTACTTTATGCCGTGGCCATAAGAAATAATAAACCACTAGCATTTATTTAATTTTATTTTGGAGATTTTGTAGGTCAATGCAAACAAAATTAAAAAAAAAAACCCGGCGATGATAAATCTATAAATTTTTAAGAGGGTCAATTTAAATAAGCTATCAAAACTCCTCAAGGTGCTCCCACACAGCAGTTATATTACGTTATTAGCTGTCCCACGCGGCTTCGCTCCCAAGAATTTTTCAATTCCAACCAGTAGTTCCTGAGATTAACGCGTTCAAACAAACAAACAAACAAAATCTTCAGCTTTATAATATTTTTATTACGTTATTAAACATTGTGTAGCACGATATCATTACAAACAGTTAGACAACAAATGCAATGCAACATTCTCTAAAGTTACATAAATGATGTGTCGGAGCACTTTTAGCATTTTTGATAGCTTATTTAAATTGACCCTCTCAAACATTTCTAGAGATATCTGATGATGGAAAGATGTTCATCAGCAGCCTTATTGCGTCAGTGATTACATCAAGGCAAAGGGTTTAACCCCATGAAAGAGTATGAGAAATTCTCTGTTGGTTATTGCCAAAAATTATTGGACTCTTTCAAAAAGAGTATCTTCGCCAATGAAAGCGTGCAATAACAAAAAGACATAGCACAACACACACAATCTTAATTAAATTATATCAATATACATGTAGGTTTCAAAAAAGGTGCCAACATAAAAAGAAAAAGTGACACCAGTAATAATTAGGTATTTTTACATTTAGGTAAGAGAATTTGTTGGGAATGGGGTCAAACCCTTTGCCTTACCGAATTACGCATTACTAGCTATCAATCACTTGGAATAAGTTAATCCATCTACCTAGCCCCTTCCCAGCTACATTAGTCAGCTTCCAGTCTTACCGGATGCAGTTGTGTACCAGTATTTTACACGAAGCGACTGCCTATCTGACCTCCACAACCCGGTAACTGGGTTAACAGTATTCCTTGGCAAGACTGGTTTCAGATTTGCTGGCTTCTCTTTTGCAAAATATTATTTGATTTATATATGTTATCTCAGTTGTTAAGAAATTCAAGCCATGAATTTTTCTGTTTAATTTTTTTTTTTTAACACCTAAGACTTTTTGGAGGAGTTGCCAAAAATAGCGAAAATATATCGTGACGTTAGTTATTTTTTTAAAGCAAATCTATTACTTTCACAAAAAAAAAACATATTTAACAAAAAATTTACATGAATCAATAATAAATATATATTTCTTTCAAACATTTTACCCTATCCGTTACTAAGGAGTATGCTTTAGAAATTAAACGTTTTACGGCACCAAAGCGGTGGAAGGCAGAGGAATCTCGCAATGTAAAGATGGTCATCCATCCACGGAACGACCTCGGCAAGAGATGCTTAACCTTGAAGATCTACTTGTGCGTTGTTATTATTTAGCCATAGCAATTCAATGTTTAGAAAATTTTATACACATTTTTTTAGGTTTCACTTAAAACTTCAAAAAATTTTATAAACATGAAGACCATCTGAAAATTTCAGAAGCGTAAATGAAAATTAAATGAAAAATGATGATGGAAAATAGTTAGCTGAATACGTAACAAACTAGAACTAGGTATATATACCTATGTAAGTTTACACATTTCCCAAGTTTATTTCGTTTATTTTCTAGAGTTTGTAAAGTGACGGTAGAAAATGGGTTAATTAATGGTTTCCGAAGTGGACGTGAAACAATTTGTCTGCTACTTTTGCGCCATTCCTCTCTATGAGCTTGAAATGTTATTGTTATTTATGATCTTTGGCAGTTTATTTATGACACAGTTAACTTCTTAACTATTATGGTGTTTACTATGAGAGGATAGTTTTAGTGGTTATTCTTTGTTGTGTTGCTAGGGATCATATTTTACTGCTTCTGTAATTAAAATCATAATAATTTCAGCCGAAAGACTCCTACTGTTGAAAAAAAAAAAAAATAACAATAAACCCGACTGCTTAAAAAGCGAACTAAAAAGACGTAAACAAGATATAAATCATGCTGTGCAGTCGGAGGATACATATGCGCGAGCTGGCTGACCAAAACCAGATGTATCATACGACTGTACAGCATGATGTTCATCTTGTTTACGTCTTTTGGTAAGCTATTTAAGCGGTCGGGTTTTTTGTTAATTTTAAATATTTTTTTATTTACTACTTTTGAGTTATTTTTTTATAGAATTAGGTATATTTAAACATATAAGTTTTATACATTTTTGTAATCACCTCTTAACACTCTTTATTTCGATACCCCACACGATGGGTATGGCAGAATAAAAATTGGGCCCGCTCAATATGGCGCCCAAAATCCGCCATTTTTCTATTTTCCAATTTTAATGTAGCCAGTGACACTCGCAGGGTTAAGACGAATCGATTAACGTAGGAATCATGAAAATCGGCCAACGCGTTTAAACTGTAGAATGCCACATAGGAACAAACATACATACATACTTACATACATAGACTGATAAACACATTACGCTCCTCCGGCAATCGGGTAAATAGGCCACACACAAGTATCGCCATATCATACGGTCCTGGGCGTCTTGTATCCAGCGAATACCCGTAGCCTTAACTGAGTCATCGGTTCATCTAGTAGGAGCCCTTCCAAAGCTATGTCCGGTACGCGGTCGCCAGCCCAGAACAAAAGTTTTGTAGTAACAATAAATACATTTTTTTAGAGCCAAAATGCGCACATAAGAGGCTTGCTTACCGCCTAGAGCCTATCGAGTCACCTAGCTAATTGCAAAACGAGACGAACGTTCTAAAATGTTCGCAACCGACTGCACTGATTCACTCTAGGTCTAATAGGAATAGGAACAAAAATGCTCGTGCTAGATAAAGTCAAGATTTTAATTATTTTTTGCCTTAATAACTATGGTGATTATGATAAAATCATCGACATCATTATTTCAGCCGAAAGATCGTCACATCGAGTGGTCGTGTGACCGATTCCCGCAGCCTTGACCGGGTCATCGGTTCACCTAGTGGGAGGCCTTCCAAATCTGCACCTTTCTGTATGCCTGCCTCTCATTGATACCTTCATATTATAACCCAGCAATGTTAGGATATTGCACTTCGATTTGACTTAAAACTAAATAAGCCTATAAACATCCCACGAACAAAAACTCCAACATTATTTTAAGACGTGCCCAAAAACGTTCACTCAAAAAATAAAAAACTTGCAGTTATTTCAGCGTTAACCTCTCTCGATAAATTTTGCCCTCTTTGTGTAAACATACGGCTACGACGGGATACTGCGGGCACAAAGTCCATTAGGTACAGTCAATTCGTCTAGACTCGGCACGTGTTGAAACTATTCTCACGGGTAAACAAATTACCTGTTCTATATAAATAAAAGAAACAGCCCGTAGAATAAACCGTAGAACAATTAAAATAAGGAATAAAAACTGTAACGTTAATGGTCGTGACTGTACTTTGTTTACATTAATCCTCATTTATTATTTACAGAGTCAACCATTTTGTTATTTCGTTTTATGTTTTTTCAATAGTGAGGGGATTATTTTTGACGATTGCTATTTTGTTTTTTATCGTTTTAAGGGTGCGTGTACACTGGTAAATCTGGGATTACCGTGCAAGTTATGCGCAACATCGCTAAAGCTACGCACGTACTGACATAGCACAATTTAATTAAATTCGTGATGTACTTCATGCAAGGCTCGCGAGCCGCTCGTTTACGCGGTGCGTTCGCGATTTTTCAATGTACCTTTATTCAAGTCATTTCCTCCACTCGACTCAATAAAATTGATAAATACAGCTTGTTATTTATTGACATTAATCGAAAGTTATCCAAAATCATGGTGATTGAGTCACTTTGAGTTGAGGAAGAATTTCTAATATAGGTGGGCATTTTACACCAATGTAACGTACAAATATACTCCCAAATATACTTCCAGTACCTACTGTAAAAAAAAATACACAAATACAAAAGCAACTGACTGAAATAAATAAATAAATAAAAAGGATTCAATGATTCAGCAAAGTATGTCGGAAAGAAAATGGAGGGTGAACATGAACAAATGTGATATCATGGGGCAAGGAGGTGAACCCAGACACAAGTTATATAAATATAAACACGCCGGCGATACTGTCCGTGAACGCATTACAGACCTTTCTATTCTTGCGGGTCGTATTTCGAAGAATCTTTACTTAGGGAGCGCTAACAGAGGAAATAGTAAAATATTTCTATCAATACATTTTGGGAATGGTGTACCTATTTATCTTTCTGAGTATTGAAAGTTTTGTAGGGATGTTTTATAACTATTTGTTTTTAGGGTTCCGTAGTCAACAAGGAAACCTTATAGTTTCGCCATGTCCGTCTGTCCGCAGCTTAGCTCAGAGACTCTCGTACTAGAAAGTTATAATTTGACATGGACATACATATTAATCACGCCGACAAAGTGGTATTTTTTTTTTTTCGGTAATCTCCTGTACACGTAAAGTGGACATTTTATTCTCGTCGATCTCATGGTGTGAGGTATCGTTGAATAGGCCATTCAAAAATATTACGGGTCCCTGAAAGACATTTTTCGATTCAAGGATCCGTTTTCGTAAAATTAAGCTTTAAATGGCAAATTTTTGTTCGTCAATTGTGATATGTGAAATGATTCACGGCACTAGTATATATAACGAAATTGAAAGGAAAACTATCACAGCTAAGTAGGCTTTACAAGTTTACGAGTAATAGTCTATCAACTTATAAAATGTACTTGGAACAGCAAACATTTTGTATATTGATGTATGGGATCAACAGTTTTCGAACGTTAGTGGTGTTATCTAATTATTTTGGTGAATGATGTTGACGGAACCCACTATATGCGAGTCAGACTCACACTTGTGTGATTTTTTAAACTGGGTTCTGAAATACTATTTTTGTTTTGCATTACCGTAGGATAGTACCTAATAGTTGATTGTTTTGGTATATAAGCAAAAATGTCCGTACAATGTCTAGTAGGTCTACCCAATACTATTTATTTTACAAATTAGTTAATCTAAATCGAAATAAAGACAAAAAAGAACTACGATAAATTACTTGAAAGGTTGCCGCGATAGGTAGAGCCTAAGCCATTGAGACAACAAGAAGTTAGTGACCATTTAAATTCGAAAAAAAATAATTATTTACGAGTAGCAACTTCTGTACAATGGGTAAAACGAAAAGCCGCTAAGCGAATTTTAATGCGACTTTTATCCAATTACAGAAGACTTTGTTATCAATTATCCTAGGTGGACCCACCAAACTTCTGAAAGATCAATGTTACCACGACAGAAAAAAAAACAAGAGAAAGTCTTTTATGCTCTATGATAAGTAGTAGACAAAGCATAGATAAAGAGTACTTAACAACATTACTCAGAAATCTAAAATATCATTTTGGTTGATATTTACAAGACTCGAGGGTATTGAGTTTGAAGCGTATTGTCAAAACTTTTATGCAGGAAATCTGTGGGTCAGTCATACCAAAAGGCTGTCTTGGGCGTCCGGTATAACAACATCTTCTGAATGATGGCGGGGCTGCCTCGCTTCTGAAGTGCAACTGGGATGTTTGCGCTGTAACGCACTGACGACTTTCATGCCATCATCCGCAAAAAATCTGTATCCCTGATCTGCAGAATGTGTGGCAGCTGCAACTGAATTCCGAAGACTGTAGCTGATAGGATCTCCTCTCCGCTATGGATATCCTTTATTAAGCGGGTAATTCGAATGTGTTTTTTAATTTATGTTATTGTATATTAATTTTTATGTTTTATTCAATCGAACTGTATAGATTAATTATCCGGAATAAATGAATTTGAATAAGATACCTAGTCAATTAGGAATGATCCTTTTAGTTCATCGGGGTTTTGACCCCAAATAATTTGTCATGAAAGTAAGTTATTCGCAACTAAGATTTGGTATCTTGATGAGAAATTCAAAACGCACAACGCTGCGGTATGCGGTGCCGTAAAGTTAATCCTCCTTACCGCTGACGCATACTGTGACTGAACAAAACACCATCACCAATAACACCATCACACGTTGTGCATACGAATATATGTCTACCACCGCATACCAAAGCATGTGGCGCTCCGATCAAGAGACCGAAACTAACAAAACAAGACATAATCGGGAGTCGGGACGGACAATAAATCCTCCCCTTCTGATTATTAGCAAAATTGACCTACAAAGAAAATGATGTGTTGCCAGAGCTATACGTGATTCGTGTTAGCCACATGTTTATCGATAACAAACCAATTTGCCCTCTATTATTGTGTTAGCGAGTACGAAGGGCTGCCAAACTTCGGTGAATTTTTATATGAAAGATTTTTTCGGGCTTGCAACTCGTTGGGAGAATTTTCTCTGGTTTATTGGATTTTTATGCGAATGTTCGGTCACGTTATGGTTGAAATATTAGTAGTTTGGGGATGCAGATTAACTCATTGAAATTCATGACTAATTGAATCATTTGCGTAGTATATTAATCAAATAATATTTGGTAGGTAATTGTTACTTCTTAGGTTAGTGGTGCTAACTACTGGTATGCTCTATGAAGACTCCGATTTCTGATTTATAAAATAAATAATAGTAAAACTTCTTTCCCACTTATTCGAGGAGTATGGTAAGCCGAAAATTTTCAGTCTAGTTTTTTTATCGGCTTATTCAACATCGTACTGTCTGCGTCTTTATTGATTTATTATCGATTAAGCTTCATGTAAGTAATTAAATACATACATTGGTGGAAACCAATTTAATACATGCCAAATTGAAGCTATCAAGTTCGGCCAGGTAATTGAGGTGAATAAATTTCGAAGTTCCCAGCTTTAGTGAAGTGAGAAACTGTCGATGTATTTTCGTTCGGAAGGCAGGAGAGTTTAAATTTAATTCAGTTGAAATAGCATCAAGAACACAACTTGGTTATTTCAAATAATTTTGCTTAAATATCTCAAACTGCCTAGCTTTTTCTCAGTTATGGTGGGGTCGGTCTCCAGTCTATCTTGATACAGCAGAATAACAGTATTTTACATAGTGCGACTACCTTTCTGATCTCCACAACACAGAAACTGGGTAACACGATACCTCTTGGCAAGACCGGTGTGAGATTTGCCTGGTTTCTGGCTATCCGCAACGTTTGTCAACGATCTACAGCTTAACTTGCTTTCAGAGGCACGGAGGCGTCCCGATATGTTACGCGTGGTTACTCATCGAAGGACCGACCTCGATAACCGTTGCTTACCTTAAATATCGATCCATGCGGCAGTTAGTAACGAGCTGTTGTAGTAAGATCAACAAAAAAGCCAATGAAAACTTACAAACTACGATCTAAAACAGATCTTCAAAACCAATACTATCGACCATCTTATCTCGATAAAACCGCTAACATATGACGTCACAAATACGGACATACCGATCGGCGAGGCTCACTTTTTCAATATCCCGTACCTAATGGCCGTCAGATGGCAAGTTGGGAAAAGTGATGCTATCAAAAAGCGATAGGCCGTGGTTTCGTGCGGTTATCGAGCCACTTTGCTCTTCCCTATGACGTGGGTCTGTGGGGCCACTCGACATGCTGTACACGGGTTCACACAATTTGAAATGAATTCAGTGGCTTTAGTTGGGTTATTACTTATTTTTTCTTAAGGCTAGGTTGTGTGACAGAGAGGTACGAGTATCTACCTATTTGGAGACAAAACGCATGTTTTTAGTGACTTTCAAGCCATTGTGACATTGACCAATTAGAAGTTATTATGGCACAGTATGTAAGCTGCTTACGTTTTGCAAGTTACAGACATTGTCGCCCTTTTGTTGTAACATTTATGGCGCAAAACATAAACCTATCTTTGTTGTCGAGCAGTCAGGTAAAATGGAGATCCGCAAACTATGAATAGTGTTAATGTATGTGAATCGTAAAGAATGGCAGACCCATTTTAACCGAATTCAAAAAGGAGGAGGTTCTAAATTCGATTGGTATTTTTTATGTATGTACACCGATTACGCTGAGACTTATGATCTGATTTACGTGATTTTTTTTTCCATTTGGTCCCATTAAAATTTAAAGTAGTTTGGCCCAGTAGTTTTCATTTTATGATTTTATTTATATTTATTAACATTTTTGTTTACGTGGACGATGTAATTTTAGTTTGTGTACGGCTTTTTTAATGATGGTGTTCAAAAACTTAAAAAGAAAAATAAAAATCTTTTCACAAAAAATAAACCGACTTCAAAAGTAAAACACTAAAAAGTGCAAAATAACTTGCGTTTCGGAAGTCGGTGACGAAAAATAAAAAAAACAAGAGGTACCAAAGACACCGACTTTGGAAACGAAAGTGCATGACGTTTTTATTAAATAACGTTCTTCAAAGTAAACTAAATATTTCTTGAACATTTTTAAGAAAGCATAAAGCAAAAGCCAAGTCACGGTGTCACTTTTTGTAATAAAGAAAATACAAATAAACGTTAAACAAATGAAAATTCCACGTTTTCAGCGCAGGTACAATTCGCGCTGTTTTAGTATGCGCGAAAGGCGCGCCAACGAAAAAGTTATAAGGCCAGGATTGTTTGAAAAATATTCTCATAATCTCATTGTTTCTGAGATTAACGTTGTTACACTTCTGTTTATTAACAAAGCGCTTTTAATTTGAGTTAATTGTATTTGCCACGGCACATGATTAGCGAGGGTTTGTTTTTCAACCCAGGTGTGAATTAGGGGTTTTTTATTCTGTGTGACATTTTATGCTGGGATTGGTACTCGTATGTTTCATTGAGAAGTTTTGAGGTAATGTGTGAATTGAAGTTTATTATGATATTCGTAGTTACCTCGGGGATTATATGACCCAACAATGCAGAAATACTACTATAGTGTAATGATACTCACAACGATGTTAAGCATTCAAAAGTACTATTCATTGACATCGAAGAACATAAAATTAATTCAAACCGTAAACTGTATTAAGCGAATTCCTTTTCAATTTATCATCGACAACCAGATCAGCGCCTCTAAAATGTAACGATACCGCCAGATAACACAATTTTCCCATTTCTTTTGCATAACAGAGGAGCAGCATTTTAGTCGTCAGTTTGCATTGTTATTCAGTCGACGAAGTCGCAGAGGCGCACGCTCCGAGGCTTATCGTCGGCCCCCAGCCGTTGTAAATTAAATAAATATACACCTAATGAGCGGAAATACAATGCATGACTAAGCTGAATAATTGCTTCATCTTTCTATTCGCGGATTTTGTTCGTCACGACGAAGAAACTTATCTAGAATCGTCCGAATATATTCAAAAAATAATGTAAATTTATTCAAAATAACTCAGCGCATCTCATTTTTTAAACTTCGAGTGTAGTATGCATACGGAAGCTATGCTATTATTTATTACTTTCCGTTAGCTCGACTGCAGTAATTTTATTCAAAATAGAGAGAAATGAAAAATGTAAGGGGTTCATAGTCACCCCACTGCGTAGGAAGGAAGTTATGATTGAGGGTGACTTTATACGATTTGATTAGTTGTAGGCTTTTAGACGTATTGCAAGGGTTTGTTTATCTTATTTCACGCTTGTTTTTCTTGATTTTAAAGATACAAAAATCAAGTAGTGCGTAGGGACTACTTGGAGAGTTGCGAAGCAATAAGTTCTAGATTTATTTGACCTAGGTAGAAATGTGGAAAAGAGCTTTACTGGCAATAAAAAACCTGAAGATCTTAGACTGTAAAATATCTTTTTCAGAGATATAAACATTTAACAAAATCGACTGATTTAAATTTTATTACTTCTAAAGAAATAAACTACGGGGAGGCCTATGTCAAAGAAGGACAAAATGAACAACAAACTGGTTGCTGAGTACAACTTAGGTGAGTACCATTCAAGGTTTCATAATTATATTTAATACACTAATGTTAAAATTATTAGTATACTTGGTATTAATATACAGGGTGAACATCCCGAAACTACTATGTCAGCTTAAAAACTTATATTAGTATACTTTATACATATTCGTCTTAAAACTGTACTGAATTTGGCCAGCGAATAAAGGATTTTTTTATGAATACTTCTAAAGATACAAATAAAGAAAAATATTTATTTGTGAGTCACTTAAGTAATACAAGCAAAGAAGATTGGAGAAACCTACCTATCTTTTATACAAACATCACACAGCCAAAAACATGCATTGTCCCCGTATGTAAATTCACAAAGATATCCGTTTCACATGAGCATATGCCCGAACAAAAGCTCCACACTTACACTACAAAACTAAAAGAAGTAAAGTAAAAATCTATTCACAGTTAAAATCGATACCGCTATCAAAATGCACCGAGCACCGTTTCAAAGGCTCGTCCGCCCGATCGCCTCACCGCCTCAAAGGATGTTCCGCGAAACAAGCCGAACGTTCCCACTCAGATCAATGTACAAGAGTATAGAGGCTCCTTTTTCCTACAATCATGAGCACTTGCCAGAAGACACATCCTTTCTTATCCCTCTATGAGGACGTTTACTGTGTTTTTTTTTCTGAGTCGCTTGCGTCTTGTTTTTATTTTCAAATTTAGAATTGCTGACGTCATCAGTGATTTTTTTTTGTGGTTACTTTGCTGGTCTGAATTTCAAGATGTATAGTATGTACCGCGTCGTCAATACTTAGGTAATCCTTTTTGTAAGTAAACATTACATCATAATTATCCAGGACAAAAAAAATAGGAGACTTTTTTGCCCAGCGGTGTAAATGTATGAATATAAATTGTTGACTCGTCAACCTCGTTAGCACCGGCCTCATCTAGTTTCAATTGACAAATAAGATTGACGTGTAAATGTGTTATTTTTAACCAATTTGCAAAATAATTTATTTATTAAAACTTCATATACAATGGTGATACATAGGCGGATTAATGCAGCAAGGCATTCTCTACTAGTCAAATAATCACCTATCATTTATAAAGTTATACGCTCCGTATTTTTTTATTAAAACAATGCTTTTTATCTCATTATCATTGACATCCCTTATTCAAAACAGGTCCACTGCTGGACACGCAGATACCACAATAAGCAAGAAAAATATTGAAGTAATTCGATTAAAAAAATATCATTCTGACGTCTTACAAAAAACAAAATATCATTTTTTCATATCAATGTTGTAGCGGTTTGATTTTATCTGTGAAACAAGGAAAACCGTTGCGTTAAAAACAAACATTGATGGGCTTGTCAAACAAAAATATGCAGAGCTTGGAAATAAAGGGAAACAGGCAATTGTTTGAAATAAAACAATTGTAACAAATCCGAAGAGTGAATATTTTTTAACTGTTTTCGTTAAACAAAAATTAAATAAAACCGGCCAAGTGCGAGTCTGACTCGCGCACAGAGGGTTCCGCATAAACAGCTACATTCACAAAATAAATAGGTAACATTGATGTACAATATTACATCTGACTTCCAAACAAAGACACTACAAAGTGAAAAATAACTTCAATTTCGGAAGTCGGTATTCCTGTTTACGTTTCTTCGTTTTTTGACATTGACTTCCGAAATTGAAGTTATTTTTCACTTTGTAGTGTTTTTGTTTGGAAGTCGGTTGTAATTTTTGTAAAAAAGTTTTTATTTTTCACTTTTTAGTTATGGTACATAATGTACCAGTTCTGTAGGCTAGGTACCTACGCGTATAGTGCCCAAAGTGAAGCCAGAATAGATGAACCCAATAACATGAAACAAACAAAACCGGTGCAATGAGAGTATACCAGGGTAAACTGTTCATACCTGCGTACCCCTTTAGAGCGTACCAGTGTGATTTTATGTTATGAAATGGTGTAAACAAAAAACAGACATGCGATTGCATCTGTCCCGAGTGTTGTACCGTCATTTATTGAAGAGTTCTAATGTATTTCTTCGAAGTTCTTCATCAGATCTTGATGGATATTAAATGGGACCACATGACAAGCACCAGCTTTCAAATAAAAAAAGAATCATCAAAATCGGTTCACCCAGTGACAAGTTCTGAGGTAACAAACATAAAAAAAATACAGTCGAATTGATAACCTCCTCCTTTTTGCGAAGTCGGTTAAAAAGCACCGAACATTGCTCTAACGAAGGACAAAATTAACTTTGCTGTTCGATAATTGTTGTTCCCATACATCAATATACATTTTCTTTACTTTTCCAAGTAAATTTTATAAGTTGGTCGACTATTACTCGTAAACTTGTAAAGCCTACTTAACTGTTACAGTTTTCCGTTTAATTTCGTTTTAAATACTACTGCCGTGATTTTTTGGGATAGACTTTTTTGTTAACTCTCTGAAAAATCTAAGGACGTGTACATTATTGGCTTGGTTTTTGCTTTGTGTAAATTCCAATTACAAAAATAAAACAAAAAGCTATTACATAAATGGCGAACTCAAGTCAAACCTACTTATCTAGTACTTACCTGCTCCTTCTATATATAAAATTGGTTAACATTTAGCTAAAATTAAAAATATCCAATAATAACAAATATAATAGCCAATAATAACTTCTCCTTTTATATATTTATAAACTTTCGCAATATGAAATCGGCTATTATTACGAATCTTCTCAAGCAATTCACCACATTTTTGTATAGAAAATTCTAATATCAGATTACCCTCAAAAGGGTAACCGCAAAAAAATACACAGAAAAAGCTTAATAAAATAATCCGTTAAAGAAAAGATGATATTTGATCACATTAATCGAACATTCAAAGTATTTGTCTTTTGGCGCTGAACCCGTCCCACTTGCGAAGGGAGAGCGTTCGAGAATTTCAATTTAGGAGAAGAATGTGCCGACATAACGTGTGGCCCGAGATATTTTGATAGGACATGTTCTCCGTGAATAAATTTCTTTCCTCATATTAAAAGTTTTTAAGCGGTTTTATTTATTATCAATCTATGGTCGTCCATGTAATAGTTGCAGGCGAAATTGATTTTCCAACAAGCAGAACGTTTTAAAAATTTAATATACAGCTTTTGTGAATACATTTTTCGCAGTAAGATATTAAAAATGCTTCAAAGTAATTTGTCTCGTTTTTATTTAAATTGTTATTATACGAACAGTTTTTTTTATTAAAGTGCTTTTTAAATTTGTATCTGCCTCAAAGACAAGTTGTTGTGTGACCTTATTTTTTTTTTCTGAAGCTTGTTTATTAGGTTGGCGTCGTTTAGTACCTATGAATCTACTTATAAGCAAAAACAAACAACGTGCATAGTCGTTATCTATGTACAAGAATCACATAGGCTACTATAGGTATCCGGTCGGAATTTTCAATTTGATCGTGGAATGCGACCACAAGAACAAAACGTTGAAATCTGCATGCACTGTGGAGAACGCGCGCCACTGCCGTATGCTTTCTACTGGGTTAGTTCCCGATTTATTGTATCAATTTTGTTCAAAGCCAGTAGGTGAAATAAGCGAGAAGAAATATGTGCTAGCTCGCGCTTTTCACCTTTACGGTACTGCAGTAGACAATAGGAAAGAATTTAAAAAGGAAACTGATTTTACTAGGATTTTTCAGGAAATTTCTTGCTTTTGTGATAAATTTGATAGAATTGACTGTAAAGTGATTTGTTTAAGCAATTTTGGATCTAGAAGCATGAAGGTAGAAATTATATTTGAAAAACTTTGTTGAACTTAACTATTTCTGTTACGCGGGCTATGTCTTTGAATGGTGAATGGAGTCTCGTTCAGTGAACCGAAATCACGACCGCAAAAATAAAAATATGACATTGGCAGTATTTAGGTAATTGCTTTTTGACACGTCTGTTATGTAATTAAAAGACAAAACAAAATAGACATACAAATAAATAAAAATAAGGGCTTAAAATTGGAGCAGAGATGCTTATTTGTTGGGCTAGTCTAAACGAGGAGGCAATTATAATCTGCCAATTTTAAGTAATTCATAACATACTAAAAAGTGATAAAACAAACATTTAAAAATGAACTAACATAATAGGGTCAAAGATAAGTCTGTTTTCATAAGCCATATCAAATTCATTACGACAATAAAGTCCCGAATGTATTTACGAGGGATCACGTCATGAATAAATTCTGTCAACAGAAAGTTTGATCTGCGTAAAATAGCTGCGGAAACTTAGACAATGCTTTGGAAAACTGAGATTTTAACTTGTTTTTCATGATGTGAGAGCTTGTATTTCTCGAATGGGTAGACAAAGGTATCAGGGCATTACATGGCGATTTTTTATTCCTTGATGATCTTTTTCTCTTCTTTGATTCTTCATCATCTTTTTTTATTCTTTTTCATTGAAGTAGTTAACTACTTTTAGTCATCATCATCATCGGCCTTAAAATGTTCCCACTGCTGGGACACAGGCATCCTCTCTGTGAGAGAGGTAATGGGCCTTAATCCACCACGCGGCCCCAGTGCGGGTTGGTGGATGTCACATGTCTTCAAATTTTTGGTTCTGCCTGCCTTTGGTTTGCCGGTTTCCTCACGATGTTTTCCTTCACCATTTTAAGAGCAGTGGTGATGAAATAATTTACACAAAGTAAAGTGCCTGCCTGAGTTCGAACTCACGACATACGGCCCGTAAGTCAGGGCCGTTACCACTGGGCCACCACCTATCTCCTATTATTCTTAGTATAGTGCCAATTCTGCTCAGCTGTTCTGTGCATTTGTTGATAAAAAATAATAGGGAATTGCTGTTTTGTGCGATTAAGGGTTGGTCCCATAACAAAAATTGTTTATATTCATGAGCATGCTCACATCCAGAAAGATTGTCAATGAATAATTATAGTATAAGCCGTTTACATTTAACTTACATATTAAATAAAGAAATCTCAATGACTAGTTACGTCGTAAAAACAGCTCAAAGCAATGATACTCGCTGTGGATATGTTATTATTACTTTTTATAACACTGTTACTACGGATTTCAAATCCGTATTAACAGAACAAATTATTATTTAAAAAGATTACCATCCTAAATTGGGCAGTTAATTATTTAAGCATTTTTTAGGCTAATAAGTGATGCAAAACGTATTTTACCAAAATTTTACAATAGTTTTTTTACATATTATTATTTGAGTCAACAACGTATTAAAACTATGCCTAAGACAAATTTGAAATAGGTCAAATTATGAATGAAAACACACTTCTTTCACATTTGAAGCCCAACTGCTCAATAATTGAGATGTATTGGCAGTTAGCACCAAAAACACAATGCAACCAGAAAATATATAGCATCCTGCAGAAATATTCAAAAGTCATCTATCGGTTTTAGGAGTTTTGTTTCGTCCCATTTTTGGTCACCGCAGTGATGGCTAGGTTTGTATTTTTCGTCGTGTGAAAAGCTTTTTGATCGAAACACAGTTAGACTGCGTTCACCAATAGTGCCACCTTTAAATGTCACAAGTTGAAGTTCACATTCTAATATCTCACCCACAGGTTTTGCGAAACGAACACTTACATTGTTGTGCTTGAAGATACTCGTAATACTAGCGTTGACTTTTTTAGGTATTAGACATATAAGTTTACGTAGCCCCAAACAAAATTCGGTGTCCATACAAAATTGGGTCTGTGCCCACTCGAACTGATTAGACTCGACCCGAAAAATGAAACCAGATGTTTTACTACCAATTTAGTGTCATTTGTACATTCAGGCAAAGTGATATTAAATTCTAAATAACATTAATTTACTATACATGGAATATTTAATATTTTGTTATGATACATAATTTATCCTGGTTGTTAGTGATTTGTTTCAAAAATGTACCTTTATAAAGATAACCTCTACCTAGGTTTAACCGGTTTTCTGGTTCTTACTTTTTATATTTTAGTAATTAGTACCTACTCGTTAACCTAATAATTATAATCACGTATAAAGACTGATCCAATAAATACCACAGTGCCACTACTTAAAAGATTGTAATGATAATTAACAATAATCTGTGATTTTTACTACTAAGTACAAAGCGTATAATACACTAAAAATGGATAAGTACTTGTTAAATTATTGATTTACTTATTCAAAGATTAGTTAAATTTTACATTCTCTGTGGTGCAAGCGTTAAATCAACACATGTCTGCCTGACTATACGTCGACGTTTTTACGCCTATCAAAACAGAAATATGCAGGTATTATTTTTCGGGTCGAGTCTAATTGGGTCGAGTGGACACGGACCTACAAAATGGGTACAAAATTCCGATAGTGATTGGAAAGTAAGCCCGTATAATATCAAAAATCATAGTAACCGAATCCCGTGGTTCACAATTCCCACGGACATGATATGCGGCTGACGTGTCCTGTATTTTTCCTTTAATTCTGCTGAACGTGTGGTTTTACAGTATGGACGACATAGTACCGTAGACCTTAATTGTTTTTTTTTGTTGTGATTTTTACTAACATTGGTCATGATTTAGAAATTCTATAACAATTATAGCAACTAACTTGACAATTATTGAAAATTAGTTATAATATCAACCCTGTATTCACTAAAAGGTGAAGCAGAGGTATACTTTCCGCGAGTTATGTTTACGAGTAAGACCCATGTATAGTTCTCGCCAAACTTTTTGGCCGCTTTGAAGTTAGCCGCAATGGCTGCGCAGTAATAAATCTCATACAAAAACAGCACCGATCCATGTCTTGCGAATCGGAAAGCCAACTTCAGGGCGGCCAAGAAGTTTGGCGAGAACTATAATAGTGAACGAGCGTATCGACACTAGCCAGATTCAAATCCGATCCAGTTCTGACTGTAAAAAACCTGACGGGAAAATTTGTAAGTTATAAGAGAAAAAGTCATACATGTAAAAAGTTTAAAAGGAGCAAGAAATATGTCCCCTATCAATACGCCCAATCGACGTAAGGGTCTTTTTAGTTTTACGCGACACAAGATATCCAAACAGTTAATAAAAATCGTAGCCGGTCTTATGGCCCCCTCGTGCGTGACCCAATCGCCTTACACATAACATTTTTACAACACATAAATTCCATACTCATATTTCGCAGTTTAGTTACATTATAAACATAACATGCAGTAAAATATTACTCGGATAAACCCCCGGCCTCGCTCGCAGTATAAGTGTCAATAGAGATTTTTCATCGCGAATGTACAATCTAGTTTGCATTGAAACCTGTTTGAATTGCATAGTTTCGTGCGGTTTTTTGCATGAAGTGTAATACCGTGTTAGTTCATTTAATATTTTATAACTATACTAGATATTTTGTTTATGCTTTTTATTCGAATAAGAGTGAAAATTAAGATACATACATTTATGGTTAAAAAAGACTAAAAAAAATATATATTTACGAGTTCTTTTATCTACCTGCACTATTTTACGTAAAATGGCCGATTCTATTTTTCGTTGGGTTGGATTTGGTTTTATAGCTCAATTTGTCTTCACATGCATCAAAGAACGGATCTCATAAATGATCTATGGTATAGTAACTCGCCGCAACTTTCTCTGTCTTCTCATAATAAGTATTTTCGAGTGTCTTGTCCCTTTATCGAATGATATTAAAAAGAAAAAAAAATATGGTGGATAACGATGCAAATACTTGACACTGACCACCTAGATCATAAAAAGATAATCTTGTTTGCAAACATGCTTTAAGAATTTGATGGTTCCGCTCCATATGAAACGACCAAATCGAAGTATGCAGTACATAGTATGCACAGCTTCTGGCGTTTAATAAGTGCATTTGTAGAAAATACGTAATTAATGATAGAGATATTATTAAATGGTTGTTCTAACAAGTGTCATCATAAATAATTCTGGTCCAAAAATCAAATCTACCCAACAATCTTTCATAATAATTACCACAAAATTTTCTTCATAATCACAGCTGATTATAAAAGCGATCAAACAAGAAAGTTTCGTTACAATAAATAAACAAAGCTTCGAGGGTGGTTCGCGGTAGATAAAACCCTTATGGGCGTCGGACGACAAGTGATGACGGTCACGTTTTTAATCACCCCAGCCTCATCCGTGACGCGTCGGGGAGAGAGAGCGAGTTTCGTGTGTACTTCGAGTTGGCTTGCTCATTGAGAGCTTTGGCGTGCCTAATTATTTGCGACGTGGGCTGCCTTGAGGGATATTTACTGAGATAGGAACTATTTAATACAACTGTAAGGAGTCTTTCTTTAGATTTTCGCTTTCAAAATGTAAGTTAAGCATCGAGCTGCTGGTTTCTTGTTTGAGCATTTGTTTAATCGTGAGGAATACAACCAGTAATTTGATTGTTAGCTCAGGGCTTTTAACAATATTTAGTAAGTTAATGATGTAGGCATTTTACGAATAAAATACAGTTAATAATCTCAGCATGATATTTACCAAAAGTTAAATAGTTGGCACGTTTTTAATCACCTCGGTCTCAACCGTGACGCCTCGGTGTGAGTTCCGTCTGTACTTCGAGTTGGCTTGTTGGCTTGGTTGGCTTTGGCGTGCCTAAAATTATTTGCGACGTGGACTGCCTTGAGGAATATATTTTGGATGTATGTTACAGTGGCATTAAGAAGTTTTCCTTAAGATTTCGGATTTAAAAATGTAAGGTATGTGGCGGGGTACTTGTCACAAAAATTAATAACAATTTGATAGTAAGTACATTTTTTTTTTGGGACAATCCCACTGTACTTTTCCTAAACCTATACCCATATAATCTCCTAGGTTTATAACAATTCTAGCTTCTGTCAGCGGCTTCGCCCGCGTGGAAAGTATTTTATCATCCCAAGGGAATAATATACCGGGATGAAAAATAGCCTATATGATATTCCAGACTAAAATGTATCTCTGTGCCAAATTTTACCAGATCCATTCAACATCAAAAGATCATCCATTCATCCAATCAAAATTTCGCATTTATAATATTAGTAAGAAATCTCTACTAAAAATTAGCTTTCTGGAAGACACTAGCTATAAAAATCAGATACAATGCAGTGGAGTGGTAAGAATTTGGAGTGGTAAGTCTGGATATAAAAACTTCATTAGGGAATGCCGTTAATGCATTCGATATCAGCGAAGGCGATAGTAGAAATGTCAAATGTAAGGGATTGATCACGTGATTTTTCGATATCGCTTGTCAATCGCGTACAATTTTAGCCAGGTCAAATTAGCCAAAAAATATTTTATTCATTAAAAAATATTTTTTTAAAAACAAGCTTTTTTCGTATGCTTCTCAGTAAACCCTATTAATTTGATATCAATATCATGACAGTGCACAAAAAATAATTAGTCCACCATCTTGGGCCGCCCGCCATATTGGATTTAGAATGACGTCACTTGAAAATTTCAGTGGATAATTAACCGGATCTACAATTTTAGTCTGAACTACTTTTATCGTAAAACTAACCGTTTGGCCCAAAAATCCAAAAATAACCATTTTTGCGACCTTTGACCTTGAATATTTTTTTTGCACACACGGGATCAATGGGAACTTTTCAGGATTGCATTAGAGTGGTATCCTTTACGTACCTGTAAATTTTCAGCTTGTGAATTAATGCAAGGGTCAATGTCTATTTTGACCGGGCTATTTTGCCTTTTTTACAATCGCTATCACCACGCTTTCTATTTGATAGAATGTCACTTGTCTAGAGCATCTTGCCATTAAAAGAACAAAAAAAATATGATGTAGTCGTTACACCTTAATATTGGCATTGTAAACTGATAAGATCCGAATAAAAGTAATGCAAATTTGTTGGAAAAAATAATACAAAATTTGCCATTGCAATTCCGTTTTATGACTGCACGTAGCCTTTTTAAAACTGTATTGAACGAATTTCTAGTGCATTAGTTGTTTCTTTATCGTACTTAATTTTTATGATAAATTAGACGCTTGCCAACTATAACAATAAGATTGGAATCAAAACGTTTACTTACTAAGAAAGGGTAAAATATACATACATTTTACAAATATGATTTTACGAAACTAATTTTCAATAATAACAAAATGGGACTTTTAATCTTCGTATTTAACCTAAACCTCATTAATTTTTTTCGATAAATTAGTCGCTTGCCAACTATAATAATAAGATTGAAATCAAAACGTTTACTTACTAAAAAGGGTAAAATAAACATACATTTTACAAATATGATTTTACGAAACCACTTTTGGGACTTTTAGTCTTCGTATTTAACCTGAACCTCATTTAATTTCACTAAACTAGCATAGGTTTACAAAACTATTTCGGTACCCGCGTCCTTTATCCCTGGTCACCTTTGTCAACACCCTCAACCGTTGCCCTATTTTTAGCCGCCGTAGGACAGATATTTTTTATATTTATTTTTTATTGTGTGTAGGACATTTTGTGGACACAGTATTGTCGTTTACTTATATCCTTCGTTTCGAACGGAAATCACGAACTGGAAAATAGAAACTATAACTATTTGTTCAGTGTTTATTGAACAAGCTCCTAATATAATTTTGTGTTTATTGAGTTTTGTTTATTTGTGTTGGTTCAATAGAGGTTTGTGAGGTATTAAGTAAACAGTTCTGAATATATTTTGATGACTAGTTTAATTTTTACGACTCGTAACAGCGTAGCAGCGTAGCAGTTCGTAGCGCTACGCTTTTGTAGCAAACTCGTACTCGTAGCACATTTGTAGATGTGTATCAACACGATAAGTTCACTGTTAAGTAGAATAAAAGGAGACTCGGTATAAATATTGCCGGAAATAATAAATCCGTTTATTTTTACATCTTATTAAGTGACTGAATTTTTTTACGTAGGCACTTTACGAAATCTAATTTAATATCATTGCTAAAATTAACTACCCTACATCACGGAAAATCTCGGAACACAATTTTATGAAAATTTAAAATTAAATATGGCGTAAGCAAAATTCCCTCACGAACTGAAGCAATATTATCGGAGAAAATATTTGTTGACTTAATAACTTAGTATAAAATCCAGTGCCGCTTAGCTAGCCTTCGGCTGGCAAGGCTGGCAATAGGAAAACATAATGCTATATTGTGGTGGCAACGGTCGGGCTCATCTGTTGCAGGGCCGATAATCGTTCGGCTAAACGAGTTCCAGACTTGAAACTGTATCCATGGAACATTATTATGGAGTACAGACAATGGAACGAATTATTCTCGCATATGGGAATGCTGTTAATTATTTTTTGGAAAAGCTGTAACGGTGAGTCGGAAAAAATGGGATTAAGAACTTAAATACTTTGCAAGCAGTATTTTAAACTGATTCTAGATCCCTATGTAATATACATTCTGTTCAACAAGTCAGCATTAATATATTTAATAGAAATTAAAATAAGTTGAATTGTTGAGTGTCTAGAAGTATTTAAATTGAAACAAAAATTAAAGTATATTTAAGATACTGTCAAGTTCATATTTCAAAATATGATATAAGTGACCAATTTTCTAAGGCCGTAGAATTATACCTTCGACGTTGCTCTTGTAGAATATTTAATTATTAGATTATAATATAAACCACTAGCTTCTGCAGCGTGAAAGTGTTTTCTTATCCCAAGGGAAAATTATACCGGGATAAAGAGTAGCCTATATGCTATTCTAGATTATACTACCTCTGTGCCAAATTTCATCCAAATCCATTCAGCCGTTTTGGCGTAATTAATAATAAAAAACAAACATCAATCCATCCATCCAAATAATATTAGTAAGATTAAAATAAATTAAATGTTAGTGATAGTCGTATCAAAATCTGTTGAGTGGTTAGGAAGGATTAAGCACACATATAGAGAAGGAATAATAGTGACTTTATACTATTTAGTAGTTGTGACTAGTTATGGTGACAAGTGACTATACAAGATGGAGGATGCCATTTTTTTTTGCAACGTTGCAGTAAACCCTTTAGCACTTCACAGTACAGCCCCAGATCAGTTATTCCACTAGTTTACTAAAGCTTCCACGGCAAAATAAGATTTAAATTCCCCCATGTCACCCAAGGTTCAGTATTGTTCAGAGCATGTTCGCTCAATCTCGATATGAACTGCGGGCAATTTCTCAAGCAACTGTACTGTCAGTTGTGACACGACGCGGAGTCAAGAGGCTAATAAATAAAACGGCTCCCCTTTCCCCAATTTTACATAAAAACCGTCTCATCCGCAATCTGCATGTTTATGAGGGAATATTCTATAAACAAGTCGGAAGTACTCGGAAATACTCGGAAGCCACGGCTTATGGTGTATGTTGGGGACAGCAATATACAGAATTGCATGCAAATAAGATAAGGGTAATAAATACGATGCTGCTCTTTGTTTTTTGTTTTTTTTTATATATTTTTTCTAATAAATTTGATATTAGTCTGCATTTGTTTTGTTTGTATTGAGTTTCTTCATGACGTCACTAACGTCGTAACTGGTTTGTTAATAGCACACATTTCAACTTATAAAACTTCTTACTTTTAAAACGTAGAAAGAAAAACGGCCAAGTGCTGTTGGGCCTCACGTGTAATATGGTTCCGTAGTTACACAATAATACAGAGCAAGAAGAGGGCATTTTGTTGTTTCATGAACATTTAAGCGGTTTCGGCGGCTCACAACGCCTAAAAACGGGTCCACATAGGACGATATTAACTGCAGAAGGAGTTATAAAATTCAACTTCACAGATGAAGTTACAAAAAATATTATCTATTTGAGTAGACTGGTACTGCCAAACGCCACCGCCCACTCCAATGCGTTATGCGAGCGTAAACATGGTTAATTTAGAAATAATTTTTAACAAAGATGTTATCATTTTCTTTTTGAATGTCTTTAAATGGTTCATAAGTTATATTTACTACCTGTTTTACACGACTAACAACGCTTTATAAGTAATTTTAAATGGTATTTGTAAAATTTTTTTACTTCTCCAAGTACATTTTATAAGTTGGTCGACTATTACTCATAAACTTGTAAGGCCTACTTAGCTGTGATAGTTTTCCTTTTAATTTCCTTATGTACACTACTGCCGTGAATGTTTTCACATATCCAAAAGCAAAAAAATTGCTGGCAGGGGAGGGGACACTTGACGCTAACAAAAATTTGTATTTTAAAGCTTAAGTTTACGCAAACGGATCCCTGAATCGAAAATTGGTTTTTATAACCGTAATATTTTAATGGCTTATCCAAAGATACCCCACACCATGGTTTAGACGAGAAAAAAAACATCCCCACTTTACGTGTACTGGAGGTAAACTAAAAATTTATTTTTCTTAATTTTATTTTACCACTTTGTTGGCGTGATCAATATGTATGCCAAATTATAGCTTTCTAATAGTACTCTGAGCTAAGCTGTGGACGGACAGACGGACATGGCGAAACTATAAGGGTTCTTTGTTGACTACGGAACCCTAAAAAGGAAAATGTCTATACAGATTTTATAACACTATCTTTTATGGTCTTTATTAATTTCATAGCCCACTTTGCGTTGAGTGCGTTCATAAACTCAACTCACATTTAGACAAAATTTCCAATTTCAAAGTAGCACTCTAGCCATTAAAAATGATAAAACTCCGAGTTGACATAAACATTATTTTGGGAATATTTCGGGTCCGTCAGTAAATCACTGGGGAAGGATTACTCATCGACGATGTCCAAACAAAACGGCTCATTGACTAGCTGATTAATTACAAGGAGACCCGTGGTGACATTCCGATGTGGCAAAATATGCAAAGAAATAAATACGCCCTAATTGTTTAATGACTTGGAAGCTTTGAAGGCCTCACCCCTGCTTTGCTGTTGCCCTGGTACCTTCCGGTGTTCTTTTTAGAACTTAACAAGATCAAATACTACTTTTTTGGATAGGTAGTCAATGACGTCATACATCGTGTGTAAAATTAAAAAGATGAGATGGTTTTCTTCGAAAGTACCTCATGTTACGTAAAATGAACGTCTCTGCTTGTAGTTATTGTCTATGTCAAGTGTTTAGTCAAAACAAACACGATCCTCGTTAAAGCAGATATACGAGTACTTCCATAAAGGTGAGATATGAATTTTGAATATTATTAAAAGAGCTTTCTGGATAGAATAAAAATATTACACCTACCGACAACACCATTTTGTGTTAACACGTAGTTGTCATTCTGAGTTGCCGACGCGAGTGCGTCGTGTTTCACATAAGTGGGGATTTGGCAAAAAGGTGGTAATAAGGTATGCAAGCCCTCTTTCCTTTGTCGGCCACTCGCTCGCAACGTGACGTGAATCACCACACGGATTCGCTAACTTTATGCGTAGAATCCGAGAGGTGAAATGTAGACGACACAATTCGAAAAAGTGTTTACTCATTCATACGTTCCGAAGCTAAGCTTTCTGCCGATCGGCGACTATCTCTGGAATTCGGTCCGGGATTGTGGAAAGGTAAAGCGGCGTTCTGTTCCGTGAATAATGCGAGTGCTGGGGGTATTCTCATTTATTATAGAAACTCAAATTTGTATCATAGTAAAGGTAAAAGGCGCGTGTAGACGGGCGGGGTCGAATGGCCGCATCATTGTGCGGGCAGGCCGCGGGCGCGCGATTACAATGCCGCCGCTGTGACATTTTCGCTAATGGTTCCAGGGTAGGCACAATAAAACGACAATACGACAGGAGATAAGGTGGCAAGTGAAAATTTTAGAACGAGATTAATTCTATTCCGACGCGGGTGGCGTCTAGGTACTCGCTGAGACAATCTCCATCCAGTTTAGGGTGTTTAGTTTGGGGAGCAACTAGTTCGTGTTATAAAATTTACTGAAATGTGTGCTTTTTATTACAGCTTTATTGAATGTCTACTAATTATAAATTGATCATAACCTTTCTTTTGGCTACGCCGTGGTCGGGTAAAAAGTACCTGATACTGAAGAAGGTAAATAAAACCTCCTATTTTGAGGTGATTCTGAAGTTATATGAGGCGGATACAATACCTAGCGAAGGTTGAATGTATAAGTAGGTTTACCTTCAAAAGTTCTCGTTCAGCAGCGATTCAGCAGTCAATTAAAGACAATTTAGATTTTAGTCTAGGACTCTAGGGTTTTGCCATTAGGTCGTTGCCCGTAGGTACACACAATAAGTTCTAAGTCCACATTTCACATTTCAATTTATTTTAGTACTAGCATTTCCTGCGGCCTGCCCCGTAAAAACCGAGAAATTTACTGCGTTAGAAAACCTGCGACACTAAGGGACCTTCCTAATGGAGCGATGCTTTTTAATTTGCATCGATAGGCGGTATCGGTCGGATATCACATACCTACACGTATTTTCTAAGACGTTTTCGCTTACCATCAGGTGAGATAGTGGTCAAGCGCGAGGCTCTAAATAATTTCAAAAATAAAGTTCAAATCGGTCAAATTGCATCCATGTGAACGTACTTGCAATTTAAATCGCCTATCAGTGTGATATGACCTGGTTAAGGTTGCGAGAAGGTCCTGGATGCGAGACGCACGGGATTGGTAATGTGGTGATGCCTGGGGTAGGCCTATGCCCAGCAGTGGACATCTTTCGGCTGAAATGAAGATGAAGATAATCAGTGTGATTTAAATCGAATCGCCTCCAGCTATCAGAAGGGTCGCTCAGTTATATTGTAATTACTATAAAAATCTTGGGACCCTGGGGTCCCGGTCCTTTGAAAGACAACTCGCAGAGACCTTGATATGCATGTATAAGGAAATGTGACATCAACCGACGATTATCCCTGTATGCACTACGCAAGTGCACCCAAGGGCAATCCCCGGTTCGTGCAGGACTATTGAAAAATATGGAGAAAAAATGTATTGGGCTATGGGTCTGGTAGGTTTAGTGGATCAGTTGCCTAAAACTATAGGAGGATTACTGGCCCCTGCCTGACTACTGTTGAACTACACAGCTATAATATGGCAGGGGTGACATGCACACTCAATTAATGGGCCCCCATAGGGTTGCTAGCACTTAATAACATAACGTCAAGGAGGCAATATTGTAACTTCTTATTAGTGAAAGATAGTTTTTAAATTGAATCAGTTATTCCAGAGATGACCGTGTACAAACATAGAAACAATGCACTATAACCTTTTATAATATTAATTATATATAATATTTTAATATTATTAATAGCAGATTTACAGAACAATCCAATCAAATAAATATACAAACTCAATCGTTAAATCTCAACAAAATCGCCACTCAATTCGCGGATTACTGCCACTTCAGTTTTATTAAATTGCTGTTTTACTAGAATTGCATGTTATTAATGATATCATTCAATTAAAATGAATGGTCTAATTGGGGATGATAGAACTCTCTTTGCGTTAATTAAACACTTATTTGTTTTTGAAGTGAACACTTCTTTAGCCGCGTTTTGGTAGGGACAAAACTTTATGGGTTCGCGTCAGTGACACGCTAATGTGACAATGACAACGACATCGACATGCTAATATATAACTGTGTTTTATAATTTGTAACACAAAATCAAAGTTACTTCAAAGTTTTACTTTATTTTTTCTTCTTCCGTATATTTTTTTCTGCGGTTTTGTTCTCGTTACTCCCACCTAACACTTTTTTTTTCTTTTTTTTGTTATAGGCTCGCGTTTGACCACTATCTCGACTGATGTTAAGTGATGATGTGGTGGCACACAAACACTTACATAAAAGCGAAACTTTGTAAGTGTGTGTGTTTGTATATTTGATATTTCTTGACGCTCAAATGGCTGGACGGATCTGGATGAAATTTGGCACAAATATAGATTATAGTCAGGAATAGCACATAAGGTACTTTTTATCCAGGGAATGTGTTCCATCAGGATAACTTTCGTCTTTAACGCGGGTGAAGCCGCTGGCAGAAGCTAGTCCATTATAAACACATTAAAGGAATAAAAAATACCGGCCTATTATTGTTTTTATTTTCAGTATAGTTACTAGAAAATTTGCTGATACATGAAATGGGAAGTAACAGCAATTAACGGCCGACGCAGGGATGCGTGTCCTTTTCTCTATTTTGACCTCTCAACGGGTTTTCAATGAGGATATACCGAACATCGCTTTGAACCCTGAAAGGGTTATCCCTGGTACTCTACGATGCTTTTATATTTTTATCAACGTCAAATGAATTGCTCCGATGTGACTACAAAAAATCCATTTGCAAAATGTCTCGTCGGATTTATTCTAACAAATATTAAATACTCTTTTTATGTAGGCACTTTGATTGTATAAAGGGACCGCTTGATGATGTAGTTAATTAATATTGCCTTTTGCCTGAAAGGAAATTCTTTGAATATTTCTCCAGTAATTCATAGAGGTTTGAAGAGGAAGCCACGTTATTTAGGAATGTTAGAAAGTATTTTAAATATCGTGCTGGGTGTTTACTTATTATCCGGATGAAGGAATTTGTACTAACGACGAGCAGAAATAGATAAGATTTTAATTACCTCTTTGTTATTTTTTGAATCTGAAAGTAATTTATACTACTACTAATTTTGAGTAAGTAGTATTTCAGTCTGATATTCAAATAGATTCTAAAACTGAAACAAATTCATATTCAAATATATAAATATATAGAGTTTTGATATTCTAAAACAAACTGAACTTAAAGTTTATATTTTTATGACAATTGCAACAATGTTATTTTCTTTCTCGTAATGCTTTTAGTGCAGGTAAGAATCTAATATATATATAAAAGAAGGAATAACCCAGTCCGTCTGTCTAGACGTCATAAAAGTCGGCTTTATTATTATGTCCGTTTACACTTATGGCATTGTCCACTACCAGTAACTTGAAAATATAAATATGCGATAAATTTTTCATTCAGGTAAACTTTTTGATTTTCATAAGAACACGGACTTTATTGTATTATTTTGTCACAAATATATAAGGGAGATGCTTCTGAAGTTGTCAGTAAAAAATTAAAAAAAAATATAATATCAAGCTTTCATTGTTTGTTCGTGCAATAATAACTTATCCAGTACAAAAGTAAATCTTAAACCACCTTGTATCTCTTTTACAGAAAAAAAAAACACACTTTAGCAAAAACAAAACACACTCATTTCACTAATTCCTAGATTCATTTTAGTCCACGATTCCGTCCCGGTAACAGTGTTAAGTACAATAGTTTAGTATTATGAAGCGTTCTACGCTAACGCAGCGAAGGCTTGCACTTTGTGAAATGAGACCGAGTCCAAAACAAAGCGCTCCCGTGAACGCGGTCCCGAAACATCGCGTAAAGGCTCCACGCACACGTAACCACGAAGCTAAGGGCTTGTCCAGTGTGAAAGCGGGTAATGGTACGGTAGCGGGCGCGATTAGAAGCTCTATACAAGTAACATTCTATCAATCATAGCGTGGCGCTAGCGATTGACAAGATACCAAAAATGTATAGGAATGACAAGCAATTTTGGTATTTTGACAATTTATGTAGGTTCATGTCCGTAGCCGACTGCAGGCGGCAGCAGCAGGTGTCTCCACGACACTACTGGTTTCTACATATTTCTATGAAGTTGAATTGTCGCTAGCTGCGATACGTATTTCATAGAAATACATAAAAACCATTAGTGTCGCAGCGCCGCGTTGCCTTTTGCTGCCACCTGCAGTCGGCTACGAACTTGAACTTATATAAATTGGAGTGTGTTGGGCAGTAGGGGCTAGTCTTTATTCCTTAGGATAAAACAATAGACGATCACTCGGTAGCAAAGCCACTCCGTCTCGTCTCACTAGGCGTTCACCATAATCACTTGAGTATGGATGCAAACGGCGGTGTGTGCCAGCCTTAATAGCCGCGCAAGCTTCTCGCACTGCCCGGGGCCTAAAGGTCTCCAAACACGGTATCGCGAACCGAATACGCACAAATTCAGCTCTATAGTTCAAAGAGTATTGTGGTGTTTCGGGGAATCCTGTGTCCGGTGGGTCCCGATTAGTTGATTAAAACCGCACAGTGCTTTTCAATCCGCTAACATCGATTGTTTGACGAGAACGTCACCCACTCTATTTCATAGTATCACATACTACCAGACATCGTGAAAAACCTGTTTGCACTTAATGTGAGAATCAACATAAGGATTGGACATAAGGTTTAAGTTGTTGCTCAAATACCGTATGACTGCGGTGTCATGACTGTACAGTCTTGAGATCTGTTATTGTATATCATATTAGAATATTAGAAGATTTTTTCAGTGATGCTGGATTTCATTTCAAACGAAATTAAATTGTAATTGTCATCAAAACTTAACTTGTTATTATTATCAATAAATATCAAATTATTTCGAACTAAATAACTTCTACTAAAACACCATTTTATGTTTTCCTACAAAGACCAAACCGTATATTTGCAAACATCGAGTACTTTTTTATTTCATAGTTCTGTCTGCGCTCGCCATTAAATATTTTCAAGTTTAGGCTTTGACAACCCACACGATGTCCTAGGCAAACAGATTCCTTCACCACGATTTACTGAATATTACTAGATAAACTGACATGGGCGTAAAAATGGGAAAGGATATAGTCTGTTGGTTTGTATAGTAACGCCTGAAGAAGGGACATATTAATATTACTTACGTAGAGACTTTTTAGTTATAATACAATGAATTAATACCGGTGTAATGGTGGTACTGGTAAAACGGGGTTACATTGAGATCTAGAGCAACTTTGATGATAACTTATTTTTTAAGGTTTTTTAAAGCTAACTCCGTGAAAACGGAACGTCCCTCAATTTTATTTTTAAAATATGCAACACTGACATGTCTGCCATGCGCATCAACGTCAGTGCAAGAATATGTTTAGTTGTTGCAGAAAAAATATTTTAAATTATACAGTGAGAATTCATTAAACATAAATTGTAAATTGGGGTTACTTTATAATGCAATGAAAAAACAATAGAGTATCAAAGTAAACCCATTTTTATTTTAACGTTGATAGACTCGTTTTCTTTATTATTTTCTTCTAAACTATGTTTTTTTTATTAGAGTATTTATAAAATTAAGTAAAGTTGCCAATACTGCATTTTTTCATATTTTCCAAAATATAATTGAAGTAGTTATGTTAATTTTCAAAAATCAATTTAATCTCGTTTTACGTATATCAGCAGCCGTAGAATTAGAGATTTTGGTGCATGTGAATTTAATCATTGTAACTCGGGCCCCCTACTCATAGTAGCGGTAGGAACTGTGGGGTTTTAATTGGTTAGAGTCTGACATAAGGTCCTCAGACGGAAGATATTCGTTAGGATTTCTTCACAAAAAAAAGGATTTTGGTTTTAGTAGCGGTCAAAAATGATTTAAGGTTTCATTTCGTTAAGTTAATATTCAGTAAATACCTGATGTCATAACTTTCAAAGCGCTGTTCTATTAGGAATCCATACTGCATTACTAATGCCCATAATTAAATGCGAAAGTCACTCTGTCTCTATGTTAGATTTTCATGGCTCAAAGGCGTAACGGATTTAGATGAAACTTGGCACATGAGTAGACCATGACCTAGATTAGGTTATATGATGCTTTGAATCATATTTGTATGTTCCCTTGGAATAATAGAATATTTTTCATGTGGGCGAAGCCCCGGGCGTAGCCGCGGGCAGAAGCTAGTAGTCATATAAAAACTTTAAAGTTTTCTTGACTGGACATTAAATGATATTCCATCCATATAACGTTACGTGATTTAACGTTCCTTTATTAAAATGAAAATAAAATTATAACAACTTTTCAAACTAAAATGAAACCTGCCGTCCAAAAGCAACAAGTATTATTAATTTATTATTCGTGTAAAAGTAAAAAATATTACAATGTACGAACTATAGAAAGTTCTGACGTGTGTGGCTTTGTAACCAGGCTGTAAAGAATATTCTAATATTAATAACATGAATGAGTTTAACACTGTGGAAGCTACTACTTATTACACTATATTACTTAATTTTTTACTATAGTCCAAAACTCTAACCTCACTGGTTTGCCTGTATTGAATGTGGAAGCTGGGGTGACGTCACTCCAGCTAACAAATACTAAACGACTCATATTAACGAAGTTTATGTGGCAGCTAAATTAAGATTCGGAACTTTGATTGCTGCTATTAAGCCTTGGTACTTCACGCCAGAACAGCTGCTCAGCTTGTATCAAGCGCAAGTTCGATCATGCATGGAGTACTGTTCTCATCTCTGGGACGGATCTGCCAAATACCAGCTTGATGCAGTCGATTGAAAAGCGGGCCAAGAGGCTCATCGGCGATGAGGCACTGGTTAAGTCAAAGCTCCAGAGCCTTGAACCCGAGTTGCCAGCTTGTCGGTTTTTATCGGTTACATTTCGGAGAGTGTGCGATGGAATTGCATGATCTAATTCCGCCCAGCCCGTTTCATCATCGGACTACCAGACGTACGGCGATACTTTTATTATGCGTACAGCTAAGGAGTGGAATTCCCTGCCGGCGTCTGTGTTTCCCGATAGCTACAATCTAGGGGTCTTTAAGTCAAGAGTGAATAGGTTACTTCTAGGCAAGCGTGCTCCACCGTCGCCCACATCATCGCTTACCATTAGGTGAGATAGTAATCAAGCGCGAGCGTATAACAAATAAAAAATATTGGCATAGATAGAAGTATTTATTTATTTAACATGTTTTTTAATAAGAAATCTGAAACAACAAGTCTGAAAACCAGTCTTTCCAAGGAGTATTGTGTTTCCCCGTATTCGGTAAGTGTAGACCAGATAGGCGGTCTCTCCATTTACAATATTGGTATTCAGTTAGACTGGAGCTGGCCCTAACATAGTTATGAAAGGACTAGGCAGACTGATTAATAATGTCTAGGTACTTTAAACGAAGCGATTTTTGGCATTTATTAATTTGAAGATTCACTGAAAATATTTTGCACTGTCTTATCTTTAGTCTTGGTCTGCTGATTTTTCTTTTATTTCTACAATAAATATAGCGGTTTGATAGCTTTTTAACCGACTTCCCAAAAAGGAGGAGGTTCTATGTTCGACTTCATGTTCGTTTTTTTTTTTTTTTTTTTTTTTTTTTGTGTATGTTCACCGATATCTCCGTCAATTGTGGACCGATTTTGAAAATTCTTTTTTTGATTTTTAGAGTATGTTTCGAAATTGGTCCCATTTTAATTTGGTGAAGATCTGATGAAGAACTTCGGAGATATACAGTAGAACTCTTCAATAAATGAAGGCAAATCTCTCGGGATTGCTGCAACCGCATGTCTTTTTATTGTTTATACCATTTCATAACATAACATCACGCCAGTACGCTCTAAAGGGGTACACAGATGTGTACAGTTCACCTTGAAACACTTTTATTTCACAGGTTATGATCAAGTTTCATGGCATTCAGTTAATCTATTCTGGCATTACTACCTCACTAAAGCAAGTTGCTTAATAGGTACAACTAAAAAGTGAAAAATAAAAAATCTTTTTTACAAAAAAATACTACCGACTTCCAACTTAAAACACTACAAAGTGAAAAATAACTTTCTTTTTCGAAGTCGGTGTCCATAACGAAAAAAATTGGTACCTACCAAAGACACCGACTTCGAAAAAGAAAGTTATTTTTCACTTTGTAGTGTTTTAAGTTGGAAGTCGGTAGTATTTTTTTGTAAAAAAGATTTTTTATGCATAGATAATATTTCAAACCGCCAAATTTATTCTTCAAGTAAACTTTTACTTTTTTTCTTCAGGTAGAACATTAGAAAATCAACCTTTAATATCGAAAAGTCGAAAATTTCAGCATTTACCATCTATTCATTATAAACGGCTAGTATGCTACAGGAATCCGGTTTACAGCGCTCTAAAAATAGAGTAAAGCGCAGTTTGTCAGTTGTTTACCTTCCCACGGTAATTTTAGGAGTCAACTCAGGAAAATAACCTGCCGTAGTGGCCCGGGGCGATGAGCGAACAATCTGTCACTACAAAGTAATTTTGCAATTTTTGAAACAAGCGGTCTGGTGGTATTTTTTTCTAAAATAAAATAGAGTGTCCCCTGGTAGCAAATTGGTACGAGTACATTAGGTTGTGTTTAATGCAAGTAATAGAAAAGTTTTAAGAGTATACTAAGCGTAAAAACATGATCCAGTATTGAGAATTTGATTTATGGCAACGTAATATTACACACGTTAGGAATTGTATTCAGAACTTGTGCGCCTGTACTGTCTCCGATCTTGACACGCCTATTTTGCCATTCGTTAGACTCTGGAAAAGTACCGAATGTTTGGAAGCAAGCCAACATTCAGCCTTTGCCCAAGAAGGGCCGTCGGGCTGACCCAGCCAACAAAAGACCCATCTCAATAACGTCCATCCTCTGTAAGAATATGGAACGGGTGCTCAACTCTAATCTCTTGGCATACCTAGAAGCTAACGACATCCTCAGTGACTGCCATTATGGTTTCGCCAAAATCAATCAACTGGGGATCTTCTAGCGTATACCATTCACATCTGGAGTGAGGTCATTGAGAGGCACGGAGAAGCGCTTGCCGTCTCCCTCGACATCTCGAAGGTTTTTGGCAGGGTCTGGCACGAAGGCCTCATTGGTAAGCTTCCTTCGTTCTGTCTGCCCAGTGGTCAGAGTGTTTGGATTGCGGACTTCCAGAGGGATCGGTCCATTCGAGTGGTCATAGATCTCTAGCTCTTAGCTCGTCTGGCCAACTAGATATTAATGCTGGGGTTCCTCAGGGGTCGGTGCTTTCAGCAACATTGTACTTGCTCCACATAAACCCCTAACCTTAACCCGTAACCATTGGGTATGCAGACGACAGCACTGTTGCTGAGAGGTACGTGTCTGACGTACGGGTTACTGGGCCTCGGAGCCGGTTTCACCGGAAGGCGATGGTTGATTGCTTGGCCTGTCCTTGAAGGCAGTCTCCGAATGGGGCGATGCCAATCTGGGTAGTTTCAATTCTGCTAAGACCCAGGCGTGTCGATTTTCCGCAAAAAGGAGTCAATTCCACCGGTTCCTTCATTCTGGGATGTGGCCGTTCCGTTAACGGAACATTTTGAACTTCTTCATACATATTCAGTCCATAAATTGAGGCAAAAGCTCAGCTGGCCGCCAAAAAGTTTGGGATCCTTGCGAACGTGTGGCGGTACTTCACGTCAGAACAGCTGCTTAACTTGTACCAAGCGCAAGTTCGATCATGCATGGAGTACTGCTCTCATCTCTGGGACGGATCTGCCAAATACCAGCTTGTTGCATTTGAGTCGATCGAAAAACGGGCCAAGAGGCTCATCGGCAAATGAGAAACTGGTCCCGTCAAGGCTCCAGAGCCTTGAACATCGTCGCCAAGTTGACAATCTGTCGGTTTTTAATCGGTTACATTTCGGGGAGGGTGCGATAGAACTGCACAATTTGATTGCGGCTAGCCAGTTCCATCATCGGACTACAAGATAAACTGTGATGCGTCATCGGTATGTGGTGGACCTCCCACCCGTGCGCACAAAGCGTTTTGGGGACCAGGACTAGGCCCGAGTCCACGGCGCGTAGTGTTCCAAGCGCGCCTCAAAGAGATGTCAGCAAAACTGACTGGTTCCGCTAGGGCCGAAGCCTGTCTGGGTCGCGGATAAAATTGAAAGAGAGTTACCGTACAAGCAACTGAAGGAACACGGGTGGGTTTTAGTCAGTAAAAGTCTGACACGCCCTTCCGCTTCACACAGAACGGGAGAAGTCATTGGATGAGTGCAAAAAAAAAATGCAAGCGTGCCCCGTCGTCGACAACATCATCGCATGCCATCAGGTGAGATAGTGGTCGAACACGAGCTTATCAATAATAAAAAATAAAACAATAAAATGGAGTGTCGCGTGGTAGCAAATTTGTACATTAGGTTGTGTTTAACGGAGGTAAAGGAAAAGTTTAGCTACCAAGGGTAAAATATGATACAGTATTTAGAATTGATTTATGGCTACATAATATTACATCATAGTCATCATACCATAATCAAAGTCATTACAAATATTGTTTATATTTTGATTGATTCTATTTTATTCCGTAAAAGATTAAATAGTAGCTCATGGCACTCAACAATAAAGAATTTTCCTATCAGTGAAAGATTTTTTTTAATAATTATAATCAGTACCTCAAGAGATAACCTTTCTATAATACATAATTAATATATTTCTATGTTAATTAATTTAATTGGTATTTGTATCGTTGTAGTTAACTATAAATAAATAATAATATAACCTTCACAAAATATTAATTAAGATTAAAAAGAAAACAAAAACCAACTGAAACTTACCAATAAAATTGACGTGCAAAACAGCCAGTACCAAAAGGCGCGCGAGCGGGCCGCCCTGCGCGTGCGTGCCCATCTTTCTTCAGCGAGTCACTGGCCGGTGCTGCCATCTACCACCGCTATCCAACCTCGGCACCCACTTTAGTCTTCTCATTTTAAACACTAGTTTACGCAGTTCCACATTTGATTGGTCGGCGATATCTGTAAAAAGAGTGAACATTGTAATGGAACAAAATATATGTTGCAATTTATTTATAGGTCATGTTATCTTTTTAAAGTGTACTATCACAAGGTACAGTTGAGTAGAGTAGCATTATTATAATAATACAAAATTATAATAATGATTTATTAAACTAAGTAATGCTCTGAAGGTTAATATTGGTACTTCAAAAACATTTAAATTCTGCGAGAACAATTTCGAAAACTTGTCAAAATGTTGGGGAAATTTCAGGTATTTTTGAGCGATTGCTAAGACACGAATGCGACAGTTTCTTATAAATACAAGATTATAGTTAAATACTAACTTCTGCCTGAAAGTCGAAATTATCCCGAGGAAATATATTCCCGGTATAAAAAGTAGCCTATGTCCTATACCTGACTATAATCTATATCTGTGCCAAATCTCATCCAGATCCATCCAGCCGTTTGAGCATGAAGAAGTAACAAACATACAAACAAACACACACATCACAAACTTTCGCCTTTATAACATTAGTGTGATATATGAAGAAAATTTCGCACAAGATGCGGTACAAAATTCACTTACAAGGATTATGTCAAGAAACTTAAGCTAAAAGTATTGAGATGTTTAAATGGAGCGAATATTCTTAAAGATTAAAACAATTTCTCTGCGTCACGTTTAGATTCGCCTTAATCTGACCAGAGCTTAACAATTTTGGTCATTGAAATCTAGACTATTTAAACCTTTTATGAATTAGTAGAAGCTATTAATTTGTGTTACTTATTTATTAGCGTAAAATATTGTTGTGGACGATAAGTCTAATTGTAGTCGCAGTTTTGCTAAGCTTAGGACTAAGTACTTATAACAAAAGGATCCCAGATTAGATAACGGTTGAGCTTTTAGTGAGACAGACTGTATACATAAATACACTTATATAAAACAATTTAACCACTGGTATAACTTACAAGTAACATTGAAATATTCCTTTCTCATTTTGCACAAAACAACGTTAAAATAGTTTAAAATTTTACCAACTTTATTCTCTCTAATAAAATATTTGCTCATTGGCTTCTATCGGTCTGTGAAAAAATTCTATCGACGCAGTATTTTATTCATCAAAACTGAAATAAAAATATGAGCTAACCTAACAATAAATTCCGGTATCTATGCAAGAACTCGGGTAGTAGAATATTCGTATTTTTATTCACATTCGCTGGAGCACCAGAGAAACAGTCGAACGTTATCTAAAATATGAGTGAATGTGAGAGTTCGTGCGGTCGGTTCTAAAAGAATTTGATATCAAAGATTCGAGGGAGCACAAACACAGAACACAGGCCTGCCCCTTGAAGGAATTTGGGGTCGTGGAAGAGCCATTATTAGGGTGTCAAAGAATAATTTCATACGTGTAAGGATGTTTACTAGATTTTACAAGATATGTGTACCCATGTTTTGTTAGCTATTTGCTTCAGGAGTTGCCCAACTTTAAACCACAAAGTTGTTTTTGTATTTTAATACTTTTTATAACATAAACATTTTGTGTTTTTAGTGTTTTATATCATATATGAATGAACAATTGTACATATGTTCTCGTTATTTTTGTAGCAGTTTGCTGGCAGCCTAATATAAATAAAAATAAAACATAATGTATAAGTAGGATGTAAAATATCAAAAACACTTGTTACCCTCTTGTATAAACTGTCAACAAAAGTGATAACAGGATCTATATTTTTAGGCCTTCAATTATATTAGTTTTTTTTTATGACCTTTTAAAAGGTTATTAGTATTATTTAATACTAGCTGTGCCTGCGGCTTCGCTCCCGTCAACTGCCTACCCTACCCTACCTATCTAGCATATACTATCTGCTCCACCCTACCTGCCCTAACCTATTTACCCAACCCTACCTTACCTACTCTACCCTAACTATCTACCTACCCTACCCTACTTTACCTACCCTATCCTACCTACCCTCCTCTACCTACCTATATACCCTACCTAATTACCCTATCTACTTACCTACCCTACTTACCCTAACTACATACCTGCCCTACCCTACCTACATACCTACCCTACCTACCTACTATTTTTTTTCTATCTAAGAACCTTCTCCTAACAATAACGAATACAACAAAAAAAGAATTAGCGAAATCGGTAAAGCCGTTCTCAAGTTATAGCGTGACCAGGAGACATAGGGGTTAATTTTTTTTAAATTATATATATAGACTAGAATAGGGGAACAGTATATTGTCACCATTTTTTTTACGAAAGACGTCCAGTGCTGGCCCCCGGCAAGCATCGCCACAAAGACCGTTCCTAAACTTTTGCTCCCCAGTCGTTCATAAATTACGGTTTACTGTCTTATAAGCAAACAAATAATATTCCGAAATGTTAAAAATCTGTCGTGGTTGGTGTTGATAACCAACGAGACGGACATTTGAAGTCTGAGATAAAAACAATAATTGATTTGACGTAGAATTTTAGACAGGAAAATTCAGTCTCACGAACCAGTGATAAACAAACGCGAAGACAAATATTATTTTGCCAAATCTCTTCCAGGGAAATGTTATATCAGCACTCAATATAACATAATCACAAAATGGATATGGTGGTTTCTTTTGGCCTCTGATTCTGTTACCAGAATGTGCATTACATCACATAGTTAGCTAATGGAATATTTTTATGAGCCGGTTTTCGACTTTGCGGGTTTCTTTTGGTTTCTCTGCGTGATTTTCAGATACGAGTATGTAGATTATTTTAATACACCGTACATGTAAGGCCATTTTTTGTGTTTTTGTTTAATAGATATCTGACTTGCTTACTTTTTCTTTTTGAAATATGCTCGCGCTTCACCACTATATCATCTGATGATAAGCGATGATGTGGTCGACAGTGGAGCCTAGAAGTACCCTATTCACTCTTGATTTGAAGAACACTAAATTGAACCTATCTGGAAACACAGACTCCGGCAGGGAATGCCACTCTTTAGGTGTACTCATAGTAAAAGTATTCCCAAAACGTTTGGTGCGTATGGGTAGGATGTCTACCATGTATCGAAGGCGCATTGCCGTACGTCTGGTAGTCCGATGATGAAACGAGCTTGGCGGAATTAGATCATGCAATTCCATCGCACTCTCCCCGAAATGCAACCGTCAAAAAACCGACAAGCCGGCAACTCTGCGACGATGGGATTCAAATCTTCGGCGACGATGGCAAAGCTTTGACTTGACCAGTGCCTCATTGCCGATGAGCCTCTTCGCCCGCTTTTCAATCGAATCTAGTACATCAAGCTGGTGTTAATCCCTCAAGCTGGAGTTAATAAACTCAATATCTCAAAAGATATATCAATATTTTTGTAGGTATTCAATAAACAACTACATAAACCAATATTTTTTTTAAGATTAATCAATAGAATTATTGAGTAACTTAGCAAGTAGGATATCTCAACTTAATATCAGAACTAGAGTCAAATATCACAACTAAGCTGTGGCAACAGAACCTCTTGGTTCTTAGATGTTTGTTAATTTTAGTTTAGTTTGTGAACAAGGAAGTCAGTGCCAATTTCCACCGAAATATTGTTGTCGTACTAAGCACCTTAGCCTCGGTTACTGAAAATAAATGATCGATGTGTCACAGCGATTAGCAGCTAAACATTAATTTAAGCAATTAACGAAACTTTTTAAATTTTCACATTTTTGGATAATTTTCGTTGTATAAACTTTGCCTTATAATTACACACTAAGCAAATAAACAAAAATAAGCCCCACTAAAACAAGCAGCTTGGCAATGACAAATCGCCGGAACGCAGCGTAGCCGCGTCTGAACCGCGATAACGTTGCGATCGCCATCGGAAGTTGTAATTAATGCCAGCAAGCGTTATGCTTTTCCTTTATGCCCTTCTGTATGTTGGACGACAGTGTGTGGTTGTGTAAATGTGTACAAACACACATACAACAGTACACTTGTAGGTAAATGTTTGTAGCTGGTTGCAGAGCTAGAGTTAAGCTATGAGCTAAGTTGGTTTATGTTTGGCCCCTCTAGCTGATGTAATAATGTGCCTGTGTGCAGATAATGTACCTCCTTTACTTCTATGTGTTGGACGATATTGAGTGGTTGTGTACAAACACACATACAAATGAACACAAGTAGGTATGTTTGTAACTGGTTGCTGAGCTAGATCTAAGCTATGAGTTATGTTGATTTAGGTTTGGCTCGTCTAGCTGATTTAATATTTCAAACTTGTATCTGAAGTCATCTTTAAACCTGTTGAGCAGATTATGCGCCTCCTTTATGCCATTCTATGTGTTGGACGATATTGTGTGGTTGTGTACAAACACACTTAAAAATATACACAAGTAAGTATGTTTGTGGCCGGTTGCAGATCAAAAACTAAATTAGTTCAAGCTTAAGTCTTTTTCCCAACTAACATAGTTGTAGCTGCAAAGGAACAAGGCATCAATGATACCACGTGCAACTGGATTGACTATATGCTGAGAAGCAGAATAGTCAGATACGAACTGATGGGAGACAGACTTAGCGAAAAAACAACAAGAGGTTGTCCGCAAGTTAGATTGTTGTCACCATTATTGTGGTGCTTGGTAGTAGACTCGCTGCTTACCAAACTCAATAACGGACCATTCTACATAGTAGGCTATGCAGATTGAGAGAGATTATGGCTATGGTAAATTCCCGAAAATAATCTCTGGATTATTACAACAGGCATTGAGGATGACAGAGAATGATGTACAAAGAACCAACTCTCTATCAATCCAAGCAATGCAGTCATTATCCCATTCACGAGGAAGAGACAACTAGGAAACCTGGGAGGGCCCTCGCTTAACGGAATAAAGCTGCCCTGGTCCACCGAAGTTAAATATCTGGGTGTAACGCTTGATAAAGAACTCAGGTGAAAAACTCATGTGGAAAATATTACGACAAAGGCCCTGGCATGTGTCGTTCCACCGTAAAATTTGGGGCCTAAAGCCCAAAGTGAAACGATGGCTGTACCGGACAATAATAATATCTATTATCACAAACGGCAGCATAGTGTGGGTGCCAAGAACTAAACTTGCTTCGTGCAAAGGCCACTCACCAGGGTACAAAGTACAATGTGTCTCGGAATCACGGGTGCTTTCAGGAAAACACTTACGGCAGCGATTGAGAGATATCTCAATATCCCTGCTCTGCATATGATGGTTGAACTCAAGGCAAGGAAGGAATTATATCGTCTTGCTGTTGCTGGACTATGGGATATACTTTAAGCCAAAGACTAACCATACAAAATTCGATGGAAATTAAGACCTGGATCGGTTAACAAGCATGATATCCGATAAAATACAAACTATATTTGTGTTTGAAAGGTCTCTCAAGTTCCAAATTCCAACAATAAAGGACTGGACGAAGGGACTCGATCCACCAGAACAAGATAGTCTGGTGTGGTGCACTGATGGATCCAAAATGGAATCAGGTACAGGAGCAGGAATATACGCAAAAGGTTACAAATGTAGCAAAACCTTAAGAAAGATGGCAACTGTATTCCAAACAGGAACATATGCCATAATAACCTGTGAATATAGATAGAGGAACGAGAGGTAAATCTACGTATATTCTTAGTGATAGTCAGGCTGCAATCAAAGCCATGGCATCCAACAGAGTTGACTCCAAATTTGTTCTGGATGTTATCCAAACCCTAAACAGGCTTGGGAAGCATAACAGAATAAAACTGATGAGGGTCCCTGGGCACAAAGGAATCCATAATCCATGGTAACGAAGTGGCAGATGAACTGGAAAGAGAGGGCTCTGCAAATGATTTTGTGGGTCCAGAACCTTGTGGAATCATTTCGAGGTGTCTCGTCAAAGCCATATTTAGGGAGTTTGCAGATCACAGACAACAAACACATTGGCTGTCTAATACCGGCCCGAACACTCCAAGAAATACCTGGGCAAAGCACGAGAATGCATTATAGCAGGGGGCAAATCCGCTACCTGCTTGCTGCCTTTACTGGAACCAACGACATGCTCATGAAGATGGGCCTAACCGCGACACACATGTACAGGTTGTGTGGGGAACGGCATGCCGCACCTTCTGTGCTAGTAAGCGAACGAATCTCCTAGGTGTTGGATATCCAAAACCCAAGACCATAGGCTCATATCTCCTAGTCTCGTTGTAAAACGCATGAAAAGAGTTTTCAACGAGATTGGGGAGGAGTAGGGTATCTAGGGGACCACAATAGATGTCAATGGGTCGAAATGTCCGAGTTATTTCTCGGCCCTTCCACAAGATAAGATAAGATAATATGTTGGGGGCTTCCAGTCTAATTAGATGCAGCCAGTATTTTACGCGGAGCAACTGCTTGTCTGACCTCTACAATCGACTAATTGTGCAACATCAAAACTACTCGTATAAAAAAAATCTCAGTTATGGGAGCAAAGCTGAACTAACCAAGCTTAGTTCTTAGTTTCCAATCGGCTTTAAAATTACTGAGTGTAACGTGTATTTATAATAAATGTATTATACCAAAAAAACTTTCATTTTGGTATTTTAGGAAGGAAGAAAATAACCAAACAAAAGTAGAAACCAACCAAATAAAACTTTCAAATACCTTACGCATTACGGGCATCGAAAGTGCGTTTGATTTAAGCGTCGTCGAATTCTTGTGTGTAAATAGTAAGTGAATCAAACGCGGGCCACAGACTACACATATGAGTATATCATCTTCCAAAGAATAGCATTCCCACAATTGCTCAGTTTGCACGAGCTAACAAATCGTCCAGTAGGAGAAGGGGATATTCGGCAATTATTTCATGAAGATTTTTAGGTCAGTAGCTATATTTGTTAATGTGTTGCTGGTGCAATTCTATATTGTTTTATAACTGCAAAAAAGTTGTTGACAAACAGCCATCAAAAATGATTTGTAATCAACATCAGTCTTTTAATTTTCTCATTGCTGGGACACAGGTCTCCTCTCAGTGAGAATATTCGTGTAAGTGGAATATGCAGTAATCCACCGCGCGGGCCCAGGGCGGGTTGGTGGACGTCACATGTCTTCGAATTTTTGTTTCTGGGACAGGCCAATTTCCTTACGATGTTTTCCTCCACCGTTTTAAGAGCAGTGGTGATGAAATATTTTACTCAAAGTAAAGCGCCATCACTGTTTTGCAAAAGATTTCTTATTAAACCTCATAATGTTTACAAAAGTCAGATATTGTCATTATATTTGCTCAAAAACCACGTGCCCGATGTCAGACTTCCATACAAACTTTTATCTCCTTCAGGGTAGGATTATCCAAAAAAAATCCTTCCTTAACGCTAACCTTCGTTTCATTAGAAATTGTTGTGCACAATTTCATGCTTCTAGACCAGTTTTAGTCTGTGCGAACTGTGTCATGAAATGAATGATTAAGATTTGTATTAAGTAGAAGATTGTCACCACCGTTGTAGCATGTACCTTCTTGAAAGTTCTTCTCTAGTTCAACCAAAACATTCTACGTTTACACACTTCTGTAACAGTAAGTACCTACCTATGTGTGTGTATTTGCCCGGAGATTGCGTGAAAATAAAGTGCGTTTAGTGTAGCCATTACTTGCCACTACATTTGCGGGTTAAAGCTGTAAACTCACGCGTCAAGGGGCACTGAATTATTTCAATTCGCAAATGGCTCAAATTGTTTCTAACTTTAAAATTGTTTTACTTGATTAGTTTTTGCGAACAAAGAACGCAATAAAAACGCTTAAGATAAAAGGAGAGATAACATTCTTTTAAAGAAAATTATTCTTAAATGTATGAAGGCAGAAAAAATACTTGGTTGAGTTTACAGAAATAAGTACAAATACAAATGCATGCAAGTATAAATGTATTTACTTCACGCCTATATTCCCAAAAGGGTTAGTCAGAGGAGTACCTAACTTCCACCTACATTTCGCAAGCTATGTTTAAGTATCATATCCAGTAGCCGAGACTATTGTCATCGACCGGGAACAAATTCAGTTTCGGGGTTGCTACTTGCTACTGAGATATTCCAGACAGAAAACACAATGAAACTTGTTTTTTCCTTTTTTCTTGGACATATGCTCATGCATACTGCGCTACCACGGGGAGATAGCGCTGTTATCTAGGACTACAAACCATTAAAACTCCACCACGTCGACCATCAGACGGTAGCAGCTCCGTTCAGGCCGCGGAAGGTAGGGAGAGCAGTGCACCGCAGTACCGGTGCTCCTCTCCCGCCCCGGCTCCCAACCGTCAGCCGCGATGTCGTATGGGAAGCCCCATACGGCATCGCGACTCGCCTCAGTTGCGATGTCGCCCCAGTTACCAAGCGGCACCGCAACTTACTTGTTGGCCGCTACGTTGTCGTCTTAATCGGCAAATGCCCTCCTCGGGTTCCTCTTCGCTTAACCGTGGTCACCCACAGCACGGCTACTGAGCCACCCCTACACCTCGACAATGCGGAAACCGGCCTTAGAATGTAGAACCTCTTGCTCAGCAGTAATTCTTGTAACCACTAGAATAGCCAATACAGTAACTGTATAGATAAGTGCCAATCAAACTCATATATTCAATCTACTAGATGAAATAGGTAGCGTCTAAGAGTAATCAGAAGCCCAGAAGTCCGTCATTGATCTATCCTTAAAACATCGGTGTTGCCCGAAACTGGCAGCGGAAGTTGCCAATCGATCAATACGAAATATTGATATTAAACCGCATCTCGTCTAACTGGAACTTGACCTCAAACTATTTGAAACTGGGCTAGTATGAATGACCCATACGAATATTGTGATGTTTCGGCGAAAAACAATTTATCGGGCCCGTATTTCAAAAACCACACCAATCACAAATGGTATAATAACATAACATAACGCCTTAAAGATCTACACAAATGGTATCATAACATAAAATAATGCCTTAAAAACCTATAACATAACGCATTAAGTTCCCTGAAGGTTTGGACAGAGATACACCTGCATTATACTCGCAGTACGCTATTTATGTGTTAATCCCATGTGATAGAAAGAAAAAGGATTTAATTGCCACAAAACGACATACAAACATTACACTACAAGAACAAGAAAAGTGGTAGTAGATTTTGAAAATTAAACACGTAACGATAGTATTAGTAGTTCTTAAATTATGTTAGAAAAATAAATAAAAATACAAAAAAAGCGAGTATAAATAAAAGCAGATGCATGTTGTGATTGTGGCAAGAAGGATTCCACTCAGCATAATGCTGTGCCGTGGGGGACCCACAGCACAGCGCTGATTTACAGTGGTCGCCTAATAGGGGGCATGAATCGGGCACAAGTCCAGATATTCCGGGCTACTAATGATAATTTCCAGATGAAAAAACCCAATAACGGTTTCTCCAACCCGGAAATCGAACCGAGGACTTCATGTTCAGCAATACCGCTATGCCAACTACAGTGCACAAACACAAAAAAAAACTTTTTTTTTTACAAAATATACTACCGACTTCCATATAACAAAACAACAAAGTGAAAAATAATTTTATTTTTGGAAGTCGGTGTCTTTGTTTTTTTAACATTGTAGTTTTGTTATATGGAAGTCGGTAATAATTTTTATATAAAAAGATTTTTTATTTTTCACTTTTTGTTGTACCTACCTAACAGGCAAGTAGTTACGTAAGGTACCCAAAATGCCAGAATAGATTACCCGAATATCATGAAACTGAACAAAACCGGTGAAATTAGAGTGTACCAAGGTGAAATGTACACATCTGCGTACCCCTTTAGAGCGTATTGGCGTGATGTTATGTTATGAAATGGTATAAACAATAAACAGACATTTGATTGCAGCAATCCCGAGAGATTTGCCGTTATTTATTGAAGAGTTCTGTTGGATAACTCCGAAGTTCTTCATCAGATCTGCACCAAATTAAAATGGGACCAATTTCGAAACATACTCTTTCAAACAAAAAAATGATTTTCAAAATCGGTCCACATTGACGGAGATTACGGTGAACATACATAAAAAAAAACGTACATAATGTCGAACATAGAACCTCCTCCTTTTTGGTAAGTCGGTTAAAAACAAATCACAAATGGTATCAAAATTCAAATAGTGCTTGTCTGTTCTGTTCAATGCACAATCGTTACATTTATCAAACGTTAATCAGGTCATCAGTTCATACTTAGCTATATTAACAACTGAAAATCAAAACGATTGCAATTCCATTTAAATCATCAATGTGAGAGTTGACACAATATACTCAAATTAATGATCACGCGACTGAAAACACATTTTGCTTTCGTCAGATTGGCAGTTCGAGCTCATTTGGGAGAGCGGCAATTATAAACCGGCGTAATCAGTGAATGGTTGGCGTATCGAACTTCGGATAGGGACGTGGGAAATGTATCGATACTTCTGTAAAATAGCATCGAATTTAAGCATTTGTCTTCGATGCTTCTTGAACGATTTCATGTTGATATTTCTTTCGGTATAATGTCAGTGTTCGTAAAGGCTTCATTCTAGTCTGTCTTGACGGAGGTTCTTGGCGTCCATTGAAGGTTTATGGGTCGACAAAATGATTCATATTAAGTGAGGTATGAATGAGGATGCGAGGAGGATATCGGTCCCTCTATATATTATAATGATTTTAATGTAACTAGACATGTTTTTTATTTATTTTTAATTTCTAATATTATGTATTTAATGTTTATTTTTCATATGGTTCTTAATTTGTTTAATAAAGTTTTTTATATTGACTTTTAATGTTTCTTTAATTTGATTTCTCAATGCTCTTAATTTGATTTTCAATGTTTTTGAATTTGATTTTAGTGTTATAATTTTTATAATGGTTATTTGTATTATTTTGATTATTGTAAGGTTATAATTTAAATCGCAACATTGTTTTTTCTTTTTTATGTGTATTCCGTGGGAAATGTAGTTGCTTGCACATTTGGTCGTAATTGTTGTAATAGTAAGTTGTAAAATGTAATATGTCACTGTTTGTTTTCACCAAATAAATAAAATAAAATTAAATTTATATGGTTGGTTTATGGTTCATTTCTTTAATACAAACATACTCACGCCTTCATTTCTTTAACATTTCACCTCAAATATTTTAATGGCTTAGTATCGATACTATTTTTCTAATATTTTCAAGAATAGATACTCCTAATGAATGAAATATCGATACTTCGGACCCAATGCCCATCCCTACCTCTGACCGGACAGAACCTTTTGACCAGCCGTATTTAGTAATGCAATTTCTATACGTTACAGAATGGGAACTGTGTCAGTATACAGGGTGGAATTGACTTCGGGCACTCAGGTCAGGTACCTTAACCGTTGTAGCTACAGAAATACGTTCTTACGAGACTATCCTTAACTGTTTGAGTAATTGATAAGTACATTCAAGTATTTGAAAAAAAACCATGTGTGCAGTTCATATGCGTTAGAAGGACTACACTCATATTACATTCTATCTCATTCTCTCACACGTTAAATCTGTAATCTTCAGATGTATGCGCTTGTCTGTTATTAGTGTTGCTTTTTCGTTTCATCGAGTTTCAAATCACAACGGTGGTAGGGAAGGGTTCACATATAAAAAAACTTCATGCAATAAAATACTACCGACTTCCAAATAAATAAACTACAAAGTTAAAAATAACTTTATTTTTGGAAGTCGGTGTCTTTCATATGTACCTATTTATTGCGTTATGGACACCGACTGCCAAAAATAAAGTTATTTTTCACTTTGTAGTTTTTTTATTTGGAAGACGGTAGTATTTTTTTTGTAAAAGGTTTTTATTTTTCACTTTTTGTTTGTACGTGCCTAATAGGCAAGTTGTTTAGTAAGGTACCTATAACGTCAGAGTAGATTACGTGGATATTATGAAACATGCACATAACCGGTAAATTGAGAGATCTGCGAATCCCTTAAGAGCGTACTGGCGTAATGTTATGCTATGAAATGGTATACACAATAAACAGACATGCGATTGCAGCAATCCCGAGAGATTTACCGTTATTTATTGAAGAGTTCTGTTGTGTATCGTCGAAGTTCTTCATCAGATCTTTACCAAATTTTAATGGGACGAATTTCAGAACACACTCCTTCAAATGAAAATTTTCAAAATCGGTCCACAATTGACGGAGATATCGATGAACATACATAATACCTCGAACCTCCTCTTTTTTGGGAAGTCGGTTAAAAATAAAGAAATTGAGAAAATGGGCAATTTAGATCTACTCTGTGTACTGCCGTGTCCCATCTCAAAAATCGACTATATTTACTACTGATGCGTATGCGGCGTCGTTTGTGAGTTCAGTATTATTATATTATGCAGTCTGTTCTTGGCCGTTTTAAAGCTCTGGATTGTATTATATGAATTTAGAGTAGAAAATATTGCATTGGAATGCGATAGTATTGTTTCAGTTTCTGTGTGGATATATTGAAATACATTTGATGGTGAAAGTGATTTATGTACTTATGTGTATTTTCATTACTTATAGCTTTTAACGTTTTCATATGTCCTCATAATAAAACCTTACTTTTTAAAATTATCGTGCTTGTGTGATTACTGACATTAATTTTTGTGACGCATCGATAACTTCTCTCCAGAAACAGGGGTTTAGGTCTAAGAAAAAACAAACACTTAAATTCTGTAGTTCTGTAAAAAATTATGTTCCATTGTTCTACTTTACAGGCATTTCGACTATACTTTTTAGTATTGTAAATCAACGATTTATAGTAGAAACTCTACTACGAATTTAAAAATAACAGCTACAAGTTGAACTTTTTAAAAGTTGAGGTATGAACTGCTTAACAATATTATCGATAATTCCCCGTATTTTCGTACTGAATTGAAAAACTTACGGATTATTTTTCAAAGCTATTTTTTTAACGTTCGTCATTTCGAGGACTATTTGAGAACCATTAATTGTGGATTTTTGGTAAAAATATTTTTATGAAATAAGTGTTCCTTTTACGTGTTTGCATCAACGATAACCTGCTTGTATTCCATTTGATTTCATACATTTGTACATTTTATTTCCATACGAGTGATTATACTTTAGATTAGTCTAGAAATCTTTGGGCTATGCTGACTGTCTAATTTATTCAGACACACACACACAATCTTTTTCATAACTCTAGGGTAAGGTAATATAAGGGTAGAATTTAACTACCTCTCCATTATTTCCAGAGTGCTACCTATCACGACCATAAGTCATATTAGGAAGGTAATTCAGACAAATAATTTCGTATTAACCTAAGCACCGACTATTTCCTCCACTTATCAGCTTACCAACATCCCGTCCGCTGTTATTGCCTTATCCGTACCGTATTTGCGTGTCATTCGTCAGAGGCGTCCTGTAATTAATGCGGACATGGACAGCGTCGGCCTAATGAATAGCGGGTGTACCGTGTCGCACAAAAACTGGACCGTCATACTACACGCGCTCGGTATCGGCCGGTGAGGCGTGGGTCACTCTCAGCGTATGGCGTGCGGCTGACTGTCAGTGGGTGAAGCATTGAATTGCTCTGACTGTCAACGGGTGAAGTTATGATGTGCTCTGGCTGTCAATGGGTGAAGCACTAAAGTGCTCTGACTGCCAGAGAGTGAAGAGCTGATGTGGTCTGACTATCAGAGGTTGAAGCACTGCGACGTCTCTCGTCTAACGAATAGCGGGTAAACAAATTGGAATATCATACAACACGCACGCAGGCGCTTGGTATCGACCAGTTAATTGCGGCTAACTGGGAACGGGTGACGCGCTGATTTACTCTCACCGTCCACGGGTTCTCTGCTGTGGTTCAATGAATAGTGCGTATACCGTGACGCTCAAAAACTGAACCATTATCACACGCGGTTGGCTTTACTGTTAAAATGGACACAAAAGCTTTTTGGAGTGTATTTGTATTTGAGGATGGCATATTCATGCACTAAATCCTTTAAATAAAAACAGAAATATCTAAAATTTTACGCAATTCAAAACAGACGGTTGTCATTGTTTTGATAACTTGACAGTTGTCCGTAAATTTGTGTAAATGGGGATGGGGCTTACAATCGTTTCAGTATCGAGTGAGTTTATTTTACTTGACTTAGTATTCCATTAAATATTAAATACGGGAATTCATAATTCAAATCAGGATCATACAATACTTATATTTGTATGTACCTACGTTTACAACGCATAAAGCTGCTAGGAACCTCCTTCTTCTATACCTAAGATTTATTTTGATTGAAGTGATCGAGTTACATATGCCAGTAATCGATACCTGAGAACTTGTTCTAGACTGAGAACATCACTCGAGTCAAACTGACAAGCACAGACTACATAATAACTGGAAAGCAACGAAAACCTTTATTTCTTTTTACATTGATTTCTAATTTTACTTTGAACTCCATAACTGGAAGTGAAGAACAAAATAAATATCAAACTTTTTATTAAGATATCGCGAACTTTTTAGATTTGACAAAAACAATATACCCACAACTTAAAATAAAAAATGCCTCCAGGTGACCCTAGAGAACTCTCTAGGGTCACCTGATGGAGGAGATAAGAGTACTTCGTCGGCATCAAAATACAATCGTTTACCGCGGTAATCAGGCATTTAATATTAGATCTGTAATTGTTTGACATTAAAAAAAAAACCTGTGTGAAGAATACAGTGTTCAGCTGGGAAAAAATTATCGGACGCGGCTGGCGGACGCGTCCGAGTGCTTATTCCATAGACAATATATCTTATTCAACGAAGATTTTGTTTACGTAGAAACATGTCGAGTAGTGTAAGTGAGGATGCAATTCTCTGCTGCGAACACACTCGATAAGTTTTTCTTTCATTTTTATTTATCACCTCGCAAGCACACACGAGATATCGCGTAGTCTGAGTTGTTCTGACGCCGGGACGCGTCCCGCACCCCGTGAACACCGTCCGCAGACGTTTTCGGATGATACATTCAGCGAGCCAGATCTCTATCGGACGTCTGAACGCCCAGGGGCACGTCTGCGACTTACGTCCGATAGTTTGCACAATTTAATGTATATTCATTGCCCAGATACACTATAAGTCGCGGCTGTCAGTTGCGTCCGTCAGCCGCGTCCGATAATTTGTTTCCAGCTTTCGTCTTCCTTGTATTTAACTGATTATTTGAGCTACATAATCCATAACTTGCAAGGCCTTCGTTCACCAAGGTATACTACGGTAAATTTTAAAAACTTTTCATATCATTTCACTAAAAAATTAAAGAAACATGATTACTAAAGAATTTAAGAAAAAAAAATGATCGATATTGGTCACCTAGTTCCAACCCATTAAAAACTTTTTATATATTTCAAATAAATGATAGTCTAGTACTGTCAACTAACAAACAGTGTTTTAGTTTTTATATCCTTCGAAATTATGTTTCCTTCCCTATTCAAACGACAACCGAGGTGTTTTGTAGAAGTAGGTTTCTTCATAAGGGTAGTACAATCAAATCGCTTGCGTAATACACATATATTAAAAACCAAGTCTATAAAATAATCTAAAAATCCCAAAAAAAGGCTACCTTTCTAAAATTTAGAAAAATAGTGACTTTCCACAACTTTAGGTCTACGTTTGACCATTTTTAGTTCTTTTAAGAGTACTTTTACCTTCCATAGGAAAAAATGTAAGTTACACAGGGCGCGATCAACCGAGCCTTGGTAAACTTTAATTCATAATGTACATTCTTCTTGCAGGTGCGGAGGCTGTTGCGGAGGCTGTTGCGGTGGGTGCTGCGGTGGATGCTGCTGTCCTTGCATCACGATCTACACCTGTTGTACGAAGATTTGCTAGTGGCACGAGAGTTGCGCCTGTCGGCGGAGACGTGCCATGGCGTCTCCGTCAAAATGGCGCAACAGACGCCTTCAATGTTCGTGTCTTCGAAGTATCCGTGCCGTTTTGTGGAAATAAACTACTATAAATAAGCGTACTACTAAAGTTTTATTCAAACCCAACACAAGACATGATCCACCTCACATGACGCCCTATTGAGCCCTAACACTCACTCGCTCTCTAGAGGCGGAGCCCTCGCACTCACTCGCTCTCTGGAGGCGGAGCCCTCGCACTCACTCGCTCTCTGGAGGCGGAGCCCTCGCACTCACTGGCTCTCTGGAGGCGGAGCCCTCCTCGCACTCACTGGCTCTCTGGAGGCGGAGCCCTCCTCGCACTCACTGGCTCTCTGGAGGCGGAGCCCTCCTCGCACTCACTGGCTCTCTGGAGGCGGAGCCCTCCTCGCACTCACTGGCTCTCTGGAGGCGGAGCCCTCCTCGCACTCACTGGCTCTCTGGAGGCGGAGCCCTCCTCGCACTCACTGGCTCTCTGGAGGCGGAGCCCTCCTCGCACTCACTGGCTCTCTGGAGGCGGAGCCCTCCTCGCACTCACTGGCTCTCTGGAGGCGGAGCCCTCCTCGCACTCACTGGCTCTCTGGAGGCGGAGCCCTCCTCGCACTCACTGGCTCTCTGGAGGCGGAGCCCTCCTCGCACTCACTGGCTCTCTGGAGGCGGAGCCCTCCTCGCACTCACTGGCTCTCTGGAGGCGGAGCCCTCCTCGCACTCACTGGCTCTCTGGAGGCGGAGCCCTCCTCGCACTCACTGGCTCTCTGGAGGCGGAGCCTTCCTCGCACTCACTGGCTCTCTGGAGGCGGAGCCCTCCTCGCACTCACTGGCTCTCTGGAGGCGGAGCCCTCCTCGCACTCACTGGCTCTCTGGAGGCGGAGCCCTCCTCGCACTCACTGGCTCTCTGGAGGCGGAGCCCTCCTCGCACTCACTGGCTCTCTGGAGGCGGAGCCCTCCTCGCACTCACTGGCTCTCTGGAGGCGGAGCCCTCCTCGCACTCACTGGCTCTCTGGAGGCGGAGCCCTCCTCGCACTCACTGGCTCTCTGGAGGCGGAGCCCTCCTCGCACTCACTGGCTCTCTGGAGGCGGAGCCCTCCTCGCACTCACTGGCTCTCTGGAGGCGGAGCCCTCCTCGCACTCACTGGCTCTCTGGAGGCGGAGCCCTCCTCGCACTCACTGGCTCTCTGGAGGCGGAGCCCTCCTCGCACTCACTGGCTCTCTGGAGGCGGAGCCCTCCTCGCACTCACTGGCTCTCTGGAGGCGGAGCCCTCCTCGCACTCACTGGCTCTCTGGAGGCGGAGCCCTCCTCGCACTCACTGGCTCTCTGGAGGCGGAGCCCTCCTCGCACTCACTGGCTCTCTGGAGGCGGAGCCCTCCTCGCACTCACTGGCTCTCTGGAGGCGGAGCCCTCCTCGCACTCACTGGCTCTCTGGAGGCGGAGCCCTCCTCGCACTCACTGGCTCTCTGGAGGCGGAGCCCTCCTCGCACTCACTGGCTCTCTGGAGGCGGAGCCCTCCTCGCACTCGCTCGCTCTCTGGAGGCGGAGCCCTCCTCGCACTCACTCGTTTCTATTCTCCTGGTAGTTTGTGAGTCTTTACCGCTCATGATTCCAGCCCCACAAATACTTTCTAATGATTCTGATCCCCTGGTATTTTTAGTCTTTACCGCTCATGATTCCAGCCCCGCAAATATTTCATGTTTCTGGTTTTCTGGTACTTTGGGTATAAATGCTTATACAACATGTATTTAAGTATTTATTATAACATCCATCTAATGTAGAAAGACATTCTAAATAATTTAGCAAGTCGTGGACAGTGAGAATGATTTTCGCTGTCCCCTAGTGGTGGCCAACCAAGTGGTGGACATCTGGAATAATCTTTGCGAATGGAAGGTAGAATCAATTATTATTAATTTATTATCGTCAGCGGGTGAAATGTTGATATGGCCTGATCATTATTGGGCTTTTTATTACGTTTCATGAGTTTGATTATAGTAAGAGAACCCACAACAAAAATCTGCTGGTAATTTTAGATAAAACTTGATTTTTATGAATGATTATTTATGCCTACTGCAGGATGGCCTGGCAGCATCTGGCCTCAAACAGTATATTTTGTACTTTTCCCAATTATTTTTTTTCTAACTTTACCCTGCACTAGGATTTTATTACGTATCGTGGGTGCGTATCTTGGGGACATCGTATAGCTCTCAGTTTACTGAGAGCTATACGATGTCCCCAGAGCTATAACTCTATAACTATATAGAGCTATAACTGCCATTCAAAGGTAACCAGATTTCCAGATTTAGCAGATAAACAAGCACAGGTTGTGGCTAACTGAGAGCTGGCAACCTTATTTTTTACAATTTTCTACACCACTTTCTTTTAAATTATTTGATTAAGGTAATTGGGGCTTATTATTTTCAGGCAACTTTGCATCCACAGACATTAATCTTAGATTCGAGATTTATATCTGTGCCTGCAACAATCTATTCTTGTATGAAGAATATCGTTGCAAAAACCCTGATTCCTGCAGATTTCAGTGGTCCGGTCTTAGGCAGGTAGAGTTATTAGAATTCCGTTGAAATATCAAAAGTCTGGAATTAGCTGACGGGTAACTATGTTGTAAGTTTTGGATGAACTTGAAAATAGTTTAGTTTATTTATTAAAATATTATGTAACTAATCGATTGCAAAAACTTAGAACCTTATTTTTAAACAGCCAGATAGCATTTCCAAAGAAAGATACTTAACGTTTGCAGAATTGTTAGTTAATATTATTACACAAAATCTAAACGCTACCACTATCGCTTCCCGCTCACACTCGGACCGACACTTAACTGAAGCGTTGCCATAAGCTGCGTACGAAATTCTAGATGTCAAAATGATAGGCACATATTGGACGGTTATTGATTTTACCCGGACACTGACCGAACACTGCAAATTTATCTACGGAGAAACAACATAATAACAACCTTTTTATATAAAGTCTGCGCTTTATATAAAAAACTGGGTATTAAAGTTTTTTAGTTCAATTCGGTGTAGAAGAGATTGTATTTAATATTTTACAATGCATGTCCTCGAAAAGAGCCTTTTCCAAGCAGCCAAACTGTGCGGAAAGTTTCACTTTTTTTCACTGGTGCTTTTTACTTTTCTGTATTTTTTTAATTTTTAACTCCGTTGTCAGCCAGAAACATAGAATTTTAGAAAAGTTTTACAAATTAGTTCAGTACAGATTATCATTGATATAAAAGGTAAAATATAACTAATACTTCATTAAAGGTTATTTTAATTACTCTAGATTTAGATTTGATCAATAAATTAATTTTAAATATTCATTAAATATGTTTGGAAGAACGTATATTTTGCTCGTGTTTTTTTTGCGTTACGACGTGCCAGCTATTTGCACATGCGCAGTAGATATGCTCGAGGAACTATAAATTAATCTATGGATATGCTGAGCACGCTTGAATAAACCCGCCATTTTATTAATTTCTTGCTAGGTTCAGATACATTTTTTTATTTCCTCGCCCAATGCATATTAAAATCTTGTATGATACACGTACGTAAGATGATTCCCAAGTCGTGTCGATTTATTCACTCACTCGCTTCGCTCGTTCTTGTATAAACATTCCACTCATCGGGAATCACCTACCTTCCGCACTTGAGCATAAATGACTATTTCAATGCATGTCCTCGAAAAGAGCGTTTTCCAAGCAGCCAACTGTGTGGAAAGTGTAACTTTTTCACTAATGCTTTTTACTTTTCTGTATTCTTTTAATTTTTAACTCCGTCGTCAGCAAGACACATAGTTTTTATTATTTGAGAAAAGTTTTACAAATTATTTAAGTACAAATTATCATTCATATAAAAGGTAAAATATAACCAATACTTCATTGAAGGCGATTTTAATTACTCTAGATTTAGATTTGATCAATACATTAATTTTAAATATTCATTAAATATGTTTGGAAGAACGTATATTTTGCTCGTGCCTTTTTGCGTTACGACATGACAGTTATTTGCACATGCGCAGTAGATATGCCCGAGAAACTATTAGTTAATCTGTGGATATGCTGAGCGCACTTGAATAAGCTCGCCATTTCATTAATTTCTTGCTTGGTTCAGATATGTTTTTTTTTATTTTCTCCCACAATGCATAGTAAAATGTTGTATAATACACGTAGGTAACATGATTCCCGACTCGTGTCGATGCCAAAAATGCAACTCTTCGGGAATCACCGAACTTGTAGCATAAATAACTATCACACCACCTGCTCGACGATGTCAAATTATATGACATGCAAACCTAACCTAAAGTAACTTATTTAAGATCTGAAGTCTAGCAGGGCATTAATATTGTATTGAATCTCATTATGATCCACTGGTCATTAATGTGTTTTGTTTTTGGAACATATAAACTAGAAAACGCATACAAACATTTACGATAGGTACATACTAATTCCATGCATTCACCATTAAAATCTGCACTAAAAATAAAATTGTTCAAAAATCGAACTAGCCACCACGAGTAGAATATAAATAAAAGAAAAATAGAACACGAATTAAAAAGAGGCGCGAATACTGAAAATTGCTTTGCTTCGTTATAAAACAAATTACTTAACTACATACAAATTCTCACAAAAATATCGAGTGACGATAGTGATATGACTCCGGAGTAAATTAAATCTGAAGTCATTGGTATTGCTAACAATCTACTCCCAGAAAAGTCCAAGGAATCGTACATGAAAGCCTACGACGAGTTTTATAAATGGAAAACTACAAAGGGTGTCAACTCCGTATCTGAATAAGTGCGTTTAGTCTACTTCCAGCATTTTTCATGTACATAGAAGCCAAGTAGCCTTTGATGCATCTATTCGATGCTCAGGTCTACAATAAGCATAAAAAAAATTATATATAATATACCAAATTGCTTGCATTTTTAAAAAGGAAATCCGAAGGACATTGTCCTAAGAAATCATGAGTTTTCACAGCTCAAAATGTTGAAACGATTCTAAATGAAGCCCCTGACCACAGCTTTTTTGCCACAAAAGTAAGTACCTATTGATAAAATTTTTAGTCATTAAAATAGCTACATTCTTACCATAGGTAAGTATGGGCACTAGCTGTCCGCTCATGAATCGATCGCTTGTGTGCGATCTACTGATATCTGATGTTTCAACTCTAAGTTAAGAAATAATTATTATTGTTAGACTTTGTAAGGTTTATGTATTGTTATTAGAAATAATAAACTTTTTTAGATTTTACTGACACACACATGAATGTGTTAGTCAAATCTAAGAAAGTTTATAACATGTAATACATAACAATTAATATATTACGTAAGTGATCTTTCTACTATAATACTAACCTACCTACCTATTTTTTTATAGGTGGCATTGATTTTTGGAGTGAATGGCGCTTGTTCTTGAAATGAACTCATAAAAATTGAAATCGAAGATATCGAAAAACATTCAGATTTGTAGCTGGTAAATTTACCAGATACAAAATCAAAGAAAGAACGGTCATTCGTAGTCCGTGGAGAATACGTAAGGATTATCGAAAAATACCAAGCTCTACGTCCCTCTAATATAAACACTAACAGATTTTTCGTAGCTTATAATAATAGCAAGTCATTGGAAAAAATAAAATCAGCAACATGCGGAAAGAAATAGCAAAATACCTGAAATTGACAAATGCCGAGCTCTACATGGGCCATTGTTTCAGGAGAACATCGGCTACTCTGTTGGCGGATTCAGGACCAGACATGACTCAGATTAAAAGACACGGTGGCTGGAAATCTGATGAATTAACAGAGGTCTACATTGAAAATTCTATACAAAATAAGGATAAAAGAAGCTGCCGCATTGGTGACAACATCAAACTAAAAACTCCGTTGATAGCTGATCCTTGGACACTTTTGTCACCACTACCTTTCACATCAAAACAATATTTATCTAGTACGCTACCTCAAGCACCACCTTCATCAACTTTCACGATCTAAAATGATCCTCAGCAGACCCAAATTTCTGAAACTTTACTTAACAGTAATACTCAAATAAATTCTACCTCAACTTGAATAAATGTACCGAATAAAAACATAATTTGTCTTTCCACAACTGGTCTAATGTATCAAACATTAACTTTCAAATTTTATTGTTTTAAATGGGTCTACTGACTGTATTTGCAATTTTAATAAAATACTTTGATTCTAGAATGCTTTTTACTGTCTCGGGGATCGAGGTGCCTTCGTCTTGGGCAACCTTGAATCCCACGCTGCACTCAAGATTCTTGTCTAAACTCCCTCGCTCCACTCGGGAGTCAACAATAGAATCCTTCATTTTGTTCGGGATTCAATACGGCGCCCGCTACATAAGACACTACTTTATCCCCTTAGTGCATAATCTACTATTATTTTATTATTCAGTTGCATTAAGGCTGTTTTTTCCCAACAATATTATTAGCTTGATGTGAAAACGTAAAGTGCATGTAAAAACAACAGAATATTAAAAAAATTGTTTACCCGTTGCAAATATGCAATTAATATTTATTTTCATTTAAAAATGAAGCTGCTTTTCTGCTTTTCCATAAATTGTAAATTTTAAAGAGCGCTTTTTTATCTTTCCATTTCAACCAATTACTTTGTATGACGTAATAATTTCTGTGAAACGATCGACTTATATTTTAAGAATTCAGATTTATCGTACTTCATTTTGTAAGCTGGTTAAAAATAACAATTTACATCATGTGAATCTTTTTTGTCAATTTTAGCTAAATGATTTCCAACCTGATTGTTCTGCGAAGAAACCCAAAATAGATTCAAAGGTCAAAGTTTCTTTTAAAAGTCCACAGATAGTGGTCACATCATATAAGAACCGTGCAGGTAAGGACCACATCGGTCAAGCGCGAGGGTTTTTTAAATTAACAAAAAAACACGTCGAAGGTGGTATTTTGATAAATTTGTTATAATTTATTTAATACTTACGTAACTACGTAAATTATACTCCATAATAATAAGACTGAAGTAAGGTAGGAGTTTTCTTCCCATTTATCAGTGGATAATGATATAATATAAAAAGTAGTTAGGTATCTTACTATGGTCACAATGCGGTGAACAAGAAATCCTATCGGTCACATGACCCGAACCGCATTCTGTCTTGTTTATTGAAGGCAAATCTACATAGATGGTCACTGGTCAACCTGGGACATGGTCTTAGTTTTATTGCATTGATTTATAACTTCTACGTAGTCAAGCAGTTTTTATTAGATTTACCAAGCAGTTTATATCATACAAGCTGTCCCGGCGAATTTCGTACCCCCTCAAACAAATGTATGGGAAAATGGTGTAACTAACCCGACTTTGTTTTGAATTTCAGAATAATCAATTACGACATCTATTGGCATTACCGGAACCAGTACACAACGCTTTGTTCATTTTGGTCCGTGTTTTGTTTATGTCATGTATCAGAGATGGCGCTGTGTTTGCAAAACGTATGAGAGAATTAATTTTTTACATAATTAAGTTTTCGTTAATATTTTCGATATTTTACTAATTATTTTTTTATTCGGGGCAGAACAAATCCTACAAATCAAAGATCATGAAAATCGATCCTAAGTTCTCGAGTTTTAAATGTTGTAACTAACACAACTTTGTTTTATGATTTATATTATGATGGAATTAATTATATGTTATTTGTTGTCGGATTACATTTGAATGGACAATTTTTTCGTCTCTTTTTGATTATAAAAGCGACCACACTATCACCGTCATTTGCTTTACCATCGGCCACATTATCGCTTACCATCAGGTGGGATAGTGCTTAAACGAGAGCTTATCAATAATGAAAAATAAATTAAATAAATGAATTTAGTTAAGTTTGGCAAAAAAAATGTTAAAGTACTCGTAATTAGCATTGAACTGTCTATATAATTTTCAACAACTACCTTTTGTTTTTGTAAAGATAACTAAAATACAGTAGGATTCACTGCCAGTCCCAGATTTTAAGTGTTGACAAAATTATGAATCCGCCGAGACACGAATGAATAACAAAGAGATATAATATTTCATTCTCTATCTCTCGGGACCTACTGCTGTAAGTTTTTAAAGTTATTTACTTGTGTTCTTTTTCAGTCTCTTTATCAAATAGGACATAATGGCCTTTCGGTAAATCATAGAATTTTAATGCTTGTTGAAGATAAAATTGTAAGAAACCTAATTGCAAAGAACATGTATTTTATAATAGCTTACTTTGTGTCCCACTGCTGGATAAAAGCTCAGCCATTCTCCTTTCAAACCCCATTATCCCCGCAACCATGATCAGATCGTCATACCACCAGAAAATAGAATAATGAAATACCTATTTTATTACAAAAAAATAAAACAGTCATTTTTTTTCCAAATTGTAAAACAAACAAAATACATTGTTAATTTGTAACACGTGTCACACGTATCCAAACTTGGGTGTTTAAATTTAAAATAAAGTTAAAAGTTATAATTATCTTTACATAGGGCCATCGGGTGATTTAATTACCTTCTGTAATTTCAAAGTAATGACATGTTACCCGTTTAACATTACTCACCCAAGTTTGCTTGTTCAAAAGCCGCAACACTCGGATAACGGCAGGTAGCCGAACCACTAAAACAAATATTGCCCTTTTACAGCTAAGGGCAAAAACAGTAGTGCCTGTAAATGTCCCAGTGGTATCTTTAATTTTTATTAGACCAACATCGTGATGTTCGGAAACAACGCGTTATTTTGTATCCCGACGCTTTGTTCAAATAATAATTTATTATTCAACATTGTTTGTGGTATTTTAAAATTCAACAAAATGTTGACGTCACCTGTTTTTTCGAACGGAAATACGTGGTGCGATTATTTTATTTTAACAAAGATTTAAAATGAAAAAAAATATATAAGGATGACGTGAAATTTTCATACCTACGTGAATTATGTGCTACGGAGTAATGGTTGCTCTGTGCTACGGCGTAGCGTTTGTGTCGTAGGCAGCAACGCTTTCGTAGCATTCGTTTCGTAGTGTAGCTACTTCTTAATGATTGATTTCAAAAATGTTTTTGCTCACAAATCTTTTAACTTTTGGCAGATCTACAGATAAATTGATCTTGGCAGCTATGCTTGTGGCTTACTATAGCAAATAGGCCCATCTCAAAAACTGCTTAAATCATAACCCATGAATATTTATTAAACAAAAATATTTACAGAAATAAACACTCAGCATAAGTTGGCATATCACCAACTTGACGCAATGCTTTGTTTTTGTTTCTTACTTCCTTTGTTCACTACGAGTATTTATCCCCGTTTAATTGTGTAGCAAAGAGTTAAGATATTTTAAATACCTTCTAACATTTGAATGACATTTATTTATTGGTTCGCTTTTTCTCTCGTGTTTTTGTACCTTAGTTTAGTGGAGTGACATTAAACCCAGCTCAGGTAAATTAATGTTTTTTGTCTACGTTACAATTACACGCTAATTTTATTTTGATTTTAAATATTTTATTGCTTTTGAGAAAATATTAGGTTTTTAAAAGTAAAGATGGTCAATAATCTTAATATTATAGTAACCGATTGTACTCATTGATTTGATCATAACTAGCTAGGCTCGCTCACACAGCACCATCGTCCCATTTAAAACTCTATATGCATGGCATATAACCGACCAGCGGTAATTTGGGCCGCATTTGCTGCCCCCCTTTATTAAAGGGACGCACGGTTGGCGCAGTGGTTGAGCGATTGACTGCTGCGCTGCTTGTCGCGGGTTCGATTCCCTCGCGGAACAAATATTTGTATGACCCACAGATAGTTGTTCCAGCTCTGAGTGTTTATGTATGTGAGTTTATATGTTTGTAAATGGGTGCGATACAGGAAGAAATTCCGAGTGTGGAGCAAAGTTTAAAAAAAAGAGCGTATTATCTAAATACTGTATACAATAGAAAATTAGCAGCTCTGTATAAATCGGCGTATCAGTATTCCTCCTTATCATAAATGAGCTTTTTTAAATTGCTTTTATTTTATATAGTTCAGTGAACTACTTAAGGAATTTCGTAAAAACCGAACGTATTTAGATATATTCTACTCTGTCATGGAACTTTTACATAAGAACCTCGCATATTAGTAGCGAGGCTCGCTCACTCGACACCCATTACCCAATTTAAAAATCCCTCATACATTTGGTCAAGCCGTAAAATATCTTCCTCACTCCATAACAGAGCGCATATTACCAACAACTCCGGTAATTTGAGCCGCATATGCTGACCCCCATAATAAAGACCATAGCGTCTAAATACTGCATAGAATAGAAAATTTACAGCTCTATATAAATCAGCGTATAAGTATTCCTCCTTATAATTTATGGAAGCCTGGTAACCCGTTGTTGGGGGTAATGGATGCTCCCGCAGATATCAGCCAGTGGCCGTCTTTAAATTACTCACAGTACGGAAGCATTGGCTCTGCCGTGACTACAAATCCACTTAAGCGTACTTCTCACACTATTTAGATAAGCGTTCCTAATAAAAATCGCCCCTGCTTGTAATTGATTTTAATTGTATCCTGTTACAGGGAAATTGTGTCTCGAAGAGTTATTGGGTGGAAAATTTATTTGATTGCTATCTGTGGTGATATTTTTTATGGGGATGGTTGAGTAAAATATTAATATATTAATTTAAGAGCGGATGAAAAAAGCCTGCATATAAGTTTACCAGTATGACTAAATTATATTGTTTGTAGTAGATACTATAATTTTAATAAACCCGTATCCCGAGCTATATCTTAAAACATGCATACCCATTATATAATGTAGGTAACGATGCTTGCAGCAATATGATGCCATATACGCTATAATAAAGTGTATTAGTACAAAATAGAATACCTATAATATTATTCTAGGTAACCGAAATATTCTTTAGCAAACACAGACTAAATAAAGATGGGACTGGCAAGCGAGAGATTGTAGATTTGAACTCAACCCTTAACACACTCTCCGGCACTACTAATAGGAACCCACCCTCAAGACTAAAGGGTTTCAAACCAACAATAGTATATTATGCAACTAGTGAATAAAGGATGGTTTTAAAGCGAGGGCCATAGATGAATCACGAACAAGTGAAGGATTCTAACAACTGAAGCACGACCGCAGGGAGTGATTCATGATTATTGAATCACGAGCATAGCGAGTGATTCAAGTGTTAGAATCCTGAGCGACGAGAGTGATTCATGGCCCTCGATATAAATCCGTTTTATTCAAGAGTTGCATACTATACTTTATACCATGACTACGAGAAAAAGAAAGATTTAAGTCAAAATTATTACGTTCAAAATTTACAGAAAATGAGAGATCTCAGGGTTTCACATTTTTTGTAAATTGAAGCTAAACTAGGTAAAAGCAACTGTGTTTCAGGGGCCAGTGACCACTTCCGTTACGTTATATAATTATAATTAATTTAACACCAATGCAATTACTAGTAGAATTACAATCCAAATAAGTATTCACTGAACATTCTAGACCAAAATCAAAATCATTATTAAAATCCTAAACATAAACAAACACAAAATTAAATCAACGAAGGAGTTTGTAAGTCGAATATTCTTTGCACAAAAAGTTTATATCGAGTATTTTATGCGCAAGTAGGTTGTATAGCATTGAGATAGAGGTCAAATATGTATTGGTGTGTTCTAAATTCAAACACCAAAACGGTGATTAAAAGTGCTTTTTATTCACTGTTTTCAGTGAATAAAATAAGCTTTTTAGAGGGGGAATGGTATAAAAATGTTCTTAAGCGACCAATTTTATGTTTTAAATTGCCACTGATTTTTGTTTGCACTAATTACAAAATTATTGACATTTTTTAGCGGATTTACGGCAAAGAGGAATATGAACTGATTGGATTATTTGTTATGTGAAATTATTTATTTATTTAAAATATGTGGATGGGTTATTGTTTTTATAAGGATGATATTATTAAATTATGTAAGTTTACTAACATAGTCATAAGTGTTACATAAGTATTACTAATACATTATGGATCATGGTCCAGCATTAACATTATGACAATACTTCCTATGTATCATTAAGATTTCAGTTGGTTCAGCGAATCACTCATCATAAAAATTTTCTCTCATTCCGTTCACAATAAAATATTACATCACTGTTGGCTAATAGTGTAAGCACCTTAGCGTAATACGGTAGGTAGTAGGTATTTCGTAATAATTCCAAGGAATTACAAAACTTCAGAATTATAATACCTGCTTGTCAGATTTAGAAATATCTTCGTTAACGAATAAAGGGGTAATCACTTGTATTACAAAAGGCGTACATGAAAATTATGTTAACAAAAATCCTGTAATGAGAAATATAAATAATACCAGAGCAGAATGTTAAATATAGGAAACAAAAAATACAAGGTTTTATAGAAAGCTCCTAAAAATTCCGTACACAGGAATTCATACAGAAAATGGATGGAATATTAAATTATGTTGGTCCGCATTTCGTAAAACTGACGAAGCTTCTTGTTAAGCTTTCGAGAAGCTTTTAAGTTAATGAACAAGTTATTAAAAAATCTATTGACTTTATATACTGGTTGTTTTGAAAGAATTTGATCAACTGTTTATTAATATAACATTAGATGTTATTATTTTAGCTTTTTTCTGAAACTCTTTAAAATGTAATGGGAAAATCTATACTAATATTATAAAGCTGAAGAGTTTTTTGTTTGTTTGTTTGAACGCGCTAATCTCAGGAACTACTGGTTGGAAGTGAAAAAAAAAATTTGTGTTGGATAGTCCTTTTATCGAGGAAGGTTATACGCTAGATAACATCACGCTACGATCGCTCCAATAGGAGCGGAGCATAAATGAAGCGGGCAAAATTATTCCTTTTTGAGAGCTTCCGTTGCGTGCGCTGCGCAAGCGGTTAAAGTTACGCAACAATCATGTATGAAGTGTAGGTAGGGTAAATGGGTAGGTTGCCAGTTGACGGGAGCGAAGCCGCGTGGGACAGCTAGTGTTTAATATAATTATTCTAAGTTTTTTTTTTTTTTAACTACTAAAACCAAAATATCAAAGACCTGAGTTTCTATTTCTTGTTTTCTTATGACCTAAAATAATGCACATAATTTGATTTCAAAGAAGTTACCGATATTATAGTAATACTTCGAATTCAGGGCGTTTCATTCGATCTTAATTCTAGGAATACCTTAGCATGAATATTTGTTCCTACTTATTTCCTGTCTCTACTAATGTTATTACTTAGCAATATTAATTAGGTTAATTGTGCCTAGCTTTAATACTACTTCGCCATGTTGTATTGGAATAAAATAAACAGAACATAATGGCTGTTTCTCTTTGAATTTCAAGTAATTTTACATAATATTCATTATTTAATCTCTACTACCCATACTCTCATTTTCCAAAAAATATTTATAAATGCAATCGATTTAACATATTTATTGTACAATATGATTAAAATTTAACACGTTGGTCAATATAAAACGGTATTTACGTAATGGTAGTCGTATTAAATAAATACTGTATTTCATTTGTTTGTTTTATTTATCAAACGTAGGATAATGTTATTTCGCAACACGCAATTTTTTTTTCAATATATGAAGCACGCGAAAATATTTTATACAATTTTATTCGTCCAACCGGTCAATTTAACGATTTTATAAATCTTTAATTCGAGCCATTTCTGGTTGGAAAATTCGAGTTACATTGGGGAGAGCAATTGGCAACTTTATTTATTGCCCCGCTCGGCCCGCGGCGTTGCCCGTGAAAACGTACTTTATCCCTTTTTACCTCGCTTAAAGGGCGATTTGGAAAAATCCCTAAGTGGGTACCTACGTCACTGGCAGGGCTATCCTACAACAATTTCGTTTGCCACAGGCTAAATTTTATACCCCTCAGCCCTAATTTTGGTGGCAGTATTTTAGGTAATTTTATTATTCGCTGTTCATTTCTCTTTCCTAGCTCTATTTTCCTTCTTAGCCTAGGATAGACGTGCTAAAATAATTATACACTTAATTACAAGAGCAGCCAAGCCTGAACTTCCTCTACTCTGTTAACTTACAGCTCAAACATTCAGGCATAATTAATGAGTTTAAACCACTTCATTTACTTATTCTTCCGTTCAAGTTTCTATAGTTGAAGCCTTTTACTGTCCAATTATTTATTCAGACATGACTGAAACTTACCCATTTGTTATATGAGAAATATTATAATATGAATTATATTTAGTTATAGTTTGCATTTATGTCTTATTTACTAATGTACATACAGAGCTTACGAAAATAGTTTGGTATCATTCGGTAGTTATTTTGCATTTCAGTTTAACTACTACAACTTTTTATATAATGTGTATTCAAAGTAGCATTAGTCAGCTAATACTCACCTACATTCACTTCAATGAAACGAAACAAAATGTCTGTGACTGGTCAATGGTCATAGCAAATGGAGTAGATCTGTAATAAATAAACGTGCGGTTTTCATCCTAGCCACATTCACTGAACATGAAATCCACTCAAACTTAGTCGTTTCAATTAACAAATTATTTGTTTACGGGCATTAGCTTTCCCATCTCACTGTTGTTGATCCGATAAAGTTATATTAAATTTTGCGCGAGTTGAGCACGAAAGTTTTGTGTGTTTTCGCGGGACACAAACGGGACGTAAGCTCGTCGTGTGGAGTGGCAAGTTGTATGGTAGCGCGACACAGCCCCGGCGTGTGGCCCGATTCGCACTGACTTAGTTCTCGCGACACACGGAGTGAGCGGCCGACTTGAGAGCGACCCGGTGCGATTCATGCGCGGATCACTGGGTAGGAGGAGTCTTCGAACAAAACCACGCCTACCAAGGAGCTACACATTTCTTTTTCAATATGTGTAATTCAATTTCGCTTATGTCTTCGCTGGGAAAGTTGATGCCCCGTTGTCGTTGAACGCGATGTTTTTATGTAAACTGTAATGTAGTTCGCGAACCGAGTCGGCCCGTGATGCTACGCTCCGTGTGATTTTCCCTTTTCTTTTTTGTTGGCAATTTCACGTGCTGTTGCTTGTTCATATGTACAGGAATAATAATAAAAATTGGGTAACTTTTTTACGTAAAGAAAAAGTGGTGGATATGCTCTGCTTTATGTTAACTGATGCAACTTTTTATACTTTAATCATACTTAAAATTCCTACAAAAGTAACCTTCAAGATAACAATAAAAAACTAAAATTATTTGCATTTAAAATAATAATACCAGCTTGTTTTTGTCGCAGTTCAGGGCAAAAACCTCTTCTCACACAGAGCAGACAATAGCACTAATTACTATGCTTGCATAGGACGAGTTGATGATTTCCAACTCATAGATATTAACTGTAAGTCCAGGTTTCCTCACTTTTACTTAATTGTTTTAATTAGTTTCATCAAATACTTAAGCAGAATGATAACCCGCACCACAACACTATTATCGCATTAATGCGTCCACACAAGAGAATCCTATCCTACCGCGGCTAAGATCCTCAACGCTTTGGACTGTAAAGGAATTCACTAAATTATAACAGTAAATTAAGCGTAGTTTCATTTGTGTTACCAAGTGAATTATGCGTCGGTATCTTAGTTCTGTCACCACCTAACTTACTACGGTTCAAAATTAATACAGTGCCATAAGCCAGCTCTAATACCGCGCGTCCTGGGGCTTCTATTTACCGTATCAAATTTTAAGAAGACATCCAAGCTAACCCCAGCTCTATAAACATTGTCATAGAATTTAAAATCGAGGTGTAACGTTAAAAGTACATAAGCTTTTATGTGCGCATTCAATCATTATTAAGTGTACACCTATTTGTTTAGTGTCGTATGTAACGAGATACTAATGACGAGTGACATCTATAAACTAAATTGCGCTATATTATATTAGCACCTGGCTTCATAATAATTTACTTGAGAAATGGCGGGAGTTAAAATAAGATTGCTTGCTGGGAGTTCATATTGAAACTTGAAAAGTAAACGCTGAAAGAACGAGTGAATATTTTAAATCTACAGAAGAAGTAGTGTTAATTTTAGTTTTTGTAGCTTCGTTCGAGAATCTTGTTTGTCGAATTTCGTTTTTACTTGATTGATTTTTTGCTGTCTTTTTTATCAACATACCTCTGAGCTCGTAAGTCGCTTGAGGTGATCCCATATATTAGGAGAAACTGAAAAAAATCCATTGAAAATTAATAATCCATATTAATAAATGAACGTGAAAGTATCTGTATACATCATTATGTTTTTTCGTCTTAAAGGCAAAATAAATTTGAATGAAACTTGGCACATGAGTAGAACATGTCCATGATTAGGACGCTAGATAGTTTATATCCCAGGAGTATGTTCCCTAGGGGTAGTATTCACGCGGACGAAAGCGCTGGCACGAGCTAGAGTATCTAAATAAAAAAAACAGCCCTAGTTTTGCAGTAACGTGAAAAAATTATCTCTTCTTGTTCATGAAAAAGGGTTTTCCTGTTAAATTTGCTAAATAAAAAGTTTTTTCTTGTAAGGTAAAACTTAACTCTTTCTCTCTCTAACGCTCTCTTGATATCACTAATCCCGGAAGAGGAAATCAAATTTAAGTACACGAATTATGAACATACAGCTCCAGAGAAACCTCATCCCTTAGAAATGTATAAAAAGCGACATCTATGGACAGGATGAAATATTACGATTTTTACGTGTGCCGCGTGCGCGCCATCTCTGTGACATCAATAAAATTAGTTTTCTGTAGTTATGGACATCGATTCCACAAGTAAGCGTGCAAGATACCCATTTAACAATAATCGTTTACGATATTGATACAAAATAGTCATGCGCTAACCAACATCAGCATATTTGGGCACCACTGTATGGCTATAGAGGGGTGTTGTGGTTTGAGGGGAAGTAGGCAGGTGCTCAAAATAAAGGAGATTCACTTATATACGTAATGTTATTTAGTATTCATAAGGTATTCATTAATATATTTTAACTTAAACCTAATTTAGATTAACAAATATTTATTTACTGAAAAAATAATGATAAATTTAGTTTTGAATACTTCACAAGAGAAACAACATGTTACTAATGTTTGAAACAAACAAAAAAACAATTTACATCTCTTGAGATTTTTCAAAACTGTTTACAAGAACAATTAACTTAACTGTAAAAAACTGTTAATTATAAAGTTAGATTTTAATGGAAAAAAATGAGAATATAATTTGGTTTTATTTTAGATTACACTTACTATGACATTAAACTTTGATTTTGTTCCCAAAGGACGATTATTTTCACTTTTAAAAAGTTACTAAAACGAGACATAATTTGATTGTTATTGTAATTCAAGTCATTCGAACAACACAAGCAGACGAGTAATTATGCTATGATGCGATGCCATGTTTTACTTAACAAAATTATAAGCTTACCCTCAATCTTCTTCATTATCTATTTTATGATATAAACGACACGGCCGACATAAACGATGTGATGGATAATTCATGAACATATAAATAAATTTCACTACGATGTCAATCAGATTTGCGCAGCGGTATAACAGCTTGACTCGTGAGTTATAGGCTCCAGGTTCGATTCTTACTATGGCATACGATTTTATAAAATTTTAAAATTCTGTTGTGAGTTTATAGAATTTTTTAAAATTTATAATATTTGTGGAACACGTTTGGAAGTTTAAAAATATCAATAGGTAGGGTGCGTTCGATATTACCTAGCGGTGGCTTGATGAGCGCCGTCAGTTTCAGTTTCATTGATGTCACAGAAATGGCGTGCACGCGGCGCACGTAAACATCGTAGTATTTCCTCCTGTCCAAAGATGTTGGTTTTTACACATTTCTAGGGGATGATGTTTCTCTGGAGCTGTATGTAACAACAAATAATTTTCCGTCATGGAAAACGAACTACCACTCCATCATAATAAACGGAACAGACAAACTTATGAATTTCCACTCCACTATAAACAGCTACAATTACGTACTTACCGTAAAATAAACAAGACGAACAGGTAACCAACTATTTATGAAGCGAATGAATCATAAAAGAAAAACTCGCCGTAAAAGCGTAGTTTTTAAACTGAGCTAGTTTTAAAATCAAGCTAACGTTTAAAACTCTACAAAAAATGCAACAACACTTTAACGGCTCAAGTTTTTCACACGGCAGTTGGTGGGGTAAGTCCGATGTAATCCTGGTAAGTTTACTGGATCGTCTCGGCCAAAGGAAGCAAAAGGAAAGGGGCCGATAGTCGGTCGCTCCCTCGGGCCTCGTTTGAACCGGAGCGATTCGCGGTCGTTCTTATGATTAAGTCAACTCTAGTGGGATTTAGAATCGAGCCTCACTAGACGCTGTTTCGATGATTCAACTGGCGGAAATAATACTTCGTCAAACCATTTTATTGATTTTGATGCTGCGTTTTTATTGTTTTTTTGTTGAGGGTGGATTGGATATCATAATGAGGCTGTCTATATCTATTTGATTGCAAAGAAAAGCCTGAACATTTTCCACTTTCACTGTTAATAATCAGATTTTTTTCAGGTACGAGGCATTTTTTGCTCTCAAACAATACGCAGACACATTCACTTGGATAGAATAATCTATAATATAGTTTCTAACAATATGCTTAGCCTCTTATTGAATCAACAGTTCAAAAAATTCTTAGCAACAAGTCATAAATTACCATACCATTTGATAATGTAGCCGAGTACTTCACAACTTTCAAATTACCTTTTAACTTTGTAAAAAATTACGCTATCTTCTTCCAATACCCTCATTTTTACAAATAGAGTAGCGACTGAAGATTTTATTACAGAATATCTAGATAATGAAATGAACATAAATAAACTTTATTATAGAGAGAAACAGGGAAATACGATAAAGGGGAAAGAGCCTTCCATTTGAACGGAAAGTTGCTTTATATTAGGCAAATTTTCTTTATTTACATTTAGGTAAAAGAAAACTTCACCTGTTCTCTCACGACAGTATATTCAATGGTTTATGAATGACTTGTTCTGGCTCTCTTTACAGTTTAATAAATGTTATCTATATTTTTGGTTTTGCTTAATAATATTGTAATCTATCATTTGCATAGCTGTAGGAACGGATAGATTTCAAACATTTGTCGTTGCTTACATTTTCTTCAAGGTGGACTAATGAAGTCCACGCTCAATGAAGGAAGCACATGAACATGAGATGTGGCTATGTCCGGCAGTGATCTTTTTTGGATTGAAATGATAATGAAGGGGATAGATTTTCCGGAATAGCCCATCAGTATTTTTCGATATAACAAACAGAACGTAACTTATGTTTTTTTTTTTTTTTCGCTCTCTATAGATTCAAGTTCGAGTTTAATTTGGTAATAAATGAGCTTAAGAGCATAGAATAAAAATATTCATGGATATGTTTTAGGTACTTGTAACTATTTCAAATATATCGTCCATTGTTTTGCCATATCGTTCAATCTTACTCCTTTCACTCATTCCAGTAATACCATCTAGAGCCTCTACCATAATTTGAATTCAAAAAGACTCTTCAAAAAGTCGATCCACTTAATTCATTAGTCGTCATTATGATTAATTGAGAAATGTTCAAAGTAATATTTAACCGGATGATATTTTTTGTTCATCGAAAAACTCCCAAGAGGATAGCGCTAATTGGATTCATGTCGTTGTAATTTCCACTAGTTTGTTTTAATGCACGCCTGAATTAATTTTCAGTTTTCATTCATAATATTTCAAGCAAGTTTTGGTGTGGAAGTTGGATGGATGACTCTTAAAGTTAGGAGTTTGCGGTATGTGGTCACTGCTGTTTGGTTTTCTCGACAACATACGTTGAATTAGTCTGTTTTGTGTAGACTGTGAAAATGATTCCTCTTGGAACTTTGTGGTCGCAAGACTGTCGTATAAAGGATATTACGAATGAATCAAACTTCAAAAGAAAGTTATTTTTGAAGAGCTCTGTTTTTATGTTCAATTTTGTACTAAAATTAATAAGTTTTTCCTAATAAGTTCCAGGTATTATTTTTTTGCCGAATTATATAGAAGAGTTAGTTAGCCGCCCACACTGCTTTTTATTTTACTCAGTCGATTAGAAAAAAATACAATTTCTTCTTGGAATTAACTTGATTCCTGGAAAGATCCTGAAGTTTTTCTCTAAGCTTTTGAGTGGGTAAGAAAATTTGTATTAAAAATACCTATGGGTTAATTAAAGCAGAACCTGAATAACTTTTAAGCACCCAACATCCATTAAGTAAACAAAAACCATATTTAAAACATAATGTCGAACTGTATAAATTTTAAATGTCCTTCTATTGTAGGGTAGCGTGTTTAAGCGAGTTTCTTAAACAATAGCGAGTTGGGTCGCCTTGCCTTAACGTACAGATCTTATTGTTTAGAGGAATACGCGGTTTCGGCTCAGTATTGTCGTTATCTGTGCGTCCGACGTCCTTTTGGGTAGAAATTAAAATAATAATACGTGTTACATGTTCGCATTATCACCAGTGCCTCTTTATCTCAGTTGGTTAGGTGTTCTGACTTCTATAATGTTGTCATTGAAAGTAGAAATTGTGGTAGAAGTGTGGTAGATGTTATCAAAACAAAAGTTTAGTCTAGATTTATTTTACTCGGAATGTTATTGTAGTTGGGACGTGATTAAATTGAACCATCTCGTCTATGTTCCAGATACTTTATAGAAGAGCTTAAGATATTTACCCTCAAGAGACGATCAGGCTTTCACGGAGAAGTGCCACGTAGCAATGTGTCTACACATTTTCATAGAAATTGTCGCCTGTCTGCGGGGACCTATAGTGCGTTACCTATTTCTTATTTATTTATAATTTAATTTATTGTCCACCACTTAAATAATTACAGGACAAAACATTAAAAAGGTCAGTGTACAATGGGCGATCTTATCGCACAGGGCAATCTCTTACAGACAATCTTTGGATGGACAGAACGAGAGGAGATAGACATAGTGCTGTCAGTGTACAAAAACTATATTAAATAATATTACTTAGATATAACATAAAATACATACAAACAAATAAAATAATTTACTAATAAATATCAAATATAGAACAGAGAAAGGAGAAGAATGGTAACAAAGAAAAGAAATGCTTCTTCTATCTATTTAAAGAACAAAGGCCTTAGACAAGTGGCTTTCGATGTCGGCGAAAGTGATAGACAAAATTTCAAAATGTAAGGGATTTATCACGTGATTTTTCGATATCGCTTGTCAATCGCATAGCCTTTTTTACATACGCTATCGCCACGATTTCGATGATAGAATGTCTCTTGTCTAGGGTCTCTGGCCATTTAAAAACATTTATCTACTGTCTTGAAGGCAACAAGCCAAAATGTTTATGAAGTATGCCAGTTATGACTTTGAATTTGCTGCGGAATACGAGCCGTAGATTCTAACCAGACATTACAAAGTTAAACAACAGTCTACCGTCTCTTCGCAAAAAAGACGTGGCGTTAAAAAGCCTCCTACACCCCAATAATAATTACATATCTACATAGTGATTGCAGCATGCATGTAAAGTTAATTATCGTCTGCAACATATTTACGACATGGGGTTGGTTGTCGCTTAATTTAGCGGTCTCCATGCCACTGAGTAATTAAACGATTGTTTGCCATTTTGCGATAATTGATGTTGTTGTGTTTGATTTGCGCTAATTATCTTTCATGCATTAAATTATTAATTCAGTTGTTTTGCGTTTTACGATAGTTAATTTGGTTATGTGTAATTCGTGGTGACTGCGTTCATTTGGAATATTGTGGAAATTTCTGGACGCGAAGTGGCAATGTTGTATTGTTAATTTTCGTATGGTTGTGATGACCACCAATATTTTCAGGATTTTTCTTAAATAAGCTTTTCTTGGTTTAATAATAATAAATAATAATAATGTGGACAAATGTGCAGTCATGCATGTAAAGCGAGGGGAGATTATGGAATCCGAGGGAATACAACTCTCGGATTCCATACACCTTCGATCCCTTTCCTCAACCGAAACTTACAAGTATTTGGGTATGTCAGAAGCATTAGGCATCAATGCTAGCGACGTGAAACAGTCGTTGAGGGAACGCTTCTTTGGCCGCCTGAAAAAAGTACTAAATAGTCTTTTATCAGGCGGAAACAAGGTGCGCGCCTTCAACGGTTGGGTCATGCCGGTGTTGATGTACTCTTTCGGCATACTCAAATGGACTCAGACAGAACTTGACGCCCTGGATAGGAGGGTCCGCGCGCTGCTTACCGCAAATCGTATGCATCACCCACGATCATCGGTTATGAGACTGTATATCCCGCGGAAGTGCGGCGGTCGTGGCTTTTTAAATGCTAGGACCCTGCACAACCGCGAGATATGCAGTCTTAGGGAATACTTCCAGGCCGCCGGCGTGGGTATGCATCGAGATGTGGTAGCGGTGGACAAGGGCCTTACCCCGCTCTCCTTGGCTAACGAGAACTGGCGCAAACCTGCAGTATTAGATACTAATGACCGCAGGGAGGTATGGCAGAGCAAGGAGCTTCACGGACGCTTCTACCGGGTCCTACATGGGCCCGATGTAGATCTTTTAGCGTCCGTGGGCTGGCTGCGATTTGGTGACCTTTTCGGGGAAACCGAAGGTTTTGTCTTTGCAATTATGGACGAAGTTATGATGACGAACAACTACCGGAAATACATTGTGAAGGACGGCACGGTTGACATCTGTCGGGCATGTCACCGACCGGGGGAATCAATCCGTCACATTATCTCCGGTTGTTCTAGTCTGGCTAACGGAGACTATTTGCATAGACACAACCTTGTAGCCAGGATTATCCATCAGCAACTTGCTCTAAAATACAATCTTGTGGAATCGGAAGTGCCTTACTATAGGTATGTGCCCGACCCAGTTCTCGAAAATGGCAATGTCACGTTGTATTGGGATCGGTCTATCATCACTGACAGGACTATTGTTGCCAATAAGCCTGACATAGTGGTGATAGACCGACTAGAGCGTCGCGCAATGATTGTTGATATAGCGGTCCCCCATGACGAGAACCTCGTGAAGGCTGAGAGAGATAAGAAAAGCAAGTATCTTGATCTGGCTCGCGAGGTTGTCGACATGTGGGATGTGGATACAGCAGTCATTGTGCCGATAGTCGTGACGGCCAATGGCATAATAGCCAAGAGCCTCGACGAACATCTGAGGAGGCTCTCGTTGGGCAGCTGGATCAAGGGCTTGATCCAGAAAGCGGTACTCTTGGACACGGCGCGCATAGTCAGAAGATTCCTCTCTCAGGAGCCCTGACCACCGGTAGCTTGGTCCCTGTTCCCGATACCGGTGGGCTACTATTTTTGTATTTTTAAATGTTTTTTTTATTTTATTTATATAGAATAATATTTAAAAATATAAAAGTATGTTAATAAAATAAATAAATAGAATAATAATAATAATAATAATTTATTCATTCAAAGCCTAATACACATTGAGAGAATTGACAACAGAAATACAATAAGTAGGCTAAATTAGTACATACAAAAAATAGAAACTTATGACACCCAAACTTGCGCTTTGTGCTTTGATTGTTTTATTTTCGCTACTGCTGATCATGAGGCCCATGGGGTCTACTCCCACAAAACGGAGACGCCCTCACGCCCCTAACCACCGCAGGAGACGCCCCGGGTGTCGAGAGTCTCAAGCCGATTCCCGGCCACCGTAGGCGTGGGCTTGCGGACGGCGAATAATGGGTACTTTGCTGTCCGATAAGGACCAAGTCCGAATCGACGACGCGTAGTGTTCCAGGCGCGCTTCGAAGAGATGTCAGCAAAAAATTTATGGGGTCCGCCAGGGCCGATGCCTGTCTGGGTCGCGGATAAATTTGCAAGAAAGTTACCGCGGCCCGGGCACAAGCAACTGAAGGAACACGCGTGGGTTTTAGTCAGTAAAAGTGAGAAGAGCGGGAGAAGTCATTGGATGATTTACCAAAAAAAAAAAAAAAAAGTTCTACTCCCCCTAAGCACGAAGTTCGTAGTTTCGGCCTTCGTTACGGGCGTTTTCTACTCCGTATCACATACGGAAGCATGATTCGTTCGGGGCCCGAATTATTAATGAATACCAACACAATTTGACAGTTGTACCTACTCCCAATGTGTTATTACCCGTCCGAAATGGTGGAGCAGTGGTGGCCCATTGGTAACGGCCGCAACTTACAAGTTCTAAAACCGTAGAAACAAATCTAACACCATAAATTTGTAGCTAAATTAAAAAAAAAGATTAATAACTTATTGGCAGTTGGTAAACTGACCGCGACTTATGTCAATGTATGGAGACAACAGTTTTCCATCGGCAAAGTTAATGTTGTCGCTCAACCTAGTTTATCTTTTCGTTAGAGTAATATTTGCTGCTTTTATTATTTATGAACTTCATTAATGTTACGTAATTGTTTTAGTGAATGTAGCTGTTTGTACGGAACCATAGGTGCGCGAGTCCGACTCGCACTTGGCCGGTTTTTTTTCACCATACTTTTATTACCACAGCCATTATTACCTCAATGACCACAGCTCTAGTTATAGAAAATGACAACCTAATAAAAGTTATTGTATGAGAACGAGACAGTGTTTTACAAACTTCAAGAACATACTACAAATATTTTTTTAATAGTTTTCAATAATCTATACCAATATTATAAAGAGGAAAGATTTTTTTTGTTTGTTAGTACCGAATAGGCTCCTAAACTGCTGGACCGATTTTAAAAATTATTTCACCTATGTAAAGCTACATTATGCCCGAGTTACATAGGTTATAATTTATTTTCATTTATATAAGAGATTCTTATGAAAATTGCAATAATGTAACCCAAAGTAGCAAAACTTTGCCTATAAAATTCATTATTTGGCGTGCACTGAGAAATCTATTGATGATACATAAACATTATGTACCACATGATTAAAGTACTCATTATGCGAGAGAATATATCTCACTATCATAGTTAAGTCACGATAGCAGCTTTTGTTTTCTAGAATTTAATTAATCGCCGGTAGAAATAAAAATTGGTTACATTCGTATTGTAGTATGAAATTCTTATTCAAATAAATAGTTTAACAATTTGGTAGGCAGGTAGGTAGGGTAGGGTAAGTAGGGTATGTAGGATAGGGTAGGGTAGGTAGGTTGATCGGTACGGCAGGTGAGTAGGTTGGTAGGTAGGTAAGATAGGTGGGTAGGTAGGGTAGATAGGTAGGTGGTAGATAGCCAGTAGATGCGAGCGAAGCCGCGGCAGTCAGCTATTTAAACATAACATTCACGTTAAAACCTAACTACATCCACACCCAAAGAACTGTTTCCATCGACGGTTCCATAGTTCAAATAAAACCCATTTTAATAGAATAAAAAGTGTATTGCTTTCCTTTTGAATGTAATTTCAAGCTTGGGGGAGCATGCCAGCATTTTTAAACGGCAGGATAGCGATCCTCGAGAATACGTACATATATTAAAATCAACTTGAGTTTTGCTCTCATTCGTCTCATAATTTTATTTGCTGGTAGCAAAAATGTGCTTTCCCGGAATTCTTATTTCATAAACATAATATTCTGCTTTTGTTTACATTTGGTGCTGAAGTTACTGAAAGGATTTTTATTTGGTTTCTTATCACGGATTCCCTGTTTTGTGGAAATAAGTTATTCACACTATTAGGTACATTCATATCATTTGTTTGCGTAAAACCAAATTGATAAATATTTAAGTCACCGGATTATTGCGAACACCGTAAGTTTATTATAAATCGCGTCAGATTGTAAACTCTTTTATCTCGAAAAGACACGGGACGGTATATTGTAAAATTTAAATTTGGATTTATTGCAGTTGAAAAGATTTGTTTACAATATATCGAGATTTTATAATTTCGAAAGATTGATTACAAAGTTTTGATGTTTGCAATAATCGCATATGTCCCCATTATTTAATAGTGATGCCGTAAGTTGAATACAAACAGCGTTGCGATTATGTATTTCATACATCAAGCGTGTAAGACATTTTGCTATGATTGAATTCTTTTGCGGGAAAAAAGGCATACATTCGGAGCTAAGTGAGAATTCATTTACAAACCGCAGATTTATAAAATGGCGTTAAATCTACTTATTTTGAAACAGAAGGCATAACGTATATTATAATGAACCTTGATGAACCTTAAACATTTTAGTTTTAGTTCATTATAGTTCAAAAAATCAAACCGACTTCCGAAACAAAACACTACAAAGCGAAATATAACTTTCTTTTCCGAAGTCTTTGGTACCTATTGTTTTCAGTTTTTCGACACCGACTTCGTAAAAAAAGTAATTTTTCGCTCTGTAGTGTTTTGATTTCGCTTCTAAACTATTTAGACTCCCAAGATATTCTCGCCCCAAATCAGTATGGTTTTATAGTAGATAAAGTACAGACGACGCTGTTCTGGAATTAACTAGTACTATTGCTGAAAAGGTAAATGATAAACTCAAAACTATTGCAGTCTTTCTGGACCTTTCTAAGGCTTTTGAACGGTTTGTTAAGTAACTCCTAAATATATCTAGAGACAGACCCCTAATAGCAATCTGCTACAGAGAACTGTCTCTTCGTAACTAAGGACCTCATCTTCAATGGTAAAGTTAGCCGGAGACCCCTAATAGCAGTCTGCTACAGAGACAGTTCTCCGGCTTACTTTACCAGTGAAGATGAGGTCCTTTGTTACGAAGTTCCACAGGTTAGTGTTCTTGGACCTACCCTGTTTTTAATTTATGTAAATGACCTCTGTAAATTATGTTTATGAAATTCTAAAATGATAATGTACGTTGATGACACAGTAATACTTGTTCATGGAAAGAATTGGCTTGAAACTCGTTCCTATGCAGAGTCTGGCCTGCGGGTTGTCATGGGATGGCTTACTAGTAATCTGCTTACATCAAACCTAGATAAAACTAAATTTATCACGTTTGCGCCATTACAGAAAACTCAACCGGAATGTCCCATCAATCTAACTGCACACAGGTACAGTTCGATAACGAGCACTATAGCTGTAATGTCATCATGCGGGCCAACAACATAAAATATCTTGGTATAATTATTGATAGTACTATGTCCTGGAATGAACAAATTGCATCACTAGAATCACGGGTCAGGAAATTGATATCTGTATTTAAAAATTTGAGATCTTCTGCCGATTTCCGTACCTTGAAGATTGTTTATTCTGCGTTGGCGCACTCTATCATAACCTACTGTACAGTGCGACCTAAAAGAGTAGAAAATATATGAGGGCGCCACAATCGCTCAGATAGCAACCCAGTTAGTACGACCCAGCTGATCTGCATACTTCAATAGTATTATTTATTTATTGGCTATAAATAATGAGTAAATATTTAAAATAAACATTTTTATTAATCAATTGCTAACAATAAATGCCGCGTAAATCGCTCGCTCTTGGAATGGTTCATTGACTATAATTATCAAATTGCCTAACCGTTACGTAATAAATAAAAAAGAGGATCAAATACTATTTTTGTATACCAAATATTAATTGAGTATGTATAAACATAATTATCATGTTACCTTGAATGGAGTTCATTTATAATTTATTTGTAGATCTGCTAATATAGACGAAATAATTAATATGAAGATTAAACATAAAAAACCATCATTAATTTTTAAAAGTGCTCATTTACAATTGATCATTTGGATTTTAAACGATCAAATAATATTGACACATAAAATAATTCCAAATGAATTTCTGCCATCTTCATAATATGCCAAGTGAAATTATGCTAAATAAAATTCTGCCATCTTAAAAGTATGCCATTGTAAATTCGGACACATAAACATTCGGCCAAACAATAATTATATTAAATTACTTTTACGCCTTAATAATATTCGAAGAAGATTATGCCAAGTGTGTTATGCCAAATAAATTTCGGAGCATCAAGATTCTGCCAGATAGAGGGATCTCCACGGATACTGAGACCCGAAAATGCGGGAGCCCACCGGGGGCATACAATGCGGGCATTTTGTTTTTGCGTGTACAAATTCTAATGCATACTGCGCTACCACGGGGTGATAGCGCAGTTATGTGGGACTCCAACACACTAAAACTCCACTGTTCAGCGGCACAGGAGCCACTTATGGCAGGAACAAGAGCACGCGTTAGCACTCTTCCGTGAACCCGCAGCGGCTGTCCGTCACCGGACCTTCCTCTGGGGAGTATCCCATATCACCGGCGCACCGGAACACATTGTACGCCGTAGCCACCCCAGGGACCAAACCAACACATGGGCGCCAGACGGCGCCGTGTATGGCATCCTTCTTGGTCCTTTATGACGGGTCAAGTCAGTGGCCCCGCCACCTAACACTTTGTCGCCGTAGGGGATAGAGATCTGCCAACGCTATACTGACACTCTACCCCTGCGGACCACCGCGTCGGCCATCAGACCGTGGCAACCCCGCCCAGGCCACGGAAGGTAGAGAGAACGGCGCATCGCAATAATGGCACTCCCCTCCCGCCGCGGTCTCCAACCCTCAGCCGCGATGCCTCCCATACGACGTCGCGGTCCACCTCAGTTGCAATGTCGCCGCAACCTACTAGTTGGCTGGCCGCTACGGTGTCGGCTGAATCGGCAAGAGCCCTGTCGAGCGGCCCCCTCCTTGAGTTTCTCTGACGTCGCGGTCCACCTCAGTTGCAATGTCGCCGCAACCTACTAGTTGGCTGGCCGCTACGGTGTCGGCTGAATCGGCAAGAGCCCTGTCGAGCGGCCCCCTCCTTGAGTTTCTCTGACGTCGCGGTCCACCTCAGTTGCAATGTCGCCGCAACCTACTAGTTGGCTGGCCGCTACGGTGTCGGCTGAATCGGCAAGAGCCCTGTCGGGCGGCCCCCTCCTTGAGTTTCTCCTCGCTTCACCGTGGGTGACCAAGCCACGGCTACTGAGCCTCCCCCACCTTAACAATGCGGGCACTCACTGGGAGGGGCGAGAAACTTTTTTTTTTGTTCCATGGTGAAAAAAGTGTGGTATACAAAATCATGGCAAAGAACATGTTGGAAAGTACAGTGAAATTATTTTCAGAAAATTAAACTAGGAGTAAGGGAATTCATTAAACAGAGTAGTGATGTGAGCAACCATGCCCCGAGAGCAACTGCGTCAACCAAAACGACAGGGAGCCGTGCCTCCTCCCGAGCCAGTGCTCGAACACTGGCTGGATCACCTAGTGGTGACGAGGCCGGCGGTAGTGCGTGAAAGTCTGTACCGCCATTCCGCCACCAGGACCTCGCGGAGATGAGACCGACGCAACTTCATATGTCACTTTATCGGTCTTTCGCCTCCAGGTCCACGGACGAGGATCCAGCCAGAACGCAAGCCGCCTCGTTGGAGATCGTATGTCACTTCTTATAACATCAGTTATCTCAGTGAAATTCCCGTCAAAATCGTTCCATCCATTTCGGCGAATACCCGGAACAGACATACAGACGGATAAAAATCTTAAAAATCGCGTATTTATTATTAGTACCGTATATCTTTTCACATGCATTCAATAAAACGTTGTTATTTTGATACTACATACAGACACTTCTTACATATAGATTCTTTTTATAAGCGAAAGTAATCCTTTAAAATTATAAAATAAACTTGAAACAAACTTTAATTAACTTCCAATAGCCCGTTAGCTGTAATCTCCCAACAATGTATTTAATATTTGCACAGAAGAATGTCTGACGTAGTTGGAGGCAGCTTTAGTTTTTGTTTCCAACCTCCTTCTACTCTTTAGTTACGCAACTTGCATTATTAGTTTTCAACTTCACAAGTTTAGCATTTTCGGGTGGGTTTAGCTCGCTCAAATTAAATGTATAGTTCAATATTGGTGCTTTTTATTTAAACTTCAGTTAGGAGCTAATCTAAAGTTTTAATCACGGTTCTGTAGTAAGCAATCCTTTCTTGTTCATTGGTTCCGATGTTAAATACTTTTTCAATTAATTTAAACTTGTTATGCCTAGTCTGGTGTTTCTTTTTTTATTAGATTTTTTGTTTCATTGTTGCAGAGTTTATCTGTCTGTCGTAAACATACTATGACTTTTTTATTAGATTTTTTGGAATTATACTGTAGTTAAGATGCCTTTTAAAAAAGACGTACGGTATTTACAGTTAAGGGTCACAAGTGCAGTCACTCTCATCAAAACAGCAGCGGCATTTTTTTTAGGCAGTAGATGTTCAACTTTTCACGGTTAGTATGGAATTAATTAATACTTAATAAATTAATCTATACCAGGAGTCACCAAATGGCGGATCGCGGTCCGGATCCGGACCCCCGACCTATTTTGTGTGGACCATAATTTGTAAACAGTAAAATTTACTTGTGTTACTTGAGTAATTCTTTTCGGGCTTTGTTTGGTTTTTTTGTTTGTTTTCCTGTCCAATCATCTCATCAAAATCTTCATTGGTTTTGTATCTATATTTACATATTTAAGTGAACATTTTCCTAACATATGTTAGTAAATGTGTTAATGTTAGAAAATGTTTGTTAACATTTTTAAACAGCGGTGTGGGAGCACCATTATACATTGCACTTTTGACCTTTGACTGTACACCTTTACTAAAGGTTTCTTTTAAGTAACTTATCTGTGAGGTGTTTAAAATTTATAAATTTTCATAAATAATTTAGATATTTAAAATTCCAACGCCATTAAATGAAGTTTGTGTACTTACTGAAAAATAGTTGCTTTTTACAGTTCAAAACTTAAGTTTTTCAACAACTTATACTTTTTGAGCAGTATTTTTGTATACGGTTTATTCTAAATTGCTTTAATGACAGAATACATATATTGCGAAACAAACTTTTGGCCATGACTTAAAGCATAAAGAACCATCAGCTAACGATGACAACTTACGCTGAAATATTTCACTACTATAAATTGGTGGTAAGCCCTCTAAAATAGAGCGGTGCCGGATGCAAGCAATATAACTATCTATCGAAACTGCACTTGAGGCCTTGTGCCTCATACAAGGAGGTGCCCCGACGCAATTAACTTGATTTATTCCCGGCGTTTACTTATTCAGTGCTACGGTTAGTACGCCCAGGGAACACGCAACTACCTACATTTAAAAAATTCTTGTTTTAACTTTCACAATATACCACGCGAATTTCAACCTTATACTCGTACGATTTTAGGTGTTAAATCAGTTTTGAAAATAAACATTTAAGACGCAAAGTTTCATGTAAACTGTCTCGCGTTCAGAACATCTTTTGCATGTACCAGTAAATATTTTTTAGCAGCCTTTGATTTAGATTTAGTGGGTAGCATTATTATTGTACGTCAGTATGAATACGAGAGCAGTTTGTTGTCATATTTCTGGATTGAGAAGTTGTAAAATTCACCTTAAATTTGCACTGAGATTTTTGATATGTTCACTTTTAAACGACTTAACTTTTTTTACTTTAAAGAAAACTTGTGTGGGTATTTCAGCGGGGATGGTGATGTAAATAAAAATGCTTAAAAGGATTTACTCACCCAGTGTAATTTCTTTATAGAAAATAGTTTATAGAACAGCACTTACCCTTATAGTTATTAATCACGCCTCGATCAAAGTTATACTGACTTTTATGGCATGAGCCACACTATTTATAACCTTGGAATGAGCGGGAAACGAAAAGTGCAAACTTATCGTTTACCAACCTGACAAATAGCAGTCCGTCTTTGTTGCAAGCGTAAAAATATCAAAATATTGCCAACACAAAAAATCTTTTGGTGTGCTCAATTGAATACAAACATTGCTAACAAACGTAATAACATGCATATGCACGCAATATTCACTTTTAACAAAAAGCTGTTCTATAAAAATGTGAAAAAGCAGAACAAAACAACAAGCAATAAGCACGAAGAAATAAGCAGATTACAATAACGAGATAATAAGAGAGTCTTAACAACTCAGCGAAGTAAACTTGACTACCGTGCTGCAGCTATTATGAACTAATTCTCTAGAAAGAAAGCCTTTGGCGGATCTAGGGGTGGGGTCTGGTGGGCCATTAAAAAGGTGTGAGAGTGCGCTACGCCTCGAGTGAATTTGTCAGACGACGTCGTGAAATTAACACTAGGCGAACATAAGTCACCGGGAGACAGTGCTGCGCCTTGCCCCTAGGCGGTTTATCGATATCTCGTAATCTCGGATATAGTAAATTTTAGCCGCCAAATTTGCTGCGAAAGTGGCTGCAGCGAAGTGATTTGCAGTGTTATAACTGCGTTTGTGTTCGTTTTTATTGGATTAACGCTCGAGTAATCAGTAAACTTGTTAGTGAATTCAGTGAACAAGATTCTGTTGCTATTTTGGACGTTTTGGTGCTAGAATTTAGGTCAGATAGATTTGTGATTACGGTCTCATTTTTTTTTAAATTTGTTTATTTTAACATCCCATTCGGGAATTTGCTTGACGAATTGTGAATTTTGCCCTTATTTGGTCCTTAAATGTGCGTAGAATGATTTGCTAAAAGGAGAAGGTTCGACTTCTTGTACGATTTTTTTTTGTTTTTGTTCACTGATATCTCCGTCAATTGTGGACCGATTTTGAAAAGGAAAGATAGAGTATATTTCGAAATTGGTCCCATTTTAATTCTGTGAAGATCTGATAAAGAACTTCGAAAATATACAACAGAAATCTTCAATAAATAACGGCAAATCTCTCGGGATTGCTGCAATCGCATGTCTGTTGATTATTTATACCTTTTCATAACATAAAATCACGCCAGTACGCTCTAAAGGGGTATGCAGATGTGTACATTTCACCTTGGTACACTCTTATTTCACCGGTTATGTTCAAGTTTTATGGTATTCGGGTTACCTATTCTGGCATTATAAGTACCTTACTATAGGCAAGTTGGTTAATAGGTACAACTAAAAAGAAAAAATAAAAAATCTTTTTTAGAAAAAAATTCTACCGACTTCCAACTTAAAACACTACAAAGTGAAAAATAACTTTCTTTTTCGAAGTCGGTGTCCGTAACGAATAAAATTGGTACTTACCAAAGACACCGACTTCGTAAAATAAAGTTATTTTTCACTTTGTAGTGTTTTTAGTTGGAAGTCGGTAGTATTTTTATGTAAAAAAGTTTTTTTTTTAAGTATCTTACAGGAGATACAACTATTATTAGAGCTTAAAGCTACAAAGAAATGGTAAGGCCCGCCTGCGCCAACGGCTGGGTTTTCATATTTACTTAGAGATAGCAGCTAACACGGGCCCATTATGTTACATATATTTTTATTAAACCTTGTGTTAGCAACTAACTCTCAGTTAAGTTTTTGGTGCGAGTAGACCTCAGAAAGGAAAAAGGAAAGAATGAATAATAATGATTTATCTTTACCTCTTATACGGTTAACTTACAATAACAACTAAGTTTACGACACACGCTGAAAACCCTCGATATTTAGAATACTGATTCAAGCATTCAGCACGTCTCTAAAGACGTTTGGGATGTAGCAATAATTGCTGCGACGTTCACTACCTAGATGTTATTAAGCTGAACATTACAACAGCTATGCAGCTCACTCCGATGCAGTACCCCACTTTTCTATGGTAGCGTGGTACCCGGAGAAACGAAAAAGTATTATGAGATGAAATTATTAAGCTATTTCGTTTGAGGCGGACCCGGATTTAATACTCTTGGGATTTTGTTGGATCTTTTATTTTTCTTTAGTTACATTCAAAGAAATAAATATAATTGTTTCCTCTGGGCAAGAAATGGTCTAGACTTCTGATGCTAAGAACAAAAGTTCAGAAGGCAGATAGGGCGTTGAGACTGTTAATATTTATGTTACATAGATAAAGGTCTTGTTTTAGAAAATTACATTAAAATCATCCATAAGATATTAAGAGAGCCAACCACCACTACCATAAATTGTTAAGCATTGTGTGGATCTATTAAGCGTATCAAAAAACAAAACAAGTTATTAATAAGAATCTTATATTCACCAAGTTTATGGAGCTCGTGGCTAAATAATAACAGCCGCACTGGTCAATCTTCAAGGTTAAGCAACGCTTGACGAGATCGGTCCGTGAATGGGTGACCATTTTAAACATAACGAGTTTCCTACGCGCCACGGAAAGCACGCTAAGCCGTTAGTCCCGGCTGTCCTTTGAAGATCTTTGACAGAAGCTTGAGATCTGACACCAGTCTTGCCAAAGGGTACCGTGTTACCCAGTTACTGGGATGTGGAGGTCAGATAGGCAGTCGCTCCACGTAAAACATTAGTGCTCAGCTGAATCCGGCAAGACTGGAAGTACGCCCCCAATATAGTTGGGAAAAGTCTAGGCAGATTGATATTTTTTTTTATATTCACAAAGTTTACTGACAGATAAGACTCAGTCAAAAGAAGCCTTAACCAAAGAAAATATAATACTAGCATACAAATGGCCGTAACAGGCGTTTTTTCTTTTATTATACCGATTATTTTTTGTAAATCGATCGCGTTCGGTTCCGTTCCACTGCGATAGATAGATCACCATCTATATCCGTGGAACGGAACCGAAAACGCGAACGATCTTAAAAAAATAATCAATATAATCAGTACAGTACGTCGGCCCGGTTACTTTTTATGGGATGAAACACCACTGCCTAAACAAAATTGCATGCTCCTAAACCCAAGTCTTATTTTGAACAAGTGTTTTTTTATTCTAACGAAACTGAATACTTGGGAAGGATTAAAAAAAACTATCACTTAAAGGAATTTGGGTGTCATACTTTCTTAATTCTCTAATGTACACCAAAAACAAGATTACATACAGTGTGATAATAAAGTATATGTACAAAGGCAAGTTTAACTCAATGTATTTCAATTGTGCTGAATTCAGTGTACAATTTAAAAACAACTCATGACGAATTAAATAAAATATACTTACATAAATACATATTTTTGAATACATACTAATATTATGTCATTGCACAAGGAAATGATCCTTAATCTTCCTCTTGCAGACCTCCAGAGAAGGGCTGTTGCGTAGGGAGTGAGGTGAGGTGAGTAGCAGAGAAAGAGCCATCATAGCTGTTGGAAGCATCATAGCTTCTGCCCGATGATACCTACAGCTTGTACGATAAAATTACTAAAAACTCCAAGAAAACAGTGCAAAAATCTACTTCCAGTATACAGTATTAACATTATAATTAAATTAGTTCTTTGTAGTACGCGTTGAAAGAAGAAAGTAAAAATAAAACACAAACCTAATCACTAGGAAGTTCAATAGGTGCTCTTGTTTTCCATCGTGAGCCATCACAACAGTGGGATGGAGTAGTCTTTATAAATTTAATTCTTATTAAGGAAGTTGTCGACGGGAAGCTTTTTTGTTTAAACGTGAACTGCAGCCATAGTCTGAAATTCTTTTTTAGTAAATATATGGAAAAATCTCGCCAATGCAGTGCCTCTTCCTTACTTGAAGTCGGTTAAAGAGGCGTAATGATCGACAAGCTGATAAAAAGCTGAAAGCCATATCGAAAATTGGTTTCTTAGAAAAGAATATAATAAAATTGACGTTTAATAAGATTAAAAAAAGCTTATTAGAGTATTTTGTTGGGGGGATAAACTGGAGAAATAAAATCAAGTACGTTATGTAAAAAAGAACGGTACTTAGTATTGTTTTTGAAAATAATAGTATTAAAGATGTCGGCTCCATGGATGTCGTATTCAAAGATCTGTAAAAACTTGGTTCATTTGGTCGAATGCATTGAGAATTTTAATACTTTCCTTTATCTTCAACTGTACTTGTTAGGACCTTATCGGGTGCCTACTAAGTTCTTTATTTTACTACCATTTTAATTCCTTGCGTTACTTACACATTTCAATAATTATTTTTAGGAGTGTGATTGAATTTTGAACTGCTTTTTTAAATCGTGTTTTAAGAATAATTTTCTGAACGACTATTACATTTTATAAACGACCTAATTAATACAATGCTAAAGACTAGAAATATTTGGTTTAATAATATGCAACACACAGATCAAAATTAAAAAAAAAAATAAAAAGCACTTACACACAACTGTAAATGCATTTTATTTTTCTTATACATACAAAATAATAGTAAAAGTCTAGTAGATAAGTTATGACGTTCAAATCACGGCAACAAATCCGGCACATGACGGACCCGATCAGAAAAAATAACCCTGCATGCCTATTGTAAGTAAACACATGTTTTTACAAATAAATCATCTTTATCTTTAGTTTACAAACCAAAACAAAAAGTTAGACGACATACAAGTCAAAATAAAATCAAGATTAAAACAATAAAAACCTCTGAATTCTAAAGAGATTTGATACTGAAATTAAAATCCAGCCTATGCAATCCACCAGCACCATCTGTTGTTAAAAACCTGCGATTCTTAAAGACTTTTGGAGTTTTCTGTTGTTGAAAATCTCGACAGCCAGTAAACTATGTAATGCTCTGCTTGATACGTATACAACGTCATCTGTATCATTTGAACTTAATGGTGAAATCTTTATTAAACAACAATAAATCTAACGTAGATGGCGCTATGCTTTCGTAGCGTGCTACGAAGCTACGATCGCGGCGTAGCACTGATGTAGCAATGTATGTATGGATTTAATTCGAGAGTTTTCCTATAGATGGCACCAGTACATTGTCGCGTGCTAGTTTCAAGTTATTTCCGATAGAGGGATTTTTTTTAGGGTTTGGATTGAAAAATATTTTGTTTCAGCAGTCTCATTGCATAAGGTTTGTGACTTTTCCAAAAGATGGTGCTGTATTATATTTCTTGTTTACACAAAGCCTACTAAGGTATTACTACTATGTTTTTTATTAATAGATTTTTTTTACGGCGACTACAATTTTTTTTATAATTGTTTTGTTCTAATAAGAACACGTTTTATCACTCCATTCCACAGCAAATTCATTAAATCACTCTAATCGACGAAATCCGTGTAACATGGTAAACTTCAACCTAATTTAACAGGGTTTGTACGAGTATGTTACTATTCTAAATAAAATAATTGTAGGAATGTATTTATTTCAACCTTATCACATACATCTTTACAGGATTTCACCCAATGCGATACAGTAAACCTAATCTATACTGGAGTGTTTAAGGATTGTAGCAGGTGGTGTTGGTGTTGTTGTAGGGTTGGTGGTGGTATATATGTATAAATATATATTTATATTTATATATATCGAACAACATGATTCATTATTTGTTAGGAAAAACACCTTAGAACTATTGTTTGATAAACATAAATAAACAAACAATTGAGATTAATAAATATTGCAAAAAGTTAACAAAAAATGAAAAATTAAAATTACATCCAAATAATCTAAATTTCGTGTATAATATTAAAAATGTAAAAAGAACTCAAATGTCAATTAAAACATTAATAATTAAATTACAATGTCAACAATTAATTTTTTTTTTAAAGTAATAATAAATATTAGTAGTTAATAGGTAATAGTAGTTTATGTATGTATTGTAACGTTATAAAATAAAAAAGCAGTAAACGTAATTTCAATACGTATAATTTTGTTATAAAATATAAATCCAACGAAAACATATAAAGGAGTACAAAAAGGTATTAAAACATTTTTATTTTTTACTGTTGAAGAAATGCTCATGCATATTGCGCTATCACGGGGAGATAGCGCAGTTATGTGTACTCCAACCCACTAAAACTCCATGGTGTCCTTCTGTACCGCTTATGGCGGGAGCAAAAATCCTTCTTGAAGCGGATAAAATCGGAACCACACTTACGTGTCGTGGCGTGGCGTGGCGCGGGATCCACCAATCCAACGACTCTGTTCCAGCCTACGTCATAACGCAACGAGTTTTGTAGCTAATCAACTGCGTCGGAAGGCGCCACGACACGCCACGCCACGTAAGTGTGGTTCCGTCTTAACGCTTCAATATGAAGGAATATTGTAGAACTCTTATAGACTACTTGATTATACTTTACTATATTATAGCATAGCATAGATCTATGATGTATAAAATTTATATTAGTACAATTACTAGGTTTATAATATGTATCCTGACACGCATTGAAAGTAAGGGAATAATGGGTAACTTGGGTAAACTTTGCTTGTAATAATACTTTGACGTTGTTGTTATTATTTCTGTTGTTTTCATCTCAGTTTACGGTGTTATATCTTCTTATGTATAAAATTCTCGTGTCACAGTGTTTGTCTCCAAACTTCGAAACGGCTTGACCGATTCTTATGAAAATTTATCTTAATTGGTAGGTCTGAGAATCGGACGTAAACTATTTTAAACCCATAGGTAGGGTAGGGTAGGCAGGGTAGGGTAGGCAGGGTAGGGTAGGCAGGGTAGGGTAGGTAGGCAGGTAGGGTAGGGTAGGTAGGGTAGAGTAAGTAGGGTAGGGTAGATATGGTAGGCAAGATAAAAATACAATGAATTCAAAAAATGAATGTTTGGTGTTTTTATGGCAAAACAACGTTTGCCGGGTCAGTAAGTAGTCTATATAAATTTTCTGATACGACATACAAAACATCACGCCTGTGTACACACAAAGGATTTGGTGCACCCTCAGGTAGAGGACCTACATGTCAAGTCCATAATCATTATTTGTTTCAGTGTAGTAGGGGACTAACTGATACGAATAGCTTGATTACTGGCTGAAATATACAATTCAAAAATGATGAATCAATTGAAAAATTATATTATTATATCGAATATACGACAGTAGTATCGAGCGAGCGTGCATTACTTTGCGCAAGTGATTCATGTCTGTAGAGAATAGAAATACTCCTAGCTGAACAGAAACACCTCCTATTTGCACTCCATTTGCCATACACCTCGTTTAATCAACTCTAAGCTTTCCTCCCTTGGAATAAGAGAGTGTAGGGTGGTACAGAAAAGTTTGCATGTATCTACACACGCTCTCGTTTTGCGTATACGTGCCGAGTTCCGCAAAGTTCTCGCGTCTTGTTACCACCACGCGTTTGGCAGATTGGATTTGTTTCTCCGCATGCTAATATCCTAGGTACGTGTGGACTCGTCCAGATTAGCGCTACAGAAAAAAATGTCCTCTCGTTTGTATATTTTAAGAACATAAATACGTTTGTTGGAGTCTGCCTCTCGTTTCAAAAACAATTGTCTCGTCTCGCCGGGTTTTATGTACATGACTGATATTTTAATAAATGTGCTGTGTTAAGTCTGATAAAACCCGGGACTTGGTAAAGTAGCTTCTATATTTTTTGTTAAAATTGTCGGTGGTTGCGTAAGCCTTTATTTCAATTCGCTGTTCCAACCTAATCACGTGTGAGCAATAAATACAATTCCGAGGAATTCTGTAGAATTTAATTGTTTCGCATTCGTGGTTATAATGAGTAATAGTTCTGCTTCATCTTACATAATAATCGATTTTAGTGTGAGTAAGTAGTACGCGTTTATACATCGGTTCACTTGCCTTACTTTTTTATTACAAAAGGTACCTTAATCTGAAGACAGCGTTTGACATAGATTGTAGAACGGCTCATACAAAATGGCCAGTATACTGGACAGTCACTTCAAGGGCGTTATCGCATACATTTTTATTTTCATACTGAACCGAACATTTACGAACCGCGTTAGACCAAACTGGTCCGTCAACTGGCCAGCACAGCGTTCAAGTTCGTCGCGCGTTATAACAAATTCACGCCTTTTTTCAAGATGGCCTTTGAACTGTGCCACCGTGCACAGTTCAAAGGCCTCACCCACTGAAAAAAGGCACGGGCTGGTGTGCTCTTACGTGGGTCGTTAATGTTCATATGGTTCAATAATATATTACAAATGAAAATCTATGAGATAATGACCTTGAAGTCACTGCCCAGTTTACTGGCCACTTTGTATGAGCCGTCTTATAAAGGGAGAAGAATCGGAATGATTATTATTGAATAAAAAGATCCTAGAAGTTCAGCTGTCAGCTCGAAACGACTGTTAATTTTAATGTAGGTACATTAATCACACGTAATGCGTATAGATATCTACAAGAAAGAAAAAAACATTATAAACTCTTCTCTCTTCAAAATAATGGAATCAAATTATCTGTACCCCATTCACCACAGTAACCTCTTAGTTCAAGGTGAAGACATCCCCATTTGATCCGTGAAACCACAGAACTATCGCAACCTCGAAACCTCGTATTTTCAATTCCAATAAACGTATACTCATAGGTAAACATATTTTCTCTCGTACACGTTAGTGAATATCTCATTTGCCATCTCTTCTGGGCCACTGGTTCGATACCCTATTTGATAAGCTTGTATGCTAACTTGGGGGCTCATATATTTATAACTTTGACAAGTTTAATTGGATTCTTCGTATTTTTGGTTCGGATCTTAAAGTATGATTCGAAGTTTAAAATTATGAGTTCTAAATAAAACCATCTGCGTTACCCACGAGGAGGTAGTATGAGGAGTTCGTGGCTAATAACAGCCACATGGGTCAATCTTCAAGGTTAAGCAACGCTTGCCGATGTCGGTCCGTGGATGGGTGACCATTTTTTAATAGCGAAATTTGTCCATGCCTCGGAAAGCATGTTAAGCTGGTCCCGGATATCATTTGTAGATTTTTGACAGTCGTTACGGTTCGTCAGAAGCCAGGAAAACTGAAACCAGCCTTGCCTACAGGTGTTACTCAGTTACTGGGTTATAGAGGACAGCTAGGCAGAAAACTGTTTTTCTAAAACGGAAATAAACCTCAAGCATAGTAGAGGTAATGTGTGTCAGGTCAATTTTTTCTCATGAGAATTTTTATCCGAGTGCGTCATAAGGAGGATAATGTTTTCCTAAAACGGAAATAAACCTCATATATATGAGAGGTAATGTGTATCAGTTGAATGTTTTCTCATGACAATTCCCATTGATATATGTAAATATATAATTTGCCTTTGCTTCTAAATAATTTGCCTAGTAGAAAAGTGAGCTAAATACTCAGCCATTAATAACAGATTTCTTTTCTATCTTGCACTGTTGCAGCTGAACGTACATAGGTGTGGATTACTTTTATGTAAGCAGTTAATTTTGTATAAAAAATTTCTATACGTTTTTTTACGTAACTAATTAAAAGTAACACTAATACTTACGTTCTACTTTGTGTTATCTGCCCTAATTGCGAAAGCAGTACTTGCAAAATGGCGGTTTGGAAATGCGGTAAAGTTTTTTTTGATACCTAAACAACAATTTAATGTTATATAACTTTTGAATATTACATAAAAAATAAGAAAAAACAAAACAAGCTTAATATTTAGATATTTTTGCCTGTACTGTCTCATTGGGACAAAATGCGCATTTTCTTCTACCATTTGGGCTTGTGAGCATTACAGTATCACTAAGGCCAAATGCAGTATTTGTGTTCATTATTGAAAAATCACCTAGCACGTGTTTGAAACTGCGTTTTTAGTTAGCAACCATGTCCTATTTTCATGTCTAGTACTAGTTAAAAGTGTTGGTAAGCTTTACCAGATATTTAAATGGCTAATAACATTTTATAGGTACTAGAAAAGTTGTTTTAAATTTCAACTTTAATTTTATTATCACAATCAATATTTAATTGTTTACTGTAGAATACTACGTTTAGTTTTAACGGCACTATAGTAGCTCTTTTGTTTTATTCGCTTCACTCAAACGTAGCAATGTAGAATACTGCGTTTAGTTTTAACGGCACTATAGTAGCTCTTTTGTTTTATTCGCTTCACTCAAACGTAGCACTGTAGAATACTGCGTTTAGATTTAACGGCGCTATAGTAGCTCTTTTGTTTTACTCGCTTCACTCAAACGTAGCAATGTAGAATACTGCGTTTAGTTTTAACGGCACTATAGTAGCTCTTTTGTTTTATTCGCTTCACTCAAACGTAGCACTGTAGAATACTGCGTTTAGTTTTAACGGCGCTATAGTAGCTCTTTTGTTTTACCCGCTTCACTCAAACGTAGCGCTGTAGAATACTGCGTTTAGTTTTAACGGCACTATAGTAGCTCTTTTGTTTTATTCGCTTCACTCAAACGTAGCACTGTAGAATACTGCCTTTAGTTTTAACAGCGCTATAGTAGCTCTTTTGTTTTACTCGCTTCACTCAAACGTAGCAATGTAGAATACTGCGTTTAGTTTTAACGGCACTATAGTAGCTCTTTTGTTTTATTCGCTTCACTCAAACGTAGCACTGTAGAATACTGCGTTTAGTTTTAACGGCACTATAGTAGCGCTTTTGTTTTACTCGCTTCACTCAAACGTAGCAATGTAGAATACTGCGTTTAGTTTTAACGGCACTATAGTAGCTCTTTTGTTTTATTCGCTTCACTCAAACGTAGCACTGTAGAATACTGCGTTTAGTTTTAACGGCACTATAGTAGCTCTTTTGTTTTATTCGCTTCACTCAAACGTAGCACTGTAGAATACTGCGTTTAGTTTTAACGGCGCTATAGTAGCTCTTTTGTTTTACTCGCTTCACTCAAACGTAGCAATGTAGAAAACTGCGTTTAGTTTTAACGGCACTATAGTAGCTCTTTTGTTTTATTCGCTTCACTCAAACGTAGCACTGTAGAATACTGCGTTTAGTTTTAACGGCACTATAGTAGCTCTTTTGTTTTATTCGCTTCACTCAAACGTAGCAATGTAGAATACTGCGTTTAGTTTTAACGGCGCTATAGTAGCTCTTTTGTTTTACTCGCTTCACGCAAACGTAACACTGTAGAATACTGCTTTATGTTTTAGCGCCGCAATAGTAGCTGTTTTGTTTTACTCGCTTCACTCAAACGTAGCAATGTAGAATACTGCGTTTAGTTTTACCGGCACTATAGTAGCTCTTTTGTTTTATTCGCTTTACTCAAACGTAGCACTGTAGAATACTGCGTTTAGTTTTAACGGCGCTATAGTAGCTCTTTTGTTTTACTCGCTTCACTCAAACGTAGCAATGTAGAATACTGCGTTTAGTTTTAACGGCACTATAGTAGCTCTTTTGTTTTATTCGCTTCATTCAAACGTAGCACTGCAGAATACTGCGTTTAGTTTTAACGGCGCTATAGTAGCTCTTTTGTTTTATTCGCTTCACTCAAACGTAGCACTGTAGAATACTGCGTTTAGTTTTAACGGCGCTATAGTAGCTCTTTTGTTTTACTCGCTTCACTCAAACGTAGCAATGTAGAATACTGCGTTTAGTTTTAACGGCACTATAGTAGCTCTTTTGTTTTATTCGCTTCACTCAAACGTAGCACTGTAGAATACTGCGTTTAGTTTTAACGGCACTATAGTAGCTCTTTTGTTTTATTCGCTTTACTCAAACGTAGCACTGTAGAATACTGCCTTTAGTTTTAACAGCGCTATAGTAGCTCTTTTGTTTTACTCGCTTCACTCAAACGTAGCAATGTAGAATACTGCGTTTAGTTTTAACGGCACTATAGTAGCTCTTTTGTTTTATTCGCTTCACTCAAACGTAGCACTGTAGAATACTGCGTTTAGTTTTAACGGCACTATAGTAGCGCTTTTGTTTTACTCGCTTCACTCAAACGTAGCAATGTAGAATACTGCGTTTAGTTTTAACGGCACTATAGTAGCTCTTTTGTTTTATTCGCTTCACTCAAACGTAGCACTGTAGAATACTGCGTTTAGTTTTAACAGCACTATAGTAGCTCTTTTGTTTTATTCGCTTCACTCAAACGTAGCACTGTAGAATACTGCGTTTAGTTTTAAAGGCGCTATAGTAGCTCTTTTGTTTTACTCGCTTCACTCAAACGTAGCAATGTAGAATACTGCGTTTAGTTTTAACGGCACTATAGTAGCTCTTTTGTTTTATTCGCTTCACTCAAACGTAGCACTGTAGAATACTGCGTTTAGTTTTAACGGCACTATAGTAGCTCTTATGTTTTATTCGCTTCACTCAAACGTAGCACTGTAGAATACTGCGTTTAGTTTTAACGGCGCTATAGTAGCTCTTTTATTTTACTCGCTTCACGCAAACGTAACACTGTAGAATACTGCTTTATGTTTTAGCGCCGCAATAGTAGCTCTTTTGTTTTACTCGCTTCACTCTAACGTAGCAATGTAGAATACTGCGTTTAGTTTTAACGGCACTATAGTAGCTCTTTTGTTTTATTCGCTTCACTCAAACGTAGCACTGTAGAATACTGCGTTTAGTTTTAACGGCGCTATAGTAGCTCTTTTGTTTTACTCGCTTCACTCAAACGTAGCAATGTAGAATACTGCGTTTAGTTTTAACGGCACTATAGTAGCTCTTTTGTTTTATTCGCTTCACTCAAACGTAGCACTGTAGAATACTGCGTTTAGTTTTAACGGCACTATAGTAGCTCTTTTGTTTTATTCGCTTTACTCAAACGTAGCACTGTAGAATACTGCCTTTAGTTTTAACAGCGCTATAGTAGCTCTTTTGTTTTACTCGCTTCACTCAAACGTAGCAATGTAGAATACTGCGTTTAGTTTTAACGGCACTATAGTAGCTCTTTTGTTTTATTCGCTTCACTCAAACGTAGCACTGTAGAATACTGCGTTTAGTTTTAACGGCACTATAGTAGCGCTTTTGTTTTACTCGCTTCACTCAAACGTAGCAATGTAGAATACTGCGTTTAGTTTTAACGGCACTATAGTAGCTCTTTTGTTTTATTCGCTTCACTCAAACGTAGCACTGTAGAATACTGCGTTTAGTTTTAACGGCACTATAGTAGCTCTTTTGTTTTATTCGCTTCACTCAAACGTAGCACTGTAGAATACTGCCTTTAGTTTTAACAGCGCTATAGTTGCTCTTTTGTTTTACTCGCTTCACTCAAACGTAGCAATGTAGAATACTGCGTTTAGTTTTAACGGCACTATAGTAGCTCTTTTGTTTTATTCGCTTCACTCAAACGTAGCACTGTAGAATACTGTGTTTAGTTTTAACGGCACTATAGTAGCTCTTATGTTTTATTCGCTTCACTCAAACGTAGCACTGTAGAATACTGCCTTTAGATTTAACAGCGCTATAGTAGCTCTTTTGTTTTACTCGCTTCACTCAAACGTAGCAATGTAGAATACTGCGTTTAGTTTTAACGGCGCTATAGTAGCTCTTTTGTTTTACTCGCTTCACTCTAACGTAGCAATGTAGAATACTGCGTTTAGTTTTAACGGCACTATAGTAGCTCTTTTGTTTTATTCGCTTCACTCAAACGTAGCACTGTAGAATACTGCGTTTAGTTTTAACGGCGCTATAGTAGCTCTTTTGTTTTACTCGCTTCACTCAAACGTAGCAATGTAGAATACTGCGTTTAGTTTTAACGGCACTATAGTAGCTCTTTTGTTTTATTCGCTTCACTCAAACGTAGCACTGTAGAATACTGCGTTTAGTTTTAACGGCACTATAGTAGCGCTTTTGTTTTACTCGCTTCACTCAAACGTAGCAATGTAGAATACTGCGTTTAGTTTTAACGGCACTATAGTAGCTCTTTTGTTTTATTCGCTTCACTCAAACGTAGCACTGTAGAATACTGCGTTTAGTTTTAACGGCACTATAGTAGCTCTTATGTTTTATTCGCTTCACTCAAACGTAGCACTGTAGAATACTGTGTTTAGTTTTAACGGCGCTATAGTAGCTCTTTTATTTTACTCGCTTCACGCAAACTTAACACTGTAGAATACTGCTTTATGTTTTAGCGCCGCAATAGTAGCTCTTTTGTTTTACTCGCTTCACTCTAACGTAGCAATGTAGAATACTGCGTTTAGTTTTAACGGCACTATAGTAGCTCTTTTGTTTTATTCGCTTCACTCAAACGTAGCACTGTAGAATACTGCGTTTAGTTTTAACGGCGCTATAGTAGCTCTTTTGTTTTACTCGCTTCACTCAAACGTAGCAATGTAGAATACTGCGTTTAGTTTTAACGGCACTATAGTAGCTCTTTTGTTTTATTCGCTTCACTCAAACGTAGCACTGTAGAATACTGCGTTTAGTTTTAACGGCACTATAGTAGCTCTTTTGTTTTATTCGCTTTACTCAAACGTAGCACTGTAGAATACTGCCTTTAGTTATTTTATTTATTTATTTATTTTATTTTAAAGAAGGCTTACAGACTAACAAACCAATGAAATAAATAATGTGATATTATAAAAAAAATAGCTAATAACAAGCCTCCACATATAGTTAATGAAAAAAAAAAGTCGATAAAAAGAAAGTACACACAAGTTAATATAATTTGAGTAGAAGATAATTTAACCATCCTTGAAAAATGACTGTGCCAATAGCCGTCTTAAGGTTGCCACACTGGTACAAAACAAGTCGATATTAAGGTCCCCAGGTAGCTTATTGAAACAAAGTGCACTTCTTATCGAAAAAACATTTCGCCTATAATTAGTCGTTGCGATAGGTACACTCAATATTGGCCGCTGTCGTAATCCCATCAGGTTCGTGCGCAATGACAGATTAGCAAGGAGTGCTGGACAGTCAATGTGGCCATTTGCTATACCCAAAAGTAGACTCATGTCCCCAATATAACGTCTCATCTCCAGAGGAAGGAAGTGGTACCGTTTGCAGCGGTGCTCGTAGTCAACTGAGTATTGCTGAGCCCTATAATCCAGATAACGTAGGAATTTTCTTTGGACGCCTTCAATACGGGACTTATAAGTCTCATACTGCGGATTCCAAACCTGAGACGCGTATTCTAAATGACTGCGCACGAAAGAACAATACAAAATCTTAACAGGTTTGAGAGATCGGAAACAGGCCGTGGTGCGCAGTATAAATCCCAGAGCTTTGGAAGCCTTTGCAACTATGCTATTTACATGTTGATCAAACAGAAGCTTGCTGTCTATGATTACCCCTAAATCTCTTATGCTATTTAACCTGCCAATGAGCTGACCGTTCAAGGTGTAATTAAATTTTATCAAAGAAGTACAACGTGAGAATGTTAGGAGGAAGCATTTAGAGACATTTAATTGGAGTTTGTTACGGATACAATATGTTTCAAACCTATGCAGGTCCTCTTGCAATTGACAAGCATCAGACATATCTCGCACAACTTTATGAATTTTCATGTCATCAGCATAAAGTAAAATATACGAATGACGAAAACATTGTTTGATATCTGCAATGAACAATATAAATAACAGAGGACCCAAAATGGACCCTTGAGGTACGCCTGAAGGGACAGAACTCCAACCAGAGGTGTAGCCCTGAAGCACGACAGCCTGTGTTCTGTTCTCTATATAGGAGGAGAACCACCGGTATAGGTCACCGTGTATTCCGGCGAGAAACAGCTTCTTCAGCAGCATACAATGATCAATACGGTCGAAACACTTACTATAGTCGGTATAAATCACGTCAACCTGTCGTTGTGCCATACCACCCGTAATGAACTCTTGTGACAGAAGTAAGTTAGACGTGGTCGAGCGATTCCTAACAAAACCGTGCTGTTCCTGACCAAGAATTGACCTGAAGGCCGCGTAGACATCGGTATAAACTATGCGTTCAAGAATTTTAGAAAAAAGGCAAATTTTTGATATGGGCCGATAGTTTTCAATATTAGCCTTATCGCCCTTTTTAAAGACGGGAGTGACGAAAGCAGACTTCCAAATCTTCGGAACTTTACCTTCGGAAAGAGAGCGCTTGAATAGGATATAAATGGGTTCCACAAGACTATCAGCACAAGCAACTATGAACACAGGGGGTATCAGGTCAGGTCCACCTGATTTACTGAGGTCTAAAGATTTCAGCAGCTTCAGTATACGTGAGCGGTTTATGTCAACTGTGCTGACAAACATTTCAGTATTACTACATTGCTCATTAGAAGAACGCTCATCATCAGCCATTGATTCAGGTTCTGAAAAGGTGGACTGGAAATAGGTAGCAAAGAGGTTGCTAATATCCTGTCCTGTATTCACAGAGGTCTGACGGTAGAACATCTCATTAGGAAACGAGCCAACCTTCTGCTTACTTTTAACGAACGTCCAGAAAGATTTAGGATTTTTCACAATTAAAGCTTCAATATTTGCCATATAATTGTCATAACAAGTTTTTTCCAGCTCAAAAACTCTGTTACGCAGTAATGAAAACGAGTAATAATCAGACAAGTTACTGTAACGTTTATATTTAATGTGAAACTTGTGTTTTTCTCTAATAATTTTAATTAGTGCTGGAGTATACCAAGGAGGATAAGAGGACTGTTTTACCGATTTTAAAGGTATGTGTCTATCCCTAAGCTCATATAGTTTACTATAAAAAATTGTGACAGCATCTTCCAAACTCGTAGACTGTAACAACTGAGGCCAGTTAATTAGATCAAGTTCAGATTTAATAGCATCATAATTTCCCTTCGCAAAGATATAACGTTGCTTAGGTTTGTCGACAAGCTTTTGAATTTCAATAAATTTAGTCTGAATAATTAAAGGCTTGTGATGAACATCAATAGGCAGAGCAAGTGGGTCCGTACATCCCGAGACAGTCACAGTGTCGTTACAGAATACAAGATCAAGTAATCTACAGTTAATGTTCCGCTCACCATTATACTGAGACAAGTTGAACGTTTGTATTGCATCGATGAAATTAATCACATGCTGAGAGGAAATATTTTGAGGGATTAACTCACCATTGGCAACTATGTCACCATTAGACCACTCGACGTCGTTACCGAAATTAAAATCACCCACCAGCAAAAACTTATCAAGTGGATGAGTCACAATTAAGTTGTTGAGATTATCTGTGAAATTACGCAATTGAATACTATGAGAATTACCTAGATTCTCCTTACACAGGTAAAGTGCACATATATGCAAATTGTAACTAACCTGTGGTTTGGACCTTTTAAGGATTAAAGATAGCCAAATATCCTCCGCAGAACTACGCCAATCCAACCTCTCAACCACTGTAAGATCATGTTTCACCGCTATCAGTACACCACCACCACGCAACTGACCGGTTCGTGAGTAGTCGCGATCGCGTCTCCAAACGAGGTAACGTCCATCAAATAATTCACTATTGTTAAAACTATCATCTAACCACGTCTCCGTAAATATAATGATATCGTAGGAACTGAGACATACTCCGCGAAACACAGTATTCGTTTTCGTACGCAGACCACGCACGTTCTGGTAGTAAATTTTAAGCGTAGCCATAATTGCATATAACCACAATCAAATAACTAAAGAATAGATAGAAAATTGACAGAAATAAAATAATTAATACACATAGAATAAAGTGCCGGTCATTGTCAGAGCTTTTATACTGCTTAATGCGGGTGGTGGTCAAATAAAGTAATAGACACAGCAATACACAGTGAGAACTAGAAATAACATCATAAAAACAGTTTTTATAAAAAGAAACAAAAAGCAGAGATAAGAGCGCCTTGGAGTAAATCATCATAACTGGGGACGATCCATAAAGAAAAATGTACCTTATTACAAGAGGGAAACGGTTTAAATAAGCATAACAAAAAGCGACATTGCAACAATAATATCGAATAGACTTACTTGGGCACACCGAGTAACGACACAAATCTAATGGGAAAACGCAACTAGCACACATAAGACTAAGAATATCAAACAAAAACATTGTTTCGCACCTAAAAAACACAGATTTATACAAACAAGGTATTCTAATAGCGGCTGCTAAATGTATTATTTGTGAGTAATTTAAATAATTTTCTGCAGATCTTTCTCCGATTTGACAACCAGCGTAGGCGACGTATCGTTTTTTCTTACGTGTATCTTCGCGTGTTTGATCCAAACGTATTGGAAATTCATTTCAGCCGAGGTTTTCTTAGTTTTAGACAGCAACATTTTGTTTTTTACTGTAATGTGATCATTTATGAATATTTTATGGTTGCCACTCAGTCCAATTTTATCTGGCGACAGAGGTGAGGTCTTTAGTTCATGCCTAGCAGCTGCTATGAAATCCTCTTTAACGTAACGTTGGCAGAAACAGACTATGATAGGTTTTATACGGTCTTTCTCGCTAGTGGGTACTCGTGTGATGAAGTTAATTTGATTTTTAGTGACAGGGTAGTGGACTTTAGCGCCGATTTTGGCTATTATTTCAAATAAGTTCTCGTTACCCGTCTGGGGCACACCCTTAACTTCAATATTATTCATACGCGACCATTGATCTTTATTATTATTATCTTCTTCTAACTTGTCCAAACGGGCTTGCAGTTGTTCGACTTGGTTTTGGACTTTCTCAACCTTCACAATACGGATCTCCATATCGTTCAATTTTCTCGAGACTTCTTTCATAACCTCGCTGCACTGGTTGGACATCGTTGTTTTGAACTCGGCAAATTCATTCCTCAATGCGACGATTTCTTCTTTCATATTCTCCAGTGTGGCAAATCTCAATGACAACGCTCGAATTTCCTGCAGGACAACCGACTCAGGTTCCAGCACGGGGATGGGTGATACTGGCGGGACAGGTTGCAGGGTATTGCCTGCCATTCTGCATTTACTGCAACGCCACATTAGCTTACGATCCCCTAGCTTTCGGTAGCCGGTTTCAGTGACGCCTCCACACTGGAAATGCATCATGAGGTTACATGATTTGCAGTGTGCACCATCGGTCAACGTGTCGCTGCAGACACCGCACTTGTTTGTATCCATAGCAGATGGTATGCTGATTTCAGAATAACAAGCAGCGTAACACGAAACTTTGAGAAACAGTGGAATTCCTTTTAAAATCGACAGTAATTTAAACCAAACAGCCGTATGTAACCGAGGTCAACGGATGACTGATAACAGCGCTATAGTAGCTCTTTTGTTTTACTCGCTTCACTCAAACGTAGCAATGTAGAATACTGCGTTTAGTTTTAACGGCACTATAGTAGCTCTTTTGTTTTATTCGCTTCACTCAAACGTAGCACTGTAGAATACTGCGTTTAGTTTTAACGGCACTATAGTAGCGCTTTTGTTTTACTCGCTTCACTCAAACGTAGCAATGTAGAATACTGCGTTTAGTTTTAACGGCACTATAGTAGCTCTTTTGTTTTATTCGCTTCACTCAAACGTAGCACTGTAGAATACTGCGTTTAGTTTTAACGGCACTATAGTAGCTCTTTTGTTTTATTCGCTTCACTCAAACGTAGCACTGTAGAATACTGCGTTTAGTTTTAAAGGCGCTATAGTAGCTCTTTTGTTTTACTCGCTTCACTCAAACGTAGCAATGTAGAATACTGCGTTTAGTTTTAACGGCACTATAGTAGCTCTTTTGTTTTATTCGCTTCACTCAAACGTAGCACTGTAGAATACTGCGTTTAGTTTTAACGGCACTATAGTAGCTCTTATGTTTTATTCGCTTCACTCAAACGTAGCACTGTAGAATACTGCGTTTAGTTTTAACGGCGCTATAGTAGCTCTTTTATTTTACTCGCTTCACGCAAACGTAACACTGTAGAATACTGCTTTATGTTTTAGCGCCGCAATAGTAGCTCTTTTGTTTTACTCGCTTCACTCTAACGTAGCAATGTAGAATACTGCGTTTAGTTTTAACGGCACTATAGTAGCTCTTTTGTTTTATTCGCTTCACTCAAACGTAGCACTGTAGAATACTGCGTTTAGTTTTAACGGCGCTATCGTAGCTCTTTTGTTTTACTCGCTTCACTCAAACGTAGCAATGTAGAATACTGCGTTTAGTTTTAACGGCACTATAGTAGCTCTTTTGTTTTATTCGCTTCACTCAAACGTAGCACTGTAGAATACTGCGTTTAGTTTTAACGGCACTATAGTAGCTCTTTTGTTTTATTCGCTTTACTCAAACGTAGCACTGTAGAATACTACCTTTAGTTTTAACAGCGCTATAGTAGCTCTTTTGTTTTACTCGCTTCACTCAAACGTAGCAATGTAGAATACTGCGTTTAGTTTTAACGGCACTATAGTAGCTCTTTTGTTTTATTCGCTTCACTCAAACGTAGCACTGTAGAATACTGCGTTTAGTTTTAACGGCACTATAGTAGCGCTTTTGTTTTACTCGCTTCACTCAAACGTAGCAATGTAGAATACTGCGTTTAGTTTTAACGGCACTATAGTAGCTCTTTTGTTTTATTCGCTTCACTCAAACGTTGCACTGTAGAATACTGCGTTTAGTTTTAACGGCACTATAGTAGCTCTTTTGTTTTATTCGCTTCACTCAAACGTAGCACTGTAGAATACTGCCTTTAGTTTTAACAGCGCTATAGTTGCTCTTTTGTTTTACTCGCTTCACTCAAACGTAGCAATGTAGAATACTGCGTTTAGTTTTAACGGCACTATAGTAGCTCTTTTGTTTTATTCGCTTCACTCAAACGTAGCACTGTAGAATACTGCGTTTAGTTTTAACTGCACTATAGTAGCTCTTTTGTTTTATTCGCTTCACTCAAACGTAGCACTGTAGAATACTGCCTTTAGATTTAACAGCGCTATAGTAGCTCTTTTGTTTTACTCGCTTCACTCAAACGTAGCAATGTAGAATACTGCGTTTAGTTTTAACGGCGCTATAGTAGCTCTTTTGTTTTACTCGCTTCACTCAAACGTAGCAATGTAGAATACTGCGTTTAGTTTTAACAGCACTATAGTAGCTCTTTTGTTTTATTCGCTTCATTCAAACGTAGCACTGCAGAATACTGCGTTTAGTTTTAACGGCGCTATAGTAGCTCTTTTGTTTTATTCGCTTCACTCAAACGTAGCACTGTAGAATACTGCGTTTAGTTTTAACGGCGCTATAGTAGCTCTTTTGTTTTATTCGCTTCACTCAAACGTAGCAATGTAGAATACTGCCTTTAGTTTTAACGGCACTATAGTAGCTCTTTTGTTTTATTCGCTTCACTCAAACGTAGCACTTTAGAATACTGCGTTTAGTTTTAACGGCACTATAGTAGCTCTTTTGTTTTATTCGCTTCACTCAAACGTAGCACTGTAGAATACTGCGTTTAGTTTTAACGGCGCTATAGTAGCTCTTTTGTTTTACTCGCTTCACTCAAACGTAGCAATGTAGAATACTGTGTTTTGTTTAAACGGCACTATAGTAGCTCTTTTGTTTTATTCGCTTCACTCAAACGTAGCACTGTAGAATACTGCGTTTAGTTTTAACGGCACTATAGTAGCTCTTTTGTTTTATTCGCTTCACTCAAACGTAGCACTGTAGAATACTGCGTTTAGTTTTAACGGCGCTATAGTAGCTCTTTTGTTTTATTCGCTTCACTCAAACGTAGCAATGTAGAATACTGCCTTTAGTTTTAACGGCACTATAGTAGCTCTTTTGTTTTATTCGCTTCACTCAAACGTAGCACTTTAGAATACTGCGTTTAGTTTTAACGGCACTATAGTAGCTCTTTTGTTTTATTCGCTTCACTCAAACGTAGCACTGTAGAATACTGCGTTTAGTTTTAACGGCACTATAGTAGCTCTTTTGTTTTATTCGCTTCACTCAAACGTAGCACTGTAGAATACTGCGTTTAGTTTTAACGGCGCTATAGTAGCTCTTTTGTTTTACTCACTTCACTCAAACGTAGCAATGTAGAATACTGCGTTTAGTTTTAACGGCACTATAGTAGCTCTTTTGTTTTACTCGCTTCACTCAAACGTAGCACTGTAGAATACTGCGTTTAGTTTTAACGGCACTATAGTAGCTCTTTTGTTTTATTCGCTTCACTCAAACGTAGCAATGTAGAATACTGCGTTTAGTTTTAACGGCACTATAGTAGCTCTTTTGTTTTATTCGCTTCACTCAAACGTAGCACTGTAGAATACTGTGGTTGGCTTTAGTTAGCATTCATTGCAAAAACTTTTATGTCAAATGAAGTAACAATAAACGTATGAAGTACTGCACTATCTTCTAGCACATGCTGAGTGCTGCAGACCTTGTTAGCAAAAGCAATATTTTTGGGTAAGTCCTGCGTTTTTCGTTAAATAAAATACATGTATAGAATAAAAAAAACATGATGGTTATCATATGATCATAGGTGAGCCCCTTGAGATGTAACTTTTGCAAAAGAGTGAAAATCCGCAGGACTTATGAAATTAGTACAAAAAAAAACAAAAAGACAGGGCCAGCTAAATAACTGTTTAAAAACAATATAGTTGTTCGAACTTGTTTTCAAAACAGGTAGGTATTAAGTTATCATTTTCACACTGAAAATCTTTAACCTCATCACGTATGGCTCTACGTGACTGACGAAGGGTTAGTCTCCCTTTACGGGCAACTTATCCTTTGCGGAAAAGCCACATGGTTAACATGGTACCAAATTATATAAATAATATTTCATCTTTCACCCTAGGGGCAGTACCTGTTTAGGGATTCTTTTGCCTTTTTAACCGACTTCAAAAAAGGAGGACGTTTTTCTTGGTATTTTTTTCTTGGAGTGCCTCGTTGGATTATTGGTCGTGAGTGGTATTGCTGTGCTTGTTATCTTGGGTTCAATTCGCAGAACGAGCAAAGTGTTATTTGGTTTATCGATATAGGATTGTTCAGCAGCAGCATGTTATCTGAATTTGTGCCTGGTTAATGGCAATAAGCTCACCTCAATTATGTCTTCTTCTTTTTTGTGCCGATGATTCCGTTTTTAACCGACTTACCAAAAAGGAGTAGGTTCTATGTACAGCAGTATGTTTTTTTTTCACTGATTTCTCGGTAAATTGCAAATCGATTTTGAAAAATCTTTTTCACGTTTAACAGTGTTTCAAATTGGTCCCATTTAAATTTGGTGAAGATCTGATGAAGAACTTCGGACATATATAACAGAACTCTTCAATAAATGACGGCAAATCTCTCGGATTACTGCAATGGCATGTCTGTTTTCACCATTTTTTAACGTAACATCGCACCAGTACGCTCTAAAGGTGTATGCAGATGTCTACAGTTCACCCTGGTACACTCTAATGTTATGTCTTGTTGTTATGCTCATGTTATTCGAATTATCTATTCTGTTATAACTTTAGGCATTATAGGTACCTTACTTGCCCATTATGTTACACAACTAAATAGTGGAAAATTGAGTCGGTGTTCCGGTTTTTGTTTCTTCGTTTTTTGACATCGACTGCCGAAATTAAAGATTTTTGTAGTGTTTATATTTGGAAGTCGGTGGTAATTTTTTTGTATTTTTTTTTTTTTTTGTATTTAAGTTTTCTTTGTTCAATACTCGCCTGTCAGTGGTGGCCCAGTGGTACCGGCCCCGCCGCAGTTAAGTGTCGTGAGTTCAAACCCAGGCAGGTGCATTACTTTGTGTAAATTATTTCATCACCACTGCTCTAAAAACGGTGAAGAAAACATCGTGAGGAAACCGGCATGTCCTAGTACCAAACATTCGAAGACATGTGACATCCACCAACCCGCACTGGGCCCGCGTAGTGCATTATGGCCCATTCCCTCTCTCACAGAGAGGAGGCCTAGGAACACTAAAAGGTCGATGATGATGATGATACTCGTCTCTATTACATGAGACTTAAACATAACTTGTGACATACGGATTGAAAATACGTGCACCGCTGCCTAACTTTTCAGAGAATATGGACGTCATGGTACGTTGTTTCTTGGACATAAAAGGGCCTAGGTGCAGCAGACTTGTTTTTTTCGGTTTTAGTGTGCATAATCGGCACGACCAGTCTTGCAGGATTATGCAAATGCCGTGAAAAAAAAGATAAACCAGTCAGTATTCCGGTAACGCAACTGACTTCTGAGAAGTCAGTTGCACTGGTGCACTGGATGAATCAGGACGAACAATTTACGGTTATCCACCTGCAGCAGTAAAACTTTTGCACTATTAGGATTTGATTGAACATGTTATGCTCAGTGCAGTATGAGTCCCAACAGTGAGTTGAAGAACTATTGCTATCACAATTTAGTAGAAATTGTAAAGCCGATAAAAAAATTGCCAAAACAAAAAATTGCTCGCGCATCTACCTATGAGTATACGCTTACCTCAGGCACCATACCGTGAGTTGAACAGTAAGCCTGCAACTAAAATATTTAAATATCTTAAGTAAGTTTAATGAACAACACATAAAGTTTGAAAGTTAATTTATTAATTTGATTTAAAAACTTACGCGGCACATCTAAATGCCTTTGTTCCACTATTTCTCTCGCGTAACACGTTGTAAATCTGAAAAGGTTGTTTGCAACTGTATAATTGCAGTGGAAAGCCGTAGTCCTTATCACAGTGGAATTAAGCCTAGAATCAGAGGAACGTGCTAAAGGAGTGCTATAAGGGTATGTTTTGACTGCACACTTGAAGCTGTACGACGTGTGAATTGCATAGTGTGTTCGCAGTGTAACGACAAGTGATTCGGGTCACTAGCTCATACGAGTCATCTGTGATACTACAGTTGATTGATAGTTACTAATGACATTTACATTGTGTTGTGCCTTGGGTCTGTTTTGTTGGACAGAACCGGTAACTAGACCAAAGTAAGCTTTCGGGCGCATTATGAGATGCAAACTTTTGGTTGTCATTTAATTGAACGACTGTTTATGGGTTTCCAAGATCGAGTGACTCATTGTGGTGCGGTGGTTTCGTGTTATGGTGAAGTATCATAAGTGTTTTAGTATGCGGCAACTGTTGAATTCTTGAAGTAGATAATATTGGCAATAAATGATGTGAATGCTGAGTTGACGGCTTATATACAGGTTTATACCTATATGACAAGTTATGCTTGCCGGGACCCAAATAAATTGGAGATTAAGCAAAAGGAAGAAGAGGATGCTGCGCTATTCTCTCTTGTCTGATATGGACGAAAATTGAAATTATGTTATTCTTCTTTGCCGGGACTCACCGAGCTTCATTGCCTCGGATTTTTTTCTGGTGGTCGCCATTGTTGATTCAGACTTTCAGGAGATGCTGTGGTTGAGAACAGTATGGTGGGTTGGTCCCAATAGTTACATGAAGATATTACAAGGAGGTACAGGTACATAAATGTTCTAATAGCTTCTGAAGTTTCTCTCCTATGTACTAGAAATTCCTAAACACCAACTGCAGTGAACCTAAAACTTTTATTCAAAGCCATATCCATAAATGCCGTTACCGATTGAATCGCACGTACACAATATGCCGCAGCCTTATCGCAGCAATATGCAAGCGAGGACTGCACGAACGTGTAAATTGTTAAAGTTGGAGGGCGGTTGCAATTTTCGCAGCTGTATAAAATATTGTCAAGCGCAATGGCGGACGGCGTGGGGCGATGGATGCGCTCTCTTTTGCTTTTTGGCACGTTTCAGTCGATCGACATACATATCGATGTTAATAGATTATTGGTTTTGATATGACTTGCACTTGGATTGTATTAATTACGAACAAAGTATTCATCTTTTCTTGTTAACGACCTACTCAAGTTTTCTTCGGCTAGTATGTGTAATAGCGATGTATATTAATCATCGCTATTAAACCTGCAATTTGTCTATTTTAGAACTTTATCATATTATATTATTTATTTATTGAACAAGGCACACAAACGACTCATTTACAAATTAATATCAGAAAATAACATTCAGAAAAGATCCTTTGTAAGCAAGTCACAGGTATGCACATCATTGTCATAGTAAGTCACGTAAAATAAAATAAAAAATTAAACAAACATATAGTAGAATCAAAGGACATAAAATAAAATGTAATAATATAAATTAAAATTAAACCAAAATAAAATAACGTCAAAATAAAATATAAACGAAATAAAATAAAATTTAAATATACATGTCGTTGATTAAATTGGTATTCAATAAAATTTACTTTAAAAACAAAATTATATTTTTAACAGAAATCATATAAAATGTCAAGTTAAATTATTAACATTATAACATAACTATAAGTACTATATTATAGATGTATCTTATTGTTTAAATGGGAGTTTAAACATTCAATGGTCATTATATCTTAGGACAAATAACGTAAGTTCAGTAATGCATTTTTTTCTGGTGTATGTAGATTTTTTTAAACAAAATTACTTAAAATCGTAGTATCATGACTACACTTAGATAAGCCTAATGTTGCTTAGCTTAAATATTTTATGTAAATAAGCTTATTACGCATCATGTCTATAACCATCATTTTCATAATATAATGGTATTTTCATTCCCTGCTCATTTTGATTATAAATACCACTTCTTAGTCACCTTAAAAACTTTGAAAAGGTACTTGACACAATTATAACTATGAAAACGATGCTGCGTTCAAAGTTGCTGCAGGTACATTGGTGACACAGACAAATAAGTTTCTGAGTACAATATAACAACAGGTACTACAGTCCAGTTTTATGAAAACATTTCTATAGGGCACCGGTTGAGTAATCGTCCATACATACCTATATAATTGTACTTTTAACTCATCATTTCATCTAAAAGTCGTCCACTGCTGAAGCCAAATACCCAAGAGCCGTCACATCGACTGGTCCTGTGCATCTCGCATCCAACGGATTCCTGCAACATTAACCAGGTCATTGTTCCACCATACATCGGTAATACGAGGCGCTCCAACGCTGCGTCTTCCCCTATACGCAACTTATCTCTCGAAAATAGTCAGTTAAATTCAAGGAAAATTACTTAGTTTTTTGAAATTGTTCACTCATTTTATCTTTTTTAAAAAAATCATTGCTCCACGCTAGGAATTTCTTCCTGTATCGTGGGTGCATTTACAAACATTTAAACTCACTTACACAAGACAGATCCAGATCCGGAACAACTATCTGTAGGCTTCTTCTTCTTTTCGTGTGAGGATGTGACCACCTCTGGTGTCAGAGTTAATTAGCCGCCTCTGGGAACCCCACAGGCCTCTGACTTGGCTATTTCAGACTTAAATTAAGTATATAAGTCCAGGTTTCCTCACGATGGTTTCCTTCACCGTTGCTTGTGATGTCCAAGATAAACTTAGAAAGTACATATGAATTTGAAAAAGTCACATTGGTACTTGCCCGGATTTGAACTCACGACCTCAAGCACGAGAGGCGAGGTCTTAGCCACTGGGCCACCACGAAACAAAGGCCAAACAAATATTTATTCCGTGCGGGAATCGAACCCGCCACACGTAGTGCAGCAGCCGATCGCACAACCGCTACGTCATACCGTAGATCATGTCGTCATTAAAACCTTTGGTCCAGCTATGAAATAATATACTCTTCTACCACTCCTACACACGAACCATTTGTTAATAATTTTTTTGAAACCAATAAACCAATGCACTATTGTAACTTAAAACATCCGCATTTAGAATACTCTAAAAATACTTAAAATTCCTCCTTCCATTATATTTAATACAATTCCATGCAACGCGTGCCGTTAATATTCTTTAACACGATTAATTTTTACAGCACTTAACTTTCTTTCAAAATTAATTATCCTTTACGTCGTAATAGAATGCCGCACCATTACATTCATCGTTAAGTAAAATGTTAATTTTTGTATTATCGCAGTTTTTGCGACGATTTTCTCTGGGTGAGTTTTTCCTGAAAAAATATTTTCGGGTTAGAATGGAAAAGTCAAATGAATGGACTGAAAGATTGATAACTTATAATATAGTGGCACAAGAACACTTAGCAATAAATCATACTCAATAGAGCGTTTGGTGGAGACAAAAGAACACGTTTAAGAGCCTGTAGTATCTTACGTTCTTCTCCATAGAGATCTAATCCTTGGAACGTGCAATTTAGCTTCACTTGTTTGTTTGACTGACCGACATTTTGACAATTCAAAAGTGCCTGTAATTGGTCTATTTGAAATAAACGTTTTTGACTTTGACTTTTGACTTTGACCTACTGCAAGGTAAGTACATTACTTTTCCCAATTTTTTATATGTCTTTCAATTTCCAATCATTCCAAGCCTAATTCTTTCGGTAGGAGCTCGTCTCACCATCAAATTCTGGTCATACCGCGTTACCGGTTCACTCTTTTGGGACCTACTCCTTGACTACTTTCGCCCAACTCTCTCGATGCAATTGACTGTTATTTTGTCTACTCTTGTGTTTTGGAAATAAAGTTATTTAGACATCGATTTTTTTTTTTGGAAAACTTTTTCAGACTGTTCTTTCTCGTATGTAGCTATGCTATACACTACCATAATAATAGCATTAGATAATAATCGTTTACCGCTATTAGAATCACTAATCGCTTATCCGAGACATTAATTAAATTAATTACCTGCACAAGATGCCACAGATAGTCCTAGGAAGCTTAAGACTAAATGGGTAGGTATGTATATTTCGTACTGTAATTCCATAGGTCCGAGCTCGAAATAGTTAAAACTACTTACCAGCTGGATATTAGGTACAGCTGTCAGATTTAGGCAAACAATTGCGACGCTCGTTTGCTACGGAACCTAATCCGCTCTGTTCCTCACATTAGTTCAATCCCGATGAATTGGGGCACTTGCTTCACTACAGTCTACAGTTGAATTTCGTTAGAGCCTGCATTGTGTAACGCCTACCTAAAGTTGTGCGCTCCTGTGTTGAGAACTCGAGAGGAATCGTAAACCTTCGGTTGGGGTATATGCGAGACTTTCGTTAAATGGGGATGCATTTTTTTCAGTTCGTGCTAATCGTAGAATATAACTGAAATAACTATGTATTTACAATTATTTAACATGATTTTTGTAATGCCTACCCTAAATATGATTTGAGTGACAATCTAGGCAAAAATTCCAACAAAATTTTACCTTCACTAACTAATATCTTATATTATGTTAGACACTTGCATATTACCTATGGCCTATTTATCTGTTTTTCCTAGACAGAAATTGGTCCACATTTCATACTTTTCATGGATCCGCCAAGCAACAAAATATAAGGTTAACGAGTATTGATAAATCACAGAAATAAATGACTACACTTATTGTATGAACGACTACCTATATCTATTAGCTGCTAGATGAGAACTAAAAATATGTATTAATAGGTTTTGCCCGTGGCTTCACTCCTCTAGATACTCCATATCCCACAGATATCGCGAGTTTTTTCGGGATAAAGCGTAAAACTTTAGGGTGGTTACGGATAACACGTGCGTGTTCGTGTTCCGTGTCCGTGAAATTTCAGTTCCGAAGTAGCCGTAGTACGTATTTTAGGGCAGCTTACGCATTACATCCGAACTCTATCCGTCATAATCTGTCATAATTATTTATTAAAAATCATTTTGAATTCGGAACACAAATCACAGACATGGATCACGGACACGGTTCACGGACACGGATCACGGACACGGTTCACGGACACGGTTCACTGACACGGTTCACGGACACGGATCACGGACACGGACGTGTAGTGCCCAAACAACCCGATCGGTAAGAAAACATTTATGGATGTGTTTCCAAAAAGTCGAATGTTAATAGGCCGTAATCCACCACGCGGGCCCAGTGCGGGTTGGTTCCTATTATTTGTTTGTACACCACCAATCCGCCTGGGCCCGCGTTATGGGTTATGGCCCATTTCTTCTCACAGAGGGGCCTGTGTCCCAGCAGTGGGAACATTAAAAGGCTAATGATGTTGATGATGATGATGAAACACGTAATCGAATGAAAACGTCTAGACGGGTCCTTTGTTCGATCGCAGTGTGCGTCCGCGGTGAGGAGCAATTTTTATTAGGCACCGCATACAACAATGCCTTGGGCGTTGTGCGTTCCGATAAAGAAATCAAAACTTATTGGTACATTTAGTGATAGTATAGTTTTCTAGACGTGATCATGTGAATAAATTAGCGTAATTCTAAAGATTACCTTTTAAAAATATACACATCTATAAACCAACAAATAATTTCACTTCTTCATAACATGTACCTACCTATAAGTTAAGAGATAATCAAAAAATAGTCCTCACGAGTCATCTCAAGATATTCGAGAGTATCAATAAATCCCAACACTAACGCTCAGAAAATATTCCATAACAAAGAGTCTCATAAAAAGAAACAAGAAACAAATTACCTAATTTCTCTTTATGTATACAAAATGAGCTCGAACTTGCTCAAATTGGCCGTTAAACACACTAAAACAATTTGCTATGAAGGCGGGAACCTTATTAGAAGGTTTAATCTGGGAGGCGACTGAAAGCGAAATAGGTACACTTCGTTTAATTTTTGAATGAATCTTTAAGCAACTTCCATCTTCTTCGCGAGACAAATTAGTATCTTACATGTCACATGTTAAATTAACACCTATATGCTGAGCAAGTACATAGGAGTAGGTGCTCAGATTGGGGATAAAATTAACTGTGAGTAATTTGGTTTAATTTTTTTTTGGTCCATGTCTTTCTTCGATGATCATATTTTTACCCTCGTTATTTAGAGACTAGCTTATTTCATGGCGTAGCACGACTGACTGTCCAGAGTTGCCGACACACTTTAGTTCATAATCTGCCTTTTCTTTAGACTACTGTAGTTTAATGGCGATCTGTGCCTAGACTTACCAGCTGTAGCAAACCACGACTTTACAAGGAACGAATGCATCTGACCACCGTAAATCAAGTACTGGGTAACACGACACCTTTTGGTGAGACTGAGGGTCCAAGATGCGGGCCTAATCATTGATCTACGAATCAAATCCAGGCGCAAGGTTTCGGCATGTAACGGATGGTCATCCATCTACGGTCCGACCTCAACAAGTGCAGCCTGCCCTTCAATCGACCCCTAAGGCTATTTATATTAGCTACTCTAGTTTTACTTGTAGCTTATATGTATCCACTGCGATTTGTAAATACATAGTTATTTCATCTTCTTGCCCTTGTCCCATGTTACTTGAGGTCGGCCCAACAAGTTTTCTTCTTCGATACCGTCCTGTACCCCGCCACGCATTCACTGATTCCCATTATCTTTCATATCACTCCTCACACAGTCCATCCATCTTCTCTTTGGCCGTCCCTTTCCTCTCTATCCATCCACATTTATATTCATAACTCTTTAGTAACATGCGTTTCAGCCCTCCTAATCATATGACCATTCCAGGACAAACGGTTTTCTTTTAACTTTTCTGTCAATGACGCCACTTTAAAACTTCCTCTAATATACTCATTTCTCAATTTTATCCATTCTCGTCACACCTCACATCAATCTCAACATTCTCATCTCTGCTGCATGCAGTCTCTTTTCATCTATGTTTTTAACAGCCCAACATTATTCATACATACAGTACAACAGGTTTTATCACGGACTTGTTAATTTTACACTGTAATTACACTACATAAAATAAGAGATATCAGTCTAACTATGTAGTAGTATTTACATCCAGAACCAAACCACCCTTCACCAATTCTTCAAACACTCCTAGAACACAAACTTCCAAAGACGAACCCGTTACCTTGTAAAGCGGTGCTCCACACCACAATATGCAAACTCATTGTGTTCAGCCTACACGGAGCGGTGGGAGCAATGTAAGCGGTGGGATCGTTGTGAGCGGTGTTCAATAGGTGTATGTCTTTGAGAGCGACGCCCGGGGCACTCGCCGAGCCTTTTAACACCTAATTGCGTTAATATGTCTCGACGTACGACACCTACGAAATTAGATGAACCTGTGCTGTACTTTGATTATGCTTCTTTTTGAAATTGTGTCTGGAAAATGGAGGAAGGTTTCATAGATATCTATTAGTGCGTTTTTTTATAGTTAAGGTAAAATTTGCAAAACTTATAGTTTACCAACTTAACTTGTATATCGATTCCACATAAACTTAATATGCACTCGTAAGTGTTCTGTCCTCTTCATAAGAATTTACTTTGAAAACGTTAGTATTTTGAAGGAAAGTGACTAAGAGGGCTTACTAGGAAACTCTGTATTGGAATGCCGGCGAAAAACAAACAAAGAGGTCATCAAGGTATAAACAAAAACAATCCTTGTGCTAAGTCCACTTCAATATGGCTATCGGCTATCGATTTAGCGGACATCACCGCTGTTGTTGACATACTCCATCGTTCAGTGCAGTGTCGTAGGCCTGCAGCGAGCAACCAGTATTTTCATTTTCGATTTGCTGCCTCTAAGAGATAGCGCATTGGTTAGTAATTGAACCACGGACGTCTTTGATATATCGGCTATTTTATCGGATTGGACGGACGCAATAACAGACCGTTGATTGCTTCCAAGTGGACTCGGAAGATTGATTATTTTCTCGTTACTCCGTCCGAGTCTCCCTTGTTTTATATATATATTGTCGCAAATAGTTTTTTACCTTTTATTAAGAAATGCCTGAAAGATAAAGTGTAAGAAACAACAGTAGTATAACTTTGTTTTACTACGGTTTGCGTAGTCCAAAATTGGTGTAGTTTTGATAACTTCAGATTTTTGTACTAGTGAAGGGCATTCAACAAGAATTTTAATTTAAAAATACGCACGTAATAAAATTATTAGATGTTTTTTCCGTCTATTATTTAAGAAGAGAATAGTTGTGTAAATTATTGAAATTTGATTTTGTGTATTCAACACATGAATTCATGTGTTGAATACACAAAATTACCTACCAATTATCACGGTTAGTATACCTAATTAAACATACTTAACCTAATTTTGAAGTCCATGTTTTCCAAAGCCCCAACCAAAATAATTAAATTATCCCTCGCTTTTCAGCTTTGCCTGAAACATCACGACAACTCGCAATCTCAGAACGTTTGAATTTTAAAAACGTTAATGTATATTTTTTTAAAGACATCCTAAACAAAGGGTGTCCTTTAGAGCGTGTGTTACTCTGTCCCTAAATCGGTATTGCAAAAAGCGGCAAACATTAATGTGAATATATTGTCGACGAAGCATTCCGTCCGCTCGCACTGGCCAAAGCTCATAAATAAACAAACTGGATGCTCTGTCGAAAAGTTCCGTAAAAAAACTCAAAAACGTAAAATTTACAACCGGGAATTCAGTGGAGTTTTAATTAACTGTACAATGGATCGGCGCGAGAACAAACTGTGCCATACGTGTACCATCTAAATATTAGTTACACTAGAAACTTAGGTGATATTGACAGCTTAAAATACGGTGACGATGGGGCAATTAAAAGTTTTATTTCATTGTGTAAGTTTGTCATTTAAGACTTATTAGTTTTCAATCTCAACCGATTACGTTCCCACTGCTGGAACAAGGTCTCCTCTGTCTGAGTCTCATAGTATCCTCTGCAATAGACGGTCATCATTATCATCCTTTCAGCAAAAAATGTCCATTGCAGGACATAAGCCTTCCCTAAGCGTCAACACACTGATCGGTCTTGTGCATCTCGCACCCACCGGACTCCCACAGCCTTGACTAGGTTGTCGCTCCACCTAGACACCGGCAGATGCTTACGTTGGAAGGCCTCCCTCTAGCTGGAACAACGATCTAGTCAATAGACGGTCGTAAGGATATAATGCCATATAGTCAGTCACCAGCTTTAAACAAAAAATTGGCGATCGCAGTTATAGTATCCTTCATGGTTTCTTTTATGATCAATTGAGTAAAATATCCATTGGGAAGAATTCGACACAATAGAGTCACCATCTTCCTAGATGATGAGTCCATTCTTTGGTGGCCTCATCGACGGTTCATAACTGCACCTGTAGCCAAGTTGACAATCTACAATCGATAACGCTAGTAGAAAACGAATCAATGTATGCGAATGACACATCTGAACGTTAAGTCACGTGGTCAGACCATACAAACAGATGCGTTAACAATTGTAAAAAGAGATTCGATACGAAACGTTTGTAACTTGGCTAGGAGGGCTTGTGTGTATAATGGCCTATATAAGTAAGAGTAGGTTGGTACTTATACCTCTTTACATATTGATATGGGTTTAACGTTGTATTATGCTTACGTGTCAGAATTTAGGGTAACGTAGGTTAATAATCCGTACGTATTACCTACAAGTCAGGAATACAAAATATTGGTTTTAATTTGATCATAGAAATTGTGTAGGTAGGTATAGCTAGGTTGTGAATATAAAAATCCACAGGCCATAAAAGACAATTTATTTTCTTTCCCATCACTTTACCCTTCGAAAAACTCCATCGCAATACTTTTTTCAACAAAATTAAACAAGGCAGCCACAGCGTATTAACCTAACGTCTCTGTATAACCAAAAAGTTTATTTGTTTGTGAACTTAGCGCCTGATTTGCATACATAGCAACAAAACACGGCCGCCTCGAGTGGGAGTAGGCGGGAGTGTGAAAATGGGAAAGTTCCTTCTGTATAATGAAGATGAGGAAGACGGGTAATCCGCCACATCGGGAGAAACTTGCTACAAACCGCAAGGCGGGCTTCCTCCAACTTGACTTGTGAGAGTTGGCACTTATTTTTCAGGCGTGCGGATACGTGATACGTATTGTTATCTAATGTAGGACCGTTGTGTTGGGTTTTAGCTTTTCTTAACATTGAAAATTGAATACTGTAATAGTATGAGATCCTACTGCAAAAATCTGCAGTTGAATTGTTTTTGATAAAACATAATTTTTATGAATGATTACTGATGGGAGAACAGATTGCTGGCAGAATAATTCAGGAAAACTAAGTTTAATCAAAAACAAATATACCTGTAGATTTTTGCAGTGGGATTTTAAGCTACAGCATTTTTTTTTCAAAGCAAATTTTTGATTTTGAAACTATGTAAGGCCGCAAACGCATTGGCAGGTGGCTTGCTTAACATCTAGGGCCTAGGGAGTCGCTTGGCGAGTAGCGAAGTAGAACAAACACACTTAAAATTTTTGTAAGTGGCCACAATACGTGCTTGGCGTCTAGCGTTAGGCAAGTCGCGATGGCTCCGAGCGCATTACGGCTGGTAAGGACCATTTCAGCTCTACATTGGTATTTGGCTGGCGGCTCGCTAGGCTCTAGGCGCTAAGCAAGCCGCCTGTCAGTGCGTTTTCGGCCTAAAGGTTTTTTTCGGTCTAATTAGAACTCATAGTGATAGAAGCTGTAAAGTTTCTACCAATCTAAAGAGACTAACCAATTTGTTTTGTGCCTCGTAGGTTTGGTATTGTAGTGTATTGATAACTCATAAATTAACGTGTTAATTAACTTATTACATAAAGTACCTAAAATAATTCACGTATCGCATTTGTAACATACATTTGAGCACCAATGTATCCTCTGAACTGGAATGGTGTCAGCTATTAAATCAGAATGCAACATTTGTTCGGAAACCACATTGTAAAACACTGGGTGTCGATTCAAACAACATGTTTAGAATAATAATTTATTTGTTTTATATCTTATTATAGCGATTCGGTTCCGAATATAACAAAAGTGTTTGGTTACATTGTTAAAACTGATTGTATATTTGTGTAGTTATTACTAAGTAGCTTTTGTCCGCGGCTTCGCCCGCGTCATATTTGAATATTATCCCAACGGTACATATTCACGGGACAAAAGAAGCCCATCACCTAATCCATGATATAGTCTACCCGTATGCGAAGTTTAATCCAAGTCCGTTAAGATATAAAAATGTGACAGAAAAACAGACATATACCGACAAAGTTACTTTCACATTTATATTAGTATGGATGATTGAGAAATTCTGGAACATTATTAATAATACGCAAATTATTTATTTTCCCTCCACTGATAAACGCAGAATAAAATAGTTTAAAAAACACAATCTAATTTTATTCTAAGATAAATGTACAAGTTATTTGGTAATTATTTTATGCCATGTTTATTAATATAGAAATATTCAAAAAAATATCTTTAACAACAGTTTGGTCGATGCTAATTACAATAATATGTATTACACAAATGGACTTCACCTTTATTATTTTGTCCTTTACGAAGAAACTTTTCATACAAAACATCCAAGCGCGTATTTTGCGAACAAATATAATAGGGATGTTTCCTGGATTGAAAAATGATAATTCTATTTTGTCCATCAGTGAGAATAATATTGGACATGTATTTTTTGCTTTGTCATGTCAATAAAAAATAACAAAGATAAAGTGCATCAAAGTTCAGGAGTGGGGGCTTATGACGTCACTATGTCAGTATAAAGTGTACTAACGGCGTGACGTCACAGGATATTTCAACCTGACGAACAAAAAATAAATGTTCAGTTAACATCCCTATTATAGATATTTAACGTATTCAATATGAGACTAAAACAAAAAGAAGAAGTTTTTATCTTCCTCCTTTAGGTGAACATTTTATGTAAAAAAATCGTTATTATTTCCACCATAATGCATCACGTAATTAATTAACTAAAAGTAATAATGTATTCCGCTGATAACGCCAAATGCCATCTATCAGGAGAGTTAATAAATACCGGTGCACTATGATAGATTGAACTTACATCTCTCAAACAAATAAGTGAATCTTGTTGTTTACACCAATTAGAGGTACACCCTCTAGAGGGATGTGAAATACCAATCACCTAAGAGCTTCTCATAAGGCATCCTTAGCTAAATACTAAGCCGCAGGCTTATTACGTATCTTGCAATAGCAAAACGATAGCGATTTTAGCGCAATAATTGCTCTTAAATACAAAAGTTTTAGAGTTTTTGGCAGTTTTTTTAGAAATAAGTTCATTTGACAAATAACAAGCGATTAGCAAACTATTTCGTAGGACCTAAACTGTAGATAATTCCGACTTTTATGGCATAAAGCTAATCGCGCGATGATTGCTGATTGCTGTTTCTTACATAATAAACCTGCCGGTATCCCAGATTCTCATGCTCAACTCAACTCAAACTGGCAATGGACCGTTGTGATTTGTTGGCTTGTTTTTTTTTCTATATTAACGTGCTCAAGTTCAAGATCCTAGACGCCGGAAACGTTACCGAACTCTTTTAAATACAGAATCAGTGGAATTGAGTAGTGTTAGCATGTACATGGAACGAACTCGTACTAACTAAATTGTACTTAAATTTTCATACCTACCACACATTTTGTGTAGAAAGAATGCAGTAACGTCTGGAGCGTCTGGGCTCTTGCTCTATTGAATACACATATGTCAAGCTGAAGAATCACATGCCAAACTCTAGAGTTGTGATTGGTTGGCAGTTAATTGGTAAGTGTGGCCAATTTTGATTTTAAGTCGAGACTCGGGTTTGAACATCTGGAATACGGGCCTACAAAAGACATAGCTAAAGAATCTTCGTTTACGCCGCCCCAGACCCGAAAAAGATTCGACATGTGCCTGGCTTATGAAAGTATCAGAAAAAGTTTTGTTCCATTCTGGTATTAATAAGTTTCTTTATTATTAACTGGTATTAATTCAATTTATTATATTTTTTATTGTTTTTTCAATTTATTTAAATTTTGTTTTTTTAATGCCCAATTAGTAACTTTAAGCTGTGTAACATTGAACAATCAATCTGCCAACTCTCAATTTCTGGGCCTCCAAGATTCAGCCTGTGCCCAGTTTGGGGCCCATTGCTACATAAATTTTGTAACAAGTTTATCATATCTCGTTGTGCAAAATGTTTGTTTGTTGTAACTTGTGTGTTTGTCAAAACATAAATTAAAAAAAATATAGGTTTATTTATACCATATTGTTTGGAGTCGGCGCATTATTTTCTGCCATAATCGTCATATAAGTAGTCACTGCTCACCAAACCACGTCATGTTTCATCCAGTTCATCTACTGCTTCTTTGTGCTTCCTACTCTTATAGTCGTCCAAATTTATACTCAAAACTTTCCTCATGACATGCTTTTTCCTTTTTAAGGTTCCGTACCACAAAAGGTAAAAAAGTAACCCAAACAATAAAGGAAAGACAAAGTTAATTCAAACTACCCACTAACCCAGAAATGTAATTTTCTAATTATTTTTTTAATACCTACCGTCTATGCGCATCTGTACTTTAAATTGCTTAAATTTTGTTTTATATTTTATTTCTCCTCGTAAGTGATTTGTAATCTTTAAATAAAAAAATTTAAACCGTATAAGATCACTCACTTGTCCGCCTGTCTTTCCATATGTCACCACCGATTTTCTCAGGAACGGGTGGACCTAGCAAGTTGAAATTTATACCAGTTACTGAGGTCTATAATCCCTATGAAGTGTATAAAAATCAAGCTCCTAAGTCAACACGATAAAAAGATATGGACAAATTTACGAATACTTGTAAATACCAAAATATTCAAAGTTTTTTTTATTTGTGGTAAATTTCTCTTTACTTATGTTGTAAGACCTTGTTTGATAAAATACTGGGTTAAGCAAATGATGAATACAACAAAGATGAAAGGGATACCATTATGATTGGTACCAATAATCATTATCAGGATCAAAATTCGAACAAAACCGTTATATTAAACAATATTCAGTTTGATTGAAACCGTATTTGCTGTAGTCATATAATTTTCGTGTTGCCAATATAATATTGTTACATAGTTATCAGAATCAGAACTGCTTTTAGTTAGTTAAATACATTTAACAGAATTTTCATATTTGTAAGTGATGTGAATACAATTTGAAATACAACTTTAATATCTATGATTAATAAGTTTATGTCTCGGGAATGTTCGCCAAGTTTCGGATTTAAACGGAGTTTCTTCGCCCACTTGCGTCATCCCTGGTTATCTTCCTAATTCGGAGTTAGTAGCGAACACGGCCAATTATGTATGACATATTTGTTATTTAACGTCGTGTTAGGAACTAACTCTGGCTTAAGTTTTTGGTGCAAGTGGGGCTAAGTTGGTCAAGTGACGATCAGATGAAGTGGCTGAAGAAAACATGTTGCGCCGACCCCATATTGGACAATAACGATGATGAATTATGCTTGTAAAAAGAAGCTGGTATATTCAATTAATTTTTTTTTTACTGACAAAAATATATTTAGGTACACCAATATAATTGAATGCTTAACTTCTAGCTAGGTAGAAACCTATAAAAAATAAATATGAATCGAAAATAATATTGGGAATTAATGCGTAGACCAAGCGATTCTCACTGGATTAATCATGTAACTGCAGTCTTTTGTAAGTACCAATGTGTGTTCGCACAATTAAACCAGAAAATCTGTTTTCATTAATTCTCAAAGTAAAAAAAAACAGGAAAAACTAAACAAGGGGAAAAAATTCAAAAGCAAACTCTAAGAGACGAAAATAAAACCCACAACACATGGTATGAGATGATAATTTTAAATATTCAGAAAAGTATTGTCACCGACATCCATTCAGAGTTGTATCCGCCACGGATTCGCATTTTAAGCCGCATTTACATTAATAAAAAAGCCTGTCTGACGGTGTGCGACAAGCCTTTCATGTGCTCACTTTTTTGAACGGAAATCTTTTGAAAAATATACATAAAATTATTAGTGGATAGGCGAGGATTAGACTTACATAAAAGCATAATTAACCACGTAAAACCTTTTAAGAGATTGCTGTTACATTGTGTAGACTTCAGAATAAACTTCCAAAATATAAAATAAAAGTTGCTGATAAAATAAACAGAAATCCTCAAATTTGGAACTAAATTGGATCAAAGGCTGAATTGGTAAGTTATTTGCTTTAAGGGCAATATCCTAATGAGATAAAGGCTCTCCAAGGCCTTCAATTACTTACACACAACTAGATAAACTTTATAGGTACAATATGATTTTATTATTTTCACAAATCAACGCGATAGCATCGTGAGTTTATTCTAAAATGAAAAACTGGGGGGTGTCAAGTCATATATATCTATCCCTTACATACACTCAAAATAACCTTAATCTAAGAGCTTATGATCACCTGTGATCTGTATTCAATTAAATTCATAACATTTTCCATTTTTTTTTTTTTTGGTGGCACGGTTGGCGCAGTGGTTGAATGATTGACAGCTGCGCTGCGTGTCGCGGTTTCGATTCCCGCTCGGAACAAATATTTGTATGACCTACAGATAGTTGTTCCTGCTCTGGGTGTTGTGTATGTGAGTTTATATGTTTGTAAACGCACCCACGATACAGGAAGGAATTCCTAGTGTGGGATAACGTTTTTTATTTAAAAAAAAATGTGAAAAGTTTGCATAACTAAATAGTAATTACGTTTGAAACATGGGCCTTTTTCATACTATTCATTACAATCTTACATCATTTATCACACGTATCCGGGTAACGGGTAAAGATTTTATAAATATTCGATTATAACGAGTAATAATGTGATGTACCGATATCGCGTCAATAGAATATTAATTTCCATAGCTACGGAACTCTCTCATCAATATCAATTTCGTATCCACTTCAAAACGTTCAATTAATTATGTTTGAAGGCTAAAATCTTGCATCGAATAACTTACAATATACTGGAATGAATACCGAAGTATTGTTTGGTTAACATTGTAAACATTCATATACAATAATAACAGCTAACACAAATATTTTTCTACGTATAATCTAGTGCTACAATAATTCCTAACGAAAGAATACAGTTTATTACAAAAGAGGAATGCACACAACATCTGCTGTTGCCAAACTCCTCTATTTCGAATTTGTTAATAATTTTGCGAACTTTATTGCTAAGCTTTTGTTCCGGTGTCGGGGGATAATGGATAGTTCTGTTTTTAGTAACGTTTTCGTGTTTGTATGCATTTGAATGTCTGTCGGTGGTGTATGTGCCGGTGTCTCGTTCATCTTCATCATCGGACCTGTCAGCAGAACCGAATTGATTGTCAGGCCCCTCTATCGGTGTTGAGTACTTGTACTCTTCTCTTTTGTAGGCTGGACTCGTGTTCTTTACTGTTGGTCCAGGGATTTCTGTGGACAAATTCACGAATGTAGGTGCTGTCAATACTGTCTCTGGACTGATCCTTTTCTAGTCTTGGTGGTTTAGTAATAAATAAAGTCTCGTTAATTATTTTCCTTCAAGCTCGTTGCCTGCCCTTTATGTCGGTATTCTACATCTGACTGCGAATATGTACAATCTGCACATCATATCTTATGGAAGCGTATTCTTTGGCAGAATGAACGCAATATTATGTTGAATAATGTACGGGCTGCATCAGGAGTTGTTTACTATACGGACCTTGTGGAAAGTAGAACAAATTTCCGTGCGTTCAAGCGTTTTTGCCATACCTATTATTGGAAACAAATAATAGGTATGGCAAAAACGCTCACAATGTTAGGTCCCATTAATAATAATGCTAATTTTTAGGGTTCCGTACTTCGAACGGAAAAAACGGAACCCTTATAGGATCATTTGTAGTCCGTCTGTCTGTCTGTCAAGACCCTTTTTTTCAGGAACGCTTGGAGGTATCAAGAAATATCATGAAATTTATATCAAATACCCAGGTCTACTGTCACTTAAAGCTGTGAAAAATCAATTTTCTAAGCCAGCGCAATCAAACGATACAGCCGTTTATGCCGCAAATTTTCGACAGTAGCAAGGGAATCAGAACCTACAGGATACTTCCCGTGAACTCTGAATCTTGAAATTTGGTACGAAGCAACGTCTTATAGCACAGATAAAGAAATAATTGCGAAAACCGTACATTTTTAGTTACATCATATAATAAAAATATTTTTAATAATTTTAAACTTACTACCCTTTCTTCATGAACGCATAGAGGCATTAAATTGAAATTCATATCCAATACTCAGTTCTATAATACCTTTAAGCTTAGGTTTGTACAGAACAATTCGCGCGTTTTTATACGTGGTCTTTGTGCTTATTGGCTTTTTTTGTTCTGTCTACTGCTTGATATGGAGGGAAGTGGACATTTTTATTTTTTCCTACTCTTTCTTTATTCTTTTCTGAGCGGGATCCAAAACAGTTAAATTGGACCTCGACGAGATTCATTGCCTTGGCGTTTTCCTGGTGGTCGCCACTGTTGATTCTGGCTTTCAGGAGTTGCAGTGGTTTGGGGATAGAGCGGTGGGATTGTCCCATAAAAAAGGGACGTCGTTAAGCTGTTATGATGTTCAGACACTGTATTACACTAGACTTGTTGTTTCATTCCTGTACCGACTCCTTATTTGTTCTATTCTTAGTTCAATACTGAGATAGGTTGAGAGTAAATAATGTTGTCTTCAGACGTTAGTGAATACTTCTTTAGGTGCATAGTTTTTTTCTTAAGAGTTTTTTTACTTTATCGTTACAATATGACCGCTACAGGGGGTAGCTTTGTGTTCTTTAATTAATTAAACTTTTATAACTTCCTTTGCAGTGGGTATGAACAGGAAAACAGGAAATAATACCTACCCTTCTTTTAATGAAGTTTTAGATGATTTATAGAATGTTGTGGTTCATGGTTTCATGCTGTTACATAATTAGTATCATTTACACAAGTAAGGAACACAGCACTCTCTATTATATAGCACTAGTTTTCAACATTAAAAGGATACCATAATTATACCATCAAAACCCGCCACACTAATCCCGACTACTGCAGCTCTAGCAAACCAGAATCAATAGAGAAGATAACCAGATTAGCACCAATACTCAAGGAGTCGCGGGGAAACCATTAAATTATCTTGGATCCCACAACGAAATTAATCAGAATAGAAAGCGATGGAGTAAGAAAAAGAAGATAAATTTGCCTCTCGTGGAAAATTAGGGGCTGTGTACCATCACGATTATTTTTATGATACCCATAACAGTGCGCTGTTATGTGAGTGAGTTATTCTACTGATACTCCTTCATCTGGGGAGAACGGATAGGACTCTTACCGACTAAAGCCCCAGAGTACCATGAGTCGGAGGCTTGGGAGATATATATTTGATCCCTAGTTTGCAGATAAAGAGCCTAAGGCCACGTTTCCATCTACAACCAACTTATATGCAAGTTGCATTACATTGCGGGCTACCGAGGTTTATGTGATCAATCGCCCGATCGAGCCCCGCAATGTAATTAAACTTAGCCAGGTACATGCAGTTGTTAAGCGGCCTAAGTTGGTACAAGCGCTTACCATACAGTCTGATGACGCTATCGACTTCCCCGAGGGAGTTTTTGGCGACACACCGGTACCCGCCGACGTCAGCGGCCGTCAGTCTTCTCACCGTCAGCACCATGCGGCTCTCGAATGAGCTGATGACGGAGTTCATTACCTCGTACTTACTTGATGATATCACCATCTCATCTGTAGAAGAAGGTGGGTGTTATTATCATAAAAATTATATTATAATACAAAATAATTAAGAGACTTTATCCTGAGCATGATCTCGAATCGCCTATACTGTTTTCGAGCGTCGCCATCACTGATGTTCCTGTTCACATGCGTTGCCGCGACGGTTATGTACCTACTGTTTCGGTTTTAGTTAATGTCAATTTCCACTGACATAGTTGTAAGTTTTACAAACCATATCTGAGTTTTGATACTTTATTAAAGATAATTCTTTGCTATTCCATGTATATTTGAATACAGAAGTATTAAATGAACTATTGCTTAAAGGATACTATTTAAACGGGTGAAAATAAATTTAAATTAAAGGTGTAAAAAATACTGAATATGGCTTACTGTAATACTAAGTGGGCGACAAAAAGTGGGCGAATACAAATGTTTAAAACAGCGACTTGAAAATAAAAGTTTGTCGACCGTGCCCCGCTGCGCGGGGCTTCTTTTTCTGTCTGCAGGGCCTAAAGTAACCTAACACCGTGTCGAGGAGCCCTAAGTATCCGAGGTCACTTCGCTCGCCTTTGGACTAATTCGTTAAAAGCACGAATACACGCGAACTCCCGCGCTGCACTGCGATGTCGCCTCGTCGGTTATTCTGCTATTTTTGAAAGAATAATATGCTAAAATAGAACCGCAAATACAATTAAAGTATGCATCAATATTATAACCGCAACTCACAAAAACCTCCTAAAAGATATTACTCAAACCGGATAAATAGTTACTTACTTAGTATAATAGTCGCCCATTCAGTATATTTTTCACCCGGTTAATAATTTCCCTTGCTAAAATCACGAGTTTATTGCAAAAGTTACCTATCAAATATCTTTCGTCTATTGGAATGAAAAACTTGTTATAAAACTGCAAAAATACCCGCAATCCACTCATACCTATAAAACAATGTGATCTTTTTTTAGGGTTCCATAGTCAACAAGAAACTCTTAAAATTTCGCCATGTCCGTCTGTCCGCAGTTTAGCTCAGAGACCCTAAGTACTAGAAAGCTATAATTTGGCATGGATATACATATTAATCATGACGACCAAGTAGTAAAATAAAATAATGAAAAAAAAAATGGTACCTACTACCTGTATACATAAAATGGGGATGTTTTTTTCTCCTCTATCCCATGGTGTGAGATATCGTAGGATATCTCATTCAAAAATGTTACGGGTTTGTGAAAACCATTTTCCGTTTCAGGGATCCGTTTGCGTAAAATTAAGGTTTAAATTGCTGATTATTGTTAGAGTCAAGTGTCCCCCTGTCAGCTAAGGGGTTGCTTTTGGATATGCGAAAAAAATCACAGCAGTAGCATATAACGAATTAAAAAAGAAAACTATCACAGCTAGTAGGCTTTACAAGTAATAGTCGACAAACTTATAAAATGTACTTGGAAAAGTAAAACAAAATCTTTTCGTAAGGCTTAGAGCTATGTTCGGTGCTTTCATTGTATAAGAACTTCAGTAATTTTACCTAATTATGTTGGTGAATGTAGCTGTTTGTATGGAACCCTCGGTGCACGAGTCCGAGTCGCACTTGGCAGGTTTTATATTTACGACGGTTACTTTTACCTATTTCACCCACGACAGCTGTAAAACACTGGATCGAAACTAATTCAAAACTTTAAAAAGGCACCTTAACAGTAAGCCGTAAAGCAAACGTTATAATTCAGAATGAAGCCTTAGAAACTTAGAGCAATAAACTGTTGAATCAAAAAGAAAACAGATTCAAATAATACAATCTCACTATCTCAGAGCAAAGCAAAATAATTTACTGTAAACTTTTTCTTTCAGTTCAGCGTGAAGAACTCATAAAAAGAATTATTACGTCTTCACTTTTCTTTTACTTGACATTCCATTTCATGAATATTTTTCGCGAAAGCAAGCCACACAGTTCTCACTTCTCATGCAATAATCTATTACACTGAATTACACGCAACCGTAGCTCTGTTGAAATATGATACAGTACCAAGCTCCTAGTTATTATTCCGAAATACATTTGAATTGTGAGACAAAATACGTGTGTTATTTCGTGAAAAATGCGGAATCTCCTTAGCTAGCGTACATTTATATTCAATCCAGCTGTGGCAAAATAAAGTGTTTACCAGATAAGGTAAACAATGTCTCAGTTGTCCCTCACAAAATTCCGTTGCAGGGGAAACGATATTTTTCAAGAAGCTCCAAATCGCCGACATTTCCTGGTAGACCCCTTTAGAGAGGTGGCCCAAACAATCCCTACATTGCGGTACGTAAGTATGTCGTTCGCCGCCTCGGAGCTGTGGTAAGCCTCCACCGCGTGTTGTCCGCAAATGATAAAGCCACTAGCTTTCTTTCGAAAACACTGCACCGCCGCCGTCCTGTTAAACACTCCTTTCAACCGCTCCGTTTTATTAGAACCAATAAAATACCCCGCACTATTTTCACCGCTCAAAATATTTATACAATATTTAACATCACAATTTAGAAAGGCATTAATTTAAGCTTCGTCGCTCGCCATGGACTTTATAAGGAAACGATAACACCAGTAACGCCTTTCTTAATCTTCATTCCGATCGAAACTTCGGTTTGTTTACTCTCCAGTGTGCTTCGACTTTACGACGTGCGGGGAAGATGGCCTTCGGAGGAAATTACTCGACAATCTCGAAGTCTACTCGTTTCATTATAACAAGAAATTTCATCTCAATTAATGTCTAAAATAACACTGTAACACTCTTAATTACGCTGGAGTGAGGCCTGCTTAATTAATACTTACATGTCAGCCACCCTAACATAGATTGATGACAAACGAAAATGACGATCCTGTAGTGTTACCCTTTGGGGCTGGATTTGGAAGCGGGCTGAAGCGAAAGCGCCAGTCATCGGGCGCAAGTTGGCGGCCTAACAAAGGGCTGTGTGCCCACAATGCCCCCATGGATCATAACGCAGACGTAAAACAACTTGTGACCTTAATGCGTTCTAATAATTAGCCCTCGACGCTGTAGGAATTGTCGACTGCCTCTACAGAATAAATATACCGAGTTTATTTTGGCAAACGGGCTTGTATTTTCAAATTACTTCGAGTACTGCAGTTATTATAGGAAGATTTATTTGCCAACCTCAATTTTGTGAATATTTTCATGTACATTGTGTAGAGAACGCGAACTGCCCTTTACTTGTGTTCTCTTCAGATCACTTACATTAACTGAACAAGTCCTTGAAACCCGTTAAAGCCTTGCACACACACACAGATACAGGCTTTCTACCTACTATCTCACCTCGAAACATTACAAAACAAATGCATCCACTGTATGTTTTACACTAGTTATAAAGTATGCATTAGTTTTCCAACTTCACAGCTAGATAATATTGAATTGTGTGAATGGCAAGAGCACAGTATCGAGCATTCGACAGAAGTTATTATGACTGTTACTGGTGTCCCCTGAGGTTCTCAGAGAGCTGTACGAAGCCACGTAATGGACGAAGCGAACAAAGCACTCGTGTGCTAAAGGCTACCACAAACCGTGCTTGGTAATGAAATTATGTGTAACATAGGAGCTACTTATTACTGAGTTACGGCTAGTGGGTGAATGTGTGTACACAGATCTATCCGCAAACTAAATTAGACTTCTGTATTAAAGTCATAAGTTTGTATGCAAATCATAGTAGACCGTAGTTAAACAGGCATATTTTTTAAGCACAAAAAGTACGGTTCAAAACCTAGGCAGAAATTGTGTGACTGCCTACTTTCACGACAATGAGCGCCGAGCAATCTTAAAAATATCCAAATGGCCACACCTGTTTTAGTAAAGAAAATATGGTACTATACGAGTATTAGTAATAATTCTCAGCAGATTTTCTTTACTATTAAGATTTAGAAATTTTTTCACAACACGGCCAGCTAGCTCAATTTTATGCCAATTAATCCTGTTTTCATCTAACACAACATTCATAAAAGCTGATCATAACACAGATGATTTATCATGTTCACATTTGTCTGTGACTGAAATAGAAGCTCTGACTTAATTAATTCTATAGTTAGGTACAAGCTAATGTAAATGTTGTACTTCTAAGTTAGTATTATTAACTGTTTGCATAGGTTAGTGGCTTGATGGAATGAATGTGCTCTTTATGAAACAACAACTGATATTAATTTTGGAGCTTTTGAATTAGTCTGAAAGTTGAAGTTATTGGGTGTATTAGTTGCAAGTCAGCGCTGGTAGTGAAAATTGCTTGTTGCGTACTAAGCGTTTTAATGTTCGTGATGTGACCTTTGAATGTACGCGAAAATGTTAGGAGTGCCATAGTCTAATTTGTTAAAAAAATATCGTGGATTAGTGAAGCGTCATAGTCATGATTTGTATTATAGGCTTTTTAACGTGTGTAACATGGCATTTCATTTTGTGTCATATCGTCACCCGATGCTTAAATTTTTAATATACCATTTTTCAATTATAATTTTATTTTTCGGTCTTTTATACATAATTTTGGGAATAATCACGGCATCCGAAACGACGCGAAAGAAACATGAAATAAATTTTTGATTAAGTACTTCGAAACTATGCATTTTTAGACCATATATTTTAGGACTTTTTGTATTATTTTTACTTATAGAATATATCCATAGAGTTATGGGATATAAAATAAAACACATTGTATATAGTGGGTTCATGAAAAGCAGTAACGCTCAGTCCATTTTCGCGCGCTAGAAACAAATCATATCCGAGTTTCATCAAAATTTCATAAACAGAAAAATCTGCGAACATAAAAAATAAACTTCTTCCTTTATTACGACATACATTTCCGCTGCGGATGAGAGCCAAGCATAATGTGGAACTTAAAATTTCCAGAAGCTCAAAACCCAGTCCCATTGAAAATTAACCCGTAAATTTCGCGCGACAAGTGCCGAATGGGGAACTTTGCAAAACCGCCGACGGCTCCGAGTGAGGCCGGGAACGAATGAACGAACGAACGGAACGAAGTAACAGGCACGAGCTCCATCCAGCTCATTACTCCATTGTGTGAATGGAAACTGATTTTGATACGTCATATTTGTGGTTCGTGTGTCTGTAGTTAACTATAGTGTTGGGCTGTCGCATTGAGGGTTAGAACGTGTTCAATAGTTTAGTTTTGTTTAGTTTAAGAGGACATTCATCAGAATATTGATGAGTTTTAATTAATTCATCAACCAATTTGTATATTATCCGACTAAGCTGGCACGTGAAAATCAAGCAGAATTAACTTTGTCTGACAAGAATGCCAGATAAATATTATAGAGATACTAGAGGAATTTTCCTATGGAATTGTTTGCCCGTGTTCAAAACTGCCAATAACAGGTTGCACAATCTTTTGCAAAGTCAGGATTACGTTTCACAAGTCACTGATTCAGATGGTACAGTATTACAAAAACAATTCCGAGCTCTGCTTCTAAGCTAGATAAATATATGGCGTTACATTTATTTGCCTGACGCGATATCATTCTTCTTGAATATCATAATAATGTTATGATTTTGGACTTTCACATTACACCTTCAACACCAGATACTCGTACCTTATTATGAAACGGAATTGCGGCGAAGAATTTATTGTTTTACTACGTACCTAAGTTACTTTGGTTTATTCTACGCCCGGATAAGTGTTAATGGATTTTTCACAGTGGATATCTTGTGGGCTTTTATTATGATACCAGAAAGTAATGTTTTCTACTTTTCAATGTGGAGCACATTTGGTTTATACGACTGTGTTACGAGCTCTCGGTTGCGTGACGGATCCGATTATTGGAGCAGGATCTATATGGTTCAGTATGGGAAACGCGATTCAAATTATGCTATCGACTCGTTTATAAAGCGATATGTCATAGTATGTACTGTTTGGGGGGTCGCCAGATGACGACACGTAATCTCCCCATTTCTTATGTCATCATGGTGCGTGTTCGTGTATTATCGAGTCGACTGGTTGCATAACAAGGATCAATGCCAGATGGTTTTAGCAGGGCCAACTGATGCTGATGTGGATTTGTTCTAGAGTAGATGTGTTGTTGTTTACATTACGTAAGCTGGCAGTTCACTATTTGATTCAGAAACACAATAACTTGCTGTCACTTATGTGTTCAGGAAATCTTTACGTTACTACTTGGTACTCGTCTTCCTAAGTCCAAACAGGTATCGATATTGCAAACCACTTAAGCTTATGACTTTGTGTTATACAGCGAGTTGTATTTGAAACTGAAACTGAAACTACACTTGGCTAGGTAAACAAGGATAGCCTAAGAAGATCTTGAAATCTCAAGAAGTCTTAAAACCTCAATTAATCAGCCTAGCCTTTACCCAATTATATTTGCGTTGGCTTCCAATCTAACCAACACAACCCAGTAACTGAGTAACACAATATCCTTTAGCGAGTTTTAAAACCTACATTAAAATACTGTGACATATCCTCGTTACAGTCGAAGATTATGTGACATCCAACCACGTGGGCCCAGTGCGGGTTGGTAGATGTCACATGTCTTCGATTTTAACGAAGATATCCGAAGATTAAAGACCATTCCCTCTCACAGAGAGGAGGCCTCAGTCCCAGCAGTGGGAAAATTAAAAGGCTAATGATGATGATGACGAAGATCCTCGTTAATGAAACTCCAACCCACCACCACTAACTGATAAAGAGCATCTGAATGACAACTCCTAATATCAGGAGCACATAAAAAGATTTATGTGAAAACTCGGCGTCTGAAAAGAATTTCATATGAAATTCAGGAGAATCCTACAGATATGGGGCCTTCCTCACCTCATACATGGCAATATGAATAAAATATGGATTCATCAGTTGAATAAACGAACATTTCGTGCTCGAATAACGTTGTTCGCACGGAGTGTGTAATGATCACTTGAATCCCGTCAAATATCCCATGTTTGAGGGTACATTGTCAATCTGGGTGAGATTTTTAAGGTGATTGCTTCTTTCATGTTTTCATAGCGTTTTTTTTATTTTGTTATTATAGTTAATGGGCATGTGCTTAATGGTTTATGAGTACGAATAAAGTTGAGATGACAAAAAAGCTACAAGCCTAATGCTGTTGTTGTACCTAATCCTAACAATCTCCACATTTTCTGTGTAAGCATTAGAAGATTTAAGTTTCTTTAAAAACTAGGTTTATACTTTTTGCAAGCGAAGGCCAATTATCCCTAAAGAATTTAGTTTGTTGGTATGATTCTAATTGCTTTTTGAAAGATATTGAGTACAGTAATTGTAACTGTAAGTATCCTTCATCAGGTACAGTACAACTAGTTTCTTGTACTTCGGCAATCATCGCATTTCCGAATACAAACGAATGCTAATTTCCATGTCGATCAATTATTAGATTTATCGTGAATAATAATTTAAATTCAGAACTAAGTACTTTATTGTTGTTTTGTTTTGATTTCTGAGTGAAATATTATGGAGCTGTAAAAATAGCAGCTTTCCTCCTATTTTTAAAACAAATCGCTTTATGTTAAAAGAGTATTAACAACTCTATATATTTCCAAGTTGATTGAGAGCGTACGGTCTGTACCAAGTGCAAAGGGCAACTGATAGAAAGCCGACGACTAACGAAACAGGAATATTGCCGAGGGACATTAAGTAAATGATTGTACATTACCTAGGTTCTGATAATCACTGCTGTCTTCATTATCATTATCTTTTTCATTTGCAGCAACAACACTAAAAACTTTATTTATATTTTTTTATTTATCTTGTGATCGGCTTCTCAAGCCATTAGCAGATGCGTTCTGTGAATATTGGACAAAACGCATCACTGCAACACTTAAAACTAAAAAAGTTTTATTAGTGTGTAATGATCACTTGAATCCCGTCAAATATCCCATGTTTGAGGCACATTCTCAATCTGGATGAGACTTTTAAGGTGAATGATTAGCGTTATTCACTTTGTATAGCAGATGAACTTTTCAAACTCATGAAACAATGGATTAAACATGGACTTTGATTGAACATGTTTTTCACAATTGGAGTGCAGTTGTAAGCGTCCGCTACATTACTCTTTATAAAAAAAGGTGTTTTATAATATAAGGTATACATTAATTCATTTATATTACAATACTTTCGTATTTCAATACTTTCCTTAACAATATTCTAATACATAAACCAGTATACAAACACTATTTGTAGAAATGTAGCTGCGCTAGTAAGTCGTCGCGTCGGTCGGCTTGGCCGCTTAAGCAGAAACTTAGCGAATCAAAAGCTTGACTGGAGTTGGTGGAATGTTTGCCCTGCCAGTTAACTTGGCGTGTTGGGTTCAGACTTACGCTAAGATAACTAGGCTGCCGTACATCGTGTATAGTGATAGTGTAGCTTTACGATGGTGTATTGATATGTTTGGTTTTGAGTAGTTTTTAACCCCGACGGAAAAGGAGGGGTGTTATAAGATTGACGTGTGTACCTGTGTGTTTGTGTATTTGTGAATCTGTCTGTGGCGTCCTACATCTTAAACGGATGAACCGTTATTTTTTTTTAAAGTTGACTTTTTCGAGAGTGTTTTTAGTTACGTTTGATAAGAATCACTTAAGCCGTTCAAAAGTTATGAGCGTTTTATTATTTGAGTCGGGGAGTTTATGCAAGATATCGCGTCATAATTACGTGTTCAATTGATTCTCGATCAAAACGTCTCTACTACTAGATAAATTATGTAGCATGAAATAAAAATGAGTCGGGGGTTTTTAAATTTTACTTGTTACAGTATAATAAGTGAATTTCAAAAATCTTTTGGAAATCATGTATCAAATACCCCATAAGACAGTGATGACTGATTGTGATAATGTTCTAGGAAATTATTGTTCTATCCTTCTAAGATAGTTACTTAAAAAGTTATGGCATGTCAGACTAGTCGGAGTAGTATTTACGTGTCTTCTAAAAGGTTTTTGAAACTTTGTAGGTACAATCTTTGATCAGCGGATATAGGTTAAAAAAAAATCCTAATTGACCTGGATCGGTTTTCACTAAGAAATAACACAGTATGATTTAATGCTCAGTAGTCTATAGGTCAAGTAAACTATGTGATATACAACTGCCAACCAAGAGACTTCTCATAAACTACACAACGACGAACTCAACACCCTCAAGGACTGCCATAACCTCCACTCAGCCTTTAACGACATATTTCTAATAGTTATTTTTAAAACACTGCACTACATAAAAGCTAACGGCAGCCTTGGTAATATCCTTAAGTGATAAATTATGAAGGCATTGTTAGACGTCCTCGGTTAGAGTCGTAAACGGTCGTGTCCAGTCGGCCGGAACTAACGAGCATTGTCTTATTTCACCACAATAGGTCACTTTTCTTAAGACTTAAACCCGACGCAATCGTAAATTAAAACTTAATATCTCATTACTTGCAAGCGTTACCCCGCCCTGGTTTGGCTCGAGCCAAAAAACTTCAATTACAAGCAGACTTTCTTTATTTCACCTCGGACTTTTGTTTTTTATTCTAGGCGGTTTCCTGAGTATCAATCTCACTGCACTTTTTCTGTTGATGGTCATTCCCATTCTCTCGATTCATTACTTCCTTTTCTATTCCTCTGTTTAATGAACTGCAAATTTTTAGTTGCATTTAATGGTTTTTTTTTTTCATCGTTAATTTTGGTGCGAAATTCCATAAAAACATTATCAAGCGGTATTATAGGTACAGTTATTTAATATAACCCTCTCTCTCTCTCTCTCTCTCTCTTAGTCAAGACTAAATAAGATACTTCTAGATAAGCGTGCTCCACCGTCAACCACATTATCTAAGGTAATGGTCAAACGCAAGCCTATCAATAATATTAAAAAAGACACCGTTTCAATGTCACTCGAGGAAAACCTACTCTTAAATTACCCAAAGCAAGTAAAAACCATACCAAAGTAATATAAATAGCGTAACTACCCAATTAACCATTCTTAATCTCCCTTATTACCTCTAACTACCTACTTTTTCACAAATAAAAAAGCAGTCCACTCAGTGGAGTTACTATCAAAATAAATCTTGGTCGTAATTAGCAACATTTCCTAAGTGATGTCGTACTAAATTACTAGTGCAATTGCGATTAAACTCAGCGTTTTAGAGGTCACTTGCGTGCCGTTGCCATAGTAACCGAGGATCATGGTCCCGGAGGATCACTAAACTGAGCTGGACACGACACCAGCGTCTTAGTAACGCAACACAATCTGTGTTATTTAACGGCTTTGGATACAGTTTGTAAATATTTCTTTGGGTTTTTTTTCCTGTCGTCGCTTCCCCGTGGGATAGGTCTCTAAACGTAAAACGGTATACACATTTAAGAAATAATATCGATGATCATGGTAGCTTTTTCCCCACCCCCATTCTTAAGTAAATTTTGAGAAAATGTAAATCTCAGTCTATCCCAATCAAAGCTACTAATATTTAAACACCTTAGTTATTAAAGAAAAAGCCATTTTGTGTAACGATCACATTAGATCATGATACGGTGGCAACATATGAATGGAAAACGTAGCACAGTCATTCAAAGCGTAGCATCGTAGACCCTTGCTACACGCTACGAAAAAACCACAATAGTTATTGCGTTTCAGCATGGCAAAGCGGTCATTGCTCCATATAATTCAAATCATTAATATAGAGCACTACGTATGTACAGCTTCCTGAGATGACATAATTCTTTTGCAATTTTATTATTTACAAATGATATAGTCCATAAATAGTTAATCCGGTTTCTACAAAGAGATATCAAGAAAAGGGAAACAGTTGCTATTGTCATGACCAAAACAAGGATAGTCCTAATTTGACTCATGTGGCATAAATTAGTTGGCTATTTTGTAGTCCCTAGTGAAATTGTATTTACGACTCAAAATGAATCATGTCCACGAGCTCTAAACAAAGCAACACTGACAACCACGTGTGCATTTGCAAAATTTAGCTGTATTTGTGTATTTATTATGCTACAAATGTACAGTGGAAAATTGTAGAGTTGAGATGTGGTAAGAAATAAACAAATGGTATAAGAGGATGATGCAATTTAAAAAGGAAAGCTGTTTTGTGTTTCAACCGATGTTCCAAAATTAAAAATAAACCTCATAGATAGCTTAGACCTCTTATTTGAAAGAAAATATACTCGTAATGTTTTAACAATCACCGCCACATTATTTTATTTAAACTAATGAAAGGTCAACATTTTAAATGTTATCATCACAAGTCAAATGAAACATTTCAAAAATAAAGTTAACAAAATCCCGTCTAATTATTTGAATTATACGGTAACATTTTCAGTTAGACAACGTAGTTAAAACCATTTCGAAAATTAAATAAAACTGGTAAAACAGTGAAAGTTAAAGTAAATTTTCATTTCTGTGGTTTTGAAGCTTCAATCTTGCGAACTTGGCAAAAAATATTAACAGGTACGCAAATTGGTTAAATGGACTATAAAGATGAAATAATTTTCTTGATAGAATTACTTTGAGAGTTAGGAGCGTATTTGAAGAAACTCTTACTTAAATCGTTCATTAGTCTAATGGTCAGTTCTGGTGAGTATGAGGTCCTTTTTTTTGGGTTGGGAATCATCCAATAACTTCCCCCGCTCTGGGTGAAGCGGGAGGGTGTGTCAGATTTTTACTGACTAAAACCCACCCGTGTTCCTTCAGTTGCTTGTGCCAGGGCGATAATTCTCATTCAAATTTATCCGCAACCCAGACAGGCATAGGCCCTAGCGGACCCCATAAATTTTTTGCTTACATTTCTTTGAGGCGCGCGTGGAACACTACGCGCCGTCGACTCGGGCCCGGGCCTGGTCCTTATCGGACGGCGAGCTACCCATTATTCGCCGACCGCCAGCCCGCGCCAACGGTGGCCGGGAATCGGTTTGCGACTCCCGACGCCCGGGGCGTCCCCTGCGGTGGCTAGGGGCGTGAGGGCTCTCTCTGTGGTATCTCCCTCACGCGTTCCGCCTTCTCCTTCGCGAGCATTACTGCTTCGCTGAACGAGGTGACAGCGAGTATGAGGTCCTAGGTTTGATATCAAGGACAGGCTAAGTATTATTGGTATTTTTTTTCCGAAATTTCTGAGTAGTCCAGCCAGCCAGCTCGAAGTCTGGATTTGTGCCCAGTTGATGGAAATAGGCTCGTCACTATAACATGGAACTTAAAACATAGCTGGCGAAATGTGGTAGCACATCTTCCTAACACTTCGGGGTATGCAGGGCTGATGTTATGTTATGTTACTTACTTGAATCTCTGACCCAGTAGTTGATAGATTTGGGTGAAGACTCGACGTAACACTCTATGGTGACGTCAGTGCCCAGAGGAGCACCCACCAGCTGGTTAGGCACTTGGATCACCGGATGAACTAGACAAAACACCAAAATGAAAAAAATCTTTAAGTCTTAAAGTAAGCTCATCATTTTTCTCCTCTGTGTAGAAATGTCATGAAGAAGAATTGGTTACTTCTAGGCAAGAGTACTTCATCGTCGACCACATCAGCGTTTTTGAGGTCGCGGTCAACGCCAGCATTTATTATTTTTACTTTACTTTACTTTTTTTTTTACTTTTTTTTTTTTACTCTGACGCGACGGAACCTAGTTATTACTAAGTTCCGTCGCGTCAGAGTAAAAAAATATACCAAGGGAACATACTCCCGTGATAAAAAGTATCCTATCTCCTGGTGCCAAATTTTATCCAAATCTGTTCAGCAGTTAGGACGTAAAAAGGTCCTAAACAGACAGAATAATTTTCACATGGATAGTAATAAAAAATCTGAATAACAATTATCATATCTAACAAGTCACAAAATTTAACACGCTGCACAATGCAGAGAGAATTTGGGAGAATTTGTTTAAGAAACGTAGACTTATAATAATACTAAAGTTAAATCATGCATAAAAACGAAATGTCTGCTCGAGTTGACGCAAGAAACAAACAGTCCTTTCAAGCCAGAAAATAATTAAAGGCCACTCGTTGACATAAAATAACACCATTAATAACAAGAAAACTCTGAAAGATGCTGAGATAAACAACACTTACTTACTACAATTTCGGGAAGGACTTCTATTTCGTCCTTAGAATAAGGCTGGTCCTATAACATTTTTTGGGGAAAAAATTGTCGACTCCTAGAAACCTAATATTGCTACTTTAGCCTTGTTATTTCTTATCAAGGAGACATGGATTTACTGGATCCTTCTGGTGGCTTCTGGGTTATTGTTGTTGGTAGCACAAGAGGCAATAAAATAAATAATATAGTGTTTACTGTTATGTTTAATGTTTCTGACAATGGCTTGTCATTGACCTTTGAAGAGCTAACAAAAAGCGAGGCGTCATTTAAATTATTTTAGCTTAAAAGAGGATACCATATACTTCAAAACTTAAAAATCTACTTCTACTAATATTACTATCTAATGTGAAAGTCGGGATGTTTGTCAGTAAATCGTGCATTAACGGCTGAACGAATTTGGATAATCTTTGGAACGGATGAATTACCTGTACGGCAAAAGGACCGGTAAAACGTTCCGGTAGAATTTTCATTTTCAGCCACGCTAGAGAATCCGCTGGCAAAAGTTAGCAAGTTAAGTTTGCTCCAAATATGTAAAACCTACTTACAATGTACTTTGATAGTGATCCTCTTGCTCACTGAGGGGGGCACACCGTTGCTCGCGATGCACAGATATGCACCCATATCCGAACGAGATATCTTCGTAAGAGTCAACACCTCTTTCTCGAACATCGCAACTATATGGAAAATATAATCTAAATAAATAACCGAACTCCCGAAAATTTGGTGAAAGGAATATATGAAATATTTATATCATATGACTCGGTTATGTAAGCTCTTTAGGCGGAAATATGAATGTCAAGAGAGAGTTCACAGCATTTTGAAGAATGACACATTTTTTGTACTGCTATGTTTTTCCCCCATTAGAACAAGATGTTATGAGGTTAATTCTTTTCAGCTTGTGACACTACTGGTTGCATATCGTCATTTTGGTTTAAAGATGAATAAATAATGGACGGTTACTCAATTCAAAATTTGAAGTTAAGAACGTAACAAACCCTACTTCAACGCCAAAATTTGCCAGATTTTTGATAAATGATAGATGACAAATAATCAACTTTAAAATCTTATTTCCGAAACCGACCACACATAAACAAAATACAAAATATGAACACTGCTTAGGTACTATTGATTTAGACTCTTCAAACTATATAGGGCAAGAGCGCACGACGGCCAGACCTTCGTTGCTTTATAAAAGCTGAAAGTTTTTCTGTGTATACATGTAAAAACGACCAGCGACTATAGAGTTTGGGTTGTGGTTACTTGGGCAGGTAACAGATAGTAAAGGTGTATAAAATAGTACCAGTATAACATATTATACGTGTATAAAACAGTATAACATGGCTTAAAACGTGAACGTTATAATTTTTTTTTATTGGATATCTTAAAAGATCGTAATCGACTAAGCACTCGTTCTCGCACCTACAGCGGACTTTCGGTGTGTATGGCAAGAAGAAAAAACTAAGAAAATTAAGCTTTATACTTTAATGAATTTAAGGTACTATTTTATACACCTTTACTACCTGTTACCTGCCCAAGTAACCACAATCCAAACTCTATAGTCGCTGGTCGTTCTTAACTGTATAGGGGATATGCACAGAAAAACTTTCAGCTTTTATAAAATAACGAAGATCTGGCCGTCGTGGGCTCTTGGGCTAATAGAAAAATGTAAGTAAATTATCTTTCTTACCTTTAGTTTTCCCACCATTAAGATCCCTGATAACAATATCAGCGCCATCTTCTCTCCTCCAGAGCACACGAGGTTCTGGCATGCCTCTTGCGCGGCAAGCAACTTTGGCAGTCCCACCTTCAGGCACCATTATGTCGCCTGAAGTCTCTTCTGGTATAAAGTCTGGTGGTATCACCACTTCTAGGTAACCCATCTAATAGAAATAATATTAACGGTAACATTAAATCTAAAGTTTAGAACAACCTTTTGCATTGTTTGGAGTATACAAATAAAGAAGAATATTTGTAAATCTTTAGTATATATATATATTTTCCCTCATAAAAGACTTAATCTACAATAGATGGGAGAAATACAAACACTAATATTCGAAAGTGTTAAGTCTTCAAACATCACAGTCAAAATAGAGCTGTCTGAGTAGCTAGATATTGGTCGGACAAAATCTGAATGGTCGAGATTATTTTTTGAGCTAATCGACACGAATCAAGAATAAGACAATCAACGAAGGCCTTATTATTTAATTAATTAATATCAACAAGCCTACAAAACAATACGAAACAATTATCGAAAGTACATTGCGTCAAGTGGCGCCATGCCGCGTCCACGTCAACGTCGGAGTCGAAACCTCGAGCGCTGTCGCCGCTGGCAATTTATGTCGTTATCAGCTCCGGGTATAAATTACAGCGCAGCGCAATAATTTAGGTGCACCATGCACGAATCATTACCCGCTGCGTCCCTCGCCCGGCTCCCGTCTGCGTGGCTTAATTCACTTTATCTCCCCAATGTTTATTTTAACTGCAATTTAATTTTCTCTGATATGCTGCGCCAATTTATTCCTTACAGGGTACCATTTCACTTTTATATAAATGGTACGATAAGATAAATATTATTAGTCTCAATCTATATGGTCGCGATCCAGACATAAAGTCAGTTGAGTTGGCTTTTCAAATTAATATCTCATAAAAAAATGGGACGAGAAGAAAAAATCGAAATTGATGGATCCTACTGTCCTGAAGTGAATAGCCGTTGGAAAAGTTACGGTAGCTATAGATTAGTCGTATGGGCGTGGATGACGAACGAAATCACAGTCATGTTCTCTCCTGTCGATATATCACATAATGGATTTTATGCGCATGTAGGTCTGCAAACATTGGCAGTTGTCTTAATCGGGATGCCACTGGCGTATTCAGAGATATGTGTGGCTCAGTACACGAATTGCAATATATTCACCATGTGGAATTTCTTCCCGCTATTTCGGAATGTTGGATATGGCACATTATATTTGATTTTCTTGAAATCCATGTATATGTTGGTGCTTACTTCTTGGTATTTGGTGTACACATTTTATGCAGCCTTGGATGTCCCGCCATGGCAAAGCTGTGATGACTATGGTGATCCTAAGTGTATGGTGAAAAAAATCAATATATCGACTTTCCAACATTGTCTGGAGGCCCAAGTGTTATTTGAAGAAGATTGCGGCATGAAAACTGCGAGCTTCTGCTTTTTTGAACGTGAAATAGGCGGAAACTGTACTGCTAAAATCGGATTACATTGCTTGATTCCATGGAAAACAATCCTGGCGGTCATTTCAATTTGCGCATCCGTTTACATTTTATCAATTAAGAAAGAAAAACTAATTCAACAAGTAGTGAAACTAGTAGCAATTTATGTGTGTGGCGTCATCCTGACTTTGTTTTGTGTTGCGCAGTCGACCAACGGCACTTGGTACGCTAGCAAGATAACTGTAAATTGGACTAACTACACCTTTCTCAATTGCTATAGCACGATTACTAGAGGGTTTCTGTCGGTAGGCTGCGGATATGGAATATTAGTTTTCTTAACTCGCGACGTATCATTTCGGAGCCCTGCCACAATGACTGCGGTCAGTGCACCATTATTCGCACTGTTTGTATCATTTATGTACGCACTTATTTCATTTAGTGGAATTAAAACAATGTCTTACTATCACGGTGAAGAAGAAAGTGTTATAGAAATCGGCAGCAGTTTATTTTTTCAAATTTTTGCCTCAATGTCCGAAATCATGAGTTACTTCGATGCGTTACCGGTTTGGGGATTTTTTTGGTTTTCTATCGTATTCTGCAATTTATTTATAAACTTTTGGATTTTGTATTTGTTCCTTAAAGAATTATTGCTTCATATGGATTTAGCAAAAGACTACACAAAACTGTCTTGTATGATTATGTTAGTATTTTTAATACTTTTTACTCTACCATTTTTATGTTCTGACTTGACTGCTATTCTTACAGATGCAACAGAAATCATTCAAATAATTAATTGTTTATTTTTTTCTGTTTCATTGTATTGGTTTTATGGTGTTCAAAACCATAACGTTGACATTATATTCATGATAGGGATCAAAACTCATTATATTTTCAAGCTAGTATGGTTTTTAAATCCGATTTTTATTTGCGTTATTCTTTTCGCTCGATTGTCAGTTTTGGAGTCGTATGTTTATGACGACTCATATTATATTGAATCACTTGATATGACTTGCGATTTGTTGTTACTGTATGTACTATTTGGTATATACGGTTTTATAATTGTGGTCGGTTTACTAGCACAAATTATAAAATTCGTCCGCCGTGGTGAGCTTCATGCGCTATTTAGTTCTAAAGCAAATTGGGGGCCAAAGGATAAGATACTGTTTAGAAGTAGGAAAATGTTTGTGCCTGAAATAATGACGAGGGAGTTTCTGTACCGACAAGTTCGTATACGTGGCTATTACAAGAAACAGAACGTGGTGTATAAGACGAAGGTAAAGAAAGCTTCAAGCATGGAGTCACTAGCTGAGAAGCAATCTTGGAGCGGTATGACACCAAATTAGTGTATTCATAGATTTATTTAGTTATTGCTTACCGTACCTGGCTTTTCATCGGGTCCGTATTGATCTGGCACATGTATTGACCCCGGTCCTCCTCTTGGACGTTTCTAATGTGTAAATTCCACACAGTCTGGCCGTTATGCGACACTCCTACTCGGTGATTGTTTGTTATTACGTGAACATGGATCGCTTGGATCGCTTTAGTGTCTGCTTTTACCCATCCGACCTGCAAATTGTAATCGAGTTTTTAATTAAAAGTAAAATTATTTCTTGGTGTTTTCTTTGTATAGTTGTCTTACTCTGTATCCGCCAAGGTTCTGCACTAGACATCTAAACGTTGCATCTCGACCGATTGGCACTGTCAAATTCATCAATGGTTCAGCGAATTCCGGCTGGAACGCTTGACCTGAAAATGAATCCTAATTATCACTAGATCGAGCTGCACTGACGGATAAAGAATATTAAAAATATAATAAAATGTTGTCCAAATTAACTTGTTTAGAACCAAATGTTATTTCTAATAATTATTTTTCTTCTAGTGTGATCTAAATTGATATAAGTTGTTTCAAAAGTGGAAATAATAGTATCATACTTTTCAAAAACTTTATTTTATTAACTAATGATAGCAAATTCTTAGGTCATCAAACCTATATTCTATACTCACTCACCTACGAGCTTTGAGTCTAGTCCTAACATGAAAATGGCTAGTAAGTATATGGACCACCAAGGCTGCTGCATATTTCCAGTCGCACCGACCGACCCTGCTCTCAAGCAAAGCCTCTGTTAGCCATGGGATACTGCAACCAAATAGAAATATTGAAATAGAAACCATATATCTACATTATGATAAAACTTATTTTAGTATAGGTACTCAATATCCTAAGTAAGTTTCATGATGTATTTTATCAAGTACCAAATTATTATGTTATATATTATAGCACCTAGGAACAGAAAGTATATGAGAATATATTAAGGGACTTTACTGAAAATCCATCGTTCGCTGAAATAAGAAAATATGAGTGTTATGATGTTTTTTATATTATTATGAGCTCATCATATATTTACTGTAGGCATAGATATTGATACTCGAGCTTATTTTACATCATCAACAATAATTATTGCCGTCCCAACTGGAATCAAATTTTTTAGTTGATTAACTACTTTTCATGGAACTCAGATTAATTATTCACCTTCTATTTTATGAAGATTAGGATTTGTATTTTAGGAGTAATTCTAATATAATATCTAATTCATCAATTAATATTACCTACTCTTCATGATACTTACTACGTAGTAGCTCATTTTCATTATGTATAGGATATGATTATGATATTCACAACAATGGATTAATTATGATAATTATTAATCATCAAATTATCGTAACGCGTATTTAAGACATTGATACCGTCTAAGGTACAAAATCGACTATCCATGCGTTCAAAACCAATACAACGATCCATAAATAGTATTAGATTCTCTCGCTTATGGTATTAAAACATTCTTCAAACACAATCTCTCCATTGATTTATAATATAAACATCGAGCCAATCTTTTTATGGCTTCTATTAATATCTTAACGATACCATTTACAGGGATATAGCTAAAAATTCTCAGCTCCATAACCGCACAGATGTTTATGATAAGAGATGTTACGGAGGTCGTTTTATCGGAACTGAAGTCATAGTCGCAGTTTTCCAGAATCGGAACCGAAGTCAGAACCGAAAACGGAAACGGAGTTGGAACCAGAAGAAAGATGTGTTAAGATTGTCAAGGAGAGGTAATTAAAAAAAAATACAAATCCGTTTTTAATTGCAGTTAAAAATAATACTAGGTGTAATATTTTTTAAGTAATGTGTGTGTGTGTGTGTGTGTGTGTGTTTAAGCAGTGTGTGTAATGTGTAGTAATGTGTGTGTGTGTGTTTATGTGTGTGTGTGTGTGTGTGTAAGTTGAAAATAAAAATATCAAATATATATTTGTAAATTAAACCCCCGATGTATTGGAACCGAAGTCGGAATCGGAGTTCCGACTTTTCGGAATCGGAGTGGAACCTCCGTAAGATCCCTATTTATGATACATCACATCAACATAAAACTGGAGAGGTAATATAAACATTTTGATGGCGCATTGTCACTCTATTCGCAACAATTATGATGCGTGTCATCAACAGAGAAGCTTTCAAGGTTCGCTCCTTCGACCCCACGATTCTATAATGATTCGTTGTTACGACTATTCCTGTTTATCGGAGCCATTCATATGAGCAAACTCGAGTATGTTTGAGCGTCATAACAACGGGAGAACGTGTGAAATGAGCACGGATGCGATCGAGCACCGGTAACTACTTTTCCGCGAAGATATAATGTTTGAGAAAAAAAAAACAGTTTGCCAACACCCTCGTATTGATATGAACGTTGTTATTTCAGTGTGCGTTTAGATAAAAATGTACGGCTTTTTTTTTCGGTCGAGTGTTGTGAGATGTCGTTTTGAAAGCTATAGGACGCTTTCATATCGGCACATTTGGTTCTAACTGTGATACCTCGAGGGCACTTTCGAGTTGATGGTGTGATCTAGATGAATGTTTATTTTACAAATTCTTGAATATGAAGCAAAGATGGGTGGAATGTGTGGAAGATCATAATTATTATTATTGCTAGAACGGAGGTGACCATTGGATGGTGAATATACATGTGTGTGAGTATGGCAGAAGAAGATAGATTATGTGGTCAGTCATGCGCCCGTAATTAGCGCAACAATAAAAGCAATTGCGTTTCGCGTGAATCCACGTCTTAAACACACGTAAGGTTAAAACTGATGACATACCAGACTATTTTCTGAAAGGTTGATCCTAGACTACAATTTGTAGATAGAGAACTAGAACAAGGACAAGTAAAATTTAAAAACCCCCGACACATTTTTATTTCATGCTACATAATTTATCTAGTAGTAGAAACGCTTCGAACGACAATCTATTGAACACGTAATTATGACACGATATCTTGCGAAAAATGAACGAACCCCGACTCAAACAATAAAATGCCCATAACATTAGAACGGCTGAACCGATTTTCATTAAACATAGCTAAGAACACTCTCGATACAGCCACCTTTAACAAAAATAATTAAACCCAAATCGGTTCATCCGTTTAGGAGCTACTGGGTGTTTTACATTTTGAATAGAGGTATTTTTGCAAGATATCGTGGCATAATTACGTGCCCGATAGATTATCTATCGAAGCTTGTCTACTACTAGATAAATTATGTAGTTTTAAAAGCATGAATTAAAAATGTGCCGAGAATTTTAAAATATTATTTTACTTCTATATCCTAAGAAATATAATGGAAAGTCACAAACAATTAATTCAACAAACGCGACCCTGTATTAAAATCGGCATCGATTTTAATCAGAAAATTTAATGAAACACGAAATATCTAAATAAACAAGGTAAATATTGGGAAGCGTGACAGGCGGGTCACTGGTACATCCCTGTCGAAGAATAATCCCGGTCTCAATTGTTATTGGAAACATGGCTACGTCGCAACGTTTTATACATAACGCTTTGTTTGAACACGACTAATTCTGTGTTCATGCGTGACATTTTATGTGTTCATTAATTAAATTCAAGAATATTTTGAAAAATTTTAAATTCGGTTGCCAGTGGTATAAGAAAAAGAATCGTAAGTATAAGTGCGTAGTAAGTAATCTCTGATGTTTAATTTCGTAGATTTGACTGACATTTATGGGTTTTCTACTTTGTCCTACTACCTGATAAATGATTTTATTTCTGTAAGTTGGGTTGTACAAACACTTTTACATGTCGATCATTTTTTTAAAACAAGATGAGGTCGGCATTTCCTATCTGACTACTCTGAGAAGAAAGGCCGAAACAAACTCAGAAGTCACAGTCTCTTTTAAAGTCCATACAAAATCTTGGTTAGATCATGTGAAGACCATGTAGACTGATGTCTGAAATGGTCTTTTGAGGAAAGAACCAGCCAGATTGAGTGGACCTGTCCAGTCAGTGCACGCATTTGTCAATAATCGTGCAGGTCAACTGAAAATTTAAGGAGCTCAACGATTCGACGAACAATACCAAAGAAAAGACGGGTAAAATTCGGGAAGGCCGCATAAACTACTCAAACTGTCAGACCATGATTAAAAACTAACTTAGATAAATTAAAATTGAAAAAAAAAAAAGTATGATTCACATAGTCTTCATATTCACAACAATTTAAATAAAATTAAAATAAAATAATATAATACATTAAAAAGTAGTAAAATTAAATTAATTTCTTAATCCTTAATTTCTACTATATCACACTAATATTAAAAATACGAAAGTTTGTGAGTGTGTTTGTTATCTTCGCGCTCAAACGGCTGAACGGATCGGAAGGAAATTTGGCCCAGAGACATGTTATAACAAGAAATAGCACATATGATACTAAGGAATATGTTCCCTCAAGATAATTTTCGACTTTCACGCGGGCGAAGCCGCTAGCAGAAGCTAGTCGTTACATAAAAATAGTCTCGTGTCCTGTGTGATCGTAGATCGAACATGTTACTATTTTACGGCAAAAATAAAACATTTATTAAGAAACTTACGGCCCTTATTTAATCTTACTCATTTATGTCAGACTTAATTCTATCGATCGCATTATTTTATTTTTGATTTCAATTTTTTTACAATAAAAGTGTATGTACTATGTGTATTAATATGTGTATTTACATTTAAATAAGTTAAGTTTATAATTCATAAAACATTTATTTACACCAGTTAGTAAAATTAAATTCAGGACACGTGTCGATTCGATGAATCACTTATGATTGAGCTTTTTCTATAACACTATACTCCACGCTTACAACATTAAAAAAATAAGGTCATTGACTTAATTTAGTCTACGAAATTAGAAATCACAATAGTATTAATCTGGCAAGCCTTTTACAACTATGATGGGGTTGACTGATAGTCTAACTGGGTACAGCTGAATACCGATATTTTTCATAGCATGGCAGCCTCCACCAGCATGTTTCTGGGTATATGATACTTGGGAGGTCTCACACAAATGACAGCGGTGTGGAGCAGATAGCACATGAATAGGTATTTTTTCTACGCACTTTAAAGTCGTAAGTAAGTAATTTAATGTTAGGTAGATACTCTGGAAAATAAAGACGGATAACCATATTTATTTTCCACATAGAATACCATACATACTGTATTCTTTGTTGGAAGAATATTACCTAATATTGTTAGAAGTTTAAATCAAACTTCATTAATAAATCTGTTAGTTCTCCATACGAATACACGGTAAGTATATAGATGGCAGTAAGGCATGATGGCACGGTAAGTATATCGTGTGAGTGTAATCTGTCCATAGGCAGGCTCATTTCATGTTGGCTGGATTACCACGCAATCGAATGTTGGTTTTCATTCAACAAGCATAAACAAGTAAAACAAAAAATACCGCTACACATTTTTATCACAAGTTTTACAAGCTTTGATCGACAATCTATTGAACACGTAATTATGACACGACATCTTGCGAAAACACACCGATTCAGTAAAACAGCCACAAGTTTTGAACGGCTGAACCGATTTTTAACCGCAGAAGAAAAAAGAGAGGGTTTATAAGTTTGACGTGTGTACCTGAGTGTTTGTGCAGAACACTCACGATAAAGTCAAATTTCAAACAAATTAAAAATCAAATCAAAATCGTTAATCCGTTTAGGAGCTATGGTGCCACAGACAGATACACAAATATATACACGGTTAAAAATACAGCCATATTTACATGAAGGTTGGTTTATGTTTACCAATGATTATTATTATGATTATAAATTTTAATTCTCAATAGATTTGAGTTAAGAATCTGCTAATCGTAATGGTGGTAATGTTTTCTTTTTTTAATATGGCCTAAAGTGTTGCTGTATCAAAATGTTTAAGACAATCTTCAAATAGGAACTCGTTATTTTTACATCGCGACAGAAATAATTTACACTGTTGTTGCAATTTTTCGTGTTGAATTCATAAAGTGCGAGCTGAATTTATAAGTTGTATAATGCGCTTGTTTGGTCTTGAACTTGACATTTCAGGATTTCAGCATTACTACCTATAAGTTTCCTGTACTTGAAAGTTTTGCTCAAATTCGGTTTTGTTTCTTGGACTACTGAAAAGCACTTGTATGTAACAGTTCCATCACGTTATGATAAGTTTTGGGTTACTTATTTGGCAAAAAAGATCCTTCATACAAATTATGATCAATTAAGAAACTTTTTTTTCAAAAAAAAAAAAAATAACTTCATATTATAAATGCAAAAGTTACTCTGTCTGTCTGTTACCTTTTCACGCTTAAACCACTACGGCGGCCCACATACCTATAATATTATGGCGCGATATAAAAATATGGCTATTCAAAGTATTAATGCTACGCAGACGAAATCGCGGGCAACAGCTAGTGTACTATAAGATAGAGCTAATTAATAAACCCGAAAGCATTGTTTTACATTTGACATTCTTCAAAACTGCTTTGAAATTAAGATAAATATGCGAAACTTTTACAGTTCAACAAATGCGAAAGTTTGGATGGATGTGTGAATGTTTGTTACTCAATCACATTAAAAAAGAAAGAAAATAAATTTATTTAGCACAGACAAAAATACACACAATATAGGTACTAGATACATAATAATATACATCAGATAAAATACAAATAAAAAGTGTATCTGACGTAAGAAGTCAGAACGGCTGAGTGGATCTGGATAAAATTTGCCACAGAGTTAGGTAGTAGTCTGAAATAGCACATTTGATACTTTTTATCCCGGGAATGGAACATATTCCCGGGATAAAAGTATCAATTAAAATTCCTCGGGATGATTTTAGAATTTCACGCCGGCGAAGCCGCTGGCAGAAGTAATATTATAAATGTGAAACTTTGGATGGATATCTGTATGTCTGTTACTTAATGACGCCAGAACGGCCGAACGGTTCTGGATGGAATAGCACATTTGATACTTTTTATCCCGTGAATGTGTTCCGTACTGTAACTGGATAACTTTCGAATTTCACGCGGTAGCCGCTAGCAGAAACTAGTTACTACATATAGCTTTTGACACCAATACCTCGCAGTAGACCTAATTAAGTATTCACAAAAATAAATACCATTGAATGGATATGGACAGGTGGGCAATCCCATAGTACTAAAAGTGTCATGAGGAAAAGTATTACTTATAGTGCTTGATACCAGTACATTTATTTTTGAACAGTTTAAATAAAATATGTACATACCCGCTAGGAATGAATTTCCAAAATAATATGAGTAAACATAAGTAATGTTATGGATACATCGACACTATGACCAATTTTTTTTTTTGTAATGGGTCATAGTGTCGATGTATACGCAAATGCAGAAGTAAGGACCGCAATTTCAGGATTTTGAAGTCTTTTTAAATTCTACCTACTCGGACGAATCAAAAAAAAAATCTTTTGTGTTTATATATGATGACTTAATGAGATATTTTAAGTTTTACAAATGAAAGTCAATTGAGCGAAGGCAAAGTAAACTGACGGTGCAACTCTCTTTGCACTAGAAAATATGTTAGTAAATAATAAAAAAGCGTTTTAACAAAAAATCAATTTGTTTTTTGTTTTTCTCTTTTTTGTTTTGGTATGTACCTCGAATTAACATGAAAATCATTTATAGCTAAAGTACATAACGATTCCAATAAGTCCAAACACGATTAGGATACTTTGTTTTATTTCGGTTATCAGTTTCACTTCACCAAATGATACTTTCTGAGTGCAAATGAATGCATTACTGATGAAAATACCAAAATCGCTATATGTATGTCTATAATATACGAGGAGTTCCCTCGATTTATCTAGGATCCCATCAACAGATCCTAGTTCCCTTGTCATGGTACCACCCTTGGAATATCTCCTTTTCAACAAAAAAAGAATCATCAAAATCGGTTCATAAAAGACGAAGTTATCCGCGAACACCCCTAAAATAGAAAAGGGAAGAGCAACACGTACAATTATCCACATCATCACTATACATCACTACCATCATGTGAGAAAGTGGTCAAGCGCAAGCCTATCAATAATAAAAAAAAACAGAAAAGATTTACACAAAGAGAAAGCTGTCTATCTCAAGCTGTCTAGCTTATAAATTCTTGTGTTGTTAGTTAATTTAATAAAATATATCTATAAATACGAATCTGGGAAGATAGAATAGCCAGCGAAAACACTCGACGAAAGGACTTAAAAATAAAGTTGTACCTAATTTCAATTTTGTCAAGCATAGCCCTCATTACCAACCTGTACAAATATTTATAGACTGCTGGCGGATTTAAAAATTTTGGTAAACACTAGTTCTTATAAGGCTAAGCTCAAAGCATTTCTGTTAGATAAAAACTTGTTCTCAATAGACGAACTTGTATACTGTGCGAATTTAATAATATTATGTAATGTTAAGTAATGTATGTATATGTATGTGTGTGTGTATGTATGTTCATGGGTATGTGTATGTGTTTTTTTAACACTTTGTAAAATGTTTCTGATGAACGAATAAATAATAATCTTTAGAACTAGAAGTATACCATAGAAGAAATCACGAGGTATAAAAAAGTAATATAAACATAAAAATGATATTCAATTACGAATGATTTACTGACGGAAAACATCCCTCTCCCAAAGAGATCGTTTGTATCACAGCAGTATTACACACTGATGCTAAAGCACAAAAAATAACACAAACTACTAAACAATACCATACTGATAAGAAACACAAATTCAGACACACTTTCCAATTAGGAATCAACACCCACGGAAGCTTGTACGTCAAACAAACTCCCACTCAACACGACTCCCCTTGAATATCTAAAGCCGATCAGTTTCTTCGTCTAAAACAGACCAAAGTAACCAGCTGTTATAATCGCAATAATTTTCTAGGCCTTGCTTTGATGTGCATTGTCTTCTACGACCTGTCTCAGACTCCCTACCAACTTGCTAGTTCGAACAAAGTTTGCAAACGTTCCGTCGGAAATTTCATAGCGGCCGGCCGGCAAACTCCACTGTACCCTAAACATTTATACTAAGTAGGTTCACTATGGAACTTGAAGTGTTGCTTGGCTAATGTTCAGGTATTCTGAACTTTAAACATATGGATCTGTAAAGTGGTTGGATGTGTCTATAACTTGGGTAAGCTTAGAGATTTGGTTTTGATACAAGTTTGAATGACTGGTTCTGAATCCTAATGTTGATATTATAATGTGAAGATAATATGTACATGTTTGGGTGATTGTCAAGCAATCATGTCTCAACGGATGATCGGATTTGGATGAAATTGGAAGACTATAGATATTGGACTAGCAACTCATGGCTTGGATTAGGACATAATATAATTTTTATCACCGAAAAGCCGCTAGTAAAATATAAAAAAGATTTAAATTACCTTGAAATATTATTATAATCTTGAAGCCATTTCTATAGTAAGATGGTTGATGTAACTGGGTAACACGTTACCCCTTTTCCAGACTGATGACAAATTTCACCTGCTTCTTTTCGTATAGATGAATTCAAATTTTGATTCAGATATTCTCAAATTTTGTTGACCAGTATGTAGCCACCTGGACAGCTCTGTCATTTGCCACGTTCAGATCCTGAAAGGTGCAGCCGGCTGGCCGCGAAGGGCAGACAAGAAGGTGGGACATATTCTGCGATGGGGCCCCACACTGGCACTGTGTTTGAGATGGGTCCATTTGGCCAGATTTTTTCTACAGCTACCAAACTGGACCCTCAAACGGTTAAGGAATTTCCAGATTGGCAACTGCAGTTCGTGTCCAGGAGGCAGGTGCTTTACCGGAATGATGAAGTGTGGAGGGGCATGATGTGCGTTTTTCCACAGTTTTCATCTCTCATCAGTTGCGCTGGCCTCCAAGGAGGTCGTATGTTTCAGAAAGCTTTTGCGGCTTTTAAGGCGTGCAGATAGGAGTTGATGTTCATACAAAGAGTGGCGACTGTCCCGTTCTTATTTTACCTTCTCGATGCGGCTGGCCAAGTCACGGCAAACAGCTGGTGGAGCTATACCCGCCAGTGGTAGTTCAGGCTTCTGACTACCCGTAACGACTGTCAAAGGTCTTTAGTTTACTGCCGGCACCAACAGCTTAACGTGTTTTCCATGATATGGAAAGCACTAAAAGCCAATTTTATATAAAGATGGTCACCCATCCACGGACCGACCTCGGCAAGCGCTGCTTAACCTTGAAACTCGGCCCTGCAACTATTATTACTGTACACATCTATGAACAAGTAAAGGCGATCAATCAAATTGGTACAGCATCGAACTATAACGCACCGGTAACATTTCTAGACGTCGTACTTGTAAGAGAAGATATGGAGAATGAGCAATAAAGTAATATTAAAATATTTTTGTGTTTTATTTAATATATTTTATTACTTTTTCATAATATTATTGATATTATAACTATATATAATATATTATATTATAATTATATTGATTTTGATTTTTACTTATGTAAAATGATGAGACATAATTTAAAAAAAAGAAGGAAAAGAAAAACTTTTGGGTTCTAGGATGATTTCAAAATTATTGTTATTGTAGCATGTTCAAGTATGTGTAGTGTTAGTGTGTATGTGTATGTGTGGAGGCATTATATTCCCCTTGCACTATCTTCTTTTCGAATCAATTTATCTAGACAAATCTACTAGTTATCAAAAGCAAGTCAATTCTGTGAGTATAATTGTACATTAAGGTTTATATTAACATAAGTTTTGGTGCTATACATTGCTGTACACAGAACTTAACGTCGGTACCAAAGGTCCAAAGAAAGTGGTTGATATCCATTAAAATTTAAGAAACCCCGATTTTTTTTTTCATGCTACATAATTTATCTAGTAGTAGACACGCATAGATCGACAACCTATTGAACGATAACACAATATCTTGCGAAAATAAGACTGTAACTTTTGAACGGCTGAAGCGATCATCATCAAACAGCGGTTCATCCGTTTAGGAGCTATGATACCACATACATTTACACACATACACTAACACATAGGTACACACGTCAAACTTAAAACACCCCTATTTTTCCGTCGTTAGCTAAGCTTTTGGTCTGCAATCAGCTTGAAGGCAAAGCTGTGAAAGATGAAGAGAGCCGAATCATGTAACATTCTAAGATAAAGTTGAAAAATTTTTAAAGGGAAGATTATAAACTGTTTGTTTCATAACTGAGATAAAATTTCTTATGCAATTGAAAGAGTCGCCTACTTCCTCCCATTCTAATCTTGTCTTTTAAAAGTTTTGTTGTCATCGCATTTCCTCGAGCAACAAACAAAAGCTTTTACGTAGTACGCATGTTGGCTATAATGTAATTTTGTAGGACTTTCAGTATAGTCAAAAGTAAAGAATTACAAGAGTATATAATTACAAATAAAATAAACAAACCATGCATGGTCTAGAACAGAATTAACAGTATTCAAACATTGTTTGATAATTTGTAAGTGTATAGAATAATATATTGTAAATATCGAATTAGGTACAGATCTGAATGTTCCAAGAAATTGCCAGCGAATTGATAGGGTAGTGTGCGTCAGTCACTTCCATCCAGTAGAAATACTTCCTGGCCTACTATCCTATCTTTTTCTATCACATATATAAATGAGGTAAGGTAATAAAAAAGGTAATGTTCATTTAAAAAATAAGTACAAATACTATTTATAAAAATATCGATACCTCTCTGGTTTAAGTTAAACCCGTCCCACCCTTAATGAGGTGTATGACCTTGGTAAGGGACCAATCAGAGCGCAGTCTTCCCGTTCCTCATACCTCAGCTAGTTGACAGAATTGTTTTGATGTATTAGATCAAGCATTAGGTATCTAGTGGCTATGTGGTCGATGATTGTAATAGAAATCGCATTAATATTTTAAAGGCGAAAGTTTGTGAGTGTGTGTGTTTGTATGTTTCTTACTTCTTCACGCTCAAACGGTCGGACAGATCTGGATGAAATTTGGCACAGAGATAGATTATAGTCAGGTATAACACATAACATACTTTTTATTCCGGGGTTATGTTCCCTATAGATAATTTTCGACCTTCATGTGGGCGATACCGTTTAGTAATTTTATAAAACAAATAGTTTTGAAAGTCTAGACGTTAAGATGCTGGATAATAAATGCCTAAACGTATTAGATGAAACTTAGCAGCAGGGTAGATGACCTGCGATTAGGACATAGAATAGAATTTTATACTAGCAGTTCATCTCCTTGGTAGAATTGTAGTCTTTTTAGATGGAACCCCCAAAAAAGGCAAGTCAAAGATGAAAATGGAGGAGTGGGCCTTACTGCTACCAAACGATCTGACTCATGAATCAAACATCCCAGTCTTCCAAAGTATGTTGCGGTGCTGTTCCAGTCTAACCAGACGCAGTTGAATATTAATATGGACCGATTGGCTATCCGACCTCCACAACCCAGTAATTGGGTAACACGATAGCCCTTAGCAATACTAGTGTCAGATCTTCTGGCTTCTGACTACCCGCCGATAAGCCTGTTTATAAAAACGAGTGGGTACATTTTGCCCATTAGTGTGACGACACAGGATGAAAGTTACAGAATAACAATATCTAGGTAACCCACGCTCATTTTCAAAGTTGGATAACAATACAATTATTCTATTCAGAATTCAGCATGAATATTTTTTTTTTTTTATTGAATTCCAATTTACTGATCCTAATTGGCATGTATTAATAATTGTAATTATATTATATTTTTAGAATATCACTATGTTCCGGCTTAGTAAATATATAATTAGGTGTGCGTGTAGCAGGAGTCGCTTTAATAAGCATTAGTTATGTATTGTATTAAATATATAAAAATGTATCTTCAAAAGAAGAAATTTCTTCTAATTAGGACCAAACAGCAAGTATAAAACATCGTTTTAAATGCAATATTTAATTTTGAAATTAATAAATGAAAATGTTTTATAAAAAGATTTTGCCGTTTTCCACCGTCTTATTTCAGATTCCTCTCCCAAAAATATAAGGTAATCCAAGCTCAAGACCGAAATATCTGGAAGGCAAAGATAGAGGGAGGGTCTATGGCCAGCAGAAGATGATGCAGGCTGATTCTAAGCAGTAGCTTTGTTAAATCCAGTCAGCCTACATCACTGGCCTCCATCTATGATATCCATTTCTTTCGTTCCTGGGTTATGTAGACCTTTATGCTAGGCATCTACATGCATAGATTAATGACTTTTAAACTGAACCAGGATGATGGTTAGCCGTTACTCAAATTTAACTGTAATTCAACAAATACCAATAAGCAGTTTCTAAATTAAAATTCTACTTAGCAAATTTAAATTAACAATCTGCTAATCAGGGTTAGTAGCCAAAGTTCCGACTGCAGAAATCTGCAGGACACAGGGCTTCTCATTCAACTTAAGGGCCTACATATGCTTTAGTGCCGTAAAACAATAACTTTCTGAACCATACTTCTTAGTAAAGGCTAGGTTAAAAGGTTTGAAAAATATATATATTTATTACTGTTTCATGTACATTATTTTTGAAACATGGTTTTTTTCGTATAACAAATAGTTTTGCTTTAAAAAAATAATTAGCAACACGATATTTTTCGCAACTTTTGGATTCTCTTCCAAAACGACTCGGATGTTTAAAAATATTTTCACAAAGAAATATTGATGGCTGGAATTTCTTCATAACTGATATAGCATAAGTAAATCAAATAATATTTTGCCAACAAAACTGTTCAAAAGGAGATTCAATATTGATATTTTGGTATCGAGCGGGCGCACGGCCAGTACTGCGTTTACATTGGGGCGTATATATCGCCTTAACAACTTCCCTGTCCAATGAGCCATTATGACTCACGTGATTGTTAAACTATTGTGTCTGCTATGTAGACAGTGAACCTTTTAATTGTCATGAATGATGCTTGATACTAGAACAGATTTATGCAGAGTTGCCAAAAAATATCTAGCCGCGATTACCTTAATTAAATCTATTAAAATTTATGTTTGTTAGTTAAACTCTAATAATACGAGTTTTCAAGTAAATCCTAACGTTATATGAAAAAATGTGGTGCAGAAAATTAGGAGGAAAGGTGCAGAAAATTAAAAGGAAAAAATTCGGTTGCCAGCTCTCAGTTAGCCGCAACCTGTGGGTTGCTAGTTTACCCTTGAATGGTGGCTTACTGAGAGATGGTGCATACCCACCCACGATATAAGAGAAATTACTGGTAGGTATATGTCAAAGTTTAAAAAACATACAAATATGAAATAATAAATAAATGAGAAAAGTTTTCGGCAAGATGCGGTTAATCATTCATAAAAATTAAGTTTCATCAAAAACAATATACCTGCAGATTTTTGCAATGAGATCTACTAAAACCTGATCATATTAGTTAGTTTTTTTTTTATTAATAAGGGCGGCTATTAAATGGGAATAGGTACTACATTAACTATATTTCATATCAGACATGTGTTACTTTGAGATATAAAGAAATAGGTGCTAATGAGTACTAAAAAAGTACCAATAGCTTTACAAAAGTACCGGTATAATACCCTTTAATTAACACTAAAAGTGTTAAACTTCTGTTCAGAAGGAACTCCGGAAATAAATATTTAAAGAGCTATTTAAGAAGGTATTAAGAAAGGAACAAATACCATAAAAGTTTACATTCATTATTTAAACCAGTGCGTATCTATTGATAAATACAATAATGCATCATCAGGTTGTATAGTATATGCATAATTTTGGTTGTCATTGTCAACGATAAGACCGCCATTGTACCCATAGAATTAGCAAAAAGTATTGTAAAAGAGTTGTGTTATTATTTTGAATTACAATAAAGTATCTATTTAAATATAATAAAGTATAATTATATCAATCTAATAAGTAGTGAGTTATGTAAAAGTGTCCAATGCCAAATGATACAAAAGATTTTGAATTTTCTAACAGAGTTAACATTTTTTAAATACTATAAGTTCAGAATATATATTAAATAAATATGTATTAATATAGTGTCGTTTATGCTCAATAGTACTTAGATCTATATGGTGAATTTGGGATCGAATTGGCGTAGTTAATTTATGTAATTATTTTTGTTGAGAGCAGTGGTGGCCCAGTGGCAACGGCCCCGACTTATGTGTATATAGGTCGTGAGTTCGAACACAACAGAGAGGTTTAATTTGTGTAAATTATTTCATCGCCACTGCTCTTAAAACGGCGAAAGAAAACATCGTGAGGAAACCGGCATGTCCCAGACACGAAAATTCGAAGATATGTGACTTCCACCAAGCCGCACTAGGCCCGCGTGGTGTATTAAGGGCCATTACTTCTCTCACATGGATGGAGGATGCCTGTATCCCAGCAGTGGGAACATTATAATGCTGATGATGATTATGAATTAATGCTGTGGTTTTGGTACATTCTGGCATAACTACGTCAAATTATAGTATCGGTGTATAAAATTAATTTAATTATGAAGTAATTTAAGGGATTCCTAATTCTAGGTAAGATGACTTATTAAGTTATTCAGATTAATTAAGATTCTGTATAAGTAATGATTAAGTAAATTCCTGTGTGTTGTCAAAACAAACCAAATAATTTGATTAATTTTCTCCGTATAACAGTCAATTTAATTTGCCGTAATAAGTTGAAAGTTAAATTAATTGGTATTTTGCTTGGAATAGTGTGGGTTTTACGGATTAAATGATTAAATACCTCATGACTTATTAGGATTAGATATTACTAAATTTTAACGATATATATTTTTTAATAATAGTTTAGATTTCTTTAAAATATTTTAAAATTAGGTTTACAAATACAAAACAATACAACAAAGGAAAATTAAAAATTAAAAAAAAAAAACAAATTAGAAAGATTTAAAAATCCATTCAAATATCTATAAATAAAATAATAAACTTTCAAAAACAAACTACAATAAACGAAATAATTATTTCACATACAAAAACAAAACAATAAATGTTTAGAATAGCCTACCCTTACCTCAACAAGTCAATCAACAGTCAAAAAGTCAAGAAAAGTATGTACAATGATCCAGAAAACTTTTCGCTGTCCCAGCATAATATTGTGCGTTCCTTCCAATGTTTGCGCCAACTTTCCCGAGCGCGTGAGAAGTTGCCCGGTCCCCGGGGAGCACAGGCGTGCGCTCGTCGCAGAGCTACGACACACACTGAACTGATTGTTCAGTTCATTGTTCATTCAATCCTCCACTCTGTCGTTATTCTTACGCAGATGTCCGTATCATCGTGGCAGATATGGAGCCGATAGAACCCCTCGAAAAATTTGAACGATTTTTTCTCGCCCGATATTTTGATTACCCAATATTTTGAAGCAACCACCGTGTTTACTGTTTACCCTGGGAGAGATTATGTAGGAATTGATAAATTCTTTAAGTCTTTTCTGTACCGAATAATTATTATTACTGTGGATAGCCCTTCGATTAGTTGATACAATTATTAGTAGGCAATTAGTAGTTAGTAGTAGTTTACAATTAATCGTTTACTGCTTGTTAATAGTAAAACTAAAATAGATAATTACCTACTACAGAACACTGATTTACTAACTTCTTGAAATAATAGCGTTTGTTTGCTACATGTTTGTATATCGTATAAAAACTGATTGTTTAAAATCGTTTACTTATTTTAATTCAGTTATACAGGATAAATTTACTAACACGACCGTCATCATAAAATCCACCTGCGGTACCGTTGCCGCTGGTAATACAGATGTCAGAAAAAAATCTGAAATAGGGTCGATTTCAAAAACATTTTTGTTTTGATATCATAATTACAACACAAATCATTTTGAAAACTGCATGTACTGATAGGTAATCGTGTTTAAAAGTGAAATTATTATCTAGATTTTTGAGCTTAATAGTTTTTTTTTAATAAACTTCAATATTGTATCACAGCACGCCATAGAGCACATTTGGAGTCCTGCGGAACTTCGATGGGACTGAACCAGCGTCAATTTTTTTTTAAATTTCGCTGCTCTGTTGGTGACAAAAATAATAGCGAAAGAAAAAAATACTAGGTAGAAGATTGCATTCACTAAACTTCGGAAGCTCAGACGAAATATCTTATAAATATATTACTGTTTTAATACACATTATTTCACTGAAAATTAAAATATTTCTATTTGTTTTGTTGAAATTTTTGTCATTAAAGTTAGGCTCATTTCAAATTATTATCAATAAAATTTTAGTCAAGTGTGAGTAGTAAGTAGTAGCTACATAAAATAGTTTTAATACCTAAAATACATTTTTCACTCATCCAAATTATTTTTATTACACATGCCTCGTCACCTCATCACTGGATTGGAATCCCCAAGGCAAAAGAAAGCGTGGCCGTCCCCGTCAAACCTGGCGTCGCACCGTGTTGGCGGAAACGACGAGCATCGGTATGACGTGGAGCGAGGCGAAGCGTGAAGCTCAGACCGATCGCGATGGAGGACTACTGTGGACGCCCTTAGCCCCACCCAGGGGACGTAGGACATTAAGTCAAGTAAGTCTCGTCACCATGTTTCATTACTACAAGAACTTTTGTATAACAGAACAGTAATAAATAGTGAATAAATTTTTCACCATACGCCCATGTGACGGTAGAGAAACGGCCAAGCCTCATATTTTGACTAAGGTGTAGAGTTTGTAAAGTTCGGGCTTGTAGAGTTAGAGTTAGAAGCTTGGCTCTACATGAGATCTGGTAACTTTTAGACAATGCAAGCCTTATGGTCTCGTCTGGGCAACATTTTACATCAAAATGTATTTGATTTTTCTCGAATTAGAAATACTCGAACTGTGACGCTCAAACAGAAGAAAATGACAGCTTTCTAATTTGATTCTTATCTATGCTATCAGATAGAAACAGATCTTGCCCTGATTCGACTGACCCAGACCCGTTACATTCAATTAAACAACCAACATCTCATACCGAAAGCAGCAAGAAATGCATCGAAAAATGTGGAAAATACTCGCTTTTCCATAACTTTCCCTTTTCTAAATGTGTTTTCTTCAAAAACGTGGTTCAATTAAACATGCCCATCTTTCTAGACCCTCTCGATATCTTAATCAATTAGCGAACATTCACTTATAAATGTCTCTTCTTCATCATCATTATCATTTCAGCCGAAAGACGTCCACTGCTGGACATAGGCCTCCCCCATGCATCGCCACATTGACCGATCGCGTACGCCTTGCATCAAGCGTCTTCCCGCAACCTTAACCATGTCATCGTTCCGCCTAGTGGAAGGCCTTCCAACGCATCGGCCATCCGTTCTGCGAGCAATGTGCCCTGCCCACTGCCATTTAAGTTTCGCAATTCTTCGGGCTATGTCGGTAACTTTGGTTCTCCTGCGGATATCCTTATTTCTGATGTGATCACGCAAGGAAACTCCGAGCATAGCCCTCTCCATTGCCCTTTGGGTGACTTTAAGCTTTCTGATAAGGCCCATTGTGAGCGACCACGTCTCAGTCCCATAGGTCACTGGCAACACAAACTGGTCTAGACTTTTGTCTTGAGACACTGCGGTAAATTGGACGAGAAGATACCACGCAACTTCCCGAACGCCGCCTGGTCGAGTCGGATTCGACGGTTGACTTCTATCGCGAAGTAAGACCTACCCAACAGAACCATTTGTCACAGGTAGTCATAATCGTGTACAACTTCGAGTGTAGAGTCTCCGATCTTGATAGGAGTGGGAGTTAGATGGGCATTCACCATGCATTGTCTCTTCATTGAAATAATAATAAAAAATCTTTTTTTTCTAAAATACTACCGACTTCCAACTAAAAACACTACAAAGTGAAAAATAACTTTCTTTTTCGAAGTCGGTGTCTTTGGTAGGTACCAATTTTTTTCGTTATGGACACCGACTTCGAAAAAGAAAGTTATTTTTCACTTTGTAGTGTTTTTAGTTGGAAGTCGGTAGTATTTTTTTTGTAAAAAAGATTTTTTATTTTTCACTTTTTATTTGTACTTATTAAGCAACTTGCCTTTAGTGGGGTACTTATAATGCCAGAATAGATTAAGTAATGCCATGAAACTTGATCATAACCTGTGGAATGAGAGTGTATCAAGGTGAACTGTACACATCTGCGTACCCCTTTAGAGCTTACTGGCGTGATGTTATGTTATGAAATGGTATAAACAATAAACAGACATGCGGTTGCAGCAATCCCGAGAGATTTGCCGTCATTTATTGAAGAGTTCTGCTGTATATCTCCGAAGTTCTTCATCAGATCTTCACCAAATTAAAATGGGACCAATTTCGAAACATACTCTAACAAACAAAAAAAGAATTTTCAAAATCGGTCCACAATTGACGGATATATCGGTGAACAAACACAAAAATAAAAAAAAACAAGCTCGAAGTCGAACATAGAACCTCCTCCTTTTTGTAAAGTCGGTTAAAAATAGGTAGGATATACATTTACATAGACTCGAAATACTTTTTACAGCTCCTGCAGTGCTATGTCTCCGGATCTATTTTGTTTTTTGAAGTATCCTCCATCCCATAGAGAAACGTAATATATCGGGCTATATTCATACATGGCAGCCACCATTGTTCACCGCAACCACAATTGTTTATGTAAGTACCTATCATCGATCCATTTATGCTAGTTTAATAAAATTATGCTTCGTCAATTTGAATAAAATTCATAATAGCTAGACCAGCTTTCCTCGAGAAAAGTTTACACCTTGTTGCCTTAGAATATTTTACGACACTTTTGGCAATATGACAATATAGATAATATGGTTAAAGTATTGTCGATAACAGTAGGAACATTAAGATCATTTACATTTTAAACAAGGTATCCGAAATTCCTATCCCAGTTTAAATTTTGTTTTTGATTTTGACCTTTTTTTTAATTCACACATTTATTCATTCAATCATTTATAATATTTCATAAAAAGTCAGTGTTTTTATATCTGTATATAACATTGAATTTTTGTATCGTAATTTTTTTGCACGTGTACATCAGTTTTGTGAATTAATTTTTTTTTAATATATCTTTTCTATCAATGAATTTTAATTCACTAGGTGCACTGTATCTAAAAACTAAAGCCATAAATGACATAAAATTAAAAATTTACGATAAAACGTTACAGAGAAAAATCGTATCGAAAAGAAAAACTGTTCAGTAGATCTACTGTTAATATTGTTTACAGTGGCATAGATTTTCTGCAAAGAGGTCAGCGGTCATCAGTGGTGGTAAAATCAAATGTCAAATAAGTCATGTTGAACATGAGGGCTCACGGGTAGAGGTCGCCTTTTTGTCGCCTTCAAGCTCGAATAACCCTGCCTTAAGTACTTACCACTATCAGGTGACTCATACTTTTGTTCACCTCTCTGAAGCCTTAAAAAAACCTTTATTCTAACAAAAAGGTTACCAAGATTGAAGACAAAAGACAGACACACTTTTTAAGAAGAATTATTCCACCAATTTAAAATCCCACTTTGACTGCATATTAATGAGGAATCGAAATCCAATTTGAGTTACACCAGTTCAACTTACGAAGCCACTTAATGAAACCGAGATAGAATAATTAGCCACTTGCCGCTAATTTCCAAGTTATTAATTGGAACGTTAGAAAAGAGCCGTCATCTGGCCGGAGAGCTATCTTGAGCTATGTGTGACGCTCTAAACGGCCCCATTGTGTCGAGACAAAAGCTCATTAGGGAATAAGCTGGATCCAAACGAGGCTTCGCCGAAAGAGAGAATCGTTTACCATACATCTGCTATTTGTAGAACAATCTTTACTGGATTACGTGGGTTAATATTATTAATACTAAGACGATAAAAGGAAAGAATATCTTTATTTGGAAATAAAATCCATATTTAACACACAACACTGCCCCTGTATTCCCCAAAGACTTAGAAAGAGATTCACCTATAAGTACACCCACCAGTTGGCCACATCAAAATAGGTTAAAATTTAGGTATTAACATAACTACGAATCAGATACGTTGCAGCAGCAAGGGTCCTGTGGTTCAGGTTTAGGCGGCGGGGGTGGCGGGGGCTTCGGGGGATCCTGTGGTTTATTATATGGAACGTGAAACTTGTTCAGATAGTGCCACGGTGTCTGTAGGTCATACTGCCGCGCCTCTTGAGGATGCTCATTAGGCTCATAAACCAGCTTCTTCAACTCATCATCGTAACGAACTTCAATGTACCCAACTAAAGGAAAGTCCTTTCGCAATGGATGTCCAACGAACCCATAATCTGTGAGTATTCGTCTCAGGTCTGGGTGATGAGTGAATACTACCCCGAACATGTCATATATTTCTCTCTCATACCAGTTACAGGCCTTCCAGACGCCGAATCCGGAGCGGAGAGGCGTCAATTCATCTGTGTAGGTTTTCAGACGAGCTCGTTCGCTGAACCTGAAGCTTAGGAGGTCATAGCACACTTCGAACCTGTATTGCCTGCTTGGGACATCTATAGCGGTTGCTGAAGAGCATTGAGCGAAGGCGGCATGATGATGAAGACGCATGAAGTTCATGACTGGGTACATTCCGGCTGGAGCCACGAGGATTTCCAGTTCGTCAGTATGTTGCATTTGGACCTTCTGGACGTATTTCGGAAGGCATGTTGCGACGTATATACCGAACTCATAGAGACGCGTTCGCCTCTCATTATCATGGCACCTGAGAGTGTGATGAGGCTGCTCTATCGGCGGGATGTCAAACATATCCTTGTCGACCTTTACATCTACCTGGTTGTCAAAACCCGGGACACTAATGTGAATTTTTCGTGTAAAAATTCTTGCTAGATTCGTTTGCCCTAGCTTCGGTAACAAATATTTCATGATATCTAAGTTATTTCACAAATACTTCAAAGCTGTAAAAATATCGCAATACGTCATGAAAACAATATTGACATTAATTGCCATTTATGTGACTTTTTCTTTTATTTAGTTTCAATTCTACAAAAAGTTTACTTTACACCAAAAATAAGTTTGTATGCCTTTACAGTTTGATATTTTTATATGCACAACGGTTTATGAGAAATAATATTCACAAAGTGGGAGAAGATCAAATAATCCGAATAAAAGAAAACTACATATGGAATTCCATTTTTAATTCGAAAAGATATACAATTTACATAGTTTAAAATACTTAATTAACAATAACTACCTATATATACACTTAAATAAAAATAAAATAAAACTACGAACACGTATAAAAGGGCAGGGGTCATAGGGTGTCAAAAAAACCGTCCACATCGCTGTCAACGTGAAAAGTGCCCAGTACGAAAACTTGACTAAAACAAACAGTTGCTTAACTGATACAATTTTTAACCACGAAACAGTAGTTTGTCCAACACAACAGTTGCGATTGGAACACTAACTTTTGTTTGACAGAATGCGCAAAGCAAAGTTGATACATTTTTGTTTTGCGAGCCAAATTGTGCAGGCTGCTTCTAATAATTGCGCAATAAATTGTTATTGCGTTGTTTCTATTCTAGTGTGTTAGTTATTAGTGCAAAGCAGATATTTTTTTGTGTGAATGAGTTTAAGTACAGCGCTTTAGCATTAGTTGAACTGAGACAAAAATCTTTTTTGCAAAATACTACCGACTGCCAAATAAAAAAAATAACTTTCTTCTTGGAACTCTGTGACCATAACGAGAAAAAATGGTACTTACCAAAAACACCGACTTCCAAAAAAAAGTTATTTTCAATTTGTACTGTTTTTATTTGGAAATCAGTAGTATATTTTTTGCAAAAAAGCTTTTTTTTTTGTAAAAATGTTATTATTTCTCACTTTTTTAGTTGTACCTACCTAATAGGCAAGTTGTTTAGTAAGGTACCTATAATGCCAGAATAGATTACCATGAAACTTAAACATAACCGGTGAAATGAGAGTGAACCAAAGTGAACTGTACACATCTGCGTACCCGTTTAGAGCTTTCTAGCGTGATGTCATGTTATGAAATGGTATAAACAATAAACAGACATGCGATTGCAACAATCCCGAGAGAGTTGCCGTTATTTATTGAAGAGTTCAGTTGTATATCTCTGAAGTTCTTTATCAGATCTTCACCAAATTAAAATCGGACCAATTCGGACACATAATCTTTCAAACAATAAAACAATTCTCAAAATTGGTCCACAAAAAAAAAACAAGCATAAAGTCTTAATAACCTCCTCCTTTTTGGAATGTCGTTTGAAAATAGTGGATTTTTCTTATAGCATGAAGCTAACGTGGACTAGATAGGGAAGGCGGGAAGCAATACCTAGCACTGGAGTACGATATATCAATGCTAGATTCTAAAAGTATAACAAAAGGCTAGCAATATGAAAAATATTTTTTCATTAAAACCCTCACTACGTCTCTTGACAAGTCCGTGAAAACAAATCGCTTTGCGCCTACTAGAACAGAAGGGACGTACAGTATCACGTCCTTCATTGATATGATGGTTCAAAATGTATAAAAAGAGACCGAAAGACTTGACGAAAGAAAGCCAGGAGGTAATTTAAATTAACTACATCATACCAGTTGGGTTGCCACAAAATGCAGTCGAAAACAGATGCCTAATGCAGTGCACTCACTAAACAAAAATCGAAAATCTGTCTGATAACAATAACTTACTTTCATTCTCATTAAATAACGTTTTTATTCCGACATCTGTATTACCGAAATTGAGGTGCCAAAGTCTGCTTTTGATTAAACTTTTATGCTCTGTTTTATAACGCATAAAATGCAGGTGGAGTAGATGCTCCGAGGTGTTCGGTCGGTAAGGAATCTTGTGGTGATTCTATCAATATCGAAGATAATTTAAAACGATAAGTCTGATGGCTTTGAAGGATTTATGTCTATCGAAATCAGGATTTGCTGTAATGGGTTTTTTAATATCAATAAATAGAAATAGGTAGCGATTTCTGGTTTGTCATTGTTTTTATTTGAAGGTGTATTGGATCATATTGGTTCATGACTTAACTCTTAGTTTGTTTGTAGGTTTGGGCATATATATTATATAATTATAATAATATTATAAAAACTTAAAATTTGAGAGTTCGTGAGGTTGTAATCTCTGGATCTACAGAACCAATTTTGAAAATTATTACACCAGTAGAAAGCTACATTATTCTTGAGTGACATACACTACAATTTATTAAAAAGATAGAGATCCTCATGAAAATTGCAATAATGTAAACCCAAAACAGCAAAATTTTGCCTACAAGATTCATTCTGTGGCCTACGCTGAGAAAACTATTGATGATACATAACAATTATGTACATGATCAAATTACTCATTATTACCTACAAAAAAGTCTGCGAGAGAATATATCTAACTATCAAAGTTCTGTCACAATAGCAGCTTTTATGTTCTAAATTTTAATTAGATCGCCGGCAAAAACATAAGTTGGTTACATTCGTATTGGTTTATTAATTTTTATTTAAATAAATAGTTTAACAAATTGATAGGTAGGTAGGTAGGGTAGAATGGGTAGGGTAGGACAGGTATTGTAGCCAGTTGACGGAAGCGAATCCGTGGGAGTTAGCTATTTTTAAATAAATACTGTCCATATTTTTAAAAATGGTGATAGATACATTAAGCCGGAGAGCGAGAGGTCAAATTCACCTTAACTGTTGAGATGGCGTGGACTTAAACTTACTAGATATTATTTGCTGGTAGGATACAAGAATGCTCGCAAACTGCTTCGATTTTAGGACAAACTAAAATATCAGAAGAATATTTCCAGTAAGGTATCAAATATTTTAATTTAAAATAGATTGACAATATTTTTTATAAAACATAATATTGTTAATCTACTAACCCAGAAAAAAACATTATCAGAAAACAAGAACTCGAAATACTTACTACTTCGAACAGAACACTTGAGAAATAAGAACCTTAATTATAATAAAAGCTCTCAAATTACTCATTTTATTAAATTATGAAGATATAAAACCGTTCTTGGTGCACATTATGCCGGGTATAGACCAAGCGAACAAGCGAACTCGCACGAACGCTAACGAGAGACTTGTGAAGACGATCGAAAAGAGTGTGTAAAGGTGAGTGAGCGTGCGGTAATTCCCACTCGTTAGAAAATTTGCGCTTAGCATTTGATCCGAATACGAATTTAATTGCCGAGTTCTACCCGAATTGGAAATATTCTGAATTCTGACAGACGGCGTTTGAATCTAGTGCACAACCGCTCCTACAAGAAGTGCCACGGCTACTTCCCACCGAGATTTCTTTGATTCGAATCGGACGAATTGCGTAAACGCTCCAACGAGTTATTATCATCACACGTTCCACTTCACACATTAATTCCCTTTCGTTCGCTTAGACTGTGACCGGCAGAAAGCAAACATGCGGTCCCCATCAGTGATACCCAATCGTTCGCTCGTTCGCTTAGTCTGTACCCTGCATTACAGGAACAGGGCTTTACTCTTTGTTCCGCGGAAGTTTGCGAGTGGAAGTTCCGACACATGTCCCGAAGTCTCGCGATCCTCGGATCCACGTCGCTATATGTCTACAAATAAATTTCGAAACGAATTGTGTTATGAGGATTTTCGAGGAAACTATGTTATACGCGTAAGTTTTCGTGCGAAATGTTAATTAGTTTGTGGTATGTTTCGTTTAAGTTTTTAATTATAAAAAAGAATTATCTTATTATTTAATCGTTTTAAAGTATTTTTTGGGGTAGGTTTGTGGCTATGAATCCAGCAACAGTTCGATAAAATAAAAAAAAACTTATTGTAGCTAATCGATTACTACATACATTATTAGTTCAACCAAGAGCTGTGGACTGCTGGACAAAAGCTTCTCCCGAGTATGGTCACATAATTCGGCTCTGAGCATTTTAAAACCAGCGAATTCTCTCGGCTTTCACCACGGTATCGGACCATATTTTGGGAGACGTACCTCTGAAACGCAATATTTAAAACAATCAGCAAGTAATCACTTAATCAGCCAATATTAATAGTTAGTGTCAATTTCAACGCCATAACTAATCCAATACACATCACTACACACAGTATGTAGGTAACTTCTGCGAACCAACTCAGCCGCACGTCCTACATACGCATGATACCACACGCCACTACAGCGGAAATACGCATGTAAGAGCAATTAAACCTAACAACGGGAATTACCTCGCCACGGATGATATCAAATGAAAACGTACCCATATATCTTTTACACTCTCATATATAAAACAGAAAGCTCAGGCTGCACTTGATTCAGTGTTTCCCGCCGTCCAACTCCAGATTGTGCGCCGCAACACCACAACTTCCTGCTTCCGGTGGCAAGCCTGCGCCTGCGCTGTACGTAACACCGCCCGGATGCGACGTCACGGCATGTCACTTCCGCATAGTGCTACGCCCCATTTAAAATAAGAACAACAGTGATACATCCATGAAAATTATAATGGGCAGAGATAGTGGCAATTTGTAGAAAGGGTTCAACATAAAATATCAATGGAGTCGTCAAAGATACCTCTATGCGTAAGCATTCTTTCAATACTGAACTTGCAAAACAAAGAAAAAAAAGCCACCAACTTTTCAAGCCGCTAAAAAGCCAAATACATCCAAGACACTCAAAGTATCTCCTCACATCCAGCCAGCACACACGGCGAGTACATTTTAATATTTAAAAATGAAACTGAGTGTTTAACGTAGCCCGAAATTTGGGTAAATCTTCCTTTCCGGCCGCAACGAACTGCGGCGGCCATTCTCGACCCTACCACTCTAATCTGAGCGGACGCGTTCTTAAAAATATTAATATTGCACGGACCTTGCTTTTAAAATTATTATATTAAGTTCTAGCCAGCAATGCTCTTTTAATTTAACTAAAATGTACGCGTTGAGTAAGTTAGCTGGACAAGCCTACCATTATTACGCAAAAATAATATGTTTTGTAAAACTTTTTACGAAATTATTCTAAATTATTTTCTTTGTACGAAATGATGATTATGACCAGCATTTCGTTTAAAGTTAAAGTAATTTAATCGAGAACTAGTTAAGTAAATAAAATGGTGGCACATATATTGGATCATTCGGTTCCCTTCATGATGGTTGAGCTGAGGGTGCCAATCCATGCGTCATGTTCGTGAACGGGCGCCATCAGTTGGGATTGGTCATAACATAATTACCTCGGCCTGCTTTTAATTACGTACTGATTTTATTTTTGAATTGTTTGTTTTACTCTAGATTTTTTTACGTGCACGTCTTTTTACATCGTTCTCACATGTACATGTATTTTCCAACAAGAATGATGTAACCAACTTGTAATTAAAATTGATGGAAAATAGTGTCCGTGGACTTCTTGCACATTTTTACTACTGACGCTTGCAAATGTGCAACTAGATTCATATTTTGTTTGACAGTTCAAAAGTACCCATGTTTAGTTTAGTTTAATTAAAAACATTTTTTTTATAACTTACGTAAGTACATTGTTACAATTAATTTGCCTAGCCTTTTCCAATTTTTTTTTGTTATTAAATCTTTGCCCACACTAGGATTTTTTTCCTGTATCGTGGGTGCATTTACAAACATATAAACTCACATACACAACACCCAGAGCCGGAACAACTATCTGTAGGTCATACAAATATTTGTTCCGTGCGGGAATCGAACCAGCGACACGAAGTTCAGCAGTCAATCGCTCAACCACTGCGCCAACCGTGCGTCAATTTTATTGTGGTCAGTCTCCATTCTTGCCAGATGCAGCTGTTACATGTAAGGACTGCCTGCCTGACCTCCACAACCCAGTAAATGGGTAACACAGTTTACCTCTTGGCATTATGACTGCTGTTATAGATTTCCTGGCTATGCATATCCGTAATGGCTATCAAAATGTTAACAAAACCAATGCTTAAATATGCTAACCAACGGTTTAAAATTTCGGTAAACAGCGTTTCTTTTTTCATAAATTGTGAACCTTACAAATGGTCAAATAGATTGGAGAGTTAATTATTAGACCACTTCTTATAATAACAATAGATGAAAAAGCGCGTTTTCCCAAAATTTGAAATCATCAAGGTTAGCATATTATTATTTAACCATTGGGTGAGTTAACTACCGATAAAAAAAACTGGGCCTTAATCTACCAAAGATTACTACGCAAAAGAAGGTTTTCAAGAAGCCTACAAAATCTTTTCTACCATTAGCGATACGAACAAAATTTTCCCTAAAAAGAAAAAGTATTAAATAAGATTTTATTTTAAAGAAATTAAGTGAGCCATGGCACGAGACTGTAAATTATTGCGAGCCGTTTTTTTTTCGTTTAAACAGACTGATTTATTGTAAAATATTTCTATCCCGATGAGAAAATACCTCAATGTTAAGAAATAATATTTTTATTCATACTTAGGACTGAAGAATATTCTTGGTACTGACACAGAAATATACATAGTTTTGTAGGGTAGGCAAATTTAAGTAGGTTTGTATTACTGTACTAGCTTCTACCCGCGGCTTCGCTCGCAGTGAAGCTATTAATTTTTTTTTTTTTTTTTAATAAAAAGTATCCTTTGTTACTTCTAATACCTCCAAGAATATATGTACCAAGTTCCATGATGATCGGTTCTGTAGTTTTTGCGTGAAAGCGTTACAAACAGACTTACATTCACATTTATAATCTTAATATATATAAATCTCGTGTCACAATGTTTGTCCTCAATGGACTCCTAAACCACTTAACCGATTATAATAAAATTCGCACACCATGTGCAGTTCGATCCAACTTGAGAGATAGGATAGTTTAAATCTCAAATTATAGTCGGTAGGGTAGGTAGGGTAGGGTAGGGTAGGGTAGGGTAGGTAGGGTAGGGTAGGGTAGGGTAAGGTAGGGTAGGTAGGGTAGGGAGGGTAGGGTAGGGTAGGTAGGGTAGGGTAGGGTAGGTAGGGTAGGGAGGGTAGGTAGGTAAGTAGCCAATTTTAATAGCCCAGTGGTACCTCACAATAACTCGTATCCCCACATTATTATATATATTAAAATTTTAACCATTTCTAACAACTAATCCGTTTTTGTTGAATCATCAAATTCGGTTGAATAATTCTGAAGACAGAACAGAATAAAAAAAATAACATTTATACCATTCCCACTCTAAAAAGCTTATTTTATTCACTGAAAACAGTGAATAAAAAGCACTTTTAATCACTGTTTTGGTGTTTGAATTTAGAACACACCAATATATATTTGACCTCCATCTCAATGCAATACAACCTACTTGCGCATAAAATACTCGATACAAACTTCTTGTGCAAAGAATATTCGAATTTCAAACTCCTTCGTCGATTTAATTTTGAGTTTGTCTATATTTAGGATTTTGATAATGATTTTATTTTGGTCTGGGATGTTAAGTGAATACTTATTTGGATTGTAATTCTAATATTAATTGCATTGGTGTTTAATTAATTATAATTATGTAACTTAACGGAGGTGGTCCCTGGCCCCTGAAACACAGGTGCTGTTTAGGTAACTCAAACTCAAAGGCTCAGCTTCAATTTACAAAAAATGTGAAGCCCTAAGGTTTCTTATTTTCTGTAAATTTTGAAGGTAATAAACCATTTATTGATTTATTATTATTCCTTGTGCTTTTGGCTTAAATCCTTCTTTTTCTCGAAGTCATGGTATAAAATATAGTATGCAACTCTTGAATAAAACGGATTTATATCGAGGGCCATGAATCACTCGCGTCGTTCAGGATTCAAACACATGAATCACTCGCTATGCTCGTGATTCAATCTTCATGAATCACTCCCTACGGTCGTGATTCAGTCGTTAGAATCCTTCACTTGTTCGTGATTCATCTATGGCCCTCGCTTTAAAACCGTCCTTTATTCACTAGTTGCATAATATACTATTATTTCACTCAGTTACAACAAAACAAGATATGAGATATTATTATCCACAAAAGAAAATCCAGCCAAGTGCGAGTCGGATTTGCGCACCGTGGCCCAATAGTTCTTACATACAGCTATATTCACCAAAATAATTAGGTAACGTTACTCAAGTTCTAAGACCTCACCTCTCGTTCTTCAGGTCGGGTTCAAATCCGGGCAAGTACAAAAATGTGACTTTTTCAATTAATTTATACTTTCTACGTTTACCTTGGACATCGCTGACTACGATGAAGGGAAACATCGTGAGAAAACCGTTACATATACATTAAAAATAACTAAAAACCCGACTGCTTAAAAAGACGTAAACAAGAAGAAAATCATGCTGTGCAGTCGGAGTATACATATGCGCGAGCTGGCTGATCAAAACCAGATGTATCCTCCTGCCTGCACGGCATGATTTTCTTCTTGTTTACGTCTTTTTAGTTCGCTTATGAAGCAGTCGGGTTTTTTGTTACTTTTGAATATTTTTTATTTACGTCTTTTTAGAATTAGGTGCATTTAAACATATAAGTAGTATATATTTTTGTAATCAACTTTTAAAAACCTTCATTTTGATAAAGGTTTTTAAAAGTTGGTTGACTTTCAAACCCCACACGATGGGTTTGGAAGAAAAAAAAGGGGGCGCCCACAATATGGCGCCCAAAATCCGCCATTTTACTATTTTCCAACTTTAATGTAGCCAGTGACACTCGCAGGGTTAAGACGAATCGATTGACGAAGAATCATCAAAATCGGCCAACGCGTTTGGTTTCTAGAACGCCACATAGGAACAAACATACCTACAAAGACTGATAAACACATAACCCTTTTCGGCAGTCAGGTAAGTAATAAGTCTGAAATCGACAACCTACATTGAGGAAACGTGGTAATTAATGTTCGTGCCTTCTCGGTATGAGAAGAGGCCCCGCAGTAGGCGTAGGGCCCTGCAGTAGGATAGTAACAGGCTGGTAGTATTACTGAAGTTCATAAACAATGAGAGCAACGAACATATCTTTAACGAAAAGATAAACTGGATGTAGCGATAAAATTAACTTTGCCGTCGCGGTCAATTTACCAACAGCAGATAAGTAAATAATCGGTTTTTTTATGTAGCTACAGAGCGGTTTTTAGTTTTTTTCCTTTAGGTACTTGTGCTACAAGACATTGCTTCTTTCCAAATTTTAAAAATGAAGCTAGGTCAATCAACGGGAATACCCAATAGGTTTTGATTCCCCTGCGATTCGTCAAATATGCGACGTAAACGGCCGTATCTTTTGATTGCGTTGATTTAGAAGTTTGATTTTTTTACAGCTCCAAGGGATTGCAGACCAACAGCTACAGATTTCAACTCGAACTTGACCTTTTACGCATGCCTGATAAAAAAAGTCCGTGTTGACACACGGACATACAGACAGACAACGAAGTGATCCTATAAGGGTTACATATTTTTCCTTTTGGGGAACGGTACGTCAAATAACATTGAAAATCGTGTTCTTGAAGTCTTTTCATAGTAACAATATCCTCCATTCATTCTAAAGAAAACACGTCGTAAACTCTTTTAAACACGAAACTTATAAAACAACACATTATTATTATTATAGGTGGCAAAAAATAAGTTTGTGTTGACTGTGACTATCTATGTAGGTCTTGGCAGGAAAGAAGCACAGGATATTTATGATAATATCCTAGAACAAAAGGAGTACTACACGAGGAGGATGTATGTGCTTTATTTATAAACTAGATTCTATACAGAATATCTGTATACATGTTTGTGTTATCGCATGTAATCACGCGACCGTAGGTATGTGAAAATAAAACTAAGTGCTCATACTGGTTAGTATTATCAGAAAAAAATTGCAGTACATGGTATACAATGTGTTACATGATGAACATTTAACGCATACAGATATTTTTTTGGGAATACATACATACCTACTTTAACTGTGCGTACAGTTTAAGGAATTGAATTGCTTATCGGAATCTGTGTTACTTAAAAAGTACTTAACATCTGGATGAATAGTTTCCTTCTAGGCAATCTTGCTTCATCGTTGACTACATCAGCGCTTACCACCAAGAGGTGATAGTGGTCAAACGCGAACCTATCAATGATAAACAAAAGTATTTGTTGTAGCTACGGTTCTAAATTTGAATGGCTACTGAAAAAAAAAACTAACTGAAAAACCCAACAATATTTTGCTGCTGGTAGGTAGATGGAAATTGAATTCAGGAACAGTCAGTGGCCATGTTGTAGCTTTAAACCATTCAGCCAGTTACTACAAATTGGTGATCGCTCCGATAGTTTTACACAGTATTTGTTACAAGTTCCACAATAAAAATATATTTTCAAAAAAATATATTGACTTCGATTGAGTATGAACATTGTTGAGATATACGTAATAATATTATCGATGCGAAAGTATCTATAATCTGTCTGTCGAACTGCTTATTTGTTACTATTTAACGCCCTTACGACTGAACGTATTTAGATGAAATTTGGCACACGGGTAGCCATGTCCCGGATAAGGACAAAGAATCATTAATCCCAATAAAAGTTAAATTATTTGCTAAGAAGAGAATTATGTGTGTTTATCCTCCTATAAAATACCTCGTTTAAAGTTATTAAAATTAATACACACAATATAAGTTAAGGTAAGTAATAACTTATACTTGTAATGTAGACATAAAGTAGTCTAAACATTCCTATAAAGGAGCGCTTTAAAGAGGTAATTTGTTAATGGTGCAGCCGCAAATCCACGGCTATCTGATGCCACAACCACCCGCCTTTTCGAAACAAGTAAACTCCTTGCGGTTTCCGTTTTTTTTTTCTAAATAATGTTCGCGACTCGCCTTGTTTAGTACCCCTTTCGCGATAAGAACTCTTAAAAAGATATTAAGGCCTTTTAAAGAAATTGTCTCCATGGGTTTGCTAAAGACTACGCTTAGACTTCATCCAATTTCGTAATAGGCACGTAATTTTAAATGGACTCGTTGTATTTATTAAATTATGTAAATAATGGACTAAGTTGGCGTTATTACGTTGTTGCGGATAACATTTAGAATCACTGTTTCTGAACAAGACTTTTAAATGTTTTGTTTTGGGGTCAGATAAAATGGCGTTTTATTACATATTCATTTGGAGTTTTAATCCCAAATATGTTACAATAATGAACGTTCATTAAGTTTAAATAAATAAATTACTATCAGGTCGTAAATGTGAAATACAATAAAACAAATTTAAAATGATAATATTGCTGTCCAAAACGTAAAAAATCGGTCTCTAGAAAAAATGCGTGTTCAAAATCACTCTGAAAAAAGATACTTATAAAGGAAGATGCGATCTTTCTCACTACCTGTCATCACTTCATGAGAGCAATATGTTACTCCATTTTGTTTATAACTTCTCCGCCACGCCATCGCCACCAATGAGTTAGGGCGAGAACACACTGTTGATATCTTTACAGAGTTTTTTTTTTTAAATACCTTTTATAGCGGTAAACATATTTAGGTTGCATATATAATGCAAACAAGTGTGATGTTTTCAGTGTGTTAATTAAATATTGAACATGTAGTCGTTGGTAAAATTAAATGTGTGATATGTAAGCTAATTCTATGTCTTGTTTTAATTAAATGGCTCATATCGTACTGAAGGATATGTAAATTGTTCATAAAAAAGCCTTTGGCACCCAGCGACAGTGTAGATTTCTTATGTTTCCGTAATCGGATTAGTAGGTTCAGAGATTATCTCCTACAAATAAAAAAAACTGTTCATAATGTCAACTGTAGTTTAATTTTTATTAGTTTATTTCAAAATAAAATGAGATGCCGAGATACGAGTATTTTTGATAGGTTAAAATTAATCGTTGCCATGAATAATAGTTATCGTAAGTTTTATAAATATAGTTATCAATCTAGAAAAAAAAGATAGTGAACATAATGTTGCGTGTAATATTTTCACCATAAAACGGTGCATACGCCGTTGTCAGATGTGTGAGAGAACCATAACACAAACATACTTAGCCATGAGCCATAACCGGCATTTGTTTACTTTAGCCACTTGTTGCCGCACCGGGACGTTTGAAGGTAAACAAACAACACACATTTGATCCGTTAGTTTTAATATTTAGGTTACCATTTATTTATCGGGGTGTTAAAGACGTTATGGGATTCATAACAAGATTTTTATGGCGATTTAATTTAAGGAATTTTCTAAGTTTAACTGAGGTTTTGTTTAAGAGTGTCAGGCATTGTAAAAAAACTATCTTTACTAATATTATAAAGAGATAAAGTATGCGAGTTTGCGTCGCTGTAGGGGGTAATCTCTGGATCTACTGAACCAATTTTGAATTTTTTTCACCAGATACATTATTTCTGAGGCTGTCATAGGCTATCAATTATTTTCAAAAATATTTACACTTTAGCGAGATGCGTAATCTACTTTTCCTTCAACTACCAATCTAAATCTACCGTGCTAAAATATACCTGCCTACTCAAAAAAAAAACTCAATTTAATGAGAAATATTTATCCCGCGTCTTTTGCGGAAAAAGGGTATTAACAATTTAATTTGCAGCTGTATTTATACTTTCTGGAGTTGAATTCATATCGCTATCGCGGTCTATTTCCATTTTTTTTACTTTTCTTGCTAAGTATGAAGTATCAAAATTTTACTATGGTTCAAAATGCGCGGCTTTTTTTTTTTTTCATCATATCGATTTTATTCAGCCGATTTTTATTTTCCTTTTGAGCTATTTATCTTTTTGAGCTAATGCTTACATTTTATATTAAACTTAATGGGAGACATTGAAACTCTGTGGTAAATTGATATCTAAATAAAAAATAAAAACAGTATGCAGTAATGGAAAACTGTGCAACAATGAGATTTCATAAAACATTTCTGCACTGTTTTGGTTCTAAGCATAAAATACGTCCTTTGTGATCGGTTTTGTAGTGATTAATGATAACATTACAACATTGTTGAAAAAAAAATTGTGTTACATCATTAAGGTACTCTTTATTACATCCAAAAAAATCTGCGAGAGAATATATCTAACTATCATAGTTAAGTCCCAATAGCAGCTTTTATGTTCTAAATCTTAATGAGATCACCGGTAGAAACAAAAGTTGGTGACATTCGTATTGTACGAATAGTATAATTCTTATTCAATTAAATTGTTTAACAAATTAGTAGGTAGGTAGGGTAGGTAGGGTAGGTAGGGTAGGTAGGGTAGGTAGGGTAGGTAGGGTAGGTAGGGTAGGTAGGGTAGGTAGGGTAGGTAGGGTAGGTAGGGTAGGTAGGGTAGGTAGGGTAGGTAGGGTAGGTAGGGTAGGTAGGGTAGGTAGGGTAGGTAGGGTAGGTAGGGTAGGTAGGGTAGGTAGGGTAGGTAGGGTAGGTAGGGTAGGTAGGGTAGGTAGGGTAGGTAGGGTAGGTAGGGTAGGTAGGGTAGGTAGGGTAGGTATTTTTTTTTTTTTTTTTAATACTAATCCCGCTAACAACGTTAGCGCCTAATCTGTGCAAATTCTTTCATTCCATTCCTCTTTCATGCTTCTCGTACTTTCATTCTTCATACCATGGTTCTTCTTGCATACTTCATCTTGTATACAGTGGGTGGGAATCCCACTTTGTTTAAATACTTAAAAGGCAACTTTATTTATTTAGTGTGAGGTCAAAAGACAAAAAGTGCTAACTATACAAGATTTCAAAAACATAAACGCTGTTAATCACAGTAAATATTGCAAAAGGTGCTGCAGATCACAGATAAGGTACAGAATTTCTGTTTATCACAGGAAAAAAATCACAATATAAATAATGCCTTAAACTTTGGGATGAGAAGCACAATAGTGCTTTTCATCATACATACAATCCGGTGTTGCTAGGTACTACCCCAGTGCATCGCTCGTCATTGCAGTTTTGTGCGTGCTATTCTATGCTTCTTACAAATATTCTTATAATACTAGTGAAGCATAGTGCCGCTTCAACTTCGGTTTCGTGCAATGACGGTGGAAGCCACATTAACACAGTACACCAGGAACTTTTCCCTGTGTTGCTTACTCATGAGCCCATGCAGGCTCTCCTTCGTCAATCTCCTGTCCAGCTCACATTCGAGTTGGTAGCGCTCCCTGATAAATAACGGGCAATCTACAAGAATGTGCGGAACAGTCTCCGCCACGCCTGGATCGCAGACGCACGATGGGCTCTCCTTACACTTGAAGCGATTCAAGTATTCAGAGAACCCACCGTGCCCCGTCAAAACCTGCGTGAGAACGCCTGTGGGCCGCACCTGTTTTATAATACGGTAAGCAGCCATGGCATCCAGAAGAAACATTTTCGTCACAGAGGCCGTCTCGTCCGACACATATCTTCGGTTCCATTCATCAAGCGATTCCAAACGGATCTGTCGCTTGATAAATGACACCGGACATCGGTCGTAGTCCGGCTTCCTCCGTAACGACAATGCTGCCTTCTTTGCCAACTCGTCCGCTCGCTCATTCCCCGGCAGGCCCGCGTGGGCCTTGATCCAGAACAAAGACACAGCTTTGCTCTGGCCCAGGGCTTGAGCCAAATTGGCGCGCGCGCGAACTGCCAGGGGATGGAGAGAGCCAGGGCTTGCAAGCGTCTGCAATGCTGACATTGAGTCACTGTACAAACCATAGCTCGTCTCTTGCCGCGTGAGGATCATGTCCGTCGCTTTGCAGATGGCCAGGAGTTCCGCCTGGTAGACTGTGCAGTACGCGGCTAAGCTAAGTTTGAGGTTCCGGACTTCGCCTTCACTATCCCATATGGATAATGCGGCTCCGACCTTCCCCTCAATCTTGCTGCCGTCGGTGAAGATTCGCACCGCCTGCACATTGTTGCTGTCTAGCAACTGTTGGTCTGCCAGGCACATGAACTCCAGGGGCATTTGTGTAGCTGGATGAGGAGCTTCTGCAAACCTTACCGCACCCTCGATCTCCCTATCTCCTGGCACAAACCGGGATGACCCTCTTCTCGCTTCATACAGGGCGGCTGCCTCCTGTATGCGCAGATCTAGAGGTAGTATTCCGGACAGTACCAGTGCCGAGTTCAGGGAGACGGTACGGTAAGATTTACAGATCTTCTGGACGAATCCTCGTTGGACCGAGCCTAGCTTCTTCCGTATTCCCAGCTTCTTTGTAGCGGGAGCCCAGGCTGCGGCCGCGTACGTTATTATGGGCTCAATCATAGCAGTGTAGATTGTGTGTATGATCTGTGCGTCCAATCCCCAACTCACTTTAGCGGCGCGGGACAGCTGCTTATAAATGTTAGCTGCCCTCCTGCAGACGTTCGCGGTGTGCTCGTTGAAGGTGAGCTTCTCGTCTATGGTTAGACCCAACAACTTCATCTTCTTAACCATACCAATGCCGACCCCGGCCATGCTCAGCCTTGGGGTATCATACTTGCGCTTGTTGGTTACGACCATCGCACAGGTTTTGTGCGGTGCGAACCTCAGCTTGTTTCTGACGCCCCAACTCTGAACACGGGCGAGGGCTGCATTGGCAGATGTAGAAACTTCGGTCGCTGAAACTCCATCCAAAACCAAGACGACATCATCGGCGAACGCCTGTCCGAAGATACCGCGCCGCTCCAATTCCTGCAATAGTGGGTCTAGAATGAGATTCCACAGGATGGGACCACCTATTGACCCTTGAACACAGCCCTTGCTAGTCACTCGCGTGCATTCCTCCCCAGCGTAACGAACCTTGACTTTCCTACTGTCGAGGTAGCTGTCTAGCAGCCTTCTTATATTCACCGGGCACTTTTCCTCAGCCAGTCTGACATTGATGGCTGGCCACCAAACACTATCGAAGGCCCCCTCTATATCCAGCGACACCAGGACAATTAGCTTCTTCAGCCTCAACTTGTCCTGTACGTGCTCCATTAGCGTATAGAGGGCGTCCTCAGTGCTTCTCTGAGGCATAAAGCCAAACTGGCGAGTACTAAACCGCGGTACAAGCTGCCATTTTATACGCGCTACTACCATCCTCTCCAGGACCTTCCCCAGAACCGGCAGTAAACCTATTGGTCTGTATGCCTTGGGGTTTAGGTAATCGTCCTTGCCCAGCTTTCTGAGGACCACGACTGTGGCCTCCTTCCAGATGTTCGGGAAGTGTGCCAATTCAAGGCACTTATTGTAGAGGGCAAGGAACGCATCCAGGTCCTGGTGGATCGCTCGACTGCAGATGTCAGACGTCAGTCCATCCCTACCTGGTGCCTTTTTGGGATTGAAACCTGCCACGGCGGTCTTCAGCTCCAGTGAGGTAAATGGTGGATCATGATATTCATCATGAACCCACTCATTTACTCGACTGGCTGCTTCTCTAATTCGCCTGTGGTCAGCGTTGTCCTGGTCTACTCTGTCTTCCGGGTAGAACGTATCTGCAAGTAGGGCGGCCGATTCACTTGGGTTGAGGAATACACCATCGCTGCATAGGGTCAGTTCCTCCTGCCTTCTAGCGGTCCTTTTAATCACCCTGCAAATCCCCTCCCAGACCCCCTCCCGATCCTGTTTCCGGCAGAACTCCTTCCAACTGGCAACTCGGGTGCTCTTCGCTAGCATCTCGTATTCTTCTTTTGCCTTCAGGTACTCGTCTACGACCATCGCTCGCCGGACCGGCGCGGCATTGCGGATTCGGTTCTTCAGTCTTGTAAACTCCTTCTTCTTCACAGTGAGCTCCTCGGACCACCACGGACAATTAATTTTACTTTTTCTATTTGTTTTAGGAACGGCATGTTCGCATGCTTGTTCTATGTTTTTACTATATTTTACTACTATTTCTTCTAAGTCTTGTTTACTATTTATTTCTTGTATGCTATTTAAATTTACGTTACTTTCAATTTTAATTTCCCCTCAATTTTACTCTAAATGCTTCCCAGTCCGCTTTTCTTGTATTAAATTTTCTTGTTGTTCTAACTTTATTCATCCCTTTTTCCCTTTTAACATTGACGTTAAAGAATATAGTGTTATGGTCCGAGGATGTTGCTCCTGTGTCGACCCGCCAGCCGTCCACCAGGTCAAAAAGGTCAAGCGAGCATGCCGTGACATCCAAGTGGCTTTTATACACTCGACCACCTCTGACAGTGTCAAATGTGGGAGCGTCACCAGTGTTCAGCACCTGAAGTTCTAAGTCCTCCAGGGTTCCGGACATTTCCTCGCCCTTGGAGTCTTCGATGATGCTGCCCCACCAAGGACTCTTAGCTTTCGCGTCGCCGCCTATAAGCAATCTACCGGTGGCCACTTCCGATTTGATCCGGGTCAACTGGTCCAGGTATGGCCCTATGGGTTGGTCTGGCTCGAAGTAGTAAGAAACTACTGCGATCTCCCAGGCTTTGGTCCGGATCCCCACCACAACAATGTTGTTTGTGGTGAGTTTCGGGTAGGGAATGACATCCAGGTCATTGTCAAAGACGGCAATTGCCGCCTTCACCCTCCCACTTCCACCAACCTCGCACTGGTAGATTCGCGAACCTCGGTAGTTTTTCATACCTCGCGCCCCTCCCACATACGGCTCCTGGATAAGCGCCCATGCGATCTTCCTTTTACTGGCCTCTAAAAAGAGTTCGGTCGTTGCCAGGTCCTTACGTTGTAGGTTTGCTTGGGCCACACGGTATGGTCTTGCGTTTTGTTGGGCAGGAGTCTCCGTGTTGCCCTTAGCAATACGCTATAACAGATCGGGCTATTGCATCCCATCTTTTCCTAACTACGCACTCCGAGCTGAAAGCATGATGGTCTGTGGCTGTCAGTCTTCGCACGCACGCAATTGCAGCACTTTGGAGGTAGGCCAGCTCCTCCTGACGCTCTGCGTCGAAGGCCCTGCCTCCTCAGGTCCCTCTGGGGGCTTTTAGTCGGGGGTTTGGTTGCCGCCGAGTGCTGAACAGGCGTGCGTAAACCAGGCATTCCGGTCATTTTCGATAAGTGAGTGTGGTTGGGATTAGTATTGTGTCAAGTAGGGGTGTTGTAAAGAGCACCCCTATTTGTGTAAAAGTAAAAAGGGGATATTGTAAATATATCCCTTTTTGTGTCAATGTAAAAAGGGGGTACTGTAAAGGGTACCCCTTTTGTGTCTCAGATGTCAAATTAAAATAAATATATATTCTCTTGCGAGAGTCTCGCGATCCCCCGCCCTCGCTAGTTCAGTTTAAAGCGACTCCGCGCTCAAAAATCGGGATAATCGGAAACTTATCGTAGTTTTCAGTGAGTGATAGCTTAAAGTGTTCGGGCTAGTGAGTGCTGTGAACTTGCACAAAAAGAAGTCACCGGACTCCACTTTTGGGATTTTTCCTGGGTAAAAGAAGAAAAATTCAGAAAGTATTTTTCATAAACCCTTAAACGCTGTCAAATTCTGAGTGGTCACCCTCTGTTTTTTTGGAGTGCTGGGGGGCGCCCTCGCTGCCCGCACATTTTGAGGTGTCCTCCAGATTTTTCCGGTGCAACACCGGAGACCTGCAGGCGAAAGAAGAAAAACCATCCTTCTTCCAAGACTTCGCCTGGGGGCGAGAGACCAGATCTGGTCTAGCCTACCTGTGGGCAATCGACACGTCGTGAAGTTTCCGACGTTAAAACTTTTAAATTGTGCTGTGAACACTTTTTACAGTGCAGTTCCGGTCACCTAACCTCAAAGCGTTTTTCGATCGCGAACTGCACAAAATTGACAGTGACGTGATAGTGTTTTTATAACGGGGTATTGACCCCCTCTGTGGCCCTCTGCTCCATTCTGACTTTCAAAATTTTTAGGCGCAAACTCGCGTGGATAAGAACATTTTAGTGAGACCACGTTTTTCATACTTAACCTCAAAGTAAAAACGTGGTCGACAAAATTTTGACTATAAATTTTTTGAGGATATTTATCCACGTACTTGTTTGCGCCGAGCTGACTATAGAGCTGACTATAGAACAGCTCCACAAATCCTCAGCAGGAAACTTCGAGGGAACTCCTCAACCTCTGGTCTGACGTCACCCGAGATTGGACTTGTGTCGAACAGTCCTCTCTCCCGTCTTCAAATACCCCCCCTTAATATCCCACCCCCTCCCCATCCCCCTCCCCCCGCTTTCACCCCCTCCGAACTTCGGTGTGTAATCCTCCCCCAACCCCTCTCAAATTACCTCACCCCCCTTGGGTAATCTCGGCCTAGGATAGAGGCAGACCACCCGAGCTTGGGTCCATTGTGACCGGCTTGAGGAGCCCTATCTTTTGGCCCCAGTAGATACCCACTCCAAACAACTCCAACCCACCCTCCCCTTCCCCCCTCCTCCCCGACCTTCACCCCCTCTAAACTTTGACTTTTACCCCACCCCCCAACCCCTGTTAAGTTACCTCCCCCCCTCGGGCTATCACCGCCAAAGATAGAGGTAGACCACCCGAGCTTGAGTCCATTGTGACCGGCTTGAGGAGCCCTATCTTTTGGCCCCAACAGAAGCCCTCTCCCAACCCTTATTTTACTACCTTACCCCCCTCGTCTTGTCTCGGCCCAGTTCAGAGGTAAACCACCCGACCTGGGACTCATCGTAACCGGCTTGAGGAGCTCTGCCGATTGATCACGGTAGAAACCCTGTCCACGAAGCCAGCTCAGCCAGGACCACAAAAACCTTCCCGAAAACGGGCAGTATCTTTGTAAGCTACCCCAGTTCCTGAGAACCTACAGAACTGTAATAGGATAAGGACATATAGCAGCATTATTGTGCTGCTATACTTAGGCTAAGATAAGATAAGCTTTTTATTGCTTATTTATTTGTGTAAATTTTAATTGTGGACATATAGTAGTACTTTTGTGCTACTATATTTTAAAGTAAGATAGACTAGGATTTCAACTTGGGACATTCTCGCAAGAGGTAGGGTAGGTAGGGTAGGTAGGGTAGGTAGGGTAGGTAGGGTAGGTAGGGTAGGTAGGGTAGGTAGGGTAGGTAGGGTAGGTAGGGTAAGTAGGGTAGGTAGGGTAGGTAGGGTAGGTAGGGTAGGTAGGGTAGGTAGGGTAGGTAGGGAAGGTAGGGTAGGTAGGGTAGGTAGGGTAGGTAGGGTAGGTAGGGTAGGTAGGGTAGTTAGGGTAGGTAGGGTAGGTAGGGTAGGTAGGGTGGGTAGGGTAGGTAGGGTAGGTAGGGTAGGTAGGGTAGGTAGGGTAGGTAGGGTAGGTAGGGCAGGTAGAGTAGGTAGGGCAGGTAGGGTAGGTAGGGTAGGTAGGGTAGGTAGGGTAGGTAGGGTAGGTAGGGTAGGTAGGGTAGGTAGGGTAGGTAGGGTAGTTAGGGTAGGTAGGGTAGGTAGGGTAGGTAGGGTAGGTAGGGTAGGTAGGGTAGGTAGGGTTGGTAGGGTAGGTAGGGCAGGTATTTTTTTTATTTTTTTTTTTATTAATACTAATCCCGCTAACAACGTTAGCGCCTAATCTGTGCAAATTCTTTCATTCCATTCCTCTTTCATGCTTCTCGTACTTTCATTCTTCATACCATGGTTCTTCTTGCATACTTCATCTTGTATACAGTGGGTGGGAATCCCACTTTGTTTAAATACTTAAAAGGCAACTTTATTTATTTAGTGTGAGGTCAAAAGACAAAAAGTGCTAACTATACAAGATTTCAAAAACATAAACGCTGTTAATCACAGTAAAATATGCAAAAGGTGCTGCAGATCACAGATAAGGTACAGAATTTCTGTTTATCACAGGAAAAAATCACAATATAAATAATGCCTTAAACTTTGGGATGAGAAGCACAATAGTGCTTTTCATCATACATACAATCCGATGTTGCTAGGTACTACCCCAGTGCATCGCTCGTCATTGCAGTTTTGTGCGTGCTATTCTATGCTTCTTACAAAATATTCTTATAATACTAGTGAAGCATAGTGCCGCTTCAACTTCGGTTTCGTGCAATGACGGTGGAAGCCACATTAACACAGTACACCAGGAACTTTTCCCTGTGTTGCTTACTCATGAGCCCATGCAGGCTCTCCTTCGTCAATCTCCTGTCCAGCTCACATTCGAGTTGGTAGCGCTCCCTGATAAATAACGGGCAATCTACAAGAATGTGCTGAACAGTCTCTGCCACGCCTGGATCGCAGACGCACGATGGGCTCTCCTTACACTTGAAGCGATTCAAGTATTCAGAGAACCCACCGTGCCCAGTCAAAACCTGCGTGAGAACGCCTGTGGGCCGCACCTGTTTTATAATACGGTAAGCAGCCATGGCATCCGGAAGAAACATTTTCGTCACAGAGGCCGTCTCGCCCGACACATATCTTCGGTTCCATTCATCAAGCGATTCCAAACGGATCTGTCGCTTGATAAATGACACCGGACATCGGTCGTAGTCCGGCTTCCTCCGTAACGACAATGCTGCCTTCTTTGCCAACTCGTCCGCTCGCTCATTCCCCGGCAGGCCCGCGTGGGCCTTGATTCAGAACAAAGACACAGCTTTGCTCTGGCCCAGGGCTTGAGCCAAATTGGCGCGCGCGCGAACTGCCAGGGGATGGAATGCTGACATTGAGTCACTGTACAAACCATAGCTCGTCTCTTGCCGCGTGAGGATCATGTCCGTCGCTTTGCAGATGGCCAGGAGTTCCGCCTGGTAGACTGTGCAGTACGCGGCTAAGCTAAGTTTGAGGTTCCGGACTTCGCCTTCACTATCCCATATGGATAATGCGGCTCCGACCTTCCCCTCAATCTTGCTGCCGTCGGTGAAGATTCGCACCGCCTGCACATTGTTGCTGTCTAGCAACTGTTGGTGTGCCAGGCACATGAACTCCAGGGGCATTTGTGTAGCTGGATGAGGAGCTTCTGCAAACCTTACCGCACCTTCGATCTCCCTATCTCCTGGCACAAACCGGGATGACCCTCTTCTCGCTTCATACAGGGCGGCTGCCTCCTGTATGCGCAGATCTAGAGGTAGTATTCCGGACAGTACCAGTGCCGAGTTCAGGGAGACGGTACGGTAAGATTTACAGATCTTCTGGACGAATCCTCGTTGGACCGAGCCTAGTTTCTTCCGTATTCCCAGCTTCTTTGTAGCGGGAGCCCAGGCTGCGGCCGCGTACGTTATTATGGGCTCAATCATAGCAGTGTAGATTGTGTGTATGATCTGTGCGTCCAATCCCCAACTCACTTTAGCGGCGCGGGACAGCTGCTTATAAATGTTAGCTGCCCTCCTGCAGACGTTCGCGGTGTGCTCGTTGAAGGTGAGCTTCTCGTCTATGGCTAGACCCAACAACTTCATCTTCTTAACCATACCAATGCCGACCCCGGCCATGCTCAGCCTTGGGGTATCATACTTGCGCTTGTTGGTTACGACCATCGCACAGGTTTTGTGCGGTGCGAACCTCAGCTTGTTTCTGACGCCCCAACTCTGAACACGGGCGAGGGCTGCATTGGCAGATGTAGAAACTTCGGTCGCTGAGTCTCCATCCAAAACCAAGACGACATCATCGGCGAACGCCTGCCCGAAGATACCGCGCTGCTCCAATTCCTGCAATAGTGGGTCTAGAATGAGATTCCACAGGATGGGACCACCTATTGACCCTTGAACACAGCCCTTGCTAAGTCACTCGCGTGCATTCCTCCCCAGCGTAACGAACCTTGACTTTCCTACTGTCGAGGTAGCTGTCTAGCAGCCTTCTTATATTCACCGGGCACTTTTCCTCAGCCAGTCTGACCTTGATGGCTGGCCACCAAACACTATCGAAGGCCCCCTCTATATCCAGCGACACCAGGACAATTAGCTTCTTCAGCCTCAACTTGTCCTGTACGTGCTCCATTAGCGTATAGAGGGCGTCCTCAGTGTTTCTCTGAGGCATAAAGCCAAACTGGCGAGTACTAAACCGCGGTACAAGCTGCCATTTTATACGCGCTACTACCATCCTCTCCAGGACCTTCCCCAGAACCGGCAGACCTATTGGTCTGTATGCCTTGGGGTTTAGGTAATCGTCCTTGCCCAGCTTTCTGAGGACCACGACTGTGGCCTCCTTCCAGATGTTCGGGAAGTGTGCCATATCAAGGCACTTATTGTAGAGGGCAAGGAACGCATCCAGGTCCTGGTGGATCGCTCGACTGCAGATGTCAGACGTCAGTCCATCCCTCCCTGGTGCCTTTTTGGGATTGAAACCTGCCACGGCGGTCTTCAGCTCCGGCGAGGTAAATGGTGGATCATGATATTCATCATGAACCCACTCATTTACTCGACTGGCTGCTTCTCTAATTCGCCTGTGGTCAGCGTTGTCCTGGTCTACTCTGTCTTCCGGGTAGAACGTATCTGCAAGTAGGGCGGCCGATTCACTTGGGTTGAGGAATACGCCATCGCTGCAAAAGGTCAGTTCCTCCTGCCTTCTAGCGGTCCTTTTAATCACCCTGCAAATCCCCTCCCAGACCCCCTCCCGATCCTGTTTCCGGCAGAACTCCTTCCAACTGGCGACTCGGGTGCTCTTCGCTAGCATCTCGTATTCTTCTTTTGCCTTCAGGTACTCGTCTACGACCATCGCTCGCCGGACCGGCGCGGCATTGCGGATTCGGTTCTTCAGTCTTGTAAACTCCTTCTTCTTCACAGTGAGCTCCTCGGACCACCACGGACAATTAATTTTACTTTTTCTATTTGTTTTAGGAACGGCATGTTCGCATGCTTGTTCTATGATTTTACTATATTTTACTACTATTTCTTCTAAGTCTTGTTTACTATTTATTTCTTGTATGCTATTTAAATTTACGTTACTTTCAATTTTAATTTCCCCCAATTTTACTCTAAATGCTTCCCAGTCCGCTTTTCTTGTATTACTTTTTCTTGTTGTTCTAACTATATTCATCCCTTTTTCCCTTTTAATATTGACGTTAAAGAATATATTGTTATGGTAGATAGGGTAGGTAGGCAGGTGGTAGGTAGGTAGGTAGCCAGTTGACGGGAGCGAAGCCGCGGGGTCAGCTAGTACATTATAACCATAAACTTAGCTAAATGTTGGCAACGCAACTGACTCCCAAGATGCTTTGGGAGTTCGAACAGTTTCATCTCGGTTGCACTTTACTTTGCATTGTGTGTAACACCAGTGCAAAGACCGGAATGATACCTCATAACCGAATTTTAATTTTCTCTTTTTAGTGGTTAGGTATTAGAAGAGTCTTTTGGATGCGGTTATTAACCGTTGCACTTAAAATTTACTAAATAATCCACAATAATTACCAGTGTTATACATTCACAAGCTTCTGCCAGCGGGTTCACCCGCGTGAAAAATGTTTTCTTATCCTAAGCTTACATTATACCGGGATCAAAAGTAGCCTATGTGCTATTCCAGCCTATAATCTATCTCTGTGCCCAATTTCATCCAGACCTGTTCCGCCCTTCTGGCGTGATTGAGTTACAAACATGCACACATCCATCCAAACTTTCGCATATATTAACCCAATTACATGAAACTTAAACAAAACCGGTGAGATAAGAGTATACCAAGGTGAACTGTTTACACCTGCGTAGTGCGTACCCCTTTAGAGCGTACCAGTGTGATGCTATGTTATGAAATGGTGTAAACAATAAACAGAAATGCGAATGCAGCTATCCTGAGTGATTTGCCGTCATTTATTGAAGAGTTAGGATGTATATCTCCGAAGTTCTTCATCAAATCTTGATGAAAATTAAGTGGGGTCACATGACAAAAAAGCCAAGGCCAACTTTCAAATAAAAAAAGAATCATCGAAATCGGTTCACCCAGTAACAAGTTCTGAGGGAAGCCACACAAAAAAAAAAAATAAACCCCTCCTTTTTGGGAAGTAGGTTAAAAATATTAGTAAGATGTAGTAGCTCGGAGTTTGGACTAGGGCCCGGTTGATATCAATAGGAACGCCCCTGTATTGAATGAATCTTATACATTACTGGCTCAATGTGGGTGTAGGGGTGTAGCATAGAAATATATGGGGTGTAGTGTACCATATACACTTCTGCCTAACCCTTCAGGGAAAACCAGCGTCATATCAGCTACCATGCCTTAATTTAATAAAGTCTTTAACACCTCAGCAGTCGCCAAAGAAAATTGAAACGAAATTACAAATACCTAAGTAGCCATTTTTCGTGATGAATTAAAGGAGACGCTTCCGACGTTCCTTTCATGATTTTTGGGGCGAAATAAGTACTTGCTCCTTTACATAGCGTTTTAGCAACATTTCTGCATATCATTTGGAAGATTTAATATTTTTGTATCATTTTGGGAGTGTAATCTCCCACTGCGAATGGGTTTTAGTTGGTATTGGGTTGTTAGCTACTTCCCAAAGTTTCATCATCTCAGTAGGTTCGGCTTCTTCTTGTTTTCGTGTTGCGGTACATTTTTAATTATACTTTGGGGCCCAGTTGGAGGCCATGATAATTTCAACGTTAGAGATGTGGTTCAGGTCATCAAAAATGCAGGTAAACGAACATTGTGGGATACTAATCTATGGCGAAAATTCCCGAGTGGAGTTAATCTAAATCGTTCGCGATTCCAAACGCCCAGCGCACCCTCAGGCCGCACATCTCAGGAATGACTCTTTAGAGTTAGCTCACGCACAATACGGAATTAGGTAGGTAGTTAGGTGCTACATAAAGATTCCCAAACTGTAATATTTCATTGCACTCATGTGGTAAGTAGATGTTACATTCACGGGATCCAAACATGATCTCTTTCATCTCAACATCAATTTACAAACTATTTATAAATATAATATATAGATTTTGAGTGATTATTAAATTTTAATGAAAGAATAATAATTATTTTTATGTGGGTTCTTGAAACCAGTGTAGTCTTCGTCCAATGTATCTAGAAATAGAAATTCTCAATAGAAATAATATTTTACAAAGTGATGCAAATCACTTTTTAGAGTTGAGTTTACTTAGATATTACTTAGTATTTATTTATTTAAGTATACTATTTAACTTTACAGGTCACACCTAAGGCGTTATACAATGAGAAAAAAAACACTAAAACGAAACATACACATATACAAATAAAAACGAATTTAAAAAAATACGATAAAACAAAAACATAGAAGAAAAAATACGAAAAAAAGAAAAAATTACAGAAAAAAGTTACGGAAATAAAAATTTACAAAGAATATGTATGTAATTGTTCACTTATCTAACTTTCATCCAGCTTCTCACAAAAACTTAAACATTCACGACACACATGTATCCATCTCCCAGCAAACAGGTCACACTCCGGTGCTGATGTTAGAAATATTCTGAATTCGGAAGAATTCAGAAATTTAGCATTGTGAGCGCCCGAACTAGAGGCGAGTTATCTCGGGACACCGTACGTGCCGATGGTACGGCCAAAAGCCGGTCGCTTCGTAGTCTAAAGCAGCATCTAACAAACAGTATCAACAACTGCACCAACGGCAGGCAGATATAAGCATGAAGTAGTTACGCCTTACTTCGAGAGAATTAAAATTTAAAACACCAAGTAGAAATTTGGTAGGGTATAGGATGGGGTAATATCCGAAGAGTTTTTTATGAATAAAACGAAGAAAGGTTTTTTGGGGTTTTTCTAGAAGTAATTCATACGGGTTCGAGATCACTGCTGCTGATTCAAGTTTACTCCTGACTAAGGCCATGTAAACAAGTTTAATGGCATTTGGAGTAGTAAACTCGCGCTTATTTCGAAGGATAGATCCTAGTCTTCGATATGACTCAGCAGCAAGTGTCCTCATATGCTCATAAAAGGTGAGCTTCGTGTCGAACAGAACCCCGAGATTCTTTACAGAATTAACGCGGGCTATCAGATAACCGCCTAAAAATACTCTTAATGCCAGGGATTATGCGTGCGACTGATAGTCATAACGCTGCATTTAGCAATATTGAAGAGTAACTTATTATCCATGCTCCACTGATAGACCGCGTCAATGTCATCCTGCAAAATAGTTGAGTCTGCTGCTTTTTCCAAGCCAAATATCAACTTAAAATCATCAGCGTAAAGTAAACATTTGGCATGTTTGAGGACCTTCTCATGGTCATTGACCATAATGATAAATAGCAAGGGTCCCAATATAGAACCCTAACTAACTCCAGATCGAGTATGATATGTTGCGGATACAAAGCAACCGAAGAATTTAAGTAACTTGAGCAATACGTCGATAACTTACCGGTCAAATGCTTTTTTAAAATCAAAATATAGAACATCAACCTGTATGCCTTTATCTAAGTGCTGCGATATTAGACCCACCAGCGTTAGAAGTATTGTAGTTATGTAAGTTTAACAGATGTAACTTGACCAATGGTAATGAAAATGTTACAAATGGATCTAAAACTTTCTTCGCCGTAGAAAAATACCTCAGTCGAAATCAAAAAAAAAAGTAACGGCAAAAAAATCACGTTTATTGTATAGCTCCACTTAAATGTTCATATTATTCTGTTTTTAGTATTTGTTGTTATAGCGGCAACAGAAATACATCATCTGAGGAAATTTCACCTGTCTAGCTATCACGGTTCATGAGACACGGCCTGGTGACAGACAGACGGACAGTGGAGTTTAATAATAGGGTCTCGTTTTTACCGTTTCAGTACGGAACCCTTAAAACCAAGGTAAATAAAGTACTGCTGAGTCCGCAAAAACTTATTACTTATATTATATTATTATTATTACACTAACTTTTTTTTTTTTTTTTTTTTTTTTTTTGGGTAAGAGTACATTTATTATTTAATACAAAGGTGTAAATATGTACATACTTAAACACTAAACAAAAATAAACTTTACAAACTTATACTAGAACTAACTATTTACACTATATATATATAAAAGAAAGGTACACTTAGGCGTCGAAGTACTCCTCCACATCGCTATCATCCGGGAACGTGCCCAGAAGACTGGCAGCATTGCCACGTTGAATGGCAATGCTGATTCTTTGCGCAAAGAAAGAGCCAGCCCTCTGGTCACGCACAGTGTCAATCAGTCGGCGAGAGATCTCCTTAAAAAGGAGACGTGCACTCGGGCCCCATGACCCAAGCGTTTCGACCCCAAACGGCTCAAAACTGTAATTACCTATTAGGTTACAGTATTTGCGCCGCTTGAGGGCTTCAGCAGCCGCAGCAGCAGCGCCAGCACAGCCCGCCGAACTAGGAACATGAGATGGAGCAAGGGTGTCGACACAGGTTGCGTCCCACACCAGAGGCCTACCCACCTTCCAGGGCACCAATGTCATGCCATCTGGTCTCTTCCCATCGTCACGTACCAAGCCGTTAGGTTCTAATACAGCTGGTACGCTGGCGGTGATAAGGGCTCGACGAATAATGTCATTGATGCTGGCGTGCCGTGCTATGCGTCCTGCGCTCTTGCAACAAGAAAGGCCATGGTGCCCAAGGCTGCCGACCGCTTCACCACAATGGCACCGATGTGGAGCAACACAAGGTGCGCCTAAGCGTAGACAGGTTGCGAGCCGAAACGAAGAGTCATCCATCATAGTGCCTATGGCGGATGACGGGAGTGCTTGAAGCCACAAACCCGACTCCCATTCTCCCACAGCCAGCAGACGCGCACGCTCAGCAGTACTAGACGATGTATTTATAAGATTATTCTGAATAATACTGCAGAGCGGCTCATCCCATCGTCTTTGGGAGGACAGGATGTCGGGCAAATCCGTATTGGGACAAGCCATTTTCCAAGCGTTCAACGCATCGGTCAAAAACGGTACCTCAAAATCAACCAGTGAGGAAGGTAAGATGTTCCTAGTTAATTTATCAGTACCGTAGACCGAGGAGAGGAAGGCTGGTAAACTTATACTTGAAATTTTGCGGACGCCGAGGCCACCCAAGCGAATGGGAAGCGTGGCTTGTTGCCATGCTCGGTCGTCCAAGGCCACATTTAGGATGGATGAAAGTGTATTCTTAATAATTTGGTCTACTTTTTCTAAAAGTTGTGGGTGTTTCCATAAATGAGAGGAGCGAAGGCTATAAGTAAATTTTGGTCCAAAGCAACAATATCGAATAAGTGTGTAGGCCGAATGCATGTTAATTTGGAAAAGTCTTTCCGAGACATCGTTAAAATTTTGTATTTTCTGTTCAATAAAACTTGGAAAGGATTCATCAAAAATGGGAGAACCCAGGAGGCGAAGAGAATTTCTCTCAGTAATTTTAATATTAGGGGCTATGGCGTTGAATTTTGCTAAAATAGTCTGTCGGTCAGTAGTTTGTGGGAGGTAAATTTCGCACTTCGAAAGGTTAAGTTCTAGCCCAATAGAGCTAAATTTATCATTCAAAAAAGTTAAATCGTTCAACACGGTATCTACATCACCTCCTAGGGTTCCATCATCCAAATACCATACATTGAATTTAGAATTTAGTTGCCGAATGATTGGGTTTATTGCCAAACTGAAAATGACTGGCCCAAGAGGGTCACCTTGTTGACAACCAACAGCTGATTCCAAAAGGTTTTCCTTGTAAAGTAATTTAGAGGGGTGTCTATAACATTGATATAGAAAACTGTAAATTTTGGGTATTTCTTTTTGAACTTCTGTCAACAAGGTATCCCTGTTTACGGAATTGAAGGCATTTTTTATGTCAACCTTAAGTATGACCTCACCTTCATTGCTGTTGAGGTATGTGGTTAAGGCGTGTACCGCAGCCTCACAGCCCCCTTTGGACCCGAAGCCCAGCTGTAGGGGCTGGAATTTGCTGGCCAGTGCTTCGCTGTAAAAAGCACAGCAAATTTTGGCTGCGATACGCCTGTAGGTAGACCCTACGGCAATGGGACGAATGCCGCCATCCTTCTTGCGCAGGGCACATAGGTTGGCCCCGTACAAAATATCGATGACGGCTTCGTTCACATTGCCGGAGAGCATGAGGTTGATGAGGGCCGTCAGCTCCTTCAAAAGGGACTCACCAGCTTCCCCGGCGCCTGCGGACATTAAATCTTTTAAATGTTGCGGTGTCAGGCCGTCGAGGCCGCCGGCGGATCCACTCCGGAAGGAGCCCACGGCCGCACACAATTGTTGGGATGTAATTTGCAAAAAGTTGTTTTCAGGATCGGGTGGGTCGGGGAAGGTGAGATCATCTGCCGGGGCGGGGTGTTTGCTCTCCAGAGCTGCAAGTGTCTCTGGAGAGTACGGTGCAACCACATCGCTGCTGAAGATGATCCTAGCCGCACCTCTGATATCACCTTCACCTAGTTTAGACTCCACATGATGCAATAACCCTCTTTGGGGGAGGTGTGAAGTTAATTTAGGTTCGAAACTTTGGGCCGAAATATTACAGTTGTCTTTAATTTGAGTGGTTAAAGTTTTTTTGGTTGCCAGATTTTTTTGCACATGTAGGATTCTAAACGGGAAGGTGAGTAATTGCTCCCAAGCACTTAGTGAGTTCTCTCGGACGGCGAGGCGGAGACAGCGTGCTAGGCTCGATGCCACGGACGGTCTCGCGCCACGAGGAACTCTTTTTAAGACAGGCGTTGTAGATTTTAATTTTGCAAGTCTTTGCCAAAGGGGTTGAGGGGGTGAAACTAGTGTAACTGTACTGGGTATCGTTGGGCATGATGAAGGCACATTGTGGGATTTGTGTTTCTTACCCAGATGTACCTTCAAACCTCGTTCACCTTTAAAAAACCGTGCTTGGGAACAGTGAGGGCATCTGACTAGGGCATCCAGCGATGTGGCAGGTTGACAGGCGCTTCGTACGGCATCGCTACCGTCGAAATTATTTATCATATAAAAGAAAACTATAATGCAATACTTACAGAAAAAAATAATAAGACATAAAAACAATAAAATGCGCACTTAAAACTATATTTACACTGCACCATTTTCTTAAAACTAAAACAAACTGTTGTAAAATAAACACAAAAACACAATTTTTCACAGAAAAAGTCACTGTCACAATGTGACGCAGACGCCAACGGGGCCCTTGGGCGCCCCGCGGACGCAGGGCGATCTTCCCGGCCAGCAACAATTAGGTGCGCTTTAAACGAGCAATTCTTGTATATATGTATATATAAAATCTGAATCTCGTAAACGGCTCCAACGATTTACATGAAATTTAGTACGACGGGGGTTTCGAGGGCGATAAATCGATCTAGCTAGGTTTCATTTTTATAAAACGTTTTCTGTTTTCACCCGAGCAGCGCTCGGTCGCCCAGGAGCTGGGAATTAAGCGACGAGTGGTGGTGGTAGGCCTTCCTCAAGGAGGAACGTTGATCTGATGAAGAATGAGGGAATCCGCGCTAGATTGGAGAAGCACGGGACCAATTTATCAATTTTTATTTAAATTAAAAAAGCCGCCCGTTTTTTTAGTACTTTTTTTCGTTGACAGTTGACATCCATACACTAACTCGATACATTCAAAATGAAGCGTTACAATAAGAAGCAGTTGTCAGGTCTCATGAATCTCAAAAACTTTTCAAAGCATCTGCCTCAGAAACCTACTTCGCGTAAGTTTAATGTAATCAAAATCAAGGCAAGTTTCCACGATGTATGTACCGTTCATACTCGAATCACCCGGAGAAGGCCACGTCAAAGACAGGGACCTGTTCCCAGCACAAATTAGCTAGTCCTCCAGAGTGTGAAATTTGATTATGTAGCAATGTGTCTAATCGAAGTCTCTGGATTATATACATTAGTCTGTAATCGCTGGCATATAATTTAGTGCATAGATACGTTACGTAGTTACTTAAGCAATGTTTGTAATGAAGCAGTAAGTCATGAGGAGTTACTGAAGGTATCAGAAAAAATTGCAAAGAGATTTTGTGATTACTCAAAGGTTTACTGGGAGAAAACTCAACCTTGAGTTAAGCTTGCCTTTGTACATTACCTTATTTATATATCCTTTGTATTTAAAGTTGTTTTTGGTGTTCAATACAGAAATAAGATTTAAAAAAGCCAACATTCAAAATAACTGAAAAAGTCAAGCAACGACAAGAAAAAAACCTTGTATCGTTTTTAAACATCATTTTCAGGTTTTCGGCTAAGAACAGAATATTTATATCCCTTTTCCAGCTTCAGTATTTATAGAGGAAAGAAAAACTGTGTGATTATTCTAAAAATAATCCATTTTAATCTTCTCCCAAATCTTAATCTCTATACAAACAATCCATTCAAAAATATTAAAATGAAAACGTTAAATTTCAATTAGTTAAGTTGTAAGCGACGTTCCAGTCGTAGTTCTTGCATTTAATTTCAGCTTGCTATAATGAGGTGGAGAAGTGCATATTTCATAGCGGCGGGGCTGGAAGGGCGTTAAGTGGGGTATTTTATTGGCTTATTATACAATATTCTAAGCTAAAAATCGTGGAAAGAGTACGTTTTTAATTGGGCAGTCAACTAGCGTGGTGCTGACGCGAGGATTATTCATGGCTGCTTCAGAGCCAACGCTCCGACGCGCCGTTTTTCCGCGCGGATTTTTTTTATGGTCGCTCCGGCCTTTTAGCCCGTTTTAACTTTAACTTCACTGATACCTATATATCAACTTCTTCGGTTTCTGGTCTAATGGGCAGTATTGGATGTTGATATAGTTCGGTAATATGCTGGAGTTTGTTTTAGAAAAGTCTGCTAAAGTCGATCGTGACTGAAAATGTATTTGAAAATATCATCCCATAATTGGGTTGCCTAATTAATTACCTCTACCTGTATGTATTTACTATGTAGGTTCAATCAAACAGATAAAAACATTCGTATTCTGTCTACTTCAATCAATTAATAATATCGCGAGCTTTGTCGGTCTCGGTGTATTTCAATTTGTTGTGGTTTTTCAACATTCACGAATTGATTTCGACGCGAAATTCGCCGTCGCTGCCAATTTACACAATACCTTTTTAGCGAATTAGGGCGAAATGTTTCGATATTATGTTGATGAATATAAATATGGCATTTAATGGAAATGTAAATTATGCAAAATTTTATAGAATAATGATTTTTGTGTTGTTCCGTGATGTGTTTTGTTTTTATCAATGGCAACAAAATTAAAGTAGTAAGTAAAAATAAACGACATTTTATTTAGAGAGCTTAAAGTAAAGGTTTGTAGCAGTGCTATCTTGCTACGAACTCCCAAAATTAAACAACAACATAAGTAGGTAATTAGATGTGTAATGAGTAATCAGAAGACTTAAAGACACCCAAAGGGCAATGGAGAGAGCTATGCTCGGAGTTTCCTTGCGTGATCGAATCAGAAATTAAGACATCCGCAAGATAATCAAAGTTACCGACATAGCCCGAAGAATTGCCAAACTTAAGTGGCAGTGGGCAGAGCACATTGCTCGCAAAACGTATGGCCGTTGGGGTCGAAAAGTTCTAGAGTGGCGACCGCGTACCGGCAGACGCAGCGTTGGAAGGCCTATAGGTCGAGCGACAACCTGGTCAAAGCTGCGGGAGTCCGGTGGATGCTAAACGCATAGGACCGATCAGTATGCCGACGCTTGGAGGAGGCCTATGTCCAGCAGTGGACGTCTTTTAGCTGAAATGATAAATGATGAGTTAACTAGAAATACTGTTTATTAGAACTATTAAATGAAAAAAAATCTGCCAATGACATAGGTATTTATTTATGAAAAGATAATTTGTAATTATAGCATTCTGAATTTAAATCAGTTACTAGAACAACGGGCACCCACGGGAGCACTAAATAATATTTAGCAAAATCATGTTTAGATAATGTAGGTATATTTTACCCGAGGTAATGATAAATTAAAATGATGTTGTGTATATCTACCTAGTACAAATACAGACATGTATAACTTTATAAAAACTTTGTACCTCTGACCAACCTTTCGGGGATTACAGCCTTGATGTTAATGTTATGAGTGTTAAAAACTTTGTATCTATGATATATTAATGGTGTTTTATTTATTTATTAGTTTATCCTCGCACTGGAACGCCTTGCAGCAATTACACCAATGGAGCACAATCTTATAAACTCACTATAAGTCTAGGTTTCCTCACGATGTTTTCCTTTGCCGTTGTCAGCAATGTCCAAGATAAACTTGGAAAGTACATATGAATTTGAAAAAGTCACATTGGTACTTGCCCGGAGTCGAACCCACGACCTCAAGCACGAGAGGCGAGGTCTTAGCCACTGGGCCATCACGACGTGTTTGAAACCGTTGTTATAACTTAGTACTTAAGTACTTTGTTTTAAGTGTCCTTTTAAATGTATCTTAATATGGAGTCCAAAAAAAGTATATGAATAATAAATACTGTTTCGACTACGGAACTCGTAAAGAATCGGTGTGAGTATTTATGCGTGCACAGTGTCTTTACTATACCACTGTTTAGCCGTGCACAAAATACACCTTCGGATAGATATACCGAGGTAGTGCCAATAGTGTTAGAGTAACATGAGTGTGAAACATCTGGGTAGACGGGCGAACAGACAAAGGCAGGCCGAATATAAGGGTGCCGATTTTTAACCCCCGACGGAAAAAGAGAGGTTTTATAAGTTAAATGTGTGTACCTGTGTATTTGTTTATTTTTGTATATGTGTATTTGTGTATCTGTCTGTGGCATCATAGCTCCTAAACGGATGAACCGATTATGTTTTTATTAGGCGTTTTACTGTTTGAATCAAGGTGTTTTCGCAAGATATCGTGTCATAATTACGTGTTCATTAGATTGTCGATCGAAGCATGTCTACTACTAGATAAATTATGTAGAATGAAACAATAAAGTGTCGGGGTTTTTTTTTAATTATTCATTTAATTGAATGTTTTTTTTTTTTTAAGTTAATTATTGCATTTGGATAAAGAACCTACATGTAGATAGAAGTAATATTAAAGGTTCAATTTCGTTAATCGATTCTCCATTAGACTGACGTTAATTACTTCTTTGTAGTTCTATCTAAAAAGACAAATTTTGCTTTGGGTGTTCCATACTTGACTTATATAAACACTTCAAAACTTTCCACCTTGCCCCAACTAGCATACTCAAAAAAACTAATGCGAATAAAATACGTCAACATAAACCACATACAGGGTGATACTCATATCACTTCACATAATATTTCAAACAACGCGCTCTGCGGTATAGCAGGCTAATTTAGCGTTCCGAGCCAGCGGGCCGCGTTAGCCTGAATTTAAACATTTCTTCTAGAGTCTACCAGAGGGCGCGCGGAATCTATTTCACGCACATTACGTCCTTGACTTATGAGTTATTGCCACCGTAAAACTCAGCACACATCACTCCATTTACTCTCATTTTTAATATAATTTAGACGGAACTTTTTTGTTTGTTGTAACATCCTGTAGATTTATTAGAGGCTTTTACTAAGTGTTAAAAATAAGATTTCATTATGTAGGTATGTATTTTCATGGTGTCAAATCCAAATAATATCCCATGTCCTGCCATCCTATTTTCTACAATTCTACTTTCGTGAATTTGGCAAGGCAAAGGGTAAAATAAATTTGATTGATTTTTTTTTTTAAATAGTATATTATGCAACTAGTGAATAAAGGACGGATTTAAAGCGAGGGCCATAGATGAATCACGACCGTAGGGAGTGATTAACGGTCGCGGATAAATTTGAAAGAGAGTTACCGCGGCCCTGGCACAAGCAACTGCAGGAAAACGGGTGGGTTTTATTCAGTTAAAGTCTGACACGCCCCTCCGCTTCACCTAGAGCGGGAGAAGTCATTGGATGATACCCCAACGCGAAAAAAGGGAGTGATTCAATCGTATCAATAATCTCACCTGTTGGTAAGCGATGATTTGGTGAAGATACTCTTTTCGAAAGATCAGCTGCGGATTTGGATGAAATTGGCACACGGTTAGACCAAGGCCTATGATATGACTACCTACAACATCTATCTTTTAGCATATTCGTGACATAATTCTTGTCATTCACAGAGACGAAGCCACTGTCAAAAGTTAGTTCACAATAATAAAATAATACCGTAAGGCATCCTACTGGCATTATTTTCATTTCATAAAAAAAACACGACTATCACTAAGATAAGTCCATAATAAGAACTTATAAAGTTTAATATGAGAGGATAAAAAAATACAGTCGAATTTAGAACCTCCTCCTCTTTGAAGTTGTTTAAATAATTACAGTGGGTGTGAAAACCAGCTTATTTACACATGGTCTCTTAGTTTTGTTGTGTGAGAATAAAAAAAAATGGATCGGAATTACACGTATAAGATTCTGCTAAGAAACCCGGTATGTTGATGTTTATTTGTGTTTGCCTTCAATATCTGAAGGGTTGCCCGTAGAATGGCTAACACAGATATGAAACACATGATAAAATGCTTGGTAAGAATAGAATCTGGCTCCGTTTACAAAAGACTTGTCTAGGGTTAAGACTTAACACTCGATGGAGTGGAATTTTATCAGAGATGGCGATTGCCGAAATGTCCTCGTGAGATTTTGGTAACGCATGTCAATCACACGATTACTATTGACGTTTTGTCAATATTAACCGTTGTTGTCAGTTTGTCTAGACCCCATAGTAGATTAATTTCCATTGATGTAAATAATTAAAACCTAATATTCCAGTAAATTAAAAAAAAAACATGGCGAATCAGCGCTTTTTTTAACCGGAGGTAATCTCGGTTGACTTTTTACTATGTCAACCGATTTTGATGATGCTTTTTTTATTTGAAAGCTGTTGCTTCTCATATGATACTGTCAAGATCTGATGAAGAACTTCGGCGATATACAACAGAACTCTTCAATAAATTACAGAAAATCTCTCGGGATTGCTGCAATCGCATGTCTGTTTATTGTTTACACCATTTCATAACATAACATCTGGTACGATCTAAAGGAGTACGTAGATTTTCACCGGTTGTGTTCAAGTTTCATGTTATTCGGATTATCTATTCTGGCATAACTGTGGGCTTTATAAATATTATGTTCCACAACAAAAAAGTAAAAAATAAAACATTTTTACAGAAAGTTTTTTTTTTAATCTACCATTTATTTGTAAAGTGTATAAAGATGTTAACAAAAGATTGGAGTACTAGTGTTATTTACTTATCTTAAAGGGTCATGGCTGACTTAAAACACGCTCGAAGATCATTGATTCAATCCACACCAATCACTTATAAGGGTACACCATTTGTATGATAAATGGAGCTCCGTACAACTGTACCTACAACTTGTATCTACATCTTTCACTTAATGTCGTCTTGGGTATACTAGGTAACGTTTCTAAATAATTAATTCTTGTCCATTTCAGATGAGATGGAGTAAACAAACTGTAATATTTTAAAGTGATTTTGAGGGCGAAATCTGACTAGTTCTGGAAAGAGCAAGCGCGGGGTCATGAGTATGAGGTTACCTATTAAAACACTTATAATCGTGACAATCTAAGAATTTCGACGACGACGTTCCTCATTTTACATGCCGCGATAACTTTGTATGAACGTCTACGTAAATCGATTCATAATCCTAATTAATTACTGTGTTACATATACACTATAACAACGAGTATCATTCGTAAGCATCAAATTTAATTAGTGTACCTATTTTTATAGCTGTCAAATCCAACTAATTAGATTGTCATGACCATAGCACAAAGTATGTGAGCGGTGGCGCGCGGCAGACAGAGAGTCCACTACGAACAAAGCGACATTTTGCACGCACACATTGACATTACGATTTTACAGGTATTCTTGAGCATTTTTGGAACAACTCTCAATTATCACGTCATTCAGTCTTTTGGAAGAAGTTCAAAATCTTAATCATAATATAAATGCGAAAGTTTGGATAAATGTGTGTATGTTTGTTACTCAATCATGCCAGAACGGCTGAACGGATCTGGATGAAATTTTGCACAACTTTTTAACCCGAGTCGAAAATTATCCCGAGTGAACATAATTATTATTAATTATGTTCCCTCGGGATAAATTTCGGCTTTACCCAGGCGGAGCCTCTGGCAGAGGTTAGTAATTATATATTATCCAATGCCTTGCACATGTATTTAAAGCAAATGCGAATTTTTTACACATTGAAATACTAGTACAATAATCATGCATAAACAAGGTTCATAGGTTTTTAACAAACAATCGACGATTTCTAATTCCAATCTACCAATCTTTTATTGTTTAAAACAGAACAGAGGTAGATTTTTTTCTAAAATAATAACAAAATTAACTTTCTTGTTTTAAAAATAGTAAAGAATATTTTAGATAATTTATACTTTAAGGTATAAACGGCCTTACTGATAATTTTCAGGGAAACCTCAACGAAAATCCTAAGTCGTACGGAACACTCGGCACGCCGTTCCGACTGACTTGGCTGGTTATTATTTTTTTCCATTTAGCTTATTGGTTGTATAATTGTCGGCAAAGGGTCGACAGCTTAATCTAGACACGATGCAGCCAATGTAAGGAAGCCTGGAATTACATATAGATGCTTACTGTAGTTTTTTTACACTATATACTAATAATATTATAAAGAGCCAAGATTTGCTTGCAATTTTGTTTGTAATGGATAAACTCAAAAACAGCTAAACCGATTATGAAAAGCTATATTATTCCTGAGTGAGATAGGCTATTTTATTAATCGCGAATACGGGTCCTGTGGGGTGGGTCACGAGAGCGAAGCCGTGGAGAACAGCTAGTAAATTATAAAAGTCAAAAAAAAATCAAGATGACAAGTTAAAAATTCAATATCTAAAAAAGCAATAAATTATTTTAAGTACATAGTCGAAAAACTGTAGCTTTGTTTAAGAAAAGGCTAGCAAACTTGTCACCCTTCTAGATCTCAACCCTTCTTCGTCGAACTTGGCGCCTTTTTCACATTTATGTTTTTGTCGAGTTTGGTGCCTTGCCACATTTTTATGTTTTTGGTGGGATCATTATTAATTACATAATTGTTACGTCTTATTACCATCCAATCTTCGTCGTATGTAGAGTTGTGATCTTTAATGGATATTTGATGCACTGACTACCCTCTAAAGCATGTAAGCATGATTTGATAGTATAATTAGACGAATCGATGTATTTGTGTTAGAAATGTATACTACCTACTCTTTTTTAAAATGCAGAATTAATATAGTAGCAACCCTTGTGAATTTGTCAAGTTTAAGTGTCAATTTTCGAAATGACGGAAGTGGCCCTTCTGTATACTTTCTATTTTGTAATTATAGCTACATAACTAGAAGTGAAAGTGTATAAATCCAAAACTAAAATATTTATGACAAGCTATTCTCTGCGGCTTCTCTCATATGGGATATCCCGGTTGTGTGACAACTCGTCACACTATCTATCACGTCGCTATCTCTAATAGGTCCCTTTCACTAATACGTCACGTTATACATGTAGTCAGTTTCCCACCTTGTCCCAAGCCGTAATTCGTCTCTAAGTTGACCGCTTCAACCTGTCCTTGAAGACAGTTCCCATCTTAAATATTTTATTTACATATTTTGTGCTTAATCGTACATAAGCGTCGGAGGAGTAAGGAAAGAGACAAAATACGGCTTAAGACGAGTTGGGAAACTGACTACATGTACAAAGTGACGTATTAGTGAAAGAGAACTATTAGAAATAGCGACGAGATAGCTAGTGTGACGAGTTGTCATCACAACAGATTTCCCACAGGACACGTGTGTTTTTTCGGAATAAAAGAATAAAATTTCTTTCATCGAAAGAATTTTCGAAAATTCTTTACTTACTTTCAAATATTACGTCGTGCAAACAATTTTACCAGTTTATAATTTTAGTTTAGGTGAGGAAACTGTACAAAAATCGTTGTCAATAAATAGCCTGAGTCACTGTTTATAAAAGGTTGCCTAGTAGCGGTGTTCTATCTAAAAATATTATCAACAAACGGTGGGTGCTAATCCGTCTGCAAAACGGTTGATAGTGGCCTTTTCCTTTGACACTTTATCCTAGGCGTTTGTGGTCCACCATTGATAATACTAAGCTATTCTCCTTGTATTTGTAGACTACGACTCTATGGTTTGCATAGATTTTGGTTCACTTTGACCTTATACCTAAATCTTGTCCTTTATGATTTGCTTTATTTACATGGTATAACTCTGTAGAAATAGGTAAACCCCATCAGCTTGAAGACACTTAATATAAGATATTTTTCCCTTTTTTTAAAAAGAGCCTCTTCTATTCGAAATATGAGGAAGTGGCTTGGCCCTACAAAATTATTGATTTACGTTGCTAGACAGATACACCACTAATCTAAGATGCGTGTCCCTCCAAAGTTAGTACCTATACCTGTATATTTTAGACAGACACAATGGTCTGCCTCTTATTCCTTTTTAGGGTTCCGTACCCGAAGGGTCCAAACGTAGCCTTATTGGTGTCACTCACGTGTCTGTTTGTCCGTCGTCTGTCACACAGGTGTTACAGCCAACAGGATGGAGTTATAGTTTTCAAATTTTTACAGTACAGTTGTTGACTCAAAGCCATACAAATTGTCAAATCAATTTTTGTAGGGGGCTTCCATACAGAAAAAGGGGGGGCGCGAAAAAAAATTACCTACCCCATCGAGTAGGATATCTTCGTTTAGAAGTCGTTGATTAGATAAATAACGTATTTTTTGTTTAAAAATATTGCACAACAAAGGAATGAGAACATACTGGAAAATATCTTTTTTATCTCGTTGACCTTCACATTTGGTGACAATGTTTATTATTACGTATATTTAACTGAAAATATAAAAATATATATTTATCTTTAAAATGCCCTCATTTTAAGGGTTCCGTAGTCAACACTCTTATAGTTTCGCCATTTCCGTCCGTCCGTCCATCCGCAGCTTAGCTCAGAGACTCTTAGTACTAGAAAAATATAGCTTTATTTTGCCATGGATATACATATTAATAAAACCATGAAAAAAATAATTTTTTCTTTAACTCCTGTACATGTAAAGAGGGGAAGTTTTTTTTCTCGTCTATCCCATGATGCAGGATATCATTAGATAGGCCATTCAAAAATATTTCGGGTCTGTCAAAACCATTTTTTGATACAGGCATCCGATGCGTAAAATTAAGCTTTAAATGGCTAATTGGCCCTGTCAACTAAATGGTTGCTATTGAATGTGTGAAAAATCCACGGCAGTAGTATGTCTAACGAAATTAAAAGGTAAACTATCACAGATAAGCAAGCTTTACAAGTAAAAATCGACCAACTTATAAAATGTACTTGGCAAAGTAAACATTTTGTATATTGATGTATGAGGATAACAATTTTCGAACGGTAAAATTAATTTTTCCTTTTGTTAGAGCAATGTTCGGTGCTTTCATTGTTTATGAACGTTAGTTATGTTACCTATTTATTTTGGTGAATGTAGCTGTTTATACGGAACCCTCTGCGCGCGAGTCACACTCGTACTTGGCTGTTTTTTTTTCCTATTACAACCAAAATGATTTTGCGGTTTGGTACGGAACACCCAATGTGCGAAGTCCGACACGCATTAGGCCAGTTTTTCTTAAACTACTCCCTACTATATTTTCAATATTCCATCTTGCAATCACATGCACATCCATGATAGATTGGATAGGAAACCTGCTAGCTATCAGGCAACAAGCTATTACTTTACGGACTGCAATCACTTCCACGGATACCACAATCCTAAAAAATCAACCATCCCACTCAGGAAGTCGACGCTCCAAGGAAACTAAAAGAAAATCCTCCCTATTACCTAAGTATTTTTGCATCTTTAACATAGGCACTTAGTATTTAATGTAGGTTATGTTCAAGTTTCAATACGTAAGTTAGGTGAAGTGTTGATATTACCTTTGCAATTGCACTGGAGTGTGATATTATATCGTCTTAGACTAGACTCCATGGCGACAGTAGGAGGAATGACCAGTCAATGGTGGTTGTAACATGACAAGAGTTCGTTGGTTCACACGGGGTGGTTATAGATTTTTCGTGAGTTGGTTTGTTCAGTCTTGGATGATAATGATGTACTACTGTAATGATGAGTAATGACAAATTAATACCCTGTCATCATTCATCAGTAACGTATGATCTTTTACTCTGTTGAGGGATTATAAGCCTTAAGAAGGAAACTGGTTCTAAAAGTTAATTAGCTGCCCATTCCGGCTTCGCGTTGGTTAATATAGATTTTGTGACATTCTACTTCTTCATGATTCTGATCTCCTGGTAGTTTCAGAGTCTTTGCCACACGATATGATTCCATCCCCGGATATACTTGTTTTCTTTATATCATATTTTTGTAAATTATAGCCTATGTCTTATTCTGATGTATAAGCTATATTTCTGTAAAGTTTTTTCAAAATCGGTTCAGTAGTTTTTGCGGGAAAGGGTAACAAACATCCATCCATCGTCACAAACTTTCATATTTATAAATAGTAGTAAAATAAGCACGCTTGACAAATAGATTTGATTGCTATAAATAAAGGTAGGTATATAATTAAACAGTCGTTTCAGAATATTTAGCAGAAAACGCCAAAACAAAATCGCGTAGTGAGTATCGTGCCGATGTATTGAACCCAAAACAACAGGTCAAATAGTAGGAAGTACGCTCGATCCGGGCGCCGACGGAGTATCATCCGTTACCATATAAATACAATATTATGACAGTGACTAATTTGATTCGCAGTTTTCGACATTAGCCACCCGCTGAAAAGCTGGGCAAATCATATATCAACGATTCACTTTGAAGAAAAATTATGTTTCATTCAAGTTTATCGTGAAAGGTCATTTTAGGATACGTTGCTTTAGGTTCTTCACTCTACATATCAACAGTAATTTGCCTATACGGTGTTCAACCTTACTTTGAGCTATTTGAGGAAGGTTCTGTAATAATGAAATTTTTTTAATAAAGTGTAATGTATTTATTTCGACTAGGCTATCAAGCGGCAATTTTGAACGTTAACAATTAAAATTTACAAGTAATAAAAATTTATTCTACCGTGAATTCGGAAAAGTAGCTTGTTATGGAGAAGAACGCACAAGAAACTCCGTACTCACCCTTTTAAAAGAAAAATATTGTTTTACAATATTAAAGTACACACATTAATAAATTCATATACGTGAGGACGCTGCACCTAGCACTACTATACTACATATAAGTATTACAAGCACTAACAGGTAAATTCCTTAACTTGATAAATAAGAACATGGTTCTCACATACTTACAAATATTGCAAACATAGGTAAATTACCTAATTCAACAACAATGGAACAGTGTGCGAGTCAATCTTTTTAAACATAAAGAGAAGAATAAATAAAATAAAGCCTTACTATACTTATGAATATACTACAAATCAAGCAGTTTAACTTTGTCTACACTAATGATTGCCCTATGGAGCAGGACCAGCATGTTTTCAAGACAACATCTTGAATATAATCATCTAATTTGTAATATGCTTGTTTACAAAGCTTGCTTTTAACTATTGTTTTAAATTTTCTTTCATTTAGTTTTAATAACTCACAAGGTATTTTGTTATAGACTTTAACACAGTATCCCACGAAAGATGTGTGTACTTTAGCTAATCTATAAGATGGTTGATCTAACTTATCTTTATATCTAGTATTACAATTGTCACTAACTTCACTAAAGAGATTTATATTTTTCCTTACTTATATAATATTTTCATAAATGAATTGGCAAGAAACTGTCATAATATTAACCTTTTTAAATATTAATATTATGACATTTATAGTTACATTTAAAATACATTTTATTTTGTTTACTATTTGACTTTAAAGTCATCTAATCACCAATGTTCATCATCATAATCATCATTTTCATTCACGATTATAGTATATTATATTAGTTTTTATCAAATAAACAAAGATTGGCCAACAAAGAATTATATATGTTACTGTCGAAAGTATTATTCGGTCAAAAGTACTTTTAACTGAAAAAATAATGCAAAAGTAATTTTGACTTTAACTGACAATATGTGGTTAAAAGTGATTTTGGCTTATGCTCTTAGTCAAAACTAGTTTTAACCACTAGAGCATCAGTCAAAATCACTTTTAACCAGTTAGTATGTAATAAAAGATTTTTTATAACATATATATTGTAAATTCGTTTATTACGGAGGTTTAGGTTAAGGTTTAGATGATTAATACAAAAAGATAAAAGAAGTACAAATTAAAGAAAAAAAAATACAGTAACAAATCACAATTAAGTTTTTCATTTTTTCATTCACAATATATTATTTTTTAATCATTGCTATCGAACTTTAATTGATGTAAAAATGCCAAACATTATTCGTTATTGTACACACAGCAGCACAAGTTACCACAAACTGTCAAATTATCCTATTTGATTTAGAATTTAACCATCAACATTTTAAGGTTTAATTAATATCATTTGGAGAAATTTGATGTGCTATTGACTGTAGATGAGAACCTTGTAATTTAAAATGTATTTTTATGTTTTGCCTTATTTATAGATTGCAACATATTATATATATATTTTATAAATGTCTGTCGATTCGCCAATAACATTTAGTTTTTAAGAACTTTTAGTATGCGTTTCTTCGTAATTTATTTCGACCTTAACTTTTTAAGGGTTTTGACTGATAGAACCAGTTAAAAACTACTTTTAACAAAATTAGTCGGCCAAAACTACTTTCAACCAGCTCCATTGGACAAAACTAATTTTGACTAAAATTTCAGTCAAAATAACAATTGTTGAGAGCTTACAGTCAAAAGTACTTTTGTCTGGCTATGAGTTCTGACTGCAACATATACAACTAGAGGCCAAAAACATCTTTTTCAATATGAGTTCACACAATAAATGGTTCTTTAATTGTTTAATGACAATACTTTTGGGCATTTCGAGCGCGGATCGCGACTCCACTTGTCCGGGAGCGAGACCGCCAGCCTTATTGCGTAAGTGATAATAAAAATGGTTTATAAAGATTTTATTCTAAAATCTGGGCGTATTCACTACTGTAAATTCATGCGCCACCAGTGTCCCGCTAGGGCACTAGGAATGCTCAAGATTTTTTGGTCAGGGTACGGCCTTAAGCCAACTCGTACATTTACGAGTACATAGGTACAAAAATTTCTCCAGTAAAAATACATGCTTAAATAATTAAAAATACTTACATTTTGCCATAAATTTTAATCTAAAATAAACATCACCACAACATAGAAATCCATTTACTTGAATAGGTATATAAATCATAACTCTATAAGGCTTCTTTCATGAAAATCTGTTCCATAATGTCACTCTATGATAACAAATGTCTCATGACAGACCGAGTGTTCATACTCATCATAATTATCAAGCCTCCTACAAGCGTCGCTATTTCGCTACGTGGACCGGTCCTGTTTTTCATCTACGGAACTCTCAAAGTCCTCTCCGAAACAACAGTCCTCGTGGTAGGACAACCTACCTATCATCGGCCAAAAAAAAATACCCTGACCATAAAAAAAGACCAACAAAATATTATAACACTAGCTGTCCCACGCGGCGTCGCTCCCGTCAACTGGCTACCTACTTACCCATCTAAACCGTTTATGCAGTGCACGCAACGGAAACCCACAAAAAGGATTTTTTTTTTTCCGTTTTTGCTACAGTTTTCATTTATGGTCCGCTCCTATTGGTCGTAGCGTGATTTTATATAGCCTATAACCTTCATCGATAAATGGGCTATCCAACACAAAAATAATTTTTCAATTCCAACCAGTAGTTCCTAAGATTAGCGCGTTCAAACAAACAAACGAACTCTTCAGCTTTACAATATTAGTATATAGTATAGATATAAGACAAACATCGCAACAGAGAAACCCATTTACTTGAAGTCTTGAATACATAAATCATAACTCTACAAGGCTTCTGTCATGAAAATCTATCGCATAATGTCACTCTATTATAACTAGTGTCTCATATCAGGCCGAGTGTTCATACTCGATGTTCCAATAAAGTTTTGTCAGGGGATCTTTGCCGGCACATAATAAAGTATTACAAAAGCCAAAGACCGTCATTGTTGCTGGTACTTCAATCCCCGACGCGTTGGCGCGTTTGAACGGGAGAGTACACTTGAGTTTTCGGGATTATTTGAGAGGTATTTGTTGAACGTCTTGTGAAAATAATTTAACATTTTGTGATAGATGAACAATTTGAAAATGTTAATTGGCTTTCACTGGTTATTGAATAACAGTGTGGTTTGAAACGATCGATACGGTTAATGTTTATTTAACCATTATAACGAGACTGATTATGATTGCTTAAGCAATATTGGTCCGCAAATGCCGTAAAGGATACTTGATTGGGAGAGAAGTTCGATGTTGAGTTTATTGTCCATTTACTTTATTGTTCACTTACTTTATTGTTCACCGGATAATACAAAAACAAAAGAAACTTACATACAATGGCGAGCCTTATCGTTGTGGAGTTTCTCCTCCGTTCTTTTCCATAACAATCTACCTTTGCGAATGAACAGTATAATCAATTATTATTATTTTGAACGTAAAGAATCTGACTTTCAAAGTGCCGCAATTGAAATAAACGATTTGACTTTGACTTTGTTGACTACGAGTTCGATTATGCCTGTGTTACTAACAAAATCGATCCATTATTGAAAACAATTTGTCTATAAAATTTAACTTATAATCCAACAGTCACAGTACCTCCATAATCCAATACTCCATTTGCGATAACATTAGATGTTTAAATTAGCTCATTTTATAGCCCGTTCAACTGATTTTGACTTCTATTGCGTTGGTAATAGTAGCTGTAGTAAACAGTTGGTTTTGGTAACAGGTTTATGCTTTTTATGTCATCCTTATGTTTACGGGATAGAACTCAAAATCGGTTGAACGGACTGTAAAAAGATATGAAACATGTCTAATGTTATTTCAAATGAAGTTTAGTTTATGTTTTAGTAGTAATAGCTTTATCAGCTTTACATACAAATAAAGAATATAACGATTTATTTGTTAAAAAATTATTTTCACGAAAATAACTGTTATTGTCTTGTAGCATTCATTATATAATATCTTGCAATATTATGGTAGAGTTTTGATTGCAAAGCAAAGCACCATAGTTAAACATAATAACTACTTTCTTTTATACGAAATTATTATTATTACTGATTTTCAGGTTATGTTATTTGCGGTTAGTCCCGCTATGCTCTAGTCCCGCTATGCTTGACTCGAAAAATACCTACTAAAAAGTTCCGCTATGCACGAAATCACATTCGCGAGCAGTGATGAAGAAAAGTGTTACAGTGTTATATTTATTTAACCATTTAAAAAGTAAATGAAGAAATCTAGTATGTAAATTCCGTTACTTTTGCGAAAAAAGTTAATAAACGTTCCGTTTCATCATACTGACGCACTCTCGTTTCGCCGCCACACAACACGTCGCGTCATTCGTTTTAAAAACAAAGTGTCTATTATTCGATAGAACTGTGAAAAACGAAACGCCTTTCCGTAAAAGATAAACTTAACCTAAAAATATTTCGAATCAAGATTTCGATTTTTTTAATTTAATTTTAATGTATTTCAGCTTCCTGCTAAATTTAATTGGATTCAAACACTTTTCTTTCCAACTGAACCTTCCATTGTTTATTTAGAATTTAAGAATTTCGTGCATAGTGGAACTTTGTAGTAGGTATTTTTCGAGTCGAGCAAAGCGGGACTAGAGTATGCTCTACGTAGAGTATGCGGGACTAACCGCTTCTTTGTAAGTTTATGCAAAGTTAAGATGGATAAAACCATGGTGAAAGATTTAATTGAATAGTGCACTAGCATAAATGGTAAGAACAGTGCGTTACGGTAAAAAAACCAAACTACATTGGTGATAATTTTTGAGATGTACAATATAATCAGGCGCAACTGTGTAAGCAAAGATATTCACTTTAACTTAGTTACGCCTGATTGCCTGGCAAATCAGCGTTTCTTTTTTGGGACAAATCTACCGCACTATTTACAAACCACTGCAACTCCTGAAAGCCAAAATCAACCGTAGCGACCACCAGAAAAGCGCCGAGAATCAATTTAAATGTTTTGGATAATAACGGAGGAGTAGGAAAAAAACATAGTAGCCACTTCCCTCCATATCAAGCAGGAGACAGAACAAACAAGGCCAATTTGCACAAAGGGTCGTTTACAACATTAAATCCGAATCTCTTCAAAGTTACTGTGAACGGGCTACTTCTGAGTAAGCTGGCTCCATCGTTGGCTTTGTCTCTGTCACCTCTGACTTAGACGAGAGTCAAGAGCAAAGGCATCTAAAATAACATCAAAAATAAGTAAACGTTACTCGCCCGAAATTCTCCAAAACTGGCAAGTAGCAAAATCAATGCGAACGCTCCCCGAAGGGTACAGATAAGGTTTTATGAGCTCGCCACGTCGTTTCTGTGCGGGGAACAGCGAATGTGCACTACATAGGTTTGTACAGAAAACCAATTACCTCCCCTTTTGTTTAGCATTTGATTGTTGTTTTATGCTCGCTCTATTATAATGAGAGACAAAAGAACGCTTAAAAAGTAACACCTACTCGTTGTTCGAGTGGAGTGGGATTAGTTTTAACAGTTTTTTTTACGGAATACGAGTTACGTTTTTCAGTCCAGGGAATCCTGTTGCCCAGTAACGGGGTTGTGGAGGTCAGATAGGCAGATACAGATATACCGCCCTATCCGGCTATACTGAAAGCTGACCCCTACTTAACATGTATTTGGGAATAGGCTGGGAAAAAAAATATTTTAGATAGGTATCTAAACTTAATTCTTAATCACGAGATGTTTTGTGAAATTAGAAAAATAAATCATAGTTTTTATAGGTTTTTTCTGTTATTGCCCTTATCCACTTAATGTAGAAATGGCTAAATATTTCAAATAGCTTTCGACTTAATTTTCAGGTTATTTATTGTTTTCCCAGAGCTTTATTTGTAGATATTAATAATACACCTACGGTTCAAATATTTGTTTTACTTACAATCTGTAAACCCTGTAGATACGTATAATTTTGTTGCTGAGTTTCCCAAAATCTGTTAATATATAACTGGGGTATCCGACCGGAATAAAATATTTAAATTTATTTGTGATACCCTGCACGATGGATCAGCGAGGAATAGAAAATATTATAAATTAAAACTGATCCCCCAGGGTATTAAATACAGGGTATCCGACCGGAATAAATCCTTATTTTTACAAACATTTATTTATTTAATTTTAGATCTGCACTGTTAATATTTTTATTCAATCATCAAAATAATAGCTTTAACTCTCGTTTTATAAGTCAATAAAATAATAACAATCCTACACCACCCAATCCCTACAACTAATTAATACCTTAATGATTCCCCAATAAGACAAATAAGACATAACAAAAAATCTCGGACACATTCGTTACCTACGTATGTCGAAACCTTTCGTCGTTAATTCCGCGAACAACTAAATAGTGTGTCGGTAATTGTGAATCTGTGTTATTGGGCGTGGAGCACACTCACACAGGCTTTCATCTTCGTACGAGTGCCTACGGGACGCGTATGAAGAAAATCTACTTGAAACAAGAAATAAGGTTAGTGTAGACAGGAGGACATAGGTAAAGTTTAATATATTAAAATACCTATTGAGAAAATCTTATTGAGATTATATGGGAACAAAAATCATGGAAGGCTTTGGGGCTTTGGGGTTGGCGCAGCAGTTGGACAGCAAAAGTTTGATAAACAATTAAAATTAAATGCTTGTGGTTTTACAGCTATTGAATAATTCGTGAAGTTACGCTTGACAGCTATGCTAACTTACTTAGCAGTATAAATCCCCTCATCATTAAATACACACAACTGACGAAATAACAAAACAGTAATAAACAACAACACTAGGAAATCCTAGTAACAGCTCAAATGCATCAAAAACTAAACTTAGAGTTCATTGATGTCACTTATTCGGGCCCGTATCAGCAACTAACTCGTAGTTAACAAAAAGTAATGACTTGGCTGGGACTTAAGAAATATTTCAATCCACTTAATAAATCGCTGAAAAGATAACACGTTAGGTACTCAACACATAGGCATAAAATCTATACCATTTCGCGCTCATCCTAAGCGTACCTACTTCCCACATACGCCTCCAGTATTTGAACACACATCTGCGTATTATCCTGCAACTGACATACAGGTTGTCGGACAAATTCATTTACCTATGTTTCGCAGCGTCACGTCATATGGATGCCGTTTTATTAATTAAAAAGCTTAATGAGTTCCTACTACGTTGTTCAGTTTTGTAAAATGATTTTTGATAGTGCTCGAAAAGGAGTCAGCGATAGCGTGACGGGAGACAGGACAGTATGGAAGAAGAAAAGGTGTTGCGCCGATCCCAAGTAACATGGGACAAGGGCAGGAAGATTATGATGCTAAAATGCATCGAGATAGACCAGAGAAGATGTAGTAAAAAAAAACACTAGGCACTATATCTTCAAAAAAAATATTCTGCAGGATAATGAACATACATTATCCTGCAGAATATTTACTTATCGTCCGAAATTGTTTATCATCTTTAGTTTAAATATCATTTGGAAGTCGTAAAATGACAAAAAAATATCGGTTAATAAGTGCTATCTAACGGTCACGTGAGCAATCCCTATCGCTGATAAAATGGGAATTTCTTAAAATATTTAAGAAAATCTTTACTAAATTCCTAAATAAAAATTATTAACACAGAGATTCTGAGATTTAGGCTGTCACTTTATGCACACGTCTGAATTGAGGGCCCAAGTAATTTAATCATAACAGTTTTAATTCACGTTTATGAAATTTTAGGCCCATTGCTTAACGTTTTAATTTTAATTTTTTACTATTTTCCCTTTAAGTCTTATTTCGTTTCGGAAGTATTTAAAAAATGGGCTCTCGATCCAGATGCACATGATTCGAGGGTTTGTGACTATGTGTCAGATATAGTTTCAACCTTAATGAAGTTTTAATTAACTGGGAATCGTCGCCAAAGGTCAATTTATTAATGTATTAAATCTAACTAATTTCTTTTTCCTTAATTAACATTTCACCCCTAAAAACGACAAATTTGTGAATCATGTAAGCAAATAGTTTTGTAAATACAGATTAACAGTATTTATTACTTGTACCTAAATAGCAAACAACCATTAAGAGTGCATTTGTACGAACGTCAAACCAATACACTGCCCTCGAAAGTTAAAAAACGACAACTCAAGAAATTCGAAAATTCTGTTATTTTTACTTCGTATCTTAAAACATTTTGAACCGACGAGCTAGTGGGAAAATCCAAAACTTTTTTGGCACTTTCAAAAAATAATATCCATAATCACTCACTTTAAAAATACGAAAGTAACTCTGTTTGTAACGTTTGTGCCTAAACCACTGAACCGATCATAATGAAAGATAACTTTAACATGTCCTGCAAAAGAATGCAGGATAATTTTATCAATACACCTACCACTCGGATGGAGCCGCGGGCTGAAGCTTGGCGTAAATATAACATTCAGGGGACGGTAAATAATTTTCAACAAAACTTATTTTTCTCGTAATTCACTTTTATTGAGTTACCGCATTCCGAGTGCAGTACAGTTCATTATTGTAATGTTATGCGCTGGTCGAATACAATTGTGAACTCTGCAATGTCACTCCGCATTTCATTCGGTCATCGGCCATGATACGTTACAATGTATCACTACCTACTTTATTATTTTGCACGACGTAATGAATGGGTACCAGATATTATATGACTAAGATAATATAAGCCCGTAAAATAATATTCACACATTCAAATCCTAAATACTAATCCTTATTTTTAATTATCCTTTAACTTATCAATTTATATATCCACATTTTTTCTTTTTATCATTTTATATATCCACATATACAGTTTGAATGTACTTTTGTTAATCACCTCGACGGCAGAACGGATTTGTGGTAAAAACACAGGCAGTCTATGACTTTGCCTAGGACATGGGATACTGTATATCTCGGTAATAAGTTCCTGCGAGATAATTTGTGACTTACAAGGGACAAAACCACTGATAAAAGCGCACAGCAAAAACGACCCAATAAAAGTTTAACCAAACTTATGAAACGACTTTGATCAGATCCATCATACAAAAAACCCACAGAAAAGAAGAACAGTCTTTTGTTTCCTAAAATCTACACTAACACACCCATACTTTCCTAATTGCCCCCCAAAAATGCTGCATCACTCTATCCTGCAAGCATAAATAAACGAAAAAAAAAATATCGCCACTTAAACAAAAGTGTTCGTACTTTATGACGCAAAAAATACTGGCGAACACCACTGTACAGAACAGTGGTAATCTATAATTCCCTGTGTAAACGCGTGACGTCAATGGGCGATTTAAATAAATCCACTAGTTATCGCTGGAGCGTTCTCTTGGACTTATGACGTAACTAAAAATTGCAACTGTTAAATCGATGAAATCGTAATTGCGTTGCACTTTCGATAACCTTTATGCGTGCTAGATAAATTGCTCTCTTTGTAATGTGTGTTGTTTTGTTCGTGTTTAGGTTATAATTAAGTGGTATTAAGTTTGAGTCAGTATTTCCGTGAATAAACATGATAAAAATTGACTTCGGTAGTATAATTGAGCATATTACTTATTTGTATTGTGACTACACAATGTTGCAATATAATTACTTTATTTATCTATATAAAGCGTTTGTTTATGTAGGTTATAGACATAATATGCAGTATTTCTTCTTGCAATATTCTTAAACAGCAACACGAATTTTTCTGAAATCTAAGGAAGTGTTTTTAATCATCATCGAAAATCAATGTTTTTGATGACATTCATTCGCTTGGCATTCTGATCTTTCCTGGTGGGTGTACACCGCTTGTTTCTCCCAAACTATATGAGTATTGTCAACTGTATCAGTCCAACGCCTAGACTTTAAGCCACGATAATTCATTGCATCGTTACCAAATTTACAAGCCCAAAACTCAGCAAACCAGCACTACAACGATTGCGGGTCGCAATCGCAAGTTACGAGCTACTACTCTGGGCGACGACGCGGCATCGACGGGGTTACGCGGCGAACGTGTCAGTTCAGCACCAGTAATGGAATTCTCATGCTCGCCTCGCTCACGGTTTGCGGCGCTAGTAATACATACTTTAAATTTGCACCGGTATCGCCCGCGAGCGTTCCTACAAGAAACTTTTCACAACTTTAAAGGGATCTAAATGGGCCTTATTTTAAACTTTATCTGTATATAAAACGAGTGAAAAAAGACGTTGTGACGTGAAGGTTTTTCTGTTTCTTTACTCTTGTTAGTTAGCGCTAAAAACCTGTGGTGTTATAAATAAAGCCGCGTTGAACTTGGCCTTCGTTAAACAAATATTTGTTACCAATTGTTGGTCACAGACATTTTATTAAAGAGTAGCCATTATTGAGACCTAAAATGGCGGTAACATAATATTTGTACAATAATATCTCAATTCGTATTTTATTGAGGATTCAAGGGGTTAAAATTAGGAGTACCGAGTGGGCGTGTTATTATGAGTTTACCTGGCTTTGTTTGTACCAATTGGTAATGTTAAGCATTTCCAATCATTATTCTATAAGATTCTTCTTCCGCCTTTCTTCTGCCTTGTCTATAATACAGCGGACTTTAATGACCCAATTTAATTATTTTATTGTAACTGCCTAACTGATGATAGTAGATAGTAGTAATAATTTTTTTACGAAAGATAAAGCTGGGTAAGCTCGCTCCATCGTCGACTCTGTCTCTGTCATTGACTTAGACTAGAGTCAAGAGCAAACCCACCAAAAGTAAAAAAAAAAAAAAAAAAAAAGAAGTGTAGGCCAAATGTCGGTGATATCACTTTGACTTTGGCTGGCCTACCCGTACTTACACTGGTTTTGTTACCTCTGATTTGCGGCCTACTCTAACTACCTAATTACCTATCCTACTAACTATTATAATGGCGAAAATTTGTGTGTGTATTTGTATGTTTGTTACTTCTTCACGCTCAAACGGCTAGGTGGATCTGGATTAAATTTTGCACAGAGATAGATTATAGTCAGGAATAGCACATAGGATTAGGACTTTATAATTTTCGACATTCACGCAGGCGAAGCAGCTTGCAGAAGTTCCACAAGCCGTCGACCACATCATCGCTTACCATCAGGTGAGACTGTGGTCAAGCGCGAGCCTAATGATAATTAAAAAAAGTTAGTATAAGAATAAAAAGAGAATATATATAGAGGTTCTCAATTAAAGTAAGACAAGTCCTATTTGTCTAAAATCTCTTATTCTCCATTCATCTTTTGTAGTGAAATAAACTCTATCCGCTCTTTCAATGACTAATTTTTTATCCTTCTTCTCATAAAATATAATATTATGATACCACGGAAGAGATTACATCTATTTTTAAAAGCATTCGATAATAATTAATAGAAACATCCTAAATGGAATTGTGGATTTGAGCCTTTAAATGATAAATTATGCTTTCACACCTGAGACATTAGTACAAGGGGGTGACCATAAGCTCTTAGAGTAAGGTTATTTTGAGTGTGTGTAAGGGACAGATTAATATGACTTGTATACATCTGTCACTAACGTGATATCAAAATAATCTTACTCTAAGAGCTTATGGTCTTCCCCCAGATACAGGTACCTGCGGACAGTGACCCAAATATTAAAATTTAAAAAAAATATAACTTTCGTAGGGAATCCATATTTATGATGGGTAACGATTATTTAAACGATTGTCTACGTTTAAAATTGTGTGTTTGTTTATCTTTTTTACAAAGCAATCTGTGGAACTACAGATCCGATTAGGTATGTCCTAGAGTGTCATACTACCTAACCCCTTTATACACCGGAAAGCTGTACGGTTACCGAGAGAGCCTCGAGCAAAATCTAGTCTAACACAAAAGTGTTTAAAATCTCATAATCTTCAAAAACATTCTGAAAATACAAACTGTAACACAGAAACCGCCAATGTTAATCCCGCGAGCTTTCGAAAAAATAACCCCATTAATTACTTAAAGACGTTTCAAATAGGAGTGGATTTTTAAAATGTAACAACATTTTCTGCAGCAGCTGGAATGTTTGCGGCTGATTGGATTTGTTTCGCTTTCCATTCAGAAGCTCCTGAGTTCCATTGGCTGGCGAATACTCGTTTTCAGTAAAACACTACGGTTAACCATTGACTGCGAGCGTTTCACAATATGCAGCTCTTTTTATTTGCTTCCTTTCATTTGTTTCTTTTAAGCACTCATTTATTTAGGGGCGAACTGGATGCCAGCGTTTCTTTTTCGCCTAGTAATTAATTTTTATCTTCTCTCAATTTGTGGGAATAATCAGGTTGGTTAATGAAAGAGCTCGTGGCTAAATATTAGCAGTCGCACGGTTTGATTTCTGTGATTAAGCAATGTTTGTCGAGGTCTTTCCGTAGATGGGTGACCATCTTTAATCCCGGATGTTATTTGTAGATTCACTTTGACGGTCGTTAAGGATATTCACAGGCTAGCAGAAGAAGATTAACACATTTAGCTTCTCAATTTGCCTGAATTTTTGTTGGTAAATGAACAGTGGAGGTTGATTATGTAAAAGCGTTTTGTAATTTATTGCTAGGGGGTACTAAACGTTCGGTTGTTGAAATGGCTAACAAATTCCCTGGAGATATAAAGCAATGATATATACCCCGTTTAATTACCGAGCCCTTGGCGCAACAGGGGAGAGCCGTAAAAAAGTTCTCGCTGTAAGTTGTGGCGTGGCGTGACCCACTTTTAGGAATGCATTATTTTTTGAGAAATTAAAATTGGTGTTTTATTATTTTAAGCAAAGTTAACAATAAAACTGAAGTGGCTGTGGGCAGGGCACATTGCTCGCAGAACGAATGGCCGATGGGGCAGAAAAGTTCCCGAGTGGTGACCGCGAACCAGCAGACGTTGCGTTGGAAGGCCGCTCACTAGGTGGACCGATGACCTGGTGAAGGTTGCGGGGATCCGCTGGATGCGAGACGCACGGGGCCGGTCGTGTGGCGATGCTTGGGGGAGGCCTATGTCCAGCCGTGGACGTCTTTCGGCTGATATGATGATGATGACGATGATAACAATAAAATAATGGAAACTGTTGATATTAGGGTTCCGTACCCAAAGAGTAAAAACGGAAGCCTTTTACTAAGTCTCCACGATCCGTCTGTCTGTCTGTCTGTCTGTCTGTCACGAGGCTGTATCTCATGAACCGTGATAGCTAGACAGTTGAAATTCTCAGATGATGTACTTCTGTTGCCCCTATAACAACAAATACTTAAAACAGAATAAAATAAATATTTAAGTGAGGCTCCCATACAACAAACGTAATTTTTTTGCTGATTTTTGCGATAATGGTACGGAACCGTTCGTGCGGGAGTCCGACTCGCACTTGGCCGGTTTTCTCTAATCTAATAACATAAAGAGAAAACCTAATTTATAGAATGTAGAAGATAATCACTGTAAGTATTGATACGATTTCGAAACCTGTTAGAAAGCTACTCTATCAAGATACTTTGTGTAGGAAAAGTGCAGGTTCCTGTAGGATAAACCACGATAGTGAAACTGTGACATGAAACTATTTGATTATATTTTTACAATGTATGACCTCGAAAAGAGCGTTTCCAAGCAGCCAAACTGTGCGGAAAGTGTCACCATTTTTCACTAGTGCTTTTTACATTTCTGTATTTTTTAAAATTTTTAACTCCATCGTTAGCCAGACGCATAGAGATTTTATTATTTGAGACAAGTTTAATTACTCTAGATTTATTTATTTGATCAATAAATTAATATGAAATATTCATTAAATATGAAAAAGAATATGTTTTGGAAGAACGTATATTTTGATCGTGCCTTTTTGCGTTACGACGTGACAGCTATTTGCACATGCGCAGCAGATATGCCGAGGAAATATTAGTTACTTTGTGGATATGTGGAGCGCTTGAATAAGCCCGCCATTTTATTAATTTCTTGCCTGGTTCAGATAATTTTTTTTATTATCTCACACAATGCACAGTAAAATGTTGTATGATACACGTACGTAAGATGTTTCACGACTCGTGTCGAATCACCTACCTTCCGCACCTGTAGCATAAATAACTATTGAACAACAGTCTTCTGTCTTTTGTTTCTATTTCTAAAATCTTATTTGTTTATGTACACACAAAATACTTAAAAGAGAACATACACATAAAGATAGAAGAGCACAAAGGTGCTGCTTATTTTGCTTTTTTATTTTAATCTTCTTCTTTCTTGTCGATTAAGTCAAACTGTAGTCTCAACCATTCAGATTTTGTCCGACCAGTATGTAGCTACTCGGACAGCTCTGTCATTTGCTACTTTCAAATCCCGTAAGGTGCAGGTGGTCGGGCATGAAGGGCAGATAAGAAGGTGGACCATATCTTGCGACAGTGCCCCACACTGGCACTTTGTTTTGGTTGGGTCTATAATATTCCATTTGGCCAGGTTGTTTTTACAGCGACCAACATGGGTCCGCAATCGGTTTAGGGATTTCCAGATTGGCCACTGCTGTTCGATTCCAGGTGGCAGATTCTCTGCCGGAGTGATGAAGTTTGGAGGAGTAGGGTGTGTATGTTTCCATAATTCACATCTCTCGTCAGTTGCGCTGGCCCCCGAGGAGGTCGTATGTCTCAAGAAGCTCTTACGACTCTTCGTGCGCGCAGGTTGGAGACACATACCAATTTTCTTCATCAATATAGCAGACACCAAATTGTAGAACTCAAGTTCTTCAAAAAGAGAAATTCCCATACAAACAATTAAAGACAAATCACAGTTAAATTAAAAACATACAAAACTACGCATCTAACACAAAAGAAATAATTTCATCCCACATCACAGTCCGTCCACAAAAATCGTGTCTAAGCATTTCAATTAAATCTTGAAAGGTTTCTTCAGGAATGCTTCTCGTTTAGACAAAGGAGTTACAGAACCGTTTCAGGTAATTAATCCCTGAGGAATTCTTTCAGCAGCAACCAGTCAAGGAAAATAATCACAATTCACTACTTACTTTGACAATAGATTAAACATTTCTTGTTCTCGTTAAGAAATTGTTAAACATTAATTACTTGCCTTTGTTACTTATTTTTTATTTTTAGGTTTTCGTTAAATGTTTTCAGGTTTATTGGTAATTATTTTTGATACTGTAATTTTGTTTATTTATTGCTTTTAAGTTTATGCCACTTAAGTTTTGCAATTTTTCGTGGGCAGGCCACATTGCTCGCATAACGGATGGTCGATGGGGCCAAAAAGTTCTGGAGTGGCGACCGCGTACCGGAAAACGAAGCGTTGAAAGGGCTCCCTCTGGAGCGATGACCTGGTCAAAGCTGCGGGAATCCGCTGGATGCGAGAAGCATAAGACCGATCGAGGTGGTGCCACTTGGGGGAGGTCTATGTCCAGCAGTGGACGCTTACCGACTGAAATGATGATGATGATGAAGTTTATGCCTAGCTATTTAATTTTCTGGCTTATTAAAACTATGAATGAATCATAGGTAACTGGTTACAAGATATCAAAACTGACAAGAGGCTCTACACAAAGCAGCATTCTATCACCGATGGCGACTGACAAAATTCCAAAATGTAAGGGTTTTTTTTATCCTGTATCGTGGGGGCATTTACAAACATACAAACTCACGAGACATTTCGATAGCGCTTGGCAAACCATACTTTTCTGACGTGTTTCCAATCGCTGTCGCGACGCTTTCGTTGATAGAACGTCGCTTGTCTAGAGCCTGTTCGATTTTAGTTCGATTCTAGATAAATGTCATTATAATAATGATAGCAATTGTAGGGTCAAGTGGACAAAGGTGTTAAACTAGCAAATAGCTCTAATCGAGTAATGAGTGTTTAAAAATAATAAATAATGAAATTAACTTAGCAAATAAGAAAATGTGTTTAAAATGATTTAATTTAAAATTCAAAACCAATACTTCGATTAAAACACATTATTACACTGGTGATAAAAGATATTACAACGGTTGTAAAATATGATTTAAAAAAAATAAAGCCTCATTTGCAAAAGTAGCATAAGGCTTATAACACCTTTGTTTATTTTTTTAATGTTATATTATTTTATTTTTGCGGAGATGCAGAAGATTTATTGATTGATAATCACCTTTTATTATTCCAGTAACAATGTTAATGGTTCTTTCAAAATATGTCTGCTCATAACACATTTGCAAAACTGAAATACATACTTGATTGGCAGTTAACACCTTTGCTAGCGCCTGTAGCTATGTAACGATTAAGAAATCGCGTGTTTTAAGTTCGTGAACCGATTTATCATCAGTTAAAACCTATGTTCAACCAAATAAGTCGGATTTTTCGATTTTGTCAGATAACACCTTTTGTCCACTTAGCCCTTCAATTGTCAAAATGACAGCTGTTAAGTATTAAATATATCGCATTTAAATAGCGCTTGTCAATCTACACTTATAATATATATACAATTATAATATTATATAATAATATTATAAAGAGGATATATTTGTTAGTAATGGATAAATTCAAAAACTAAGAGTCCGATTTTGACAACTATTACACTAGTAAAGCTATATTCTGCCTGAGTGTCACAGGCATTTTTTATCTCGAAAACGGGTCCTGTGGGGTGCGCGAAGGGAGCGAAGCCGCAGGAAAAAGCTAGTCTCATAATTTTTTGACAATCGCTTTTATTTATGTATTTATGAGAACTTAATAAGCCTTATTAACTAGAATAAAATTAATGCGAATAATTAATGATAAAATTAATTATATAATTGCACATAATTGTCATACTTCTGCGAACATAAGATTTTCAAAGGAAATTTTCTATCAAGTTTGTTATTTGAACTCATATAAATAATTCCAGGCAGTATCTTTTACCAAGAATTCAAGCCCTTGCAACGATAAAAATATATTTTTCTCGCAACTGTTCATTATACAAAATGATTGCAATCTGTTTATACCTGACATTATTCGACAGCAAAAAGCTATTTACTTTTAGGTTTTCATTGCGTGGGTTCTTACTTCGTTTCACTCTAGCATCATTTTGTGATATGTATTAACTTCTGGCGGTTTTTAGTCTATCCGGATTCAGCTGAGTAACTTTTTTTTTGTTTACGGGTTAAGTCTTCAAAAGGCGCCTGGAATTTTGGGGAAAAGACAAGGGAGTGCGGGATTTTTGCCTCAACCGAAATTACAAACTGTACGGAACCACTTGCGTGCAACTGGTGTAATATTTTGTTGGCCAACCAAGAAAACAAGAAATTTTTACAGATATTCACAGGCAAAACCGGGTACGCTTCGCAATAGAATATTAGTATTTCGATTGGTGCAATAATATTTATATTTAGCTATGAAAAATGTTTTAAGTCAGACAAGGACGGTCGCAAAATATTGTGGCGAAAAGATGGTGAGGACTTCATAAAAAAAAAAAATTCTTCAATGTAGGTCTAACGCCCGCATTACTTTGGGATAATGCGGATGGATACCATCAATGGGTTCCGGTGAATTAGTGCAGTAGGGGGTCGCAATACCAGTCAAGTTTACTCGGAAGTTTTACAAAACATGCTGCTACCAACTGTGCACAACGCATACCCTAAAAAAACACATTTACTTTGTACATGATAACTGCGCTGTGCATCGCGCGCGACTTGTGCAAAGTTGGTTTAACGTCCAAGGAAAATTCTCTGTTTTAGAAATGGTTTTCAAAAAGTTGTGAACCAATCAGCTGTTTATAAAACTATTAGGGGGTGATTAAATTTGTTTTATGTGACTGATGTTCCCATAAACCGCTCCAAAACTAAGATATTCGCCAGATATTTGACTTCTATGGCCATATTACCCGTAAACCTGGTGACAACTTACTAAAGGTAATTGTCACTGGCAAAGTCGGGGGCAAACGACCTAGAGGCAGAAGAGCTATACGCTGGTCAGACCAAATCTACGCTGAACATCAAAGCCTCAGAAGCCGTGCACGTTGCTGAGAGTAGGAGCGGATGGAGAAACATCATCAAAGAGAAAACAATCGACGCGAGGAGAAGGAGGAGTGGTGTTATGGTTAGTAAGATTACAATAATTAAGGATACCTCTATCTTAAAATCTAACTTAATTACTACTTACTTACTAACTTATGTCGTGATGGCCCAGTGTCTAAGACCTCGCCTCTCGTGCTTGAGGTCGTGGGTTCGAATCCGGGCAAATACCAATGTGACTTTTTCAAATTCATATGTACTTTCCAAGTTTATCTTGGACATTGCTGACAACGGTGAAGGAAAACATCGTGAGGAAACCTAGACTTATAGTGAGTTTATTAAAAGATTGTGCTCCATTGGTGTAATTGCGTCAAGGCGTTCCAGTGCGAGGATAAACTAATAAATAAATAACATGTTAATTCATATCACTAATAAATAAATTACCCACTTGAGTATCAAAAATAACGTGAATTCTTGTCCGACTTAGAATATTAGTCATGCACAAAACTTTATAATTTGTAATTATAATTTTTAAAAAACCTAGTTAATAAATATTTTTGATTTCTTATTAAAAAAAAAAAATACTTCAAGATATTTTTCTCCAATAATGTTCATATTATCAGGTAAATAATTATTACATAAATATTCTTTTTACGAAAATAAAAAAAAATGGTTTTTAATAATGCAAAAAGTTAACGCGATGGAGAGATTCGATCCGAAGACCTTTGATTTACCAGACGATTGCTTAGTTACATAGTTAAATTTATGTTTCATATTCTTTGCTTCATATATATTGTGAAGCAAACACTAATAAATAGGCGAAGTAATACACTCGTTGATTTTACACCCTGCAAACCTATCTGATTTACTTTGTGTATATAATTTGTAATATATTGTGACACGAGAGAAACTGCCGACGACAAACTGTTTTACGGTTTGGCAGAATGTATGAATTTAATAGTGTAAACAGATTTTGAATGAATGAATTAATTAAATTAAACCTGACCACCACAATTCAGTAACTGGGTAACACAATACCCCTTGGTAAGACTGGTATCAGATTTTATGGCTTCTGACTAACGTAGCAGTTGTCAAAGATCTTTAAATGATAGCGACCAAAGGCTTAAAGTGTTTTCCAAGATGTTTCCGAGGCACGGAGGAGCCTTCGTAATAATGAATAGTCACCCATCCACGGACTGACCTCGACAAGCGTTGCTTAACCTTGAAGATCGACCCGTGTTGTTGTCATTACTTGAATCAGAAAGACAGAGAAGCTAAAGTAGAATTAGAAATATCAAGTACGGCTTACGACGAAAGTAGTGAAAAGTTCGCTGAGAGCAGACGATACCGTGCCTGTGCAAATTTAAACAGACAAGCACGATAGCGTTCCGGCCGAGCACGAGAATTCCATTTACCTTACCGAAACGTCTAGGTCTTAGCCTTTAAACACTGAAGCCACAAAACAAAGGCTATATTTTTCTACCATAAAGTCTTAGTAAGGTAGCAGCTTTATATACCTATGTATCTATTTGATTTCAGAAGGCAGAAACTACATAGGCAACCTTCGTTTACGTTCGCATCTGGATCATACACGCACGCGGTTTATAAGTACAACTCTCCTCCTTTTTGCTCCTTACCTTTTTGAACATCACAAATGAGGTCTGTAAATGTCTGTAAGTAGCATCTCCTTCCGGCAAATAAAGTATACTTGGTGTTCTAAAAGAGCTCTTAGATTTCTACACGAGTAACTTAAAATTAACTTAAATCTAAACTTATATTATAAGATGTAAAATTGTTTGTAGAATACTTTCGTCCTTCATAATATATGGTTCCTTCTGGATTGACCACGAGTGAGACCTCGCGAGAAAAAGCCAAAAACAGCCATCCACAAAAACATACAGCCATCACTAACAGCTTATATTCAAGACCAAAAATAAGAACTGCAAGCAACAAGAACGAACACCTCAAACATCAAAAGCGAACAATACATTATCCAGAAGAGTTTACACACCTAATATGTTAGGGAACAGTACATTCGGTACCTAACTAACCATCCCCGTTCGGCTATAACTCCCAAGTATTTTACGTCAGTACTAACATCGAGTAATACCAACTGTTTTCACGTCGCCACTCAGTAGATACCTTTTAAACCACAAAATGGATGGTACAGAGAAGTTATAAAAAGAAATACGACATTCCTCCGTCTGTGTTTATTACTGTACATTAGTTATACAGCTTCCGTAGTGTCGTCGCGGCATGAAATGGAACTAATGAGATTTTGATGTTTTTTTGACTATGCTTTTATTTTTCTTGGGCACGTTAAGATGTTGGTCGAGGCCAGTCGAGGCCACGTGAGGACACTAGTTGCGAATTATACTTCGAGATAGTGGACTTTGTTTGGGAATGATTGATAGATTTTTTTTGCTTTCGTGACTTTTAGGAGGATATGAAAATTTTCATTAAAGATGTTCCGGTGTTTGTGGCAAAAGGTGAAAAAGTTTACAATGTCATTTGTAAATGGATTGAAAAAACAATAACAACACATATCATAGGTGACTTATTCAAACATTGAGGTGAAAATATACAAGCATTTATCTTGCACAATAGTGTTTAAGCTATTTGCACACTTTTAACAAGTTACAAGCATGTGTATTTTCGCCATAAAAAATCCTATCAATAAAATGAAAATAGTCGAGTTTTTATTAAGGAAAATATGATCAATTAAAGAAAAGTTAACTTATTTTAGAAATAAATATGCTTAAAAAAATCAATTGCATATTAATAAATAGTTACCGAACTAAATTAACCGATATCGTCAATTTCTCAATAAAATCATAGAACTTGGCTGTTAGCTATCATGAATGAATGCTGAGGCACCTCTTGCTAATTGCTGAGTTTCAATTGACTTTGTACGGATTGATTTTCATAATATCAGCATTGATATTCTTGCAGGTTCAGAGGCTCTACTTAATTTGAATTGCGATATTATATTTATAAGCTTTTATTTGGTTTGATCTGTTCTGATGTCTGTGTATAATCAAAGGTTGTTAGTTTTAAACTAACGTAGCTGTTAACGAACACTTAACATTGTGTAAGCATATTTAAATTTCCAATTTAATATATATTTTATTTGATTTGGTTTGAAATAAATTTGACCCAACCTTAAATCGTTTTCGTGGAAATTACATTAAACAGATTTGAAGCTGCTTTGTTATCTTTAAATAAATTGGAACACCAAACTATTATTTAACGAGTTTTTTTTATGACTAAAATAAAGAAATTTACTTAAAATGGAAAATAATCGATAGATGATTATTTCTACCTAACTATTATTTAAAACAAACTGGGTGCTAAAAATAATTCAGTGCAGTGGTGGCCAAGTGGTATCAGCCGCGATTTATAAGTTTTAGGTCTTGGGTTGAACCCAACCCAGGCCGACGCTTTACTTTGTGTAAATTGTTTCACCATCACTGCTCTCAAAACGCTGAAAGAAAACATCGTGAGCATAAATGATAAATGATTTTATTTCTGTATGTTGGTTTGTACAAAGGAGCTCGTGGAGAAGCTCGTTGCTAAATAATAACGGTCGCACGGACCGATCTTTGGTTAAGCAACGCTTGACGAGGTCGGTCCGTGTACGGGTGACCAATTCAACATACCGAGTTTCCTCCGTAGCTCGGAAAGCACGTTAATTAAGCCGTTGGTCCCGGCTGTCATTTGAAGATCTTTGACAGTCGTTACGGGTAGTCAGAAGCTTGAAACTGACACCAGTCTTGCCAAGGGGTATCATGTAACCCAGTTACTGGGTTGTGGAGATCAGATAGGCAGTCGCTCCATGTAAAATCTGGAACTCAGGTGAATCCGGTAAGACTGGAAACCAACCCCAATAATAATTGGGAAAAAAGGTAGGCAGATGATGATTTTGGTTTGTACAAACACTTACATGTTAATCATATTTTTTAAAACTAGATGAGGTCGGCGTTTCCTATCTTACTACTCTGAGAAGAAAGACTGAAACAAACTCAGAGGTCACAGTCTCTTTTAAAGTCCAGACAAAATCTTGGTTAGATCATGTGAAAACCATGTAGACTGATGTCTGAAATGGTCTTTTGAGGAAAGAACCAGCCAAATTGAGTGGACCTGTCTAGTCAGTGCACGCATTTGTTTGATTCGACGAATAAAACCATAGAAAGGACATTCGGGTAGGCCGCATAAACTAACTATTCAAACTGCCAGACCATCATTAAAGACTAACTTAGATAAATTAAAATTAAAAACAAAAAAAAAGAATGGTCCACATAGTCTTCACATTCGCAATGATTACAATAAAATAATTTAATACTTTAAAAAGTAAATTTTCTTTTCATTGCAAGAAAACCAAAACAAAATTCACGGTGCAAAATATAAAATAATAGGAGCAGCTCAATCCCAAGCCTTTTTGTCTTCAATGTAATCTTTAATGGTATAAAACGCTTTCTGGCACAACTTCCGTTTAATGAATGATTTGAATTTATTAAGACTTAGATCTTGTACGTGGCTTGGAATCTTATTATAAAAGCGTACACATTGACATCTAAACGAGCCACCTATTTTCTTGTTGTAGGTACTACAAATTTTTCTTTGTTCCTAGTATTTTTGTTATGGATATCACTGGATTTTTTACAGTGCAACAAAAAATCGAAATCTTGTGACATCCACCAACCCGCACTGGGCCTGCGTGGTGGATTACGGCCTATTCCCTCTCTCACAGAGAGGTGGCCTGTGTCAGTAGTGGGAAAATTAAAAAGGCTGATGATGATGAAAAAGTATGCTGAAAATTCATTCCCGGCTTGTAATATTACGTATATGAAAGTTCATATTTTTCCCGATGAAAATTCCATCGAACAATACGGCGTGTTAATAAATAAAAATCTTATTGTCTCGGTCTCAACAAGTCGTAATTAATATTTCCGGGACTGTGTAAATTTAATATCATTGGGTTTTTGTGCAATATCAGGCATCAGCTCACAATAAAATATTGTAGTGCTGTACGGCCGCCAGCAATTCGTAGTAAGTGCAGACTTATTTTGTTTAGCCATGGTATCTCTACCACTGCTGTCGAAATTGTGAAGTCAAACATCGTCAGGAAACCTGCATGCCATAGAACCAAAAATTCGAATACATGTGACATCCACCAATCCGCATTGGACCCGCGTGGTGGATTACGGCCCATTCCCTTTCACAGAGAGGAGGCCTGTGTCCCAGTAGTGGGAACATTAAAAAGGCTGACGATGAGGATGATGATCTCCCCCTTGTTTACCAGCATTAAAAAAAGATCGATGTAGTTTAGACCCTAATTCAAATTCACTCCATCAATTCATAAGACGTAACGTAAACTTATTAATACACGAACTTGATACAAGAAAGTAAAACGCAACGATCATCTTTCATCCACATAATGATGAGTGATTAATGAGTTTATTAGTAATAAATTAGATGAATAAGGAACGGAATATTAACTTAATCTGGCCTCGTAGGATCAGTAATTTTTCGGGTTTAGTTCCCGGCAGTCTGTGTCTCCCTCTCCTGATAGCTAGTAAATTTCAGATGGAAAAAAAAATCAATAACGTTTTGCTCTACCCAAGGATCTAAGACCACATGTCATGCTTTGCGGTTTTTGATATAGTCTGTAGTGTTTACGACCGCTAGATCAATGAGACAGTTTTTGGATTTGAGTCAGACATTTTTTTTTTTGGTGGGTATGTTCTTTACTCTAGTCTAGGTGTTAGGTGCAGGGACAAAGTCGACGATGGAGTGAGCTTACCCAGAAGAAGCCTGTGAGTCAGACATTTTTTTTTTTTTGGTGGGTTTGTTCTTTACTCTAGTCTAGGTGTTAGGTGCAGGGACAAAGTCGACGATGGAGTGAGCTTACCCAGAAGCCTGTTAACTCTAACTTTGAAGAGAAGGAGAAGAATCCATGAGCGTTTCCCGTTTGAAAATTTCTGATGGTCACCACGGTGACAAAATATCAGAAAAGGCCAAATAATTGCCCGAATTTACATACCTATAACAGTATTTTTTTTAAGAATTAAAATAAAATTATTAATATTCAGTTATGCCGCGATATGTATCTTATAATAATTCCATTTGCTCGTTGCCACAGAAACTATATATATATTACTATTACTATATTGATTCCCACCAAATCATTGATTGCCTTATCTGACTCGCAGTATTCATACAGATCATTGACTTGGAAAGTAGCGAATTATCAACTCCTGAAAGCATCACCGGTACACACAGGTGTCACATATTAGTCAATAAATCAGTGAATTCAACTTCCTTTGTTTTGGGAACAATTTTCAATTTGTTCCTCTTTATTTAATAAAGGAACAAAAAATTTTTGTGATACACAACGCTCCTGTTAATTTCACCAGTTTTTCGTGGAAAAAATCTCATAAAATGCTTGTGTAAAAAAAATATTTTTTTGAACATCATTATTTCAGTCAAAAGACGTCCACTGCTGGACATGAGCTTTCTCCAAGCGTGGCCATACTGATCGGTCCTGTGCGTTTCGCATCCACCGTCTTCCCACAGCCTTGACCAAGTCATCGCTGCACCTAGAGGGGGGCCTACCAACGCAATGTCTTCCGATACGCGGTCGCCATTCAAGAAATTTTCGGCCCCATCGACCATCCGTTCTGCAAGCAATGTGTCCTGCCCACCGTATTTAATTTTGGCAATTCTTCGGGTATATCGGTAACCCTGGTTCTCTTGCCGAAGTCTCCTGTTCTGTTTCGATCACGCAAGGAAACTCCGAGCATAACCTTCTCCATTGCCCTTTGTGTGATTTAAAGCCTTCTGATGAGTCCCACTGTGAGCGACCACGTCTCTGTCCCGTAGTTAATCACTGGCAACACACACTGGTCATAGACTCTCTAAAGAGTACTCTCGTCTTGAGACCCTGCGGTAAGTTGGGCGAGAATATACCACGCAACTTCCCGAAAGCTGCGCAGCCGAGTCGGACTTTACCATTGACTTCTTTCTCAAAGTTAGTCTTTTCTAACTGGACCTTTTGTCCCAGGTATACATAATCGTCTACAACTTCGAGTGTAGAGTCTCCAATCTTGATAGCAGTGGATGTAATATGGGCATTCAACATCACCCTGGTTTTGTCCATGATCATTTTAAGACCCACTCTTTCGGAAGCTCTACTGAGGTCATCGAGCATTGTACTGAGGTCCTCCACGGTCTCAGCCATGACCATTAATATCGTCAGCAAACTGAAGGTGGGTGATGTACTCGCCATTGACGTTGATGCCTAGCCCTCTCCAGTCCAGAACGTTGAGGACATCCTCCAGTACAGCAGTGAAAAGTTTCGGAGATATGAAGATTTTCAAATATGAGTTTATTTAATTAATTTATCAGTCCGTTGCCTGACTGCTTGCATTGTCTGGGGGTCGCAAGTTACTTCTGATCGTCAAGCCTTGGGTTTGATTCCCGGGTCGGCCATAGCGTGGGTTTTTCCATTTGTAATTCCTCATTAGTAGCGCGAAGTCAGGATTTGAGCCCGGGTCATGAGAATAGGCACACCGCCTATAAAATGGAACTTAAATATAACTTGTGATATGTGTGTGGGTTGCTCCTATCATTATTATCTACGCCTATAAACCCTTCAGGGAATCCAGAATTTTGATATCATGTTATGTTTAGTCTGCTCATCATGAAAATTACTGGAACTGAATAATGAGCATAAAAGTAGCCTAATCCATAGCAATATTCTCTGGGTGTAAATACCTCAGAGAGATATTCGCACTACCAAGAGACAAAACTGAAAGTCTGATGTTACTGTGATTTTAAGTGACGGTACTTGTTGGCAAAAACACCTGGTTGATTAAAACCGGCCAAGTGCAAGTCGAACTCGCGCACGAAGGGTTCCGTACCGATATCGCAAAAAAACTGCGAAAAAAAACACTTTTGTTGTATGGCAGCCCCACTTAAATATTTATTTTATTCTGTTTTTAGTTGTTATAGCGGCAACAGAAATACAATATCATCTGTGAAAATTTCAATTGGCTAGCTATCACGTTTCATGAGTCACGTTTCAGTAGTAGTCTGGTTACAGACAGACAGACGGACCGCGGAGTCTTAGTAATAGGGTCCCGTTTTTACCCTTTGGGTACGGAACCCTAATAAACTGAGATGCATGTATACATAGTTTACTAAGTTGATTTATTTTTATGAAAGACAGCACGACACGTCAGCTAATTAATTTCCATCTTGCAAATAATGTAGCAATTTATATTCTGTTGCACACTACGTGTTTTGTTTAACGTTTGTCCAACATTGCCCTCTGTGCAAGAGCTTTATAATATATTTTGAACTCTCAATGAAATTATTAAAATGCTGCACTGTGCTCCAAAATATTCTAGTTTAATACCCACGTGTCAGGGTCCCGAACTAATATGCTTTTTATCAAAAACCTTGTATTTGTTCTGTGTGTTTTTTAAAGTTTCTGCATCGTTATGAGCCTGAGTATTATTTGGAGCAGGTTATTGCAAGCGGAAAAACATGTTCTTGAAGGAGAGTCAATCAACTGCGTGCACGTGGCTGAAAGGCTATGGCGCATATGGCTAGGTTATTATGAACTTTGTTGGATTAAGCAGTAGACGTATGTCTACAAAAACATGGGTTCTTATTAACTTCTTGATTATCTTGCTTCTGATAAAGCGATCATGGTTCAGATATTTTTTTTCATTCGCTGTTTTTGTCGTAGCGTAGTACCATGCGCATTCTGGCTGTCAAATTCTGTTAGGTAGTCTAGCGCATTCATTAACATGGCCCCCAACCACAGATATAATCTGATCGGTCCACGTCATCGGTGATCTCCCGCGTGACTTAAACTCTGTCCTGTAGGTATAATCAGGCGTTCTATGGCTATTCCTCCCCGAGAGCTAATATACGCTGCGTGATTCCGAGTTCTTGGAATATGGTATAATAACTACCCATATAGTAATAGACTGATAGATATCATTATACAGGTATTCGCATATCAGACACTTTATATTTTGGTTCTAAATAACTCCTGCAAATTCAATATATTTTTAATTTTAATAGTGCACAAGTAGTTCTTCAGTTTTAATTATACAGACACAAATTTAAGTAAGGAAAAGCATGAGTATGCTGGTAGGTATGTACAACAAAAGTTTGTACCAACACACAGTGTTTTATAGACCCAAAAAAAGTGACATCGGCTTTTTATTGGCTATTTCTACCTATTAGTTCATTACAAATGCACGAATAGAACTCCCATGTGCCAATTCAGAATACTTGATTTTTAAAAAAATCGCAAAGTTTTCGTGACCTTTAAGGTCAAAAGAGCAAAAAAAAATCGTATAAAAAAAACTGTACATATTTGAGCTTTGTTTGTATTGCAGTTTTATGAAGCAAGTCAAGGAGAAAATTATGCCGTGTTTAAGTAATCAAAAACGATAATAGAACTCGCAAAAAAAAATGTTTTTCCGAAATCAGTATTTATTTTTTTATTTATGTTCTAGCTCGAAGTAGAACCTCTGTCTGGTACAAACAGATTCCTTATACTAAGGTTTATTATCCATAAAAATATTACTTGCAACTTGGGCCTAGGTTTTGAGAAAATGATTTTCAAAAATATGTGTTAGGGTTGTCACTACTTTGACCTTTTGTGACGATTAGTGTTTATCACATAAAATCAGCAGGTCTTTTATCTTCTATAATGGTATAATTCTAACAATTAATTTTAAAACATTTTTCACGTGAAATTGTAAACAAACATACAAATGTAATAGGGCAATTAATGTACAAATGTGAGCTTAACCCATAATTGGGATCTTGGCTACTTAGTTTCATTACTGTCTGATAAACACCTGCCTAAACTATTATAGGATATAGATGACAATAAATTAAACTCCGTATAAGTCATGATATTCCCAGTCTACACATAAAAATGCTAACGAATATATCCAGTAGTTTAGCCACAGGACATTATTTTTCATTTTAAGCATTTTCTATATGATGTATCTGTTAATAGATGAGTACCGACAGATTAACGACTCCCACTTCCACACGTTGCCAGCTCGCTTCCTGATGCAATTCAGTGCAAATTATACCTTATGCCTGAGTAATAAGCGTCAAAGCATGCCATCTCAACTAGATAAAGAAAGAATGCATGCGAAATTTATTACTTGCTGTTATCTTATGTTATGGAGGGGCCGAGAAATAACTCGAACACTTCGACCTATTGGGATCTGTTGTGGTCCCCTAGATAACTTACTCCTTCCCAATCTCGTTGAAAACTCTTTTCATGAGTTTTACAACGAGACTAGTTGATATGAGCCTATTGTCTTCCAGTTTTGGATATCCAACCCCTAGGAGACTTATTTGCTTACCAGCCAGTGCATCGCATGTGCACAGAAGGTGCTCCATGCGTTCCGTATGTTCCCCACACAACCTGCACGTGGGTGTCGCGGCCAGACCCATCTTCATGAGCATGTCGTTGGTTCCAAAGTGCCCAGTAAAGGCCCCAAGCAGGTAGCGTATTTGCCCCCTGCTCATATTCCAAATGCATTTCCGGGCTTTGAAAGTAGAGCCTAGAAATTTCTTTGAGTGTTGTAGACCGGTATTAGACAGCCAATGTGTTCGTTGTCTGTGATCTGCAAACTCCCTAAATGCGGCTTTTACGAGACACGTCGAAATGCCTACACATGGTTCTGGGCCCACATAATCATTTGCTGAGCCCTCTCTTGCCAGTTCATCTGCCACTTCGTTACCATGGATTCCTTTGTGCCCAGGGACCCACATCAGTCTTACCCTGTAATGCTTCCTGTACGAGCATCGCCACATGATATAACTTGTTTTAGTTTTTACCTGAACAAGCAGTCGCTAATTCACCGATTATTTATGTACATTCGCTGACTAGGCTATTACGCTCGCCACAACTCACCTACTCTAGGTATTATATATTTTAATGTTTTACCTAATAAACTGTCAATCATTAACGAACACATAACAGTGATTTTATTTCCTGTACACATCCCGTGTGATTCGTCCATCTACATCCTACATCTCAGTGTGCGGAGCTATTGCCCGTACACTTCCCAAGCCTGTTTAGGATCCGGATAGCATCCAGAACAAGTCTGGAGTCCACTTTGTAGGATGACATAACAGTGATTTTATTTCCTGTACACATCCCGTGTGATTCGTCCATCTACATCCTACATCTCAGTGTGCGGAGCTATTGCCCGTACACTTCCCAAGCCTGTTTAGGGTCCGGATAGCATCCAGAACAAGTCAGGAGTCCAATTTGTAGGATGCCATGGCTTTGATTGCAGCCTGACTGTCACTATAATTATATGGATTTACCTCTGGTTCCTCTGTCTATATTATCTTGAGCACAGGTTATTATGGCATATGTTTCTGCTTGGAATACAGTTGCCATCTTCCCTAAGCTTTTGCTACATTTGTAACCTTTTGCGAATATTCCCGCTCCTGTACCTGATTCCATTTTGGATCCATCAGTGTACCACACCAGACTATCTTGTTCTGGTGGATCGAGTCCCTTCGTCCAGTCCTCTATTGTAGGGATTTGGACCTTGCAAGACCTTTCAAACACAAACATAGTTTGCATTTTATCTGATATCATGCTTGTTACCCAATCCAGGCCTTCATTTCCATCGAACTTTGTATGGTTAGTCTTTGGCTTAGAGGCATCCCATAGTCCAGCAACAGCAAGACGACGTAATGTCTACCTTGCCTCGAAATCAACCATCATATGCAGCGGAGGGATATTGAGGTATCTCTCAATCGCTGCCGTAGGTGTTGTCTTGAAAGCACCCGTGCTGCCGAGACACACTGTTCTTTGTAACCTGGTGAGTGGCACTTTGCACGAGGCAAGCGATGTTCTTGGCCACCACTCTATACTGCCGTGTGTGATAATAGGTATTACCATTGTCCGGTACAGCCATAGTATCACTTTGGGCTTTAGCCCCCAAGTTTTACCGTAGGTGGAACGACACATGCCGAACACTCGTAAGGCGTTTGTCGTAATATTTTCCACATGAGTTTTCCACCTGAGTTCTTTATCAAGCGTTAAACCAAGATATTTAACTTCGGTGGACCAGGGCAGCTTTATTCCATTGAGGGAGGACCTCTCCTAGATTTCCTAGTTGTCTCTTCCTCGTGAATGGAATAATGACTGCTTTGCTTGGGTTGATAGAGAGGTGATTCTTTGTACACGATTCCTCTGTCATCCTCAATTCCTGTTGTCATAATCATTAACCATTATAGCTATGTCATCCGCATAGCCTACTGAGTAGAATGGTCCGGTATTGAGTTTGGTAAGTAGCGAGTCTACTACCAAGCACCACATTAATGGTGACAGCACTCCGCCTTGCGGACAACCTCTTGTTGTTATAGCGCTAAGTCTGTCTCCCATCAGTTCCGATCTGACTATTCTGCTTCTCAGCAAATAGTCAATCCAGTTGCAAGTGGTATCATTGATGCCATGTTTCTTAGCAGCAATGCGTATGGACTCAAATGTTGTCTTGTCGAAGGCTCCCTCTATGTCAGTTTGTGTTGAATTATGCGAAATTAGAGGAACGTCAGTCTTTTATCAAGATTCAGAAATAATATTTTAAGACGGTGTAATTTACGACGATGTAGGATCGAACCAACTTTGAAGTACCTAGGCTGTAGGCTTGTGGAAGCCATGTTACCGACGCCATACCTATGATGACGTTCTCTGCGACAGTATACTACTTACCAAATAAATACACAGGAGTCCCCGCGATTACCTTCTACATAACCTGCCTGAGTAGTGAGATAGTTTTCCTTTAGTATTTGTAATATTTATTTTGTGTACAATAAAGAATAAGAATATGAGTTTTCATGAGTGTTATTGTTTACGATTCATTAGACTATATCTGCAACATGCACCATGATCGATAAGTCATAAATACTTTAAAACTAAATTATAATTAATTTTAGTTGATTATAGAAAACCAGTAATAATTGACCTTTGTGACACCCCTAAATTTGGAATTTTGACCTCGGTACATAAAAATCATTTTCTCGAAACCTAGGCCCAAGTTGAAAGTAATATTTTTATGGGAGATAAACCTTAGTAAAAGCAATCTATTTGTACCAGACAGAGGTTCTACTTCGAGCTAGAAAATAAATAAAAAAATAAATTGTGATTTCGGTAAAACATTTTTTTTCGTGGGTTCTATTATCGTTTTTGGTTACATATATACGGCATAATTTTCTCCTTGAATTGCTTCATAAACCTGCAATACGAATAAAGTTCAATTATGTACAGTTTTTTTTTTACGAATTTTTTTTGGTCTTTTTGGCTTCAAGGTTACGAAAACTTTACGATTTTTTTTAAAATCAAGGACACCAAATTGGCACATGGGAGTTCTACTCGTGTATTTGTAATGAACTAATAGGTAGAAATAGCCAATAAAAAGCCGATGTCACTTTTTTTGGGTTTATAAAACACTGTGCAACACTCAAAAGCAAGCAGAATATGATACAATTACATTACAACTTGGATGTTCTCTGGTGTTTGTTTAGTAATAAATCAGTCATCCGTTGACCTCGGTTACATACGGCTGTTTGGTTTAAATTACTGTCGATTTTAAAAGGAATTCCACTGTTTCTCAAAGTTTCGTGTTACGCTGCTTGTTATTCTGAAATCAGCAAACCATCTGCTATGGATACAAACAAGTGCGGTGTCTGCAGCGACACGTTGACCGATGGTGCACACTGCAAATCATGTAACCTCATGATGCATTTCCAGTGTGGGGGCGTCACTGAAACCGGCTACCGAAAGCTAGGGGATCGTAAGCTAATGTGGCGTTGCAGTAAATGCAGAATGGCAGGCAATACCCTGCAACCTGTCCCGCCAGTATCACCCATCCCCGTGCTGGAACCTGAGTCGGTTGTCCTGCAGGAAATTCGAGCGTTGTCATTGAGATTTGCCACACTGGAAAATATAAAAGAAGAAATCGTCGCATTGAGGAATGAATTTGCCGAGTTCAAAACAACGATGTCCAACCAGTGCAGCGAGGTTATGAAAGAAGTCTCGGGAAAATTGAACGATATGGAGATCCGTATTGTGAAGGTTGAGAAAGTCCAAAACCAAGTCGAACAACTGCAAGCCCGTTTGGACAAGTTAGAAGAAGATAATAATAATAAAGATCAATGTGCCCCAGACGGGTAACGAGAACTTATTTGAAATAATAGCCAAAATCGGCGCTAAAGTCCACTACCCTGTCACTAAAAATCAAATTAACTTCATCACACGAGTACCCACTAGCGAGAAAGACCGTATAAAACCTATCATAGTCTGTTTCTGCCAACGTTACGTTAAAGAGGATTTCATAGCAGCTGCTAGGCATGAACTAAAGACCTCACCTCTGTCGCCAGATAAAATTGGACTGAGTGGCAACCATAAAATATTCATAAATGATCACATTACAGTAAAAAACAAAATGTTGCTGTCTAAAACTAAGAAAACCTCGGCTGAAATGAATTTCCAATACGTTTGGATCAAACACGCGAAGATACACGTAAGAAAAAACGATACGTCGCCTACGCTGGTTGTCAAATCGGAGAAAGATCTGCAGAAAATTATTTAAATTACTCACAAATAATACATTTAGCAGCCGCTATTAGAATACCTTGTTTGTATAAATCTGTGTTTTTTAGGTGCGAAACAATGTTTTTGTTTGATATTCTTAGTCTTATGTGTGCTAGTTGCGTTTTCCCATTAGATTTGTGTCGTTACTCGGTGTGCCCAAGTAAGTCTATTCGATATTATTGTTGCAATGTCGCTTTTTGTTATGCTTATTTAAACCGTTTCTCTCTTGTAATAAGGTACATTTTTCTTTATGGATCGTCCCCAGTTATGACGATTTACTCCAAGGCGCTCTTATCTCTGCTTTTTGTTTCTTTTTATAAAAACTGTTTTTATGATGTTATTTCTAGTTCTCACTGTGTATTGCTGTGTCTATTACTTTATTTGACCACCACCCGCATTAAGCAGTATAAAAGCTCTGACAATGACCGGCACTTTATTCTATGTGTATTAATTATTTTATTTCTGTCAATTTTCTATCTATTCTTTAGTTATTTGATTGTGGTTATATGCAATTATGGCTACGCTTAAAATTTACTACCAGAACGTGCGTGGTCTGCGTACGAAAACGAATACTGTGTTTCGCGGAGTATGTCTCAGTTCCTACGATATCATTATATTTACGGAGACGTGGTTAGATGATAGTTTTAACAATAGTGAATTATTTGATGGACGTTACCTCGTTTGGAGACGCGATCGCGACTACTCACGAACCGGTCAGTTGCGTGGTGGTGGTGTACTGATAGCGGTGAAACATGATCTTACAGTGGTTGAGAGGTTGGATTGGCGTAGTTCTGCGGAGGATATTTGGCTATCTTTAATCCTTAAAAGGTTCAAACCACAGGTTAGTTACAATTTGCATATATGTGCACTTTACCTGTGTAAGGAGAATCTAGGTAATTCTCATAGTATTCAATTGCGTAATTTCACAGATAATCTCAACAACTTAATTGTGACTCATCCACTTGATAAGTTTTTGCTGGTGGGTGATTTTAATTTCGGTAACGACGTCGAGTGGTGTAATGGTGACATAGTTGCCAATGGTGAGTTAATCCCTCATAATATTTCCTCTCAGCATGTGATTCATTTCATCGATGCAATACAAACGTTCAACTTGTCTCAGTATAATGGTGAGCGGAACATTAACTGTAGATTACTTGATCTTGTATTCTGTAACGACACTGTGACTGTCTCGGGATGTACGGACCCACTTGCTCTGCCTATTGATGTTCATCACAAGCCTTTAATTATTCAGACTAAATTTATTGAAATTCAAAGGCTTGTCGACAAACCTAAGCAACGTTATATCTTTGCGAAGGGAAATTATGATGCTATTAAATCTGAACTTGATCTAATTAACTGGCCTCAGTTGTTACAGTCTACGAGTTTGGAAGATGCTGTCACAATTTTTTATAGTAAACTATATGAGCTTAGGGATAGACACATACCTTTAAAATCGGTAAAACAGTCCTCTTATCCTCCTTGGTATACTCCAGCACTAATTAAAATTATTAGAGAAAAACACAAGTTTCACATTAAATATAAACGTTACAGTAACTTGTCTGATTATTACTCGTTTTCATTACTGCGTACCAGAGTTTTTGAGCTGGAAAAAACTTGTTATGACAATTATATGGCAAATATTGAAGCTTCAATTGTGAAAAATCCTAAATCTTTCTGGACGTTCGTTAAAAGTAAGCAGAAGGTTGGCTCGTTTCCTAATGAGATGTTCTACCGTCAGACCTCTGTGAATACAGGACAGGATATTAGCAACCTCTTTGCTACCTATTTCCAGTCCACCTTTTCAGAACCTGAATCAATGGCTGATGATGAGCGTTCTTCTAATGAGCAATGTAGTAATACTGAAATGTTTGTCAGCACAGTTGACATAAACCGCTCACGTATACTGAAGCTGCTGAAATCTTTAGACCTCAGTAAATCAGGTGGACCTGACCTGATACCCCCTGTGTTCATAGTTGCTTGTGCTGATAGTCTTGTGGAACCCATTTATATCCTATTCTAGCGCTCTCATTCCGGAGGTAAAGTTCCGAAGATTTGGAAGTCTGCTTTCGTCACTCCCGTCTTTAAAAAGGGCGATAAGGCTAATATTGAAAACTATCGGCCCATATCAAAAATTTGCCTTTTTTCTAAAATTCTTGAACGCATAGTTTATACCGATGTCTACGCGGCCTTCAGGTTAATTCTTGGTCAGGAACAGCACGGTTTTGTTAGGAATCGCTCGACCACGTCTAACTTACTTCTGTCACAAGAGTTCATTACGGGTGGTATGGCACAACGACAGGTTGACGTGATTTATACCGACTATAGTAAGTGTTTCGACCGTATTGATCATTGTATGCTGCTGAAGAAGCTGTTTCTCGCCGGAATACACGGTGACCTATACCGGTGGTTCTCCTCCTATATAGAGAACAGAACACAGGCTGTCGTGCTTCAGGGCTACACCTCTGGTTGGAGTTCTGTCCCTTCAGGCGTACCTCAAGGGTCCATTTTGGGTCCTCTGTTATTTATATTGTTCATTGCAGATATCAAACAATGTTTTCGTCATTCGTATATTTTACTTTATGCTGATGACATGAAAATTCATAAAGTTGTGCGAGATATGTCTGATGCTTGTCAATTGCAAGAGGACCTGCATAGGTTTGAAACATATTGTATCCGTAACAAACTCCAATTAAATGTCTCTAAATGCTTCCTCCTAACATTCTCACGTTGTACTTCTTTGATAAAATTTAATTACACCTTGAACGGTCAGCTCATTGGCAGGTTAAATAGCATAAGAGATTTAGGGGTAATCATAGACAGCAAGCTTCTGTTTGATCAACATGTAAATAGCATAGTTGCAAAGGCTTCCAAAGCTCTGGGATTTATACTGCGCACCACGGCCTGTTTCCGATCTCTCAAACCTGTTAAGATTTTGTATTGTTCTTTCGTGCGCAGTCATTTAGAATACGCGTCTCAGGTTTGGAATCCGCAGTATGAGACTTATAAGTCCCGTATTGAAGGCGTCCAAAGAAAATTCCTACGTTATCTGGATTATAGGGCTCAGCAATACTCAGTTGACTACGAGCACCGCTGCAAACGGTACCACTTCCTTCCTCTGGAGATGAGACGTTATATTGGGGACATGAGTCTACTTTTGGGTATAGCAAATGGCCACATTGACTGTCCAGCACTCCTTGCTAATCTGTCATTGCGCACGAACCTGATGGGATTACGACAGCGGCCAATATTGAGTGTACCTATCGCAACGACTAATTATAGGCGAAATGTTTTTTCGATAAGAAGTGCACTTTGTTTCAATAAGCTACCTGGGGACCTTAATATCGACTTGTTTTGTACCAGTGTGGCAACCTTAAGACGGCTATTGGCACAGTCATTTTTCAAGGATGGTTAAATTATCTTCTACTCAAATTATATTAACTTGTGTGTACTTTCTTTTTATCGACTTTTTTTTTTTCATTAACTATATGTGGAGGCTTGTTATTAGCTATTTTTTTTATAATATCACATTATTTATTTCATTGGTTTGTTAGTCTGTAAGCCTTCTTTAAAATAAAATAAATAAAAATAAATAAATAATGTTACGGTTAATTTTCAGTTGCCGTATTATTGTAAAAATACTGGATATGCAGTTAAGTGTACTGAAGGAGTTCCTTTGTGTATAAGTCCGTTTACAAATAAAAAAATGTAAATCATACTGATCTGTAAGCCTTAAAATAATCCATGCTCTAAGCCATAATGTAGCTCGGCCCTAGATGACGTATTTAGTATCTACCACATGGTGCCAGAAGTCAGTTTTACTAGTTTACGTAGTTTTAGATACTTTCCGATCTGGATCTCAGAGATAATTGGACACTTATCCTAATTCATCTAGCAAAACTTTTGGTTAATATTGAAACTTGATAACTTGTCTCAAATGGCAGCATGTTTATTACAAACTAGTAGTTAAGTTGCATAAAAAACATTTTCACAAAAAAATAAACCCTAGTAGAAGGCCATGTGGCGTAACATACTATGTGAATATTGTGCAATACCAACAATGTTACATACACACAAATCGAATTGATAACCTCCTTTTTTGAAGTCGATTAAAATATGTTTTAAAACTCTTTCAACGACATGGCTGGATTAATTTTATTCTTAATAATTTTTTGTCTTTTCCTATTTGCGTCTACGACAAGAATCGTGAGTTCTGCCAGGATACCCGACGCTAGCACTTATAACTTCCAATTAGGCACCGAATAATCGAATTCGGATCAGTCTTTCAGAGATTATCACTAAAACACAACAAAGAAAAAACAATTACGCAAACAATGGTAGGTACCTACTTCTTAAAAAATAAACCGACTTTTAAAGCAAAACACTAAAAAGTGCAAAAATAACTTTCGTTTCGGCAGTCGGTGTCTTTGGTACGTCTTGTTTCTATATCGTTTTGCGACGAATTTTTTTTTTTTTTTTATTGTAAATAGGCTCGCGCTTGACCACTATCTCACCTGATGGTGAGCGATGATGTGTTCGACGGTGAAGCACGCTTGCCTAGAAGTAACCTATTCACTCTTGACTTAAAGACCCCTAGATTGTAGCTATCGGGAAACACAGACTCCGGCAGGGAATTCCACTCCTTAGCTGTACGCATAATAAAAGTGTCCCCAAAACGTTTTGTGCGTATGGGTGGGATGTCCACCATGTATCGATGACGCATCGCCGTGCGTCTGGTTGTCCGATGATGGAACGGGCTGGGCGGAAATATTTTTGCCGTTTTTAGTGTTTTGCTTTGGAAGGCTGTTTATTTTTTGTAAAAAGTTTTTATTTTCTCATTTTAGTTTTGGTACACCATTACTAAAAAGTGAGCAAGTTCTATATTACGGTACCTAAAGGATTGGCAAAATTCCTATAATAACTCAAGGTTGCCCTAGTCGTATTTTGTGCGCGAGGTTAAAATGCCTATCTCTTCCGACACACAAAGAGATAGATGCTGTGATGAGCAGTAAGAAGCTAGTTCGCGTACGAATTAGCACTGCAAGTTTATAGCGAAACGGATGATGATTTAGGGCGCAAACGAGTGCGCGAAATTTTATAAATAGACCTTTGGAAGTTTAGATATCATGAAAAAACGACTAAATTTATATTTTCAAAATAAAATTAATTGCATTGTTGAACAACTAATCAATCCCTGTATGGTTGCCGTTTTGCAATTTTCTTTCTTCTTATGATATTTATTTCCGCCCAAAGATGCGTTAAAATTAGTGTTGAAATATGGAACTTTCGACGCTCATAACTTTCAAATATTATTCTTTTTTACTTTTTTGTTTCCATACAGAGCTAGATAATGATGAGACAAATTGATATCATTTTTAATTTAAACGTGCATCGTTAAACAATGGAGTGATCGCTAAGACTACGTTTGTATGGAAGAATGATCACTAGTATAACCTTTCGGTTGTACATTGCATATTTTGCACTTAATCCAATAAAAAAATAATGATCACGGTCCAATAAATAGTTTTGCGAAATGCGATGACAAATATACGTACATCTTTGAAATTTGGCACACATGTTTAGAAGCCCACCTAAAGTAATTTTACGTGAATTTTGTGCAATTCTAACAATATTACATACATAAGTATCGAATTGATAACCTCCTTTTTTGTAGTCGGTAAAAAGGAGATAAATCATCATCCCTTGCTCTTATCCTATCCATCGATTATTTGGCTTTCCTCTATCATAAACGATCAAATTCATACTCAAAACCTTCCTAAATAGATCTTTCCTAAATCGAAACTCAGTATTAAACTTGAAACCATTCAAATAAATCTACCCAAAATTTTCCGTGCGATTCATCTGTCTAAACCCAACCTAAATAGTATGAGCGTACTCTAGACCAGCGGAGCATTGTGTACGAAGAAACAATATACCCGCTGTTTACAAACCGCCGGCTTATTTCGTGTGATCCGCCCTCTGTCTAACACAATACTTTGCTGTGGAAACAGTGACGTCATCTGCAGGGATGTTCAACATGGTTGCATTGTGCTATTTTGTTTGAATATAATGGATAGATGTGAGGTACTGACGTAATGTAAGAGATCGGAGGACAGAGAAGAAAGTCTTAAAAAATATATCTAGTAATTGTTGAGTAAGCGGTGAAATTAATTAAAATAAATAACTAGCTGTCCCATGCGGCTTAGCTCCCGCCAACAGGCTACCTACCTACCGATTTACACTACCTAGCCTACCCTACCTACACTACATACATGATTTTTGCGAAACTTTAACCGCTTGAGCAGCGCACGCAACGGAAGCTCTCAAAAAGGAATAATTTTGCAGTCTTTGCAACATTTTTCATTTGTGCTCCGCTCCTATTGGTCGTAGCGTTATGTTGCCTATAACCTTCCTCGATAAATGGACTATCCAACACAAAAAGAAATTTTCAATTCCAACCAGTAGTTCCTGAGATTACCGTGTTCAATCAAACAAAATCTTCAGCTTTCTAATATTAATATAGATTATCTATAAGGAAGATAAACTTAAGATGATAAGCGATGATGTGATCGACGGTGAAGCACTTTTGCCTCATCATATCAGCAGAAAGAATTCCACTGCTGGACATAGGCCTCCCCCATGCGTCGGCACATTGACCGGTCCCGTGCGACCCTTATCCGGCGGATTCACTCATGCCTAGAAGAATAGAAATACATTTAGATGTAATCTATTCACTTTTGACTTAAAGACAGGTTAGTAGTGAACACAAACTCCAGCAGGAAACTGTCTGAAATAAATAAAAAAAAAACAAGTTTTAAAGAAGAAGTGGCAACTTATTAAAACCAGTATTTTAATAATAGCAAACGGTGTAATATGGCAACAAAGAGCGAAATATATAAAATTGTGGGTGCGAGCGTAATCCCTGTATCTTGCCTGAAAAAAGGAAAAATACCCTCCTGATTCATGCGAAGCAGGGAATGAATTTATTTAGCCACGGCGAAATTAAACACAAATATATTCATAATGCACTCTGAATGTAAGCGGGTTTCGCTGTTCCTGAAATTTATAAGTCGATATTTTTTGTGGGTGCTATGCATGATCACGCCGTTTGACCAAAAAGATGTTTGGGAGCGACGATTGAGATCTTTTGAAATTCAGCTACCTGAATGTGATTAATTTAATTATTAATTCCTACCTAATTACATGTTAAATGTAAGTCTATAAAAATTTGAAAAATGAAACACATTTTATAGGTCACATTTATCCTGGATAGTTTGGAGGTACTATAATGATGGCCTTATTGAAGAACTACCGGATGATTGTGGTATTAATTTTGTATGATTCCAGATTCATATTGTATGTCTGTAAGAATCCTAATTTCCCATTGAATCATTGATTAATTGAATATTATGTTTGGCCTAGTATTCAGCTACAGCAACACAATTCGCTGATTCGCACCATAAGGCCCTCACATATACAGGTAACATAGTGATGCAACCACAGACATGAATCTAACTAGATAACGCAAGTCCCACCATCTGTATGAAAATCGAACGTGCCAATTTTTCACAAACAATTTAAAAACAAAACAAAACGGAAAAAGAAAACATTATAAGTTTTAAAAGAAAACATTTCCATGCCTTGGCCAACTTTTTCTATACATTCTTTAAAGCTTCCATATTCTCATTTCTCTCTCTTTCCATATTGCATAAAAAGGCATTTTTCTAGATTTCGGTGGCTTTCCGGTGCCGATAATGCTATATGAAAAGCTAGATTACGATCATTGATCGTAACTACTCCGTTTTTTGGCACGCGAAATACATACAATCGCGTCACCTAGTTAGTTTTATATCTGTGGATGCAATGGAAGTGTCATGGTCATAACGGAAGCACAAACGAAAACAGATGTTAAAAGTAAATTTTTGCGGAAACGGATGCAGAAGCAGAAGTGTAAATACTATGTAAATGTGTGTTTGTTTTTGTGAAAAAGTTATTATTGTTTAAGAAATTGACTCACACACTGTCCCGTGTTTGTTGAATTAGGTATTTTACCTATGTTTGCAATATTTGTAAATATATGAAAACCATGTTCCTATTTATCAAATGAAAGAAATTATCTGTTAATGCTTTAAATACTTTATACCTATACGTAGTATATATGGTATGTAGTGCTATTCTGGGTGCATCGTCCTTACATATATGCATTTATTAATGTATGCACTTTTGTGATACACTTTTTTTTAAAAGAGTAATTACGGAGTTTCTTATCCATTCTTCTCCATAACAAGCTACTTTTTCAAATGGACGGCAGAATCAATTATTATTACTTACTTGTAAATTTTAATTGTTGACGATCGAAAGTGCCGCATAATGGCCTAGTCGAAATAAATATTTTTGACTTTTATGAAAATAAATAATTAAAGATTTACATTTTAATAAATCAGTATTCGAAATTAAAATAAGGTCAATTATATTTAAAAGATTAGTTTTACCGCTATTGTACCCAGCAATCTGCTTCGGTGCTCTACACAAATTGCTAGTCCACTTGCCGTCCACGGGTCATCAAATCAAATCAAATCAAAATCAAAAATCATTTATTTCTTCAGCATAGTAACATGAACAGAATTAGTGATTGGAGCCTCCCTTTAAGCAAAGTAATGCCTGTGTTGGGAAACTCCGCTCTTCCATAATAATATCGACTATCAATATTTTTATTATATTTACAAACAATATTTGTGTGAGTGTGTGACTTGTGAGTATATGTTTGTGTAATTGTGTATATGTGTGAATGTGTGAGCAGGTTTGTGTGTGTGTGTAAAATAAGTGTGCCTACATATGATGTGAGGAGAGTGCGATCTACCGCACTACCACTATCCCATCAACACTTAAACTGTTGCACACAGTTGCAAGCAAAAGCAACCATTTAAGTGGTCAGAATAGGCATCATGAATCATGATACAAGTGTTAACAGTGCTTCTGTTTCATCATAATTTAAAAGTTTTATCCAATTAATTAAAGAATTTTTGCAATCATAGTAGTGTTTTGTATAAATGTTTATTTCCTTATTTGTCCTATTATATAAATGGGCTGAACGTTTTTTTAATTGAATCCTAGCAAACCGAGTTCGTGATTGGGGAATTTGTGCGATGTTGTCCTTTTGTCTTTTTGTTAATTTGGATGAGTCGAACGGTAAAGTTTTGTGAATTTTCAAGATAGTCTGTATAATATATAATTTTCTCACAGAGAGCAGATCACTGATCTGAAATAGTTCGTCAGTGTGGAATCTCAACTTCTTAAAATACATGATGTTTATTAAAGCGCGTTGTGCCCGTTCAACATCTATGAATTTTGATTTACTAGCCCCTCCCCAAACAGGGATGCAGTATGTCAAAACTGACTGTACTATAGTAATATATATTTCATTCAGAAGGTTTCTATTTGAATTGTGGCGAGTATGGAAAGATTTTGGGACAACATGTCGCAAAGAGTTAAATAACCAGCTAAGCTTTCTGACTCTGCTAGTAACTTGTTCGAGATGTTGGTACCAGGATAGCCTTTGGTCAACAACCACTCCTAAGTATTTCGTATGAGTTACTTTATCTATTGTTGGGCATTTGCAATTTAGATTATTTGTACAGTCGCATTGATGAATTTTTAATTTAAAGTGTTCGTCTGGCTGAGTACGGTTATTTATACTAAAACATATAAAGTTGGTTTTTGAAGTGTTCAATGTGAGTAAGTTACTTTTTAGCCATTTGGCTATTAAAGCCATACCCAACTCAGCATAGTCTTTGACCTCTTTCCAGGATTTCCCAGAAAATACAACAGCTGTATCATCAGCGTAAGTGAAAATTTTTGCATTTTTGATGTTCAAGTTGCAGAGGTCATTAATATAGGTCAAAAATAATGTTGGACCTAGTACGCTTCCTTGAGGCACGCCGAATGATACTTGTGCGTCTTCACTAATATAGTCACCAACTCTTACTCTCTGTTTTCTGTTTGAAAGATAGTTACGAAGGAGTTCTAGCGGATACCTCTTATGCCGAATTCCTGTTCTAATTTGTTTACAAGGATCGGAACAGAGACGGTGTCAAATGCTTTTTTCAGATCTAAGAATATTGTAATACATTTATTTCCACTGTCAAGATTGTCAACTACTAGAGTTGTAAGAGCAGTTACTGCATCCTCAGTAGATAAACCTTGTCGGAATCCATACTGAGAGTGTGATAGTAGGTCAAATTTGTTTAAATATTTAAGTAGTCTGTTATTTATAAGCTTCTCTATTATTTTTGAAATTATGGGTAAAACGGATATGGGTCTATAATTATTGACATCGTCTCTGTTTTCGCCCTTGTGTACAGGTGTAATAATGGATTGTTTAAGCGGTTCCGGGAATAAGCCTGTTCTAAAACATAAATTAGCAAGATGTGTTATAATCGGAACTACCTCCCTACGTATAAACTTAAGGAAACCAGTCGTTAAATTATCCCAGCCAGGGGCGCTAGAAGTTTTTAGACCAGCTAAGATTTCGTTAATTTCAATGAAGTCCGTCTCATAGAGTGCAAATGGTCATAACTCAATACTGTTCCGTTTCAAAAGTTACGGCAGCAGAAACAGAAACGGATGTAAGAAACAGAAGCAGAGGTCTGTTGCATCACTAAGTTACAGGGTTGCATGCTGTACACGACGTAAGGTGGCCCATGGTCTGCGGAGAGACGCTGCTCAAGCACTAATATTTGAAAACTGTATTTTCTATCGACCCGTTAAGAAGAAGAACTGATTAATTTGATTGAAGGCTGTACATATATGATACCAGGGATTCATTTTCAGTAGACAAAAGGCCTCCCTATCAACTTTCCATATTATGAAAATCCGTTTCAAAATATACCCATCGATTCTAAAATATCTGTGAAATCTCAATATTTTGTACAGTAACTATTATAATTAACTAGCTTCTGCCAGCGACTTCGCCCGCGTGAAAAGTGTTATTATCCAAACGGAACATTATACCGGGATAAAAGTATCCTATGTGCTATTCCTGACTATCTATCTCTGTGCCAAATTTCATCCAGAACTGTTCAGCCGTTCTGGCGTAATTGAGTAACAAATATATATCTACACATCCAAACTGTCGCTTTTATAATGATTATTACTAGCGTCTGCCAGCGGCTAGCCCGCGTTAAAGTCGAAAATTATACCGTCTGAATATATTCCCAGAATAAAAGTATCCTATGTGCTATTCCAGGCTATAATCTATCTCTGTGCCAAATTTCATCCAGATCCATTCAGCCGTTCTGGCGTGAAGAAGTAAGAAACAAGCAAACACACACAAACACATAAACTTTATTATATTATATTATATTATATTATATTATATTATATTATATTATATTATATTATATTATATTATATTATATTATATTATATTATATTATATTATATTATATTATATTATATTATATTATATTATATTATATTATATTATATTATATTATATTATATGTGATAAGTAAGAGATAAAAAGAAGTAAGATAACTAGCTTCTTAGGTTGGTTTCTCTACTGTGATCCCAAAAAACCTTGCATTTTCCAGGTTTAAAACTTAAAAGTAACCAGTGGAAATCAGGGCTTGTGTAAGTCTCTATCAGAGTAATAGTTTTCGTTACCAGATAGTACTTCTTGAAATTACCACCGAGAAACAAACAATTTTATCTCTTTATGATATTAGTTTAGATTTAGATAAATACGCGTACGATTACAATAGAAACTAGTGATACTTTGTTCTGATATCTCAAGATATGAACGTGTTATTGTTTCTACTTCTAGTAACGGGCAATGTTTGTATCCCTTCAACGTACATTGATGGTTACTAATGACTCTAATTGAAAGTTTGAGGAGAAATGGAGCATTGCATTGTATAGTAAACTCTTGAAATAGAAAGGGGGTCAGTAACACATACTTGACATACCTAACACTGTTCTGGTGTATTAAAGTCATTATGTTGATCTGAAAACACCAACTACACTTAGCCGACATAAGTTAGTATGGCAATAAATAGTACCGATTCTATTAATATATTTATCAATAGTAAACTTTGTAATCGCTGGGATACCTTAGGAGAAGAACAGACACAGATATTGGTGATGTTCTTCAAAAAGATCAGATGTACTCAAAATCGGCGGTGTGCATGACTAAACTCCATTTGAAATAACATTAGACATGTTTCCAAATATTTTACAGTCCTTTCAACCGATTTTGAGTTCTATCCCGTAAACATAAGAATGACATAAAAAGCATAAACATGTTACCAAAACCAACTGTTTACTACAGCTACCATTTGTCGTATTACCAACGCAATAGAAGTCAAAATCGGCTGAACGGGCTGTAAAATCGGCTAGTTTAAACGTCTAAATGTTATCGAAAATTGAGTATAGATGTAGAGTATATAGGGATCGGAAGGTTCTTCGGGTTGTCAGAACCTACGATCTGTGGTTTCTGACAATCCCGATAGGGAAAAGGCGTGAGTTTATAGGTTTATAGAGATATGTGGAACAAGGTGGAAAGTTCTGCAGTCTCCATTGAAAAGGGAGGATCCTCCGACCGAGGGTGTTGTATCTGATGGGCAACGGCTGGATGATTTCTTTCGGGCTGTTGTGAACTTTGATTGCGCGAAATAGGATTTGTAACGTCAGGTATTTTAGTAACTCTATGCGAAAGTACAATACTTTAAATTTTTCGATAACTTAGCGATCTTCCCCAAGTGTCTACCTAAGACTTGATATACTAGTATCTTGTTATCGTGAACTAAAGCTTGTTGTTTACCATTCACAAGAGGCATTTAAAAAAAAATGAATATTACTTATGGTTGTCGAGGAGCAATAGACCTCGGCAATAATCGTGACTTGCTCTGTATGCGGTGGTTGTGTAGAGGAACAGGGTAGTTTACTAAAAATTTGTTTTTTGTCCGTCAGGTAGATTATTAAAAAATATTGGACACATATTTTTCTTTTGACACGTAAACATAAAGTGACGACGATATAAAGCGTTGAAATATCGTGAAATGTAAGACCCTGCTAGTACAATTTATATTAAGATAGTTCTTTTCAAAATCCAAAATTCCTAGAACAATCTCACAGAGAATTCAAAGAATTTCACGTCAGAAAAGACTACTAAAATCCAAAGTTTGTAAGGATGGATAATGAATTTTTGTTTTTAATTCTAGGAAAAAACACCGAACGGATTTTCAGGAAACTTTACAATAAACTCGTTGTTTATGATAGGTATCCTGTGAAATTGCTGTCCTGCAGTACTGGCCATTTAAAATCATAATATTTTGATTGACTAAAAATTCTAATTACATATTGTTTTTTTTTTTTTAATATGGAATTCTTTTTTCAAAATTATTAATTTGTTTATTGATTAGCGTAACGTTTTCATCGCATTTGGATCGTTTTCATCATCATGGATACGAATACAAACACTACAAACGAATGCACCACCTTCCATTTTGGAAATTTCCACCTGAAAAATGAACCCCGACTTTTACTTTTTCCAAAATTTGGATAACTTCTTGGCGAGAAAAAAAAGTAAATACCCGAGAGGCAGTACTAAATGCCTTTGAAAAATTTGTTGTCCCGGGTGTATGGTCTTTTGTGATAATTTTCGACTTCCACCCAGGAGAAGCCGTGTGGGCAGAAGCTGATACCTACATCATATTTTCATCAATTTTTTGTTAAAGGTTGAGGTGTTTACCAGACAAATCTTTTCATCTCGTATGCGTGTCGGTGACCGTCTGGCTTCGACGCGTCACGACATGACGTCTTCTGCATTATACATGAGGTATTTTGGAAGAGATCACTTATATTTATGCTGTTGACTTTGAACAGTTATCGTGTTTGCGCGATTTTCGTGGGAATCCTAACACTTGCACTTGTGTTGAAAGTTTATGGTGTTGTTTTATGTTGTGTGATGAGTGTTGTTTAGAAAGTATTTACTAAGGAATCTGAACTTTCTTGAGTATGCTATTATTTAACTATGGCCATATACGACATAATCCGGACACATAGATCGTGAATTCAATTACGGTAACACTACCCCGTTTTACCTCTTAGTAAACTAGGTAGGTACAACAAACAAAATATTTTAGTAATGACTCATTACTAAAGTATTTTTCATTACTAATGAGCATTCAACTTTAGGATTTATTTTAAGAACCGTATTCAGTGGCAAGTCTGTGTCTAGATTTTAAGTTAACAAGTAAAATTTTAAAAACCCCAGACACATTTTTATTTCATGCTACATAATTTATCTACTAGTAGACACGCTTCGATCGACAATCTATTGAACACGTAATTATGTCACAATATCTTGCGAAAACATCCCGATTCAAACAGTAAACGCCCTTAACTTTGAACTGATGTTGGCTGAATTGATGTTCATCAAACACAGCTAAGAACACACTGGATAAAGTCACCTTTCAAACAAAAACAAATGAAATCAAAATCGGTTCATCCATTTAAGAACTATGATGCCACAGACAGATTCACAAATACACATACACACAAACACATAGGCATACACGTCAAACCACCCGGGGGTTAAAAATTAGGTACAGGTACTTTCAAGACAAAACCTCCAATGATGAAAAGTTTGTTTTCCAACAGTCATGTCAAAATATGTTTTAATTCCTCTGGTATTTACGACTGCACAAAACACAATTTCCTTAGGTACACCAAGAATTTGTATTATTTAATCCTAAGCTAAGTAGATAGAATTTCTTAAAGCCAGTTTGAGAAATTCTATCTACTTACTTACTTTATATCTTCTACATCTGTTACAACTGAGCCGACAGTTTTCCTTATTTCTAAATCTGTTGTTGCATAATTGAAACAAGGAGCATAAGGGTGCGGTCCCATAGAGAGCTATTAACTATTTTGTATTTCAAGAAGAGCTTTATAGTTTCCTAGAAGTTTTTAGAGTTTGGAAGTAGAGAAAACTGCTTTTACCTCTCGATGGGACCGCGTCTGAAGAGTCGCTTTACTGAAAACGAAGGTATTTTAAAGGGAGAACGGGTATTGATCGCCACACTTGCTCAATGCGGGTTGGTGATTTCAGGCTTATTATAACCGACTTCTAATATTAACTATAAGTCCAGCAGCCTTATTGCGTAAGTGAATTCGGCAAGGCAAAGGGCAAAGAGTATGAGCAATCGACCAATCACATGCAAGATGAAATATGTCGATTTCCGTCTGTATGTTTGGTCGATTTTTATTTATTTAAACTTCATGTGCAATGGTGATACATAGGCGGACTATATACTCTTTGCTTTTTGCCTAACAGAATTCACTTACTCAATAAGACTGCAGGTTTCCTTACGATGTTTTCCTTCACCGTTGTCGAGGACGAAAGGCGAGGCCTTAGCTACTAGGCCACCACGATATTTTTAAAACTTAGAATGTTTTATTTAGCGTTAGATTGGCGAGTTGGAAGTCGATAGTTCAAATTAGGATTGTGACGAAACCTCGCTTCCGCCTCCTTAAGTTATTAGCATAATTTTGAAAGCTTTGATTCCATGATCAGAATGCACAACGCTGCGGTATGCGGTGCCGGACACATAAACTTCCTCACCGCTGACTCATAGTGCAATGGAGCAAAACATTATTATTTCATATAATTATGTGTCCGGACCCCATAACGAAGTGATTTGCTTTCGGTTTAAGACTCCAAAGCTTAATAAAGGAATCTTCGGAGAAACTCAAACTGTCATCATTGTGCTACCGTGTGATTGCTGTCGCCAGGTTCAGTACTAAGTCAGCAATTGGTATTTGATATACACTTCACCTTCCGCCGCTTGAACTTCCAGTAGGTACACAACTCATGACCTTACCCTGTTTAGCCAATCATTTTATTTTTTATTCGTTGTTAACTTATCACCGATAGACAGCGCGCAATCTAATTCGTTGTTGAGTGGAGCGTCATTGGGTAGCAACGTCCCCCGCGCCCGCGGACCATGGGAGTGTCAATTACGAATTTTCCAAGCTATAGTTCACCATATTCGAACACACATGACCTCTCGATAGCCAGTCAACGTCTCTCAGCTATTGTACTTCCAACCTCTTTTGTTACGGGCTCTAACATCAAATCTATCGACTTACACGAGATATAGCTAATTACTAAACGTATACTGTTACCTATTGTAGTCAACTCGTGTCCATATATTAAGATATTGATCAAAAGATTGATTGATTTGAGCATCCAAATGAATCGTTTTGACGTTTCGTTTTAAATAAAACGCTATAGTTTTATGCCATTGGCATTGCACTTTGCTTGTTAGATATAAAAAAGTTAGGTGAAAATTTTACGATAAGTCCAATATTCATTTGAATGATTTGTGCTAGAATTATGTACACTAGCTCGTTGAGTAGCCCACAAATTAATCAACGTCATCTAGATAGATGATGTTTGGATAAACAGTAACTGCGTTATTTATTAAAAAAAAAACTTTATTTTGAACACTGATTTAGCGGATTCTAAATTTAAATTCCGCATTGAAAGTAATTCTGAATCTGTTAATCTTCTTTATAAATATAAAACAAAGTCATGTTAGTTGTTACACCATTTATAACTCGAGAGCGGATAGATCGATTTTCATGGACTTTGATTTGTTGGATTAATCTCTACCCCGAATAAAGGAATAACGATTATAATATCGGAAATATTAACGAAAAACAAAATTATGAAGACAATTCATTTTCCCATACGTTTTGCGAACACGGCGCCATCTCTGATACATGATAGATATAAAACACCGACTCAAATGAACATAGCATTGTATACTGGTTCCGGCAATGCCAGTAGATGGCGTTTTCCATTATTATGAAATTTAAAACAAAGTCGGGTTAGTTACACCATTTCCCCATACATATATTTGAAGTGGTACGAAGTTCGCCGGGACAGCTCGTCAGTGTATAAACTATACTTTTTATATTTTAACATGACAATAATGGTCATGGATCCACCAGTTTATGTGTCATATTATGCCAATCGCCGAACTGAACTGATCGACATTAGCCTGGGCACAGCATGATACGCCGATTTTGCGCGATTTGGCCGATTATTTCATGATGTGCCCAACATAAAGTTCGACTTAAAGTTCAGATCGATGAGAGCAATCTATTTATCGATTTGCACAACTAGTCACTTGGCCACATCGAGATATGGCTGGGCGCATCGTAATGTAGTTCCATTTCACGACGCTGGTGGCGCTGTTTGCGCTCTGTCAGCCGTGTCTTTACGTGCGAGAAAGATGGCGGCGTTACAAGAAATAGAAAACTGTGATAATAACAGTGAGTTAATTGCAGAAAAAAGTTCTTTACAAGTGAACTACGAGCATCAATTACAGACTTTTTATTTGCTAGTAAAATAAATAATTATTATCTTAACTTCATTTGCTCGTACTTTGGTCACCCTACAGACTATATTTATTTAGGAAGTTGGGAAAATCATCAAACTTTAATCTTCGAACGATGTGGCGGGTATTAAACAGGCAAATCAAGAAATATCGTATGTGTAAAATCGTAGCGTATCGTGATGTACCCAGGCAGATCTCGATCGGCCCAGCTCAATGATTGGCCTACGACATAATATGTATTGACATTCCTCATATAAAAAGAAAATAAATACACAAAGCCATACGGAAATGACAGCTATTTTCTTCCTAAAACGAAACAACTATAGTTGCCTGCCTCTAAAGCTAATAAGAATACACCTACTTACGTGTATCTAATTAAAAGAGAATTCAAAATTACCCAGAAATGTACAGAACACGTCAGTTCATTCAACCTAATTTAATTATCACACCAGTCCCAGTTATTTTTGTACAGCTCGCTGAAGCTGCGGTCACTGCCGTGAGCATAATGTCTGCCGTAGACTCGTTTCATGTCCACATTTGCATAGACGTCGTCTAAAATACATAAAATTTACAGCACATCTCCAAAGCGGCACTTGTCACTGCGGCTAACTCCGTCTGTGCCCGACCTTACCATCAGGCATTTAATTTAATTAAACAAAATAAGGAACACAACGTTATTCCATTTTAATTATTATACTATGACTGCTACTTCAATTATCAAACTATAAGCAAGTTTTTTGATAAATATAGAAAGTAGCAATGTTGAAAACATCGTTATTTCTTTATTTTTTTTGTTTTCTTTAGTTTTTACATTTCTATTTCAACCTAGATATTCTGAAGTTTTTTTTATGCACCAAAGGAAAAAGTAACAGTCGCAGAAGGTCAAAATATAGTTGCAATTTTGTCTCCTCGATAGTTAATGTCTGTATGTAGAAACAGTATCGTCGTCAGTCAGTACACTACCGTAGCCCAGCTGTAATTTCGGCATCCCACCCACGGTTGTGAAGGAAAAACATTAAAAATATGACACTGTCACCCTTATAGGATCACTTCGTTGTTTGTCTGTCTGACTTTCCGTATGACAAGACCCTTTTCTCTGAAATGCCTGGAAAAATTAATATGATAAGTATGATATTTATTGAATGATTTGATGGATTTTCATAGATCTGTGAGAAAATTCACCTTCTAAATCATCGCAATCAAATGATACAGCCGTATAGGTCCCATATTTGAGGAATCGCAAGGGAATCAAAAACCAAAAGGGTACTTCCCGCTGACCTAGAATCATGAAATAGGGCAAAGCGCAATGTCTTTCAGCACAAGTAAAAAAAAGACTTTCTCAGGAAAGCGTGGAAGTATTAAGTTAAAATTAATATAATTTATTCAAGTCTACAATTTTTTAGAGCTGTGAAAAGGCATGATATTTATTGATTGATTTGATGCATTTTCATAGATCTGTGTAAAATTAACCTTCTAAATCAACGCAATGAAAAGAAACTGTCTTTTTTGTCGTATGTTTTAGGAATTGCAAGGGAATGAAAACCTAAACTTTTCATTGACTAGAATCATGAAATTTGGATGTAAGAAGCAGAAAATACAATTTGTTATAACACAAGTAAATGGAAAAATACTGAAAACTGTAAGTGTAGTTTTTAGTTATAATGAAAAAAAACGATATTAACTTATTAGCAGTTGCATATTATTATAGTAAACTGACCGCGGCCTATATCGATATATGAGGACAACAGTTTTCCAACGGCAAAGTTTATTTTGTGTCGTTAGAGCAATATTCGATGCTTTCATTGTTTATGAACGTCAGTAATGTTACCTAAACATTTTGTTGAATGCAGCCTTATGCGGAACCATCGGTGCGGGAGTCCGACTCACACTTGGCCAAATTTTATTATTATATTATGTAAATGAGACATCCACAATATTATCTATTTCATCAACTATCGTTATCGTAAATATTATAATAAATCAACATGTTCCAATGGCAACATTTTTCATGTTAAGTTACCTAGCTTGTGAACTACCTTGATTAATTACCTAGTTAGAGAACAATTTTATCGATAAATGATGAAATAAATCTAAATTTTCAATTTTAGCTACTGAGTTGGTAAAGTTGTAGGTAAATAAATTGTCATTCACTTGAATATTTTTAATTATGGCATCCAATAATACGTCACACACCTGTTTTCATGGATGCATGCAAAAAAATGCACAAAAGCATGTACTTATCCCAAAGATAAGTTCCCCACTATTCAAAAGATGCTTTTATTTCATTTTACGCGATTTAGGTGTAGTAATTCTAGTAACAACGGCAAAACGAACTGCTAAAACCTATGTCGTCTGCATACCCAAAGGTATGCAGACGACATACCCAAGATATTTATCCAACGCACGGGCTACCAGGCCGCAGATCCGGTCTCTCCGTGAGGCCATGATGGAGCGTTCGAACATTTCCTTGCAGGCAGTCTTCGAATGAGGCGATGCCAATAAGGCCAGGTATAATGCTGTGAAAACCCAGGCCTGACTTTTTTCCGCAAAAAGCGCCAATTTCAACCGACTCCAACTTGCCGAGATGTGACCGTGCCAATAACGGACCATCTTGAGCTTCTTGGCGTTACGTTGACATAGACACTCAATTTTCTCAGCTAGCAGCCAAAAAGTTGGGAAAGTACTGACAAAGGTGAGAAGGTACTTCACGCCGGAACAGCTTCTCAAATCGTATCAAGCGCAAGTTCGATCATGCACGGAGTACGGTTCTTATCTCTGGGACGGATCTGCCAAATTCCTGCTTGATGCACTAGAGTTGATCAAAAAGCGGGCCAAGAGACTCATCGGCAATGAGGCGCTGGTCAAGTCAAAGCTCCAGAGTCTTGAACACCGTCGCGAGTTGCCAGCTTGTCGGTTTTTTATCGGATTCATTTCGGGAAGTGTGCGATGAAATTACATGATCTAATTCCGCCTAGCCCGTTCCATCATCAGACTACCAAATGTACGGCGATGTGGCGTCGGTACATAGTGGATATCCCACCCATACGAAAAAAACATTTTGGGAACACTTTTATTATGCGTACGGCTAAGGAGGGGAATTCCCTGCCGGAGTCTGTGTTTCCCGACAGCTACAATTTATTTATTTATTTAGAAAACCAACGGCGAGACATACAATGCATTACAATTAAATATAAAACAGTTAGTAAGGCTAATAACAGGTTTCCCTTTTTAACTAATTTGTATATACCATGCGAACGGACTATTAAAACGACGTAAAAAAAAAAATGGTTTTTGATTAGAATCAATGCTTTACGGTGCACAGAACCCAGTTGCTTATTTTTTGCTTTTATTAATAATAATCTTTTTAACCTGGGCCTTAAAACAAGGTTTTGTACAGTTAAATATATCAACTAGAGAGAAGTTATAGTTGTAGGTTCGAGCAATACGAGTGAGTACACAATTACCAGCATAGTTAGTTGCATGCCGAGGTACATGCAACAATGGCGTATGGCGAGTGCGTCGTAGGGGAGCGTTAAATTTGATCTGTGATAACAAATTCGGACAATCCAGCCTACCATTCAGAATGTCATAAAGTAAGCACATGTCTAACACTATACGTCGTTCATCGAGTGTTAACAAACCATGTGTCCGACAGCTAGCTTCGTAGGACATAGGAGGTTTGCGGAGGCGATAGTTAAGGTGGTTTATGAACCTTTTTTGAACCCGTTCCATTTGATCTTTATATATAATATATTGAGGGGACCATATGGGACACGCGTATTCTAGGACGCTACGAACATAAGCAAAATAAACAGATTTAAGGGCGTCAACATTTTTAAATACCTTACAGGATCTCAGAACAAAACCTAGATTTTTATAAGCTTTGTTAGTAATAAGGTCTATGTGATTTGAAAAGGTCAATTTATTATCGAACATGACTCCCAAGTCACGCACTATCTCGACTTTATTAATAGTAATTCCGTTAAATTGGTACGAGTACGTAATAGGGTTCTTCTTACGTGTGTAACTGATGCATTGACATTTAGTGACGTTTACTGTAATTTTATTTTTTGTGTAGTAATTATGTAACTTGTTAAGGTCTTGTTGAAGTGCTGTACAGTCATCTAATGAGGTTATTTTGTAAAATATTTTTTTGTCGTCAGCGTACATCAAATGATCTGAGTGTTTAAAAGAGTCAGTAATATCAAACAAATATGCATTATAGAAAAGAGGTCCCAAATGGGATCCTTGTGGAACACCGCTAGGTATTTCAATGAAGTTAGAACGGTAACCACCCAATACTACAGCCTGTGACCTTTTGATTAAATATGATTTTACCCATCGTAATAGATCGCCTCGAATACCCAATCGGTATAACTTGCTGAGCAGGATGCTGTGATCCACGCGATCAAAAGCTTTTTCGAAATATGTGTAGATCACATCAACCTGCCCGCCATTATCTATATTTTCAAGGACAAAGTTTGAGAAGCAAGCTAGATTAGATATAGTCGATCGCTTTTTCAAGAAACCGTGTTGCTTATAAGAAATACCTCTGATAATGTAAGGATATATAGCATTATACACAAGCTTTTCAAACACTTTACCTAAAGTATTAAGTATGGAAATACCCCTGTAATTTTCAATTTTTACTCGGGAACCCTTTTTATGTATGGGAATTATAAACGCTTTCTTCCATTCACTTGGGAATATACCTTCACTTAGAGAAAGGTTAAAGATGAGAGTAATTGGATGTGCTAGAGACTTTGCGCAACTTTTCCAAAACAGTGGCGGTATTCCGTCACAGCCTGGACCCTTATCCGTACTTAAAGAACTCAGTGACCTTTCCACGATTGATGGAGGAAATTTTAGATCAGTTATGATATCAATACAGCCATCGTCATCTTCTTTGGGAGTCTTTAAGTCAAAAGGGAAAAGGTTATTTCTAGGCAATTTACCATCAGGTGAGATAGTGGTCAAGCGCGAGCCTAGAGAGTAAAAACCTTTACTTATTACAATTTTTTCGAGAAATTCTATGAAATACACACTTGATTTAATTTTTGTTGATACAATCAATTATGTACCTCCGTAAATATTTATTCGACTACGGAACCATTCACTGTCTATACGCAAATGAGGAACTCTATTCTCAAGAAAATGGTCAAAATTATTTCTAAAGTTTTGAGGGTGGGATGACAATGTAATTGTTAATAGCTGAATGGCTCATGGTTAAAATAATTTGAAAGCGGTAACTAAACTCCATTTGAAATAACATTAGACATGTTTCCAAATCTTTTTGCAGTCCGTTCATCCGATTTTGAGTTCTATCCCTCAAACATAAGGATGACATATAAAGCTTAAACCTGTTACCAAAATCAACTGTTTACTACAGCTACCATTTGTCGTATCACTAATGCAATAGAAGTCAAATTCGTTTGAACGGATTGTAAAATGACCTAATTTAAACGTCTAATGTTATTGCAAATGGAGTATAGATAACTGTATTCGAGTTTATGGTTTATTGTTACCATTCCAGTTAGAGTTATTTCTTCACGATATTTTTTTTTTAAATTACCTGCTTAGTATTTATATTTACAAATATAAAAACTTAAATCACCTGCACGTAAGTAGGTTTTAACCGGTTCAATGCCGTAATCTGCGTTTCCGGCAGTCAAGAAGTTAACCTAAATTATTTTGTATCACTTGCCCTACTTACTTTATGTAATAAAAATAATGTGTAGTAAAAACTAAAAGTATACGAATCATTTATTTGCGTAATTCTAGGCAAAATTCTACCGAGATAGTCGCATCTCTGCGTCCACGCATATTCTTTTCACGGGAAAACATGTGCAAGGCATTGAAATAGTACATTGTTACCAGTTAGGAGTGAAAGTAACTCCCTCGAACTATTGTAGTAGTCCCTCGAACTATCGGCGTTCTCACTACGCTCGGGCGCCATACCCCGTCTCGGGACTAAATAAGTCTTAAACCCGAGGTAAACACTGTGCTTTTCATTACGAATACAAGGAAAGTAAAAATAAAAATATGAATAAGCTAAAGAAAAAAAAATATATTATATAAATCAAAAACTTGATAAACTGAGTTTGTTTTGGCCTTCCTTCTCAGAGTAGTCAGATAGGAAACGCCGACCTCATCTAGTTTTAAAAATTATGATTGACATGTAAAAGTGTTTGTATGAACCAACTTACAGAAATAAAAAATACAGCCTGTCACTGAAGATCCTTGATGAATATTATTAAATAAGCACAATATACATTAGAAGGGATACATATACCCTTAAGATTTAAAACTGGAGATATGCTGTCTCAAACAGCACCGTTCAGCTTGTGCAGTTGTATCTAAGCATCAACCACACAATGAAGACATCTGTATTCGGATCTTGCTGCTGAAGTCTTGAGATCTTGTAAACGTTAGGTTGAGATAACCACATTTATATTTAGTCATTTAAAATTATCCTAAGGACCCTGCCAAGAAGAAAATTTAATGATGAGTTTCACAAAGCACATGGTTGGTACAACGTGTGGAAATTCAGACAAATTAAATTGATACTCACAGCGCCTATTAGTTCCTCAAATCAATGGAACATTTAATTTTATCACTGGTGGTTTAATCCCTCTTTTCATCAGGATTGATTAAGTTTTTCTTGGGATTTTATTTAATTAGTTGGAGCTGGTCCAAGACTCACAATGAAAAAGAAGCCTACATACTGCCAACCAAAAAAACCTTGAACGTTCTTTTATTCTTTTGTTTGAAGACAGCTCATCTATGGTTTACTTTATGTTTTTATTTCAATATCAGATTTAATCATTTTTTTATAAATAGAACTGTATGTTTATTGTATTAATTATTACACACATTCAAACATATCTTCTTATATATAAAATTCTTGTGTCACAATGTTAGTTACCTTACTTCTCCGAAACGGCTTTACTGATTTTTACCAAATTTTATATGCATATTCAGTAGGTCTGAGAATCGGCTACTATCTATTTTTCATACCCTTAAGTGATACGTGTTCTTCACCCTTAACATTTTTTTTTTAATTTTTGGACACAATTTTTTGTTTTTATTTTTCTATGATGTGGCATTAAAAAATACATACAACCCTAAATTTTTACCCTTTTATCACCAAAACCTTTTTTTTAATAGCCATTTTAGTAATTTAACCATTTTTATCCGGCTCGATAACTGATCAATTATCGTCTTTTAAATAATATAATGCAGGGTAATGGGTAGGGTAGGTAGGATAGGGTAGATAGGGTAGGGTAGATAGGGTAGGGTAGACAGGATATGGTAGGTAGGGTAGGGAAGATAGGGTATGGTAGGTAGGGTATGGTAGGTAGGGTATGGTAGGTAGGGTATGGTAGGTAGGGTAGGTGGGTAAAGTAGGTATGGTAGATAGGGTAGGTAGGTAGGTAGCCAACTGACGGGAGCGAAGCCCCGGGAGTCAGCTAGTATTTAAATAATATTGTTTAATCGATTAGACATTAGCGCCATCTATCCGATGAATGGTAAACTAGTATCATTCATCTCAATTCTAATCATCATCACTAGAGGACGCTGTAGGTAGGGTAGGGTAGATAGGGTAGGGTAGACAGGATATGGTAGGTAGGGTAGGGAAGATAGGGTATGGTAGGTAGGGTATGGTAGGTAGGGTATGGTAGGTAGGGTAGGTGGGTAAAGTAGGTATGGTAGATAGGGTAGGTAGGTAGGTAGGTAGCCAACTGACGGGAGCGAAGCCCCGGGAGTCAGCTAGTATTTAAATAATATTGTTTAATCGATTAGACATTAGCGCCATCTATCCGATGAATGGTAAACTAGTATCATTCATCTCAATTCTAATCATCATCACTAGAGGACGCTACTGACCTTATTATTTTGTAAGATGTTATTTTTAATCGTTACAACTTTCCGAGTATGAGTAATGAAAAATATATATGTCAGTATTTCTAAAGATTTCGTTCTAAAGAGAGATATGGTTTGGAATGACTCTGAGTGATGTCAACTTGACATAACTTTAAGCACTAGTTTTTGGCCCGAACAAGAGACATTCAGACAGGAGATCGAGGAAGAAGATGGTGGGTTTGATTGACTTGTGAATTTGTGATAAAACTTAAGGAGAATATAGTGAGAGTTACCGATTTTTCGTGTAGATCAAACTACGTGCTTGGTGGAGTGTCGTTAACGTTACTCTCCATTACTTAGTGTTTTGTTTAGGTACTTTGTAACCGTATATATCAAGAAAGCTGAAAGTCGCTCATTTGTTGTCTCCTCACCCGAAAAGGACCCATACAACCTTTCCTGACAATGTCATAGTCATCCCTACATATGTTTTGATTTTTTTCCAAAATATTGAATGACGCCAGCCGCGACTGAGCTCTGTCCGATACTGACCGTTATTCACTGTAAAATCGTAATGTCAATGTGTGCGTGCAAAATGGCGCTTTGATCCTAGTGGACTCTCTGTCTGCGGCGTACCGCCGCTCACGTAGTAGAGTGAGTATAACTCTAATAGGACATGTTGCTGCAATACACTTGTGGTGAGAAAGTACTCACCGGTAGTGTGAACATCTAGCAATCAACTAATACTATATGTGTATCTTTTATTGACACGGGATCTTCTCATTCTTCTTCATCTTTTGTACGTTTCTTCGCCGAAAAAATAGTCGATAGCTAATCGCTTACTCGTCGGCGGTGGGACAAGTGCCTACAGTATATTTTGATAGCTTAAAGAGTGCCCGCACGTGTGCTTCGCTTGCATTCATTGCTTCATTGTCTGTTGAATTAGGGTGTTGTACAGTCTACACACTGCGTGGAATCTTTATCAGTATGATTTCAGCTCTGCGTAAGGCTAAAATCACATAAATAATTTCTTGAATAAAAAAGTTTTATAATTTATGCTTTAATCAATATCATAATATTGTCAATTAGACGACACGTACAAAACATAACGTTAAGAAAATTAGACTAGAAAGATATTATACAAAAACATCTCAATACATACTATTTCACAATTAAAGTCTTGTTTTTAACGTTGCTTGCAATTTACAAGTACATATTAAACATAATATTCAACACAGAATTTAATTTAATTTCATATCATACACGAAGGAATGATTTTAATTCTAAATTTAAATTAACTCACTCAGTGGCAGTCACTTACATCATTTCAACTGCATTTTTAATATAAAATCACATCTTCCTTGAAAGGGAAGACAAGCTTCCAGTAGCTTCTACCCACATTTTACCGATCATCTATCTCATTGGGAAAAACCAATTGCCATAGACCAAGCTCTCCAGATGCCAGGCTTTTACTAAAAACCATCCCTAAGGAGTAACTTCGTAAAACTGCCTGACTTAGGTATCGTCTCCAGGACCACTTCATCAACGGGACTACCCCGTTACTATTAAACTAACTAAATAATAATTCATTATTTACACAAATGTTCCACTCTTCTCATCAATAAAATAAGTACGAACTGGTCAACTTTAAGTATTCTTAATTAATATAAACGTGTTTTCACAGCCGCGACGCTAAATTCTTCAGGTACTTTGGCCCATAGACAACTGGACCACAGTATTAATTCTTTTGAGTTCTATTTCTGTTTTTGACTTATGTTAGTCAGATACCACTATGTTTATTCTCAAGTATAAAAAATATTTCTTTTAGTAGGTACTCATTACAATCAATTTTGTTCTGTAACAAGACAAAACTACTAGTATTATTTATTATAGGTACTATTATCTCAATTTCTTCTTCGATTCCTTTCATTTTCCCAATCGAATAGTATTCTTTATTTATTGAACTATGGAACTCTTTGTCGTTTCGGCTCTTCTTAAGAAATTAAACTTCTGCCTTTCCTGACAGAAGAGTGCAAAGCACTAGGAGAGTATTTCAAAATACTTAATATTTTAATTCCACCTATAAAGTAATCAGTCCCTATGTTTGTGGTTGTTCTGCATCTATCTTCTTCTGTCTTCTTTCTTTCATTATTAAGTATAACATATCAGGGATCCATGTCACGAGTAGTATCACTAATAGGATATTCTGCGCTGTTATACATGTGATATAACTTCCAGAGTAGTCTCTTATCCATCCGAGGAAGTATCCGACTGGGGGTACAATGATACCCATCGTCAACATGCCGAGACCGACGGCAGCTGGCACTTCATCCATCTTGCAGTTCTCTGATATTGCGATGTTTCTCGCAACGATGATCATACTCCTACCGACACCGTAGAGGCAGGACATGAGGATCAGCACATCAATGTTTGTTTGATACGCCAAAACTATAAAAAATGAAAATTGAATTTAATAATACAATCCACAAATAGACACGGGTATGACCGCTAAGGCGAACAAGCTTATCGAAGATCAAATTCCAATCGATAATAGTTTTATCATGGATGTATAATTTTTCCATTTTTCTTGTTCAGGTCTTAAGTGGTTAAGATAGTGTGAGATTATGTACTTGAGAAGATAAGTGTGTGACGTACTTTGCCTGATGACGATGAGCCATATACTTGTCATGATGAGCATCCATCTGGCTTTTATTTTGTATTTGTCCTGGAAGATTGGTAGGATTAGACGTCCCGCTATATCTGCACCGGCGACCGCTGACATACAGTTTGCAGTCTGCTGCTTATCCATCGACGCCGCATTCTGCAAAATCAATGATTTCATGACTTAACCATGTTTCAATGACTATCCGAGGTACATTAGTTTCGTGAACTGATTCACAAACCTTATCTGTAGACTTAGAACCATAGTATTAAGGACTTAGGAATATCTTAGCTCCTATATAATCTTTTGGACTTTGTTTGGGGCTACTGTAATATTTTCTTTGTTAATTTTCTTATGTTCCAGTTTCACAAGTAATGTTCTAAGCGTTATTCGTCTTAAAAGTGTTTACAATCAGCACGTGTGTGTCATAAAGAAAACGCTAAAAGGCAGACACTAGATAGCTATATTATTGTCACAATAACATTACCAGAGAGATTATATCTTGTTGTTGCTTGTATCAGTTGAATACTAACAAGTAACATAGTTGTAAAATGATTCACAGCAATTTATTGATACAGTGATGATCACAACCCTAGTGGATGTACAATTTTACGGTAAACAGATAAAAGGCAGAGGAGTCTATAAATATTGATAAGTAAGTGATTAAATAAGAATTAGTTCTTATCATTTTGTGATCGATATATTACATTATACCTGCACGTGCGCTAGGTGAACACACTTACACAAATATTTGACATGCACTGAACATGCATGGATTTATTATACGTGCCTTTCTGTATAGAAAGAGTGTTTTTCCGTTGGAGGATTATAAGCTGATGAAATCATTTGGAAAACTCATGAATTATATAAACTCTAACATTGTATCATTTTTAAAGGGATGCCTATAAAACTTCTCTTCCGAGCAGGGCGGTTCCAACGTTAGGAAATTCATGGAAAGAAAGTCTTGAACGCCGTGTAATGTGCGTTGCTTAAGCATTCTATGGGCTTAGTGCGAGTTTTCTCACTTTGCATCGAGTTAAAGTAAACGTCAATATGTATTGAAACTGGACTAGGAGTATTTGGATAAGCACCGTCTGGTGATAGTAAGAAGAAACCTCTTTTTTGAATATAAATTGACACAAGAGATCATTTACGTTAACTGGGAATAAGCCCACTAGCCAAAATACTTCGATCGCGCGGCCGGGTCAGTGGCGGAGTGGTTTGACTCGAACGCGTAAGCGACGCGTATTGCACAGCCTTCTTTTCGCGAAAATCGGTATCGCCGGAGCCGTTTTGCTCGGAAGTAAACCGTAAGCGATAATATCGCTTTCATATTATTCGCATATTAAAAACATTAGGTTTTATTTTGAGAACAACCTGTACAACTTAAAAACTCTCCATCACTTTTTGTTTAAAGGATGGCCGGACGGAGTGGTCACGGATTGCGCTTGTTAGTATTAGAGAATTTTTTAGCACTAGCTGACCCGGCGAACTTCGTTCCACCTAAAAAAATTCTAAAATAAAATATTTTTTCCAAAATAAACGTGGCCTAAGTTACACCTTATTACATCAGCTACCTGCCAATAAAAGTCCCGTCAAAATCGGTCAAGCCATTTCAGAGATTAGCCGGAACAAACAGACAGACAGACAAACATAAATTTATACATGTAGTAAAAAACGGTTATTTCAATATTACAAACAGACACTCCAATTTTGTTTATATGTATAGATGTATAGATATACCCGCTGTAATTTTGATTCTTTTTGTGATTACTTTTTACCTAAGTACCTAATTAAGTGGTTATTATTTTTGTTTAAATTATGTAGTCGATGTTTTTGGTGCACGGTAAAACTCTAATGAGTTTATGTTGGCATCAACTGGCATATATAAAATGTATGTGTTACTACTGATTAAATAAATAATAAATAATATAAATTCTATTCCTAGAAGTAAAAAACAGAACTTCACAACTATCACCAATCCAATGAACCAAGTATTTACGACATTAAATTGTGGTAGTCTGAATGAATCAATATTATTGTGCTCATTAAATGTTTGCGAACAATGTAAGGTACGCGGATATATTAATATAATACGATAAAAGAGCTTCCATTAATAATCTCATTTGCTTTATATTATGGAAATAACATTATTAATTTACACTTAATTATATTATGTTCAATCGAAGGTGATTATAATGAGAATGAAAGATTATAATGTACATATTTTTTTATTAACCTTAATATGTTTCTGACTTATTATTGTATAAATGCGGGAAGATGATTCACGCATAATATGATATGAAATTATGTTTATATTTAACATATAGAGAGCGTGGGCATTGACACAAGAAAACAGATCTATCCCCAGCGTAAGGGAAATCGGACTTTGGATGAAGATGATGTACATCGTTTTCATGAGAGATATCTCACAGGATTGTACTAAAAATACGTGATGTTTATTCTTTATGCCACCATATGATTTTTCGAAAAAAAAAAGGAAGAATGTATATTTACCTGCAAGAAGAACGGAAAAAGCAAACTGAAGTTTTGTATGGAAGTGACAGCCAGGGCTGTGCCGATCACGATGTTGAGGAACCGCGTATTTGCTAGCAATGAGATTCCAAACAGATCGTACAGTTTCCTCAGCACGTTCTGTTTTTGTGGTGACGCAGATACATGGTTGGCTCCTAAAACAAAACAATATAATGTTCAATATCATTATCTTACATCTCCACACTCCACTCTGTCGCTATGACAACGTCAAACACTCCTCGTCTAATGCCAATAAATGATAAGTTAGAACTGTCAACTTATTTTTAGGATGTTGGGTAGAAGTCTTAGAATGAGAGTCGTCATCATCGTCACTGGGTTCTTTCAATTAAGACGTTTGGTGTTGGCATGCTTTGGTGCGGGTGTCGTACTGCGCAAGACCAGTTGATTTTTCCCATACAATTTATGCACTGAAGTCGTGCGAGCGCGGCGCCGGCGGGCATCGACGCCACACTGCGCTCTTGGTGTACAAATTTTAAGAAAAAAAAAACTGGTCGTGCGCATTATGACAGCCGCACTGCTGCGGTACCGCAGCAGTCTGAAATCAAACGTCTAAAATGAGAGAGTCCTATGATTATAATTTATGCCTTAGTTATTTCAATAGAATGATCCACCAGGAATACTGACAGAATGCCACACCCTTCTAACCTTTTGTCGGTATGAAGAGTGAACACGATTTTCGTTTTGATCTGTGTTGATATTTACAACTACATATTTGTATGTATTTATCATGACGTAGGTTCACGTGCGCGTCACGTTAAATACAATAACATTGCAACGAGCATATTTGGAGTGCCAAACTGATAGTTTTATCTTTACCTCATAAACTTTCGAGTGTTTTGAAATAACCGATAGTGCTGTGAAAATGTTTAGATATTACATATGAATAAGTACAATCAGCATTGTTTTTGTTTTTCAACATTTTCTGGTCGTTACCTACCCCAATCAAACTTTAAAACCTAGCTAATTAAAAGAAGAAAAAACTTGTTAAAAGTAATCCGGATACTTTCAAATAAGAACTGCCTACTAAAAATATCAAAAATACTTTGGCGATATATATTCGATTTTTTAGTAAGGATAATTTGAATTTGAGTATTTGCCATACGCTACTAGCTATAAGACCTGTCAAACTTTGATATCAAAGTAGGATGTGGCACTTTGTTAAATCCAAATATTCAATTTAGAAACAGCTCCTATGACATATTTAAAATCTTCCAAATTGTCAATAAAATAAATGAATGTTAAACATATACAAATATTGAATAATTCCTTTGTAAGTATAACTTATTAGTTTTCAATAAGCCTTGTACTCACTGCTGAATACATTAAATTGAATTATAGTGGTTTTGAAAACAGCACTTACAGTATTTATTTGGGAAATAAAGATTTGATAATTTAGAGAAGATTGTTGTAGTCTAGGTTCCTAGAATACTGTTGGAGACCCAGACTGTATTAATACAATGTTATTTGAAATTCTACAAGTAACTGTGTTTAATTGAAACGTTTTATGAATTCTCATACATTAACCTTGATCATTAATGCCCATTAATGATCACATTGTAGATAGAAACGAATGTCATGAAGACCAAATTTTCTTTGTCATTTCTCTACTCGACCTAACCTCGCCTCAAGCTTTCCTAAATCAAATTCACTGTTATACAGACATTAAAAATTTTGTGACTTTGCTCTTTGAAAACTCTTGTGTTGAGGATGATTATTGTTTGTCACCTTATAACTGACAATGTAATTGAGTAGTGTAGTGTAGAGTCAAGTGAAATGAAATAATTTTTGTAGAAGAAAATGATTAAAATCCAAATACACATTCTGCTCAAATTTAAAAAGAAGTAGGTCCTAAAAATAATGTTGGGCTTTTGAATTAACACAGAAACATTGCTTTACTTACCATTTAGACCATTTGCGTCTGATTTATTTATTTTTCCACCGTTTAGTTCTTTATTGCTCAGCGTTTTTTTGCTTCCCCAGTTTTCTTTGCCGTTTGTCTGATTTTGTGCGTCACTGTTGGATTGAGAGATTTTCCGTACAATTGCATCTTTCGGTTTCTCCTGCAGTAAGTGTAGATTTTCATCTACTGGTACTTCTTCTTCTACTTCCTTCATATGCCATTCTACTGGTTGTATTAACATAGTTCCAGCGATCTAAAATAGTAAATGAAATAAAACATTCATTCATATATATTGAAAACATTATCTCTTATTAACTAGAATATAAACACTTTCACCATTGCTTCTAGCGAAATTTAGAAATAAGAAATAAAAAATAGGGAAGCCAAGATTCCAACGTAAACACGTAATAAAATAGCCACTAACCCCATGTAAACTTAGAGACGAGAGCAGCAAGCATGCGCCACGGAACCCGAAATGTTCCAAGAGGTACCTCACTAAGTGGGGCATTAGGGTCTGTCCCACACCTGTGCCCACGTTAGCCAACCCCACTGCACGGCTTTTCTTCAGCTTGAAGTAGCTATTTATAGCCACAAATGATGAGTTTTGGATGAATCCCAAACCCAAACCTGGAACAAGAATAATAGATTAGTTGTTTTACCAAACTATACGGATTTTAGGTGCAATAACCGCTGTCCGTGGTCGGATTTGGGCCATTCTAAATATTAATGAATGGGTTTTCGCATTATAGTTTATAGTAATTGAATTATTATTTATAGTTTTATGTATTTGGGTCACAGTGCCATAATAATTTCAACACATACACTTAGACTTTTTAAAAAATAATTTTGTATCATAGTTTGGTTATACTATACATTATTGCAAATTAAAACACACAGCACTTTGCTCATTCAAACCAGATCCAAGCCTAAACATTTCTACTGTACCGCATTATGCTAAACAATAAACATAGAACAACAAACAAGACAGTCTTACCTAATAGGATGCCGTAAGTTAACACCAAGTGCCAGATATTTGTCGAAAATCCGCTGAAGAAAATTCCGGCAGAACAGAAACACGCTCCGGTTACCGCTACAAATCTTGTTGATGTCAAGTTAACTACGGCCCCGGCTATTGGGCCTCCGAAATTTGTGACGAACAACATTGTACTCATTACTATGGCAGCTCCTTGAGTCCTGTGCCCCATGGCTTCTAACGTATCTCCGTACAGTAAACTGAATAGTGACAGCATTGATTGATTGAAAATCTGTAATTGGAGAATTTTGAGTTAGAATTGTTGTGTCGTTTGAGGATCAGGGTGTCAAACCTACAAGAGTCAGGTGATCGTTGCGGGTAGTAAGTGAAGTATCATTGAAAAATCCTCCAACGCCAAAATACAGTCGAGCTCAGTAAAATTCGGTGCCATTTTTTTTTAAATTGAAAGCTTCGTCTATTTACTTTTATAGACCAAAATTTTGAAGTATAGCTTATAAAAAATATAACCATATGATTTGTTTAAACACCGATTAGCAGATTCTTAATTCAAATTTTGTTTTTGTTCATAATTTGAATCAAGACTCTGCTAAACATTATTTAAAATTAACCTTTTTTATGAAAATTATGCCCCAAGTATTTATATCAACCTAGGTAAGCTACGGTTTTTGGACTTCCAGAATTTTGGCGTTGTTATTGCTAATTAAAGGTAGGTAAATACAGATCTTGTTTGCCTAATAAATGAAGATGACACTTATGTAACGTTATCATGACATGAAGTGCGCAAAATTTTGTATTTTTACCAATACAAATACTTTTGTTTTATCTACCGGCCAATCGATATCAGTTTCTGATAAATTGGTAGCTTCCCTAATATGGGCTTATGTTATAAATTAAAGAGGCCTTCTAGTTATATGCCAAAGATAACACGTAAGTATATCCTGTTTTTGTTTTTTAGTGTAATTTCGTTTTTGTTTCATACATCATGGTGGTGATTGCGTTAATTGAAATTGATACAGTAGAGAAAATTAAAATTGTTATTATGTTATTTATACGATAATTTTTGTTACAATATTGCAAAATTATCAAGATGATTTTTGCAACAAAGATAAAAATTGTCAAAGGTTCAAAATGTTTGGCTTTACCACATGAAACTTTAAAAGCGCTTGTCAGTCACAACCTTTGACAATTTGACAATATATATTTTTTTTATTCCTCAGTTGCTTAAAATTGAAAAGAGTAACAACGGCTACAAAACGAACTCCACCAGTGTGTAAATAAATTCGCCGATTGATCACATAAATGACGGAAACGCAAATATGAGCCTGATATAGTTATGGTTTGTGTATTGGCTACTTACAGGCTGTTTGTTTTTACAACCTTTTTAATAACTTGCAATGTTTGTATGTATGTATGTAAGTGTGTTCGGGTCAAATCTTGAAACTGAATTTTAAAGCAGTTACCCTCCACCGATTAGAATGAAATTTTGCATACACGTTTAGCTTGGATGACAATGCATGGTACGCTAAGTGACGTCACTCTAAATTCTAATATGGTGGACAGCCCAAGATGGTGGACTAGTTATTTTTTGTGCACTGCCATGATATGGGTATCAAATGAAAGGGTTTGCTGAGAAGAATACGAAAAAAGCTGGTTTTAAAAAAATAATTAATGAGACGTAATAGCACACTTATACTTACATTACTAATTGCAGCCCCCACTAACACTATCCACCCCCATCCTCCGTCCGGCGGTATTAACTTGATTACTTTCTGTGTCTTTGGAGATGTCAATGCGTTTTTTTCTGTTGCCATTTTGTATTTCGTTTGTTCTTCTAAAATTAACTTAACATAATTTGATTGTCAAATGTGTTCTCCTGGTTCCTGAAACAAAAATAATTGTTTTGATGATAACGAAGTACGAGTATGACCGAAACTCTAAATAGTATTGTGTGGAAATGGGAGGTTATGCCATTGAAATTCAGTGAGCAAATATAGATCAATAAGATTAGACTAAAGTTTAGTGTAATTATTGTTTCTTAATTAAGAACTAACGTAAATAAACCGAAATCTTTACTTTTTCTTTTCCTTTTTTTTTTTGAGGATAATTGACAAAATCACAAGTCAGTTTTGCTACGCCTACAAGAGTGAGTTTTAAAGTCACTGAAAAGTATGCGTGTATCATAATTAGCTGTAGTTTCAAGAATGGAATGCCCACTTCCTGATAATACTCAAATGATAAGTATGTCACTTGAAATTCACTCAACAGCATAATTAAAAAGTTTTAAAGTGCATTATAGTATCTACTGATATAATCTTGTCACACTTAGATTACAATGTAAACACATCCTTTAACCCACGTGCTTTACGTGCGTACTTTTTTTTAAAAGTAGATCATAATAATTATTATCGTTAATCTGTTGGTCCCGGCAGTCACTAGAGAAATTGGCAGCCGGGTTTAATAGGCAGGAAGAAGTCACAGTATGTAATTAAAGATCACCAATCCAAGGATCGACTTGCACGATTGATTGTTATAATTTAACCACGTGTATCAAACCAAAAAGGAGCTCGTGACGAAATTATAACAGCAACACGGGTCGATCGTCAAAGTTAAGCAACGATTGCCGAGGTCGGCCCGTGGATGGGTGACCATCTTACATGGCGGGATTCCTCCGTGCCTCGGCAAGCACGTTAAGCCGTTGGACCCGGCTCTCATTTGAAGATCTTCTACAGTCGTTACGGGTAGTCAGAAGCCTGAGATCTGACACCAGTCTAGCCAAGGGGTATCGTGTTACCCAGTTACTGGGTTGTGGAGGTCAGATAGGCAGTCGCTCCATGTAAAATACTGGTACTTAGCTGAATCCGGTTAGACTGGAGCCGACCCCAACATATTTGGGAAAAAACTCAGACGCAGATTGATTAGTGACCAAACATTTCATATCATCACATCCTGTATTTAAGTGTGTAAAAGTAAAATTTACGTAAAAGATACGAATCTTAGCTCGGTTACGTCGTTTTACGAGTTGGGTGTGTCTGATATGCAAGTTTTATAATTAGATCGAGTTCATACAGGCGACCTTCTTATCTTAGTGTCAATAGCCATAACGGAATTGTACAGTTTTTTACCCTATATGAGTGTTTGTTGAAGAAAACAAAAGTTAATCGTTGCTTTGTTTTTGTAAAGAGTTATGACAATATTAGTCGTGTGGGGTCGTTGATAAATAATTGATTATTATTATTATATCTTCTGGTAAATAATGTCCACTGAAGTAAAGTTAGTTTCGATTTGTAGAATATTTTATAGCGCCAAAAAGTACTTTTTTCAGTTTGTGTTCGAAACCTTGAAGTTATTGGTTTATTGGGTAGACAGTAGTTTTAAAATATGTAATTTTTTGAATAGAATATTGGTACTGGTCTACTTTATACGGAATTGTAAGAATTTAAAAAGGTTCCAACGTTTTATTTTTCAGATCTTCCGGTTAAGTTTGTTGTAAAACTAGGGCTAGAAAGCAGTGGTCACGGCAGCGACTTACAAGTTGTAGGTCGTAAGTATGAACCCAGGCAGGCGCATTACTTTTTGTAAATTATTTCATCACCACTGCTCTCAAAACGGTGAAGGAAAACATCGTGAGGAACCGGCAAGTCCTAGAACCAAAAAACCGAAGACATGGGACATGTACCAACCCGCACTGAGTCCGCGTGGTGAATTACGGTCCATTCCCTCACATAGAGAGGAGGCCTGTGTCCCAGCAGTGGGAACATTATAAGGCTGATAATGAAGATGATGAAAGATAGGATGGATGATGATAGCCTGTTAACAAATAAACAAATTCTCAGGGCGATATCTAGAATCCAAAGATCAAGTAACGATTATGTCCTATCACTATCGACAAATACTTCATATCAACCATATCAGTATCGTTTCTAACAAAGATTTTACGTAAGAATATTATCATGTAAATATATGTAAATAATAATATAATATATAAGTAGTGACTTGTGTAATCTTTATCGTAGAACCAATGTTCAGTGCCATTCGTCTGATGTTATAATAAACAGTTGTTGCGAACCGTTTGATTCTAAATAGTTCGTGTAATCTTTGTATTTTCCTCATTAAATTTCGACAGATTAACATATATTATTACTGATAATAATTATTTGTGTTCAAATTATGACGTTGTTGTGGTTTAGGACTTCGTTCACGAAAATAATAATGAAAAAAAAAACGATTTGTAATATCAAAATCATAATGATAATAATATCGACATTTTAGCTGAAAGACGATTAATGCTGAACATAGAGAGCTATGTTCAGGAATCGTCTTTCAGCCTATGAGAGCATAGGCATAGGTTGAGGCGCAGGCAGGCGCATTACTTTGTGTTATTTATTTCATCATGACTGCTCTGACAACGGTGCAGGAAAACATCGTGAGGAAACCAGAATGTCCTAGAACAGGGATCACTAAATGGCGGACCGCGGTCAGTATCTGGGCCGCCGACCTATTTTATGTGACCCATGTCCATATGTAAACAGTGCAATATAATTTACTTGACTAGACTTACCGATGAACATGTCCAAGATTTAATGACAATAGCTTGCACCAACGTAAGTCCAAATTTTGGCGGACAGTTCAAGACAAAAAATTACATTATGCGCATTAATATTTGAAAAAGTATTTTTGTTTATATTCAGGTATCCTTTATGGGTAGGGAGGATGGGAGGCTAAGTGGTTTTAAAACATAAGAACCGTGACAGTCATATTATTTTATACAACGAACCCCAAATGAAAGTAATTGGAGAACCCTGTCCCAGAATTATTAATTCGAAGACATGCGGAACGTCTCACAGAGCCTGTGTTCCAGCAGTAGGAACATTTATGCTATGTTTTGCTTATGATAGGTGTCGTCCTCGTCACCAAATTATCGGTCCACATTTTATATAATTTAACAGGTGGACCAACATAGGGGCGTATCCATATGTCCACATTTTAATTGATACATGCCGCAAGTTATATTGCTACTATACCAATTAAAATGTGTAAGTTTTTAGATATCTATATTTTTAATGTAAAAAAAGAGAATCATCGACACGAAGGATATGGATTTTGATGTTTTTAAATTAAATTAGACACACAGGTAGATCATGCTCTGGGTTATGTTAAAGGGTTTTATCCCGGCAATACGAAGAGGTACCAGAGGAAACATTTAAACGAACTTTTTGTTGTTTACCAACCTCACGTGGGCAAGGCTAGCGGCCTTTAAAAATAATATATACTAATATAATAAAGTTGTTTTTATATGATATATTTTGTTTTAATTTTTATTTTGAAAGCTAATTTAATTTTATTTTTTATTATTGCACAATTTTAATCCAATTCCAAATTTAACCCGTAGATTATTATTATTTGAAGTTTGAAAAATGTTACAAAAACGGGCAAAATTATTCCTTTTTGAGAGCTTCTGTTACGTGCGCTGCGTAAGCGGTTAAAGTTTCGCAAAAATATTGTATGTAGTGTAGGTAGGGTAGGCTGGGTAGGGTAAATGTGTAGGTAGGTAGCCATTTGACAGGAGCGAAGCCGCGTGGGGCAGCTAGTTTTAAATAAAACCAAGGAACCATTTGCTCTTGCAACTTGGTTTCCTGGTTTTATGGTTAAATGGTAAGTGTAGACATGCTAAACACAAATCTTATTTTAACTTATAAGAATCCGAAGAAAACCGACAGACACCAGCGAACCGGGAGAAAGGAAAAATATGAAAATGTTATTCCTCTTACGACCCCGAAAAATGTAAAATATCCGGTAGGGATAAAGCTGTATAAAGATTTCGATTTTTTCCACGAACACAGTCCTACATTGATAACGCGGTATCTACATATTTGGCGTTTACGTACATATGACGCTTTTTTATACGGTATTTTTTTTCGTTCGTACTGAAACTTCCGCCCTCTGAACAATATTGTATGGCACTTTGAACTGTGTGTTGATGCAATACGGTTCTGCTGTATTTTGTTTTTCTTTTGTTGTGTAACGTTGTGGAGTAACTATAGCTGTTCTAAAAATAGAAGAAAACTGTTGCATTTTGAGTGACGGAATTTTTTGAATTGGTACATTATACAAAATACCTGAGTTATCTATTTATTGTTGATCGAGATTGTTCTAGAAATAAAATAACGAATATTACATTCGAAAACTATGTAGTTATATCCTAAATAGTATAACTATAAAGATTTAATAATTATAATATCGTGCTAATGCTAACAAAATTTTAAACGCTAACCTTCCTCACTACTATCTTGTCATCTTAAATTTTTTATTAAATTGATAAAAGTCCATAATAGGACAATAAAGTTGCAAAAATTGACAATCATTCTATAATGGCTCAGTAAACCTGAGGGCGTTATTCCAGATGCTCATACTCATGCTCAACTCAACTGAAACTGGCAATGGACCGTTGTGATTGATTGGCTTGTTTTTTAATAGATACATTAAGGTGCTCAAGTCCAAGATCCTTGACGCCCCAAACGTTACTGAACTTTTTTAACAAAAATTCAATGGAATTGAGAAGTATTAGCATGACTTGGAATATGCTCGTGCTTGCTATTTTGGACTTTCATTTTCATTCGTTAACTACCACACATTTTGTGTAGAAAGAATTCAGTAACGTCTGGGGCATCAGCGCTCTTTTACTTTTGAGTACACATATGTCAAGCCGAAGAATCATATGCAATCTCGAAAGTTGTGATTGTTTGGCAGTTGATTGGTCGGTGTGGCCAATTTTGAGTTCGAATCGAGTATGAGCATCCGGAATAAGAGCCTTATTGTTAATTTAATGTAATAATCATGTTATCGTTTTGTTTAAAGGGACAATTAAACCAATGGTTCAATTATTAAGTAAACTAAACATTTAGTTTACTTACTAATTCGAATGAATTAAATAGTTTTCTTCTTACAATGTGACAGGTATAGACTTTTCACTATGATTGATGTAAGGCCGAAGACATAATCCGTCGTTACACATAAAATAAGGATGATTGTAACCTACTAGGTACTAAAAGTCTTAATAAAATTGTTAAAGATTACTGAATAAACATTTGAAGTTGAGTATTTCTCAAACTGTACTTTAGCCCGAAAACCTGTAAAAATTTAGCATTCAAATATGTTAAAACATTTTTAACTTCAATTCAGAAATCGGCGATACAACATCCATCAACGGATTCTAAATTCAAATTGTCCATACCAATTGGAAAAAAAAATCTGCTTATCAGTTTTAAAACTAATAATATGGTTAGAAAGTTTCATAAGTTAGGCCGAATATCTTTAAAAGAAAGTTGCACTGTTTATTAATATAAAGATAAGTATTTTTTATCACAAGTAAGTAATAAAAAATAATGACATTGCGATACCGAATTTACTTTCTTTAAATCGTTAATTTTAGGGTTCCGTACCCGAAGGGTCCAAGCGGAACCGTAATTGCTGTCACTCATATGTCCGTCAGTCTGTCCGTCGTCTGTCACATAATTTTGTTCCGTAGAATTTTTTACTTCCCATCTACCTATGAACTTGATTTTTTAAAGTAATGTTTAATATTACGTTTATATTTTGCTAACAAATACCAATATATTCTACATTTGGTACGGAACCATGAATGTGCGAAGTCCGACACGTACTTGGCCAGTTTTTTTTATCACAAGTTTGTAATCAAATATTTACATTGCGATATCGAAATCTACTTTCTTTAAATCGTTATTTTTTCTTTCTCTAGCATTGCATTTCAAAATTATGTAGTATATCCCTTTTTTATCAGTAGTTTTGCATTACGTTGCCTCGATGGTCAAGTCATCGCAAGTCCTGAACATGATGAGATCTTGCGTTCGATTCCGGTCGGTTGGGGTCGGGCAAAGTACTATTGGACTTTTCATCAAAAAATTCTGAGTAGAAGCTCAGTCTCTCGGCTATTTGTGCTTGGTTAGCGTCAATAATCTCGGCTCCTATTAGTAACTACATGGGACTTTACCATGACTGGTGATATATGGCTGAATCTTACTAGAGGCAATACCGCAAAGATCACATTGTTAATAGACTTTCCCACTAAAACTAATGTTCATAACAATCCAACAAAAATTTAATCTAGTTAAAAACACTAATGTTTAATAAAGCCTTTCCATAAAGTATCACCTGTAATTAAGTCTGAGAATATTTAATCAAATAGCTGTTCTTCTTAGTTTCTTTTTTTTTTTCTCTTTTTCTCATATACCTCCATATTTTTTTTTTATAATTTTTTCTTTTGTCTTTTTTTATGAAACTTCTATTGTTTTCAAACATTTTGCTTCTTTTTAACCTAAAACTCCTCCTACTTTCTTAAGTTTTCAATTAACTCAATATTCTCTTCGCTTACTCAGCTGTTTTCTGTCACATTACAGGTGTTGCATAAAGAAAACAGTCAATATGATGACCCGGGCAGCTACCGTTCGTGACATGAATGACAAACTAAAAGCAGCGCTGAGAGAGCTGGATTCATCTAGAGATGAGTGCAGCAAGCTACTGCGGGAACGGGAGGAGAGTGAATCTGAGATTGAGTTAATAGTGAACAAAAACGCTCAACTCAAAAACCAGCTTGCAGAACTACATTCCCAGCATTTGGATGTACTGGACCAGCATCACCGTCTCCGTCTACAATTATCTGATTTTCAGCAGTGCCATGACACTCATGACCATGCACTAAAGCGTATATCTGTACTAGAAGCAGAATTGTGCGAGGCCCATAACACCATAACCTCCATGGACTCGCTGAAAGTCAGCCAAGAGGTTTCTAACACCAAGAACCTGTACCATGAGCTGATGGATAGTGCATCCGGACTGGCATGTGAGCGGCCCACCATAACCATAGACCTTACAGTGGATGATACCATAGCTAAATGTCCAATTCTAAGTAGTCATAATAAAATAAAGAAATATATTAAAATCAACAAGAGTATTAAGAAATATAAGAAACTTTTAAAAACTCAAAATGTTTACAAACATAATGTTAAACTTAGAAGAGATTTCAGAAACCTAAAAGGCCAATTAAATATATGTATTAGTAAATTAGAAACTAGTTCACAAATGTATGATGTCGACATTCAGAACCTTCAAAGGGAATTATTGAGTAGGGAAAATACACTTAAGGAAATATTTTGTAAATATGAATGTAGTCAACAGATGTTAAGTGAGCGCATGCAGGAGGCTTGTGAGTTGGTGGACCTGGTGAAGTATAGTGCAGAGAGGTATGAGTCACTGACTAACAACCTCACCTGTAGTTGTGCTGCCACTCCGCTACCTCTCATGTCACAACATGTTACTCCTTCAACCTTACCTCTTGCTCATACTGTAACAACTTTGAACCCCACTCAAAGTAATGTCTTAGTATATTCTGATGGACTAGGAACAGGTTTTGGGTCATTATTAAATAACCACTCTAAACATACAATAGTGAACCATTGTTATCATAAACTGCATTTTAATGAGCTTATTCATAAAATTCAACATACACAATTGAATGAGCAAACTACTGTAGTACTTCTTTTTGGAAATAGTCTTAGTGTAACAAAAAGGGACATAGTTAATGGTATCGACACCCTACTTAAGTTAAGATTAGGCAAATTAATTTTATGTGCATTGCCCTATTCTGACAAGTTACTTGCTCAGGAAAATGAATATATTTCAAGTTTAAATAACTTGATGCATATTTTATCGTGTCGTCATAGTGACCGTTTATTATTTTTTGACACTAACAATTTTGTTAGTGATTTTGTTTTGATTCGGGAGCATATGTTTCTTCCCAAAAAAAGTCGACATTTATTAGCTACATTGTTAGCTTTTAATATACACGCAGTTATTGATGATTTAACTGAGCCTAGGTTTAGTAATTTAACAGTATTATCCAGTTTTTCTGATAATACTACAGTAGATACTTTAAACTATTAGAGCCGACAAAAGAGAAGACGAATAGTAATATTTTACTATATCATCAAAATATAAATCGCTTCTCCGGCAAAATTTTAGACGTGGAATTGTTAGCTGATAAATACCACATGGATATTTTATGTTTTTGTGAAACCTGGTTAAAACCAGATAGGATGTTGTTTAATGTAAATAATTTTTCAGTTGCCAGCGCGTACAACAGATCCACAGTGGGTGGTGGTACCCTGATACTTTGTAATAGTCATCTTAAATATAAAGAAAGGAGGGATATCACTGCTTACTCTGTTGATCGCTTATGTGAGGTAGCATGTGCAGAGGTCGAGGGCCATACTATCTTGTGTGTTTACAGACCACCAGCATCGAATTTGTCTTTGTTTTTAATTGCAATGGAAGAATTATTAAGTAAAGTTTTTAGAGATAATAAATCAGTTTTTGTATGTGGTGACTTAAATATAGATCTGTTAGTCAATTCACCTGAAAAATGTAAGCTCATTTCATTGTTCAAATCATTTAATTTAAAACATTTATTTAATGAACCGACAAGAATAACGGCAACTTCAGCTTCGTGCATAGATAATGTATTCACTGATTGTAAAGTGAAAGATTCGTTTTTAATTAGTGGCGTTAGGTCAGACCATACTGGTCAACTAGTATCTTTTGAGTCAGATAAAAAGTTTAACCTGGCTGAATCAATTCGATTAAGACCTCTTACCAAAAATAAATTAAACTCTTTTAATAATAATGTTCTTAGCAACCTTTGTAACGCTAGTTTTGATTCAAAAGACCCCAATATAAATTACGGCACGCTGTTCTCTACGGTTTGCAAAGAATTCAACAAAACGTGTCCTGTAAAAACAGTTAAAGTCAACAATTCCAAATCGAAATTTAGTGAATGGGCCACTGTGGGCATAAGAAAAAGCCGAGATATGTTATATAATTTATATTACGAAAAATCTTTGACTTCCGATCAAGCTTTTCACACTTATGTTAGAAACTATTCCAAAATATTCAAAAGAGTCTGCGCTCAAGCAAAATCTCAAATAATTATTAACAAAATTGGTGTTTCTAGTAATAAAATAAAAACTGTGTGGCAAGTAATTAATAGAGAAACTGGAAAGACACAACAACGCGATCAAAATGAGTTGTCTTTGAAAATAGCTAATCAAACCATTTCTGATAAGCAAGAAGTCGCTGAGACATTAGAAAATTTCTTTACCAACATTCCGTTAGAGGTTACGAAGTCTCTTCCCTCCTCATCTAAATTAGCTGAAGATCTCCTTAAAGAAAACTTTACTAAAGAGATACCAAACTTTAATTTTAAACCAATATGTATTGATACAATTAAGAACGCGTTCAAAAGTCTCAACATAAAAAATACTGAAGACTTATGGGGAATATCCGTTAGGGTTCTTGGAGGTATTATTGACTCAATTGCTCCTATCCTGACAGGCATATTCAACCAATGTTTGGACAGCGGCACGTTTCCCGACTTAATGAAACACAGTAAAGTAGTACCAATTTTCAAATCAGGATGTAAGAGTGATCCCTCTAATTATAGACCTATATCTGTGCTTCCAGCATTGAGTAAAATATTCGAAAAAATCATGCTGGACCAGATGTTGTCTCACTTTAACTCAAATGGGATTCTGCATAGTCAGCAGTTTGGTTTCACGAAAGGTAGGTCGACAACGGACGCGGGAGTTAAACTCATCAGCCACATTTTGGAATCTTGGGAGAAGTCCCAGGATGCCATTGGCATTTTCTGTGATCTCTCAAAAGCGTTCGACTGCGTTGACCACAACACACTGATCTGTAAATTACACCACTACGGAATTCGAGGACAAGCTGCTGATCTTGTGCTTTCCTATTTATCAAACAGGCAGCAAAAAGTTAATGTTAATGGGGCGACGTCTTCCGGGTCTCTAGTCAAGATGGGCGTGCCTCAAGGTTCAATTCTCGGCCCTTTCCTTTTTCTTGTTTACATTAATGATCTCCCTTTTATGATGGCCAAATTATCTGATATAATTCTATTTGCTGATGATACTTCGCTAATTTTTAAAATAGATAGGAAAGATACGGATGTCTTACATGTCAACGAAAGCCTAACTATTCTCTCAAAATGGTTCGCAGCTAACAATCTTTTACTGAATGCGAATAAAACAAAATGTCTAAAGTTCTCTTTACCAAATGTACCACAGCGTGATTTAAATTTGTATCTTGACGGCAAAAATCTTGAAGTTATAGCGGAAACTGTTTTCTTGGGGATTACTATCGATTCAAAATTGCAGTGGGGCGCGCACATTAGAACTCTTTCAGGTAGGTTAAGTTCAGCTGCATATGCAGTAAGAAAAATGAGACAGTTAACTGATGTAGCTACAGCTAGGTTAGTATACTATGCTTATTTCCACAGTATTATGTCTTATGGCATTCTGCTGTGGGGGTCTGCAGCAGACGTTGACTCAATTTTCATCCTACAAAAGAGGGCAGTCCGCGCGATCTTTAAAATGGGCCCTCGCGAGTCACTCAGAGAAAAATTTAAAGAGATCGATATACTGACTCTGCCTTCACTTTATATTTTGGAATGTATTATGTATGTCCGCAAAAATCGAAGGCTTTTCAAAATTAGAAGCGACTTCCATAATTTAAATACACGCAGTAAGCATGAAATTGTAATACCCAAATTCAGATTAACGAAAACTAGCAAGTCTTTTCTTATAAACAGTATACGCTTTTATAACAAGTTGCCAAAGGCAGTTATAGAACTGACCGATGGAAAGTTCAAAAACTACATCAAACGTGTCCTTATTAAAAAAGCATATTATAAAATCAAGGACTACGTTGAAGATAAAAAAGTTTGGCTATAGCTCCTTCTGCGCATGTGGCTTCCCTGGTAACTCATAAACGGCACAAATATGTGGATGTCTCTAACTATTCTCAATCTCATTTTTTCTTCTTTTGATTAGACTCTTTACAATGGTTTTCAATCATATTTATACGCCCTTACCCTCAAAGAATAGTTACAGCACTGATATCAACATTTGTGCCTCATGTTAAATTTAGTTTTGATATACGGTTTTCTTTTTACTACCTTTGTATAGATTCTTTTACCGATTGTTTTGTGAATGTGTGAACATTGTAGGCCTTCTAGATTTCTAGATATGCTTGTTAACATTTGTTAACTTTTCATCTTGTTTTACAATCTTTTATTTACTTTGTTTAGTTTTTACGACTTATTGTCGGGCCTACGTTGTCCCCCCATATCTAAGTACTAATGCTGTAACATGGAAATATTGTAAAACCAAACCATTTTAAAAGAGTAACCATGGAGTTTCTTGCCGGTTCTTCTCCATAGGAAACGACCAACCCGAACCGTGCACCTTTTGCCGACGTTTTATAAGTGCCCATGTAGGCCTATGTGAAATAAAAAAATTTTGAATTTGAATTTTGAATTTTGAATATTCGCATTATGTTAGGGTCATCAATGTGAACGTGATATTATTATTGAACAATTTTTGTACACACACATAATACAAGGACAAGAAGAAGGAACAGAAAAATAGTTACAGAGGTGATGCTCATTTCTAATGAAATCTCTTTCAGCATATCTGCGAAAGGAATAAATTATGACGAAAAAGAGATGTAGACATAGTGTGAGGAGGGGAAAAATAAAGACATAAAAAAATTCACAGTTATGTAATTTATATATAAGTATACTTAGAATAACAATTAATACTAAATAAATACTAATATATATAAAATATAATTAAACATATTATATGCAACTATGACGGAATGGAAAGGTAGTGCTCTTTCACTCTTCATGTCAGGCGGCAGCAAGTTCCACAGAGGAAACGCGTGCACAGAAAAGGAGTAAGAATAGAAGTCGGTTGTGTAGGAAGGGGTATTATGTTATAATATAACATTGCCTTTGTTCTATTTGAAGCAGTAGTTAAATATAAACATTTTACATTTTGTTTTCAACTGTGAGTCCCAACTATGTCAAATATCACTCAGCAAATGACTGAAGAACAAAGAAACATTTTGTATTTTTTATTGATTGTTTTTTATAATATAAATATAAAATTCTCGTGTCACAATGTTAGTTACCGTACTCCTCCGAAACGGCTTTACTGATTTTTACCAAATTTTATATGCATATTCAGTAGGTCTGAGAATCGGCTATTATCTACTTTTCATACCCCTAGGGTTGGGTAGGTAGGGTAGGGTAGGTAGGGTAGGGTAGGTAGGGTAGAGTAGGTAGGGTAGGGTAGGTGGGGCAGGGTAGGTAGGGCAGGGTAGGTAGGGCAGGGTAGGTAGGGCAGGGTAGGTAGGGCAGGGTAGGTAGGGCAGGGTAGGTAGGGCAGGGTAGGTAGGGTAGGGTAGGTAGGGTAGGGTAGGGTAGGTAGGGTAGGGTAGGTAGGGTAGGGTAGGTAGGGTAGGGTAGGTAGGGTAGGGTAGGTAGGGTAGGGTAGGTAGGGTAGGGTAGGTAGGGTAGGGTAGGGTAGGTAGGGTAGGGTAGGTAGGGTAGGGTAGGTAGGGTAGGGTAGGTAGGGTAGGGTAGGTAGGGTAGGGTAGGTAGGGTATGGTAGGTAGGGTAGGGTAGGTAGGGTAGGGTAGGTAGGGTAGGGTAGGTAGGGTAGGGTAGGTAGGGTAGGTAGGGTAGGGAAGGTAGGGTTTTTTTTTTTTTTTTGCGGCTGCCTCTCCGCACGTGGCGGAGTCTGCGAGCTAGGGAGGTTCCTCAGACATAGTCCGAGACCTTGGGACTCATCTTTATTCAAGATCAATTTGTACATATTTTTATTCTCTATTACAATTATACTCTATCACATGACGAGTTCTTAAATTATTTATATTTCTTAGGATTATATTAACTTATTGTATAGCATGTTTTTAACGACATCTTGATTCTATTTTGTCTATAGATTATATGTCGTTCTATACGCTTCCCATTATATATTAACATATAGAATTTCGAGCATTGATGTTGACTAATCTATTTATTTTTGTTCACTGTTTTTTGTGCAACATTAAAGCAGTATTCAATGAATGTAGTGCTATACTTTTTGTCAGATATAAGCCTATTCAGATTCCCTGGTTTAATGTCAATTCCTAGCTTCTGTTTGATTTGATACCTTTCTAGGCCATATACCGGGCAGTCAGTAAGTATGTGGATCGCTGTCTCGTCTTCGTCAGGGTCACATGCGCATGATGGGCTATCCTTACACTTGAACCTGTTCAGGTATTCTGAAAACCCACCATGCCCTGTCATAACTTGGGTGATTAACCCTGTTGGTCTTAACTTTCTTATGGTTTTGTAAGCGTCCACAGCGTCCGGGAAGAAAAATTTCGTAGTCGCGGCTGTGTCACCCATTTTGAACCTCCGGTTCCATTCGACAAGCGAATCCTTCCGGATTTGTCGCTTGACGAATGACACCGGACACTGGTCATAATCCGGCCTCTTTTTGAGGTGTAATGCCGCTTCTTTAGCCAAGTGGTCGGCTCTCTCATTCCCCTCCAGTCCCGCGTGCGCCTTGATCCAAAACAAAGCCACATGCTTGTTTTGGATGCTGCACTTTCGCAGGTTCTCCCTGGTTTCGACTGCGAGGGGATGAGAAGAGCGATGATTTGCGACCGTTTCCAGTGACGATCGTGAGTCACTGAGAATGCCAAAAGACCCTTCTGTGTGCTTATGGATCTCCCGCGTGGGGTAGGTAGGGTAGGGTAGGTAGGGTAGGGTAGGTAGGTAGGGTAGGGTAGGTAGGGTAGGCTAGGTAGGGTAGGGTAGGTAGAGTAGGGCAGGTAGGGTAGGGCAGGTAGGGTAGGGCAGGTAGGGTAGGGTAGGTAGGGTAGGTAGGTAAGTAGCCAATTGACGGGAGCAATTGAGGAGGTCAGCTAGTAATATAAATAATAAGGTACTGACTACTGACGAGATTATAAGTATAATGGTTTAAACTAAAACCAACATCAGAGCGTCAGAGTTTTTATAAGAAGCGTGATTCATTAATCATTTTCTGCTACATAGTTAAATTGAACACAAAAAGTAGGAAACTTACCGAGTCAATATTTGTTTTTTGTTAAGATGATTATATAACCATCTTTATTTATTTAATCTATACTAGTAAGTTTGAAAATCAGTCTCTGAGTCATTCATAAAAAACTGGCTAAGTGCGAGTCGTACTCGCGCACGAAGGGTTCCGTACCATTATTGCAAAAAAAGGCAAAATCATCACGTTTGTTGTATGGGAGCCCCACTTAAATATTTATTTTATTTTGTTTTTAGTATTTTTTGTTATAGCGGCAACAGAAATACATCATCTGTGAAAATTTGAACTGTCTAGCTATCACAGTTCATGAGATACAGCCTGGTGACAGACGGACAGACAGACGGATCGTGGTGTCTTAGTAATGGGACCCGTTTTTACCCTTTAGGTACGGAACCCTAAAAATACTTCTAAATTAGACAGCTCTTTTGTGAGGTTTCTCAATCAGTCAATGTAAACTAATATTATAAATAGTTATTTTGTATCCCCGTGTGAGGTAATCTCTGAAAGTACTGGTTCGTTTACGAAAATTCTTTCACTTTTAAGGCCTTTATACCGGTTTAGTGCCTTAAAATGGTTACTTTCTAAAGCATACTCTTTTGTAACGGCTAGGTTAAGAAATTTGAAAAAACATATATTTATTATTGATTCATGTGCATTATTTGTGAAACATGGTTTTTTGTATGACTAAATCTTTTGTGTAAAAATAAATAATTAACAACACGATATTTTATCGCTTCTTTTGCATACTCCTCCAGAACGACTTGGATGTTTACAAATATTCTTACACAGAAAAATGTATGGTTTGAATTTCTATTTAACCTACATAGGATAAGTTAATTACAAAATAATATATTTGCAAACAAAATAGCTGTCCAAAAGGAGGTCCATAATTGATATTCTGGCACCGAGCGGGCGCACGGCCTACTGGTGTTAACATTTGGAATTGTCCCGAAAAAACATACGTTTCCTGTGGGTTACGCCAAAGAAACGAAGCCGAAGAAAAATGACAGTTAGAAATATTCTGTCCTGAATTGATAGATTCCTGGTTGATAAAGTACTTTACAAAAATATAATAAATATGTATAAATTGAGCCTTGAAATGCAAAAACAGAGCCAGAAGTGATTATCTTTTATTGTTTCACTCTTTTTTAATTTGAGTTCCTGTTAGATTTTTTGCAATTATGAATTTAAGGGAATTTAAAATATACATTTTAAACGATTTCTCTCTTTTGTTCTTATAAAGGACTATATAGAAATACAATACTTTTTCCTCGTACGTTTTTAAAATGCATGACGCAGTGCCAATTTGAGGATAAAACGGTAGTAGGTATCTAAAATTACTAGGTACACTATTAGGGCAATGATTGCAAGTCGTTGCAGTTGTAACATAGCTGTTTAAATTATGTAATGCCTTACAACAGAACAACGTACAATTGTCGACATGAACTTGACCATGGACTTATGCAGTGGTTACGGTCGCGTGGATATGTAATTTTTGTATTAGGTAACTGGTCGGCTATTTATTTATTTAAACTTCATGTACAATGGTGATACATAGGTGGCCTTAATGCAGCAAGGCTTTCTCTACCAGTCAACCTTTGGGTTAAAAAGGATAAAACAGTGGTAGTTCTTGGATGACTGCCTATCAAAAAAAAATTGAAAATAAATTATAATAAGTAATAAAAAGGTGTCCAAAAATTAAATTCGAGTATTCATGAACTAGCTAATAAAATACATAAATAATTTCTAATACAATAGACTAATAAATATTACAATAACTAAAAAGTTATAATTATCACAGTGCTCCTAGTATCGAATTTCTCAACGAGAGATTTGCTAATGAAATAACTGTGGAACTTTACTATCTATTTTCTTCAGGAGAGATCTTTTGGCTACACAATAGTTATGGTGGAATTTTGTTGCCACAATTTGCGTATTGATCTAAATATGACCAACAATTATTAATCTTTGATCCTCATTATATTCTATTCTTATTTTTTTTAAAGTTCCAACTAGTACAAAGCCAAGAGGTCCTATAATATAACAAATAATAATAGAGACACTTAGTTTAGAGTTAGTTGTAAATAAATTATTTATTGGCAGAGTTCGTTTCATCTGCGCTTGCGCATCGACTCTTATTAATCACCAATTCGTGACATACACCACGTGTACAAATTTCTCTCTTTCTCTCGCGTCGGCTACATCCGAACACAAATTAAAAAAAAAAAAACTATCTTTATGTCGGTACTTATCATTATAATAATTGTAGTTTTGTGTGTTGTATTTGTCTTTTATATTATACCAAAATGAATGATTTATCTATATATGTATCTAAATATCAAAGCTATGTTGTCACGAACGCTTATTCAGCAAAGAGCATGACTGATGGCCTGGAATGCCCCGAACCACAATGGAGGTTCTTTTTTATGAATGAACTAGCTAGATTATGTTATATGATATGCCACAATTCTGACGTAACTGGGTTCCATCGAAGTAACCGGATAAACAAACAATTTTAATCTGCGTCATATCCTGTCGCGAATTATGAATGACAATACAGACCACCGAAAAACTGTTGTTGAATAACATTACATTGTGTTAAAGCTACCTCAGAATAGCAGAATTTGACAATGCGACAACGATGCAACAATGATTCTTCATTATAAAAATATCCAAATCCGTAGGTATATTTCTATGAAAACACGTTATCACAGTTTCGCGAAGTACATAAAAAAATAAAAAAATAAAAATATTTATTAAAATAAATATAATATTCTTCTAGGCAAGCGAGCTTCATCGTCGACCACATCTTCGCTTACCATCAGGTGAGATAGTGGTCAAGCGCAAGCCTATAATCAAAAAAAAAAAAAATATGTCGACGGAATTCTTTGATTTACCATCATTCACAAAGAGCATTGCTTCACAGGCACAGACATAAATCTATCTAAAAGACGCTATTGTATGTACTTCGCGTGTCAAAAAACGGAGTAAAGTTACGATGCCTTTTTATACCACATTGAGTAAATTTGTTTTTAACATGTTTATGAAAAAGTGGCACGCTTGGTTTTCATACAGATGGAGATATATGTCTGTGTTCACAGCACTACTCTTAAGTACAACCGAACAATCAAAGAACACTTCGGTTGCTTGCAGATGATCCTAAGAGTACACATACAGTGAATTTTCAACAGAAAAAAATGTACGTCCGATACTAATTTAGATTAGTTGATGATAACTCCTTTGTATGGCAATTTCATTATTTTCTTTGGAATAGACTGTGACTTTCTTGAGGCAAGTTGTTGATTTCCATGAACGGAAGACGTTTTAAAAATATTTCGCTATACACTCTGTAGAGACAAGATAATAATATTCGTAGCCACGCTTTGTTTTACGTTGAGCACAAGTTTCGGCTATCATTATCAAAATTGTCAAGGGCCGTCAATTTCTATGAGTGAACGGTGACACTTACTGATACGTTTCATTTGTATGGACAGTTCTAACAATGCCGGCGTTAACACTATTACTGTTCTCTGGTCCAGGGCAATGATTTCGCAGAAAATCTTAAGACAAAAATGATGGTAATCTTGATGTTAAGGCGCGGTGAATAGACGACTCCGCGTAGAAATGAAAGAGAAGCGAAAAGACGCCGCGATGGCGCGACGTTTCGTTCGACTCGTTCGAGTTATTTATCATTAAATACATTACTCCTAACAAATATCTTATTCCAATCGATAAATAAAAACAACAGTTCCCTTTATTATTATATATTACATCACTGTTATTATTTATATCAAGATTTGTTTATAAATAATACAGTTACAATTGCTACAATTTCAATTTTAATGGTTATTTTATGTTTTTTTTTATCGAGAAAATTTACCGAAAACGTGTTTTGAACACAATGGTCCACCCATAAATATGATCAAGATTAACATATATTTTTTTAGCTGCTCTAATATGTATACATTTGGCTAAAAAACTGTTTAGTGAAGCCTATTTTGACTAAGTACAGCGCCTTAAGTACCTGTGTGCCGTGTGTGTGTACCGTTATGTAACTTAATACGTCATCTGTAGGCAGCTGTGTTATTTTAAAATATATTAACAGCTGCTTCTGTGTACCAACTTACCCAAAATTTTTAAAAAGATGTTGGTTCCCGTGTAGATTACCGGTTAGGAATAGTGTACATAGTTGCGTCGCAATTAAAACGAAATTTAACAATAATTAATATCACACAATTTAATTATTACTTATAAGTAAAATAAGATATATTAATAAGATTATAATATATATCTGGCTTTTTCCTCTAAAGGACATTTTTTTAAGAAATAACCTAAACCGAAAAAAATATTCATTTAGGAATATGACTTCTGTTTAGAAATAAAGATTAAATTGTATTCTATTTGTATGAAAATTAACTGTGTTGAAAACCATTTTATAATGACTCGGTTACAAGGTCAACATTTTATACAAAAACTACCCATTATTTCAAACTTCAAAAATCTTGAAAATTTTCATTGTGTTTGTGAACCAAAACTGGTGTTCTGAATTTCTCACGGTATAAATAAAGTGTAGTATTTCGAAAGAAAACAGACATTTCTTCTTCAACTATTGTTTTTGTGCTGTTATAGAAGGCTTCAAAATATAATATTATTAGCCACACACGCAGTTTCATTCCACTAGTACTAGCAACCGGACATAGCCATTTGTCGTATATCTAATTAAACCCGAGATAATCTCACTAAGAGAATTGAACCACCGGACCATGGTTCCCGTTGCATTGCCAACTATAATATTATGTGTGTCTAGAAACTTTATTATTAAAAAATATATAGCGTCCTGCTCGCTAGTATGTTTCATATTTTAACAACAGTTTTTGAGTTGGTAGCATGCGAGCTATTTATAAAAATATAACTATTGTGTACTTACAACAATACACTGCAATTTTAGCCGAGTTGACAATCTACAATCGAAAACGTTAGTAGAAAACGAATCAATGTATGGGAATGACACATCTGAACGTTAAGTCACGTGGTCAGACCATACAAATAGAAGGTGTTAACGATTGTAGAAAGAGATTCGATTCGAAACGTTTGTAACTCTTCTTTGGTATTGTTCGTCTTCTTTTCTATGGTATTGTTCGTCGAATCGTTGAGCTCCTTAAATTCTGAGTTGAGCTGCACGGTTATTGACAAATGCGTGCACTGACTGGACAGGTCCACTCAATCTGGTTGGTTCTTTCCTCAAAAGACCATTTCAGACTTCAGTCTACATGGTCTTCACATGATCTAACCAAGATTTTGTCTGGACTTTAAAAGAGACTGTGACCTCTGGGTTTGTTTCGGCCTTTTTTCTCAGAGTAGTCAGATAGGAAACGCCGACCTCATCTAGTTTAAAAAAAATATGATCGACATGTAAAAGTGTGTGGTTTGTAACCTACTTACAGAAATAAAATAATTTATCATTTAACTTGGCTAGGGGGGCTGATGTTTTTGTTGTCAATTCTAAAAAAGTTGACATGCGCTTCCGCATCGTCTATCAGTTGAAAAATGATGATGAAGATAGCTGATGACTGGATAAGATAAATCCAGTCTGTGGTATAATTACTCACCTAATTACATAAAACACTTAAATGATATAAGTAAAGATATATAATATATATATCTATCGGTCTAAGTTTTCTTTACGTAATAAATTAAACACGAATAGTTATTAGCTAAAGGCGATAAATATCAGATTGATTAGAATTTGTTCAGCATCGATTCGGTAATTTGTTTTTTACGGTTGTTTATCTACGCATAATCTTACGTAGTTAGGAATGTCAGTACCTGTTCAGAGCTGCGCTAGAGTATTTTTGATGAAAAATGTGTGTGAGCATTTTTAATGTAGTGGTTATCGAAACAAAATATATAAAATAACGTCTGGAAAAACTACCTATTGATAATTTTACACTTATTTTTTGTACCTATTGATAGAATTTTACTTCGATAAATTTTATTATATATTTGATACAAATGCGAATTTATGGGCAAAGATAGAAATAGCTAATTAGATGTATAGCGAAATATAGCAAGCAATTAATGGATATGTAATACTCAAGCGTTTTATCAGTTTCGTAATCATTTCTGCTTTATTATGTAAATCTGAATCAGGAACGTAAAATACAAAACCTTCTTAAATAATATAAAATTTATGACCAAGCCAAGCCAGCTATCAAGATAATAGTATTTAGCCTTAGTAGATATAATTCCTCACGTCAATTCATATGGTAGATAAACAGCTGATAGGTATGTAGATATTTTTATAAACCATACAAAAAAGTATGGAAAGTAAATTCAATGCCTTTCTAAAGGATAGCGCCCAAATTCTCTTAACTGATGATTTAAAAACCGCTTAATGCAAAAACCAACTCTATGGCCTTTTCTTACAGTCCATTTATTTTTTTCACGCTTTATCGCGGTGTCGGATACGCATCTTGCACGTGACGTAACGGTTCAAAATGTACAGTTCGTGCCAATTTATGGGTGCGAATAAATCGTAAGAAATGTTCATTGTTTCATCATAATATATGTATTATCTACGAATTGTAGTATAATTTATATTTATTCAATTAAAATAATAGGTAATTAACCATAGTATAGGTTAGGTGTTTATTTTTGACTTATGAATCACAATTTTTTTGCGAGTTTCATAATGATTGTTCAGAATAAATCATTCCATTAAATATTGTTACAAAATTAGTATTGACTTCCACAATAGTTTTTAAAATTTTTGAATCATCGCTGTAGGTATTTTATCGATATTACCTAAGTATTTACTTTTATTGTGTTTCATATAAGATAGATATAGGTATTGCATGTGAAAATATTGCTATCACAACTAATGCAATCTTTTTGTTTACTCGCTAATGTGATACTTAACCTGAATTACGAAAAATAAATAAAACCTATTTCATTCATAACCTATACCGGCCACACAAAATTAAAAAAAAAGAAACTCACACAAAAAAAAAAAAAAAAACAATTCCTTACCTACTCTCACAGTAAGTTATTTATTCAAAAATGTATCACGTATAACAATGGTCCGAGCAACGAGTTCGAAAACGTCACAAACTCATCAGCTGTTTTCTATACGACCGTTCACTGTGGCTTCACTTACATCAATGAACATTGACATCGTATATCATTAGCCGAGCGAACGCGATAATACTCGCCACCTTTAATAGTTTATCAGGACTGTTGCTGGGGATTGGATTCGTTGTCGGTCAGTACTGAAGAGGTTGCTTTATCAACAACACGCGGCCCAGCACTACCACAAGAAAAACACATTGGGACGTTCCTACCTAAATGTTTGACGCGGACGCGTCGTACTGAACTACGGCCTCCACCACGTCGTGGTTTTCACAGGGTAATCGACCTAATACTCTGCAATGAAACCACTCTAGCAAACCTACTAGAGTTTAGAGATCAGTGGGCTTGCGAGAGTGGTTCGTTGTAGTGTAGACCCTCTCTAGAATCCAGCAAAGACTTCAACAGTTAAAGTCTACGTTGGATTTTAGAGAGAGTTTATGCAATATGCAGGTTTTATCTCTAGGTTAGGTTAGCTCAGTTGCTGCATCGTGGACAAGAGACAGAGAAATCAAGTTTGAAAAAATCGTCTCGTCTCGTTCCTTCCTGTGATATTCTTGTTTTATTCCTGTGGTAGTTTTGTGGTCTGTGTTGCGTGTTACCAAGAAATTTTGGTGAAAAATTACTACCCGTAATTTGGTGGACCAGTTTTTGCGACTGCACAAATTGCCGCTAGTTGGAACCGGTTTTCTGATCTGCTTCGCTGATGATGCCTTTTGAATCCACTCTTTGTATGCTCATCAACATATACACGTGGATCGGCTGAATAGAGTGCAATGAAACTTTGTTTCAAATTTGTAATATCATGTACTAATTAGAAGTTTCCTTCCTAGAAGTACTCAAAATGAGGGCAAATATAATTAAAACAGAGTTCGTAGGTTTTAGTTATTATATTCTCTCTTGGATAGCAAACAATACATTTTGTAACAGGAAAAATAATGGAAGTATATTTATAAATATTAGCCTAAAATTTATAAATAACCTAACCCATAGGGCGAATATAATGGCTCGCACAAACAAAGGAACATATCCGCCCATACTTGATATTGTTCTTAGCTACAAATTACTAATTAAATTACATTTATTTACGATAAAATGTTGTAATATATCATGTTTTTATTACATAAGACAGTTGTGTACAACGATTGATATCAATCCAGCTGTTTATGACAGGAAGGCGTAATTATAAAATGATGTGTTGTAATAAACAATATCGGTAGTTATCAAGTTTTTATGACGTGTCAATGTCCAATATTCAGCTAATAGGTACACTGATCGGTCGATACATGATGGACATTCCACTCTTATGCACTAAATGTTTTGGGAATAAATACTTTGCCGTCTGTGTTGCCCGATAGTTCCACAACCTTAAGGCGACATATACGCCCCAATGTTAACGCAGTACTGGCCGTGTGCCCGCTCGGAGCCAAAATATCAATATTGAACCTCCTTTTGAACAGTTTTGTTTGCAAAATACTATTTGATTTACATATGTTTATTTATTTATTTATTAAAACTTCATGCAACATACAGGTACATAGGCGGACTTAATGCCTGAGGCATTCTCTACCAGTCAACCAAGGATGGTTGAGAGATAACATGGCAGGTGCACAAAAAATTGAAATAGTGACTAAAGTAAAAACTGAAGAAGAAAAGTTAAAATAAACATACACATATATTTCCTATAATAAATACACATCTTTTATATATATATATATATATATAAAAGTAATAGAAAGGTGATTGAGACGACTACACACGACATATGCTATTTCAGTTATGAAGAAGTTCCTGCCATCAGTTATTCTGTATAAAAATATTTTTAAACATCCAAGTCCTTTTGGAGGAGTATCCAAAAGTTGCGAAAAATATTGTGTTGCCAATCATTTTTTTAAAGGTAAACTATTTGTCATACAAAAAAAAACATGTTTAAAAATAATGTACATGAAAAATTTTTTTTTTATGTTTTTTCAAAACTTTTAACCTAGCCCTTACTAAGGAGTATGTTTTAGAAAGTTACCGTTTTACGGCACTAAAGCGGATGTAGGCCTTTAAGCTACAGATTAAAGTCAAGAGTGAATAGGTTACTAGGCAAGCGTGTATCACCGTTGTGCCTATCATTAATAATAAAAAAGTAAATTTGAAAATTAAATACCCGACTGCTAAAGAAACAAAATTAAAAGATGTAATTAAGAAGAAAATTATGCTATGCAGTCGGAGGATCAGGTGGTCAGCCAGCTGCACATCATGATTTACTTCCTGTTTACATCTTTTTATTTCGTTTCTTAAACAGTCGGGTTTTTGATTTTTAAATTAACTTTCTTTGTTTACAACTTTTTAGTATTTTTTTTTCCGAATTACTTTGAACATATAACTGGTAGGTAAATATTTTGCAACCACCTCTTAATACCCTTCATTTTGATACCCGACTCGAAGGGTTTGGAAGAAAAAAAATGTGAACCCGCACAATATGGCGCCCAAAATCCGCCATTACTATATTTTTTTCTGCCATTTTAATCTAGTCTGCGACACTCGCAAAGTTAAGACGAGTCGATTGACGTAAGAATCATCAAAATTGGCTTACGCGTTTGATCTCTAGAACGCCACATAGAAACAAACAAACACATAAACTGATAAACACATAACCCTCCTTCGGCAGTCGGCTAAAAAAGGTCACATTTGCAATCCGATATTTTTATGGCACTAGTTTCTCTTATACCGCATCGTTGGTCAATTCTAGTGGTCGTAAGCACTACTGATCTGCGTGAGGTTTGATTTCCGAGTCGAGCAAAGGGATATTAGGTTATTCCATCTAGCTCTTTCAGGTGCAGCCTGGATTCTATATTTGTGTTTGTTGCTCATTCCTTTAAGGCGTATATATTCCCCAATGTTAACGCAGTACTGGCCGTTCGTCCGCTCGGAGCCAGAATATGACTATTGAACCTCCTTTTGGACAGTTTTGTATGCAAAATATTCTTTGATTTATATAAGCTATTTAATATAATAGAAAGGTGATTGAGACGACTACACACGACATATGCTATTTCAGTTATGAAGAAATTCTAGCCATCAATTTTTTTTTAGATATAAGAATAACATAGGTAACCTTTATACCACCAAAAGCTTGTTGTCGTTACAGCAAGTTTGCCACTATGCATTTTGTATAGTAAAGCGCATGTAGTGGCTAAAGTAACCCATATGTGCTCCATCTTCTATGCCACTCTAGGGACGTGGTGTTAGCTCGCAAGTTCACCTCTCGAGGACTAAAGGATGCAAAGAAGCTTCTCCAAAAAGTGTCGTGTAAACAAAATTAATATGAAAATAGCAGGTTTACGGAGCGCAGCACAGCGACAGTTGTGATGATTACTGCAAAAATAATGTTAAAATTGCTGTAAAGCAAAACGTATGTGTACATAAAGATGGTTTTTAAATTAAGGTATTTAAATTTCAGAAAACTCAGAATTCTCAAACTATTTTACTTTTTAACCAACTTCAAAAAAGGAGGAGGTTCTCGAGTCGTCTTTTTTTATATATGTTACCCGATTACTCAAAGACGCATGGCTGGACCGATTTGGAAAATTTTGTTTTGTTTGGCAGGGTATTCTTACCAGGTGTTCCCATGGTCATCAGGTCAGGATCTGATAATGGGATCCAATGGAAATCGAGGGAAATCCTCAAACATTATAGGCAAACATATAGCAATTTTGGTATTTTCGTCAACATAGCATTTGCACTCGGAAAGTATCATTTCATGAAGTGGAGCTGATGAAAAAGAACACAGATAGCCACTGGCACTCCCTAATGATAACTATGTCACGAGTATGGTACGGATAATAGCTAAGCGATTATGATGAAGTAAATCCATATAAATAAATGGAACTGATGAAAATAGTACAATCGAACTGGTCTAATGATGTAACCGGAAGGTCGGCAATGGAGCTCCGTTATAAAACAAAGTATCCTTTTCGTGTTTGGGCTTATTGGAAATGTCATGAGGTGTACTCTGGCTAGAAATGATTTTCATAGTAATATGAACTATCAAAACTAAAAAGAGAAAAATAAAAAACTTTTTTATAAAAATAAAAACGGCTTATGATTTCCCATTCTTTGCGATATGTTTAAAACAAGACAAATGTGTCACAACAGTTATTTTAGCCTTGACAACATTGCTTAACTAAATCTAGAAGAGGCTATAATATTCGAATATACATATATATTATTTTCACTCCAATTAAGATCCACCAAACAAAAATATCGAGTGTATCAATTACTTATCATTCAGTGCAGGTAAGTAAGGGTCAACCAAGAGAAATGGCCCAGAATTGTACCCGCGAGCAAAGGGATAAACTACCTATGAAACACTTAATCAACTTGTTACTACCTGTATCATACCAGTGCTGGGAAGAGAACTTCCCCAACCTCTTCCTGTTGATAATAAAAATAGGCATTTATGTATTTTGTAAATGAAAATGTTTCAACAGAACAGAAACTAAACATAATCGAACTTTAGTATGGACTAATAAAATAACTTTTATACAAATTGAAAATATAAGTTTTATACAAGCATGTGGAAAAGAAGAGAGGACAAGAATTCATTGGGCATCAAAAAAATCTTCCCGCAAGCTATCCTCGCAACACTGACATTCAACGTAGAAATTACAAGCTTTACTACATCATCATCATCATCACATCATCAGCCTATTAATGTTACCACTGCTGGGAGACAGGCCTCCTCTCTGTGAGAGGGAATGGGCCGTAATACACCACGCGGGCCCAGTGCGGGTTGGTGGAAGTCATGTGTCTTCGAATTTTGGTTCTAGGACATGCCGGTTTCCTCACGATGTTTTCATTCACCGTTTTGAGAGTGGTGATGAAATAATTTACACAAAGTAAAGCGCCTGTCTGGGCTCGAACCCATGATCTACTTACAAGTTGTAAGTCGCGGCCGATATCACTGGGCCACCACTGCTCTCAGGTTTACTACACACAAACAAAATGTTTAGGTACTTGATGCTTATTAACGACAGAACAACCCATATTTAGATTTTCCTCTTCGCCAAATGACTCTACTCCTGATCGTGCAATCTTTTGCCTTATTTCGACCACTCACATTAAAATTAATTAATTTAAGGTGCATTTTTCCGTTTTTATTTATTTCTCTGCACTTTTCTAGGTCATCGGTGGCAGAGGCAAAGTCGAAGATGAATTTAGCTTACCCTGAAGATTTGTTTTTCACAATAAGGTAAGTAGGTCTATGTTCAAAATTGAGCTTTGAGATAATATCAGAATAAGTAAGTACCTAACCTAAAGAGGATAATAATTATATTCGCCAAATAAAATATATTACGCCTTATACATTTAAGTACTAGCTGCCGCTCCCGGCTCTGGCCGCGAGGTATAAGTACTTCTTCTAATATCTTTATAAAATATAGCCAATGTGTTATTCTGATGTATAAGCTATATTTCTGTAAAGTTTCTTCAAAATCCGTTCGGCAGTTTTCGCGTGAAACTGTAACAAATATCCATCCATTATACAAACTTTTACTTTTATAATGGGATGATTGTTGATTGTTCAAAAGTAAGGTATAGCTTTGTCCGTGAACTTTATCTAGTCACAAAACTGCAATTGCAAGGTTTTACGGGACAACCTATGTTTATGTTAAAAATTCTGAAAGAATACGACTTTACAACAAAATAAAACTATGTTTAAGTATTACTCCGGGTTTGCACAGTACCGTCGAAAGTTTGTGATCATGGCTAGTGGTCACGAACGCCATAAAAGACAGGAAAACTTTTCAAACATATATAAAACTTAAACAAAAGAATCTGAAAATCTTTAAAAATATTTTGTTTTGATTACGTAATTTGCGTTAATGGATATTTCTTTTAGCCTTAATAAAGTCGTATGCATATTAATCTAAATAAATTTTTCATTTTTCGATTTCTAAATTTAAGTTAAACGTTGTTTGTAATCTGTGGCAGTACGTACGTTTCAGCCGAAAGACATGCTGGATCTAGGCCTCCCCAGGCGTCGCAACTTTAACTGTTCCCGTCCTTCTCGCATCCAGCGGATTCCCGCTACCTCGTTCCACCTAGTCGGAGACCTTCCTACACATCGTCTTTCGGTTCACGGTCACCATTCCAGAACTTTACGGCCCCATCGGCCAAACGTTCTGCGAGCAATGTGCGCTGCCCACTGCCACTTAAGTTTCCCAATCAGAAGCAGTACATAACAGAGCAAATATTAAAAAAAAAACTTTTTCTTGTAGAATGAGCGCCTGAGGCTGATTTTCATCCCAGAAATAATACAAGTAAAGCTGAACACTCTAAAAAATAAAATAAAAAAAACCACTGGCGCTGAACATAGCTTACACCTAACTATACAAAATGAAACTGCCGAATTGAGAACTGTCTCCTTTTTAAGAAGAAGGTTAGAAACATAGTTTTAAATACACGATACATATATGACAGGCCGATAGATTATCAAATTATTCACACTTTCATATGTATTACTACAATTGCACAGCAATTTCAAAACAAAGAGATACCAGAGAGTAAGCAATGTTTTCACAGCTCATTGTTATCAATTGCAACATTCGCTCTAGTCTATGAGTCATCGGAGTCAGCGGCAATTCTCAGTACGCTAATCATTATGATCGTGTTTGAGTACGTGTGCTATAAAGTGACGTACGCGGTACTACTCACGACCAAGATCAAGGTGAACGTAGACCTAGTTAGTATCATTATCTGATGTGTCTTTGAGAAATAGATAAGTGTAGAATGATTAAGATGTAGGTATTTATGATGTAGTTAAAGTAGAACCAGCAGACATCAAACGCATGTCTGCCGGTTTGAAGGAAATAAGTGATCGTTTAAGCAAACTTGTTGTCTTCAACCAGGCTTAAGGTTACACTAGTCGATCATTGTTCCATACAAACGTAGTATTACTTCACCGTTTGACGATGTACGTTCAAAATAAAAAATATATCAATTTGTCTCATCATTATCTAGCCCTGTATGGAAACAAAAAAGTAAAAAAGAAAAATATTTGAAAGTTATGAGCGTTGAAAGTTCCATATTTCAACACTAATTTTAACGCATCTTGGGGCGGAAATAAATACCATAAGAAGAAGGAAAATTGCAAAACGGCCACCATACAGGGATAGATTAGTAGTTCAACAATGCAAATAATTTTATTTTGAAAATATACATTTAGTCGTTTTAACATGATATCTAGACTCCCAAAGGTCTGTTTATAAAATTTCGCGTGCTCGTTTTCGTCCTAAATCATCATCGCTATCATATTCGCTACAAACTTGCAAAAGTACTAGTTCTCGTACGCGGACTAGCTTCTTACTGCTTATCACAGCATCTATCTCTTTCGCACGTGTTGTCGGATGAAATAATAACCCCGCACACAAAATAGTTCGTGCCGTTGACTAGGACAACCTTAAATCCTGACTCCTGGCTGCAACTGGGCATTCGATTCTTAGCTAGACCTGGGAGTCGAATCCCTTCGGGACCTCATACTCAGCATAAGAGTGTAGGTATGTCTAATAGAACAACGACGCCGCCGTCAGATACGTAATCTCATGAGGGGGGAGTACCTCATGAGATTACCTACCGGGAATAAAAGCTACAAGTGTAGGTTACTCCCGATTGGTACATCGACCTTTTCTCATATTCTCTGAGCATCAGGTTCAATGACCTAGTAGGTACTTATGTCCTGATATTGATCAGCTGGCGTTGAAAACCAGACAATGATTGGCTCGCAATGGCCACGAGGCTTTCCCTTACATCTTTTAAATTGCGGTTTGTTTGTAATGTTTATATAATAATAATTTCTGCAGATTAGAATTATCCACATATATATTAAGTGATTAATATGGCATTATTCATAATGCACGGGCAATTTGGAAAATGCCCAATATGAGTAAGCAATATGATAAAAACTATTTAAATAATTAAATTGACCAGGCTTTCTGAATAATAACCATCACTTATTGGGCCGGATTATAAAAATGTGATTTTTTATTATTTTTATTGTTGACTTTGGTTATAATATAATAGGTCAGTACGATTACTATTTAGGCAAGCAAGTCGACGGAGCCCCGCTGCGCGATGCTCCTATTACTGTCTGCAGGGCCTGAAGTAACGTAACTGAAAAATTCACTGACCATAATTATCGAATTGCCCAACCTTTACATAGCAATATTCGTAAGGACCAGACAATGTGATAAATATAGAAGTTAAAATCAGTATAAATTCATCATCATCAACCTTTTTTAATGTTCCCGCTACTGGAAAACAAGCCTCCTCTCTGTGAGGAGGAATGGGCCGTAATCCACCACGCGGCCGAGTTTGGTTTTGGTGGATATCACAAGTCTTCCAATTTTTGGTTTTAGGATATGTCGGTTTCCTCATGATGTTTTCCTTCACCGTTTTGAGAGCAGTGGTGATGAAATAATTTACATAAAGTAAAGTGCTTGCCTGGAACCCACGACCTACAACTTGTACGTCGCGACCACAACTTGTACGACGTTACCACTGGGCCACCACTGCTCTTATTCATTGCATTCTTGCAGTAGTCATTACATTGGCCGATTTGTCTTGACTAGATTCATAATACATAGCGCCTTAATCACTTGGTCTATGACATATACATAGGTACTAATTATCCGACTACGACCGAAGGAAAGTAGTGTGTTTATCAGCCTATGTATGTATGTATGTCTATATGTTTGTTCCTATGTGGCATTCTAGAGACCAAACGCGTTGGCAGATTTAGTTTTTTTTTGTTACGTCAATCGATTCGTCTTAATCTTGCGAGTGTTATTGGATTAAATTAAAATAAGAAATTAGAAAAATGGCGGCTTTTGAGCGCCATCTTGTGCAAGCGCAATTATTTTTTTTCTTCCAAACCCATCTTGTGAGTTATGAAAATAAAGCGTTTTAAGAGGTGATTTCAAAAATATACAACACTTATATGTTTAAATGTACCTAGTTCGAAAAAAAACCACAAAGTTATACTTAAATAAAAAAAGTTAGTTAAAATAAAAAAAAAAACCCGACTGCTTAGGAAGCGAAATAAAAAGACGTAAACAAGAAGAAAATCATGCTGTGCAGTCGGAGGATACATCTGGTTTTGGGCAGCCAGCTCACGAATCTGTATCCTCCGACTGCATAATATGATTTGCTTAATTTTTACGTCTTTTTAGATTGTAGTTTTTCGTATTATAACTGTGAAAGTAATTCGGTCAGAGGCCATATTCCGAGTTTTTTAACGTACTCGATCGCGTTAACCTAAACGTTCTCTTTTATGTCAATTTGTAGGTAGGTTACAAAAAAATCGCAAATTGACGCTCACTTTAACGCGATCGAGCATGAGTAAAACCTCGCACTAAGCACACACCCATTGTATGTCTGTTTTTTTACGATTTCACGCCTAAACCGCTAAACCAATTGTAATGAGTTTAATCACATACAAAAATGTAACCTTGGAGAACCTTCTTCAAAAAGGTTCCAATGTCCTCATTGGATATTTTTTATATTGGGGATATGTTTATTTGGGATAATTTCTGTGTTTCACAAGGATGATGCCACTGGCAGTAACTAATATAAAATACAATCAAATTGCGTATTTTATTGTTTTTAGTAGTAATCTGCGAGGTTGTTTTGTACAATGATAGTAAGTAGAACATAACAACAAGCCGTGTTATCTTTACGAAGAAAAAAATATGTTGTTTTGATATATACTTACGATCAATTTTTTTTTAATTGTTATCGCTTGGAATTCTTATTAATGTATTAGACATATCCGTGTCAATTCAACAGGCCAGCAGTCTTAGTATTCCTCAGGTTTTAGTACGATTTAACTACAAATTGGTTAATCCGGCATGACGTTATTACCCAAAAACGTAACTGCTGATATCACTGATAGTATCTCCTATGGTGGCGCCATGTACGTTATTTGCGCTAGTAAAGATAAGTCCATGATTAGTTTGCATCAATTGTGGCGAAACCCTTATAATTTACCTACCTACTCATATCAACATAAGACAAGCCCTACTAACATAGGACAAAGAACGAAGAAGAAAACAAAACACACACCAACACAAACAACATACCAAACGCCCGGCAGAAACAACAGAACACCACCTGCTACTTACATATTTCTATTGCTACACTCACGTTCATACATCTAGTCATACACGCACGCTGGTTATGAGTAATGCGCATCTGGCCACGGAACATCAATCAGGAACTCATATAAGTTCTCTCAATTTATTTCGAGTCAGCGCAATATTGTATTTACTCACAACTATTCTAATCATAAAAAATTCACATCTTCACAATCTTTCACACAGCACAACAACACACACAACCAACTTATTTACTATAGCGAAAGAAATGATATAGGATATCATTTCTTTCGCTATAATAAATAAGTTGGTTTGCATAGCACCAAACTGAAAGTAGTAAACTAAGGTCACCGCCAGATAACAATAAAAAACTTTTTTACAAAAATTACAACCGACTTCCATAAAAACACTAGAAAGTGAAATATAACTTCATTTTTGGATGTCGGTGATCCTCATTCCGTTTCTTCGTTTTTTGACACTGACTTACGAAATTGAAGTAATTTTTCACTTACTGGTGTTTTTTTTGGAAGTCTGTTGTAATTTTTGTAAAAAAAAAACATTTATCACTTTTTAGTTGTATGAGAGTATACCAGGATGAATTGTTCACACCTGTGTACCCTTTTAGAGCGTACCAGTGTGATGTTATATTATGAAAAGGTGTAAACAATAAACAGACATGCGATTGCATCTATCCCTAGTGATTTGCCTTAATTTATTGAAGAGTTCTGATGTATTTCTCCAAAGTTCTTCATCAGATCTTGATGTAAATTAAATGGGACCACATGACAAGCACCAGCTTTTAAATAAATAAAGAATCATCAAAATCGATTCACCCAATAAAAAGTTCTGAGGTAACAAACATAAAAAAAAACAGTCGAATTATTAACCTCCTCCTTATTGCGAAGTCGGTTAAAATATAAAAGTCGTTAACACCTGTCTACCAATGTATTCCAATATTTAAAAACGGTACTAAAACATGTAAAGGCAGTGTCGCGCCTTAGTAGGCGTTTCGGCCGCTGAGTTTCGTCCGATCCGGTTGAAACAGGAACTTCATTATTATTAATATTTTTTAATGGTTTTTTGGACGAATTCTTTTTTAGAGGCAAATTAACATCAGAAACAAAAAAGCAGAAGAGAGCTTAGTAACAATCATGATAAAATATAACTTCCTCTTTTGCTATTTTAGTTAGATGTTGAATATTATAAGCATTTATACCCAAAATACCAGGAGGCCAGAATCATGAAGAAGTATTTGCGCACCTAGAATCTATGCCTTAACAGAGTTTCTTTTTTACTTTTTCACGCACTATTTTAATATGATCTATAAATGCAAAATTCCTCTCTATGCAATAGCAATAGCATATGGACTGCTTCTTTTTTACGGGAACGTTATTATGTTTAATAGTAGGATACGGTTTAAGATTACATTTCAGAATGAGTTATGGTTTTATGTGCGGTGCAAAGGTCGGACGATTTTGATCACCCCACTGATATAAAAATCATAGGCAAGTGTCAGCCAAATTCTCGAATTCAGCTTGGGTACTTGATTGAATGAATAGAAGACCGTCGTCCGCGTTACCGATTAATGAACAACCGCTTGGAAATGGAATCGCGAGGAAATCATAATAACCTAAATTTCATTAAAACGGACTAAAGACCGAACCCTGAGGACATCCCATGGTAAGAGCCTTCGACATAGAATGATGGCCGAGTTTCAGTTACACGGAACCATTTAAAAAAGTAAGAGTAAACCAGATTATATATATTTCTATAGCAGCCCCGAGTTTTCATTTTAAGTAAAATCATTGGCCACCATGCGTTATGATTAGCCCCAGAAATATCTAGATAAATCCCGAATACGTACTTATGTTCAGATGTATTAACTACGTATATTTTCCTAAAAGTAAGGGCCGCGTCTACGGTAGATTTTCCCATAGTGAAACCGAATTGATTGTTGTGAAATTTTGGTATGTGCGATAGCAAACGTGGGGCGATAAGGCGCTCCAGGAGTTTGCCCAAAGATGGAAGTAATGTTATAGGCCGGTACAACTTTGGATCGTCCGGAGGTTTGTAACCATTTTTCGGGATGATTCGTTTCCATCCGCGCCGCCATATCGAGAAAATACGCAATCCGCAATACAACGGTTGAACACGCTTAAAATCGCATCACCGGCTGTTTTACACGCTTCTATAATCATCCGATTAGATATTTTATCTTCACTTGATGGGTTTTTGAGTTGTAACCTTTTGACAACGTTAATAAATTCGTCAGTCGATGGAAGGTCAGACGCTGGTGATTCATTCAGGTGGTACAGCTGCTCACACTCTGATCTGTTGATTGTATTCGTTGTCATTCACAAGTGAGTCATCAGGTATAACGGTAGTGTGTTTATTATTTACTTTAATGTTCTGAACAAACGCGAGGTCGACTGATCGATTGGCTTTAAACTCATGATATAAAGGAGACAAACAACAAAACTCTTCAATTAATGACGGCAAATCTCTCGGGATTGCTGCAATCGCATATCTGTTTATTGTTTACACCATTTCATAACATACCATCACGCCAGTATGCTCTAAACGGGTGAGCATATGTGTACAGTTCACCCTGGTACACTCTCATTGAACTTGCCCATTAGGTACCACTAGAAAGTGAAAAATAAAAAACTTTTTTACTAAAAATTTCAACCGACTTCCAAATAAAAACTCTACAAATTGAAAAATAATTTCAATTGCGGAAGGTGGTGTCAAAAAACGAAAACAGGTTCACGAACTTCCGAAATTGAAGTTGTTTTTCATTTTGTAGTGTTTTTATTTGGAAGTCGGTTGTATTTTTTTAAATTTATTTGTAAGACTGATTATTGTGATTTATCATGTTTACTGTTGATTTTTTCAACAGTGGGGTTGGCGCAACATGTTTTCTTCTTCAATACCTTCCTGTCCTCCGTCACGCCATCACTGCTACCTTTTCTTTCATATCACTTCTCACACAGTCCATTCATCTTTTCTTTGGCCGGTCCCTCCCTCTCCATCTATCCACATTTATATTCATAACACTTTTAGTAACATGCGTTTTTGTAATGATATATTAATTATGCTTTATCTTTTTCCAAAAATTGCCTGACTGGGGTTAAATTATTTAAGTAAAAGTCAGGCAATTTTTACAAAGGTTTTTTATTATGACTGTACAAAATTTGCTAAAAAAGTATAGTCCGAAACAATACTCAAAAATATTAATAATTATGTAATTCCTGTTTCCACCGGATTGGACGAAAACTCAGCGGCCTAAACGCGGAATAAGCCAGTGTCACTAACAAGATCAATACAAACGTATCGCGGTAAGGGGCGTCCTTGACCACTGACTTGCAACAAACATGGTTATTTTACAAAAAGATTTATAACTCATGCAAAGTGTCAAGAGTTACAAACCTTTTTGTAAAATCCATGTTCAGTCGTATTTGTTTAGCTAGGTATGAGTTTCATATACCAAATTATAACCTTTATTTGAGGATTATTTTCAGTAATGACTTCAATTTCAATTTTCAATTTATTCATCAACAAAATTTGAGTACAATGATCATCCTTAAAACTACCACTTAAATGTAACAGATGATTGAGGTGCGTTGCAGCAGAAGGCAAAGCAAACCCCATTCCCGCGCTAGGAACTAACCTGTGTTACAGGCACTGGGCACCTACTCCACCATCACACTTGCAACACACTTACAAACACGATAGTAGCAGGAGGATTTTGACTAGCTGTTTTTTTATTTTAGGCAAACCTGTATATACTTAATTTATTAAGAACGCGTAGACCGATTTACATCATTTTAACTGATAAAATGGTTCTTAGCCTGTAGCTTTCATTTGAGAGAAAAATTATCAAAATATTTTCATAAACAAAAAATCATGTTTTCAAGTTACGTAATTATTCGTTTAAGTACAAGTCGGTTCAGTGGCCTTTATTTTTTGTTATCTGGCGGAGATTCAGTCTTTTTATTATTATTAATAGGCTCGCGCTTGACCACTATCTCACTTCATGGTAAGCGATGAACACGTCTGCTTTATCTTCGCATCGCTGGGACGACAATCATTCAAATAAAGTGAGACAAGACAAGGAAGTGCTTGTAACAAACCCATCCGTGAATCATACGCAATAAAAAGTAAGTCAAACCTAAATGAATAGTATTATTAAATCCTGATAAAATAAGTAGTTATGGAAAAAATACAGCGCAGTAAATTATTGCTGTCGTTTTGAAATGTAAACAGTTGTTATTTATAGTTATAAAATATTTTGATTATAAAGTAGCAGATCATCACAATTTATTGAGTTAGGTCGTGTTAGATTTATGGGTTAACCAATGAAATTTTATCATTTATTAGCTGTTCCACGCGGCTTCGCTCCCGACAACTGGCTACCAATATGAATGTTGCGTAACTTTAATCGCTTTCGCAGCGCACGCAACGGAAGCTCTCTATTTCCCGTTTTCGCAACATTTTTCCTCTATGCTCCGCTCCTATTGGTCGAAGCGTGATGTTATATAGCCTTTACCCTTCCTCGATACATGGAACACAAAAGGAATTTTTCACTTCCAACCAGTAATTCCTGAGATTAGCGCGTTCAAACAAACAAACAAACTCTGCAGATTTATAATATTAGTATAGATTTATTTTACTTTACCTTCTCAAATTTATTAAAAGCTTTAGGCCCATATTCCAAGTCATGTCTTCCAACTCGACTCTACTTCGAATCATGAAATTGAATGTTGCTATTTATAGATTTGATTAGGTCTTGGATGCATTAAAAGTCGAGTTAAAAGACAAGACTTGGAATATAGGCATTAGAAGCAAAGCCATGGAAAAAACCTTTTTACTAAAAAATACAACCGACTTCCAACTAAAAACAGTACAAAGTGAAAAATAATTTTCTTTTTCGAAATCGGTGTCTTTGGAAGGTACCAATTTTTTTCGTTATGGACACCGACTTCGAAAAAGAAAGTTATTTTTCACTTTTTAGTGTTTTTAGTTGGAAGTCGGTAGTATCTTTTTGTAAAAAAAAAAAATATTTTTCACTTTTTTGTTGTACCTATTAAGCAACTTGCCTTTAGTAAGGTACTTATAATGCCAAAATAGATTACCCGAATACTATAAAACTTGAACATAACCGGTGAAATGAGAGTGTACCAAGGTGAACTGTATACATCTGCGTACCCCTTTAGAGCGTACTGGCGTGATGTTATGTTATGAAATGGTATAAACAATAAACAGACATGCGATTGCAGCAATTCCGAGAGATTTGCCGTTTTTTTGAAGAGTTCTGTTGTATATCTCCGAAGTTCTTATTCAGATCTCCACAGAATTAAATTGGGACTAATTTCGGAATATACTCAATCAAGCAAAAAAGAATTTTCAAAATCGGTCCGCAATTGACGGAGATTTCGGTGAACATACACAAAAAAAAACATACAAGAAGTCGAACATAGAACCTCCTCCTTTTTGGCAAGTCAGTTAAAAACCTAATAATTGACTGACTTACTTAGTAATAAGTGACTGAATACTTTGTTGCTTTTTTGTCAATTTCTGCAACTGTGACCTAATTATTTAATAGCTTGATTGTTTAAAATCGGACGTATCAACAAACAAGGCAACCGTGCACGTTTTGTTTTGTATATCTCCACAGTGAAGCATGCAGTTTTTAAACAACATGTATTCTTTAGGTACCTTTATATCTTTGGAAGTTACATAATGTAGTTGCAACCGTGACTTAACTGTAATAGAGGTTGCTGTTATTTTTGCCATATAATAAAACCTATTGCCCAAACCCAGCGAGCACAAACCCAGATTCGGCAGCTACTTAAATATTCCAGATGGAAAATTCTCAGTAAAAGTTTGCTCCGGCAGTTGAACCAAGGACTACACCAAAGGGAGAAATGTGAAACTATCATTTACAGATGTAGCTATCCAACTGATGGACAAAGGTCATTTGGTAAGTTTTATTGGAGAAAACCACAGATACAAATCTAAATAGATGACGCGATGGTATGTACTTCGCGTGCCAAAATACGGACTAAAGTTACGACAAATAATCGTAATCTGATTTTTTCATTTAGCATTATCGGCACCGGATATCCACCAAAATCTAGAAAAATGCCTTTTTATACAATATTGATCTATAAAGAATGTATAGAAAAAGTTGACCAAAGCATTGGAAACTTATTTATTTATTTATTTACACCAATAAGTACAACATCTTACAGTATTTCAAGACGATGTTATACCACAGAATATCTAATGTTATACAATATATTTAAACATAAAAAATTAACAATAAAATAGAAAAAATTCAAATTTGTGTGCATTGGTAAGCAGATTTGTTTTTTAATTGATTGTGAAAAAGTGGCACACTTGTTTTTATACAGATGGAGGAACTTGCGTTATCTATTTAGATATATGTCTGTGGAAAAAACTGAGAATTTACCGCCCTTTGCCCAATAATATTTTATAAGTACTGTCCTATTTATGCAGGTCAGTATAATATCGGTTTTGCTCTAAAATATGATACCTTGTTTTTTCAAGAAATGTGGGCTAATCCATTTTGGCTAAGATAACCTCATTACGTAAATATTAAATCCAAAAATGTTTGCAAAACATTTTACTAAAATACCAACAGTTGTCAACTCGATGATAACGTTTATGATCTAGCTGTAATTTTATCTTATTATCTCAGTGATAATCACTGTCATTAATGTACGGAAATAAGAAATATATTTGATAGGTTAAGACAAAGATTAGAACGTTCATTACAAGTATAACTTAAAAATTAAAAAAAAGCACCCGACACATTTTTATTTCATGCTACATAATTTGTCCTATCAAGGTCGGAGACTCAACACTCGAAGTAGTGGACGACTATGGCTACCTGGGAAAAACAATCCAGTTGGGTAGGGCCAACTTCAAGAAATAGGTCAACCGTCGAATCCGACTCGGCTGGGAAGCGTTCGGGTAGTTGCGCGGTGTATTCTCGTCCAACTTACCACAGTGTCTCAAGACGAAAGTCTATGACCAGTGTGTGTTGCCAATGATAACCTTTGGCTCTGAGACGTGGTCGCTCACAATGGGCCTCATCAGAAAGCTTTCAGTCACCCAAAGGGCAATGGAGATGGCCATGTTTGGAGTTACCTTGCGAGATCGAATCAGAAATGTAGAGATCAGCAATAGAACCAGGATTACCGACATACCGCGAAAAATTGCCAAACTTAAGTAGCAGTGGGCACATTGCTCTCAGAACGGATATAGCCAATGGAGCAGAAAAGTGTTGGTGTGGCGACCGCGAACCGGAAGACGTTGCGTTGGAAAGCCTCCCACCAGGTGGACCTATGACTTGGTGAAGGTTGCGGGGACCCGCTGGATGCGGGACGCACGGGACCGGTCAATGTGGCGACGCTTGGGGGAGGCATGTTCGGCAGTGGACGTCTTTCGGCTGATATGATGATGATGATGAATTTATCTAGTAGTAGACACACTTCGATCGATAATCTATTGAAAACGTAATTTTGACACAATTAATTCCCGATTCAAACAGTAAAACACCCAAAACTTTAAAATGCTGATCCGATTTGCATCAAATATAGCTAAGAATACTCTCGTTATAGTCACCTTTCAAAAAAAAGAAACGAAATCGGTTCATCCGTTTAGGAGCTGTGATGCCACAATCAGATACACAAACACACAGGTGCACGCGTGAAACTTACAATACTCCTCTTTTTTCGTCGGTGGTTAAAAATACGAGCATGCCCCTGTAAGTTTCGATCTCCCAAAACTATTGCTATATTTTTTAATTAAGGCACAGATACCCTTCAGGAGCTGATTTTAAAATGAGAATCACGTCTTACCGGCTACTCGTAACTTTTCGGAAAAATATATGTTACATTAGACAATTTTCTTAATAATTTGATCTAAGAAAATTTTAAGTTTTATTCGTATAGCATAGTGTAATGAATTTGTACTTTTATGTCTAACACGGACAAAACATGACAATCGCACCAAAACCACAGAACGTATTTGAATGAATTTGACACCATCGCAAAATCAATATCACTATCTTCATTTTGATCTAAGGCTTTTTTCTAAGTCATAGAATGATAAGGAAAGTACAAAACACTACTGAATTTTGGCTCGCGTGGGTGTGAAACGCGTGCGCGTTTTGTTCGCTCAAGGTCGTTGGCGACTGTCGCCGTCTTAAGAAAGTTTTTATTTTGCGTTTTTATAGGACATTCATAGTTAAGTAACAGATACTGGAAGCTCTAGTAAAAAGTGTCATTAATTGTTAGCGATGGCGATAGTCAAATCGCCAAAAAGTAAGAGATTAATTAGGTACGTGACATTTTGATAACGCATGACTATCCCTTACATTTTTCCAATAGCTATCGGGATCCTTTCGTTGATGGAATGGCACTTTTCTAGAGCCTCTGGTCTTCATAATAATTTAGACTTTGATCTTCTTCTTCCTGGCCTTATCCATGTTACTTGGGGTCGGCGCAACACGTTTTATTCTTCCATACCGTCCTGTCCCCGTCACGCTATCACTGACACCTTTTTGTTCCATCCATTCACATTTATATTCATAACTCTTTTAGTAACATTCGTTTCATCCCTCTGCATCACATGCCACACCAGGACAAACGGTTTCCTTTCAATTTTCTGTCACTGGCGTCCCTTTAAAACTGCCTCTAAAGTACCAATCTCTCATTTTATCCATTCTCATCATTCCGCATATCCATCTCAACATTCTTATCGCTGCTGCATGCAATCTCTTTTCATTAATCTTTTTCACTGTCAGAAATTCTGATCCATACAGAACGACAGGTCTAAACACGGACTTTGATTTATTTTTAAAATATTTCGGTACAACCATGATCTAATATTTATCAGCAGAAAAGCAGTGGATTATTTCCAACTTTTTGCCCTTGACCATGTTATCGCTAGTTTGACGAATTGATAAGATATATTTATTAATAAGGAAAACACAATCTGATGTGTAGTCACTTTTAGAATTCGGATTCAGTCTGCGTTGTAAAATACTTTATGATTAAGTAGTCGTAATCGTATTGTGTTTTTGGAAATATTTTAGTAACGAAGGAGTTGTTGACATAAGCATTGATTTCACATAAAGACTAGCATAGAAAAAAATTGAGTCTTGAATTGAAGCGGGTTTCAAAAAAATGTAACTTAATAATTATTAAGATCTAATCTGCTGGATCGTTCCGTGGATGGGTGACGTGACCATCTTAACAAAACGCGATTCTTCCGTATTTCGGAAACCACGCTGAGCCGTTGGTACTAGCTATAATTTGTAGCATTAACAGGGCTTGTTTTAGATTTATGGATAGTCAGAACCCAGGAAAACTAAACCTGCCTTGCCAAGGGGTAAATTTTACCCAATTACTGGGTTGAGGGGGTCAGATAAGCAGTCGCTCCATGCAAAATATTGGTACTCAGCTACTTTCAGCCCGAAAATAGCTGAAAAACAGCTAGAGAGGCACGTTTGATTGATTTTAAAATTGCACCTTTTTAATTGTACTCTTGATGTTTATTATAAACCTACCTACTGGACTAAATACAGGGCAACGAGACGCCTTGGGTCCTCTGCTTGGGACTGTATTGTCAAAACCTTTTCATACCAACGGTATCGATCAATGACCGATTCTAACTATTCCACGTCCTCCTACTTGAATCCAGCTCGAATCATCAATTTGACTTTGATTGATTAATTGTTATTTGAAGTAATTAGTCGCGGGGTTTTTCCGTTTTCACGGTGGCTGAATCGAGTGGAGGACCTTCAAACTCACTATGACATAAACGGTGACACTTGACCCATATGGGTTCCAAATTGACCAGTAGCTAAGACAGCAGATACTATTTTATATGATTGATGATGAGATGATAGTTATTGTCTCGTTACATTATTAGCATAGCATCTCTAATCGCTGCCGGCTTCTCATGCTCTTTGCCACAAAATATTGAAGTAAGAGCAAACAAAAATAATGCGGACACAATAAAGCCGGTATCTACCATACTAAAAAAACTGGCCAAGTGCGAGTCGGACTCGCGCACGAAAGGTTCCGTAACATTATCGGAAAAAACGGCAAAAAATCACGTTTTTTGTATGGGAGCACCACTTGAATATTTTATTCCGTTTTTATTATTTATTATTATAGCGGCAATATAAATACATAATCTGTGAAAACAACTGTCTAGCTATCACGGTTCATGAGATATAGCCTGGTGACAGACTGACAGTCAGCCAGACAGACAGACGGATCGTGGAGTCTTAGCAATAGAGTCCCGTTTGTACCCTTTGGGTACAGAACCCTAAAAACTAATCTGATTACAAAATATCACACGACGAAGTCACATATTCGTCGAAAAAATAAAAACGATTTTTGTTTAAAGAAGGTTCTAATTTTGGGATTTCTTTAGTTCTAACAATTTTGGTTAATTTTTTTATTGTAAGGCCATCGATACCGTTACTTTGAAGTTCAAAATATATCATCATCATTTAAAACATCCCTTTCTTGCCCGTGTTACTACCAATGCTACTACCAGTAGTAATACTGTTAATTTGATCTCCTTTCTTACTACTTCTTGTACTATTATTTATTCTGTGCTACTGCAGTAGTAAGTTGTTAGAAGGGTAATTACAATTTGCCCTGATACCAATGATAATAATAAATAATTATAAAGGATCTAGCGACATGTTGGATAGATTACAAGAAGGCCTTTGACTCTGTGCCACATACATGGCTCATCAGGGTGCTGGAGTTGTATAAAATTGATGCAATTCTGCGCGCCTTCCTGACGTCATGTATGGGGCAATGGAGGACGGTCCTTCACTATCCTGGATGTCGACAGATTCAGGAAAACAGCGAACCTATAAGGATCGAGCGCGTTATATTTCAGGGCGACAGTCTGCTCCTCTGTGGTTTTTTTTAGCCCTGAACACTCTCAGTACACTGCTGGAGGGTTCGGGCCTGAGGTATCGGTTGAGAAGAGGTGGTCAGATCATTTGACACCTCCTTTACATGGATGATCTGAAGCTCTTTGGACCCAAAAACTTGCAACTGATGAAGCTACTGAAGGCAACAGAAACCTAAGAAGAAAAAAATGCGTTAAGTTTACCCTAACTCACGTTAAGCAGGTGAAAACTGATGTGTTGGTAAAGGGCGAAGAATTGAATCCTGAAAATAGCACAGTATTCTTAGGCTTAAATTTGGATGCTAAGCTTCAGTGGGGCCCACATATAAGATAAATTGTCAAAAAAGCTAAGCTCCACAGCATATGCTGTTAGGAAAATTCGTAATTTAACTGACATAGAGACAGCCCGTTTAGTATATTTTAGCTCCTTTCATAGTGTAACGTCGTCCGGTATTCTGTAGTGGGGAAAAGCCGTCGACATCCAGACTATCTTTGTTTTGCAAAAAAGAGCTGTTCGATCAATTTATAAATTAAACCCGAGACACTCTCTCAGAGAGAAATTTAAGGAGATTAATGTAATGACTGTGCCTTCTCAGTATATTTATGAAAATCTTTTAAATGCATGCAACTCATAAAATATAAAACTGTTTAAAAAATACAGTGATATCCATAACATAAATACTAGGAACAAACACAAATATGTAGTACCTACAACAAGGCTGAAGAAAATATGGGGCTCGTTTAGATGTCAATGTGTACGCTTTTATAATAAGCTTCCAAGCTACGTACAAGACCTAAGTCTTAATAAATTCAAATCATTTATTAAACGTAAGTTGTGACATAAAGCGTTTTATACCATTAAAGATTACGTTGAAGACAAAAAGGCTTGGGATTGAGCTGCTCCAATTAATTTTCATTTTTTATATTTTGCACCGTGAATTTTGTTTTTCTTTTTTTGGTTTTCTTGCAATGACAAGAATATTTACTTTTTAAAGTAATATATTATTTTAATTATTGTCAATGTGAAGACTATGTGGACCATTCTTTTTTTTTGTTTTTAATTTTAATTTATCTAAGTTAGTTTTTAATGTGGTTTGAGTAGTTAGTTTATGCGGTCTACCCGAATGTCCTTTCTATGGTATTGTTCGTCGAATCGTTGAGCTCTTTTAATTCTGAGTTGAGCTGCACGGTTATTGACAAATGCGTGCACTGATTCGACAGGTCCACTCAATCTGGCTGGTTCTTTTCTCTAAAGACCATTTCAGACTTCAGTCTACATGGTCTTCACATGATCAAACCAAGATTTTGTCTGGACTTTAAAAGAGACTGTGACCTCTGAGTTTGTTTCGGTCTTTCTTCTCAGAGTAGTCAGATAGATAACGCCGACCTCATCTAGTTTTAAAAAATATGATCGACATGTGAACTACAAACTACAAAACTGTTTTTACAGACCAACTTACAGAAATAAAATCATTTAGTGACGCCATCAGGATGGAATTTGTTGTGGACAAATGTGCAGTCATGCATGTAAAGCGAGGGAAGATTATGGAAATCGTGGGAATACAACTCTCGGATCCCTTTCTTCAATCGAAACTTACATGTATCTGGATATGTCGGAAGCACTAAGCATCAATGCTACTGAGATGAAACAGTCGATGAAATGCTTCTTTGGTCGCCTGAAAAAAGTACAAAATAATCTTTTATCAGGCGGGAACAAGGTGTGCGCCTTCAACGGCTAGGTCATGCCGGTCTTGATGTTCTCTTTCGACATACTGAAATGGACTCAGACAAAACTTAACGCCCTGGATAGGAAAGTCCGCTCATTGCTTACCGCAAAAAAAAAAGAAACAAAACAAACAACCGATTCACTAAGCCTTCCTAACCCATAGCGCAATATCTTTGTCTCCATATTTAACAGTAGTCCTGCACCAACCAGTAATTGTCCTTGGGTGCACTTACGTAGAGCCTACAGGTATAATCATCTGTTGGTGTCACATATCATGATACATATCTTACAAGGCTCCTGCGAGTAGCTTCGGCCCCTGGCAAGCTTTTTAAAGGTCCGGGACCCCAGAGTACCGAAATTGTTAGACAAATACAATATAATATTAATAATAATGTAATTGGTAGTAACAAGGCAAATTGTAATTACCCTTCTAACAACTTCCAACTGCAGTAGTAAGAAAGGAGATCAAATTAACGGTATTACAACTGGTAGTAAGATTGGTAGGTAGTAACTAGGGCAACAAAGGAAAACATCACCCACAAATAAAACGTGGGTGTTTAAATATATTCTTTTTTCCCGTAATTTTCCATTGTCAGTGATGTGACTGTGTGCGAACTGCAATCAGATTCTAACTTCAGTTCAAACTGTTACATCGGGCTGGGGGAACTGTTTTATGCTTTTCCGAAACATTCTACTTAACGGTTCTAGTTTGGTGAACGTATTATAATGGTTAATTTTGAGGACCCTACTTCTAATTTTGGCCTTCTCCTTTGAGTTCAATATTTATAAGGATGAAAACATACTTTAAAACTGTTTTAGTGTGAAGTGAAAACTATCACATTTGTACCCATATATGGTTGGCAGAGTTGCTGCTAATGTTGATGATGTATATAGTGTGTATGAAGATGTAGATCGTAAGTAGTAATCAATTTAAGTCATTAAACAATATTGAATAAGTACTTGTTTTGTTTTGGATATCAAGTATACCTGTGTAGGTATTATGATAACGTAAAATCGAGTGTCAGTTATTTTGAAAGGGTACAGGTTGAAATTTTATTTCCAATTGCAAAATATGTATATACTTAAACACTAAACAAAACTAAACTATACTAACTTATACTAAATATAACTACTTACATATATACAAAAGAAAGGTACACCTAGGCGTCGAAATACTCCTCCACATTGCTGTGATCCGGAAAATTTAAGAAGATTGGCAGCATTGCCACGTTGAATGGCAATGCTGATTATTTGCTCAAAGAACGAGCGACCCATCTGTTCACGTGCATTATCGATTAGTCGGCGAGAGATCTCCTTAAAAAGAAAACGTGAACTTGGGCCCCATGACCCAAGCGTTGCGGCCCCAGCGGCACCAAACTGTAATTACCTATTAGTTTACTGTATTTGCGCCGTTTGAGGGCCTCAGCAGCTGCAGCAGCAGCGCCAGCACAGCGCACCGTACTAGGAACATGATATGGCGCAAGGGTGTCAATACAGGTTGCGTCCCATACCCACCTGCCACGGCACCAACGTCATGGCATCTGGTAAGATTGTTTCAAGTTTTTTATGGCTGGGTAGTTTGTTGTTCAAAATATTTATAGGTTTAACAATAACTTACCTTTTAACACTACTGCCAACCCTTTTTGTACCAATTAACTCAAATTTTGTCAATAAGAGTCCTTTGTGTTGTCAACTCGATGATAACGTTTATGATCTAGCTGTAATTTTATCTTATTATCTCAGTGATAATCACTGTCATTAATGTACGGAAATAAGAAATATATTTGATAGGTTAAGACAAAGATTAGAACGTTCATTACAAGTATAACTTAAAAATTAAAAAAAAGCACCCGACACATTTTTATTTCATGCTACATAATTTGTCCTATCAAGGTCGGAGACTCAACACTCGAAGTAGTGGACGACTATGGCTACCTGGGAAAAACAATCCAGTTGGGTAGGGCCAACTTCAAGAAATAGGTCAACCGTCGAATCCGACTCGGCTGGGAAGCGTTCGGGTAGTTGCGCGGTGTATTCTCGTCCAACTTACCACAGTGTCTCAAGACGAAAGTCTATGACCAGTGTGTGTTGCCAATGATAACCTTTGGCTCTGAGACGTGGTCGCTCACAATGGGCCTCATCAGAAAGCTTTCAGTCACCCAAAGGGCAATGGAGATGGCCATGTTTGGAGTTACCTTGCGAGATCGAATCAGAAATGTAGAGATCAGCAATAGAACCAGGATTACCGACATACCGCGAAAAATTGCCAAACTTAAGTAGCAGTGGGCACATTGCTCTCAGAACGGATATAGCCAATGGAGCAGAAAAGTGTTGGTGTGGCGACCGCGAACCGGAAGACGTTGCGTTGGAAAGCCTCCCACCAGGTGGACCTATGACTTGGTGAAGGTTGCGGGGACCCGCTGGATGCGGGACGCACGGGACCGGTCAATGTGGCGACGCTTGGGGGAGGCATGTTCGGCAGTGGACGTCTTTCGGCTGATATGATGATGATGATGAATTTATCTAGTAGTAGACACACTTCGATCGATAATCTATTGAAAACGTAATTTTGACACAATTAATTCCCGATTCAAACAGTAAAACACCCAAAACTTTAAAATGCTGATCCGATTTGCATCAAATATAGCTAAGAATACTCTCGTTATAGTCACCTTTCAAAAAAAAGAAACGAAATCGGTTCATCCGTTTAGGAGCTGTGATGCCACAATCAGATACACAAACACACAGGTGCACGCGTGAAACTTACAATACTCCTCTTTTTTCGTCGGTGGTTAAAAATACGAGCATGCCCCTGTAAGTTTCGATCTCCCAAAACTATTGCTATATTTTTTAATTAAGGCACAGATACCCTTCAGGAGCTGATTTTAAAATGAGAATCACGTCTTACCGGCTACTCGTAACTTTTCGGAAAAATATATGTTACATTAGACAATTTTCTTAATAATTTGATCTAAGAAAATTTTAAGTTTTATTCGTATAGCATAGTGTAATGAATTTGTACTTTTATGTCTAACACGGACAAAACATGACAATCGCACCAAAACCACAGAACGTATTTGAATGAATTTGACACCATCGCAAAATCAATATCACTATCTTCATTTTGATCTAAGGCTTTTTTCTAAGTCATAGAATGATAAGGAAAGTACAAAACACTACTGAATTTTGGCTCGCGTGGGTGTGAAACGCGTGCGCGTTTTGTTCGCTCAAGGTCGTTGGCGACTGTCGCCGTCTTAAGAAAGTTTTTATTTTGCGTTTTTATAGGACATTCATAGTTAAGTAACAGATACTGGAAGCTCTAGTAAAAAGTGTCATTAATTGTTAGCGATGGCGATAGTCAAATCGCCAAAAAGTAAGAGATTAATTAGGTACGTGACATTTTGATAACGCATGACTATCCCTTACATTTTTCCAATAGCTATCGGGATCCTTTCGTTGATGGAATGGCACTTTTCTAGAGCCTCTGGTCTTCATAATAATTTAGACTTTGATCTTCTTCTTCCTGGCCTTATCCATGTTACTTGGGGTCGGCGCAACACGTTTTATTCTTCCATACCGTCCTGTCCCCGTCACGCTATCACTGACACCTTTTTGTTCCATCCATTCACATTTATATTCATAACTCTTTTAGTAACATTCGTTTCATCCCTCTGCATCACATGCCACACCAGGACAAACGGTTTCCTTTCAATTTTCTGTCACTGGCGTCCCTTTAAAACTGCCTCTAAAGTACCAATCTCTCATTTTATCCATTCTCATCATTCCGCATATCCATCTCAACATTCTTATCGCTGCTGCATGCAATCTCTTTTCATTAATCTTTTTCACTGTCAGAAATTCTGATCCATACAGAACGACAGGTCTAAACACGGACTTTGATTTATTTTTAAAATATTTCGGTACAACCATGATCTAATATTTATCAGCAGAAAAGCAGTGGATTATTTCCAACTTTTTGCCCTTGACCATGTTATCGCTAGTTTGACGAATTGATAAGATATATTTATTAATAAGGAAAACACAATCTGATGTGTAGTCACTTTTAGAATTCGGATTCAGTCTGCGTTGTAAAATACTTTATGATTAAGTAGTCGTAATCGTATTGTGTTTTTGGAAATATTTTAGTAACGAAGGAGTTGTTGACATAAGCATTGATTTCACATAAAGACTAGCATAGAAAAAAATTGAGTCTTGAATTGAAGCGGGTTTCAAAAAAATGTAACTTAATAATTATTAAGATCTAATCTGCTGGATCGTTCCGTGGATGGGTGACGTGACCATCTTAACAAAACGCGATTCTTCCGTATTTCGGAAACCACGCTGAGCCGTTGGTACTAGCTATAATTTGTAGCATTAACAGGGCTTGTTTTAGATTTATGGATAGTCAGAACCCAGGAAAACTAAACCTGCCTTGCCAAGGGGTAAATTTTACCCAATTACTGGGTTGAGGGGGTCAGATAAGCAGTCGCTCCATGCAAAATATTGGTACTCAGCTACTTTCAGCCCGAAAATAGCTGAAAAACAGCTAGAGAGGCACGTTTGATTGATTTTAAAATTGCACCTTTTTAATTGTACTCTTGATGTTTATTATAAACCTACCTACTGGACTAAATACAGGGCAACGAGACGCCTTGGGTCCTCTGCTTGGGACTGTATTGTCAAAACCTTTTCATACCAACGGTATCGATCAATGACCGATTCTAACTATTCCACGTCCTCCTACTTGAATCCAGCTCGAATCATCAATTTGACTTTGATTGATTAATTGTTATTTGAAGTAATTAGTCGCGGGGTTTTTCCGTTTTCACGGTGGCTGAATCGAGTGGAGGACCTTCAAACTCACTATGACATAAACGGTGACACTTGACCCATATGGGTTCCAAATTGACCAGTAGCTAAGACAGCAGATACTATTTTATATGATTGATGATGAGATGATAGTTATTGTCTCGTTACATTATTAGCATAGCATCTCTAATCGCTGCCGGCTTCTCATGCTCTTTGCCACAAAATATTGAAGTAAGAGCAAACAAAAATAATGCGGACACAATAAAGCCGGTATCTACCATACTAAAAAAACTGGCCAAGTGCGAGTCGGACTCGCGCACGAAAGGTTCCGTAACATTATCGGAAAAAACGGCAAAAAATCACGTTTTTTGTATGGGAGCACCACTTGAATATTTTATTCCGTTTTTATTATTTATTATTATAGCGGCAATATAAATACATAATCTGTGAAAACAACTGTCTAGCTATCACGGTTCATGAGATATAGCCTGGTGACAGACTGACAGTCAGCCAGACAGACAGACGGATCGTGGAGTCTTAGCAATAGAGTCCCGTTTGTACCCTTTGGGTACAGAACCCTAAAAACTAATCTGATTACAAAATATCACACGACGAAGTCACATATTCGTCGAAAAAATAAAAACGATTTTTGTTTAAAGAAGGTTCTAATTTTGGGATTTCTTTAGTTCTAACAATTTTGGTTAATTTTTTTATTGTAAGGCCATCGATACCGTTACTTTGAAGTTCAAAATATATCATCATCATTTAAAACATCCCTTTCTTGCCCGTGTTACTACCAATGCTACTACCAGTAGTAATACTGTTAATTTGATCTCCTTTCTTACTACTTCTTGTACTATTATTTATTCTGTGCTACTGCAGTAGTAAGTTGTTAGAAGGGTAATTACAATTTGCCCTGATACCAATGATAATAATAAATAATTATAAAGGATCTAGCGACATGTTGGATAGATTACAAGAAGGCCTTTGACTCTGTGCCACATACATGGCTCATCAGGGTGCTGGAGTTGTATAAAATTGATGCAATTCTGCGCGCCTTCCTGACGTCATGTATGGGGCAATGGAGGACGGTCCTTCACTATCCTGGATGTCGACAGATTCAGGAAAACAGCGAACCTATAAGGATCGAGCGCGTTATTTTTCAGGGCGACAGTCTGCTCCTCTGTGGTTTTTTTTAGCCCTGAACACTCTCAGTACACTGCTGGAGGGTTCGGGCCTGAGGTATCGGTTGAGAAGAGGTGGTCAGATCATTTGACACCTCCTTTACATGGATGATCTGAAGCTCTTTGGACCCAAAAACTTGCAACTGATGAAGCTACTGAAGGCAACAGAAACCTAAGAAGAAAAAAATGCGTTAAGTTTACCCTAACTCACGTTAAGCAGGTGAAAACTGATGTGTTGGTAAAGGGCGAAGAATTGAATCCTGAAAATAGCACAGTATTCTTAGGCTTAAATTTGGATGCTAAGCTTCAGTGGGGCCCACATATAAGATAAATTGTCAAAAAAGCTAAGCTCCACAGCATATGCTGTTAGGAAAATTCGTAATTTAACTGACATAGAGACAGCCCGTTTAGTATATTTTAGCTCCTTTCATAGTGTAACGTCGTCCGGTATTCTGTAGTGGGGAAAAGCCGTCGACATCCAGACTATCTTTGTTTTGCAAAAAAGAGCTGTTCGATCAATTTATAAATTAAACCCGAGACACTCTCTCAGAGAGAAATTTAAGGAGATTAATGTAATGACTGTGCCTTCTCAGTATATTTATGAAAATCTTTTAAATGCATGCAACTCATAAAATATAAAACTGTTTAAAAAATACAGTGATATCCATAACATAAATACTAGGAACAAACACAAATATGTAGTACCTACAACAAGGCTGAAGAAAATATGGGGCTCGTTTAGATGTCAATGTGTACGCTTTTATAATAAGCTTCCAAGCTACGTACAAGACCTAAGTCTTAATAAATTCAAATCATTTATTAAACGTAAGTTGTGACATAAAGCGTTTTATACCATTAAAGATTACGTTGAAGACAAAAAGGCTTGGGATTGAGCTGCTCCAATTAATTTTCATTTTTTATATTTTGCACCGTGAATTTTGTTTTTCTTTTTTTGGTTTTCTTGCAATGACAAGAATATTTACTTTTTAAAGTAATATATTATTTTAATTATTGTCAATGTGAAGACTATGTGGACCATTCTTTTTTTTTGTTTTTAATTTTAATTTATCTAAGTTAGTTTTTAATGTGGTTTGAGTAGTTAGTTTATGCGGTCTACCCGAATGTCCTTTCTATGGTATTGTTCGTCGAATCGTTGAGCTCTTTTAATTCTGAGTTGAGCTGCACGGTTATTGACAAATGCGTGCACTGATTCGACAGGTCCACTCAATCTGGCTGGTTCTTTTCTCTAAAGACCATTTCAGACTTCAGTCTACATGGTCTTCACATGATCAAACCAAGATTTTGTCTGGACTTTAAAAGAGACTGTGACCTCTGAGTTTGTTTCGGTCTTTCTTCTCAGAGTAGTCAGATAGATAACGCCGACCTCATCTAGTTTTAAAAAATATGATCGACATGTGAACTACAAACTACAAAACTGTTTTTACAGACCAACTTACAGAAATAAAATCATTTAGTGACGCCATCAGGATGGAATTTGTTGTGGACAAATGTGCAGTCATGCATGTAAAGCGAGGGAAGATTATGGAAATCGTGGGAATACAACTCTCGGATCCCTTTCTTCAATCGAAACTTACATGTATCTGGATATGTCGGAAGCACTAAGCATCAATGCTACTGAGATGAAACAGTCGATGAAATGCTTCTTTGGTCGCCTGAAAAAAGTACAAAATAATCTTTTATCAGGCGGGAACAAGGTGTGCGCCTTCAACGGCTAGGTCATGCCGGTCTTGATGTTCTCTTTCGACATACTGAAATGGACTCAGACAAAACTTAACGCCCTGGATAGGAAAGTCCGCTCATTGCTTACCGCAAAAAAAAAAGAAACAAAACAAACAACCGATTCACTAAGCCTTCCTAACCCATAGCGCAATATCTTTGTCTCCATATTTAACAGTAGTCCTGCACCAACCAGTAATTGTCCTTGGGTGCACTTACGTAGAGCCTACAGGTATAATCATCTGTTGGTGTCACATATCATGATACATATCTTACAAGGCTCCTGCGAGTAGCTTCGGCCCCTGGCAAGCTTTTTAAAGGTCCGGGACCCCAGAGTACCGAAATTGTTAGACAAATACAATATAATATTAATAATAATGTAATTGGTAGTAACAAGGCAAATTGTAATTACCCTTCTAACAACTTCCAACTGCAGTAGTAAGAAAGGAGATCAAATTAACGGTATTACAACTGGTAGTAAGATTGGTAGGTAGTAACTAGGGCAACAAAGGAAAACATCACCCACAAATAAAACGTGGGTGTTTAAATATATTCTTTTTTCCCGTAATTTTCCATTGTCAGTGATGTGACTGTGTGCGAACTGCAATCAGATTCTAACTTCAGTTCAAACTGTTACATCGGGCTGGGGGAACTGTTTTATGCTTTTCCGAAACATTCTACTTAACGGTTCTAGTTTGGTGAACGTATTATAATGGTTAATTTTGAGGACCCTACTTCTAATTTTGGCCTTCTCCTTTGAGTTCAATATTTATAAGGATGAAAACATACTTTAAAACTGTTTTAGTGTGAAGTGAAAACTATCACATTTGTACCCATATATGGTTGGCAGAGTTGCTGCTAATGTTGATGATGTATATAGTGTGTATGAAGATGTAGATCGTAAGTAGTAATCAATTTAAGTCATTAAACAATATTGAATAAGTACTTGTTTTGTTTTGGATATCAAGTATACCTGTGTAGGTATTATGATAACGTAAAATCGAGTGTCAGTTATTTTGAAAGGGTACAGGTTGAAATTTTATTTCCAATTGCAAAATATGTATATACTTAAACACTAAACAAAACTAAACTATACTAACTTATACTAAATATAACTACTTACATATATACAAAAGAAAGGTACACCTAGGCGTCGAAATACTCCTCCACATTGCTGTGATCCGGAAAATTTAAGAAGATTGGCAGCATTGCCACGTTGAATGGCAATGCTGATTATTTGCTCAAAGAACGAGCGACCCATCTGTTCACGTGCATTATCGATTAGTCGGCGAGAGATCTCCTTAAAAAGAAAACGTGAACTTGGGCCCCATGACCCAAGCGTTGCGGCCCCAGCGGCACCAAACTGTAATTACCTATTAGTTTACTGTATTTGCGCCGTTTGAGGGCCTCAGCAGCTGCAGCAGCAGCGCCAGCACAGCGCACCGTACTAGGAACATGATATGGCGCAAGGGTGTCAATACAGGTTGCGTCCCATACCCACCTGCCACGGCACCAACGTCATGGCATCTGGTAAGATTGTTTCAAGTTTTTTATGGCTGGGTAGTTTGTTGTTCAAAATATTTATAGGTTTAACAATAACTTACCTTTTAACACTACTGCCAACCCTTTTTGTACCAATTAACTCAAATTTTGTCAATAAGAGTCCTTTGTGACGTCAAAGAATAAATTAGTGAAGAACAGTCGGCTATATCAGACTAAATATGTTTCAATTAAGCTCTCGTGCTGAGTAATTTGAGTAATTCATTTTTATTTCGTCCCAAAAGTAGTATATGCTTGACACAAGCCCAGAAGTACTTTGTTTGTGTAAGTGTAGTGAGGCTTAAAATAATTACTCGTAAATCCGAATATTGTGATTGCTGAACCTTTATTTAAAAAAAAATTAACTGTCGTACAAAAAAACCTTTTTTGATTAAAAAATCAAACCGACTTCCAAAACAAAACACTACAAAGCGAAAAAAGATCCTTTTTACAAAAAAAAATACTGCCGACTTCCAACTAAAAACACTACAAAGTGAAAAATAACTTTCTTTTTCGAATTCGGTGTCTTTGGAAGGTACCTATTTTTTTCGTTATGGACACCGACTTCGAAAAAGAAAGTTATTTTTCACTTTGTAGTGTTTTTAGTTGGAAGTCGGCAGTATTTTTTTTCTAAAAAAGATTTTTTATTTTACACTTTTTAGTTTTACCTATTAAGCAACTTGCCTTTAGTGAGGTACTTATAATGCCAGAATAGATTAACCGAATGCCATGAAACTTGATCATAACCGGTGAAATTAGAGTGTACCAAGGTGAACTGTACACATCTGCGTACCCCTTTAGAGCGTACTGGCGTGATGTTATGTTATGAAATGGTATAAACAATAAACAGACATGCGATTGCAGCAATCCCGAGAGATTTGCCTTTATTTATTGAAGAGTTCTGCTGTATATCTCCGAAGTTCTTCATCAGATCTTCACCAAATTAAAATGGGACCAATTTCGAAACATACTCTAACAAACAAAAAAAAGAGAAATTTTCAAAATCGGTCCACAATTGATGGAGATATCGGTGAACATACAAAAAAAAAAAAAAAAAAAGTCGAACATCGAACCTCCACCTTTTTGGAAAGTCGGTTAAAAATAACTTTCTTTTCCGAAGTCGGTGTCTTTGGTACCTATTGTTTTCCGCTTTTCGACACCAAAACAGACCACAGCTTTGGTAGGCACCTCCAAATACCATGAAAATAATTTATAGCCAAAGTAAATCTCATGCGGGTAAGCCCAAACACGAGTAGGTTTCATTGTTTTATTTCAAAGTTCCAGTGCTTACCTTCCGGCTTTATCATCAGATCAGTTCGATGTTACCATTTTCATCAGTACCATTTATTAATTATAAGTATTTGCTTCATCACAGTCGATTAAGTATTCCATATATCTTATACCCGTGACATACTTAGCATTAAGGAGTTCCAGTGGCCGTCTGTGGTCTTCTTCATCAGTTCCATTTCACCAAATGACACTTTCTGAGTGTAAATGATTGCATTATTGATAAAAAAAAACAAAAACACTATATGTATGCCTATAATATTTGAGGAGTTCCCTGGATTTCTCTGAGATGCCATCATCAGATCCTGGTTTCCTTTACATGGTACCACCCTTGAGATGGTACCACCTTTTCAACAAAAAAAAGGATCAAAATCGGTTCATAAATGATGAAGTTATCCGCGAACACACATAAAAAAATGTATACGGTCGAATTGAGAAAACTCCTCCTTTTTGGGAAGTCGTTTAAAAAATTAGCGCTATTAGCCCTGTTGTCAGTATCCATTGAAAAACCTGCACATATATACTGCAATTCAATAGTATACATGATACCTTATACATCTAAACACACAAATCTAATCAAATTAGGACATGAATAACATCGACCTTTGATAAAGACCACCACTGAAGTAACATTATCAAAATCACTGAAGCAAATCTCGCAATCGTAAAGATAAATAAAGGGGGCATTTCTGAGTACAGGAAAGCGAATTTGTGAAACATTTATTCAGAATGTGTTCAGGGTCGATCGTACGAAGATAAACCGAGGCAATTTCGAGCAGCCAAGGAGCCGTTAGCTGGTGAAAGCACGGCGACGCAGCGGGTACAGAGTTACTAAGAAAGGGATGTGCCTCGTGACAAGACCCAAATTAACGAGGCCGGCTCTGCTCGAAATTTACATGGGTATGCATGTTGCGCTCCTAGATAGTGCTGTCCTACTGCTGTACGGCAACTGGATTTAGTGGCGCAAATAGTTTTGGAACGCCGGATCTAAGCGAGCTACTTGCATAAGGAACTGTAATTAAAGAAGACTCGAATGAACTGTGACCGGTCTTTAACTGTATAGAGCGTTTTCCTTAATTTGAACGAACAATGTTCTTACGAAATGTTCCAGTTATTTGTTGCTTTGTTGAGCACGTTATTGATGTAAGTTCTTTAGATATTACTTCTGCCTTTAATTGGTTAATGTGAATTTCATGTCTCGACTTCTGGATAATTAGATTAATTCTGTTAACAGCAAATATGCACTAGTCTTTATTCGATGTTGCATTTGATGTTCCAAATTGTTTTCAATAGATAGAGAGATGTTCTACTATTCTATGCCATTAAGTACAATACGAAACAGTTAAAATTTTAACAATGAAAACTTGTTATAACAGCGTTATTTTATATCAACAATTGTAGGTAATTCTAGAATAAAATAGTATAATATTGAAATGGCAATATCTATATTTTCTCTTAGTCAATGATCATGAACGAACATTTTCTTAGCGGCGAAACAAGCTGCGGTCACGTTCAGGCAACCGATAAAAATAAGTTACATCTATCTGTTAGCAACAAACTTCTTCGCGAACCATTTAGCAATTCAGCAGGATACGAAAATCGGCCAAGTTTAATTAAAATTAACTTAACTTGCGATTTGTAGCGTTATCAGGAGGAATCGATAATTTATTTCTTAGTTTGGGTGTACTGTGTAGGCTGTTTGAGTGCAGTTACAGGATCCAGCCTCGCATACTGTAACACATAGCTCCGCAAAGCGCTTAGCACGGAATTCGATTCAACTAATGCCGACTAATCCTGACAGGGGGCACACAAATGGTACAGGGTGCATTCCGAAAGGCTCTGTGCAATTTGCAGTTGGTGATTGATGATAATCCCCGGCGCATCTGTGCGGGGACGAAACAATGCAGTCCCCACGTCTGCAGTGCTAATACAATTTTTCCTGGGCGCATCGATTGTCCCTATCAATTTTCTTTGTTGTTTAGACGGACGGAGATATTGATATGAATGGAGTTTTCTATCTTGTTTGTTTTTAGCTTTAATGCTGTTTATATAGAAAATGTTCGTTATCGATCCTTTGTGTGGTCATCATCTGGTCAATGAAGTGTAAGGGCGTTGATACCAAGAATACGACGCCATTTCAGATTGCTTTCGCAGGGTAGGTTCCTGCTAGCAGTTGGAAGAAATGAAAGATGGATGTATGGATCTGTACTGCAGAATATCACAGTTGGTCACAATGAGGGCTTCCGTTTTTTTGCTCACTAATTGGCGCCACAGGCTGGTAAAGTCCTTAAATATAGATGTTAAACGTTGTTAATCTAACTAGATGACGCGATTGTATGTACTTCGCGTGCCAAAAAACGAACTAAAGTTACGATCAATGATCGTAATCTGAGCTTTTCATTTAGCAATATCGGCATCGGAAATTTAACGAAATCTAGACAAATGCCTTTTTATGCCTTAATGAGCTGTAAAAACCGTATAGAAAAAGTTGGCCGAGGCATTGGAAATGTTTTCTTTCTTTGGTAATAAAACTTTGTTTTTAAATTGTTTGTAAAAAAGTGGCACGCTTGGTTTTCATTCAGATGGATGGACTTGCGTTATCTAGTTAGATTTATGTCTGTGGGATGGCCCATGTCCAGCACAGGACTAGGTTGTACGTTGATGATTTCTAATGCGATGCATCCACCGTGTGCGATGACACGTAATTTAGTATTATTGATAAATATATATAAATACATAAACTTATTTTTCCCATGGTGGCAGGCAGAACTTACAGAACGCTACCTCATAAGATACGTTTACGGTCATACACACACGCCAGCGCCAGTTATGAGTAGGTACTATACACAGGTCTTTTGGAATTTAGTCTTCTTAAGGCGATATGTAAACGCAGTACTGGCCGTGCGCCCGCTTGATGCCAAAATATCAATATTGAACAGTTTTTTTTGCAAAATATAATTTGATTTACATATGCTATGTCAGTTATGAAGAAATTCTAACCATCAATTTTTCTGTGTAAAAATATTTTTAAACATCCAAATCGTTTTGGAGGAGTATCCAAAAGTTGCGATAAAGCAAAACTATTTGTTATACGAAAAATCCATGTTTAAAAATAATGTACATGAAACAGTAATAAATATATTCTTTTTTTCAATCCTTTTAACCTAGCCGTTACTAAGGAGTATGCTTTAGAAAGTTACCGTTTTACGGCACTAAAGCGGATGTAGGCCCTTAACATAAACCAATTAATTAAATCATATCTACATCCAATTCTTTACCAAAACAGATCCTAACAGCCCCACTTTTAAAGTATTTTAATGCGCAAATAAAAATGTACTGTTTTATTCTAAATAAATCCCTGTCAGTTCCGGTGTGTAGTGCGGCGAGGCGGAACAGAAGCGGAAGGTACGCCTTCGGAAGCAGGATGGTGCAAGATAAAGAGAACATTTCCTATGGCACGTCTGGGGAGATTTAGCAACATTCCAAGACGCCCCTTTTAATGCGCCAAAAGTGTAATTCAGTTTTCATACGGATTTAGTTTTGAATATGCTAATTTTTTATGGGTGTTTTGGAGCGATTGCGTCGTAGATTATAAAAGTCGTTAAAGGCCGTGATTGTCGTTTCATAGTCATGACGTGTATTATATTTATAACCTTATGCATCATCATTCCAGCTGGAAGTCGCTCACTGCTGAACAAACGCTTCTCCCAAGAATTGTCGCGTTGACGGTTCCTATGCTTAACGCATCTTGCAGAGACTCGCAGCCCTCACCAGGTCATCGGTCTACCTAATAAGAGGCCTTCCAACGCTGCATCTTCCGATAGTCGTGACCAATCCAAAACATTTTCTGCAGGCAATGTTCTCTACCCTATGGGCTCTCTGTTCTAAGTCAGTCTTCCTTCGCAACTCTTCATTTCTTATTTAAAATTCGATGACCTGGTTGAATTTTCAATACCTCCCTATCTAAACCTGTTATTCCATATTATGTATAAACGATCCACAGGTAGGTATAAATACTCGGTTCATAATCTCCAGTTACATCAATAAAGCATTAGTATATCATATCTATTACCTGAGTTAAATCTAGACTTAGCCCTTTAACACTCAAGACCATCGGGTAATTAACGGGTTTACCGTGCAGTATTAAGGAGAAGTTGTATTGCTTCTGCATATTTTCACTGTATGCATACTATTTACAGTTGTGCCACGGCTCATAACGGTGAAAGAAAACATCGTGAGGAACCAAATGTCCTAGAACCGAAGATTCTAAAACTGTGACATCTACAAGCCCGCACTTTGGTTGCGTGGTGCATTAAAGTCCACTTCTTTCTAAATAAAAATGTTTTTATTTTTCGCTTTTTTTTGTGGTACATAATGAGCAAGTTCTATAGTAAGGTAGGTAGGTATACCTTACTATAGAACTTGCCCATTATATAATTTCTAAAGTTATGCCAGAATAGGTTACACGTTTAACATTCAACTTGAACATAACCGGTGAAATAAGAGTGTACCAGGGTGAACTATACACATCTGCGAACCCCTTTAGAGCGTACTGGCGTGATGTTTTGAAATGGTGTAAATAATAAACAAACATACGATTGCAGTAATTCCGAGAGATTTGCCGTCGTTTATTGAAGACTTCTGTTCCATATCTCCGAAGTTCGTTATCAGATCTTCACCAAATTTAGATGGGTCATACTCGTTCAAATAAATTTTTGTTTTGTTTTGAAAATCGGTCTTCAATTGACGGAGTAATTGATGAAAATACACAAAAAAAAAGAAAGGAAAAAAACATACGTACAGCCGAACATAGAACCTCCTTCTTTTTGGCAAGTCGGTTAAAATGAGGCCTTTGTCCCAGTAGTGAGTGATCCTGTTGATGTTATACTTTAAACTATTTTGCCAGAGGCTTCGCCCGCTTAAAAAGTGTTTTTTCATCGCAAACTATCCTATTCCCAGAGTTTCAAACTATATTCATGCCAAATTTCATCTAAATCAGTTCAGTAGATCCAGAGATTATCCCTAAACCCTCACAAACTCCTAAAAATACTTCTTATAAATATTGCTAAATACCCTTGTCTTACGTATCCAAGATAACGGTTACTCCGTACCGATGGATTTGCTAATATTTGGGGGAGGTTTATGTCCAATAGTGATTGTTTTTAACCTGAAATATCGACGATTTTGACGATGTGGTATCCTTTACCTTGATATGTAATTGATCATGACAGTAATATTTAATGACTGTACTTTTCAGTTTTTCTTAAAAGTAAAATGCAACAGCTTTCCAACAAAAAAAGAATCATCAAAATCGGTTCATACACGACAAAGTTATCCGCGAACACACATAAAAAAAATATACACTCGAATTGAGAAACCTCCTCCTTTTTGGGAAGTCGGTTAAAAAAGACATGAACGCGTTTATACTTCACTGGCCTAGAAGCAAAGAGAAAAAATAAATAAATCGCTATTAAGTAAACCAAAAGAGGATCCATTTTATCTTATACTAGTTTTTGAAAGCCAAGTGGATTTAATTGTCTTATTTAGCCAGACAGCCTGGCAATCCCTCGTCTTACTCCTAAATACTTTCAGCATTTAGCAATTAAGTTTGTACACCCAATAATTAATTATCCCACAACAATATTCGTTTCTTCTAAACAGAAACTTTAATGCAATTTTCTCTCAAACAAAGCAATTTCGAGAATTTGTTTCGAGATTTAAGTGAAATCCAAAGTTTGATAGTTACCGACCGTAGTTGACGACTTATTTGAGGAACCTCGAAATTATGAACGTTGATTTTTTTGAAGGAAGAAGAAGTTATTTTCAGATTATGACTTATTTTTTTGGAGCCAACTGTGTAGCCGGCTTGTCAGACTTAAAACATAACTTCTAATTTTTGTTTGCTTTGTTTATCACTGTACCGCGGGTAGTTTGAAACCGCGTGCCTGACGTTTTATAATTTCAACTGAACATTTTCACATGAAAATGCATCGTTGTGAGGAAAATGTTAGGTGTCGTTATGCGTCTGGCTTATCTAACACTACCGCACAATTTTGTAAGTACAAACATTATTCTACAGTTACGCAAATGCTAATATTCATCTCATTTCTCTATTTTACACCCATATTTTAAGTCCTTTAGAAGGAAACTTTCTCCTCTTCTCTCGACTTAGTAGCCATGACAACGCAAAAAATCTCTCGAGTCGATGTCGATAATATGATAACTATCAATTTTATTGAAAGAGTCTGAGTTGAAGTTGAGTTAAGTGGAGGAAATGACTTAGAATATCGCTTTTATCATCACTCTATAAAAGTTCTCGTTAACAAAATAACAATACTATAAGCTGGTGCCTGCACTTAGGTGCACATGGAGATGTTCCGATCACCTTAGGTTAAATCTTAATTTTCAGATAAGTACCAGAGCGAGACTAAAGTAACTTTTAGACCTATAAACGCTCTACTCTGCCAAAGTACGTCAAAAAAAAATCCCAACAAAAATTATAGGTATCCTCTATACTCTTTCAACAATTTAAGTGCCTCTATTTCGATAGTGTTGATTGAAAGATGGCCGATAAGTGCGACACAAAAGGAGTTATCAACCGTCAATCACTTCTTGTTCAGGTGATGAGTAAATCCGTAACATTATCTGCTATACAAAGAACTCTATCAGCGCTAAAAGTTTCATTGATTGACGAATCTGGGTTGGCCCTAGACAAGTTTTCGTGATAGCGATTGTCAACTAGCAAAAAAACTCCAGACGCAGTTTTATTTCATGCTACATAATTTATCCAGTAATAGTAGACACGCTTCGATCGACAATCTATTGAACACGTATTATGACACGATATCTTGCAAAAACACCCCAATTCAAACAGTAAAACGCCCATAACTTTATAACCGCTGAACCGATGTTCATCAAGCGTAGCTTAGAACACTCTCGATAAAGGCACCTTTCAAACAAAAGAACGAAATAAAATCGGTTCATCCATTAAGGAGCTATGATGCCACATAAATATACAAAATACACAAACACACAGGTACATACGTCAAACTTATAACACGACATTTTTCATTTTTGGGATTGACAAGCGATATCGAAAAATCACGTGATCAATTCTTTACATTTTGACATTTTGACTATTCCTTTAGATGTGATTTTCACATCATTGTAAGCAACTTTTTTTCATTCACACTGTCAAGGTTGGTGCTTTATCATTGACGTTGGCGAAATGTGTTCCGTACTAGATTTAAGCCTCCCCCAAACGTTGCCACTTCGCATACAAGCTACTACTACACTACTACTACTAAACTATTCACTCGAAATTGAAAAACTCTCAAATTATAGCACATACCCCCAACATTGACTGCACTCCTTAGCGGTACAACAAAAATCTGTACGAAACTTTTTACTTACGAGTGTCCAGTATCTCATTTCTGCGCCAAACAAATAGGTTTCCAAGTTCAACCACAAAAAAGACAGACATAGGCCAATAAAACTACCGTTTTAGAAACTACCTAGGTATTGATTTTTGGCACAAATCCGTGCCGTGTCTCACCGACACCATTACATTGGCAGCTAGCCATTACAGATAGCCAGAGATTGAATTGCCAGTCATCAAGAAACGATCTGTCTGGACTTAGGAACTACTGATCTAATGTAGCTGCTATTTTCTGTGATAGATGTTTATCTATTAAGTAGCTCTGATTATGAACGAAATTGCGTGTAAAGATTGTAACTACATTTACTTTTTATTTAACCTCATGTGCTCATTTCATCTGTTCGTGTCATGGCTGACTCTGCTTAAGACAAGCATCGAAAAAATATCTGCATGTGTTAAAGTAACTCTTGCTAGACTAGGTACTTTCCAGACCTAAATGCAGAAAATTTCCTGAAGGTAAAACCAACCTCATAACATGTAAGTACCAAAAAGTAACTCGATGCAACTAAAGTTGGGGTACTGTATAAAAAATGCACCTATTGTGGCAAACGACTAGCTTTTAACATCGCCCCCATGAAAAATCCAACAACAACAATATATTTTTCTGTGATGAAAAGTATCACAGTACCCTATGGCATTTTTTGGCGCATCACATAACAAGCGCGGGGTGTCGAGGGACCGAAACCACGACGCGAGGGCGACTCAGCTACTCGTATGAGCTGAGTGGTGTGGCTGAGTGGTGAGTAGGTAGGTGTAAGTTACACTATCAATTATTAGGCAATAATTGATAGTGTAACTTACGTATTTTTATACAGTTCACTCTTTCATTAAAAAGTTCCAATTGAGTCCAGCCAGTGGTCCTTCGAGCCGAATCTCTGGTTGGGCTCAGTTCGGACATCGGATAGTTAAAGAATTTTCGAAATCGCATCAATACTTACTAGAGTCTAGACCATGTTTTCTACAAACAAATCAACAATTTTATCTCTTTTCTATAATACTATTGTTTAGTTTTTTCTTAATCAACAAGTTAACTCCTCTACTAAATGATTGTTTCGTTTTTTTTTCTTATATCTCTTTTGCCAAACAGTTTCTATTCAAACTGTATGATATCACTCTACTCTCAGCGTTATTACTCAACGCATTTTATTTTTTGGAAAGGAGTTTGAATGGTGTCAGTTCCGGAACGGAATCGGTCGGAATACTGTCATTGTTTTATCGCATACAGCGTGAAACTATTTTATCGGCGGGAAAGCGTATTGATATCGGGTCTGTAACGACTGTACAAGTGTGTAGTACATACCTACTGTTTTAAAAATACGCGTAACATTCAGTCTTCACATTTTTTTTGTTTCATAGGCTTTTATCAACGACTACGCGGGAGACTCTTAGCAAGAGATGGAAGGATGAGCTAAGCTCCTTCTTGAAGGATTGGTCCGCAATCGCAATAGACCGGGACCAGTTGAGGGTGGGAAGGATGGCCTTTGCCCTGCAGATGTACGACATTGGCTTATAGTAATTGTATACTTTGTTTGGCAATCACAACATTGACGTTAGGTCACGATTATTCATGATGCAGTCAACGATAATGTCACTAGGAAGAAACCTATTAAATATTTTTAAGTTAAACGAATTCATTTATAATGATCAGTGTTTAAGTAGCGTCTGACCTCCAAATTCTGTAATTCATTTAACTAGCAAGCCATTACCTATACCTTTTCATTATTAATTGGCTTGCGTTTGGTCTCCATCTCACCTGATGATAAGCGAAGATTTGGTCTACGTTGTAGCATCGAGTATGCTTGCCTTATAGTAACCTATTCACTCTTGACTTAAGTACCGCCAGACTTTCAGAAAACCACAAACTAAGTCATAAATAATATACAACCCAAAGTTAAAAACTGAAGCTGTTAAAATACCCGGATCATCAACAGCTGTAGCTCATTTTATGGCAGCAAGGGGGCAGACTATAAAGCTGCAGTCGGCCATAATCGCCCAAAAGATCCGACGCTCCTTTGAATGTCTATTGACGAGCCAGGTGCGTTGTTCAGTTGTTCTCAAAGTTTTTCAAAGACAAACTTTGCAGACGGAGTGCGGTATCGGTGCGTCTCACTTTTTTTTTAAAACCTTCATTTACATTTGGCTGTGCAAAGGCTTTTGTGTTGTTAAAATGTTGATATTGAGTTTGTGTTGATTGTAATTGTTTAGGATCGATGACAGCTTCATTGTATCTAAAATAGATAGGGTATACTTTTATCTATAAAAAATAAAATTTTGAATTTGTTTGCAGCTTTTTTTGATGCTTTTAGAATATGTCTACAACAGCCCTTGTTTAAAACTTGGTTATTGTCAAAATGGATACAAATATTTTAAAATAATAAAATGCCTAGCCCTCTCCAATTCATAGCCTTGAAGACATCCTACAGTGCAGCGGTGAACAGTTTCGGAGATAATTATAGACGTCTCCTTGTCTCATACCTCGCTGCAGACGGATTGGTTCCTAGGTCTGACTCTGAAATGGGACTGTCATGGTGGCGTTTTTGTACAAACACTTCAACACCTCGATGTACCGGGATGACATGGCTCTGAGGTGTGGTCACTCACAATGGGCCACATCAGAAAGCTAAAAGTCACCCAAAGGGAATGAAGAGAGCTATGTTCGGAGTTTCCTTGCGTGATTGCTACCGCTAGAAAGTTAGTTAAAAATATTTCTTCTCATATAAAAATTACTGATTCCTTTAGTCACTGGAGCGTAACTGGAGCGGAACAATCCTGATTATTAATTTTAAACTTTTATTAGACGCCCGATTATCAAAACATTTACATCTAGAAATAGTATTTAGATTTAATGCTACTTCGAAGCAGTGGCGTAATTTGCATTCTTGTAGTACATAGTTACATATAGTATACCAGATGTAGATCAACTTCAATGTTAAAAACAAACATAACAAAGTATTTAAATAACAACGCTTGTATTTTATTCACACACAACAAAATATTTCTCAAACAAGATCGAGTATCGTAAACATTACAAGTTGTTTGAATACTGTTGTTTTGTGTAGGATATCCCAAGGTTGTAAATTTGTCATCATGCATGTATTGGCAATACAAGCCGGCCAAAACTGTGACCTGGGTAAGGATGCAGGGATCGTCTGGATGCGAGACGCATAGGATCGGACGTCTTTCATCTGAAATGATTATAAAGAAGGCAGATGAAGGTAAATGGCAACGTCGAGAGATAAGGCCCTCGAAAGACATACAGTAACCTTCTTACGACGGTGAGATGTGTAGTAGGTACTGTAGGGATCATAGTGTTTAATAGCGCTTGAATAGGATTTATTCCACTTCAATAAATCAATCTATAATGACTATCAATTATCTTTAAATGAACAACGGATTAACGCGCTTTCAGAGGCAAGGAGGAGTTCCTGTACATAATCCATCCACGGGCCGACTTCGGCATGTACTGCACGAGATTAACCTCGTGGATCGAACCGTGCGACTGTTATTTTTAAATTCGTATGATTGATTACAAACAACTTGGCTGCTGCCGGTGCAGAAAACCTAACAACAAATAGAACAACCTTATTGGAAGTTACATGTTTGAGCCGTTTGGGATTGAAACATAAGCTCCATGGGGCCCGAGTGCACATCGAGTTTTTCGAGAAATTAGCACACAGTTCGTCGACTCTTCACGTGAACAGAGGGCTGACCTTTTCTTCGGCCAGAGAGTCAGCATTGTCATCCAACGTGGCAATACTCCCAGCGTTCTGGTCACGTTTCCCATTGACATCGATGTGGACGATTTTTTTGATGCACAATGAGCTCTTTTCCGTCTCCCTTTTGTATTTGTATATAAGTCTGTTTTTTTTTAATCCCAAAGAAAAAAACAACTTGGTATACTCGTATTTTTTACCAGTCAGTCCCGTGCAGGCTAATCTAGTTGGTTTAGCTGTGCTATAAGATTTCAAGAATTTTTTATTCGTGATATTTTACTTCAAACGCCTAAACTCTAGAGTAGTGGTTTTAGTCAGATTTAGAATTAATATGTGTAACTTATTTTTCATTATTCTAGTATTGTCATATTGCGTACCTACAAGTATGTTACATTCTTATATAAAAAAAAAATAACGTAGTACCTAATTTATTCTAGAATAATTAGAAGTTATAATCGTCCTACAAATCTCATTCAAAACGAACTTTCAATCAAGTTACAGTCACGTTTAGTCCATCATTTTAATTCCTCACAAGAAACCTTATTTTTAACGTGAAAATTTCTTTGAAAACTGACCCAAATTCTTAGAATGATTGCCATTGTAACTTGGAACAATGAAAAGAGCTCAGAAAAGTTTACAATCAACCGTGATGTGATTGTTTAAGTACGCGATACAACTTTTTTTCGTACTCAATTTTATCGTGAAAAATCTTGAAAGACTTTTCTGTTAATGAGAGTCGGTTACAATTTTTTTACGAGGAGGACAAATGGATACATTCAAATGCCGTGTCTTGAAGTTTTATTTTATGTGAAAGTAAAATTTGATTTGTGAATTTAATGTTCCTACTGTGGTAAAAAATTACAAGCCAATCGGCAAGAAAATATAGCAAAGTACGCAAAACGCCTGTGTTAAAACGTCGTTACATGCAGCATGCATTAGTAGGTAATATAAAAATGATCATGAAAACTTCTACATTTAATCAAAGAGTAAATAGCTAAACCATGAGAAACCCTTTTTACTTTAAAGTTCCTAAAATGCATGCTATCTAATCCGAAAACACGTGCGAAAGAGATAGATGCTGTGATGAGCAATAAGAAGCTAGTTCGCGTACGAATTAGCACTTTTGCAAATTTGTATCGAAATGGATGATGATTTAGGACGAAGACGAGCGCGCGAAATTTTATAAACAGACCTTTGGGAGTCTAGACATCATGAAAAAACTACTAAATGTATATTTTCAAAATAAAATTATTTGCATTGTTGAATTAGTAATCTATCCCTGTATGGAGGCCGTTTTGCAATTCTCCTTCTTCTTATGGTATTTATTTCCGCCCAAAGATGCGATAACATTAGTGTTGAAATATGGAACTTACGACGCTCATAACTTTAATTTTTTTAATTTTTTACTGTTTTGTTGCCATACAGGGCTAGATAATGATGAGACAAATTGATATAAATTTTTATTGTGAACGTTTATCGTCAAACAGTGGAGTAATCGCTAGAATACGTTTGTATGGAAGAATGATCGACTAGTGCAACCTTAAGGCTAGAAACTTCTTAAGTGATTAGCATGTTACATAATTATGTTAACCACGATCTGGCAGGCATCGGCGCTGCACGTCATCAGCCCTAAGAAATATGTAAAAGTATAATAACAGAAAAAAAAACTTGTCAGTATAAGCTTGAAAATGTAATAGAAAAGTAGTTCTTTTTTATTCAGCTGACTGGTGAATCTAAGTTTGTGCAGTATACTTCAATGAATCTTCGCAGTCCTGTCCCAACTATGTTGGGCCGGCTTCCATTCTAACCAGGTGCAGCTGAGTATCAGCATATTTGTTTTTAATAAATATGTTCCGTTCCTCAAAAGGTTAATAAAAGGAACAATTAGAAGATTACTTTCTTGTCTGTCTGTCCGTGTGTCACCACCGATTTTCACAGGAACGGGTGGACCTGGCAAGTTGAAATTTATACCAGATACTGAGGTCTTTAGTCCCTATTGGGTGTATAAAGATCAAGTCCTGGTCCTGTCCGGTCCAAGTATGGTCCTTAGTCAACACGATAAAAATATATAAGAAAATTTACATTTTCGCGAAAACTTGGAAGTATCAAAATTTACCTTAATTTTCAACTCTTTAATTTTTCGGTATTTTCCCATTTTATTGTGCTGTAAGACCATGCATTTAACCAAAATTGACAGTTCTAGGTCAACCGGAAGTGCCCTATAGGTTTTTGGTCTAAAACCTCTATGGTAGTTCCCGTTGACCTAGAAGCATGAAATTTGGCAAAAAGTAAGGTTTTACAGCACAAATAAAAGAAAATAAAAAAAAAAAAAAAACTTGAAAGTTAATGGGTGTCATACATACATAGTTGACGCCACCCTGGGTGACGGAACCCTTCGTGCGCAAGTCCGACCCGTGTATATTATCAAAAACTTAAGTTTTTAATAATAGATTGCAATATAGCCTCAACAGACTAAAGAAGCAACTTAACTCTAACTTATTATTATATTGTACTAGCTTTTACCCGCGGCTTCGCTCGCAGTGAAGTCATTAAAAAAAAAGTTTCCTATGTTACTTCTAATACCTCCAAGAATATATGTACAAAGTTTCATGATGATCGGTTCAGTAGTTTTTGCGTGAAAGCGTAACAAACAAACTTACATTCACATTTATAATATTAGTACTCGTATGAAGTATGATAACTAGCTGTCCCACGCGGCTTCGCTCCCGTCAACTGGCTACCTACCTACCCATTTACACTACCTACCCTACTGTACCTACACTACATACATGATTGTTGGCTTAACTTTAACCGCTTACGCAGCGCACGCAACGGAAGCTCTCAGAACGGAATAATTTTTCCCGTTTTTGCAACATTTTTCATATATGTTCCGCTCTATTGGTCGTAGCGTGATGTTATATAGCCTATAACCTTCCTCAATAAATGGACTATCCAAAACAAAAAGATTTTTTCAATTCCAACCAGTAGTTCCTGAGATTAGCGCGTTCAAACAAACAAACAAACTCTTCAGCTAACAAACAAACAAACTCTTCAGCTTTATAATATTATATATATATGTAAGTATAGATGTTATGACTAAGAATAGTGACAATTTGCACTTTTATATCTACAGTTCGGTAGCACTTTCTTAGAGTCTGATACGTTAAAACACTTAATTCACATGTTACATGTATAGCACATTATAATGTTGGAATAATTTTTCACTATTTATACACAACACTAACTCAAATGGTTTAGTTCTCTTTAGCCTACGCATTATGTCTGTCCGTATTATCTAGCAGCTGGATTGCCTCCACATTCACATGTCGATGAAGTATTTTACATGGAGTGACGGGCTTCTCTCCTCCACAACCCAGTTAAACCCCCTTGGCAATACTGGTGACACATTACATGCTTCTGACTAATAGTAACGACTGCAGTATACTGTTAAAGTTGAAAAACAGTACCTACCGACGAAAAGAACAAATTATTTTATTTATTTATTTTAGAATCACCAACGAGTTACACAACATTAGCTTATACAGACAAAATAAAAATTTGATACTCTTATCTTGTTATGCACACTCAATTATAGGTAACACAGCTTAAACATGTTCGAGTTTACATGCTGTATATAAATACAATTAATAACATTCCAGTATAATAATAAAAAAGTATAAGTCAGGTTAAATTTAAATCATTAATTTAGACAGACATTTGGCAGAATCTTTCGAGTTTACATGCTTTATATAAATATAATTAATAACATTACAATAAAATAAAAACAAAGGATATGTCAGGTTAAATTTAAGTTAAGAAAAGATTCTGCCATATATTGTAAATATATGTCTTCTTTACTATAATATAAATCAACCTTATCATCATTATTAATATTAAAAGTACAATTAAAAATATCAAATCAAAAATAGTTTATGTCAATTATAATTAAAATATAGATATAAAGAAGATTCTTTGATATCTACTTACGCGACTTTTCCTGATTGTTAGTCTATTCGGAGTTAATTATGTAAAAAAGCATCTAAACTTAAAAAATATGCGAATAGCGAGAAGCATCACAGTTCAACCATGAACAGCTTTAGAAAAAACAATTTGCAGTTTATACTAAACTCCCATTCAATTAACTTATTTTTATCTGTCTTTACCACGTTCTCATTACTAGCTCTTAAATCCTCAACAAATCGTTAGTGGTTTATCGGTTGTGCTAATCTGGAGGCTCCTTCTAGTTCAGTGCTGTCAGTTGCATAGTACCCGTCGGTGATTGGTGCAAGTGTACATTGTAGTTAACTGCTTGGGCTATTGCGTTCCGAAATTTAGTGGCGTCGTTGCGAGGTTTGGTTTATTTATCATGGTGGGGAAATTATTGGGTAAAACTTAACAGTTGTTAGGAAATTTAAAAAATAAGTAACAAAAAAACACAATCTTTGGACTTTTATAAGGCTTGGGCAAAATTATTGTTCAATGTTAACCTTCGAACATCGAATCAGCACTTGGCCCGGCGACGACTACACGAGCGGCCTAGTTAAAATAATGACTGAGTTGCATCTTACACGCATGAAACACATACAACTTTGTATAATAGTGTGTATTAAGTTAAATTAGTATATAGCTGTACATCTTGTAAAATAAAGCAGATTTGAATTTTATATTCTTGTCTCATTACCCCTCACTGTGGCCAAGACACCTTTAGCCATCTCTGATCAGTCTCGTGAGTCTGCGAGCTGGCAGTGAGTTTATCCTTCCCGAACCTGGACATCCTGTCTACTATCCGTCTGTAACCTTAGGTCGCATGGTGCAGACATCCTGAACTTATTTATATATTTATATATCACTACTAGGTATATGGTAGGTTAGGGCTGTAGGGCTTATAGGGATTATAGTCGTAGGGACTGTTAGGCTTATAGGTTCAGTAGGCGCGTGACGTATCATATCCCTACATGTACTAACGCACCCTCAACAGTATTGCGACTTCACGTGACATCTGTTTGGAGTGGTTAGACATATTGGTCCTTCGAGCATTTGAAATTTCTTTCAATCACGCGGTCCCCTTATTACTGTAGGAATTGACTTTGACAGACTTGACTATTGAGTTAGGTAAATAGGGCCGTTAGAGAAGTGGGAAAGAAGAGCACTATGGAGATACAGGAAGTTAACGAACTAATCAGGAGCCAGGAAGCGGATTACAGTGAGATCAAAAGGATAGTCTCAAACCTGAAAAAGGACTCGCCCACAAGGAAAACGGAAAAATACCTCAACGAACGGGAGAAAATATTAGACCAGGTTTTCCAGCGAGTTCAAGAAAACCACTTGAAACTACAAGATCAAGAGCTCTTGTCAACTCATAAGTACATTACTACAAACTACTTCGGTAACATTAAGAAATGTTACGACGAAGGAATCAACTACCTCAGAAAATGTGAGGAAAGACTACAACACGTACAAAGTATTTATGAACCACGACTTCTAGACGAAGATGAAGACAAGGGGGTTGTCAGTAGCCCAAAACTGTTTATACAACTGTTCCGAATGTCACAGATATCCAAGAAAATATCTCAGGCTAAGGAACCCATTACTCAGGATAAGCCAATATGGCATTTACAGACACTATTACAAACCTTACAAAAACAATGGCTAGAAATTGAAGAGACGCACATCGAATTACTGATGGCTGAAAGCACACTGGACAATAGCTATTTCAAGGATAATTGTTTCGAGAATACACAGACAGATTATGACATTATCATAAATTTGTTAGAAGCAAGAATAATCCAAAACTCGGGTGAAAAAGCTATGTCGACAAAATCGTCAGTAAAACTTCCACGAATAAATATTCCCATATTTGCGGGGAACTATGACTCTTGGTACACATTCCAAGATTTATTTAGAAAAATAATTCACGAAGATAACTCAATTTCTTCTACAGAGAAAATGCAGTATCTTAAAACACACGTAAAAGGCGACGCAGCAAGATTAATACGTCACTTAACAATTAGCGAAATAAATTACGAAACAGCTTGGAAATTGCTTACGCAGAGATATGAAGACGAGCGCATGATTGCTACTAAGTTTATTGACAAATTATTAGATTTACCTAAAATGCAACGAGCAAACGCGGTACAATTACGAGACATGCACGACACTATAAATGAATGTCTTGAGGCACTGAAAAATCAAGGCATAAATACACCATCTTGGGGCCCTCTATTGATAAGAATAGTCAGTAGAAAATGGGACGAGGAAACAAATACCAAGTATGAAGACCAATTACAAAACAGGAATAAATTACAATCCTTCGACGAGATGATGAAATTCATGGAAAACCGTTTCAGTTGTCTTAAGTCATTTGACGGGTCGTTATCACATACTAATGGTCAACAATCACGTAATAGACAAACATCGGAAAAATATAAACGCTGTTGGCATTGTCAAAGTATGGATCATAGTATTCATTCTTGCCCTAGTTTCAAAGAGTTATGCGTCAGCGACCGATACAAAGCCGTCACGGAAAAAAGAATGTGCAAGCGTTGCTTAAATCACGATGATCGGAAACAGTGTGTGAGTGCAGTTTACAAACAATGCGATATTTGTCAACATAAGGGGCACAACACATTATTACACCAATCTAAACCGTTTCAAAATAGTAATAACGCCAAAAAATACACAACAAAAAATGTAGGAATAGAGAAGCCTCAAAATATAACAACGTCGAATTTATCGGCAACAAATACCAACACTAAAAATACAACTTTACTCGCTACCGCTATAGTAAAAACTACCTCTTATGACGGGATGCCGCAGTTGTTGAGAGTGTTATGTGATCAAGGATCAGAAGCTTCATTTTGCACTGAAGAAGTGGCACAACTGCTGGCTTACCCACGTCAAAAAATCCGAGCCGAAATAAAAGGAATCGGAGATGAAAAACCAAAAACATCAAACCATACAATCAACATTACTTTACAACCAAGGTACTCTAGCGATTATAAACTGCCAGTAACGCTAATAATACTACCAAAACTAACAAGTTCATTACCAAGGCATGACTTAAAACAATTACAAGAAAAAATCTTGGATAATGCGCTGATAGCTGACCCAACTTATTATAAAAAGGGACCAATTGATATAATATTAGGTGCCCAAGACCATAGCAAAATACTACTACAGGGTTTCGAAAGACTACGGGACGGAATTATCGCTCAAAACACACAGTTAGGGTGGATTTTATCCGGATTTTATCCCGATGACACGAATAGTGGAGCCAAAATACTGAGTATGGTGGCTTGCACTGAAGAGGTACGACAACTTACGAAATTTTGGGAATTAGAAGAAATTCCACAAAACTACAAACTCACACAGGACGACCAGGCCTGTGAAAACTACTATAAAGAAACAACGATAAGAAACCTAGATGGAACATACACGGTACGACTTCCGTTTAAGGATACAAACTTAAACTTAAACATAAACGGCGAATCGCGCAAAAAGGCCGCTGCTCGCCTCTTACAACTAGAACGACAGTTCGCAAAAAATGAAAATTTACGACACCAATACATTGAATTTATGAACGAATATTTACGTATGGGTCATATGAGAAAAGTAGATACAAAAAACTACAACTTAGGAAAATACTACATACCACATCAGGCAGTAATTAAGGAAGACTCACTTACTACAAAGTTACGCGTGGTTTTTGATGCGAGCAGCAAAAGCAGCACAAAAATAAGCCTTAACGACAATATGTATAAAGGTCCACGACTACAACAAGATTTATCCACTATACTGCTACGATGGCGAAAACATAAGTTTGCCTTCATGGCGGATATTATGAAAATGTACAGGTTCATAAAAATTAATGATTTAGACTTCGCACATCAAAGAATATTATGGAGACTTTCTCCCAAACAAGCAATTAGTGAATATGAACTTACAACAGTTACATACGGTACAACTAGCGCACCTTATCTTGCGGTACGAACACTACAACAACTTGCCATAGACGAAAAAGATAATTACCCAATGGCGAGTCAAGCTACATTACAAGATTTCTACGTGGATGATATTTTGTCTGGAGATTCCCAGGAAAGCACAGCTAAAGAACTTCAAAGTCAGCTAATATCCATGTTAAACAAGGGTGGCTTTAAACTTAGAAAATGGTCGTCAAACAGTTCAGAGCTCCTCGAAAATATACCGACGGAAGACAAAGACGATCAACTACTCAAGCTACCATTAGACGAGTCCAGGAAGTCATTAGGCATTTCATGGTCACCACGGGAAGACAGTTTTTATTTTCAAATAACTATAATGGAAAAAGAAAAACCAACAAAAAGATGGATTATGTCAGAAGTAGCGAAAATATTCGATCCCCTGGGTTGGTTAGCACCAATTATAATTAAATTGAAGCTGCTTATACAAGAACTGTGGACTAACGAGATAGGATGGGATCAACCTGTTGATAACATACTCCAGAAAAAATGGATTGAAGTACAAAAACACCTTAAAAGTATAGAAAAAATAAAAATTCCGCGGTGGTGTCACATAACTGATAGCACAGAGAATGAACTATATGGTTTCAGCGACGCGTCCGAGAAAGCTTACGGAGCGGTCGTATATAGCCGTGTAAAAATCAATAACAACTACTACATTACATTATTACAAGCAAAATCAAAAGTGGCACCGAAGAAACAAAAGACTACTCTACCTCGTCTCGAGTTATGTGCAGCACTCCTACTAGCCAGTTTGATCGAAAAAGTTAAAGAAGCGCTCAATTGTAAGAATATCACGATATCTTGTTGGACGGATTCCATGATCACCTTAGGCTGGATAAGAGGAGAGCCTGGACGCTGGCAAACTTTCGTAGCTAATCGGGTATCACAAATTAGACAACTTGTACCGAACGCAGAGTGGAACCATGTAATATCTGCTGATAACCCAGCTGATATCATTTCAAGAGGCCTTGAGCCGGAAAAACTTGTTAACTATTCCTTATGGTGGAATGGTCCACTATGGTTAAAAACCGATCAGATACCCACTACGAGACGTATGCCACAGCCGACTGAGGAAATCAAAAAGTGTCACACAGTTACAAGTGTTACAACTGAGATAGAAAAGAACGATCTCTGGAATAGATTTTCCAGTTTAAATAAAATGTTAAGGGTGTTATCTTACTGCTATAGATTTGCAAACAAGCAAACAATAAATAAACCAATTTCTTGCGTTGAATTAAAAAAGGTAACAAAACGAATAATTCTGAAAATACAACAACAGGAATTCGAAGAAGAATTGAAAACTATACAAAGAGGACAGCCTATGAAGAAAAATAAAAAGCTATCCACTTTAGATCCATTTATAGACGAGGATGGATTACTAAGAGTTGGAGGCAGGTTACAAAACTCTGGATTGCCTTACAACCAGAAACATCCAATACTGTTACCATACAACCATCATGTAACGTCACTAATTATACAAGACGCACATTTAAAAACGTTGCATGGAGGCAACAAATTAACATTAGCATATTTACGACAAACATACTGGATCATTAATGGAAAAAGAAAAGTGAAGAGCGTTATTAACAAATGTGTGAAGTGCATACGATACAAAGCAGACACAAACTCGCAAAAAATGGGAATCCTACCAAAAGTACGAGTGACGGAATCATATCCATTCAGTCATACTGGAGTGGATTATGCAGGTCCAATACAAACCAGAACTATGAAAGGAAGAGGTCACAAGTCTTACAAGTCATACATTGCTGTCTTTGTATGCCTAGCAACAAAAGCAATACACCTAGAATTGGTGGGAGATTTGACAACAGAAACATTTATCGCTGCACTACGCAGATTCATGGCACGTAGAGGTCATGTGTCACACATGTATAGTGACAATGCAACAAATTTCGTAGGTGCAGCCAACTTCTTACATCAAGAAATATTACAAATCACGCAATCGCCGCAATTCCAAAGCGCAATAACAAACATAGGAACTGAGTGGCATTTTATTCCTCCGTCATCTCCACATTTCGGTGGCATTTGGGAAGCTGGCGTAAAGTCAGTGAAACATCATTTACGACGAGTAATCGGAGATACGACTCTAACATACGAGGAAATGACCACCTTACTACACCAAATTGAAGCGTGTTTGAATTCAAGACCATTGTGTGCGCAAACCGAAGATGTTAATGACAACACTATACTAACTCCAAGTCATTTTCTTATTGGCCGAGAAGCAGTAGGAACACCAGATCCGATGGAAAACATTAATACTGACTTAATGAATAGATGGAAACAGATACAAAAGATGAAAAAAGATTTTTGGAACAGTTGGACAAAAGACTATCTACATCAACTTCAGCAAAGATACAAGTGGAAACAAGCACATGAAAATGCTAAAATTGGAACTGTGATACTAGTAAAAGATGACAATGTAAAACCAAGTAAATGGCCGTTGGCAAAAATCACAGAAGTCCACCCGGGAAATGATGGGGTAGTTAGAGTGGTAACAATTAAAAAATCAACAGGAGCTGAACAGAAGAGATCAATTCATACATTGATCCCGCTCCCTGTAAACGAAAACAAAGAAATTGGTACAACGAGTAAAGACATACAAACGGCTACACAATGTAACATATCAACAGCTACCACAAACAGAAGAGGTATACGATCACCAAAAAATTGGATAAAGGATTTACTATTACAAACAATACTTGTTTTATTAATTGGCACCATATCAAGTACGCCTACATACACATTAAAAAATATAGATCCAGGATTGTATGTGGAAAAAATAGGAACTGCAACTATCAATCGAGGAATGTTTAGAATTGAAACAGACTACGAGAGAGAAAGTTTAGAACTAGACCAAGGAAAGATTGAAAAAATAACGTCACAATTCCAACAATTTTGCATAAATACGCAAAAAATCATGTACGAAACGCATTGCAACGAATTTTATCACCATTTAAACGAAGAAAAAACAAAGTTTAAGACAACAAAAGGATACCTAACAGAAATAAGAAATAATAGGAAGAAAAGAGGTGTATTAGGTCAACTCTTAACATCGGTGTTTGGAGTTAATGACGAAGTATACAGAGACATAGATACATTAAATAACAACCAGCAGAAACTTATTGATGCTGCCAACCATCAAACAAAAATAATGATATCTACAATCACAGCTGTAAACCAAACTGAAGAGCGAATCAAAAAAAAGCTAGATAAATTCCAAGCAAAACTAAATGAAGCAATATCATTTATGAATCAGAACAATGTTTGGTATAAAAAGATTGACAACAACCACGTTAAAATACAAGTAATGCAAGCCTATGAGTTAGCAAACAATTTCATCAATGAAATAATGGATTACTATACAGGTTTACTTGAAATTTATTTACAAAAAGCAAGTGTATATAGCATATTAACACCAACACATGTCAGCAACATAATAAAAACGGCTAATCAAAAGTTACCATCAAACTTAAAAATCATTCAGGATCAAATAATACAGACTGAGATGAATGTAAATACTACTCACATAAGAGTATATGCTCACTTTCCAATACACGACGTAACAAAGTATACACTCATACATGTCACGCCTATTCCAGAGAGGAAAACTGATGGATCGTTCGAGTGCTTCTCTATTCAGCAGACTTTCATGGGGTTCGACTACAACAACGAGCGTTACTTTGAACTAAGTCAAGAAGAATTTAAAGATTGTCTTCATAGCAATACAGAATTTGTCTGCTATCCTGTAGCTGTCAAGAACATGCAATTAAATAAAAATTGCATAGTTGATCAACTCTTTAGAACTGAGAACTACACACAAACTCAATGCACGTCAGAAATCTACAAAATGTCGACAGATATTGTATGGAAGCAATTATTCATGCAAAACACTTGGCTCTTCGTAACGACAAAACCAGTAGCCATATCGATTGTGTGTGACGGACAAAGACAAGAAATAACGATTCACGATGTTGGAGTTCTACATATCGCCGAGAATTGCGTTATTAAAACACTTAAAAACATACTTGCTGCAAAAAGAACAACGACTGTGACAGTGCTAGCTTCTTATTCTAAAACAACGAATTTCTCCATTAATACGCAAATTTTACAAACAAACATTAAAGATATATCAAAAGAAGAAGTAGTGTTAGACAGGACAAAAGGAATTTTTGACCATTTAGTCACATCTGAAACTAGCTTACAGACTCAACTAGATAACACAATTTGGAAACAGTTACAGTCTCATACATACATAGCTAGCATCAGTACTTCACTCATAATCATAACTTTAGCATTTGTTTTAATTTATTTTGGTCCAAAGGTGTTGAATCGACTTAGAGCCGTCATTACTGCGAGAAGAAACACTGCGCCACCTACTCAATTGCCCTCGATCGTCAGCAACATACCACACACGCAACTAACAGAGCAGCCGTACGGCATACCACGCAGGGTGCCCACTCGAGCACAGCAAACTGGAGAAGGCCAGGCCAGACCATACGAAACCATTGAGCTGTACCAACTACGGTCCTGTCCCTGAGGAGTCGCCAGAATGTTCAATGTTAACCTTCGAACATCGAATCAGCACTTGGCCCGGCGACGACTACACGAGCGGCCTAGTTAAAATAATGACTGAGTTGCATCTTACACGCATGAAACACATACAACTTTGTATAATAGTGTGTATTAAGTTAAATTAGTATATAGCTGTACATCTTGTAAAATAAAGCAGATTTGAATTTTATATTCTTGTCTCATTACCCCTCACTGTGGCCAAGACACCTTTAGCCATCTCTGATCAGTCTCGTGAGTCTGCGAGCTGGCAGTGAGTTTATCCTTCCCGAACCTGGACATCCTGTCTACTATCCGTCTGTAACCTTAGGTCGCATGGTGCAGACATCCTGAACTTATTTATATATTTATATATCACTACTAGGTATATGGTAGGTTAGGGCTGTAGGGCTTATAGGGATTATAGTCGTAGGGACTGTTAGGCTTATAGGTTCAGTAGGCGCGTGACGTATCATATCCCTACATGTACTAACGCACCCTCAACAGTATTGCGACTTCACGTGACATCTGTTTGGAGTGGTTAGACAATTATGTATAAGAAAAATTATGTAAAACCTAAGTATTATGAAACATTTTTGGTAGATTCAACCTTCATTTTGTTTTTAATTGTAATGAAAAGCCTACCTACTCAAAAAAATGTATTAAACAGTGCAAATTCGCAGTTAAAAAAAATCATGTACGAATTCGTTTTCATTTTCAATATCCGTTTATTTCAGTCGAGTGATACGCACTGTATGGACAAAAACAAACAAGGAAATGCCGACTCATCGTCGAATATTATTAAAACAAGATTGAGGTGTAAATTAATATATTATTTTGTTAAACACTAAATATTGTTGTTAGCTTTAAATGAAAGGAATAAACATCAATGTGTATTTAAATAATTCTGTGAAATAATTATTTGATATTAAAGAGAACAAAATACACATTTGGTTAAAAATATTTAAAAGAAAAAATAATACGAATCTCAGACGAACGTCACAGAAAACGTACTCTGCTTTTTAGGGTTCCAAACCCAAAGGGTAAAAACGGGACCCTATTACTAAGACTCCAACTGTCCGTCTGTCTGTCACCAGGCTGTATCTCATGAACCGTGATAGGAAGACAGTTGAAATTTTCGCCGCTGTAACAACAAATACTAAAAACAGAATAAAATAAATATTCAAGCGAGGTTCCCATATAACAAACGTGATTTTTTGCGGTTTTTTGCGATTATGGTACGGAACCCTTCGTGCGCGAGTCCGACTCGACTTTGCTGGTTTTTTTGGGATTCCATGAATTAAGCCCAAAGATTTGGTAGCAGACTGTCTAGGCAAAGCTTGTCAGTTTAACCTTTATGCATTGTTTTTTGAGTACAGGCTATTTAAAAGTATAACTTAATTTAAAAGATGATATTTACACAAAATAAAACATTACAGAATAGAAAAGTTTCGTTTAAATAAGTAAAAAGTGTAAATTCGTGTTTGTTGGAGAATACCCTATTGTCGAAATAGTTTATCTTGACCAGGTAGATTTTAATAAAAAATGTAAAGTTAATTATTTATTTACTTAAGTAAAGAAAATACTAAAAATAATAATACAAAGATTAACATTCTTCATTTTCTTTATAAATCAACACCTTTGATCAATATGATTGAAGATCAACAAAACCAAAATTCGGATCGCACCTAACGACTCCTCCAGCTTCCAACCAATAATTGTAGATCAATGAATGGGTCAAGCCCAGGATCGCTGACGTCACAGCTTTGAGAGAGGGTGTGGAATTGTTGACACACTCGTGCTGACTCCCGTCGTCTCGTGCACTTACTTAGTAATTTATGTTAGCTGTGTGTGTGCAATCTGCATAAATATTTGTGACGGTAGTGCCGGTAGTATGCATTTTCTGTGTGAACAGGTTGAGTTTCAGCGAGGCTTCAGAATGAAGGTATTGTTAAAACTTTCGCACATTTTAAGATGATGATGTTCTTAACCAAAGCCACAAATTGTACAGTTATTACGTCATGTTTTCGTCATGTCGTTTCATCGTCAATTGTAAGATGGTTATTTAATTTTCATAAAATTAATAAATTAGCAGACAAAGGTATCTGTCCCACTTAGAATTAACTTAATTTCCAATAAACTGTTTTCAGGATTAAAGTTATCAAAGAAATTAAGTCTTTCACAATGTTCTTGAAGTTTGAAATGCGTCTGTTATTTAGATTACTCTTATCGCTTCCAAACAAAATTTACGCATAACCACTTACCAAAATTCGTTTTCCAAATTCTAGCTATCTGTTGTGTCCTGGGTGCACTCACATCTGTAAAACTTAGAGCTTTTAAATTTGGAACAAAAGCGCCGGTAATAACTCCCATTCTTACTTCGGGCATAGACAACTGGAACAACTCTATAGACTTCTTGGACCAAGTCCATTGACGTCCACGGAGGTGTACAGTTTTGGAAACTTTTTAAAGGAAAAACTTTTGTATACGGCTCGGAGAGAGTATCCTTGGCTATAAAAAAATCCTTTGATGTTGGCACACGGCTTTATTTTTATATCATTTGTTATTTTAAGAAGTGCGAATTGTTTATCTAAGATAGTGCTAGAGTTCCTGAAGAAAAGTATATGTTTATTTACAATCTAATCTAGAAATAAGAATAAAAACAGAGTAGTGTGGCGTAGAATGTTAATAGGATTAAATTAATTAATACACAATGCGAAAAGTAGAAAACAAAGTATTGATTAAACACTCGCGTATTTGTTTTGCGCTTGATAAAATGTTATTTTATAGATGAAACCCTTGAATCATTCAGATACTTCAATAGGTTCTTGTATTTTCTTTGTTTCAGATATCTTTGGGATTTCCCGGGCAGATAGGTACTTTACAAAAAATAAATGCTTTTCCTGATATTGTTAAAGATTTTACGAATGTTTCGATTGAAACATTTTTTCCAGTTTTGTGTTAGGTCGAATATATTATATTCAAAATAAATTTACCCAATATTTTATCCAAGTCATGCTCTCCAATTCGACTCAATCTCAAATCATCAAATTGACAGCCAATGGTTTAAATTTATTAATCGAGGGACTTTTTTATTTTTCATGGCGACTAAGTCGAGTGGAGGTCCTTTAAACTGACTTGGTGATATGGGTCTTAAAACCACATCTATGAAGATTTAGATGCAGATTGTTTGTAAATTGATTGCACGTGGATTGAACAGTGATCAATCAATTTCGATCTAAAACGTGTAGTGACGAGATCGGCACGTGGTAAGGTTGCGGTCCAAAAGTCCAAACTCCAATTTCACAGAATTAAATCAACGTGAGTAAATAATATCTGGGTATTCCTTATCAGGGAGATTATTCACGATTCTTGCGGTTAAAACCTACATCATCGAAGTACTTATATTTAAACTAGCTGACCCCCGGTGCTTCGCTCCCGTCAATTGGCTACTTACCTACCTACACTACCTACCCTACCCTACCTACCCTACCTACCCTACCTACCCTACCTACCCTACCTACCCGACCCTACCCTACCTACCCGACCCTACCCTACCTACCCTACCCTACCCTACCCTACCCTACCCTACCCTACCCTACCCTACCCTACCTACCCTACCTACCCTCCCTACCCTACCCTACCCTACCCTACCTACCCTACCCTTTTAAACTATCCTATCTCTCAAGTTGGATCGAACTGCACATGGTGTGCGAATTTTATTATAATCGGTAAAGTGGTTTAGGAGTCCATTGAGGACAAACATTGTGACACGAGATTTATATATATTAAGATAATTACCAATTCTAACAACTCAACTCTATTGTGAGCATTATGCACGCCTCAATCGTCATGTGCTATTGAGATTGTTACTAATAATATATGTAATGTGCTCTAAAACCGGTGAAGGTTAACATCGTGAGGAAACTGGCATGTCCTTAAATTTAACATTCGAAGACATGTGACATCTACCAACCCGCACTGGGCCCGCGTGGAGGATTCCCTCTCATATGGAGGAATCCCGTGTCCCAGTAGTGGGAACGTTGAAAGGCTGATTGATTATCATACTATGCTTCTGCTATGTGTAATGTTTGTGATGTGACTGTACTTAATATAAATAATTACTCTACTTCTACCAATAAAGGCAGGAACACATGTGCTATTGAGATTGTTACTAATATATGTAATGTGCTCTAAAACCGGTGAAGGTAAACAGCGTGAGGAAACCGGCATGTCTTTAAATTTAAAATTAGAAGACATGTGACATCTACCAACCCGCACTAGGCCTGCGTGGGGGATTCCCTCTCATATGGAGGAGGCCCGTGTCACATTATTAGGAACGTTAAAAGGCTGATGCATTATCATGCTATGCTATTGCTATGTGTAATGTTTGTGATGTGACTGTACTTAATATAAATAAATACTCTTCTTCTACCAATAAAGGCATGAACACAACAACATAAATGCACTCTATTAACAATTCAATGTATCATAAAGTAGCTGTAGTACAGTTAAAGTAGGGAACACACGTAATATCCAAGTGTGTCGGAGACGTAACGTTATTGCGTTATAAAACTATAAGAATCCCCTGTGAGTGCACTTGGAGTTGAGTTTAACTTGTGAACGATCCGCAAGTATGAACCGGACCTTGTACCACGTTTTGAGTTGTTCGCCAACTACAAGATGTGAATTTATTGGATATTTCTTATTAAATGTGCTTCAATTGTTTCTTTGTAAGTATGTTATCTTGTTTGCGGTGCATTGGTTGGAGAGCCGAGAGCATTTGAACAATAGAGGACAAGTGACATTCTATCCAACGAAAGTTTCGTGATAGCGATTAGAAAAATGACAAAATGTATGGGATTGCTAAGCACTTTCGAAGTGTAATGTGAACAATCTCTTACAGTTTGGCAATTGTTTTTTATGTTTTCGTTGAGTTTCACCTGCCATGCTATGTAGACACAAGAACTTTACAAATACAGTGTTTTTTACATGAGCTTTTGAGAAAACAATTAAAATAAAGTAAATATTTACAATTAAAGGGTTTAAGTAGAGGTTTACGTTTTTTAATTGGTGTCCAGCTAAACTAGGAAAAAATAAAATTAAACAAAGTGAGAAGAAAGATCGTTTAACAATTCAATACAAATTTTAAATTTAAATACAGTTTTAAGTAGGTACCGCAACTTAAAACTGTGCTACTAATACTGCCCGACCATCAAATAACTCCAGGAAAGTCGGTGGCACAGTGATCACGTGCCGCCGTGCACAGCGAGGCTCCGGGGAAACTCCTTTACAGTCTGGAATGCATCTTAACAGGCTTTGCACAGAGGGGGTTCCAGGGTGGTTTTTCAAGAGGTCACGGGGCTACTTTGATTTGGTGATGGTGATCATTGGAGAGGTTTAAGTGAGGTATAAAAACCACACTCTATCGTCTTTTCCCCAAAACATCCAGATGCCTTTTGATGGTTTCCCCCCGATAACAAAAAAACGTATAGTTACCGAGATGCACAAAAGTGGATTTTTAGGTCTCTTTGGTTACTAAGCGGGACGCGGGGAACGTTTGCACCGTTCCGAGCGCGCGATTGGTTGGTCAGTTGACAAAAGGATCGACGATCGCGTCGCGTCCACGGTCGGTTCGGTATATGTAGCGGTTGGTCAATTCGCGTGCTATGCGCGAACTTACACCAACTTCACCAAAACCTTGTCAAGTTACATGCCGGGTACTATTCGGATGTAATTTGGTTCATTTTAACCACTAGTATCTACGAATTGCAAACTATTTGAGCCAAAAACACTCATGAAAAAACAGTAAAATTGTTGTGTTTTCACTTATTTTTTTGAAAGTTATAACGAAAAGTTGTCTGGAGCGTAACGTGCTAAATCACGAGACGCCTGCCTCCACAAACAAACTTTGACCCCGCTATTAGTTCATCCGTTCCAATTATGTTTCTTGTCTATAAATGATAGTGCTTTTATTAACTGGAATGTTATTTATTTTTCTTTCATTATTCTTTAGCTTCTTTATCTTCCCTGTTCCAGATGTTACGATGTGACATCCAGTTGATGTTTTTGTTGTACACTACACAACGTTCTTGTTTGTTTCTGGATGCCTTATTTTTAATTGACTTCCAAAAAGGAGGAGTTCTATGTTCTAGTGTTATTTCATGATTATTTAGAATATGAAAATGTATACTCGGGCGCCGTTGGCTGACACACTAGAAGTCCTTTTGAGGGAAACTTCCTCCACTCCAACCAACATAGTCACCGTGACAACGGAAAAATCATCATCATTTCAGCCAAAAGACGTCCACGGCTGGACATAGACCTCCCCCAAGCGTTTCCACACTATTCGGTCCTATGCGTCTCGCATCCACAGGACTACCGCAGCCTTGACCAGGTGATCGCTCCACCTGGAGAGATGCCTTCCAATGCTGCATTTTCCGGTATGCGGTCGCCACTCGAGAACTTTTCGGCCCGAACAGCCATGGGAGAGACTCCAGACTAGGCCAAAGTCCGAACTCGTACCGCGCAATATGCGCCCACCAATCAGGCGGTATCATTGCTCAATACCCTGACTGCTGAGCATCCGGAGGTCGACATTTACAACTCGAATGTGCGTATATTTCCAAGGGGGTGTAAAGAGTGTTTTAGTACCTAGATCTGTTGTTAGTTTCTTATTATTTAATTATGAAACTATCTTAATGTTATAAAATTATTTGTATCCAATTATTATTAAATTATTGCCAAATTATTATTATTTTAATTTTGGATTAAAATTATAGTTAATGTAATTTGAATGTTGTTTTTGTTGATTATTATGTTGTTACTATTTTATTATTCTAATTGATGTTATAATCATATTATTATGTAATGGTGAAATTGTTGACTCTCTGCACATGTTGGGTCAAACTGTAAGTGCAGAGAGTAATTGTGATGAATAAATAAATAATAATAAATCCGTTCTGCGAGCAATGTGCCGTACCCATTGTCACTTAAGTTTTCGTAATTCTTCGGGCTATGTGTGCAGTGTACGGAAAATGCCTTCGATTTATGTCCAATAATACTCGTAAGCTAAGCTAAGCTAAAACTGTCAATTTGATAGATTCTAGTGGAGGTAATCACTTACCTTAGAATATAAGGGTAAAAGTGTTTTATAACTTCTTTTCTTTCTCGCGTCGTGTTTATCATATATTAATTTCCCCGGCGGGCGATCAACTTTTCTTTTATGATGTCTTCAGAATCATCCGATGATCCTTCATCTGCGTCTGTACTTGGCTTTCTCGAGTACTTCGTTCAGTTTGGTGTTGAGAGTTGAACGGGTTTGGTCAGACCACCTGATCGGACTGCAACCTCGGGGCCATCGACCTTACCAGTAATAATCATAGAAAAAAATATTTCCGTACTTATTCTGGTCCCATACTTCACAGAAGGTAGCAAGCTTTGTTCTCAACCAAACAAAGTAATTTTTTTGTTGTTCTCTTAAAATATTCAGCCTTTGATGTCGAAAAGGGTTACTACAAGTAGATTTTGTCCATTCTTATTTTAAAGTAAATTCAATTTTCTTGTTAGTTTATTTTGTACTGCTAGTTAATATTCAGATTTTATAAATATTTACTTCGTCTCGTGTTTTGTTTCAACAACAATTCATATTTTGAAGTATTGAAATAATTTTCAAATTTAATTTATGAAACTTTGATGCATATTGTGGTGGGCGGGCAAAACATCAATGTTTTTGATAGAAAAGCAAGATTTGCTCTTTCATTTATCTGAATAAAAACAATAAAAACTTATCGAAGTTCATGCACCTCAAGCAAAATTAAACAGAAAATTAATAAAAGATGAACAAACATCGTTACAAGTTGTATTTTCGTTTGTTTTATCCCCCGACGGAAAAAGAGGGGTGTTATAAGTTTAACCTGTGTACGTGTGTGTTTGTGTATCTGTTTGTGGCATCAAAACTCCTAAACGGATGGACCGATTTTGATTTCGTTTTTTTTTGTTCGAATGGGTGTCTTTATCGAGAGTGTTCTTAGCTATGTATGATGAAAATCGGTTCTTCATAAATTATGAGCGTTTTACTGTATAAAACGGGGTGTTTTCTTAAGATATCGTGTCAAAATTAGGTGTTCGTTAGATTGTCGATCGAAGCGTGTCTTTGGTACCTATTGCTTAACGATTTTCGACACCGACTTTGGAAAAGAAAGTTATTTTTCGCTTTGTTGTGTTTTGTTTTGGAAGTCGGTTTGATTTTTATTTATCTCTTTTTAGTTTTTGAAGGACTTCCAATTGCCATGAAAATCATTTATATCCAAAGTTTATTTCATGACGATTCCAATAAACCCAAATACGACTCGGATACATTGTTTTATTTCGGATTTCCAGTGCCTGCCTGCCGGGTTCTTCGTCAGATCAGTTCGATGGTACCAATTTCATCAGTACTATTTATATAAAAGTATTTGCTTCATCATAGTCGGTTAACTATTCGAGATATCTTATGCCTGTGTATGTAAGTATGCTAAGTATGCACTTAGCATTAAGGAAATCCAGTGGCTATCTGTGGTCTTCTTCATCAGTTCCACTTCACCAAATGATACTTTCTGAGTGCAAATGATTGTATTGTTGATGAAAATACCAGAATCGCTATGTGTATGCCCATAATGTTTGAGGAGTTCCCTCGATTTCTACAGGATCCCATGATCAGATCCTGACGCGATGACCGTGGAACCACCTGGGAAGAATGCCGACGAATTGGGAACCTGCTCCTTTTTTTTTAAGTCGGTTAAAAACTGTAAACTGAAGAATGGTTGGCTGTGTGAATATCTGTCTCTGCATACCGTAAGTACCGTGCGTTTTATGCACTAAATGTTTTGGGAATACTTTCTTTGTGCGTACAGCTTAGGATTGGAATTCCCTGGCGAAGCCTGTGTTCCGTGATAGCTACAACACGGGAGTCTTAAGTCAAGAGTGTATAGGTATGCTAAGATTATATTATCTGTGCTATAGATTACTTCTAGGTCGACCACATTATTGCTTACCATCAGGTGAGATGGCGGTCAAACGCGAGCCTATCTATATTATTAAAAAAGTTAATTCAAAAAAGGAAAAATCCCGACTGCTTAAGAAGTGACTTAGCTTTTTTGAATTATCTTTTTTTGTTCATTACTTTTAAGTTAACATATTTTTTTTTGAATTAAGTATTAAATAAGTGTTACATATTTTTGAAATCACTTCTTAAATCCCTTTATTTTGATAACCCGTGCAATAGGGTTGGAAGAAAAAAAGATTGGGCCCCCACTATATGGCGCCCATAATCCGCCATTTTTCTATTTTACAATTTTAATGTAGTCAGTAAAACTCGCAAGGTTAAGACAAATCAAATGAAGTACGAATCATCAAAATCGGCCAACACGTTTGGTCTCTAGAACGCCACATAAGGAACAAATATACATAGATACATTCATACATCCTTCAACCACTCTCATACTCTACAGTTGACAACTGGCAAGACAAATAAAACACCAAAGGTACCTCAAATCCCGTAACTCGGTTACACTAATAGCTACAAATCGTATCACTAAGACTATTGTCGCCAAACACACTGGTTCCAATCTGCATAGATACCTCAAAAGGGAGGGAGATAACTGAATCTTGTTGAACTAACTATTAGGTCCAATGAACATGACGTTACTATTCAGCAATCCACCGATAACCTACCAAAATGTGTACCCCTTACTTGAGATAACCAGCTTCAGTAAGTAGGTTCATCATTTTAGAATATCCCATTAAAAGTTACAATGTAAAAACATGCTTTTTAGAAAGCTTTTGTCTCAACTAAATTAGTGCCTTGACTCGTGTAAACAGGCATTCAACTAACTGTACCTAACTATTTTAGTACTGTACTTTATTTTTTTTGGAAAAACTGCCACCACAGTATAACACACGTGTAACGCTCGTCTAAACACTAGAATCGTGTAAATGGACCGAAGCACTTACACATAGTGTGTTTATGCTTCAATACTGATCCGTGGGATTAACAATAGTCTATTAATTTAGTGCAACGCTGGTCTCAGATGGTGTGAACTGGCCGTCCATTACTCGCAAAGCTGAGGATAACTCTATAATATTGCGTCGCACTGCGATAATATGCACTGCATATTACTTGTCATTAGGCACAAGCCAGGTAGATCCGGTAATTAGTTTGCCCAATGAGGGTATAATTGTCCGTGGTACATTAGCCATAGGCGATTAAATAAATACTGTGATATTAGGTGTTTGCGGGATCGCGTTGATTCAATTTTGGATGTAAATTAGTTTTCCCGATAGCTTGCATGTAGGTGGCCTTGATAATATGTAAAAAGCTGTTATTAGGTAGATTTTAAGTGTTTAATATAATGTACTGTAAGCAAATGTACTGGACGGACGGGATCGTCGGGTTCTATATACGGGAGGTTGTAAGTCTCCAGCCATAGCGCGTTGACGCCCTGTACCTATCGTTCAGTTTCAAGAGTCCTGGAGTGTCGATTGATGGCTGCCATGTGTTCATGTGTGAAGGTTTCTTACGTAGGAAATAAAAGACTCAATTCTTCATGACTGTTTCTGCGGTTCTGCAGGTCCCCTATGTACAGGAGGAGGTATGAGGAAAACTATTTCCATGTCGATGGCTACGATTAGGTCGATGTGCCTGCGCGCTCTCGAACCCCGAAACTTTACTTTATTGAGGACCGTAAAATCACTTGCAAAATAGTTTTTTATTTAAGGTATTTTTCATTATGTCTATAACCTACAGATCTTTAGAGAGAGCTTTAGATAAACTGGTGTTCGTGTATATCAGTATTTGGTTCATCCAACTGCAAGGCAAAACATCTATCCGTTAATATTGCCAATAATGTATATTTTGAAGTACTTATTCCGTTAATTAATTGTTAGTAAAATTAGCACTATATTTTGTAAATGACGTAGGTAATGATTGTCTGAACATATAAATTACTTACTTTGTTTGTATAAGGTAATATCTGGACTTGAAGTAGGTTTACACTGATCCGATTACGAAATTCTTTCTCTGATAAGAAGATACACTATCCTTCAGTGCAAAAGCCTTTTACTTAAGAAAAATACTTCTTTCCCGGGGTAAAGGTTACCGAAAAGCAATCGCGAAAAAAAAGTTAATTCATCAATTCAAAAAACCAGACTGCTGAAGAAGCTAACTAAAACGACGTAAAAATGGAGAAAATCATGTTGTCATCACATATTCGTGAGCTGGCTGACCAAAAGCAGATGTATCCTCCGGCTGCACATCATGATTTTCTTCTTGTTTACGTCTTTTTAGTTTGCTTCTTAAGCAGTCGGGTTTTTTGATTTTTCGAATAATTTTTTTTTATTTAAACTTTTTAGTTTTTTTTTAGTTAATTACATTTAAACATGTGTTACATTTTTGAAATCACCTCTTAAATCCCTTTATAACCTACAAGAACGGATTTGAAAAAAAAAATAGGCCCCCACAATATGGCGCCCAAAATCCGCCATTTTTTAATTTTCCTATTTTAATGTAGCCACTGACACTCGCAAGGTTAAGGCGAATCGATTGACGTAAGCATCATCAAAATTGGCCAACGCGTTTGGTCTCTAGAACGCCATTAGGCCACATAGGAACAAACATTCATCCATACATACCTATACTGATAAACACATTACCCTCCATCAGCAGTCGGGTAGTACTATGAAATTTTGAATGTGAATGAAATAAAGCTTCATTCTAATAACGATTTCCTTACCATTGCTTTAGTGCACGGTGTAGATTCACGCCTTTTATTCAGCAAAACTTTTTATTTATTTTTATTAAATTGATAGGCTCGCGTTTGATCACAATATCACCTGATGTTAAGCTATGATGTGGTTGGCGGTCAAGTACGCTTGCCTAGAATTAACTATATTCACTCTTGTCTTAAAGATCCCAGGTTGTAGCTATCAGGATACGCACACTTCGGCACCACTGCTCACCCGTAGGCACAATGAACTATTCAACTGAAACCGCAAAAAAGACGTTGATAAAGTGCGTATTAACAAACACGTCACCATCACCCCACCGAAACTAAAACTTAAAATGCTCAAACTACTAAATAAGATGTAGCTAAAGATTTGTTTGAAAACTGGGTAACATATCAAATCAGAGACATAAACTGTAAAGTTTGCCTACGTTTCACCGCAGTGCAGTCCGCAAGAATAAGTATCCAGCACTGCTGAATCTTTATTTTACTTTCGAATAATCTTTTCTTTTTTGTAGGTCGGAAAATGACGACGGGGTTTCTAAACTTGGTGGGATAGTAAGCCAGGTTAATTGACATGTATTCGTGTTTGTTGCTTTATCCTATTTGAGAATATTTTTTATTTATTTATTATGTAATATATATATATTATATATATATTACATATTATATTACTTTTTATGGCAAGGTTTAAGATTTCAATTCTATAAGATTTGTGCTTTTTGGACTCGTTCACGACGAATGCCGGAGAAGGCCGGCGATAGGAGGTGAAGTTGCCTGGAAATTATTGGGCATGTTTGCCCATCATTTAAAAATCATCAGCGCTTTGCTGCTGAACGTTTTATAAGGAACTGCATGCAATTTACGAAACAAAATAAATTATACCTATTACGCATGCACACTGTTTCCGAAAATCCAACTTGACAAAACAACTCGACTGCTAAGTAATACGTTAAAATGTCAAGTGTGCCAAGTGGATACATATTTTACGTTGTTAAAATAAATAAAAAAAAAAACAGGAGCACTTCTTTAGGGGAAATCTCAAGCGCCATCAGTATTCCGTGCAACATCGACGGGACGAAACAAATTCCCAAAATTGAATTTTCGGAAACGAGTTGAATGCGACACGGCTTGGTATATATTATACAAACTCGAAAAACGAATCGAGATTTTATCATTTTAACAATGACTTTTATGATTGTTTTACGACAAATCCGACCTCTATACTGTTTTACTAGTTAGCGTTTAGCTGGTTTTTGTTTATTTGAAAATTTAGTAATTGGCGATTTAATCTTTTTTTTTGAAAATTGGCTGTGAAATAGTGTCCTTCTTTCGTAAACATAAGGTTTTCTTATAATTATGATCGCTTCAAGATAAAAAAATACTAACTGTTTCATATATATGTATATATCACGCTACGATTTCTTCAATATCACACCAAATATTGTTTTTATGTCTACTCAAATAACCCGCCCGGTAGGAGTTGAAAAGCCCGAAATAAAATCAAAGCCACCGTTGTTAGTCCCTCTAAGAAAAAACTACTTACAAAGTCATTTATTTTTAGATCTCCAAAACTGATTAGGTACTTAGAAAATATAAATAGAAAAGGTGAAGGTTGGCACCACTAACTGTATGATCATAGATAAAACACTAAAATAATTATTTTAAAAGACTTTTATACACATTTCCATAAATAATTAAACAAGTTGGTACATTCAAGTAACTTATCTTTCTACAACAAATAACTCTTTCTTTAATAAAAATATAAATAAGTTGTCATTAGTATTGATATTTATTCGGAGCGTTGTACTATATAGTGGTCGCAACCACCTTTATTGATCATGAGGTTTCTAGGTTCGATTCTCGGGTCATGCAAACTTTTTTATGGGTTTTCTATACGGTATTTCTCAGTGATGAAGGTGATGAAAAATAAAATTAATATTTGGAAAACTACTGATACTTGTTAAATAAATTCTACGTTATTATAATCATTAACTGTTTTGTTTTCTCCAAAAACAAAGCCACTTACGTATCTAATTATTATGTAGGTTAAGTTGATTTAATTAAGTTCAGAAGCAAGCCAAAACAGTGTGTCAATGGAAATTACCATTAAAGATGACCTCTTAATAAAGTAGATTAAATTTAGATAAAACTGTATTTTATTGATAAAACATTGTATTTATATAACAACGTAAACACCGATACGAATTGTTATCAGAACTGATCTTCATACTTTTGTTTTGTGTTAATTCGTGATACAATTGAACAATTTGCTTTTGTTAGTTCGAGATCCGGGATGCGACTCTCGCATACATCACGCCGGGGCTGAGGTGTGCTTACAGGACTCCAATATTTTAATGTTTAAGTCCAGCACAGAATCAGGCTTATTGGTTATAGAACTCTGTGTTTTGAACAGATTATAGTTAATGGCAATAAGCTTGTTGGAAATTCAACCCAACACTTCGGGCGGCTGGATCGCGCCGTCTACGCTGCACACACATCTGCGTGATCCACACGGCACTGGTGTGTGAGTGAGAGCGGCGGCGCGCCAAGGCGCGGGTCGGCGAACTACTCACTTCTACGGAATCCACCGGGACAGTCGACACCTCTCTCTTAAAACCTAATATTGTTTGAACGGGACAGGTATTTGTAATTATAACGGCATTCAACCATTCTCCTAAAAATTGCAGTCTACTCATTTCATCCAAGAGTTAACAAAGCTCGCCCTACTACTACTGTTACCTAGTATCTACATGGGACTTAAGTATAACTGGTGAAAGTGGTACTTATATGATCATCATCCTCCATCCATCCTGCTCTTGTCCCATGTTACTTGGGGTCGGCGCAACACGTTTTCTTCTTCCATACCGTCCTGTCCCCCGTCACGCTATCACTGACTTCCTTTTCTTTCATATCACGCCTCACACAGTCCATCCATCTTTTATTTGGCCGTCCCCTTCCTCTCCATCCATCCACATTTATATTCATAACTTTTTTAGTAATATGCGTTTCATCCCTCCTCATCAGATGACCATACCAGGACAAACGGTTTCCTTTCAACTTTTCAGACACTGGCGCCACTTTGAAACTTGCTCTAATATACTCAGACTTTATCCATTCTCGTCACTCCGCACATCCATCTAAACATTCTCATCTCTGCTACACGCAATCTCTTTTCATCCAGATTGTGTGGACCTATCCAGTCAGTGCACGCATTATTTTATCAATAACCGTGTAGTTCAATTCAGAATTTAAGGAGCTCAACCATTCGACGAACAATACCAAAGAAAGAACATTCGGGTAGGCCGCTTAAACTACTCAAACTACCAGACCATGATTAAAAACTAACTTAGATAAATTAAAATTAAAAACAAAAAATAATAACTCACATTCACAATAATTAAAATAAAATATAATACTTTCAAAGAAAATATTCTTGTCATTGCAAGAAACGCAAAAAAAAAATTCACTGTTCAAATTATAAAAAAAAAACATATTTAGAGCCGCTCAATCCCAAGTCTTTTTGTCCTCAACGTAATATTGAATCGTATAAAACGCCTTGTGGCACAACTTACGTTTAATAAATGATTTGAATTTATTAAGACTTAGATCTTGTACGTGGCTCGGAAGCTTATTATAAAAGCGTACACATTGTCTTCTAAACGAGCCACCTATTTTCTTGAGCCTTTTTCTACAAATCTGTGTTTGTTCCTTGCATTTATTTTATGGATATCACTGTATTTTTTAATCAATTTTTATTTTTATGGGCATAACAAAGATTTTCATAATTATACTGAGAAGGCACAGACATTAAATTAATCACCTTAAATTTCTCTCTGAGAGAGTGCCTCGGGCTTAATTTATAAATTGTTCTAACAGCTCTTTTCTGCAAAATAAAGATAGTCTGGATGTCGGCGGCATTTCCCCACAACAGAATACCGTACGACATTACACTATGAAAATAGCTAAAGTGTACTAAACGGGCTGTCTCTATATCGGTTAAATTACGAATTTTTCTAAATGCAACAATTATCTATATGTGGGTGCCACTGAAGCTTAGCATCCAAAGTTAAGCCTTTTTTCGGGATTCAATCCTTCGCCCTTTATCAAGACATCAGTTTTGACCTGCCTAACGTGAGGTAGGGTAAACGAAATGCATTTGTTTTTTTTTTCATTAAGAAGTTAATTGTTAACATTGAACCAGTGAACTACTATTGAGATCGCGCTATTTACATCTTCAGTAACCAGCTGCTGACAATTAAGTTCAAACAAAAATGAAGTATCATCCGCAAACAACACTATATCATGGTTATCCTTTATGAGATAAGGCAAGTCATTAATATAAATAAGAAACAAGAAAGGACCAAGAACCGAGCCCTGCGGGACTCCCATTATTACTATAGATCCGGGCAATCTTTTTCCATTACCGTCAACGCTCTGAATCCTATTACTCAAGTATGAAGTAAGAAGATCCAGAGCGCGGTTCCGGATCCCGTAGTGGCGGAGTTTCCTGATTAGCGTTTCATGAAGAACACAATCAAATGCCTTGAGCTCAACACCGACCATCAGTAGTTGAACGACCCCTTGTAAAACCAAACTGTTTGCTATGTAATAATGTATGTTTATTAAAAAATCTTTACAATTGCTCTAAAATTAATTTCTCAAATATTTTACTAAACGTAGGTAGTACTGAAATAGGTCTATAATTTGTATGGTCTGATGTACTACATGATTTAAACAAAGGTATTATTTTACTTTTTTTCATTACTGCAGGAAACTCCCCACAGTCAATACAATAATAAAAGATAATAGCTAAACTAGGTACGACAATGTCAATAATAAACTTAGCAACTTCTACAGAATGACCCCACAGGTTTGCAGTCTTTTGAACATTGAAAGTGTGAAAGGTTTTAATTATGTCTCTACAAGTAATATGTTATTAACATTTTCTTTTAGCAAAGATTCAGCAACAGAAGGTGACGAGTTTAGGGGACGAATATCTGAAAAGAAATTATCAAAGGCCACTGCGACTCATAAGACTCACAAAGTCTGATTTTATATGTTGTCATTAATAGTCAATATTTCGGTTACCAGATCTTCCCATTTCACTATTAATAATATTCAAAATCGTTTTAATGATATACTACTGTTTTTAATCTTCGAACTCAAATAGCGCGACTTGGCAAAACAACAATAAGTCCTTTCATTGTACAACTCATAAAGTCGTGTTCTACTTTTATGAATACCAATGGTAGCCCAATCACTGAATGATACTTTACTATTAGCCGCGATAGTCTTGGGAATAAAGGTGGAATTAATTTTTTTACAGTATATGTTAAAAAAACATCAAATATATGATTAGGTTCAGCATGCATTGACAAAATTGTTAATTTATTAATGAGTTAAACTTTAAAAACTGCCAAGCGACTTGCAGTTTTGGGGTTAACAGTGATATCCTTTTTAGCAATGATCAGAATCTAGTAAATTTATAATTTCTTTGCGGACTGGTATAACATTACTATAAATATTATCTAAACATGTGACACTAGTAGGGGTTATTCTTGTGGGCTCCAAAAACAGGTTTACAAGATTTTTGGACTGAAATAGACTTATTATTTTACTACAAGAACCTGAGTTTTCTAATAAATTAACATTAAAATTACGAGTGATAATGGATTTATTCGAGTTACAAATCTTGTGTAACACTTCATCCATTACCTCTTCAAAGCAGACAAACAATCCTGAAGGGGGTCTGTATACAAATATACAATAAACTGCTCCAATTCTATACAAGCTATTTCGACTGTCCGCTCAACAGATAGGCTCACAATATCCTTACGGTCTTTAAATTTAAGCTGGTTACTTACTAAAATCAATGAGCCACCATGTATATAGCATTAACTTTGCTGAATGAACTACCAACCTGGTGATTATTAAAATTGAACAATAGCTGGTGGCTTTTAAGCCAATTTTCTGTTAAATAAAAATATCAATACTATTATAGTTCATAAATAATTCTACTTCCAAATCTTTGTTCATAAATCCTTGAATATTTTGATTCACCACGTTAATACTATTTGTTGATTTTAAACTTTTATTTGATTTTATTTTGCAATTTCCATTCTGTACACTTTTGCAAGAGGTTGTCTCTATTGTCTTAATTTCTAATTTAAATTATTATCAACATCAATTACTGATACCAAATTATTGGCTGAATTAAATAACATGTCTTGGCATTGCTCAATAGAAGCAAGTTGTTTAGCCAAATTCTTGGCTGTAATAGAAAAATAAAATACTATATCTTATCTTTTTGATAAGTGCAGGAAGAGAGGAGTATCTTTTTTTTATCCTGGAGAAATGCTCATGCATACTGCGCTATCACGAGTAGATAGCGCAGTTATGTGGGACTCCAACCCACTAAAACTCCACGGTGTCCTCCTGTGCCACGCGTTAGCACTCACCGCGAACCCGTCGCAAGAGAGGAATACCTAAGTAAATTTACTATATATTTAAAGTATGTCATTTCATACACATTATTATCCAGATGAACCAACTATCCTAAACCTCTTTAATATCAAAGCGATGTATTAACGGCGGTCTTGACCCAAAAACTTAAAGTTGAGTGGGATCGGGGACATTATAAGGCCCGTTTGAACTTTCATATCTCTGGCTGAATGCAAAGATTTGCTTGCTCAGCTTGGATGCGCTCGGTATTGCCTGCATATACCTAGAATTATTATAGATATACGTACTTACAGAACGTACATCTATGATTATGAGTCTATGAGAAGTATGTGGAGCTCCAGGCTATATAAAAACAGCCGTATGGATCGATCTTCAAGGTTCAGCAACGTTTGTCAAGGTTGGCTTACGGATGGCTCCAAAATAGTTTTAAAAAGACTAGGCAAATTTTGGCCTCTTAAGTGCGGTTACGTCCTTGTCCGTGATCCGTGTCCGTGATTCGAGTTTAAAATTTTCTGCATTATGACAGATTATGACGATAGAGTTCGGATGTAGTGCGTAAGCTACCCTATAAGAAGTACTACGGCTACTTCGGTACGGCAATTTCACGGACACGGACCGGATGTAGTGCGTAGGCGGATGTTATACCAAGTTTTGCTTGACTCCATTCATCAATTTTATTACTTCATTATATCAAGCAGCATTCCAAAAGACTGAACAAAGTATTGGACTGAAACAAAGACTTATCAGAGTGAACTTATTTAATCTTATTTAAATATTCTGAAAGGGACAAGAAAAAAATCAAGGTATTAAGTCTTACAAGTAAAAGTCGTGGATAATTCTGCCCGGGCATTAAATTCTAGTCTTTGTGCAATTTAACTACTGCAGCTGAAGAGGTAATGCTTTGAAAGTGATTTCGCATAGTTTAGCTCTAGACTACGTGAGGTATTAGCGAATTGGGGTGTGTTAATGATTTTAATTTTTTTAGAAAGTATATGAAAAACTGAAAATCGAGCCAGTTTATAGAGACTTACTAAGGTAAAAACGGGTATCAGAATCAGTTATTGTTGTCCTAATTTTGGATAATATACCAAGAAGTTCGAAGAAGAAACAAATGAAAGGAAGAATTTAATCTCACAGTCGGCGTGTATGGCTAGATGTACGTAGATAAGAACGTAAACGAGCTAATGAACTATTTCAGGATCGTAGCAGGTGGCACTTCATAGTTTCTGCCTACCCATCATGGGCAAAAGGCGTGAGTTTATGAATTACTGTAACAAAATCATTTTTGTAAGGCTAATCAATCCACTGCTTGGCAAAGGCATTTGCAAAGACATCCTACGCATTAAATATCTTAGCAATCTCTAATTAGATTCCTCTAAAGTAATCTCCAGTAGTTAACGAAAGTTAAAACCAGTTGACCGATTTAAACTCTGGAAAGCCGTAACATTTGAGGGTAGGAATTGCAATAGCAGCAGTGAACAGGCCGTAATAGGTCGCTAGCCTCGAAATGGACACCACAATGGGCCATTCCCCTAGTTGAGTCTAACAACTTGTGTGAGATGACAGAGTTTAGTGAGAGTGGAAGAGAAAAGTTTTGGGGGAATATTAAAGATTTGATTGTTGTGTTTATTTAGGTGTTTTTAAAACCGTGTTATAAATTTGTATCGGAGTGAAGTGTGTATCGGAGACTTTGTTTGTTTATGTATTTGTGAATCTGTCTGTGGCATCATAACTCCGAAATAGAAGAACCGATTTTGAGTTAGTAGTGACTTTATCGAGAGTGTTCTTAGCTATGTTTGTTGAAAATCGGTTTAGCCGTTCAAAAGTTATGCGCATTTTACTATTTGAATCGGGGTATTTTTGCAAGATAAAATATAATAATATAATAATAATAGATAACATAATTACGTATTTTGGTGGATTGTTGATCGAAGCATGTTAACTACTAGATAAATTATGTTGTCTCATTGAACGTCTAATTAGCAGACACAACAGAAAAATCATATTTATAGTCTTGGTCAGCCAGCTCACGAATATGTATCCTTCGACTGCACAGCATGATTTTCTTCTTGTTTACATCTTTGCATTCGGGTTTTTTGATTTTATTACCTTTTTATTTACTACTTTTTAGATAAACTTTTTTTTTCGAATGACTTTTAAACAAATAAGTGGGGTAAATTTTCGTGATCAACTTTAAAAACCCTTCAATTTGATACCCCACACGAAGGGTTTCGAAGAAAAAAATATTGCAACCCCTACAATATGGCGCCCAAAATCCGCCATATTCCTTTTTTTATTAACGGCATCTAAGCTTATCTAAGAACACTTGGGCGGCCAAGAACTATCCAACGATGTCTTAATTATAAAAATCCGCCAAGTGGTTTGAAAGATACGAGGTAATAAAGAAAATTACATACACACATACCAACATACATACAAGATACGCGCGAAAACCGTAACCCTTTCCTTGCAGCTGGGTAAAAACAATGGATTATGCACACCTGGTGTGTGTTCGACGTTTGAGGTGATTTGTGTGGTTTTATTTTTTCAATTTTTAGTGGTTGTAAATGTAACTAGAACAATAAAGATGTTAGTGCTTGTTTCGAAAATCATCATTATTATTATCGTTATAAAACAAAGTCCCCACACCGCGTCTGTTTATATGTACGCGATAAGCTTAAAAACTACCGAACGGATTTTCATACAGTTTTCACCAATCGAAGGAGTGATGCATGAGAAAGTTTTAGGTGATTTATTATTGATGTTTTATGTGAATTGACTGAAATATGATAGATGAAGGAACAGTAATGGCCCCGTGGTAACGGCCACAACTAACAAGTTGTAGATCTTGGGTTAGAACCCAGGCAGGCGCTTTTCCTTGTGTAAATTATTTCATCACCACCATTGCTCTAAAAACGATGAAGGAAACCGGCATGTCCTAGAACCAAAAATTCGAGGACATGTGACATCTATTGGCATCCACTCGCACCTGGCCCGCGTGGTGGATTACGGCCCACACCCTCTCACAGAGACGAGGCCTGTGTCCCAACAGTGGGCACATTAAAAGGCTGATGATGATGATGAGTTGAAGAAAATACTGTGAAAAGCCAGGACAGGTTTCTAGTGTTGGATATAACAAAGTAAATGACTTTTAGACAATTATGCTATTACCATATTCTAGTTTGACGGACCCGCTCGACTCATTTATCTATTTATTTAATACTTTAAGCACATAAACGTACAGAGGCGGACTTATTTATGCCTTAAGCATTTTCTACTAGTCGTCCTTTACCATACCCTTAACATAGTAACCTTTGCTCATTCGCTATGACAATGGAAAAAGTAATATTTAAAAAAAAACCCCGACACATTTTTATTTAATGCTACATAATTTATCTAGTAGTAGACACGCTTCGATCGACAATCTATTCAACACTTAATTATGACATGATACCTTGCATAAACACCCCAATTTAAACAGAAAACCGCCCATAACTTTTGAACGGCTGAACCGATTTTCATCAAACATAGCTAAGAACACTGTCGATAAAAGCATCTTTCAAATAAATTTATATAAAACTGTTAACGATAGCAAGCAATAAAACGGTTCATCCGTTTAGGAGCTATAAAGCCACAGACAGATACACAAACACACAGGCACACACGTCAAACTTATAACACCCCTCTTTTTCCGTCGGCGGTTAAATACCCTCGATTAATGCCAATAAATAACAAGCTATAATTAATAAAAGTAACTGATATTTATATTCGAGTTGGAGGGGTAGAAAGCTGCACTAGCGCTGAATACTAAGCAATTTTATTTTGTAATAACCACAACAACGAGGTCACTGTAAAAGCTAGTGACTCTTATAAAGTGATAGGTATGATAAGGGGTTACCTTCCAACTACTGTTTTCATACTCAAAGAAAATTACATTCATAGTTACATAACCGTCATTAGATACATCCAGGCACGTGTATTTTGAGCCGAGAATTCGCCGCGTGATCAGCTTATGATTCTATTCTATCATTCGCTATGACAATGGAAAAAGTAATATTAAAAAAAAACCTTGACACATTTTTATTTAATGCTACATAATTTATCTAGTAGTAGACACGCTTCGATCGACAATCTATTCAACACGTAATTATGACACGATACCTTGCATAAACACCCCAATTTAAACAGAAAACCGCCCATAACTTTTGAACGGCTGAACCGATTTTCATCAAACATAGCTAAGAACACTCTCGATAAAAGCGCCTTTCAAATAAATTTATATAAAACGATTAACTATAACAAGCAATAAAACGGTTCATCCGTTTAGGAGCTATAAAGCCACAGACAGATACACAAACACACAGGCACACACGTCAAACTTATAACACCCCTCTTTTTCCGTCGGCGGTTGAATACCCTCGATTAATGCCAATAAATAACAAGCTATAAAAAATAAAAGTAACTGACATTTATATTCGAGTTGGAGGGGTAGAAAGCTGCACCATTGCTGCAACACTTATATTTTGTAAAAACCACAACAACGAGGTCACTGTAAAAGCTAGTGACTCTTATAAAGTGATAGGTATGATAAGGGGTTACCTTCGAACTACTGTTTTCATACTCAAAGAAAATTACATTCATAGTTACATAACCGTCATTAGATACATCCAGGCACGTGTATTTTGAGCCGAGAATTCGCCGCGTGATCAGCTTATGATTCGGGGCTCCGTTTGAGTTCAAAACTATGTATGTAGGTGGTTAGGCAATCCCACAACATGCACGTGAGGAAACTGACAAACTGTCTTAATCATATCAAAATGCAGCTTCTGCCACTAACTTTTATTGCTGTTTGTTTTTCGAAAATTTGGTACATTTTCTGATCAGCAAAGGCTCGAGTAGGCGCGGGTTTTCATAGATATTGTTTTATCTGTTGATGGAACTGACCGGCAAAATAAAAACTTTTTTCCAAAATAATCGACTAAAATCGACTTCTAAAGCAAAACACTATCAAAAGTGCAAAAATATCTTTCGTTACGAAACTCGGAGTCTTTGGCGAATCTTGTTTTTATCGTTTTTCAACACCTTGATGATACTTGCATTGTTCCCTAAGATGAGAGATACTTAATCCAATAAAAAACATTTTTTTTACAAAAAAATACAACCGACTTCCAAATAAAGTGAAAAATAACTTCGATTTCGGAAAGAGCTGTTCCTGTTTTCGTTTCTTCGTTTTTCGACAATGACTTCCGAAATTGAAGTTATTTTTCACTTTGTAGTGTTTTTTAAGGTTCCGTAACCAAAGGGTAAAAACGGAATTCTTTTACTAAGACTCTGTCTGTCTATCTCTCTGTCTGTCACCAGGCTGAATCTCATGGACCGTGATAGCTAGACAGTTGAAATTTTCACATATGATATATTTCTATGGCCGCTATAACTACAAATAAATATTTAAATGGGGCTCCCGTAAAACAAACGTGACTTTTGTGCCGTTTTTTGCGATAATGGTACGGAACCCTTCGTGCGCGAGTCCGACTCGGACTTGGTTCGTTTACTTGGACGTCGGTTGTATTTTTTTGTAAAAACAGTTTTCTTTTTCACTTTTTGGTTGTGGTACATAATGGACCATTTCTATAAGATAGGTACTGTAGAGGCTTTCCACATAGGACAAGCAACCTGTTCGGCCGCTGACACCTAATACTGGCGACTTATAAGTTTGGAAGGAAATCGAATACAGAATATTTGAAATATATCGAACGCGTGTAGTTTTTGTTTAGCTGGGACTTCTGTAAAAACCGCCCGAGGGCAGGCACGTTGTTGAGTCAATATAAGTTAAAAGTAATTTCTGCTTATTATTAGTTTCCCTGAGTTACCCCAGCTTAAGAAAAGGCTGGCAATGCTGACTACGCATCGAAGCAATATTTGTTTTTTTTATTCAGCTAGGCTGAGTTTAATCCAGTGCATTGATGATATAAGCATTTCAAGAGTGGGAGAGGTATTGGTCATAACTGAAACCGACTTTGCATACGGGGCATAGCCTTCGCAAAGGATGTTGATTTGGCATCATTGGTCCAGTTGATGACTGTTTATGGCATTGGTCCAGTTAATAACTTATTGATAATATTAAATACGATAAGTGTGATAAGCTCTGGATAAAGTTCAATGATAGGTTTAGACGATTCGATGCGATCCAGCCTTTCCTTCTCTGGCCTGATAAATGCTTGAGGATGAAATATTGTATCACGTTTGAATTTCACATAATTAAACCCCATCCGGGTGGATGTGAGTTATCACATCATTTCTGTTAGGTATAAGAGGCCGCCTTGTTACTTTTTCGGAGGTTTTGTGCAAGGAGGTTCAAGCATGACGGCGTTGACTTGTTAATGCATGTGCACTTATTAGCTGAAGTTAGAGTAAATATCGGAGAATCCGGTAATTCGTTTGCCATGACTTGAGCCTTCCCCTTGTAAGGGAAGGACCTTAGATTAATTCCTCCGTTAGGTAAAGGTGTTAGGTAAGAGTGATTTTCCTTCCAAAGTTGAGAATAGCTGCGCTTCACATGATTCTGCGCATCTATTCGTAGGGGCGTAGCTCATGTAGAGGCTTTCCACATAGGACAAGCAACCTGTTCGGCCGCTGACACCTAATACTGGCGACTTATAAGTTTGGAAGGAAATCGAATACAGAATATTTGAAATATATCGAACGCGTGTAGTTTTTGTTTAGCTGGGACTTCTGTAAAAACCGCCCGAGGGCAGGCACGTTGTTGAGTCAATATAAGTTAAAAGTAATTTCTGCTTATTATTAGTTTCCCTGAGTTACCCCTTCACAGTACCTATATTATAACCAAAGTGATGCCAGAATAGATTAATACAATAATATGAAACTTAAACAAACCCGGCGAAATTAGAGTATACCAGAGTGAACACCTGCGTATCCCTTTAGAGCGTACCAGTGTGATGTTATGTAATGGTGTAAACAATAAACAGAAATGCGATTGCAGCTATCCCGATTGATTTGCCATCATTTATTGAAGAGTTTTGATGTATACTCGTATCACCGTAGTTCTTCAACAAATGTGACCACATTACAACCAGCTTTCAAATAAAAAAGAATCATCAAAATCGGTTCACCTAGTAAAAAGTACTGATGTAATACACATCAAAACAAACAGTCGAATTGATAACCTCCTCCTTTTTGGAAAGTCGGTAAAAATAATGATCACGATCCGATAAGTAGTTTCAGAGAAATGCGTGGACTTCTTTGCTTATGAAATTTGGCTCACGTTTAGAAGCCCATACAGAGTAACATAATTATGTGAATATTGTGCAATTCCAACAACATTACAAACCGTGTCGAATTGATAACCTCTTTTTTTATTGGTAAAAACAATTAAAATCTAATTGGCTATTATGGTATTTAAAAACAGATTTCAGGAATCTTTCAGAAGGGGAATACTCGAGACATTTAAAAAAAAAAAACGTTGTCCCACACTAGGAATTTCTTCCTGTATCGTGGGTGCGTTTACAAACATAAAATCACATACACAACACCCAGAGCCAGAACAACTATCTGTAGGTCATACAAATATTTATTTCCGCGCGGGAATCGAACCCGCGACACGCAGCGCAGCAGTCAATCGCTCAACCACTGCGGCACCCGTGCGCCCATTGCGATTGGTCGATCGATCGAATTTTATTTATCTGCTAAATTCCATAAATATCACACACTAGCTTAAGCCCACTTTCTCGGTCTTGTGGTCTACCCTATAGGAACCTTGCGTTTTTCGAGCAAGAACGTAGCCTATGGCAATCAGGGATAGGATACTTTCAGACATTGATATAAAAAAACAATCAATTTTATCACGTTATAATATAAGTTTAGACACCGGCCCTCTCCACGCAGGGAGCAGTGGTAGGTAGCGGCCGCGACTAGTTGTAGGTCGTGGGTTCAAACTCAGGCAGATGCTTTACTTTGTGTAAATCATTTCATAATCACTGCTCTCAAAATGGTGAAGGAAAACATAGTGAGAAAACGTCTTAGAAACAAAAATTCGAAGATATGTCTCATCCACGAACCCACCTGTGCCTGGCCTGCGTGCTGGATTACGGCTTATTCTCTCTCAAAGAGAGGAAACCTGCACGTACAACGCTCCAAATGGGAGTCTTATTGCGGAAAAGGATCGATCGATCGATCCTATCCTACTAAAGCCACAGCTAAAATAAAAATTCAGTAAATATTTAAACTTACTATAGCGACGTCCAAACCTCGTATAGGTACCACATCACACAGTCTAATACTGACCACGAATAGCGTTAGTAAGCTCACAAATTGATATTCAACTAGCAATGCATGGCCGTGCGTCGAAATATAAATAGAGCTAACGTAGCCTTATTTCAAACTGAACTTTGGTTTCGGATGCATAAACGCTGTTGGGCATTTCATTACGAGACCCATGCTTTTAACAGTCTGATTGGACTTTAAAATGGGGGTTTATTCGGTGAGGTTGATTTGCCTAGACTTGATGTATCTAAACTTTTTAGTAACTTGCTTCGTTCGTATGTGCGTCCGGTTACAAATTAGGCCATTTTTCAAGTAAGTATGGTACTTCCTGCGATCCGACTAATCTTAAACTTGGTACATACTTTTAATTTTGGAAACAATGCATAAATATTAATGGTACTTTGGTAATAGTCTGATGATGCAAATGGAAAGTGGTAATCGGAAAGCCTCAACCAAACAAGATAACACCGTCGTTTTTGGGCTCATTGGAGTCATTTAAAAATGTTTTCTTCCAACTATGCTTTAATTTCATCACAATCACACTAAAAACTCAGTACAAAGCGAGTCTTTAATGCTCTAGAGCAATAAAAATGTATGAAATTTCATTATTGCACAGTTTATTTTTTAATCTCACCAAAAGGTGCCAATCTCAATGGATTAGCTCTATTCAGCCAGCCGATATCAATACTTTTTTTTTACGTACGTATTATTCGTTTCTATCCTACTTGTTCCAAATTTAAAAAAATGATTGCTGCTAACTCTGATTTAAAAATGAAAGAAATTTAAAAAAGTGATTTGGCGGGAACTTTGTTAATTTTGCTTGACAATATTTTTGGAAACGATAAAGTGTGATACTAACTGATTTTGAGTGCTTCGGCTTCGAATTAAAATGGAATCATCTAGCGACACATTAACTCCCGAAAACATTCTAAATGAAGCCGACAGTGTTATAGAAACTTCTATTTTAACTGTTTGATATGAGTTTCTTTTATCTACTATTCCTCTAGGTAATAGTTGAAAGAAAAACAGATTATGCACCTCGCCTTAAGTAATTTATATTGCCGTCGTGCCTGTTAGATTAGAGCCCTCGCTAACGCTCGCGCTCGGACTCTAAATCAGGCACTCGGTGCAATAATAAATTACTTTGTGCTCGATGCAATAATCTACTATTTTAATAAGGATTTATAAAATGCCATTTTTATGGAGTTGATTTACAAGAACACGATTCGACGTGATTAGGTGACCGATCGTCAATATTTTACGTTAACTTTGACCATATGTTGGCAAATTGAATTTTAATTGACTCGTTTAGCTTTTTGGATTTTGGTTAGATCTAAATATATGTTGAACGCTTGTTTGTAAACCTAGTCCTAAGTAATGCCCCTAATAGAAAGTTATTATGATCTACATATTTATTGAATACTTATTCATGCAGGAAACTCTCAGTTCAAACTTTGTTTTCATCAACCCAGCTTCAACAGTCTATTTTTGAACATAAGTCTCCTCCAGTATGACCCACAATACAGCTTTAGTGACTTTGCTAATCGTGTTGGTCGCTCCAGTGTGTCTGAATCGACTATTGTGAATACAATATAGGCTTCATATAATGCTATGGCCTTTTCGCACAGAACCTATACTTAGTTGCAGCACTAGTTATCATTATTCAGTATAGTACAGCAAAATAAGGCGGTATCTTTAGAACGCAGTTCCGAGAAACGCTCTCTATTGCAGACTTACTGCATAATGGATAAACCTAAAATCGTTAAGCATTAATAATAACAGCTTTACTTGCTGCAGGAGAATAAGGGACACCGTTATCAGTCATCAATGGGCAGGGCACATTGCTCGCAGACCGGATGGTCGATGGTTCCGAAAAGTTCTGGAGTGGCGACCGCAAACCGGCAGACGCAACGTTGGAAGGCCTCCCTCTAGGTGGACCGATGACCTGGTTTAGAATGCGGGAATCCTGTGAACGCTCAGGACCGGTCAGCTTGGTGACGTTTGGGGGGGCCTATGTCCAGCAGTGGACGTCTTTAGACTGAAATGATGATGATGATGACTTTACTAGCTTCTGCCAGCAGCTTTGTTCATATAAAAGTCGGAAATTATGCCAAGGCAACGTATTCCCGGGATAAGAAAAGTGTAACATCGAATATCACGTCCCCGTAAGTTTACTAATACGAAAGAGAGCATAAGGTTGAACTAATCTAGTCATACGGTTATTCTCATGCGCCATTTTATAACAACCATATCCATCTTAGCGTTCTTCTCCAAGGTCTAATCAATATCTATAACAAAATACTTAAAAATTGGTTCAACGCTTTAGGCTTAGGAACGTATCAAACAAACAAGACTGAGTTGAGAGGGTGAAGTGGGGGAAGTATTAATTCCACGGAGTCTAAATCACGGGCGGAGCGACGGGTGGCAGATAGTTCAATTTTATTTTGTCGAAAATTCAGTTACGCGATTCCATTAGTTCAACCGTACGGTAGATTTCTTTGTACTCATAAAAAATATATTAAGTATACAAAATATTGGTAAATTCTGGGAACTTCAACAGTATTCATTGCTCACACATGAGTTCCTTTTAATTAAATCAGGCATGAACATACAACAAAGGACTTCCAAATGAACAGACATCTTTTATCATGATTTTATCCTGTTCCATTCGCAGCAGACATAGTAGTGTTGGAAAAGATCCTCTTATTTACATTACATAATTATTAATTAAATAAGTCGGTAGTCTCGGTCAGATTGTGGAGACTTCAGTTACTCCAACCGAGGGGACATGGTTAGCAAAGAAGAAGCGCTTTCATACAGGGGTAGTTGCAGTCTATAATTACCTATTTCTCTAGTCTGTGCTTACAGTGGCCTACTAAAATGACCTCTCTATAGGCACCTACCACCAGTTTTCCAAGCCGTAACCTCAATTAACTTTAAGGCATACGCACTAAACTTTTTGAGAATACTTTTATTATGCATACAGCTGAGGAGCGGAATTACCTGCTGAAACCTGTATGTGTTTCCTAGTAGCTGTAAACCTGGGGTATAACATTCTCGTATCTTTAAGTTATAGAGTAGGCTACTTCAAGTCAAGCGTGCTGCATCGATAACCCCATCTTCGTTTACCAAAAGATGAGATAGTAGTCATCGTTTGCCGTTATAAGAGGAAATGCGGTCGCTGACATCAGACTTAATATCATAAGTAAAAAGTCATATTCAGGTTTGGCTCTAGCCTATTTCCTCCTCCAATATTGTACCAATTTAAAAGATAGTGCATAAACTGAAAAAGAAAGATATGTATTGTGCCCCTTTGTTTCCATTTCTGATGATGCTATCTAATGCTTCTGACCTTCAGAAGCACCAGATCCCACAAAAAATGCTCAAAATTGTGCTGTCAACAGAGGCTGGTGAACAAATATGACAACTATAAATGAAAAATAAAAATAAAGGAACACAGCATATATATTTTTATTTGTAGAATATTTTTTTAAATTTGTCAAATACTAGAGGAGGAAATAGGCGAGAACCAATCCTCGAATGATGACTTTTTACTTAAGAAATTCGATCGCAGCCCTCTGCTGAAAAAAACTGCAATCGAGGTTTGATTCTAGACATCATCATGCACGGTACTCTCTCTTCTTATCCGTTGTCTTCGTTTCTGAAGGTCGTGCCCGTCTTGAAAAGCTTTGAAGGAGTCAACGACGAGGTGCTTCCAAGCCACCCTGTCTTCGACTCTTCTCATATTCGTAGCAGTGGTCACAATGAGTCCCGTAATGGCCCTGATCTGGTCAGACCAGCCGGTAGGTGAACGTACACAGTACTCACACGGCTGAAAAGTATCAAAATAATATACCCAGCCAAAAACCACCAAAATGCCTAACGAATTTTAATTACTCCAAACTAAACGACGAAAGTAATTAGGAAAATTACAGCACGTACGTAAGCTTATGGTCTTAAAAGTTATAATAGAAAGAGCACTTTGTCATGTCAAGCTTTTAGCAGCCTCTTTAATTTCTCTTTGTGCATTAAATGAAGACATTAAATCGTTTACGTCGGGGCATAATGAGAGAAAGTAAATGAATCAGGACCTTACGTAGGTACAATAAGAGTTTAATGAATTGATGTAATATTGCAAGCGGCTGGAGTGTTGTTTACGTAATCATGTTCCTTGTATTCGCGTCTATATATACCTTCATGTTTTATATGGGAATTATGATGTGTGTATATTTATTGACATATTAATCTTAGACCTTTTATGAGATAAATTTTGCACAGAAGGGTTTACTATATAAAGAAAATTACATACGACTACACAAAGTAGTATCTGGTCTTGTCTCAAAATTGTTTCCATAAAATAAAACAACAACTTTATTGAGGCACTTTATCGTTTCCATATATATTTAAGAAAATGCTGCCAGATCATTGCATGTCAATTTTATCGCTATGCAATTCTTGCTCAATATCTCTAGAATAATAAAATATCTGTTAAAAGGAAAACGGTACAAAAAGAAAGTCCTTTCTTTAATAAAGTAGGCGAAGGTACGCTGTTAGGTTATTATTGCCTAACTAGATAAAACACGTAATAAACTTGACCAAATGTTATAAAATGAATGGCTCCGAATAAAGTCTTTATTATGATTCCATTTGCAACAAATGAGTTCGTCAGAAAAGCCCTTAAAATTCTAATTATAATTCGTTGGAACCACACTCTTAAAAGTTGTAAGTTTAAAAAAAAAATGTATTTTAAAACGCTTACAACGTTATTATGTAAATGTGCCGATTACTCTCGTAATGGACTTTTCTCTACCACGCTAATAAAGAATGAACAATGATGACCACGGTTGTTTTTCTCGCTGTCATTGGCAATCATAAAGATGGTAGCTTATGCCCGCCGCACCGGTCCATAGGCCTTATCCAACAGGAACTTGCCTAAATAAAACTTTCTTACAAAAAAATTAACGCGACGAAAAAAAACTTTCTTTTCGGAAGTTGGTGTCGGTGCCTATTTTTTTTCATTTTTAACACTGGCTTCCGAAAGGTGAGTTATTTTGTAGTGTTTTGTTTTGAAAGTCGGTTTCATTTTTTAGTAAAAAAGTTGTTTTATTTTTCTACTTTAGTTTTGATACCTTAAATTAACATGAAAATGTGCATTATTAAGATTTACAGCATTTTTTGAATTTTTGTCTGTTTGCCATTTTCTATGTTTATCTGTTTAGTTGTGCATGCATCATGTAAAATTTACGAATCAATGTAGATAACTTTTATACGTAAAAATTGTGCACAACTTAAAGTATTATTTAGTTTTTGTTTCATCGCAATCGGTTCACTCTATCAAAAGTAAGATGACTTTAAAGTGTTCAAGAAGTAAAATATCACAACACACGCAATTCAAATACTCGGACAATTGAACTTCATATTCGATAGATGGCGGTGTGTTGTATAAATTAGGGGTAAAAATTAAGTTGTGGATATTAAAACAATCAAAGATAACTTAAAGTATGCTTTTCAGGTGCTCACAGTATCAAAGAATACATAAAAGTGAGTCACATGAGTTAATATAATTTCAAAAGATAAAAAGTGTGATTTGTATAGTATTATAAAACTTAAATAGACTAAAAGATGTGGATCTGAACAGCAGAATACCACATCTTTCACGGAGAATCTTACCACCACCATTCAAAACAGGACGTCAAACGCACAACGCCATCTATCGAATATGGAGTTTAACTATCCTAATATCTGAATTGCGTGTGTTGTGATATTTTACTTCTGGAACACTTTAAAATCATCTTACTTTTGATAGAGTGAACCGATTGCGATGAAACTAAAACTAAGTAATACTGTAAGTTATGCACAATTGTTGTGTTTAAAAGTTATCTACATTGCTTTCGTACATTTTACGTGATGCCTGCACAATTAAACAGAGAATCAGAAAAAAATTCAAAAAATGCTGGAAATGAGTTCTGTTGGTTATCCTACTAGCTATGTTAATTTGAAAGTTTTTCGATGTACAAAAACGACTTTTCTACAGATTTATTTCATGTTTTGATTTAAGTATAAAATGGGTTTATAATATTACCAGCCGGTATCTGTCCCTTAACAGAGAAAAGGCCTCTTCTCATATAGAGAAGGCATGGGCATAAATCACCAAGCTTTCTCAAGGTGGGTAGACGACTTCAAAATTATATTAACTGTACGAGTCCAGATTACTTAACTATGTTTTCAAAAATGATTTTATTAAGAGTAAAATCAGTGTTTGCTAAATCCAAAAGCATTGTGTTCTTAGTGCTTGTATCACAGCCTGAGTTCTACCCTAGATTCAATTTTAAGAATTTGCTCCACTCGCCGTTCGCATCCTGAATACCAATGAGCTCCATGTTATGAGTAGTGCTTTCTAAGTATTGTTCAGCGCGTTATTTTAATCTATGACTGAACTTTATGAAATTTTATTAAAAAATGCTTTGTTATTCGATACAACTTTGGTTTTTGATAAAAATGAATTTATTATTGGACGTGATAGCTGCATGCAAGTGCAATGTATAATATTATTGTTGCATAGTGTTAATAATTACGATGTTTCTGCATTAAATTTGGTATATATAATTTGGTACGTAAGTATCCTTGACATATCAGGTTCTTTTAAATAGTTTCATCAAATGCATCACTCATCCGACAAAAAGACGTGGATACGTTGGTACAACAGCGGTAGATATGGTCATACAAATAAAACGTTTACAGCTAGGGAGTAGAATCCTGCTGGGGTATGTGTATCCTGAGAGCGGGTTTAAGTTACGAGTAAATGGATAATTTCGAGGTAAGTAAGCTCGACCGTCGCCCACATCATCGTTTACGTCAGGTAAGACGGTAGTCAAACGTGAACCTACTAAACATAAAAAACAACACTTATATAACCAAAACGTTTTCATATACAATTATTTAATTGTATTCTAAACAAAAATTTATTCGACAGTACCACTTTACAACGAAAACTACCAAACATTCGCCAGTAAATCGTAGAGCTATCAAAATCTTCATAGGGTTCAGTCAATAATACGACGTTGTCTGGCACGGTATTCACACATAGCACCAACGGAAATTGAATGCGAACTATCGAGTATGGACAGAACTGACATGACGCCGATGGACGTAAACATTCGACTGATGTATCTGGTATACATTCGACTGACGTATCTGGTATACACTGGACTGATGTATCTGTCCATCAGGCCGGACAAAGACGCCATCTAGTGTCCGAAACATCAAAGACTTGTTGACATGTTTCAATTATGAACGAGCCGTTGCAATTGAGTTACTAACGGTTTTTATTTGTATTGTGTTCGGGTATTGGCAATTTTTATTTTTGTTGTTTGATATAGATGCAATTGGGTTTTCGAAAGTTGCGTAATATAGGAGAAAGAAGATGCGGTGGACGAATAAAAATATTTTTGTTGTCCATAAACTGCGGTTGTTAAATTCTTCTGTGATGGTAGAAACTAAAAATAAATAATAAAATTATTTATTAAATAATTCTTTTTTTTTTATTTTTACCTGCAGACAATAGAATTTCTACATGGCACACACATATACCAGGGATCACAAAGTTACAAAACTTTGTAATACCTACTCTACATTCTTCCAATCTTGATATTGGTATACCCACGCATATAGTTGCGAAACTTTACTATCGAATACCTTATCGATTTTGCTAAATATTATAATTAGCAGAATACTATGAATACCGTTTCCATTTTAATAATTTCTCTTTAGATTGCTTAAAGTAAGCCATCCCTATTAAAACTCCCACTGAATTCTAACGAAACAGGTAGCCTACTTATAAATATTCCCTATTAAATGAAGCCTTACTAATGTAATAATCCACCGAACTATAAGGTACTAGATTAGTTTCTATTCAATACTGATACACAAAAATAATACTCTAAAACATTAATTAAGTTACATTCTGTCGGTACTCTGAAATTGGCTGAGAGAGGCTTATGCGATAAATTTTCATGTATACCATAAATTTCATTAAACTTTTAAGTAAAAATTATTACCTCGTGCTTGCTTTGGTATTAAACGCCCATAAAATGTATCCGTGTAAACACTTTTTAGACAACTGCTATTACATTTTTCGGTGCATATTGCGCTTATAAAATAAACTATAATTTCTTTATAATAAATTCTGAGAATTACGATTTTAATACGATTTTTGCAGTTTTGGTTTTAAATCAACATGTTTCTTCTCAAATCGGAGGGGTACAGTAGTTTTTAGTTCTTCTAACGAAAATGAAAGCAACGGCATGTACACAAAGCAAATAAAAAATAGATGTTGGTTTGCGTAAAATCAACGAATGTTTTACTTCGCCTATTTATTATTGTTTGCTTCACACTATATGAAACAAAGATTATAAAGCATAAATTTCACTATGTAATTAACTGGTCCCGTGGCATAGGTGTATAAGCATTCGCCTGGTTAATCAAATGTCTTAGGATCGAGTCTCGCCACCACCAACTTTTTGCATTATTATAAACTTTTTATTTAATTTTGTTGAACTTTTATTTTTTACTTGATAATAAGAATCTTACTCGAGAAAAAATATTAAAAAGTAAAAATTAAACAAGTTGCAATAAGAAATCAACAATATTTATTGACTAGGTTTCTTAAAATTAATTAATTAATTACAAATTATAAAGTTTTGTGCACGACAAATATTCTAAGTCGGACAAGAATTAAATTAATTTTTTCATATTCAAGTGGGTAATTTATTCATTAGTGATATCAACAAACATGTTAGTAAGATATATATTACGATAAAGGTATCCTAAATTGTTATCACACTAAAAATAACATCTGATAATTGTATTGATAGCCGATTGGTGCGCCTTCACTATTTATTACTTGTTGCAATCGTGTCTTCATGCTAGCAACCATATTCCAACATTTTTTTGTTTTTATTTTACCGCTCACCATCTTTGCGCCATAAAATATTGCGACCATCCTTGTCCGACTTAAAACATTTTTCATAGCTAAATATAACTATATTATTGCACCAATCGATATCCAAATATTCTGTTGCTAAGCGTACCCGGTTTTGCCTATCCGTTAGTAAAATTTTCTTGGCTAGCCTACGACATTTCACACCAGCAGCACGCAAGTGGTTCTGTACAGTTTGTAATGTCACGCCATGTTTAGTCGCCGTGGAACGACTAGTTAGGAAGGAATCAGCCATATGCCTAGCAACTATATCACAGTGCCACGCATTGGCATCTGTGTATACAAATCTAGTCTTTGGTCCCGGTAGGCGAGGATCAATGCTTCCCGAATCTGCATACCGATGAACCCACAATTGCACAGTTCTTCTCTGTGAACAATAATAAAATATTGTTACAAAAATCAACAATCAATAACAGGTGTGTTATTTAAACATAATTATCAAACTCCTAAACATAATAATAACATTTTTTTACTCACTGATATAATTAAACGCCTCGCAATTTCACTAATTGAAACGTTATGCTCATGCAAAACAATTATCTCAGCTCTTAAAAGTGTAGTTAAGTGATCCATAATGATTCACAAATAAAAGCACTTCTCAAAACACGCAGGCTATAATGTCTAAAAACGTAACGCAAGCCCGATAGTCAATAGCATCATGACGATGAACTTAAACTACTAACCTAAATATAATTTGTAATTTTTCATATAAAGAAGACTTGCTACTAGTTTAGCAATGGATTGAAGAAACAAATGTAAAATACTGTATTAAAACATACAAAAATATTAGCTGTCGGCAGTCGGATTCGATCTTACGGCGCCAGGGCGTAAAATTATTATATACCACACGCTCGACTAATGCGCCACGGAGACGATTGTTATATTAGCTATATTTATGCTTCATATTCCCCGCAAGATTAAAGTGACAAGAAATTGCAATTGTTTGCGTGTACAACGGATTATTGTGAAGCAAACACTAAGAAATAGGCAAAGTGACAAACCCGTTGATTCTACGCACATGAAACATTTATGTTGGTGTACCCTGCAAACCTATCTGATTTGCTTTGTGTACTTATGAAGTATAACTTTAATGAAAACTAAAGGGCTATTTAAGTTTATGAAAAGTTAGATTTGTATTCGTATCAAAACAAGAGTTTCCTATGTACGTACCTACATACTTGTCTACCAGTTTGATTAAGATTTCATAATTTAGTATGACAACATTCCCTAACAAGAAACTCTTTAAAGTAACAACCTATAAAACAACTTCATTTACACAAGCCAAAAATACCTCGAAAAAAAGTTCCGCTACTTAAATTATTATGTTGCCTCAAAATAAGTGATCTCGGCCGCTAATAGGCATCATGCCGAAGTTTCTTACAAAAGCAGAAAACTTTGGGTCGGAAGCCACGTATCTAAGTAGCAAAAGATTGCCCAACTATCAGAGAACTTCCAATAATCCTCGTAAGTCGATTGTAGCCAAACTTATTTCGGGAGACGAGTGCGTATAGTCGTTTTAGATAAAGCAACATCTGGCTTATGGAGTTCTCTGAACATATATTTTGTATTTTCACGCTCGTTTTCCCTATGATGTGAGTAGAAGTTTGAGAGCTTCTATTCTTGTGATATCTTTATTCTAGTGTATGAAAAGTTGTTTGATACAATGGGATTGTCGTTGTTTTTGAACTGGCATATTTTTCCCTGTGATGCTATTTTATGATGTGACTGACTGCGGCGCGTGTGACACCTGCGGTGCGTCTAGGTGCGCGTTCACCTTTAGGTAGAACATATCAAACCCAAACAGTTTTTAGAAATCTTAATTGCTGATAAATATGACTTTGCCTTTGCCTCTTATGTTAATGATAATTGGAGATCGTTAGTTTAAGCTCTATATATTACAATTTTGTCATTCCCTAAGAAATACTTACCAAAATTCTATAATAAAATAGCATCACAGGGAAAAATATGCCAGTTCAAAAACATGTTTTGTCACGCGATCAATCTTATAATATCTGCACATTTAACGATCGTTATCTCTGATACAATGATACTTTGTCTTCAGGTCAAATTCTGGCTTTGCATCAATGGGCTTCATTCACTTTAAATAATACTAGCTTCCGCCAGCGGTTTCACCCGCGGGATAGTTGGAGGTTGATTCACAGAAACAGTACATGTTTCCAGAATAAAAACTAGCCTATTATTCCAGACTATAATCTATCTCTGTGTCAAATTTTATCCAGATCCATTCAGCCGTTCTGGCGTGATTGAGTTACAAACATACATCCATCCAAACCTTCTCGTTTATAATATAACTAGCTTCTGCCAGCGGCTTCGCCCGTGTGACAAATGTTTTATCATGTCAATGGTACATTATACCGGGATAAAAAGTAGCCTATGTGCTATTTCAGTCTATAATATATGTCTGTAACAAATTTTATCCAGATCCGATTAGCCGTTCTGGCGTGATTGAGTAACAAACATACATCCACACACACATCCATCCACCCAATATTTCACATCTATACTAATATTATAAATGTTAATGTAAGTTTGTTTGTAACGCTTTCACGCAAAAACTACTGAACCGATCATCATGAAACTTTGTACATATATTCTTGGAGGTATTAAAAGTAACATAGGATACCTTTTATTAAAAAAAATAATCATGGCTTCACTGCGAGTGAAGCCGCGGGTAAAAGCTAGTTTATAATATAGTAAGATTCATGATAATCTTCAGCAGGTGTAGGTATAATTGAAGCAAATAATTTATCGCAGAATATATAGGTGCTTTACAAAAAGTAATCTTCACATTTAACTCTGAAAATATCTACACAATGAACTGATTTAAAATAATACACGACGAATTAATATTACTCAGTCAAGATATAATAATATAACTCAGGTAATCCTCGATCACTCATCCACTTGCACATGTGTAGGTTATGCTAAGACTAGAACTAATACAGGATTAACATAATATCCCTGTCAGGAAACTGGACGATCTCAAAGGGTTACAAACAAAAACTAGGTTACTTGACTCGTATTTTTTAGAACAAAGCCAATGCTAGAAATAATTTAGAAGTTTAGAACAATCCCATCGCACTATTCCCAAACCACTGCAACTCCACGATCGCCAGGAAAGCGCCGAGGCAATGAAGCTCGACGAAGACCCGGAGAGTATATTTAGAAGGTTGTTGAGAAAAAGTTGTGCAACATTTTTGTCGGCAACTTTAAAATTTTGTGCAATTTTTGTTTAAATTCTAGAGAGCCATTGGTTATCACTGGCAATACACACTGGTCATAGACTTTCGTCTTGAGACACCGTGGTAAGTTGGACGAGAAATACCGCACTACTTCCCAAACGCTGCCCAGCCGAGTCGGATTCGGCGATTGACCTCTTTCTCGAAGTTGGCCCTAACCAACTGGATTGTTTGTCCCAGGTAGACATATTCGTCCACAACATCGAGTGTAGAGTCTCCGACCTTTATAGGAATGGGTGCAACATGGGCTTTCAATATCACCTTGGTTTTGTCCATGTTCATCTAAAGATTCGCTGTTTCGGAAGCTCTACTGAGCAAACCGAAGCTGAGTGATGTACTCGCCATTGACGTTGTTGTCTAGCCCTCTCCAGTCCAGAACTTTGAAGACATCCTCCAGTGCAGCGGTGAACAGTTTCGGAGATATGACGTCTCCCTGTCTCACACCTCGCTGCAGAAGGATAGGTTCCGTATTCTGATCCTAAAGTCGAACTGACATGGAGGTGTTACAGCTCAAGGTACATATCACCGACCTAAAAAGGATCCGATGACCTAATATTGGTTGCTTTTATCCAGATAGTCCCTTTTTAACCACGCAACATCCTTTTTGTCTAACCATGTTACAAATACGTATAGCCGTTGAGGCGTGATTGATTAACCAACATTCAATATACAAACTTTCACATTTAAAATATGAGTAGGATAGGATAAGAAAGGACGATTAAGAAAAATCTAGAACATTATTTTTAACCGACTTACAAAAAAGGAGGAGGTTTATGTTCGACTTCATGTATGTTTTTTTTTTTTTTGTGTATGTTCACCGATATCTCCGTCAATTGTGGACCGATTTTGAAAATTCTTTTTTTGTTTGTTATAGTGTTTCAAAATTGGTCTCATTTTAATTTGGTGAAGATCTGATGAAGAACTTCGGAGATATACAGCAGAACTCTTCAATAAATGACGGCAAATCTCTCGGGATTGCTGCAACCGCATGTCTGTTTATACAACTAAAAAGTGAAAATAAAAAAATCTTTTTTACAAAAAAAATACTACCGACTTCCAACTAAAAACACTACAAAGTGAAAAATAACTTTCTTTTTCGAAGTCGGTGTCCATAACGAAAAAATTGGTACCTTTCGACACCGAATTGTTGGTACGTCCAAACTATTCGATTACACAAATTCTATATGAAAAAAACGCACTGTTCTGCAATTGCGTAAGTGAATTCGGCAAGGCGAAGGATTTAACCCCATCAATCGACCAATCACATAGACGGAAATCCACAACAAGCGTCTTTCATCTCACACGTGATTGGTCCATTGATGGGATCAAATCCTTCGCCTTGCCGAAATCACTGAGGTATAGGCCACATGACCAAAGCCTCAGAAAAGTGCTAGTCTTTTTCAATGGACAACAACGGACGAGGCTACAAGTATTGGAATAGTCTATATTATTGCTTTTATATCTATCGTCCCCATTTAGCTCTCGTCTTGTCCTTTCTTGCAAGCCTCATAACAAAACTTAGCCTGAATTACTATCTTCTTGAGAAAATATTGTCGAACTATGGCTAAATAATGAGGAGAAGATCCATTTGCCGATCCTTATAACTTTATTAATTATTATTATATACTTTATTGTACGCCACAAAAATGTACAGGACAAACATTAAAAAAAACAAGTGTATAATGGGCGGTATGTTACCGTAGTCGCGAAAGACAAAAAAATAAAGTAAACTAGAAAACGCGACCTTAACCTTTGACGTCACAGGAAAGAAGAAACAAGATTTATTATTAGAACAGTAATTAAAAAGACTGCTCTAAATAGAAAACTCACTCATGTGTAAATATAGCCACCCATACACAGTGTACATAGATACCAAGTTAAATAGTACAATGAAGTGAAAGTATAAAAAATGCTCTCTCAAGGAAAGCGTTCGGTCCGGAAAGGAAATTGAAAATCCGGTTTGTTCAGTTCTCTTTCGGTCTACAGCACTACGGAATATCATAAGTGTAGTAGCTACTTGAGCTTTTTCAGTTGAGGTGGCTGGAGTTCAAATATGGTAGAAAAAGGGCAAGAAAACTATATATTCGAAGATATTATTTGTAAGCTTCGCGGCAAAACATGGAGAATCTACCCTAATGTTTTAACAACTCACACACCGTGTAACCACTTATGTTTACATATAAAGATTTTTAGGGTTCCGTACCCAAAGGGTCCAAACGGAACGTGCCCGTCTGTCATACAAGTTTTATATATGTCGTAGGATGATTTGATAATTCGAATCTTCGCAAAAATCCTAGGGGTTTTGCGAAAACGCGGATAATTAGACATAGGCGAAAAATTATCCAAGTACGATTAGTACTTTGGCAACATAGTCGACGGAGCCCCGCTGCGCGGGGCTCCTATTTCCGTCCGCAGGGTCTAAAGTAACCTAACACGAACGAGATGACGGGAGCTGAGTTCGCTCGCTTTGCTCGCTCACTTCAGCTCCCGTCATCTCGATCGAACCTAACCTGTCCGTGTCGGGGTGCCCTAAGCTTCGCCTATGTCTAATTATCCGCGTTTTCGCAAAACCCCTAGGATTTTCGCGAAGATTCGAAGTATCAAATTACCCTACGACATATACAAACGGTTGGAGCTACCGTCTTCAGATCTTCACAGTTTAAGTGTTAACCCAAAGCAATACAAATTGTAAAAAAATATACCTACCCCATTGATAATGAATACCCCGCGTATTGTTGTTTAGACCTCGTTGAGTAGATAAATGCTGTGTTGCTTGTTTTAAAAAATATTGGATAACAGAGGAATGAGAAGCCACCGAATTCAGCTATTATTTTTAACTTGCGATGTATGTATGTATGTATAGTAAGTGTGTTCGGGTTAGATCTTGCAACTGAATTTTAAAGCTTTTAGCCTCAACCGATTAAGATGAAATTTTGCATACACGTTTAGTTTGGATGACAATGCATGGTTAGCTAAGTGACGTTAATCTAAATCCAAGATGGCGAACTAGTTATTTTTTGTGCACTGCCATGATATGGGTATCAAATGAAAGAGTTTGCTGCGGAAAATACGAAAAAAGTTGACTCGCACACGAAGGGTTCCGTACCATTATCGCAAGAAACGGCAAAAAAACCACGTTTGTTGTATGGGAGCCCCACTTAAATATTTATTTTATTCTGTTTTTAGTATTTGTTGGTAGCGGCAACAGAAATACATCATCTGTGAAAATTGCAACTGTCTAGCTATCACGGTTCATGAGATACAGCCTGGTGACAAACGGACAGACAGACAGACGGATCGCAGGTCTTAGTAACAGGGTCCCGTTTTTACCCTTTGGATACGGAATACTAAAAAAGATATTTATTGAATAATTTTATTACAACAATACTAGCTTTTACCCGCGGCTTCGCTCGCAGTGAAGGCATTTTTTTTTTTATATATATATATATATAAAAGTATCCTATGTTACTTCTAATGCCTCCAAAAATATATGTACAAAGTTTCATGATGATCGGTTCAGTAGTTTTTGCGTGAAAGCGTAACAAACAAACTTACATTCACGTTTATAATATTAGTAAGGATGTTGTGCCGAAGACTTTTTCTTTCCAGTGACCTATGAACTTCAAATTTGGTGTTAATGTTTATTATGACGTATATTTTACTAAAAAATATCTTGATAAATTTTATTTTTCTTTGAAATCGGTTTGGTACGGAACTAAATGTGCGAAGCCCGACACGCACTTGGCCAGCTGTTATTATTCTATGTTCGGCCTTTACTGACATATTAAGGACAAGGTAGACTACGCGTTTTACTGACGCCTTAGTTTGGTCATACATAGGTCATACTAGACCGAAACAAACTCGAGATGCGGATCGATATTTTCAGGAGCAGTCGTTTGCGCGAGACATAAAAATGAACGCGTATTAGCAAATGTTTGGACAATATCATTACTAATCACCACTTTAAAACTCTACTTAATATTATAAAGCTGGAGAGTTTGTTTGTTTGTTTGTTTGAACGCGCTAATCTCAGGAACTACAGGTTGGAATTTAAAAATTCTTTTTGTGTTGGATAGTCCATTTATCGAGGAAGGTTATAGGCTATATACATCACGCTACGACCAATAGGAGCGGATCATAAACGGAAAATGTTGCAAAACCGGGCAAAATTATTCCTGTTTGGGAGCTTCCGTTGCGTGCGCTGCGTAAAAGGTTTAAGTTACGCAACAATAATGTATGTAGGGTAGGTAGGTTAGATGGGTAGATGGGTAGCCAGTTGACGGGAGCGAAGCCGCGTGGGACAGCTAGTCAACTATGTTGGGATAAAAAAACAAGTATGTTTTTTTTACAATATCCTCTTATAATATAATATTACCTTCCAGATCTATATTTGCATTCACTTTTTTTATCGAATTTCACATTGAATTTTTACTGCACGAACAGTGATTTTGCAATATTTTCAATTGGCTCTTCCAAGAAATCTGCTCAGTAAAAGGAGTTTATATGATAAACCTGAATGCTAGACGAACTCTAGTGTAATACATACCTATATCCAATTTCCTTCGAAGCTTATCTGGAATATCTTCGTTTGTGGAAAAAATAGGAAAATAAAAACATGATGATACCTAGAAATCTACCTCAATGGATATAAATCTATTTCAAAAGTTCTGAATAGGTAGGCAAGTGGGTACGCTCTAGTTTATGATAAAAAAGTGGTTCTGCAACGCATTCGTATTTTGAAAGGTCTTATTAACCCTCGGCATATAAGATGAAAAAAACTCCTTACCCTTACAACGTGGGGTTAAATTAACCCCAAAAGGTATTGTTTTTTGCATGCATTAAGCGAATAAAGTTTGAATGCGTTTTTATTTTAAAGTACATTGATGAGCTAACGAATAAAACACTAAAAAATATCAATCACTACATTTGAAACAACCGCTCAAAGTCTCCCTATCTTTGTTTCTTGGACCGAAAAAACATCTCTGAGACCTTTTTGTTGCTTTTGATGTGTTCTTGGAACTATTGTTCATGCAAAATTACATTTTATACTTTTTTATAATGTCCCATACAATGTGGAGTTAAAATAACCCCAGCTGGTGTACACACGTCACTGGGGCGCGTGGTACGGATCCGACGCTGTGGTTCGACGCGGCAATGTTTAAATTCCAGGTACTAAGAAAATCAACTTATTTGCTTGCCATTTAATATACAATCAACGGATTTTAAAGTGTTGGGTTAAAATAATCATCATTGACGTCCTCGTTGGTTATGTGGTTGCAAGCGTAACTGTTGAGCATGAGGTCCCGGGTTTCGACTCGCGGGTCAGGCAAAGTGATATTTTCAGTAGCGGTCCGGATCCTGGCTTTGCGATGTCTGATGTCCGGTTGATATCAATAGACTCACCGCCAATTACATAACTGGCGATTGAAGGCCTGCTCTGATTAGACATCAACGAAACTCTTCGGGGAATACTAGCGTAGTAGATATTATTGATATCCAACCGTGTCATTTCTTGGAAACTAATTACATCATAGCTAAACACGTTGAAATTGATGAAGATTTGTATCCGTATCAGCACGTGTATCATTCGTGTAGCTATAGCTATGTCCTTTATTATATAATGGCTTTTATTTTGATAACGGTAAAGAATATCATACTGCCTACCATTTGCCCGACTTAATTGAGGCCTGCTTCCAGTCCAAACGGCTGGATACCAATATTTTAGGTTCCCTATCCATTTGCATAAAATTTTAAGACCTAATATATCTTAGCATAATTTTGTTTGGCATAATTATATTTTGGCATAATATAATTACGCATAACAGCTTACGCATAATTTTTTTAAACATAATTTCTCTAACCATAATAATGATTAAGCAGAATATTCTAAAGCATAAATTTATTAAGCATAAAGTTCTAAAGCATAACTTTTTTAAGCATAATATCCTAAAGCATAAATTTATTTACACATACAGCATGCAAGCAAGCATACAGCATGCAAGCAAGCATACAGCATGCACGCAAGCATGCAAGCAAGCATGCAGCAAACAAGCAAGCATGCAGCATGCAAGCAAGCATGCAGCATGCAAGCAAGCATGCAGCATTCAAGCGAGCAGGCAACATGCAGCAGGCAGGGTTTCTGTCTCGGCTCCGGCGCTGCGGGCTTCCGGCGGCCCCACGCGTGCTAATCGTCGCAGACGGTTTTCGCTCACCACCGCAGCTTCGGCTTGTTGGCCGGCTTCGCCGGCCAGCCTCAGCCGCGGCGCCTCGCTCGCAGCCGCCTGCTCCTCAGCCCGTGGGCCGCCTCGCCCCTACGCGCCTACGCGATTTTAAATTACACTCTAGGGGTAGGACAAACAAGACTACGTAGAGTCGGTTTTGCAGCAATTCGGTTCTGTCACTAACTTTTGTTGCACATCATATTTAATTTTTAACCAACAATATTATTTAATTGTTACAGAAACTATAGCAAATTGGTTCGGTTGTCTAGCATATTTACAAGCAATTGCTAAAAATATACACCTAAAATAAATAATTATACATAATTAAGGACCACTGTTTCAATCAGTTAACTTCTATCTGAGGAATAACCGCCATATTTATTTCTCATAATAGAAGTTAACTGATTGACATATTTTTTTATACAAAAACTGTCAAAACATCTAATATATTCTTCAGATAAAAGTTATCTCGCGATTGAAAAATCGTTTAAGTTACATAATGTTATGTATAATAAATCATTTGCATGAAAATTGTTTTTGTTATTTATATTAATTGTATGCCTAAATATTATTATGCCTACTAACGTTATGCTAATAGTCATTAGGCCTACTAACGTTATGCGAATCAAATTTATGCCAAAACAAATTAGTCTTTAAGATGATTATGCCAACATAAAATATATGCCTAAAAAAAATATGCCGAAGTATTATTATGCCAAAACAAATTGTGCCAAAATCGTTATGCCGAAGTATATTAGGATAAAGAACATTATGCGAAAAGAAGGGATCCCATATTTTACATGGAGTGACTGCCTATCTGACCTTCACAACCCAGTAATTGTGTAACATGAAAACCATTGGAATAGTAACCACCCTTGGAATAGTAATAAGAACCCAGTAATTGTGTAACATGAAAATTAGAATTCAGGCTCTGACTACCCATTACGATGCTCAAAAATCTACAAATGAAAGCCGGCAGGCTTATTGCGTAAGAAACAGCAATCAGCAATCATCGCGCGGAAAACACTTTATGTCATAAAAGTCGGAATTATCAACAGTGTAGTTATGGTAGGTCCTACATAATCGTTTGCTAATCTCTCGCTGTTTGTGAAAAGCACTTATTTCTAAAAAAACCGCCAAACACCAGTCGTTGTGACTTCGCATTTAAAAAAAATCTTTTTTACAAAAAAAAATACTACCGACTTCCAACTAAAAACACTACAAAGTGAAAAATAACTTTCTTTTTCGAAGTCGGTGTCTTCGAAAAAGAAAGTTTCGAAAAAAATTGGTACCTACCAAAGACACCGACTTCGAAAAAGAAAGTTATTTTTCACTTTGTAGTGTTTTTAGTTGGAAGTCGGTAGTATTTTTTTTTGTAAAAAAGATTTTTTTTAAATGCGAAGTCACAACGACTCTTCCTTTGTATGAAAGCTAGTTTTATTTTCAAATTGTTATTAAAATAGAGGAGAAAATAAGCATGGTTTTATGCTTCTGATACAAATCTGTCTCTTTACTGTCGCAGGGGAAACGATGCCAAATGAAATCTTTCGCAACGATCTGTTAATTTAAAAAGATGGTAATCTCTGTATGAAAGTATTGAAGAGGTCTGTTGTGATGTGTTTTTCCCTTATGAGTGGCAGATTTTCTGCTGGAACAAAATATCTTTCACGACAACACAGATATCAATCTGTGTTGTGTGAAAGATATTTTGGCCCTGTTTGAAATATTCTACAGCATTTTATTCATCTTTCTTTGCATTTTTTTGTCTATATCTCTACGTAGACGTCATACATTTTCTGTTTTATGGCATATTTCAGCCTTTATAATTATCAAAAGTCCCAGATCAAATATTATATTGGTACGTAAACGTTTTATAAATACATAGCTACCTACTGAACAGAAGTCACAACGGACGCCAGTGCTATCGACATGCGTTCATGTGACGTTTTATCTAGATTTTATACAGCTGGTGTTAAATCATCACATTAATTACCTTTATCAAAGAAAAGCCATTATATAATAAAGGATATCCTAGGTACACGAATGATACACGTGATCATACGGATTCAAATCTTCATCAATGCGAACAAACGTATTTATCTACAATCAATCAATGTCCCAAATATGGATAAAAAAACCGGCCAAGTGCGAGTCGGAATCGCGCACGAAGATTTCCGTACCATTATCGCAAAAAAGCAAAAAAACACGTTTGTTGTATTGGAGCCCCACTAAAATATTTATTTTATTCAGTTTTTAGTACTTGTTGTTAAAGCGGCAACAGAAATACATAACCTGTGAAAACTTCAACTGTCTGGCTTTACCAGTTCATGAGATACAGCCTGGTGACAGACAGAAAGACCGCGGAGTCTTAGTAATTGGTCCCGTTTTTAGCCTTTGGGTACGGAACCCTAAAGATATTGGTCAACACGTACTTTTTTTTTCGCAGACAACCATGTTTAAACCAGTGCAACATTTTCTCTCTATTTTCAAAAAACGGCATCATAAAATAACTTTTTAATTTTTATAGCACACTTTTAATTTTTAATTTATTGGTGATTATGAGCTCATATTTTAATGTAGAAAAATAGTGACATTGTCTATGGATGAGCGCGCTGCGCAGTCATGCGCAATGAGGATCTAAATTTTCCGCCATACCAAATATTTTTTCCATTTCCACTTTTGTTTTATTTCAACTGTATGAGTGAAGATAAAATAGTGTAGCAACGGCATATAATTGGGTACATTTGTGTGATAATATTATTACACTCGGCTATGACGGTTGCATAAACTACTATTATGTAGGCGAAGTACACGAGCCTAAATAATAACAGCCACACGGGTACATCTTCCAGGTTAAGCAAAGCTTGCATTGGTCGGTCCGTGGATGAGTGACTATTCCTGTCATACCGAGACTCCCCGGTGCGTTCTTTCTTTCTTTTTCGTGTGAGGATGAGGCCAATTCTGGTGTCAGATTTAATTAACTCGCCTCTGGGAACCACACAGGCCTCTGACTTGGCTATTTCAGACTTACATTAAATATATAAGTCCAGGTTACCTCACGATGTTGTCCTTCACCGTTGCCTGTGATGTCCAAGGCAAACCTAAAAAGTACATATGAATTTGAAAGAGTCGCATTGGTACTTGCCCGGATTTGAACCCACGACCACAACACTCCAAACTACTGGGCCACCACGACATTGCGCCCCGTGCGTTGGAAAGCACGCTAAGCCTTTGGCTCCGCAAGCTTATTACGAATCTTGTTCGAACAAAACGAAAGCGATTTTGCGCAATAATTGCTCTTCAATACAGAAGTTTTAGAGTGTTTGGCGGTTTTTTTAGAAATAAGTGCATTTCACAAACAGCGAGAGATTAGCAAACGATTATGTAGGACCTACCATAACTACACTGTTGATAATTCCGACTTTTATGACATAAAGTGTTTTCCGCGCGATGATTGCTGATTGCTGTTTCTTACGCAATAAGCCTGCCGGCTTTCATTTGTAGATGTTTGAGCATCGTAATGGGTAGTCAGAGCCTGAATTCTAATTTTCATGTTACACAATTACTGGGTTCTTATTACTATTCCAAGGGTGGTTACTATTCCAAGGGTTTTCATGTTACACAATTACTGGGTTGTGAAGGTCAGATAGGCAGTCACTCCATGTAAAATATTGGTATCCAGCCGTTTGGACTGGAAGCAGGCCTCAATTAAGTCGGGAAAATGGTAGGCAGTATGATATTCTTTACCGTTATCAAAATAAAAGCCATTATATAATAAAGGACATAGCTATAGCTACACGAATGATACACGTGCTGATACGGATACAAATCTTCATCAATTTCAACGTGTTTAGCTATGATGTAATTAGTTTCCAAGAAATGACACGGTTGGATATCAATAATATCTACTACGCTAGTATTCCCCGAAGAGTTTCGTTGATGTCTAATCAGAGCAGGCCTACAATCGCCAGTTATGTAATTGGCGGTGAGTCTATTGATATCAACCGGACATCAGACATCGCAAAGCCAGGATCCGGACCGCTACTGAAAATATCACTTTGCCTGACCCGCGAGTCGAAACCCGGGACCTCATGCTCAACAGTTACGCTTGCAACCACATAACCAACGAGGACGTCAATGATGATTATTTTAACCCAACACTTTAAAATCCGTTGATTGTATATTAAATGGCAAGCAAATAAGTTGATTTTCTTAGTAGCTGGAATTTAAACATTGCCGCGTCGAACCACAGCGTCGGATCCGTACCACGCGCCCCAGTGACGTGTGTACACCAGCTGGGGTTATTTTAACTCCACATTGTATGGGACATTATAAAAAAGTATAAAATGTAATTTTGCATGAACAATAGTTCCAAGAACACATCAAAAGCAACAAAAAGGTCTCAGAGATGTTTTTTCGGTCCAAGAAACAAAGATAGGGAGACTTTGAGCGGTTGTTTCAAATGTAGTGATTGATATTTTTTAGTGTTTTATTCGTTAGCTCATCAATGTACTTTAAAATAAAAACGCATTCAAACTTTATTCGCTTAATGCATGCAAAAAACAATACCTTTTGGGGTTAATTTAACCCCACGTTGTAAGGGTAAGGAGTTTTTTTCATCTTATATGCCGAGGGTTAATAAGACCTTTCAAAATACGAATGCGTTGCAGAACTTTTTTATCATAAACTAGAGCGTACCCACTTGCCTACCTATTCAGAACTTTTGAAATAGATTTATATCCATTGAGGTAGATTTCTAGGTATCATCATGTTTTTATTTTCCTATTTTTTCCACAAACGAAGATATTCCAGATAAGCTTCGAAGGAAATTGGATATAGGTATGTATTACACTAGAGTTCGTCTAGCATTCAGGTTTATCATATAAACTCCTTTTACTGAGCAGATTTCTTGGAAGAGCCAATTGAAAATATTGCAAAATCACTGTTCGTGCAGTAAAAATTCAATATGAACTTCGATAAAAAAGTGAATGCAAATATAGATCTGGAAGGTAATATTATATTATAAGAGGATATTGTAAAAAAAACATACTTGTTTTTTTATCCCAACATAGTTGACTAGCTGTCCCACGCGGCTTCGCTCCCGTCAACTGGCTACCCATCTACCCATCTAACCTACCTACCCTACATACATTATTGTTGCGTAACTTAAACCGTTTACGCAGCGCACGCAACGGAAGCTCCCAAAAACGAATAATTTTGCCCGTTTTAGCAACATTTTTCGTTTATGCTCCGTTCCTATTGGTCGTAGCGTGATGTATGTAGCTCTCCTCGATAAATGGGCTATCCAACACAAAAATAATTTTTCAATTCCAACCTGTAGTTCCTGAGATTAGCGCGTTCAAACAAACAAACAAACAAACTCTCCAGCTTTATATTATTAAGTAGAGTTTTAAAGTGGTGATTAGTAATGATATTGTCCAAACATTTGCTAATACGCGTTCATTTTTATGTCTCGCGCAAACGACTGCTCCTGAAAATATCGATCCGCATCTCGAGTTTGTTTCGGTCTAGTATGACCTATGTATGACCAAACTAAGGCGTCAGTAAAACGCGTAGTCTACCTTGTCCTTAATATGTCAGTAAAGGCCGAACATAGAATAATAACAGCTGGCCAAGTGCGTGTCGGGCTTCGCACATTTAGTTCCGTACCAAACCGATTTCAAAGAAAAATAAAATTTATCAAGATATTTTTTAGTAAAATATACGTCATAATAAACATTAACACCAAATTTGAAGTTCATAGGTCACTGGAAAGAAAAAGTCTTCGGCACAACATCCTTACTAATATTATAAACGTGAATGTAAGTTTGTTTGTTACGCTTTCACGCAAAAACTACTGAACCGATCATCATGAAACTTTGTACATATATTTTTGGAGGCATTAGAAGTAACATAGGATACTTTTATATATATATATATATATTAAAAAAAAAATGTCTTCACTGCGAGCGAAGCCGCGGGTAAAAGCTAGTATAGTTATAATAAAATTATTCAATAAATATCTTTTTTAGTATTCCGTATCCAAAGGGTAAAAACGGGACCCTGTTACTAAGACCGCAGGTCTCCGTCTGTCTGTCTGTCCGTTTGTCACCAGGCTGTTTCTCATGAACCGTGATAGCTAGACAGTTGCAATTTTCACAGATGATGTATTTCTGTTGCCGCTACCAACAAATACTAAAAACAGAATAAAATAAATATTTAAGTGGGGCTCCCATACAACAAACGTTTTTTTTGCCGTTTCTTGCGATAATGGTACGGAACCCTTCGTGTGCGAGTCAACTTTTTTCGTATTTTCCGCAGCAAACTCTTTCATTTGATACCCATATCATGGCAGTGCACAAAAAATAACTAGTTCGCCATCTTGGATTTAGATTAACGTCACTTAGCTAACCATGCATTGTCATCCAAACTAAACGTGTATGCAAAATTTCATCTTAATCGGTTGAGGCTAAAAGCTTTAAAATTCAGTTGCAAGATTTAACCCGAACACACTTACTATGCATACATACATACATCGCAAGTTAAAAATAATAGCTGAATTTGGTGGCTTCTCATTCCTCTGTTATCCAATATTTTTTAAAACAAGCAACACAGTATTTATCTACTCAACGAGGTCTAAACAACAATACGCGGGGTATTCATTATCAATGGGGTAGGTATATTTTTTACAATTTGTATTGCTTTGGGTTAACACTTAAACTGTGAAGATTTGAAGACGGTAGCTCCAACCGTTTGTATATAAAACTTGTATGACAGACGGGCACGTTCCGTTTGGACCCTTTGGGTACGGAACCCTAAAAATCTTTATATGTAAACATAAGTGGTTACACGGTGTGTGAGATGTTAAAACATTAGGGTAGATTCTCCATGTTTTGCCGCGAAGCTTACAAATAATATCTTCGAATATATAGTTTTCTTGCCCTTTTTCTACCATATTTGAACTCCAGCCACCTCAACTGAAAAAGCTCAAGTAGCTACTACACTTATGATATTCCGTAATGCTGTAGACCGAAAGAGAACTGAACAAACCGGATTTTCAATTTCCTTTCCGGACCGAACGCTTTCCTTGAGAGAGCATTTTTTATACTTTCACTTCATTGTACTATTTAACTTGGTATCTATGTACACTGTGTATGGGTGGCTATATTTACACATGAGTGAGTTTTCTATTTAGAGCAGTCTTTTTAATTACTGTTCTAATAATAAATCTTGTTTCTTCTTTCCTGTGATGTCAAAGGTTAAGGTCGCGTTTTCTAGTTTACTTTATTTTTTTGTCTTTCGCGACTACGGTAACATACCGCCCATTATACACTTGTTTTTTTTTAATGTTTGTCCTGTACATTTTTGTGGCGTACAATAAAGTATATAATAATAATAAAATAAGTTATAAGGATCGGCAAATGGATCTTCTCCTCATTGTTTAGCCATAGTTCGACAATATTTTCTCAAGAAGATAGTAATTCAGGCTAAGTTTTGTTATAAGGCTTGCAAGAAAGGACAAGACGAGAGCTAAATGGGGACGATAGATATAAAAGCAATAATATAGACTATTCCAATACTTGTAGCCTCGTCCGTTGTTGTCCATTGAAAAAGACTAGCACTTTTCTGAGGCTTTGCTCATGTGGCCTATACCTCAGTGAATTCGGCAAGGCGAAGGATTTGATCCCATCAATGGACCAATCACGTGTGAGATGAAAGACGCTTGTTGTGAATTTCCGTCTATGTGATTGGTCGATTGATGGGGTTAAATCCTTCGCCTTGCCGAATTCACTTACGCAATTGCAGAACAGTGCGTTTTCTAATATTTCTAATATTCAACAAATTTGGTTTCCGTACGTCACTTCCTAGGCGACCACTGAAAATCAGCGCCGTGCTGTGGATCCCCCACGGCACAGCATTATGCTGAGTGGAAGCCTTTTTGCCACAATCACGACATGCATCTGCCTGGCATCTTTTTCACCCTATTTCTTTTCTTTTTTATTCAAAATGTAGGTAGTAAATGGTATTATTATTTTATTTATTTCTCTCTCTTTACTAACTTACTTTAAGTACTACTAATACTACGGTTAAGGGTTTAGCATAAGCATATATTTATATTGTATGTCGTTTTGTGACAATTAAATACTTTTTCTTTCTTTCTTTCTTTCTAATATATAAAATTCTCGTGTCACAGTTTTCGTTGCCATACTCCTCCGAAACGGCTTGACCGATTTTGATGAATTTTTTTGTGCTTATCCGGTATCTATGAGAATCGGCCAACATCTATTTTTCATCCCCCTAAATGTTAGGGGTAGTCCACCCCTAATTTTATTTTTTATTTTTTAGACAAAATTTTTAATTTCTATTTTTTTATGATACAACATACAAAAATACATACAATCCTCAATTTTCACCCTTTTATCACCAGCCCCTAAATTTTAATAGCCATTTTAGTAGTTTAATCATTTTTCGCGAGGGGGATCGCGAGAGACTAGGTAGGGTAGGTAGGGTTGGTAGGGTTGGTATGGTTAGTAGGGTTGGTAGGGTTGGTAGGTTATTAGGGTAGGTAGGGTAGGTATGGTAGGTAGGGTAGGTAGGGTAGGTAGGGTAGGTGGGGTAGGTAGGGTAGGTTTTTTTTTTTTTTTTTTTTTTTTTAAATACTAATCCCGGTAACAACGTTAGCGCCTAATCTGTGCAAATTCTTTCATTCCATTCCTCTTTCATGCTTCTCGTACTTTCATTCTTCATACCATGGTTCTTCTTGCATACTTCATCTTGTATACAGTGGGTGGGAATCCCACTTTGTTTAAATACTTAAAAGGCAACTTTATTTATTTAGTGAGGTCAAAAGACAAAAAGTGCTAAGTATACAAGATTTCAAAAACATAAACGCTGTTAATCACAGTAAAATATGCAAAAGGTGCTGCAGATCACAGATAAGGTACAGAATTTCTGTTTATCACAGGAAAAAATCACAATATAAATAATGCCTTACACCTAGGGATGAGAAGCACAACAGTGCTTTTCATCATACAGACAATCTGTTGTTGCTAGGTACTACCCCAGTGCACCGTTCGTCACTGCAGTTTTGTGCGTGGTATTCTATGCTTCTTACAAATATTCTTATAATACTAGTGAAGCATAGTGCCGCTTCAACTTCGGTTTCGTGCAATGACGGTGGAAGCCACATTAACACAGTACAACAGGAACTTTTCCCTGTGTTGCTTACTCATGAGCCCATGCAGGCTCTCCTTCGTCAGTCTCCTGTCCAGCTCACATTCGAGTTGGTAGCGTTCCCTGGGTAGGGTAGGTAGGGTAGGTAGGGTAGGTAGGGTAGGTAGGGTAGGTAGGGCAGGTAGGACAGGTAGGGTAGGTAGGGTAGGTAGGGTAGGTAGGGTAGGTAGGGTAGGTAGGGTAGGTAGGATAGGTAGGGTAGGTAGGGTAGGTAGGGTAGGTAGGGTAGGTAGGATAGGTAGGGTAGGTAGGGTAGGTAGGGTAGGTAGGGTAGGTAGGGTAGGTAGGGTAGGTAGGGTAGGTAGGGTAGGTAGGGTAGGTAGGGTAGGTAGGGTAGGTAGGATAGGTAGGGTAGGTAGGGTAGGTAGGGTAGGTAGGGTAGGTAGGGTAGGTAGGATAGGTAGGGTAGGTAGGGTAGGTAGGATAGGTAGGGTAGGTAGGGTAGGTAGGGTAGGTAGGGTAGGTAGGGTAGGTAGGGTAGGTAGGGTAGGTAGGGTAGGTAGGGTAGGTAGGATAGGTAGGGTAGGTAGGGTAGGTAGGGTAGGTAGGGTAGGTAGGGTAGGTAGTTAGCGTCTTTTTATGGCAAAACAATGTTTGGACGTACCAACAAATAAAATTTTTACCATTCTATTTGTTATACACACGTCTTTGTAAGACAGAGATCTGGCAACAACATGCTTTATTAAAAATTAGAAACAACCCACATACAATTATTATTTATTTATTTATTTAAACTTCATGTACAATAGTGGTACATAGGTGGACTTAATGCCACAAGGCATTCTCTACCAGTCAACCATTGGGTTAAAAAGGACAAGTTTGTGAAATGGGTACAAAAATATTAGTAATACACATATACAAATAAATTAATACATAAATATTAATAATACACATATACAAATAAACTAATAAATACCAATAAAAATAAAAAAAACGAGAAACCTGTTAATAAACATATTATCGAAGTACCGACATAACGCTTCGTCCCTATATTTTAAATATTCTAACTTAAACAAACGAAATATATGCCTAAATCTTTAATTTTACAAAATATACTACAATGTGAAAGGAAGCACAATTAACTCCACTAATCATGGCTATTGATATAGTAACTAGTGTAAACACAAATATGTGAATGAGATGCCAACATAGTACAGTAGATAAAACTATTTTACAAGTTTTTATTTAACGTGCAATGTATGTATGCATATATGTATGTATGTAAGTGTGTGCGGGTCAAATCTTGCAACTGAATTTTAAAGCAGTTGTCCACCACCGATCAAGATAAAATTTTGCTTACACGTTTAGTTTGGATGACAATGCGTGGTTGGCTAAGTGATGTCATTGTAAATACAATATGGCGGACGGCCCAAGATGGTGTTCTAGGTATTTTTTGCGCACTGCCATGATAAGGGGTTTGCTGAGAAGAATATGAATAATGCTTGTTTTAAAATAAAAGATTTTAATGAATAATTTTATCTATATTAAATATCGATAACAACATATGTTTTATTCCAACTTTAGTAACTGTGCAATGATGAGTGTGAAGTATGAAAATAATCAATAATTAGTTTTTTTTTTAATTTATCAATGCAGTGTAAAGTAGCCTTCCTATAGGCAAGATTCCTCCATGTTGTCACTGGATCACCACGTCTTTCAGATGGAGCTTTAGAGGGATGTGACTCCTCTGCCAGGAGCCATTCCTCTGCAAGTTGATCGTCCTGATCAGTGTCAGGCGCCGCTATTGGCTCTGAATCGGCTTTATCATACGCTTCGTTTTTTACTTTTGGCAATGAAAATCTAGACTTTGAATAGAATAGAATGGAATAGAAAAGAATATACTTTATTGTACACCAAAAAATTAAGTTACACATCTCTTTTACAATAAAAACTGAATGTTTTTATTTTGAATGTTTAGTTAAGATTATCTTGTGTCCTACACGACCATCTTGAGATTTCATCGTATAAGAACTGGAATTTCCCGACGTACCACCGTTTCTTCAGTCCACTTGCCCCGGTTTTTAGAATAATCCGTAGTAGTAGCACAGGACCTTGGGGCTCGGCCACCTGCAGAGTGATGTCCCGTCGCCGCCGCCGCTCACTAATCTCCTGCCGCTGTCGCACCGCATAAGCGCATAATAACACTAATATGCCCCAATAAGATATTGAAAGATAAATTACCACAATAGCTACATTTAACGGTTTCACACCCAAGAATTTAGTTCATGAACAGTCAATAAGCTTTATTCTCCGAAAGCCCAGATCAGTACGAAATATGAGCTTATCGGTGAAATAGAATAACTAAATGTTTATACCTACGCCTACGTAGAAACTAAATATCAAACTATTTAATATGATTGTTGCTAAATTTTGAAGTGAAAATGATCGGAAAATTGGTAAAAGGAACGTTTTCGCATTTATAAATATGAACCGACGAAATAACGAACTAAAAATATAATTTTAGTCTAGCATTTTGAATTGGCGGCAAAAAAACAAACATGCAAATTAATTTCCAGCATAGAATGATTATAGCTAGGTTGGTCTTCATTGATAGTTTGTTTGGCGTCGCCTCAAAATGCTAGACTAAAAGATTTTCTTAATTTTTGCTTTAGAGTTAGTTTTTTCGCCAAATCGTTAATTTTTTGGCAAAATATATTTTTTCGCTTTTTAGTTTATTTAATTTCAACAGAATCCGTTCACAATGGAAAATTATATCCTTTTTTCTATCTTTAGAGGTGGATATTATTTTTGAAATTATAAAGCGGGTCTTAATGAAAATCCAACTCTAGTCTTGCCAAGGAGTTTCATCGTTTTATCTATATAGTTACTGGATTGTAGTAGAGGTCGATTAACAGGCAGTCGGTTCCTGTAAAATACTGGTAGCTGCATACAACATTCGGAGACTGGAAGCCGACCTGAATAGGGTCTGGCACGAAAGCAGTTATTGGTAATCTTCCTTCATTCGGTCTGCCCAATGGTCTCTGTGATCGGATTGCCGACTTCCTGAGAGATCGCTCCATTCAAGTGGTTATCGATAGTTGCTCGTCGGACCAATTGGATATTAATGCCGGGGTCCCTCTGGGATCGTTACTCTCAGTAACATTATTCTTGCTGCACATTAACGATCTGCTAAAACTTTTGGGTGTGCAGACGACAGCACTGTTGCAAAGAGATACTTGTCCGACGCACGGGCTACCGGGCCGCAGATCCGGTGTCTCCGTGAGGCCATGGTAGAGCGTTTGAACCTGACCTTGCAGGCATTCTCCAAATGGCGCGATGCCAATCTGATCAGGTTTATTGCTGCTAAAATCCAGGCGTGTCTTTTTCTGCTGAAAGAGCTAATTTCACCCGGGTCCAACTTTCTGAAATATGACCGTGCCAATGACGGACCATCTTGAGCTTCTTGGCGTTATGTTGACATTGTTCTCAATTTTGGCCCATACATTGGGTCAAAGGTTCAGTTGGCTGCCAAAAAGTTGGGGAACACCTGCAAAGGTGAGAAGGTACTTAACACTGGAACATCTGCTCAACTTGTATCAAAAGTTCGATCGTACATGGAGTATTGTTCTGATCTCTCGGACGGCTCTGCGAAATACCAGCTTGATGCCCCAGAGTCGATCAAAAAGCGGGCTCTTGGCCCGCTTTTCATCTTGGCTATTCGGCAATGAGACACTGGTCAATTCAAAGTCAAATTCTGAACATCTTCGCTGAGTTACCAGCTTGTCGGTTTTTTTTGTCGGTTACATTTCGGGGTGTGTCTATGGAGTTGCATGATCTAGATGCGCCAAGCCCGATTCATCATCAGGCTACCAGGCGTACAGCGATGCGCCATCGTCGGTCAAATCCTCCCATCCATACGCTCAAAACGTTTTGGGAACACTTTTATTATGCATACAGCTAAAGAGTGGTAATCCCTGTAGTTGTAGCTATCGGGCAACATAGACTCCGGTGTGTTGCCCGATAGCTAAAATCTAGGGTCTTTAAGTCAAGAGTGAATGAGTTTTTTCTAGGCAAGCGTGCTTCACTGTCGACCATATCATCGCTTACCATCCGGTGATATATTAGTCAAGCGCGAGCCTAAACTATAAAAAAAATTGGGAAAAGGCTGGCCATTTTTAAAAACTTTTGAATCGAAACAGTCCAAACAATTTAACGTCCAATGATGTACTAATAGTTACTGATATCCAATTTTACTATTACAATTAAAATGACTTAAAGACACCTATAAAACAACAATAACACAAAACCAATCTAAAGTAAATTCCTAAACATTAGACCACAGGAACCCGTTAAGCTTAAATTAGTGAAATAGTAAAATAGTGTTGTACGAAATTAAGCAAGTTCATAATGAATATTTATTGGTTTAATACGAACCAGCTGGGCACTGGAACTGGCGAACAATCGGGCTGCATACGGCAATTGCCAGGATAAGTGGCATTTTTTATTGCTGCAACTACATACACACACACTTCCGCAGAAAGTAATCGAGGACTGAATATGGTTATGAAAAAGTCGTGGTTTATGGCTTTATGTGTTTCGGGACAGGTCATCTCTTTTCTTTCCATGGAGGCCGTTAGTTGCCGTTTCCATAAAAACCGAAAACAATACAGGCACGGATTTTTTAAATAGGTTGCATGGGAAACGTGACTTTGTTTATGCATGGCTGGCAGAATACACTTTTAGACTGACAGAAGAGATTGTCAAGCGACTGAGGTTCGACTGGTGCATGTCATTTTCATAGGAATAAATCCTATATTGTTCGAGCAAGCCTTCAATTAACACCGGTCTATAAAAGTACCTGGTGAAGACTAGCTGGTATATTATCTTGGGTAGCAAGAAACCCTACTTCTCAAAGTACGGCTACTTCTTTTTCAATTTTCAATCCTCTTGTATGTAACTCTTATTCGTTGATTTATCGTGGTGATCAATTGATTTTTTATAAGGACTGATGGAGCTAAAGGTAGACCAACTGAAGATTTAACGTTTATTCTCAAAGAAAAGTTCATACGGGTCTAAACAGAATGACTGCATACGACGTGCACGCAAGCTGAAAAGGTGCATCTTTGCATTTGCTAGTATGTAGTTGCCTCACAGTTCTAATAACATATTGACAGTGTCGGTGCAGCTAAATTAATTGCATTTTTGCAGCTAGTGCTACGGTTTAGTTACTATTCTTAAAATTAGGAACATTCGATTTTTACTATACGCTAAAATATGAACTGCTTTTCCACATGATTTGTTTCCAAAAAACACCATGAAACTCATAGCGTCTAATACCACATTCATATAGAACTTGTCACCATTACCGTTTGTAACAACCCACTCAGGATCGCCGGTCAGGCCCGGAGTCCACCATAAAATTGAATCTTAAGATACCCTCATCCAGACGTGACCAAAGTACGTTTAGTGTCACAGATAAACATCAAACCTTACCTTTTTGGCGTGTTAATACATTTCCACAGAAACCATAGTAGTAACCTTTACAAGTACCAAACTATTTTGGTTTTAGAATTACGTGAAATGAAAAACTTATTTACGCAGGTCTTTTTATTTTTTTATAAAATAATAAAAAAAGCACGAGAGCGTTGATGAACACGACAAGGTTCTTATGGTATGTTTTTCAGAAATGCGTGCGTGTATGACTAGATGTATGGACGTAAATGATTCAAAAGGAGTATGTAAGGATCGGGAGCGTTTCTCTAGTTTCTACCTGTAGTACCTCAATCCTAAATAAATAACCTATAGTGTCATCCTATTAAATATTTTAAAATAAGCATTAAAAAGTATCGAAGTCGTTTACATATACTACACTAAACTTTTGACTCGTAAACCTCGTCCTGAATTTACCTCTAGCCTCTTGGCATATTGTCCCAGAGGTACGTCACTACAAAGTCGAAACGTCGGGACGCTCTTGTTTGCTCTGCTAAATAAACCGAGTACTATCAAACCTTAGGCAATCACCAACAATACGCAAGTAGAGTGGCTTGCCGAGAATCAATTTGTTTATGACTGTCTGGCTGTGCTGTGCGCGATGGTCTGTCATGTTTGGTTTTACTATTTCTGTTATAGAATTGTGTTTTATGCTAGATTTTAATACGAATTGGCAAGAGCTTGACGTCTATCGACAGGACTGGTCCGCAATTGCCCACAACTGAGACGAATGGAACAAAGAGGCCTCCAGTGGGATAGATCAGACTGAAAATAAATAAATAAATAATTTTATAAAAACTTTTATTTGGTTATAAAAAAATAAAAGTTTTTATAACCAAATAAAAGTTAACAAATTAGATAAAATAATCGTTATTATATATGAGTTTTAAGTGCTTGATTTATTAAATTATCATTTTAGTTGTAAATATAAATTTAACAGAAAAATATTTTCAATTACTTCTTAGACCTTTGAAATCATAATATTTCCAAGATTTACATCTCCGAAATCTTTTTTACCTAAAATACATCATAATAGTAATTTGCGTAACAGATGTTTTATCCAAAATTTGAAAAAGAAGTTTCGAATACAGAAAAGAAAATATTTTCTTAACATAGATGAAAGTATTACAAAGATGTTAGTTGCCTTTCTAAAGGAGTCTTTAGAACTATAATAGCTATTTATGCAACTGTTACGTTATGGACGGTCTTTTAATACGAGTGCAAATAGGTGGGCACGGGTATATGTAGATTTTGTATTGTACAATTATTAAATAAACAGGAATTGCAGAATTACAAGCTGAACTTATACATGGGCCTGGAGACATGCATTGCGGTACATTAATGTTAACTTCGTTTAATGTATTTTCTATAGAATTAAATATTGTTTTTATTTAGTCTTTATTAGGTATAAGGCAAAGATCTTGTAGCCGCAACAGTCAAATAGTATACGATACAAACATTTTTTCTAAACTTGTTCCACTTTTAAAAACATCATTTTCATTGTCTCGATTTCGAAGTAATATTATAGGTACCTGGCTGTATGTTCAGAATGTCTTTGCTTGTGTTTTAGAATTTATGACGATTCGCATAATGCAACCCGATGTCGTTATGGGTATCATAATGAAACCGCTGTCAATTTTGTAATTCAAATACAACGAAACCGAAGTAGATAAAAATTATAAACGTTATAGGTATGCTCTTACAACACTAGACCGCTAATATTATAAGTGCAACTATTGTTGTATTATTATACAGAAGGGAGGATAAAATCAGCTGATTTGCCATTCAATTCAGCTGATTTGAGACGGGCCTAGACTAGGCCAAGATAGAGCAAAAACGTCCTTTGATACTTAGTAAATGTTTTAAGATTGAATTCCACATCAATTTTTCTTTTGTGCTCCGACAACTCTCTCATCTTTCTAAAAGAAATGTTATTTGCTTTGGCATTACATACGATATTAGTGTATTAATTTAATTAAGGTTTTAATCATTTATTTATCTGAATGAGTCTGGATTTTTGCTAGTTGATGGCAATAGACTGGCCCTCGGTTATATGGCACTATTTAACCTACTTTCCAAAATGGAGGAGGTTCTATGTTCGACTTTGTTTTTTTTTGTTTGTTCACCGATATCTCCATCAATTGTGGACCGATTATGAAAATTCTTTTTTTTTAATGCATGTTTCCAAATTGGTTCCATTTTATTTTGGTGAAGATCTGATGAAAAAATTCGAAGATATACAACAGAAGTCTTCAATAAATAACGGCAAATCTCTCGGGATTGCGGCAATCGCATGCCTGTTTATTGTTTGTACCATTTCATAACATAACATCACGCCAATATGCTCTTAAGGGGTACCAGATCTCTCATTTCACCGGTTATGTTCAAGTTTCATGATATTCGGGTAATCTATTCTAAACAACTTTTCTATTAGGTAGATACAACTAAAAAGTGAAGAATAAAAAAAAACTTTTTACAAAAAAATACTACCAACTCCAAATAAAAAAAACTACAAAGTGAAATATAACTTTATACCTATTTGAGATCGGTATCCATAACGCAAAAAACGGTACCTACCTTCCAAAAATAAAGTTATTTTTCACTTTGTAGTTTTTTTATTTGGAAGCCGGTAGTATATTTTTTCTTAAAAAATATTTAAAAAAATAACTAGTGAAATGTAGATACATTATATACATTAGATACATTACTTCTGTCTAATCCTTTGAGGAATAGGGTCGTGAATCGTGAGAACCACTATAATCATAAATATTTAATAAAAGTAAGTTGATAAAAGTATTTTTTTCTGGAAATCAGCTAATTGAAACCAAGACTTCATCAGTAGCAGAAGTCTGATATGGAGATTAAGCTTCAATTCTTAGTAATACATACTAAGAATTGAATACTATGCAGCTCTAGTATCTTACAAATTGATCATTGCTAATAAAATGTAGATACGACTCTAAAATCTCAAAAACATATATACTCGTATATAAAAAATACTCGTACTTTATTACAAAGGAACGTCCACTATAGTAGTTCTGCGCGCCTGGTACCTAAGTCGTATATTCTAGCGAAGACATTGCAATACGTTTGTTTGTTCCGGACCGTATCTTCCTTTTTATAAGATGTCTTCAAGACGCAGGAGTTACGGGTCGGTACACCTTGTGAAGTTCTCAACTGTTTAAGAGCATTTGTATTGCCTTTTTAACTCTAAAGCCATTGTTGTAGTAGTTTTGATAATGGTTTTTGCTCACGGGTAAGGTAATATTTACCTGCCTAATATTTAGGCTCATTTATATGTTCCTGCTAGGTACACCTGTTAGGTTAGGTCACCATCCGCCTTTTTAGTGGTAAATGCCCAAAACAATGTTTCCTGGCCATAATTTATTTTAATACCTAAATTACCTTCCTACACTAAAAAACAAATATTTACTTTACGAAGCTTCATTACACGAATTAATAAGTCATCAAAAGACGTAATTCAGCAGCTGTCATAAATAAGTACGCTTAATAGACAAGACAAAGATATTTTATTTCAACTAGGCCACCAAGCGGCACTTTTGAACGTTACATTAAAATTTACAAGTATAAAAATTGATACTAACGTGCATCTTCTTCGTATTTTCGTATCATTCGGAAAGTAGATTGTTATGGAGAAGAACGTACAAGAATACTTACTCTTTTAAAAATAAATAGTATTTTTACAATATTTAGGTACATATGTACATACATTAATAAATTCATATATGTGAGGACAATGCACCCAGAATAACTACACACTATACTACGTAAAGGTATAAAGTATTAAAAGTACTCACACCTGCACCTACTGTGCAGTTATATAATAGGTACCTGAAAAACATTAACATCCGAAGCAGTTAAGTTATGACCAATCCCAATTGACGGCGGCCGTTCACGAACATGACGCATGTATCAGCACCACCCAGCTCGACCATCATGAAGGGAACCGAATGATCCAACACACGCGCCACCATCAGAGAGACATTTGAGAGAGCATGACACACTCAACTGGCAGGGCACACACAAGTCAACGAACGACACGAAGGTACAGCAAATGGTAGATTTACAGGTGGGTACATAGTACTCACACACGTGCTGTGCAGTTATACAATACTAAAAGAAATTGAGTTTATATATTAAAAATATATTCATACAGAGCATTTTTATCAGTGATGTAATGCGTTTTATACAAGTTTTAAATTTCGTCTCATTCAGTTCTAGAATGTGGGGAGGAATTTTATTTTAACATTTTGTACAGTACCCCATGAAAGATGAGGCTACTTTAGCTGGTTGAACTTATTGGTCCCTATTTCTAGAAATGTAGGTATTTTAAACAAAGTAAGTATTTTTCTACGTAAAGACTTCCTTTTAATTTCTCCTCCCATAATATCGAAAGACTGATCAAAATAGCCCGATAAACAAAACCACGTAGACGCCCTCTAACTTAAGAACATGATTAAATTTTACGACCTCACACGAACTCTGAGGTACAGTCAAGCACATTCCATTGGAGCGTGTATGCACTTATGTGTGGAATAGTACGCGAATGTCCGTTTAGCTCATAGTTTGGTACGCTTCCGTGATTCCTCACATTGTCCGGCCAATGCCACCGACATGAATCTAAATGACGTTTGCACTGCAGGTCATTTGCTTCTCGACAAGTATTGTTGGTCTTGCATTTTTGTAGTTAAGGTTTGATTTTACTAAAAATTACAGTGTCGTTACAATATTTAATAGCTTAAAATGCACATCGCTAGACGTGTAACTTATGCATAGAACCTGTCGAAAAGGCATAACTTTCTTTTGATTGTGCAATAATATTCTTACAATTTTGGTTAATGAAACAGCCCTATAAAAATCGAATTGTTAACGCATTTTTACAAAAAAATACAACAAACTTCTTTACTTGTAAGTTTGTTGTACTTTTATGTAAAAATGTTTTTATTTTTCTCTTTTTAGTTGTGGTTCATAATTGGCAAGTTCTATAGTATTAGGGGTATTAAGGGTTAACTATTCTGGCATAACTTTGTGTAATGCCCAAAGTTATGCCAGAATAGTTTACCCGAATGACATGAAACTTGAACATAACCGGTGAAATGAGAGTGTACCATGGTGAGCTGTACACACGTGCGTATTGCCGTAATTTTATGTTATGAAATGGCGTATCAATAAACAGACACGCGATTGCAGCAATCCCGAGAGATATGCCGTTGTTTATTGAAAAGTTCTGTTGTATATCTCCGAAGTTTTATATCAGATCTTCACCAAATTTAAGTAGGACCACATGAGAACCACCAGTTATCAAATAAAAAAAACATCTAAATCGGTTCATTCAGTAAAAAGTTCAGCGGTAACAAACATAAAAAATACAGTCGCATTGAGAACCTCCTCCTTTTTGAAGACGGTTTAAAAAAGACTTAACTGCAACTCCTTCAGTTAAGTTCTAGTAGTTAAGTCAGAGCTAGCACTTAAATCCTATAAACGGCGGTAGGCTGTTCCAATTAACATGGGACCAATGACTGATGTCCACCTACACATGTCCAACATGCAATGTAATTAGTGTTGTAGTACGATTCGCTAATTTAGAAGAGCCGTGTATTGTGTAATACACATTACAACCACGCAAGTGCGTCCTACTGTTGAATACTTTTTATCTTCCGGGATTCTCAAAGGCGAAAATAAAACAAGTTTATTAAAATAAAATAAAATGTCTACGCAGAGCTGTCAGTGTCAGTGCATATGTCAGTGACAGGCTGGCCATTGCCTTCGTTCTTACACATAGACGTAGAGAACTGGATTGAGCATTCCCTGTCTGGTTATCAAGTGAATACGATTACTAAAATTTGAGGGAGACAAAGCGATCGTGCAGCCAGTTGTTGTCCTTTTCAAAAATTCTGGCTGATCCCCTTTACAGGCTGTCACAATGTCATCTTCGTCACTACGACCTACAGAACTGGTATTGACCGCTCATTCACTTTGTCTCTTCCTACAGACTCAGTTTTGTGAAGGTAATGCTCAGTCCAGTTCTCTGTTATCTATGGTTATTTATTATAATAAAAACACAAAACGGAACTCATCCTACTTGACCGTTGAAACTTGCATAGAATTACAAGTAGCTTACACGTGCTTTCGTTTTGTTAACCGACTTCGCAAAAAGAAGGAGGTTTTCAATTCGACTGTATTTTTTTTTTTTTTATGTTTGTTACCTCAGAACTTTTTATTGGGCGAACCGATTTTGATGATTCTTTTTTAATTTGAAAGCGGGTGCTTGTCATGTGGTCCCATTTAATTTTCATCAAGATCTGATGAAGAACTTCGGAGAAAACATCAGAACTCTTCAATAAATGACGGCAAATCACTCTGGATAGATCCAATCGCATGTCTGTTTATTGTTTACACCATTTCATAACATAACATCACGCTGGTACGTTCTTAAGGGGTACGCAGGTGTGAACAGTTCACCCTGGTATACTCTCATTGCACTGGTTTCGTTTAAGTTTCATGTTATTGGGTTAATCTATTCTAGCTTCACTTTGGGCACTATACGCGTAGGTACCTAGCCTATAGAACTGGTCCATTATGTACCACAACTAAAAAGTGAAAAATAAAAAACTTTTTTACAAAAATTACAACCGACTTCCAAACAAAAACACTACAAAGTGAAAAATAACTTCAATTTCGGAAGTCGGTGTCAAAAAATGAAGAAACGTAAACAGGAACACCGACTGCCGAAATTGAAGTTATTTTTCACTTTGTAGTGTTTTTGTTTGGAAGTCGGTTGTTTTGTCAAAAAATAAGTAACATTTAGATATAATTTGCTTTAAAAGATTGAAATGAAATTTGCTACTCAGTATAAATTATGGCAATTCAATTTAATTAATTTAGTCAGATTAGATTTGTATAAAAAAATAAGTAATATTTTTTAGATTAAAAGTTGTACTAATATTTCTAATACGATTTAAACAGGATATAGGTACTTAGCAGACAACATCAAAATAAAAAAATAAATTAAAAACAGTGCCTAGACAGAATTTGATTTGTATTTGCTGTGGCGACGCTTAGGACGGCCATGTTTGCTGATTTATTCGTCTGGAATGATGATAATGATGAATTTACCAGTCCTTTATATGACGAAGTTTCGGACAAAAAACAAAACAATTCACACCTATCAATAATTCCACTTACAATATCCACCACAAATAATAACCCACGAACTACTTCACACTAGCTCCTTGATTACCAATAAAGAGTCTATTAAGAAAGCAATCATGGCCAACTGTCAGTCTCGCAATGACTGGCGTGATGAGCCGATGGTCTCAATGTCACGATAAATAGCCCCTAATACACTTAGGTCGGACGAGGATGGCGTAATATCCCGGGGCGTAACGTGATTTGCTAGTTCTCTGTTACCTTAATTCTCCACAAGTATTCGTCCAACAAAGAGGGGTTCTTAATATAATATCGATATTGGTGCGTACGCGGTGTTCCAAATTTGAATTTGAATGGAGCTCAACAATTTGTTGGTTTATCGAACTTTAGTGCTGCCAGTGGGGTTCTGGAGTTTTTGACGGTGAACTAAATCGATTACAAAATACTGACGAGAAACTGTAGACAAAGGAACATTCTATCAGCTAAAATGATTGTAAAAAAAGTCGAAAATGTGTAGAGGTGACAGGCGCCAGCGTTTCATGTGGTCAATCCCAAACAATTTGGACTTTTGACGATTATAACGATTGTTCGATGATAGACTGTCAATTTGTGTGGAACCCAAGTTCCATTTCACTTTTTGCATTATTGCAAAAACTTTATAAATATTTTTAAGCAAATGAGTCATCGCACGAGTTCAGTACGACGAATCGTTAATGCTCTACTCAGTGAAGATTCCTACTAAATTCTTAGTTCTATGCAAGTAATTACCGCTTACTCCCGATATACATTTACTGTTTATCAGCGTCTTGGATTAAACACTGCTTACTAGTACCGAAATGTGTAGCATAAAGTTGTTCGTAGGGCCACAAGTTCCGCAGTGTAATCGCTAGTTGCGGTAAACCAATTAGGCTCACACTCAATCTGTGGAAGCATGTTATAGACGGGTGTATTAATAAATAAACACCTGCTTTGATAATTGAAGTTTGTGTTGGTAAAACTTGCATCTTTGTAAGCATTAACATCATTATATATATATAGCCTTTTCAATCCATTTCATGAGCTGAACGCAGTGTAAATGCCATCATGATTCCGTTTTGAACTAGTTCGCTATTGACCGTTGTATAACCGTTATTTGCTATTTGTCTTATATGGCTACGTCTCTCTCTTACGTTGGAATTATGATTGTTATAAAACGTAAAAGGAGTGCCTCAGGTCTTTCCAGAGAAAGTAGGTTTGCATAGAAAGGAGATTCTATGTTCTACGTTATGGGGTTTGCTTTCCGCACTTAGTACTTCAGGTGGACTATTGTGCGTGGGCCATGGTGGCCGTTTGGTGGTTATTCCAACCAGTCCACCTCTCTCCAGAAGTAAATTAAAGCTCCTGGTTTTCTTAGAACATCTGTGTAAGATCTGGGTGACCCGAGGATTTGTGTTCTGATCTGGGTGACCTGTGTACCTTCAAAGAGCACGTGCGCGACGGTTTCCTCAACCTCCATGCACGCCCTGCACAGAGGGCTGTCCGTTATGCCTATTGTGTGGCAGTGTTTGTTAAAGTGAGCAGTGTCCCGTGATGGTCTCCGTCATATCAGGCGCAGGCCATTCCTATCCAGGCGTTATAAACGCCTGGTTAGCCTACTATCAAAGGATGGCAAAGCTTCTTTGAACTGCCTGCAGCCCGGTTTCGAGGTCCACCAATTCTCCGCCTGTGTCTGGGTGAATTCCTATAGCCACATGCGTATTTAGTTGAAGGATACGACAGGTTCGAGTCCATAGACCGCCGTACTGGATCCTCAGCTCGCAAGCTCGTCAGCCGCCTCGTTCCCCAACGATCGGATGTGTCCCTTTATCCATTGCGGTGTCACCGTCTTGCGGCTAGATACAGTTATTTGTTCTAGTGCGTTGTGACATTCTAATATTAGCTTCGATCTAATATATTTTTCCGTAAGGATTGCAAGACTGAGGCGCTCTCGGAGAGTATACATATTTGGGTGTCTGTAACTCTCCTGGCTTCTAGGGCGTGAACCGCTTGTATGATGGCCACACACTCCGCCTGATAGACGGTGTTGAACACTCCTAGCGGGCTGGATATATTGAGATCGTGTCGTGTGAGAAGACTCCGGCTCCGGTACCGGAGTCAGTCTTCGATCCGTCGGTGAATACTCTTAACTCTTTCGGGCCTGAGTAGTCACACTGTTCTTCTGTAAGTATTATTTTGCAGTGCCTATGAAAGTGGTTTATTTTTGGGGCTTTGTTGCAGGGTGATCGCATTCTCCTTTAGGCGTGTGTGCTTCACTCTGGAGTCTTTACTTAGGGTTCCTGATAGATGGAGCCAAAAAGTGGCCAGGGCTGCATCCTCCTGCACGATAAGGTGCAGAAGGGCAGTCCTAGCATTGCCTGTAGGGTGGCAGTGGGTGTGGTTCTCATACTGCAAGTGATTGCAATACAAGCAAACCGCTGCAGTTTTTCGAGATCTCTTTAGACTTTTCGAGATCTGTCCTAGTCTGTCGGATGACTGTAGTGTATAACCAGTGGATGACCTTGGGGCTAATACCCCAATTCCTGCCTAGCAGTCACTTGCACTGCCACAGAGACATGCTGACTTTTGTAGTGATATAGTTCCTGTGTTTTGACCAACTCAATTGTTTCTCTAAATAGATGCCCAGGTACTTGTGCCCAGCTAATTGCAGTGTCGTCGGTTTTTTCTTTTTTGTGAAGAAAATTAGTCCAGTTTTTGTGGGGTTCACTAAGAGTTGGTACTCGGTGCAGCATTCCTCTACTATTTTCAGGGCTTGAAGCTTGAGATTGCATAGGGTGTTTTCGTTGGTCCCGCTTATTATTATGTTTATGTCATCGCCTACGCCTATGGTGAAATAACCTTTGTCTTTGAGTGTTTTGGAGAGGCTGTCTGTTACCAGATTCTATAGGAGCAGCGAAAGGACGCCCCCTTGCGGACAGCCCTTCGCGACATCGACCCTTGCAGTCTTCTTAACCGTGACTTGAACCGCTCTCAGATTGAGCATGTTGGTGATCCAGCCCCCCTAGGATCGGGTCTTTGCTGTCTCTGTCGAGGGCCGTGTTTATATTGTTGAACATGGTCTTGTTAAAGGCGCCCTCAATGTCAATGAGGGCGGCCAGTGCTGATCATTTGTGGTCCACTGCGCATTCAATTTTAGAAACCACGCTGTGCAACGCGGATTCCGTTGATTTGCCTGTGGAGTACGCATACTATTGTTTATGCAATGATTTTACCCGGATAGGCCCATCTCGGATGTGCCTATCACAGAGTCTTTCGAGGGTTTGCAGTTAAAAGGATGTGAGGCTTATAGGTCTATACGCCTTGGGTTATGTGTAATCAGTTTATCCAGGTTTGGGTTTAGGTTTCGCCTCGCAAAATGCGAAAGGTATGTATCCAAGTGCTATGCAGGTCCTATAGATCTCCACCAGCCATGGTATTAGATAATCTACGCCCTACTGCAGCAGGACTGTGAAGATGTCATCCAGCGCCGCCGACCAGTATGGCTGAAAGGTGTTGATAGCCCACTTTATTCACTCTACTGTTACTATATTGTGGGCTCTTGACCAGTCTAGGTCCGTTGGAGTCCATTCGGGCTTAGCCTCCCACGTCCTGTCCTCCAGAATTTTACAGTCTGAAAAATGAGTTTCGAGGAGGACCTTACTGGTTTGATATGCAGTTTGTGTGTATGAGTTGTCAGTTTTTTCAGCGCGCCGAGGGTTCGATTCGAGAGATTGCAAACCTTCTCTTGTCGACAATTCAAATTTAATTATTTTATCTTCCAGACTACCCTTGTCATTGGTCTTCCAGAAAGACAAATTTCAGAATTCGTAACCATCTCTCAGATTGCTGAAAGAACTTGGGGTCAGCACAGCATCGGCTTGTAAAAAAAGTGAACAAAAATTGTTTAAGCCTAGGCAAAAAGAGAGACTCCAGTATTTGGGGTCGGCTTTGTCTCCCACATCATTCTTCGCCAGACGTGTCTGTGTTGGGTCTTCAAGATATTTAAATTGTCTTCTTCTATTTTTTAATATCCTAACCAATATTGTTCTAAAATATATGTAAATAATTCCCAGCATGGTCATGTCAAGAACCCTCTTATACTTCGTTAAAAGAAAATGAGTAAAGCGTTCGTTGTTTTATTGCTAATCACATTCAAACTCCTTTACTTACCTCACCCAAGAAAATAGGTGAAGTTTTAAAACATAAAAAATATCGGGAGTGCATCAAATAATGCGGGATGCTGCGTCGACCCGAGCACCATATTAAACTATTTTATTCAGTTGCTCCTTATGAGTTGCTCGGTAACTTTGACAACTGATATTATCGGTTTTTTAGCTTCTTTTACACTGACAATATGACCTTATTAGTGAGTTAATTTGGTTCTGTGCCAATAATATACGGGTTATTGGGAGGGCATTCTCTTTTTCATCGCCTAAGAGATGCGTAGCGTTATATTTATGTTTAAATAGGACTGCTATATAGAGTTATTTTTAATTCACTAATGATCTTTTAGGAGATGAAAGTACTCACACGTTGACTGTTTTTTTATATTGCTTGGTCCCATATTAAAACTTATTTATATTCATTAGTAATTTCACCGCCAAAATATTGCTGGTAAGGTAAAATAATAATTCACATGTGCAGTACTTACATCAAGAACAAATTAGTTTTAAATAAAAAAGGTCAGATTATAGAATACAAAAGTACATACTTACTTTATATTCATTGCTATATCATTAATTTATTTATTGCTTTATCCTCGTACTGGAACGCCTTGCAGCAATTACACCAATGGAGCACAATCTTATAATAAACTCACTTTAAGTCTCGGTTTCCTCACAATGTTTTCCTTCACCGTTGTCAGCAATGTCCAAGATAAACTTGGAAAGTGCATATGAATTTGAAAAAGTCACATTGGTACTTGCCCCGATTCGAACCCACGACCTCAAATACGAGAGGCGAGGTCTTAGCCACTGGGCCTTCACGACATTTTCAATAAACAATTAATACAACAATTAATATACAGTAAATGTTCATTAGTACGAGCTAAACTACCTGCAGTTTAATCCATGCTTCCAGGATCTACTTTGCTTGCTCAGAAATTCAGAATCCGATTTATTTCAAACAACGGGTCCAGTTCTCATCAGTTAGCGTACAACCAGTGATTAAATAATACCATTAAATTGTACTATAACAGAGAGTTTAAAGAATTTATCATTCACAACAAATGAGCTTTGACTGGCATGATTTCAGCCATAAGCTCTTACGGATTTTTGCAACATTAATATAGAGTACCGGAAAGGAATTGCCAAACTTAAGTGGCAGTGGGCAGGGCACATTGCTCGCAGAACGGATGGCAGAAAAGTTCTGGAGTGGCGACCGCGAACCGGAAGACGTTGCGTTGGAAGGCCTGACACCAGGTGGATCGATGACCTGGTGAAGGTTGCGGGAATCCGCTGTTTGCGAGACGCACGGGACCGGTCAATGTGGCGACGCTTGGGGGAGGCCTATGTCCATCAGTAGACATCTTTCGGCTGATATGATGATGATGATGATGATGACCGGAAAGGAAAACTCTGTCTTTAACCATTGTCCTCTTTTCACAAATGTTTGAAGCCAGAGTTGAGACCCAAAGGCATTTTACAAATAAATAAGCTCTAAGGAAATTAAAATCGTACAATATCTGTGAGATTGACATGCACTTCCGATATGTCACGTGTGAGACTGTCTCATTGGTATATAGCGATCTCAAGCGCTACTGCTCAGGTCTGGGTCAAGCAGTGTTATTGGGGTTTTCCACCTAAAATATTTCAGTAGCAGCCTGGAGTTCGGACGTGAGCCCGCGGTTGATTGCTTCGGAGAATACTGGCGTGATGCTAAGTTGTCAATGTCAATGTCATTTTGGACATCTGACATTTGTTATCACCGATAGAATGTCCCTCTGTCTAAAACCCAAGCAAAAAACCGAACCCAACATTTTATACACGGAATAATAAGGAATGTTTAGTATAGGAGAGTGATATCAAGTCACCGACTTAACTTTTAGAATTAGCAAGATTAAGTGGCAATTAGTGACCCACAGAGTTCTTAAATCTACAAATCCGTGAGCTTAAAGGTTATGAATGTCTACATTAAGTTAATAAGACCTAAAGAAGGAGCATTGACTTTGGATCAAGATCATGGCAATGTCGTTGGTAGGCGGTTTTAGTCTTATCGAACGTTTTCTGTTACTTTGATAACCTATACGTTTTTTTGGGGAATTAGGACTATTGGGTTTTCTTTTCTCTATATATCTTCAAATTAATTAAATTCTCCTGATTTTCAGAACTTGCTGATCAAAATTGTTTTGTGGTAGGTAATGCCAGCCTCTTCAAGAATAGCTAATTCTTGGAATTCCGTTCATAGGTTATTATAATAACATGTACCTAAATTATATTTTAGTTAAGTCCTGCTTTTATATTGCGAGTCTTTAATATTAGTGGATTAGATAGACACCATAAAGCGTCCAATTACCGTTCCAATCAATCGTCCTAGTCTTTTTCCAACTACTTATATTGTTATATTGGGGTCGGCTTCCGACCGACCTCGGCAAGTATTGTTTAACCTTGAAGAACTATACGTTTGGCTGTTATTATTTACCCAAGAGCTGCTCGTGGTAGTACCGTACCACAAAGTAAAGAGGATTCAACATTTTTGAGCGTTCTCCACACATTTATCCAAGATCATTGCTCAAACAGGCATACAGCCACGTCTTAACATCATGGTCGTCGTATCAGCCGTCGATCGCCGTCTTAAGGTTACACTAGTCGATCATTCTTCCATACAATCGAGGTCTGGCAATTACTCCACTGTTTGACAATGTAGTAGTAGTGTAGTAGTGTAGTGTAGTAGTAGTGTCTCATCATTATCTAGCCCTGCACGGCAACAAAAAAGTTAAAAAAATATATATTTGAAAGTTCTGAGCGTCGAAAGTTCCATATTTCAACACTAATTTTAACGCATCTTTGAGCGGAAATAAATACCATAAGAAGATGGAAAATTGCAAAACGGCCTCCATACAGGGATAGATTAGTAATTCAACAATGCAAATAATTTTATTTTGGAAATATACATTGAGTCGTTTTTCCATGACATCTGGACACCCAAAGGTCTGTTTATAAAATTTTGCGCGCTCGTTTTCGTCCTTAATCATCATTCATTCCGATTCAAATTTGCAAAAGTGCTAATTCATATGCGAACTAGCTTCTTAGTGCTCATCACAGCATCTATCTCTTTTGCACGTGTTGTCGGATGAGATAGCATGCATTTTAACCTCGCGCACAAAATAGTTCGTGCCTTCGACTAGGGGAACCTTAAGTGCACTTCACCGCGCTGTCACTCACCGTGTTACTAACACGCCTGGTATTGGCATTAACATGCATTGTGCTTATGACGTTCGCTTGCACTACAAATATCGTTTAACAAGCCCAAGGGTACTCATTCGTATCGAGAAAAAATATAAAATATGTAGGTATTAAAAATAAAAAAGTGGTTCGAAATTTGTACAAGACTAATATATATTTTCTCATGTCTTTCGCTTTAGGTACATCATTGCAGTCGATAGCCACTTAAGTGCACTTCATGGCGCCGTCACTCACCGTGTTACTAACACGCCCGATATTGGCAGTAACGAGCATTGTGATCGTGACGTTCGATAGAAATAATGTCGTTTAATAAGATCAAAGAACGAAATAATTTTAACGCTCATTCGTATCGAGAAGAAAAATACGTTATGGAAACAATCAAATCATAGATTACTCTATATATTTTTAGCAAGCTTAGAGTAAATCTATTAGTTTAAAAATAATTCATCAAGCCTATAGTTAGATTGTTCAGTGTGTTCAGTGTTTTCAGTTTTAGTCGTATATATTCCCCTTAATATCATGGCCGCCGTTCGTCATCTTAAGGGCCTTCCACCGCTTTAGTGCCGTAAAACGGTTACTTTCTAAAGCATACTCCTTAGTAACGGCTAGGTTAAAAGGTTTGAAAGAAATATGTATTTTTTTTTTTATTCATGTAAATAATTTTTGAAACAAGGTTTATCTGTGTAACTAATAGTTTTGCATTATAAAAATATTGAATAACACGATATTTTTTCGCAACTTTTGGATACTCCTCCAAAACGACTTGCATGTTTTAAAAAAAATTCAGACAGAAAAATTGATGGCTGGAATTTTTTCATAACTGAAATAGCATATGTAAATCAAATAATATTTTTCAAACAAGACTGTTCAAAAGGAGGTTCAAAATTGATATTTTGGCTCCAAGTGGGCGCACGGCCAGTACTGCATTAACATTGGGGCGTATATATCGCCTTAAGTGCGCATCACCGCGCCGTGACTCACTGTGTTACCACAGGTGTTACTAACACGCCTGACATTGGCATCAACATGCATTGTGATTATGACGTTCGATTGCAATGCAGATATCGTATAACAAGGTCAAAGTACGAGGTTATTTAAGCGATCATTCGTATCGAGAAGAAACAAAAACACTTAATGGAAACGAAAAAATTCTATATTAACATGTATATTTTAACAGCCTCAGAGTAAATCTGTTTAGTTAAAAATAATTCATCAAGCCTATAGTTAGTTTTATGTATTTCCCTTAATATCATGGCCGTCGATCGTCATTTTAAGACGACCACAGTCGCCAACGACCTTGAGGGAACAAAACGCGCACTTTCACACCCGCGTGACCCAAAATTCAGTATTTTTTGTACTGTTCTTATAATTTCTATGACTTTAAAAAAAGCCTTAAATCAAAATGTAGATAATTAAATTGTTTGATATTTAGATTGTGTCAATTGCATTCAAATATGCCCGGCGCGGCGGTTTGGTGCGATTGTCGTTTTTTTGTACGTGTTAGACCTAACTTTAAAAATTAATTACACTATGTTATCCGAATAAAACTCAAAATTTTCTTAGACAAAATTATAAAAAAATGGTCATATGTTATATATTCTTTACAAAAAAAATCCACGAGCCGTTTAGACGTGATTGTCATTTTAAAATCCGCTCAGAGGTTTCTGCGCCTCACCGCGCTGTCACTCAATGTGTTAGCAACACGCCTGATATTGGCATCAACATTCATAGTGACTATGATACGTGCTAGCTTCATAGCTTGGGTTCAGTGGGTAATTGTTTGTGTGTCTAATTTGGTTTCTGAAATTATATAGTGGCTAAATAATAACAGGCGTACGGGTCTATCGCCAAGGTAAAGCAACGTTTTCCGAGGTCGGCCTGTGGGTGACGATATTAAATATGAGACTCCTCCATGTTTCAAAAGGTCCCTGTTGTCAGTTGTAGATCTTTGACAGTCGTTATGGATAATCAGATACCAAAAAGTCTGATAATGAAGGTCTGAATGAAAGGGTACTGTGTTACCCAGTTACTGGGTTGTGGAGATCAGATAGGCAGTCGCTCAATATAAAATAATGTTACAGGTCCCGTCACGTAAAAAGAGCGCTGGTCTTGAATCTGCGCACTGAGTGATTTATCGATCAAACTGGTGGTATGTAGGGGGAGCGAGGAGGAATGCTCCGCCAGTATTTCTGTGCGCGCACGCTATTGGTTCGTCAGATGACCCATGCTTCCCGCGCTGAGATCACGCTTTGTTCGCTCCCAACATATAGTCGCGCACACAACTTTCTTTGGACGACGATGCTTTTAAAAATGAAGGAATGAAAAATTATTCATAGTATTTAATTTTATTGTTTTTTGAAGAGAAAACCTGAAAAAGAAGCAGTTGATAATTTATGATGATAAGATATTTATAATGATAAGATCGAAATAAAAAATAAAGCTTAAGTAAACATTACCTAATTTGAATCCAGCTTCTTCCAAAGTACTGAGTAGCTAGTAAAGTACCTATTATGATTCCACAATAAACAATTACTCTTATATTATAAAACAATAGTATAGTACTTTAGAACACGACTGTACCTATGCGCAGACATAACCCCATACACTGTCGCTCAGCGTTCTTTTTACGTGACGGGACCTGTACACTGCTGCATTTGGTTAGACAGGCATTTGACTTCAACATAGTTGAGCAAAATCTAGGCAGAATGATTTCATCTTGGAACTGTTAAAATGAGATTGATACTTTAAAACGCCTTGATGGAATCTGATGATTAAATATTTGATTTCACGAACGAAAAAGTAATTAACTCTTGAAAAGCTGGTGGACTAATATCGAGATATTCGATTTATCGTAAAAGTTCTAAATTTAAAAAGACATTAGCAACAGGACGTAACAGCATATTTACAGATTCAATGTGCCGAATCTTCGGTGCTCAAAAACTCGCTCGATGGCTCTCGGTACAAGAGTCAATACAAATAATAAGTACTTACCTACTTACTACAAGAACAATGCTGCCAACTTCGCGCTTTCAGCGCCATATCTAGCGTTTTTTTGTTCAATAGCGCGTTCTAACGCCTAGCGCTAAATCTAGCGCTTTTTGAAACTTTACTCTCTTTTAAAAAAAAGTAGCTGCGTAAACTATCAACTCGTGTTGAGGAAAATTTCATCGCGAATAAATATAAATTCAAGTCAAAAACTGATCAAGACCAATCATAATATAATTCGGCGGCAGAAGCAATTTTGGTTGAATCAGACGATGGTGAATTAATATAATTCCTTTATTTCATAAAATAATTACCTAAAAACGTTATTACTTTGTTTTATTTTTACTAAACAAGTACTATAATGTATGTGTCTCTTGTATATGACATATTTTGATTCAATAAAATTAATGAAAAAATACGTGTATACATCCCTTTTCTCAAATTAAAGGATGTTGTGTTTGAATTTGGCACCGAATACAGAGATTTTTTGACAGCAACCTTTTAGCGCTTTCTAGCGCTTTTTTGCTTAGACGAGTTGACTGCACTGTACAAGAAAAACCGTCCACAATCTAGAATGTTCCCATCTTCCCTTTTCACTGTTCATAAACCCTAACGATAATGCGTTATAGTACATCTTATCTTTACATTTGGATATCATTACTATGTAATGGCAATACAAAATATTACAACACTGCTTGTAATATTCAATTTTCCTCGAGGTCAGACCATCAAGTCGGTCTAGGTTGTAAATATGCAGTAAACCTAAGTTTGACAAAGAAGGGTTGTGAGCTGTGACAATTTTTCTTAGAATATGGCTATTGTGTAAACTATAATAGTAGTTTATGCAATGGTCATATAATAGGGGTTATTAAAACATGAGCGTGGGCTTATCACATGAGGCGAAGGTGAATGTAATATAATAACAAGCGAGTGTTTTAAGACCTAATTATATGCATACACTATTTTATATTCACTCATACATTAGATATAAAACAAAAGTGGAAACGTAAAAATATGTGGTATGGCGGGCAATTTAGATTCTCATTGCGCATGACTGAGCAGCGCACTCCTCCATAGACAATGACACTACTTTTCTACATTAAGTCAATGAGCTCATACGCACCACTCATATAAAAATTAGAAGTGAGCTATAAAAATTAAAAAGTTATTTTATGATGCAGTTGTTTGAAAATCGAAGGAATATGTTGCACTTTAATAGTTTTTTTTTTTAATTTTACCTTTCCACGAATATAAACTACGTTTGTATAAAATATTTTTTGAATTCATATTTGGAACATTACGTTGTGAGAGTAGTAGAGATAAACAGTTTTATTAATAACGTGGGATGCATGTGATACATAGAACAGGTATCTGTAGTTGGGAGTATATAGAGCTTAGCTAACTTCTAACAATCAAAGTACAAATTGACGAAAGTGTACCCAAACCTGCAACTCCTGAAAGATAGAATCAACAATAGCGACCACCAGAAAAGCGCCAAGGAATTGAATCTCGACGAAGTAGTGACGAATGAATTTAAATGTCTTGGATCCCGCAACGAAATTAATCAAAGGAATAACGGTAATGTAGGAAAAAAATACCGTCGAAAGTTTGTTGTAAAAATAACTTTTGTGTACACAACAGCTGAAATTAAGTGACACGTAAGTTGATCGAACACATACGAAAAATAAGGCGTACACTTGCATTGCTTTTTGAATTATAGGTAATTACATAGCAGGAACGAATTAACGTCGTACCTACCCAATTACCCGACTGCCGAAAGAGGGTAATGTGTTTATTAGTCTATATATATATATATATATGTATTTAAGTATGATGTATGTATGTATGTGTGTTTGTTCGTATGTAGCGTTCTAGAGACCAAACGCCCAACGCGCCCATTTTGATGATTCTTACGTCAATTCGTTGCCCAAAATCAGATGAAAATCTTGCTGTACAGTCGTCGGTGGATACATCTGGTTTTGGTCAGCCAGATCGCGAATATGTATCATCCGACTTTACAGCATGATTTTCATCTGGTTTACGTCTTTTTAGTTTACGTTACGGGTTTTTAGACTTTTTGAATTAACTTTTTTTATCTAAACTAATAAATTGTTAATTAAAAATCATTTTTTTAACCAAGCTTTTTTCGTATTCTTCACAGCCACCCCTTTCATTTGATACCCATATTATGGCAGTGAAAAAAAAACTATTGTCCGCCATCTTGGGCAGTTCGCTATATTGGATTTAGAATTACGTCACTTAGCTAACAATGCATTGTCATCCAAACTAAACGCGTATGCAAAATTTCATCTTAATCGGTGGATGATAACTGCTTTAAAATTCAATTGCAAGATTTGACCCGAACACACTTACATAAGTACATACATACATTACGAGTTAAATAAAACACACAGACAGAATTTCCGTCACACAATTTTCGGCTGGTGTATCGCTACTTTAAAGAGGAAACGATTAAATTTCCAAAAAAATATACCGTCATCATCATCATCATCATAATATCAGCCGAAAGACGTCCACTGCTGGACGAACGGACTCCCCCAGGTGTCGCCACATTGACCGATCCCGTGCGTCTCGCATCCAGGGCCTTCCCGCAACCGTAGTGAAAAAGTATTTTACAGCAAGAATAAACGTCTGCAAAACATAATACTCGTACCTATAAAAAAGACTTTTTTACAAAAATTACAACCGACTTCCAAACAAAAACACTACAAAGTGAAAAATAACTTCAATTTCGGAAGTCGGTGTTCCTGTTTACATTTCTTCGTTTTTTGACACCGCCTTCCGAAATTGAAGTAAAAAGTTTTTTATTTTTCACTTTTTAGTAGTGGTACATAATGTATCAGTTCTATATGCTAGTACCTACGCGTATAGTGCCCAAAGTGAAGCCAGAATAGATGAACCCAATAACATAAAACTTAAACAAAACCGGTGCAATGAGAGTAGGTATACCAGGGTGAACTGTTCACACCTGCGTACCCCTGTAGAGCGTACCAGTGTGATGTTATGTTATGAAATGGTGTAAACAATAAACAGACATGCGATTGCATCTATCCCGAGTGTTTTACCGTAATTTATTGAAGAGTTCTGAAGTATTTCTCCGAAATTCTTCACCAGATCTTGATGATAATTACACATGACAAGCACCGGCTTTCAAATAAAAAAAGAATCATCAAAATCGGATCACCCAATAAAAAGTTCTGCGTTAACAAACATAAAAAAGTACATTCGAATTGGTAACCTCCTCCTTTTTGCGAAGTTGGTTAATAAAGGTCATTATTATCATTCTAATCGTTTATCTTTCATCCTAATACCAACCAAATATCCTACCCACCATTTAGCTTTACTAGAATCTATAACCAGACTGGTGAAAATCACTTATTGAACCAATAAAATGCTTAGTTATATAACCCATTTATAGGCACTGGCAGTGTACGTGTATCGGCGGCGCGCGGTCGGGCGGTAACGTGATTTCCCAAATCGGACATCTCCCGCTTTGAGTGCTCTTCAAACGCTCACTCAGTAAAAGGCATATCTCCGATGCGCACTCAGCTACCGCTCCTTGAAAACGTGATACTCGAATGTACACATTGATAAACCTATATGCTTTATACAGGTAATTAGAAGACGGAAAAGTTTCGCTACTTTTTGAAGACGAAATCTATCTTGGACGAGTAGAATAGTGTTTAAAAACTGCTTGAAAATCAGGATGCTTTCGCTTCTGGAATTTTTATACCTGCGTTAACGAAAGGTGCAGTGCTTTTTCAGCGAAAAACGAGAAAACCGTCCGGATAGGCAAGGATTTACGCTTGACGGATTGCGGTCCAATAAATTGGCAACTTGCGCGTATATATTTCTGGCTCTTTGTAAGGCAACGGAATCAGGACCAACCTTTGTGGAGTATTAAGTTCGTATTTCGTCTCTGTCTGTTTATTGAACTTTAACAGCTCAAGTAGTTCTTAATTTCGAATGAAAGGAAGTTGCGACCTCCTTTTGAAACCTATTACCCGATGCTTTTGAACGAAAAGTTTACTGTATCGTCTATACTTTGTGAATTCTGTAAGATTTAGTGAAATATAGTAACACTGTTTGCACTATTATTTGTAGTAGTAATCAGTCATTATTACTTCATGTAAAATCAATAAAATCCATATTTTTTTTCTCAAATATGGCAATTTTTCACGTTTTAAAACAATGGCATTATTCTAATCCTGTTAAATATAGACATTATTCTAATCCTTTTAAATGAATTTGTTGTTTAAATTTCTCACTTATGTATTATTAATGTAAACCGGAAGATCGGAAATATGCAAAAGTACCTTTTAAACATATTTTTACTTCAAAGGTACTTTCTATCATTATATTCTTATTAACCATATAAGATGTAGAAATAAAAGTTTTTTTTTTATCCTGACCAAGTCGAATTACTACTTAATTGCCCTTACCTACTTAAGTAATAAGTTATTCATTTTAAAATATTTTTTATACAACATTTTTTCGTATTTTTCTTAGCAAACCCTTTCATTTGATACCCATATCATGGCAGTGCACAAAAAATAACTAGTCCGCCATCTTGGGCCGTCCACCATATTGCATTTAGAATGACGTCACTTAACTAGCCATGCATTGTCATCTAAACTAAACGTATATGCAAAATTTCATCTTAATCGGTGGAGGATAACTGCTTTAAAATTCAGTTGCAAGATTTGACCCGAACACACTTACGTACATACATACATACAAACATACATACATACATTGCAAGTTAAATAAAAGCTTGTAAAAAATAACTTAGAGATGACCGATAAACTGACAAGCCGTATAGTTCTCAAAAGTATCGATGATACGACAAGTCATCAATTTGTCTCTTTGATCACTTTCTATTGAGCCGAGAATGTCAATACATATGCTTCCTACACGTATACTAATTACATCCACAACATGGTTACATTTAGTGGTACTAATTGATCCTCAACACTACACATGGGAAGTTAGTACGAACGATTCCGTATTAAAAACATAAAGTCTTCCTCCTATCCTAATTTATTTGGGGACAGCGCATCATGCGCTCTTATACCTACAATATATCTTTATTCACCAATCACCATCAACTCAATATTTATCTTTTTTCTCACCGTAGGTATAATTATTCATTTCTGGCCATCGATACTTTGGTCTTCCTCTACCTTGGTATTTGGTACATCACGTAACTTTTCTCCTTCTCTATCAAATCCATCCACAAGTCCATAAAAGATCGCTTTTAGCGATTAGACCGCATTGTAATTTGTTAAAGTGTGCAAGAAGGTGTATTTTATCTATCTCCTATCTAGCTCTGCCCTTATTTTCATGTATTAAACTTACCTCTTATAGAAACATAAGATGCAAGCACAAAATGTTGACATCTGAACTATTTTGACTGCTGGGCCAAGAAAATGGGTTAATGAAGGAGAAAATTACGTCATCCATCTTAGTTGGATTCCTCTTAGCAACGCCGTGCCGGGCTTAATTCACTTCATTAATGTTTTTTTTCTCCCAGCTTTTTTGCTACTGTACGAAAAAACAAAGATAAGCTGAAAAAATAACAACTCCATAAATGAGATTTGTTGACGTTTCTCTCATCTCGTTTTTGTATTACATTTTAAGATATTTCTTTGACTTTATATATTTATAATGAGGAGTTCGGTGCGGTTAATAGGACGTAGAGATTAAAGACTCGCAGACGCAGAGTTAAATCTAGATGATATTTCACGGTCTAGTGCTTTTTGAACTTGTTTGAATATAATTAATGTTGCAGAAGAAAAAATGTAGTTAATCTAGGCGAGATACATTTAAATTTGAACTTGGTTCTAAAATTGGCCTTTGTTGGCAAAAGTAGTCTAGTAGTGTGTTACTCGTAGTGAGAAGTACCTATCTTTATAATTTTATATGCTAAATATGTATTATTTAATAGTTATAGTAATAGTAATGATAGTAATAATTTATTTGACAGAAAGTACAGAATTACAGAAGACACTCAACTTAGTATACATAGGTAAGGTACAAAATACACGATCAAAGACTTCTAGGAAATTATTGTGTTACATGGGCCATCTATCCGTCCATTAAATTAGCAATAAAATAGAAAAATAGGATCATATTTTTAAAAAATACCAATAATAATGTGTGCCTTATTTAGGTCAATTGGTTTCACACAACTTTCTCTTAGGTACATCCTTTACTTTTAAAAATAAATGTTCCGTTTCCGTCCGACGGTTTATTTTAACGTTCCATCTATGTATATAAAAGAAGAAACTGACTGACTGAATCATTGACTGATCGATCAACGCACAGCCAAAACCGCTAGGCCTAGAAGCATGAAATTTGGCAGAAAGGTTCCTCAAGTGATGTTAGTGAGCAATAAGAAAGAATTTTTGGAAATTCCATCCCTAAAGGGGTAAAACGGGGATTGAACGTTTGTATGAAAAATCTTATTCCTTATGCTAATATCCTTAAAACTTGGCACACATAGTAACCTAAGTAAATAATAAAAGGTTCTCATTATTAGTTTTTCGAAACTACCCCCATAAGACGATTTAGGGGGTGTTGAAGTTTGTATGGAAGAACCTTATTTCTTAGGTTAATAAACTTGAATTTTGACACAAATACTAACCTAAATAAACAATAAAGGTTGTTATAATTAGTTTTTTGAAACTACCCCCTAAAGACGATTTCGGGGGCGTTCAAGTTTTTTTGAAGAATCTTATTTGTTAGATTAAAAAACTTGAAACTTAGCAAAAATACCAACCTAAGCAAACAATAAAGGTTATCATTATTAGTTTTTTTTTTAAATTACCTCCAATAGACGATTTAAGGGGTGTTAAAGTTTTTTTGAAGAATCTTATTTCTTTAGTTTATAAACTTGAAGCTTGACATAAATACCCACCTAAGTAAACAATAAAGGTTGTTTTTATTATTTTTTTCGAAACTGATTTAGCGGGTTTTAAAGTTTGCTAACAATCTTAATGTATCAGCGTAGGGTTTTGTCTTGGGGAGCACTAAGAAGGATTATTCGGAAACACAACCTTTCATCATCGTCATCATTTAAGCCAAAACACTTTCACTACTGGACATAGGCCTCCCCCAAGCGTCACCACACTGATCGGTCTTATGCGTTTCGCATCCACCGGACTCCCGCAGCCTTGACCAGGTCGTCACTCCACCTAGAAGGAGACCTTCTTACGCTATGTCTTCTGGTACGCGGTCGCTACTCCAGAACTTTCAACCTTGAATAGGGAAATTTGTTTGTATGAAAAATCGAATTCCTTGAGGATGAAGTAAATAATCAAAATTCACATAATACTTTTTTCAAAACTACCTCCCAGTTAGGGTTAAGGGGTGTTAAAGGTTTTTTGAGGAATCTTACTGCACAATCTAACTAACATAAATACAAAATAAAAAAGAGAAGAATAACATAATATTTGGTCTGGTTTGGTCTGGTTAAAAACTCAACGCTCAACGGGTCAAAAATTGGTTATTAATTTTTTAGGGGAGGATTTTACTTTGTGGTGGTTAATTTTTTATTATTTAAAAGAAATAACGAATCGTCGTAACCAAATAACCCCACTCCCTTCCCACATCCCTTTTTTAATTATTTGACAATAGCTAATGTTTGATCGCCTTCACTAACTGCACATTAGAAAGTCATCTGTAGGATAAAATACGAAATCACGCGAACGAAGTCGCGGGCGGAGAGCTAGTTTATAAACATAAGCATACATAAGCTTATAGGTAAGATTTATTCCGACGTACATGGAATTCATATAAAACGCTTCTCGGTAGTAAAGAGAAAAAGGAATTTTGAAAATTCTTTGAAATTAAAAGCTTTTTACAAGGTAAATTCTTTTGTACAGGAGCCGGAAAATGATGTGAAATAATACTACCATAATTTTGGAATACAATTAAGAATACGTGTTCAGAAGCCCATAAATATAACACATTATGTTACAAAAATAGAACTTAAAAGTGTGGTCAAAATAATCGTGAGCTATTGCAGTAAATGAAGGTTTAGAATAAAAAAAATAGACGGACTAACAATTAAAGTAAAATTGTTGATTTAAATTTTAACAAAACTGTTTTAAATCCTTAGAAACTTACATTTAACGGAAGATTCAATTGAAAACCAACATTAAGCAGTTACTAGTTGTATTGCATTATTTTTTTTACCTTTATACCTATCTACATTATGTGTGCTCAATAAACATATTTTATTTACTTCAAGTATTAAGAAACGAAAGGAAAATATCACATAATTATAAAATATTAAGAATTTTAAATTATTAAATTGTTAATTAATATTAAATAATTAATTAAAATAAAATATTAAATAATTAACTTAAAATAAAATAATTAAGTAAAATAAAATAATTAATTAAAATTAAATTAAATATTAGTATAAATGATATATTTTTATTTAACCTCTATTACCACCCATTTCCTTACATAGTTAAGCCGTCAATCCCAACAGATATCACTAGGTGATAACGATAAAACTAAGGTGACGGAGTATGTGCCTGACGTGAAGCGACGTCCGACCATCACCCGTTATAATATATGGGGGCTGACTGAGATCACAACACACGAAGGGCGTGGCTTCTCGCAATTAAGCCGATGACCCACTGGTGAATCTACAAAGTGGATGACCGTACACGACGTTGATATTTAGACAGAGATAGGGTTATGATACTGGCTAAATAGTTTATTGTCTGACTGTTTGTTCATGGTAGAATACTTGTACTGTCATCCGGAAGGACATACTAAGATAAAGAAAGGGACTAACCACCATTAGGTACTTAAACAGAAACTTTGAAAAGAAGTCAGACTATGTCCTAGAACAAAAAATTCTAATACATCTGAGATCCACCAAACCGCACTGGGCCCGCGTGGTGTATTACGGCCCATTCCCTCTCACAGAGTGGTGATCTGTGTGCCAGCAGTGGGGACATAAAAAGGCTGATGATGATGATAGTGAAGATTCAAACTCTAAAACCTGAAAACCTGCAAATCTTAAGAAATAAGGAATGGTTTGACACGTTCCTTGCTCCAAATACTCAAATCAAAGACCGGCTCTAAGACTACTTCTTACACAGAAGAAGTTACACGAGCTTTGGTAAGCTATTCAAACTCGCTGTTATTTGATATACCTACAACAAAATAATTCCAGTTTCCCTCACGATTTTTTTTAACGGTTGGTCAGTGAATTTCTATAATTTGGTAATTTTAGAAAAAATAAAAAATGTTCTAAAAATTTACAACTTTTGACTGTTCCTAAATAACACCACGCTGGAAAAAGTATGTTTTTCATAAATTCTACATTTAGTTCTAAAGTCAGCTTCCCCTACATACTCGTATTATTTATTTATTTACTTATTTATGTACACACATAACACTAAAAAAGAGAAAAGAAGGATTACAGAAAAAAGAGCACAAACGTACTGCTTATTTCAATAGAAATTTCTTCCAGCAGTCCTGCGACAGGAAAGTTGGATGATAGACGAAGACACAGTGTGTAGAAAGAAATAAGGAAACTTAAAATAGACTATTATTACTTAACTAATTATATACAGAGTACAAATTTACCTTAACTACATAAATAAAAGATAAAATACATGTATATATATATATATATATATATATGTATGTATATGATATAATAAAATGTAAAATTACATGATGGTGGAAAGGTAATGTTCTTTGACCTGTTTCTTGAACAAAGATACATTTTTAGAGTCACGGATTTTAGGTGGAAGTGAGTTCCACAGTCGTACTGCATGAACAGAGAAGGAGTGGGAATAGAAATTAGTATTGTGGGAGGGGAAGTTTAGATGATGCCTTAGGTGGGATCTACACTGGACATCGGCAGCGCGAGTGAAGGAAAAGCGATCGCGCAAATATCCAGGGTACGTAGGGTTAAAAAGGATGTTAAAGAGGAGACATAATACTCGAGTGTTGTGATAGGGAGCCACTTGAGATCCTTGCGGAACTGAGAGACATGATCGTATTTCCTCAGACCAAATACAAAACGGATGCACAGATTTTGCAAGCGCTCAAGTTTATTTAAGAGCTCCTCCGTGGCATCCAGATAGCAGGCATCAGCGTAATCGATGATCGGCTGAATTAGAGTTTGAGCTAGATGGATTTTGGTTTTAAAAGGCAATAGGTTTTGAAGGGATTTCAGTGAGTGAAATGAAAAGTGGACCTTGCGACTTATCTCATTAACTTGAGCTCGCCAAGAGAGATTACTGTCTATTAAGACACCAAGGTTCTTAGCAGTATCAGTGAAAGCGATGGTCGAGCCGTCAAGGGATAAAGGTGTCAAAGCGGATACGTCAAGCGCAGTGCGATAGTATCGACTGCCTATGATCATAGCCTGGGACTTGGATGGGTTGATCTGTAATCCATAGGATTTAGCCCATTCACTAACACTTTCCAGGTCACGATTCATGGCGTCAATCGCTAAGTCCGCATCGGCAAGCAAGAAGTGTCGATAAAGCTGCAAATCGTCTGCGTAAAGATGGAAGTTGGAGCTGATAATCTTGGTAACAGTGTTTATGAAGATAGAGAAAAGAAGAGGAGAGAGAACGCCACCCTGAGGAACACCAGCAGTGAGATCACACCAATCAGAGAACATCTCTTCAAGACGAACACACTGCACACAACACTGCACACTACACTGAACAACTCGTAATTAGGTATAGAATTTTATTTCTCACATATTTATATAAAATAAGGTCATGTTCTGAATCCACAAAATCGTACACTCGACCCGTTAGTACAACCCTAGCATTGCTCCTGAAATTTTGATATAGCAAAATGTTGCCATAAGCAATATTGTTTGTGTATCAAATACGTATTTACGCTCGTTTTCCATTCAGGCGGGCAACATTCCAAGAGGAGACGTGGTCTGTGATATTGGATTGAAGATCATGATAATAGAAAGGAGTACGTTTATATGCTGCACTTACCTCATATGCCTTATATATTATGTATTTCTAAATCTCTCTAGAATTTGTCACAGACAAAATCTGTCTCTGCAAATGTGTTTATTTTTGACTAACTTCAAAATAAGAAGGTGGTTCTCAATTCGGTTGTATCTATCTTACTAATACGAGTATTTTAAATGCGAAAGTTTGGATGTGTGGATAGGTGGTGATATGTTTGTTACTTAATCACGCCAGAACGGCTGAACGGATCTGGATTAAATTTGGCACAGAGATAGATTATAGTCAGGGATAGCACATAAGATTCTTTATATCCCAGGCATATTTTCCCTCGGCATAATTTTTCACTTTCACGCCGGCGAAGCCGCTGTCAGAAGCTCCTTTTACACTGACATCAGGACATGTGAGCTAATATAAATGTTACCACAAAACACTGCATGACTTCACGGTAGATAAACATGTGTAAATACATACACCAAGCCTATTTCTACCATTTACCTCATCTCCTTGCAGCCGGCAGTGGCATCTGCATGCTGGCAGATAACGGCGCGGCACTTAGAATGTGTCGGATAAGTGCCGAGCCCGAGATGTTTGGACGTTAACGAACTATCCAGCTTACGCGATGAATATTCATTGATAACTAATAACCATCATCTTGGACTGTGTTGTATCTTAATTTGGTTCTCGGTTAAATTGTTGGGAGTTAGTGCGTTAAGTCGATCCATTAGAAGTGAAGGAAATAAGGAAATAATTGGATATGGTCTGTAAAGAACGAATATAATGAAGCTCTTCATGACACTAGGTTTCTGGTACTTGAGTGAGCTTACCGCTCAAGATCCTCATCTCCTAAGTGTCCGTGTCAATTTACTACTATCTGATCTTCGATTGTCAACTTGAAAAACTTGTACAGTAACCTGAACCTTTACGTGCCAATATATCACCATCAAAGCCAAACATGGGAATTAATGCAAGTTTTAGCTGTGCGATTACACCTAAGCCGTCGCAGGTGGCATGAGCTACAACTTAAAAAAAAAAATCTTTTGCCCGCGACCTCTTCGAATAGAAATTATTTGTTCACCAAGCAAACACACACCCCCTTAAGGATGAATTCTGGAATAAAAACTATTCTATGTCCTTCCCAGGGTCTCAAACTAACTCCATACCATATTTATTCTAAATCGGATTAGCGCTTTAAGTGTGAAAAGGTAACATATAGACAGATAGACACGAAGAGTTCCTTTTCTTTGGAACGGAACCCTAAAAAATACAAATTTCTTCCGCAAAGCTAGCTTTCTTCAAGCTTTTCATTATAGAAACGACACTCTTGCATTTCGTGTTTCTAGACCCAGCGGTTAAGGCTATGCATCTGTCAATAAACTCAAGATTTTATTCAGGAATTCGAAATTGCAGTAGCACGATACAATTTTTTTTTAATTTTCCAATAAAGTAAAATAACGTAAAAGCAATGTATTGTAGTATCAAGATGGCAAAAATATATTTCAGTATGAAGCTGACGCTGACGGTTCATCTGATCCTAAGATAAGTATCGACGATGTCTCATCCAGTATTATGTTTGACATCGACGTTTCTTTCAATTAACCTAAAAACTCCTCTTGAAAACTAGATTGAATCTCTATAATTAAAACTGATATTAAAAAGTGAGAAAATTGTTTGTTTGTTAACCCTGGGAGCAGTGATTTTTCAAAATGAAGCTAACTATAGTTTTAATCCACGGAAAAAGGTCGTTTTGGCTTTCACTGTAAACAATATCTTTTGCAAAATTCCTGTTACAGGTACGGGGCATTTATTTTTTTAATTCATACATCAAATCAACAGATTTTTTTTTTTTGGCATTATATGGCAGCTGATATATAACGATTTTTCTGCATAGCTAAAAACTACTGTATTAAAAACTATTTCCGCGTCACAAAAGTTTGCAGTGAAAGATAATGCTCGAGCGATTCTATCACGGTGTATGCCCGATATCGCTAATCCGATTTCAAGTCGGACCCGCCCGTCCGTTCGGAACATCGTACAAAGAACTTCCATTAACAGACAAAAAACCCTTGAAACGTTTTACCTTAACGCCTTTCGCTGGCACGGCCACATCTCACCTAGTCTGTGACAATAAAGCTTATCGATGCAAGTACTGTGTAACCAAACCTTTATTTTTATTCGCGGTTTTTTGAACATTTGTTCATTTGTTTCGCGCGTGTTTAGGATTCTGTTCGTAGTTCGAACGCTGTCGGTTGTATTTTGTGTCCGTTTAGCAGTTAGTTGAATGGGAAAATAACATCGATTCTTTGATTAACCTCGTGGTTGGCGACATACATATGCTTAAAAGGTGGTTAATGTTTGGTAGCTAGTCGCTTAGACTAGATATAATAGAATCTAGTAACTAGAGCACCCCAAAACCAAACAAAATATCGGGCAAAAATATCTTGTTTTTTTAAAGTTTTATATATTTTAGTTGGCCACACTGTATTTAAGAAGATTTTATTTTGCATCGATTTACGCAATTCAGGCCTATGTGCTTCTTGTATTTCTCAAAAACTTTCATATTTTCTGGTTATTTATTCTATTCAGTAGGAGTAATTATAGAATATATAACTTAAGTAGTTTTTCAAGCAGATACCATTTTTTTTTTCTATGCATTTGCATTGAATAAATAGCCGTATAAACAGGAACAAATTAATCTTCACAAAACTAAGCACTTACAAAAGAGCGTTCTAAAAATTTTAGTCATTTTATATGAGCTCGATCATTGTAGTGAGCAACGGCTGGCGTTCTGAGATTTTCGGATAATAATGGATAATCCCCGCTGCTCGAAATGAAGCTACCGGGGATCCTTTGCCGTTCATCCGACTTGAAAATTATTTATTCATTGCCCTGTTTATTACTATGATTATATTGTTATGCTAATACCATAAAAACGGTAATGTTCAGCATGCTTTATTAATTTCAGTAATGCTGGTCCTGCTCCATAGGGCAATCTTTAGCGTGGACGAAATCAAATTTGTTAATTTATATTCCTATTCATAGTCATTGTATTTTTTTTTAAGAATTTGACTCACACACTGTTCCGTTGTTGTTAAATTAGGTATTTTACCTATATTTGCAATATTTGTAAGTATGTGAGAACCATGTTCCTATTAATCAAATTAATGAATTTACCTTTTAATGCTTTTAATACTTTATACCTGTACGTAGTATAGTGTGTAGTGCTATTCTGGGTGCATCGTCCTCACATATATGAATTTATTAATGTATGTACCTACTTATGTAAATATTGTAAAACACATTTTTTTTTTAAGAGTATATATGGATTTTCTTGTGCGTTCTTCTCCGTAACAAGCTATTTTTCCGAATGCACGACAGAATCAATTTTTATTAGTTGTAAATTTTAATTTTAATTCTTTGACGTTCAAAAGTGCCGCTTTTTGGCCTAGTTGAATAAATATATTTGACTTTGACTTTGCTTATGTTTATTATTTTATGCTTAAGTGGGTTATGTGATCCCTCTTTCAATGTCTGTCTCGATTAAGGGAGATGATTTTCGGTTTTTGAAAATGGTTACCTAAACTTTATATGGAGTTGTAAAATTAATTTTTGTAGGATATATTTTTGATCCGATAATCAAAATTGTTTACTTAACTTTCACATAAACACAAGCATAAAGCTACAAATGAGATTGGAAGGATTCGTTTATTCTGGCACTGTTACTGTGGGAAGGAATGCTTGAGTAAAAAATCAAAACTGAGTAAAAATTGCAGGATTAATCGAGTTTAGAATGTATGTATTCGTTATTCTAAGATATTTTAATAAATGATTCTTAAATTCTTAATGATAAAGGTATTTAAAATGTATGTATTCGTTATTCTAAGATATTTTAATAAAATATTCTTAAACTCTTAATGATAAAGGTATTTACAAAGGAAATTGAAAAGTTCGTTCTATAATTTGATTTAATAGAATCAAAAAACCCGGCTGCTTAACAAGCTAACTTAAAAGATGTAAACAAGAAAAAAGACACGCTGTGCAGTCTGAGGATACTTCTGGTTTTCGTCAGCTAGCTCGCGAACATGTCATGCTGTGCAGTCGGAGGATACATCTAGTTTAAGTCAGCCAGCTCGCGAATATGTCATACTGTGCAGTCGAAGGATATATCCGATTTTGGTCAGCCAGCTCGCGAATATTTATCCTCCAACTGCACAGCATGACTTTCTTCTTGTTTACGTCTTTTTAGTTTACTTCTTAAGCAGGCGTATTTTTGTTTTTTTTGGTACATTCAAACATAAGTGTTATAAATTTTTAAATCACCTCTTCAAATCCTTTATTTTGATACCCCACACGACAGGTTATAAAGCAAAAAAAAATTGGAGCCCCACAATATGGCGCCCTAAAACCACCATTTTTCTATGTTCCAATTTTAATGTAATCAGTGACACGCGAAAGGTTAAGACGAATCGATTGACGTAAGAATCATCAAAATCATCCAACGGATTTGGTCTATAAAAAGTCGATAAAATAAAAATATACATGTAAAGCTGCATGGCGGAACGAGTCAGTCATACTCATCTTAACGTCCTTACGACGGGGTTCTGGTCTGCTCGCACTGCCATGCATCTCCCCCGCAAAGTGTACAAATAGAAATAAGTAGACAAAATAGTGAGTAACATAGGCAGTGTATCAATAGAAATTAATAAACCAAATAGTTAATAACATAAAGATAAGTAGTAAATAGAAATATAAAATTGTAATGCCAGTGTGAAATATATAATAAACGATAAAAATATAGAATTTAGTGAAAGATGAACTCACGTAGACTTAAGTTAGTTAAGTAAACCTAGGAATAATGTCCGACGTAGGAGTCAAATAATTGTAATTTTATGAAATAAAATCAAACAAATTAACATAATAAAAAAGGGCGCGGACGTCTATGTCCGCGGTAGATTATATAAAAAAAAAACTGATTTGGTCTCTAGAACGCCACATAAGAACAATATATAATACATACATATATACACACATACATACATAGACTGATAAACACATTACCCTCCTTCGACAGTCGGGAAAAAAAAACCCAATTACCTGCAGGCAAACTGCACTAAAATACAGTTTGATCCTCAAGCCATACATTACGAAGCCATAACACGCTACACGAACCGCTATGCTGTTCCTACATAACAGGAGTAATTCAAAACCCGAGCACGAAAACACACAGTCACAATTGGAACTCATAATGATAAGTGGGCAAAGCAAACGATAGGAACCGCATCGTTCTATCATGAAGCAATAATATTGAACTCTCACAAGTACCGACCCACTATATCTACTTATTATATTCCTTTTTGTTCTTGTCTTAGGATCTGAAGTCTGAACATTTATTACTGTCTTATTGCTTGTGGAGTGCTTGAGGCCGCGGGGCCAACAAGCAGTTATTATGTTGGAACTGGCGAAAAATGAGCAAGAAAAGATTTTTGCATTCTGCATCGCCACGGAACACTTTAAAATTTCAATCCGCATAACGATTAAACAAACATTTTCGTTTTTATGTTTTTTAAACTCGCTCTTCGGAGTTGTTTCTAATGATCTTCTTAGCGTGGTTTTAAACACTTGCAGATTTTAGGTTCTGTTAAACAGTTCCACGTCTATCTTGAGTGTGGAAAAGTATCAAGAGTATTGATGTGCAACTGTTTCGTGTCGCAAAGGTCGTATGTACTGTGGTTGAACCGATACGAATTGAACGCAGGTTGACGTCCTGTGAGATACAAACTCACTACTCAGTATAGGTGCTTTAAACTTACGACATCATCGACAACAAACCTATCATATTTTATGCCAAGTTTGAGATTCAAGTAACGATACAACACCATTGATACTTTGCTTAAAAATAGCGCTTTTTCTCTCGCAGAGACGTGATTCATGTAGGTTCTTACAAGCTATAATAATATTACACACATAGGCAAAGATTGGCAAAAATTTATTCACGACACTTGGCCACTAGCCAAGCTATAATAATTGTTGTCATTAATTTTACAATACCATATGTTAATACAAGACTCTGGTTAATGGTGCGTAATATTTTGAGCGCAATCTTTTCGCAAATAATACGCAATATATTCGTTTTTATACTCGTAGTGTATACACGAATATTGCAGTTTGTTAGCAGCTACAAATTGCTGCGAGTTAATTGCTCAATTTAATAGGAGCAACTGCAACACTAGCCCCTCAAAATGTTCATTGTATACAACGCTGCGTACAAGCGTAAAGACTAATATAATATATTCCTGTATGTATAAACAAGCATACACAAGTCTGCAACACAGGGGAGCCAATAAACAAAACACGATACTTTATTGTTAGGTTCCAAAGTATTGTGGCGCAAAAAAGATTCCTCGGTGTTATGCCATAATGCGTATAAAGGTACATTTGGTGGGATTTATGAAGAAGGCCGCGCCTGGTTTATGATGACAATGGCGCGCCGCCCCGAGCACCAACTCATTTCCTCACTGAAAGTTATAAAAACATATTGAAAATGAGATTCCCGCACTGGAAGACCTAGCGAATGTTATCTTGTTTTGTGATTTGCCTGTTTTTATGTACGCCTCCGAGGAAAATAAACGTATTTTAGAGAAAGATCTTTAGAATACAGCGAGTAAATGTTGTCACCCCTTGTGTTACCCCTTTTTCTTTTTTGTCACCCCCTGATGTATTATGTTTGTTGCACGTGTTTATTAAGAGTTTTAAGTATACTTTCGGTGTCGTTATAATTAATTAGAATTACTTAAGCAGGAACGTGAAAATGTCGTATAATTTAGTTAGCAAGTTTGTAAGCGCGTAACTTGCCATTTAGCTAAAGCTCGCTCACCGTACCTGGATCTAATTATATCGTGCAGGTAAAGCAAACTTATGTAATTTTAGGCTTTTAGCAGCATGCTATCATATTCTCTTTCTGAAACATTATGTGGAGAGTTATGAGTACTTTAAATAAAAACCATTATGAGTTGCATGCAAATTTTGCTCGCCGCTTGCGTTCCACAAACTTGCATTATGGTATCAGAACACTGATAACTTGACCTCCAAAAAACAACACAAAACTCACCGGTAAAATAAAAACACTTCCAGATTCAAGTTTCTCTCAAGATCCCTATCTGCTATCAAGAGATTAAAAAGAAGAAATTAAACTTAATTTAAAAGTGAGAAAAGCACTGCCAATTAACAATATGACACTAGAGCGAAGTAAAAAGAGCGGGCGGAAGACAAAGCTCCCGTTACGCCGGTTATCCGTGCGAAAGCTCACAAGTTGCTGTTGTCTGTTGAGCACCACTATGTACAGGCAAAGATTGTCTTGTCAAGAGCGCTCAGTGCTACGCGCCCCTTCGGTCAGGGCGGACGCTACGCGGGCCGCGCTCGTAGAACACGTCTCGTAGGCTCGTAGCGGGCTCGCGTCTACGAAAACTTTCATCTTCAATTGTAACTTTATAAATTTATAAATCAGTTTCTGAGTTCGTTTGCTGATTCGAATTATTTTAGTGATTTATGAATTGAATTGCGAGTGGACAACTTTTTCTATTAGGATTCGTAAGTATTTTTATTTTATTATTCTATTGTCAATACAGTAATTAATGAAGTTATTGACGTGATTTAAAAATATAAAAATATTTTTTTCAAACTACAGAATTCTTTTTAAAATTGCCTAGTTTCAGCCATCACTATTAGACTGCAGTAGCGGGTGTATTAAACAGAAATCTCTCCAATAATAAATCCCTCCTTCAAAGATAAAGCGACATAATTAAATTAAGTACTCGTCCGTGATCTAGTCCCAACATTTCTATTCACTCGTGTCATAACAAACAAAGAGGCGCTCCGATCATGGCAACCAGCCCTTACGGTTTTATTCGGGCATCCTTTGTTTCCTATTCACCGTATTTTCAAAATCGCTTTACGTTGCCAGTAGAAGATAAAAGCAAAAATAATTAGCAAAACGCTTTGTAGACTCAAGCTTTAGAAATACCTTTTCTTCTTAACTAATACCCTTGAGTTTTACGTCCGTTCTTGCCTTTGCCGATCCTTCAGAACTCTATGTACATCTGAGTAGGACTAAGGCCCTTGTGTGGACGTTGTATAGAATTGACGCATCGTAATGGCCGAATACAATGATAAAAATCCTGGCTTACACTGGAATGTGTTAATAAAATTGGGTGAGAAAAAAAAGGAAAGTGTGAACTTTTTCGTCATGGCTTTAATCACCTCCCATGCTCAAGACAGGTTGGGGATTATAATTGAATGGCAAACAATATCAAACTCTACAAAACAAATTATTTCTACCGCAAAACACGTTTACAAAATGCCTTCTATTAAATATTAATTACTAAGACATCCGTCACAAGAAAGGCGAAAATAAATCGAGTAATAAATTAAATTGAGACGCTGATACTAACTAATTACGCGGTATTATTTGAGGTTACGGTATTCCAAATTTTGAACATGTAATTGAAGATTTGAAATCGGAATTAGAAAACAAAACAACGGTCTATTTTGTTTTCTAATTCCGATTTCAAATTTGCAAACCCCTGAAGGTCTTGCCAAAAACGAGTGGCATTGCTACCTTGAGCCTTCAGGTTTAGCCAATATCTTAATAGTTTTAGATAGTGGAGGACTGCCAATCAGTCAATCTGCCTGAATATTTCTCAACTAAGTTAGGGTCGGTTTGCAGTTCAACCGGTTGTGGTTGAACATCAATAATTTTACAAGAAAAAATAAAAAGATCAGAACCAAATTCGAATTGATGGTTTCTTATGGCGAAAAACAGGCATGAAACTAAACCGTTAAAAAAATGTTTGTCTGCCTATCTGACCTCCACAACCCAATAGCTGGGTAACACGATGAGCTATATAGTATATACTAGCTTCTGCCAGCGGCTTCGCCCGCGTGAATGTCGAAAATTATCCCGAGGAAACATATTCCCGGGATAAAAAATATCCTATGTGCTATTCCAGACTATAATCTATCTCTGTGCCAAATTTCATCCAGATCCGTCCAGCCATTTGAGCGTGAAGAAGTAACAAACATACAAACACACACACTCACAAACTGTCGCTTTTATAATGTTAGTGTGATATAGTGCTTCCAGTACCATTCGTGGTGTAAATAATTGTGAAAAATCATAGTTACTATTGCATGTGTTGCATTGCATTGCAAATTGAAATCATGAAAGAAATGACGATGACGTCATCTTCTTCGGACCTAAACTATCAGTGTCAGGGTGTCCTAAACTCACGAGCTCACTTCGTTCGCTCTTGGACTAATTCATTAGTCATAATTATCAAATTGCCCAACCGTTACGTAGCAATAATTATAATGACCAGACAATGTGATAAATATAGAAGTTTTAACCAGCTTTCATTACATAACTAGATATGTAATACTCGGGTATTATACATAGTCCCCTGATTAATAATCACTTAGTCCATGACACATACATTAAAACTCATTCTTTTTTCAGTCTTGTATAAAAAATATCAATCAGTATAAATATTTAGGGTGCAATTAGGCCAGCACAAACTACGCTTGACAAAGCCAGGCTACTAAAGTATGTCCTAGGTATGTCGAGAACTAAGAATTTGATAAAAGGCTAATAACGCATTTCTGGCATTGTATTCATTTATTTAGGTTAGTTAAGTAAATAGAGTGGATTCGTGAGTTTTCTTTTGTTTTTTAACCAGCTGGAGCCTTATTTAAAGTGTAAACAAGCCACAAAGGGTGGTTTTTCACATTAATGACCACCTTGGCCACTCCGAAACTGAAGTAGAAAACAAATTCAACCGTTACACTCAAATTTAATACAATGTTTGACGTTTTAGCTTTTTGTTAGCAGAAGGAACTTTTTGAAGTTGCGATAGGTTAGTTACACTTTACCTTTTATAGGCTTAATTAAGATTGAAAAGATATAAAGCGTGGTTTTTCTCAAACAGTATGAAAACTATAAACATCGGCGATGATACAACGCTGCCAAATTATGTCAGAAGTTGAAGTTGTTATTGATTTTCTCAAAATATATCTAAAAAAAAGTTTAAAAATCGTCTGCCTGACAACAACTATTCAATTGACAAAATGAAAGAGATTCTGAATTTGTGTGTTATGCAGTTACCCCGGTGGTTTTAATTCCTTGTGTATTATCATTTACTACTAATAGGGTTAGACATCAACGTCCTCAAAAAACTAAAATATAACTCATGGGCGTCGCCAAGTGGGGGGCAAGAAGGGACAGCTAGGCCCCCAAGAGATTCTTTTTGTTTCCATATACGAAGAAATCAATGTCCTAAGTCCACTCACTTTAAATATAACCGTTGTTGATGTCCTAAAAGAGACAAAAATCGTCTTTCCCGAAGCGGGCAAACCTTTGAAAATTTTAATCGCTCTACCGTACACGTTGTGAACGAAGAGCGATCAAAATTAAGAAAAATTAACAAAGAACAGAGAACAGACTCCTGAGGAGATCGTTGATCAACCTCAGGAGACTAAAACCTGGTTAAGAAGCACTATGAGAGAAAATCGCCTCAATGGTCTGCCCAGGATGTGTGCACAGACAACTTACAAGATGTTCATAATAAAGTGGTCGAGAAGTTTACAAAAAGCCCCGAAGATTGTGTTTTATCTAAATAAAAAAAAGGATCTCGCTTGACTACTTTAGTATTAAAATCTCGTAATTTGTCAATGGACCATTTGATTGCCTCCAAATTCTTTTATTCTAATAATGATAACTTTTTTTACAAGTTTTATTTATTGTACGGTCAAGAGCTCGTGGAATATCACACATTGGACTTTGACCCGTTTTTTTTTTATATCATTCGCCGTAGGGATAAGACTCGCAGTAGCAGTGTAAATCTTCATGTGCTTTTGATTGTATTTAAAAAATATATTTTTTCCATTTTCTATAAATATGACAAATCAACTTGCCCTTCCCAATATATCCACCTTCGTTCGCTAGTCACAATTCTAGCAGAATATTACAGATAACTTATATAAGGTAGGCATCCTACGCATCTAAGTAAAAAAAAACTTAATTAAACTTCGAGGTATTTTCAATGTTATGGCTTCTTGTGCGAAATTGGTCTTAACCTACGCAGACTAAAATGTCAGGATTTATAAATTTATGAATAAAACTATAGAAAATATAATTATTTTGATGGTATATGATGGGAAATTACGTCAAACGAATGAATGTGGCTAAAAGAAAGATGGATGAATTTTGAGGAAGATGATACAGCTTTGAAGAAAGTAGACGCGTGAGTCATCCTCGTGTTCTTGAATGTACTCGTAGAGGTGCATAAAAATGACTTTTTATGATTAATACTAGCTGCCGCCCTCGGCTCCGCCTACATAGTATTAAAAGTAACCCAATATCTTTATAGAAGCTTATGTGCTATTTTGATGTATAAGTTTCAATAACTGGGCGACCGAGCTATACTTGGGTAAAAATAGAGAAAACGACTTTATCTAAAAATAAAACCTAGCTAGTTCGATTTATCGCCCCCGAAACCCCCGCATACTAAATTTCATGAAAATCGTTGAAGCCGTTTCCGAGATTCAGATTATATGCAATGATTACTCGTTTTAAGGTATTAGATTAGATACATAATTATTATACTGTAAAGTTTCACCAAAATCCGTTCAACAGATTTTCCGCATAATAGTAACAAACATCCTTAATTCCATCCTCAATAACAAAAATTACAACCGGCTTCCAAACAAAAATACTACAAAGTGAAAAAGAACTTCATTTTCGGAAGTCGGTGTTCCTGTTTTCGTTTCTAAGTTTTTTGACACCAACTTCCGAAATTGAAGTTATTTTTCACTTTGTAGTGTTTTTGTTTGGAAGACGGTTGTAATTTTTGTTAAAAATATTTTTTTTTCACTTTTTAGTTGTGGTACATAATGGAACAGTTCTATAGGCTAGGTACCTACGCGTAAGTGCCCAAAGCGAAGATAGAATAGATTAACCCAATAACATGAAACTAAAACAAAACCGGTGGAATGAGAGTATATCAGGGTGAACTGTTCACACCTGCGTACCCCTTTAGAGTGTACCAGCGTGATGTTATGTTATAAAGTGGTGAAAACAATAAATAGACATGCGATTGCATCTATCCCGAGTGATTTGCCGTCATTTATTGAAGAATTCTGATGTATTTCGCTAAAGTTCTTCATCAGATCTTGATGAAAGTTAAATGGCACCAGCTTTCAAATAAAAAAACAATCATCAAAATCGGATCACCCAATAAAAAGTTCTGACGTAACAAAAAAAAAACTGTTGAATTGATAACCTACTCCTTTTTGCCAAGTCGGTTAAAAACTTCAACGTTAATAATCGTAGTAGTATATGCATGTATGTAGGTATGACCTAAAGGTAGCAAACTTATAAGTCACGACGATTCAGCACTGACACATCTGGCGAAGACTGGCTAAGAAGGCCTACCCCAAATAATGGGCAATGGATGGCAAAGATAACGATTATGTCTGCTCCTAAGCATATTTCTACCTAAATCCACACAAAGCCCTAATAATCAGCTCAAATCAAATTTTAGCCGAGTCAGCAATTAAGAAACTTCCGTATTACATACTGGATTAACCTCTCAAGATACACACAAGATCATCTCTAAATTCACTACTAATTACTTAGAAAATTACTTACCTACACGAGTCTTGAGCTACGGTAAATATTTGTGTGTTTATGTTTTCTTGGAATCACAAGAGAGTGTTGAATTTGACTACTACTGTCTCACTTCGGATCAGTAGTGTTTTTCTCAAGCTTCTTATTTTCTGAGGGCAGTAGTCTCTTAATCTGGTTCACCAAGTTTACCTTATTTACATTATTGGACTAGCTGTGCCGTACTGTACTTACCTACCTGCCTACCTTGCTTGCCTTGTGTCATTCTTCCGCGGAAAATTTAACGCAGCCATTCAGACAACGACGTCAAATGCACAACGCTATCTATCGAATATGAAGTTCAACTGTCTTTGTATCTGAATTGCGTGTGTTGTGATAATTTACTTTTGCTAACTTTTGATAGAGTGAACCGATTGCGATGAAAAAAAAAGCTAAGTAATATATCTGTTACGCACAATTTTCATGTATACTAGGTATCTGCATTGATTTCGTACATTTTAAGTGATACGCCTACACGTAAAATATACGAAACATTGTTAAAAATCAGCCTATTCCAGCATATATAAATTTTCCAAATGCCATTATTTCCTAGAATTTGATCTTTATTAGCGAGACTATTGAATGGTGTAATAATACAGTACGTGTTTATGTTTTCAAAATCAACGGGCGATTCTGGCTAGGAATATAAATTTTGAAAAAATCCAACGATGTAGTTTTAGTTTTCATCAAAATCGGCCTCGTGACTCCTTTAAATGTTTGCCGCTATTGCTCTTAGTTTTGGATTTGGCCATCCACACCCACTTAAAAAACTCACCTGTATGTATTGATTAAGGCACATTCTCTCTCACAAATTTTACGTCGGCCTGTGTCCCAGAAGTGAGAAAATTATAGGCTAATAATAGAACAAGTTGCCAATAGGCGGTGTTAACGCGCAAGATGATCTCTTACAGACAGTCTTTAGATGGACTGAGAAAAAGGAAATAGATCACCATCTACTTAGCGTGTTGGCAATTTAAATAGAGTCGACCGATAAGCTCGAGACAAGTGACTTTCTACCAACGAAAGGGTCTCATTAGCGCTTGGATAAAAGTCAAAAATGTAAGGGATTGCCAAATGCTATCGAAATGTCACAAGATCAATCCTTTAAATTTTGGCATTTCGACCTTCGATATCACTTATGGAATGGCATTGTCTAGATCCTTTGATTATGGTTCAAACTTCGACGCTTTTGGTTGCGACCATCAGTTCCTGTAACGGACACGCAACATAAAATGCGGGTCACGATATTTTATTTAAATATTGTCGTTTTCAATAACGTCTATGGTTTTTAACCTATAAATAAAACTTTTCAAAAAAAAATAAACCGATTTCCAAAATAAAACACTAAAAAGCAAAAAATTGCTTTCTTTTCGGAAGTCGGTGTCTTTGGTACCTACTATATATATAAGTTTTGGTACCAATCTTATATTACCGTGATGAAATACGCATTATTAAGGATAACTAAAAAAAACTACTAATCAGATCTTGATCAAATTTAAATGGGACCACATGAGAAGCACCAGCGTTCAATTAAAAAAAAATACAAAAACATACATACGAATTGACAAGCTCCTCCTTTTTGAATTCGGTAGAAAAATAATAAAAGAGCTACTATGATTTTCTGTCATTCACATCATCATCATCTCAGCCGAAAGATGTCCACTGCTGTACCAAACGTCATAGGCCTCCCCCAAACGTCACCACACTGATCGATCCTGTGAAGTTTCGCATCCACCGGATTCCCATAGGTTTGACCAGGTCATCGCTTCACATAGAGAGAGGCTTTCCAACGCTACGTCTACCGGTAAGCGATCGCCACTCCAGAACTTTTCGGCCCCATCAACTATCCGATCTGCGAGCAATGTGCCCTCTGCCACTTAAATTTGGCAATTCTTCATTCACATATTTTGTTTAAATACTCGTAACTGCCGATAGCTGAGATAAATACAGCTGTAAAAGAGTATACTAGTGTAGTATCATTTTATTTGTAGAACAAACGTTTATTTTTCTATTATCATGCCTAAAAAGAACAACACAAATGGTTTTATCTTTAACCGTAAGATAAAACCCAGAAACTGAGAGACGGTCTGACAGAAATCGTAAGTTTAGTAATAGGGTCCCGTGGAAAAATTATTAATTCCAACGAAGCTTAAGCTGCTTATTTTTAGTATTTGACTAAAATAGTGCGTTGATTTATGTCAGTATGTATTTATGTTGAGAATAACTAGTTGAAAACAATAATGTTACCGGTGAAAGAGTGCGTGTATTATTAGATTAATTTTGTTTGTATAACTGTTAACACGCCTATTATTGACAGTATAAGAATTATTTATAAATACATACAAGGCTGGTTACTGGCCTCTAATAAACAACCTTGAAATACATTTATACATAAACATCTAGTATGTAGATTACAGATTCAGGAAATTTATTATGATTCAGGGAAATAAATTATATTGAAAACTGCTTTTCTTTTATAGGAAACCAATTTTCTAAAAGGAGAAGTCTTTATTAAAATAATGACGTATTGTTTCCAATAATAATCTTTTAAACTTACAAAAACCAGTATTGTAAGTTTTTATTCACACAAATCCCCTTTATGAAATATCTCATTATTGTTTACGTCCATCTACATCTTTAACAAGCCATTTTACCAAGTTAATATATGTAAAAATAGTCCAACATAACAATTATAATGTAAACGGAACCCATGCACATCAGATATTAATAACCTTTAAAAATGTAAGCATCCGTTTTCCCTATTTACCTAATTTAATTCGGGAAATGCTTTTTTAGAAATGCAAACTTCCCTTGATTCAGTTGCTTCTTTCGGTTGAAATGTTTAACAAACCTGATTTAATTTGTATCTCACTTATTAACTGTTACGAATTAAAGATAAAAGGCAAAGGAAATCACTATAGATTCATAAATGTATAAGTGATAATTTCAGCTGCAAGATGACTACTGGTAGACATTGGCCTCCTTCAAAAGTCGTCTCATCGACTAGTCATCTTCTAGCTTCTCGCATCCCGTAGATTCCCGCAATTCTCACCAGGACATCGGTATACCTTTTGGGAATCCTACCGAAGTTGCACTTTGCAGTACGCGGTCGCCAATTCATAACGTTGTGCTAGTAATATGCACTGCCCACTGCCTTTTCTCTTTCTCAAGTCCATCCTCCAGGCTATGTGTAACCTTGGTGCTTCTGCAACTGTTTTGTATACCATACGCCCATTTAGGAACTTAGGTGATATATTTCGACAGATTATAAATAAAATGTTCTTAATAGAATGTTACCACATATATTATTCATGAAAATATCGTCGCTTCATTAAAATAACATCTGAAAACGGTTACCAAAAACTAATAATAAATCGTTTATATAACAATTCGCCTTTTTATTTCTATGTGGAGCACATCTGAAAATAAAAAAAATAATTTGAATTTCTGTCTAGACCGATCTATTTATTTTACATTACTGAAATATGTTTCTTACTTTTAAATTAAAACATATCTTCATCATCATTATCATTACCATCGTCACCATCGTAATCATCACTGTCATCACCATCGTCATTAATCATTCTTTTACCCTTCTTCTTTTCGTTGGTATACTCTTGGCGGAGCAGTAGTGGTTACCATGTTGCAGTGAGACTTTGGTCTGCCTTGATTTATCTCACAATCTTGTCCTTAACTCAGTTTATTTAAGATCTACGCAACATCACTTTTACCATTTTATATTTCTCTATTAATTGCCATCTCAGTACTGAACATTTCTTTTCCAGCCATACAATTTTTCAAGCAAACCAAACATCGTTTCTTTGATAATTCTCTCCCTTAATCTTAATGTGGTAACAACCATTTAGTACAAAATATGCTTGAAACGATCACACCCCACACAGTATCGTTAGTGGATCGCTTCACGTCAAGTACGTTAACGAACTTACACCTGTCTTACAAGGGAACGCCACCTCGTGGCGCGGCGCGCAGTCTTGCGGTAATTTAGGCAATGATATCTATACACGTATATAAAAGCAAAGCTGTTTAAAAGGCAGTATCTGGTTTTTAAAATAACATATTAAAAATTATAATTCGGTTGAAACCCCTTCCGCGCGAGTCCGACTCGCAATTGGCCAGTATTTTATCTGCCTAGCCTTTTTGGGATCGGTTTCACGTCTAATTGAATGCAGCTGGATACCAGGGTCTTTACATGGAGTGTCTGCCTATCAGTCTAACCTCCACAACCAAGTTATTGGGTAATAGCTAATGTATAGGGTTTTGAGGGTATGCCGCAGGTCTAGGTTAGTAGAACCCTGCGGCAAACCCTTAAACTCGAGACATGTTTTTTTAAACATTTATAATAATTTTCACAACTATCTAAATCTTCTAAGCACCCTGTTTTTGCTAGAGCTCAATAATTAAAACAGATTATTATGCAATGTTTTTAAATCTGTCCATTTAAATATACAGCTCTTTTTCAGGGCTGATAATACAGACAAACCTTGTCAACAGTCGAATCTTTTCATTGATTTGTCACCCACATCCCGTACTCTGATTGAGCTGAAATTTTGCACTCACGTGTAGCTCTGGCAAAAACAAAACGTTGTGTGCTAGATTTGTAAGCTTACTGATGATGGAAATGAAAAGAGCTGCAGTAAAGAAAGAAAAAAAAACAAAACATTTTTATTTGGTACAAAAAACACAAACGTAATGCTTAGGCAAATAAGACTTTTAAGGATGGCAAAATGTTTAATTATATGCATTCACTTATGATGAGATTTCCATCGGCAAAAATAACGAACTTCTGTATAGTCTTTTATCCTTTATTTAACCCCCTCATTCAAAGAACTCATTTCTGAACGCTAACCATCGTTGTATAAAAAACTCTTGCCCTTCTAGAACCAACGGTGCAATGTATGCTGTGCATTATGTGTTAGTGAATGAATTGATTGAAGTATTTTACTTAGTAATATTTTGAAGCTAATATTGAAACTGAAGCCAACAAATTGTTCTGATATAGTTTTAGCGTTATGACTATGCGAAGTACTTGGTATGGTCATGTGCATACTCAACGACCAAAGTTTCAGCGCTCATGGCAGTTTTGACGATCCCTCGCCGGCCATTCTTGGGCCTTACTTGTCTCATTCCGGATACGTTAGACCCAAGCACATTTTTAATATAAAGGGTGAAGAAGAACAGTGAAGAACTCATGCACATGATCAACTTTCTATTTGAAATCTCGTAAAAAAGTCAGCGCATTGTAGAATTATACAATTATTAATCCATTTAGTGTACCCCTATTTTTTTTGTATTAGAGCATTACCTTACCATCGTAAAAATTTTCAAATTCCTAGTAAAATGAATTGGAAATGAATTACAAGTGACCGTATATTCGGTTCTCTATTGAAGGTTAAAATTGAAAAAAAAAAAGGAACGAAAGATAAAAAACAACAACAACATTAACAACAACAACAAAACAGCAACAATATGTAAAAACAACAACAATATTAACAACATTATTTAATCATAAAATAGGTGTAATTTTATTTTTGGAGGACCTCGTGGCTACATAATGTACCTGTGCGGCTACACAGGTCGATCTTCAAGGTTTACAAGGCCACACTTGCCGAGGCCAGTTTGTGGATGGGTGGTTGGGCCTTTATTTACATAACGAGATTCCTCCGTACCTCAGAAAGCACGTTAAGCCGTGGTCCCGGCTATCATTTGAAGATTTTAACAGTCGTGACGAGTAGCCAGAAGCTGCAGTACGCTTTCAAGCCTCCATTTATAAAGAAAAGTTTCCAGTCTTGATCACCACTGTTGCTCACTGCGTGATATTTTTTTAAACTATTGATTCAATGTTTTCTCTCGACGTTTTCCTTTAGTGCAATTTAATTTACATGTCATACAGTATTAGAAAAGTAACGACATTTTTATGACCAACATTGAAATCGTGGAAAAAATTCAGTTTTCACATTTATAACTTTTAAATGTTTGTATAGGTAAGGTATTATATATTATTTCTTTACTGTATTTAAGATTTAACATGAAACCAAACAGTCAAATACTATCAAGCAAAACAAAACCGTATAATAAGCAAGTTAAACACCAAATCAGCACTAATATATAAGCAACAAGAAGCCTGTTACTTCTCTGATTAGTTCCATGTGTATCCCCAAAGTTAGGACCTCGTTCCCCTTAAGTAATTACCTACCGATCAATTCTGAACCTCGAAGGATAAACATAGGTAGTTAAGGTACGAGTACATGGGAAACACAATACAAAAGGTAAAACTGGGATTTGGAGAAAGCTTTGTCGATATTTAGTTTGATTTAGGTATCGTATCAATTGGAAGGTCTGATTTTTTGTCTGTTAATAGTGAGGGTAAAAGACGGGTTCTAAGAAAAAGACCTCCTGTTTAAAAAAATAAACCGGCCATGTACGAGTCGGACTCGCGCACGTAGGATTCCGTACCATTATTGCAAGAAACGGCAAAAAAACACGTTTGTTGTATGGAAGCCCAACTTAAATATTTATTTTTAGTATTTATTGTTATAGCGGCAACAGAAATACATCATCTGTGAAAATTTCAACTGTCTAGCTATCATGGTTCATGAGATACAGGCTAGTGACAGACAGACAGATGGACCGCGGAGTCTTAGCAATAGGGTCCCTTTTCTTGGGTACGGAACCCTAAAAACTGCATATGCTGTTAGGAAAATTCGTAATTTAACTGACATAGAGACAGCCCGTTTAGTATATTTTAGCTATTTTCATAGTGTAATGTCGTACGGTATTCTGTTGTGGGGAAATGCCGCCGACATCCAGACTATCTTTGTTTTGCAGAAAAGAGCTGTTCGATCGATTTATAAATTAAGCCCAAGACACTCTCTCTCTCAGAGAGAAATTTAAGGAGATTAATATAATGACAGTGCCTTCTCAGTATATTTATGAAAATCTTTTATATGCCCATAAAAATATAAAATTGTTTAAAAAATACAGTGATATCCATAACATAAATACTAGAAACAAACACAAATTTGTAGTACCCGCAACAAGGCTCAAGAAAATAGGTGGCTCGTTTAGATGTCAATGTGTACACTTTTATAATAAGCTTCCAAGCCACGTACAAGATCTAAGTGTTAATAAATTTAAAACATTCATTAAACGTAAGTTGTGCCAGAAAGCGTTTTATACAATAAAAGATTACGTTGAGGACAAACAGGCTTGGGATTGAGCTGCTCCAATTATTATTATTTTTTTTAATATATTTTGCACCGTGAATTTTGTTTTTTTTTTTGTTTTCTTGCAATGACAAGAATATTTACTTTTTAAAGTATTACATTATTTTATTTTAAGTTTATTTTAATTGTTGTGAATGTGAAGACGATGTGGATTCAATTTTTGTTTGTTTTTAATTTTAATTTATCCAAATTAGTTTTAATCATTGTCTGGCAGTTTGAGTAGTTTATGCGGCCTACCCGAATTTCCTTTCTTTGGTATTGTTCTTCGAATCGTTGAGCTCCTTAAATTCTGAGTTGAGCTGCACGGTTATTGACAAATGCGTGCACTGACTGGATAGGTCCACTCAATCTGGCTGGTTCTTTCCTCAAAAGACCATTTCAGACTTCAGTCTACATGGTCTTCACATGATCTAACAAAGATTTTGTCTGGACCTTAAAAGAGACTGTGACCTCTGAGTTTGTTTCGGCCTTTCTTCTCAGATTAGTCAGATAGGAAACGCCGACTTCATCTAGTTTTAAAAATATGATCGACATGTAAAAGTGTTTGTACAAACCTACTTACAGAAATAAAATCATTTATTATTTAACTACTATTCGTTCAAGGCTCTAAAAGACAGGCGTGACGCTAAAATTTTACAACTTTTTTTATTGAAATTATTCTGGGAAACATCGTGGAGATGAAATAGTTACAATATCTTTGCTCAATTGTAATGTAACTATCCATACTAAATTAAGGATAACAATAAAAAATAAGTTTAACCGAATGCAACTGAGTGTCAGTATTTTACATGGAACCACTGCCTATCAAACCTCCACAACCCAGATACTGAGTAACGATACCTCTTTGGCAAAACTGGTCTTCAGATTTCCTGGCTTCTGACTATTCGTAACAAATACTAAAGACGTATAAATAACAACCGAGACCAACGACTTTACATGATTGTCGAGGCACGGAGAAATCTCGGTATTTTAAAATGGCCATCCATCCTCATGGATGCAACAATTGTCGAGATCTGTTCATACAGATCTCGGCAATTGTTGCTTTACCTTGAAAATCGACCGGCTGTTATTATTTAGCAACGAATATCACCATAAGTAATGTTACAGCAGCTAGATAACGAAAGCATGAAAGCAGGTCTGTCAATGATATAGTTCCACGCGCGCCTCAAAGACATGTCACTAAAAACTGATGCGGTCCGCTAGTGCCGATGCCTGTCTGGGTCGCGGATAAATATAAAAAAGAGATACCGCAGCCCTGGCTTAAGCAACTGAAGGAACACGGGTGGGTTTTAGTCAGTAAAAGTCTGACTCGCCCTGCCGCTTCACCCAGAGCGGGAAAATTCATTTGATGATTTGCCACCCAAAAATAAAAATGTCTGTCAATGAATCCAGCGAAGATTAAAATAATAAAGAATGCAATAAAGTAAAATATAGAAATAGGACAATAGGTTATCGAATAATGTCGATGAATTTATGTATATCTGGGACAGCTAATTTCATTAAAATACCAATATACAAAATAAATTGACAGATGAAACGTTATTAGTCGCTTAAGGAAAAAATAAAAAAACGAATCAATACGAATGTCAGAGAAAAGTAAACTTTATAACACATGCATTATCTCGTGCCTCACGTATGGATGTCAAACTTGGCCTGATACGAGCAAAAACAGCCAAAAACTTATAGTTTGCCAACGCAATATGCTAGAATCAAGCTAAACATTAGACTACGAGACAGGTGGACCACTACAAAATTAAGGAAAAAGACAAAAGTAAGTGATGTCACATTGAAAATAAAGAAATTGAAATGGAACTGGATTGGTCATATTATGAGAATGAACAGAGGAAAATGGACGAGAGACATAATGGAATGATATCCTAGGAATAGAAAAAGGTAAAAGGGACGTCAAATAAAAAGATGGGAATATGACCAACCAAAAGGATGGAGAAGATTAGCACGTGACAGACATAAGTGGAAGAAACTAGGGGAGGCCTATTTCAAAGAAGGACAATCCGAACAACAAACTGATTGCAGAGTAATACTCAGGTATTCAATAGAATTAAATTTATTTAAAAAACTAGTGTTAAAATAACATTTCTACATAATATAATCAAGTAAAACTGTACTAAATTTTGGTCAGCAAATAAAGGCATTTTTTTATTTGTCACCATTAGTTTACAAAATTTATTAGTGAGGACTAATAGATTTAATTTCATTACAAATAGCTGGAAAAGCAATAGGTACCGAATGCAAGCCACTTTCGGTGTCGTAGACTCCATTACATACTCGGAATCAACATTGGATCCAATATAAATATTTGTCCTATTGCGGAAATCGAACTCTCTACTAGCACCGGCGAACACTCCGGTGTAGAGAGAAATTTTCTGAAGGAAGAACTCAATATTACTACCGGACCTAGGGACCCAGAGCTTTTTACTAGACATGTACTGTAAGAGTGTGGTATGGTGGTATTATCAGTTATTTTTTTGTTTCATGTTACTCATTTGTCTGTAGGTATGTGAGAAGGCAAATAATTTTGGCTCTTAACAAAGCGTCATTGTGATAGCGATAACCAATATATACATATATAATAAATCTGTAGAAAAGTCGTTTTTGTACATCGAAAATATTTCAAAAAAAAAATAGTCAGGGTGTTAGAGGATGTCCAAACGCCTCCTGCCGGAGGCTCTACGCGGGGGTCGTGCGGTCCATGGCCCTTTACGGTGCACCGGTGTGGGCGCGTTCCCTGAGGCGGCGACCAGCTCGCTGGTTGAACGCGTCCCAAAGGGTCATGGCCATCCGGCTGGTCCGGGGATACCGCACGGTCTCCAGGGAAGCGGCGAGCCTCCTTGCCGGATTGCCGCCATGGGATCTAGAAGCAAAAGTCCTCGCACAAATTTGGGAGTGGCGAGGGGAGGCGAAACGCCGGGGCGAAACCCCACTGCCAAGACAAATCGCGGCTTGGCGGACAGAACTCCGGCAGGATCTCATGGCGACATGGGGAGAGCGACTGTTGCAACCCAGTGCTGAGCACGCCACAATTGCGGCGATAAGGCCCCTCTTTGAGGAGTGGCTTGAGAGGGCGCCACGGCGTCCTCATCTTCCGCCTGACGCAGGTCCTCACCAGACACGGCTGTTTCGGGAGGTTCCTGTACAGGATAAGGCGGGAGGAAACGCCCGGGTGTCACCATTGTGTGGATCGCCCGGAGGACACGGTAGAGCATACGGTGGAGGTCTGCCCCGCTTGGGCCGAGCACCGCCGTGTCCTCATGGAGGCGATCAGCGGTGGCGACCTCTCGCGTCCGGCCTTAGTTCAGGCCATGGTACGGAGCGAGAGGGCATGGGAAGCTGTCACCTCCTTCAGCGAAGCAGTAATGCTCGCAAAGGAGGAGGCAGAACGCGTGAAGGAGGCGCAACGGAGACGCCCTCACGCCCCTAGCCACCGCAGGAGACGCCCCGGGCGTCGGGAGTCGCAAGCCGAGGCGAGTAATGGGTAGCTCGCCGTCCGATAAGGACCAGGCCCGAGTCGACGGCGCGTAGTGTTCCACGCGCGCCTCAAAGAGATGTCAGCAAAACTGACGGGGTCCGCTAGGGACGATGCTTGTCTGGGTCGCGGATAAATTTGAAAGAGAGTTACCGCGGCCCAGGCACGAGCAACCGAAGGAACACGGGTGGGTTTTAGTCAGTAAAAGTCTGACACGCCCTTCCACTTCACCCAGAGCGGGAGAAGTCATTGGATGATTACCCACCCAAAAAAAAAGAAAAGAAGGGTGTTAGAGGATAACCAACAGCACCCATTTCCAGCATTTATGGAATTTTTGTCTGTTTGGTTGTACGCATCACGTAAAATGTACGAAAAAAATGTAGATAACTTTTATACATAAAAACTGTGCGTAACTTGAAGTATTACTTAGTTTTTGTTTAATCACAATTGATTCATTCTATCAAAAGATATATTTATTTATTTATTGGATGGAAAACCAACTGCTATACATAAAATGAATAAGACAAGTTGAGTACGTTATATTAAGCTAATTAAAGGTTCTCACGGCTAGAAATATAATAATTTTAAAGTGATCTTAGGGATATTAGCAGCAGGCACAACCATCAGGAAAATTAAATCACTAACGCTAAAGAACAATATTGCACACTATCCACTTTTGAAAAAGTCAAGGTTGAGCTGCTTACGCACTGATGAGCTTTTAGTGGTAAACACATCAAACGAGAACTTCTTACACAATAAGTTAAGGTCTTTACTCGCTCGCACTAAGCACAAATTACACATGTAGGTAGATGAAGAGGAGGGAGTGGATATGCAATTAAAGTGTTAAAGAAGTAAAATATTTACACAACACACGCAATTCATGCGGTGTTAAGAATCTCCGCGGAAGAATGACCCTAGAAAACAAATTGGTAGGATAGGTCCTCTAGGTAGGTAGACAGTTGATGGGAGTGAAGCCCGGGCACAGCTAGTATATAATTTTTGTGAAAAGTCCAAATGTTTGGGATCAACCACGTCGGTCTCATATATTTTGGGAATTTTGTCCGTCTGTCTAAGAGTTATACACATACTCTTTATTGCACACTGTAACAAATATTCAAGGAGCTTAAGAGTTAATAGGGTGTAACAATGGGCGATCTTATCGCTAGAAACGATGTTTACCTTTGGACAGCAAAGTGATCCTATCCGAGTGCCCTTTTTTATTTTAAGATAGAACCTTTAAAATAGACTGAACTAACTTTTCCATCTGTGCTAAGAAAGAGAAAAAAAACAACGTACTACTAAAAAGTATATCTGCAGTAGCAACTAAACTATTTATCCTTAATTCTTGCATCATTGCAGTTTAGTGTATGAGTGAAGATCTCATACACTCCAAAATTAACAACTTCAGTCCAACAGTATTTTACAAACAAAGCAGATACCAAGAACTCTAGCTCACCAAGCGTGCCCGATCGACTGGGCATGTGCAAACTGTTGTTTTGCCCAAAATGACAAGAACGTCATAGACACGGCCATATGTTTGATCACTGGCTGCACACTACAAAGTAAGCTTTTGATCGAATTGAACCAAACAAAATAAAAAACTGAAAAGGACAACGAAGAATGAAAAAATACTTGGAACAAAATACTGGTTTGTTTTTACAAGTAACACGTCTATGTTATTCTTGAAATTAAGTGGATGGTAAGTACTGAGTGATCTTTTAACAATAATAAACAATCAATTCATAAAAAAACAACAGTTATTATAATTCAAGTTGGATGTCAAAATAATGGAATTCAAACAATTAAACAAATAAGTCAATAATAATATCTAATTAAAAACAAAATATGAAAAATGAAATTAAAATGCAGTCAAAGATACAATCATAAAATGAGATGTCGAATACGGGCGGAAATAAAATGTGAAAAAGGTCAATAATTCAATGTAAAAACTAACATTCAGATTACAACAGTACTTTGTCCTTCAGAAACTCAGAAACATTATAATAGGCTTTTCTTACGAGAAATTTCTTCAAATGCCTTTTAAAAAGATTAAAATTCATAGTTTTTATTGTTTCTGGTATATGGTCATAGATTATTGATGCCATACAACAAAACTGAACTGTAGGACTAAATTAAATAGTAAACTAAACTGTAGGTACCTATCTATATCCATTCATTATCTAGACTTTGCGGAACAATAAAAAGTATAAAACTTATCAAAGAAAGTTCTTCGCCGTGCATCGATATACAATGATTGGTGGACCCATATCTCGTTTTAATTTTTAACTGGAAAAAACATGTCCCAAAAGATAATTTTGTAACGATTCTAAAGTTATAGAATATCAGTGTTTCATTGTAAACAATAACATATAATGTGTTTCAACTTAAAAGAGTAAGTTTCGGTGTTTTGCTACAAATAGTCTTCAATTTTATATTTTCCGAACATTACCCTTTAAGCATATTCTATATCAAACATCGCCTAAAAAGCCGCTTCCTACAGCAATATTACCAAAACCATTCACGATAAAAAAATATCACGCAAACGCCGATACGAACAGCACTAGCTGTATAAACCCGGGACAGCTCCCCGGGATACCACCCCGGGATAGCTAGCACCCCGGAAGGGATGCGTGTTCGCTTCGCAGATAACTGAAGAAAGTGTCGAAGGGTCCGTCTACGACGTCACACACTATCTGCCGCCTCATAGTCATTAACGGCAGTGTTGTTGTCCGAACTTATTATCGTTTAATTTATGACCACACATTACCGCTTAAGGCGCCATTAAGCCGCTCCGGGAAAGACCCCGGGAATAAATAAACCGGGAAAGTTCACATGATGAACACCCCTAACTCGTTTCGCTTGTGGCACGTGCAATCGTTAATTTTGCCCGTCACAGATCATAAACTGTTTATTGTTTTCTATTAGCCGTCGAAAGTTTCATAATTTATTTTAATGGCCGTTGCTGGAGATACCTACAAAGTGCTCTCTCTATTGTCATTTTTATAGGTGAATAAAACTTACCTACTGGCGCGTCCGTGATTAGATATTATCTGGTTTATTTTACTGTAATATTGTGAAACATTTTGTTAAAACTTTTAGCAAAAGTACGAAATATAACTTTTAATCCCACGTTGTTTTTATCATGATCAATTCCGTGTGCCTTTTCTGTGCAACTTATTTAAACCAAGCAACATAAAAACACACTATGCACTTTGAGCCTTATTTATAAAGAAAAAACTCTTGGCAGTTTAGCGAATGATTAACCGACTCTAAATTTAAATTCTCTATAGAAGTAATAAATATCTGCTAGTATACACGACAACATTTTTATAATTAGCATTATTATTTTTTATATTAACTTTTTTTACACATACATATTGTACATAATAAAAAACAAAAAGGAAAAGAAAAAGGCCAGCCTTAAAAATATAGAGACAGCGAATCAATACAAAATCAACCTTCCATCAAACGAATATAATTCCTAAACATAACACTATTATATAAATATCAAAGAGAATAAACTAACATTACATCAAGCTAGCCTCCTCGATATTTTATTATATCAATCAAAACCGAGCTCATATTAGTATCGTAACGAAATCGATTACTATCACGTTATAGGTAATTCATAGCTCATAGAAATTCAAATATTGATAGGAAATAAATACATGAAACACGCTTTTCACTAAGGATTTTTTTTCTCAATAATAATTTGTATCATAATATAAGATCACGTCTGTGTTCTTCAAAGGGCAGACAGGGATATATGTTTACTGAATATACTTAATTTGCGCACGCTAAATTTCCGTCTCATATCGGTGGTGTATGGTATTCGTATGTCGGTTGATGGCAATAGATTCCTACTTGTTACAAGGGATTTAAAAGTAACTGGCGAAATGCTGGCGTTCTACAGGTACACCTCTAAGTAACCTCTTCAAGGAAAACCGACACGATGTATTGTTATGTTATGTATCATATAACAAACTAGCAACCCACCCTAGCTTCTTCCTTGACAAATCATACACAAAAACCTTCCTCGTTTCTCACTCTTTCTATTGGTGAAAACCGCAAGAAAATTCGGTTTTTGAGTTTACCTACACTACATACATGATTGTTGCGTAACTTTAACCGCTTACGCAGCGCACGCAATGGAAGCTCTCAAAAAGGAATATTTTTTCCCGTTTTTGCAACATTTTTTATATATGCTCCGCTCCTATTGGTCGTAGCGTGATGTTATATAGCCTATAACCTTCCTCGATAAATGGACTATCCAACATAAAAAGAATTTTCAATTCCGTAGTTCCTGAGATTAGCGCGTTCAAACAAACAAACTCTTCAGCTTTATAATCTTATATATAAAATTCTCGTGTCACAATGTTAGTTACTTACTCCTCCGAAACGTATTATTATAACTTATCATCCCGCTCGATAACTGATCAATTATCGTTTTTGACGTGACAACGTCTTATAATTCGATGGAGCCGGCTGCACGCACGAAAAAAACATGACTCATGCGGCGTTACCTCGCTCTGAGGCGTTCCATTTAAGGCTTGAAGTGCAAGCGAGAGCGCGGAACGAGCGACAAAGAGGCACAATCGGCCTCCGCGTTCGGCAGCGTTCGACATCTGTCTCTCTCCTACTTGAGTGAGCGATGCGTCCGCGTGGACAGCTGCTATACAATAATACATTTACATGTTTTCGTCAAGTATGAAGTGCAGTGAAAAGTGAATGTGGTGTCAATTGTTTATAGCTACGATAATTGCGGCGATAAAGGTAATGATTCTTTCGATATTAAATATATGTTCAGTGATATATTGTTCAGTGATACTTGTAAAAACTATGTACATTGTAAAAAAAAATGACATAATTGTATTTATGCGTACAAATAAATGTAACTTGATCAATTCAATTGTGATTTCCATTTACCTCCTTCTCTATATCCATACAAAATATCTATCAAATAAATAAAATCAAAATTTTCTTTTAAAAAATGCAACCATTCCATCAGTATTTTCTTATGACGTTGTCACGTTCAACCATCGTCAGTAAACCGACTTTACAGACAACCGATTTTTTTTTGTAAAGGTTTTCACTCTACTTCAATTAAAATTTCCCTGAGCTTATGGCAAATCTATTTTTTTTTTATAAAAAAAGCTAGGGTAGGTAGGGTAGCTAGGGTAGGTAGGGTAGGTAGGGTAGGTAGGGTAGGTAGGGTAGGTAGGGTAGGTAGGGTAGGTAGGGTAGGTAGGGTAGGTAGGGTAGGTAGGGTCGGTAGGGTAGGTAGGGTAGGTAGGGTAGGTAGGGTAGGTAGGGTAGGTAGGGTAGGTAGGGTAGGTAGGGTAGGTAGGGTAGGTAGGGTAGGTAGGGTAGGTAAGGTAGGTAGGGTAGGTAGGGTAGGTAGGGTAGGTAGGGTAGGTAGGGTAGGTAGGGTAGGTAGGGTAGGTAGGGTAGGTAGGGTAGGTAGGGTAGGTAGGGTAGGTAGGGTAGGTAGGGTAGGTAGGGTAGGTAGGGTAGGTAGGGTAGGTAGGGTATGTAGGATAGATAGGGTAGGTAGGGAAGGTGGCAGGTAGATAGATAGCCAGTTGACGGGAGCGAAGCCGCGGGGGTCAGCTAGTATTAGTATAGATATGCAGTGATAGAGATATTCAACCGGGCATAATTCCAGACTCTGGATTGCTACTAGATATGCCTCATGAAATAATCTAATATCACTTTTCCAGACATGGGGATCGAACTCGGATAGTATACTAATATTGAGAGCAGTTAGGATTATCATGTTCGAACAATTGTATCCCATATTGTGTAAGAAACCGCAAAAACAGATGACAATCATTAATAAACTCACGCACTCAAATAAAAGGCAGTCGCACGACAACAATAGGAGGCGTTTCTAATCTCTAATGTCACAGACGGACAAACAAATCACATGGCCACATGGTCACTGTTTGCTACAAAAGAAAATAAAGGAAAACAGCACATAATTATGTGATGTCGTTTTCTCCCCTACAAACCAGTGTGCCATTTTGTTATCGTCTCGGTTCGACTCACTTTAAGTAAGTATTGATTAATTTCTTGTTCGTATTTATTTGTATCGTATTTGTTCGTTTTATCTCTGTGCTTAATTTCATCCAGATCCGTTCAGTAGTTAAAAAAGTAAAAAAGAGTAACAAACATACACACTCACAAACTTTTCCTTTATAATAATAGTGTAACGTGATAACTGTTGAAAATAATATATTTCGGTGGATGTATTTCTCTTTATCCGTATCTGCCATTCCATAAAATTCGTTTACCTGATGGGATTTTCTGTCGACAAAAATGAGGAACTTTCCATACAAATATCCCTTTGAAAGGTTTATTTCTAAAAATCCTTCATTAGTATTCACCTACTTTGTATGAGGTTCCACAATCCATGTTTCTAGACGCAGCGGTTTAGAGTGCGTTGTCAGTGTATTTAAGATTTTATAATGTAGAAGATGAGCAATTCCTTTGTTCATTGCGATACCCCGTTGTTTTAACACTTTTTTGAGAATTGAAACATGAAAGGGTCTCCGCAGTTGTAGGTCGATATAAACGGCTCAGTGTGTAATCACACAAAGCAGAGCCACACAAAAACTTGGGAGTTCGACAAACGATGCCGACTCTCCCCTTAATAGCAAGTTAATTGAATTACTTACTCCATAGAGGATACTGGGCATCCCTTAGTGAGCTACTGATATAAGGGTACAATAATACAGCGGGTTCAATTACGTATCAATTTATTTTGTCACATATTCGAGATGGAGTGGTTGCCACAATTACGTGTCTATGTTGCTATGTAATTTCTATGTGTTGAGTCAGTAAAAGTTGTATAATGTCAGTGTGGTTTGTGAAGATTTATGTAGGTTACGTCTATTCTTATTTTGTAAGCTTTTATTTAACTTGCAATGTATGTATGTATGTATGCAAGTGTGTTCGGGTCAAATCTTGCAACTGAATTTTAAAGCAGTTATCCTCAACCAATTAAGATGAAATTTTGCATACACGTTTAGTTTGTGTGACAATGTATGGTTAGCAAAGTGACGTCATTCTAAATCCAATATTGCGGTCGGCCTAAGATGGCGGACTAGTTATTTTTTGTTCACTGCCATAATATGGATATCAAATGAAAGGGTTTGTTGAGAAAAATACGAAAAAAGCTTGTTTAAAAAAAGATTGTTTAATTAATAACTTTATTTGCGTACTCAATATCTAATCTAATATCTTTAAACGAGCAATTCTTGTATATGTTACGGCTAATACCCGAAGTGCGGCTACACCTAGTATTAGCCGGAGCTTAGGGCACCCCGACACGGACAGGTTAGGTTCGAACGAGATGACGGGAGCTGAAGTGAGCGAGCAAAGCGAGCGAACTCAGCTCCCGTCATCTCGTTCGTGTTAGGTTACCTTAGACCCTGCGGACGGAAATAGCTGCGCGGGGCTCCGTCGCGTGGCTACACCTAGTTCTAACCGGCTAAAACTAGGTGTAGCCGCACTAATACTAGGTGTAGCCGCACTTCGGGTATTAGCCGTAACATATATATATATATGTGAGTCTCGGAAACGGCTCCAACGATTTTCATGAAATTTTGTATACGGGGGGTTTCGGGGGTGATAAATCGATATAGTTTTGATTTTTATAAAACGTCGTTTCCTTATTTTCACCCGAGCAGAGCTCGGTCACCCAGGTACTTGTAATATATACTAGCTGTTCCCCGCGGCTTCGCTTCCGAGGACTACCCTACACGACCCGTTTTTTGGATAAAAAATAGCCTATGTCACTCAGGAATAATGGACCTTTCTATTGGTGAATGATTTTTTAAAATCGGTCCAGCGGTTTCGGAGCCTATTCAGTACAAACAAACAAAACAATCTTTACTCTTTATAATATTGGTTAGAAAAAAATAAAATGATTTTTTATTTTTTGTTTAAATGTGACCTACGGAATTATTGATCGGTGACGCTTTCAATTAAATACTAGTAGAGCTACATTATCCCTGAGTGTCATAGAGTTTTACCCTGAAAAAAGCACGGTCCCTGTGGGGTAGCCATAAGAAGCAACGCCGTAGGAAAAGCTTACAATATTTCAGTATCTACACTAATATTATACTGAACGAAATAAATAATGGCATCACAAATTCGATAGTGTGAGTAGCAGCTATTTTCAGTAAGGAATCACACTATTCACACTAATAATAATATAAAGGCGAAAGTTTGTGAGTGTGTGTTTGTTTGTTACTCTTTCACGCAAAAACTACTGAATGAATCTGGTTGAAATTTGGCCCAAAGATAGATTATAGTCTGGAATAGCACTTAAGATACTTTTAATCCCGGTTTTATTTTTATTTATTATTTCTTACAGGCTCGCTTTTGACCACTATCTCGTCTGATGTTAAGTGATGATGTGGTCGAAGGTGAAGCACGCTTGCCTAGAAGTAACCTATTCACTCTTAACTTAAAGACCCCTAGGGTGTAGCTATCAGGAAACAAAGACGCTGGCAGGGAATTCCACTCCTTAGCTGTACGCACAGTGACAGTATTTTCAAAACGCTTTGTGCGTATAGGTGGGATATCAACCATGTACCGATGGCGCATTGCCGTACGTCTTGTAGTCCGATGATGGAAAGGGCTAGGCTGAATTAAATTGTGCAGTTCCATCGCACACTCTCCGAAATGTAACCGATAGAAAACCGACAGGCTGGCAACTCGTCGTCGGTGTTCAAGGCTCTGGAGTTTTGAGTCGACCAGCGCATCATTGTCGATAAGTCTCTTGGCCCGTCTGTCAATCGACTCAAGTGCATCAAGTTGGTACCTGGCAGATCCGTCCCAGAGGTGAGAGCAGTACTCCATACATGACCGAACTTGCGGAATATGTTCCCTTGGGATAATTTTCGATATTCACGTGAGCGAAGCCGCTGGCAGAAGCTAGTAAGTACATAAATGGGACGCGTTTTGTGAACGATAATTTAACATAACAAATGAAGGAGGAAAGATCAAAAACACATAGAATATTAAAATGATAAATGATTTTTCATAAAACCTGTTCCTAATACACTCGATAACCGAAGATTATATACACATCACCTTACTCCTACTTAAATAATTCACGGACGAATAAGTACATTCAGAAAAGAAAAAATAACCAAGAACGTATTATATTTACATGAAATATACCTACAGGATGTAATGCTCTGAGAGAGACGACATGTAACGCCACCTGCCATGTTAAACATGAGTTACCGACCCGTCGACTGACACCGCATAAAGAGAGATTAAGGTTCGTTGTGCACTCCTAAAGGGGTATCAAGAACCTTTATGTGTATATGGAATACGGAAGGCCTTTGCAATCTTCGAGATGATGGGATTGGGTGGCTCAGAAGTAAGGTGTGTTGTCATCCAGGAGTTAGGTTCTAAGAAAGCACCTGTCTTGATCTAAAACAGGACACAAGTATTCCGTTTGCCTGGGGCTTTGCATGGGGCTGGGCAGGATTAACCAATAGTGTACAAAAATTAACACACTCCAGGTAGACAATTTGTTAATAAATATTGCTAAACTGATTTTCGTGGTGCCAACATCAGTTCTATCGTTTAAATCGCTGACGAATTGTTATTTAACGAGAGCTTAAATGTTATATGACTCGCACACTGGTCCGTTGTTGTATATGACTCGCATACTATTCCGTTGTTGTTGAATTAGATAATTTACCTATGTTTGCAATATTTGTAAGTATGTTAGAACCATGTTCCTATTTTTCAAGTGAAGGAACTACCTGTTAGTGCTTGTAATACTTATATATGAATTTATTAATGTATCTACTTTGATATTGTAAAAGCTTATTTTTTTAAAAGAGTATGTATGGAGTTTCTTGTGCGTTTTTCTCCATAACAGCTACTTTTCCGAATGCACGGTAGTATACATTTTTATTACTTGTTGATTTTAATTGTTAACGTTCGAAAGTGCCGCATAATCGCCTAGTCGAAATAAATACATTTGACTTTGATTTTGACTTAATGTACTTTATTTTCTATTTACCTTAATCAATATCAGGATAGACCGCTACGTAACGGGCATGTGTGACCCATGAGTAAACATAGCACATACATCCCATACACTCCCTTATTGGCCTCCACTATAGAGCATGGGTTTGGCGATAAGCGACGATCTTTCGGGATAATGCATGCATATAGTCACTTGACAGGGTGTGATGATCGCATGGTCTGTTATCAGTATTTAGGGGCCACAACAGCTGTCTAAACAACTGATATTTTGGCCAGAATATCAACTTTGGTAGTAGCTGTTAGATAGAAGGGAAAATTCTGCTTCTAAGCAGTTGCTGCGTTCGGTTTCAGAGGCATTTTGGGTCAAACATTATATTGAATATATAAAAAAACTGTATTTGCTATCGATAAGCTAAGAAGAAATATGTTTAATAAAATTATATTTTTTTTACCTTTCTGTCTACCATCATTTTGATAATTTATTTGTTTATAGACACACAAAATGCTTAAAAGAACATTACAGATAGCACAATAAACACGTGCTACTTATTTTGTTGTATACTGGCGAAAATGATCACTCTATTTAATTTGTTTCCAAAAATTATGCCTGAAAAACTAACTTAACAAAACTGTGCTTTGTTTGATCCGTAGACAGTCTATTATCAAGCTTAAATATTTATTAAACAGTTTGTAATGGATCGCTTCCTTGCCAACACTAGAAAACAGAGCACAATTCTAACAGAATTATTGCCTGCGTGTGTAGCTTGCGTAACGGCAGGAAGAACGTACCTATCCATACGTAAGTACATATAAATTGTGGTTCAAGTCTGATAGAAATACGAGAGATTTTTCAATTTGTTTTACTAGACTAATTAATTGCGGTAGGAAAATGAGCTACACGGTTTCTAAATTGACATGGCAAACTTATATTTTAACTGACTTGCCCAAAAGATGGAGTTTCTATGTAGATGATTTTATGTTATATTTTTCTTCCGACTGCCACCAGGATTGCACTTCCACAATCTCTTTTTCTACCCATCCTTGATTATGCTGAACCCAGCTATCTTGACCTTACTCAAGAACAACTCTTAAAACTTGAACGGCCTTAAAATCTTTGTATAAGGTTCATACTCGTATTCGGTTTGCGAAAATATGATCATGTCTCCTAATTCCGTGTGAAGCTCAAGTGGTTGCCAATTCGCCTTCGCCGGAATGCTCATATTCTTTCGCTTTTATATAATGTACTATTCACTCCTTCCACCCCTCTTTATCTTAAGAAACGTTTTCAGTTTCTCTGCGATTCCCACACAAAATTTCTTAGGTCATCGGATAACTTACGACTTCAACTACGTCGAACCGTACCGTCTACGTCGTTTCGTATACTACTTAAACACCTCTTAGCCCTTAACTCAAATTAACTTAGCTTCTAGTCTGCATCTGGCTTAAGAATATCCCCTAGGCGCAATCTGTCCTCTGTAAAACTAACTTTTTGCCTACAAACAATCTCAGTCAACAACAGACCATAGCTCAATAAATTCTAGATTACCTTTCTAGGAAAAAAGTTCTTTTATACTATTTTAAAAGTGATTGCTTTTTCAAAAGCCACTTCAACAATCAAGGTCTGTTTTAATAGCAAATAAACTTCCCAACTAATCAAATCTAATTGAAAGTCAAACTTGTCAAAGAGCTTTATATTTTGTCTGCGAGCAGTTCATAATTAATTTTTCGTGACTGGTTTGTACCTCGTATTGTTAATTACTTACAGATATTATGATTGCAAAGGTAATTCTAGTGTGATATTGAACCTTCTAATTTATACTCAGTAATATATACGAGTACTTAGATAACATTATAAAGAGGTAAAGTTTGTGAGTTGGTGAGGTTGTAGGGGGTAATCTCTGGATCTGCTGAACCGATTTAGATGAAATTTGGCATGGAGATAGTTTGAGACCTGGGCAGGACATAGGATTGTTTGTATTACCTTGGGATTATACAACCCTTTTTAAGCGGGTAAAACCGCGGGCAGAAGTTAGATTATAAAGCGGAAAAGTTTGTTTGTTTTGCAATTGACGGTTTTTTTTTTAAATACTATCATTTTTAAAACTTCTTTGTTTTTGGGCAGCACTGTGTTCGTCTTTTATTAAACTATCGAGTGATCTAATATTTATTTTTGCAAAAACAACGTTTCTCCACGATAAAAAATAAATATAAAACAAATTCACGGTATATTACAAGTACAGTATCTATATCTTCAGAAATATTTTACAAAAACTGCACAACATTTTGTACTTATGTAGTTTTTGTAAAAATTCGAGTCTGATTACAGGTAAATAAAGAAGTAAATAATTATAATAGGTTTATTTGTTTGTATATTGCCGATATTGTGGTATTTTGTTTTGTTTCATTTCAGGTGCAAAGTATTTGAATGCTATAAAAATTGATACAGAACAGAGGCAAAATATTTTAAGAAATTTTATTGCATTATATAACAAAAACGACCTGGAGGCCTACTTAATGAGTTGAATTTCATCGTCACATCCCAAAAGCCATGCAACAGAGAGACCGCAAAAGTTTAGAATGGTCAGTCAGTGCGAGACCAAAAAGGTTCCTATAGCCCACATCCACACCCATTCCATTTTAAATACGCATGTAGCACTCATTCTCAAGAAAATCGGTGACTTTACAGAAGGTATTTATCGAATCCGACTCGGAAACACGGACAGGGAAACTGAGGTAACCGACATAGCCCCGAGAATGACGAAACTTTGGTTGCGTTAAGCAAACCAGATTGTTCGCTGAACAGATGGCCTATGGGATTGAAAGGTTCTGGAGTGGCGAGGTCGTTACTGGAAGATGCAACATTGCAAAATGTCCTGGCGAGGGCCACAAGTCTGCTGAATCCGAAGCGCAGAAGACTGGTCGCGATTTTTGAGTCACATAATTTCGGATGGAGTAAATAAATTACGCGACACTAAAAGGTCACTCATAAAATTACCTACATTTGTTTGGCCTTTCACTTTTTGTTGACTTTTTGTTGTGTTTTGTTTTTTTTGTTTGGCCTGACAAAAACAGTCCAGTTCGGTAGTTCCAAATCGAGGTAGAAGTCTTCTTAGTGCCGTAAGACTCTTCGAAAAACCGTTGACACCCCTAAATCATTTTCTGGGGCTAGTTCTGAAAAAAATATGATGGCAATTTATTATTTGCCCAAGGAATAAGATTTCTCATACAAATAAATGTTTCCCTTTTAACCTGTTTAACGGTTGAATTTCCAAAAATCCCCACATCATAAAAAGAAGCTATGTGCAGTGAAATACTTCAAAAATCTTGATCACTTCCTAAACAATATTTTGGATAAGTTCCAGAAAAGTAATAACTAATAACAAACTACTTTATTTATTAAGGTTAGTATTTGTGCCAAATTTCAAGTTTATTAACCCAAGGTCTTCAACACTCCCCGAATAATTTTTAAGAGGTTGTTCCGAAAAACTATGAATGACATCCTTTTATTATTCACTTAGGTTAGTATTTGTGCCAAGTTTCAAGTTAATTAATGCAAGAAATAAGATTTTCCATACAAACTTAAACATCCATTAAATTGTATTTTGGGGGTAGTTGCGAAAAACTAATGTTACCTTTATTATTTTGCCCAAGGAATTACACTTTTCATACAAAAAAATATCTCTCGTTTGCACATTCTACATCATAAAAAGAAGCAAATATGTAAGCCCAACAAATTGACCCCTTAGGGTTAGAATTTCCGGAAATCAATAAACTCATTATTTTTTATGAATCAATAAACAACCAATTTCAGATGTTTTACCTTCCATACCGAAGAAATGTCAAATAAAGTTTCAATCCCTATTTTATCCCCTCAGGGATGGAATTTTCAAAAACCAATAAATACATGAATTCTTTTTATCATTCTCATGCTTAAATCTAAAATTTCACGTGTCCTACTTACCAACTGTAGAAATTACATACAAACTTTCAACCCCCTTTTTACCCCGTACGGGGTGGAATTTCCAAAAATCCTTTCTTAATGCTCACTTACGTCACTTGAGGAACCTTTCTGCCAAATTTCGTGATTCTAGGCCTAGCGGTTTTGGCTTTGCGTTGATCGATCAGTCAGTCAGTCAGTTTCTTCTTTTATTTATATAATATATATGGATTTATTTCATATTTGCCATTTAGTAAAATATAAATATTTCCTCTTTTTCCGGAAACCTTTTGACGGATTTCGGATAACAGTGAACCATGTAAGTTTATCGGAACGTTAATATCATCAATAATAATAAATTAAATTTGAACAAAGTACGTAACTTCGTATTATTTACTACCTTTTATCAAGGGCTCCTTCCACGTGAAAGGAATTACACTATCAGGATAAGAAGACATATCCTATGTATTAATCCTGCAAAATTCGATATCGCTTAAGAAGTAATTATACGGGATGGGCAAAAAATCGTGGATGATACTAAACAGGGCGATGGTTGAGGTTATTTGCAGTAAGACCTAAAGTAACAAAACATTTTTTTTACTGCATATAGACCCAACTATCGCCCTGCTTCGTTTGATCCACAATTTTTGCCTACCGTGTATAACAAACATACAAACTATGTTTGTAGAATATGTACAGAAGTGACAAAAAACACTAATTATGTTAGCACGATTTCAAGGGACATTTTCCACTGAGTCGTAATAAATTTTCTTGATAAAGAAACGCAACTAAACTAAAAAGTAGGCACAAAACTGTGAACAAAATCGCTAATGCATTCCCCTATTTGTTTTCTTCTTGCGAACTAAATGCTTTTTTCGCTTGAAAATGTAGCCGTTCTATGCCAGCACTAGATAACGAATAGCTGCGATTAACCGCAGCTTGTCTTAGCTAAAATAAACTTGGGTTTTAATAATGAAGACATTATTTAGACATCATGATGCATGAGTTTCATGATTATGTAATTCGTTTTTTATTAAGTGGTGTGTGTTAATTTTTTTTTTCTTTAATAGGAAGAACAAAATTCTTAATAATTAATTACGATCTAGCCTAAAAGACTAATAAGCAATTAAACTCTAACTTAATAGGTTACTTGATAGATTATATTAAAACTAAGAATAGTGTCCATTTGCACATTTACACAAGTCCGTAGCACTTCCTTAGAGTCTGATGTAATTAAAAAAAACACTATGTTCATGTGTTATATGTATAACACAGCGTTGTCACTTTTATTCATTCAACTTATACACTACACTAATTCAAAAGGTTTCGTTCTTTTTAGCCTACGCACTAAGTCTGTATTGTCTAGCAGCTGGATAGCTTCAACATTCACGTGTCGATGAAGTCTGTGTTCGTGGGCTTCAGCAAATTTTTGGATGATGGTGGTGACGAATTCATTTTTAAGGTCACGATGAAGATCGTCATTTCTTATGTACCAGGGTGCATTAACAACATCCCTGAGCACTTTATTTTGGAATTGTTGGTTATTTTGACGTTGCTTTGTTTAGTACAACCCCAAAGTTGGATACCGTACGTCCAAATTCGCATAAGTATATGCTTGTATATGGTTATTTTATTATGTATTTATAGACAGGATTTCCTTCCGAGTAATCAATACATACTTTTATAATTCATATCAAGTTCCTGTCTTTTCTTTTTGACATGAGCTTTCCAGCGCAATTTGGCGTCGAGATTTATGCCAAGGTATTTGGCTGTATTAGCATAAGGCACTTGCATGCCATTTATGTAGATTGGATGATAGTCCAAGTTTTTGTTTGAGAAGTCAATGTGAACTGATTTAGACTCATTCAGTTTGATCTTCCATTTTTGTGTCCAGACATAAACTTTGTTCACAGCTGGTTGAACTTTTTCTACTGCTTCTCTGTGGCTTGATCCAGTAGCCATAATTGCAGTATCATCTGCGAAGATCGCAATGGTGTAGTTTTCCACTTCTGGGATGTCACATGTGTATAACAAGTATAAAATAGGGCCTAGCACATTTCCTTGAGGTACCCCAGCTTTCATATGTTTTAGTTCGGAATATGCTTCATGTGTGTGTTAATGATTTATAATGCTTTCCATGATCATTCTTAGTCTGAAATTGCAAACCCTTGTTGAGCAAGCGTGGTCATCAATGTTCGTGGCTTCTGTGGTGATAGTCACAGGCTTGTAGTATTATTATTTCCATGAACAAATGACTGTACTTAAAATCCACTGAAAAGTAAAAAAATAATAATATTAGGTACTTACATAGCGAGAAAAATATTATGTGTACCAAATGTAAATTATATTAAGGTACCTCCCAATTCCACGAAAAACTACGTTTTCATATAATAGACATACAGAATATTTAAAATTATATTGCTCAATTTTTCTACCAAAATTTTTCTCCTGATACATTTTATTTTGTAGTGATTTTAAAATGGTTACATTTTTAATTTTAATCGCTAAAATTGTGATAACTTTTATAGTTTTTTGAGAAGCTCAGTATATAAACGCTTTTCTTTTTAACCGACTTACCAAAAAGGAGGAGGTTCTATGTTCGACTTCAGGTATGTTTCTTTGGTGAACATCTGATGAAGAACTTCGAAGATATACGACAGAACTCTTCAATAAATAACGGCAAATCTCTCGGGATGGCAGCAATCGCATGTCTGTTTTTTGATTATACCATTTCATAACATAACATCACGCCAGTACACTCTTAAGAGGTACGCTGATCTCTCATTTCACCGGTTTAGTTCAAGTTTCATGATATTCGGGTTATCTATTCTTGCATTAAGGTAACTTACTAAACAACTTGCCTATTAGGTAGGTACAACTAAAAAGTGAAAAATAAAAAAAAACTTTTTTTCAAATAAATACTACCGATTTCCAAATAAGAAAACTACAAAGTGAAAAATAACTTTATTTTTGGAAGTCGCAAAAAAAATCCATAACGCAAAAAAATGGTACCTACGAAAGACACCGACTTCCAAAAATAAAGTTATTTTTCACTTTGTTGTTTTCTTATTTGGATGTCGGTAGTATTTATTTGTAAAAAAGTTTTTTTCTACTTACATAATTTTATCGGATTAAAACATTAACCGTAGCACCACGTTTTTATATCCTCAACCATAAAGGTACCCACCTAATTTAATACTTTGAGTGCAGCGGAAGAAAATTCACAGCGTCATTACGGAAGGGGTCGAATTCTAAATTCTACCGACAGATCTGACATTAAACATGAGTATGTTTGATATGTTTCTATTTACCCAGAGATAAAACACAAACAAAAACGCTCTTAACTACGTCAATGATAAAGTCGCTTTTGGGATAAAAGATACGCAGATGAGTAAAAAAGGGTTGAGTTTGAAAAATGTGCTCTATGTTGTGGCATTTAGATTTGGTTTTCGATGTTAGATTTGGTGATAGGTATAGGTACTTGTACAAAGGGTTACAATACAGTGTAGCGTTTCTTTCGTGGGCAATAGGGCACAATTTGCTGCGTAAAGGTATGGGAGATTACCTAGACAGGCGGACGACGATAAGCGCCGAGTCGTTATAGAGGTTGTCGGAGACCCTCAAAATATACACATGGTCCAGATGTCGCAGATAAGCGAAGAGAGCTTTTGGCCTAATGGCAGATTACTTGAGTCAAATATGTTACCCGCCCCCTCATGTCATGACTTATTGAATGGAAAATTCCTTAAGATCTGATAAGGACGGGCGGGCGGTGTTCGAAGCATCAAATATATATTTTCATCAATATTGCTATATTGCTCAAATAAACAACAAACAAATTTTCGCCAATTGCGAATGTTCAATTATTTACATACTAGAATCATCTGTTATTGGACTCCAAAAGGATGTATTTAATCATTTGAATTAATCCATTTGCGCAGATTTTCGCTTTGATTCATTCGTTTAAAATATAAATTGTTTATTGATTTCGGAAGATACAATCACTTCATAAAAGCGGGTCCACGGTTATACTAGGTATTAAAAAAACCGGCCAAGTGCAAGTCGGACTCGCGCACGAAGGGTTCCGTACCATTATCGCAAACCACGGCAAAAAAAATCACGTTTGTTGTATGGGAGCCCCACTTAAATATTTATTTTATTCTGTTTTTAGGATTTGTTGTTACAGCGGCAATAGAAATACATCATCTGTGAACTGTATAAATTTCAACTGTCTAGCTATCACGGTTCATGAGATACAGCCTGGTGACAGACAGACGGATAGATAGACAGACAGACAGACAGACAGACCACGGAGTCTTAGTAATAGGGTCCCGTTTTTACCCTTTGGGTACGGAACCCTAAAAAATAAATGGGGGTCAAACGTTTACACTACTTTTTAAACCTCGACGGAAAAATAGGGCTGTTATAAGTTTGACATATGTATCTGTGTGTTTGTGTATCTGCCTGTCGCATCATAGCTCTTAAACAGATGAACAGATTTTGATTTCGTTTTTCTTTACTTTATCGAGAGTCCTTAGCTGCTATGTTTGATGAAAATCGGTTCACCCGCTGAACCGATTTTCATCAAACATAGCAGATAAGGACGTTACTGGCGTTTTACTGTTTGAATCGGAATGTTTTCGCAAGATATCGTGTCATAACTACGTGTTGAATAGATTGTCGATCGAAGCGTATCTACTACTAGATAAATTATGTAGCATGAAATAAATATGTGACGAGGGTATTTTAAATTATACTTGTGTTTCATATTAGGTATCCCTATGTTGTCACACAACAGGGTAAAAGTCTCACTTCCTTGCTTCCAGTTACCTCAGCCTAGTGTGATCGTTGGCCAATATTTTAAAGAGATGAACTATTTTAAAATATTTCTTCCATAATATAGCTGAATATTTGCATTCAAAAGCTCATTCAATTTTAGAAATTTTCAAGAACCGTCAAAAATAAAAAAGCAGATTAAAAATAAAACAAAACCATGAGTAAAACTGCACATTACACCTCCATTTTTATCTCATAGGCGCTTGTAACACCATAAATTGTTATGCACACCCCCTGTATTCATGACGTCACGGCACAGACATCGCTCGTCTAAAACAATGTTAACACATTTTTCTGTTTTGTTAGGTTCATTGTGATATTCATGAAGCGCCATGTTGGTTTTATAAATCGATTATTTGTGTACTTTTAATTGATTTACAAACATGGCTATTCAACGCGTCATTTAGGTAGCCTTGAAAGTAGTTCAGAAGTTTGTAATAATTTGATACCTAATAGTTAAGCATTTTCAATATGTATTTGAGCAAGGTGTAGTAGGTAAGCGAAAAAAATAAGTCTTCGGTCAGTGAACCACAGTCAGGAACGAAGTTCCTCACACATTTAAAGAAAAAGAGAGCGTCATAGAAATATATACTGAGACGCTGTCCCGGCGAACTTCGTACCACCTCAAACAAATATATGGGAAAATGGGTAATCCGACTTTTTTTAAATTACAGTATAATCGGTAAGACCATCTACTGGCATTGGTCCGTGTTTTGTTTGTGCTATCTATCAGAGACGGTGCTGTGTTCGCAAAACGTATGTGAAAGTGAATTTTCGTCATAATTTTGTTTTTCGATAATATTGTCGAAATTTTTATAGTTATTCTGTTATTTGGGCCAGAGAAAAATCCAACAAATCAAAGATCATGAAAATGGATGCAGCCGTTCTCGAGCTATAAATGGTATAACTAACACGACTTATTTATTTATTTATTCGTTTATCCTCGCACTGAAACGCCTTGCAGCAATTACGCCAATGGAGCACAATATTTTAATGAACTAACTATAAGTCCAGGTTTCCTCACGATGTTTTCCTTCACCGTTGTCAGCAATGTCCAAGATAAACTTGGAAAGTACATATGAATTGAAAAAGTCACATTGGTACTTGCCCGGATTCGAACCCACGACCTCAAGCACGAGAGGCGAGGTCTTAGCCACTGGGCCACTACGACATACTAAGTCTTGTAGTATAAAGAAGATAAGAAAAAGGCGTATTGAGGTGGTATAACGCAAAAATCTTACGTGACGTTACATTTTCTCCCGAATGCAAGCTGCGTTGAGGTACACTGCTCGAAAAAAGAAATGGAGGCTAGTGACTTAATTATAATAGTTAATAAAACATAGATCAACATATTTTATATGTGGTATCAAACGTTCCATAGTATGAACAGTAAAAAAAACTAATTCGGCCGCCAATCATGTTGATTACAGCAATATACTCGTTAACGTCGTTAATGTTCAAAAGTACCGCTTAATGGCCTAATTGATAAAAAGAATTTGACTCTGAATTTGTACTGACCATTGTAGGAACAATGGTCAGTTCAAAGTTTGCAAGATAATGTTCTGCACTGCACCGGTGTGTAAAGTTTTATCCAAATATGTTCCGCCGTCGAGTATAATAGATTAACACACATACACTTACACTTTAATCGAAAATATGTAGGATTATATTCAATTTCCGTATCCAAAGTCCCACACTGTATTACGGGTGAACACTTGCTTGTACACCATTTATACTGGCTGGTATTCCAGATCAACTCAACTGAAACTGGCAATGGACAGTTGTGATTGGTTAGCTTGTTTTTTTTTTACATGAACGTGCTCAATTCCAAGATCCTGGACGCCCAAACGTTACCGAACTCTTTAACACAAAATCAGTGGAATTGAGTAGTTTTAGTATGTAGTTGGAACGTACTCGTACTTGCTAACTTGAACTTTCATTTTCATTCAATACCTACCACACAATTTATGTAGAAAGAATTCAGTAACGTCTGGGGCGTCTGGGCTCTTGCTCTATTGAGTACACCTGCCAGTATATAACAAGCTCAAGAATCGTATGCCAAACTCAAGAGTTGTGATTAGTTAGTAGGTGTGGCCAATTTTGAGTGTGATTCGAGTATGAGCATCTGGAATCCGGGCCAAACGACATCCTATAAGCCAAGAGATAGATTGAAAAGTCGAAACAGCTACCTGTCGTTCACAAGTCAACTAACGGCAACGGGTTTAGCGAAACAAAGAAAAATCAATAGCTCCTCGGACACTCTCTCCAGCTGACTGTATTGAGCCTGCAGAAAAGCTCAGGCCACCTAGAAATCTCTAAACCGACTACGAAGCCAGGTGAGTCTCTGCAGGCACAACATGGTTAGATGGGGGTTCGCCAATTGTAACGATTAAAAATAACATCTTGCAAAATAATAAGGTCAGTATCGTATCAGTAGTTTACTATACATCGGATAGATGGCGCTAATGTCTACGAATAATCGATTAAACAATATTATTTAGATCTTTATGCATTTTTGTAAATAATAAATACTATAAACATACAGTTATATTTATAAAAAAAATATTAAATTCTATATTGAGAATTGGGAAACATAAAGTAAGCCAAGATGAGCGGTCTACCAACATAACAGGAAAAAGCACAAGATTTATGCGGTTGGCAAGATGTACAATCCTTTAGAGCTGCTTTAGAGTGTGCGTCTTGATAAAGCTAAATCTAATGTAATAAATCCCAAGAAAAGTCGATTAAAACCTAATGCCTCGTATGAGAAAAGGTGCCAGCGTGAAAATGAAACTTTTCATTGATTTGAGGAACTAATGGGCGCTGTAAGTATCAGTTTATTTTTTCTGAATATCCACGCGTTATATCAACCATGAGTTTTGTGAATCTGATCATGAATTTTCTTCTTGGCAGGGTATTTTAAATAAACATATAAATATGGTCATCCCAACCTAACATTTATCAACATCCCAAGACTTAAGCAGCAAGGTCCGAATACAGATGACCTCATGGTGTGGTTGTTGCATAGATACAACTGCACAGGCTGAACGATGCTGTTTGAAACAGCATATCTCCAGTGTTGAATCTTAAGGGTATATATATCTCTTCTAATGTAAGTTGTGCTTATTAAATAATATTCATCAAGAAACTTCAGGGACAGACTGTATTTCTTTTTAAGTTGGTGAGTAAGGAATAACTAACCTTACACAATGACCCACAATAGGATTGCGGAGCCACGTCCCACACAATGCCTCACTTTTTGTCGGGTTCTCTGTGTAACACGTGCACCTTTGGGGATCTTTATGAGGCAAATTAAAGCGATGTAGGCGTGGCTGAATTCTGGTCAAAATACTCGTATATTTAATTATAGAATTTTGGAATCATCGATACGATGTAGAAGAAGGTCCAGGCCCTCAGGCTCTAGACAAGAGCTATTAACGAAAGTTTCACGATAGTGGTTGGGGAAACGTTAAAAATATGGTATTGTCCAGCGTATGTATGTATGGATTGAACCATGTGTCGATCTGCCTACATGTTTTATGTTCTTGAACACATGTGTATTTTTGAGTTTATCCATTACAAATAAACTTACAAATCAATCTTTCTCTTTATAATATTAGTGTAGATAACTTCATCGATAACTATTTACGTGTTGCTAGAGGAGCTCTTGTAATAACTAAAGTTGATTGAAAAATCTATGAGGTTAAAAAAAATACCAATATATATTTCTCAGATAATTTCAGAATATCAGCAATTCCTTTTGTGTGCTTAGTCGCCTCGGGACGCAGGAGATATCCAATTACACAAAACAGGACACTGCTAATGAGTACAAAGTAAAGCATAGTGAACTCTTCGGAAAAGATGCATCTACTTCAAGGAGAAAATACAAAAAAATATCGCTTGATTTTAGAATTTAACATCGACAATTTCATCAGCGTTTTATCAGACAGATTAAACTTTTACAAAAAGAACAGAACAATTTTAAAATCAGCCACGAATTAAAAACATTCTCACTCACAAACTCGTTGTGAAAATTGCAGCGGTACATTATATAATTCTCCTTTCTTTGTTACACTAAAAAACATACAAACGAGCTAGGAGCGTAAATTTTCTTTTAGTTAGCAAAGGCAACAGGATGATGCTGTATTCAATATGGTTGACAAAGAATCCGTACTTCCCTCGCAAGTTGCACAGTTTTCTGTACTAATTAGGTTGGCTAATGAATACAGGGGGTTCATCCGTAGTTGTCTGGGTAATTAACAGCTGAGATAGGAAGTATTAATATTTATAAGGCCCAGGGGTGGAGAAGGAAATTTTCGCAAGTATATATTCCGTTCAGTGTCGCGCTGAATTTTACATACTCATTACACACCCAATAAACGGGGAGTTTGTATTCCATTTCCGTGTTTGGTGTGTGTTTAATTCATCTGATTAAATTATCAGTGAGAAATCTCCTCTAATCAAAAATAATTATAATTTACTGCGCCAACCTCCCTGGTTCTCATAAATTAATTATCATTATGTGGGTATTTAAAATGAGTGCAATATACCCAAGACATAAAAATCCTATTAAAGTAGAAGCTTACCTATATTTGAGTTTACGTGCAATGGACAAACCCCAATATTAAAAAACAGAAAAAAAAAACAAATATGTAGATTTTCCTCTCTCTCTTATCCTATTTCATTTGGGGTTGACTCCCCTCATCATTTTTCGCCAGACAAAAAACTTTATGTTGATTTAATCGCTTTTAAACAATAATAAATCTTATCATCCATTTCAATCTCAGTATTTATCTAAATATTAATATGTAACGCACATCGCTACCCTTTACCGTATCTCCAAAGGTACGAGTAAATTAGCTGGGGTTAAAAAGAGGTCTACCGCATTTATTCAGCGGGTCGGATTTCAATCCGCAAACCTTTGATCGCGTTTGCTGGCGTTTGGTAATTGTCAATTCATTAATGGAGTAGACAAACGGATCACTTAATTTTTTTTGGATTAGGCGATGCTTAATTTGTAAACTTTGTCTTTGAAGGCGTCGAGAAGAAAATGCCTCGAAGATGAAAGGGTTATGTTTTCGCACGTATCTTGTATGTTTGTATGTACCTATTTAATATTCTTTATTACCTCATATCTTTCAAACCGCTTAACGGATTTCTATAATTAAGACACCGTTAGATACGTCTTGACCACCCATGTGTTCTTAGATAAGTGAAGTTTAAAAAAAAAAACAAACAATGGTTTTAAGAGGTGATTACAAAAATATATACCAGTTATATGTTTAAAAGAAATTCGAAAAAAAAAATGATACTTAAAAAGTTGTAAATAAAAAATCTGCCTAGCCTTTTCCCAACTACATTGGGGTCGGCTTCCAGTCTTACCGCATTCAGCTAAGTACTAGTGTAGTAAATTAAAAAGTTAATTTGAAAATCAAAAACCCGAGACCCTCGTACCCTCGTACCCTCTCACAGAGAGGCCTGGGTTTCAGCAGATAGAACATCATACTGATTATATTTACAGTACATATAACATACATAAAAAAGCTTATTTCAAAATCTTAATCTCAATTGTTAAAGAAGCCAACTAAAAAGCAGTTTACAAGAAAAAAATCATGCTGTGCAGTTAAAGGATCAGGGGGTCAGCCAATTCGCGAATTTGTATCCTCCGACTGCACATCAGAATTTTTCTTGTTTACAGCTTTTAATTCGCTTCTTAAACAATTGAGATTAAGATTTTGAAATAAGCTTTTTTATGTATGTTATAATAATATGTACTGTAAATATAATCAGTATGATGTTCCATCTGTTGAAACCCAGGCCTCTCTGTGAGAGGGAATGCGCCGACATCCACCACGCGGGTCCTTCGTATGACTTCGAATTTTTGGTCCTTGGACATGCCCGTTTCCTCGCAGTAAACAATTAATGCGAACATTTTTATTATTGTTCTATAACCAAAACTCTTAGTGTGAATACATCTTCCTTAAATGATACGATGAAGAACTTAGTGTGAGTTACTTGTACTCGTAATTAACACCAAATATATACGTATTTTATTACGAAATGAAATAGGTATATCATTAAAATAAACTATTGTTATCACAAAACATTCCTAAGCGTAGTAAAACCTCATTATGCTACACCTACATGGCTATTTAATTAAAGTCTAAAATGTCCAATTAATACAACTATTACGAGCAAAGGTAATTAAAGTCTGAGAAAACAATAGTATGGAAATTAAACGGGTCAGACCTTTATTGACATGGCACCTAGCCTACCTTTGATATGTTACTTACAAGGCAATATATAATTAACACAGTAAGGCGCGACGGGACAGTTTGACAACATCAGGTTTTCATAAAAATCGTTGCGTGCCTTTAATATAAAATAGAAATTAGGTTTTCTTCAATGACAATATTTCTTTTCAATGGAATAGTTACATAAAGGTATAATGGTCTACATTTCTACTTTACTGATGATCAGTGGCTTAGGTATATTGTGTATAAATTTTCATGTACAAACCATAAACCAAACAAAAAAACGGCCAAGTAAAGGCGCGTCGGACTTTGCACATTTACGGTTCCGTACCAAACCGCAAAATCGATTTGGTTGTAATAGGAAAAATGAAGGCCATTTGAAATAAAAAATCTGAATTATCAATATATTGGTATTTTTTATGTTATCACCAAATTTTAAGTTCATAGGTCAATGGAAAATTAATGAATTCTTCGGAAAAAAAAATTAAAAAAAAATGACTTTGGAGGCTTGTCATTCCTTTGTTTTCCAATATTTTTAAAAACAAAAATATAATATTTATATTCATAACGAGCTCTAAACAACAATACCCCACACGATGGGGTAGGTCAATTATTTTTTGTTTCCCCCTTTAGCTGTATGGGCAACAAGATGCTTATAAGTCAATATTTGAAGACTGTAGCTCCAACCGAAGAAAAATAGAAAAAAGTGAGGAGGATGTGCGCGAGTATGGCGTGGGACTCAAATACAGCCAAGAAAAGCCTGGTGGGCTGGAAACCGATCTGAATGATCTGAAATGATCGGGCGCACATAACCATGTGCGCCCGTTTTAACTAAGGAGCACGGCAAATCTCCATTGTACATTGCTCTCTGAGGATACCAAGACGACTTCTACAACTCCCTCAACGGGTGGCGTTGAAGGCGTTGTAGAAGTCGTCTTAGGAGCGTAAGGAAGCAAGTCATCGTTATCGTTATGTGGGACCTGAATGCAAAGGTTGGGAATGTTAACACTAACCGTGAACGCCAGGCAGGAAACAGAAAGTTCAAGAAGAAGCCGCTTAAATCCAAAGAGGAGCAGCTTATTGTGACGTCGGAAGGGTGGCTGCAACGCTGGCGCCAGCACTTTGAGGAGGTCTGCCGATTGTCAGCATCTTTGACGCCTGATGCGCTGCAGGTAGGTTCTACACCACCTCGACCTCTGTTCATAGATGCGGAACCACCTCAGTGCCTCAGAAGTGACTGAAGCGATCCTCTCTTTGAAGGCAGGCAAAGCACCTGGACTCGACCTGTTAACTGCGGAAATCTTACAAGCCGACTTAGCCTCCGCCGTCGACGTGCTGACGCCTTTAATTGAAAAGATATGGACCGCTGAAGAACTCGACTGGAACAAGAGACTTTTAATTACCGTACCTAAGGAAGGTGATCTCAGTAGTTGCAATAACTGGAGTTTATGACTAAAATACTGACTTGACTGCGACGTTGTTGTCGGGGTGAGGGGTCTCCTGTAAGATAATCCTTGAAAGGCCGTTGAACCTCTTCTGTGCGAGGAGCAGGCGGGTTTCCGTTCGAGCCACTCAAGCAAGGACCAGATCAACCCTCTTCGTATCATTCTCAAGCAGACAGCAGAATGACAAAGGGAAATTTATCTTACCTTTGTCGACTTCGAAAAGGCCTTTGATACGTTGAAGTGGTGGATAATTTTGCATCTGGTTATCTGGTCATCATAAAAGTAAAATAAATCACCAAAGGAAACATTCCTGCAAGGTGACTCACGAAGGGCTCATTTCGGGGGACATTGCAGTGCACACTAGTCTCCGCCAGGGCCGTCTTCTTTCCCCCGTATTCCCCTCCTTTTTATAATCGTTCTCTACGGAATAATGTTGCATTTACAATAGCAGGTGCCGCGGGATATAGTGGAGATTGACCAGCGTATTGGAAGACCTGGACTATGCCTATGGAGATGCGTACAGGTGTGAAAAATTCTACACCGATGTTAATCAGCACAAAGGTTGATGAACGCGTCCACAAATTCACGTACCACTGGAGCGTCGTAACAGAGACTAGAGGAACTGAAGAGGATATCACTTCACGGATCGCCAAAGCGCAGCGCAGCTGAGACTTGTGTGGCAATCGCGGAATCTGACTCGAAGGGTTAAACTCAAAATCACTGGTTTCAATGTCAAATCCGTGATGTTCTACTGTTGCGAAACATAGAAGATAAAAAAGGACATCTCACGCTAAATACAGGTCTTATATACCGACGTCTTCGTCGCATCCTCGGAATTTACTGGCCCGAGATGATCTTTAATGTAGAGCTGTTGGAGAGATGCCATGAGACCCCGATCGACCGCCAGATTAAGCGGAATAAATGGAGTTGGATTGGTCACACGCTCCTGAGTGACTCCGATCATATTCCTAAACAGGCCTTGGGCTGGAATCCTCAAGGATAAAGGAAGCGAGGCCGTCCCCGTAAAACCTCAATGTCAATGTACTAAGTCAATCAAGTAAGTCAAGCTCCAAACGTTTGGCTGTAAAATCTGTGTGACTGGCGATGGACAGACAGACAGACGGACACATGAGTGACAGCAATAGGGATCCGTTTGGACCATTCGGGTACGGAACCCTAAAAATAATAAAAATATTAACAATCATACAATGTCTATAGGTTTAATACCGGTTGATCTCACTCACACACACATGGCCATATCGTTCATTGAATACCCCTAGGGTTAGGCAGGTGTGTACGTAAATGTACTTATCTATAGCACACGCACATTTCAAAAGATATTGTATTTATTTTTTTAAATGCCGCCCTAAATACCTACTAAATATTAAATCTAGACAGAATAATAATATCATAAATATACGCAGACTAACAAAATACAAATAAAACCAATTTTTTCGACATTCAGAGCTTTTACACCTCCCGAGATCGGTAAACCCGGAACGTGGACGAAATAAAAATTAAACAATAAACGCGGAATAATCCCCGAAGGCAGTTATGTATTACGAAATATATTAACAGTACAGAATGGGTATGAAAAAAACATTCAAACAGGATTAGGAATAACTTAAGGTCTTCGCCATATAACATAAAAATTAAATTAATTGATCCGACTTATACCTTACGTTAATTTAAAACATGATTTTTGTTTATTGAGAGATTTTGATAATTTTAGTCTCAGATGTAGAACCATTTTATCCGTTTAAATCATGTAAATTGGTCCACGCGTTTATGAGATATTAACTCATTACTGAATGCTAAGTGAAAGGGTCACGGACGCCCCTTACCGCGATACTTTTGTTTTGATCGTGTTAGCGACACTGCCTTTTCATTATTTTCGTATTGTTTTGAAATTTTTTAACACATTGGTAGACAGGTGTTAACGATTTTTATTTTTTTACTATCTGGCGGTGACTTCAATCAGTATTAATAAAATACTGCTGATTTTTTTGTTACCGAGTTTCAGATTATCTGCGAAAGTCATAATGAATCAACATCCGCAGCCCGAGTTCGTCCTCCGCTAAGCATAGGCCATCTTTTCTTCTGCCAATTCACGCTCCCGTACCAACCTCACCCACGTTCTGCCCGCGATAGCAACAATATCATCATCATCATCATCATCAGCCTATAACAGTCCACTGCTGGACATACTCCTGTCCAATTGCACGCCATTTGGTACGATTTTCGGCAACTGTCATCCAGCTGCTACCAGCCATCCTGCGAAGATCGTCGCTCCACCTAGCCTGAGGGCGTCCCACCTTACGTTTACCAGTTCGCGGTCTCCACTCAAGAACACGTTTACCCCAACGTTCATCGGTTCTACGACTTATATGGCCGGCCCATTGTCACTTCAGCTTACTTATTCTGTGAGCTATGTCGACAACTTTGGTTCTCTGCCGGATCACCTCGTTTCGGATTCGATCCCTTGGAGAGACTCCAAACATAGCCCTTTCCATAGCTCGCTGAGCAACTTTGAACTGATGGACCAACCGTATTGTGAGTGTCCACGTTTCGGCACCGTAGGTCATAACAGGTAGGACGCACTGGTTGAAGACTTTAGTCTTCAGGCTTTGTGGGATACGTGACGAGAAGACTCGACGAAGTTTTCCAAACGCCGCCCAGCCCAGCTGTATTCTTCCGCTAGCCTCCTTCTCAAAGTTATTCTTACCAAACTGCAACAATATCACCTGCCCATTTTGCCGCTGCACGACCACCATTTCTTCTGCCATTCCTTGGACGTCACTCGGTCATAGCCCTACTCCACCTGTCATCATCAATATTATCAATAGGTACATGTAATCAATCTATAGAAAAGTCGTTTTTGTACATCGAAAATATTTCCAAAAAAGTGGCCAGGGTGTTAAACGTTAACCAACAGAACCCATTTCCAGAATTTTTGCATTTTTGTCTGTTTATGGGTTTGTCCATTTGGTTGTGCATGAATCACGTAAAATCTACGAAATCAATGTACATAACTTTTATACATAAAAATTGTGCGTGAAGTATTACTTAGTTTTTGTTTCATTGCAATTGGTTCACTCTATCAAAACACTATATGTGTTTTGATAGAGTGAACCAATTGCAATGAATGAATTAATTGTATGAATTTAAAGTGTTCAAGAAGTAAAATATCACAACATACGCAATTCCGATACTTTCCATATTCGATGGGGCGTTATGCGTTTGACGTCATTTTCTGAATGGCGGTGTTAAGATTCTTCGCGGAAGAATGACACTAGAAATGAAATTGGTAGGTAAGTAGGGTAGGATAAGCAGTTGATGGGAGCGAAGCCGCGGGAACAGTTAGTTATTATTAAGTATTTATTTTTCCAAATAAAAAGTCAAATAGATAAGGATTATCGAGGAGGTCGCGACTCTCTCCCAACCACGATGATCAAGGACCGCAACATTTAAACGTACCTATCATATGTTGTAACGTAGGGTAAGTACTTAAAAAGATTCGTCTGAAAAGCCAAAAGTAAACCCACGTTACTCCTCAGTCAATTTCCTTTTACTTAATAATAATAATACAAAATACTTCCAAACCACATCTTGAACAATCAAGGGCGACCCTAAAATACTCACCTTCTCTGAACTATTTGAATAAAAGATGTTTCACAACGCCTAATTTTCAATTATGTATGTAGATACAACTTTATTCTTCGACTCTGTTTGTCACCGTGATAAAGTTAAAGGACAAGAGGTCGTATTTATCAAAAAAGTGTACCTTTTTAGTTTAAAAATAAAACGTTCGAAAATATTAAAACTTTTTTTGTGGTAATCGCATATTTCACGTGCTTTTATTCAGAACTTTTTTAGAGAAATCGGTCGCTCATAAATGAAGCGAGAAAATGCAATTAATCTCGAAATACACATGTAAAAATATACTTATGAAACTTAACAGCTCAGCATAAAACGCCGTGTTGTTAAATGTGATTTTATTTTTATTGCGCCAACAAAAACAAATCGTTTTATGTCCAGATTTAAATTTCAGTGTTGTGCCGAGGGCTGAATATCCCAACAGTAATAAGGCAATGTTTTTATTACAGTGGGCCCTTCTAATAAGCGGACACTGGCTGTTTGTTCACAAACAATCATCCCATTTTGTAATTTTACACCTATATCCGCTAGCAAACGAAACAAAATTACACGGACTAAATAAGTTGGAAAAACAAGACTCATTTCTACGGTTGCTGGTAGAGCTTTGTATATCTTTATTGAGTTCTTTCTACAAACAGTAGGTTACCACATACAAACTTTTTCTAAATATAAACAATAATTAATTTAAGTACCGTACCATCTTGTTGTAGGAGCACAATAAATTCTTCATCATTCTGTATGTTTTAGCGTAATATCTCAGAATTTCTTCAAGAATTCTAATTGTTCTAATTAACCCAAGCAAACAAAACGATCTCAATCTGTTTACTTAACGCAAAAGTTTTCATAATAAAACGCTTCTTGCGTTCACAAATATTCCGAAGCAAAGATCCGAGGAATTAGGGAACAGGTAATTAAATACGACATAAACACCGAGCCGGGCATGTATTATAACTGCATTATCCGTTTAATATTCATGAGAGACAAACTTTCAGTAGAACTGGTGACGAATTCACAGACTTATCCGCCGCATCAAGTTTGCCCCATGAATATGTAGCCACATGAAGGCACGGACTAAAATAAGGATTCATATTATAACGACCAATTATCCCAGATTTCTGTACAGTTATACACTCAGGAAAACTGCTCCAAAAATGCTGGAAAGACGGTGGACAAATATATTGGAGCATCGTTTTTTCTTTGTACTATAGAGACGCCAAGAAACTACACTTCGTAACAACTGACATACTGACAATCTTCCGTGAACAAAGGGGATCGAATATTATGCATTACTCCGTCCAATAACTGGGAGTATTAGCTTAGTGTTACATAGCAACAGTAACATGAGGCATCCATTGTTATTAGACAATATGTTTTGATAATCTCCGATAACACAAATTAACGTCGGTAACTAAGTTACAAAATATCCTTATGTAGGAAATTATCGGTATAACGCCAGGTCTATTCATTGATAAAGATTAGCTCGCGTAAGACGAAGTATCGCTTAAATAAAAATCAATATCACAATCGGTTACGAGTTTCTTCTTACAGTCCATTTGCTCCGAGAACGTAGTGCTTTCTCAAAGGGATCTTTCGGCCCTTATTTCGAGATCCTTTAGGACCACACTTGAAGAACGGCACGGCGCCTTTAGGACCCCGCTTCCGCCCTCCGAGAAATGCCCGAGATAAGAGAGACGTTTTGGCGCCATTCATGTTTATGGCAGGGCAAATGGCCCTAGAATACTGCGTACTTATTATAAACAAGTACCTATACACAATGTATTTAAAATCGCTTCGAGAAATATTGAAAACTCGTACTTGTTCAAAAGCAAGAACATCTTAGTATAAAATTTCTCACCGAAACCTTTTATATAAATATGATTTTTGATAGGTTTACAACGTGGTGAGCTTTAGTAATTAATTACAAAAAAAAATGTTTTTATAAATCTTTTCAATTATGTACTTGAAACAGCGTTAAAACTTTGGTGAAAAAAACTAAAAACTATGTTTTATACATGATGCTCGAGCTCGACGCTCGCTGAAAAAGAGAAAACTTTTTCATCGTATAATTCGTAAATGTTAATAGAATTTGAGGTCGCAAAAACTAGCGATGTCTAGTCTACGCAGAATCCGTCGTTATTTCAAGTGTGAAGGGACGGGACGTGGCGGTATTACTTTATTTTACAAAATGTAGTATTCGTAAAATTTTATGGGGACCGTTTTTAGAGGGGGAGCTCGAAGCAGCGATCATTAACATTGTACCTATACGGTACTATGATACCCCGCTAAAGTTTTCACCCAAGCCGTTGATTCCAATTACTCGCTTAACTGTTAATATTGTTCTATTAGAAGCTGTATCTTCTAATTCCGGTGCGATATTAAAATCCTAGGCGACAAGCCTAGCTTTAATTGTGATATATTGGAGAATATTTATTACACAAAAGAATCTTGTTATACAAAACGAAAACGAATAACGAACCCTTATCATTCGACATGACATTTTGAATATAGCAACTACGGAACAATCGTCTATACAAAATAATAGGAAAGGAATACGCATTCATTAAAAATGAGAGGGAGCTATGCCGAAACATTATTAACAGTCGACGCATCGTGCGCGAGCCTTAACTGAAATAAACAAGCCACATTGAACGCGTCCGAAGCGTGCAAAAAGTAGAAATTGGAATAAAGGTCCGCACTGCTCACTCCTCACTCCGCAGTCCGTCGGCCGACACAGGCAGAGTTTAGGTGCGTCCTCTGGGGCACTTGCTAAACAAACTTTTTGTTTTATCAAACTGGTAATTCTCATTTTTTGTTTTATTGCCCAAAAGCTCTGGAGATTTATAGCTAACCACTTTGCATTAATTTCGCATTCATTACAGATCTCTTGAATATTGGGCATTATTTTTTTGCAACGGGATTGAGTGTAAATTACAGGAAAATTATGTACAATGTTTATTCAGAGTGCGTTTGGAATAATATTATAAATTAATCCGTGCCTGTCGTTGTAACGGCTCTCGCATTACAGTTTTATATTTCTTACAATAAAATTATACAAATTACTCAAACGCGGGAGGAAGGAAGAATTCTAAACATCGTTCATACCGTGTACTGGAAAAATCAAGCACTTGCCGAAAACGTTTCAAGCATTTTAAGATCTCGAAGTAGGCGAGCAATTTCATTAAAAAGTATATTTTAACGTTGGCAGCCCACAGAAAATGTGCTCACATGTTTCTGTTAAAACGCGAATAAATATTAAAAGCTTGTTAAGAGTGTATTTACTTCTAATTTGTTGGGACATTAAAATAGTTTAAAGTTAAGTAAAACAAAGGAGTTAAGGTCACATACACGCCGTATTCTCTTGAGTTCGGCGGAAACCGCACATAGCTTAAGTGAACCATTAATGAAGATTAATTGTTGACGACGTCGCGCACTACAGTCTACACACCATATATACACACTAGGTGAATGTTTGAATAGATAGCTGTAGCAGAACTGAGAAAATTACGATAAATAGAAAATGATTTTGATCCATTAATCATCATGCCGTTATACTCGTAAAAGCATGGCGTACCACATTACCTCCCTTTTATGAAGGTGACCGCTAGACCATGGACAGTCGTGATGTATGAAATGATTCATCATTAAAATTGATCGAAAGCAAAACATTGTCCGGTGAGGGATGGTAGGACCAAATCGTTTTCGACATGTTCATCGCGCCCGGTGCGAAATAAAATTAGTTTTGGAACTAAAACAAATGTTTATTTATGATGCAAATGTCTGACAACGAATATTGACATAATGTATTTGTTTGTAAGTTGATGTTTAGTTGGACAAAAATTTGTGATGAATATCACGAGAAGGTTATCAATGTCTCTAAAACCGATTTACGTAGACAGGCTGGCTAGAGATTTCTTAAGTAATAGTACATATAAACAAAAAAACTATACAAGAACTCGAGCAAAAAGTTGATTATTCAATGTTTTATTTATAGCTATTTTTACTTCGCACATTCAGGAAAAAAGCTATTGTTCCAATTAAACTATTCAAATTCTCGCATGTCGCTCAACCTGATGAACCTGAAAAAGTACATACGAGTTTCGTCCAAAATAAAAATGGTTTAAAATATGAACAGTCGCAGAAAGAATTTGACATAAACTGATACCGTCTCCTGTCTTGAAATGTGAGACATATCGAACACGACTGGCGTAACACAATAGATTTCAAAGATTTCGGACCAGTGAAATAGGAAATCTTGAAGAATTTAGGGCAGATATTGTTTTATTGGAAGTGAAAATGGTGAGATTTTCTACAATAGAGTCATCAAATGTGATTTCCAATCGATTGTCAGGTGTTGTCCCATAATTGAATAGATTTTTATGAAATTCTCGTATAACAAAGAACGTCCGCATTCTAGTCTCAGCCTCAATCATCTTATAGATTAGCTAAAGTACACACATCTTTCATGGGATACTGTGTTAAATTCTATAACAAAATACCTTGTGAGATATTAAAACTAAATGAAAGAAAATTTAAAACAATGGTTAAGAGTACACTTTGTAAACAAGCATATTACAAATTAGATGATTATATTCAGGATAAGAATGCTTGGAAACATGCTGGTCATAGAGCAATCTTTAGTGTGGATAAAGTCAAACTGGTTGATTTGTATTATATTCATAATTATACTTACGCTTTATTTTATATTTATCTACTATTTTTGTTTAATAAAAAATGACTCGTACACTATTCCGTTGTTGTTGAATTAGATAATTTACCTATGTTTGCAATATTTGTAAGTATGTTAGAACCATGTTCCTATTTTTCAAGTGAAGGAATTTACTTGTTAGTGCTTATAATACTTATATGTATTATAGTAGTGCTATGGCATCGTCCTCACGTATATGAATTTATTAATGTATGTACTTTAATAAATTGTAAAAGCCTTTTTTTTTTAAAGAGTAAATATGGAGTTTTTCGTGCATTCTTCTCCATAACAATCTACTTATCCGAATGCACGGTAGAATCAAATTTTATAACTTGATAATTTTAATTTTTAACGTTCGAAAGTGCCGCTTAATGGCCTAGTCGAAATAAAAACATTTGACTTTAACTTTGACAATCAGTAAAAATAAACTACAAATTGACTTTTTTTATATTAATTGTCGCAGAGGTGATAAGATTTCGATTTGTATTTGAACCTTTTTTTTAAGAACGATTTATATTTACACGTTGTGATGGCAATTGTTTACCATATTAATACATTTCTTGTAGCTATTTTGTACAATGTTTACCGTCATGGCAACATTTTTGAAAACGACTAAAATAAATATTTCTGGTGATAAGATTGCGATTTGCATTTGAACCTTTTTTAAAAACGATTTATATTTAAACGTTTCGATGGCAATTGTTTACCATACTCATTAATTTCTTGTTGCTATTTTGTACATTATTTACCGTCAAGGCAACATTTATGAAAGCGACTAAAATAACTATTTCTATCTGACCTTCGTTATGTTACAAAAAATTCGCAGAAGAAATCAGTTCCTCCATTTAGAAAGGTCTGATTTCTTCTGCGGATTTTTTACCGGAGCGTTGCTAAGACAAATTTATGGACACCTCGTTTGTCAGCATCGCATCGGTCCAAATAGTCTACGTTCCAAGTTTTTTATAAGCTAGCCAAATTTCATTCTCCAACGCCTATTGTTCATAAATTATGTCCTCTATGTTGAATTAATGTCCCTAATGTAAACTAACATTATTACACATTGTTGATTTGGTCGGCTTCATCCGTTTAAGGGTTGATTCTACCCCTGATAGTGAACAATGTATGAATATACATGTCTGAGGAAATTGTGTCCCTTTCCTTTAGATGTGACTGTTGTTCCTCTACGAGCATTATGACTAAAATGCTAGAGACGTTGAGAAGATTTTCTGATTTAACGTTATATTTTTTGTGAAAAAAGATATATACATTACTTACAAGCGCTAGTTCGATCATGCAAGGAGTATCTCAGGGACGGTTCTGCCAAATACTAGTTGGATGCACTTGAGTCGATTGAAAAACGGGCCAAGAGGCTCATCAGCAATGAGATATTGGTCGAGTTTATGCTCCAGAGCCTTGAACATCGTCGCCGAGTAGCCAGCCTGTCGGTTTTTTATCGGTTACATTTCGGGGAGAGTGCGTTGGAATTGCATGAAGGTCCTAGGCATATAGGTTTCTTTTAGGCAAGCGTGCTTCATCGTCGACCAAATCATCGGTTACCATCAGGTGAGATAGTGGTCAAGCTCAAGCCTAAATGAATAAAAAATGTCAAACTGAGAAGCTTCTTTCTTTTTTGAAGTCGGTTAAAAATGATGATGTACCACGGACAACCTAATCTTACATTAGTAATTTCACAGAATATTGAACAAAACGTGTGTCTAATATTATATAAAATTTGAAAGTCTATAGGTATGACTCGCTGTTTAGATCTTTCTAATCAATCAAGGGTCAAGTGTAGCACGGATTTAGATAAAACTTGGAACAGTAGACGACCACCTGCATTAGTACATAGAATACGAATTAAGGAAAAAAATAAGCATTCGTATGCATTCCACATCCTTCTTCGACAAATCTTTCACGGTTCAAGCAGCTCGTTTGTGGAATGCATTACCTATTGAGGTAAGGCGTGCGCACACATTACCTTCATTTAAAAAAATGGTGAAGGAGCATTTCCTTTCTTTGTAACTATTCTTCTCCTTTCTCTGCCCTATTTTTTATATATTTTTTTACATTTATTAGTATATTATTTTATTTGTATGTATTTTATGTTGTATCTAAGTAATATTATTTAATATAGTTTTTTGTACACTGACAGCCCTATGTCTATCTCCTCTCGTTCTGTCCATCCAAAGGTTGTCTACAAGAGATTGCCCTGTGCGATAAGAGCGCCCATTGTACACTGATCTTTATAATGTTTTGCCCTGTAATTATTTAAGTGGTGTACAATAAAGTATATAATAATAAGGACAATAATAAAACTAATAATACTAATCATCCCGATAGCACGATTCTGTGGGATATTGGATCAGCTTATGTTTGAACCTTTGTTAAATCGCGAGTTTATAAATATTGTTATCTGTTTTAAAACTTTTCTCTATTTTGGTTAAATGCCAATTTCTTTCAAACTTAAACCAAAATAAGGTAAAAGCTAATGCAGGCCAATCCTTCCAAACCTTATTCTCCTTAAAACGGGATAATGTACAACAAACTGCTAAACGGTTTCGTACAAAAGAGTTATCCGTGTCTCCGTAAACTCCGTACAGTGTTATTCTGCAGTCTCGCTCGCTTATCGCTGGGAAGTGTCGAGTAGTTCCCATTGTATCCTATAATAGACGTAATCGACTGCTGAGCCCGCGGCTAACGACTCTTTGATTAGAACTAAGCATTAACACATTTCGCTCTTGGCGAGAATTGCCAGAGAAATGTCCTGATCATAGCTATGTGTTCTGAAACTCTAATCAACTCATAAGGAGGAATACGTTGATTTATAACTACGTAATCTTGTTAGGTTGTGAAGGTTTGGTTGTATTAATAGACGTTATAAGATTATGATTAGACGCGTGTACGTCTGTCAATTTAGTAAAGGATTGCAACAATCTATGTATGTGGGGTTTATAGAGTTAATTATTCAGTGTAACGATGAAAAAAGTTGGTATAATAATGCTATGGTAATTAGTCCACTCCAGCCCACCCCGGATCCCCGCGTGGCGATAGCGATTGTCAAAAAGGCCTAGACCTAGCAAGTTGAAATTTATACTAGATACTAAAATCTATAGTCCCTATTAGGTGTATAAAAATCAAGGACCTGAGTCAACATGATAAAAATATATGCAAATTCAGATTTCGCGAAAACTTGTAAGTTCCAAAACTTACCTTAATTTTCAACTTTTTTATTTTTCGGAATTTTCCCTTTACTTGTGCTGTAAGAAAATTGACAAACCTAGGTCAACCGGAAGTACCTAGGTTTTGGGTCGAAAACCTATAATTATGGTAGTTCCCGTTGAACTAGAATCACGAAATTTGGCAAAAAGTAAGGTCTTACAGCTCAAATAAAGGAAAAATACCAAAAAAAAAGAAAATTAAAGGGTGTCCCCATACATACATAATTGACGCCACCCTGGGTACGGAAACGTAAGACCGACTCGCACATGGCCGGTTTTTTTTTCAAATGCTCCTGCAAAGTTGCAACTTCTAAAACCCAAAAGGAGGTCTCAACAACGAATTAATCTATTACCATATTTTCCCGTTCTCGATACGTCATAATTACAATGTAAAAAAGGTTGTAACGTTTATATAGAGATTACCAAAATAAAATTAATGATGTGTTTACGTAGAGAGGTCGTGTCGTGACAGATTTCCCTGCAAGATTAAAGTAACTACGTTGGAATTATAAAAGCGATTTGTACGACGTAACACAATGAAATCTGCTTTATATGGTTTTCTTTACATTAGAGTTATTAGATATCCTTTTGAATTAAAGTCTGTATACTAATTGGATTGTTACCACTTCGGAGAGCCTGTAAAAGTATATTTTTGGACAAGAAATAACGAGAGTAGAGTTTTTTATGATTCAAAATAAGAGCTTTTATATCTGGAGCTTTTCAGATACAATTAAGGTCAATACTAGGTGGTTTCATTTTCTTTATCATTCAGTATCTAAGCTGTTGTAACTTACTACAAGCAAAACTGGTCCTGTGGTGTTTGTCTAATGAAGGGAACCTTCAATACAAGTTACATTCTATCAACAACACGCCATAGCGGTTCAATAAAATTCACATACCTTTTTCCAAAAAAATACTGTTTTTATACAAGTTTTTTAGCTTAACTTGTATTGTCATCCAAACCAAACATGAATGCAAAATTTAATCTTAATCTGTTGAGGAAAACTGCTTAAAAATTCAGTTGCAAGATTTGACACGAACATACATAGGTACATACATTCATTGCAAGTTAATAAAAAGCTTGTAATAAATTTGTTTTCCAACTGAAAAATATTTTTTAAACAACCTTTGTAGCTTACCGTGCATTTTCATCTAAACCAAACGTGTATGAATTTTTTTATCTTAGTCAGTTGAGGATAATTGCTTTAAAACTCAGCTGCAAGATTTGACCCGAACACACATACATACAACGTACATTGCAAGTTAATAAAAATCTTGTTATAGGTAAATAATTTTTCCAATTTGTTTTTATTTAAACAAGCGTTTTAGATTACACGGGTGATGTGATCCAAACCAAACGTGTATGCAAAATTTCATCTCAGTTGGTGGAGGATAACTGCTTTAAAATTGAGCTGCAAGATTTGACCAGTATATATATACATACATTCATCGCAAATTAATAAAAAGCTTGTAATAATAAAAAAGTATCAAGCACCATCAAAATGTCACGTGATCAATCTCTTAAATTTTGCCATTTCGAACATGGTCATCGTTTACTGAAGGACACTTTGTCTAAAAATTCTTACAGCATGCAGTCTGAAAAATAGTTGCTATATTTGAACACCATATTCGAATTTAGAAGAACGAACATTAGGAGACAGACAACCGAAGACGTAAGCGGGTTTTTTTACGCACAAGAAAACGGAGAAGGTAGGTAGGTAGGTATTTGTTTATGTGTGTAAACGAATGTGCCCAATTTCTAGATAAAGTTTTCTGTAAAGCGTTTGTGATTCATCAGCAATGTAGATAGGTGCTATGGTGTTAACTTACCAGGGCTCCTTGCAACAATATTTATTAAAAACCGCTTGCGCTTTAAAACTCGTTTCAGGGAAAACTCATTGTGTCAGCGCATTTTCCCTGAAAAGGTTTTTATTCAATGCAAAACAGAATTAAATAATTGCTAATATTCAAGCGCTAGTTCACTTATTATTCTGATTTCGGTTCTAGTGAAGCTCATCTACTTCATAACATAATATAACGCCAGTAGTCCTCGAAGGGTTGGGTAGAGTTTCATCTATAGTACACCCACACGACACAACACACCTGCTTCACAGCACATAACATAGATACGGATTATAAAACTGTTTTAGTGGCTAGCAGCTTAGAAGAAAATCAAACTTCTAAGACAACGCAATCAAAAGATACAGCCATTTATGCCGCAATATTTCCGCAAATTTTCGACACTCGCAAGGGAATCAAAACCTACAGGGTACTTCCCATGAACTCAGAATCTTGAAATTAGTAACGAAGTAACGTCTTATAGCACAGATAAAGGAATAATTGCGAAAACCGTAAATTTTAGTTACATCAAATAATAAAAATATTTCTAATAATTTTAATCTTACTACCCCTTTCCTCGTGAACGCGTAGAGGTATTAAATTGAAATTTATATCAAATACTTAGGTCTATAATAGCTTTAAGCTGAGGTTTGTACGGAACCCTCGATGCGCGAGTCCGACTCGCACTTGGCTGGTTTTTTATATGATGTATGGACTGACAATGCTTTTGCTGTCCAACCTAATTTTATACACTTATATTAGAACGATTACTTGATTGTCACCCTTGCTGGCAGCGCTAGCGGCCAGCGCTGAGCGATGATTTCACCCGTGCCTACTGGCCACATTTGCATACAAGTATAGAGACTTTAAACTTTACTTAGCACTAGTACGTAGTAGAACAATCTTATAGTCGGTCGGTACGCCTGCTATATACGGAATGATTCTTAGTTTATATCCCGAAGTACGCATTTTATGGTGATTGAATTCTGGTTAGGACGTACTCAGCAACGGAACGGAGATTAGAATTGTGACCTATTAATGGTGCTAAGTTTGTAGTTATTGGTGCAATGTGGGTGTACATTTGAGTATACCCGTAGCTATTTTGAGGAATACAGACGTGTACCTGAGAGGAGGGCTTAGAATATGGGTACTATTTTATCGTAAACAATACAACTACAATCTAGATTGATAAATAGTATTCCAACTAGTAACTACAGAACGATTAACATAACTGAGCACCCGAAATGTCAATGTTACTCTGACGTTCTATTCTCGCTATTGGCTCACAGGGCGAATGCGGAGCGCCGCGCGGGTAGGCGGGGATGGGCTCGTTTGACATTACGGGTGCTCAGTTATTTTGACCAAGTTTTGCTCTCTGCATCTACAAAACCCGATTTGTTGTGGCTGGCAGTAGCTTGATGAATCAACAATACTATGGTAAGGTACAGTTACTAGCAAACTATAAATACTTTCTCCTGTAAAATTTGTTTGCTGAGCAATAAAACTATAAACGGTATTCTAGCGAAGAAGCAATTTATTTCAACAGGTATTGATTGAACTGCGCACATTTGTCTGATTGTTTTATTTTGCATTTAAATGTCGAGCAAATAAATAGCCCACTCTTTTTAGCGATCAACCTCGGAATGAGAGATAATAAACTGAAAACTCGTTTACACCTTAACTTTAGCGTTCTAAAAGTTGTCTCAAAAGTCTCCTATCTCGGCAAGTAATGAACATTTGTGAATCTTATGTGGACCTTATTTGTGCACAATTGAACAAGTAACAAACTTGATTTGAGCGCAAATTGCAGTAAAATCATTACTTGCTGAGAACTAAGGAAAAATCTGATTTTTGGGCCTTTTGACCTTGAATAACTTATGACGCAAACACGAGATTTTATGAGAATTTTGAGACAAATTTTAGAACGTTAAAATGAATTTAATATGTAATAAAAATAAAATTTTATTTTAATATTATTTCTCATGCCGAGATTAACCCCTTATTTAAGCAAAAATGGTTAGGCTAAAAGAATCTTGAAAATAATTATTGCCACAATGTAAATTTTTGATTGGATATTATGAATCTTAATATTTTTTCATGTGTACAACCAATATTGTATGTGAGTAGATTTATGGCCAACATTTAAATTTGACGACAATGAAACTAAAACACGGATACCTAGCTCCATCTGTAACTACGAGCAATAATATTTAATCCACTTAAATCACCCTCACAGACGGAACCCATTCCATTACTTCCCTTATTACAGTGCATCGGACGAACCACACCTATAAAACTGTAACATTGTTGCAAATCCTAGCATCTAGCATATTATCCTTATGTGGGCCTTATTTGTGCACAATTGAACAAGTAACAAACTTGCTTTGAGCGCAAATTGCATTAAAATCATAACTTGCTGAGAACTAAGGAATTTTTGGGCCTTTTGACCTTGAATAACTTATGACGCAAACACGAGATTTTATGAGAATTTTGAGACAAATTTTAGAACGTTAAAATGAATTTAATATGTAATAAAAATAATATTTTATTTTAATATTATTTCTCATGCCGAGATTAACCCCTTAATTAAGCAAAAATGGTGAGGCTAAAAGAATCTTGAAAATAATTATTGCCACAATGTAAATTTTTGATTGGATATTATGAATCTTAATATTTTTTCATGTGTACAACCAATATTGTATGTGAGTAGATTTATGGCCAACATTTAAATTTGACGACAATGAAACTAAAACACGGATACCTAGCTCCATCTGTAACTACGAGCAATAATATTAAATCCACTTAAACCACCCTCACAGACGGAACCCATTCCAGTACTTCCCTTATTACAGTGCATCGGACGAACCACACCTATAAAACCGTAACATTGTTGCAAATCCTAGCACGAAATCACTTCAGCGTCTAGTGGGGCTTGTGGAAATTATTTATCTGAAAGCGTCCCCCTTCCGCTATCAAAACTATATCAAGTAGGGCGAGGAACATAAACTCGACCGCCCTTGCAGTTAGATAAAATGTAAAGGGAAGTTTGATTCACTTGGTTCATGTGACATCCCACGCAGCAGAATGGCTGAGGCCTCGTAACGACCTCTTCATACCCAACCGTCTCTATTTGACTACGATTCATATCTCCGAGTGGAGGACACTTAGTCGAACATTATTGGAAAACTCAAACTTAGCCTGGATTCGATACCTAATATCAAATCGCAAGAATCGAATTGTATTCAGTTTGTATTAGGTACACACAGGTTTTCTCCAAACTTCTGATTCCTGGCAACTTCTTCTTCGCAATACGTTTGCCTGGGTTTTAATACTTAGGCACTTTTTTCAGCACTTTGGGTGTGCAAAAAACTTTGACGTTACCATATTGCATTAATTACTATCTGTATTCCGCAAATGGGTACTACGTAATTGCCACTTATACTTCTGCTGAGAGGTATAATCATTTGTGACGATTCTTAATTACTTAATTCGCGATTAACTTCTTAATTACCGTCGGCGTCGGCATGCGAATGGAGCTCTGAAAAAAGTCGTTTGAGCACGTCTTAGCGGGCAAATATTGTCGGTGGCCTGCTCTTAGGAGGTTCATCTCGAGATAAGCGTCCGTGAGACGAGGAGGCCAGCATCTGGGCCGGTAATTAAGCGCATCTGCCTACGTTCAATTTTGGAACGCTGGATGAGTTGCCCCGCGCTCCTTCGGGTCCATTTTGGAGGGTAAGAGCAAATTGCTAAACTTTCAATTAAAGACTTGTTATTCAAACCGCTTCCAGTTCCTCGATGGAATTATATTTTATTTCACAACGAAAACTCTTATTGGTACTTGTGGTACTTGTTTTCCGCTCTACTTAGCCGCAGTTGAACATTTCTCGAATGGAAACTGTGGGAATTTAGTAACAATTGTGTATTTAATCCATTCTGTTTTCGTACAGCGGCTTTAAGATTATTAGATGATCTCTTAATTTTGTTTTTTGTTGATTAGAATTGTTGTAAACTCTGCAGTATAAATTGTGAAGTTTTAATCAATATTTCAGATTAGATACTTTGTTTTGGTATTTTTAGTCGAGAATATTCCTCACGGACATAGTAGCTGGTCAAAATCTGGATTAAGTTTGATAATAACATTTTGTTACGCCGTCAGAAACAATGTAAGCTTGCCGTGAAATCTTCTGCATTTGACGTTACCTAGATATCTGGAAAAATGTTACGTAAGGTGCTACATTTGAACATCACGTTTTCCTTTATCTTCAACACCAACTATAAACTGAAATTAAAACTAATAGAACTTATTTAAATACAAACCTTGTGCCATCTGCAGTTTTTGTCAAAATAAAGAATACGCAAAACTTCCTTGAAACCTTAAATAAGAAGTAACACTTAATTTAGGAGATGAATTTTCAAAATTCCTTTCTTATTGCTCATTTTTGTTACATAAAAAAGTCTTGAAAAAAATTAATTGTTCTAACTCCAGTACATTAGAGTATACATTGTCTGTCCATGAAGTCTTGGTAAACTAAATAGGGGTTTTAATAATTAGGTACAAAAAATTAATGGTAGTTACAAAGTCAGTTTCAACTTAACGTTTATTCTTGATTTCAATCTATCCCTACTTCACCCTATCTCATAAGAGACCTCCGGCTGAATACTGTATACTATTTTGTCAAATGACCACACATTAAACCCGACCCAATAATTGGTTCTAAGAATTTCCAGCTCGCCAGATAATGACTTTTAGGAACTAGTGCTGGCGTTAATGGTTATTAATTAAAATAAATTAATCTTATATATGAAATTCTCGTGTCACAATGTTACTTACCTTACTCCTCCGAAACGGCTTTACTGAATTTTACCAAATTTTATATGCATATTCAGTGGTTCCCTATCCATTTGCATAAAATTTTAAGACCTAATATATCTTAGCATAATTTTGTTTGGCATAATTATATTTTGACATAATATAATTACGCATAACAGCTTACGCATAATTTTTTTAAACATAATTTCTCTAACCATAATAATGATTAAGCAGAATATTCTAAAGCATAAATTTATTAAGCATAAAGTTCTAAAGCATAACTTTTTTAAGCATAATATCCTAAAGCATAAATTTATTTACACATACAGCATGCAAGCAAGCATACAGCATGCAAGCAAGCATGCAGCAAACAAGCAAGCATGCAGCATGCAAGCAAGCATGCAGCATGCAAGTAAGCAGGCAACATGCAGCAGGCAGGGTTTCTGTCTCGGCTCCGGCGCTGCGGGCTTCCGGCGGCCCCACGCGTGCTAATCGTTGCAGACGGCTTTCGCTCACCACCGCAGCTTCGGCTTGTTGGCCGGCGTCGCCGGCCAGCCTCAGCCGCGGCGCCTCGCTCGCAGCCGCCTGCTCCTCAGCCCGTGGGCCGCCTCGCCCCTACGCGCCTACGCGATTTTAAATTACACTCTAGGGGTAGGACAAACAAGACTACGTAGAGTCGGTTTTGCAGCAATTCGGTTCTGTCACTAACTTTTGTTGCACATCATATTAAATTTTTAACCAACAATATTATTTAATTGTTACAGAAACTATTGCAAATTGGTTCGGTTGTCTAGCATATTTACAAGAAATTGCTAAAAATATACACCTAAAATAAATAATTATACATAATTAAGGACCACTGTTTCAATCAGTTAACTTCTATCTGAGGAATAACCGCCATATTTATTTCTCATAATAGAAGTTAACTGATTGACATATTTTTTTATACAAAAACTGTCAAAACATCTAATATATTCTTCAGATAAAAGTTATCTCGCGATTGAAAAATCGTTTAAGTTACATAATGTTATGTATAATAAATCATTTGCATGAAAATTGTTTTTGTTATTTATATTAATTGTATGCCTAAATATTATTATGCCTACTAACGTTATGCTAATAGTCATTAGGCCTACTAACGTTATGCGAATCAAATTTATGCCAAAACAAATTAGTCTTTAAGATGATTATGCCAACATAAAATATATGCCTAAAAAAATTATGCCGAAGTATTATTATGCCAAAACAAATTGTGCCAAAATCGTTATGCCGAAGTATATTAGGATAAAGAACATTATGCGAAAAGAAGGGATCCCATATTCAGTAGGTCTGAGAATCGGCTACTATATATTTTTCATACCCCTAAGTGATAAGGTTGGTTCACACTTAACATTTTTTTTTGAATTTTTGGACAATTTTTTTTGTTTTTATTTTTCTATAATGTGACAATAAAAATACATACAACCCTAAATTTTTACCCTTTTATCACCAAGCCCTATTTTTTTAAAGGCCATTTTAGTAATTTAATCATTTTTCATCCCGCTCGATAACTGATCAACTATCGACTTTTATATAATATAATGCAGGATAATGGGTAGGATAGGTAGGGTAGGGTAGATAGGGTAGGGTAGGTAGGGTTGGGTAGGTAGGGTAGGGTAGGTAGGGTAGGGTAGATAGGGTAGGGTAGGTAGGGTAGGGTAAACAGGATATGTAAGGTAGGGTTGGGAATATAGCGTATGGTAGGTAGGGTAGGTGGGTAGAGTAGGTATGGTAGGTAGGGTAGGTAGATAGGTAGCCAATTGACGGGAGCGAAGCCCCGGGGGTCAGCTAGTTTTCTTATAAATATTCGCCTCGGTCATATAGAAGAAAGGTATCTATAAAAAAATTGGTGATACAAATAAACTATCAAAAATGTGACATTGGATTTACCTGCGTGGGTAGGTTCGTTTTCCCAGAAAAACAAACAAAGGTTTTGCCAACAATTGGTAATGTTTTGCCCGACTGACTGATTTCCAGTGATAACATTTAGATTTTGACAATAAAATGTATAATGAAAACAACCGACTTCAAAAAAGTCACGGGAATTTACCGCGATGATTTGGATGACTGTGGTCCCAGATAGCGGTCTACTCGAGACCACGATCGTTGCAACACGGCCGAAACGTCGGGTGAAATAGGTAAATAAATAACCGAAATCATCGCGTCAAATTCCCGTTACCTATATATTGTTTTTCAATTATTATTGTTTTAATAAATATATATTGTTTTAAAGTTAATATAATGTTAGCGTCGCCGTCGGAGATCGGTAGAAAAAAAAAAAACCAAAAACATACCGTGCCAATAACAAAAACCGACTACATAGTGTTTAAAAAAGACGGAGGTTTTACTCGACGGACTTGACCGCGTGCATGACCATCCGTATAGGTCTGTCCTCAGCTGTTTAGTGTGTGACCTTTGCAGACAGACAGACGTAAAGTTCTCGCCAAACTTTTTGGCCACCCTGAAGTTAGCTACAATGGCTGCGAAGTAGTATATATCATACAAAAACAGCACCGTTTCGTGTTTCGTGCATCCGGTAAACCAACTTCAGGGCGAAGTTTAGCGAGGACTATACCTCTTATTATAGATCTGCTACTCCTAATAGCGAGGTCTGGCAGCGGAGAATAAGAAAGAATACATGCTTGTAACTAGCATTTTCAAAAGTATGCCGTTGCATGGCATTGTGACATTCACCAATCAGTATGCTTAATATTGCTTGTGGTTGCTGAATTATTTATTTATTTACTTATTTATGTACACACATAACACTTAAAAGAGAAAAGAAGGATTACAGAAAAAAGAGCACAAAGGTACTGCTTATTTCAATAGAAATTTCTTCCAGCAGTCCTGCGACATGAAAGTTGGATGATAGACGAAGACACAGTGTGTAGAAAGAAATAAAGAAACTTAAAATAGACTATTATTACTTAACTAATTATATACAGAGTACAAATTTACCTTAACTACATAAATAAAAGATAAAATACATGTATATATATATATATACACACACATGTACATTACAGTACATTTTATTATATTATATATATATATATGTATATAATATAATAAAATGTAAAATTACATGAACATGAATGAATTACATGAATGTTACATGTTTTAAATTCTCTATTTTAGGCTGATGCTTTTAATGATCTTGTTGTTTGTTCCAGTAGAAGCAAGTCGCGGCGCGCTTCAGGCTCGATGTGCGTCCGCCGCGCGAGGAGGGAGCATGCTGGTGCACCTCGTAATACTTAGCACCGCCTTCGCGGCAGCCAACACCGGGAAACACGGTATGTATAGAGAAACCTTACTTGCTTTTCTTAGGGTGTTATTACTCTATTCTGTTAAAAAAATAGTTCTTTCCTCAAATTTTCCGTTTGACATTACCTATTCCTCAGAATTTAATCCTTATTAGCGACACTATCGGATGGTGTAATAATGTAGCTTGTGTTTTTTTTTTTCCAAAATCAACGGGGCACGATGCCTGGCTATTGATTTTTCGAAAAACTTATGATGCAGTATAGTGTTCATCAAAATCGGGTTCGTGGCACCTTTGAGTATTTTTCGCTATTCCTCATAGTTTCGTTGTCGGCCATCCACGCCCACTTGAAAAACTCAACCTTTATACTTTTTCATATTTTATTATCATAAGGTATTTAAAAATTTACTTCATTCTTACTGGCCTTGCCGAGTGATCGAAGTCAATAGGCGAGTAATTTATATAAACGATAATATGTATATGTACAAAGGTAACTCATAGGAAACGCTGCCGTGGTGAATTAAATTTCTTTAAAAAAAACTAATTTAAAAAATCTAAAATGTCCAGTGTGGGAAAGCATCACGGAGATAACGATATTACGAGAGGTGTGAACAAGTACAAGAAGAACTTTATCCAGCAGAGTGAAATTAACGCCTGAATTCTGTCTCTACATCAAGTAACATAAAATTATATGTACTGTAACTGCGTAAATCTGTTTGTACGAGTACCAAAATGACTATTACAGATACGTGAAAATATCACCCTCAGAAAAAAAAAACTAACGGAAATACCCGCTTCCTTGGAGGAGATTTCCTCGAAAAAATAAACAAATGTATTGACGCGACCCTCGCAGAGATTCATCTTGTACATGTACATTTTGTAATAGAACCCCTCGACTTAATCTACGTGAATGTTATAATATTATACACCCTACAACAATTTGAGGGGTGAAGAGATGGGGAATTTTTTAAAACTTTTTCAAACTTCTTGCAACCCCATGCAAATGTATTCCAAATGAAAATAATAACAAAGTACAAACATACATTCTCACTAGACTACACATTTTGGGTTGGAATAATAACATAAAATAAACATTACCCACCAACCCGCACTGGGCCCGCGTGGTGGATTACGGCCCATTCCCTCTCACAGAGAGGAGGCCTGTGTCCCAGCAGTGGGAACATTAATAGGCTGATGATGTGATGATGATGTGATGTGAAACATTACCAAACCAAATGTATAAGCGATAACTCACTACGACTGAAACTAAAAAAAAACAGACTAGTATTTTTTACAATAATATTTAAAATGAGATAAGCACAAGAGAATTGAAGGAAAATTGCAGAACTAATTTATGTTTTGTTCATTAAGTGTATGAAGCTTTAAATCCTGAACCATAAGGATTTGTTTGTTGTGTCAATATCCATTGGAAGCATAGGTATACTAAGATATGATTACCAACCTTAACTGGGCCGGATGATGTCAACTCCGTACACAAAAGTCCTTCAAAATTGAATCACCGAATCTCCCAACAGGAGTCACACATTCCTCGCCCTGCAATTTAGAGTCGTGACTGCCATAGTCAACGGCTATTGTTGAGCGTAGGCGTCCATAAAGTGCTTGACGAACAGTCCCAAGTCTCATTAAGGCACGGGGAAAATTTGACATAATTAAAACGGGGTCAATGGCTGCATTACAAATCCCTTACCCCTTTTCTTGTATAATGTGTGCTTATACAGACTGAAAAAAATGTGAGTGCGAATATTTAATAGAGCAATAAGGAGGCTGGTGTAGAATGGAGTCATGGACAATATTTAGTATAATATATTTTTATATAAAGCGCAGTGGTGGCCCAGTGGTATCGGCCGCAACTTAGAAGTCGTAGGTCGTGGGTTCGAACCCAGGCAGGCGCTTTACTTTGTGTAAATGATTTCATCATCACTGCTCTCAAAACGGTGGAAGAAAACATCGTGAGGAAACCGAGCATATCCTAGAACTAGTCCCTCTCACAGAGAGGATGAATATGTCCCAGCAGTGGGACCATTAAAGGATGATGATGATGATTTTGATTTTTGATATCACTTGGTGATTTGCCAGCGACTTCGTCCGCCAGGAAGAAAGTCTGTTGCATCCCTTGGGAATGTATTGCCGGGATTAAAAGCATCCTATGTTCTAAGCCACGCCAAGGTCCCTTTGTTCTAAACCTCATCCAAATCCAATTAGCTGTTGACGCGTGGCAAACATTCGAGCATCTAAATGTACAGACTTTTACTTAAATAGTAAATCTTCACTATTTTTATTATTTTCATCACTACCATTACCTACCTACTTACAGTTGAATGAGAAATAAATTTTAATAAGAAACGTTTTCATGTACATTATAGAACACAATCCTTTATCCATCTTCCAAGATAGGTGACTATTGCTGAATACTTATTAATATCTACTAGGCTCTAACCATACTCATCACCATCATTTCAGCCGAAAGACGTCCACTGCTGGACGTGGGCCTCCCCCAAGCGTCGCCACACTGGTCGGTCCTGTGCGTTTCGCATCCACCGGACTCCCGCAGCCTTGACCAGGTCATCGCTCTACCTAGAGGGAGGACTGCCAACGCTGCGTTTTCCGGCACGCGGTCGCCACTCCAAAATATTTCAGCCCAACGGCCATCCGTTCTGCATGCCTGTCCTCTATCACTTATGTTTGGAAATTCTTTGGGCTATGTCGGTAACCTTGTTTCTCTTGCGGATGACTTCATTTCTGATTCGATCACGCAAGGAAACTAATGTTCTCCATTAACCTAGTTAAAGGCGTACTTTTGGGCTCTAGAAAACATGTCCCTTATCTAGTGCCTCTGGAGATGCCTGTTTACTCATGCCACAGATAATATAATACTAGCATACAGATACCTCATCCCATACAAAGAAACCGTGCCGACTTAATTAGCGTTTTTCGTCTGATTAAACTGACTATTTTTCTATGAACATCGATCGCGTGCGGTTCCGTGCCACGGATATAGTAGGTGTTGGCAGCGGCTTGCAACTATAAGGCCTTACTCGGTTCGTGAATACTTTTTTTTAATACAGCGACGATTTGTTTTATAGTATTTTTTTCACGTTTTTACAGTTTCATTGTACCAAGATCTGTTATAAAACAAATTTAAAAAAGAGTGGATGCATCAGAAATTTAAAAACCGCGCTATCTATTGGAATCAATTTTAAACGATCCATTCAAATAATTTTTGAAATGTGAAATGAGAGCCCAATAATCCTTAATTTTATGCTTAGGAGAGTTAATTAATCAAGAACATATATTTTTATGATCGTGTCTAGAAAAACTTAGTATTTCACAAAGCTCAATACAAATCGAAGCTCATCACGCCATCTAGTACGATTGATTTGAACCAAAATTTATTTCTTCGGATCGGGTGCCCGTGCTAATGCTTTCCATGCACAAATCTTGTCTCTTATCCATTTTCAAATCAAGGTTATAATGATTACGTACTATCTACTCCCTCTTGAAGTGTTCTATTAACCTATTAACAAGACCCACCTTATCAACAAAAGCTGTCCCTATGATAAGGTAAAACACCGATTACTTTGTAAACAGCAACAACACAGCAGTATTCATTGAAAACGATTCCCATTATCGCGATCGGAATCCGGGTCACCTCACGAAGGCTGCATAGAAGTTTTACAGTTTTGTTGTATCAGGTATGAAAGCGAAACGCTTCCGGTGTGCCTTAACTTTTACTAACTATTAAGTAACTTTAGCAGAGTTTTGTAAGGGAAAGAAATTAACATGAAATGTATAACATAGTTTTTTTTTATGCAATCAGATATTATTTAGAATCGTTGATCTAAATATCGAAAGCGCTACTAGAAGTCTTGGATTCGATTTCCGCGCCCAGTGAAGTATATAGAGTTTACAGGATTTTTTCAGTGAACGCTGTTTTTAAAACATTAACACACTTTTATTAGCTTGGTATAAATATGTAACGGAATCTTTGAACGTGATTTTCACCCCCTTCAAAACGACGGTATAATTTGAATCTTTGCACATCTATCAAAGACAATGATTTAAATAGTTTGTCCTAAATCCTTACCAGGATCTTCCGAATTAGAGATTGAACTAAATAATACAAAATAAATAATAGTTTAAAATAACTAAAAAATACGCTTTAATGGCAAACCAAACTAAAAGAAGAAAATAATTTTAAATTCAGAAAAAGGTATTTTATTGTAAAAAAGCGTGGGGTGCTTGATGTCAATTGTTATAATATTTTATTGATTGGTAAAAGTAGAGTCATTTTAAAAATATACCAAAAAGCACGCCAGGCTTTTTTATAATATTATTTTATTTTTTTCTGGCATTTCTCAGCTGCAGCCCGTAATCTAGATTTGTGTCCGGTTGATGACCATACATGGCGAAATGAGTTTGTACTAAAAACACCTCTCAGCCTTATCCTTCGTAGAACACAGGCGTGATTCAAATATTGTTTTGTGTTCGAATGTACAAAAAATACTATCGGTTCATCAAAAATGTAAAACGAAACTACAAAAGTAATAAAGCTGCCAAAACCTATACTTATGATCCAAATTCTAACCGAAGTAATCACTTTTACCAAAAAAGGGAAATGAACAGAAAAATGTTAAAATACACGCAGAGCTGCGTAGTGCGGGTGGTGAAAATGTTCAAAAAAATTTAGACCTAAAACAAACCACCATTAGGTCGAACACAAACATCACAGAGAATATTCGGGGATATAAAGGTTATTGACATGCAGCCACTCACGAGTAAGATGCATTATCGCAACGGAACTCGAATATCCAATATCACGGTATTCAACTGTCTTGATATCTATGCATTAAACTAAAGTGCCTAACAACAGCCGAGGGGTGACTTATGTTCTCCGGCCGTCGTTATCAAAGTGTCTAACTACATTATAAGCTTGTTTACGCCCGTGTCATCTCCATAAATACACACAAACTTCTTACTACCAGCTTGATACAATTACGTCTTCATGGCCCAAGTTTAGTACTCGGATTATACTATTCAAAAACATCTTTAAAGCCAAACAGAATACCATTAAGACTCAGCCGCTGTTGTTTGCAAATAATAAGAAAACAGACTTGGCAAGTTAAAAAATTTCGCGTTAAATTTGCATAAACCTCGTGGAGCCCTGTTCACTTTTCTCTACTTTCGTTTTTTATATCATCTCTTATACCGTTCGTCCCTAACTCATTTTATAACAATATCTTATTAAGTGTTTCATAAAATACTTTGAAAGAAAAAGTTTTATAATAATTGTTAATGGTGTTACTGAATGTGTTAGTGTGAGTGATATATTTTCGTGACTGTGGAAAACTTCTGATTCCTGTTCTTACCGATCTGTCAGTTCACCGATTTCCCGACATCCCTATCATACCCTCGTACATTTATCTACGTAGAAAAAATCCTGGTGAAAATGTTCGGTCCAAGCCACCCTCGTATAATATCAAGTAGGCTATGTTATATATGTTGATGGAACACGTGTTATTTCACCGTGAGCCGTGAGATCAAACATAATCGTGATGTATAATATCAGCTCTAGTTTCAGTTTACTTTGGAGGAGAAATGCGCGTGAATAGGGAACAATTTTCTAAAGACCATAAATAGAATTAAGCGTATTGTCTTGAACAAAGTTTGTAGCGCCAACGCGCAAGTAATGACTCCCCTCAGTTCATTGTTTATACCGTAACTCTGAATGAGGATTGTTATAAACCGTTAGGTTTATTTACAAATAATTCCAATCATACTAATGCCATCCGAATTTAGAAATACATTAAATAGACTACCAAGTAATAAAACGTTGACAAAACTCTAAGACGAATTACTTAAAAAGTGTGGAAAAAGATTTCTTTGGCGATAAGACTTCATTAAAATCAACAAGTTTTCAAAAGCCCAACTTTGCCGTCATCGACTACTGGCCATATAAAACGAAAAAATAAAACAGAAAAAATAAAAGACGATCAACCGTAAACTCAGTTAAGCCAGCATTAGAAAGATATCGAAAACCGCAATAATAAAACAATTGCCGATACGAAAATACATAACTTTCTAAAAGGAACAAGTATATATATGTATGAGAGCTAACGGAGCCTTGCCTTTGTGAACTTAGAACTGAATCCCCAGAGGTTTATGTCTTTTCGGATCAGGAGGCTTAGGGGAGGACGCGCGAAGAAAACTCCTTTACTTCATAAATATTTACTTTATGAAATAACGCGCCCCAAGCATAGCTTAGTCTTACATACTGGCTGGTACCAGGTGATAACTGGCAAATGACAAAGAATACTTACACTCGGCTTCTATTAGAAAATAATAATAGGTAATGCAATATTTTGCTGTAGTCGTATGTTACGTAGGTTTGTTATACACCTTGTTTTACTGTCGGTAATTAGTAGGTTCTGTGTAATATATTGGTAATTGAAAAAACAATTTTATTTTCACTCGATTGCGGAGCAGTAAAGCGAAACAAGGTTAATGAATCTGTCTTTATGCTCTATACAAATTGTAATCACACCTATTTATTTTATCATAATGTTGTGTTTTGTTCAGGAAGGCTATTCTAAAGATAAAATTGAATTTTAAACTTCTTGGTTTTCCCACAGCTTTGGTCCCGTAGAAATCGTGTGTTTTCTGGGACAAAAAGTAGTCTGTGGCACTTCGTAATAGTGTAACTTTTTATCAGTAAAGAATTTTCCGTATCGAATCTGTAGGTATGTTGATAGGTAGACAAAACCACCCTTATTAATACGCTTTTATTAGCTTGGATTGTATGTATCAATGAATCTATGTCACGGAATCTTTGAACGTGATTTTTACCCCCTTCAAAACGTCGGATTGATTTGAAACTGCACACTTATCGAGGACCGATGACAATGCAATAATTTAAATAGTATGTCCCATTATCCTTACCAGAATCTTCAGGATTAGCGACTATTAAGTACAATTTAAAATTCAAGCGTGTTTTTAAGTTTTTAGAACTACAATTTAATTATAAAATCTCGACGGTGTTTTACAATAGGGTAGTTGACAAAAAAAATATCTATTTGCTCCGTCAGTTAGATAACCGAAAAATATTGGACAGGTACTTTTCTTTTGCCACGTAAACAAAATCACGACGACACAGTGCGTTGAAATATCATGTGACGTCACGGTGTGCTACACTTTAAACTGACAAAGTGACGTCACAAGCACCCACTCCTGAACTTCGATTTGCTTTATCTTTGTTAGTTTTTATTTATTTGATAAAACCAAAAATACGTTTCCAATATTATTTGATAATCTCACTGACGGACTAAATAGAATTACCATTTTTCTACCCGGGAAACATCCCTATTGATTAAAAGATTGTGATATTTTTTTTAATATAAAATTTGAATTAAACAAAATTTCGCTAAATGTCGTTTAGATTTTTATATATACCTATTAACAAACTTTTTATTTATAATAAATTTATAAATAGATTTATTACTAGCTACTTGTATTCTTCCCCTCCAGAACGTATTCACAAAAGGACGATATTATAATTTGTTTCCCGAAAGCCTTATGAGCAAATAAATCAATTTCGTAACAAGTACAAGGAGGTAGATAGAGTACATAATCGGTTCTAGCGGTTTGCAAGTCATTCACCCCGCAATTTGTTTAAGTAGCATCCTGTATACGGATTCGTATGTTATTTATGTTCTGCTTTTATTACCATCTATCGCAATGTAATTTAAAATTTATGTTCTGGCAGTAATTGGTCTTGAGTATTTTTGTATACTTTCGGAAGTACTACTCGGTCAATATAAACTCACACTCGCACTTGGCGATGTCACAACACTATGACGTTCGACTCTTGCTATTGGCGCACGAGGCGAATGCGGGGCGCCGCTGCTCGGTTATGGGGTGGTAGGATCGATGACAGTTGATGTGCACAACATATTTTGACCGTGTTTTACATTTTCCATTCGTGCCTACGAGGTGTCATAACTTAAAGCCTATAGTTATGGATGACTAAAGATTGTTGATTAATTTACAATATTACTCATAAATTATACAATTTCGTATGTAGGGAATTCGAATAAATAGGGTTAATTAGAGTAGATTAGACACATGGGGAATGTTGAAATTTTAGCTGAATACATAATTTTTATGTATCATCGTTATTTATTTTTGTTTCTATAATTTTTATTTCGTTTAACATTCAAAAATTTTCAGTTTTTAAAATATTTTTTAACTCAGCCGATGAACCAAGGTTTAGTCAAATATCTACCTTAATAAGGTATACAAAAATTTACACAGTTAGTATAAATTTGAACTAGATCAAAACACTGCAAATTAATTTCGCGAAGCTCAGGACCATTTAACAAAAAATATTAGTTAGGTACGCATGAAGACAACATAAACGCACCCACATAAATAAAGCTGAACGTCGACAAGTTGACCAATTTATTCATTATCGGTTAACTTATGAAACATCCCCGCCTTAACCGAACAAACCTGTCAAACGCCTAAACTTTAAATTAATAAACAAAATACTATGTAAAGAAATAAAAGTAATTTAAAGTTTCTCGCTTAGGCCATTTCAAGTTTTGTTAGAATTCCCAACTTTTTGGCTCGAATACTTTCTTACATACGCCAATATTTTCCACACCTACTGATTTTCTTTTATGTACGAGAGAAAAGTCTAAACATCCATCATTATTTTGTCACTGTTTAACAGCTTTTAGTCTAAACTAAATGAAAGTTTACTTGGCAAGACTGTCTCACCGAAGAGATTTCGAGGAAAACCTTTTCATCAAATATTCGTCGGTCTTACGTCTTTTTTGGTTGCGACTCAAAAGGTGCTTCTGCACCAACTCAATAGGGATGACAACAAAAAATTTTTTTTTTAACTCTTAATTCTTTATTGTATACAAAAAAAAAGAAAATTACATATACAACTTGAGTGATTATAAAGTTGATGTACAAAGGCGAGCTTAACTCGAAGAAGAGTTTTAGTCCGTCAGTTAGATTTCCAATAATTATTGGACGCGTATTTTTACTTTTTTCATGTTAACAAAAAATTATGACGATACAGTGCGTTAAAATATCGCATGACGTCATGCCTTGGTACACTTTTTACACAGAAGTGACGTCACAAGCACCCTCCCGAACTTTGATGCGCTTTATTTTCGTAATTTTTTATTGATTTAAATTAGCAAAAAATACGTGTCCAATATTTTTTGATAATTTAACCGGCGGACTAATTAGAATTTGCAGTTTCGTATCCCGTCACCATCCCTATTGTTAAATATATTCAAACCGTTCGGCATTTGGAAAAACCCACGGCTGATTGTTCAGGCTAATCGACACCAATCGAGTTTGATGAAGAAGCATCAAAAAATAATCAATCGACACCGGATTTGTCTAAATTAAATAATTTGTTTTTAATCTACGACTTAACATCCATACATAGACTGTCAAACTTTTATACCTTTCCTTTTTTGTAGTCGGGTAAAGAGGCTTTGCAACTGTACCTTAAATTATCATTTAAACAGTTCACTTGGTCAAAATATTTCACTACGTCAGTAATCTCTTTCCTAAGTCAATGGAAATGATACATGCAGAGTCACGGCTAGCAAATTTTTCTATTTGAATACGGAGGTCGAAATATTTAGAATTTGATACACAGTTATTGGATTCCCCATTTATGTGATACTATATTGGAAAAGCATCGTAGTTTTGTTGGTTTAACAATCTACTATCAACTTTGTTTACAAATATGTAGGGGAGAGTGGGGCTTAAAGTATCGTGGCTAAATTTTTCCGATGAGAATACTCGTAGGAACGTATGTAGAAAACGGAGCGATTCTTATAATGATTGTCGCGAAACGTTATGAGACTGTACCGTTGCAAACGCCGTTTTAATTGCTTCCATTAGGGTAATATAGTAATTGTGGAAAAATAACAAAATCGACAAAACAACTTTTTTTTTTTTTTTTTTTTTTTTTTTATTTGTTATAGGCTCGCGTTTGACCACTATCTCGCCTGATGTTAAATGATGATGTGGTCGAAGGTGAAGCACGCTTGCCTAGAAGTAACCTATTCACTCTTGACTTGAAGACCCCTAGGTTGTAGCTATCGGGAAACAAAGACGCCGGCAGGGAATTCCACTCCTTAGCTGTACGCACAATGAAAGTATTTTCGAAACGCGTTGTGCGTATGGGTGGGATATCAACCATGTAACGATGGCGCATTGCCGTACGTCTTGTAGTCCGATGATGGAAAGGGCTAGGCGGAATCAAATTGTGCAGTTCCATCGCACACTCCCCGAAATGTAACCGATAGAAAACCGACAGGCTGGCAACTCGTCGTCGGTGTTCAAGGCTCTGGAGCTTTGAGTCGACCAGCGCATCATTGCCGATAAGTCTCCTGGCCCGTCTGTCAATCGACTCAAGTGCGTCAATTTGGTACCTGGCAGATCCGTCCCAGAGGTGAGAGCAGTACTCCATGCATGACCGAACTTGCGCTTTATACAAGTTGAGCAGCTGTTCAGGCGTGAAGTACCATCTCACCTTCGCAAGGATCCCTAACTTTTTTGCAGCTAATTGAGCCTTTGCCTCAATGAAAGGACCAAAATTGAGGGTCGATGTCAACGTAACACCAAGAAGGTCGAGATGGTCCGTTATCGGCACGGTTACACCACGGAAGGATGGAGCCGGGTGGAATTGGCTCTTTTTTGCGGAAAAAAGACACGCCTGGGTCTTAGCAGCATTGAATCTGACTAGATTGGCATTGCCCCATTCGGAGACTGCCTCCAAAGACAGGTTCAAGCGCTCAACCATGGCCTCCCGAAGAGACCGGACTTGAGGCCCAGTAGCCTGTGCGCCAGACACGTATCTCTCAGCAACAGTGCTGTCGTCTGCATACCCAAAGGTTCCGGGTTTTAGCAGATCATTCCATCTCCAGATGTGAATGGCATACGCTAGAAGATCCCCAGTTGACCGGTTTCGGCGGAAGCCGTATTGGCGGTCACTAAGGAGGTCGTTGTCTTCTAGGTATGCCAGGAGCTTATTATTCAGTACACGTTCCATACTCTTACAGAGGATGGACGTTACTGATATGGGTCTGTCGTTGGCCGGGTCAGCTCGACTACCCTTCTTGGGCACGGGCTGAACGTTAGCTTGCTTCCAAGCCTTCGGCACTTTTCCAGTCACCATCGAAAGGCGATATAGGCGTGTTAAGATTGGAGACAATTCAGGCGCACAAGTTTTAAGTACAATTGCCGGGATCCCGTCCGGGCCACTAGCCTTGTTCACGTCAAGGTTACGCAGCACCCTACAGACCTCCCTCTGATGGATGCGAATATCCGACATACTCGTCTCACATCGAACAGCAGAAGGAGGGGGCCGCGTGCCATCAGTATTCAGACGCGAAGATTCCGCAAAGAGGGAGGCAAACAAGTTTGCCTTGTCCTCAGCGGAGTGGGCCAGCGACCCGTCAGGTCTCAGCAGTGGTGGTAGTGAGGGGCGACAGAAGTTTGATTCAACCGATTTAGCCAGGGACCAAAACGCCTTGCTACCTGCGGGGTGTGAAGCAAGTTTGTCCCCGATTCTGCTAATATGGTCAAACCGTGCCCTTCGCATCGCCTTTTTGCAGGACTTGGCAGCCCTGTTGAAGGCTCTCTTCTTCTGACTCACGTCATTTGCCTTGCGCACACGAGCGTCGACCCATGCTAGGTACGCCTTGTGTTTAACCGCGTTTGCGCGGTCACACTCGGCGCCAAACCATGGACGGCCAACGCTGGACACCGTTACGTCAGAGAACGGAATGTAGTACTCCATCCCCCGACGCAACACATCTGTCACTGCGTCAGCGCATGACGATGGGTCCACCGAAGAGAAGCAAGTGGGCCGCCAAGGATAGCATGCGAAGAAAGAACGCATACCATCCCAATCTGCTGACTTGTACCGCCAAACCCGCCGGGTGCCTCTTGGGCTGGGATCGGGCGGGGAGTAGACGGATACAGACTTCACCAGACAGTGGTCGGAACTACCCAAAGGTGATGAAATCGACACTGAGTATCGGTCTGGATCAGTTGTCAGCAGAAGGTCCAGGCAATTGGCTGTATGTGAATCAACATCCGGCACCCTAGTAGCCCCTTGGACCAGCTGGGTGAGATTTAGCGCAATCGAAAGATTTCGCATCTCTCGTCCAGCATGGTCAGTGCACTGGTATGGGAAGAGCCACTCCTGGTGGTGGGCATTAAAGTCCCCCAGTAACACTAGTTGGGCGGAGGGATACCGTAGCTGAGCCACATCTGCCGCCTCACTCAGGTACTGTGCGAGCCTGGTTGTCTCCAGATCACCGCTATGCGATCGGTAGACACAGGCATAGATGATCTTATCCAGACCTGTGTCCACCAGGGCCCATAGCACTGAATAGCTTGAGTCTTCAAGGTCACGGAGACGCCGATAGCAGATATCGTCCCGGGCGTACATGCATACACCAGAGCGTGGCTTGGACATGTGCTCCAGGGTATACCCCGGGTAAGATAGGTACGCCACGTCTGACGGGCATCCGATCTGCGTCTCCGTAAGGAACAAAAGTGCTGGTTTCTCAGTCTCAAGGTGGTGATGGACTGCGACAAGGTTAGAGTGCAGACCTCGGATGTTGCTGAGGTGCACCTTATGTGAGAGTGAGTGCTGCCGCTGTTCAGCTTTTTTTCTCTTGTTCCTTTGCATTATTGCTGTGAGTGAAGAGGAGGGAGAGGAGAAGGAAGTGAGATGAGAACCTACAGACACGCGCCGATAGGACGCCATCAGACTGGGGGACTGGTCTGGAGACTGCGGGGACGCCCGAGCCCCCCCAGGAATGTCCATCGGGCACTCTCGTCTGGTCGCCAACCAGCACGATGGCGCATTCCGGGATTTTTCGACAGTTGGCGGGGCAGCCTTTCATGTGGGGCTGGCACACTACTTGGGCCCCCAACTACCTGCGGAATAATATATTTTGTTAACTGTTGATAAACTAACCCCGCGGAATAATATATTTTGTTAACTGTTGATAATACACAAAAAATAAGTACAACTCATAATATACATACAACTCATAATTGGTTACGACTCATAAGGTGCTTCTCTATCAACTGTAAGCCACGTTAATAGAAAAATAAAAAAGGGCCGACGTGCAACCCGCGCAAAACGACTAACTGAGGGATCAGGTACGGCCGTTGCCGCCCGCCTCGTCCAAGTTGGCGAAGAGGCAACCGCAGACCAGGGCGGCATGATACGGCGCGATGGGACGGCTGGTGGAGCGCTATCGCGAGATGTGGGCCCTCGTGTTCAGCGTGCGCACCCTGCGCGTACTGCTGGAGGGCGCGCGTGACCTTAGCGCGCAAACTGCCGCGCCGCTGAGGACTTGTCTGCCGCAGTTCATACACCAAGTGCCGCAGAATACCACACAACTCAATTGTTAAATACATTGAAACCCTTCGGTATTTGGAAAAATCAACGGCTGATAATTCAGGCTAATCGACACCAATCAAGTTTGATGGAGAAGCATCAAAGAATAATCATTCGACACCTCATTTGTCAAAATAAAATCATTTGTTTTTGGTCTACAATTTAACATCCATACATAGACTGTCAAACTTTTATACCTTTCCTTTTTTGTAGTCGGGTAAAGAGGCTTTGCAACTGTACCTTAAAGTATCATTTAAACAGTCCACGTGGGCAAAATATTCCACTACGTCAGTATTCTCTTTGCTAAGCCAATGGAAATGGAGAAATGCAGAGTCACGGCTAGCAAATATTTCTATTTGAATACGGATGTCGAAATATTTAGGATTTGATATACAGTTATTGGATTCCCCATTTTTGTGATACAATATTGGCAAAGCATCATAGTTTTGATGATGATGATGATGATCATATTTTTATTGGTTTAAAAAACTACAATCAACTTTTGTTTACAAATAACGCAGCGATCAATAAGCATTGTCGAATAGGTCCTGTTCATATACTTAAAGTAGCTGCATTCGTAACGTGTTTTATTCCGGATAGAACGACACGATGAATTTTGAAAATATAATTTCATACAAAATGTATACGAAAGAGCATACGTAACGAGTGCACGGACGGGACGCTGACGTGTCGTTCCTTGGCATTTCGTATGAAACGAACTTATCGTCTCGTTCCGTCCGGAATATATCACTTTACGTGTGCAGTGACCGGTAGTTTTAGTCTTAGTTCTGTTAGAGTTTTGGTTCTGTTTCAATCTGTCATGAATTAGAACATTTTTTCTACTACTGAAGAAAATAATGAAAGCACTATTTCGCCACAACTCAGTTACTGGGTAGGAATGGTGTGAGATTATTTAGTTTTTACTACCTGTATTGATTGGAGTCACGTTTCATTTACAGTAAATTCGCTTACTACACCCCTTTATAAATAATAAAAGAAACCGCTACATTACTTCCACTCAGTTCCGATTCACCAAAAAATTAATTGTGCGATCATCAGCTATGAGTTAATACAATATTCAGCGAACGCGGCATGAGCGATGGAGAGCCAACGACGTGTGAATCGTTCATCCGACTGAACGCAGCCTCCGTTCACATGCCGTACATCTGTGGCCAATGCAATACGCCACTGAAAAGTTACATCCAATTAGCAGAAACCGATGACGCGCGTACTCTATCCACCCGCTGAATTTGACAACTGTTGTCATAGTTTAAATTTCGAATTTTCGAAATACCTTACGACCGTTTATTTGGTATAGCAGCCAATGGGAGCACGCAAAAGTTTTTTTTAGTTTTATATTGTGTGGTGCCAGCTTGTTAGCGTTTAATAGTAGGATATCGGTTTTGTATTGAGTTTGAAAATGGAATGTTCGTTTTAATGATCCAGAACATGTGTTGTAGCTTTATTTATTTATTTAACTCTCGTATTTATGTAAACAAGTCAATACATGCTCAAATTTACAAATGCTAAATATTGTTGTATGAGTGGGCAAGCTTATTTTGCTTTGTAAATAAACGGTTATTTTCTATATAAGCTATTATTGCTACAAATGACAGAATTTCGAGTTTATTATAACATTTTATAAAACTGTTTTGTGTTTATTTAACGGTACGAAATGCAAAATAAAAACAGTCGGTGCTATCTCCAATAGCAATGAACGTTCAAGAGGTCGATTCATGAGAAAAATGTTTTTACTTATCATTGGAAGTGTCCCTGCGATCTAAGTGAGTTGTTATTTTGGTCATTAAGTGAAGATGACCGATAAAACTTGCATTACTTATACAATTTAATGGTTATGATGCTATTAACACCAGCTGAATTAAAATTCATGATTATTGATTTCATCGTAGAGAGGTACTTCTGGAACAGGTTCATTTCGAAGACAGTTGAAGACTAATTTAGAAATCGCAGATAAGCCCTTAGATCCAGGTAACCCACATCACAATCAAGCAAAACCATGGTCGAACGAAAATCCAATTCTGAAAATAAAACCTGATAAAGGGTCAACTCAGACCCTACCGTAAGGCAAACAATGAAAGAAGAAGCTAATAAATAATAATATATCACTCCTGCAGATTCCTTTACGTACCCACACAAAAAAATACAACCGACTTCCAAATAAAAACTCTACAAAGTTGTTCCTGTTTTTGTTTCTTTGTTTTTTGACAACGACTTCCGAAATTGAAGTTATTTTCACTTTGTAGTGTTTTTTTATTTATTTTGAAGTCGGTTGTATTTTTTGTGAAAAAGTTACTATTTTTCACTTTTTTGTTGTGTTACATATATCTACAATGCCCACAGTTATGCCAGCATAAATTACCCGAGGAGCATGAAACTTGAACACAACCGGTGCAATAAGAGTGTACCAGGGTTAACTGGGCACATCTGCGTACCCCTTTAGAGCGTACCGGTGTGATTTTGTGTTATGAAATGGTAAACAATAAACATACAGTCGATTGCAGCAATCCCAAGAGATTTTCCGTCATTTATTGAAGAGTTCTTTTGTATTTCTCCAAAGTTCTTCATCAGATCTTAATCAAATTTAAATGGAACCACATGAGAAGCAACAGCTTTCAAATAAATACATCGAAATCGGTTCACTTAATAAAAAGTTTTGAGGTGACACGTAAAAAAATATAGTCGAATTGAAAACCTCCTCCTTTTTGAAGTAGGTTAAAAAAAAATACATACTTTTTACTGTACGACATGTACTAACTTTTTCTGAAAATAACAAAGGAATAGTAAAAGAAAATGAATTAAAGCTAAGCATAACAAAGAAAAACAGAGAATAAATACAGGATACGGACCTTTGGAAGAAAATGTCAATAATTATAGTGGACATTAGCAATAACGGGGCACACAACCGCGAAAGCAGCTATTTTCTCCGTTTCAGAGGCGAGGAACTAGTTTTAAAAGCGGTAATAGTGGAACTGTGGTGAGCACGGGATTTTATTCTTGAACTTCTACTCGTAAGTATATTGTTTGTAGTGAGAAGTTTTTTTTAAAATATAGAAGTTTGAATGTTTTTGTCAGTATTCTTATCTAGAGCAAAGGTCGAATATGGATTTTTTTTAAAACTCAGTCTATTTTGTGACTGATCTGATCATATGACAAAAATAACCGGTTAGTCTAGTTAGGTAAAAATATTTACTAAAAAGTTTCACTATGCACGCAATTATTCGTTCCTACGTAAACAATGGAAGGTACAGTTGGAAAGAAAAGTGTTTGAATTCAATTAAATTGAGCAGAAAGCTTAATATTGAAATTAAACGTAATATTCGTAATATTTTACGTTAAGTTTCTCGTTTACGGCAAGACGTTTCGTTTTTCACAGTTCTATGGAATGGATGGTGACTTTGTTTTTAAAATGAATAACGCGACGTGTTGAGTAGTGGCGAGGCGAGTCTGCTTTACATACTAGGTTTTCTTAATTTACTTTTTAAATAAAATATTACTCTGTAATAGTTTTCTTTATTACTGCCCGCGAATATGATTTCATGCATAGCGAAACTTTTTAGTAGGTATTTTACTAATCGAGCATAGCGGGACCAGAGCATAGGGGGACTAACCGCAAATAACTTATTATAATTAGGTATGTGAAGAATTCAGTTTCTAAAAAAATTATATCGACGCGTCACAAACTAACCGCAAGTCAAATGATGCAATTAACTGTTGAAAATCTGTTTGTTCAGCAACAAACGCGCGTTTAATAGTATTACAATCAAGAGGCTATCTCAGATGGAAAAGTTTAATAATTAACACAATTAATATAAAATACAATTAAGACATTTTCTCCTTGACGAATAAGATATTCAAGTGACAAGGTGACCGTTCTAAACTTAAAATACTCAAGTGGGCAATGTGGATATACAACTTCCATCAGCCCCCGTACCCTGACGTGTCAAAACTATCATAGTTTGACTCTAAATAAGTGACAGATGTATACAAGTCATATATATCTGTCACTTACGCACACCCAAAATAACCTTGCTCTAAGAGCTTGTGGTTACCCCCCTGATATTTTAACGGTTTAACACACTTTGTGATAATCTTAATCTTTAGTCTCCTATTAAGTCAATGCTCCGTGTAGGTAGCCTTACAAAATAAATGACCAAATATATTACCTTCTAGCAGGAGCCTAATCGTACAAAAACATTATGAATATAAATTTTCACTTCTACTAAAAATATTTCCAAGAATTCTCTCATACGAGCCCCGTAAGCCTTTGCGGGTAAAATACAAAGCAACATAACGAGCAAACGTTATTACATTGTGTATTACACAAAAAATATGTTCTACCTTCACTTACTTAAAAAAATAAAACGCGGTAACTATTTGGTCATAAATGAGGTTTTGATTATCACATGGTTGAGGCATTTGTCCCACCGCCGAAGGTCAGTGAGAAGCGAGTGTGCAGTTTCGATGGCTTTGCCGCTCGGCTATCGCACCACTCGCTCGGGGCGGCCGGTTGCGGTGCCGTTTGGTAACAGAGACGACATCGCAGCTGAGACGGGCCGCGATGTCTTATGGAGCTTCCCAGGGCCTCCTTATATCGCGCCTGAGGGTTGGTCTCTCGGCTTGAGTTCTGACTGCCAAGCGAGCTTCGCTTTGATAGCTCTTGTCGCTGCGACAAACTAGTGGTGAGAGATTTATCGCCGGCATTGTGAATAGCCAGTGATCAACTATTCATATATGTATCTATTGACACGAGATCTACATTTATTGTCAGTTTCTTCAGCGAGAAAATAGTCGACAGCTTCCTCGTCGGTGGTGGGCAAGTGCCTAAAGAGATATCTACATTTTGAGATTTAACATAACGTAAGCATAAAATAACATCATGTCTGTATTCCCCGGCGGATTAGCAGAGTTTTATCTATATTTAAACCACAATCCGCCTGTTATATTTAAATCTCATATAAATAGCTCTCATCTAGAGTCAGAAGTTTAGTCATAATAATTAATAACAGGTTTATCGTTTTTTATTTTTTATTTTTATTGGTATTTATTAGTTTATTTTATTTGTATATGTGTATTATTAATATTTAAGTATTAATTTATTTGTATATGTGTATTACTAATATTTTTGTACCCATTCCACAAAGTTGTCCTTTTTAACCCAATGGTTGACTGGTAGAGAATGCCTTGTGGCATTAAGTCCGCCTTTGTACCACTATTGTACATGAAGTTTAAATAAATAAATAAATAGGAGGTAGATGATATATAGATTTTACTAGCTTCCGCCAGCGGCTTCGCCCGCGTGAATGTTGAGAATTATCCCAAGGGAACATATTCCCGGGATAAAAGTATCCTATGTTTAATTTTTTTTTCTTATGTAAATAAAGTTATTATTATTCCTAACTATAATCTATCTCTGTGCCAAATATGGATATTTAAGAAGAAAAGAGGGCTTAACGGTGAACTATTACAATACAAAGCACGTCTAGTGGCAAAAGGATTTACACAAAAGTATGGAGTGGATTATTTTGAAACTTTTTCACCTGTAGTGAGATACGAAACCATAAGAATGTTATTAGCTTTGGCTGTGGAGTACGATATGGAGATTGACCACATGGACGTAAAAACAGCCTTTCTAAACGGTGATTTAAAAGAAACCATTTTCATGGAAATACCAGAAGGTTTTGAAAAAGGTAGAGGCAATAACAAGGTGTATCGACTACACAAAGCTGTGTATGGTCTAAAACAAGCGCCTAAATCATGGAATGAAAAGATCAATCATATTCTTGTCAACAAACTCAAGTTCAAGAGATTGGTCTCTGAACCATGTGTATACATAAAGCAAAATGGCGACAAGTTTGTAATTATCGCGTTGTATGTTGATGATTTAGTAATTTTCAGCAATTGTAATGCGGAAAAAACTAAAACTAAATCATTACTGATGAAAGAATTTGTGATGAAAGATCTTGGTCCTGTAGAAAGAGTTCTAGGATTAAGAATCAGGAAAGATCATGGCAAGATCACTCTAGATCAAAGTGCCTATATTAAAAAGATATTAGAGAAATACAACATGCAAGACTGCAAATCTGTTGAAACTCCAATGCAGTGCCAAAAATTGAACAAAGCTGATAAAAAGGATGACAGTTTGGAGTATCGAGAATTGATCGGTTGTCTTATGTATGTAGCGGTCTGTTCGCGTCCTGATATATGTCACGCTGTAAGCGTATTAAGCCAATTCAATAACTGTTTTTCCGATGTCCACTGGAAAGCAGCTAAACGCGTGTTGCGTTATCTTAAAGGTACAGTAGATTACTGCATTACCTATAAGAAAACTGGCTTATCTGTGACAGGTTTTGCTGATGCAGACTGGGCTTCTAATGAAATCGATAGACGTTCTTATACGGGATATGTTTTTAAAATTGGGAATTCTATTACATGTTGGGAAAGTAGGAAACAGCGTACCGTTGCGTTATCGAGTACTGAGGCGGAGTACATGTCACTCTCCGATGCTTGTAAAGAAGCACTGTTTATAAAAACTTTCTTGCACGAATGTATAGGTAGTAACATTGAAATAACTATTTTCAATGATAATCAGTCGGCCTTGAAATTGACTGAAAGTAGTATGTTTCATGGTAGGTCAAAACATATAGACATACGTCATCATTTCGTCCGGGAGGCGGTCAGCAATGGTGCAGTAAAAATAAATTACTTGCCAACGTCCAAAATGACGGCGGATGTCTTGACTAAACCTTTGTCGGTAGAGAAACATAAGTATTTTGTAAACGAGTTAGGTTTGGCTACTGACGTATGTTAACAAGATAAGTTTAAGGGGCGGTGTTAGAGGTTGCAAACCTATAAGTTTAACATAAACTACATCTTGTCTACTGCTTAAGTGTGTCCTAGCAACCGTGGTAATAAAAGTCGAAAAATTATATTTTTCTGTTGCACTACAAATAAGTATTTTCTTTCTGCAACCGTATCCCATTCTCTAATATAAATTACATATTTTATGAACATTTTAAATTTAACACAATGGCTTAATTAATAAAAACAATGTTGCCAATGCCCGGAACGTTAAATTAAGCACAAAATTACTTAATCAATAGAACACGGCAGACCCACGATCGATTCTAAAAATTACCTACGTATTGCAAGCGTAGATAGTGAAGCGATTACTTCTGAATATAGGCGTTCTGCAACTACCACTGCATTGATAAATGATAAATGATTTATTTCTGTAAGTAGGTTTGTACAAACACTTTTACATGTCGATCATATTTTTAAAACTAGATGAAGTCGGCGTTTCCTATCTGACTACTCTGAGAAGAAAGGCCGAAACAAACTCAGAGGTCACAGTCTCTTTTAAAGTCCAGACAAAAACTTGGTTAGATCATGTGTGATCATTACTTTGTGTTGTTAGTATTAATTAAATACTAGCTTCTGCCAGTGGTTTCGCCCGTATGAAAAGTGTTTTCTTATCCCAAAGGAAAATTATACCGCGATGAAAAGTAGCCTATTTGATATTTCAGACTATAATCTATCTCTGTGCCAAATTACAAGCAGATCCGTTCAGCCGTTATGGCGTGATTAAGTAACAAACATACATCCATCCATCCAAACTTTCGCATTTTTAATATTATTTAGATTAGTAAGAAGTAATTTGGCTTTTAATCGGACAAATACATGTAAAGCGTAATCTTCAGTCCCATTTCTGACATAGTGTTTATATTGGGTAGGTAGGTATGTACGTTTGCCAGTTGGCAAGAGGCTCCTTCGACACTCTCCATTTCGCCCACTTTTTGGCAATTTCATGCCATGCTGTTCCAGCGACCTGTCTGATGTCACCATTCAATCATTTCTATGGTTTATCTCTTTTCTTTTCGCGGTTTCTTGGCAGATTTGTTTTTTGCCAAAATACCTACATAGTAAAGACATCCGATAAATCAATATGCTATCTTGCATTTTATTTAAAACGCTTATCCTTATATAAAAATATTTTACCAAAACTCTTAAGTAAACAGACAACCATCCCTCTGAACACTTACTAAATATTTTAAGGAAAAACATGAAATAAGCCCGACAGTATTAAAACAACATCAAATTAATTAAAGGTAAATATGTACATTAAAAATTTTCAAATTGTTAACAATTCATTAACCTAATTATTTAATAACCAGAACCGGAAGGTACTGTTTCAGCTAATAATAAATTATTATTTAGGGTTCTCTATTCAAAGATAATTTTATTAACTTGATATCTGAATAGTACCGGGCATTAAAGCAGGCTCAATCATAATATTCCTAATGTTTCTGGTGAAAACATCACTCTCCTTCTGTGGCTATCGGTTAAAAAATTGAGCTTTGGTTCTATTCTATACAAAGTGACATCCTCTCTTATTCTCTCGGCGATAACGACTGTTGAAATGGCACAATGTTTGGGATGTTTGGCATTTTAAAAGCGCATGTCAATCCCATACCTTTTATTATGCTGATAAATTTCCACATTGTCATAACCTTCTTGAATGTTTCAATCTGTTGAAACCTCGATATCAAACCTCCAAAACTAAAATTCTTTATAAGAAGCAATCTCAAGGAGCACTGTTCCGATTACAAAATTCTTGACGTATAAAAAAAATACACTGGCTGAATGCCATAGACTACTTTTTCATCCCAATATGCACGCTCCCTGAGGATAGAACATGGGAGCGAAACCGTTGGTAAATCTAATCATATCTTACGAGTACTTATATTATTAATGCGAAAGTTTGGTTGTGTTGATGTATGTTTGTTACTCAACCATGGCAGAACGGCTGAACGTATATTGATGAAACTTTACAGAAATATGGCTTATACATCAAAATAACACATAGGCTATAATTAGGTTTCCGTACCCAGAGGTTAAAAACGAAACCCTATCACTAAAACTCCACGATCCGTTTGACTGTCTGTTTATCTGTTTGTCCGTCTGTCACCAGGCTGTATCTCGTGAACTGTGATAGCTAGACAGTTAAAACTTTCACAGATGATGTATTTCTGATGCCGCTATAACAACGAATACTAAAAGCAGAATAAAATAAACAGTTAAGTAGGGCTCCCATACAACAAACGTGATTTTTGTGGTGTTTTTTGCGATAATGGAACGGTACCCTTCGTGCGCGAGTCCGACTCGCACTTGGCCATTTTTATTATAAAGATATTTGGAGAAGTACTAATACCAGGCGGGCGGGGCCTTGGGCGGCAGCTAGTTATCTTACTTCTTACTATTACTAATATTATAAATTTGAAAGTTTGGATGTGCGAATGTATGTATGTTAGTCAATCACGCCAAAACGGCTGAACGGATCTGGATGCAATTTGATACAGAGATATATTATAGGCTGGAAGCCGCTGGCAGAAGCTAGTGAGTACAAATTGTTGAGGTATCTATGAATGTTTATATCCCGTTAATGTTCTCTTGGGATAAGAAAACACTTTTAACGCGGGTGAAAACGCTGGCGGAAGTTTGTTTATATCTATACTAATATCTATAATTCTATACTATATATAATAATATAAAATAATATAACAAAGAGGTTAAATTTTTAAGTTTGTGAGGCTGTAGGGAGTAATCTCTGGATCTACTGAACCGATTTAAAAAATTCTTTCACCAATAGAAAGCTACATTATTCCTGAGTGGCATAGTCTATAATTTATTTAAAAAAAAAATAGAGATCCTTATGAAAATTGTAATAATGTAACCCAATAAAGGATAAGTAAGTGGTAGGTAGGTAGCCGGTTGACGGGAGTGAAGCCGCGGGAGTCAGCTAAAAACAAAATCATAAAGCGTAATATAATTAAAACCTTTCAGTATGCAAGCAGTATAAGAATCGGGCAAAAACTTATTATTAGATGAATTTCAATCACCCAAAGCATTATACCATTCAACCGTAAGTCTGAAAACCAGGAAGAAACCGAATCATAGAACCCTAATTAGCAGTCAGACGAAGTTAGTCTCCGTAGAATTAATATAAAATATCAGTGTCGCAGTGATCTTCGACACAAATTAAAAGTTTCTGCAAAGACGTGGCCCCGACGAATTGTGCCGCTTCTCTGCCGCTACTGTGCCGCTTCTGTGCCGCTTTAATTGCGCCTTCTAGGGCTCGTTTACATTTATCACAACCATTGAAAAACTCTCCTGTAACGATGAATACTCCGTGCGGAGAAAAATATACAATATTTTTTAACTAACCTTGTTTTGACCTATTAAGATAGGAGTCTTTTTGTTCGCATTATTTTCTTGGTAATGTTGGAACTTCGATGTGGAGTAAATTAGATTGTTAATTTTTAAGTAGGTTCATCGTTTTTGTTAAAATAATATTATTATTATTGCGTTAATGCTTTACTTAGCGTAATGTTATAAACATATTTCATCATGAGCGATTTTTTTACTGACTAGCTTCTGCTGGCGGCTTCGCCCGCGTGAAAGTCCAAAATTATCGCGACGGAACATATTCCCGGGATAAAAAAATATCATATGTGCTATTCCTAACTATAATAATCTATCTCTGTGCCAAATTTCATCCAGATCCGTCCAGCCGTTTGAGGGTCAAGAAGTAACACACATACTCACATACTTTTGCCTCATTATTAGTGTGATAACCTCAAAGTTATATACTAATCTCAAACTTAGGTAATGATCTATAAACGTCACCATAAACCGTGGCCTTAACAATAAGATAAACTTTGAGTGCCTTATACACACCCAACTCTACGACATTAGTAGATAACATTTATTTCAAACACACATAGAATATCAAAAGTTAGACAGGCAGATTTTCAAGATCCTGTTTTTTTTTATTACATTTACTTTAGATCATTTATTACCACGTCATTCTACGAGCGAAAAAATAATAATCTTAAAGTGCATTGGTATCGTTAAACTTGTACGCCAACACTATTAAGTTCCACGATTCCCGCCATCGACGTTTGCAAATGGCGCGTGACGGTAAACACTTAATGTCGGCAAAAGTTTTTCTAAAAGTATGTAGCAAATTAGTATAATGGAACTGCTAATAAATATATGTAGACTAAAAGCTTCAAGAAAGCACAATGAAGTCATTAATTATGATTACTGAACATCCCATTACCCTTTATTTTAATATTTAAAGAAGAGTAACCTGCTTACTTTTTTTTTTGGCCGGAAAGTAAATGTACTTAACATTAAATCAAATTATACAAATCGATGGTAACAATTTTTTTAAGATTCTTCCGGAAGGTTTGTAAAGGAAGCAATCCGACAGAAAGGGAAAAACGGGCCGCATTATTCTGCAAACAATACGGGGGCTAGGAGGTTTAATCTCTATGAGGTACAAATCGCTCGTTATGTAAATTGAATCTCTTGCAAATTTGAATAGCTTTCATAAGCCAATTCCCTCTGAATAAAAACAATAGAATACTCTTTCAACGTCTTAGATATTTCTTGAGGAAGAATTTATCTTGGATCATTAATTATTCAGTGTTGTATCTAGTTAAGGATAACATCGTCTTTTTCGTTAGAGTTTCTGGAAACTATATTTGGGGCACTATCTCATTTCTGTTTGGAGACCCTCGATATATGTCACTCATTTCGTATTTAAATTTATTTGTCTCTTAGGTTTTGGTATTTCTAGGGTTTTCTCATGTTTTAGTCATTCTCGATTGGGTCTGAGGAAACTAAAATTCGATCCATTTTTTGCTGGCGTTCGGGGTTTTTATAGAATGTACCTAAATGAGAATATATTGAAAAAATACATAAGTATTCACTAAACACCTTAAAAGGCTAACTTGGTTTCTTACTGCGGATACCATATCTGCCAGGAGACTCCTACGGGAGATCAGATTTTGTCATATATAAGATCCATACAAGTTATGTCAAATTCCTATCTCTATTTTCTGTCTTTTTCAATAACTGTTTGAATTTGACTGTGACAGAGTTATGGGGTCTACCTTTTATAGCAGAACTTTTTATGTCATAATATTATTATGCATAACAACGGATGGCATAAACTTAATTTCGCAGAAAATCGTTTGGTATACACTCACTTATCATACATTCAAAACTCATATTTTTTTAAGATAGAATCATCTTTAGGCATAAATTTAATATTCATAATCATTAAAAGGCAGAACCATCATATTGCAGGAAGTTCACAGTCAAATTCGTCTTTTAGCATACAATTCATATCCATATTAATTGAATTACTCATCAATCACATTACAGTAAAAAACATAGTTATTTTTAAAAAGATGTGTTTTATAAATTATTTTAATAGTTTTAATATAGAATAGGTAAGTTTTTAAGCAACAAAGTCGACGGAGCCGCTGCGCGGGGCTCCTATTTCTAACTGCAGGGTCTAAAGTAAATTGATTGTGTATAAACATAATTATCATGTTACCTTGAATGCACTTAATTTATAATTTATTTGTAGATCAACTTATATAGACGCAATTATTAAAATAAAGATCAGCCATAAAAATACATCATTTATTTTTTAAAGTGCTCGTTTACAATAGATCAATTTGATTTTAGAAGATCAAATAATATTGACCCATAAAATTATTCCAAATGAATTTCTGCCATCTTCATAATATTCCAAGTGAAATTATGCCAAATAAAATTCTGCCATTTTAAAATAATGGTATTGTTAATTCGGACATGTAAACATTCGGCCAAACAATAATTAATTATATTAAATAATTTTTATGCCGTAAAAATATTCGTTTTAAAGAATTTTATGCCAAGTGTGTTATGACAAATAAATTTAGGAGCATCAAGATTCTGCCAGAAAGAGGGAACCCCAGAATTATGATATGTGGTTTTTGCTACACGTGGGCCAAAGCCCCGATTCCTGAAATTTGAAATGATGTTTTTGCCAAACTCTACTAAAGTTAAATTTATTTTTTTATACTACATTAAAAAAAAATATAAATAAAAAATCCGACTGCTTAAGAAGCGAACTAAAAGATGTGATGTAAACAAGAAGAAAATCATGCTGGGCAGTCGGAGGCAACATTTGGACAAATATGTAACCTTTTGTAGTTTTTTGAATCGGTGTGTTTTCGCAAGATATCGTGTCATAAATACGTGTTGAATAGATTGTCGATCGAAACGTGTCTACTACTAGATAAATTATGTGGCATGAAATAATTTTTGGGGGGAAATTTTAAATTTTTAAATTTTGCTTGTCATTTTGACAATCTAGTAGTCACTGTGGTGAATTTTGATGATTGGATTCTCGAAAGGTTAAACCGAATCGATTGACGTCAGAATCATCAAAATTCGCCCTGTTTAGTCTCTAGAACGCTACATAGGAACAAACAAACATAGACTGATAAACACATTACCCTTCGCAGTCTGCTTAAAAACCTGTCAAACTATGGCATGCAAGCTTCTCAACGTGAAGAAATCCTCGGACCAGTGAAGTCGCTCTGCGAAGCCTGTGAAGCTCCCAGGAAGCATCAGTGCTTTTGTGCGGAGCTAAGCTGGCTTTGTTAGCTAGAACCCATACGCACAACGGACCGAATGAGAATCAGAGTGCGGAAAAGGGAGTCCCCATCATCATCATGGCATGCAAGCGTACTTTCATGCCAAAGTTTGACATGTTACACTCCACATACTTAATTCAGAAAGCGAAACACTTACATTTAATTCAAGGAACATCATTACTCCTGATTTTTCCGCAGTCTAACATGAAACGTCATACTCCTATTAGCTATTTACTTACTCTCATTAGCCTTTTCTCCTCTCACTAGCATGATATGCATTATTTTATTCTCCTATTCGAAAGATAATTACACACTTAAGATACCAGAGACAAGAGCCACAGCTAAGTAACATTCTATCAGCAATAGCAATAGAGTATATGCATGCATATAATTTTTTATTTTCTAAAATCAATATTTATTAACTATAGTAAACAAATATGAAATATTTTTTCTTAATATCTCGATTAGAGACGAAGTTATAAAGCGTCAAAGTAGAGAATCACAAAGAGAAGTCCGACGTGCCACATGATGTCAGATGGCACGAGGCTCATATAGCTGCCATAGAAAACGGCGTTTTCGTAGAGAGGGACAAATATTGTTCTTTAAATTGTTACCTATACTCTTTCATTTTTCGATCAATTTCAATTCAGTTTTCACTATTAATATTCTATTTTAGTCTTTTTATAGATAAAATGGTTAAAATACAATTTTTATTTCATGCATCCCTATTGTCGGGTTTCAAATATTTGGGTTTGAACGCGAAAAAATTTCGGTAACAAATGTCATGAAAATTCCAAACATTTCTGACTTTTCGACAATTTGTCCAGATCCCTAAGATGTTAGTCAAGTGGTCGTTAGCGCTACTGCAGATCAAGAGGTCTTGCAACATCCCCTGGTCCGGCAATATTTTTAAACACGCTTTTATAACCTTGATATGTCTTGATGTTTATCTTTGAATCTATGTAACGAAATCTTTGAACGTGATTTTCACCCCCTTCAAAACGTCGGATTAACTTGAAACTTATGAAGGACCGATGACAATGCAATAATTTCAATATTTTGTCCCATTATCCTAACCAGGATCTTCAGGATTAGCGATTGAACTAAAAAGTAAAAAATAGTTAAAAAAAACTAAAAAACATGCTTTAATAGAAAACCAAACTGAAAAAATAGAAATAATTTTCAATAAATTTAAATAAAGAATAGTGTGATTACACAAAAACATATTTCATTGTTAAAAAGCGTGGGGTACTTTTTAAGATATTTTCAAAATGACTCTACTGTTACCAATATCTGTCAAGAAAATATTATAACAATTGACATTAAGCACCCCACGCTTTTTTACAATAGTAAAAAATTATTTACCTTTTTTTATCGCACTGTTTTTACATTATTTTGTACTTTTTAGTTTTGTACTGTTTAGTTTAGAGTAGTTTTGTACTTTTTAGTTTAAAACGTGTTTTTTAGTATTTTTAATTCCATCTGTCATTTCTAAGTAGCATCCCAGAGTTTGGATTTGTGTCCGGTTCTTCTTCTTCTTCATCGTGTCGATGATTCCATTTTCAGTTTTTAATTTAGATGTGTTTCGAACAGAACTCAGTCACGTCGTCGCTGGCCTCGCTCAGGTCCCTCATGGTGTAGGTGTATGTGCACAGAGAAAAGGACAACAGATGGGCCATCGTTTGCGGTGTGGTTCCAAAGTCGCATTGTGGCTGATCGGAGTACCCCCATCTGACCAGGTTGTAACTACAGCGGCCCACTTGGCTTCGCAGCCTATTTAGTGATTTCTAGGTTGGCTATGGCAGTTTATGCCCAGCTGGGAGCTTTTCTGCAGGATCCACACGGTATTTGAGGAGCCACAGTTGTGCCCGGTTGATAGCAATAAGCTCGTACCCTATTATAGTGCTCGTCAAACTTCTGGGCCAACCTGAAGTTGGCTTTCCGATGCGCATGGCACGAAACGGTTCTGTTTTTGTATGAGATAAACATTGTAGCCAACTTCAGGGCGGCCAAGAAGTTTGGCTAGAACTATACGAGGAACTTAAATATAACTGGTGGAATGTGCAGGGTGCGATCTGCCAAACCCTACGAGGACCACAGGTGAGTTGATAGTTTACCCGATAAACCACCAGTAACTGTTTCCACGGGAATCTGTTGTCGCTGTAGCAAAGTAAAAATTCGCAGATCCCCTGAAAATCCCTTAATCGCTTCATATACTTCCGAAAATCGCTACAAAGAGCGAGCTCTACTCCAACATATTATGTCGTTCTTAATAAGGCTTAAAAAATGCAATATCGCATAAATAATGCAGTAATGTGCTCTCGACTTCGCCTGAGTTTTTCACAATAATCCAGTTCACTTGTTAATTATAACGTGTATATGAGAATCCAATATGGCTGTTCTTTTAAACCGCCTTCAAAAAGGAGGAGGTTCTCAATTCGACTGTATGTTTGTGTGTGTTACGCAATTACTCCGGTACTTGTGATTCGACTTTGATTTTTTTTTAATTATATTTGAATGCTGGTGCTTCTCATGTAGAAACATTTAAATTACATCAAGATCTGACGAGTAGTTTTTGAGTTATCCTTAATAATGCGTATTTTAATGGTAATATAAGGTACCTACAAAAACTAAAAAGAGAAAATAAAAAACGGTCATAACAAAAAAAAAACCGACTTCCAACTATTTTTATGTTAAAAAGTTTTAATAATACATTGGATATGAAACACTGTTTCTTTGGTTTGCGTCACTATTCGTTTTTTTTTTTTAATTTCTGATTAATTTCCCTTACTGCGTTGTGTTTCTGTAACATATTGTGCGTTTGTGGTTTTGATGTTACTCATGAAAATAATGAATAAGCAAGATAGATTAAAATGTTTAAGAACGGATGGTTAAATAAATCTGCAGCTTGCACCTAAAAGATTTAGGAGTTTGATATTGATTGGCATTTTTTTATATTTTTTAAATAAACTGTTTTCATTAAAATTTACATTAAAGCAGCTGATTAGATATCAACATGAGTAGCACATATCACTATCGCCCATAAACCAGTATTTGAGTGAATAATTTACATCAGCTAGTCTACCTGTCTCCGATTTCACGTACATTCAGTAGTGAACTGACACTAAATTGGTTCCATTCAGAGTTGAATGAGAAGATCAAATGCAGTCAGGACGAGGTATTTTCTCCCGTTTCACTGCAATTACTCAACATAGTACAACGTTGAAACTATAATTATTACTTTGTGAAGCTTTACTACCACTGAATTTTAAATCTAATTATGTAAATAACGCAAGGTACGCTTGGTTTTGCATGGGCAGATGGATGTAACATCTGTATGACAACCAAGCGTACCATATTTCACAGACATAATAATATTATATATATAAAATCTGTGGAAAAGACGTTTTTGTACATTGAAAATATTTCCGAAATATAAGCCAGGGTGTTAAAGAATAACCAACACAACCCATTTCTAGCATTTTTGGATTTTCTGTCTGTTTATCTGTTTGTTTAGTTTTCACGCATCACGTAAAATCTACGAAAACAGTATAGATAACTTTATTGTTGTGTGATAACTTTATTGTATGTTTCATCGCAATCGGTTCACTCCATCAAAAGTTGGATGAATTTAAAGTTTTCAAGAAGTAAAATATGAACACACGCAATTCAGATACTCGGACAGTTGAACTCCATATTCGATACATGGCATTGTCCATTTGACGTCATTTTCTGAATAACGCTGTTATTATTCTTCGCGGAAGAATGACACTAGAAAAACAATTGGTAGATAGGTAGGGTAGGAATCAAGGCAAGTAGGATAGGTAAGTAGGGCAGGGAGGCAGTTGACGGGAGCGAAGCCGCGGGCACAGCTAGTTTCAAGAATAAATTAAAGAAATTGGCAAAAATTGCAATTGTGTCGGCCAACTTTTTTTGTAGCTCATTATAACGGCTCAATTAGACATTTTCTAGATTTCGGTTGATATCCGGTGCCGATAACGTAAATTTCTCTTACTTTTATATACAATCGGGTCATCTATTCATATATTAGATTTATGTCTGAGACAATTACTCAACACAGTACAGCGTTGAAACTATAATTTTTGCTTTGTGAAGCTTAAACTACGCAGTGGTGTTGAGAACCTTTACTGATCCCAGTGTGGATCCCACTCTCATTAGTTTGCAAAATTTTGGCTAATTGTTTTTTGTTTGTAATGGGTTTGTAAGTAACAAGTTCGCCAGACACTCACCGCAATGACTTCTAAATTATACAGAGTGAGTTTAGAATGACTAGTAAAAATGTTGAATGGTTTTTGATATACATCTTTTAAGCTTTTGAAAATCTTTTTCGTCAAGAAAAAATAAATTTCGAACAGTCAACAAATCGTCTACACAGAAAACGTATTTTAATCCACCCTCTACACCTAAAATAAAGCATGTTCAATCTTCCTCGTAAAAGAAAACTCTGACTACACTTTTTTTCTTAATAGACGTCTTCTTGTTCCGCAATTAAAAAAAGGTCCAAACAGCTGAAATTACGACACTTCATTATAAAAAGTAAGAAAAAGCGGACAGTTACGATACTGTTGTCTTTAGATCGGGAGATTCAGGGTAGAGTAATAAAAATGAACAGAGGCGAGTAGTTGTTGCTCCACAATGACGGGGCTAGAGTTGCTAGACACGGTGTCAAGTGCAGAAAATTATGTCCATTCATCCGGCGCTTGCGAGGATTATAAAACGGGGTCGCATCTTCAGCAACTGACTCTGATGACAGCTTTAAGCGTTTTCAACATGACGTAAGCGCGCTAATTAATGTTTGTTGATAAATATAGTTCGTTGTACTTTATTTGGTAACGTTCTAGGGTTTGGTGGTGGTCTGGGTAGGAGGGTGGACCAGGACTGATACTTTTACAAACAGTTTTTGAATTGAGAATTAATGTTTGACAGGTTTTTTTTCTAAAGTAGGTAGACTTCGTTCGAATTCTCAGCCTCAAATGTTTAATTTAGAAACTTAGGGAGTGGGTTCTCATCCCATACAAAAAAACTGTCCCGACGTACTGTACTGATTATACTGATTATTTGATTTATCTATCGATATCGATTGATTTTAGAAGGTGATCTATCTATCGCCGTGGAACGGAACCGACCGCGATCGATTTACAAATGATAATCGGTATAATCAGATGAAAAACGCTAGTTACGTGGCAAGGTTTCTTTGTATGGAATGAGGCATCTGTATACTAGTATTATATTATCTGTGCTTAGGGTAAGTCCATTAATTTACCTATCAGACAAATTAAATCAACCTTTTCTGTGTGTTTCAGTTTCATGCTATAAATTTCAGCATCACGACACCAGATATCTTTCTGATTTTCGTCTCCCAAGATATCTTTTACATAACGTAACAAAAACAATGTTCCGTTTCACTGTGTCGGTATATAATATCATAATATCGGGGCGTCCGAACAAAATGGTACGTAACAGAATCTACCCTGAATATCAGATCAACTTATTCTGGACATCGATAAGGTACATTGCCCTTTCACCTAAACCTGATAACCAAACCCCGCTTATAGGTACCTTTTCTATAAATAAATGCTGAACAATAGATAAGTAAAAATATATGTGAAGAACGATTTGTCAAGTACAAGATTCTTGTAATAATTATGAAGGTAGTGGAAAAACAAGTCAGCCAAAATTACGCAACGAAAAGCCCGCCAGTTTGGTGGTTTTCAATACAAATTCCGCAACGTAATTTCGCCAACAAAATTTTATTCCAGCTATTATCACGAGTGTCAAATATTCAAAATTGCCATATGGTCAATCCCATACTTTCCGACGGTCGTGGTCGCTTATATGATATTGTTTCTTACCAGAAGACGCAGCGTTGGAAAGCCTCCCTCTAGGTGGAGTGACGACCAGAGGCTCTAGGCACATGGTTTTCGATGTCACCGAAGGCGATTGTCGAAATGTCAATATGTAAGGGATTGATCACATGATTTTTGATATCGCCTGTCAATCCCATACAAATTTGCCTTTTTGAAGATCTCTATCGCCACGCTTTCGATGATAGAATGTCACTTTTTAAGGACCTCTGGTCAAGACTGCAGGAGTCTGGTGGATGCGAAATGTACAGGATCACATTGATCGGCAGTGTGGCGACGCTTGGCGCAGGACCATGTCCAGCAGTGGAGGTCTTTCGGATGAAATGATGATGATGATATTGTCTCTTTATCTAGCCTTCTGATATGTCATTTGTAATTAAATTAAATTATAAATAAATAAATAAATTATAAATTGTACAAAAAACATTATTGCAGTAAGCAGAGGCTTTCTGCTGCTTAATTACGGCTCGTGTGTTACTCCACTTCATCATCATCTTTCTGCTCCTACCACATGTTACTTGGTGCTGCCACAACACGATTTCATCTTCTATCCTCCCCTGCCAACCGTCGGGTGTGTTATGTATGACATAATAGCAGATAATATAATATCACTTAAAATAACGTTCACATGATTTAATTTTAATATGCTATAAAAACAAATAACCCAATTTCATGTGATTTATGTTATATTTCATATAACCTTAATTTTCTCCAATAACGTTTAGTATAAGATTCATTTCATATCATTTTCAATTTGTATAATGCTCTTTTTATATAACGTTCATTTGACCAAATTTTCATGTTTACTAATTTTCTAAGATAACGCACTGTTCTTGAGAAAACAAACTATTTAAACCTAAGCGCAAAACACTAAAGTTGCTTCTGTATCGTCTCTGGCGCTGTGGGAAGTGCAACCCTTTTGCCTTTCCGTAACAAAGATAGGCAACAATGTTCACCCCAGATTCGGGTTGCTGGTTGCCTCCGGTTTTTGTATACACTAGGTGTAGCAGCCAAGAGACTACGTGAAGTCGATGTGCCCGATTCAGTTTTGGAACAGATTCAATCTATTTCTTAATTATATTAAACTTTACTTATATATTTTGAATATTATAGTAACTGAATATTATACTAATTGAAAATTAATTCAAATGTGCACCATAGAAAATGTTCATTATACTTTATAGAATAAGGTAAAATTAAAAATTAAATTATATAAATAATTCATAATATCATTTGATTGAAATTAGGTCATATGATCATTAGAACTTTTGTTATTATTCCAAACGTTACATACTCACAACCGTCATGGTATTATTCAGTCCCTTTTATTTATTTGTCTCACTCCACTTCCGGCTTAGATAAAAGATTCCTCGAAACTGGATACCTACTGTCGAACTTTGGAGAAAAAGTTAATTCGCATTAAAAGTAAAAATCGGATAATTCGAAAAGGAGTTTCGTTCCGAGGCCAGAAGTAAGAAGAGTCTGGATAATATCCTCTGGCACTAATTAAAACTTTGGAAACAGCGGGAAAAAGGGTTAAGAAATATGGCATTTAGCGAATAGTAATAGCATTTATTTAATTTCCACTATTTTTCTTCTCGCGGTCTCAAATTAGAATACTGCGGTTGGAACTTAGCAGATGTCCCGATTATAGTTCAGCAGGCAACAATTTTGACACGAAAATTTTCTGTTCGAATTATTTGTCTAACTTTTGCTTAATACTGTACAATAAATTAGGTACCTAAGTTCTTCAGGAAAAAGAGACAGTGCTAATTGTGAATTACTAATTTGCTTGAGAAAAAGTAGTTATGACACCGTAAGGCTGTGCCTGTAAGAAGCCTTTCTAATAAAACTAGCTAAGGTTCAGTTACTGAAAATAACGGTTTTTACAAAATTAATGTTAAAACCCGCGTAAGCTTCTGTGTTTGGTTGAATAAAATTGATCAACACGGTCGCATCGTTTGTCTTCACTTTAATTTTTTCGTGACGCGTCGATATCTTTAAAAAAAAATATCAAATTAATAAAAACACTTCTTTTTATGAAGATCAAGCCGTGCTACCACATTTATCTGCAAAACATGACTCACATTTTCATCTCCATAAATCAAAAAAGCTAAACATAATTGGAAACTTTTTTTTTCATAAAAAGGCGAACACCCAATTAATTTTGATTTATATCAGAGTGAAATCTGTTCAATCAAACCGAAACTAGCGTAAACGTATTTATACCGTGAGCTGCTGATTTTTGTTTTTTTCTGAGCTCCTAAAGGAAGTGGCGTATTAATTAATTTCCTCATCAATCATTTGCCGCTTTCTCTTGAACCCGACGTCACTCGCATTGTTACAGTGAACAGGACCACGCAAAAATAAAATTGCTACCTACGAGTGCCTTTTTCCTTTAGTAATAATTATAATTACTATGACTAAGAATTTACTTATCAAAAGTGAGCTCTGTTATTTCTTTTCATTTCGATGTAATTACAGTTTAGGATTTGCCTTTGCCCGCCGCTCGGCGAAAAAGGTTGTTTATTTTTTTTTACTGGTGCTCTGTAATGGCGAGACTAAGGGTAGGCATAAATTGTGTTAGATCCTTCGTATCATTAAGTAAGAGGTTGTTTAGTCTTGGCTGTATATTATGTTTTTCAACTACATTGATACTTACACTTTTTAAATTTAAGCTTCTAGAAAGAAAAGAAAAAAGGTTACTTGCGCCACGATTAGCTTTTTTTCGTTTTTAATGGATTGCCATTCAAAGAGAAAAGATTTTAAAAATTTTACTATAAAAATAGAAAAATATGTGTTACAACCGTGTAAAATGGCGTGTTACAAGTTGAAAATGATCACAAAAGAATTCTATGAGTTAATCCAGATTATAAGTTATCTTATAAACTACTGAATTAATTTGTATATCCAAATTCGTTCAGTAGTTTTTGCTTGTAAGAGTATGATACATCCATCCACACAAACTTACACGTAGGATTCCCGCAATAAAAAACACGACTTAGAACATCTGTTGAGAGCAAACCAATTTACATGGCAATTTGCTGCAACCTACCTCCTTTGAGACGTGCATTATTACATACACAATACGCTGATAACGATATGACGTCCTGGTACCAGACGGGCATGCTCAAATGTTATTGTATCTACGTATATACGCGTACCTATATAGGCGTTAAATCATAGTTTAATAACAGTGTAACAGGTAATTAGGCATTTGTTTTTTACCTAAAAATGTATAGTTTTAAAAGGAAAGACGCAAAATGGCCACTACAGCGCCGGCTTCGCAAGCGTGAAAGTGAAAATTATCCCGTAGAAACCCATATCAGAAAAATGTTAACGGTATGCATTTTAATTAAGTTATAAACTATCTGTCAGCTAAATTTAATCCAAATCCATTCAATAGTTATTGCTTAAAAGAATAACAAACATCCATCCGCCTTCACAAACTTTCTTGTTAATAATATTAGAAGGATTCCCGCGCAGAAAAACATTAATTACTTCTTCTTCGTCTTCTCACATCTGTTAAGAGCAAACCAATGTACATGGCAATTAGCTGTAACCTCCAAGTCCTTTGAGACATGCATTATTACATACACAATACGCTTATAACGATATAATGTCCTGGTACCAGACGGGCGTGCTCGAATGTTATTATATCTACGTATATACGCGTTATATCAAACTGTGTAGCAGACAATTAAGCACGTGTTTACTACCTAAAAAATCTATGGTTTGAAAAGTAACTTATTCTATAGTTTCAGCAATTTTCTTGCAAGTACTGAATGGTTCATTTTAGTTCTTGTTCTTCGTCTCGCTCGCACAAAATTCGTTCATATTTGTTTGGCCCAAAAATCTTAGCTACTTCCACGGTGTCGTCGGTGGCAGCGCATAGCACGTTTTGGGGCACAGGGGACAAGCAAAAGGTGGAGCATGGTTTTCGATTCGGCACCACATGCACACCCTGCTGTTGTTCCGTCGAGGTAGTCACATTTTGCGAAGTTGAAGTAACTTTTAGTTACTAAAGTAACTTTTAGTTACTAAATTCTGAATCAAATGTCTTGCGAATGCGTTGTGAATGCGTTTTACACTAGTACGGTGGTACGCAAAAGGTTGTCCAAGATTGGTGAATCTTGTACCACGCTCTCTAACCTTTTGCTCTAGTACCACGGTACAAGCATGTATTAATCTTACTGAAGATACCTTATGTCGAGACAAGGGATAAAACCAACAAACTAATCTTAGCTAATTGTAGGAATAAATCAAGAAAAGCAATTGTCGCTTGTACCGTGTTGTACCGTTTCCGCTTTTTTGTGTCGAGAATCTCTGCGGAAACCTTTTTGTAAAACATCGAAATGGCCAACCGACTCAGTACCTTGATATTAAAACAAATCAAGATCCTACGAAGCGCAACAAATTACAGAGTCATTAATGCCAAAAGGCAAATTCATTTCCATCGAATGCTACATAAACATAGATCTACACGTACAATTTTTCTTCTGACTCAACCGTCTACTAACTGGACAGACGGAACGAAAACGTTTGCTATTTGAACGCAATCTTTTGACTTCCTGTCGAGTCGCCATCGTCGCAATTAAGCACAGGAAGACTCCTAATGACATCACACCCCCAATCTTTGTGTACGTTTGTACCCCGCCGTGTAGCCACCCCAATCTTTTCGGTGTACACTTGTACCCCGTGCAGAACCGTTAATAATACTTGTGATCACAGATAATACGCCATCTTCTTTCCATTATGTTTTTACTAATTGGGTACGAAGGAGTATTTATGTTTTCTAGTAAAAATATTTTTCCTTTTTTGTTGTTTTTTTTTTTCTACGGTCGTGTTCTAAAACGCCCTTGAATTTGAATGGAGAATGTTAGAATATTCGTTCGTTTTTCAATTTAGTTTTTTCGCTCTAAAATGTTAATTATCTTAAGTCTATATATTAATAGAAACCAGAATGAATTTCGCTAAGAAATTGTCTATTATAAACTCACCAAAGTTTTCTTTGAGGAAAGATTTTTTCGTCATAAACTGTTCTTTTAATTATTATAATGACTGTAAACTCCGCAACTTTATTGTTTCAATAAACACGGGTCGGTATTCCCGAAACCTCGTTCAACAAATTACTCGAAACAGATAAAGTTACTTGAAAACGTTTAATTCTTCTTATCTTATCCTTGATTGTAGCAATTTTTGGTCTTTTGTTAGTCTTTGTTAATTTTTTTAGACTACATAAATTCTTAGTTTGAACTAGAAGTTGTTCGTAATTTTCCCCAGAAAACACAAAAAACTTTAAAGTTATCTGAAGTAACTCAATTAAGAATCTGTCAGAACACGTTGTTATGACCTGGCTGTAATTAAAGCCGTCTGCTAAGTTTAAAAACAATTTCATTAACTCTTACAAAATCTAAAATGGAGGAAAATGACATTCATTTTCTTAAAGCGAATTTATTTTTACTTTCGTTATAAAATTTATAAAACTAATTTTATGATGGGATGCAAACTCCGTACGGTCAATATTCTGACTCTCAGTGAGTTTCTCGTGTTTACCAATGAGTGTTTGCAAAAGAATAAAGTGAAATTCTTCCGTTTCAGCAAAAAGTTTTAGATCATAACACTTTCTATAAATATCGTTCATAAGTATAAGATTTGCTTCATAAAAATGAATTACGACACATTTTATAGATGTTAACACGCTATTAAGGATAAATACTATTTTTAAAGGACATGTTCGTAAATATAAGAAGCACATTTTGAAGGGACAGGAAATTCGGGCGCCTTTTAGGGGCCATATAACCTCGAACAAAATATACACCCTTACGAAATAGTAGGGACAGTAAGAAAAGAAAGCGCAATACAGCTGGCCATGTATTTTTAAATGTCTTAAGCACCCGAAAAATGTCTCGAGAAAAAATAATAAATGTGAGTGTACCGCCTTTTTAGGAAGGGTGGTGTGCAATGCATCACCTCAGCTGGTAATAAACCCTTGGCAGACGATGCTACTCCATTCTTTTATTTCAATAACCCTCAGCTTGTTTGAAACTTTGAGTATTATTACACTCTTTTGGAAATAAAAAAGTAATGACGGCTCTAAGGGTTTACGTTTCATCGTTACAGAGTAATCTTTATAGGTGAAGTGATGTGGGCAGAACAGAAATGGAATAGGTGTTAAAATGATATGTTTCTTGTTTCCATTTTATGGTTGCTGTTTTGATTTATGGATTTGAATCCGCGAGGGTATTTTTAGTAGCTCCAGATTTATATTTTGCTGTGTAATATTTTTCTACGGCGAACAAGATCTGACAGCCAGACTTATTTGCATCGCGTACCTATTTGTGTAAGCCTTAATGCAATGTTCAGATATATTAATATTTGTTTGACAATATTTTCATTTTTTTTTTTTTTGTTTCAATTAGTAATTAGTTTAGTTTGCACCAAAGCGTACGACAAGCCAACGCTACACATATAATAACACTTATAAACCAAAAACTTTATACAAACATTCAACATAGTTTTGTCGGTGAGCATAAATATGTCGACGCCAGGTTCCTGATTAATTAGGACGTTCAGCAAATTGAGCGCCTGAGCTGTAGGAGCATGACGAGCAGTCAGGGTACGCGAGGGCGGAGCCGCGAAAAGGCATCGCGGGGAACTGGCTCGCGAAACCCGCATTCGGTCCGGGGCGAATAGTGAATAGCGAGCTAGCGTGAACGAGTCGTCGATCTTAAAGTTCAGTAGTAGGTAGTAGTGCATCAACAGCGCACACTTACGTCGCAGTTCTAGGGTGTTAATGCCCACCATTCCCGCGACAAACAGAGACGGATACAAATAGGGATAGTACCCATACATTTTTTTGTACAGGTAACGAGCAAACTTGCGTTAAACCTGTTCTATCATGAGCTTATATTTTTGCTCGTGCGGATCCCATACCAGTGAATTCTACTCAAGCTTACTACGCACGAAGTTATAGTACAGTACCATAATATGCCCTGTCGGCAAACCTACTGGCCTGCCTCGTGACAAAACCAAGCGATTAGAATGCCTTGGCACAGATATTATTAATATGCCGATTAAAAGTCAAAGTAGCATCTAAAGTCAGTCCTAGGTCTTTGATTTCTGTGACGCGTTCCAAATGTCAGGAACAGCAGAGATTCTTGTATAGTAAAATAACTTTAGCGAAATGTTAATACGAGTATCAAGTCAATATTAAAGCTCTGACATCAACTAACGGCCATTCCCAAGTAATCTCATTATAACACTGATTAGTTCAGCTAAGTAGGTACTCAAGCAAAAACAAGACATGAAAAAGGGTAGTGCGTTTGATACAACCATCAAAACAAATTATATTAAGGCGAGAAAGTGCGATTCTTCGTCACGCGATCTCTAATGGCGTAATAAAGTTAGGAGAAAGAAAACTTGGCGCTCCCGCGGCAGTCGCGCGCTCTTTTGCGTATTTATATTTTACGCCGCCACTATAACAAGAGCCGCAGCCATTCATTCCTATTACAATTCTTAAGACGAAATCTTCAATCGTTACAGCTCTATGTTAGTGGTTCTGTTGTGAAATCTGTTTGCGCTAAAGTCGTCACGCACAGCCGCTGATGAGCCGTAGACGTGATATCACTCACTCGAACGTGACTCTCGTTTTATTGTAGATCTCGCGCCTAAAGCTTAGTTTCACTACAAGGATTTTACAATGATTTTTCACTGATTTGTATTCAGACCATCGCAGCCCATAAAAAGTAAATGTTTATCATTATCTTGATAGCTACTAGGTAAGTACTAAATTTCGTTTCAAGCTAAACCTAAAATATGAACTCGGGTAAGCTGTCGTTTGAAGTTTGTTTTACACTCTTCCATAAACTTTTTATTTGTGGCGTTTCAGGAATTACGAAATAATTCCAAGCCATCTTAGTTTACGCAGTATGCTACCCACTTTCAGTTTTCTTCAATTAGGAGATTTAAGAGTAATTACGAAAATGAGAAATGGGAAAAGTTAATTCTTGTGGCCATCGAGCTTTGGCAATTTTTTTTTAATGAAGTCGGAAATGGGCGCCTTTTTTATGTCATGGTAAATTAATTGTCCCTCTTAATTCTAAATACAAAAAGGTCTTTTGAAGAATTTGCTAATAAGTGAACAACGTTACTTGGTTACGATAAATTTGTTGTTTTATAAATTTTTCAGTTAATTTACGTTTCCAAATTAGTCGTCATGAATAATAACGAATGCTTATCTTGATTAAAAGTGTAATAAATATTTTATATGACTTGTCGTTTTCATTATAAATTGGGACTAAACCTTAGGTATTCGGCCTCCCAGAGAATAATGTATTACCTACGTTTTAGTTAATTAACTCGACTCCAACTTAAGTTTTAACCGTCCATTCTATAATACCGAAGGGAATGTGGACCGACCCTATTAGCTATGTTTACAAACTAAACGATTTGATATTGAGACCCAAATAGCCCAAACGCAAACATGTTACTGATTCTGTTTACATATAGGTAACTATTCGTATCTTTGGTTAGCTCAACTAATCAGCACACAGGTTAACGGATTGATTTGTAGGATTATATTTATAATCGAATGTAGGCACATGAATAATTATAACATATTTATCATTATCGTTGGAGCTAAAACTCAGCTAGACGCAGGCACTACCAATTCAACGAATAATAAAAAAAATAAAGAGGTGCCTTATGGACACCCGGTTGCATCGGAGTACGATTCATTCAATTTATAGTTTTCAGTTTCGTAAAATATGACGAATCGGAAATAACAACAATACAGCTGATGCTCAGTGTAAACACACACTAGCGGCTGCTAGCGTAGTTACTGTATGTGTCTAGTGAGCGCGCGCTCGTACGTCTTCGGTTTCTTCGTGCGCCTCCGGCTCTCTCTCTCTTCGGCGTCTCCCTATGGTGCGAATCTTCGCTTGTACTATCCTGCACGCATCACGCTGTGCCTCGCACTATTTATCACGCAAAAATGATTATTTATATTTATGTGTATTAATAAAAAAGGGTATTTAAACGTTAAATTTATAAAATATTTTTGCATATTCTCAAAAATGACGACAAGCTGAATCGTTTGAAAAAAATTTTAGTTTCCTAACTGATCGGGAAGTACCTCAAAAATCACTGCGATAAGGTGTCGGTTTTTGGAGTCGTGTTTTTCATTGTTACACTTTTTTCGGTCTAGCCCCTCAGCCTGCAAACAAATCAGAGTTATAACATGCGATAAGGAACTCCGTTCCAAAATAAATCATAACTTAAACATACAACGCAAAAGCTAAAGTAGGTACTGGGTCAAGAAGTATGCAATGCACTGAAACCACAAGAGTCCTTTTGTGTGTGGTGTGAAAATTCTTCCCCTTAAGGCAATAGCTAATAGAGGCTGAAAAAAATACGAAATTAAATACTGACCAGTACTGAAGTTCGTTATTTTCATAAATAGAATAAACTCTGAAAGAAATAAAACTATATTTCGTAGTTCTGAAAGAAATAAAGCAGTACATATATGTATGAAATTGGAGGAATTACTTAAAGCATTGAGTTATTTCAGTATTGAGGCATAGCACGAAATAATATATATGTTCTTAGTCCTGCGCCGCACTGATATTTATTCCTGGTACGTCAGATACGCAAATGGTTTCAACACTTTAGTGCCGCTTGAGTATCGATTGGTCTCGTATTTATTTGAATAGGATAGGCAATATATTAGACAGACGTGTAAATTTTTTGTTGAGATTTTTAACATTTCCATTTTCTCAGATTCCATTTTTCTAGCTTGAAACTTCAAACCTACCACTTTATATCAGTACTTTGTCACATTTTAGGTATTCTTAATTTTTCAAATCATTTTAAAGCTGTTATTGTTGTTGTGTTGTTTTTGTGATAGTGTGACATGAGGCAGGACGGTATGGAAGTAGTAAACGTGTTGCGCCGACCCCAAGTAACATGGGACTTATCCCAGGAAGATGCTGATATTCACACATTATTTGGAAAAAATAAATGTCTCGACAACCCATCATAGACAAATCTGGCGAAGAATGACGAGGAGGTACGACTACAACAAGAAGAAGGCTGACTGGGGATGAAAGCTGGGTAAAGAGAGATGCAATCAGGTTCATTTTTGGGTGATGGCTTGATTTCAGTATCACTAGGAAAAGAAAATAATGCCAATTTGTGTTAATTGAACACAAAAGGAGCAGCATCGGATATACTAACAGCAACGGCCTCTTATTTTACCATGCTAAACAAAGTCCCCCACTGCGTCTGTTGACGATAAACACACAAAACTACTGAACAGATTTTCATGCGATGTTCACCAATAGAAAGAGTGAGAAACGAGGAAGGTTTTTGTATATAATTTGTCATGGGCGAAGCTGGTGCGGGTCGCTAGTACCTTATAAAAATAATGACAAAAAGACAAGCAATGGTATTTCTTCATTACATCTTACAACACCCACGATTGGTAGAGAAGCCTTGTCTTAAAACTGGGACGTGGGTCGTAGGAATTTTATCATGGATCTACTACTACCTACGTAAATTGAGCGTTCAAAAAAAAAAGAACCAAAAGGCTTCCAATTACAGCTCTCTTAAAATTAAAAAGGGCGTAATTAGCTAAATGTACCTAGAAGCGTGAGGCACTCATTATAAGTATAAAAACAACCTCTCTAAGGGTCTTCCTACGCTTCAACATTTAAATTAAGTTCATAAAATCATAAAGGCCATGGTTGTATTCCCAGTAGAGATAGGCAAAACGAGTTTTGCCCAGAGTGGCTGAGTGGTCTTATGAGAATGGGGCCAGATGGCCAAAACACGACTTGACAATAAAAAGAAAAATTTCGCCCAAATTATAAACGAGATGTCAACGAAAAGACTGTCTCTTTCTTTAGGAGCTATGACTGTGCCATGAATTAAGAGAAGAGTTCATCAACGCTAGCTCCAGCACATCAGGTGAGACAGTGGTCAAGCGCGAGCCTATCTACAATAAAAAAATCACCTCGAAATAAGAAGCCAAAAATCACCTCGAAATAAATCAAAACCCAAAATCGGCTCATGCCTACATAATTATTAGAGATGATGGCTACAAAATAAAGGTCTTTGTATGGCAACCATATCCATTGCGTACACGAACGAAATATAGCAGAATGTATAGATATATGGATCTGGTTTACTATGGCATTAATCACCAGTTATGTGGGTAAAGCGAATCTCAAAAAAAAAATTGTATACAGGTGAGTTTTCCAAGAGGGCCAAATCCTAAACTATGTGTAAAAGCAAAAAACACTGAAAGGAGTCTCGGAACTCATTTTGGTGACAACTAAAGCTGGAACCGATAGTATTGCTATTAAAAGTCAAAAATTAGAAAAATAAAAAATAAAATAAAAATATTACAAAATAATATAATTAAAATTATTTCTGGGTAGTAATGACATACGGAAAACTTAAGGCCTCACTTTTAACAAAATATATAGACGAGAAATAAAATCCTCTGAAACCGTTGATATTCGGCACATTTTTCTCCATCGATTTTACATCAATAAATATATGCAATGGAAGGTCACATTATTCCCTAATTTGAAACTATTTTGGTTAATGTCCGCCACTCTTAGCAAAATGGATCAGATTATACCCAATGACCTTTAATTTTTTACGAGTTTCTATTTAACTTGCAATGTATGTAGGTATGTATGTATGTATGTAAGTGTGTTCGGGTCAAATCTTGCAACTAAATTTTAAAGCAGTTATCCTCCACCGATTAAGATGACATTTTGCATAAACGTTTAGTTTGGATGGAAATGCATGGTTAGCTAAGTGACGTCATTCTAAATGCAATATGGTGGACGGCCCAAGATGGCGGACTAGTTATTTTTTGTGCACTGCCATGATAGGTATCAAATGAAAGGGTTTGCTGAGAAAAATACGAAAAAAATGTTGTTGAAATGAATAACTTATTATAGTTATTATATACCAATGCATAAATTTTCAAATGATTATTTTCTTCATTTCAAGCACGTCGATTGCAACTTTTGGGATGTCAGTGGCAGTGGCACTTACAGTCTATTAGGAGGTCATAGCACAGAAGAAGCCATCACTGGCTGAAATATTGTCGAAAAAGGTTTCCAACTACCTTTCAAAGAGAACTTTAAAATTCTAGAATCATAGTAACAGAAGTCTTAGTCGAGATAAAGGAGATGGATAGAAAAAGGTTAGACAACAAAGCAAGATTAATAGAGCCAATAGAAGACCTAGAAACCCTAAAAATAAATAAATTATGCATAGAAAAGGTAACCCTTTTTCGTCTCTTGAAACTTAGGTAACGTGTGAATATTATATTCAGAAACATATAGCAAAGCTTACGTTGGAAAAACATCGCGAGAAATTATTAATATTTATAAGATATATCACGGGATAAGGCCTTTTATTTTAAATTATATCGTGTAGGATTTTGTGAGGTATATCTCTTTCAATAAATGATCACACCTCTAAATATCCAGGTATTTTAGTATACCAAAGGCTGCCAAATGTGCCAATAATAAAGTACAAAATTAGCAACGCATGTGGCGTTTCAATGCGTTTTTAGCATTTAAGGATCCCCTGATCGACGGCACGAACTATTTTGTGCGCGGTGTTCAAATGCATGCTATCTCATCCGACAACACGTGCGAATGAGATAGATGCTGTGAAAAGCAATAAGAATCTAGTTCGAATACGATTTAGCACTTTTGCATGTTTGTAGCGAAATGGATGATGATTTAGGACGAAAACGAGCGCGCGAAATTTTATAAACAGACCTTCGGGAGTCTAGTTATCATGAAAAACGACTAAATGTATATTTTAAAAATAAAACTATTTGCATTGTTGGATTACTAATCTATCCCTGTATGGTGGCCGTTTTGCAATTTTCCATCTATTTATGGTATTTATTTCCTCCCAAAGATGCGTTAAAGTTAATCTTGAAATATGGAAATTTCGACGCTCATAACTTTCAAATTGTTTTTTTTTACTTTTTTATTTCCATACAGGGCTAACTAATGATGAGACAAATTGATTTTATTTTTTTTATTTTGAACGTACATCGTCAAACAGTGGAGTAATCGCTAGACTACGTTTGAGTGGAAGAATGATCGACTAGTGTAACCTTAAAGATTTTTTGTGTTTGCTAGTGAACTAATATTTTATCTAGACACAAAATACCAAGTAATATAGTAGTATTTTTCTTCAACATTTAATTAAATGAAAATTACCTATTACTCACATAGACTAGCAATAAGATCAAAGAATTTTGATCATCACACGATGATTCTCCTTTTCAGTAAATAATTTCATGACACCCCATATAAGACTAATAATAATCGTAAACTAATTAAAACGAATATTCAACGAAAGATGGAACAGATATGACTGAAAAATACGTACCCGTCTATAGACGCAAAAAGCAATTTACAATAGTGACCAAAAGTGCACAGTAACAGGCAGCATTGCTGAAAATTGCATCCTAGACATTCAGCTTCATGATTAATGGTTCCGTCTGTCTTTAAGAATGTAGCCAGACGGTTAAACTATGGTAGGGACAAGTCATCCATCGTAATAATGTGACGTATCTACCTATTCATTCCGCATTTAAAGCGCTTTTGATGAAAGAATGCAGTTTTATTTTGTACTGGCCGTGTGCGGCATTTGAAAAAAAAAACTTTTTACAAGAAAATTGTACCGACTTCCAAATAAAAAAACTACAAAGTGAATAATAACTTTATTTTTGGAAGTCGGTGTCTTTCATAGATACCAATTTATTCCGTTATGGATTTTGGGTTTTTTTATTTGGAAGTCGGTACTATTTTTTGTAAAAAGTTTTTTATGTTTTTCACTTTTTAGTTGTACCTGCCTAATAGGCAAGTTGTTTAGTAAGGAACCTAGAATGCCAGAATAGATTACCCGAACATCATGAAACATGAACATAACTGGTGAAATGAGAGATCTGCGTACTCTCTCTTAAGAGCGTACTGGCGTGATGTTATTACATTTGACTGTAGCAAACCGGGGTTGCTACAATTTAATGTCTGCTATAATATTGAAGAGTTCTGTTGTATATCTTCGAAGTTCTTCATCAGATCTTCACCATATTAAAATGGGACCAGTTTCGGAACATACTATTTCAAACAAAAAAAAAAGGATTTTCAAAATCGGTCCACAATTGACGGAGATATCGGTGAAAATACAAAAAAAAAACATACCTGAAGTCGAACATAGAACCTCCTCCTTTTTGGGAAGTCGGTTAAAAATGGAATAACAATAAATACTTATGTGCGGCCGTTATGACGCAGTCCTTAATTAGGGACATTATAAAAATAGCACGTATTCTTTATTGCATAAGAACAGCGAAATCTTACTGGATATATTCTTGAAGATCACGAACAACACTTTCAGTTGCCAATTACGAGAACGATGCCATCGAAACGTAGATACATCAACTGCTTTCTTCAGCGCTACAAAAAACAAGAAGCAACTCTTATAATAGCGAAGCGAACTTTTCCTTTGGACGATTTCACACAAACTTCGTCGGAATAAATATCAGGAATATTTTATTATAATTTTCTCGCTGCATATTTCATGAGGCCTTATTGCGTCGCAATTACGTCCGGCTATCAATTAAGTACATTAGTCTGCCGAAAACACATGTAACGTTGCTGTTGTTAAAAAAAAAACGGGTCACAAAACACAAGCTGCGCTGCAACCACATTAATAATTTATCAGCCACATGACGGCTGTTTGCTAATAAAGCGTGGATTCGCGCTGGAAATATTAATAAAAGCAGCTTGCAGCCGGAACTCGGCGGAACCGGTTTGGACCGGCGCGAACCGGCGCGAGCCGCCCGCGTCCAATGACAAATGACCAACCGAAACTTTCATTTAGTTTGCCATTTGAATTAAGCGACCAAAAATCATTATTTAGGCTATCTGTTTTGATATTAAGGCTTTTATTCAAACAGTATCGCAATACTAGGAATTATCTGAATCTATTTGGTTTGAGAAATTGAAAGAGTAAGAGTTTTTTTCTATCGTGGGTCATTGCACTGTTTCTGGCACACGTTTTAGCTTTTTGAAAATAATATAAGTAGGTACAAGTATCTACTGATCATTCTAACGTTTCACTTCAGTTTGAATACACAGTATTTTGTCAATAAATTTTACAAGCGTAATTCAATAACTTTGTATTATTAAAGTAAGCATTTTCGCACTTTTATGCAAACTTTAATAGTTAAAAAAGAACCGGCCAAGTGCGAGTCGGACTCGCGCACCGAGGGTTCCGTACAAACCTCAGCTTAAAGGTATTATAGACCTGGGTATTTTTGAATTTCAATTTAATACCTCTACGCGTTCATCAGGAAAGGGGTAGTAAGTTTAAAACTATTAAAAATATTTTTATTATATGATATAATTAAAAATTTACGGTTTTCGTAATTTTCCCTTTATCTGTGCTACAAGACGTTGCTTCGTACCAAATTTGAAGATTCTGAGTTCACGGGAAGTGCTCTGTAGGTTTTGATTCCCTTACGGGTGTCGAAAATTAGCGTAAATTTGCGGCATAAACGGCTGTATCTTTTGATTGCGTTGGCTCAGAAGTTTGCTTTTTTCACAGCTTTAAGGGACATTAAACCTGCGTATTTGATATAAATTTCAGCTTGATATGAGTACCTCCATGCGTTCTTGAGAAAAAGGGTCTTGACAGATAGACAGACGGACGAACGGACGTACAACAAAGTGATCCTATAAGGGTTCCGTTTTCCGGAACCCTAAAAAACGATGAAATTATCGCTTAAATTAACATTTAAATAAATAATAGTTTTCATTAATAATGTATAAGATTTTTCAATGATGATATTATCGTCAAATGTCATCATCACTACATATTATAAAATAAAGTCCTGCGCCGCGTTTGTACACGATAAACTCAAAAACTACTGAACGGATTTTCACGAGAAACGAGAAAGGTTTTTGTGTATATCAGGGGCGAAGCCGGGGTGGGTCGCTAGTAACGAATAATTCATTCTCTTCAAAGTATATCGGTCGGTTCGTATCGTACACCTTCTTTAAAATAGTTGCCTGTAATAGAAGCGTTTCTATTGCCTTTATCTGACCACAGATTCAGACTCTGGGAGGTTACTGAGAAATTACAGATGGAAAACCTTTGACCAACAAGGCAGTATGATCAATATCATAGAACAGGCTGCTTAGAAATACCTTTCACGTATAGAGCTCCTCAAATCGACTTAGCAATAAAATTCAGGCTTCATTGTCAACACCCACAGTGTACCACAACTTTGTGGGTACACGTTGAATGTACCATAAACGGTGCCTGAATTCGACCGACACTGCCTTTTGATCATAATATCGATCGAAAACGACGACCCATTAACTAATGAATAAATGAAATCGAACGCATCTCACAGTCTCTTTGTATCAATAACATGAGCACGCCATTAAATTCAAACAGCGTTGAATATTAGCTGAAAACTATTTTGAAGCCACGATCAGTATCCCATTTGGTACTAATGATTCTTACTACTGCTAAGTACTCGGTAATAATGTAGACATTATCGACAGTTCTCTGCTCTACTCGAGGTATTAGCCTGAGATAGTCGGAAACTATTCAGAACAGCTAAGCTGACTGAATGTTAGTTGTTAGTAGCGTCTTTTGTTCTTAGAATAGGTATACTGAGAGTTGCTTTTAGCAATTGTTACATTTTTTCGTCCATTTTTAGGGTTCCGTACCTCAAAAGGTAAAAAAAGAAACCCTTATAAGATCCCTTTCTTGTCCGTCTGTCCGTGTGTAACCACCGATTTTCTAAGGAACTGGTGGACCTAGCAAGTTGACATTTATACTAGGTACTCGGTCTATAGCAGACCTTGAATCACGAAATTTGGCAAAAAGTAAGGGAAAAAACTTACAGCACAAATAAAGAAAAAATTCCAAAAAACTAAAAAGGTTGAAAATTAAGGTAAATTTTGGTATTTACAAGATTTTGCGAAAATCTAAATTTGCCCATATCTTTAAAACTTAGCCAACAATAAAAATGATACCTATTTTGTTATGGCGGTATAATGGGTAGGTACGGAACGCTCGGCGCACGAGTTCGACTCGCACTTAACCGGTTTTTATTAATTAAGTCATAATTTTGTAGGCATCGGGTAACGAAGTAATCAGCCCTATTTCTACTTAGTTCAAAAGATGTTGGAACCCTTTTTATTAGACATGTTTTTGCTGTAATTTATTGGCAACTAGATTTTTCACGCGGCTTCGTTGCCGTGGCATAACTATTTTTTTTTAATATAATATAGGCTCGCGCTTGACCACTATCTCACCTGATGGTAAACGGTGATGTGGTCGACGGTGAAGCACGCTTGCCTAGAAATAACCTATTCACTCTTAACTTAAAGACCCCTAGATTGTAACTATCGGGAAACACAGACTCCGGCAGGGAATTCCACTCCTTAGCATAACCCACAGAAATCGGATTTAATTTATTAGTATTTCCCATAGCAGAGGAGCTCGTGGCTAAATAATAACAGCCGCACGGGTCGATCTTCAAGGTTAAGCAACGCTTGACGAGGTCGGTCCATGGATGGGTGACCATTTTCAACATACCGAGTTTCCTCCGTGCCTCGGAAAGCACGTTAAGCCGTTGGTCCCGGCTGTCATTTGAAGATCTTTGACAGTCGTTACGGGTAGTCAGAAGCTTGAGATCTGAACAGTCTTGCCAAGGGGTACCGTGTTACCCAGTTACTGGGTTGTGGAGGTCAGATAGGCAGTCGCTCCATGTAAAACACTAGTGCTCAGCTGAATCCGGTAAGACTGGAAGCCGACCCCAATAAAGTTGGGAAAAGGCTAGGCAGATTGAGTATTTCCCATAGCACTCCGGTGGCTTATCCTACAAGGAACCGTGCATTTTTCGGGATAATATGTAGCCTATGGCACTGAGCAATGATAGTGTATGTAATTATTATAACTTTCTATAAGTGAAAGAGTTTCCGTAATCGAATTATTTCTGCCAGACACAAACAATGTTACTTCTATATAATATTACTTTACATTTCTTTTCTTTTGGTGTGGTCAATTTTACTTCTTTATAATATTAGTTTAGATTTCCTTTGGATGAGATTGCGACGTGCATTGACAAATGTATACAGGTTGAATTCATCGAGGTATGTTTCACGATACGGGTCGCTATTCTGTTAAGGGCCGCTTTAGTGCCGTAAAACGGTAACTTTCTAAAGCATACCCCTTAGTAACGGCTAAGTGAGGTTTGACAAAAAAAACTACTACTACTGCGTTAACATTGGGGCGTATATTATATCGCTTTAAAGCACGATTTTGTCTGCTGCAACAATGCGAAGCTTTTTGTATCAAGTCTAGTCTGGCGTGTACATCGATTGACTAAAATTTTAATTAAGCAAGCACGCTGTTTCCGTCGCTTACGCTGATATAAGCTCCGGCTGCTGCACTATAGATTGGATGCGGTAATTACACTTAAAATCTACTTATGGTTACCACTTAATGCAGTAGAAAGTGTTCAGCGAAGTGGTTCTTTTAATACGCTCATTTATGGTATTTTGAGCTAGGGTAGAACTGAACTGAGCCTTTAGGTGGAGGAAGACTAATCAAGCAAGACCCCATTACAGTCTCCCTAGCAATGTGCCCAAACAGACGTTGTAAAGAAGGGATTCCAGGATGATATTGTTACAGATCACGGGGTCATTCATATGTGCTGATTGTGATCACCGAGGTGGTTTTGGTAAAGTAAAATGTCTGATCCACATAAATCTTATATGGATGGATATTATCGCCTTTAGAGGTATCCCTTTCATAAAAAAGAGGTATGACTAATTACCAAAAAATCGAGAGAAGGATTAGTTCTAGCCACCTAATGACCCTCTTGGATGCGTCTTGGTGCCTACGACATAAGGGGTTAGGAGTCATTCGGCTGCCTATGGATCTGGGACCTTGGCCAAATTGCCCCTTAGCGAAAGAGTTGTGGGCTCAGTTATTAATTATGAATTTTTAAAAGGGGCAACTAGGCCCGAGTCCCAGGTCCATAGGCGGCCGAATGACCCCTAACCCGACATTAGTGTGAATCGCATTCTTGTCGCGCGCCGCTCAATAGTGGTGACATGTTTTATATTTATCACACCTGAAAGTGAAGGCTTCCATACTCTGCTGTTCTTTTCTGATTAATAATAGTAGTAGAAAGTGATAGTATCGCCGGGACTCGTCCAACTTCATTGAATCGGTGCTCTGTTGTCGGTCGCCACTGTTAATTCTAGCTTTTAGGTATTGCTTGGTTTCGCCGAAAAAGAACTTCCTTCAAAACAACTTCAAAAGATTAAAAATAATAAAAAGGTATTCTACGATTCTAGGCTGCTACGCGTACTCTAGAAATCTATACCTTCTTCATCATCTTTTTAATATTTCATATGCCTGAACATTTTAATATTTCATTTCACGATCCCTTCCCCAGAGACTATAATAACCTAAAATTCTAGTGAGTGCGTTGACATCGCTTAGCGCCTTCGGCAAAAACACACAAATTTTTATGCCTTCGGTTTGAACCAGAAGATTAGTGGTGCCTAAAATAAAATCACTCACTTCAAATCCATGTACAGAAGACCGAAATCTAATAGGTACTTATTTACGTATACGTCGTTAGTAACGTCATATCAGTGCTAATAAATTGTTCCAGTGGTTACTTAATAGTTAAGTGTCCTGCAGACAGATCACATCACATGACATCATCAGCCTATTAATGTTCCCTCTGCTGGGACACAGGCCTTCTCTCTGTGAGAGGGAATGGGCCGTAATCCACCACGCGGGCCCAGTGCGGGTTGGTGGATGTCACATGTCTTCGAAGTTTTGGTTCTTGGGCATGCCGGTTTCCTCACTATGTTTTCCTTCACCGTTTTGAGAACAGTGGTGATGAAATAATTTACACAAAATAAAGCGCCTGCCTGTGCTCGAACCCACGTCCTACAACTTGTAAGTCGCGGCCGATACCACTGGGCCACCACTGCTCGCAGACAGATGCGATGCAATAATGGGACAACATTGCGACTAAGCTTTGTCATAGATATTTTACAAAAGTTTCTTTGGAAACCGGTCGACTTACAGGTCACAATGGTCTGCTGGAGTCTTTACGAATTCACAATTTGTATTCGCGAAAGTACTCGTATAGAGTAAATTCACTACTTTACACAGTTTTAGTGTTCACATTGAGGTTATTCTATCAATCTGCAACTCCTTACTCAAAACTACCATAACAGTCCAACTGTTAATATTCGTCGCGATATTTCAGTGTGTATTGCGAGCCAAACTGATTTGTCATTTGCGGGATGGTCCACATCGCAAGGCGCTGTCTCCGCCGGAAAATAAACGACGTCTTTGAAGCGCAGAAATACTACTGACCACGTCATATCACAGCTAATAAATTTATGCCATAGCTACTCTCTTGATAAAGCTCTCGCAAACAGATGCGATTTGACAAAGCAACAGTATTGTGACTATGCTTTGTTTTTCATAGATATTTTTATCGCGTTGTCGTTACCGCATCTGCCTGCAGGTGCCTTTACGAATTTGTACTCCACCAATATACCACGCAAGATAAGTTTCATCCAGCTATTACTTATCAGCTTCGAATTCCTAACTCAAACTGCAAAAGCCCAACTGTAAATTGTCGCGATATTTCAGTAGATATTGCGAGCCATAATGATTTGTCATTCGCATGATGTGGACCACATAACTAGGCGCTGTCTCCACGGGAAAATATGTGGGGTCCTTGAAGCGCAGAAATACTATTAATCGCATCATATCACAGAAAACAAATTCATGCCGTAGCTGCCTACTTGTAAAGACGACGACCGTTGCCAACGACCATGAAGGCACAAAACGCGCACTCGTTTCACACCGGCGCGACCCAAAATTCGGTACTTTCCTTATTATTTTTCCTCTGATAGATAATATTATAAGAATAACACTAAACATTTTCTGAGTTCAAATTATTAAGAAAATGGTCTAATGTAACATATATTTTTCCAAAAAAATAAGACCTTGCCATTTAGACGTGATTCCCATTTTAAAATCAGCTACTAAGAGGTATCTTCGCCTTAAGGCTCACGCAGGCACATGCGACGCGACAGTGTGACAATATTGCGACCACGCTTTCTTCTTAATAATTAATATTTTTTAAAGCGCGTTGTCGTTTAGATGTCGCATCTCTCTGCGGGTATCTTTACTTATTTGTATTCGCGAATGCTTCTACATTCACTATTTTGCGTGGAGGAATTTCACTACTTTATACAGGTTAAGACGACGACTAACGTCAACGACCGTGAGGGAACAAAACGCGCACTCGTTTCGCACCCGCGCTACTTAAAATTTAGTAGTTTTTTTGTACTTTCCTTATTATCTTATGACTTAGAAAAAAAGCCTTAGATCAAAATGTAGGTAGTTAAATTGTGTTTCAGATGGTGTCGGTTTCATTAAAATATTCAGAGCGGTTTTGGTGCGATTGTCGTGTTTTCGTCCGCTTTAGACATAACTTTAAAAATTAATTACCCCATGTTATACGAAGAAAACTCAAAATTTTCTTAGATCAAATTATTAAGAAAATGGTCTAATGTAACATATATTTTTTCCAAAAAAATATGACAAGCCGTTTAGACGTGATTCTTATTTTAAAATCTGCGCATTGAGTTTTCTACTATCAGCCTGTAACTCCTTACTCAAGCCACCATAAAAGCCCAACTTAAAATATTCGTCGCGATATCTCAGTAGATATTGCGAGCCATACTGATTTATCATTCGCGTGATGGTCCACATGGCAAGGCGCTGTCTCCACCGGAAAATATATGGCGTCTTTGAAGCGCAGAAAGATGGGTAATTTCATTGAATTTATGTACGTATCACCGTTGATATTGCGACGTTGAAAATTTGTACCTAAAATTGTGATAAACATTGTGTTTAATGTTGTATACAGTTATGTTCATACGTTTTGGTAGGAGGTGAAATATGGATATGACGATAATGGTTACCTTCTGTGAAATTATGTTTTAAAATTAGATATGAAAACTTGTAAAAAAACTGTCTAAGTGCGTGACGGTGTTCGCACATTTAGGGTTCCGTACCAAACCGCAAAATCAATTTGGTTGTAATAGGATAAAATTAGGGAATTTGAAAGAAAAATCTGATTTATCAATATATTGGTATTTTTTAATAAAATATACGTAATAAACATTACCACAAAATTTGAAGTTCATAGGTCAATGGGACGCTAAAAATTCTTCGGCACAAAATTTTGTAAAAAAAAGCTGACTTTGGTAGCTTTTCATTCCTTTATTTTTCACTACTTTTGAAAACAAAAAATGTAGTATTTATCAACTCTACGAGCTCTTAACAACGATACCCCAGTCGATGGGGTAGGTAATTTTTGCGTGCCCCCTTTGGCTGTATAGGAGCCCCCCTTAAGAACATCTAAAAATATTTTTCAATTTGTGGCTTTGGGCCAACCGTTTGTCTGAAAAACCTGTGTGGCAGACGACGAACAGACAGACAGACGGACATACAGACGGACAGACAAGCGACACGTGAGTGACAGTAATAGGGCTCCGTTTGGATCCTTCGGGAACGGAACCCTAAAAACTAAGGATGTAGGTAATGAAAAGTCAGCCTGTAAATAATCGCCTGTACATACGGGTCGAGTCGTCGTTGAAAATCTACAAATGGCTAAGCGATAAAAGGCAGGTCAGAATTACATGTGATCAATAGAAAAATTTCTTTAGAAAGCATCAGATACATGTCCGTCATGTTTGTAATAGTCATTGCCGCCCCGCTGCTAGGTAATGGCCTCCCCCAAGTCTTTCCAGATACTCGTCTCACGCGCAGTTCAAACCAGTTAACGTGGTTCGTGACCAAGTCAACTCGCCACTTATTCCTTGCACGCCACTTTTTCTTTTCTGTCTCTAGTAGCCAGCCATTACGTACAAAAAAATCTATTTTCGGAATTCAGTTACTATATATAGTCAGAATCCAACTAATAATTATCAGTATGATATTTTTCTACGAACCCAGATAACAAAGCTTCTAATTAAATATCGTACGGCGTCATATTAATATCCTTAATCAATAATCTTAGCTTCGATTAGCTGCAAGATACGGTTCCCTGATGTCTGATATTACACATAATCCCGTCGCTACACTGTTAATGTAATTAATATCGAACAAATGTAATCCATATTAATGTTACATGACAGAGGTATGTGAAAGTAACTCTTTTGTCTATCTGTTTGTTTCTTTTCACATCTAAACGGCTGAACGCATTTACATGAAACTTGGCGCAGCAATGACCGTGTCCTGAGTCAATCCCGGGATTAAGTTTCATTGGGATAATTTCCTACACATACCCGGGCGAAACCGCTTGCAGAAGCTACATAGTAACTAATTAAGACATTAATACAAATTATATATTTTTTTTAATGTTGCTCCGCTCTAGGAATTTCTTCCTATATCGTGGGTGCGTTTACAAACATATAAACTCACATACACAACACACAGAGCCGAAACAACTATCTGTTGGTCATACAAATATTTGATCCGAGCGGGAATTGAACCCGCGACGCGCCACGCACTGCGTTAGGTACAACCAAATTGATTGAACTGCGCAATGAACGGTAGCCTGACATTGAATGACCAACTTATATTTTTTACACGTTCCAATTTGGTTGATTCATCCAATTTAAGAGTCAAAGGTGAACCGTGTATTATGTGCATAAGATACGCAGTCACTCAAATGAAATGAGAGAAAAGATTAATTCGATTATCCCCCTCATAAGTGTCAGAAAAGATTGGAGTTTGTAGAAAATTTGGATACTAATCATTATTAATAAGTTAGTAAAAGTTATATTAGAATTCTGTTAAATTATGAGTATGAGTTTAAGAAGTTTTGATATTATCATTGATTTTTTATGAGAAGAATGTATTTTATTGTGAAAATACTAGCTAGACATTAGACTCTTGAATCCCTTTATAAAACTGCAGGAGTAATAAGTGGAAGTGGTCTCTAAAAAAGGTACTTTTTTTTAGCATAATAATGTGATAAGCAGACGGTCAAAAATAAAGCTATACTCCATTTGCGATAACATTAGACGTTTAAATTAGCCCATTTTACAGCCCGTTCAACCGATTTTGACTTTTATTGCGTTGGTTATACGACAAATGGTAGCTGTAGTAAACAGTTGGTTTTGGTAACAGGTTTATGCTTTTTATGTCATCCTTATGTTTACGGGATAGAACTCAAAATCGGTTGAAGGGCTGTAAAAAAATTTGGTAACATGTCTAATGTTATTTCAAATGGAGTTTAGGAATTTATAATTGAGGTAGTTTTATAAATTCACAATCCGTTCGTATCAACAAAACTACCATCTAGAAGCGAAATATAGTAGAAGGAAAACAATCCTGAAAGTGTAAAGGCGGTCAATAATCGTCTATCATTTACATAATATCCACTACATACCTATTATCTAAATCTAATCCTTAAATGTGAATTTCACATAGCTAATGTTACGTGAATCATGAATAGAGATTTCCTGCAGACGGAAGTAGAAGTGGGCCCGAAAATAGAGCGATTACCGCAGCTGCAGGAAAATGGCCGACTGAGTTTTCGCTAAAACGGTAATACAAAAGCAATATCCAACACTTCTAGTGGCACCCACAACAAAAGCAGGATATTTTGTAAACATTTTACTGCGTCCCAGTCTGTGACGATATTGTGGACGCTGTCGCTGCAAAATGGCAGTTTTTACTGCCTTCCACGAGACCGTTCGGTAACGTTACATCCCGCCATAGATATCGTTATACGGACAAATGTTCTTTAAAAAGTAAGACTGTTTTTTTACTTATACTCTTCTTGCCTCCCTTCTTGGAAAATTGGTAACGAAAACTTCTGTCTTAAAAGCAAACGATGAATTAAGACGCTCAAGCGGAAATAAAGATTGATTAAAATATTTTACGCGATCTGATTTTCATAAAAGTGTAATTATTTTTACGATCAATCTTTAAAGCTTGAGCTGTATCTGCTAAAAGTCTTTAGTTTCGCAAACTTAGTGTAACATAAGGAATGGAAAAGCAAAATGATGTTTTGAATGTAGGTAAGCTTTCACACTTTGCCGCCTCTAGACGCTCGTTAAGGTGACAAAACATCGTTTTTAGTTCCCTCTAACGCGCGGTATCTCTGGCCCAACTGCAATTTTCTCACTTAGGAACCATGGCTATTTGCAAAACGTGTGAAACTTGTCCACTAAAGTTGCACTACAGTTGAATTTTGTTTATGTTTATAGTATGTTAAATTATGCAGGCTTAAAATTGTGTAACCTGTGGATGTTTCCTGGATAGAAATATATATGACTAGCTATTACCCGCGGCTTCGCTCGCAGTGAAGCCATTTTTTTTTTACTACGATGTTTCCTATGTTACTTCTAATACCTCCAAGAATATATATACAAAGTTTCATGATGATCGGTTCAGTAGTTTTTGCGTGAAAGCGTAACAAACAAACTTACATTCACATTTATAATATTAGTAAGGATAATTCTATTTTGTCCGTCAGCGAAATTATCAAATAATATTGAACCGGTATTTTTTGCTTTATCAAATAAATAAAAAACCCCGCCAAGTGCGAGTCGGACTCGCGCACGAAGGTTTCCGTACTTGGTAAATTGCGGTTTACGATTTATGACGTATTAAAAAAAACTATTTACTAGATCTCGTTCAAACCAATTTTCGGTGGCAGTTTAAATGGTAATGTACATCATATATTTTTTTTAGTTTTATCATTCACTTATTTTAGACGTTACAGGGGGGGGAACACATTTTATCACTTTGGAAGTGTCTCTCGCGCAAACTATTCAGTTTAGAAAAAAATTATAGTAGAAGTCTCAATATAATTTTTGAAGACCTATCCAAAGATCCACACGTATGGGTTTGATGAAAAACAATTTGAGTTTCAGTTGTAAGTATAGGGAAACACCAATTTTTGTTTTTCTATTTTTTGAAGATAGAAAATCTTAATGCGGTTCACAGAATGAATCTACTTACCAAGTTTCAACAGCATAGTTCTTATAGTTTCGGAAAAAAGTGGCTGTGACATACGGACGGACACAGACAGACAGACATGACGAATCCATAAGGGTTCCGTATTTTGCCATTTGGCTACGGAACCCTAAAATTTGACAATGATAAAGCGCATCAAAATTCAGGAGTGGGATCTTGTGACATCACTTTGTCAAAAAAATACGTGCCCAATATTTTTAGGTTATCCAACTGACGGCATAAATAGACATTTTTTGTCAACTACCCTATTTGGCTTTATAATATTTTAGAATACGTTTTTCACTTGACTATCCTTTATGAAGAATCTAAGAGTAGAGAGTACATACGTAGAACCTTGGGTTCCGAGATGAAATTTTTGGACCGTGACAAAATAGGTTGTGATGATCGGATACTCTCTACTTCGAGACGGAATGTTTTGCTATTCTCGTGACAAAATTATCAGAGTAAGTAACAAAAATATCCCTGAACCCGGTGGCTTTAGTTTGGATCTGAGATTTAAATTATGGTGCACGATTTCTGCTCATATGTAATTTTATCAGTGGAGATAATGTGTGTTTTATATATATAAATAGTGTTTTATTGAGACAAAATTTCAACAGGTTTATTTTACTATTACATAGTTGCTTACATTTCTCCACACAAATCACAACACTTGGATTTTATGATATAATTTATTATTTTTCATATCTCGTAGTGCGATTTCGTTTTTTCGTCTATAAAATTGGTTTGACAGAAGAACAAAACCCGCGCTTCCTTTGACCGATTCTTAGACAAGCGGCCTCCATAACTAATTAATTTTCACGTAAAATCAAAGCAATCGTGTTGACTTACAACGTGAAAAAATAAAATATACAAAACATTATATTTACACAAATCTGTACATGAATTCATGTCGGCGCAGTTGTCACGAACAAGATCTTAGGCGCAAGCGGTCTACATAGAGCATTGAATTAATATTATAATTCCATTATTCCAAACAATATTACATTGAACCTAATCATTCTGCCTACAGGCAATAGAAAAAAGACTATAGCCGCTAGAATATAGCTGTAGTGTTTATATTTTGCCTTTCTTTAGCCTTCTTACAACTCTATTTCTATATATAGGAGATTATCAATTCGACTGCATTTTTTTAATGTATTTTACCTCAGAACTTTTTATTGTGTGAACCGGTTTTGATGATTCCTTTTTTATTTGAAAGCTGGTGCTGGTCATCTGGTTCCACTTAATTTTCATCCAGATCTGATGAAGAAAATAGGTTAAATACATCAGGACTCTTCAATTAATGACGGCAAATCACTCGGCATAGCTGCAATCGCATTTCTGTTTATTGTTTACACCATTTCATAACATAATATCACAGTGGTACGCTCTAAAGGGGTACGCAGGTTTGCACAGTTCACCCATTCACTATACTTACTCTCATTCCACCGGTTTTGTCTAAGTTTCATGTTATTAGGTTAATCTTTTCTGGCTTCACTTTGGACACCTAGCCTATAGAACTGGTCCATTATGTACTCGTACCAGAACTAAAAAGTAAAAAATAAAAAAACTATTTTACAAATATTACAACCGACTGCCAAACAAAAACACTAGAAAGTGAAAAATAACTTAAATTTTGTACGTCGGTGTCAAAAAACAAAGATTGAATCATAAAAAGAAAAATTTACAAAGTTAAAGCGCATCAAAGTTCAGGAGTGGGGGCTTGTGACTTCACTAAGATACTAGCGGTAAAAGTATAAAGTGTACTAGCGGCGTGACGTCACACAATATTTCAACGCATCATATCGTCGCCACTTTATGTTTACGTGTCAATAGAAAAATATGTGTTAAATATTTTTTATTAATCTACCTGACGGACACAAAACTAATTTTCAATAAACATAATTAGCACCCTATTGTCGCACAATTTTTATTAGTAAACGGTGACACTCACTATCACGCGTGGTTTACATGAAAGTCACGACAATGCCACCTCTAGCAATAGCTATCGAGGCGTCTGTGTGCTCTATGGTCTACATAGTTACTTATCACTTGGTAAAGTTATTCGTGTCACTTCACATTTCTGAAGTTGGACCGCGAATAACGGTACAAGTTGAAGTGGTTAGTTGACACTTTGTTGCACAAGGTCCTAGCTAGGTGCAACTGCTGGCGACAGTATCGTCGCGGGAAACTTTGTGGCAACATCCGTGATAAGCAGCCTACATACCGGTGCTAAGTAATTCTGACGTCACACTCATCAGTTAGCCGTGATACCACGATGCTTTTGTTTTTGCAGGTAACTAGTTCCATTTGAGATAACATTAGACATATTTTAAATAATCCCATTTTACAGCCTGTTCTTCTATTGCTTTGGGTGTATGACAAATGGCAGCTGAATTTAACAATTTTTTTTTTTTATGCTATCCTTATAATTACGGGATAGAACTCAAAATCGGTTGAATAGAATGTAAAAAAGGTTTGTAAAAATTTCTAATGTTATTTCAAATGGAGTATACCCTTTACACGGGAGTTGCAGGTGACATTGTTCTGTAAAGGGAGATAGTTTAGCATAGAAAAGGGTAAAGTTTCTCAAGATTCAATGCCTTTTAAAATTTTCTCAGGGTAGGGTAGATTTGGGTAAAGTAAAATAGGACTTTTGTTGATGATAAGTGATTTACGGTTTTCTCCTAATTCTGAATAAATAAATACATTTCCTGAACTTAGCTCATTACGTTTCAAAGCCAATGAACCGACACGTTTCGGGAAAATCTAATTTTCAGCTTTTGTTTTCCAATTTTTGTCAAGTTTAATGATATTTTTCTGTTTGTCGTCAGGAGGCATCGAGGTACCAGAGTTTGGGGAGCCTATCACGAATCTGACGGTACCTATCGGGAGAGACGCGACATTCGAATGCATAGTTGTCAACCTGGGCAACTTTCGCGTAAGTACTTATTTTTTTTGTCTTATGTTTGATCCATTTTCAGGTGTTTTAATGGCAATGGAAATATAATAGTTGTCGTATTCTCGCGTCACACTTGTTTGCAGGCGTCTGTATACTTCAGATATTCTGTATTTAATCCCACTAGTCCTATTTCGGAGCCTGGATTTGCATCCAGCTCATGGCTACATTTATTTTACATCGTCTTTCATTCTATAATAGCTGGTAAAATGTGGGTGCACCTGCACTGAACCTATTCCTCTGCTCACACCTTCGGCGAATACGGGCGTAGTTTTAGGCAATTAATTCCACAACCCATATCAAGTAGATTCTACCAAAACAAACGATATTCGGCGAAAGCTATTCACTCCGAAACAATTTTATTCTCCTGACCCACCATTGTTCGTAGAAGCGCGTGGTTCCTTCGCTAAACTAGATTATTTCAACCTTAAATAATAATATCGACTTCACTGAATTTCAGTTTCAGCCTACAGGTATTTTACTACGGCGGACTGAATAAGTAATTCACGTTTAAATCAGGACTTTATTACTTCAAACAATCTATATTAATAGTCTGTAGACAAAAAGCTTGCGTCGTCCCTCCGACAACTATATGATAAAGTCGAGAGGCTGAATATTAATTATGTTAGTTACTTGAATAAGGGTCGGCTTACACAGGAACGGGACTCGACTTCTCGCGTACTTTTTGAGATATCGATAGAATATGGAGATTTATTTACGACACAAAATGTGAGATAAGAGAATATTAAAATGAAAGAAAATACACAATCATAGGCGTCGTGCTGCAACTGAAGTCGTTAGGAGGTTCAGGTCGACGCAGTCTGAGGCGTCGTCCTAGGATAGCAAGCGCCCTCAGTCGGCGCGACGGTGCATTCGGTAGGCTTATTATGTAAGAAACAGCAATCAGCAATCATTGCGCGATCAAACGCTTTATATCATAAAAGTCGGATTTACTTACAGTTTGTCAAATGCATTTATTTCTAAATAAATTTGCCAATAACTCTAAAAAGCAAAAGTAAAAGTCGCTATCGATTTGCTCTTGCAAAATACTTAATAAGCCTGCGGGTGTGCTGTACAAATAAACGCGACAATCGTGTAGTCGCATGATGATCGCTTTCTATCCGACACAGCGTGATGCACCGCTCGCGTATTCGAATACGCCCCGCGGTGTCGCAATTAGAACAGCATCGGAGTGCCATGTCTCGGTGTGAGCTGGCCGTTATCTAGTCGGTTTAGGGCCAAATAAACTAGCAGCAACAGTAAAATTATGAATTTGAAAAGTTTAGCCGTCCGGATAAGCGATAAACCGCGATAGAGAGCTGGATTTTCTAAACCGCATTATGAATAGCTTTGCGGGCCATCTTTACTTTGGATACAGACTTTTAGTCCCTACTATTTCAATATTCGTCCTTCTTTCGTATCGGCACAAAATATTACACAAGATTAGTAAGTCGGGGCAAAAACATAAGCCGGTATTGAGTAGCTTTTGTCATTTGCTTCACCCACGTCAAAGTCGAAATTTATTATCCCAAGCGAACTAAGAACTTGACCAGAAAGGGCGAACTCGTCGCGATTCTCACGCGCATATTAAGCGCGACCGTTGCGTCCAGAAGGAGCGTACCAACGAACGAGCATTTTGAGGACGAGCGACTTTTTCATTTGAAAACATGGAGTGCACTCGCTCTGAAGTTCGCGCGTAAATTGGACGCAAAAAGGCGTCTCTAGTCTCTACGTGTCCAGAGACTAGAGACGCAATATACGTGCATCAAGCGCGAGTCGAGAGTCTGGTGAAGTACACGCGATTCACGCGCGTATTTTGAATTCGCGCGATGCTTGTGGACGCGATTTATTGGCGTCCAGTACTTCGATAATGCGTGTATGACTTCGCGCGAAACGATTTGCAGTGAATTCGCCCCTTCTGGACAAGGTCTTAGGCACTTCAAAGTAGTAGAAAAGTATTTCTAATCCAGGCCATAGTTAATCCGTATTGCAAATTTATATAAATCTGTTAAGCCATTTAGGGGTTATTGACAAAACAGACTTTGACATATATAATTTTATAGAAAACTAGCTGCCACCTGCGGCTCCGCCCGCGTGGTATTAGTATTTCTCCAATATCCTTATAAATTAAAGCCTAAAAAGCTTTTTTTGGAAAATAAACCGCCGACAAACGTTCGCCGCCTCGTTTTCTCCCCGCTTTCCGCCGAGTTTTCGGCCACCTTTTCCACGGCATGCACCGCGTTGGCCATCGCCACTCTTGACGCACGCTCTACGCCCCGCGCTACCATGATCAACATCGTACATTGCCGTATGTTTGTGTTTGCGCGTACCGCTGCACGCGCCGCCTCTCCGAGAACAGATTAAAAGTCCGACGCGCCGTGCGACGCCCCGGGTCTCCAGAAACGAGCCCTTTAGCATTCTCTACCATTCAACTGAGGGTGGTGAAGAGATAATATGGCAGGACCATTGTTAATCTATTCACTTAGACATAAAGAACTCCAGGTTATATATGCTTTCAGGAAACAGAAAGCGGGAGGGAATTCTACTGCTTAGCTGAACGGACAAAAAAATTGTTCCAAAACATTTTGTGCGAACGCAACATAAGTCTGAACTCCAAACTAGATTCTGCCTACCTTATCCAAAAATCGCGAAACTTAAAAAAGTTACAACAGTTCGCAGCAGAAGGCGCAATCTTAAAAAAGAAATGTAGGTTGGCTACCTAAGGCCGCATGCGTAATTAATAAGTTTTGTTTATGTATAATTTAAGCGAACCCTTTCCTTATTTTAATGTTTGACTTGACCTAAAAATTAAGCAGATTAAAAAAACTTCATACCAAAAAACCTGAATCTCAAGATTTTTAAGGAAACGACTCAAATCGACTCCTGGGCCTCGGAAACGTATTTCCATTGTTTTGGCAACCCTCCTCTCTCTGTTACAACGGAAGTACAGCTTACTTAATGTACTTATTTAATTAATTTACTTTACTGATTTACATTATTCAACGCAATGAATTTTGAAGTGTTGTTAAGAGACTGCTCTTTCAGAAATAGGAACAAAAGCAATACTGTTCAGCTTCTTAACTTGGCATAGAACTGAAATGTGGTCGCTCACAATGGGCCTCATCAGAAGGCTTAAAGTCACCTAAAGGGCAATGGAGAAAGCTATGCTCGGAGGACTTTGCGTGATTGAATCAGAAATGAAGACATCCGCAAGAGAACCAAGGTTACCGACATAGACCGAAGAATTGCCAAACTTAAATGTCAGTGGGCAGGGCACATTATTCGCAGAACAGATGGCCGATGAGGCTGAGAAGTTCTGAAGCAGCGATCGCGAACCGGAAGACGTTGCGTTGGATGGCCATCCACTAGGTTAAGCGACGACCTGGTCATGGCTGCGGGAGTCCGGTGGAAGCGACATGCACAGGACCGATCAGTGTGGCGACGCTTGGGGGAGGCCTGTGTCCAGCAGTGGACGACTTTTCGCTGAATTGATGATGATGAATTATTCGCTCTCAAAATTAAAAACAAGACTATTCATTTTCAAGTATCCACTACAGGACCACGGTCGTTGCAACACGGCCGAAACTTGGGTTAAATAGGTAAATAAATGATCGAAATCATCGCATTAAATTCCCGTGATAATTAGTTTTCAATTATGAAACGCGAAAGTTTTAAAGTTACACTGCTGAATATAGACCACCTCCAAGTCTCGCCACATCTAGTGGTCTTAAGCGTCTCGAACCCAGTAGCATATTAGTAGCCCTATTATTTCATTTCTAACCTCCAGCTTTTCCAGGTGGGCTGGGTGAAGGCAGATACGAAGGCGATCCAGGCGATCCACGAACACGTCATCACGCACAATCCTCGGGTGTCCGTGTCTCACAGCGACCACTCCACCTGGTACCTGCACATCAAGAGCGTGCAGGAAGAAGACAGAGGGCAGTACATGTGTCAAATTAATACTGATCCTATGAAGAGTCAGGTGAGTTGGACTTCCTTCTTCTCGGTGCTCTCGCAGACCTTCACACTGAAAACTTGTAATAACAGATAATCGGACGGATACTGGCGGGCAGAAATTTATGCCACGAAAAAACGACGCTCCATCCAAACGCTATTCGAAGAACCTTTGATGTCGTGTAGTTCTGTCCAAAGTAATTGACTAGTCTATCTTTCTGTTTTTTATTAGGTTTTCACTCCTAAACCGAAGCCTTAATGTGTAATAAATTCGGCAAGATAAAGGGCAAAAAGAATGAGTAATCGACCAATCACATGGCGAGATGAAAGAGATGATGTCGATTTCCTTCTATGTGATTGGTTGATTATTAATATTTTTTTGCCCATTGCTTTACCAATTTCATTACGCAATAACGCTGCTAGTGTACTTATATTGATGAGTTTTGATAGAGATTGATTGGATCTTGGGAAGGACATAAGATACTTTTATCCCCGGCGTATCTTCCCTTAGCAGGCGAAACCGCTTGCAGTTGCTAATTCTGTATAAATTATCTAATTTTGCCTGTTTGTCAACTATAATATCACTAAACTCCTGCTTCAAAACTGCAATATCACAATTAAAATCAATCTATGAAGCAGACAAATGCTTTCCTGAAACAAAACTCCCTCCTTCCAAACTATAATTGTATTCAAAAATCCAATCCGCCATGCGTATAATGCAGCATCTTTTTTTAACACACCGCAGTCCCGATCCTTGTTACAAAGTAATGGACTGCGGTACGCTGAAAATTCAGGAACGATTTAACGAGAATGCGTCACGCGGCCGGGATGCACTTTAACCAATATAATGACATAAATTGCAACTTATGCGGCAGCTAGTATAGTGCTCATGAATTTTTAACCACTTTTAAAATAGGCAGTAACTATATTAATGAGAAAAGAAATGTTGTTTTCTGCTTCATCAATTATACATTATTATTAGAAGTGTTGATGGAGTTTCGTTTTTTTGATTTACTAGAATTGAATTTCTGGTCTAACTCACTTATAATGTTCCATTATTGGGCAAAGGCTTCGCAATCCCTTTTTCACACGATTCTGCCTTCTGCTATTGCGGGCCAGTCTTTTACCCGACTGCCGAAAGAGGGTAATGTGTTTATCAGTCTATGTATGTATGTTAGTGCTTATGTGGCGTTCTAGAGACCAAACGCGTTGGCTGATTTTGATGAGTCTGACGTCAATCGATTCGTCTAAAATGGAAAATAGAAAAATGGCGAATTTTGGGCGCCATATATTGTTGGGGCCCAACTAGTCGCATGGGGTATCAAAATAATGGGTTTCAAGAGGTGATTTCAAAATATATAACACTTATATGTTTAAATGCAGCTAATTCGAAATATAAAATGTTAACTAAAAGTTACAATTCAAAAAAGTTAATTCAAAAATTCAAAACACCCGACCGCTTAAGAAGCGAACTAAAAAGACGAAAATCATGCTGTGCAGTCGGAAGATACATCTGGTTTTGGTCAGACAGCTCGTGAGTATGCATGTATTTCTTTTTAGTTTGCTTCTTATGCAGCGGGGATTTTTGACATATTGCCTCCTACCAATTAGTGAGACCAAATAAGTAGTAGTTTCCGATTGTAGGTGTAAAATCAAAGTCTCACGAAAAATAACAAAAAAAATACTTTGGACCTTACAGAGATAATATAAACGCAATAATATTGCTGACAAAAAATCTAACTAATAATACTCACTGAAGAACATGCGACACGCGGCCGGGATGCACTGACATAAATTGCAAACTTATGCGGCAGATAGTATAGTGCTCATGCATTTTTAAACACTTTTAAAGTAGGCAGTAACTGCATTAATGTGAAAAGACATGTGTGGACATTTTCTGCTTCATCAATGATTATTGGAAGTTTTTATGTGAGTTTCATTGTTTGGTTTTAATGACTTCACTATCGCGTGTAATTACAGTAACTACTATGTAAATAAGTATAACCCAACATAATTTATTGGCCCATAGAATTGCATTTTTGACAGCCCCGTTGGCTGTAAGCGTAATTGTTGAGCTTGAGGTCCATTTTTTTTGTTCGTTTAATCATCCGATGACTTCTCCCGCTCTGTGTGAAGCGGGAGGGCGTTTCAGACTCTTACTGACTCAAAACCCACCCGTGTTCCTTCAATTGCTTGTGCCAGGGCCGCGGTAACTCTCTTTCAAATTTATCCGCGACCCAGCTTGAGGTCCTGGGTTCAAGACCCGTGTCGAGCAAACTGTTATTAGGTTTTTCCATCTGGAATTTCTCAGTTACAGTAACCCTTCGGGGAATACTGGCATGATGTAATGTTATGATGAATTTCTAAGTCCCACAAAAAATAGAAAAAAAACATAGGCTACGTGGTTCTAGCTGCAGAGGCAATATAAACCACATTTTTTTTATTTGAAGTTGGCTCGCGCTTGACCACTATCACACCTGATGGTAAGCGACGATGTGGTCGACGGTGAAGCATGTGCCTAGAAATAACCTATTCACTCTTGACTCAAAGACACCTAGATTGTAGCTATCGAGAAACACAGACTTTCTACTATATTGCTGTCAAAATGTCTAACCCAGCAAGAGGTAATATAAAATGTAAACCACTATATTGATGCCTAAACTAACTCAGTAAGTTGAAGTGAAGGTTAGTAAAGTAGGGACTTTACTAACATTCACTTGAACACATTCAAAGCTAAAAATAAACTAATAATACAGCGTCCAAAATTCCAAATAGAAAAAGAAAAGAAACCTCCCTTGTTACTAATAAAATTCTTAACGTGTTGCCCGACCTGCCGTTGGGCATGAGCGCCCCCTGACGTAGACACATCGAGAGCATTCTATACGCTGATTGATTCACCACGGATCTCTACTTACCCTGAAAGGGTAACGTGATAATGCTTATTTTTTTGCTAATATTTTGAAAAGCTAATTATAGTTTGTTGGAAAGGTGACTTCATCGAAATGAATTATATTATTATTTGACTTATATATTTGACTATTCGATTTTATTAATTTTGACTGTTTTAACTCTATTTGACAGATTTACTGCTTCGTTTTTTTATTTTGAAATTCGTACTGAATTTGACTCGACTTATTTTGCAGTTCGCAATAATTTTATTGATTGTACAAAGTTCGCTTCTCTTAATTAATTATACTTTTCATGCCAATTTTTGGACAAAATTTATGGCTCACCTTTTATCCCATGATCTTATTTTAAACACCTACATTCTAGCGAATAAATGCTTTGATTTCAATTTGATTTGAATGAACTCTTCTCATGAAAGCTTTAAAATACTTATGCGTGCCTTTTCGCCCGTTTAAAAGTCGAAAACTATCTCATGAGGATACACTTCCAGGATCAAAGTATCCTAAATAATTATGTCATAATTCAAGTCATAGTCAAAACCCAAATTTGTTCAAAATCCATTCTGCCGTTGAGATGGAGCAAACATAGACATCCACATTTATAACATTAGATGAATAACTACTGTTTGTCCTTACCATGTTTATTATTGGAATTTTAAATATGATTTGGATAGGCAATTAACCCTCAGTTTCCCAGCTCAAAATTATCACAGAATTAATGTGAAAAATTCTCAAACACGCGTTACCTGCTGTGATTGGCTGTTTTAAAATTAATTCAACCAATCACAGCAGATAACGCGTGCGTGCTTGACAATTTGTGACATTAATTCTGCGATGATTTTGAGCTGGGAAACTGAGGGTAAGTATTGAATTTAAGTTAAAAAACGTTAAATATTTGGTGTATTATGTAACATCAATTAAGTTAAGAAGTTTACGAATAAAATGGAAAATAGAGAAAAGCACAATAATATGATTAAGCGAATCGCTTCCACAGCATTCAAACAAATTAATTAATTGAAGCATTTTATTCGTCCAACAGCGCGATGTTTCGAACACTTTGCACCATCCAACAAACTTATTAAACGAGGAAACGAAACTTATTTCAATTCAAATAATTCTTCATTCTCATTAATCTGTAGGAGTCGGAACAAATCTGTTATTCAGAATTATAATATTTCCGTTGAATCCTCTACAATACAAAGGTATGGAAAAGTACTGTAAGGAGTGTAACTACGTTTTCACTTGCTACAAAAATAATTGCCACTCCTGTTTATTTTCTGTAATTATTGGTTCGATACGTCGGACGCAAATCTGAAAAGACTTCAATTTAGTGCGAATTTTGCACCAAAATGTGATTAGAACATCTCGGTAAGCAATTTCGAGTAAATATTTTCACTTCGGCGATCGGCAAACCGCACAATCGAGATTTAATTTCATCGACAATGTGAATCATGTTAGGTTTCTCTATAATTAAATGATCCTGTTTACACTTCAATGGGTTGTTGATTTTAGAATGTTATGCGTACTGGATTTTAGTAATCCAACTAATTTGTACGTTGTGATATCGGGGTTATTAAACTATATGTGGGTGTTTTTAAATATGGAATATTTGTTTTACTCTGTCTATATTTATTTAGCAAAAATGTGTGATCATTGGGAGTTTAGCTAGGATTTTGAAAATCCTGAACATTCATTGTCCTGTGTTTGTATTTTTCTTTGTTTGTTTTAATTATTCAACAGAAAAGGGGTGTTCTGTAATTAATGTCTATTTTTTTACCAGTTCTGATCTCGTAGGTACTTGATATTATTAACAAATGTATCTTCCTTGTTCCACAGATGGGCTTCCTAGACGTAGTGATACCACCAGACTTCGTCCCCGAAGAGACTTCGGGAGACACGATGGTTCCCGAAGGTGGCACGGCGAGGGTTTCATGCAAAGCCCGAGGTGTGCCAAACCCGAGGGTCATGTGGAAACGAGAAGATGGCATGGAGATCGTTGTGCGGGACCAAACTGGCGCGAAAAGTAAAGGTATGAATACTGTCTGTTTTACTGCCGGTCTGTCTGACCGTCTATCTGTTTGTCTGTTAGACTCAAACTGTTTGTCTGACAGTCTGTTTGAGCGTTATTTAATTATAAAAAAAATAACTAAAAAGTTGTACATAAAAAATATTTAAAAATAATAAAAAACCCGACTGCTTAAAAAGCGAACTAAAAAGACGTAAACAAGAAGAAAATCACGCTGTGCAATCGGCGGATACATACGCGCGAGCTGGCTGACCAAAACCAGATGTATCCTCAGACTGCGCAGAATGATTTTCTTATTGTTTACGTCTTTTTAGTATTTTTTTTTTATAATTTAAATATATAAGTGTTATATATTTTGTAATCACCTCTTAAAACCCATTTTTTGATACTCCACACGATGGGTATAGAAGAAAAAAAAGATTTTGGGCCCCCACAATATGGCAACCAAAATCCGCCATTTTTCTATTTTCCAATTTTAATGTAGCCAGTGACACTCGCAGGGTTAAGACGAATCGATTGACGTAAGATTCATCAAAATCGGCCAACGCGTTTGATCTCTAGAACGCCACATAGGAACGCCGCATACATACAAGACTGATAAACACATTACTCTCCTTCGGCAGTCTGGTAAAAATGGCGACGCTATTCTACACTTTTACTGACAAAGTGACTTTACAAGCCCCCACTCCTTAATTGTGATGCGTTTTATCTTTGTCATGTTAATTTATTTGATAAAGCAAAAATACGTGTCCAATATTATTTGATAGTCTCACTGACGGACTAAATGGAATTATCATTTTTCCTAATACCTACACCACAGGCTTCCAACAATGGGGGCTCCGGTGTGGTCTTTTGGGAGGTCACGGGGCATATTCCCTATTGTCGCCACAAATCTCAGCGTAGTCAAAACAAACAAATCAGTCACAATTTTCTCCTTTTCCGTACAAAAACAAACTCATTTACATAATAGTTGGCGCCCAGTAGGTAATAACCAGCAAATTGGAATAAATACCGGCTACATTGGTCATCAGTCACGCGAGCCGCGCTTACTCAGAATGTACTGACATTAGTGGATAATAATAACAGGTTCGTAATATTTGTGCACCCTCTAAATACATGTCCAATGTGTTGGTAATGTGTCGAAAATGTTTTGATATTCGAATATGTCGTTTGGCTCCTGGACTACAATTTTGGCTAATAGTTGGGAGGACTTTCTAGAATTACTTCATTCTGCTGGTTTGTGTCTCTGTTTGATTTGTTAGTTCTTAATGTGTCAACTATGGGACAAATTTCTTTGAACACGTCGAAATACTCTTTATTTATCGGTAATAAGAAGATACCCTAATTTTCGAGGCAACCTGAGTATAAAAAAAAGAAAATAATACCAAAAGATCAATTTAATTTTATCTTTTGTACGTTCATCATCATCATTTCAGCCGAAAGACTTCCACTGCTGGACATAGGCCTCCCCCAAGCGTCTGTGGTGATACATGAATATAAATCAATATTTATGTAAAAAATGGAAATATTACTTTTTCTTAAAAGAAAAAAATAGAACATTCCCTTTATAAATATCACGACAAAACTTTTCAATAATATAAATCTTCTCGATCTTCAAAAAAGCCTAGCAGTAGTCTTCTTTTTCTTTAATATATGAAGTACGTCTAGTTACTTATGCTATTCACTGAGAAAGTCGCACGGGTCAATTCTACCTGTACCTCACTAACCTCTGCGATAATAGGATAGTTGACGAAAATATCTATTTATTCCGTCAGTTAGATAACCTAAACATATTGCACATGCATTTTTCCTTTTGCTACGTAAACAAAATTTGCGAATTACGACGATACAGTGCGTTAAAATACCGTATGACGTCACGGTGTGCTACACTTTATACAGACAAAGTGACGTCACAAGCCCCCAACTCCTGAAATTTGATGTGATTTATCTTTGTCAATTTGTATTTATTTGATAAAGCAAAAAATACGGCATCAATATTATTTGATAATCTCACTGACGGACTAAATATCTACCCAGGAAACATCCCTATTGACGCAAGAATCCTAGCGATACGATCGCCAGATAGAACCATACAGACAAACAAACAGTGCAATGAGAAATGTTTTATTAGTGAGTTTCATAGAAATCATGGTAGTTTCCTACAACAGTGCCACTATGTACAGTCTGTATTGGAAGTATACATCATACATAGTATCCTACCCAAAATATCAAATGTCAAAAATCTTTTGTCAAAGCTAATCCATGATTCATATGTTTATATTACTCAGAGATCTATGATCTTTGATAGTGTAATACCCCTTATAATAGCCCCAATATATAAGCCATTGTCGCCAATGCTTCGGATTGCAGCCAACCGGAAAGCACTATGTACGCAGGTATCTATAAAGATAGATACATACATTAACTCACCCATTTATCTATAAAGATATTAGAAGGATTTCAAGTGGGCGTGGATGGCCAAATCCAAAACTATAAGTAATAGCAAAAAACACTCAAAGGTATCTCAGCCCTATTTTGATTAAAACTAAAACTTGAAAAAATACACATACTGTATATATTACACCCCACGATAGTAAAGATGTTAGAAGGATTTCAAGTGGACGTGGATGGCCAAATCCAAAACTATAAGGAATAGCAAAAAACACTTAAAGGTACAAATCTCGACCCTATTGAGAAAACTAAGACTTGGAAAAAAAACACATACTGTATATATTACACCCCACGATAGTGTATCTAAAAAGTATTAAATTCTGGAAAATCATACCATCATACCTTGTGCACTAACCAGTGATTCAATAAATTAGAAAGCTCGGGTAGCAGCCTGTTAGAAGTTAAACCACACTAACTTAAATCAACTTATCGAAGTCAAAAAAACTAAACACAATTTAAGCGCAAAATATATTCGAATACTTCTCTCCGCAACCTTCATCGTGAACAATTAAACAAAATTATTAACCAAAGATCAAATTTGAGACTTGATTAAATTGCTAACGGCGACTCTGAAAGGCTTATAGTAGACGTTATTATAACAATGCTTAGGGTAAATTCCGAGAGTGGTATTGTTTCACAAATTACCGGTATACGAGTAGAAGGCAATAGGAGAACCCTAGAACAACGAAATAATGTAACGATAAAATCAACATTGAGCACGCGACCCGCAAATAGTGAATGAATGCCCGTTTCCATTGGCATTAAGTTTTCTGTACGAAGGAATGTTGAACTGATTTACTTCATTATTATTGAAGATTCAAAACATTTAAAAGCTCAAAAAACGTTACGTGTAAGCCACGCTAGCGCAACGTCTCCGCGGAGTAATCGCGACGGGTGGCTATCAATGCAATGAAGGCAATGATATTCTAGTTAACAGACACGTTACACACTCACAAAACAATCGAAAAAAGTGTTCCGCACAGCACACATACACACTTTTCATTCATCTGACATTTCACTACAAGTCGAAAGGGATGGCTTGATAAAGAAAAAAAAATACTAGTGTTTGTCACTTGCGTGTGAATGTAAACAAACATTATTCTGACCACCAATGTTTTTTTCTTGTTCTAACCTCCAAATATCAGAATATTAGGAAAAAACATATAGTAAATTGAGGTGTATTGCGTTTACATATGGTATGAGATCCCTTCTGGTCTATGTACTTTGGTATCATAATTGGTACACTTTCTAAATACACACGATGGCATTTTTTAATTTTGTTTCAACAAAGCGTATCGCTCTTCGCCATGCGTGACATAGACTAAAGACTATACGTCCCAATTAGGACGTATTCGATTCTTCACAATGTGCGCGCTCATAACATATCTGCTTACTAGAATATCATTGAATGGAGGATTTACTGATCTTTCTATATACGCAACAGAATAAAAATAGCTTACGCATACAATGGTGTGCGAATGAAACAAAACGCGTCACGGGATGTACAATCGCTTGACGAATCATTAAACCATAGTTTAAGTCATTCACTCAGAGAGGTATTGTTTCTCAAAATGCCTATGTCGAAGTCAATAGAAAACCCCAGAACAACGATACAGCGATAAAATCAAATAAGCACTAACGGCAAATAGTGATTGAATGCCCGTTTCCATTGGTATTCAGTTTTCTGTACGAGAGATTGTTGAACTAATTTACTTTATTATTCTTGAAGAAGTTCTTAAAACCCAAAAAAAGCTTCAAACGATTCAAAGACACCTACGCTAGCATCTTCGCGCCGTAATTGCGACGTTAACCTATGCCTGTCAATGTACTGAAACCTTACCAAACAAATTATTATAAAAACAAAAAACCCGACTGCTAAAAATTAATTAACTGAAAAAAGGAAGAACAACGGTTTTAAAATAATTTTTCTTATTTCAGACTTTTTAGTTTTTAGTAATGAACGAGTTCTGTAAATAAGTTATGTGATTATTTATTTTGCTATCAAAGTAACGCTTATCTTGAATTTGTGCCAAAATAGGAACGTAAAAGTGTTATATATTTTTGGATTGACCTATTTAGTAGCTTTCATTTGATGGATACCAAATGAAAGCTACTAAATAGGTAAAAATAAATTGTTTGGATAACGACAAAAAAAAATATAATCTCCCCTTTTTTTAGGGGGAGCGCTATTTTTAAATATTATATAGCCTATGTCACTCTCACAATTGAGACAAATCCAATGACACCTCATAAGTCATAATCCGTCAAGCACACACATTCATACGCTCGAAAAACATTAACCTCCCGCAGTCGGGCAAAAAGTCTGAGTTCCATGTTTGGTCATTTTCACTTGTAAAAGAAGCTTACTAATAGTAAACTACAGTTTACCAGAGAGCACTGACCACATTATCTGAACTATCAAATGTGTTGGGCCTTTAACTCTATTAAGACAAAGTTCTGTGAAAACTTTCAGTAGTACTACAAACAATATCCAAATTCAAACATTCGTAGTGCTTGGGCTCTAGGCCATATTTTAGCCTTATGACAATCGTATTCGATAATAGACTGTCACTGTCTAGGCCCCTTTATTTATTAATTAAGCCATTATTTTATCCTGCATTAGATACTTAGTTCCTTTTCCTGATCGACTTATTCCGTATTAATACCAACAACTAATACCACTGGTATAAAAAAAACATCATGTTTGATGTTTATTAATCGCAGTATTCACTTATTCAAACAAGAAAGCAACATTTTTGCACAAAAAAAGGTATCGAATAGATAAAATGAAATTAGGTAAACCCGGTTAATTCATTTGTGAATGAAATAAAAAGTGTTGCCATTTACTAATTTCGTTCAAAATATAATCGATTTGTTATGATTTAACTATTTTTATAATTACGTACCTATCTAATAATAACTAAGTCAGGTACTTATTTTTTTTTATAAGTTTTTTGTTCTAATTTTGATGTTTTTAGAAAGTTAAATAAACAGGTACAAGGAGGAACTCAAATTATAATAAAGTTGATTTTAGTCATATTTTATTATTGAACTAGACGTCTGCCAACAATTTTTTTTTTTTTGTTTTAACTGATTTTTTTTTTCAAATCAAAGGTTTTCTAATATTACATACATACAAATCATTTTTACTGACTGTTCCTTATATCTTTGAACTTGTTTTGGTATTAATTTAAACAATGGTATCCGTTCGGAATAGAAAATAAATATAAGTTGTGATAAATACCAGTGGTATTAATTAGTTGTTGGTATTAGAACGGAATAAATTTCCTGATCCTGTAGGTGCCTATTTATCAAAATCCCAGCTAGCAAAACTGTTACCAACTAAATGTCACAATATCGTAGCGGTTAGAGTTATCGGATAGAAAAATACCGCAGTATGTGGTTGCAATCTGATTGCGGTTTACTGATAGATAAAATAAACAGTTTCAATTCTTTATGAAGTCTGCTCGGTTACATCATTTATTTAGTTTACTAATTTTGTAAAAACATTTGCAGGTTGGTTTTTTTACCGGTAAAATACCTGCAGCTTAATAGACGGATCTCAAAGTCCTTAAAAAGCGACCGCCGCCGATTTAATACCGAAAGTATTAAAGACGCGATTGAGCGGAATAAGGGCTCCAAGGTCTATGCAATCTCTTGCATATTAGGCATTCTCTGTCTATTAGGCAGATCCAGCTCACGAAACTGAAGACCGATGATGGCAGGGTCGTATCGGTCAAACCGGAGCTTCTGAGGGAGAGCGAGAGATGCTATGGGCAGTTGTACACGTCAACCAGTAAACCGGTCGCGAATATAGCGAACGCCACCATTTCAGTTCGACTTCAGGATCAGACATCGGAACCCGTACTTTTGCAGCGAGGTGTGAGACAGGGAGACGTCATATCTCCGAAGCTGTTTACCGGTGCACTGGAGGACGTCTTCAAGGTTCTGGACAGGAGAGGGCTAGGCATCAAAGTCAATGGCGAGTACATCACTCAACTTCGGTTTGCCGACGATATAGTGGTTATGGTTGCGACCATGGAGGACCTCAGTACAATGCTCGATGATCTCAGTAGACCATTCGAAAGAGTGGGTCTTAGGATGAACATGGACAAAACCTGGTGATGCTGAATGCCCATGTTACACCCACTCCTATCAAGGTCGGAGACTCTACACTCGAGTTGTGGGTGACTATGTCTACCTGGGACAAACGATCCAGTTGGGTAGGGCCAACTTCGAGAAAGAGGTCAACCGACGAATCCGACTCGGCTGGGTAGCGTTCGGGAAGTTGCGCGGTATCTTCTCGTCCAACTTAGCACAGTGTCTCAAGACAAAAGTCTATGATCAGTGTGTGTTGCCAGTGATGACATATGGATCTGAGACGTGGTCGCTTACAATGAGCCTCATCAGAAAGCTTACAGTCACCCAAAGGGCAATGGAGTGGGCTATGCTCGAAGTTTCCTTGCGTGATCGAATCAGAAATAAAGAGATCCGCAAGAGATCCAGGGTTACCGACATAGCTCGAAGAATTGCCAGACTTACGTAACATTGAGCAGGGCACATTGCTCGCAGAACGGATGGCCGATGAGGCAGAACGATTCTGGAGGATTCGACCACGAACCGGAAGACCTTGCGTTGGAAGGCCTCCCACCAGGTGGACCGATGACTTGGTGAAGGTTGCGGGGATACGCTGGTTGTGGGACGCACGGGACCGGTCAAAGTGGTGACGCTTGGGGGAGGCCTATATCCAGCAGTGGACGTCTTTCGGCTGATATGATGATGATGACGATGAATCGATAACGCTAGTAGAAAACGAATCAATGTATGGGAATGACACATCTGAACGTTAAGTCACGTGGTCAGACCATACAAATAGAAGGCATTAACGATTGTAGAAAGAGATTCGATACGAAACGTTTGTACTTTGGCTAGGGGGACTGGAATCGAATTACTCCCCCCCATTCCCAACGGGGATCTCTTCATAAAAATCTTATGTTGATTAATTGTCAAAGACAACTTTAGCATGTTAACCGTTCAAATTTTGGCACTAAAATAGAGTTTTTAACTTTAAAATCTTAAGTCAGAAACCGGTTATTGGTATGAACCATCATAAAATGCCATCAAATTCGTACCTATTAAAGCAAGCCGCTTGTCCAGCTCTACAGTACCTCTTAGCGACGTGATTGAGATAAAAACACCCACATTAAGAGTATATATGTTTTTTTATGACTTCGAAAATAAACTCAACTTACTAAAAGCAAACACTATCCGATGTACAATATCATAAATACCTTTAAAAAAAATGGCGAAAAGAGTTAAGTGATTGGCTTCAGCAAGTACTCAAGAAGCTTAAAAATATTGAGCCAGTATACAGACGGGTTTCATTTTATTTATTTCAGCCGGCTTTAAGTTTTATTAGATAGGATTTGTAATTGGATTACTTACGTACTGGTTGAATATCTATATTATGTATATTAACGTTATATATGTGTGTTGATTTTCGACATTATTGTGTTGCAATTTTAACATTATTTTATTTTATTGCAATTTCTTCCTCAATCAATTTGACTTTATTTTATTCTGATTTTATTTAATTGGATTGTAATTTTGAATTTAAATTATTTTTATTTTATTTTATTTTTGATTTTATTTAAATTTTGTTTTGACATTATTTTATTGTGGTTTTTATTTTATTTTATTTTATTGTAATTTTGAATTTATTTTGATTTTAGTTTTATTTAATTTAATCGCAATTTGAAATTCACTCTGACTTTACTTTATTCAGATTTAATTTTAATTTTATGTAATCTTAATCTTAGTTTGAGCATGCTTTTTATTCATATATTTATTTTGTCACTACTATTGTAAAAAAGCGTCAAAAATTGGACTGACTTCTGTAACATAGGTTTACCTAGCTCAGAAGTCAGGTCTTGAATTATTTTGATGTAAACAACTTAATTGTCAATAAAAAATATTTGATTTGATTTGATGTTGCCTGTATTTCTCAACTAGTGTTACCATGCTACCCAGATCCTCACTGGGTGTGGCGATCAGATAAGCAGTCTCTCCACGTAAAAAAAATGTATTATATCCGACTGATTATCAACAGGCAACTGGGATTAAGATTAGGCAGACGATGTCTTAACTGTTCATTACTGGTAGTTAGTTATCCTTCCCATATTTTTGGATTGCACTGCACTGATATATTTAAAGTCGACACAATCTAAGAAGTCCGCAGACGTTTCTCATATTCCATGCCGCGATAACTTTCTACCTCATTATTTCAGCCGAAAGACGTCCACTGCTGGACGTAGGCCTCCCCCAGTTTCTACCTAAGAAATTGAAAAATCAAATTTATAATCCTAATTAATTACTATGTTAACCATACACTTTAACAACGAGTATCATACGCGAGCATCAAGTTTAATAATTATTAATTATTTTTATATCTCTTAAACGGGCCTTTTATTTTGTGACAACTTTAGTGACCATGATGAGTCTATCTTGCCTTTTTTCAATTGTTATTACATTTTCCTGTTGTGTCTCAAATTAGGTTGTTACCTACGTATATTGAAGAAGATGAAACCGTTTTGTACTTATTGTATTATCTCTTCTCTAACAAACTACCTATACCAAAAATAATAAGCACAAATTAATCCCAAAATTGTATAACAAAAAGCTGGAAAAATATTTCATTTGTCTTAGTTTATTTGAATGGCGCAAGGACGCCATTGTTTTTCTGAATATGTATAATACGAAAGTCTGTGTGACCGCATTTGTGGGTCCACAATGAGCCGCGCGGCGACTATTCTCGGGATGAGTTTCGCGTCCAGTATTGTTTAAAGTTTGTCGTAATTAGTAGAGTTCTGCCGTTGAATACACTTCTAGGGCTCATTATACGAACGGTGAATAACGTTTGAATAATATATTGAGGACCTGTATAATATAGAGCATGTTACTCGTTTAGGGTCAGTCATTCTATGTTCTTTATTTAAAATTTACTTAAATTAAGAACATAGAATCATTGACACGAAGAAGCAAAAGCTGGGGCGAACCATGAATTAGTGGACCCTGGGTTGAAGCCACTTGGGGCCTACTACTCAACCCTGAACAGCCTTATCTACCAAATTAACAAAACTAATTGAGATTTTGTCAAAAATCTGTTTCTATGTATCTAAATGTGTGCCTTTCCTCTCTCGACAATGATCGATCAAAGGAGGGGTGTAGGTTGGGACGTAAGATTGTGACCCATTATCCCATCCCCATCTCCATCTTCTCCATCTCTTTGTCCAATTATCTGGGTAACCCTAGTACTTTTCCGTAAAATTTTCATGAATGATGCAGCGGTTAGAAAGGTCTAAATTCGCACCTATCCTACGCAAGAGAGAGAGTGAGAGAAGCGGATTAAAAAAAATTAACATTCTGCACCGGATGGATAACATTTTAATTTGAACAATAACCACTGACCAGCCGGCTCTGAGCGATTTAAAAGTATTATGGTAAACCCCTCTAGGCGACTAGAGGGCCTAGGTTGGGCCGGGGTTCTCCGGACCCGATCACCAATAATAATAATTATGTGTTGTTTGCTGACACTGCCAACAATTAGGTAACCCTGGTGAATTGCACAACTTTGAATCTAGTGGACCCCATACACACTACGGTCCCACCGGAGACAACCCCACAATTGTACATTTCGAATTTTCTTGTTTCATGCATTTTGGAGCGTGATTTTACAGTTGTTGGGTTTTAGTTTCTGAACTTATTTTATAGTATTTTGGGGTTTTTGCAGAGCCTGAATGAACAAATAAAAACATACATACTGTAGCGTTATAAAATAAAAATTAACTTTTTAACACCACGTTTACTACATATAATTTTGTATTCAAATAAAATACACAGAAAAAGAAAAAGATAAAACACATTATTAAAAAAAAAAGAAAGACGCAATTTTCAATATCTTACTAAATATTCTAAATATTTAGTTTACATAATCTTAAGAGTGAAATTTTGGCAAGGTTTAAATGTATACAGCACTTACAGAATTCACTTCTCCTTCAACGCATTTGCAACCGGTTTACTGATGGCTTGAGCATAAAAGTAAACACTTTTTTACAAAAGAAATACTACCGACTTCCAAATAAGAAAACTACAAAGTGAAAAATAACTTTAATTTTTGGAAGTCAGTGTCTTTCGTAGGTACCATTTATTTGCCTTATGGACACCATCTTCTAAAAATAAAGTTAGTTTTCAGTTTGTAGTTTTCTTATTTGGAAGTCGGTAGTAATTTTTTTGTAAAAAGTTTTTATTTTTCACTTTTTGGTTGTACCTACCCAATAGGCAAGTTGTTTAGTAAGATACTTTAACGCCAGAATTGATAACCCGAATATCATGAAACTTGAACATAACCGGTGAAATGAGAGATTTGCGTACCCCTTAAAAGCTTACTGGTGTGATGTTATGTTATAAAATGGTATAATCAATAAACAGACACGCGATTGCAGCAATCTCGAGAGATTTGCCGTTATTTATTGAAGAATTCTGTCTTATATCTTCGAAGTTCTTCATCAGATCTTCACCAATTTCGAAACATACTCTTTCAAACAATAAATTAGTTTTCAAAATCGGTCCACAATTGACGTAGATATCGGTACATAAACCAAAAAAAAAAACAAAGTCGAACATAGAACCTCCTCTATTTTGGTAAGTCGGTTAAAAACATGATAACATCAATTCTTCGGGAATCCACGTTGGATGAACAAAACCGCCTTCCGTAGAACCGCTCCAAAAACTTAGGCCGTTTAAAAAAAATATGCACGGAACCCATTGAAAGGTGTTCGGAATCCCGAAGAATGCAGCTACTCCAGGGGTCATTCGTTCTGTCCCGGGGGTGAAGGGCCAATGTCGGCTCAACTGATATTAGTTTTGATTCAAGATGCATAAATTCTTGGTATTGACAAGGTTTTTTATGATTAGCTTGTCACCAGTCTTTGCAGAACTGCCCAGTCCTCCAGTCTGCTACACGGCGACAGTGGCATGGTAGTGAAACGATAGTTAGTGTCTCTGAAAGAGCTCAGCCGCGGCATGCGGTCCGCGAGCTCCGGCGCGCCCGTGTACTCGTACATGGTACCCTCTGCATAACGACAAGGAAAGTGTTCCTGCCGTTCCCGCATAAGAATTGATAAAGCCATGGTCATATTGTTGCTTGCCATTTTAAAACACGCTTTTAAATAGTTAAAAATAGTTAAATAGTTAAAAATACCAATAATTAATTTAGTAGAAGATTTCAAGATTTTATTTTCTATAAAATCCTATCTGTCAGTCCCAGAAAAATTGTCTTGTTTTCTTGACCGTTTGTCAACATGAAAATTTGAGTAATTGTAGCCAGCCTGCATTGACAAATTAAAAACACTCTACAATACATACAAACATACCGATCAACACTTCTACATACAAATCTACCATCAATAAACACTTTGCGACGCCGTAATCGGGTAAAAATTTGTTTTCATGACTTTGACGAGATACACACAAACGGACGAAAACGCAAACGGTACGCTTGACAAAAATATGATCATGCACCAAACCCTACTACAATTTAGATAAGTTACTACGTAACAGATATTTCACTCGCTTAGATCAAGTACACAATTTTGAGTTTAATATCCGTGACGATTGGGTTGATCCTTGACGGCTCGTCTCTTGCGAGGATGCTTGAACAAAGACCAACGCGCCCTTCCTCTCACGTGCAAGCACTGCGCGCGAACTGTGACAACCGACTAGTGGAGCGGTGCCGAAACCGCGCGGAAGTGGCGTTAATTGGTGTAAATACGGTCGAGTGAAGAAGACCTGACCCTACCGTCATTATTATTAAAATGCCTGTTCAATGATACCACACATGATAGGGAGGGGAATTTTTTGTTAGTGTTCTTGTTTCGTGCCTCCTAGAGGGCACTATACTCAATTTAATGTGACTTCACATAACCTACTAATTTTTCAAATTTTGATAAGTAGTTAAGAAATTATATGAACATACACACATACTGGTCAAAAACATAATCCCCCTCTTTTGCTTCGCAGTAGTCAGGTAAATGAGGGGACAGATGAACATACGTAAATACATACATACACACGTATCGGTCACCCGACACGACTTCGCCGTAGTCGGGTAAAAATAACCACATAATATCCTGATATAAAACTGTCAAACGCTTCTAGTATCTATTTATCGACGACATAGAAGTTTTAGGAAACGTCTAATGGCTTTATAAACATCCTCTTCAAATACACGTCTGGGTATGTGTAATACTGAGTTTTTGACGCAATAATTAAAAAAAATATTGGAAAAATATTGTTGAAATAAAATCATTGCCACACAATTGTATAGTGTTATCGTCACAGATGAAAAACTTTTGGAGGCTTCCACAGACAGAACCTTGAAACCTTTACATGCAAACTCAATATTAAGCTACAAGACTTATTCACATACAAATGAAGCTTTTAAAGCGTGATAGTCAGAAACAAAAAACTACACAAATAAACTAACATTTTATCTTGTAAAGTCGTACTTGAATAGTGCAATATATTTCCCCCAATGGTTACCGCTTTAGCACTAAGCTGGACGATTAATGTAATTTAATTTTACTGCACGTTTTAAAGAAACTCAAAGGAAAAGGGCATAAATTCTAAGCATAAATGCAGTATAGGAGTTGTTTTGAACTTCAACAAATTTATAGTTTTATATTCGGAATAGTCATTTGTTATATTTAATAATCATTATTATGAGTCCACGACCTCTTACAGTGGAAATAACCTTGCTATAAGATAAGAGCTTATGGAAGCCTCCCAGACGTAGTGGTCTTGATAAGGTTTTTACGGCATGCTCACATATATAATCTTCTGCTTAAGATCGTAGGCTCAAATCCTAAACGGAGTTGCTTTGACAATGAGACTAGTTCAATTAGTATGTACCTCGGTATCAACTTTCTAAGTTTATGTTGGATCTCTGGTATTGGTGAAGGGTCATATCTTGTGGTAACTTGAACTTACAGTTATAACAATTCTGAAATCGCCAAATTGATTTGCCTTGATCAAAATATGCCAATAGACATAATTACACTAAGACAACGAGAAGATCACCGAACTCGAAGAGGAATTGAGCAGGTTGCGATGGAGTATTGTAGGGTTATCTGAAGTTCGAAGAGAGGGGGAAGACTCGATAATACTCAAATTCGGTAACTTGCTCTATTTCCGAAAGGGTGACCGGCAATCCAAGGATGGTGTCGGGTTTATAATCCACAAGTCCTTTGTGAAAAAGTGGTGAAGATCGAGAGTGTATCGACGAGGTTCGGCGTACTTTATACTTGGAATATCCTCGAGATATTGGCTGAAGATCATAAATGTCTACGCCTTGACCTCGGCACACCCCGACAAAGAGGTGGAGACCATGTATGAGGATATTTCTAGAGTCATGTATGGTTTCAAAACTCACTTCACCGTTGTCATCATGACTTTAAAGCGAAACGGCAAACGAGACGAGTTTTATGGAGAAGGAGGGCCTCTTTACGACAAACTCCTTCTTCAGAAAGCGTGAACACAAGAAGTGGACCTGGCAGAGCCTCGATGGTGCAACAAAAAATAAGATCGACTTCATCATGTCAACCAAGAATCAAATGTACAATGATGTCTCTGCGATCAATTCGGTAAAAACCGGGAGCGATCACCGCATGGTGAGAGGCACATTCAACATTAATATTAAGCTTGAAAGGTCTCGACTGATGAAGTCCACGCTCCGTACAGCACAGATCCAGGTCCAAAACCCCGAGAGCTTTCAGCTCGAACTCCAGAATCGTTTCGAGTGCCTCCGTGGACGAATACAGCGATGGGTTCGTGGAAGCTGTCAATACGGTCGGGTCTAAGTTTTTCAAGTACTGTCGTACAGATAGTAACAAAAAGATCTCTGATCCTACTCTCAAGCTAATGAAGGAGAGGCGTGATATGATCCTGCAGTCTTCAGATGATGCGTGCTAATACCGGCAGCTCAATAGACGCCACCACCGCTGAAAAAAGTGACCTCCACTGCTTTAATACCGAGCGTATCAAAGACGCAATTGAGCGAAATAAAGGCTCCAAGGTGTTTTCAAGGGCAACCGACAATGGCAGGATCGTCTCTGCCAAACACATCAATCTGCAAGCTCGTAGCGAGTCTAGCAAACGCTGGATTGACCCGACACTATACCGAAGACATCCCGCGCAGGCTTGAAGATTTCCAGCCTCCCGAACAAGCCGGATTCCGAAAAGGCTGCGGTAGGTTACACAGAAGACCGAGGAGTATAATCCGCCTCTCTGTTTAGCGTTTGTGGACTACGAGAAAGCCTTCGATTGGATCGAGAATTGGGCTTTCAGTCTCTCCAACGGTGCCAGATCCAGTACATTGAGGTGTTGAAGTGTTTTTACAAAAACGCCACCATGTCAGTCCGTCTTCAGGATCAGACCTCGAAACCAATCCTTCTCCAGCGCGGCGTGAGACAAGGAGACGTCATTTCTCCGAAACTGTTCACTGCTGCGCTGGAGGATGTATTCAAGGTTCTGGAATGGAGGGGGCTCGGCATCAATGTTAATGGCGAGTACATCACTCCCACCTTCGGTTTGCCGACGACATTGTGTTCATGGCTGAGACCATGGAGAGCCTCAATACAATGCTCGATGACCTCAATAGAGCTTCCGAATAAGTGGGTCTTAAAATGAACATGGTAAAAACCAAGGTCATGGTGAATGCCAATGTAACACCCATTCCTATCAAGGTCGGAGACTCTACACTCGAAGTTGTAGACGATTATGTCTACCTGGAACAAACGGTCCAGTTGGGTAGGTCTAACTTCGAGAAAGAAGTCAACCGTCGAATCCGACTCGACTGGGTGGCTTTCGGGAAGTTGCGTGGTATCTTCTCGTCCAATTTACCGCAGTGTCTCAAGATAAAAGTCTAGGACCAGTGTGTGTTGCCAAGACGTGGTCGCTCACAATGGGCCTTATCAGAACGCTTAAATTCACCCAACGGGCAATGGAGATGGCTATGCTCGGCATTTCCTTGCGTGATCTCGTCAGAAATGAGGATATCCGCAGGAGAACCAAAGTTACCGACATAGCCCGAAGAATTGCCAAACTTAAGTGGCAGTGGGCAAGGCACATTGCTCGCAGAACGGAAGGCCGATGGGGCCGAAAACTTCTGGAATGGTGACCGCGAACCGGAAGACGATACGTTGGAAGGCCTCTCACTAGGTGGACCGATGACCTGGTTAAGATTGCGGGAATGTGCTGGATGCGAGACGCACGGGATCGGTCAATGTGGTGACGCCTGGGTGAGGCCTATGTCCAGCAGTGGACGTCTTTCGGCTGAAATGATGATGATGATAATGAAAGCTAACCGCTGCATATGGGCACCAAATGACACCATTAATTACCATACCATAAACCTAAATCCTTCAGTATTCTATTCCTAACAACAATTTTCATCAATCTGTTTGACGCAATGAAATTGCCGAATTGATGTTATTGTAAAGTTAATGCTGTGTTCATTTCAACATAGACCAAATTCTGAATTTTATTCTGTAATAGAATATTATTAACAAACAGATATGGCGTCCAACAGTTTAATTGATGCGGTTTTATGTTATAATTGGGATCAACCTATAGTATACAAATGCAGGGCAATCAAATACTAAATCAAAGACAGCCTATTTGTTTCCTATCCTGAAGGATATGTAATATATCAAAAATAAAAACATGATTTATAAAATCACACTAATCACATCACACTATAATATTATGCAGGCGAGCGTTTCTGAGTGTGTGTGTGTTTTTGTATGTTTGTTACTTCTTCACGCTCAAACGGCTGGACGGATCTGGATGAAATTTGGCACAAATATAGATTAGTCTGGAATAGCACATACTTTAGGATACTTTTTATCCCGGGAATATTTTCCCTTGGGATAATTTTCGACATTCATGCGGGCTAATCCGCTGGCAAAAGCTAGTTTTGAATAAATATGAGTGGACAAAAAACTGAGGAGCTTGAGGCACACAGTCATACCGGTTGATTTTAAATGTTAAGCAACGCCTCGCTTGCCGCGGTCGGCCCACGGTGTCTCCTTTTTAACCGACTTTCAGAAAAAGAGGAGGTTCTATGTTCGACGTTTTTTTTTGTCTATGTTCAACGATATCTTCGTCAATTGTGGACCGATTTTGAAATTTTTTATTTCGTTTGAAAGAATATGTTCCGAAATTGGTTGATCTGATGAAGAACATCGAAGATATACAACAGAACTCTTCATTATATAACGGCAAATCTCTCGGGATTGCTGCAATCACATGTCTGTTTATTGGTTTTACCATTTCATAGCATAACATCACGCCAGGACATTCTAAAGGGGTACGCAGATGTGTACAGTTCACCTTGGTCACAGATTATCATACTAGCATACAGATGCCTCATCCCATACAAAGAAACCGTGCCGACGTAACTAGCCTTTATCGTCTGATTAAGATGATTATTTTTATAAGTACTTCGATGGCGTTCGGTTCCGTTCCACGGCTATAGATGATGTTAGCAGCGACTTGTAAGTAAAAGGTTTTTCTTTAAATACTGTGACGATTTGTTTTACTAATAGTATTTTTTGCACGATTTTACGGTTTCGTTATATCAAAATGTATAACAATATAAATTTAAAAATCACGTGGCATGCCCCAAAAATTTAAAACCACGCCATCTATCGTATTCTATTTTAAATGATCCGTTCAAATAAACTTTAAAATGTGAATTAAGAGCCCAATATTCCATAATTTTGTGTCTAGGAGAGTTGATTAAAAAACATACAATTTTTATGATCAATTCTAGAAAATGTTAATTTCACACACAATTCAGTAACAAATCAATGCATATCGCGCCATCTAGTGACATTTATTTCAACCAAATTTACTTTGTTAGCGCTGGGACCCCGTCCAATCTAACTGGATGCAGCTGAGTATTTAACATGGAGCGACCGTCCACAAAGCCCTTGGTCCACCGGTAACTGGGTATCATATTACCCAGGTATTAGTTTGTGGAGGTCAAGTAGGCAGTCGCTTCATGTATCATTAGTACTCAGTTGCATCCAGATTGATTGTGAATGGACTAAAAACGGTGAAAATAAACCGGTACTTCCTAGAACAAAAAATTCGAAGACACGATGTGACATCTACCAACCCGCACGTAGCGGATAATATGCCACTCCCTTTCACAAAGATGGCATAAAATGTTTCAGCATTGAAAACATTATAGCCCGACTATGCTGACAAGAAACTTGCTGGTACAGTCAAACACATATTTGTTGTTACCTATACAAAAACCTACTGCTACAAAATATAGACGCTCTCAAAATCAAAATGTTATCATGATTTTGTGTTTGGTTGTACCTAACCTACCTCTTAATTAAAGTGATACGTTTACTTTTGTCCACAGTGCACTCATACCAAGGTGAAGTGTTGAAGTTGACCAAAATATCACGTTCGGAGATGGGCACATACTTATGTATCGCCGGTAATGGGGTCCCGCCTACCGTGAGCAAGAGGATCCACATCAGTGTACATTGTAAGTTGATCTTTGTAAGGCCGTGTTTACACCAAATTTACCGGTAATGTTTCATGTATTTTGTCGGCCGCCAATTAAGCGAAATGAAGCCTTAAAAAGATTGCCTTTTTACAACTCAAAGCATCAAATCTCACTTACTTCATTTAAAAAGGTCTTAGGGATGATTAAAATAATTTAGAACTTCTTCTTCGTGAAAAAAATCTTTTAGCATTTTGGCGTTTCGTTGGTGAATGATGAAGCTAAGATGATCAATAGCCATGAATATTTTTCCTTATTTCTTTTTGTTTTGTCCAGTTCACCCAGTGATTCAAGTGCCTAACCAGCTGGTGGGTGCTCCTCTGGGGACTGACGTCACTATCGAATGCTACGTCGAGTCTTCGCCCAAGTCTATCAACTACTGGGTAAAGGATCCAGGTAAGATATTGATGAATGGTTCTAGATTTAATACAGAAAGAAGTTTAATTTCGTGAGAGACTCAAATAGGTACTATGTGCAATATGATTTAGTTAAAACTAAGTACTCTCATTTCGCGTAAGTTATAAAGTAGTAGTTAATGCAATGGTTATGTAATAGGGGGTTATTAAAACACGAGCGTGGGTTTTTCACAAAAGTCTAAGCCGAATGTGATAATAATAAAACGCGAGTGTTTTAATACCTTATTATATGCCGTTGCACACACTATTTTATCTTCATAAAGTTGAAATTAAACAAAATTGGAAACGGAAAAAATATGTGGTATGGCAGGCAATTTAGATTCTCACTGCGCTTGTCTTCGCAGCGCGCGCCTCCATAAAGAATGACACTACTTTCTACATTAAGTCAATGAGCCCAATAAGCGCCAATAAATTAAAAAGTAAAAGTGTGTATAAAAACTAAAAAGTATTTTTTGATGCAGTTGTTTGAAAATCGAAGGAAAACGTTGCAGCGTAATGGTTTTTGTTTTTAATTTTACCTATCCACGAATATAAAGTACCTTTTTATACAATATTTTTTGAATTCATATTTGGAACGTTGTGAGTGTAGTTATAGTATATTACATCATGATTATATCTAGTTATATATCCCAACTGTACGTCTCGTTCGAACCCAATAACAAGATTAAGTTAATGATCATGATCATGAGCATAAAATTACGGTTCAGCAATAAAAGTAAAAATCGTCTTATATCCCGGATTGAATATAAATACGCTTTAAAAGTTCAACATTCGAATTTTAATACCGTTTGATTAACTCGGCTGGCAGGTAAGGCATCCGCGATAAAAGCGAAACAAATTATAAGGCAGCCATAAAACTCCTAGGTGTCTGCACGAAGTTTTTACATTTTTCATAAAACTTCCACTGAGGAAAGATGAAATTCTAATATTGAATTTGAAAACAAGTGTGTTTTAAGTAATAAATTGTTCTGCAGGTGAACTGATCATACCTTCGGAACATCACGTGATGTCAGTCAGGCAGAAGTCCATGTTCGAGGCCGAAATGACGATGACCATCAAGAACATCCGCAGGGAAGACTTGGGCAGTTACATCTGCGTTGCCAAGAATTCCCTCGGAGACGTCGAGAGCAAGATAAGATTATACGGTACGATACTTTCTATTTTAACAAATTCAATTTCTCTCCTAACTTTGTTAATTAAATACAATTTCATTCCGTTCCGCATACCTTTGAACATCAGCTTTTGTAGAAGCCACACACATATTTGCTACAGCAAATGCATATAAAACGTGTTCAATGGTTCTCAAATCTGCATTTCAATTCACAAATACTTGAAATAAATGCAAAATCGAAATAAACTCTGAATATTGTAGTCATGCGGTGACGGCACATGATCGATTTTAAAACAAACATTTTGTTGGTATCACAGAGATCCCTGGGAACGATAGGCATGCTTACCAGTACCCTGATGTACGGGCTACGTCGGATGATGAGTATGGGACGAACGCGTATGATGACGATGAAGAGGATGTTGATAGCATGAAGAGTAACAGAGTGCCAGACAGGGCGAACAAATGGTACTCCAACGACGGCAAGACCGCGGTGACCACGGCAACCGGCGCCTCGTCTACAATCACCACAACGACGACAATCTTCCTGTGTCTAATCAAAAGTCTGCTATAATTACTATAACTGCTACAATTAATGTTTCTTTTTTATCGTTAGCCCTGATGATAATTCGGGTAAATTGTCAATAATCACAGCCTGCAATTACGTTTGATTGGAATAATTTCTGTAGACATTGTTATTTTTTGTTTTTAGAGTCGGCGAATTTTCTGTTCCACAGTTATTTTATTCCATCAGCGTGTAACGTGATAATAACTAGTCTTATAACGTTGTATATAGTTTGTAATAGGCGAAATATCCGAACTGTTTTTAAGAATATAAATAATAGTAATTCATCTCTGATACTGTTAAATACATTTGCGAGATCGTGCAAATGTTTATAAATGAATGTGCCATGTATATTGCTATTATCTTGAATAAAGACATTTATATTAAAATTTTTATTGGGCATGGTATATTTAATTGTAAATAATATATTGTATGTAAGCGATAGAGGACATATTTACTTAATGACTTGTTTGAAACATATAACAGTTAAAATAGTTGCCGAGTATTTACAACTTAAAGTTACAGTTCCCAGTGCTTACACTCCAGCTGCAACTTTGGTAGCAGATACGATACGAACCAGTAATGGATTTAGTACCTGAAGTCTTTCAACAAATTAAGCCAACTTTCTGGCATTACATTCTTGAGATTTGTTCAGTGGTTTACGGAACACAAATGAATTGGATGCCCAAAGTTGCAGATGGAGTTATTTCCGCGTGTATCTAAATAATGTAGTCGAAATGATATTGTAACTTCTTCCAAACAATGTACGTTAATATCCTGATCGTTACAAAAAATAATAAAATCAAGGACATGTCGCATTGCTTCTTAATTTCATCCGAAACCTTCGTTTCCCGAGGACTTTAATACCTAATTGAATATTTCACGGCGTTCTATGCAAATGTTGCGAGGGGTGATAAATGGTAATGTTATTCTTCGTTATTCTCACTAAAATTCATACGTTTTACAAAAGTAGAACCATTTCACAACACTAATTGTATTACGAGTTTTATGCTTTAAAAACTGTAGTTTTATATACTGGTTCAATTATCATAGAGAGCAAGACTTAGCTTACTTTGAAACCTTAATCGAAAAACATTTTTTATTCTCTTTACTTTTAAATTACCTATTTGTACATGATTAAACCCCAGTAGACTAGGTTCTTACCTTGAGAATTAAGTCGCCTAAACAAATATTAAAAAGAGTTCTAATTGTTTTTTTGGTCGGAGGCACAGATAATATATAACTAGCGGGCTATATTTCTGATAGTATTGATCTGACTGTATAAGTTCTTTAAATAATTTAGAAAACTATACTAAATTTACTTATACCCCCTTGTACTTTAACCCCGGAAAATGCTTGGTTCCTATGGACTACAGGGGAATGAAGCCATGGGAAAAGATAGTTACGGGTAAAACCAGTAAACATTCTGATAGGCCGATCGCTATACTATTGCCGAGTTCCATAGACTGTCACCCCGAGAAATGTACCGATCCTCTGGAATAGGACACAGTCTAAAATAAGTCATAGAAAACCAGCCAAGTACATCTCGGAATTCACACATTTAGGGTTCCGTACCAAACCGCAAAATCAAGTTGGTTGTAAAAAAGAAAAACCTGATTTATCAATATATTGGTATTTGTTACTAAAATATACGTAATAATAAACATTATTATCAAATTTGAGGTCCATACTTCAAATTTGGTAATGGGAATTTAAAAATATCTACGGAAGAACATTTTGTAAAAAAAGCGGACTTTGGTGGCTTCTCATTCCTTTGTTTTCCAATATTAAAAAAAGAAATCTACACAACGAGTTCTAAACAACAATACCCCATTCGATGGGGTAGGTCAAAAACTTTTTCGTGATCTCCTTTAGATGTACAAGAGTCACCCTTAAAAATATTTTTGACAATTTGTATGGCTTTGAGTCAACAAGATGCTAAAACTGTGAAAAGCTAAAGACTGTAGATTTAACCGTTTGGCCGTAAAACCTGCGTGACAGGCAACGGATAGATAGACGGACACATGAGTAATAGCAATAGGGCTCCGGATCCGTCGGATACGGAACCCTAAAAAAATATGTCACTAATGAGACTACGACAGTGTAAGATACGAGCAAAGTCGTGGGATACAGGCTAATAATCTGTAATCAGTTCGACAGCAGGACATAGCTGGGTGCTGCCAGTTCACACAAGAGCTCCTCTCATGTGCCTCGGAGGGAGTGATGAGCTCATTTGTATTCGATCTCACGACACATTGACTGGGCATCATTGTGCTAATGTGGAGCATTCGCTGTTATACACGGTACGTTTATTACGCTTATGACGCGTAGAAGGGTAAGTACAGTTGGAATGGTATTTATTTATTTACGGTCTGGCTTATGTAAACGCCTTGTTACGAGAGAAATTGGTAGCTAAGTACCTTAAGTGTGAACCAACGATTTCTTGTAGATAAACCATAACAAGAGTTTATTTTTTAGTGACGAATTAACTTTTAAAAGTTTCTATGACAACCACAGACATAAATCGAATTAGATAACGCAAGTCCCTCCATCTGTATGAAAACCAAGCGTGCCACTTTTTCACATACAATTTAAAAACAAATTTACTTACCAATGAAAGAAAAGATTTCGAATACCTCGCCCAACTTTTTTTTTTACATTCTTTACAGCTTAATATGGCAAAAAAAAGCATTTTCCTAAATTTCGATGGAGTTTCGGTGCCGATAATGCTAAATGAAAAGCTCATATTACGATTATTGATCGTAACATTAGTCCGTTTTTGTCACGCGAAGTATAAACAATCGCGTCATCTAGTTGGATTTAGGTCTGTGATGACAGTTAATATAAGGGCTTTTCTTGGCAGATTGTTAGAAACTATACGCAAAAAACTATGTTATCGACTTCTTTGAGGCATTACCTTTATCAAAGGAACCTTAAACTTTTACTATAGCGTTTCGTGTTTTCCTTACGAAAAACTCCCACGCTTGAAGAAAAACTTGACAAAATTTTATGGCACCCACATAATTGTCATCAATTTTAACTACCAAAATGTTGAAAGAAAAGCCCTTTTCCCAGCCTAGGCATATTTTAGAATCCGACGTAGTGATAAGGCCAGACTGACAGGTGCGTTAATCCGTTGTCAATTGGCGTCGGTGGCAGTCGCTGATAAGTGTCCGATCGATGGATCCGTTCGGATATGTCAAACGTAATACCAGAACGGAACTGCTCTAACATTCGTGGGGGAAATATCTATTGATATGGCAGGCGTAGAACGCTAACCATTTGCGACTGTTGACAAAAGTGATGTCCAATTGAATTCGGTGGTGGGCCATAGCTCTAAACCAATATAAACAGACATACTCACATATATTGCACAAAAGTTTTTCGTTATTTCTTAAATCAAATATAATTTGGTTTTGGTAATTCGTTCGTCACAGGGTCCTTTGTCAACCGCTAAATTTTCTCGGTTGGCTGGTTATAGTTTAACTAAATACCTAAAAAAAATATAGAATGGGCTTCTTCCCAAGCATTGTCAGGTAGCGGAGCTACGACTTTGACAGCTTTAAGAGGAAATGCAGTCGCAGACATCCGACTGAATTTCCTAAGTAAAAAGACATAATTCGATGTTTGGTTCTCTCCTATTTACTTCTTTAATATTGGACCAATTTAAAAGATATTCTATAAACTGAAAAAATAAGATATTTACTGTGCCCCTATGTTTTCCGTTTTTTGATCTTTAGAAGCACTGGAACCCTCAAAAGTTGCTCAAAACTGCACAGTCAAGAGAGGCATAGTGTACAAATTTGACAACTTTAAATGAAAAAATAAAAAAATAGAGCCATAGAATATATTTTTTTATTTCAGCTTATGGAATATCTTTTAAATTGTTCCAATATTGGAGGAGGAAACAGGCGAGAGCAAAACCTTGAACTTTTTACTTAGGAAATTCAGTCGGATGTTTGCGACCGCATTTCCTCTAAAGAAAAAAATGAAGATTGCTCTTCTCCGAAAGGATACGCAACGCACTCGAGGAATCGCTGGTATTGCAGATCCGTGAGAGTCCATAGGTCACCGTCGACTGCTCTTGTCATCAGATGGGATCTCTTCTTATTTGCCACATGGAGTCTGGATTTGTGTCCGATTAATGGTAAAAGTATAGGCTTACCAGCATAACTTGGAATCTGAACACATGTAAGTGGCAAAATGTGGGATTGGTACAATTCTGATTACCCCTACTGAGAATTCAAGTGTAATTTTATGCTACCTTTCAGTATTTCTAAAAAAATATTAGTAGATAATTTATTGTCAGTGTTTTTCAGATTTACTCGTAGTTGTACCTAATACTTCAGTCTCATGATAATACTTTTGTTAAGTTGAGTACACGGCCTTAGTCTAAGCCGTCGTGAGCATAAATATTGTTATAAAGTTACGCTACTGAACTTTGTGTTCATATAAAAGTCTAATAACATACTTATTTAGTTTTTTTTTTTCGAAAGAGATTTGAATAAGAACAATCTACCATTTCCTAAGTTACAATTAACTGTCGTAACAAATCTGATTAAAAAAAACATTTTATGTGGATAAGTTACATCTCTGGTTGCTCATACTTGACTTAAGCTCAAAATTGGCCACACTTATAAATCAACTTCCAACCAATAACATCTCTAGAGTTTGGCATATGGTTCTTCAGCTTGACATACGTATACTCAATAGAGCAAGAGCTCAGACGCCCCAGACGTTACTGAATTATTTCTAAACAAAATGTGTGGCAAGTATTGACTGAAAATGAAAGTCCAAGTTAACAAGTACGAGTACGTTCCAACATGTACGTTCAGTACAAACTAACACTACTGAATTCCACTGATTTCAGTAACGTCTGGGGCGTCTAGGATCGAGCGATAAAGATTGTAAAAAACCGGCCAAGTGCGTATCAGACTTCGCACATTTAGGGTCCCGTACCAATTTATCAATATATTGGTATTTGTTAGTAAAATATACGTTATAATAAAAACGATCACCAAATTTCAAGATGGGATCAATGGGAAGTTAAAAATTTCATAGTTACAAAATGTGTGACAGTCGTCAGACGGACACGTGAGACAGCAATAGGGTTCCGATTGGACCATTCGGGTACGGAACCCTATAAACAGTGCTTTTGTGTGTTGTGTTTTGTTTTCTTGTTCTAAATAAATAAGCTAATGATTTATTTATCTACTCTTGAACATTATTTTATGAATGTACTTGGAATCATAATCAGAAAATACATAGTGCCTAATAAACACAATAGTTTGCTTTAATGATAAAAATGATAAATGATTTTATTTCTGTAAGTTGGTTTATACAAATACTTTTACATTTCGATCATATTTTGTAAAACTAGATGAGGTCGGCCTTTCCTATCTGACTACTCTGAGAAGAAAGACCGAAACAAACTCAGAGGTCACAGTCTCTTTTAAAGTCCAGACAAAATCTTGGTTAGATCATGTGAAGACCATGTAGACTGATGTCTGAAATGGTCTTTTGAGGAAAGAACCAGCCAGATTGAGTGGACCTGTCCAGTCAGTGCACGCATTTGTCAATAACCGTACAGCTCAACTCAGAATTTAAGGAGCTCAACGATTCGACGAACATTACCAAAGAAAGGACATTCGGGTAGGCCGCATAAACTACTCAAACTGCCAGACCATGATTAAAAACTAACTTAGATAAATTAAAATTAAAAACAAAAAAAAAATATGATCCACATAGTCTTCACATTCACAACAATAAAAAAAATTAAGAAAATAATGTAATACTTTATAAAGTAAATATTCTTGACATTGCAAGAAAACCGTCTGTTTCCCGATAGCTACAATCTAGGTGTCTTTAAGTCAAGAGTGAATAGGTTACTTCTAGGAAAGCGTGCTTCACCGTCGACCACTTAATCGCTTACCATCAGGTGAGATAGTGGTCAAGTGCGAGCCCATTGAAAAAAAAAAACAAAACAAAAACCAAATTCACCGTACAAAATATACAAAAAATCAAAATTAATTAGAGCAGCTCAATCCCAAGCCTTTTTGTCCTCAACGTAATCTTTAATGGTATAAAACGCTTTCTGGCACAACTTATGTTTAATGAATGATTAGAATTTATTAAGACAGATCTTGTACGTGGCTTGGAAGCTTATTATAAAAGCGTACACATTGACATCTAAACGAGCCACATATTTTCTTGAACCTTGTTGTAGGTGCTACAAATTTGTGTTTGTTCCTAGTATTTATGTTATGGATATCACTGTATTCTTTAAACAATTTTATATTTTTATGTGCATATAAAAGAATTTAATAAATATACTGAGACGGCACAGTCATTACATTAATCTCCTTAAATTTCTCTCTGAGAAAGTGTCTCGGGCTTAATTTATAAATTTAACGAACAGCTCTTTTCTTGAAAACAAAGATAGTCGGATGTCGGCGGCATTTCCCCACAACAGAATACCGTACGACATTAGACTATGAAAATACTAAGCGGGCTGTCTCTATGCCAGTTAAATTACGAATTTTCCTAACAGCATATGCTGCGAAGCTTAGCTTTTTTGACAATTTATCTATATATGGGCCCCACTGGAGCTTAGCATCCAAAGTTAAGCCTAAGAATACTGCGCTATTTTCAGGATTCAATTCTTCTTCCCTTATCAACACATCAGTTTTGACCTGTCTAACGTGAGGTAGGGTAAACTTAATGCATTTGTTTTTTTTTCATTAAGTAGTAAATTGTTAACATTGGACCAGTGAACTACTTTTGAGATCGCGCTATTTACATCGTCAGTAACCAGCTGCTGATGTTCAAGTTTAAACAAAAGTGAAGCATCATCCGCAAACAACACTATATCATGATTATCCTTTATGAGGTAAGGCACGTCATTAATATAAATAAGAAACAAGAAAGGACCAAGGATCGAGCCCTGTGGGACTCCCATCATTACTATAGATCCGGGCGATGTTTTTCCATTAACGTCAACGCTCTCAATCCTATTACTCAAGTATGAAGTAAGAAGATCCAGAGCGCTGTTCCGGATCCCGTAGTGGCGGCGTTTCTTGGTTAGCGTTTCATGAAGAACACAATCAAATGCCTTGGATAAATCACAAAAGATTCCCAAAGCATCGCACTTATCTTCCCATGCATTATAAATATGTCCTAAAAGCTCAACACTTCGCGCATCAGTAGTTGAACGACCCCTTGTAAAACTTGTAAAATAACTTATGTTTATTAAAAAATCTTTGCAATTGCTCTAAAATTAATTTCTCAAATATTTTACTAAACGTAGACAGTACTGAAATAGGACTATAATTTGTAGGGCCTGATTTACTACCTGATTTAAACAATGGTATTATTTTAATATTTTTCATAAGGTCAGGAAACTCCTCACAGTCGATACAATTTTTAAAAATAATAGCTAAACAAGGTCGATATTATCAATAATAGACTTAGCAACTTCTACAGAATGATCCCACAGATCTGCTTTCTTTTTAATATTTAAAGTGTGAAAGATTTTAATTATGTCTCTAAAAGTAATATGTTCAAAAAGAAATGCCGAATCGCAAACATTAACATTTTCTTTTAGCAAAGACTCAGCAACAGAAGGTGATGAGTTTAGGGATTTAGTAGTTGAAATGTTAATATCCGAAAATAAATTTTCAAAGGCCACTGCGACTTGTGAGTCTGATTTTATGATGTTGTCATTAATAGAAAGGCTGTAGTCAATATTTCGGTTACCAGATCTATCCATAAGTTATCACGTGTTCCCCAATAATCATCATTGTCACAATGGACTCTTTTTCCAACATTATTTAAATTATAAAAGGAATCTTTCAATTCCATTGTCCACATTATACGTTCAGGATATTTAATTCAATTAACGTGACTACAAAGGCATCAATTTGCGTTATCCAATTAAGGGATGATTTAATTTTAGTATCAAATAAACAGGCGAATATCAGCAATGGAATTCAACAATGAATTATTCAGTACACACTGAAAGTTATCAATTGTTGACAGGCTTTGAGTAGATAATCTAATTCTGGATATGTTTTAGGGGTATTAACCTGAAAACACTTATTCTAATTGCTAACTGCCAAGTGATCAAAAACGTATGTGGAGATTTTGAGTTCGATTTCCAAAAGCCTAGTTGCATAAGTGAATTCGGCAAGGGAAAGGGACTCCATGAAAAAGTATGACAAATTCCTTTTAAATAATTAGGCATTGCCAAAAAGTATTACTTCACCAATGAAAGGGAACGTACTCGCAAGTGCGAGTACGTTCCCTTCCAAGTTTATGCGAACACTACTGAATTCCACTGATTTTGTATAAACAGAATTCAGTATTGTCTGGGGCGTCCAAGATCTTGGACTCGAGCACGTTAATGTCAAAAAAACATAAGCCAACAAATCACAGCTGTCCATTTCCAATTTGAGATGAGCAGAGTTGAGCATGAGCAACCAGAACCTGTACATCTGTACATCTGTACTTAATTTGGAGTCAAAACGAACAACATGTTCTGTTATGAACAGGATCACGATTTGGTGTCTAACGTTAGGTATACTTATTTCATGATGTCGCTCTAAACAAAGTGACATCTTACTATCAGCGATAACGATTATAAAAAACAGTCAAGTGCGTGTCGGACCACGCGCAGTAATAGGGTTCCGTAGTTGCATAATAATTCGGACTAAGAAGAGGGTTTTTTTGTTATTACAAGAACATTAAAACTGTTTCAGCGGCTTACAACGTCTAAAAACAGGCCCACATAGGACGATGGTAACTGAAGAAGGAGTTATAAAATCCAAATTCACAAGTGAAGTCCGAAAAAATATTTTCTATTTGAGTACCACCGCGGGTAGAGGCAAGCGTTTGTAATAAAGATTTATAATCAGCTTCACTTAATAATTTGAATACTGCAGTATTGCCGTTACGGAGATAGTCTTCTTTAAAATCTCCAAATATTTACTAACCGAAAATAAATATTTAAGTATGAGTATTTTCCGAACAACCTACTACACTACCAAAAAGTAAAATCAAATTATTCAGTGATAGAAACACACAACCAACGTTAATAAGCTGCAATAAATAATCCATATGAAGGACGTCAATTGCGAAAGGAGATCTATATGAACACGAGCGCGCGTTAGAGCCACGGGGCATGGTATGGTTCGTTCCTGGATCTTCGCGCGCACGCTCCTTGTTTATTTCTCTTTCGGAAATTGAAAAAAATCGAATGTATTCACCTCTAATCTGAGGTATTCACTATTTCGCTCTCGAAAATTCTACGCTACTAAATTAGTGATGTAGTCGGGTCGAATATTGACTTTATAGATGGATATCGACAAAAGAAAATAATTAATTTAATATTTCTATAAGATAATACTATGAAGAGGCCTGCCCGCCTCAATGAGCATAATTAAACTAGTACATAACTTCAAATTGATTTTATTTATAAAAATATATACAAGTAAAAAAAACATGTCTTATTTTTTTGAATTAAGAAGTCGGTTATCTATCGATATCGATAATTTAATTAAAATTGCAATGTGTTATATTGCACTGATGTGACCATGGTTGAGTAGCAGTAAATATCGACCTTTGACACGAATCTCAACCTTACGTAAAACGCAACTAAGTTTATAATAACGACCACTGAGAATACCGCCATCTATGGTCGGGTAGCGGAATTTGCGTGGCAATCGAATTTAATTTGACTTTAGATTACAAAACGTCGAAAAAACTTCTGCACTAACACAAAATAGATACCCCGCACGCATGCGGGGAATGCCAACGCGCTGTCAGTTCTTTAAAAAAGCGCTAAACAGTCACTGTAAAAAAAAAGCGCTGTATTCGGCGCCAAATTGAAACAAAATAATTTGAGATTAGGGATGTATCCAACGTTTGTAGTTGTTTTTTTTTATAATAACACATCCATTTTTACTATCGTCTCACTGCACAACTCCTAAATCTGACTCAGCATAACTGTTGGAAAGTTATAAATTACTGTGGAACAAACATGAAGCGAAGTAAGCTAAAAATTAAAAAATTGTTAGCGAGGAATCAGTGCTGCCAACTTAAGGTATACACCAACATAAGACACATAGCAGCATTCATGAGTATAAGCTCTTAAAAAATGAGTGATTTGATGCATGTTACGCACATCACAGAATAAATAATAGTAGATATGCATATCATATTATGATATCAAAAAGCGCTAGATTTAGCACTAGGCGCTAGAACGCGCTATTGACCAAAAAAGCGCTAGATCTGGCGCTGAAAGTGCTAAGTTGGCAGCTCTGCTGCCAACGACTCCGCCCACTCCAATGCGTTATTCGGGCTTAAACATTTATTAATTTAGAAATCATTATTGCTAAGGATGTTATGATTTTATTTTTGTATATTTTTACATGGTTCATAAGCATATATTTACTATCTGTTTTACCCAACTAACAACGTTCTTTAAGTAATTTTTCAATGGCATTTGTACAATTTTTTTTCTGTTCCAAGTACATTTTATAAGTTGGTCGACTATTACTCTATATATAAATATTATTAAAGTTGTAAGCCAGCTAAGTGCTGTGATAGTTTTTTTAATTCGTTATATATAACTACTGCCGTGAATTTTTCCACATATCCAAGAGCAACCAATTCGCTGGCATGGGGAGGGACACATGACTCTAACAAAAATTTTCAATTTAAAGCTTAATTTTACGCAAACAGATCTCTGAATCGAAAAATGTTCTAAACAAACCCATAATATTTTTGAATAGCCTATACAACGATACCTCACACCATGGACTAGACGAGAAACAAAACATCCCTACTTTACGTCTGTAGGAGGAACACCAACAATTTTTTTTTTCATGATTTTGTTTTACCACTTTGTCGGAATTATTAATATGTATATCCATGCCAAATTATAGGTTTCTAGTACTTAGAGTCTCTGAGCTAAGCTGCGGATGGACAGACGGACAGAGCGAAACTATAAGAGTTCCTTGTTGACTTCGGAACCTTAAAAACCGGCCAAGTGCGTGTAGAACTTCGCACACCAGGTCAGGCAAAGACTTTTTCCATGAATAGTCATCGACTGACTAGGTACTATAAAGGAAAACGCAAATATTAAAGCATCATATACCTGTAAACATTTACTCTAGTTGCTAAAAAAAAAGGTACTTTTAAAAATTAAAAAAACCCGACTGCTTAAAAAACTAACTGAAAAGAAATATCATATTGTGTAGTCGGAGGATATATATTCGAGAGCTAGCTGACAAAACCAGTTGTATCCTCCGATTGCACAGCATGATTTTTTTCTTGTTTACGTCTATTTAGTTCGCTTCTTAAGCAGTCGGGTTTATTGATTTTTTGAAGTAAATTTTTTGTATCAGTATTTTTTCATAAATAAACCGTAATCTGGATTTGTACCCTGACAACAGTACTAGGTACTAAAAAAAAATTGAGTGGGCGACTAAGAACATCATATTCGGCAAGGTAATACCAACACACAGCAGTATTTAGGACGATTTGAATTAGAAAAAGAAACATTACTTGGAAAGTTATTTATGACAAATAAAGCAACAGATTGTTATGAATTTTGGATATCCAAAGAGGATTTTAGGCACTGAACTTCATAGTAACAATGAACAAACACAAGAAATTCTGGCAAATTAACATCCAAGAAGTATGGAAGTGGCATCCGTATAGCTAAAACCAAACGATTAAATTACAGAAGTTGACGTATTTTCTAAGTGGGTTTGATAAAGGTAGTGATAACAAACGAAAACATCTGATAATAGTATTCAGGATGGTAATATCGAAAGCCTCGTGGAGTAAAACTAAAAGGAAAACAAACTTTAATAAATCTGGGATAAGTTTTGGTAAAAGGATGCCTCGTTTTATTTTTAAAACTAGTTTTCAGAATTCTGTATAGTTTTGTGATCTATCGAAAGGGCAATATTATTCTGTATTAAAAATATTGTGCTTACACTCGCATAAAATTTCTTTCTTTCAAAGTCTAATCAATCTATCTAAACTCCATTTGAAATAACATTGGAATTTTTTACAACCCCTTTTTACAGTCCGTTTAACCGATTTTGAGTTCTATCCCGATGGCATAAAAAGCATAAACCTGTTACCAAAACTAACTGTTTGATACAGCTGCCATTTGTCATATCGAAAACGCAATAGAAGTCAAAATTGGTTAAATGGGCTGTAAAATGGGATGATTAAAATGTCTAATGTTATCTCAAATGGAGTATAGCCATTTCCCAACTGGATGCGACTGCCTAACTAAATTCCACAATCCGGTTACAAAAGTCGTGACAATCTAAGAAGTCGGATAAAACAGTTATAAAAATACTTAATAATAATTAAACTTGAAACGAATGATACTCGTTGTTATAGTGTATGGGTAATATAGTAATTCATTAGGATTATGAATTTGATTTTTCAATATCTTACGTACAAAGTTATCGCGGCATGGAAAATGAGAAACTACATCGAACTTCTTAGATTGTCACGATTAAAGGTAACCTGCGGCCGAATTGCGCAAGTGAATTCGGCAAGGCGCAAGGTTTTACCGCTATCAAATCGACCAATCACACAGACGGAAATCCACATCGCGTCATTCATCTCGCATGTGATTGAATAGAATAAAATATACATTATTGTACGCCAAAAAAAAATTAAATTACACATATATTTTACAGCAACTGATTGGTCGATTTGGTAGCGGTCAAACCTTGCGCCTTGGCGAATTCACTCCACTTTGCGCTATTTGTCTGCTGAAACTCCTTGGCAAGCCAACAGGCTACTTGGTGCCTGACATTCTTTCTTCTGACTACTTGGCTGCCGAAGACAGCCGTGACCAACGAATTTACGTGCTTGCCGACGCACGGAGGAGTGTCGGTATGTAGCGGATAGTCCACCCATCCACGAACCGACCTCGACAAGTGTTGCTTAACCTTAAAGATCAACCCATGCAGCTGTTATTACTTAGTCACGAGCATTCTAAATTCTAGTATCTTCGTTAAGAAAACATTGTGTTAACCAAGTAATTCAGCGTCCTCTATTTTATCTCGCCATCTCACTGCATTGCACCCAAACTGACCTCATTATGTTATTGCTCTTAAGCTCAAAATCTGCTGTATCACGGCGTAAGTAATTGGGCGCAAATTAAGCTAAGCCCAAGCTGTCAATCACTATAACCCACTTATACGAGGCGGACGAAATGGCCGGCGCATTTAGGTACTACACTGTCGAGAAATTACATGCAAAGGTAAATAAAAAAATAAAACTTTTATTTCCACTATAAAGCCTCCTTCATACGCCAATGCAAAAACCGTTGCAATGACTCTTTTATGTTTATAAATATTGTTTTAAATAAAAAATATGTACCTATTATATTTTTTTTTACAGGTAATAAAGCCATAATTTCTACGAATTCCGCCTCTTCTCTTTAACATTTTCACGTTACCAACGTCACCCTTGTCTACGGAAGCCTTAAATATGTCTATTTCTCCATTTTTTTACGAGAATGTCAGTCATACATAAATTCGGTTCTTCAAACTGATAAGCTGCCGCGACCTATCGATATACATCAAAAAAGACACACACGTAATTGAATCACGAATATGCTCAAAGAAGAAGTAGAAGAGTTGAATAATAACCATTATTTTTCGTCGAGACAAAGGGAGCTCACAAACGCCCTTAATTTGGGCAATCTAAACATGGCAAAGCAAAAGTGATTGATGCTAACATTGCCTACAGCTTCGCCGTCTATGTAACAAGTGTTTTACGTGACAGTAATCAAGAAGAATGTCGGCATTCCTTTACAGGAAATTAATAAATCAATTTGAATGTAGTCAGTAATTATATTCGGTATTAAATGGCTCAATTTTCTTATTAATGATGGGGCCTTTTACAAACCCGTGATCTGAAACATTGAGTTGATTTCCATAATCTTTGTAGCACTTTGTCAGTACAAAAACTTTCGTTCGTTTAGAATATCCGCACAGAAAACCCAAACACAAAGTTACCATTCATAAAACACAACGCTGAATCGAAAATATAAAACATTCCAGCTTTAATAGAACCTTCGGTCTCTCTTAAACTATTAAATAAAATTCAACCGCAAATTCTGACGCTTAATGTTAAACCCATTCTTACCGAAAACTGAAAATCCATTTAATTCAAAACAAAAGGTGGGACTGTGAAATAAAGTTATTTCGCAAACTAATCCGAACTATCTATTGTAACAAATAAATTATCTTCAGTTTCACAGTGCTAATTGTTTTTATAGTTCATGAAAATGCAAACAAGTTTACCCGTGCAGGTAGACTGTTGAAAACAAAACAATTGGAATGTTACGAGCTTCAAGCTCTATCAAACAGTCATTAACACTGCACACGTATTATTCAACAAACACTGAAGCAATTTTATGTTCACATAAACAAAGAGGTTTGATACCTACATGTGCAGCTGAAGTTTCTTTGTGCGCAAACAAAAAACATACATGTATAAAATAATAGCGAGTGTATAATATTATGAGGTGAACTTGTCCGGAGTTACCTCAACAGCTATATATAGAACTATCACAATGTTCAACAAAACTCAAAGTTAGGGCTGGTTTTATCCCAAAGCTGTATAAATGTTCTGTTTCAATTTACCCACCTCTCGAGTACTTCCGAACTCATCTCTATAGATGTCCAGCCTAATAGAAGTTTGGCAGTGCAGTTCAATGAATTCGGTTTCAATTGACACTTGTTTCAAGTGTTTGCCGTTCACAGTTTCAAATGAACTGATTCTAATTAAAACTGGGGTATTTTGGAAGTCTTACGATTGGACGATTAACATCGCTGTAATAGTTGGCTAAGAACGCTAGATTTTTATCTCAGACATTGCAGTAATTAAAACAATAGCCATTGTGATTAAAATTTATTGTAACTTAAAATTAACTCAAATAACGACATTTAATAGGTAAAAGATACCTTCGATATCACGACTCAATAACTTTCTATTCATCTAAAGAGCGATTATATCGAGCCATTTTAAATTCGTGTACACCAAATTGGTACTCCTATTCATACCATTTAGAACAGAATAGAACAGAATATAACATAAACTCACGTCTTTTCCCCATGGGCGGAGTCAGAAAGTACAGAACGCCACGTGCTACGATCTATTTAAGTCATCAATGAGATTTTACCAATAAAGACGTCTTACTCATTATAAAGAAATAAAAACATGGCGATATTTTACTCTTGCTACCTAGGTATATAGAAAGAAAAAAAAGTGTTTATTTGCCACAAAAACGACATACAATTTATTTTATTTTTCCTTAAATTAAACCCTTAACGGTAGTATTAGTAAGTATATGTTACATAGGACCTATGGAACATGGGTCTTTATTTCTACCACTGAGTAGGTTAAAAATCACAGATATATAAAAAACTTTTCCAAAAAAATACTACCGACTCCCAAATAAGAAAACTACAGAGTAGTTTTGGAAGTCGGTGTCTTTCGTAGGTACCATTTTTTTGCATTATGGACACAGACTTTCAAAAAAGTTATTTTTCTCTTTGCAGTTTTCTTATTTGGTAGTCGGTAGTATTTTTTTTTTTAAGGGCTTAACCTTACCTAACCACACGGCGGCGTTTTCACTGACTTCTGCCTTGTAAGTACCTTTTTTTAGTCGTTTTTCATTCATCCTCTCAACGTGACCTTCTCAGCAATCACTTTTTAACTAAATCTTTTTATAAACCACCTATTTTAAGAAAACTCAGAAAATGTACAGGCGAGAACACAAAAGATAGCTCAAAAACACAATATTCGCGCTGGCATCCCTATTCCCCGAACACTTTATCGACGCAGTATGAATGCATAGAGGTTAATGCACTTGTCAATGTCAGTACGTAACACGTTTCAGCCTATCGGACCGTGTCTGTACTTCGCTAGTTGGTTGAAAAATATACAGTGGCGCTATTGTTCCTAGTTTTTATCCAATAGTTTGCAAACTGTGCTATGCTACCCTTCATGGGTTAGTGTAAGATGTTTGCTTTGTTTTCCTTTGAAAGGCAGTGTATTTCTTCTTTTGTTTTCATAATGAAGTTAAGATGGAGAGGGATAGCTATTTGTATTTCATCATAAAACACGTGTCTATCTCAGATATTTGTATGATTTAACAAGAATAGTATTGCAACGTCGGTTAGCAACATAATATCGTACTTATATCTAACGGGTTAACGTTCGAGATTGTATTTAAATTTTGAAACATCGAATCTACATATCACTGCTATTAAAGCTTTATTTATAGATATGGAAGTGTGTATCTAAAGACGTAGACACAACTCACAAAATAAAGTTAAAATAAATTACAAACCGACACCAAAACATTGTACACGATATTAAGAAACTTTTAATCGAAATGAACTGACGAATTGCCAAAACGTACTCGCGAAGAAAACACCTGCGTAGTTAAACACTGCGCGCGCTTTGACCTCTATCTCGAAAAAGGTTCAAGAAATTAAAAAAAATATCAACAAAAGTTGTAGAGAATTTAATCCCCTATAATATTTATACTACATACAAATAGCATAAAATCCGGAACACAACACAACACAACATAGGAAACGAGACATTTGCAATAATGTGTAAAAAAATTGACCTTTGACCTTGGAATATCTGTAGTCGCGGACACCCTACGCTAAGTAGGTTTTGAGACAAGTTTTAGAGTGTCATAATAAAGATTTATACAACTTTATAGCTGACTATCTCTCATTCCGAGATTCTTGCCCTAATTTAACTAATTTTCTTGGACTATTACAATTGCTTGCGAAGCAGACAGGGAAACCTCATGACGTGAGTTCCTAAGACTCGCTGATATGAAACTGACGTTTTTCGCGAATATAGCTGTATCAGGGTGGAGACTAAGAGATTTCCAAACCTTAAAGAATTGGTTTATTAACTTAAAATTGTAGGTTTGTATAAATGCCTAACTATTTATGGGACATTAATGTTTCAAAGACCAATCTACAAAAGTTTGCCTGATACTTGATATGCGACAACCCTTTTTTAACAGACTTCCCAAAATGGAGGAAGATCTATGCTTAACTGTAAGTAATTTTTTAATGTATTTTCACCGATTACTCCGTCAATTATGAAACATCTTTTTTTTTTGTTTTTTTTTGCTAGCGAAGGTAGGCTACGGAACTCCGTAAATAATCAGTGTATTCCAGTCGTGTTTAGGCTTGTTGGAATTGTAATGAGAAGCCCTTTGGTTAAAAATGATTATCATGGTACCTAATATAAGGTACCAAAACTAAAAAAGAGATTTAAACACATTTTTTTACTAATGATAGGCTTGCGCTTGACCACTATCTCTTCTGATGACACGACCACACACCACTACCACTGTTTATCTCTCCATCACCCAAAGGTTGACTGGTAGAAAATACCTAAGGCATTAAGTCCACTTCTGTACTTTTTTAAATAAATTAAACCGATTTCTTTTTTCGTTAAAATGTTTTTACAGAAATTGTTCTACGGATTGCTGTAGAACAATTTCTATGAAAAATGGTTGTTGCATTGTCGCGGGTAGCCTGTCTGGTGGAACCCTTAGAGGTTAGGGTTACGTTTATTCCTCTGGAAGACGACTGTTACAAACATCATTATGGATTTTGATTGCCAAATGGTACTAAATAACGAAAATACAGTGTAGAAATTAGGTTAGGATGTCACCAACATTCTTTCCACAGTGCCAACGTTGAGAAGTTACTCTAAATCTAATTTAAAGAGACTCTCCTCTCTCGTTACTCAGCTTCAACCTAAAACATCTGGGATTAACTGTCAGCCCTCATCCAGCATGGCGGCAAACTGAAATTAAGCGATAACTAATGAAAACCGTAAAACAATGACAGTCAAGTTGCCTCGTGCGAATTTAAGCTGTCTCGCCGACCGCCGCTGGGTTTATTTGGAGCAGAGTTTATAAACCGTACTTTTCTGAACATCAACTAAATTATATCAAGCTTCTGACTTTAAATAGTTCTATCAAACTAAATAATGAAATTTCATTACATTTTACTGCAGACCGTGCTTTAACCCTTTGAGTGCCTAAAACGTGGATCCACTGGAGATACAGGCGTTTCAATTGTTTCGGTAATTACGACACAAAACCGTTTAAGGCTCTCACTCAGACAGGCGCGACGCGACTATGTGACAACGATGCGATGACTTTGTTCATAAAACTGATATTTCGTTTGCAAACATGTTGCATTATCCCGATGCGCATATGCGGGAGCATAATGTACGATTCCCACCAACCGAACAGCGCCGGGGTAGCAAAAAATACTGTAAAAAAAACCTTTCCTCCATTTTTAAAACCAACGTCGTGCAAAGAAAGTTGTGTGTGCGACTGTATTTTGAACGAAGCGTGATCTCAGCACGGGAAGCATGGGTCAACTGACGAACCAATAGCGTGCGCACACAGAAATAATAGCGGCGCATTCTCCCTCGCGCCCCCTTCATACCACCAATTAGATCGATAAATCACACAGTGCGCAGGTTTAAGGCCAGTGTTTTTTATCGTGACAGAACCTGTAATTAGAGTGTTTCTGACTCTTCAGTTCTTGCTTATATGATACCGATACGTTCTTTCATTATTACAACACGGTCAAATAACTGTGCACCTGGCACTATCACGTCACTCTGACGTTCGACTCTCTTTATTGGCGCACGAGGCGAACGCGGGGTACCGCGCGGGTACGCGGGAGTGTGGTTGAAGTGCACAGTTATATTGACCATGTTGTAATAATGGAAAAACGTATCGGTACCATATTACCAAGAACTGAAGAGTCAGAAACACTCTGGTTTACTATTGTTTATCCCATATAATAAAGTTACACAGGTGGCAATAGTTCTCCTAAGACTTTCATGTCTCTTTGACATCTTGTAATGAAGAGTGACGTATTAATCACTAAGACTTATGTCGTGAAGGTTCTCGTGACGCCACAGAACTAACAAAGGTCAAACGCGACTAATATTGAAGTTAGGTACTTAATTCACAAACTTGACCTCGGTGTTAAATAGCGCAAAGTCAAATTGTGTTTGACCATTCAAAGGTCACTAACAATAATTTATTCGTGAACTTCAACCGCCGGTTTTGGTGAGTATTGTTGACAATTCTAGAACTCATTAAGCCTTGGGCACATTAGGCTCAAGTATACTTACTCGGGTTTAAAGCTGTTAGCACACTACTGTTTATCTTCACGGAATTGCTGTTAAATGCGATGCTTTTCATTTATACTTTTGCTGCCACTATATCATGCCCGGAACTCGGCTATGGTTTATGATCGGTGGTTTATAAAAAAATCCCGATACACAGAGTTGTATATTGACAAACTTCGATCTTATATGAGAAGGGACTTGCTGGTTGATAGACTAAGAAATATCTTTACCCAATATGTTTTTAAAGAACCTTTTAATTTTTCAGCTTCCCGTGCTTTGAGTTTATATGATAAACTAAACTTGTATTCAAAGTTACAGCTCAATAGGTTGGAGAAAACTGTTCTAAACGTCAGTTGCAAGATTTGACCCTCACATACTTACTAACAAGGCTAGTGAAATAAATAATAATTATGCTTGTAAATAAATTTATTTATTTTACATTTTTTTTTTAAGTTTTTTCGTATTCTTCTCAGCAAACCTTTTCATTTGACAACTATGTCATGGAAGTGCACAAAAAATAACTATTCCGCCATCTTGGGCCGTCTGCCATATTGGATTGAGAAGAACGTCACTTAGCTAACATGCATTGTCATCCAAACCTAATATGTAGGTGTGCAAAATTTCATCTTAATCGGTGGAGGGTAACTGCTTTAAAATTCAGTTGCAAGATTTGACCCGAACACAATTACAAACATGCATACATTGCAAGTTAATAGCAAGTTAAATAAAAGCTTGTAAAAATGTTTCCAGTACCCGGAGGTTCAGAGTAGTGGTCATGGTCATGGGCAATAGGTCAAGGGAATTCTCAGGCTAATCACCGGCTATTCAGAAATTGCCATCGCGGAAGGTATTTCACGTCCACACGGCGGGGTACTGGTTAAGTTTTCAACTAGCAATAGTCGCACCACGGATTAACGTCTTTGGTTACGATATTGCCTCTGCGCAAAGTTGATGTAAAGAATTTTAGATCCGACCCCAACCAAATCGCGGTAATGAAGCTATCATCATAATCATCATCATGTCAGCCGAGAGACGTCCACTGCTGGACATAGGACTCCCCTAAGCGTCGCCACATTGATCGGTCCCGTGCGTCACTTATCCAGCGGATCCTCGCAACCTTCACTAGATCATCGGTCCACCTGATGGGAGGCTTTCCAACGCAACGTTCAATGAAACTATAGCGAGATCTAACTCGATCCTAACGCTATTCATCGAGGTAGGGTGTAAACTTTTGCGTCGACGTAATTACTTGATGGTATTTTATGTTTTTGTACTAAATTAACTATGCAGTCGTTTTTTTTTGTATAAGTATTTTTTTTTACAAGATGATCGAAAGTTTAACGTTTATATTCAGAAGTATGACTAATTGTCTAACGCTTATATGCAAACGGTCGAACGGCCATATTTAAATCAATTAGTGTAATACTTTGCTGGACGCACATCGATTAATTCCTAACACATGTTTCCTATACCAAACCACACTTTATTGAACGCCCAGATTGTCACTAACCCTTGTAAACACAAATCAAGTTTATTCAATTAGCAATAACACATTCCACTCGCCTAGTTTAATATGTTCCTAATCAGTAAACGGTACGATAGGGTTGCCCCACGTCTCCGTCTTTCTAGAATGTTAATTATCAAGTTACCCACATCTATATAGCAGCGAGTTAGGGATGGACCGCCCCTATCACACGTGGCCCAACTTTAAGGGTTGCTACCTAATAGTTTTAATTAAACGTTAGTTAAGATTGCGCGAATAAATTGTGTTTTAATGTAGTTTGTATTTTTTTGGAATATAGTCTTAGTTGAATGAAGGAAGTATAAATTCGGTATGACATTAGTAAGTACTGTGATTGTTTTATGAAAAGCAAGGCAAAGAAGCCTTTAAAACGCAGCTTTAGAATTAACTTCTGAGGCACAGTTCTATTCCTTCTTCTTCTTTTTGTCGATGGTGTAGTTCTACTGTTCATTTTTTATACAAGAACTGATAGAGAACTGATAGAGTTTGAACTATTTGCGCACTTACACAATACGGCTGCTGTTTTCACTCGTCGTGTAAAACAGCAGCTAGCTGAACAACGCTTTTTTCACTCGTCGTGTATAATAACAGCTAGCTGAACAACGCTTTTTTCACTAGACATCAATCTACATGGTCTTCACATGACCTAACCAAGATTTTGTCTGGACTTTAAAAGAGACTGTGACCTCTGAGTTTGTTTCGGCCTTTCTTCTCAGAGTAGTCAGATAGGAAACGCCGGCCTCATCTAGTTTTAAAAAATATGATCGACATGTAATAGTGTTTGCACAAACCAACTTACAGAAATAAAATCAATTGAATAAGACGAAAAACCACATATTTCATAAATAGCGTGGGGTTTCAGTGATTCCACTAGTTAAAAACAATAATAAAGATACCAGCAGAAATATCAAATAAAACAACTGTAGGAATAATAAATTATTTGTTCAAAAAATATTAACTAAATATGACATAATTTTGGGCACTGTCCCTAATAATTTGGCCACCTATTGTAATTTCTGACAAACATTTTAGGTTTGCATAAATGTTATTTTTGAGTTGAACTTTTGTAATTTTAAACCTTTGGCGGACCATATTTTGGCTCTTGCAGACCACAGATTGGGTACCAATGTTTTATAGCCTCATTCGTCAGTTTTGATCTAGTATTAAACGATGATTCTTCATTAATATAATTAATATATTCAAACAAATGCTGATTGAATGCATGAATGATACCTATAATTTAATTAATATTATAAAGCGTTTCACAATAATGAATAATCAGCTTATTAAATTATAGAGGATATGTGTGTGATATGAAGTTATCTATAGAAACCCATTTTAATTGTTATTGCTATTCAAATGGTCGATGGGGCCAAAATAATTATGCTTGGCGACCGCATACCCGAAGACACTGCATTGGATTGCAAGACCTCCCTCTAAGTAGACCGATGATCTGGTTAAAGTTGCGGCATTTCATTGGATGCTAGACGCACAGGACCGGTAAATGTGGCGTAACTTGAAGGAGACCAGAAGTGGATGTCTTTCGGCTGAAATAATGACGACGATGATGATGCTATCGGAATAATAGAGGAGCTCGAGGCGAAATAATAACAGCCACAGAGCTGGTAATTATATACTCCAATTATGTTTATTTGTTAAAAACAACATGCAATATTATAATTTCAAATCTTCTTCTTCTTCTGTCTAGCCTTTTCCCAACTATATTGGGGTCGGCTTCCAGTCTCACCGGATTCAGCTGAGTACCAGTGTTTTACATGGAGCGACTGCCTATCTGACCTCCACAACCCAGTAACTGGGTAACACGGTACCTGACTACCCGTAACGACTGTTAAAGATCTTCAAACGACAGCCGGTACCAACGGCTTAACGTGCTTTTCGAGGCACGGAGGAAACTCGGTATGTAGAAAATGGTCACCCATCCACGAACCGACTTCGTCAAGCATTGCTTAACCTTGAAGTTCAATCCGTGCGGCTGTTATTATTTAGCCACGAGCTCCTCGGCTGTTATTAGAATTTCAAATCAAATTAAAAAAAGATATTCGGAAACTATATCACATACACACACACACTAACACTACACAAACTTGAACATGCTACAATAACAATAATTTTGAAATCATACAAGAACCCAAACGTTTTTCTTTTCCTTTTTTTTTTTTTAATTATGTCACAACATTTTACATAAGTAACCCACGGGAAGTTGCGAGGTAACCCCATTACAAGTATCCTTATAAGTTACCGGGGCTGCCTCAATTTTGTGCTGTAGAGCAATTGTATGAGAAACAAGAAAAACTTTATTTTTTATTTTTATTATATACATAATATGACATAAATTTACCCGTTATTAAGAATATGATGTATTAATAGTACTATTATTTTTTCTTTAAGATTCTCGGGATCCGAGGGTCCGGACCTTTGAACGGCGTACCAGGGGTCGAAACCAACTCGCAGAGGCCTTGTTAGACATGTAGAATGAAATGTGACACCAAACGGTGATTATTCCTGTATGCACTACTGAGCACCCAAGGACAATCCCCGGCTGGTGTAGGACTGAATATTGCAGAATATGGAGACAAAACACATTGGGTCTGAGAGGTTTCGTGGATCGATTACCTAAAACTATAGAAGGAATATCGGCCCCTGCCTGACCACTGTTGATCTACACGGTTATAAAATGGCAGGGGATGATTTGCACACTCAATTAATGCCCCTCCCCTCCCATGAACAGTCGCTAGCACTTTAGTGACGTAGCGCCAAGGGGGCAACATATACCTACCTATTACTATTATATTACTGCTATTCGTGTGTGCAATAAGTTACCACCAGCAATTAAGCAATTAAATGAGCATTTGTTAAAAAAAAAATGTAAATTGATAATGTATTTTACAATCTGCATGAGTTTTTTAATAAGAAAGTAATATTTGAAAGTACCTAATTTCTTAAAATACCATTGCATATCCGACTTGAGTAGATTGTTGAAATTAAAAATGTAATGTTAATTAACCTATTAAAAGTTAATTAGCAGACACAATAGAAACAACAATAGCTTACGCAAACATGGTGTGCGCGCGAAGTTTCAGTGTGTGAGTATATGTGTTATGGTTTATCAATAAGAACTTAATTTACACAGTTGTGCAATAAATATATCTTTATCATTATCTTTAGCCGTACTGGTCGATCTTTAAGATTAAGCAGCGCTTGCTGAAGTCTGTTCGTGGATCCATAAAATACTGAGACTCTTCCATGCCTCGGAACTTGGATTGGTGTGGTTCATTACGTACCGAAAGTCCGCTGTGACTCGGATAGCATGTTAATCCGTTGCGGCTGTCAATTGTAGATTTTTGAAAGTCGTTACGAGAACTCAGAAGCCCGAAATTCTGACAACCGGTCTTACTCTTACCAAATTATATCATGTAACTCAGTACATAAAAATTAAATTTACAATTTAAATACCTCCGACTTAAAACCTCTAAATATGTAAAAAATAAAATCATTCATTAATTTTTTTTTTTTAAACAAGCTTTTTTCGTATTCTTCTCAGCAAACCCTTTTATTTGATACCCATATCATGCCTATTCACAAAAAATAACTAGTCTCTTAGGCCGTCCGCCATATTGGATTTAGAATTACGTCTCTTAGCTAACCATGCATTGTCACCCAAACTAAACGTGTATGCAAAATTTCATTTAATCGGTGGAGGATAACTGCTTTAAAATTCAGTTGCAAGATTTGTCCCGAACATACTTACATACATTCATACATTGCGAGTTTAAAAAAAGCTTGTAATAATAAGCCTCGTACTCGCGTCGGGGGACCGCTAAGTAAATAAAATAACCAAAATAGTAAATACTTAACTTTGGCGTTTTCATTAGGGAGTTTTTACATTTTATTATTATATCATGATTTTTAAACAACAATTATATACGAGTATACCTATTAGTAGACACGTTTCGATCGACAATCTATTTAAACTCGTAATTAAGACAAAATATCTTGTGAAAGAACCTCGATTCAACGAGCAAAATGCGTATAACATTTAAACGGCTGAACCGATTTTCACCAAACATAGCTACGAACACTCTAAACAAAGTCACTTTTTAAACAAAAAAAAACTAAATCAAAACCAAATCATCCGTTTTGGAGGTATGATGACACAGACATACACACAAATACACAGACACAGAAACCTCTTTTTCCGTCGGGGGTTAAGAATCTTAACAAAACATTCGACTAAACTTATAGAATAATGATATCCTCATTCCATCGTTATTTGAGGCATCATCCCTTGACAGGACACATTGGCCGGAGATAGCACGAGGCAAACGAAAAATGGACAAATGAATGTTCATCCCATCACGCCGACAGGAAACTATTTGTCACTTTTTATGGGACTGAAGATCATTCGGTTAAAAATATAACCTTACTTGGAGAAATATACAGGGTGGGTAAAAAATCGTGAATCAAACAAAATAGGGTGATAATTGGGGTAAAAAAAAATTGATTCCTTAGGACCTACTGCAAATAACCCCAACTATCGCTCTGTTTCGTTTGATACATGATCTTTTGCCCACCACGTATAATGCTCCTTTTTGATCTAGAGTGGTTGTAAGAACTTCTTTTGAATATGAGGTGCAGGGTTCGATTCTCGGGTCGAGATTAGTGTTATTGGGTTTTCCCATTTGGGATTTCCCTGTTGCAACCTGAAGTCTGGAATCGTGGCTGATTAGTGGCAATAAGCTGGTCCCATATGAGTCATGACATCGCCCCTTTAATCAAAAAAAGGAAAAAACTCAAAATTTCTATTGGCATGGAGATAGTTTGAGACCCTGGGGAGGGCATAGGATTGTTTGTGTTCCCTTGGGATGACAAAACACTTTTTAAGCGGGCGAAGTCGCGGGTAGAAGCTAGTAATTAATAAACTAGTAGATTATTGTAAAACATTATCATATTTATGAGTCTCAAACATAACTGGAAACATTTGGGAGGTCTATAGGCAGGTACACCTCTGTTTAACCCGCCGTGTCTAATACAGGCGTGATGTTGTGTTTATTCAGAAATACATAAACCTTAAACAATTTGCAAATAATAATAGCATCGACTGTTACCGAACGGAACAAAGCAAAGAAAAGTAACATCGATTTTAATTTCCGAAAAGTTCTTTGAGGCGGTTACCCTCTGACATAATTGAAAATCACAAGTAATCGTTTAAATGTACCGAGTACATTCAATAAAACCAATGTCGGCCCGAAACAACAGCCCGCCATTTATATTGGCAATTAAAATATTTTTCAATTTTTGTAACACATTGCCGTATCGTCAATATTGGGTCAAATATATGCGGTCTGGACGTGGCAATTGTGATATGAACAAAATGATTGCATTCAATTAGTTGGACATAGGGTTGTAACGGAACCTCGTGTTCGACATACGGGAACATCCGTAAGAAATTTTAACCCCGTATCCGCTTCGCACGCAAGATTTTAAAGGTGTTGTAACGTAGGCCTTATTAAGAAAGTCGGCTCTAAGTTAGTGAAGACACTTTAATGTTGCGGAAATATAGCATTGAAGTATCAAAATATTAATATCTACGTCTCTACCGCCGCCGCAATTTTCAGTTCTAAGTGTTATAACTCATATAAAATTGAGTAACTTTATTTTATGAACCACTCAGAAACCTACAAACTGGCAATGCCGCAAAAAAGTATTTTGTGTAATACATTATACTTTTCAATCGGAATTAGGAAGAAAAACGCATGTTGGGCTAACCCCAAATAAATTGGTCTAAGAGAATGATGGTAATTAGGTAGGTACGGAGTCTTCCCATAAATAAATTTAGGTTACCAATAGCTGCAGCCTGGATTCTTTTCTTTGAATAATTTATTTATTAAAACTTCATGCGACATAAAAGTACATAGGCGGACTTAATGCCTGAGGAATTATCTACCAGTCAGCCAAGGGTGGTGGGGCGATAACATGGCAGGAGCATACAAAAAAAGATTCTTAATTCTTTATTGTACACCAAAACAATATATTTACAGAAAGTGAAATCAATATTCATGTACAAAGGCGAGCTTAACTCCAAAATGGAGTTTTCTTCCAGCAAACGTTTGAGTGATAGAGATCATAATAATTGAGGGCAGTAATCCAGTATACAGTTTTGTAGTAAGATACTAATTAAATATATAATTACAATGATAATATGGGGCATAATATGGGACGCAACTTGCGTCAGCACTGTTGCCGCCAGCCACCTTGGTCGCACCGTCCTCTCGCCGTCAGCAGCGGCGGAAGACGCCGCTGAGAAGAAGAGGGTGAAGTACGCACCGTTGGAGGGCCGGTACCATTTTGTGCCAATTGCTGTTGAGACAATGGGTGGTTGGGGCACTGAGGCCAAGAGGCTCATTCGTGAGATAGGGCACAAACTCCGTGACAAAACGGGTGACTCCCGCTCCGGCTCGTTCTTGGTGCAAAGGTTAGCCATTGCCATCCAACGTGGCAATGCAGCAAGCTTTATGGGCACCTTTGCGCCGGGAACAGTGAGGGGCGGGTTATTAGACTAGTTTTAAGAAAATGCTGTATGACGTGTCGTTGTGACTTTGACTAAGGATTTTAGTAATATGATAAAGTTTGTATTATGATAAGATTTTTAATTAAAATTGGTAAAAATGTTTATAGCTAAAATAAACAAACACATATATATTTACTATAATAAATACCTATAAATATATATATAAATTAAATTAAACAATTAATACGACTCTGCAATTCGTGTAGTAAATAATGCCGCAACCTCCGCTTAAATGCATACTGACTGGTGGCCGTCTTTATATCGAGAGGAAGCGTATAACAGAGAAGAATGGACTGAATATGAAAGGAATAATGAATAAAATCAAAAGTATAACAAGGACAATGCAAGAGAAGATTATTAGACGAACTCAGATTCTTAGCGTAAAAAGTACGTAGATTTTGAAAGTGAGGTATGAGACAAGAGATTTTTTTTTTACTTTTCATCTTTTGCCTTCGCTTCTGTTAACCTCCGCCTCCGGGAAGATCAATCATGCACTATCACAATTTTATAGTATCTAACACATCCCAAAAACCCTAGTTCAACGTATGTTTATAAAGAGGGTTTATAAGTTATTTAGTTGATGCACGGAGCTGAAGCGATATCAATATTTGATGCGACTGCACCGTCTAAGCTGCATATCTAAGCTGCATATAAGATGTTCGAGTTTAAAGCGGTAAGGTGTCGAGTTTCAAGCTTATATTTAGGGATGTCGAATACTTGATGGTCTCTACAGCTGATCGATACTTCGACTTGCTGAACAATGATAAACTTTGGGGATCATTGACCTTTCTAGCAGACCACCTGAGTAGGATAATGTATTCTAATATTATAGATGCAATCATAATTATTCTATATTTGATACCTACGTTTAAACCGCTGAACAAATTTTGATGAAAATTGGGCCACAGATAGCCAAACATACCCTATGATCTGGATCCAGAACAGTATGCAGTGAGGCGAAAATTATTTATCTCTGTGGTAAGTTCTTTTGGAATAGTAAATCACTTTTCGCGGGCGAAGCCATGCTAGTTAAGACTGCTAATAACTAGTAAAAAGTGGCCTATGGGACTCAGCAATAATGTAGGTCTCGGAAAAATTCATAATTGGTTCAGAGGGGTGAACATAAGCTCTTAGAGTAAGGTTATTTTGAGCGTGTGTAAGGGACAATCCCACCGCACTATTCCCAAAGCGTACCGAAGTAGCGACCACCAGAAAAGCGCGGGCCATGAAGCTCGACGAAGTCCCGGCGAATAAATTTAACTGTCTTGGATCCCGCAACGAAATTAATCAGAAAAGAATAATGAAGGAGTAGGAAAAATTGAAATTTCCACTTCCCTCCATACCAAGCAGGAGACAGAACAAACAAGACCAATAGGCACAAAGGGTCGTTTACAACTGGGATAAGCCCAGTTGCCTAGCACCACGGATAAAAGTGTGAATGGGACAGATGCATATGACTTGTATACATCTGTTCCTTACGCACACTCAAAAAAACTCTAAGAGCATTAACCCCCCAGTACTTTAAGAGATTCCCTTTTATAAGAGACAAACAAAAAAAAATAAAAATAATATATGTTTTGAGGTCCTCTGGTACCGGTATATCCAACTTTTATGTAAAAATCTGTTGATTGTGAAATAAAATTATTTAATTTAGAATTTATTTATGTTGCGCCGATCCCAAATAAATAAATGTAAAATTAAGTATTGACATAATTTTACTTTCCTCAAAGAAAATCTTCACTCCAAATATCGAAGTATCTAATTTAACGATATAAAATCATGATAGTTTAGTTCACGATTCGAAACAGATTGCCGGTCGCGTACCAAGCAGAATGCACCAAAACAAGCAGCTCCCAGTTGACTCTTTAAACTTGAACTGACTAACTTCCTTTATACCCTGAACAACTCGGAGAAACCTCTGGAAAGTCTTAGCTTTGCTCCTTTTTTAGAGGCAAACAAAAGAAAATCGTTTTAGTTCTGGAATAGCTGTCATAAGGTGTGAATGTATTTTGTGTGGAGTTTTAATAATTCTGTGAACAGTTTTAGTGGTTTGAAAACTGTTTTGAGTGATGATAAAAACTATCATTCAACGAGCAAAAAGTTTAATAAAAACTCTAACCCGAATACGGTTTTTTTTGTCTATATTACCGAGGCTATAATAACGAATCGATTGACAAATTATTCATCAAAATCGGATGAATAGTTTAGGCACTACGGAGGAACATACTTAAATACAAACTTACCACACATACACAGACTGCTAAAATCATAACCCTTCATTTTGTCTTCGCCCTAGTCGGGTGACAACTTCACACAAAAATATGATAGCTATTCCAGAACTAAAACGATTTTGTTTTGTTTTCCTCTAAAAAAGGATTAAAGCGACTTCAGAGGTCATTATAGCCCAAGACATGAAAATTTAAATTATTATTCCTGAATGCGTAGTTTATCTCCCCGTCGAAAGGACGCATTATTTATCCTGAGGTTTTACACAAGTGTATAAGCACAAGATGTCAGCGATGGTGAATGTTAAAATGCCATAATATATACCTAATAAATTGGTCACTTGACATTTCGATAGCGTTTGACGTTTACAGCCATTTTTTTCCAATCGCTTTCGCTATGGTTTCGATTATAGAATGTAGGTAACTTGTCTAATGTCTTAGGCCTCTGCTCACTGACTAACTTTTCTATTTTATTTGAGTCAATCTGTCATTACTTATTTATTTATTAAAGGCACATCAACAACACAAACATGGACTTATTAAATTTCGTGAGTTCTAATCATAGATTTAGATTTTTTTTGCAACGTTCTAATACTAATTTAGATATCTAATCTAATAGAATAATAATTTAGATCAATTAAAAATAAAACAAAAAAAATATTGTCCGGGCGAAAAATAGACTGAATGGGCGACTATTATACTAAGTAAGTAACAGCTATTTATCCGGTTTGAGTATTACTTTTTAGAAGGTTTTTGTGAGCTGCGGTAATAATATTGTTACATACTTTAATTGTATTTGGAGTTCTATTTTTACTATTTCAGCATATCATTCTTTTGAAAATACCTGAACAAACATCGAGGCAACATCGCTGCGCAGCGCGGGACTTCGGGTGTATTCGTGTTTTCAACGTACATACAAACAATGACTTGGATGAGGAAATATACTGAAAAGAATGTACATGAAATGGACTTTTTACCCGGGCGAAGCCTCACGGCCTATTTATAGTGAACCATTCTGATGTATAAGTGCCCTATATCAAATAAAGATAGAGCCTCTTTAACATTCAGGATAATCTGACAAATGACACAACTACTATTCCCCAATCCTTCAAATTAAAAATTAACGACCACTAAAAGCCTGCTCAATATTAATCTCATTATCACTGCAAATCGTATTAAGTTGAGTCCTAGTTAATATATACTATCAAACCAGTATTAGTCCAAGTTCTAAAACCTGGATACATACAGCACGGCTGGCAACACAGTTGAACGCCACCATTATCAATTCAGTCCTAGATGAGACTTCCTCCGTCAACGTTTGCATAGAGTTCTCTTTAACTTTTGTTTTTAGACGGGTATTGGTTTATTTAAACATGGATACTGAAATATTTAGACGGATACCGCAGCTATTTCTGCCGCTAAATAGTGTTTGCATCGTTTCGGTTTTAAAGTTCCAACAGAGTAATTTATGCGGCCTACCCAAATTTCCTTTCTTTGGTATTGTTTTCGAATCGCTGAGCTCCTTAAATTCTGAGTTGAGCTGCACTGTTACTGACAAATGCGTGCACTGACTGGAGCCCTGGACACTGTGCCCAAGAAACATCTACCGCTTGGTTATAAACTGCAGTGGCCTATATGGAAGGCATTGAATCGGCTACGTACCCAAGTAGGCCGCTGCAAATACAATTTGGCAAAATGGGGGATTATTGATTCGTCCACACCCGGTGGGTGTGTGGTTCCCCTATACAGACTACGTCCCAGACAATCTAATTAAATGTGCTGTCGAATCGAAAAGAAGAAGAAGAAGACAAATCTACATGGTCCTCATATGATCTAACCAAGATTATGTCTGGACTTTAAAAGAGACTGACGTCTGAGTTTGTTTCGGCCTTTCTTCTCAGAGTAGTCAGGTAGAACACGCCGAACTTATCTAGTATTAAAAAATATGATCGACATGTTAAAGTGTTTGTACCAAGTTACAGAAAAAAAATCTTTTATCAGACAGGCGCGAAGCGACAATCGTCGCGCACATTTTTCGTCTGCGGATTATCACAAAATCGTGTTGCTTTATCGCGTTACGCCAGTCTGTATGAGTCATAGAATATAGGTACTGCAATAAAGTTTATCAATAATCACATCATGAGGTCTTCGTGTTCTCTCCCTAGTAGATTTGTGATTTTCAACACATCGAGATCCATCCATGTCCCAACCCTCATTCCAATGCAAACTGAAACGCTCTATATCAAGCTTCGTTCCAGTATGAAGCTTACAAGACGATACGATTTCGAAGGTACTAAGTACGTACAGTGCGGGTAAAAGCACCTACAAACGTTGTCTACAGGACACTCAAGTGCATCCAGAAAGCATCTTACTAAGCTCGACTCACAGGGCGTAGGATTCCAAAGGGTTTTACAAACACTTATTTTATGCCAAGAATGTCGGTGTGGATATCAATGAAAACTAATTCCCACCTAAGTGGCACTTAAACAGGATCAAATTATACGCTGAATTTGTTTGATAAGGTAGACAACGGCTATCCAAAAGCAACAAAGTTCATTGACTTATAATTAAAAACAAAACAAACCTATAACAGTGCGATAAGTATACAAATATACAGCATATATTTAATTTTCCCCAATCTACAAACACGACACGCGTCTGATATTCTAAATTTAAATTCACCCCGAATTTAGTAAACAATGTAATTGGTAGGGCACTACACTCGATTGGAGCTGGAAATGCAGACGCGTGTAATTAAGTCTGTCTCGGGTGCAGGCCTTTTAGGATCACAATGAGTCCGAGGCGCTCACGAAACGCCACACAAAGGCGCGAACTGAGCTAATGGCGCGTGCATAATCCGCACAAGTCTCCCATTCACCAGTAACTGGCAAATTTTTCAACGATGATTTACGAACCCGTCTATATCTGACGCTGAACATTTGACAGCCAAATTGTTATGTGCTGTCACTTGATTTATTTATTTACTGAACCAAACCGGGAGAACGGTTTGGTCGTTAATGGAAAAAGTTTTGAAGTACGCCTATTTTTGGCAGGCTTACTAAAGATATTTTAATATCTGTCCTTTGATGTAAATAAAACGCGATTCAGTTACAAAGGATCTAAACTTAATGCTAACAAATCTTAACTTCGGAGGGATTCTAGGTCGCACACAACACGAGTTATTAAATGACAAAGAAAATCCGTTACGAAATCGAATGGAAACATACTGAACGAACGAATGGGTGGAAAAGTTATAATTGATGTGTAAATCTGTTATCGCTAAGCCTTCAGATATTGAGTTATAAAACAAGTTGTTAACATAAATTGGAAAAAAATAATGTTGTATGATTTTTTATGACCTGTCATAAGCACTTTATTATTATTTGAACGTTCAAGATACATAATAAAATTTTAAAGGCTATTTGCTGTCAAGTAATCTAACGAAATTACATGATGTAAAAGGGGATTCATATCGAAGTAAATTGAGTCCAGTAAAATGAAACACCTTTTATAAAGTAAGTTATCTTCATAACGTTATTTCTTTTGAGTTTTCATCACAATAAACTTACTACAGACGCAAAATATAGAAAAATAAGTTATGACTTATTTTATGGCTGTTTTTTTTATATTTATTGGTAACTTCATTCATTTATAGCCAGATGAAGTTTAAGTTAGCCCATAATAATTCTCAAATTCGTGATTCACAAGCCGACATAGCTGTAATGTTAGCCTATTTAGCGTAACGTCATAAAGCGCTTTTACAGCCGTTTCTACACAGAACTTCTTGCACAACTAGAGTGGTCTCTCATAAGTTTATATAAACGTGTGTACAGTAAATAAAGGAAACTAGTCCGCGCTAGTCGAGAAACTTCTATTGTTATGACCTACATAATAAAAAAGAGCGCCGCTTCATGAAAAATACATAAAACGCTATTCGAATTTACAAGCGGCTGGCCATTAATTGAGTGCCTTCGATTACCTCCCAAAGATGCCACGAATATTCATGTTTACGTGATGCTGTCAAAGTCACACTTTCCCTTAACTCAATGATGTGTGATAAACACGTGAGTTTGACAGGCATTATGTAACCAATTCCTTTGCTTGAGAAAAGCGCCATGGTAACAAAAAAGACGAAGAGATGTTTTTCAACTCATTTATTTCGTCGTTGTTTAAGTGGCCAGTACTACATATCGTGTTGTGTAATAAAGACTTCTTTGAGTAGCCTACATATAGATTTTAAAAAAGGAAGTTTTATTCTTACAGAAGAGTGTTTACACGACCTACAGAATGCTAGATGTTTGTAAATGTACCCAATGATACCCTAGCTAGAGTAAATCCTAGTGTGAAGTGTACGAAGCTAAGTCACAGCCGTTTATTTATTTACGGTTGCTCGGTGTTTATTCCATTTGTGCCGTAAAAGACCTGTGTGCCTGTCACAAAGATATGTACACACATTGTTACGCTTATTGTTAGTTCAAACCAACCGAATGTAGTGAACAATGAGATAGAACCACGCGGTCGGGTTTCAAAGGTTTAAGTAATGTTTTCGTGTTAGAACCGCAATTAACGTATGCCCTTCCGGGAGCGGCGTAATAATGAAACAAGAGGGTTGGATCCTATGTAAACCAGAAAGTGAACAACAGCGGAAAAATTTTAGGATTTTTAATGATTTTGGGCAGTTTCGCAGTCGCTCAACAGTCGAATCGTAGTCTAAACGAACAGAGCATGAGTAGTTCTGATGAAAATTAATTTTATCACTGATTTGATCAAATGGGATTGATGTCGGTCGGTGATTAAGACATGAACAATAAGGTGCTTCTAATATGCTTCGACTTAAAAAGTTACTTCCTCAATTTGGTTTGACCTTTGCAAACAAAGCGGTAACATGATAATCAAAATTGATTTCCATAACAAAGAAGATCTTTTAAACATAAGTGGCAATTAATTTTCAAAATAGCGCAAACCCTTAGTTACCATCGATTTCCCATGATCTTTACCAAACCATTTACGTTTCTATAACTCTAACAATACCCGATCTCAATTCACGGAGCTTCCCTCCACAGTGGTTTCGTTCCTCGTATCCAAAAGGACAGCCCTGCTGCGACAACTTGCTAATTCCGGCAAACTTTGGTTCTACCTCCGACTTTGTCATTCCAGATCATGTCACGTAGAGAAACTCCGAGCATTGCTCTTTCTATAGCTCCTTGAGTGACTTTAGGAGTATTCATGAGACAAAGTATAGGATTTTTACGTGTCACTGCGTCTGTTTGAAGGTTTTTGATAAGGAATTAGGAACCCGAACATGAGTGTATTGGTTTGTTGTTTCTGTTGATTCGATTTTCAAAAAAAGTTGAAGCGGGAAGAATTTCATTTGACGTGTGGATTTGTTTTTGGGAAGATGTTCTTTTTACAAGCTTTTATTTAACTTGCAATGTATGTATGTATGTAAGTGTGTTCGGGTCAAATCTAGGAACTGAATTTTAAAGCAGTTATCCTCCACCGATTAAGGTGAAATTCTGCATTCACGTTTAGTTTGGATGACAATGCAAGCTGAGCTTAGTGACGTCATTCTAAATCCAATATGGCGGACGGACCAAGCTGACGAACTAGTTATATTTTGTGCACTGCCATGATCTGAGGAATCAAATGAAAGGATTTGCTGAGAATACGAAAAAAAAAATTTTAACAAGAATATAAGTATACAATGTATGTATTATGTATGTTTGGATCTAATCTTGCAACTGAATTCTTAAGCAATTATCCTCAACCGATTAATATGAAATCTTGCAGACGCGTTTGGTTTGGATGACAATGCTCGGTAAGCTAAATAAAAGTAAAAAAAAAATGGAAAAATATATTGGTACATTACACTGGAGTGAACACCAGACACGTGGCGAACGAATGAGAGCAAGGTGTTGTGCTTGTTCGCCATTTGAAAATTGAATGTAGTTTTACAGGTGGCCAGTGTGTTTTGAAGAGATAGTCTCGTTCGTTCAACAATTTGAATAAAGTTTTTTTTTATATTTTATTTATTTCATTGTGACAGTTACTTATTTAAATTATATTATAATTAAAAAGAATATAGCAAATGGAACTTCGTTCATGTTCCACGAAACCTCTTGCTTTTTAGGGTTCCGTACCAAAGAGTAAAAATGGGACCCTTTTACTAAGACTCCACTGTCCGTCTGTCTGTCTGTCACCAGGCTGTATTTCACGAACCCTGATAGCTAGACAGTTGAAATTTTCACAGATGATGAGGATGATGAACATTGCTCTCAGTACCGAGTTCAACCATGAAATATTTTGTTATGCAATTTACAGCGTTTCTTTGGGCTCTCGCGTAAGAGTGTACAGTCGGCATTACTATCTTCGTGTAGTACATGGACTAGCAATGTTTCACTATTATTATCAGATATTTTCACGCTGTTCAAAACAGTTTCTCAAACGACAGTGGTATCTTAAATCTTATTATAATGATCACAACGGTACATGCTTGGTAGGTACTTCTGTTTAAAAAAAAGGTAGGACCGAAGATTTCAGATTCACCTAAAGTTTTTTACTTAATAAAAGTTCCCATTCAACTTTTCCTTAGAATAATCCCTTTTAATAAGACACCCGCGTTAAAAATACAAGTCTGCATTAGCTATTGTTGCCATTATACTCCGAAGAGACTAGGAAAAATTAAGTTCTCCTGGCGGTGCGACAGAGTTGGCAAATAAAAAAAATATCACCCCACTTACACTTCAGAGAAATCTGGAGCAAGAGCTTCAACTAAAAACTGTAATATAATAATACTCGCTTTTGCAAGCAACTTCGCCCGCTTCAATGTCGAAAATAATTCCGTTGAAATGTAGGTACTACTAGAATGAAAAGTGCCTTATATCCTAATCCAATAAACTAATTGCGATATATATACATTCATAAAATCGATCGATCAAATTCTTTCACTTTTGACAATTCAACAGTATTCATTACGTATTTTTTTTTAATTTAAAAAGCTACGAATCGATAGACTCGCGTTTGACGACTATCTCTCCTGATGGTGGACAATGATGTGGTCGACGGTGAAGCACGCTTGCCTAGAAGTAACCTTTTCACTCTTGACTTAATAACCCCAAGGTTGTAGCTATCAGGAAACAAAAACTCCGGCAGGTAATTCTACACCTCAGCTGTGCGCACAATGAAAGTATTCGCAAAACGCTTTGTAAGCATGGGTGGGATGTCCACCATGTACCGGTGGCGCAATGCCGTACGTCATGTTGTCCGATGATAGAAAAGGCTAGGCGGAATCAAATTGTGCAATTCCATCGCACTCTTGCCGAAATGTATCCGATAAAAAACCGACAGACTGGCCACTCGGCGTCGACGTTCAAGGTTCTGGAGCTTTGAGGCGACCACTTTATCGTTGCCGATAAGCCTCTCGATATAATTACACTTGCGCACGTTCTTTGAGGTATCAAAATTTGGTTTGGGCGCACGGTTGGCGCAGTGGTTGAGCGATTGACTGCTGCGCTGCGTGTCGCGGGTTCGATCCCGCACGGAACAACTATTTGTATGACCTACAGATAGTTGTTCCGGCTCTGGGTGTTGTGTATGTGAGTTTATATCTTTGTTAACGCACCCACGATACAGGAAAAAATTCCTAGTGTGGGGCAACGTTTTTAAAAAAAAGAAAAGAAAAATGATACGCAATTAGGCTGCTATTCTTGATCTATCTGTATGTCAAGTTCCCAAATCCGTGCAGCCGTTTAAGCGTGATTAATTTACAAACATCCAAACTGACAAACTTTCACATGTATAATGTTAGTAGCAAGTAGGATTATATTTTTGCAATATACTGAGCTCAAAAGTAAGTTAATTTAATGAATTTAGACACCTTTATATATTACTAGCTGTTCCACGCGGCTTCGCTGCCGTCAACTGGTGACCTACTCTACCCTTCCTACCCTACATACATGAATGTTACGTAACTTTAACCACTTACGCAGCGCACGTAACGAAAGCTCTCAAAAAGGAATAATTTTGCCCGTTTTATCAACATTTTTCATTTATGCTCCGCTCCTATTGGTTGTAGTGTGATGTTATATAGCCTATAACCTTCCTCGATAAATGGACTAACCAACACAAAAATATTTTTTCAATTCCAACCATTAGTTCCTGAGATTAGCGCGTTCAAACAAACAAACGAACAAACTTCAGCTTTATAATATTAGTATAGATTTATACTCTCAGAACCAATTACATTTGAAAGTACGTCACTTTCATAAAAAATCTTAACAAAAAATTATGTCTTCGACGAATAAAGAAATTTCTTGGAATTCAAATTACCAAGTTCGTATTGAGTAGCTTTTCTTAATATTTTTTTGTTTATTATTTGTACAAGTAGGCAATTATGTAGGTATTTTAACGGCAATAAAACTTACTGTAAAGATGCTTAAACTACACCTGTAAAATGGTCAGTTTTTCGCTAAAGCCAAGGTGAGAAACCTTACCTAGTTTATATGAAAAGTAATTGCTATGTTATATGTATGTCGGTTTTAATCGTAGATAGGTGATAATGATGCATTTGCAATTTCATTTTGCAGTAATTTTGCAGTTGGTGTGTCTGTTTTCTTTTCTTCGTTTTTCGATACCGACTTAAGAAAAAGAAGTTATTTTTCACTTTGTAGTGTTTTTATTTGGCAGTTAGTTGTGTTTATTTGTAAATATTTTATTAACATATTTTTTTAAACAAGCTGTTTTCGTATTTTTCGCAGCAAACCCTTTCATTTGATACCCATATCATGGCAGTGCACAAAAAATAACTAGCCCACCATTTTGGGCCGTCCGCCATATTGGATTTAGACAACGTCACTTATCTAACCATGCATTGTCATCAAATAAACGTGTATGCAAATTTTCATCTTAATCGGTGGAGGATAACTGCTTTAAAATTCATTTGCAAGATTTGACCCGAACACACTTACATACATACATACATTGCAAGTTAATTAAAAGCTTGTAAAAATGTTAGGGGTCCCGATAGATGTCGATTCCGAACCGATTTACATTCGTACCAGCCCCTGCAAGCAACTTTGCCCGTTTGAACATCCGCATGCTTATTACGTAAGAAACAGCATTCAGCAATCATCACTTGATCATACGCTTTATGTCGGTATTACCTACAGTGTAGGTATGGTAGATCCTAAGCAATCGTTTGCTAATCGCGCCATGTTTGTCAAATGCGCTTATTTCTAAAAACCGCGAAAAAAATCTGTAACTTCTGTATTGAAGAGCAATAATTGCTCTTATAGCAATAATTATTATTGCGCAAAAATCGCTATCGTTTTGCTCTTGCAAGATACGGAATAAGCCTGCGGATATTATCCCAAAGGTACTCCTTGAATAAAAAGTATCCAATGTCCTTCTCCAGTGTACAATCTAACTCTATATCAATCATCAAAATTGGTTCAGCGGTTTAGGCCTGAAAATGTAACAAACAGCACTTACCTACTTACATATGCATTTGTAATATTAGATTGTATTTCCGATTTTTAAATAAAAAATGGCAATGACTGCTGCTGCCTTTCAGAAAACAGACTAAAAATTTATCAATAAAATATAGACAGGTCCAATGACCGTTGTTACTGCAACTGACTATTATTGCCACGAATTAAAATATCTTTTATAAATATTTATATTTGGAACAATAAAATGTTAATGGTAGTCTATGATTCGTTTTCGTCATTCGAAGTGTCCGCGACATTCGAATGTTGAACAAAACCGTTGCGCCAGCCGCCGACGCCCCGCGCCGCCTGACGTCCATGTCGCCAACTTTTAATAGAGTTGAAGCGAACGAATCCAATTCGAAACTCAGATAATATGTGATAATATACATCTGGGATTAACACGCCTGTTTGATGTTTCGAATGAACTGGACTTTGGTGTTTCCGAAAAATTTCTACGTAAGTCGTGTTCCCTTTCGTAATACGTTGTTTCTATTCAATTCACTTTTCTGTTAAATCATAATGTTTGAAAAAACATTAGCCTGAAATCTTCTAGTACTGGAGGCCTAAATGACTTCAAATCGTTCTTATAGATAACTTAAATAATAAAAGAGAAGAAAATTTTCCTATAGTTGCAACCTGTGCGCGAACTAACAAAACATTACAGCCAGACCGCAGTCTTCGAGTAGAATAGTTGTCTAGTTATTTGCTCTCTAAGTATTGCAAACCGTCGCGACTTCTCCGCCCGGTGGCACAAAGTCCATCTTACACCACCACTGACCTCGTCTGAAATACAGAAACCTCTTTAATGAAATAAAACATTAATACCCTCCAACGTAGCAATCATAAATATATAATAAAGTAAAAGCTGAACAAGGAAAACCGCTTCGAACCACAATACGATGTTCTTAGAGAAATAATATGTGTAATCAAATAACCTACATCAAAAGCACATTAACAAAATATTTCGTTAAGTCGATTTTACCTTTTATAATGGGCACAGATATAATGATATACAGCCATCAGACTAACACTTTTCATTACCTACATAATTCTAAATTAATTGTAAATAACGCGCTTTGTTTTGCCGCTTATAAATCTCTTAAAATATGCTTAAACGTCCCAGTTCGTAACGTTGTTCCTATTTGCTTTATTAAATTTTACCCGTAACAGTCTTCAGGAGGGAAATTTATTTCGGTGTCTGTGAGTGCGGGTGTGTTTCATTATTCTTCGCCTAAGCCGCGGATTAGATTAGCAGACTCTCACGGCGCTTGTTGTCAAGCAATGCATATTACATTAAGTGTAAACTAGACTCGTTTCTTTGTTTAGATTGTGAGAAATACTCTTGACGGAAATCGTATTCATGAATGCGAATGTAGGTAGGGATTTTATTTCTATAGAAACGTCTAATCAAAGAGAACACGGTCTTTCTCGCAGTTTCGTTATAATTTATTCTTTCATATCTCGCGAATTTTCCCGATGTTGTTGAGAAATCTGCCCATAATATTAAGAGAGAAATACAAACGTTGACAAGATTACGGTGCCCTGAATTTGACGTACAAAGTCCGATCCTATGAAAAACGTAATATTCCGTTTCAATTATCTTCACGGATTTGCGACATCGAAATCCTGTCACAAAACAAATGACGACTGAGAAATGAAACAAATACTTTGGGAGTGGGAGAAGTATCTCGGGATCCGAACAGGGTCCACCGACACATGACGAATATGGGCCAGAGGGGATTATGACAACAAATACACCGCGAATGAAGGGGTCAAACACACTTTATTTATCGAACAGTACACGATATTGAATTTTGTTGACAGCTAAAGGACTCGAAAATGGTTGTGTCATCTTAAAAATTTCATTGGAAAGTGATTTTAGATAGCACACAAAGATATCGGGATAAAAAAAAAACCGGAAAAGTGCGAGTCGGACTCGCGCACGATGGGTTTTGTACCATTATCGCAAAAAATGGCAAAAAAATCACGTTTGTTGTATGGGAGCCGCTCTTAAATATTTATTTTATTCTGTTTTTAGTATTTGTTGATACAGCGGCAACAGAAATACATCATCTGTAATAATTTCAACTGTCTAGCTATCACGTTTCATGAGAAATTCCTGGTGACAAACAGACAGACAGAGGGATCGCGGAGTCTTATTAATAGGGCCCCGTTTTTACCCTTTGGGTACGGAACCCTAAAAACGAAACCATTTTTTGCCATGAAACTAAAACCAAATAAAAAAATAAGCCCATAGCTCTCACTGTTTGTCTAGTCGTTAACTCTCTACAATTTTATAAAAATATAAGTGTCAATTCAAAAAATACAAAATAACGAAATAACAATAGAACATGCAACTATAATAAATTGAGGAAAGCAAATTTCATAAAACAAGCAGCGTCAGATACTAGGGCAACAAAGCCGGCAGACGAATGCAGTTCGTGGCGGTAAAATTGCTCCAGAATAACGCCGGGGCTGGAATAATGCCGGGCCACCATCTGTCACCGGCGGATTCTGCCGCGCTGACGTGATACCTACCTGTCCAAACCTATGTATGGAAACCGAGGAAAGCGTCTGTGTGCAATTAGGAATGTTTATATATTCGTCATGTAATTTCTTATTATTTATTTTGATTGTAATTTGCCGACGGTAATTTTTTCATTCTTTAATAAGTGAGGGCTGAGGAGTTGATGTGAGTGTTTTTGAAGTGAAAACATCCTTAGCCGCGTCGAGCAATTTTTGGTAGCGTCAAAACTTTTGGGTTGACGTTGTCGACATGCTAATGTGACAGCGTCATTGACATATTTATGTGACGTGTGAGTCCCATGTTTTTTGTGTTACAGACGGGCGACGCGCAGCACAGTTATTCCAAAGTTTTCACTTCTGTCGACAGTCCCCATAATGGCTTATTTTTATTACAAGCTTTTATTTAATTTGCAATGTATGTATGTATGTAAGTGTGTTCGGGTCAAATCTTGCAACTGAATTTTAAATCCTCAACCTATCCTCAACTGATCAAGATGAAATTTTGCATTCACGTTTAGTTTGGATGACAATGCATGGTTAGCTAAGTGATGTCATTTTAATTCCAATATGGCGGACGCCTCAAGATGGTGGACTAGTTATTTATTGTGAATTGCCATAATATGGGTATCAAGTGAAAGGGTTTGCTGAGAAGAATGCCAAAAAAGCTTGTTTAAAAAAAAGATTTTTTAACGTGTAATTTAATTTATTTTGCGGAATAACCTATTTTCTATTTTAATCCTTTTTATTTGAGATGGGTTTGCTCTTGACTCTAGTCTAGGTGAGAGGTGACAGAGACAAAGTTGACAATGGAGTGAGTTTACCCAGAAGAAGCCAGGTTCACTCTAACTTTGAAGAGATTCGGGTTGAATGCGTTCGGAAACACAGACGCAGGTAGTGATTGAGTGCCACTCTTTTGCTGTGCGGTATATGATGCGGATATTTGGAAGCGCTTGGTGTGAATTGGTGGAATGGCAACTAGGTAAGGAAGGTAACTTGTAGTGTTTCTATATGTGCGATGGTAGAATGGGGCCGGTGGGATGAGGTCGTGGAGTTCATGACCACTCTCACCGAAGTACAGTCTTTGGAAGACCGACGCAGAAGTAGAGACTGTTGAAGACTTATACTAAAGATTTAAAACTGCGCTAGATTTGTTGTGGGTTTGGGTCTAACCTTTGTATGGAAGAAAAGTGGTATTCTAAATTATATAGAATAATAAATATTGTTTAATAATAAAAAAAATCAAGGGGTGGTAAGCATAAAGGTTAATAAAATTTGTGTTTTATTGTTTTATGATGATATTCAAAGTGACTGACTTTTGAGTAAAAAAAGATGAACCTACTTTCCTCTAAGGTATAACTTAAAATAACCAAATAATATTTAAATAATAATACGGTTAAAACAAAAACATGTGACATCGAAAAGCGGGTCAAGAGACTCATCTGCAATGAGGCACTGGTCAAATCAAAGCTCCAGAGCCTTGAACATCGTCGCCGAGTTGCCAGCTTGTCGGTTTTTTATCGGTTACATTTCGGGGAGTATGCGATGGAATTGCATGATCCAATTCCGCCCAGCCCGTTCCATCATCGGACAACCAGACGCACGGCAGCGATGAGTCATCGGTAAATGGTTGACATCCCACCCATACGCACAAATCGTTTTGGGGACACTTTCATTACGCGTACAGCTAAGGAGTGGAATTCTCTGCCGGAGTCTGTGTTTCCCGATAGCTACAATCTAGGGGTCTTTAAGTCAAGAGTGAATAGGTTACTTCTAGCGATGATGTGGTCGACGTCGAAGCACGCTTGCGCTTCGACGTCGACCACATCATCGCTTACCATCAGGTGAGATAGTGGTCAAGCGCGAGCCTATTGATATTAAAAAAAAACATCCACAAGTCTTAGAACCAAAAATTAGAAGACATGTAACATCCACCCACCCGCACTGGGCCAGCATGGTGGATTACGACCCATTCCCTCCCACAGAGATGAGGCTTGCACGAACAATGGACCAAACGGGATTCTAAGTGCGGAAAAGTAGGTCCATCTATCCTATCCTACATATGTGTTTGAACTATAAGGTGGTACCTCTACCAGGTCTATAGGTAACTCTACCTACCCCTTTGACGAATTCAGGCGTAATGTTATGATAATGATGTTTAATTTAATGCACTTCTGTGGTTCTGTTATTTTTCTCCAAAGAGAACTACACTTTGGAATGTGTAATAAGCTTCATCATTCTTAGTGATCAAATCCTGTACAATTCAAAAGTGCCTGTAAATGGTTTAATTGAACGACAGTACTCGTCAAATTTCTGGGCCGCCCTGAAGTTGACTTTCCGATGGGCAACTTTTACCTTGCTTTTTTACCCGTATTGGGCCAGCGTAGTAGATTATGGTTCATTCCCTGTCTCATGGAGAGGAGGCTTGTGTCCCAGCAGTGGGACCTTTAAAAGGATGATGATGATACGGTGAAGGAACATTTTATGTGAAAACCAGCGGTAGATTACAGCCCACTTCTTCTCTAAAAAAGGAGACCTATGTCCCATGTCAGGAGGCTATTGATCAGCGGTTAACGCATATTATTATTAGCGTATTTATTTGAATGCCTTTTAGCTACATTTTATTTAACAATACGCCAAAAAAATGCTATGAAAATAAAATTATGAATATTAAAACACACATGAACAAAAAGTTTGTACAATTAGCATGCATTTTAAACGCAGCGTAGCGTTCCGCATTCAAAAGCGCTTAATTAAAAATAAACTTCATGTCACCTGAAATATGCTCACTAGAATATTCTGAATGTCGAATTAACGAAGACTGAATAGAATTATTATTACTTTAGCAGTATGCCAGAGGGGAGCGTAGTCGTGGTTAATTAATGGGTTGACTTTCAAGTTTAAGCATAGACCACATCATGGCTTAACATCAGGCGGGCATAGTGGTCAAACGCGAGCCTAAAGAATATTAAAAAAAAGCAAGTCTTGTGGATTTTCGATGGGTGACCATTATATTACGTATCGAGACACATCCGTGCCTTGCAACCACGCTAAGAGCCACACGGCGCGTTGCGTTGCGTTGTCTCGACGCAACGCAAATATTTTGACGCATTGCCGGCCAGCGCTACGTCGACGCAACGCTGACGCATCAAGCCGTAAGACGGTTCACACGAAAGTCGGGATAAACGGCGTAGAGCCGGTGCTATACGCCGTTTATCCCGACCCTCGTTTGTAGATTTTTGACAGTTGTTTTGAGTAGTCTGAAGCCAGAAAGTCAGACACCAGTCAGACCCAGGGATTTCGTATTACCGAACCGTTACTGGATCAAGAAGGCCAAACAGTCAGCCACTCCATGTAAAACTCTGATATTCAGCTGCTTCCGGTTAGACTTGAAGCCGACCTCATCAAAGTTGGGAGTTTGATAATAATAATAGTAGGTATGCTTACTCATATCACAACGGTAAAGTGAAATAGATAAAACAAATACTTGATGTCCACATGTACGAGGCAAAATTAAATTAGCTATCAAAACTCCACAGATCTGATAGGCCTCGATAAAAACATCAAATTATGTTAATTTCAAGAAACTGCAGCAGACTACAATTTATTTTATATGTTCTGAAATACTAGCTTAATACACTTGAGTCGATTGACAGACGAGCCAAAAGGCTGATTGGCAACGATGCACTGGTTGCGTCAAAGCTCCAGAGCCTCGAACATCGTCGCCGAGTTGCTAGCCTGCATATCTGGGGAGGTGCGATGCAACTGCACAATTTGATTCCGCCTAGCATTGTCATCGGAATACAACACGTACGGCAATGCGCCATCGGTAAATGGTGTACATCTCACCCGTACGCACAAAGCTAAGCTTGCAGCTAAGGACTGGAATTACCTGCCGGAGTCTTTGTTTCCTGGGGCTACAACCTTGGGGTCTTTAAGTCAAGAGTGAATAGGTTCCTTCTGGGAAAGCGTGATTCACCGTAGACTACATCATCGATTACCATCAGGCGAGATAGTGGTCAAACGCGAGAAAATGGAAAATAAAAAATTACGGCCACTGACAGTGTAGTTTATTGCTAGGTATAATTATGAGTTTTGGTTTTTGCCGGTGTCGTTAGATCCACCATCACATCTGCGTAGTTTTTTCTAATAAATTTAATTTGACCCTGTACAAATCGGGGTAAAGGCAAGTGATATAAAAACATCTCGTAAAAACCTACTATGAGATGAGGAAAAAAATTATGAAGAATAGTCTGAAATCGTCAACTCAGAATCAAAAGTGATGCTCAATTTTCTTCCCTTTTTCTTGCCCTTGAGACATGTAAAGGTGACATAATTTAGAAACTCACGGCAAAAGGCAAACCCAAACATGTTTCTCTCATTAATAAGATATGTCTACAAACATAAGCTTCTAACATTGACACGGCACAAGTATTTATTTCAGAGTTGTCAGTAGGCGGCGAGGTATTAGAGCAACCAAGGGACCGGTGTAAAGCACTTTTGAAGCATCAAAGGAAAATTATGTATATTTATTCAATAAACTCTCAAAAAATATTCAGTAAGGTTGCGTGAGAGTAACTGATGCGATTTTCCCCTCTGTTCTCATTTTCCGTCCCATATTTTTGTTTTCAACTTCACTGAATATTTTTATTACATTTTCTTCTTGTCTTTCAACACATGAGTTATTTTCGCGTTGGCGGTCGCGGTTTTTACACTGCTTCCGAACGCGTTGATCTGCAAAAACTTATGGACTGCTCCACGTCTTACATGTGAGGGCGCTCATGACGTGGTCCTTAAACTTGTGAAGTAGTAGACAAATACGGGCGTCGTTAAGTAGCCTGAAATGCATATTAACTGAACTATTATTTCTGCTTATTCGGTTAGTCTTTGGTTTCTTTCTATGATGTTATGCTTAGGGTGCTTTCCACCAAAGATATGACAAATTTTGCGCGGGGATGCTTAACGAAGCTGTGAAAAGTGATCACTACGCATCCTCGCGTCACTCAGCCGAATGAGCGAGGATGCGTAGTGCCTCTATCCCTCGCACAAATCCCTTGCAAGCAAGGGATTAAGTGGTCAAGTGAGAGCCTATCAATCATAAAAAAGCGTCTCTTCTTTTCCGTATAATAATACAGATCTGCTAGCCCGTTTCCCCCATTAGCACACTGTATTCTGGATAATTCCCTAGATAATGGCATAGCCTCCTGGTTAATGTAGATACAGGGGACTTATTAAGTATGTAACTGGTGATATATTGATGTGCTGTCTATTGACCTCCGTCTTCCCCGTTAGAAAATACATGCTTCATAAATCCTGAACGCCATTAGGTGTAACTTATTCTCGTCTTATAACATGAAAATAACTTAATACATTTACGTAGCTTTCAGATTTGTTAGGCAGGGATCGAACCCCAGGGATGTCCCTAACAGGTGTTGCACAGTCTTCCGGGTGGTATTTCAAGAGGTCATTCAAGTTGCTGATGGTGATCACAGGGATGGTTTAAGTGAGGTAAAAATCACACACCCCCTGGTCTTTTCCCCATAAGTCCAGGCACCTTTTGAAGGTTTCCCCCGTAAACAAAAAAGAAATGGCAGGTGGCTAAAGAGTGCGATGGGTATGTTAATTACGAGTAATAAATATTTAATTAATAAATTTAATTAGATCCACTCTTGGAAGATCACTTACTGCAGGTGTAAAGACAAGATTGCTTCAGTGAAGATTAAAACTTGATACTGGACATTTCCTTCTTCCGGTTATCTTAATACAGATTAGAATAACATAAAAAACGTAATTTAAATTAAGTATAATTGAATTTGAATTGAAGGAAATTGCCCTAGAAATATTTAAAGGCTACTTGAGTAACCGCACTCAACGTGTTAAAATCCAAATCAATATATATAGTGTCAATATTTACCTCAGTGACGAAGAACTTCTCCTTCAGCGTCCCGCAGGGTAGCATTTTGGGGCCTAGTTTTTTCCTAATTTATATAAATGACCTATGCAATTTAAAGATACCACAATGCAAAATTTTTACTTACGCTGACGACACGATGTTAATAGTACATGGACCTACCCATGGGATAGTGTTAAAACTGCAGCAGAGACTACATTAAGTACGATAATGACATGGCTAAACTCAAACCTACTTACACTCAGTTTACTAAAATCCAGCTACATACCGTTTGCTATAAGACGTAATAATTTACCATCAGACACTTTCTTTATTACTGCTCACTCTTGTTTGATCCTTTCTATTTTGCCCACGTCGTGTTCTTGTCCTAATATTACCAGAACAATCAGCGTTAAATATCTAGGTGTACTAATAGGTAGTGAACTTAAATGGGATAAACAAATTGATGCTCTTACCACCAGAACCCACGGAGGGTTACATATCTTTAAGTCCCTGAGTGAATCCGCTAATCTCGACCACATCATCGCTTACCATCAGGTGAGATAGTGGTCAAGCGCAAGCCTATCAACAATAAAAAAAAACTCGACACTTTAAAAATGGTGTACTTTGGCCTGTGTTAATCGGTAATAGGATATTGCATTACGGTGTGGGGAGGGGCGAGTAAAACATCCCTTCTCAAACTAGAAATAGCGCAGAGAGCTATACTTAAAGTAATGACCAGAAGACCCTACAGATACCCAACAACTCAACTGTATTTCGACTGAAAAGTTCTCATAGTACGTCAACTCTTTGTGTTCTACTCAGTCCTTAAAAAATATTCATCCCTACGCCCTTCCAACCGAAAAACACGCACCTTTATCCCTGCAAGTACTCCTCATAGAACAGCCTTCGCTTTTATTTCGATTGTCAGTATCTGATTGATCATCAGTATTGATCCACAGAAAAATTCATAATCACCTAAACACACTTGATCTGACAAAATGGAAAATTAAACGGCAACTTACAGAGTGGCTACTTCAACAAGACTATGATCACACAGAACCAATATTAACTTGCATAACCTAGCACACGCACACTCGTGCACACCCGCACATACATGCACTCCACACACACACTTACATATATGCACACACACACACATGCACACTCACAAAAATTAAGTACATTGTTATTTTTTTCAATTTAACTTACCATTACCATAATCTGTTAATTGTTTAATTCTGGGTGGATCGTCAGGGCCCTCACTAAATAAAAGGTAATATTAAATCAAAAACTTATGGCCTTCCACTTTCTCTTAAGATTCAGGTATACCATACTTTAAGAGACTTTAAGTGACAATTTTGCTATACCCTGTTATTGCAAAATTGTCAACAGTTGTACCATATTGTACTTACATCAACATATTCTACCGTATATTATACTGTATAATCTTGTATATCTTGCTTGTAACTAGTACCTAAGTTTTATTTTTCTAACCATCTATACCTTTTGGATCAATAAAAAATTTTTTTTTTTTTTTTTTTTTTTAATTCGTAGAAATAGTTGGATGATAACTTAAAATGGTTTTGTTCTCAGCTACAATATTTTATATTATTTTTAACACACTTTCTTCCATTTTGGTTCACAATTTAGGTAGTATTTCACACGCGTACGTTTAATTTTCATGTCCGCACTCGTACCGAAAAGTATGGCATAGACTTTTTTTTTTTTTTTTAAACCGTTGCCCCGCACTAGGAATTTCTTCCTGTATCGTGGGTGCGTTTACAAACATATAAACTCACATACACAACACCCAGAGCCGGAACAACTATCTGTAGGTCATACAAATATTTGTTCCGTGCGGGAATCGAACCCGCGACACGCAGCGCAGCAGTCAATCGCTCAACCACTGCGCCAACCGTGCGCCCAATCAAAAAGATAATCATTAACCATGTAGGTTTTATACTAATAGCTGCGAGTAGTTGTCCGTGATTTCAGCTTTTACTAGCGTGATTTCTAGGGCTGTGCCTGTAAATATTTTAAAATAAAAAATATGTCGACAACATCATCGCTTACCATCAGCCGAGATAGTGGTCAAACGCTAGTCTATCGCCAATAATAAAAAATATTTTGTCAAATCATTTATTTTGTCAACTTGATAAAATATAAAAATTGTACAATAAATTCAATAAACAATTTACAAAGTGAATTCAGCTATCAATTTTAATCATAAAACCGATCACAAAATGTAATAAGCGGCATACAATGAAAAAGGTAGGTAATTAAAATTGTGGAATGTCACACAGCTTTTGAGCTTAATTAATATTAATTAGAATTATTTCACGCAAATGAGGTTTCTGTATTTAGCGGTGGTTATCATTCATTTATTTCAGAGGCCAATTTTATCCTCGCACAAATATGTATTGCAAATGTTAGTTTGGAGAGAGTTTTACCGAGAGTTTAATCAGGTTAATTAAAGAAACGAATCTAAAGTGGCGGTGCTTATCATGTTCTCTCGCTTGAAAACTATAAAAGGCACTAGTGTGCAAGCGAGAGAACATGATAAGCACTGCAGAAAAATATATAAATTATATATAAATAATAATAATTCCTGTTTTGGTTTCTTCCATTTTTGACACTGCCTTCCGAAATGAAAGTTATTTTTCACTTTGTAAATATTTTATTTGGATGCCGTTTGTATTTTTTTGTAAAAAGTGTTTACTTTTCACTTTTTAGTTGTGGTACATATTTAATTATTTATAATGCCCACAGTAAAGCCAGAATAGATTACCCGAATAACATGTAAATTGAACCAAACCGGTGAAATAAGAGTGTATCTACCAGGGTGAACTGTACACATCTGCGAACCCCTTTAGAGCGTACCGGCGTGATTTTCTGTTATGAAATGGTGTAAACATTAAACAGACATGCGATTGCACCAATCCCGAGAGATCCTCCGTCATTAATTGAAGAGTAGTTACATTAGTTAGTTTTATTTTTAGTTCTGTTGTATATCTCCGAAGTTCTTCATCAAATCTTAAGCAAATGGAACCACATGAGAGGCATCAGCACCAGAGAGCTTCCAAAAAAAAGAATGATAAAATCGGTTTACCTAGTAAAAAGTTTGGAGGTAACAAACAAAGCAAATAAAGCATTCTAATTCTGATTGGTAAAAATACAGTCAAATCGAATTTCTCCTTTTTGAAGTCGGTTAAAAAGAAAGGTCTATGCCCAGCAGTGTGGAAGTCGGGCTTTATTAAAGTCATATTTGGTTTATTAAAATCACTCTTTAACCGCTAAGAATTTTGATGATATTATTTTATCACTCAAACAGAAAATGTTCTAGATTAAATATAGGATGTCTTTAATTCGGGAAAAAAGAGTAGTTCTCCAGGGCTAGCATATGGCACAATCATGTGATTTTTCGTAGTTAATTTTTTATTCGTTTTAGTTAATGAAGTTCCAATAAATGCATGTTTTTGCTTTCCATGATGCGAAAGAACCGGGAAACAATAGTTATTGTCACAGATAATATAATACTCTGTTTTTTAACAATATGCTGGCAGCAAAAGAGTGGAATTCCCTGCCGGAGTCTGTATTTCCTGACAGTCACAACCTGGGAGTATTTAAGTCAAGAGTGAATAAAAATATCCGTAAAACAGTTTTTTCGCACGTTTGAAACTGAGAAAGAAATGGTAAAAGATGGGGAAAATCTAATAATATCCTGTGTTAAATTCACAAATCGTTCGCGGTTACTAGCCGTGAAATTTCTTTATGAAAAGGGTAAAGGAAATGCCTGCCGTGACTGTCAAAGTTTTGCGAGTCACACCGAATCGGTGGTGGCGGTGGCGGTATCATATTCATGAGGTGGTCTAGCCCAAAATGGCGAAAACCGACTACATTCTTTTTGCTAGTATTCTTTGTTATTGTGTGTGGGTAGGGTTGCATATTAGAAAATCAAAACTTTTCTGAGCAAATTTCAAAAGAACAATGTACAAATCAACAAAGTTTAAAATAACGATGGTCATTTGACCAAAAGTTCAGCTGACCAAAGTCTGGAATATCAATGTTTATATTATTTATTACACTATTGACCAAATCGTTTAAAGGTCAAAATGGATTACTGGATAAATTATTAATTGAATTAGTCCAAGAGCGAGCGAAGCGAGCTCGGGAGCTTAGGGCACCCCGACACGGACAGGTTAGGTTCGAAGAGATGACGGGAGCTAAAGTGAGCAAGTACAGCGAGCGAACTCAGCACCCGTCATCTCCTTCGTGTTAGGTTACTTTAGACCCTTCAGACAGAAATAGGAGCCCCGCGCAGCGGGGCTCCGTCGACATTGTTGTTAAATAGTCTAATATATAAAATTCTCGTGTCACAGTTTTCGTTGCCATACTCCTCCGAAACGGCTTGACCGATTTTGATGAAATTTTTTGTGCTTATCCGGTATCTATGAGAATCGGCCAACATCTATTTTTCATCCCCCTAAATGTTAGAGGTAGTCCACCCCTAATTTATTTTTTTATTTTTTAGACAAAATTTTTAATTCCTATTTTTTTATGATACATACAATAATACATACAATCCTCAATTTTCACCCTTTTATCACCAACCCCTAATTTTTAATAGCCATTTTAGTAATTTAATCATTTTTCGCGAGGGGGATCGCGAGAGACTAGGTAGGGTAGGTAGGGTTGGTAGGGTTGGCATGGTTAGTAGGGTTGGTAGGGTTGGTAGGGTTAATAGGGTAGGTAGGGTAGGTATGGTAGGTAGGGTAGGTATTTTTTTTTTTTTTTTTTTTTTTTTATTATAATACTAATCCCGCTAACAACGTTAGCGCCTAATCTGTGCAAATTCTTTCATTCCATTCCTCTTTCATGCTTCTCGTACTTTCATTCTTCATACCATGGTTCTTCTTGCATACTTCATCTTGTATACAGTGGGTGGGAATCCCACTTTGTTTAAATACTTAAAAGGCAACTTTATTTATTTAGTGAGGTCAAAAGACAAAAAGTGCTAAGTATACAAGATTTCAAAAACATAAACGCTGTTAATCACAGTAAAATATGCAAAAGGTGCTGCAGATCACAGATAAGGTACAGAATTTCTGTTTATCACAGGAAAAAATCACAATATAAATAATGCCTTACACCTAGGGATGAGAAGCACAACGGTGCTTTTCATCATACAGACAATCTGTTGTTGCTAGGTACTACCCCAGTGCACCGTTCGTCACTGCAGTTTTGTGCGTGGTATTCTATGCTTCTTACAAATATTCTTATAATACTAGTGAAGCATAGTGCCGCTTCAACTTCGGTTTCGTGCAATGACGGTGGAAGCCACATTAACACAGTACAACAGGAACTTTTCCCTGTGTTGCTTACTCATGAGCCCATGCAGGCTCTCCTTCGTCAGTCTCCTGTCCAGCTCACATTCGAGTTGGTAGCGTTCCCTGATAAATAACGGGCAATCTGCAAGTATGTGCTGGACAGTCTCTGCCACGCCTGGATCGCAGACGCACGATGGGCTCTCCTTACACTTGAAGCGATTCAAGTATTCAGAGAACCCGCCGTGCCCCGTCAAAACCTGCGTGAGAACGCCTGTGGGCCGCACCTGTTTTATAATACGGTAAGCCGCTATGGCATCCGGAAGAAACATTTTCGTCACAGAGGCTGTCTCGCCCGACACATATCTTCGGTTCCATTCATCAAGCGATTCCAAACGGATCTGTCGCTTGATAAATGACACCGGACATCGGTCGTAGTCCGGCTTCCTCCGTAACGACAACGCTGCCTTCTTTGCCAACTCGTCCGCTCGCTCATTCCCCGGCAGGCCCGCGTGGGCCTTGATCCAGAACAAAGACACAGCTTTGCTCTGGCCCAGGGCTTGAGCCAAATTGGCGCGCGCGCGAACTGCCAGGGGATGGAGAGAGCCAGGGCTTGCAAGCGTCTGCAATGCTGACATTGAGTCACTGTACAAACCATAGCTCGTCTCTTGCCGCGTGAGGATCATGTCCGTCGCTTTGCAGATGGCCAGGAGTTCCGCCTGGTAGACTGTGCAGTACGCGGCTAAGCTAAGTTTGAGGTTCCGGACTTCGCCTTCACTATCCCAAATGGATAATGCGGCTCCGACCTTCCCCTCAATCTTGCTGCCGTCGGTGAAGATTCGCACCGCCTGCACATTGTTGCTGTCTAGCAACTGTTGGTCTGCCAGGCACATGAACTCCAAGGGCATTTGTGTAGCTGGATGAGGAGCTTCTGCAAACCTTACCGCACCTTCGATCTCCCTATCTCCTGGCACAAACCGGGATGACCCTCTTCTCGCTTCATACAGGGCGGCTGCCTCCTGTATGCGCAGATCTAGTGGTAGTATTCCGGACAGTACCAGTGCCGAGTTCAGGGAGACGGTACGGTAAGATTTACAGATCTTCTGGACGAATCCTCGTTGGACCGAGTCTAGCTTCTTCCGTATTCCCAGCTTCTTTGTAGCGGGAGCCCAGGCTGCGGCTGCGTACGTTATTATGGGCTCAATCATAGCAGTGTAGATTGTGTGTATGATCTGTGCGTCCAATCCCCAACTCACTTTAGCGGCGCGGGACAGCTGCTTATAAATGTTAGCTGCCCTCCTGCAGACGTTCGCGGTGTGCTCGTTGAAGGTGAGCTTCTCGTCTATGGTTAGACCCAACAACTTCATCTTCCCAACCATACCAATGTCGACCCCGGCCATGCTCAGCCTTGGGGTATCATACTTGCGCTTGTTGGTTACGACCATCGCACAGGTTTTGTGCGGTGCGAACCTCAGCTTGTTTCTGACGCCCCAACTCTGAACACGGGCGAGGGCTGCATTGGCAGATGTAGAAACTTCGGTCGCTGAGTCCCCATCCAAAACCAAGACGATATCATCGGCGAACGCCTGCCCGAAGATACCGCGCTGCTCCAATTCCTGCAATAGTGGGTCTAGAATGAGATTCCACAGGATGGGACCACCTATTGACCCTTGAACACAGCCCTTGCTAGTCACTCGCGTGCATTCCTCCCCAGCATAACGAACCTTGACTTTCCTACTGTCGAGGTAGCTGTCTAGCAGCCTTCTTATATTCACCGGGCACTTTTCCTCAGCCAGTCTGACCTTGATGGCTGGCCACCAAACACTATCAAAGGCCCCCTCTATATCCAGCGACACCAGGACAATTAGCTTCTTCAGCCTCAACTTGTCCTGTACGTGCTCCATTAGCGTATAGAGGGCGTCCTCAGTGCTTTTCTGGGGCATAAAGCCAAACTGGCGAGTACTAAACCGCGGTACAAGCTGCCATTTTATACGCGCTACTACCATCCTCTCCAGGACCTTCCCCAGAACCGGCAGTAGACCTATTGGTCTGTATGCCTTGGGGTTTAGGTAATCGTCCTTGCCCAGCTTTCTGAGGACCACGACTGTGGCCTCCTTCCAGATGTTCGGGAAGTGTGCCAATTCAAGGCACTTATTGTAGAGGGCAAGGAACGCATCCAGGTCCTGGTGGATCGCTCGACTGCAGATGTCAGACGTCAGTCCATCCCCCCCTGGTGCCTTTTTGGGATTGAAACCTGCCACGGCGGTCTTCAGCTCCAGCGAGGTAAATGGTGGATCATGATATTCATCATGAACCCACTCATTTACTCGACTGGCTGCTTCTCTAATTCGCCTGTGGTCAGCGTTGTCCTGGTCTACTCTGTCTTCGGGGTAGAACGTATCTGCAAGTAGGGCGGCCGATTCACTTGGGTTGAGGAATACACCATCGCTGCATAGGGTCAGTTCCTCGTGCCTTCTAGCGGTCCTTTTAATCACCCTGCAAATCCCCTCCCAGACCCCCTCCCGATCCTGTTTCCGGCAGAACTCCTTCCAACTGGCGACTCGGGTGCTCTTCGCTAGCATCTCGTATTCTTCTTTTGCCTTCAGGTACTCATCTACGACCATCGCTCGCCGGACCGGCGCGGCATTGCGGATTCGGTTCTTCAGTCTTGTAAACTCCTTCTTCTTCACAGTGAGCTCCTCGGACCACCACGGACAATTAATTTTACTTTTTCTATTTGTTTTAGGAACGGCATGTTCGCATGCTTGTTCTATGATTTTACTATATTTTACTACTATTTCTTCTAAGTCTTGTTTACTATTTATTTCTTGTATGCTATTTAAATTTACGTTACTTTCAATTTTAATTTCTCCCAATTTTACTCTAAATGCTTCCCAGTCCGCTTTTCTTGTATTAAATTTTCTTGTTGTTCTAACTATATTCATCCCTTTTTCCCTTTTAACATTGACGTTAAAGAATATAGTGTTATGGTCCGAGGATGTTGCTCCTGTGTCGACCCGCCAGCCGTCCACCAGGTCAAAAAGGTCAAGCGAGCATGCCGTGACATCCAAGTGGCTTTTATACACTCGACCACCTCTGACAGTGTCAAATGTGGGAGCGTCACCAGTGTTCAGCACCTGAAGCTCTAAGTCCTCCAGGGTTCCGGACATTTCCTCGCCCTTGGAGTCTTCGATGATGCTGCCCCACCAAGGACTCTTAGCGTTCGCGTCGCCGCCTATAAGCAATCTACCGGTGGCCACTTCCGATTTGATCCGGGTCAACTGGTCCAGGTATGGCCCTATGGGTTGGTCTGGCTCGAAGTAGTAAGAAACTACTGCGATCTCCCAGGCTTTGGTCCGGATCCCCACCACAACAATGTTGTTTGTGGTGAGTTTCGGGTAGGGAATGACATCCAGGTCATTGTCAAAGACGGCAATTGCCGCCTTCACCCTCCCACTTCCACCAACCTCGCACTGGTAGATTCGCGAACCTCGGTAGTTTTTCATACCTCGCGCCCCTCCCACATACGGCTCCTGGATAAGCGCCCATGCGATCTTCCTTTTACTGGCCTCTAAAAAGAGTTCGGTCGTTGCCAGGTCCTTACGTTGTAGGTTTGCTTGGGCCACACGGTATGGTCTTGCATTTTGTTGGGCAGGAGTCTCCGTGTTGCCCTTAGCAATACGCTATAACAGATCGGGCTATTGCATCCCATCTTTTCCTAATTACGCACTCCGAGCTGAAAGCATGATGGTCTGTGCTGTCAGTCTTCGCACGCGCGCAATTGCAGCACTTTGGAGGTAGGCCAGCGGCCCAGTCCGCGCACTCTGTCCTCATGTGGGGACCGCCACAGTGGCTGCACTTTGACACAGTTTCTGTGCAAAGGCGTCGGCTATGCCCATACCCGAGGCATAGCGAGCACTGGACCAGCGGGGATTGGTCCTCGACCGTCACCCGCTGAAAATCCACGTGCACCGACCCAACCTCGAGCATGCGCCGCCAAACCTCTGTGGCAACCAAAATTCAAAAAATTCAAAATTCAAAATTTTTTATTTCACATAGGCCTACATGGGCACTTATAAAACGTCGGCAAAAGGTGCACGGTTCGGGTTGGTCGTTTCCTATGGAGAAGAACCGGCAAGAAACTCCATGGTTACTCTTTTAAAATGGTTTGGTTTTACAATATTTCCATGTTACAGCATTAGTACTTAGATATGGGGGGACAACGTAGGCCCGACAATAAGTCGTAAAAACTAAACAAAGTAAATAAAAGATTGTAAAACAAGATGAAAAGTTAACAAATGTTAACAAGCATATCTAGAAATCTAGAAGGCCTACAATGTTCACACATTCACAAAACAATCGGTAAAAGAATCTATACAAAGGTAGTAAAAAGAAAACCGTATATCAAAACTAAATTTAACATGAGGCACAAATGTTGATATCAGTGCTGTAACTATTCTTTGAGAAGGGCGTATAAATATGATTGAAAACCATTGTAAAGAGTCTAATCAAAAGAAGAAAAAATGAGATTGAGAATAGTTAGAGACATCCACATATTTGTGCCGTTTATGAGTTACCAGGGAAGCCACATGCGCAGAAGGAGCTATAGCCAAACTTTTTTATCTTCAACGTAGTCCTTGATTTTATAATATGCTTTTTTAATAAGGACACGTTTGATGTAGTTTTTGAACTTTCCATCGGTCAGTTCTATAACTGCCTTTGGCAACTTGTTATAAAAGCGTATACTGTTTATAAGAAAAGACTTGCTAGTTTTCGTTAATCTGAATTTGGGTATTACAATTTCATGCTTACTGCGTGTATTTAAATTATGGAAGTCGCTTCTAATTTTGAAAAGCCTTCGATTTTTGCGGACATACATAATACATTCCAAAATATAAAGTGAAGGCAGAGTCAGTATATCGATCTCTTTAAATTTTTCTCTGAGTGACTCGCGAGGGCCCATTTTAAAGATCGCGCGGACTGCCCTCTTTTGTAGGATGAAAATTGAGTCAACGTCTGCTGCAGACCCCCACAGCAGAATGCCATAAGACATAATACTGTGGAAATAAGCATAGTATACTAACCTAGCTGTAGCTACATCAGTTAACTGTCTCATTTTTCTTACTGCATATGCAGCTGAACTTAACCTACCTGAAAGAGTTCTAATGTGCGCGCCCCACTGCAGTTTTGAATCGATAGTAATCCCCAAGAAAACAGTTTCCGCTATAACTTCAAGATTTTTGCCGTCAAGATACAAATTTAAATCACGCTGTGGTACATTTGGTAAAGAGAACTTTAGACATTTTGTTTTATTCGCATTCAGTAAAAGATTGTTAGCTGCGAACCATTTTGAGAGAATAGTTAGGCTTTCGTTGACATGTAAGACATCCGTATCTTTCCTATCTATTTTAAAAATTAGCGAAGTATCATCAGCAAATAGAATTATATCAGATAATTTGGCCATCATAAAAGGGAGATCATTAATGTAAACAAGAAAAAGGAAAGGGCCGAGAATTGAACCTTGAGGCACGCCCATCTTGACTAGAGACCCGGAAGACGTCGCCCCATTAACATTAACTTTTTGCTGCCTGTTCGATAAATAGGAAAGCACAAGATCAGCAGCTTGTCCTCGAATTCCGTAGTGGTGTAATTTACAGATCAGTGTGTTGTGGTCAACGCAGTCGAACGCTTTTGAGAGATCACAGAAAATGCCAATGGCATCCTGGGACTTCTCCCAAGATTCCAAAATGTGGCTGATGAGTTTTACTCCCGCGTCCGTTGTCGACCTACCTTTCGTGAAACCAAACTGCTGACTATGCAGAATCCCATTTGAGTTAAAGTGAGACAACATCTGGTCCAGCATGATTTTTTCGAATATTTTACTCAATGCTGGAAGCACAGATATAGGTCTATAATTAGAGGGATCACTCTTACATCCTGATTTGAAAATTGGTACTACTTTACTGTGTTTCATTAAGTCGGGAAACGTGCCGCTGTCCAAACATTGGTTGAATATGCCTGTCAGGATAGGAGCAATTGAGTCAATAATACCTCCAAGAACCCTAACGGATATTCCCCATAAGTCTTCAGTATTTTTTATGTTGAGACTTTTGAACGCGTTCTTAATTGTATCAATACATATTGGTTTAAAATTAAAGTTTGGTATCTCTTTAGTAAAGTTTTCTTTAAGGAGATCTTCAGCTAATTTAGATGAGGAGGGAAGAGACTTCGTAACCTCTAACGGAATGTTGGTAAAGAAATTTTCTAATGTCTCAGCGACTTCTTGCTTATCAGAAATGGTTTGGTTAGCTATTTTCAAAGACAACTCATTTTGATCGCGTTGTTGTGTCTTTCCAGTTTCTCTATTAATTACTTGCCACACAGTTTTTATTTTATTACTAGAAACACCAATTTTGTTAATGATTATTTGAGATTTTGCTTGAGCGCAGACTCTTTTGAATATTTTGGAATAGTTTCTAACATAAGTGTGAAAAGCTTGATCGGAAGTCAAAGATTTTTCGTAATATAAATTATATAACATATCTCGGCTTTTTCTTATGCCCACAGTGGCCCATTCACTAAATTTCGATTTGGAATTGTTGACTTTAACTGTTTTTACAGGACACGTTTTGTTGAATTCTTTGCAAACCGTAGAGAACAGCGTGCCGTAATTTATATTGGGGTCTTTTGAATCAAAACTAGCGTTACAAAGGTTGCTAAGAACATTATTATTAAAAGAGTTTAATTTATTTTTGGTAAGAGGTCTTAATCGAATTGATTCAGCCAGGTTAAACTTTTTATCTGACTCAAAAGATACTAGTTGACCAGTATGGTCTGACCTAACGCCACTAATTAAAAACGAATCTTTCACCTTACAATCAGTGAATACATTATCTATGCACGAAGCTGAAGTTGCCGTTATTCTTGTCGGTTCATTAAATAAATGTTTTAAATTAAATGATTTGAACAATGAAATGAGCTTACATTTTTCAGGTGAATTGACTAACAGATCTATATTTAAGTCACCACATACAAAAACTGATTTATTATCTCTAAAAACTTTACTTAATAATTCTTCCATTGCAATTAAAAACAAAGACAAATTCGATGCTGGTGGTCTGTAAACACACAAGATAGTATGGCCCTCGACCTCTGCACATGCTACCTCACATAAGCGATCAACAGAGTAAGCAGTGATATCCCTCCTTTCTTTATATTTAAGATGACTATTACAAAGTATCAGGGTACCACCACCCACTGTGGATCTGTTGTACGCGCTGGCAACTGAAAAATTATTTACATTAAACAACATCCTATCTGGTTTTAACCAGGTTTCACAAAAACATAAAATATCCATGTGGTATTTATCAGCTAACAATTCCACGTCTAAAATTTTGCCGGAGAAGCGATTTATATTTTGATGATATAGTAAAATATTACTATTCGTCTTCTCTTTTGTCGGCTCTAATAGTTTAAAGTATCTACTGTAGTATTATCAGAAAAACTGGATAATACTGTTAAATTACTAAACCTAGGCTCAGTTAAATCATCAATAACTGCGTGTATATTAAAAGCTAACAATGTAGCTAATAAATGTCGACTTTTTTTGGGAAGAAACATATGCTCCCGAATCAAAACAAAATCACTAACAAAATTGTTAGTGTCAAAAAATAATAAACGGTCACTATGACGACACGATAAAATATGCATCAAGTTATTTAAACTTGAAATATATTCATTTTCCTGAGCAAGTAACTTGTCAGAATAGGGCAATGCACATAAAATTAATTTGCCTAATCTTAACTTAAGTAGGGTGTCGATACCATTAACTATGTCCCTTTTTGTTACACTAAGACTATTTCCAAAAAGAAGTACTACAGTAGTTTGCTCATTCAATTGTGTATGTTGAATTTTATGAATAAGCTCATTAAAATGCAGTTTATGATAACAATGGTTCACTATTGTATGTTTAGAGTGGTTATTTAATAATGACCCAAAACCTGTTCCTAGTCCATCAGAATATACTAAGACATTACTTTGAGTGGGGTTCAAAGTTGTTACAGTATGAGCAAGAGGTAAGGTTGAAGGAGTAACATGTTGTGACATGAGAGGTAGCGGAGTGGCAGCACAACTACAGGTGAGGTTGTTAGTCAGTGACTCATACCTCTCTGCACTATACTTCACCAGGTCCACCAACTCACAAGCCTCCTGCATGCGCTCACTTAACATCTGTTGACTACATTCATATTTACAAAATATTTCCTTAAGTGTATTTTCCCTACTCAATAATTCCCTTTGAAGGTTCTGAATGTCAACATCATACATTTGTGAACTAGTTTCTAATTTACTAATACATATATTTAATTGGCATTTTAGGTTTCTGAAATCTCTTCTAAGTTTAACATTATGTTTGTAAACATTTTGAGTTTTTAAAAGTTTCTTATATTTCTTAATACTCTTGTTGATTTTAATATATTTCTTTATTTTATTATGACTACTTAGAATTGGACATTTAGCTATGGTATAACCCTCATCACTACGTGACACATGTGCGGGTTCCTGGCTCGCTTTCTGTAAATTATTTCCATTTTCGCCTGCTCATCTTTGAGATCTCGAAAGATGGCGGCGTTTTGGTTTTTGAGTGCCTTGAGTACTTCCTCATTTGTGTTGTACTGCATTACGCCGCGCAACACAACCTGTGGGTTTTTGTTTTTAATATTCTGGGCTTCCAGCTCGGGCGCGCTCCTAATCTTTTCCTTCAATTTTTCCCTATCCTCCTCTGTACTACAGCCCACAATTATTCTCCTATCTTTCGCTTTCCTCACTTTCTCTACCGCTATACCCCTTCCTTGGCATTTACGACCTTCCTAAGTCGGTCCAGGACTTGCTCCCCCGTTTCCTTCTCATCCCTGGCCGACACTACTATGGAATGTAGTGTAGTTTGTTTCGGAACCTGATTGGATGGCCGACTTGCTGCCACACTAGCATAAGAGACCATCTGGTCTCGGCTAGCTTGTAGCGCCTCTTTCAGCCTATCCATTTTTAGGCTGTTCTCGGCCAAGTTTCGGCTATGCTCTTCTAGAGCTCGCTTGAGGGAGTTTGTCTCGACCTCACTGATAGCCTCTGAGCACGGGGGGAGGGCTAGCTCAACCCTTGGCTCCTCCTGGACTTGGAACCCGATCGATGCCATGGTCTTTGCGGTTGGGGGGGCTCTTCCCTGTTCGAGCTCTTTTACCAGCTGGTAGAGCCGGTCTGCCTGCGCCTTGACCTCCGCCCTAATGTCGTTTCTTGTTGTTTTGGAGGTTGTCATTAGGGCCTTGATCTTGTTTGAGGCTATCCTAGCCTCGGCGACTTTACTCCTTTGGGTAGGCGGGCTCCCGATCTCAAAGGATATAGGTGTCACTGGTGATGGTCGGTCCAGCTTTTTAGGGGGAGTCCTCTTTGTGACGGTTTTACCAGCCTCCCACTCACCCACGCTCCTCCTGACGCTCTGCGTCGAAGGCCCTGCCTCCTCAGGTGCCCTCTGGGGGCTTTTAGTCGGGGGTTTGCTTGCCGCCGAGTGCTGGACAGGCGTGCGTAAACCAGGCATTCCGGTCATTTTTGATAAGTGAGTGTGGTTGGGATTAGTATCGTGTCAAGTAGGGGTGTTGTAAAGAGCACCCCTATTTATGTAAAAGTAAAAAGGGGATATTGTAAATATATCCCTTTTTTGTGTCAATGTAAAAAGGGGGTACTGTAAAGGGTACCCCTTTTGTGTCTCAGATGTCAAAATAAAATAAATATATTCTCTTGCGAGAATGTCCCAAGTTAAAATCCTAGTCTAAATTACTTTAAAATATAGTAGCACAAAAGTACTACTATATGTCCACAATTAAAATTTTCACAAATAAATAAGCAATAAAAAGCTTATCTTATCTTAGCCTAAGTATAGCAGCACAATAATGCTGCTATATGTCCTTATCCTATTACAATTTTAAGGTCTGTAGGTTCTCAGGAACTGGGGTTGCTTGCAAAGATACTGCTTTTTGTGGTCCTGGCTGAGCTGGCTTCGTGGATAGGGTTTCTACCGGGGCCAATCGGTAGGGCTCCTCAAGCCGGTTACGATGAGTCCCAGCTCGGGTGGTGTACCTCTGAACTGGGCCGAGACAAGACGAGGGGGGTAAGGTAGTAATATAAGGGTTGGGAGAGGGCTTCTGTTGGGACCAAAAGATAGGGCTCCTCAAGCCGGTCACAATGGACTCAAACTCGGGTGGTCTACCTCTATCTTTCGCGGAGATAACCCGAGGGGGGGAGGTAACTTAAGAGGGGTTGGGGGGAAGGGTAAAAGTCAAAGTTTAGAGGGGGTGAAGGTCGGGGAGGAGAGGGGAAGGGGAGGGTGGGTTGGAGTGGTTTGGAGTGGGTATCTACTGGGGCCAAAAGATAGGGCTCCTCAAGCCGGTCACAATGGACCCAAGCTCGGGTGGTCTGCCTCTATCCTAGACCGAGATTACCCAAGGGGGGTGAGGTAATTTGAGAGGGGTTGGGGGGGGGGATTACACACCGAAGTTCGGAGGGGGTGAAGGGGGGGGGGGGAGGGGGGAGGGGGAGGGGGGATATTAAGGGGGGTATTGAAGAAGGGAGAGAGGACTGTTCGACACAAGTCCAATCTCGGGTGACGTCAGACCAGAGGTTGAGGAGTTCCCTCGAAGTTTCCTGCTGAGGATTTGTGGAGCTGTTCTATAGTCAGCTCGGCGCAAACAAGTACGTGGATAAATATCCTCAAAATTTTCTAATCAAAATTTTGTCGACCACGTTTTTACTTTGAGGTTAAGTATGAAAAATGTGGCCTCACTAAAGTGTTCTTATCCACGCGAGTTTGCGCCTTAAAATTCTGAAAGTCAGAATGGAGCAGAGGGCCACAGAGGGGGTCAATACCCCGTTATAAAAACAATATCACGTCACAGTCAATTTTGTGCAGTTCGCGATCGAAAAAACACTTTGAGGTTAGGTGACCGGAACTGCACTGTAAAAAGTGTTCACAGCACAATTTAAAAGTTTTAATGTCGGAAACTTCACGACGTGTCGATTGCCCACAGGTAGGCTAGACCAGATCTGGTCTCTCGCCCCCAGGCGAAGTCTTGGAAGAAGGATGGTTTTTCTTCTTTCGCTTGCAGGTCTCCGGTGTTGCACCGGAAAAATCTGGAGGACACCTCAAAATGTGCGGGCAGCGAGGGCGCCCCCCAGCACTCCAAAAAATCAGAGGGTGACCACTCAGAATTTGACAGCGTTTAAGGGTTTATGAAAAATACTTTCTGAATTTTTCTTCTTTTACCCAGGAAAAATCCCAAAAGTGGAGTCCGGTGACTTCTTTTTGTGCAAGTTCACAGCACTCACTAGCCCGAACACTTTAAGCTATCACTCACTGAAAACTACGATAAGTTTCCGATTATCCCGATTTTTGAGCGCGGAGTCGCTTTAAACTGAACTAGCGAGGGCGGGGGATCGCGAGAGACCAGAGGTAGGGTAGGTAGGGTAGGTAGGGTAGGTAGGGTAGGTAGGGTAGGTAGGGTAGGTAGGGTAGGTAGGGTAGGTAGGGTAGGTAGGGTAGGTAGGGTAGGTAGGGTAGGTAGGGTAGGTAGGTTAGGTAGGGTAGGTAGGGTAGGTAGGGTAGGTAGGGTAGGTAGGGTAGGTAAGGTAGGTAGGGTAGGTAGGGTAGGTAGGGTAGGTAGGGTAGGTAGGGTAGGTAGGGTAGGTAGGGTAGGTAGGGTAGGTAGGGTAGGTAGGGTAGGTAGGGTAGGTAGGGTAGGTAGGGTAGGTAGGGTAGGTAGGGTAGGTAGGGTAGGTAGGATAGGTAGGGTAGGTAGGGTAGGTGGGGTAGGTGGGGTGTGTAGGGTAGGTAGGGTAGGTAGGGTAGGTAGGGTAGGTAGGGTAGGTAGGGTAGGTAGGGTAGGTAGGGTAGGTAGGGTAGGTAGGGTAGGTAGGGTAGGTAGGGTAGGTAGGGTAGGTAGGGTAGGTGGGGTAGGTAGGGTAGGTAGGGTAGGTAGGGTAGGTAGGGTAGGTAGGGTAGGTAGGGTAGGTAGGGTAGGTAGGGTAGGTAGGGTAGGTAGGGTAGGTAGGGTAGGTAGGGTAGGTAGGGTAGGTAGGGTAGGTAGGGTAGGTAGGGTAGGTAGGGTAGGTAGGGTAGGTAGAGTAGGTAGGGTAGGTAGAGTAGGTAGGGTAGGTAGGGTAGGTAGGGTAGGTAGGGTAGGTAGGGTAGGTAGGGTAGGTAGGGTAGGTAGGGTAGGTAGGGTAGGTAGGGTAGGTAGGGTAGGTAGGGTAGGTAGGGTAGGTAGGGTAGGTAGGGTAGGTAGGGTAGGTAGGGTAGGTAGGGTAGGTAGGGTAGGTAGGGTAGGTAGGGTAGGTAGGGTAGGTAGGGTAGGTAGGGTTGGTAGGGTAGGTAGGGTAGGTAGGGTAGGTAGGGAAAGTAGGGTAGGTAGGGTAGGTAGGGTAGGTAGGGTATGTTTTTTTTTTTTTTTATTTTTTTTTTTTAAATACTAATCCCGCTAACAACGTTAGCGCCTAATCTGTGCAAATTCTTTCATTCCATTCCTCTTTCATGCTTCTCGTACTTTCATTCTTCATACCATGGTTCTTCTTGCATACTTTATCTTGTATACAGTGGGTGGGAATCCCACTTTGTTTAAATACTTAAAAGGCAACTTTATTTATTTAGTGAGGTCAAAAGACAAAAAGTGCTAAGTATACAAGATTTGAAAAACATAAACGCTGTTAATCACAGTAAAATATGCAAAAGGTGCTGCAGATCACAGATAAGGTACAGAATTTCTGTTTATCACAGGAAAAAAATCACAATATAAATAATGCCTTACACCTAGGGATGAGAAACACAACAGTGCTTTTCATCATACAGACAATCTGTTGTTGCTAGGTACTACCCCAGTGCACCGTTCGTCACTGCAGTTTTGTGCGTGGTATTCTATGCTTCTTACAAATATTCTTATAATACTAGTGAAGCATAGTGCCGCTTCAACTTCGGTTTCGTGCAATGACGGTGGAAGCCACATTAACACAGTACAACAGGAACTTTTCCCTGTGTTGCTTACTCATGAGCCCATGCAGGCTCTCCTTCGTCAGTCTCCTGTCCAGCTCACATTCGAGTTGGTAGCGTTCCCTGATGAATAACGGGCAATCTGCAAGTATGTGCTGGACAGTCTCTGCCACGCCTGGATCGCAGACGCACGATGGGCTCTCCTTACACTTGAAGCGATTCAAGTATTCAGAGAACCCGCCGTGCCCTGTCAAAACCTGCGTGAGAACGCCTGTGGGCCGCACCTGTTTTATAATACGGTAAGCCGCCATGGCATCCGGAAGAAACATTTTCGTCACAGAGGCTGTCTCGCCCGACACATATCTTCGGTTCCATTCATCAAGCGATTCCAAACGGATCTGTCGCTTGATAAATGACACCGGACATCGGTCGTAGTCCGGCTTCCTCCGTAACGACAACGCTGCCTTCTTTGCCAACTCGTCCGCTCGCTCATTCCCCGGCAGGCCCGCGTGGGCCTTGATCCAGAACAAAGACACAGCTTTGCTCTGGCCCAGGGCTTGAGCCAAATTGGCGCGCGCGCGAACTGCCAGGGGATGGAGAGAGCCAGGGCTTGCAAGCGTCTGCAATGCTGACATTGAGTCACTGTACAAACCATAGCTCGTCTCTTGCCGCGTGAGGATCATGTCCGTCGCTTTGCAGATGGCCAGGAGTTCCGCCTGGTAGACTGTGCAGTACGCGGCTAAGCTAAGTTTGAGGTTCCGGACTTCGCCTTCAGTATCCCAAATGGATAGTGCGGCTCCGACCTTCCCCTCAATCTTGCTGCCGTCGGTGAAGATTCGCACCGCCTGCACATTGTTGCTGTCTAGCAACTGTTGGTCTGCCAGGCACATGAACTCCAAGGGCATTTGTGTAGCTGGATGAGGAGCTTCTGCAAACCTTACCGCACCTTCGATCTCCCTATCTCCTGGCACAAACCGGGATGACCCTCTTCTCGCTTCATACAGGGCGGCTGCCTCCTGTATGCGCAGATCTAGAGGTAGTATTCCGGACAGTACCAGTGCCGAGTTCAGGGAGACGGTACGGTAAGATTTACAGATCTTCTGGACGAATCCTCGTTGGACCGAGTCTAGCTTCTTCCGTATTCCCAGCTTCTTTGTAGCGGGAGCCCAGGCTGCGGCTGCGTACGTTATTATGGGCTCAATCATAGCAGTGTAGATTGTGTGTATGATCTGTGCGTCCAATCCCCAACTCACTTTAGCGGCGCGGGACAGCTGCTTATAAATGTTAGCTGCCCTCCTGCAGACGTTCGCGGTGTGCTCGTTGAAGGTGAGCTTCTCGTCTATGGTTAGACCCAACAAATTCATCTTCCCAACCATACCAATGTCGACCCCGGCCATGCTCAGCCTTGGGGTATCATACTTGCGCTTGTTGGTTACGACCATCGCACAGGTTTTGTGCGGTGCGAACCTCAGCTTGTTTCTGACGCCCCAACTCTGAACACGGGCGAGGGCTGCATTGGCAGATGTAGAAACTTCGGTCGCTGAGTCCCCATCCAAAACCAAGACGATATCATCGGCGAACGCCTGCCCGAAGATACCGCGCTGCTCCAATTCCTGCAATAGTGGGTCTAGAATGAGATTCCACAGGATGGGACCACCTATTGACCCTTGAACACAGCCCTTGCTAGTCACTCGCGTGCATTCCTCCCCAGCGTAACGAACCTTGACTTTCCTACTGTCGAGGTAGCTGTCTAGCAGCCTTCTTATATTCACCGGGCACTTTTCCTCAGCCAGTCTGACCTTGATGGCTGGCCATCAAACACTATCAAAGGCCCCTCTATATCCAGCGACACCAGGACAATTAGCTTCTTCAGCCTCAACTTGTCCTGTACGTGCTCCATTAGCGTATAGAGGGCGTCCTCAGTGCTTTTCTGGGGCATAAAGCCAAACTGGCGAGTACTAAACCGCGGTACAAGCTGCCATTTTATACGCGCTACTACCATCCTCTCCAGGACCTTCCCCAGAACCGGCAGTAGACCTATTGGTCTGTATGCCTTGGGGTTTAGGTAATCGTCCTTGCCCAGCTTTCTGAGGACCACGACTGTGGCCTCCTTCCAGATGTTCGGGAAGTGTGCCAATTCAAGGCACTTATTGTAGAGGGCAAGGAACGCATCCAGGTCCTGGTGGATCGCTCGACTGCAGATGTCAGACGTCAGTCCATCCCCCCCTGGTGCCTTTTTGGGATTGAAACCTGCCACGGCGGTCTTCAGCTCCAGCGAGGTAAATGGTGGATCATGATATTCATCATGAACCCACTCATTTACTCGACTGGCTGCTTCTCTAATTCGCCTGTGGTCAGCGTTATCCTGGTCTACTCTGTCTTCGGGGTAGAACGTATCTGCAAGTAGGGCGGCCGATTCACTTGGGTTGAGGAATACACCATCGCTGCATAGGGTCAGTTCCTCCTGCCTTCTAGCGGTCCTTTTAATCACCCTGCAAATCCCCTCCCAGACCCCCTCCCGATCCTGTTTCCGGCAGAACTCCTTCCAACTGGCGACTCGGGTGCTCTTCGCTAGCATCTCGTATTCTTCTTTTGCCTTCAGGTACTCGTCTACGACCATCGCTCGCCGGACCGGCGCGGCATTGCGGATTCGGTTCTTCAGTCTTGTAAACTCCTTCTTCTTCACAGTGAGCTCCTCGGACCACCACGGACAATTAATTTTACTTTTTCTATTTGTTTTAGGAACGGCATGTTCGCATGCTTGTTCTATGATTTTACTATATTTTACTACTATTTCTTCTAAGTCTTGTTTACTATTTATTTCTTGTATGCTATTTAAATTTACGTTACTTTCAATTTTAATTTCTCCCAATTTTACTCTAAATGCTTCCCAGTCCGCTTTTCTTGTATTAAATTTTCTTGTTGTTCTAACTATATTCATCCCTTTTTCCCTTTTAACATTGACGTTAAAGAATATAGTGTTATGGTCCGAGGATGTTGCTCCTGTGTCGACCCGCCAGCCGTCCACCAGGTCAAAAAGGTCAAGCGAGCATGCCGTGACATCCAAGTGGCTTTTATACACTCGACCACCTCTGACAGTGTCAAATGTGGGAGCGTCACCAGTGTTCAGCACCTGAAGCTCTAAGTCCTCCAGGGTTCCGGACATTTCCTCGCCCTTGGAGTCTTCGATGATGCTGCCCCACCAAGGACTCTTAGCGTTCGCGTCGCCGCCTATAAGCAATCTACCGGTGGCCACTTCCGATTTGATCCGGGTCAACTGGTCCAGGTATGGCCCTATGGGTTGGTCTGGCTCGAAGTAGTAAGAAATTACTGCGATCTCCCAGGCTTTGGTCCGGATCCCCACCACAACAATGTTGTTTGTGGTGAGTTTCGGGTAGGGAATGACATCCAGGTCATTGTCAAAGACGGCAATTGCCGCCTTCACCCTCCCACTTCCACCAACCTCGCACTGGTAGATTCGCGAACCTCGGTAGTTTTTCATACCTCGCGCCCCTCCCACATACGGCTCCTGGATAAGCGCCCATGCGATCTTCCTTTTACTGGCCTCTAAAAAGAGTTCGGTCGTTGCCAGGTCCTTACGTTGTAGGTTTGCTTGGGCCACACGGTATGGTCTTGCGTTTTGCTGGGCAGGAGTCTCCGTGTTGCCCTTAGCAATACGCTATAACAGATCGGGCTATTGCATCCCATCTTTTCCTAACTACGCACTCCGAGCTGAAAGCATGATGGTCTGTGCTGTCAGTCTTCGCACGCGCGCAATTGCAGCACTTTGGAGGTAGGCCAGCGGCCCAGTCCGCGCACTCCGTCCTCATGTGGGGACCGCCACAGTGGCTGCACTTTGACACAGTTTCTGTGCAAAGGCGTCGGCTATGCCCATACCCGAGGCATAGCGAGCACTGGACCAGCGGGGATTGGTCCTCGACCGTCACCCGCTGAAAATCCACGTGCACCGACCCAACCTCGAGCATGCGCCGCCAAACCTCTGTGGCAACCCTCATCACTACGTGACACATGTGCGGGTTCCTGGCTCGCTTTCTGTAAATTATAGGTAGGGTATGTAGGGTAGGTAGGGTAGGTAGGGTAGGTAGGGTAGGTAGGGTAGGTAGGGTAGGTAGGGTAGGTAGGGTAGGTAGGGTAGGTAGGGTAGGTAGGGTAGGTAGGGTAGGTAGGGTAGGTAGGGTAGGTAGGGTAGGTAGGGTAGGTAGGGTAGGTAGGGTAGGTAGGGTAGGTAGGGTAGGTAGGGTAGGTAGTGTAGGTAGGGTAGGTAGGGTAGGTAGGGTAGGTAGGGTAGGTAGGGTAGGTAGGGTAGGTAGGGTATGTAGGGTAGGTAGGGTAGGTAGGGTAGGTAGGGTAGGTAGGGTAGGTAGGGTAGGTAGGGTAAGTAGGGTAGGTAGGGTAGGTAGGGTAGGTAGGATAGGTAGGGTAGGTAGGGTAGGTAGGGTAGGTAGGGTAGGTAGGGTAGGTAGGGTAGGTAGGGTAGGTAGGGTAGGTAGGGTAGGTAGGGTAGGTAGGGTAGGTAGGGTAGGTAGGGAAAGTAGGGTAGGTAGGGTAGGTAGGGTAGGTAGGGTAGGTAGGGTAGGTAGGGTAGGTAGGGTAGGTAGGGTAGGTAGGGTAGGTAGGGTAGGTAGGGTAGGTAGGGTAGGTAGGCTAGGTAGGGTAGGTAGGCTAGGTAGGGTAGGTAGGGTAGGTAGGGTAGGTAGGGTAGGTAGGGTAGGTAGGGTAGGTACGGTAGGTAGGGTAGGTAGGATAGGTAGGGTAGGTAGGGTAGGTAGGGTAGGTAGGTAGCGTCTTTTTATGGCAAAACAAAGTTTGGCGGGTCAGCTAGTAATTGTATAAATTTTAACCATCGATATCTCCTTAACCATGAGGTTCCGCGTGGTGGGGATGATATAGTGGGGTATCCCACCTACCCCTCCATTTCCCTACCCCCTCCCCACCCCAAAAATCAATGGATATTGATGGAACTTTTTATTCTAACCTAAAAACTTATTAATGATGTACTTCAAATATAGGTATACCTACAATTAAATTAATAATCCTTAGTAAGAAATCATTTGTGATTATACAATTTGATTAGTTATGATTTGAGATTTGAAAATTACATCTAGCAACTTTTGATCAGTCGTTCATTTGATGTCACATACATTGGGATTCTAAAATTTTTCTAAATAAAACATTTGGTCGTTTAAATTTTGTTATTTCGTTTATTGTTCTTTTGAAATTTGCTCAGAAAAGTTTTGATTTTCTAATATGCAACCGTGGGTAGGGCTTATATTTATTTTTTAATAAACGCAAGATTGTGCTGAGATTTTTACTGCCTTTAGCGTCACACGGGTCTTTTCTAAATTTTCTAATTCTATTAATTAAAATTCATGTGTTTGTTTTTTCTGTGCGTAGGTCAAACAAATAGTTTTTTTTATACCAGACTAGCTGCCGCCCACGGCACCGACCGCGTTGTATTAGTACTTCTCCCAATATCTTTATAATTTATAGTGTATGTGTTATTCTGATGTACGAGTATAAGCTATATTTATTTATTTTTATTTATTTAACCATTTATGCACACACACACATAATATACAGACAAGAAGAAGAAACAGAAAAATAGGTATAGGTAGGTGATACTTATTTCTATAGAAATCTCTTCCAGCATACCTGCGAAAGGAAAGATGAAAAAAGAGATATAGTGTGTAGAGTTGAAAAATAATAAACATAAAACGATTCATAACTAAGTAATAACTAATAGACAATACCGATAACAAATTAAATATACCTACTGTCATAATAATATATACAAACATATTTGTGAAATATATATTTCTGTAAGAGTAACAAACATCCATCCAACCATCCATCCACACAAACTTTCACGTTTGTAATAGTAAGTAGGATAGCGGCTAACATCAAAACTATTTTTGATAATATTAGATTGTTGTTTGATTTTTATGTTTCATTGAGGTTTAAAATTGTATGTTTATTACCGATTAAGGTAAGGACAAACGAACGTAATTTCGTGAATTGTGAGTCGCGTAAAAGGCGTCGCAGAAGTTAAGCTGCATTCGGTTTCATACTAAGTCCTGTTTGTGCCACATGGCAACGCAAAATGAGTTGTCTGCTGACTCACTCATATTATTTCAACCGAACTGCGGTCGAAGGGAGGGAGGGGAACGAGGCAAGTGTCAGCGCCCCGTACAAACGTAGAAAAGCAACTGAAATTACGTCTGTCCGTCTGGCAGCCTAACCGAATTTCAGTTGATTGTAAATTAGTTACAAAATTAGTTTCGTTTGGCCTCATCCTAAAGTTTCTATTTTAGAAACATTTCTTTCGGGCGATGTTAGTTTTCATAGGTCATCAAGCTAGAATATTAGATATTTGAATTATCTTGTAGTTTCGTATTCCATTTCTAGAACACTCAGCGGCAATAAACGTGGCTTAGCTTACCTTTTATTATTTTAATGAGAATAGGTGGTAGCTTCTTTGTCTGGGTTAAGTGAATAATTTCACATTAGGTTGATTTTTAAATTGACTTGCAAAGATCGTTCGAAGTTCGCCTGCGCGATTAGGGCTAGGGCCAAATTTATTGTCTCTGAGTGTATGATATGTACCTACATTACTCTATTTATACATTTTCACATAAGGTGGTTATTTTTAATCACTCAAATGTAGACCCAGATTTTCTTAGTTGTAAAAAAGAATAACAAATTTATTACATTATGCAACTCGTAAATAAAGGACGGATTTAAAGCGAGGGCCATAGATGATTCATGAGTAAGTGAGGGATTCTAACGACAAGCGAGTGATTCAAGTATTAGAATTCTGACCGAAGCAAGTGTTTAAAAAAAAAACCATTTTAAGCCGTTATATTCAAAAGACGGACACTATACTTTATACCATGACAACGAGAAGAAGTTTCACTGAAAACAGTGAATAAAAAGCACTTTTAATGACTGTTTTGGTGTTTAAATTTAGAACACACCAATATATCCGACCATATCAATGCTATACAACATCCTTGCGCTCGATAAATACTCGATACAAACTTCTTGTGCTTTTCGCTTAAATCTTTCTTTTTTCTCGTAGTCATGGTATAAAGTATAGTATAATGAATAAGTGCATAATGAATTCGGCAAGATGATGAGCAAAGAGTATGAAAAATCGACCAATCACATGCGAGATGAATTTACAAAAAAAAATTTGACCAATTATTGAAAACGTAATCTAGCAAGTGTTACACCATTTTTGAATCCTTATTAAATGCGCCAATTTTTCATGTTACTTGCCAAACTAGCGTAGTACATTTTTTTTTCAGTACAGTCAGTTAAAGTTGGGCGAAACAGTAAATTTGAATAATTTGGTTTTGAAAAAGTTTAATTTTCTTCTAAGTAGGAGGAGTTGGCATTAAATTTTAGGCAAAAATCTACACAAGCATTATTCAAGATTACATAATAATAAAAAAATTAGATAAATTATGGGATTTGTAGCAATTGGAGTTAAAGAACCATTACAGGGATTGATTTTTTTAGTAAATTTTTAAAGTGAACATAATTTTTTAAAAACATGAGATAGATTTTTTTTCGTATTTTTCTGAGAACTGTTATAACTTGGTCTATCACCCATTTACGGCTTGACGTCGATTTCTGGGACACCCTGTATTTAGGTTTTGGTTGAGAGCTCGATATTTCGGCAGCGATACAAGCGCCATGATCACGAGATCATGACGATTTGTTCTCGTGATCATGGCGCTTGTAATCGAATCGAAATATCGAGCTCTCAACCAAAACCTATACACACATGGTAAATATCCCGAAACAAATATTAATTCTAGTGCAATACTATTTAGGCTTTTGGTACATTTAGGTGCAAACTAGTGTTAGTGAAACGGGCAGTAAAGAAACAATGACTTAACAACCAAAAATCTCAGACAATAATTTTCTTTAAAAAATAGATAGGTATTTCGAACCGTGAAGTTTTAGGAAAGGTACCAAGGTATACCTTAATATTGGTTTTACCCTTATCATTCAACCTCTGACTAGAACGAAATTAATTGTTTAAAGTTAAGGTACTCCAAACTACAGTTTTTTAATTAATTTAATCAAATCCTTTGAGTTCGGTGTCCCTGCCTATCTTTTTAGGTAGTAATTTTCTTATCTTACTTAATATTGTAATGTGAAAGTTTGGATGGATGTGTGTATTGATATTTGTTTGTGACTCAATCACGTCAGAACTGCATAACCGATCTGGATGAAATTTGGCACAGAGATAGATTATAGTCGGGATAGCATACAGGCTTCTTATCCCGGTATAATGTGCCCTTGGCCCGGGGATAAACCTGCCAGGTTATGTGAAAATAATGAAGATAAGGAGTGACAACTGTATAAATAACTAGCTGTTCCACGCGGCTTCGCTCCCGTCCACTGGCTACCTACCTACCCATTTACCCTACCTAGCCCATCCTACCTACACTACATAAATGATTTTTGCGAAACTTAAACCGTTTACGCAGCGCACGCAACGGAAGCTCTCAAAGAGGAATACTTTTATCCCGTTTTTGCTACATTTTTCATTTATGCTCCGCTCCTATTGGTTGTAGCGTGATGTTATAAATAGCCTATAACCTTCCTCGATAAATGGGCTATCCAACACAAAAAGATTTTTTCAATTTTAACCAGTACTTCCTGAGATTAGCGCGTTCAAACAAACAAACTCTTCAGCTTTATAATATTAGTATAGATTATATATATATTCGCCAACCTGATTGAGAATGTAAACGGTTCATGTGATCCTTAGTGTTGTTAGTAAAGTACTCAACATCATTTCAGCCGTAAGATGTCCAATGCTGAGCATAGTTTACACACAAGCGTCCCCACACCGACCGTTTCGCCAGTGTTTCTCACTAACAGTGGACTCATCAGTTCACCGGCCCATCTTATGTAAGGCCATCTAATGCTGCATCTTCCTATGCACTCATACTAATAAAGTAACTTAAAACCAAATAATTTACAAACAAATTCCTGGCCGACAATAATCCAAATAAACTTACCGTTATAAAAAACATAGGTAACACAGAGTAGTGACGTCCCAGAGTATCGCACCTAAGGTGGGCCGACCCTTATCAAGCGCCATCCGATTAGGCCCGGATTAACCGGACAAATGGAATGTGTAATTATCTCTAGCTAACTAATCGCATTCGACTGCGCAACGTGTATTGTAACACGATGTGTTACAGGTTATTGGTACAAGTTGTGAGGGTAAGTGGTGATTTGGTACCTTCTTTGAAGGAAAAGATCAGCTTCATCACTTTAAGGACTTAATGAACGCCACTCGTACACGTACACAACGCCAAAAATCAGCCTTTAATAAATAGAAAAATCAATCCTACACGCGAGCCCCGTGCGGGTTGATAAACGTCATATGTCTTCGTGGCCACCTTATCATCGTTGGGCTTTCAATGTTCCCACAGCTGAGACACAGGCTTTCCCTCATAGAGAAGGAATAGGCTGTAATCCACCACACGGGCCCAGTGCGGATTGGTGGATGACATATGTCTTCGAATTTTTGGTTCTAGGACATGCCGGTACCCTCACGATGTTTTCCTTCACCGTTTTGAGAACAGTGGCGTTGAAAATAATTTACATAAAGTAAAGCGCCAGCCTGGGTTCGAACCCATGATCTACAACTTCTAAGTCGCGGCCACCACTGTTCTCTCCACCACCTACAGGACCCAAATTATATAAGAAGAAGTGAAGTAGTAGTGTGTGAGTAAAGTAGATCCACCAGGAATGATTTATTGATCTACTGGTCTCAATCGCTACATGTAGCTGATTATGAGGACGGATTCAATATCCAGATTGCGCAAAGTTATTGTATTGCTCCATTTGAAATTTCTGAGAAGAAGGTATCCCATAGTCTGAATTTGTGACCAGTTGATGAAAATAGGTATCTAGACCCCTTTCACACGGAATTTAAATTACTAAACATAACTGGTGAAATGTGGTACCTTTTATTATACCTCTTCCTTCGTAGAATAATGATGTTATTTTAAATATTTCTGAGTAAAAAACTTTTTTACAAAAAAATACTACCGACTTCCAAATAAGTCAGTGTCTTTCGTAGGTACCATTTTTTACGTCACCGATTTCCAAAAATAAAGTTATTTTTCATTTTGTAGTTTTCTCATTTGGAAGTTGGTAGTATTTTCTTGTAAAAAAGGTTTTTAATTTTTCATTTTTTAGTTTTAGTTTACCTAAAAGGCAAGTTGTTTAGTAAGTTACCTTAACGCCAGAATAAATAACCGGAATATCATGAAACTTGAACATAGCCGGTGAAATGAGAGATCTGCGTACCCCTTAAGACCGTACTGGCGTGATGTCATGTTATAAAATGGTATAATCAATAAACAAACATGCGATTGAAGCAATCCCGGGAGATTTGCCGTTATTTATTGAAGAGTTCTGTCGTATATCTTCGAAGTTCTTCACCAAATTAAAATGGTACTAATTTCGAAACTTACTCTTTCAAACACCAATTAACGGAATATCAGTGAATATACACAAAAAAAAAGCTGGAAGAGATTTCTATAGAAATAGCCCATGTACCTATTTTTCTGTTTCTTCTTCTTGTCTGTATATTATGTGTGTGTGCATAAATGGTTAAATAAATAAATTAATAAATGGAGTCGAACATAGAATCTCCTCCTTTTTGGTAAGTCGGTTAAAAAGTAAATGGATTAGCCGCTTAGTGAAGAGATCTATCCTATAGAAGGTTCTTAGTTGATTTGCTTTTAAATAAGAATGTTATATAGTTAGTCTTTAGCTGGCCCTTTAGCCTATTAGCTGGCTAAAAAACAACTAACCCCATTTGAAATGGTGTTATTGGTAACAGGCTTTAAAAACCGAGAGATACTTTTGATCAACATACATTTATGCTCCCAAATGTATAATTCAGTACCATAAAACCAGTTTTTTTTTATGTATATGATCCTCACAACAAGAGTTTAATTAACTTTTGCTACAGGAAAAACTGATCCTTACAACTCAAATTAATTTTGGACATGAATAAAATTGCAGGTTTTCATACTATTTCGGTATGAATATGTTGACGGTACGGCTGCCCCGTCATTTTTCGTCCATACCGATTAACAGAAAGCCAATAATGATTAACGAGAATTCAGTAATGTTAACTTTTAATGTAACAGCATGGTCGACTCACTCATATCGGACGTAAAATTGGTTACGAGCGCGGCTAGCTCCACTCTCCAGTCAAGGGCCATCACTCTACCTGTGAAAACAAACAAATTGTCGAAACCCAATTCATTTACATCCACACTTCATCCTTTAATGATCTATTTAATTGTTTAATTTACCGTCACACTGTCGAATACCATTGTTTCACGGTTTAACTAGTTACACTAGGTCCTTTTTGTGTTGTCTAAAGGATTTGACTTTGTTCGAAAATGCTGTCTATAATTTTGAACTGTAATCAAAAGATGCTATTTGTAATTACAGTTAGAATGTGTGGCGTGTCTATTTGTTATAATTAAAATATTTTTAATAGAAATAAAAGAAACGTTAATAAAGTTAGACTCAAAACATGTAATTCCGCGAAACACCAGAATTAATTATTCGATGAGCACAACAAAGAGTTTGTCGAACAACAAGCTAAAGTTTGCATTGTGTCGACGCCCTGAATCCCAAATTTGGCGCGAACTGAAGCGAACGCGGGCCCTAGTCACAATTAACTCCGAACATGTTTCAATTTCCACTCTCGACTAAATACTAAATCCTCAGTTAATATTCTAGTTGGAGCTCCGTTTCAGACTCTTGGAATAGTTGCAATTGCTTTGACTTGCATCTAGGCAGGCTTTAAAGAACAACGGAATTAAGTTTCAGCGATGAAAAGCTGAGAAACTTACGGAAGAACGATGAGGATTCCATATTAATGTTCTCTGAACACTATTATGCAAGTTGTAAATGACTGAAGCGGATACTAGGAGATAGGATTTGCTTTGAATTCGATCGGATTTGAAAGACAAAGATAACAAATCCTCTTGAATTCGACTTTGAAAGTCAACATTGAGGAGTCGTCGCCGAAAAGAAGGCTATTATGATTTCGGCGAAATGTTAAGATGGAGTTCAAGTGGAGTAAGTTGGTAAAGTTAATATCACTCTTTTACAGTCGAATAATTCAGAGCCGCGCGTGTCCTACATTATGACGACGTTTTTAGATCGGGATTAGGTTTGTGTGAGAGGATCGCGATGATTATGGAATATTCCCTCAAGGCGCCTCCATTGTAGCGGAATAGAAGGATGTCCTACAGTAAACGTCTTTTGGGGGTTGTGGTTTTGTGATGACAATTATTATGGCTGAGAATTTCAATTCTTTTTTGCCTAAATGTGATCTCGTCTCCATCATTTATTTATGTTTAGCAGTTTTAGATTCAAAATGACAATTAAGGAAGTATTTTAGACACTGTGTTACATTTTTATCTATTTAAATAACCCTAACCCCAACCGTATAAAAATGGCAAAGCAAGTTTACAGATAGATATCTTGGATAGATTAGAATTAAAAATTGGTTTTAACGGGTAATCTGTGTGCGCATCATTGTAACCTAACATTATGCTTAAATTAAAATGCCTGCATTCCACAGATCTCAAGCAAAACATTTGTGTACAAAAGTGATCTTATTACTTTTGTCTTTAATAATCTTTAAAAAAAATAAGACATTTTTTTTTTGATAGGCTTTCACATGACCACTATCTCACCTGATGGTAAGCGATGATGTGGTCGACGATGAAACACGCTTGCCTGGAAGAAACCTATTCACTCTTGACTTGAAGACTCCCAGGTTGTAGCTATCAGGAAATACAGACTCCGGCAGGGAATTGCACTCCTTTGCTGTACGCATAATAAAAGTATTCCCAAAACGTTTGGTGCGTACTTAGTACTTAGTTAATTTTAAGGCCAAGACCCAAAGTATCGAGCTACTGATATCTATTTGATTATGTTTTCTACCCAACTTTCAGACATGTTTTTTGTTTTAACACTCCAACAAACGTGGATTCCCCAACAAGCGAATCCACACTACACGCATTCCTCACATTAAAGTTTCCGGTAACAAAGATTCATAAACCCGTTCCGTCCTAAGTCTACAACAGCCGGCAAACATAAATCAGGTACGACATTACTCTTGTTGAGCGCACATAAACTTGTTGAAATTATGACGAGCTCAACCTGTGTAATAAGGAGGCCTTTGTTTTACTACTCGATGACACTCCGTGCGGAGGCTTGCAAGGAGTTTGTGGCCTACAGCGGCGTAGGGTTGGTAGGAAGGAGTTTTTCTTTTTAAAGTTTGGAGTTAATCTTGGGTGTGCATAATATGGGAAGGTGTTGGTGACTTTGACTTAATTGCAATGTTTTAGAGGGTAAAAGTATTCATGAGTATCATAAATTTTTACTTTGGGGTTAACGTTAAAATATGAAAAAAGTAGCTATTCATTATATTTAGGTTAGAGTACATTTAAATCAGCATAACTCGACAAAATATCTATAATGAGCTTGATGCCTATCGACAGGACTGGTCAACAATAGCCCTAAACCTGATTGGAAGGAAGAGCGGGACGAGGCCTTTGCCCTGCAGTGGGACAGAATAGGCTAAAAATAAGTAAATAAATAAACTTGACAAAAGGCAGAGAACAGCATGATTTTTTCATGTTAATAAATTTATTACCTGTGGTTTAACTGCATTACCCCGCCGCACCGTAGTACATTATGTAGGAAGGTGGTTTTTGTGCAGATTCTTTATGCAGAGTGAATCTTTACTTATCGGTAATTTTTAGAGGATAAAGATTCAAATTACTTTTGAATATGGACAAGTTTTACTATGAAAGCAATTCAGAAATACAACTCGAAAAAAATTAGTGAACAGCCAGGTGTTTTTTTTCTTATAGAAGGATCACATGTGGATCAAATCATCCTGTATAGTATGATGCAAGTATTTTGATAAATGCAATTACAGTTTGGCATTTTAAGATGCTCAAAATTTCGTAGGCGCGTAGACCATGTTCGTAGCACGAAGCTACGCCGTAGCTATGTGCTACGAGAGCTTACGAAATACTGTTATGCGTAGACGCAATGTATCGGTTGACGTTTCTCTTTTAATTCTTTTAGTTTATTTCCATAAAAGCTCTAGTCCATAACAAAATTGGTTCAATAATAATACCGATTCCATCTCGAGTGCGCTAGCCAAATCCTTCGCAATGCAGCAGATGGCACAATGAACCAGAAATTCAAGGAATTGCCGTCTCAGCTCCTAATCAATAGCATTTAGTTCGAAGGAGTACAACGCAGTTTCAAATACTCAATATTTTAACTACTTAGCTCGAAACTTGAGGAGAAACAATTCAATTTTAATGAATTGAATACTATTGCTTATTCTAATTCTTCGAAATCACAAGTACGTCTAAGTCTACATCTTTCTAAAAATACAAGAAATCATGAAATATATTGAAAAATTATGTTTCTGGATTTTGGACTCGTAGATATTTGTTTTTGGTAAATAAAGGCTCGCGCTTGACTACTATTTTGATGTAATGTCAATTTAATCTGAAAAATTCATGGAATAAAAGGCTTCTTTTATTTATTTATTAGATCAAAACTTGGGGAGAAACAATTAAATTTTAATAGATTTGTAGAAATAAGAGTTCATGGAGCTTAACCATGATAAAAAGGAGTAAAAATAACAAGTACGTCTCAAAACTCTTTTCACCGTAAACTGGAATGATGAATATACAAAGACAACAGACTTAAACGAAAGAAAAAAAGAGCTCTTTTTACGTTTTACTGCAACAGGAGTGAGTGCCTTATCTTTTAAAGTTGTCAGCTCGTAAATGAACGCTGTATACAAGGCTTGTACGTAAGCCAGTAAATAAGATAGAGGAATGTACTAGAAAGTAGGAATAAAATGTAAACAGTGCGCTTAGCAAATATATTGGAGTAGCTAATCAGTGTACAATGACTGAGATTCTGTACAGGCTAATTAGTCCGTTGGTGTATAACCTTTTTTTACCTACACTTACAACGTAATGTTCCAAATATGAATTCTAAAAATATTGTATAAACACGTACTTTATATTCGTGGATAGGTAAAATTAAAAAAAACAAACCCATTACAGTTCAACATTTTCCTTCGATTTTCAAACAACTGAATCATTGCTTTTTAATTTTTATAGCATACTTTTACTTTTAATTTATTGGCGTTTATGGGCTCATTGACTTAATGTAGAAAAGTAGCGTCATTGTCTATGGAGGCGCGCGCTGCGCAGTCATGCGCAATGAGAATCTAAATTGCTCGCCATACCAAAATTTTTCCGTTTCCACTTTTGTTTTATTTAACTGTATGAGTGAAGATAAAATAGTGTATGCAACGACATATAATTAAGTATTAAAACACTCGCGTGTTATTATTAACCCAAGCTCGTGTTTTAATAACCCCTATTGTATAACCATTGCATAAACTACTATTATGTTTACTACGACCTGTACGAGGCAATGTGTACTTTTCCTCCTTTTCGTTGTTTGACAAATGCCACAATCTACTAAACCATCAACGAGATGGTACTTAGCTAAATCTAATCTGAAGATTTTTAGATTGGATTGAGCTATGAATCATGTCATTGACGGACTAATATTTGTCACCTAGAATAGATTTGTAGAGCGAGTTGGCCTCGCGCACTGAGGGTTCCATACCATCATATATAAATTATTTTGGATGTGTTACTTTACATACAGTGTAGGAACCTAAATAGTTATGTACCCAGAAACAAACTACAACTGTGCTTCTTAGAGGGAATAGGTTTCTTCTAGGCAAGCGTGTTACACCGTCGACCACCTCATCGCTCACCATCAGGTGAGACAGTGGTCAAGCGCGAACCTATCAATAATAAAAAAAAAAATAGTCAGCGCCAACTCTTGACCGATAGTGGAACTAATGCAATTTTTGTTGATGATTTCTGAAAAAGTTTGGTATTTAGAGACATCGTTTTATTTTTCCTGTAATCTTCACATAAACGTTTATCACATAGAATAATTACAGATTTTTCTCTATGCAAGCTTCGGTGATAAGGCCGGCCCTTATCTCCGTAGTCTAACGATATTTTTTAAAGTTTTTCGTCAAAAGTTGAAACTATGTGGCGTAAAATAAACAAAAAAAAGTTTAAGAATGCGCAAATAGCGCTCTTTCATATGATACCCTATATGCCCAAGTAGTTGCAAAAAGAGATATTTTATTTTTATTTCCTTCTTATTTGCAAAATAGTTAGGCAAATGTCATCTAAAACTATTCCAAATTTCAAGGTATAAGGTTTCATTAGTAGTTCTTAAGATACCCAGTTGTGTCAGACGGACAGACATAATCACACCATAAGGGCTCCTTTTTATAATTTTGGTACGGAACTCTAAAAATGATATGTGAGAAGATTTTACTGGCCGGTGGTTCAGTAATTGGAAGTGCAACTGCAGTAGTGAGATCCTAGCTGTGATTCAGTTTTTCATATGGATTTTTTTAATAGTACCCGGAGTTTGTATCTGAGCTCGGTTGATGACAATAGGCTCGTGGTCTTTTAAGAATATACAACTTAGAAATAATTCGCAAAATATGGGCAATATGTGTTTTGCTATAGGAATCATCTACCGAACCCTACGGGCAATTATGGTGTCATGAGATATTGAATCAGCAGAGGCCCAAGTGACATTCTATCATCGAAAGCGTGGCGACAGCGATTGTCAAAAAGCCAAAATTGTATCGGATTGACAAGCGATACCTAAAAATCTCGTGCTCAATCCCTTATATTTTGACAATTCGACTATAGCCTTCGCTGACATTGAATGCCACTCGTCTAGAGCCCCAGTTCTCTCTAGTCTGCTATTACCACCAGCTTTTACGACAAATCTTTTACGGTTCAAGCGGTGCGGTTGTGGAATGCTTTGCCCGTGTCACTATGGCGTGCTCAATCTCGGCCCATTTTTAAAACTATGGTATAGAATCACCACCTCTCTCTTTAATAGTTGTTTTTCTTGATTTCTATGTTTTTGTTTGATACTTATTACTGTATATATTTGTCTATATACATATATATATGTATTTATTTTATATATAAATAGTACACCAAAGACTACCTACAGTAGGTACTGTTTTTCCTGTTCCTGTTTTCATTTTCAAAATCCATCTTAAGGTTGTCTTGAAAAGATCGCTTTTAGCGATAAGACCGCCTATACCTTCTGTAACTTATATGGTGTACTTAATAAAGAGTATTCTATTCTATTCTATTACTGAATAATTTCTATATTTATTATTTTTGATTTATTTCAAAAACATGTTTCACTAATATAAAACATTTCTCTTGATTGCAGAAATACTTCACGCTAAATCAAACTGAATCATTCCCCCACAATTTCACAAACCCCAATTCCCAGCAAACCACCCAAAAACTAAAACCAGCAATTTTCGTTGTTAATTCGCACTATCCGAGGCATGGTGTCGGCAAGCGTTTATCTCTGGCGAAAGGTCGCAAGGCGCGAGGCTGGCGGGTCGCAGGGACCCCGGATTATCCACGGCCCCCACGCCCGCCCAGGACGCAATTAACTCCCGACATGTTTCAATTTACACTCGCAAATACGGCCGACAAGCACTCCATTGTACGTATAGCGAGAGCTAGAATATAGGCCACCATAAATATTCACTAGTTCCTCTAACTTGCGACCGCTGCGGTGTTGTTTTAGATAAATGCTGTAAGGTGCGATGGCGGTTTCAAAAAAGAAATAAAGAATAAGATTTAAGGAAAAAAAAGAGGTTTAAAGTGTTCGTGTTTATTTTAGGTGCTGTATGTGGTCAGGTTGTTAAATAACCGTAATTTTATTTAACATTACCTACGTAAGATAAATAAGTGATTTTGGAGGGCTCTAGTAGAGCGCACGTAAAACATTTAATTTTTTTACGCATATCATATCATAACGCTGTTGTTAACAAAGATTTAGGCAGAAATGGACCCTTAGTATAGGTACTGTAAAAGGGGGATGCAGCCAGAGGCTGAAAAAATACTATTGGACTTCTACGACGTATATTTATTCAAACGTGCCGCTCGTAGTTCGGCCCTCATAGAAGTGCCCGCTAAACAAAAAACTACACGCGTTCGATATATTTCTAATATTCTGTATTCGATTTCCTTCCAAACTTAAAATAAATATAAGTCGCCAGCTTTAGGTGTCAGCGGCCGAACAGGTTGCTCGTCCTATGTGGAAAGCCTCTACAGTACATTTCACAATTCAATAAAAAAATAACAAACAATTTTTAGTATGTTGAATCTAATTATTTTACAAATTAAGCCGTTCCAAAATAATAAAAAATATACTACCCACACATACACGTCCATTTTAATAAGGTAAGACGTAAGACTAAAGGTATTACGAATGACATAATAGTTTCACATCAAGTGGACTTTCCATATAAATTGGCACTGAAGACTTCGCTGAAATGTATGATTTTGCTAAACTATTCATCTTACTACTTTTAAGCTCGCGTTCTTAGAACACAGAGCGAGATCCCACATTTTCAGTTGCCATACTAGACTTAAACTGTATAGTTTTAGTTTAGATTGTAATACCGAGATTTCTTTCAGTTTCACTGGCAATTGGACGTTGAGTCTCACAGAAATTTTGAAAATAATTGTATTATTTCGTTGTACAATAAGCCGTTTTTCTGTGGTACCAAATCAGAATCAGCTGGCCAATTATTCTATTGAAACTCCGTACTACGCTAGGGTAGTGAAATCTCGGCGGCTTCTTTGAGGAGTTGCTTGACAGGCGTCACAGAGTCCTGACCTTCCGCCTGACGCAGGTCCTCACCTGACACAGCTGTTTCGGGAGGTTCCTTTTCAGGATAAAGCGAGAGGAAAAGCCCGGGTGTCACCCGGGTTTTGTATGGTCTGCCCCGCTAGGGTGGAGCACCGCCGTGTAGGTCGTGGAGGCGATTGGCGGTGGCGATTTTTCGGTTCCGGCTCTGGTCCAGGCCATGATACATGGGTATAGGAAGCTGTCACCTCCTTCTGCGAAGGAGACGCCCTCACGCCCCTAGCCACCGCAGGAGACGCCCCGGGCGTCTGTAGTTGCAAACCGATTCCCGACCACCGTAGGCGCGGGCTTGTGGACGGCAAGTAATGGGTAGCTCGCCGTTCGATAAGGGCCAGGCATAAGTTTACGGCGCGTAGTGTTCCACGCGCGCTTCAAAGTGATGTCAGCAAAATTGACGGGACCCGCCAGGGACGATGCCTGTCTGGGTCGCGGATGAATTTAATTGAGAGTTACCGCGGCCCTGGCACAAGTAACTGAAGGAACACGGGTGGGTTTTATGCAGTAAAAGTCTGACACGCCCTCCCGCTTTACCCAGAGCGGGAGAACTCATTGGATGTTTCAGAATATGTTCGTGTGAACAAAAATTCAAAGACATGTGACATCCACCAACCCCTACTGGACCCGCGTGGTGGATTAAAGCTCATCCCCTCTTTCACAGAGAGAAGGTCTGTGTCCCAGCAGTGGGAACATAACTTGTCGGCAAACTACATTATACGAAACCCATTTCAAAAATAGCTAGCAAGAGGTGATATGAAGAAGGAAATAAATTATCAATGTACCTATTTAATAAATTACTATATTGTTAACATAAAACACGCTTGTTTTATTCCGAATAACAATCGCCCGATTTCGCCCGAATTTTATCTCGCAAATTCAACGATTTTTAATTTTACACTCTTGCAACACTGAATTTGGCAGCTCTTGTATAGGAAATACCTATATATCGAAATGCCACATCTACAATGTTTTTTACATAGGTAACATAAGAATTTCATATTTGTATTCCATAAAAAAAAAAAAGATAAACATATCTAATTATTGAAAAAACATTCCCAAAACGAATACTGTGTAACAGTAAACCATTATTAAAATAAACAGCCATGAATAGCACTCTTATCTACTAAAACGTTTAGTGTCGCGACGGAAAAGTAGAGAAGTGAAAACAAAATAATAAGTGAATACAATATCAACACCGCGGCATAGTCATGTCCGCAAAGAAAGAATAAACGTCGCAGATAACACGAAATAATCTCAACAAGAATAATGTTGTTCCCACTTTATTTACTACTTACTCCACAGTTTATTTGAGAGCAAAATGGAACGGACTGTGGATGAAAATTACTCGTCGCTTCTAATTTCATTTTTTTAAATTTATTTCATGTCAAAGCTTAAAGGATTTTACCATTCGTTTCCATGAAATGAAAAATTGTAAGTCAAAAAGCATATACAAGTAGCGGCTTTCAAAATTTATGTTGCCTAGAATTCAACACAAAGACGCCCACTTTTTTTCAGGTTTAGGCAGGTTTAGGCAAGTTCTATCTCGGGACTCGATTACACACAGTCTTATGCCACTAAATTATATTATAACAAACATAATTTTTCACATTATACCCTATTACCCGTAATAACGGACATTAACGTGCCTAAGTAATTACGCTCCCCCTTTTTATGAGAGCAGATAGCTGCGAAAATATAATCATGAACAAAAATAATTCGCGCCACAAAACTTTAATGGACTCAATTAGCGCTCGTTCCAAATTCCGCAAGTCACAAAATTATTTTTAAATTTAAATGTATGGAACTGGTAAGTCCATAGTTTGTTATCCGAGGAGACAGCATACCGGCTGGAATAACACGACGCAAGGTAATCCACGCGAGAATAACAATGTTTTCACTTTATTTTCACTCGTTTTTGCCCATTCTCACGAATGCTCCGGGGGGACAAATGGATGCGACTGGGACCTTTGCCTTATTTACCGGCTGGTTTTCATAAAAAAGTCTCTCCGTGCCAACATTTTTATTCCAACAACATTATACAAAACTTTGTGAATAATTTTATGATATGAATAATAATTTACGCATACGTTTAATTAAGTTAATCGCGTCTGGATTGCTGAATCGTGAAATATTACGGCGTTAACACGTTTTAGTTGTTCTATTATGGTTACAATTTGGATTAATTTGATAACGCAAAACACAGAGGTATTATGGTGAGACGGTAAATTTCATAATAAAATTAAAAGCTAAATGTGTTCTACATATGCATTTGTAATGTATTCCGTCAGGTTCCGCTTCCGTTGTCAAACATGTCAGTGACGTACCCATAAGAACACTCGGTGAGTCTAGTGTCCTGCATCGACGAGACTTCATTGGCACTCGTGACTCAAACTCGTGTCTAACGAAATTTTCCCCTCAAAGGAATCTTGTATCACTGTAGTCACGCAACACATACAGGTCGCGCGAGCTATTCCGGCAGGAATGGGAGGGTTCTGGTAAAATTACTTTCACGAAGACCGCCATACTGGCTGCCTAGAGCCTTCCGCAGCCATGATAATTTGTGTGATATATCGCGCGAAGTGTGCATTGTGATCTTTACACCTACTTCGCTATAAAGTGGCCAATTTATTACAAAATATTATCGTTGGCAACATTATTTATTTATTTAATATCTATGGGCCAGTATGCGCTCTACTCATAATTATCCCCTTGGTATTGACGCATAGATAAATCAATTTTCGTGCATGATTATTGTCGAATGTGTTATACAGTCCTAATCTGTGAAACGAGCTAACAGAATGGGAATAAACACGAGCACTGGATTGACAAAATTAATTTGATTAAACAATATAATTAAACAGTCTGCGCACAAACTGCAACATAAATAGTTTATAAGGTAGACAGTTGAATTAACTTACAAATTAACATCATTTGTTGGTAGTTACTTCACTATTTATTTAAAATTAACTATTCATGCATGCTATACAAGTACTCACACTATTCGGGTATCTTGTTTGTTTTATTTTTCTACACTTAGTTTTTTCCTGCGGCTTCGCTCCCGTGGTCTATTTCATAGGAAACTTCCGTGAAACAATTTTCGTGATAAAAAGTAGCGCATGCCACTCAGCGATAGTGCCATTTATATCAGAAAAAAACCTTCGTAATCGGGTTAGTACCGCTACTGGACAAAGGGATCCCCAAATGCTTCCAGGAACTCTTCTTCCGCTTCTCCTCAAACCAGCAGTGGGATAGTATTGACCACTAATAAAAATCAAACTAAAATACAATAGTAGTTTATGCAATGGTCATATAATAGGGGTTATTAAAACACGAACGTGGGTTTATCACATGAAGCGAAGCCGAATGTGATAATAATAACACGCGTGTGTTTTAATACCTAATTATATGCCGTTGCATACACTATTTTATCTTCACTCATACAGTTGAAATAAAACAAAAGTGGAAATGGAAAAGATATGTGATATGGCGGGCAATTTAGATTCTCATTGCGCATGACTGCGCAGCGCGCGCCTCCAAAGACAATGACACTTTTTTTTCTGCTTTAAGTTGATGAGCCCACAAACGCCAATAAACTAAAAAGTAAAAGTGTGCTATAAAAATTAAAAAGTTATTTTATGATGCAGTTGTTTGAAAATCGAAGGAAAATGTTGCACTGTAATGGTTTTTTTTTTTAATTTTTCTTATCAACGAATATCTTTACATGTTAACCACTTAATTTTTGTCATTTAATAATACTAGCCTGCTAAATTCCAGAGCAGAGCATGGCTTGATCACTACCATTATGTGCCTCGAATTTTAAACTTAGGATTGGCCTAGTCGATCATTCTTCCATACAAACGTAGTATGGCGATTAATCCAGTGTTTGACCGTGTACGTTCAAAATAAAAAATGTATCAATTTGTCTCATCTTTATCTAGCCCTGTATGGAAATTAAAAAGTAAAACAAATATATATTTGAAAGTTATGAGCGTTGAAACTTCCATATTTCAACGCTAATTTTAACGCATCTTTGGGTGGAAATAAATACCATAAGAAGAAGGAAAATTGCAAAACAATTCCCATACAGGCTTAGATTAGTAGTTCAACAATGCAAAAAAATTTATTTCGATCAGATATATTTAGTCATTTTTTCATGATATCCATATTCCCAAAGGTCTGCTTATAAAATTTCGCGCGCTCGTTTTCGTCCTAATTCATCATCCATTTCGCTACAAATTTACAAAAGTGTGTATTCGTTCGCGAACTAGCTTCTTACTGCACATCACAGCATTTATATCCATCGCACGTGTTGTCGGATGAGATAGCAAGCATTTTAATTTTAACCCTGCGCACAAAGCTTGCTGCGTCTCGTTAGACGTGGGTTTGAAAACCGGCCCGCGCGCAACCTTTTCGGTTTTAAATATGCATAGCTAATTTCGTACTGCGTCTTCGCTCTTCTTTTCTGATGAATTTCCTTTGAGGACCCACGGCAGTTGGATCTTTTTCTCCGAGACTCGCCTAGCTTTACTGCCTTGGCGTTTTGCTAAGAAGTTGCCACTATCAATTCTGGTTTTCAGGTGTAATGGTTGTGAATAGCATGTCCCAAAAACGCATTGTTGAGCGACAGGATGTATTTTTGAAACGAACATTAAAGCAAAACTAACCCTCGTTAGATGCTGTAATTGGTTGAATGAACTTTCAAATACCAATCGCTTCACCTGGCTTGCATATAATATGTAACGTGTCGATAGTACCAGTCTCTAGAAATCGGCGAACAATATCTCTTGCGACTGCTTTACTATCAGTTCAAATTTTAATACAACAAAGCAGCATATCTAAATATGGCAGTAGAAATTCTCTCGGTAATCTACGAACCTACTAAACATCAAAAGCCCTATCTAAATAGGTCTCCAGATTTTGCCTTAGGAATCATAGCAGTCCCTAGGCTCAAAGCTCCAAAACATAAATTATTTAGAGTACAATACAATTGCTACCCTAATATTGTAGTGGAAACTTTAACTACACGAGACATAATGTAGATGTTAATTTAGTGGCTAAACAAGAATCATAGTTAATATTATTAACCGTTAGAGAGCTAACCTCAATCAATTACTTTGTGGCTTCAATGTGTAGTGATTAGTAAATAAATAATAGATAGAAAACTTCGTTGGTCTCACACTTCACACTAATATTATAAAGGCGAAAGTTTGTGAGTGTGTGTTTGTTACTACTTCACGCCACAACGGCTAAACAGATCCAGATGAAACTTGGCACAGATATAGATTTTAGTCAAGAATAGCACATAGGATACTTTTATCCCGGAAATATGTTCCCCCTGGATAACTTTCTACTTTCAGGCGGGCGAAGCTGCTGGCAGAAGCTAGAAGCGCGCTATAAAGCGCTATTTCTGAACGTGAGGTCCTGTGTTCGATGCCCGGGTCGGGTTTATTAAGGTTTTTCCATCTAGAATTTCTCAGTAACGGCCCAGAGACTGGTTTTTCGTGTTCGCAGTATATGGCAATATAGTGCCCCTTACGGATGGCCGATAGGGCAGAAAAGTTCTGGAGTGGTGACCGCGAACTGGAAGACGTTGCGTTGGAAGGCCTCCCACCAGGTGGACCGATGACCTGGTGAAGATTGCGGGGATCCGCTGGATGCGAGACATACGGGATCGATCAATGTGGCGACGCTTGAGGGAGGACTATCTCCAGCGGTGGACGTCTTTCGGCTGATATGATGATGATGATGATGAGTGCCCCTTTTTACATAGGGCTTGAACATAACTGATGAAATGTAGCCATACTGTAAGCTCTGCATTTCACTTCGGGGAACCCAGGTAATATTTTTTGTTAAGATGATGAAATTGATGTTGCTTTTTATTGGAAGCGCTGATTAATTTCAGGAAAACACAGTATCTCATTGTTAAAGCATGTCACATAACTTCAGTTTCGAGTTTAATACATTATTTAATCTGTTAACCATGTCATTACGTTTACAATTAAATGAGTTCACGATAAATATACTGTAATAATTATAAAGCTTTAAATCAACCTTCCCAAACCCAACAGGAGTTCAGCATAAATTAATCGAAATCCGAATAAATATTAAATACTCTTAAAAACAAAATGGATATGTAATAACCATTAAAATTGTTTGGTTCTCCTCAATTATAACTTTGATGAAATATAACTGGCGTATAACCCTTGTTTGTACATTCGCACAACCGAAGGTTCCTGGCCCCCAAATCTAATTAGTTAAATAAAACAAAATTCGTTCCTTTATATTGCTTGTTTTCGAGAATCAAGCCCTCTAATTTAGAATAATCCTACATGACAACGATACTGACGTGGTGCCTGATAGTCGGGGCGGTCCCATGTGGACTACCCGGCGGTAAAATACCACTTTACCTATAACAAAACAGGGAAACAGCGAGCAATTTTATTGTACAGCCCGTTTCCTAGTCGAGATTGTTCTATAAACTGAATTTTATAATTAAATACGTAGGCATTCAAATCGATATGAAATGATCTAACAAAGCAGCCTTTTAACGAAATTGCCTACCAATCGAAAACAATAACAAAAACAATAAATAACAATGCGAGGCCATTATTATTCTGAAGAGATGGTACTAGGGGATTATGACAGCAAACGTGCGTCCATTATCGGAGAGAGACAGAGCGGTGGGTAATTATAACAATTACGGCCCACGCAACGCAAATCCATGGCGCGTATGTAGCTCACGTCTGGGAAAGTACCTGTGGGCCAGCCGCCAGTCAGTTAATAATTCAATCAGTCAGCGCTCCCCAGCGGAGGCCCCGCTGTGCTTAAACGTACAAATATGCAAATCTACACAGTCCTCCCACGATACTTACTTACGAACTTTAAAATTAAATTGAGGCTAGCTTACAAAACTGATAGGTGCTGAATATCGTTTGCCAGCGGTTTTCCAAACGTGAAAGTCAATAATCATCTCACGGAAACCTACTACCATCGACTCTTGGCAAAGTGTAAATCAAAGAGCAATGGCGACATGAAAAGGTAAGGCATTGATCAGGAGGCATTTCGATAGCGCATGGCATTCCCACACATTTTTGCCTTTTTCCAATAGGGAAAATGGATAAAAAACCCAGTATATCGATAAAAAGACTGAAATAGAATTCTAATAGTGAAAACAGAATCAAAATTAATTGAAAAGGTAAAAAAGAGATTAACCATTTCAAGAAATATATCCGTCCCTCGTTACGAGATCTCCGAACGCCGAAAAAACGACAAATGATTCCCTGGCAACTTTTCTGTCACTTACTAAGTACTGTCTGATGGTCTGACCTTTAAACGAACTGCATAGAAAGCAAGAAACGTAGTTTTTTCTTTGTTCCTCAATATTAAAAAACGCGCATAATATGTCGAAATGAGGTAATTATCTTACTAATGTCCGCTGTGCCACTCCGAAAGTGCGAAAATTAGTTTTCGCATAGAACAGAAACAGAATACAATAAAGATAACCCATCAAGAACGCACCATTCATTTGTGTAGTGAATTAACTATTGTATTGTATTATTTACCTTTGTTGTATTATATTAGGTATATTAAGATAACGGTAGGCAATTATGTCAGCACAATGGATTTATTGATTCTCTGTATTCTTATGGGCGGAATTGTAGTTTGGCTTACCGGGAATTGCGAATGAATACAAAGTTCTAGCGAGTGCCCGCGGCTTCGGTCGCGTGAACCTTTCTGTGTTACCAGTGATGACAAACGAAATTGAGACGTGAGTACTCATAATAAGACTCATCAGAAGACTTTAAGTCACCCAAAGGGCAATGGAGAACGCTACGGTCTGAGTTTCCTTGTGTGATCGCGTCAGAAATGAAGATATCCGCAGGAGGACCAAAGTAACCGACATGGCCAGAAGAATTGCCAAATTTAAGTTGCAGTGGGCAGGGCACATTGCTCGCAGAACGGATAGTCACTGGTGTCGAAAAGTTCTAGATTGGCGTCCGCGTACCGCAAGAGGTTGGGTTGGACGTCTCCCACTAGGTGGAAACCAACTACCGAGATAAAAAAGTATCCTGTGAATCCATTAAAATCGTCTAAATTCATTAAGTCGTTGATGCGTGATTGATAAACAAACATTCAGACCTTACTTCTTATCTTACTAATATTATAAATGTGAAAGTTTGGATGGATGGATGGATGTAGTTTGTTACTCAATCACGCCGGAACAGCTGAACGGATCTAGATGAAATTTGGCACAGAGATAGATTATAGCCTATAATAGCGCATAGGCTACTTTTTGTACTTTATTTTTTATCCCCGTATAATGTTCCCTTGGGATGATAAAACACTTTTCACGCGGGCGAAGCCGGTGGCAGAAGCTGGTTAGATGCGAAAATTTGGAAGTGTATGTATATGTTTGTTAATTAATCACTCTAAAGCGGCTGAACGGATCTGGGTGAAATTGGACACAGAGATAGATTAAAGTCTGGATTACCACAGGCTACTTTTCATCAGTTGTCCTATTTATCTCAAATATTGACTGGTAGAGAATGCCTTGTGTCCGCCTTTGTACGACTATTGTATACGAAGTTTAATTAAATAAATAAAAATAATGAAAAGAAAACAAACCGCTGGCAGAAACTAGTATTATATAAATAGTCTATGTATGTATTCGGTTAAGTAAGCGGTACGGAGGCTCATTCCAGCTTAGCATTACTTGGAACTGTCGGGGTATTGTTCGTGTATTAACTGAGCAGTTACTTCATTTACAGAACATTCCAGGCGCAATGTGGGTTTGCTATAGGTGACTACATATCCCTTCGGGGAAAACAAGCGTGATGTTATATTGTGTGTCTATATGATTAAGGGCCGATTATTCAATAGTCTGATAACATTTAACTGAGGAATAAAAATGGGCATTTGACAGCTTGTGTATAGGAAATATGGCAAACGGCCATTTTCATTCCTCATTTAATCCCCCATACTATTGAAAAATCAGCCTTAAAACGATAATGCAATTCGTACCTTATGTAGATTTGATTTATGAATTGTTAATATACGGAGCATTTTTTTAATTAAATCTTATCTTTCTTCTGTTTGTTACTCAATCATGCCAGAACGGCTGAACGGATCTGGATGAAATTTGGCACAGAGATAGGTTATAGCCAGGAATAGCACAATGGATACCTTTTATCCCTGAAATATGTACCTTCTAGATAATTTTCGACATTTGCTTAAAAATTTTGATTAATCTCTAAAATGTATTCATGTAGTTTCTTGTGGTTTTTTTTATCTTGTGAAAGAAACACTTATCATTAGTGTTGTAGTTATAGTAGTAAGAAATGATCTGTCCTAAACGATGACGACACCTTTAAAAAAAGCTCCCTTATTAAAATCCCCATCAAAACGCTACTTTCTATGAAAATCTGGCCAAGTGCGAGTCGGACTGGCGCACTGAGGGTTCCCTACAAACAGCTACATTCACCAAAATAATTAAATAACATTAGTGAAGTTCATAAACTATGAGGGCACCGAACATTGCTCTAACGATAAGATAAACAGAATTCAGGGACAAAATTAACATTGCCGTTGGCAAACAATAGTCCCGATACAACGATAACTGCAAATAAGTTAATAATCTTTTTTTTTATGTAGGTACAAATTTACGAATTTCGGATTTTTTCTTTTACTTGTGCTATGAGGCATTGCTTCTTGGCAAATTTCATGATTCTAGGTCAACGGGAAGTTGGTTTTGTAGATTTTGATTCTCTTGCGAGTGTAAAATATGCGTTATTAACGCTTTATCTCTTAATTGCGTTGATATAAAAATCAGATTATTTCACAGCTGCAAGGGGTTGCAAACTTAAGTACAATATATAATTTTCAACTCGATACCACCACGCGTTCCCGATATAAAGGGTCTTGACAGACAGACAGACAGACGGACAACAAAGTGATCCTGTAAGGGTTCAGTTTTTCCTTTTGAGATGCGGTACCCTAAAAATAATCAGAATACGAATAAAACAGGTAGCAAAATGTTCAAATTACAAGTAATAAACCCATTATTAGATATGGCAAGATATCAAAAAGCCATAATAACGTAACGTCTAAAGTTGTTGTAAAATTTTATGTTACGACCCTGTTCCAGCCAAACGAAACTTTTGTTACCGATACCAAAGTTTATGTGTCTCATACAGGTACATATAGGTACGTGTATGTATATGCTACGACGAAAAGCCGTTTTTAGTTACAATGCGATATGACTAGTTAAAACTAGTTTATAGAGGGGGAGCTGGCACGGTTTTTTGACCAAGCATGTCCAGGGCAATCACCTGAAATGTATCTGAAAAGTGCCACAGGTCATGGGCAACTTTCAGATTTCCATAAAGGAGACTTAAAGGATTCGTATTTGAAACTCAGCTATCAACTTTTTGTTCTAGATATAATTTAAGGCGATATATACGCCCCAATGTAAATGCAGTACTGGCCGTGCGGCCGTTCGATGCCAAAATATCAATATTGAACCTGCTTTTGAACAGTTTTGTTTGCAAAATATTATTTAATTTACAAATGCTATGTCAGTTATGAAGAAATTTCAGCCATCAATTTTTCTGTGTAAAAACATTTTTAAACATCCAAGTCGTTTTGGAGGAGTATCCAAAAGTTGCGAAAACGTGTTTTTAATTATTTTTTAAAGCAAAACTATTTGTTATACGAAAAAACCATGTTTAAAAAATAATGTAAATGAAACAATAATAAATATATATTTTTTTCAAACCTTTTGACCTAGCCGTTACTAAGGAATATGCTTTAAAATGTTACCGTTTTACGTCACTAAAGCGGATGTAGGTCCTTAATGTCTTTGTTTAACCTTTAAATAATTGCCTGCAAATACGGTATTTTGTAGGCTACGGTGCGATCATGTTCGAAATTGAGTAGCCCAGACTGATTACCAAAAGGTAGCTAGATGGACTTAACTCAGTCGAAACGGTTTCAACTGAACCGTTTTGATTCCAATTATTTAAATCAGTTTTACTGAAAATCATTTTTAGTAGCAGCATGAACTAGCACTAACTGGTAAAAACGCGTTCTAAACAAGTATGGGTTTTCACTACAACATATATATTTATATGTTGGGGTACCTTATAAGGAAAAACACGGCACAGCTTGGAAATTATTAGCGAAGTTGGGATTTACGTAATAGGTTAGTAAGTATGTTGTTTTATACAGACTCCGTTTGAACCTCGGGGAGCTCTGTTACGTTGACGCTGGTGATTGATGATTCTGTTACTTTTATTACGTAAATACCAATTTTTTTGCTGTTTTTCGTCAGAAATTTGGAGATTAAGGAATCTAGTTGGTATTAAAAATAAACACGACATTAAGCATGAGTGACAGAGTGAACTTTTATAGTGATGGGGCATTGTCGCCTCACGCTTGTCTGCGGAGGACTTTACACGAAGTTGTACTGGGAACATTATGAGAGTAGTTTTCCTCGTTAGGTCACACTTCGGGCATACAAATTTCTCATACCGAAAATGGATTACAAATACAAAAGCAGTGTATCTTGAAAACTTATGCCTGTATTTTAAGTTCTGTGAAGGAAACCTTTCCAAAATAATCAATCTCCATACTAGCGGGAAAAAAAACTTAGAATAATGACAATTGACAAGATCCTTCTCCATTCGCATCAGTCAAATTGACAGTTATACACGACTTGTAAAAATATAGGGGTCACTTTTAAAATAATCTCAATTTACGCAAATAAATCTTATACCTTTAAACGAGTTATTCTTGTATAATATATACATTGTGTAGAAGATTTGTGAACAGTGGATTCGAAAAGCACTCACCTCTCGCCTCCGTAGGTATACTGCCTCGCGCTCCTAGGGCTCAGCGTCGTATCAGGCAGCGAGGGTCTGGATCCAGCCGTTCACACACACGATATCGTCATCAAAACAAGTCCATAGGCATAAGTCCTTCAAATTGTTCACCTGTGAGCACTAAACCACCAGAAAACCGGGATAACAAAAAAAGGGCGCGGAGAGGTCCGCGGCTCGTTCGACGTTCGTAGACAATCCATCTTTTTTTTATAAAGATGGCGCTGCATTGTGGTTCGCCGTTCGGATTGGTCAGCGAGCATCCAAAGAGACGATGGCGGGACGTTTCAAATCCACCGTAATTGGGTTCTTACTACACACAATTGATAAGACACTCTCAGAAGACTACTAATATTTAGAATGTTTACAAAATAAAGAACAGTACGGAACATGCCGCTCGCCTTAAAAGAATGTAATTCTTTTAACCTTAAGTTAAAGATATTGAAATAATGAAAGATTAAACGAAAATAGTCGCTAATCGCATTTAAAACTGAAATAAATTCTATTAAAAATAATTAATACTTAAGAGGTAGGTACTTAGCTAAGAAACGTAACAGTAAGAAATAGGTATTCTTAATTATTCTAAAGGTAAAGGACATATTTTAACTACAGAACGTTTTACAAAAGTTTTGCCCATCTGAAGGGTTACGACGCGGGTGATATTATCTGACCCTGGATGAAGAGCATGTACACGAGCCAATCGCCATTGCAAGGGTGGCAGGTTGTCTTCACGTACGACAACAATCATAGCCTCTCGGAGCGGAGAGCCGCTATCCTTAAACCATTTATTGCGTTGTTGAATCTCGTGTAAATATTCACGACTCCAACGCCTCCAAAAATGCTGTACGCACTGTTGCACTCTACGCCATCTAGTGAGACGATTTGACACGTCTTCGCATAAAGAAATATCAGGCAAGGCCGTCAGAGGACCTCCTATTAAAAAATGAGAAGGGGTTAAGGGTAAAGGGTCTAACGGATCAGCACTTAACACACAAAGTGGGCGCGAATTTAGTACCGCTTCTATCTGGCAAAGAAGAGTATGCATCTCATCATAGGTTTGAGTCTGAGTGCCAAGTACTCGATGAAGATGGTGTTTAAAACTTTTAACTCCAGATTCGAAAAGACCACCAAAATGTGACGCATATGGTGGTTGGAAATGCCAAGTGATACCCTGTTCTAATGTCTTACTGTGAAGAACGGTTTGGACAGAATCGTTACGTAAATATTTATATAAATCTTGTAGGTAATTATTACAACCCACAAAGTTCTTTCCACAATCCGAGTAAATATGAGAACATAAACCTCTGCGGGACGTGAAGCGTCGCAAAGCTGCCAAAAAGGCATCAGTTGACAACTCGGATACGAGTTCAAGGTGAATGGCCTTGACGGACATGCACACAAAAACCGCAACGTAACATTTGACTATTTTTGCATTGCGAACCTTATTTGCCCGAACGTAGAACGGGCCTGCAAAATCAACAGATGTCTTAAGAAAAGGTCGCTCAGGTTGCACTCTTGCGGCGGGTAGGGTACCCATAGCTGGCTGCGGGTGCATGGGCTTCGCACGAAAACAACGAACACAGCGATGTATACGCATACGTATAGCGTCGCGACCAGGCACGATCCAGTACCTTTGCAATAATATGTACTGTACAGCCTGTGGAATGCAAATGACTGACATGGGCATGGTCAATAAGTAGATTGGTGAGATGGTGCCTTTTAGGCAGAATTAATTGATGTTTAGAAACAAACGGCAAACAATGACTTATGAATCCGCCCACCGACACGTAAACTATTTTGTTTGTCAATGAATGGTTTTAACCTACGTAGTTTAAGGGAAGGATAATTACCTAATGCAATATTTTTTATATCTTCGGAAAAAGATGAATGTTGAACTAAATGAATAAGTCGACCTAGACAAAAATTAAATTCGGGAACTGTTATGTAGGTTGGATATTGAATTTGAACCTTTTTGCATCTATTATAAAATCGAAATATGAGTGAGGTGACTCGAACAAGTTTACCTAAACTAGAAAATCTTTCTATGTAATCCGTAGCATCAGGAGGCGCCGGCGTCGTGATGGACGAGTTTGTTACCACCGATAGTGGGGAATTACGCTTTTCCTCGGTAACTTTAGATACCTCTTTAGGAATTGGCCAACACTTAAAATCACGTGACAACCACCAGGGCCCCTGGAGCCACATTGAAGAATTTTCAATAAAACTAGCAGGCAGCATTCCTCGAGAAGGTGCGTCTGCTGGATTATCAGCAGAGGGAACATGTCTCCAGCAATCGGCAGGAAGCCGGGATAAAATCTCACTCAAACGATTAGAGACGAATGTTTTCCATTCATGTGGTGGCGAACGAAGCCACGCTAACACAATCTGAGAACCAGTCCATGCATAGACATGATTGCAGTTCACACGGTCACCGTACACCTTCATAATTTTATCAATTAGCTGTGACAATAAAACAGCCGCACACAGCTCGAGACGCGGAATAGTGAGAACCGGTTTGAGCGGCGCTACGCGAGTTTTCGCTAGTAAAAGAAATGTTTTAACGTTATCACTACTATCAGTCACACGAACGTAGACGCACGCAGCGTAAGCACGCTCAGATGCGTCCGAAAACCCATGAATCTGAATAGAACTTACATTGGGAAAAACAAAACGTGGGATTTGAAAACTTGATAGCAATGATAATTCATTGATGAAATTAGACCATGAATTAATTATATCTATGGGAGGTGACTCGTCCCAATTGACACCGGAGATCCATAATAGCTGAATAAGATGTTTTGCATAAATAGCTATAGGAGATAACCAGCCCATAGGGTCATAAATTTTTGCTATTTGGGATAATATGGTCCGCTTGGAGATTTTATCTAAAGTTGCTTGAACACTAAAGGAAAATGTATCTGATTTTGGGTTCCATTGGAGTCCTAAAACCTTTGTTTGTTTATCGCTTTCCATTAATGCAAATGAAACATTATCGGGCCGCTCGCCATGAGCCTCTGATGTATGTACAGCAGCGAATAACGCTGGCGAATTGCTCTGCCACTTTCGCAGTTCGAAACCAGCCGATGAACAAATACCTACTAACTCTCGTTGTAAAATCAGAGCATGTGTGACGTCACATGTGCCAGTGACCACATCATCAACAAACACTTGGTCGCGGAGGACCTTAGAACCTAACGGGAAGTTAGTAGCTTCATCATCGGCCAACTGTTGAATCGTACGAAGTGCTAAGTACGGTGATGAACTAACACCGAAAGTGACGGTTCGCAGCCGATAATCACGCAAAGGTTCGGTTGGAGATTGTCGCCAAACAATACGCTGATAGTCCCAATCAGAATGTTGTAACAAAATGTTTCTGTACATCTGCTTAATATCAGCAGTGACAGCGATAGCATGAATACGAAACCCTAATAAAACATCTACGATGTCCTGGTGCAATTTAGGCCCAGTTAATAAAACATCGTTAAGTGAAATACCATTAGAAGTTTTGCAACTCGCATCAAAAACAACACGGGTACGAGTTGTTTCACTAGAATCTTTGACCACGCAGTGGTGCGGAATGTAATAGGTACTGATAGAAGGAGGGGAATTCACGGGCTCCATGTGACCAAGATCTAAATATTCCTGGAGGCACGCGTGATAATCAACCTTAAGTTGTGGATTACGTTCTAACCTATACTCTAATTTTCTAAACCTAGATACTGCCGTATCTCGTGATTCGCCGAGGGCAGGTGCATCGGGTTTAAATGGAAGCGAAACTACATATCGCCCATTTTCGTCGCGAGTGTGTGATTTTACGAAGATAGACTCACACAAGGCTTCGTCAGGGCTGGAAACTCTTTTTTCAGGAAGGGACTCTAATTCCCAGAATCGTTTCAGATTTATGACGTCATCGTAGGATGAGCTAGAACTACTGAAACACACTTGAAGCGAAGAAGGCGTATTTTGGTTGCAAGAAACATCACCCATTAATAAATAACCAAAGATACTATTTAATGCCATTGGGGACCCGGAAGGGCTCGTAATCACGTGACCTAATATCACCTGGGATAGAATATCCGCACCTAAAAGCATTTCCACCGACTGTGGAAGATAAAATTTCGGATCTGCCAAATGTAAGTGTTTTATGTGTGGCCAATCCCTAAATGGTAATGTTACACAAGGCATGCGTGACATAAGTGTAGGTAAAATCAATGCATCAACTGAAAGGGATGGTTGATCAACATGAGTAGGTGTGACGCAAAAAGAAACAACACCCTTAGGGTATACAGGATCACTACCTCCTATACCGAACACGGGAACGCGCGCATGCCTACGCTGCAATCCTAACCGCTGAACACAAGTCTCGGTAATAAAAGTCGCTTGACTACCGGTATCTATAATACACCGAACGGTGTGTTTTTGCGAGCCTACGTGTACATTAACTAGCGCTGTACACAAAAGCACGGTACTTGCGCGCACGGAAGGCGGAATGGATTGCGGAGCGATCGCGTTATCTCTCGACGTATGATTCACAGCTGTCAGTACGGTTGGCGCGTTACCGGGCGCATCTGTCTCTGTCGTTTGATGCACGGTAGGTGAGACAGCACTAGCGTTCAAATCTGCGTCACTGACAACCGGAAAGCTATGCTGTTGATTAAAATGAATTAAACTATGGTGTCTTTTATGACACGAACGGCACACAAAGTTAGATTTGCAATGTTTTACATCATGTCCTACACTTAAACAATTGTAACAAACATTTTTGTTTTTTATGAAAGAATACCTATCTTGAGGGGATAAGTTTAGAAAATTCGCACATTTCGTCAACGTATGTTGAGCACCGCAACTAATACAAGATTTCCTTTTACTATTTGAATTGTTGGACTGTGAATTGTCTGACTTTGTTTCCGGGCCCGCCGCGACGCCGGCCGAGAGCGCACGGCGCGCGTTCGATGCGGGCGGAGTCCTAGAACTACCTACCTTTTCCGCATTATAAATGGGTTTGTTTTGATACGCAAATTCACTTGCAGATAACTCGCGTTCTAAGAAATTTATTAATTCACTAATTGTGGGTATCTTAGATGGTTGGGACAACGACAAATCGAAACGTCTACGTAATGTTGGTGGAATCTTACGTAAGAAAAGAAGCACTAACATGAAACTCCACTCCTTCGTAGGAAAGTGCATTACTTCTAAAGCCATGATATTTTCATGATAAGTGTTCAGTAAATTTCTTAACCCTTGAACTGATTTGTCGCTTTTATCGGACTGACAAGGTTCAATATCGAATATTTTTTCTAGATGAGCGGAAGCAATGGCTCGTTCGTTATCATACCTAGACTGTAGCATACCTAACGCGACCGTATAGTTCTCGTCAGTTATTGGAATAGATTTAATTAGATTGTAGGGTTCATTTTTCAAAGAAAGTAGCAAATAGCGGAACTTCTCCGAGTCTGAGTAGGTATTTTTGTTGTGCACTAGTGACCGAAATAGATCGTAGAAAGCAGGCCAATCTGTTATTTCTCCTGAAAAGGTAGGCATTGGAAGAGTAGGTAATCTACTAGCACAACTACTAGACGATGGCACGTGAACAACAGCATTATTAGGGGATCCGAGTGACGACATCCTACGTTTATGTTCAATTTCATCTTCTTTAATTTTATTTAAATGTACCACAATAGCATAATAGCAATCATTAAAACTGTTACGAATTCTTAGCTGTTCCTCTTTATCAAAAGTATTAGACTTAATGAGGGATTTTTCAATTTTAGCTTGAAGTTTGAAAAACTTGCGCTGTTGTGAAGTTAAATCTTTAGATCGAGATTTAAATTGTTGTTCGTCGGAATCTATGAACTGTAATGTTCGTTGAAGCTCATCGAGAATTATTTCTCGTTCAAAAAAATCTTGTTGGATTGCCGCCATATTGATAGACGCGTGGCGTCGTAACTTGAAATTCGAACAACAAGGGAATATGGAATGGAAAACCTCACAGGTGAAAAAATATGAACAATCCGGCTCGAATGATCAAACAATTATGTGTAGAAGATTTGTGAACAGTGGATTCGAAAAGCACTCACCTCTCGCCTCCGTAGGTATACTGCCTCGCGCTCCTAGGGCTCAGCGTCGTATCAGGCAGCGAGGGTCTGGATCCAGCCGTTCACACACACGATATCGTCATCAAAACAAGTCCATAGGCATAAGTCCTTCAAATTGTTCACCTGTGAGCACTAAACCACCAGAAAACCGGGATAACAAAAAAAGGGCGCGGAGAGGTCCGCGGCTCGTTCGACGTTCGTAGACAATCCATCTTTTTTTTATAAAGATGGCGCTGCATTGTGGTTCGCCGTTCGGATTGGTCAGCGAGCATCCAAAGAGACGATGGCGGGACGTTTCAAATCCACCGTAATTGGGTTCTTACTACACACAATTGATAAGACACTCTCAGAAGACTACTAATATTTAGAATGTTTACAAAATAAAGAACAGTACGGAACATACATATTTATTATCACTCCAATACTCCTCCAGCTTTTGAAGTCTGACATCATGATAATCAAGAGTAGTTTTTCGTGTAGAACTATTTTCTTGAAGTTTTCATTATAATCTGAAACTCGGCAACGATTTTCATGAGATTTAGTATGCAGGGGTTTCGGGGGCGATAAATCGATCTAGCGAGGTTTCATTTTTAGAAAACATCGTTTTCTCTATTTTCACCCGAGCAGCGCTCGGTCGCCCAGGTACTATTACCTAAAAAAAGATATACTAAAGTACCTAAGTAGTTACGAGATAAAAACATTCCAGCCCTTAAAATAATCTTCTTAAGAAAATGCAAAAGTTTGGTTGGATTGGTGTATGTTTGTTTCTCAATCACGCCACAACTGCTGAACGCATCTGGATAAAATTTGACATAGGGATAGATTATAGTTTGGAATAGCACATAGGCTACTTTTTATCCCGGTATAATGTTCTCTTGGGATGATAAAACTCTTTTCACGCGAGCGAAGCCGCTGGCAAAACTAGTACCTATTATAAATGCGAAAGTTTGGATGTATGTACATATATGTTTGTTACTCAATCACGCCAGAACGGCTGAAAGGATCTGGATGAAATTTGGCACAGAGATAGATTTTATAGTCTGGAATAGCACATGCACAGGCTACTTTTTATCCTATTGTTAAAACTTTCAGATGTAAGAATTCAAAGACTGTACTTCATCAAATAATTGTATTACTTTGTTATCGGCTTTACAGAACATCGCCAATTTTTCTGATACTAATGATCCACAATCCTTCATAGCTCAATGCTTATTGGCTGTCCTTTCCCCGTTGACACCGAGGAAAAAGACCAGTATTTGCCAATAGAAAATAAACACGACATTTTGTCCTGAAATCAGCATTTAGCTACTTACAATGAGAAATGTCAAGAATGATAAGCTAAAAATGTAAACATATTCAGAAAATAAAAATCAACATGTTTTATTTATCAATAATAATATTTGTTTTAATACAAACTTTCGCAATAACCAAAACTTTTTAATAAATTCAAGACTTATTTTATTTAAATATCGCAAAATAACTAAAAATATGTTGAATATTTTATTAACTTTGTTTATGGAAGTCGGTGTCCATAACGAAAAAAAAATGGTACCTACGAAAGACACCGACTTCCAAAAACAAAGTTAATAAATACAAATTGCAATAATAGAAACTACGCACAAATCAAGTAAATAGTGTAAGAGTATTTCAAAAACTTCATTTTTCAGAATCATACCTTGCTTTTTTTTATGATTGTGCACTTTGCACTTCAAAACTTATGTTCGCTCATAGCGACTTAACTGCACATTGCATTAAAAAGAACATATATACATCTTCACGCTCATAGCATTTTAATTTAACAAAACAAATCTACACTAACACTTATAGAAACATAAGTAGGTAAGCTAAAAAGCAATCGTTGTCGCTCATAGCTATTATTATTATTTTAGTTATCTACACCTTACCAAGGTTACCAATTGATTAGTTACCTTACCAATTTATTTAAATTTGTTATGTAACACAGTTTGGTACAATGAAACTGTAAAAACGTGCAAAAAAAAATACCATAAAATGAATCATCGCTGTGTTTAAAAAAAAGCATTCATGAAAAACGCATCCAGCATAATATCTGATCATATTTATTTTCATAAATGGTTACGTAATATTATACTCAAAAAGTAATCTGCATGATTAATCATTTTAAGTCATCATCGGTAAAATCGGTTTCGCTAGTTGATGATTCAGTACCTTTGTTACTCGTATTGAAACAAAGCCAATGATGTATTTTATCGACAGAAAAAAAACATATATATACGAGATATTCGCTAATCAGTGTCCTTACACTGATTACTAAACGCATGGACCGATTCATTTATTTATTATATACTTTATTGTCCACCACATAAAAATTTACATTATTCAAACGGACAAAATGTTTCTTCGACTTAATCTACTTCTCATTTGAAACAAAACATTAAAATATCTCAAAATATAAAAAAAAACACGAAGACATCGTTTTCAAGTTACGTAATCTATTCTGACAATTCTTACACTAACCCAGTACTTAGCGACTTAATTCTCCTACATCAGCGGGTTAAATAAGTAAGTGAATTTATAAGTTTAACTCTAGATTTAATTCGAGCTCTTGGTGGAGCAAGATGATTTATATGATTAATCCTGAGCTAGCTCTTAACACCGGATTATTTATATAACCCAGGAACGTGTAAGTAGCTCTTCACCTTAAAATAAAAAAAAATGTAAAAGACTCTACAACCCCTAAAACGTAAGAATTCTTTCTTTTTTATTTTACAAATGGACAGACATGGTTCATATGGATGGTGTAAAAGAGTGCAGTAACGTGTCCTTAGGAATAGGGTGCAAGAAGCCTTGCTTCTTTTTCGCTGGTAATTTATTAACAGCAAATTTTAATCATGAATTTACATAATTCTTGGTGAACTTTCGCATGCAAGAAAGCCAATAATGTTGTTTGATTTTAACAAATTTTTTATCAAACACGAAATGGCCTATTTCGTTGCGACTTTTCTGGAGGACCTGCCAGCTAAAGCCTTTGGTAGCACGCATCTTAATCCGTCCTCCGTTACTTTATGAACCTTCTCGCGCTTAATGACAAAACTATTAAGAATCCCTAACATGTCATCAAATTCTGTATAATATTTAAAGATCCATGTGTGAGGTTGCTCAGAAGCAGTCTTTCCAATAATTCAATCATAACTTAGAAAATTTTCGGAGACAACAACTACCTCAACGCCAATCTTACCGTTATCAATCACTAACGAAATCTTAGTTTTACCTAAAGCGTTCAGGATTGTATTACCAAAGGTTTTGAGAGAAGGAAAATTATTTACCTACTATACATTTTTCAGTTGGAACAACTCCTTTCATAGCAAATTCTTTTACCAAGTAGGTACACTGAGTACCAAAATCTACGCACCCTTTCAAAAGTAAATTATTAACACATACACTCTTGATAAATTTTTCGTCTAGTCTCAAGCCCGCGCATCCAGACATAACGTCTTAACTTTGGCGTAAGCTACCCAAGCCACCCATGCATACTGCATTTAGAATCATCATGACCTTTAGTTTACACTTAACGATAGGCTTTTACATGCTAAAACTACATGACCCGTTTCGCGACAGTTAAAACATCTATAAGTAACCCCTCAGATAACCCAATAATTTTTCACTCCGTACCGAACAAACAACTTTTTTTTTTTATCCTCTACTCCATAAACAATGCAATCAATAGCATTCTCACCTACTACACCACACCGATTCAAAGCTATTAGCATATCATAATAGTACTCTTCTAAACCATCACCAAACTTTGCACTTTTAGCCAAAATTAAATTTACGTGCGTAAATGATCATAGATTTCGTAAGACGGAAAAGCTGATTTAATTTTCAACCCATTCATCCCAAGTTAATAATATTAATGGCTGCTCTTCTTACGACTTCTTCGCACTACCGACTAGCTCTGGTAGAGCGTACTGGCCAGTCTGGTTACTGTCCCACCCATTGCATTGTTTAACTGTATTCAACCAAGTAACCATTGTTTAGTTTTTAATTTAGGATTAAACTTTGGATCTACATTATTATTCGCAAATCATTCATATGTTTGTCTTTTTGATGCATTTAAGTAAATCATTATTTACAATATCGATAAATATTGGCAGCGGGGTCACAGGCAGAAATCTTTCACTAATACAAAAACGAACTGGACTACGCCATTTATTAATATTTTCTCTGCGAGGTGTCTGAACCTGTGAATGTTTTGCCCACTACAACTTTTAATCTAAAATCTGTTTATAGGTTCATGACCCTTCAAGACCGTTGGCGACGCACGTGATGAGCTGCTCTGTAATGTTGGTTTGCCGACTGACCCGCTCCTCCGTCTTGCCTTATCTTCTGGATCTGCGCCACTTGGAGTCACGACCACTGTTGCGGGGTGCTGCTGACGAGCACTGACTTCATCTCGAGCCTCGACCACGATTCCGGGATCGGCTGCGTCTCGAGGATTACCCCCACCGAGCTGGAATGCCTCCCTGCCGACCTCCGTCTGCTCTCGGACCGGTCGTTAGGCATCTTCATGCGTGCAATGATCTGTTATTTTTTATTGAAGGACGAAACATACTCGTACATTACACATGTTATACAGATAGATATTCTACACAGAAAAAGAAAAATAGACACAAATAAAATTCACATTAAATAATCAAATTTACTTTTACTATACCTTATTGTGGGTGGGCCAAAGTGGTAGCGATACACTAGAATTCCTTGGTGTTATTCCTGCTTCTGATTAGTTAAAACTTTCAGATATAAGAATTCAAAGACTGTATTTCATCAAATAATTGTATTACTATGTTATCGGCTTTACAGAACATCGCTAATTTTTCTGATACTAATGATCCACAATCCTTCATAGCTCAATGGTGATTGATGGTGATTGGCTATCCCAGGCTATCCTTTCCTCGTTGACAACGACAAAATGACCAGTATTAGCCAATGGAAAATAAACACGACATTTTGTCCGGAAGACAGCATTGAGCTACTTACAATGAGAAATATCAAGAATTATAACAAGCTAAAAATGTGAACATATTCTGAAATTCCAAATAAAAACAACATGTTTTATGGTATAGATTAACAATAATAATATTTGTTTTAATACAAACTAACTAAAAATAAAGCAAAATAACTAAAAATATGTGCAATATTTATTTTAAATTAGCACATGAATATTATTTTATGATATTTGGTACAATGACAGCCCTAAATTCATCTCCTCTTGCTCAGTTCATCCAAAGGTTATCTGTAAGAGATTGCCTAGTGCGATAAGACCGCCCATTGTACACTTGTTTTTTTTAACGTTTGTCCTGTATGTTTTTGTGGTGTACAATAAAGTATATAATAATAATAATGAATTTTAAACAAGCTTACACTATAATGTTCCCTTGGGATAAGGAAGCACTTTTTACGCGGGCGGAGCCGCTGACAGAAGCTAGTAGAATCACCCTTCAAAAGACGTAAAAACCGTTCTCAAATTCGCATTTGCACGAAATATTTACCTATCATTTAAGAAGTTCACAAGAAGAAAACTCAAATCAAATATGGCGGCGATGGCATTCAGGTAAGCATTCATGTAGAGCAGTAGTTAATTAAATTCTAAATTAAAAGATGAAAGCCTTTACAAGCTTATTGTTTTGACACTTCTTAATTATTTGATAATTCTCAGACGATATCAATAAATGTTTTGTTATGAAATTTAGGTGTACCTATGCTAAGCTTTGTTGTCGGGGTTATGACAATAATAAAACCTCAATAATATTTATACCATTCCCCCTCTGGGGATTTTTTTTTGGTGGGAAGCTCTTTTATTCACTGTTTTGGTGTTTGACTTTAGAAGACACCAATATATTCGACCTCCATCTCAATGCTATATAACCTCCTTGCTCAAAAATACTCGATACAAACTTCTTGTGTAAAGTATACTCGACTTTGAAACTCCCTCTTCGATTTTAATTTTAAGTTTGTTTATATTTAGGATTTTAATAGGTAATGATTTAGATTTTAGTCTTGGACATTTATTGAATACTTATTTGGATTGTAATTCTAAAATTAATTGCACTGGTGTTTCATTAATTATGTGACGTAACGGAGGTGTTCACTGGCCCCTGAAACACAGGTGCTGTTACCTAGCTCAGAGGTTATTTCACATTATTTGTAAATTTTGAAGGTAATAAACCATTTATTTATGGGTATAATTTAGACGGTCATCAAAAATATTTTTAAGACTCTAAGCTTAGGCACCAAATAAAATAATTGGTTCCCAAAATGGATCAACGGTCACCAAATTCTATCCAACTCAAAGATTAATATACCGGGTGTATTCGTGTTTTTAACGAATTAGTCCAAGAGCGAGCGAAGCGAGCTCAGGAGCTTAGGGCACCCCGACACGGACAGGTTAGGTTCGAACGAGATGACGGGAGCCGAAGTGAGCGAGCAAAGCGAGCGAACTTGGCTCCCGTCATCTCGTTCGTGTTAGGTTACTTTAGACCCTGCGGACGGAAATAGGAGCCCCGCGCAGCGGGGCTCCGTCGACTTTAAAGGCGTCCATATATTTTTTTGGCAGTCAATAATACGAAAAAATGGATTTATTTCATAATATTTTAGGAAACGTTATTTGGTGACCATTTATCCATTTTGGTAACCGTTTAGAATTTTTTTGGTAGTAAAATAGGTACTTTTTTGGGCGGTGTTTAAACACAAGCCTTTATTTATTAATACTCCTTGCGCTTTTCGCTTAAATATTTGTTTTTCTCGTAGTCATGGTATAAAATATAGCATGCAACTCTTGAATAAATCGGATTTATATCGAGGGCCATGAATCACTCGCGTCGCTCAGAATTCACACTTGAATCACTCCCTACGGTCGTGATTCAGTCGTTAGAATCCTTCACTTGCTCGTGATTCATCTATGGCCCTCGCTTTAAATCCGTCCTTAATTCACTAGCTGTATAATATACTATTATAAAATAGTTCTTCTTCTAATCTTTTTTAATATACGTTCGTAAATTTGTGCCTTTTTCATTTACCAACGATGGTATAGGCTGAAACTACAGAATGACACCTGATACAATACTTATCCACTTTTTTACGTAATTGCCAAGGAAGGGTTATGTTTCTCGCGTGTAACTTATAAGCATGTATATTTGTTTGTAAATTTCTTTATTAGGTACCTCATATCTTTCAACATGCTAGACGGCTTTTTATAATTAAGGCATCGTTAGGCAGGTCTTGAACGCCCAAGTTTTCTTATATAAGTAACATAAAAGAAAACACAATAAACAGTCGGAGGATAAATCTGGTTTTGGTCAACCAGCTCGCGCATATGAATCCTCCGATTGCACAGCATGATTTTCTACTTGTTTACGTCTTTGTAGTTTGCTTTTTAAGCAGTCAGGTTTTTTGTTATTTTTAAATAATTTTTAATTTACAACTTTTTTGTTATTTTTTTTTGTAGAACTAGTCACATTTAAACATATAAGTGTGGTATATTTTTGTAATAACCTCTTAAAACCCTTTATTTTGATACCCAACACGATGGGTATGGAAGAAAAAAAATTCGGGTCCCCACAATATGGCGGCCAAAAGCCGCCATTTTTCTATTTTCCAATTTTAATGTAGCCAGTTACACTCACAGGGTTAAGACGAATTGATTGACATAAGAATCATCAAAATCGGCCAACGCGTTTGGTCTCTAGAAAGCCACATAGTAACAAACATACATACATAGACTGATAAACACATCACTCCTTCGGCAGTCGGGTAAAAAGAAACGAAGTTATAGGCTAAAGAAAATGTAGCTTGATCTCGTAAGGATCATCAAAATCGGCCAACGCGTTTGGTCTCTAGAAAGCCACATAGTAACAAACATACATACATAGACTGATAAACACATCACTCCTTCGGCAGTCGGGTAAAAAGAAACGAAGTAATAGGCTAAAGAAAATGTAGCTTGATCTCGTAAGGAATCAACTTCCAGTCTAGCCGGATTCTCTGTTCTCTCAATATGCACTGCTTTAAATACGGACTATGGCATAAGGTAAAAGCCGGTAAGTTGCCATACTCTTTGAAATCACTCTAGGTATATCTCTTAGTACTTACTTTATTTGTAATACTGACCGGCACTTCGGTTTTTATCTACAAATTTATTAAAAGTAAAAAACATTTTCTTTAATATTTACAGAGTATTAGCGATTTTTGAGGACCTCTATATTTTGGCACATCATCCCACATAGAGGAAATGGCTGCTTAATCCATGTAAATTACGTAAAGATAGATAGATAGATGCCTCGCCAGAAACACACACCAGAAACATGAAACATAGATGCCCATCTATCCCGCAAAACCTTTGATCGCATTTTGCCTTCTCATGCAATCGCGCAGAGACATGAGACTCTGTCAACTTAGCAATAGATAGAAAATCTATCGATATAAATAGCATTCGATTCATCCGCGAAACTAGAGTAATTACAATTGGGGAAAATATACCCCCGGGCAACTATCCTGGTTTATCACACCTAATCAGCCTATAACATTCGAACAGGCCGCTCTGTGAGAGAGAGTGGATGTTATATGGCTTAAAATTTTTGGTTCCTTGACAATGTCGGTTATTCTCACGATAATTTCCATCGCCGTGTTTAGAACAACGGTGATAAACTAATTTACACAATGTATAAGTGCCTGTTTGGTTTCGAACCCACGATCTACGGCAAGTAAGTTAGGGCTTTTGACACTGCTCTAAATTTGGATCTCCTCATGACCAATAACTTTCAATATCAATATTTTCAGTTTCCCCTCATATCAATGTAACAGTTGTCTCTTATAGCTCGTTGGTTCATAAATATTCACACCAGGATATTATTACACATTGCCTAATGTAGAATAATTTTCGATACTTAACACGTCTGTCAAGGCATTAGTCGACAGATGACAACTATTTGTACTTACCTCTCTTGTCTTCATTGGAACCCATCCCGGGTCTAAAGCCGAATCGAACAATGCGTAAATGTAGATTCAATTATAGCTATTACGTTACGATGTAGAATCTACATTGTAGATAGGCATGTCATCGACCCATAAAATTCAATATCTATTTTCGTCGAAAAGTTTTTCAAACTTAATAAAAAATGGGTAATTATTTATGCATTAAAGATAACTTTTTGGTCCTATTGGTGTTAGTAGCACTTAATCTTACGTTAGGACTTACGTAACATAAAAATCAATTTTAAAGCCACGGTATTTAAACCATTTCATTCAGCAGTATTAAATACACAAAAAGTACGTATTACAAAATAAAAGTACAATCCATTTAATTCTTAAACTTCAAAAATAGTTTAGTTAAACATTAGGACCACAAAGGCATTGAATTTTAAAACTCTATCAAATAAAATATTAAAGACTTGGTGATGACACATCCAGAGACTGCCTTCGGGGTCTAAAATTCCAAATATAAAATTCCAAAATCGCAAAATTCTGGAATTAATTTCTCCAACTTAAATCTGTGAAGTAATCGTTTGTAACATTTGATGTAGAAACGTTCAAAAAGTGCATAATCAGCGCTTGCCAGGAGGCAGTTTGCCAGAATCCTGTAGTGATAAATCTTAAAGGCCTCCATTGAATAGAGACTCGTGCGAATTATTAACGCCCCATTAGTCTTCGCCCAACGTCTTTATTTGTACAGAGAAATCTTATTGAAATGCCTATCTGTAACTCGCAAAATTATAAAGGGCTTATCGGGTACGGTGAGCCGACTTCGGCTTCTCGGCTCCAATGTCGAATAAATCAATTTCGTTGTCACAGTCCTTTGTATTTCGAGCTAGGAAAATGCATTCAGCATAATAAGGTGTCTTCATTGTATACTGGAGACATTATTCTTCGATGCAATATTTATATAAAAGTAAATAAAGAAAGTGACTGAAAACAGGGTCTACCTACATTAATAATTATACATCTACATTCATAATTCAATTCTACCAACATTAATAATTATACATCTACATTCATACTTCAATTGAGGCTAACTACCATAGGCATCAATCTACTCTTCTCCCATTGCCCAATTTACTTGGGGTCAGCGCAGTATGTCTTCTTTCTCTGTTCACCACAAACAGCTGTCATCTCAGTACCTATTCACTCCCTTTTCAACCGCAATACATGCTGAGTTCTTCGATTTTTATCTGTTCCCACTCATACTCATTAGAATAGAATAGAATATACTTTATTGTACACCAAAAAATGAAGTTACACATCTCTTACAATAATACTTATAACTACGGGTACAAAGGCGGTCTTATCGCTGACAGCGATATCTACCAGACAACCTTTGGATGGAAATAATTATCTAAGAATAAAACAGAATAGTGTAATGCTATATTAAAATATAAATACATAAATAAAAAATATATTACTATATTCAATGATATTCTAGTATAACAGATACGTTACACACTCACAAAACAACAGAAAAAAGTGTTCCGCACAGCAGCGGCAGCACACATACACACTTATATTCATCTGACATTTCACTACAAGCCGAAAGAGATGGCTTGATAAAACCAAAAAGAAAAAAGAGACGGCTAGTGTTGGTCACTTGCGTATGAATGTAAACAAACATTATTCTGACCAAAATGTTTTTTTCTTTTTATAACCTCCAAATATCAAAATATTGGGAAAAAAATTTAATAAATTAGTAAATTGAGGTGTATTGCGTATTATATTATATGGTATGAGATACCTTCTGTTTTATGTACTTTAGTATCATAATTGGTACACTTTCTAAATACACACTACAGCATTTAAAATTTTTTGTTTTTGTTTCAACAATGCGTATCGCTCATCGCCATGCGTGACAAAACTAAAGACTATACGTCCCAATTGAGACGTATTCGAGTCTTCACAATATCATTGAATATATTAAATACTATACATAAGCTCATTCACGTCATTCATGTTCATGTGAGTGTTTCATGTAATGTCATTTCTTATATCTTTATTTCAATTACCTAAATAATGGCTGCTAACTATTGAAACTAAACCCTTCTCCCAATATTTACCTTATTAACCAAGTAACATCATTAAAAACATTTCGGGTGATCGCAAAACCGATATTCTAAATGAACATTTAAAAGTTTGAGACATAATTTATTTTGGCTAACGCCTAAATACCGTCTAAACTGGGTGTACCATAGAGTATCGAGGCCATTGCGCGCCATAACTTATTCCACAGATTATTTATTACCTTAATTTCTAGTAGTCGTTGTAAATTATTTCCAAAGTGAGACCAGCTGGATACTTTCGGATTATAAGGTCCCGAAACGGGTTTGCTGTATTAGGGAAGTTTATCACAAGTCATTGGCTTCAAGAAGAGACTTTTTAACCGGGCAGGAAAAGCTCGTATTATTAAAAATTACTACCGCGTACCGGAAGACGCAGCGTAGGTGGACCGATGACCTGGTTTATCACGTTCTCGAAAACGGCTCTACAGATTTCAATAAAATATAGGAGTTTTCGGGGGCAAAATATAAATAATAATAATATCATCATCATCATCATCATTTCAGCCGAAAGACGTCCACTGCTGGACATAGGCTTCCCCCAGGCGTCGCCACATTGACCGATCCCGTGCGTCTCGCATCCAGCGCCTTCCCGCAACCTTAACCAGGTCATCGGTCCACCTAGTGGGAGGCCTTCCAACGTATCGTCTTCCGGTTCGCGGTCGCCATTCCAGAACTTTTCGGCCCCATCGGCCATCCGTTCTGCGAGCAATGTGCCCTGCCCACTGCCACTTAAGTTTAGCAATTCTCCGGGCTATGTCGGTAACTTTAGTTCTCCTGCGGATATCATCATTTCTGACCCTTTGTTCGCATAAGGACAGATTCTCATAAAGACAGATTAGCAGAAGGACAGATTCTCATAAGGACAGTTTCGCATAAAGACAAAGTACAGTTAAGTTGAAGAGAATATATATATTTAATTTTTTTTCACTTAACAAACTATAAAAAAATACTTTTCTTAAACCTAGTCACTATAGGTTTGGTACGGTTCAAATTTTGCACGTTTCAGTATTGCGAGGCACTGTAAGTATAGATATTTTATATTTTGTGAATTCCAAAACAATGTTCTCAATTTTACTGTCAACCAAAATATCAGAATTCCTTCTTTTTTTTCCTGCACAATTTGAATGACATGTAATAAAAATAATTGATAGAACGGAAGAGGACAACATCTAATTGTTCCGTCGACGTACACAACATTAATTTTTTTAAGAGTTGCTCTTTTGGAAAACATGAATGTTTTACTTCTTTTTGTTTTCAGATAATGATAAGGATATGCTACATATACTTTTATTATTGCATCGCCAATCAGTTGTACCGGACATAATTGTCTTAACAAAATTATATTCATGACCAGCGTGGAGAAGCACCATCCCTTAGTTCGGCCACCTGCCTTTACCTGTAATCATGAATATATCAGACTTAATGCAAGCTCCGACTAATGTTTTTGTTCGAGAAATAAAAGCACAAACATATTATATACATTCACCTATAAGATTTTGCATAGGTATTTGTTTGGAAGCCCTAAAAAAAAAATACAAATACTTTTTTTTGAATTGATTCGTTCTCCCTTTATTTCCTTCAGTAAAAACGACATCGTTCTTGTCAGAACTAGGGCCCGCTTTATCCATTCGTAAATAACAATATAATTACTACTTTTTTTCTATAACTTTATTTTTATGGGGTTATTGAATATATGCGTGCATACTGCTTACCTACTTTCTAAAAAAAAAATCTTATTCACATGAAAGGGCAAGATTGTAAGTAGCTAGGCCTGCTGCTTTGTAAAACTGTATGAATTACATGCGTGGCGGTGAGAGTGTTAAGAGCCTAAAATAGTGTGCAGAACTGTACCTTTTCTGTCTTTATGCGAAACTGACTTTATGAGAATCTGTCCTTCTGCTAATCTGTCTTTATGAGAATCTGTCCTTATGCGAACAAAGGTTTCTGACGTGATCACGCAAGGAAATTCCGAGCATAGCCCTCTCCATTGCCCTTTGGGTGACTTTAAGCTTTCTGATAAGGCCCATTGTGAGCGACCATGTCTCGGTCCCTTAGGTGATCACTGGCAACACACACTGGTCAAAGACTTTTGTCTTGAGACACTGCGGTAAATTGGACTAGAAGATACTACGCAACTTCCCGAACGCCGCCCAGCCGAGTCGGATTCGACGGTTGACCTCTTTCTCGAAGTTGGACCTACCCAACTGGATCGTTTGTCCCAGGTAGACATAATCGTCTACAACTTCGAGTGTAGAGTCTCCGATCTTGATAGGAGTGGGTGCTACATGGGCGTTCACCATGATCTTGGTTTTGTCCATGTTCATTTTAAGACCCACTCTTTCGGAAGCTTTACTGAGGTCATCGAGCATTTTACTGAGGCTTTCCATGGTCTCAGCCATGACCACTATGTCGTCGGCAAACCGAAGGTGAGTGATGTACTCGCCATTAACGTTGATGCCTAGGCCCCTCCAGTCCAGAACCTTGAATACATCCTCCAGCGCAGCAGTGAACAGTTTCGGAGAAAGGACGTCTCCCTGTCTCACGCCACGCTGGAGAAGGATTGGTATCGAGGTCTGATCCTGAAGACGGACTGACATGGTGGCGTTTTTGTACAAACACTTCAACACCTCAATGTACCGGTAGTCGATCTGGCACCGTTGGAGAGACTGCAGTACAGCCCAAGTCTCGATCGAATCGAAGGCTTTCTCGTAGTCCACAAACGCTAAACAGAGAGGCAGGTTATACTCTTCGGTCTTCTGTATAACCTGCCGCAGCGTATGTATGTGGTCTACGGTGCTAAAGCCTTTTCGGAATCCGGCTTGTTCGGGAGGCTGGAAATCATCAAACCTGCGCGCGAGACGATTCGTGATGACTCTTGAAAACAACTTGTAGACATGGCTAAGAAGTGAGATGGGCCTATAGTTCTTCAGCCGGGCATTGTCGCCCTTCTTGAAGAAAAGTACCACCACACCCCTGCACCATGCCTGTGGCGTTTTGCCCTCGAGTATGACGGAATCAAACAGCTTCTGAAGGGCCTTAAGGACCGGTTTTCCACCCGCCTTCAGGAGTTCAGCCGTGATTCCGTCATCACCCGGCGCCTTGTTGTTTTTAAGCTGTTTCAGAGCCATCCTAATCTCGTACAGGCTGACATCCGGGATATCTTCGGTATAGTGACGGGTCAATCTAGCTCTTGGGTCGTTTGCTAGACTCGCAACGGGCTTGCTGACTGATGTGTACAACTGCCCATAGAATGTCCCGATCTCCCTCAGAAGCTCCGGTTTGGCGGATACGGTCCTGCCATCGCCGGTCTTCAGTTTCGTGAGCTGGCTCTGCCCAACAGCCAGATCCCTTGAAAAAACCTTGGAGCCTTTATTTCGCTCAATCGCGTCTTTAATACGCTCGGTATTAAAGCGGCGGAGGTCTCTTTTCAAGGATTTAGAGATCAGTCTATTGAGCTGCCGGTATTTGCACGCCTCATCTGAAGACTGCAGGATCATTTCACGCCTCTCCTTCATAAGCTTGAGGGTAGGATCAGAGATCTTTTTGTTTCTATCTGTACGACGGGTCTTGAAAAACTTAGACCCGACCGTATGGACAGCTTCCACGAACCCGTCGCTATATTCGTCCACTGAGCTACCTAGGCACTCGAAACGATTCTGGAGTTCGAGCTGAAAGCTCTCGGGGTTTTGGACCCGGATCTGTGCTGGACGGAGCGTGGACTTCATCAGTCGAGACCTTTCAAGCTTAATATTAATGTTCAATGTGCCTCTTACCATGCGGTGATCGCTCCCGGTTTTTACCGAATTGATCACAGAGATATCATTGAACATTTGCTTCCTGGTTGACATGATGAAGTCAATCTCATTTTTTGTTGCACCATCGGGGCTCTGCCAGGTCCACTTCCTGTGTTCACGCTTTTTGAAGAAGGAGTTCATCATATAGAGGCCCTCCTTCTCCATAAAACTGGCCAGTAGGTGACCCCGGTGGTTCCGACGTCCAACTCCAAATTGCCCCACTTGCAGCTCATCCTCGTCTCGTTTGCCCAGTTTCGCGTTGAAGTCCCCCATGACAACGGTGAAGTGAGTTTTGAAACCATGCATGGCTCTGGAGATATCCTCATACATGGTCTCTACCTCGTCGTCGGGGTGTGCCGAGGTTGGGGCGTAGACCTGTATGACCTTCAGCGAATATCTTGAGGATATTCTGAGTATAAGGTACGCCACCCTGGTCGACACACTCTCGATCTTCACCACGTTGTTCACAAGGGACTTGTGGACGATAAACCCGACACCACCCTGGGACTGCCGGTCACCCTCTCGGAAATAGAGCAGGTTACCGGATTTGAGGATTATCGAGTCCTCCCCCTCTCTTCGGACTTCAGATAACCCTATAATACTCCATCGCAACCTGCTCAATTCCTCTTCGAGTTCGGTGATCTTCTCGTCGGTCCGAAGTGTGCGCGTGTTGTACGTTGCCAGGTCCAGTCGTCGGTGATTGTTGGGGTAGCCGAATCTCGTCCGGAGATTCTTTGCACCCCTTGCCATGCCGTAACCTCGACCGCTACCGTAGTCGAGGGTAGGCAGGCTGCCGGGTACTAGGGGCCATGCTTTTCATTGGGGGGGTTTTGCCATAATCGCCACGCTTGGCAGGCGGTTTGGCTATCGCAGTATGGTTGTTACAGAAGCACAGAGAACGCTGCTGCCCATTCTCTGGTTTGTCCCTTAGTCGCCTCTTACGACACCCACGGGAAGACATGGGATGGTGAAATTCTTAACGTCCGGCACCATACGGAACAGTAATATATAATAATAATAATATAGTATATATTATAATATTTATTATTTTATTTTTTTAGAAAATATTTATGTATTTTATTAGTCAGATAGTTTATTAATATTCGATTTTAATAATTGTTAATATTTTTATTTTTTTTATTTTGTTCTCCTACCCCTATTGTATCCTTTTTAACCCAAAGGTTGACTAGTAGAGAATGCCTTGCTGCATTAAGTCCGCCTATGTATCACCATTGTACATGAAGTTTAAATAAATAAATAAAAATCGATCTAGCAGGGTCTCAATTCTGGGAAAATTCGTTTTCTATATGTATATATTTTCACCTGAGCAGAACTCGGTCGCCCAGGTACTAGGATTTATTTCTGTTAATTGAATAACTTTTTACATTTTTACAAAAAACGCACCTATCGCCTGCCGGCCACCTGACAATACAATTCTGTCTAATTCTGTCTGTCTCCTGACACTTATAAAAACAGTTAAATGTATTTACTGTCAGCCAACATTCTATGCTGCAATAAGGTTTATTACAGCATGCAACCTTTAAAATACTTAAATATTTTATCTATTTCATTTAATGTATTTTATTTATTTCAAGGGTCTCTCAAACCTGTCTTAAATTAATTTAGTGAGTAGTCATGTATTTACACTTCATATTTAAAAAACCTACCAACCTTATCTATAGCTTTAACTGTATACACGGAACCATGTCATAAACAACACGAGCTCAACAAACCGCGACCTCTACTAATACTTAATACGTCAAATTATAGTCGGTCCGTTCTCCGTAGGCACGAGATGCAGTACATAAATCCGACCAAATGTTTACCCCCGGGCCTCGTACAGTAACAGGTTGTAAGGATATAAAATATTTAATAGCAGACACTACTCACAACAAAACGAAGCGGATCACGGAAAAAAATTAGCACAACACTATAAAACGAAACATCACAGTTATGTTAAAAAAACGGCCAAGTGCGAGTCGGACTCGCGCACGAAGGGTTCCGTACCATTATCGCAAAAAACGGCAAAAAATCACGTTTGTTGTATGGGAGCCCTACTTAAATATTTATTTTATTCTGTTTTTAGTATTTGTTGTTATAGCGGCAAAAGAAATACATCATCTGTGAAATTTCAACTGTCTAGCTATCACGGTTCATGAAATACAGCCTGGTGGCAGACGGACCGTGGAGTCTTAGTAATAGGGTCCCGTTTTTACCCTTTGGGTACGGAATCCTAAAAAGAAATGAAACTAAACACTAACCCATAGTTACTCCGACCAACCACTAAAGGAATCATTACGAAGAAAATTGAAAAAGAAAATCTATTAAAAGGACGGTCGTTGACCAACGAGAACTACAGACGCACAGCTCCGTGTAATTTTGTTTTATAATAATTGAAAAACAACATTTCGTCTCTTATCAAATGAACAAAAACATTATCGTAACGCGCCCAATGTAATTTGGAATAATGTTTTGTGTAATGGGTCTGTTCAGCAAAGTACTGTAGAACGCAGTGGGCTTTTTGTCGAATTTCCCACGGCCCGGCCGCTATTACAAGCAAAGCAATCCACAAAAAGATAAATTGTGACTGAATTTATTACAGCAGAGTGCTCTCAGCAGGACAGATTTTCTTAAAGAACACTCAGGTACTTGTTTTTTATCGTGTTTTGTTAATTCGTTGAAAAAAATTTCGACACGTTTTTTATCTTAGCCGCAAATGTTTCGGGAAAACGGACTTTTTACACGTTTATCATGGTTGTGTTGTGATTGTTATTTATTCATTTGGGATTATAATTATAAATGAGAAACCAGAAACAGGAAATAAATGCGTTTTCACTGTTTTTAATGACTTCGCTGAAATATTTTAATAGAAAAAGAAAGGATACAGTTTATTTTCACCAGATTTCATACCTACGACTATTATTGTAAACGAAACAGGTCCATTATTGGGTTTTTTGCAGTAGTATGTAAAGAAAGAATATGTTTTTTTTTGCATTTCATCTCAAAACTGCTTCGTTTGATCCACGATTTTTTCCACCCTGCATAATGTGTCTGTGTATGTATTAAGTCACAATTAGATATTTCGATGGCCTTACACCACATATTGCTGACCATCGAGTCTCATCAACACAGATCCAATCTTTTCACATGCCGAAAGATAAAAACACACATCGTCACTAATGCTGCCAGCATCTGTAATACAGTCATTTGTAGGACCCAAAATTCCTGACACTCGTCGCCCGCCATTTCCACATTAATATTACGAAGGTAAATCTCCAAAAAGGCGTGTTAGATCTGTCTCGACACTCACGACTTATTTGACGTGTCCTTGTAGACTACCGACTTCTTACATCATGTTTTTACAAGATCAATTTTTGGTAGGAAAGCTCTTGTTTTTCTTCTTAAATATTTGTACTGTTTTATTTTAATGTTTAAGCTTGCTTCTTTATGGATTCTAGAAAGGACTACATTTTTGGTATAACATTAATTGTTCCGCTTTTCAGATGCAGTGCGCTTCTGCTTCAGGCACAGGATTCAGAACTTCGAGGCTACTAGCTAAGGACGTCGCGTTAGGTCTTAGACTGTGATCTTCTAAATAAACCAATACTGATTTTAAGGATTTTATATGTCTATTGAAATTCATTGATAAAAGATTTTCTTGTACATTTTAGGTGAAATGAGGTGCTAGATGAGACAGCGAAAGATGTAAAAAAAATAGGTTTTGGTAAAGGTATGTTCACACATAAATCCGTATTTCCGGGATTGTTTTTAAAGGATCCGGCTCTACTGAGGTGTCGAGGTGATGTTCACACGGCATTTACAGTACAGTTTTAACGGAGCCGTCGCTACTAGGGGTAATGTTCACACCACATTTAGTCAATGTACCACCAACTTTCAAGCAAAACGGATCAGTATTTTAATTCTGTTGTGTGTGTGTCTCAGTCATATAGAGTCTGTCAAGCGAGTCTAGTCCCATGAAAAAAGCGGCAAATTCAAAAATCTTTCAGGTGTCAACACTGACAACAATCTTTATAGTAGTTTTCACATACAGATGCCTCAGTAAGTTTCACGGTCATGAACACGACGTCTGGATCTAAACCAAAATGGAAATCGTGATCACATCACAGTAAAATAAAAAAAGTCAGATAAGTTTATTGTGCTGAAAGTATCAATATGTTGTTGCCAACCTACCTGATGTTGAAACGATTTCATCCAAAAGTCGTCGTTTTTGCGATAACACGTCGTCAGATTCACTCTGTACATGATTATATTTATTAATCATTGTAAACAACAAGCTCCTGACACTACTTTTAATAGGTTTCGGCATTATAACATTAAAAAACTCAACAAAAACCGGATTATTACGAGGTTATAACAGAATTTGTGACAATCTGTTTGACAGATCATAGTATTGCCATTATAAGAAATCAGTAAAAGGGTTGTGGACACGACTCGCTTGACAGACTCTAACTCATATAACCTACGCTATTGACGAAAAAAACATAAACGATAAAGCGGACCTGTAAAACGGACTACCGTATATTTTGTCGGATCGGTATTTTTACTGGATCTGGAATGTGTGTGAACTCGCTCATCCAAATACATTCGTCAGCGCCGAATTAAAACGTATACGATAAAACGGACCTCTGTGTGAACGAGCACTAAGATTCGACAACTGAATAGGTGAAGCCACGAATGACTTCATTTGTTACGTTACCTTCAAGCCTGCTGACAATCAGCGAAGTCTCGTATCAGCCCTGAACATACAAACAAAACTTTCCTTGCTTTATGGTCCATTCCCCGTGTACTTCCATAATAGGTTACCCCGTTTCTTCCCAAGGGTGTCGTAATAAGACTGAACTGAATTTTTACCTTACATCTACATACATGTGTATATATGACGTCATTTATATGAATTGTACAGGTACAATAGCTATTCTACCTTGTATTTTCATAAAAATATAGGCAGGTCCGAAATAATTGCGACCGACAAAGACCTACAGGGACGCCTTTAACAGTAATAATATATTACGTCCCCAAGTCCCACAGCAATTATAATTACGTCACGAGAATCAAGGAGAAGCCCAATCGTAATCCAAAACAGAATTTAGTGTTCTCTATCCCACGAAGGATCCAGTGGACATCAATCGCTCCTGTCCTAATAACCGTTTAAATAGCAGAAAGATTTATGGAAAATCCCAACAAAAGGGCCCTCGATCCGCCTGCGCCGATAAATCTACGTAGAAAATAATACGATCCCCGAGCGATTTGTTCTCTGGGACAAAGACTATGTTTTGTCCAATAAAATTAAAGGCGCGTTTCATAGCGAAGATTGCGCCACGTCAAGTTGTTTGATCGTTAAGACACTCCTTCCAGCCTTAAGTGGTGTGCCTGTATATACTAGGTACTTCTTCCAACTAAAATCTTTATAAGTTTAGCTTTTTAAGACGTATTTCTCATGTCATGTACTTTAACTAGACAAGCGATTTTCTCAATTAACTATATCGTGAGAACTTTGTTTGGGACGTTTTCTTTTTTCTTTGTCTAACCACAAAAGAAATGAAACGTTAATTTTAATTTGATACGATAATTACTTATTTACTCATTATTTTTAGCTGTCAACCAAAAATAACTTTCAGAAATGGAGAGAAACACATAAGATATATTAATATTCCCAGACCATTGCCTCATATAAGGTAAATGTGATTTGTAAAAGATACAAAATGCATAGGCAAGTATAAATACCTACAAAGGTAGTTGCATAAAGTTTCTACTATACGAAAACTTACTGTTTAAATCAACGAAGGTAACCGTACAAAGAGCGAAACTGCAAAGCGGTTCCCTAGTGCAGATCGTGGTAAGAAAATAAAAGTTGCATATACATACATCTACATAAGTTAGATATCTGTTACAAATCGAGCTCCACTCACAGTCGAACGACAAAAGAGCTGAGACCACCTTTTTTATCTTTCTCTTTTCGCTTGGACGAGCCTCGTGAGTGAAGAAAATTATTGCCTCGCAGAAAACCTGTGGAGTCGAAGGAAGGTCAGGAAACAGCACACAAAGACAAAACTGCCGATTGAGGAGATCGCCGAAATAATCACCCGGCGACGGAACCGGAGCAATTTATCTTTATTCATTCCATTTCTGTTTTAAAGACTCTTCTGTGTGTCACGCCGTGCCAAACTATTGTTCTGAGTCACACAAAGACCGTATAATGGTTTGATATTCGTCTATCAGTCCCATTTTGCTAGATCAAATCTAATCACTCCACTTATCTAACCTACGCCGAATTTTAGGATTCGCAATTACACTCAATCACTCATGTTATTAAATTCTGCGAATTTGGTACAATATTTGAATAGCAAATTGGAGTACACAATCAGGAAATTGGTACCGTGACAAAATGAGTAGATAGGTATTTAAAATTTTGTAGAGAGTAACATTGGGGTGATTAAGAGTGGCGAACATTTCCCCGGCCGCCTCTAAAAGTAATAATTTTGTGAGAATAGTGGCGCTGGTACGGCGGCGACCTAATCATGCCTACATGAGCGCGCAGCCATCTCCCATCTACGTCTCATTAAGGCTCGGAGCTAGCGTGTAGGGCGAGGCGTACGATTCCCGGCAGTTTAGCAGAAAGCCCCAAGTCGTAATTCGTGGCGGCGAAGGCTGCTAACAGACCGACTGGCGAGCATTATTAACGGACCATTAGCTCTCATTCGACGCTCGCTGGGATCTGCAAAACGCGGCGCCGCGGCCTATAGACAACTATTCCAAGTTTGAACGGCGAAAATTGTAAATCCGATAATTGTCGACAGTTTGCGAGACAGGTTTTCTTTAACGTTGCTTCGATACAACGTAACGGGCTCTTGTCTAAATAAACGATAACTTCAAGAATTTGCTGAAGATTCAAAGTTGTTTTTGAAACTGAGTCTTTCAGCAGAGATGAGTCACAATCATGTCATGTATTTTTCGTCAAAACCTTGAAGAGAATTTTGTGAATCTCTTCAATTATGCTTTCTACGAAAAGTATTTTCAAACCTTTTCTGATAAGAAGTTTCCAAGTAGTTTTTCTTTATCATTAGAATATTTTTTCTCAATACAAAAACTCCATACAATATAATCTGAAATACGTAGATACGACCGTACGTATCAAAGCAAGGCCGCGATGTCATGACGGCAGCTTATAAGATGTCCAACAAGCTCAGTTATATCAAGCACTGACACAAAAACAAATACATAACAAATCTGTATTCAAACTTCCGTAAACATTATGCCATGAACTCTCGACCGATTCAATATGCATTTCATATAAACAATAAAGAGAGGAACACATTTCCGTCGCAAAACAATTTTACTTCACAAATAATATTTGTGCGCGTGCAAACTATCTGGCAGTCAACAGTAGTTCATGGTACACCGGCGGCTATATTCTGTAACTGCACTAACTTTTATGCAAATACAGAGTGTAACGCTAGAGCACATCCCACCTGGGATCCGACGCTCAACTCCAGCACACCCCCACTCGCTAATTAACGACCAAACTTTGAACAACAACAATACCTAAAAGCCATACCTCATTAAAGATTGTACTTATGTATGAAAAATAAACCGTTAGTCGACAAAAGTTTGGGAATATCTTTTAGAAAATAAAATTGATGAAGAATTAGGGTTTGGTTTTTTTATAAGGCTTAGGTCTGACTTATGCGCGTTGTTGGAGTGTTGTCGGGCGAATAACATTGCCAAACACTTAATATTTGATCAGCCGTTACACTTATCAAAGATGCGTTCCATGTGATCGTGCGCCACTAACTGAGCATTATAAACCGTTTTCACATGATTTGCCGCAATTCTTTTCTGAACCTATTAATACGCGATTTTTACGGATTAATGCTCGTCCCTTTTCTGTATGAGAAGAGGCCTTCATCCTCCACCTCCAGTGGGACATTATCAGGCTGGTATAATTATTTCTGTCTACTTACTTTGAATCCTAGTAACATAATAACGTCTTAACGAAGCCTTGTCTGGCCACTAATCATCTGAGACGTACTATTAACGTCAGTTATATTTACTTACATATTTTCATCATAAAAAATTCCTTATAAATGTAATATTTATAAATCTTATAAGGCCAAGAAGTTTGGCGAGAACTATACACCTTTATCTTAATAATAGAGTCTTACCAAGGGGTACCGTATTACCCAGTTACTGATTTTTGGAGGTCAGATAGACAGTCGTTCAATGTAAAATAATAGTATTCACATGCATTTGGCTAGAAGCCGACCCAAATATGGTTGAGAAAAAGGCCAAACAGAATAGAGTACGGGTGACAAACATAGGGGATTATTATACCTAATATTTAAAACTTTTACTAGCTCTGTTTATTACTATTACAAGCGATCCTACAAGAAAATCTTACAGCGGGGTCAATGTTTTGTTTAGAAACTTCACTGACAGTTGTTGATTGATTGTTCCCGCAGCGTTTGCCCGCGGCAATGTAACCTGCTCCTTATTTTTCTACAAACTTACTTGTGGGCTCATTAGCAATTATTAGTTTGCTGCAAATCTAATTCATTTATTTTTCAATAAGCTTTTCTGAGTCGTTTCTAGGCAAAGTTTTGGTTTCTGTTATTATGTTCTTTGAAGACGTTACTTGTAGTGGTTAGGTTTACATGTTATTTTATTTGTTTAAATATTTTTTCTTTGCATTAGACGAATTTTGCATGATATTGTGGTTCAATAACAAGGTACGTTTTTACAGTATTGCCAATATTATGTTACCCAGCTACTGGGTTGTCGAGATCAGAAAGCCAATTGCTTCATGTAAAATACTGGCATGCAGCTCCATCTGTTAACCTCTAGATAGATTTAGGACACTTGTGATTCAGAAAAATTAAACATTATTCACACAAGCAGAGTTACGGGAATAGGTAGTAGCAAGTTTTTCCAGCTTAATTTATTATGAAGTGATCCTACAAAGAAATCCTACAGCGGGGTCAATGTATTGTTCAAAAACTTCACTGGCAGTTGTTGATTGATTGTTCCCGCAGAGTTTTTCCGCGCCTATGTATCCTGTCCCTTATTTTCCTACGAACTTACTTGTGGGCTCATTAGCAACTAATACTTGCTGCAAATCTAATTCATTTCTTTCTCTAACCAACTCCTTTTTAGGCAAAGGTTGTTTCTGTTATTATTATTTTGCAGACGTTTTTATTAGTCTAATGCGATGAGAGTCTCAACAGAAACAACTTTTCCTATTTACTATTATAAGCCATCCTACAAGGAAAACTTACAGCGGGGTCAATGTTTTGTTCAGATACTTCACTAACAGTTGTTGATTGATTGTTCCCGTAACGTTTTCCCGCGCCAATGTAACCTGCCCTTATTTTCCTACGAACTTACTCGTGGGCTCATTAGCAACAATTAATTGCTGCAAATCTAACACATTTCTTTTACAATAAGCTTTTCTAATAGAGTCGTTTCTAGGTAAAGTTTCTGTAAAAAAAATTTTTAACGTTTTTATTAGTCTAATGCGATGAGAGTCTCGACAGAAACAATTTTTCCTACTATTATAAGCCATCCTACAAGGAAATCTTACAGCGGGGTCAATGTTTTGTTCAGAGACTTCACTAACAGTTTTTGATTGATTGTTCCCGTAACGTTTTCCCGTGCCAATGTGCCCTTATTTTCCTACGAACTTACTTGTGAGTTCATTAGCAAGTACTCCTTGCTGCAAATCTAATTCATTTCTTTATCAATAAGCTTTTTCTAACCAACTCATTTCTAGGCAAAGCTAGGTTTTTGTTATTTTTCTTTGTAGAATTTATTTCTAGTAGCTTATGTTTTATTTATTTGTTTAAAAAAAAACCTTTATTTTTTTAACCTAACCCTATTTTTAGTCGTAGGTTACTTACTTACCTATACCTGATATAAGATAAACTTACTAATGTACCTGTATCTTATTTTAGGTATAGGTAATTCAGTATTTTATTAGGTGTAAGAGCTACAATCCCTTCGTACTATTCCCAAACCACTGCAACTCCTGAAAGCCAGAATCAACAATGGCGTCCACCGGAAAAGCGCCGAGGCAATGAAACTCGACGAAGTTTCGGCGAATGAATAACTCTCTTGGATCCCGCAATGAAATGAATCAGAAAAGGATATCGGAGGAGTAGGAAAAAATAACATAATTTCAAGTTCCCTCCATTTCAAGCAGGAGACAGAACAAACAAGGCCAATAGGCACAAAGGGTCTTTTACAACTGGGATAAGCCCACTTGACTAGCACCATTGATAAAAAATATCATTAATATTAAGGGTTACATTATGAGCTTTTATATTTGATTACAAAAATAGGTATGGCAAAAACGATTGAACGCACGGAAATTTGTTCTAGTTTCTACGAGCTCCGTATAGTAAAAAACTGTAGATGCAGCCTGTACATTCTCCAACATTATATTGCGTTCATTCTGCCAAAGGACAAACTCCCATAAAATATGAGATGAAAGAGCTGTCTATTGCTGAAAATATTGATGAAAGCCTCCTCCAAATAACTCCAAATTCAATTTTTTTAGCGTTATCAACGCTCAGTCTTTATTCAAGCTAATAATACTTATGAGCTATAAAGAGCATATAGGTACGAGAGATGAAAAATAGATGTTGTAGTCACAGCGGATCTTGATGACTCGGTAGTTGGCTGCCTCGGTTGGATGGCTCGGTAGACCCTGCGCAGTTGTTATTTTTGTGTCCATGTTAAAGAAGAAGATAGCATTGTATAACTGTCTCTTTCACTCGCTTACGTTTGTCGCATCGTACTATCTCGTTTACTCTATGCAGTAACTCGATGACAAACTGTATTTTGCGCAATGGTTGGCAGAGCTAACTTCTGAGACACAAAGATCCGCTGTGACTACTATACCTGCGAGGCATTTTAAAAATAATATGGCAGCACATAAGTGGACATAGGAGCGTTTTCGGCTTGGTAAATCATATTTTTTAATATTATTAATAGTTATAATTTTGTTTTGGGAGTTTCCTGCGTGAGTCACAGATACACATTTTCTTTTATTTCCTTCCGTTTTTAGATAAGTAGCTATTTCCAGCATATAATTTAGGTAAGTATTGAACACTACCTAACATTCTTGTTGACAGGCTTACCTATTATCAAGACTGGCGCTAGTGTCGTACCTTGTCAGTACGGCGGTACCTTGCCGGCACGACTTATACGAGACGTGGAAGATGTACACGTTTCTGGTTTGTCGTTTTTAAATAAGAATTTTGTAGGTTGATTTAATTAGAATTTTGATGACAAAAAAATTTTTCAGCCATTTTCTTGACGTAGCAGTCTCCAGTCAGTTGCATTTATTTATCTCCTGGTTTCTGCCACTGGCTTCGCTCGCGTAAAAGTCGGCAATTATCCCAAAGGAACATATTTCCGGGTTAAAATTAATCTACATAATTTCTAATCCACAATATACTCCACCTCAAAATCCGGAAAGGTAACAAACAGACAGACAGAGTTACTTTCGCATTCATAATAATAGCAGGTATGGATGCAGGCACTCATACTAGGTAGATACACAATTCTCAGAGGTAGCAATAGAACGGAAACATACGAGTTTCCGTGGCAGTTAATTATATGAACTTCTTATAATTCGATTAAGGAGCTTCCAGCGTTTATTGTGTCGGTTAGTGATTTCCTACAACATTGCTACTTAAGACGTATGTATTACCCAATGTTAAAGCTATCTTTGCAAAATATTTTTTGATTTAAATTTCCTATGCAGGGTAGGTTCCGTATGGTGTCAGTCGTAAAGAATCTCACCTTCTCATATCTTCCCGTGGTTGTCGTAAAAGGCGACTAAGGGACACATCAGAGAATGGGCAGCAGCGTTCTCTGGTCACTTTAACAACAAACTGCGATGGGAACCGATCACTTTTCCGATTTCTTTTTGTTCGAGTTTCATTGCTATATGCATTATTTGACATATTTTTAGATCATCGAAGTATCATAAGGCATATGTATTATTTTACCGTACTACATTTCACCGATTTACAAAATAACTTTTTGCTTTTGGCCGATGCCTCTTATGAACTTTGTTCATTTGCCAAATGCTATATTATTTGCTATATTTTCACCACACCGAAACAACATTTTACTGAATATTTTTTGGTCACAAATATATAGCCGGTTACTTGGTACCATATTTAATTTAAAATTGAAATAGTGTCATAAAAAGTCGATATGTTGTGCTACAAAATTTAGTGACAGAAACGAATTGCTGCAAAACCGACTTCACGGAGACTTCTTTTGTCTGTGTTTACGTATTTATTTTAAATTTTCATGCAAATGATTTATTAATAACTGTCATGCATGCGAAATTTTTATGAATTAATTATAGCAACGAATTAGTCCAAGAGCGAGCGAAGCGAGCTCGGGAATTTAGGGCACCCCGACACGGATAGGTTAGGTTCTAAGGGGATGACGTACCGTCTATACGATACCATCATCTAGTTACTTTAGGTTACTTTAGACACTGCAGACAGAAATAGGACAGAAATAGGCACCGTCGATAATTTTTTTGTCAAGTCGCTGTTTATACATTTGTATTCGCCCACTGTCTCTCTCTCACTTAGTATTTTTGTAAGGCACATTCAGTGTTTTAGTGTTTAACATTTTAGGCGTTAATTATTATGCGTATTTGATATTCATATAAAAATTATGTTTTAATAATATTATGCGCAAATAAATTTATGTTGTAGAATATCATGCTTAAACATTATTATGTTTTTTTTGCGTAAATAATGTTATGCGTAAATATAATTAGGATAGACAAGAGTATGCCATGTTATATTATGTCTTAAAATTTAATGCAAATGGATGAACCATGAAATAGTGTGGACAAACTTTCTAGACGTTTGGTGAAATGAAAATATGGTTATTAAAACAGTGGTATAATGAATGTTCGGGAACCTAATACTTCGAACAAATATCATTTCGGCTATGTGAAACTTCGGTAAAAAGTTTTTCGACCAAATGAAACGTCAGAGTAACGAAAAAAAACGAGTTGATAATAGGTTAACTGAGACAGTGGCAGACGTGACTTCTATGAAGTAAAAAAAAACGAAACGATAATAGTTGAAAAGTTTTAGGTGAAATGAAATTCGGTAAAATATTTTTCGAACTTATGATAGGTAACCAACTGCAATCGCCAACCCGCCTGACAAGCGTGAAGATTATGGCGAACCCCCCGAAACCAAAAATGAATAGCATAAGGAAAAATCCGCCCCAAGTGCCCGGCAGCCCATCTACCCTCGACTACGATAAAGGCCGAGGCGATGGCGTGGCAAGGGGTGCGAAAAATCCCCGGAGTGGACCCGGCTACCCCAATAAACACCGACGACTGGACTTGGCAACGTATAACACGCGAACACTCCGGACCGACGAGAAGAGAGCCGAACTCGAGGAAGAATTGAGCAGGTTACGATGGTATGGTTTTAGGGGGCCGAGTCACCCACGTCCGTAGGAAAGTACCCTATTCGATACCCTACACGTGGTCCCCGGGTGGTGCCAATCAGGTGACAATAACTGGTGGTAGGCTTCGGCCGAAGGCTTGCGACCACCCACCGGGCAAAGACGTACCGCCAAGCGGCCTAGCCGTGTTCCGGTGCGATGCTCGGTGTAGCCAGTTCAGGAGATGGGTCGAGGTGGCGGTTCTATTGCAGGCAGACCAGCCTGACGCGCGCTGTTAGGGGCGTATCGGGCGGCTGGTCGCGGAGGGTAGCGGGATCCGAGGCACGGTGCACCGCTGGCCGACCGCAGGTAGTTGGGGGCCCAAGTAGTGTGCCAGCCCCACACGAAAGGCTGCCCCGCCAACTGACGAAAAATCCCGGAATGCACCATCGTGCTGGTTGGCGACCAGAAGGGAGGGCCCGATGGACATTCCCGGGGGGGCTCGGGCGTCCCCGTAGTCTCCAGACTAGTCCCCCAATGATAGCGTCCCTTCAGTGCGTGTCTGAAGGTTAGCAGCGTGGAACCACATCTCACTTCCTTTTCCTCACCTAACTTCACTCGCATCGAAATATGAAAAGGAGAAAAAAGTTTAAAGTTAAACAGCGGCTGCACCCCCTCCCACTCAAAGTGCACCTCACGAACATCAGAGGTTTGCACTCCAACCTCATAGCAGTCCATCATCACCTGGAGACTGATAAGCCGGCTCTCTTTTTCCTTTCGGAGACGCAGATCGGATGTCCATCAGAAGTATCGTACCTAACTTACCCAGGGTATACCCTGGAGCACAATTTTAAGCAACGCGCGGGTGTATGCATGTACGCCCGAGACGACATCTGTTATCGGCGTCTCCGAAACCTTGAGGACTCTAGGTTCTCTGTGCTGTGGGCCATGGTGGACACGGGCCTTGATAAAATTGTCTACGCCTGTGTCTACCGCTCGCACAGCGGCGATCAGGAGACAACCAGGCTCACAGAGTATCTTAGTGAGGCGGCTGATACGGCACAGCAGCGGTACCCTTCTGCCCAATTAGTATTACTGGGGGACTTCAATGCCCACCACCAGGAGTGGCTTTTCCCGTACCAGATCACTGATCATGCTGGGCGTGAGATGAGAAAGCTTTCGCTTGCTTTAAATCTCACCCAGCTGGTCCAGGAGGCAACAAGGGTGCCGGATGTTGATTCGCACACAGCCAATTGCTTGGACCTTCTGCTGACAACAGATCCAGACCGCTACTCGGTGTCGGTATCTTCACCTTTGGGTAGTTCCGACCATTGTCTGGTGAAGTCTGTATCCGTTCACTCCCCACCCGATCCCAGCCCAAGAGGCGCTCGGCGGGTTTGGCGGTACAAGTCAGCAGATTGGGATGGGATGCGTTCTTTTTTCGCATCTTATCCTTGGCAGCCTACTTGCTTCTTTTCGGCTGATCCTTCGTCGTGCGCGGACGCCGTGTCGGATGTGTTGCGTCAGGGAATGGAGTACTACATTCCGTTCTCTGACATAGCAATGTCTAGCGTTGACCGGCCATGGTTTGGCGCCGAGTGCAAGCGCGCCAACACGCTTAAACACGAGGCGTACCTGGCATGGGTCGACAGTCGGGCACGCAAAGCAAGCGACATGGGTCAGCGGAAGAGCGCCTACAATAGGGCTGCCAAGTCCTGCAAAAAGGTGATGCGACGATCTCGGTTTGACCACATAAGCCGTATTGGGACCAAACTTGCTTCATACCCAGCGGGTAGTAAAGCGTTTTGGTCCCTGGCTAAGTCGGTTGAATCGAACTTCTGCCGTCCCTCACTACCACCACTGCTGAGGCCCGAGGGGTCACTGGCCCACTCCGCTGAGGAGAAAGCTAACTTGTTTGCCTCTCTTTTTGCGGAATCTTCACAGCTGGATTCTGGTGACGCGCGGCCCCCTCCTCCTCCTGATGGATGCGAGACGAGTATGTCGGACATTCGCATCCATCAAAAGGACGTTCGTAGGGTGCTGCGCAACCTTGACGTGAACAAAGCTAGTGGCCCCGACGGGATTCCGGCAATTGTTCTCAGAACCTGTGCGCCTGAACTGTCTCCGATCCTGACACGCCTCTTTCGCCTTTCGTATGAGACGGGAAAAGTGCCGAATGCTTGGAAGCAAGCTAACGTTCAGCCTGTGCCCAAGAAGGGCAGTCGGGCTGACCCGGCCAACTACAGACCCATATCAATAACGTCCATCCTCTGCAAGAGTATGGAACGAGTGCTCAACTCCAAGCTCCTGGCATACCTAGAAGCTAACGACATCCTCAGTGACCGCCAATATGGCTTCCGCCAAAATCGGTCAACTGGCGATCTTCTAGCGTATGCCATACACATCTGGAGTGAGGCCATCGAGAAGCACGGGGAAGCGCTTGCCGTCTCCCTCGACATCTCGAAGGCTTTTGATAGGGTCTGGCATGAAAGCCTTATTGGTAAGCTTCCATCATTCGGTCTGCCCGGTGGTCTGTGCGATTGGATTGCAGACTTCCTGAGGGACCGGTCCATTCAAGTGGTTATTGATGGCCGCTCTTCTGACCTACTGGGTATTAATGCCGGGGTCCCTCAGGGGTCCGTACTCTCAGCAACATTGTTCTTGCTGCACATAAATGACTTGCTAAAACCCGGCACCTTTGGGTACGCGGACGATAGCACTGTTGCTGAGAGATACGTGTCCGACGCGCGCGCTACTGGACCTCAGATCCGGTCTCTTCGAGAGGCCATGGTCGGGCGCTTGAATCTGTCCTTGAAGGCAGTCTCCGAATGGGGCGATGCCAATCTGGTCAGATTCAATGCTGCTAAGACCCAGGCGTGCCTTTTTTCCGCTAAAAGGAGCCAATTCCACCCGGCTCCTTCTTTCCGAGGTGTGACCGTGCCGATTACTGACCATCTTGAGATTCTTGGCATTACGTTGACATCGACGCTCAATTTTGGTCCGTTCATTGAGGCAAAAGCTCAGCTGGCTGCCAAAAAATTGGGGATCCTCGCGAAGGTGAGACGGTACTTCACGCCAGAACAGTTGCTAAACTTGTATCAAGCGCAAGTTCGATCATGCATGGAGTACTGCTCTCATCTCTGGGACGGATCTGCCAGGTACCAGCTGGATGCACTTAAGTCGATCGAAAGACGGGCCAAGAGGCTCATCGGCAATGAAGTACTGGTCGAATCTAGGCTCCAGAACCTCGAACATCGGCGCCGAGTTGCCAGCCTGTCGGTTTTTTATCGGTTACATTTCGGGGACTGTGCGTTGGAATTGCATGAACTAATTCCTCCTAGCCCGTTCCATCATAGGACTACGAGACGTACGGCGATGCGTCATCGGTACATGGTGGACATCCCACCCATACGCACCAAACGTTTTGGGAATACTTTCATTATGCGTACAGCAAAGGAGTGGAATTCCCTGCCGGAGTCTGTATTTCCTGATAGCTACAACCTGGGAGTCTTCAAGTCAAGAGTGAATAGGTTTCTTCTAGGCAAGCGTGCTTCATCGTCGACCACATCATCGCTTACCATCAGGTGAGATAGTGGTCAAGCGCAAGCCTATAATGAATAAAAAAAAAAAAAAAAAAAAAAAAAAAAGGTATATTATAGGGTTATCTGAAGTCCGAAGAGAGGGGGATGACTCGATAATCCTCAAATCTGGTAACATGCTCTATTTCCGAGAGGGTGAATGGCAGTCCAAAGGTGGTGTCGGGTTTATCGTCACAAGTCCCTTGTGAAAAACCGTGGTGGAAGATCTCGTGTGTGCCGACCAGGGTGGCGTACCTTATACTCAGAATATCCCCGAAATATTCGCTGAAGGTCATACAGGTCTAAGCCCCGACTGCGGCACGCCCCAACGACGAGGTAGAGACCATGTATGAGGATATCTCTAGATGCATGGTAGAAACCAAGAAGCAAATGTTCAATGATGTCTCTGTGATCAATTCGATGAAAACTGGGAGCGATCACCGCATGGTGAGAGGCACATTGAACATTCAAGTTCAATCATATCATATCAAGTTTGAAAGGTTTCGATTGATGAAGTCTACGCTTCGTCCAGCACAGATCCATATCCAAAACCCCAAAAATTTTCAGCTCGAACTCCAGAATCATTTCGAGTGCCTAGGGAGCTCCGTGGACGAATGCAGCAATTGGTTCGTGGAAGCTGTCATTATGGTTGGATCTAAGTTTTTCAAGACCCGCCGTATAGATATAAACAAAAAGCTCTCTGATCCTACTCTTAAGCGCATCAAGGAGAGGCTTGAGATGATCCTGCAGTCTTCAGAAGATGCGTTGAAGTACCGGCAGCTAAATAAACGGACCTCAAAGTCCTTGAAAAGTGATCTTCGCCGCTTTTATACCGAGCAAATTAAAGAAGCGATTGAGTGGAATAAGGGCTCCAAGGTCTTTGCAAGAGATCTGACTATTAGGCAGAGCCAGCCCACGAACCTGAAGACCGACGATGGCAGGATCTTATCCGCCAAACCGGAGCTTCTGAGAGAGATCAAGAGATTCTGGAGATAGGCAGTTGTACACGTGAACCAATAAATCTGTCGCAAATCTAGCAATAGACCCTAGAGCTAGATTGACCCGCCACTATACCGAAGACATTCTGTAAGAGCTTAGGATGGCTCTTAAACAGCTTAAGAACAACAAGGCACCGGGTGTAGACGGAATTACAGCCTAACTCCTGAAGGTGGGTGGAAAACCAATACTTAAGGTCCTTCAGAAGCTGTTTGATTCCGTCATACTCGAGGGGAAAACGCCACAGGAATAGTGCGGGGGTGTGGTGGTACTCTTCTTCAAGAAGAGTGACTATGCCCTACTGAAGAACTATAGGCCCATCTCACTTCTTAGCCATGTCAACAAACGATTTCCAGCCTCCCGAACAAGCAGGATTCCGTAGTATTTAACATTAGACCACATACATATGCTGCGGCAAGTTATACCGAAGAGTACAATCTGCCTCTTTGCTTAGCGTTTGTGGACTACGAGAAAGCCTTCGAATCGATCGAGACTTGGGCTGTGTTGCAGTCTCTCCAACGGTGCCAAATTGACTACCGGTACATCAAAGTGTTTCTACAAAAACGCCACCATGTCAGTTCGAATTCAGGACCAGACCTCGGAATCTATCCTTCTGCAGCGAGGTGTGAGACAGTGCGACGTCATATCTCCGAAACTGTTCACCGCTGCACTGGAGGATGTCTTCAAGGTTCTGGACTGGAGGGGGCTAGGCATTTATTTATTTAAACTTCATGTACAATAGTGGTACATAGGCGGACTTAATGCCACAAGGCATTCTCTACCAGTCAACCTTTGGGTTAAAAAGGACAACTTTGTGAAATGGGTACAAAAAATATTTAAAAATTGCAATTTGTATACGAAAATGTATATACTTACATAAATATTAATAATACACATATACAAATAAATTAATACATAAATATTAATAATACACATATACAAATAAAATAAAAACAACGACAGGCATCAACGTCAATGGCGAGTACATTACTCACCTTCGGTTTGCCGACGATATAGTGGTCATGGCTGAGACCATGGAAGACCTCAGTACAATAGGTACTCGATGACCTCAGTAGAGCTTCCGAAAGGGTGGGTCTTAAAATGAACATTGACAAAACTAAAGTGATGTTGAATGCCCATGATACACTCACTCCTAACAAGGTCGGAGACTCTACACTCGAAGTTGTGGATGACTTTTTCTACCTGGGACAAACGATCCAGTTGGGTAGGGCCAACTTCGAGGAAGAGGTCAACCGTCGAATCCGACTCGGTTGGGTGCCATTCGGGCAGTTGCGCGGTATCTTCTCGTTCAACTTACCACAGTGTCTCAAGACAAAACTCCATGACCAGTGTGTGTTGCCAGTCATTACCTATGGGACCGAGACGGTCGCTCACAATGGGCATTATCAGAAAGCTTAAAGTCACCCAAAGGGCAATAGAGAGGGCTATGCTCGGAATTACCTTGCGTGATCACGTCAGAAATGATTATATCCGCAATAGAATCAGGGTTATCGACTTAGCCCGAAAAATTGCTAAACTTAAGTGGCAGTGGGCAGGTCACATTGCTCGCGGATGGCCGATGGGACAGAAAAGTTTTGGGGTGGCAACCGCGAACCGGAAGATTTTGGTTTGGAAGGCCTTCCACCAAGTGGACCGATGACCTGGTGAAACTTGCGGGACGTATGAGACCGGTCAACTTACCGGTGGCGACGCTTGAGGGAGACCTATGTCCAGCAGTGGACGTCTTTCGGCTGATATGATGATAATATAATGATGTAGTTTAAGAAGAAATTCTAATCATCAATTTTTCAGTGTAAAAATATTTTTAAACATCCAAGTCGTTTTGGAGGAATATGTAAAAGAGGCGAAAAACTATCGTGTTGTTAGCAAATGTTTTAAAGCAAAAGTACAAAAAAAACATGTTTCACAAATAATGTAGGTACATGAATCAATATTTCTTTTTTCAAAACCTTATAACCTAGCGTTACTAAGGAGTGTGCTTTAGAAAGTAACCGTTTTACAGCACTAAAGCGGAGTAAGGGCCGTGTGTTTATCGTAAGCATCATACCAAGTTCCTATAAACCGTTGTTTTATAGCTTCTAGAATTGTATTAATTGTAATTACTAACTGTTTGCCTAAAAAGAGTGTAAATACAGAAATAGTATTATTTTGTGATGAAATTGGAAAGGATCTAGGCCACTTGTTGACAAATAAATATCCAGGACACTCAATAATGAACTATTGTATGCCTGGTTGTTCTTTATTTGACATAATGAAAAAAGTTATAAAATGCAATTTTAGCCAGGAAACTACATTGTTAATATTTATTGGTAATAGGGGTAATGTGAACAAAGGAGAATCACTCCAACATTATAGATCATTGTGCGACCTTAGTTTAAAAAAAATTGTGATGTTCACATTCCCTTACAGCCAAAGTTTGCCACAGGAAGAAAACAATCTTAGATATTAATTGATTAGGACATTACATAATTTAACATATAGTAATAATTTATTCCATTTAATTGACACTAACAATTATGTTGGTAACCACTTTTGTTTAACAAAAGATAGATTTTTCATGGATAGATACTTTCTTTCAAAGTATTGTAAACGACAGATATCTGTGTCGCTATCATATTATTTTTCTATTCCAGCCAAGAATTTGGCTAAACAACTTGCTTCTATTGAGCAATGCCAAGACATGTTATTTAATTCAGCCAATAATTTGGTCTCAGAAATTGATATTGATAACAATTTAAATTAGAAATTAAGACAATAGAGACAACCTCTTGCAAAAGTTTACAGAATGAAAATTGCAAAATAAAATCACATTCAAGTTTAAAATCAGTAAATAGTATTAACCTGGTGCATCAAAATATTCAAGCATTTATGAACAAAGATTTAGAAATAGAATTATTTATGAATTTTAACAGTATTGATATTCTTTGTATTACAGAACATTGGCTTAAAAACCACCAGTTATTGTTCAATTTTAATAATCACCAGGTTGGTAGTTCATTCAGCAGAGTTAATGCTATACATGGTGGCTCATTGATTTTAGTAAGTAACCAGCTTAAATTTAAAGACCGTAAGGATATTGTGAGCCTATCTGTTGAGCGGACAGTCGAAATAGCTTGTATAGAATTGGAGCACTTTATTGTATCAAGTGTATACAGACCCCCTTCAGGATTGTATGACTGCTTTGAAAAGGTAATGGATGAAAGTGTTACACAAGATTTGTAACTCGAATAAATCCGTTATCACTTGTGGGGATTTTAATGTCAATTTATTAGAAAACTCAGGTTATTGTAGTAAAATAATAAGTCTGTTTCAGTCCTACAATCTTGTAAACCTATTTTTGAAGCCCACAAGAATAATCCCTACTAGTGCCACATGTTTAGATAATATTTATACTAATGTTTTGCCAGTCCACAAAGAAATTATAAAATTACTAGATTCTGATCATTGCGGGCAGAGGATTACTATACCAAACCAAAATAACAAAGTGGCTAAAAAGGATATCACTGTTAACCCCAAAACCGCAAGTCGCTTGGCAGCGTTTAAAGTTAAACTCATTAATAAATTACCAATTTTATCAATTCATGCCGATCCAAATCATCTATACAATGATTTTTTTAATATGTACTGTAAACAATTTAATTCTACCTTTATTCCCAAGACTATCTCGGTTAATGGTAATGCATTATTCAGTGATTGGGCTACCATTGGTATTCATAAAAGTAGGAAACGGCTTTATGAGTTGTACAATGAAAGGACTTTTGTTAATACTGCTGAATTTAATTCATATGTTAGAAATTATTCAAAACTATTTAAAAAAGTTTGTTGTTTGGCCAAGTCGCGTTATTTGAGTTCGAAGATTAAAAATAGTAGTTACGTTATTAAAAAGACTTGGAATATTATTAATAGTGAAACGGGAAGATCTGGTAACCGAAATATTGACTACAGCCTGTATATTAATGACAACATCATAAAATCAGACTCACAAGTCGCAGTGGCTTTTGAAAATTTCTTTTCAGATATTCCCATTTCAACTACTAAATCCCTAATCACCTCACCATCACCTTCTGTTGCTGAGTCTTTGCTAAAAGAAAATGTTAATGTTTGCGATTCGGAATTTCTTTTTGAACATATTACTTGTAGAGACATAATTAAAACCTTTCACACTTTAAATGTTAAAGAGACTGCAGATCTGTGGGGTCATTCTGTAGAAGTTGCTAAGTCTATTATTGATATTGTCGCACCTAGTTTAGCTATTATCTTTAATAATTGTATCGACTGTGGGGAGTTTCCTGACCTTTTGAAAAATAGTAAAATAATACCATTGTTTAAATCAGGTAGTACATCAGACCCTACAAATTATAGACCTGTTTCAGTACTACCTACTTTTAGTAAAATATTTGAGAAATTAATTTTAGAGCAACTGCAAAGATTTTTTAATAAACATAAATTATTACATAACAAACAGTACGGTTTTACAAGGGGTCGTTCAACTACTGATGCCGGTGTTGAGCTTTTAGGACATATTTATAATGCATGGGAAGATAAGTGCGATGCCTTGGGAATCTTTTGTGATTTGTCCAAGGCTTTTTTGATTGTGTTCTTCATGATACGCTAATCAGGAAACTCCGCCACTACGGAATCCGGAACAGCGCTCTGGATCTTTTCACTTCATACTTGAGTAATAGGATTCAGAGCGTTGACGTTAATGGAAAAAGATCTCCCGAATCTATGGTAATGATGGGCGTCCCGCAGGGCTCGATTCTTGCTCCTTTCTTGTTTCTTATTTACATTAATGACTTGCCTAACCTCATAAAGGATAACCATGATATAATGTTGTTCGCGGATGATACTTCACTTTTGTTTAAACTCAAACGTCAGCAGCTGGTTACTGACGATGTAAATAGCGCGATCTCAAAAGTAGTTTACTGGTTCAATGTTAATAATTTACTACTTAATGGAAAAAAAACCAAATGTATTAAGTTTACCCTACCTCACGTTAGGCAGGTGAAAACTGATGTGTTGGTAAGGGGCGAAGAATTGAATCCTGAAAACAGCACAGTATTCTTAGGCTTAACTTTGGATGCTAAGCTTCAGTGGGGCCCACATATAGAAAAATTGTCGAAAAGGCTAAGCTCCGCAGCATATACTGTTAGGAAAATTCGTAATTTAACTGACATAGAGACAGCCCGTTTAGTATATTTTAGCTATTTTCATAGTGTAATGTCGTACGGTATTCTGTTGTGGGGAAATGCCGCCGACATCCAGACTATCTTTGTTTTGCAGAAAAGAGCTGTTCGATCGATTTATAAATTAAGCCCGAGACACTCTCTCAGAGAGAAATTTAAGGAGATTAATGTAATGACAGTGCCTTCTCAGTATATTTATGAAAATCTTTTATATGCCCATAAAAATATAAAATTGTTTAAAAAATACAGTGATATCCATAAAATAAATACTAGAAACAAACACAAATTTGTAGTACCTGCAACAAGGCTCAATAAAATAGGTGGCTCGTTTAGATGTCAATGTGTACACTTTTATAATAATCTTCCAAGCCACGTACAAGATCTAAGTGTTAATAAATTTAAAACATTCATTAAACGTAAGTTGTGCCAGAAAGCGTTTTATACAATAAAAGATTACGTTGAGGACAAACAGGCTTGGGATTGAGCTGCTCCAATTAATTTTTTTTTTTTTTATATATTTTGCAACGTGAATTTTGTTTTTATTTTTTTGTTTTCTTGCAATGACAAGAATATTTACTTTTTAAAGTATTATATTTTTTTTTTTAGTTTATTTTAATTGTTGTGAATGTGAAGACAATGTGGATTCAATTTTTGTTTGTTTTTAATTTTAATTTATCCAAATTAGTTTTACTCATGGTCTGGCAGTTTAGTAGTTTATGCGGCCTACCCGAATGTCCTTTCTTTGGTATTGTTCGTCGAATCGTTGAGCTCCTTAAATTCTGTGTTGAGCTGCACGGTTATTGACAAATGCGTGCACTGACTGGACAGGTCCTCTGAATCTGGCTGGTTCTTTCCTCAAAAGACCATTTCAGACTTCAGTCTACATGGTCTTCACATGATCTAACAAAGATTTTGTCTGGACCTTAAAAGAGACTGTGACCTCTGAGTTTGTTTCGGCCTTTCTTCTCAGAGTAGTCAGATAGGAAACGCCGACTTCATCTAGTTTTAAAAATATGATCGACATGTAAAAGTGTTTGTACAAACCTACTTACAGAAATAAAATCATTTATCACTTATCATTTGTACAGCTTGAAAATATCGGATAAAACGGTTATTTTTAGGATACGTGATTAAATGATACGCTTTGACTTACAGTTGATCATTACCATCATCCCAAGTTGACATCAATTTCCTAACAGACCTATATTGCGAACAATCTAGGTCGTAAAGATGTAATCAGCCTATATCGCTCCCACTTTTGGGATTTAAAAATAACATGTCCTGGAATATTTTGTTTGGAAGACATACCGGTTTCTCCTTCCTTCACCAGTTTTAGCGCAGTGGTGATGAAATAAATAAGACAAAGACAAGTGCCTGCTAGTGTTTGGACTTACGACCTACGACACGAAGATAATTTGGGGCCGTTACCTATGGGTGGTATTATATATTGACATGGTGCGTCACTACGAGTATATAATACGTTCTAGGTAGTAATAGATCATTCAATAGACAAACACCATTTTTGGCCTTCAGATTAGTATCTATAGGTTAAAAACATATTGCTCATCTAGAAAAAATTTACGATAACGAAACAACACTCATAAATAAATTGTAAACGAAATATAAATCACTATGGATTAATTAATCACAAATAGGGATAATACATGTAGGTAATTTGCCTAATATCAGTACATAGGCAATCTCAATCACATAACGAGCTGGCCCCTTACGGGAACAACCCAATTTGAGGCTAGTATGCAAGTTTATTTGCCGACAGTCCTTTGGGTATCATAATAAATGGGAGGACAAATCTCGACCTTTCCCCTTATATTGAAATTTTACTAATTCACCCATTTGGAAACTTTAATTAGTGGCTTGATGGGTATGAATTTGTTTTAACGAATTAGTAGGTTCTTTTTTTAAGAAGGGTAACACTTATCGATATTTCTGCATACACACATGTGCATACTTAGGTACTTATTAGGTATTGTATTTACATTATGCTTTTTAGAAAAAAATGAATTTATTTATATTATTATTTATTTACAGCCTAAGTTGTCCCACTGCAGGAAGAAGCCTTCCTTCTTTCCATTTCGCCCAGTTATAGGCAAGTGTGAACCAGTCCTGTATGTAGTTGTTTTAACTAATGTTTTAAAGAGGTAACATTGTATGTTAATATGTTTCTAAAAGGTTATCTCTGGAAATCTCTACCAAAATATACAACTAAAAGCGTTGAGAAATATGAAATGACGATTTTTATACAGAAGATAACTGGATATTGAAGAGTCTTAAGGCTGTTATAACTCTACAAGGTAACCACAACAAAATGTCGCCGTGTAAAAATATAATGAAACCCGTCTCCAATACATGGAAAATAGGCAAAAAATGGAAGGAATAAAACTGCGCTTGAAATGTAACTGCGTTTTATTAATTTAGTGTTTGTTGTTTTTGCACACTATAATTCACAAAAGCACTGAAAATTTTTCATTTGTCATACCTAGTCAATTATAAAACCCTTTTTTAACTCTTGAACGGTATGGCTTTATCTCGTAGCGCTTAAAAAAATTACAGTAAAGATATATATATTCACAAAAAAATTACATGCGCAGTAATAATTTACTTGACTTTAACATAAATATACGAAAAAGTTTACTTACAAAAATTCAACAATATACTCATTGCAGATTATAATGTGTTGATGAGAATCACAAATGGTGAAAATATAACTATAATTTCAAAATTTTATTTGTATAATATCTCCATAAAAGTACAAAAACTATCTAAATACTGAATACTGACTGACAAACTGAATTTGAACACTTTCAACTGGTTAAAGGGGTTGTGAAAGCAGTTAATAAAAAAAAAATTAAAAAATAACAAAAATCCCGACTGCTTAAAAAGGCAGCTAAAAAGACGTAAACAAGAAGAAAATCATGCTGTGCAGTCGGAGGATACATATACGCGAGCTGCCTGACAAAAACCAGATGTATCCTCCGACTGCACAGCATGATTTTCTTCTTGTTTATGTCTTTTTAGTTCGCTTTTTAAGCAGTCGGGTATTTTGTTATTTTTTTTTTATTTACAACTTTCTAGTTATTTTTTTTTAATTAGGTACATTTAAAAATATAATTGTTACATATTTTTGAAATCATCTCTTAAAACCCTTTATTTTGATTCCCCACACGATAGGTTTGGAAGAAAAAAAAATGGTCTCGTACAATCAGACGCCCAAAATCCACCATTTTTCTATTTTCCAATTTAAATGCAGTCAGTGACACTCGCAGGGTTAAGGCGAATCGATTGACGTAAGAATGATCAAAATCGGCCAACGCGTTTGGTCTCTAGAACGCCACATAGGAACAAACATACATATGTACATACATAGACTGATGAACATACGAGTATTACCCTTCTTCGACAGTCGGATAAAAAGAAGATCAGCGATTATAAAGAGGACGTTAAGCTTGTTGTACATTTATTCAGCTACTATGTTGCAATTTTATTGTAATGCTAATATACAAATAAAAGCATTTTATTTGTGCCCAAATTGCTTGAATAACATCTGTATTAGCGCGTATCCATACATTAACCAGTCAACTATGTCAGCTTGAAGTTTACAGAAACGCTTTTACGAGTACACAATGATTATTCAGCCAATTTGTGTTGCTTGGTCATTAGCCTTAGGTATAAGCAACTCCGTTCAAAATCAAATCATATTAATTCTCCGTCCAAACAAACGAAACACCCAACTTTCTAATTCACTCGTTTCAGTTTAATTACTCTTATTAATCAATTCGAGAGCATATTTGTTTTAAATCGCTAAAATTACAATTTCATTGTGCCTACAACACATATTATTAGTAGATTCCTGGTTTTGTATTACGGTAGGTAATATTAATCTTCGCAGTTAATCCTACTGTAATATTATAATTGTTGAAGTTTGTTTGTTTGTTTATTTTTCAATCAAGCTAAAACAGCTGAACGGATTTGGATGATATTTTGCACACATATAGTTTATTATCTGGATTGGCACACCACATTTTTGTCCCTATAAATTACAAGGCTTACCGGAGACTATAGAGCAGGGATCACCAAATGGTGGACCGCGGTCCGGATCCGGACCGCCGACCTAATTTGTGTAGTCTTTAAGTAAAGAGTACAATATAATTTACTTGTGTTTCTTGAGAACGTAATTTAATCATTTATCCCGCGTTTTGCCTTTACTGCCATCGATTCGACAACGGAAGAGCGCGAGGTGTGAGATCGTCAGCCGTGGCGGTCAAAAAAAAATCGGAGTATACCTACGATGAACATGTTCAAGATTTAATGACCAACTTTAGTCCAAACTTCGGACGGATCGTTCTAGATAAAATGACATAATGCACATGAACATTATAAAAAAAAAAACTTTAATATATATTCAGGTATCCTTGATGGGGGTAGGAGCTTTAAATCTTACGGACTACGACGGTCATACTATTTTAAGAAACGGACTCCAAATGAAACTAATTGGTTACCCTGCTGTAGAGGATGCAGAAGCTTAGAGACGGGCTGGAATCGTGAGCTGTGAAGACCTACAAACTACCAGGAGACAAGAAACATGAAGAAGTAAACTATCCGGAGCTGGAATCAAGAGCGGTAAAGAATCACAAACTACCAGGTGACTAGAATCACGAAGAAGTAAATTTTCCAACATTCAGGCGAAGTCGCTGGCAAAACCTTATTAATATCAAATTATTGCGTAGCTACTAAGTATATAATATGCCTACAGCTTATTCTTGCCGCTATACCGAGTCAATGCATTATGAAGGAGTCTGAAATGAGTATTCCCTTTAATCCGGCTTACGGCTCTATTACAGTCGGAAGAAAACAAGGGATCAGAATTAAAGAAAAGATTAGTAATGCCCCGTCCGAAGACGCCGAAGTGAAGTGGCGCAAACAATAAATCTTTTGCCGTTTCTTCCGACCGGCCTGCAAAAACGGCACGCGTAATTAATTACCTCACTTGGTCGGTCAGCTTTGGATTCCAATCCCTGCTCCCGACTTTTTTTTGGCTTACATTAAACTGTGGATCGCTGGGTAATTGATTTGGTCTTAGCCGCCATGCTGCCAACTGAATAAACCGATTGTCAATCAAGTTTACTTGAGGTGACAATGACGTTTTGAAGTGTCGCGTGTGTGATGTGTGGATTAGGATGACGTAAAAGAGTGAAGCTTTTACATTTTCTTTCGAATATCAGAATATATTATTGAAATTGGTTTTGCGAAGCAATTGATGCATAAGTGAGTTTTACTTTCTCTCTAACTCTAAAAATGTAATTAAAGATTTGACACAGCCACAAAAAGTAACAAACGCCACAAAAAAAACAGAAAACGTTACACTCCACCGCAACTTCGAAGTCAACAGTTTATTAATTCACATGAAACCGTTAAAGAAAAACGTGTTTCTCTACAAATTACTTCGAAGCAGCAACTGATAGCCAGACGGGAAAAAAAATTAAAACATCATTGAAGTTGGAAATCTCAGTAATGATCTGCAGGGAGATCGCTTTGAATTGTTTTCGTTGCCCGACTGCGCTGAGATCCCGAGGTTGCGACTTAGCGAGACTGAAACATGTTTATCTGTTGTGCTTGCTATCAGCTGCTTCTCTGTTTTCTACACATTTTTGAGGATATTTTTCTTTTATTCGTTTTTCTCCTTGATGACTGTTTTGACTTAAGAGCTTAGATTTGACTACCCCGTATCACAAATATATGTCTGAATTCGAAATAATATGGTTCAGAAACTTCTTGATGCGTGAACATGAATCAAGATTAATTAGAGGTATGTTAATAGGGTATGGGCCTCAATCCAGCCATAGTGGCTCATTCCCAGGCACGGAGAGAGTGCTATGTTTCAACAATGAGAAAATTTAAAGGCTGATTGTTAAGCTTTGATATATATGTTCTGCTGGCACTATTTTGTGAAACTGCTTTATTTTGTGTCAGAATTTCAACGCATCTTCAATAATGGTCATCTTTAATAACCTAGGTGCCGTCTATAGGGCCTACAGGTTTTATTCTTTACCGCTAATCAGGTTATCATTTTTTTTTACCAACATAAACAAAATATACCTTATTAATCAACTTTCATCCTATTCCTCCTCGAAAATAACAAAAATCTTTTCGTACAAAGTTCCTAATTAGCTCGAAAAGTTTGTTTACGTAATTAATTTCATAGCCAAGTCTGTAACAATGTAGAGGTACTTTACCAAATGATTTATTACCTACTACGTTAAGGTACTTTGTATGTTTTAGTTTAGTCTTACTTAGATAATCCTAACCGCCTATTTACTCATCACTAATTAGTACATCACATAAACTTAGTACTAAAACAGTCCAACATTACAAATACACCAGGGACACATGAAATAACAGAGTAGGTATTATAATTACCTCAGTAACACAGGCTGAAAACAATCAAGTTAGTACAAACATAGTACACTTAGTCTAGGTTCCGAATAACTAGAGTTTGCACGTTTGTAGTTGTATTAACAATACAGTGAATAACAATGAAGTTGGACAAATATGAGGCTGTTGACTTTAGTAAGTTGGATTAGAAAGGCTAGCTCAAAAAGAGAAATAAACATAGCTTTATTGTAGGCCTAGATCTAAACTTTAAAACCAATAAATTACAAAGTGTTCAAGAATGTTTGTTTGTTTGAGGTAATCTCTAAAAATCCTGATATGATTTTAAAAATAATGACACTGCAACTGTTAGAAGCCTGCACTATAGTCGAGTGCCAACACACTACTTTTTCTGCAAATAATCTCGATCTCTTTGAGATTGGTTACGAGGACGATTCTTTGGGAAATAGCTAACAGGTAATTTATAAACAACTGTAGTAGCAGCATGAATAATATAGATTTTTCGTATGATTTCTCATATATATTATTTATATAATAATACCGTCAATATATTTCGGCTTATTTGCATGCAAAACACGTACACGCACACAAAGTAAATATGTTGATAAAAAAACCGGCCAAGTGCGAGTCTGACTCGCGCAAAGAGGGTTCCGTATAACAGCTACAACCAAAATAAATAGGTAACATTACTAACATTCATAAACAATGAAAGCACCGAAATTTGCTCTAACGAAGGGACAACATTAAGTTTGCCCTTCGAAAACTGTTGTCCCGATACATTTTATAAGTTGGTCGACTATTATTCGTAAACTTGTAAAGCCAACTTAGCTGTGATAGTTTTCCTTTTAATTCCATTATATATACTAGTGCTTTTTCACACATCCAAAAGAAACCATTTAGCTGGAAGGAGGGGGACACTTGACTCTAACAAAAATTAGGAATTTAAAGCTTAATTTGACGCAAACAGATCCCTGATTCGAAAAATAGTTTTCACAGACTCGTAATATGTTTGAATGGCCTATCCAACGATTCCCATACGGTGAGATAGACGAGAAACATCCCACTTTACGTGTACAGGAGGGACAGTAAAAGAATTTATAAATTTCTAATTATAGCTTCCTATTACTAAGTGTTTCTGAGCTAAGCTGCGGACGGACGGATATGGCGAAACTATAAGGGTTCCTTTTTGACTACGGAACCCTAAAAAACGTTATTGAACGATTATTTATTTCAGTTAGTAATAAACCGGTTGAAATTATCTGTAAAAATTTCACCGTGAAAACTTGAAATGAAGAAAACTGAAATGAACTATTATTTTACCTGATGCTAGGGAGTAGAGTAGATTAGGAACTCCATTTGCCGCACTTGGACTCCTATTCGGTCAGTTGTATGTGGGGGTGAAATTTAAATGTTTTGGGGCTCCACAGGCTTCGCGGAGTGTGTCACTGTTTGGACGATTTGTGCACGTCGGCCTCGAACTGCAGCCTGACTTAAGCTGCTGATCTCTGCTGTTTGTGACACCTTTATCAAAGGCATGTTTGTTTAGGAGGCAATGGCCCGTAATCGTCCTTATTATTATAATGATCACTGGTTAGGATTGACATCTATCGTAACGTAAAATTAACATGATTTGTTTCAGGAACAGTCAGGAAAGGACGTAATTAGAAAGCACACAAACAAGACTGCCTGCAATGACCACGACAAAGACTTATTGCGGTCAGAGAGAGGATCGAGTCGTATCATATAATTTGGTAGATATAATAGGTAATGCGTAATTACACGTTTGTTATGTCACCATTTGCGAAACCCTAAATTTTTAAGACAATGACTAACACCGTACTGCGCTCTGCATCTTGAGATTCGCCTTCTCAGCAACTCGTTGGCTTGGGAACGAAGATCGTGCAATAGCAGTGATTAATATTGATTTTGTGTATTAGTGATTCACTCTTATTTCCCACATCGAACAATTGTTGCGCATCTTAGTTTTACTGATCTAATATGCAATAATTACATTAATTAAATTCACTAAGAAAGTTATATTGAGTTAGTTGTTAGTTGATCGTTTTATTTGCATCCTCCACTGCGGCCGACCGAAATTCATTGAATTATAGTAGAGAAAATATTTATTCGACACAGAAACAACACAAAAGGCATAAATCTTAACAGCTAAAAACTTCTGTAAATAGTTACATTAAAATAATAGAAAAGAAGACAACTACTGATGCTTCATAAATAAGGGCCGATTTTACCAGTAAAACTAGTCGCGATTAGTTCAACTAATCTCCGTTTATGCAAATACAGCGATTGGTAGATTCTCAGCGGTCTCAACCAATCTGAACTCTGTATTTGCATAAACTGAGTTTAGTTGAACTAATTGCGATTAGTTTTATTGATGAAATCGGGCCTAAATAAGGATACCCAAACTAATCCTGAAACATCTGATTATACCAATCCAAATTCCGTGACCCCGGTCATGATATACACACACACCCGAACAAAAGGTCGCAGGTCCGTACTACATCACGCCTAAAATCGCAACAGGTGCCCAATTAATACTTAAATAACCTCCACCACTGTATTATTAGTGCACCTGAGAGTTGATCGTCTTATTATAGAAATAAGACCTTTGGATTTGAAAAGAATTTTCAAATTAGATTTTCAAAAGATTTACGATTACAATGATTGTGCTGTGAGCTACGAATAGACTATTTCAATTGTGATTGATTATATAGCTTTTGAAAAAATACCTACTTTTAATAATATATAATTTTGTTAAAATGTTATTTATATTAACATTAGTTTCTGCCCGCGGCTACGCCCACGTGAAATCAGTAATCATCCCAAGGGAACATATTCCAACTAACTATCTCCATACCAAATTTCATCTAAATCGGTTCAGCGGTTTTAGCGTGAAAGCTAATAGACAGACAGACGGACAGACAGAGTTACTTTCGCATTTATAATATGACTTGCTTCTTCAGCGGCTTCGCCCGCGTGAATGTCGAAAATTAGCCCAAGGGAACATATTCCCAGGATAAAAAGTATCCTATGAGTTATTCCAAACTATAATCTATCTGAATTTCATCCAGATCCGTCGAGCTGTTTGAGCGTGAAGAAGTAACAAACCACATCCCCATACACACACACACAAACTTTCACCTTTATAATATGACTAGCTGACCCCGGGGCTTCGCTCCCGTCAATTGGCTACCCACCTACCTTCCCTACCTACCATACCTACTCTACCCACCTACCTTATCTATCCTACTCTACCTACCATACCCTATCTACCCTACACTACCTACCCTACACTGCCTACCCAACCCTACCCTACCCTACCTACCCAACCCAACCTTCTCAACCTACACGTGGTGTGGTGTGTGTGTATATCATGACCGAATAAATTCATGAATTTGGATTGGTATAATCAGATGTTTCAGGATTAGTTTGGGTATCCTTATTTAGGCCCGATTTCACCAATAAAACTAATCGCAATTAGTTCAACTAAACTCAGTTTATGCAAATACAGAGTACCTACCCTACCCTACCTAATCATGTAGTACATATTTTTTATGTATCATTAATAGTTTTCTCAGCGCACGCCAAAGAATTAATTTTATATGCAATGCAATTTTCTCATGAACCTCTAATTTTTATGGTCATAGTGGCTTCCACATAGAAGCTAGATATATGCTGTCACAGACTTTTAGTTAGAACTATTTAAGATAAACAATCCTACGGTACATTATATTTGTGTATCTGCAACGGTTTAGGCAGCGCACGCGAAGATAGCTCTCAGAGGGCAGAATTTTTTCCGACTTACTTGATATTTATCGTTATGTTATGACCAAATTACAAAATATCATTATAAATTGTAGCCTATGTGTTATTCTGATGTATAACCTATATTACTGTGAAGTTTTATCCATATCCGTTTAGTAGTTTTCGCGTGAAAGAGTAACAAACATACATCCATCCTCACAAACTTTCGCATTTATAATATTACTAGCTTTTACCCGCGGCTTCGCTCGCAGTGAAGCCATAACTTTTTTTTTTTAATATAAAATTATTCTATGTTACTTCTAATACCTCCAAGAATATATGTACAAAGTTTCATGATGATCGGTTCGGTAGTTTTTGCGTGAAAGCGTAACAAACAAACTTACATTCATTTATAATATTAGTATGATAGTAGGATAGGATAGTATGAAGTAGGATGATTAGTGTGATAAAGTGAAATGTATTTATTTCAACTAGGCCATTAAGCTGCACTTTTGAACGTTAACAATTAAAATTTACAAGGAATAAAAATTTATTCCACCGTGCATTCGGAAAAGTAGCTTGTTATGGAGAAGAACGCACAGAAAACTCCACACTAACTCTTTTTAATAAAATAAGTGTTTTACAATATTCAATCGATCAATCAATCAAAATAGTTTATTTCAAATAAACCTTAAAGGTACTTTTGAAGTGTCAAACAAAAAAAAATACATGACTCTAGTTGCAAATTCGCAAGCGCCAGTAGATCTCAATCGAGAAGAATTTGCATGAAACTCCACGGACACTCTTTTCCATAAGTTTCAATTACAAGTTTTAGTTTACATGATTCTTGTTGGAAAAAAATACATATATGTGAGAACAATGCAAAAAGACGTGCACGTAAAAGCGTCTAGAATAACGAACATTTTCAACATAAAAATGCAATAACAGGCCGAGGCAGCTAAGTTATGACGACCAATCTCAACTGATGGCGCCCGTTCACGAACATGACGCATGGATCGGCACCACTCAGCTCAACCATCACAAAGGAAACCGAATGATCCAACACATGTGCCACCATCAGAGAGAAATTAGCGAGAGCATGACACACTCATGGCATAAATACTAACCTAAGTAAATAGTAAAGGTTTTCATTATTTGTTTTTCAAAATTACTCCTAGAAGACTGCCTAGGTCATAAGTTAGTCGCTTTATATAAAATACTGATGCAGCAAGCGGTTATACTGGAAGCAGAACAAATAAGCCGGCCAAGTGCGAGTCACCCTCTCGCACGAAGAGTTCCGTACCATTATCGCAAAAAACAGCAAAAAAAGTCACGTTTGTTGTATGGGAGCCCCACTTAAATATTTATTTCATTCTGTTTTTACGAGTAGTATTTGTTTTCATAGCGGCAACAGAAATACATCATCTGTAAAAATGTCAACTGTCTAGATATCACGGTTCATGAGAGACAGCCTGGTGACAGACAGACCGACGGACAGTGGAGTCTTAGTAATAGGGTCCCGTTTTTACCCTTTGGGTACGGCACCCTATAAAGGACTCGTAGTGCCCAGTAACTGAGTTGTGGATTGCCTATTGGCAGTCGCTACATGTGAAATACAGATAAACCAGCATCTAATTACACTGAAAGTCGACCCCCAGAAGGTATAGTGGTACCCAGTAACTCGGTTGTGGATGACAGCTAGGCAATCGTTCCGTGTGCAAAACTGTCCTTCAGCAGCATCCGCTTAGAATGGACGATGTTCCCAACCTGATATGAAAACCGTAGACAGAGGATGAGAGAGCAGTAATAGCCTAAAGGTAACGGCCGCGACTTACAAGTTGTAGGTCGTGGGTTCGAACCCCGGCAGGCGCTTTAATTTGTGTAAATTATTTCATCACTACTGCTCTCAAAACGATGAAAGATAACATTGTGAGGAAACCGGGATGTCCTAGAACCAAAAATTTGAAGACATGTAACTTCTACCATTCCGCACTGGTGGATTATACCCATTTCCTCTATTTGAGAGGATGTTTGTGTCCCAGCAGTGGGTACAATAAAAGGCTGATGATAACTCAATTGTCTCTGAGATTTTAAATGTCAAATTTGACGGTAAAAAATCGACCCAAACTCACAGATACCTCCCAAAATAGATTTATGTACCCAGCATCCACATTCTGACGATCAACAAAGGAAATAAAATAAGAAACATTTTATTCACGTTACTAATGTATTGCAGTAATTAGTTTCAAAGCCGTTTGAGTTTCCGATGAATGAGAAAATACCTTTTCCTACAAAGGAAATTTCAAGAAATTTAATGCTTGAATGTTTTTTTTTTTATGTTCAATGAAAATTGCTTTAAATGTGGAAGGTTCTTTCACCTCGAGCTGAGAAAGAGATAGATGTAGTTGTTGCTATGTTGAAATTGACTATCAAGACATAATAAATCTGTAGAAAAGTCGTTTTTGTACATCGAAAATATTTCCAAAAAAATTGCCAATGTGTTAAAAGATATCCAACGGAATCAATTTCCAGCATTTTTGGATTTTTTGTCAACTTGTCTGTTTGTCTGTTTAGTTGTGCACGCATCACGTAAAATGTACGAAACCAACTTAGAAAACTTTTATACATACAAATTGTGCGTAACTTGAAGTATTACTTAGTTTTTGTTTTATCGCAATCATTTCACTAAATCAAAATAGTTTAGTTTAGTTTCGACGGGCTGTTTCCGCAACTCCACGCGCGCAACTAAGCGCGTATTTTGCGAACTAAATCAAAATATGTATGTATTTAAAGTGTTCAATAAGTAAAATTTCACAACACACGCAATACAGATACTCCGAAATTTGAACTCCATATTCGATAGATGGCGTTGCGCATTTGACGTCATTTCCTGAATGGCGGTGTTATGATTCTCCGCGGAAGAATTACCCTAGAACATATTTATAGGAAGAATTGTAGGATAGGTGGGGTAGGGTAGACTAAGGATTTGACGGGAGCGGAGCCGCGGGCAAAGCTAGTTCTACTTATGTTTATTCAATTGGCGGACTTACCACATTATGTCAGCAAATTTCCCGAAAGTTTAGATACTCCGTGGTGCTTGACAACTGCAGGGTTATCCTCAGTAGTAGATATCCCATCGTGCCTGTTGGCTTTGTTCTGTACTGTCTCCTGCTAGATAAGTAGACAAATGGAAACTATGTTTTGCTTATTCCTGCACAGTTAGTTTCTCCGGTACTCGTTGAGTTTCATTAATTTGAGCGCTTTGCTGGTGCTCGCCACTGTAGACTTTCAGGAGTTGCAGTGTTTGGGAATAGTCTAGTTTCTTTTTCGTGACGAGCAAGCGACCCAGAAGATGTCTTTTCATCATTCGAAGGCTGACGTGTCATAGATAGTAAGGAACACAGACGCGCGGTGATTTAGATGGTGCTTGTTCAGATCAAGCTAGCAAGTTTTTCCACCTGAACTTGAGTGGTTCGCCGCTTTGGACAACTGAAATACCAGAGTATCTAAGGACGTTAGATCAATCAGTTGATGCTATCGATAAGGTGGTGGAATAGATCATTTGGTGTCGATCGATAGTTCAAAGCAACACCAATTGACGGAAGCGCGATGTCAAACAACGTCGATCAATATTATCAATCGACGATCGATCGGTTGGTGTGTGGTAACACACTAAGTATGCGTCGTGCCTGGCGTAAATAAAATCTTATTCTTTCTTTCTTTCCAAATTCTCACGTCTCAAATGTAGCCACTTCCCCAGTCCTCTAATTGGACAGATTCCGACCTGTGTTTGCATAATGTCGTCCACTGAACCATTACGTCACTGTCTGAAAGACGATTGATCGCCCCGCAATGGACACTAGTTCACATGCATTCCGAATTAGTTGAAGTTAATCGAGTGGAATATGGAATTTATTCTGGATTGTATCTATCCAATCAGATTTGAAAATGGAAGGACTGAACACAATGTTATTATGATGATTATTCACTTTAAAGTGGAGCTCGTGGCTAAATAAAAAGAGTAACATGAATTGATCTTCATGTTTAAGCAAAGCTTCTCGGTTTACGATGGGGTGCCCATTCATTTACTGTATCTCTAATTTTAATGTACCGTGACCGGAAAGCACGTCCAACTGTAGTTCCATTTTCCTTTTGTAGATCTTTAACAAACGTTACGTAAAGTTAGATAGATAGACAGGTACTGGATCCTTGTAAAACACTGGGGTCCAGCTGCGCCTGTTTGGCCTAGAAACCGAGCACAACGTAATCAGAAAAAAGTTAGGCGGATTGATTTTTTTGAGTATCCCTTAATTTATCTGTTAGGTCCCAGTGACTCCACGCAAAATATTATAGGCACAGATATAAATCTAACTAGATGACGCGATTGTATGTACTTCGCGTGCCAAAAAACGGAGTAAAGTTACGATCAATGATCGTAATCTGAGCTTTTCATTTAGCATTATCGGCACCGGGACTCCACCGAAATCTAGAAAAATGCATTTTTATTACTAGCTAGCTAGACCTATACTGAGCTGTAAAGAACGTTTAGAAAAAGTTGGCCGAGGCATAGGCATTGTTTTCTTTCATTGGTAAGTAAATTTGTTTTTAAAGTGTTTGTGAAAAAGTTGCACGTTTGTTTTTCATACAGATGAAGGGACTTGCATTATCTAGTTATATTTATGTCTGTGATTATAGGTCTAAAAACATAAATATCGCAGTTTTGTTTTCGTGCGTCTTAGTAGCTTCCTGAAGTAACGTGCCAGACACGGGTGAGTAATTATTTACAAGGAGTCCACTGGATTCATAGGGGGTATTTATGTGACAAATATTTTGCTTTGCTAATTAGTTTTTATCGTATTTTCAGTATTTTTTTTGTATTTTACAATACAAAATGGCTTCAAATAGTTGGATAAACAATACACAGCGACAAAATGCTGAGTCTGTAGTACAAGGCTGGCTTAGATGTGATAAGGAATCCAACGATAAAGAGCGAGAGCGTCATGGTGGACCACAATACGTAATAGTAACAAACGAATTCTGATAATGGGAGCATACCATCAGATCATGACTCGGATTCAGAGTGCTCATCTGACCCAAGCCACGTGGAAGCACAGGTTTTAGGTGAGGACACAAGCTGTTCAGGTGTGAATGCAGAATGGTGTATGAAGATAAGGAGTAATCGCTGCACATTTATTATTTTTATATGAAATATACAATTCCTTATTAAGATTTAAAATTTTAAGTATATGAAAGTGAGTATGTACAAAACAAAATTGAAAATAATTTATAATTGAATTTAAGTTAGCACCTAGAATTTGACATTTATTTTTGTTTCCATATTTATATATATTTTTTAATATTTTGGTCATTTAGTACAATGTTACTAAGTATATATAATAAACCATTTTAAAGTAAGTTTTAACTTGTATTTTAAACAAAATCAATCATTAATGAGGAAGGAGTCCCGAGGACTCAATGGGGTAAATTGTGTGATTTGGGTTCACCACGTAAACTAAAGGTTAAAAACTGCCTCAATACCTAAAATGTTACACATGAGTGACGGAGTTTATAAAGGTTTCTGTGGAATTGTTACTACCTGATTAATTGGGGTTTCAATCACTAATAATCGCAGCTTTATTTACAAATTACAAGGAGGTCGTTTATCCTCAATTGCGGCAACATTTTTATAGTATTTCCCGTACACAATCAGATATCAAATGATCCTGTCCGACCTTGTTTGGCTTCAAATACACCCGTAATATACTCGTAAATACTAATATAAAAAGCCGTACAACGCTACATATCCATAAATATACAAAACAAGTTACGATCCGGCTTAACAACCACCGTTTGACAAACTCATAAGGGCAGGAACGTAGGAAGTAATGAAATATTCAATAGAGACGAGATACTCGTCATTGGTTCGTTGTCTTAATACCTCAGAGGTCACAAACATTGTCTTTGGAGTGAAAAAATGTTTGGGAGAGTGGGAGAGCAAGTCATCTCGTTTTTATCGCACTCTTTCAGTCGGTTGGGTCGTATGAATGCCAGGAATTTATTGCGATGTACAACCTTCAGTGGAGCGCGAAGAATTAGCCGACGATCAGCCGGGGGGCTTGTGCTAGTGTCATCCTTCGTAGTGCAACCTATTTGTTACAACTTGGTTGTTTGTGAAATATAAATATTAAACTAAGATAAAGTCGTCTGGTATGTTTTTTAGCTGAAGCAAATGAAAAAAGAGAAAGGAAAAAGAAAGGAGAAAGGTCCCGAGGCGATTTTCTGTTTTATTACGTTACTTATCCTTTAGTTTATAATTTTCATAACATCACGGCCGTATTCCTCGAAGGGTAAGACAGAGGTGCACTTTAGTACATCCACATTCCGCCAGTTATGTTTAAGTACCATTTAATAGGGGGCGACAATCCCACCGCATTATTCCCAAAACACTGCAATTCCCAAAAGATCAACAGTGGCGATCACCAGAAAAGCGCCGAGGTAATGAAGCTCGACGAACTCCCGGCGAATGAATTTAACTCTCTTGGATCCCGTAACGATCCAAAAATTAATCAGAAAAGAATAAAGGAGGCGTAGAAAAACAAAAACATAATTTCCACTTCCCTCCGTATCAAGCAGGAGACAGAACAAACAAGGCTAATTGGCACAAAGGGTCGTTTACAGCTGGGATAAGTCCAGTTGCCTATCACCAAGGATAAAAATTAATATTAATGGGACCTAACATTGTAAGCTTTTATATTTAATTTCAATAATAGGTATGGCAAAAACTTTTCAACGCACGGAAATTTGCGGGTGGCCAATATAATATAATAATAATAGGGGCGAGTCTATTGCCATCAACCCAGTAAAAATTCCAGAGACCGGGCTGATATTAAGAAATTCTAGATGGAAAAATCCAATAACACTTAGCCCGACCTAGGGAACCGAACCCAGCACCTCATGCTCAGCTGCATGCTTACGGCCACATGACCAGGCAGTCCCATTATTTTCTTACTAGCTTCTGCCAGCGGTTTCGCCCGCGTGAAAGTCGAAAATTGTCCAGAGGGAACATATTCCCGGAACCAAAAGTATTGTATGTGCTATTCCTGACTATAATCTCTCTCAGTGCCAAATTTTATCCTGATCCGTCCAGCTGTTTGAGCGTGAAGAAGTAACAAACACACACACTCACAAGCATTCGCCTTTATAATATTAGTCATGACATATCGTGTACCCAAAGAAAATCCTATAGGTTAAATATTATGGACTTTCATACAAACTTTTCGAAACCTTCAGGAGATAAATTTTATAAAATCCATCCTCAGTAAAAGTTTCATGCTTCTAGACTCAGCTGTTTAGGTTCTGCGATTTCTGTGACTAAAAGGCCTTCCACCGCTTTAGTGCTGTAAAATGGTAACTTTCTAAAGCATACTCCTTAGTAACGGCTAGGTTAGGTTAAAAGATTTGAAAAAACTATATTTATTTTTGATCCATGTACATTATTTTCGTGTAACTAATAGTTTTGCTTTAAAAAAAAAGATTAACAACACGATATTTTTTCGCAACTTTTGGATACTCCGCCAAAACGACTTGGATGTTTAAAAATATTTTTACAAAGCTTAAGGATGTTAACGCAATACCGCCGTGCGCCCGCTCGCAGCCAAAATATCAATATTGAACCTCCTTTTGAATAGTTTACTTGCAAAATATAATTTGATTTACTTATGCTATTTCAGTTATGAAGAATTTCCAGCCATGAATTTTTCTGTGTAAAAATATTTTTTTTAAAAGCCCCCTCTAAAAAGCATATTTTATTCACTGAAAACAGTGAATAAAAGCACTTTTAACCACTGTTTTGGTGTTTGAATTTAGGACACACCAATATATATTCTACCTCCACCTCGATGCTATACAACCTCCTTGCGCATAAAATACTCGATACAAACTTCGCACGACTTAAACTAGCAATACCAACACCAAACTCTCACACATTTACATAACTGTTACCACACGATTACAGCAAATCGCCCAATAATTCCGTTTCAAGCCAAAGAAATAATTACATACAAAACTAGCACACTGAGACCACACTTCCCCCGCGTTCCGATAGCAACCATTTTGGAAAACCGAAAGCCCAGTTTCAATTTTATTTTCACGCCTGCAGTTTGGAGATACGCTGAAACTTTCATCGCGGGCTTTCACTCGAGGCGAGGGCGAAACATAAATTTGTCGACGGACACAGCCCATGTCTTTATTTTTCAAAAACAATGCACGTATGTTCATTTGTTTCGTTTTTTTTCGTTTCTTTTTGTCGAATGTTCTTCTCGTGTATTTTAGTTGGGTTTGTTCAAAATAATATTCATGGCTGGTTTGGTGGATTAGCTGTTTTGTTTTGACTGTGCTTGTGATAGTGGTTGGTTAATCTTCTTTGCCATTGTATTCCTGGCAAATCCAATTTTATCCATCTTATCCATACTAATATTATAAATGAAAAAGTAACTCTGTCAGTCTGTCTGTCTGTTACCTTTTCTCGCCTAAACCACTGAACCGATTAAGATGAAATTTGGTATGGATTTGAAATCCTACGAAGGACATGGAATAGTTTTTATCGCGGCAATCATCCTTAAGAGGGTGGAAAGGCAATGAAATGTTTTATGGTGAACTAATAATTTCTCATATAAGGCGGCCCACACATGAACAATATTATGGCGCTATATAAAAATATAAATTATTCGAAGTACTAATTCTGCGCAGACGAGGTCGCGGGCAACAGCTAGTATAATATAAAAATCAATTCTCTTTTATTTCGTTCGCCAGAATACAGGGAACGTTTAAAAACAACAAAAAAAACAGGTAGTTAGGTAGGTAGGTAACTCAGTATGTGTATGTGTGTTACCTTTTTATCAAACGTTTTCTCGTTTTAACGTCTGAATGGACTTTGATGAAATCTAGCACACGGTTAGACTATGGATTAGTACATAGGATATCTTAGGATCTGTGTATCTTAGGATGCGTTGGGATAATTTCAGACTTTGACGCGTGTTTAGCAGGATTAGTAACCCCATCTTGCTCCTCTTGCTCATCTTGCTGCCAGATATTGGTTGCAATCGAAACTCTCATTCCAGTGCTAGACAAAACGATTTATTTTCAGTTTATGAACCGGGAATACCTGAAGAATCGTATAAATGTCCACTCAATATATTTGAGCTCGTAAAGTTGTTTTATTTCCTTCATATTGAAGCAATCCCCTTGCCGTTTTTAACGTTCCTATCACCGGAGAAAATTGTTTCTTAAAACAAACAATGCAATAGTTAGGTAGGTACTTAATGTTAAACCTCCTAGAGTAAATGCTAACTTACCTTTTTTAAAACTAAAAGGAACATATATATGTAACAGGAAACGGAAGAGTACCAAAAACCAAATTTACACGGTTTCACTGAAATTGTTATTTCGATTTATTCCGTTCTAATCCCAACAACTAATACCACTGGTATTTGGTTCAATTCATATTTATTTTCTATTCCTAACGAATACCATTCTTTAAATAATTAAATTTAATGTGGAAACGAATACTATCAACTTGAATTTGGTATAGTCAGCTCAGTCAAACCTAATCAAAAATGTTTCTGTATGGACGTCGGCATAGTTATCGAATTTAATTTTCACCAATGGTTGTTGGTGTTTTATATAATATGTATAAATATTAGCACATTAAATAGCTGTAAAAAAAAACTAAAAGATCTCGTCACGGCAACAGACTAGGTGAAAAATGAATAAAAAGGTAAAAACAAAAGAATAAATAAGTGATGATTGATGAATGACTGATTTGATTACACAAAAAGTTCATTTTACTATGATATTTTACAATTGTTAGATTAAAAGTGATATGTTTTTGTGAAAAATTTACCTGACGTAGTTATTATTGGATAGGTAGACTTAAATAATTAAGTACCTATAAACTAATAACTATGTCAGGTAAATTTTAAAATAAATTAAGAGTTGATTTTCTCTTGAGATATTTTGTATTTTTTTTTATTGTAAGTAAATTGTTCTTGTTTTAATGTTTTTGAAAAAAAAATACTATACAGAATACAAAGAGGAACTTAAATTATAATAAAGTTGATAAATAGTAAAATTTTATTACTGAACTAGACGTTTGCCAGCAAAATTTTCATTTTTTGATTTAACTGATTCTTTTTTCAATTAAAGGTCTTATAATTATATACATACAAAACATTTTTACTGACTGTACCTTAAAGCTTTGAACTTGTTTTGGTATTAGTTTAAACAATCGTATTTTTTTCGGAATAGAAAATAAATATGAGTTGAAACAAATACCAGTGGTATTAGTAGTTGGTATTAGAACGGAACAAATCGAATCTCCTAATAAGTGAAGTTATCAAGTTATTCTGCAATCACCCAAGATGCACCTTACTTAAGTGCAAGAATATGAGAATAACGTATCAATAATGTACTCGACAAAACATTCTCTAACAAATGTTTCATTTCAGTTAAGTACCTACCTAAGTCATTAGAGAAAAGTACAAGAGCGTAAAAGGGCGGTTACGCACTACAAGTCCGGCGGGCTTATTATGTAAGGAACAGCAAGCAGCAATAATTGTACAATTATTAAGACGGAACCACATTTACGTGGCGTGGCGTGTCGTGGCGCCTTCCGACGCAGTTGATTGGCTACAAAACTCAAATTGGTGGATCCCGCGCCACGCCAAGCCACGACACGTAAGTGTGGTTCCGACTTTACGCGATCAATTTAATGACCTAGCTACTGAGGCCTTTAAGTCAAGTGTTTTTTTTTCGACAGTCACTTTTAACAGAAGCTTTTATACCTCTCCAATGATTTATAAAGTTTATTGTTTGATTAAGTAACCAGCTTATGAAAATGCAATACTTCGTGGACGCTGTTTTTTTTTTCAATATTCAATTGTTTAATATTTAGCACCAATATTCCGATAAATTAATATTTGCAGATGTAAAGTGTTTGTGTAACGGAAAAATGTCAGTGAACATTGAATATTTTCATTTTAATTACATACTATAATAAATAATTTGCAAATTTATTGAGACTATTTGAAAAATTGGATGATTAAAATGCTAAATGTGTAAAATCGATTATAAATTCTTCGTAATAGTCGATTGTTATCAGAAATCGAATCCATAACGCATTAGGACATCTCTAAATGGACATCATTGTCTCGTATTTGAGCTATGAAATGTAAAATAGATCGTTGAACACACTTGTTTTCCAATTTACTCTAGACATTGGCCGAATAGTCGACATCGGTGCAGGCCATATAAAAATAAGAATATTAATAATAGAAGAAACATATTGCGGACATAACACATTCTAATGTGTTTGTAAGTATTTGGCAGTAAACATACCTAGTGTTCCAACCTTTTTGGCAATTTATCCTCCACTTTACCGAGATCACATCTGTTTCAATGATTCAACAAATTGTCCAGTTCCGTAGACATTTGTGACACAATTCGACACCAATTAGTAGGAATTAATTTGCGGATAATTAAAATAGCCACAAAAGTCACGAAAAAATGCCGCCAAAAATTCAAAAAATTCTGTACCTTGTAGTGTTCTGCTGTAGAGACACAGATCTTTTAGTCTATTTACGTTTTATAATACTATACAAATCACACCTTTTTATCTTTTGAAATTGCTTCAACTTCTGTGAGTCACTTTTATGTATTCTTTGATACCGTTAGCACCTGAAAAGCATACTTTTAGTTATCTCTGGTTGTTTTAATATTTCATAACTTATTTACATCGCTAATTTGTAAAATCTTAGAATATTCAAGTTCATCTGAAGTGACATCTGTCTGTCTAATTTATTTTTCTGAAGCCATAGACATAACATACCATGGACTAGGCATTGTATAAGCTTGTTGTACATTATCTTAAAATAAGAGCAGCGGCAGACTGCTCCCTCTATAAACCGTTTTTTATTCGTTCTGGCCATATAATTGATATTTTGAATTTAAAATTCGGAAGAGATGACACAGAACGAGGGAAAAACGGATGGCAGTTTTTTAGTTTTGGTTGCGAAATTTGAAGGACATATTTTAGCCTTAAATTACAAAGTGTATCCACAAAGTACTAATAAAAGTTGTAGTGAATTCAGTTTGAGAATGAGTGTTATTCATCCCTGAAGACTGTTAATAGATAACAAATATGCTCTCAAGTGAGCTTTTGCTGTTATGGCGGCAAGTTGTGACTGGCACGTGGAACTGGTATGGACTACTGCGGAAGGGTCCTCAGCGTCGCGGCGTTTTGCGCGCTGGGGCCGCGCGAGCCCTCCGACAGTGATCGCGGGGTGCGCGCGCTGAGCACCGGCGCCTGCATCTCGCGGTGGCACTCCGCCAACCGTCCCGTCACGCCGTATCGCACCGCCCTGGTCTGCGGTTGCCCCTTCGCCAACTTGAGGGATGCGGGCGCGCGTCGTATGAAGCCGGCCCCTTATTTTATTTACCGCATTTTATTAACGTGACTTACGTTTAGATCTTCTGAGTTAAACGTAACGTTACAACCTACTCAGCCATTAGCGAGCGATTGGCAATCGCCCAACAACAAGGGAAAAAGTTATCGCAATTTGACAGCCACATTTGCTCGCCGATGGCTCTCGCTCTGCTGTCAAAAACCACGCGTAATACGAAATGATCGCGATGACCTTGCGATAAATTCACATTTTGGTTAGCAGATTTTTATTGTTAGCAGTGCTGTCGTAAAATTATTATGATGTGGCTATCGCTCATACATAATGCGGATTTGCGATATAAGAGCAATTATTATATTATAAAAATAAGCATGCCGATTTATTGAAGTAAAGCGATAATCGTGCGATAATTTTACAATGAAATCACACTCACACATCACTCGTATCGTCGTACGGGTATGTTGACCGGATCAACCACTGATCACGGAATCGCCGTTGCCTCAACTATTTTGGGATCTGCATCTAGTTTAATGTCACCTTCATGCGAAACTATTTTTTTTAAATAAAGTACTTCTACTAAGTTACATAGAGACAATTCAATCAACAACAAATAATCTCAATTTCAATCAACTCAAAGAAGCATACGTGTATTACGAAACTAATCAACAATTTCACTTGGTTGGGTTATAATTTAGCGATATAAAGCGCTCTCGTCTAATTTTTGTGGTACTGGAACGTTCCATGAGTCAGACGCTTTCAACGTATCTCCATAACTTACTAGAAATTCTTTATGTAAACCATTTATAGCTTCTCGTGACGGGGAATTTAGCCGGATACAACTGAACCCCGTTATTCGGTACGAAACCCGTTCGCAAAACTGCTGTCAGATTTTCTGGTTCCAGATTACAACTTACTACAAAAAAGAGTGACTGACGCATACAAAACATAATCGAAAACCAAAAAGGTTTTAAACAGGCCTGCGGACCACAAGCCAAGAGGCCACACTGGGGCCCATGAGCAATGTTGCTGTTACTCTTGGATCCTGCAAGGACGAACCGAAGAAGGAGAACCTTACTCACGGATCGCGAACGTAATTTCGAATAACCATTGGTTTTTAACAATTTCAACAAAATTAATATCGATGACAGCGAGTTGACACAGTGTTGCAAATAACAAAAAAAGGACGAAACCTTTATTGATTTCGAACACAAAACATAAACTGAGAAAATATGCATCACATCCGCGTGTGATGAAAAATGTAACATATGTGCCCCTAGTTTCAGCTGACACAGATATAAGATCGGTTTGACAGTTTCTAGACGGTAACCGGTAAGAGTTGCTGACACGCTTGATTTGTATGGATAGCGTTGAAAACGCCGTCTCTAACAGCAGCCTCCGAAGCGTTTCCGTGCTTTGTGGTCCTAGCAGACCAATAGGGAAAACGCAACGCACCATTATCAACGGAATAATTGAAAATTCGATTAATATGGATAGCAAATGAAGCAGTTTAATTGGGAATAATTACTAAACAGTAACGCCTAAACTATGATTAATATTTTAGATACCCTTTACCTGCAAATCATTTCATCATTTGTTCTCAACCGTTCTATCAAACTCAGAATTTGAACAGCAAAAATAAACGCCGCCACTATGCAGATTGACATCTCATCGGTTGGCAGTCGATAATGCGAGTCAATAGCAGTGCCTGGCCGCAGTCGGAATGTATGAGTGATTGTATACGGATGAAGCATTAATATCTATACTCCAGCCATTTTAAAGATACAATTTTTACTAACAAAGTAAAACAGTATTTTTTTTTAGGGCTACTTTACTCAACAACAAAAACAAAACAAATTTGCTATAGAATCTTGCATCTTTTGTAAATCGTTTTATCTAAATTATACAAATGAATGAAAGTTAGAGAACATAAATATCCAAAGTCATAGAACCAGAAGATTAGATTAGAGTGAACCAGAAATTTTCAACACTACTATCAGCTGATGAGCTGTCAGTGATTTGTTAGTTTTTGAGAACCGCTCCTCTCAACACCGTCGCGCGCCAGCAGCAGTGAACGAGGGACGCGGGGCAGCGGGGTGCCAGCCGGCCGAAAGCCGAGCGAGCGCCACAGGACACACTACCACGACAATCAGCTGCTGCACACCTCCACGCACGGCTGCACTTGCGCATATTATAAGTTTCCTTTGTTTACTTTTAACCGACCGTTGAAAATAATTTCTTCTATTCTACTTCAATATACTTCATCATCTTTTTATGCAGTCCAATCTCTTTTATTTCCTTCACCACGACCTATCGTCGCGAACATTAGTAAATAGTGTACCTTCATCTTGGGCAGAGTATAGGTACAATTCTATTTGCAGCATTCAATCAGTACTTCCTATTTAGGTATATCAACTGTCTCGTTGATGCAATGGTCGCAAACACTATAACAATACAAAGCATGAAGTCGATTAGAATTCCGGGTCGGGCATTCTCTTATTAGGTTTTCATATCAGCAACCTAATTGCGTAAGTGAATTCGGCAAAGCTAAGTGTTGGACCCCATCAATCGACCAATCTCATAGACGGAACTCCACATCGGCAGGCATATTACGTAAGAAACAGCAATCAGCAATCATCGCGCGATCAAACGCTTTAGAATAGAATAGAATAGAATACTCTTTATTATGTACACCATAAAAGTCAAGCTTTATGTCATTAAAGTCAGAATTACCTACAGTGTAGGTATGGTAGGTCCTACACAATCGTTTGCTAATCGCTCACTGTTTGTCAAATACATTATTTCAAAAACCCCCGCGAAAAATTCTAGAGCTTCTGTATTGAAGAGCAGTTATTGCGCAAAAATCGCTATAATTTTGCTCTTGCAAGATACGTTATAAGCCTGCTTGTCTTTCATCTTGCATTTGACGGGGTAAAAACCCTTTGCATTGCCAAATTCACTTAAGCAAGTAGGCTGCTGGTATTTCCCAGTAGCTGCTATGAGTCCAGCTTTACTTTTCTTTGTCCGGTTAATTGCAACAGGCTCGCCCCTATTAGCTACATGAGCCTATAGGCTAGGAAAATGATGACTAAAAAACATCATTTAATCAAATAACAATATTCATTAGAACTAACAGTATACTACCACTGACACAAAAATCACACACATACAAATGAAGATAATGGGCAGCAGCTCAGTAACAGCACTTTATCAGCCACACTGATATGAAACATCAACTTCACCCCCACTCCTCCATTAAGCACTTGTAAATGTACGCCCAGATTTTATCTAGCTGCCGAGATACAACGTAATTACGTTGCTAATGTGTTTTCAGTACAGCACAATAGATATTTACGATGTATGATGTGGGAGTCAGGGGCTTAGAAAGGAACCCTGATATTGAAAGGTGGTGATCAAAGGAGATAGAGCAGAAGTAGCGGAAACTACTTTCGTGGTCGTGGTTTGGAACCTAAGCAGGCATATAACTAACTAGCTTCTACCCGCGGCTTCGCCCGCATGAATTAGGCCTAAAGGCGGCACTTTTGAACATCAAAGAATTAAAATTAAAATTTACAAGCAATAAAAATTGAATGCATTCGGAAAAGTAGCTTGTTATGGAGAAGAACGCACAAGAAACTCCATACTTACCTTTTTTTTAAATATGTGTTTTACAATTTTTACATAAGTACATACATTAATAAATTCATATATGTGAGGACGATGCATCCAGAATAGCACTACACACTATACTGCGTACAGGTATAAAGTATTAAAAGCATTAACAGGTAAATTTATTAATTTGATAAATAGGAACATGGTTCTCACATACTTACAAATATTGCAAACATAGGTAAAATACCTAATTCAACAACAACGGAACAGTGTGTGAGTCAAATTCTTAAAAAAAATAAAATAACTATGAATATAAATTAACAAATTTGATTTTGTCTACACTAAAGATTGCCCTATGGAGCAGGACCAGCATATTTCCAAGCATTCTTATCTTTAACTAGCTGTTCCACGCGGCTTCGCTCCCGTCAACTGGCTACCTACCTACCCTACCTACCATACATGAATGTTGCGTTTCTTTAACCGCTTACGCAGCGCACGCAACGAAAGCTCTCAAAAAGGAATATTTTTTCCCGTTTTTGCAACATTTTTCTTTTATGCTCCGCTCCTATTGGTCGTAGCGTGATGTTATATAGCCTATAACCTTCCTCGATAAATGGACTATCCAACACAAAAAGAATTTTTCAATACCAACCAGTAGTTCCTGAGATTAGCGCGTTCAAACAAACAAACAAACAAACTCTTCAGCTTTATAATATTAGTATAGATATAATCATCTAATTTGTAATATGCTTGTTTACAAAGTGTGTTTTTAACAAAAGTATTAAATTTACTTTCATTTAGTTTTAATATCACTCATTTATGACTCATCCTTGGCAAAACCGTATATCACACAACAATATTTTCCCTGCCATTATCTTTCCTAACTTGCAAAAAAAAACATAAAATATGTCCTCAACTGCCCATAAATAGCAAAAGCGATTGAAATCATCTCGGGAACTAGTTTGTATTGCGTCATAAATCAGATTACGCCATGGAGGGTCAAACCGCACGTTATCATTGAATAGTGTCTCGTCTACTAAAATAAAAGAAGTCTACTTAAATAAAACTAAAATGGTGGAATCGTTAATGTCGATTAGTTTTTATGTCGCGGGCTATAGAATAACTGGTCTATGGACTGAATAACCAGTTATTTAGGAAGACTTGAACAAAATAGATAAAAAAAACAAGATTTTGCACATGACTCTCATTAAAATCTTTCTTAAAGGATCTCTTTTTTAAAGGACTATCTTGTAACTGATATAACTGTTAATAAATAAGCATACCTAGGTTCCTTTGATGCCCTATGCAAGCATCGCAACATGAGAGTTGAGTTCGACGTAATGAAATTCGAACAATCAAGTTTCACTCTAGCAACGGACAACCGATTAGAACATTTGTTTTCAATTAAATCCAATTTCCTAAATCACCAGTCCAGTCTTTTGGCTCAAAGACTGCTTATTCCAATCTCCCGCAACACTTAATATCGGATCTAACGGTCAATAAAATTCTAAGATATGATCATGAAATTTATCAGTGACCCTGATAGAACCCTCAAAATTTCGCGGACGGTTGCCGCCCCGAGCGGAAAAACGTTTGCTTAGAATTGATACTTGGGTAAACACGATTTTGTTTACTGAAAAAATAAACATTAAAAATGGAATCTGTGCTACCATATATGACACGTGATATTATGAAATATTTTGTTATTTCTGTTTGCCAAATTATGTGTTTATTTTTGGTTTTATGAAAGTAGATATGTAAAAAAGGAAAAAAAAAACACCTTGGATATGTTTTGCCATTATAGAAAAATAGATTTTGTAGAAAAATACTTAACTAGAATGATGGTAAATCGCCATCTCCTATCAAGATTTATGAGCTTACGACTTACAGAAACTGAAATAAAGAAGAGCCACGATTATTCAACGTCTTTTTCCGTAGTATATTCCAACAACAGTCAGAAATAGAAAAAAACAGGATATATTCAATATTTAAACTGTATCTCCTTAATACAGGTTATTAAGCAACCGTTCGTTTTTTGAGTTGTGATATCATCCAATGCTGATCCAATGACTTCTCCCGCTCTGGGTGAAACGCCCCTCCCGCTGTCAGACTTTTACTGACCAAAACCCACCCGTGTTCCTTCAGTAGCTTAAGCCAGTGCGCGGTAACTCCTTTTTTTTTCTAATTTATCCGCGACCCTTTTTTTTGTTTACGGGGGGAAATCTTCAAAAGGCGCCTGGAATTTTGGGGAAAGACCAGGGAGTATGGGATTTTTACCTCACTGAAATCACCCCTGTGATCACCATCAGAACTTGGAAGGGCCCCATTACCTTTTAAAAGACCACTCCGGAATCCCTCCGTGCAACGTTTGTTAGGGCACGTCCCTGGGGAGAGTGAGAGGCGTCTCCGCGTCTCCCCTGAGCCTCGCTGTGCACAGCAGCCCGTGATCACTGTGCCACCGTCTTATCTGGAGTCACTTGGTGGGCGGTCAGAGCACTCACAACTGCTGGCAAAGTCATTTCTCGCCCGATCCTGGCGACCAGGACCTGCCGCTCAGAGGCCCACGCATGGCACTCTTCGAGCGTGTGCTGTGACGAATCCAGGTCGCCACCACAATGATGGTAATTAGCCGTGGCCTCTCGCCCAATCCTGCTCAGGTACTCACCGAAGCAACCATGCCCGGTCAGTACCTGAGTGAGCCTGTAGGAGATGCGCTCCCCTCTTTTCAACCGGGCTTCGAAGTGCGGCAGAACGTCTTCGATAACGCGCTTGCGCCAGTATTGCGGCTGCTGTAGCCGTTCGCGCCACCGCTCGAGCGCGTGTCACCGTTCCTGCCGCCTCAACTACAGCGATTCCTGGCACGCTATTGCCACTTTGTCGGATGTCGCGAATCCGGTCATATACCCTCGCATCCATCTCCGCCAGGATGTTATCCGCGACCCTACCAAGCAACCTAGCAACCATTCTAACCGAATGCAGCTGAATTCCAGTATTTTACATGAAGCGACTGCGTATCTCCAAAACCCAGAAACGGGGTAAAACAACCCTTGGCAAGATTGGTAACAGATTTTCTGGCTTCTGACTACCAGTAGCCCGTACAAATTACAGCTGATACCAACTGCTTATCATCATTATCATTTCAGCCGAAAGACGTCCACTGCTGGACATAGGCCTCCTCGGATCCAGTCACAGACATAAATCTAACTAGATAACGTAAGTACCTCCATCTGTGTGAAAAGGAAAACCAAGCGTGCCAATTTTTCACATACAATTTAAAAATAAATTTACTTACCAATGAAAGAAAACATTTCCAATGCCTCGGCAAACTTTTTCTATACATTCTTTACAGCTCAATATTGCATGAAAAGACATTTTTCTAGATTTCGGTGGATTCCCGGTGCCGATAATGCTAAATGAAAAGCTCAGATTACGATCATTGATCGTAACTTTACTCCGCTTTTTGGCACGCGAAGTACATACAATCGCGTCATTTAGTTAGATTTATGTCTGTGGATCCAGCGGATTCCTGCAACCAACCAGGTCATCGGCCCACCTAGCGAGTGGCTAAATTAACACCTGCTTTATCTGCTATAACACTTACCGTATTTAACAACAAAGTATTATATTCAAGAAGTTAATATCCTACTTATCTCCACTGAAATATGAAACAGTATATTTCATGTTCTGAATCTTGTCTCTCCACACTTATGCACGTAATCGATCACCCACATTTGAAACTATGTATAACTTATCCCCTCGCATGCTAAGTAGTACCTTAGCGACACAGAAAGGACGATACTGGCTGAATTTACCCACGATAATAAGTTATCGATCCATGCACCTTACGACACCGCAGAGGAAGTGAAGACGGTACTGTGGCGAACCATATTGTAAACATTATTCCTTAGATTTATACGTAAACTGGCTTTTGCCGTGGTTTCCTGTGGAATATCCGACAGGAAAAATCCATTTTTTGGGGCTAAAAAGTAGCCTATGGTACTCAGCGATATTGAATTAAATAAGGTGCCGCAGGTCGCGGTATTTCGGTTAAAATGACCCTGATAATGAGGTCGCGATATGAGGGCAGGTGATAGTTTATTCGAAACGTAACATGTAAGTGACTGACCATGATTTTACTTTATTTTTTTATAAATCTTTGCCCCAAACTAGGCATTTCTTCATGTATCGTGGGAGCGTTTACAAACATATAAACTCACATACACAATACCCAGAACCAGAACAACTATCTGGAGGTCATACAAATATTTGTTCCGTGCGGGAATCGAACCCGCGCCAACCGCGCGCCCTACCATCGCGTGATGTTTCGGTAGCGCATGTCAATGAGGGCTATCGCGCTTTAATTTTCTGCTAGAGGCGCTGGTGTAAAGTGAGATCTTCAAAGTGTCAAATTTCACAGTTTTTTGAACCTTACTCGCCAGTGGCGCGAACTGCTGAACACAAAAACGGAAGCCCTCAATTCATATGTTTTGGACTGTTTGACAGCAAGTCACGCTGTCTAGAGATTCTGCCGGTCTTTTCTGTAGAAATCTCACCGCGTTTACTTAGGTGGAGTGAGCTTGAAATGAGCTGTCATTCTCCTTTATTGAATAGATGGAAATATTATATAATTTAATATTATATATTTAAAATATTAAATGGATTTACAGCTCACTTCACGTTCAATTCACCTAAGATTCACGGTGAATTTTTAGCAAAATAGCAGAAAAGCTACTGAAAGCGAGTAGGTACATCCTAGTTATCCAGAGATTTTACGGCTCGATGTTGATACCTATTTACGTATATCTTATCTGATTTACTGGTCAAAGCAGCGTGGAAAAACCCTATTTTCTTAGTTAGTTGACTTTCATACTTATTTACCCAGAAGGATATCGGCGACCTCAGAGGTTACGATTTAAAAGAAAAGGAAAATATTCCATAAGATAAAACGACTCGTGTCTTCGCTCTCAATAGAACACAACCGTATCTTATCATTACTTTTCTGCTAGTATTTCATTGAGTGGCAGTTCATGTGAAGGACAGGATTCAGATGTAGCGGCATCTATGCCCCCACAAACAAACTAATGACCTGACGTTACAAAATCCTGGATCGCGCAAGCAAAGATTCGGCATGATTTGAACACTCACTATTGTATGTGTCCGACGATAACCGTTTGGACAGTTGGGCAGACACAACCCCCGTCTGGTCGGAGAATCCTCTCTGTTCAATGGACTTTACAGCCTGTTCCGCATACCTCCAGATGACGAATTTCAACTATTCACAAACATCAAAAATACCCACCAAAAAACTACAACATGACTACAAAATGCCAGCGACCCTTAAAGCAAGAATATAAGCTAAAACTCCAACCAATGACAGAACACATAAGTCAATACGCGAGGTTGCAAGTGCATCGAGTAAGTACTGTCTGCCAGTACCCGCCCGCCACAACGAACCTAGTGAGACGTGAAATTCGGCACTTTGGATTTACGATGCCTCCACACTCTCCTTATAGGACTCCGACCTTTGCTTTATTTTATATTACTTTTACTCGTACTTTAAAATGGAAGACTATTTGTTGGAAAACCTGAAAAAAGTATGTAGAATGTTTTTCATAAAGTTCAGTCGATGAATCAACATTTTACTAGATGCATATTTTGATATTTGGTAGGTACGTGTTGAGTAGGAGTCAATCATTGTCTAAATATAATTATGACTCTTCAAATCTCTAGTAGTGGGGATATAATGAAGTATTTTGGAACCATAGGTATTGAAAACAGTAGATGTATTGGCAACCTTATTTCCGAAAACTCCTTGCATTTTCTGTCTTTTAAACCCAGATATTCTATTTTATTATTCTATTTTCAGCCAGTAACAACCATCCTATTGTGAGCAAAAGGTCTTTTGTCATACAGGGGGCTTACCATAAACTCTTAGAGCAAGGATACTTTGAGTGTGCGTTAGGAACAGATGTATGTGACTTGTATTCATTGTCCCTTTTTTACAGTCGAACTATTATAGTTTTGACACGTCAGGGTATAGGAGCAGGTCAGAAAAAGGGGCTCTGATCATTCAGCTTACATCTACGGTGTCCATTTTAAACTTGCACACAATAAATGGAATTGTTTCGATGCCGCAATAGAACGTTAGCTGAAGTGAGTCCTCCATATTTTATTTTTACAAAATACAGTAGCATTTTCATATCTCCGTATTTATTGATATTGTGGTCAAAATGAAAATAAAGCCCATTTATTTTTATTGCTGTTCTTAACATCTGAAGTTTTATTGTTAAAATATTATTTCATTGTGTTGGTACTCTTGAGAAATTCCCTTCAGACTCTTTTGTGTTACCTATCGGTATTACCCACCAAATATGAATTGGGCATCTAATACAATTTTATAATAATAACACGGTGTTTTTGCTACGATGAAAGATATTGATATTTATTTTTCAGATAAAATTGCGAGCCAATTTTTTGGTCGTCTGCTCTCAAGTTTTACGGCTACGCATTTATTAACAGTCTAGTAGAAAAAGATGGTAGATTATACTCCTACACACTTATACGAGAAGGTTCCAAGTAAAAAACCTCAAGCCTCTTTAGAGGTTTTACCGGTAAATGGATAATATTATTTATTACCTGGGCTACACTTAAAAAGACACAATGAATGGGTCTGAATTAAAGCAAAGAAATGTTATTTTATTATTTCAGAGTAATATCTATTGAAACAAATTATCTGAACGTCTGAAACCTACATTTTCATTTATTATATCTAAGGCCGCTATCTCACTGGCGTTTTACGAGCGTTGACGTTCCTCCACCGTCGCGAGACTCTAGTGGCAAGCGTTAGCGCTGAGACTTCGCAACGTTAACGACACGTCAACGCGACCGTAACGTTGAGTTTTTTGGCAAGAGGTACAATCACGCCGCACATTAATTATTGCAAAACTTATGCCAGTGTCTTTGAATAAATAAAACAGATAATTAAAAATATACACAAAAGCGTTTTATATACATACCTCAAAGTTATAACAAGCCTCTCTTCTGGTGATACTGAAACTCTGAGATTAGTATCTAAATATTGTATGTCATTTTGAATCACTTCTAAAAGTTCGTTAAATGTAGTCTTCGGCATTTGCAAATATTTATAAAATTCCGATTCGTTATTTTTGATATTATTAGAGAACAGTGCGAAATATTCACTTTCTTTTAATCGATTGGACCATAAAAGATTTACCCAAAATTGATGATGAGACTTCTTTTTCTTTTACGTAATTTTTGTCGAAGTATCAAAGCTAACAATAGTGTTTCTTCGTCGGAATCCATTTTGTCTTTGAGTGTACGCCTCAAATTGTAGCATGTACACGACGTTAACGTTGCGTTCAGCGCATGTAACGCTTGCCACTAGAGTCTCTAGACGTTGGAGACGTTGGACTCGAGACGTTGGAGGAACGCCAACGCTCGTAAAACGCCAGTGAGATAGCGGCCTAAGCTAACAGAGAAAAGTATTGAAACATAAAGAAGATAAGTACGGTAAGGTATTAAACAATACTAATTCCAAATACAGAACAATATAGACTGCAGATTGCATAAACGGATCATAATTATAACAAAAGATTTCGAACACAGGTGATGTTTAAAATGAAAAAAAACTTTATTTTAAACGTTAAATAAATTGAAAATCATCCAAAAACTTCATTTATCTATAAGTCTGCCTAAAACTTTTCTTGTCTAATAAACTGTCAAAATGTAAAATCGAAGGCAGATTCATTAATTAAAGTGTAGCGTTAGCCGCTAACCTCGTCTGCGGGGCGAGATAAAGGCTATTGATGTCGCAAGGTGAACCTGATTGTTGTGAAGAACGTCTTATTAGCGCAGTAGCGCTGCTCTAGAAAGTGTTGTATGGCCCATCGACACTCCAGCCCGGTCTTCAAGTCATCTTTATTTATGCATTTTAAGTATTTTTTTTATAATCTAGTTTTTTTTCTAGTTTTGATCTGATTTTTCCAGGAATTAATTGTGTGCCGTCGAAACCGCTACCGCTGCACAGTCCGAGATTCGTTAGCCGGATCGGGTTAAATATTACTGGGTTTTACCATCTCAAATTAGTAAGTAGGTTGTAGTCTCAGTACGAGTAGAAGTACAGAATCTGGATTTGTGGCATTTTGACTGAATTTTAGTCGTAAGTACCTAACCTTAGTAGGTACCTAGGTATCTATTTATCATTTATATAGTACCTACACACTTATAGCCCAGACAATAAAGACATCTGCTGCGAAAAAAATCCTAGTATGTTAGTAGTAGTTTATTGTAGTTGATTGGGCTTCGACCGCAGAAACGATTACAATCTCCGATGTTGGCATTCGCAACCCTGGGATTCTTTGTGTTGAGAAAAAGTATAAACACTCACCTGGAGCCCTGCCTGGTTTGAAGATATCAGCACACACTCAGGACATCGAAGCCGGCCGGCGTTGCGGATATTCAATATGCACTACAAGTTCACGTTTTTGCTTGATTTCACTTCACAAGGAGGGTTACGAGAACCAATCAGTTAATCAATTTCCAGCGAAGCCTTTTGGGTATTTATTAACCCTTTTTTAAACGGACACAGCGCGGGAGCAGTTATCTGCTCATCGCCATTTTTTTTCAAGTCTTAATTCGCACTCTCACCGCAGTGAGGCGCTTGCGTGGCGCCAGCGGCATGGCGCCAATTTTAAATTAGGAAGGGAAACAAATTGGATAGGATATTTAGAAGGATAGGCTTAATGTTTATCCAGTAGTATTATTGTAAAAGAGATGTGTAACTTCATTTTTTGCTGTACAATAAAGTATATTCTATTCTAATCTATTCTAGTAACTAACTAGACTAGCATATAACTAGCCTAAATTAGGTACCACACGCCTCATATTTCAGAAACTAAGGAACATTATTGAATCTTATATAGAACATTTTTGTGCACAATTGAACAAGAAGTTATCCTGAGCACAAATTGCTGTAAAATCAAAACATAACGAGAATGAAGCAATTATCTGATTTTTGGGTCCTTTGACAGCCCATAAGTTTGCTTTGCTGTGATTTTTATTTAGGTAAGTATATTAATTAATATTGTATTTTACATTAATTTACATATGTAATGTACATATGTAAATTAATGTAAAATACAATATTAATTATAAAATTTACAAACTAATATTAGAACTAAAATAAGAATAAAATATGTGCAATTACGGGGCGTCAAAAAATTCGTCCACATCGCTGTCAACAGGAAAAGTGCCCAGAAGGCTGGTAGCACGTTGGATGGCAATGCTGATTCTTTGGCCAAAAAAAAGACCAGCCTTCTGGTCTCGTGAAGAGTCGACCAACCGCTTGGCGATATCCCGAAATATTTGCTGTGATGGAGTTTTTGTGGACTTTTCAGGCAACATTACTACTACCGTAATGAACATAATTCATGACTTGACTTGTTCTTTATTGCAGATTGGCCTCTAATTACAGTTATTTGCCTAAGTTATTTGGTTGGTTTATCTACCAATGAAATGGCGTCACCAAAAATAATTAAGTATGTATTCAAAAAAAAAAACTAAAGTAGGTCTACATTCTAGGTACAAGTATTAGCCACAAAGATGTCTTTAACAACTCTTCAATTTGTATGTATGCAGCAATTGAGCAGCAATACCTCGCTAACAAGGTTTTTACGGAGTCTATTAAGTCGATACCGTAGCTTAAAAAATGAAAAAACCTTTATTGGTATATTCGCCGCTGTAGTTAACAAATGCCGTAAAAATTTCATAGGTGACTCCCATGAAACATAAATTGTGGGTGATAATACACCCGGGGATGACATACTCAAGCTAACGGGAGAGGCTATAAGGAAGATTTGTTACTATTTTAGTGTGACCATGTTTAACAAAGGCGCTCTTTGTTTTTGAGGATGTTGCACAATGCACTTGTTCAAATAGGTTTGTTTGTTTTTTGTAAATGTTTGTGTGGATATTTGTTAATCAATCACACGTTAACAGCTGAAAGGACTAGGATGAAACTTGGCATACTGTTAGACCATGGTTATACAATAATCATACGACCCTTTTTTATCCCAGGATTGCCGACGTTTTACCCGGCTCTAAGGAAAGGCGTATCTTGTATGTATGTATGAAATATTCTTTATTACCTCTTACCTTTCAAACCACTTTATATACTTTACGATTTTTATAATAATGACATCGTTAGATAGGTCTTAGCCGCCAAAGTGTTATTAGATGCGGAAGTGTTCTTGTGTTGCCGTTAAAAAAAGGAACATGGCTGCTTTTGGGCGCCATATTGTAGGGGTTGCAATTTTTTTTCTTCTAAACTCATGTGGGGTATCAAAATGAAGGGTTTTTAGCGATGTGTTTACAAGTCATTCGAAAAAAAAAGTATAACTAAAAATGTTGTAAATAAAAAAGTTAATAAAAACAAAAAAACAAAAAAAAAGCTTTTGACCCAAGTTCGGATAAGCTACATATGTTTAGGGACCTACTAAAAACTTATGTACCTGTTTATCATTATCTTATTTTAATTAAACAATGCAAATTACACATTACATTATGCTACAATGTAAATTAGATGACTTGTTCTAAACACTAGCTCCTAAATAATTAGACGTATGTCTTTTTACTTAATAAATGCAAATCGACCATCCAAAATTAATTTCAATAGCTCTATACACGTCCAAACACCGAAAATATCACAAACCCTATACATGAAAAGAGGATTTTTCAGAACATTTCCCCATAAATATGATAAGGGGAAGATTCCTCAGTAAGGCGTTTTGTACGACACTTAAATTCTGCCTCAGGGAGGATCTAGTGCACGCTCCTTACATTATTTATTAAAATATATCGTGCGTCGTGATTTAGTGCTAGATTGGCTTGCATTCTACACAAGCTCCGTTTTGAAGCTTTAATTTAGGTGCAGAATTTTGCCCTGATGCAACGCAACACGGATTGACTAACTATCTGAATCTATGTATAAACCATTGACATGCATTCACCGACACATAAACTCACAAAATCTATCACTATTTTAAGTTTTAGGAATTCAATGAGGATGCTCTTCGAATTGCATCCAATTCTATCCAGACTACTTAGGCACCCCTTATAATTGTAAGGTATACACTACACAGGGCTAAAAAAAATTGGAGAAACCCCGCAAACATGATGGATATCAAAATCTATTGAATATTTTTTTTTGCCGTTGCCGTCCCACTGCTGGGCAAACGCCTCCCCCACCACCACCCCAGCCTTATTGCGAAATGAATTCGCCAAGGTAATGAGCAAAGAGTATGAAGAATCGACAAATCACTTGGTGAGATGAGACGCGATGTGGATTTCCATCTATGTAATTGATCGATTGTTCATACTCTTTGCCCTTTGCCTTGCCGTATTGATTACGCAATAAGGCTGCTGGGTCCCAGCAATGGGAATGTTGAAAGGCTATTATGTTATGTGTATGCTATGTTATGAGGTGAACGAACGGTGGTAGACCACGAAGTTTCGCACATTAATTTGTCTCTGTACAACTAATCTTACTATCATAGTTCGTAACTATTAGCAACTTATTGTTTTCCTAGGAAAGCCGAATAAGGCGTTATCTTGTATTCTTGATTTACCTACTTAACCACATGAGAAAAAAATAAGTTATTAGGTATCGTCTGAAGTAAAAATCACATTAAACCATCATTAAATAGACAAATAACGATAAAGCAGGTAATTCAGATAGGGGAATGGATACAAATGTAAATAAATCTCAGGCTGGCGATAAATTACGCGGCCCATAGACATCCCCAGATGTTAATGTGGTATAGGCCACATGGCCACAGCTTATTATGTAGGTACAATATTTCACGTAAGTACGAGTACCTACGTACTATGCTACGTACCTTACGTTAGATATAGTTAAAACTACCTTATTGGATTTTGTAAAATCATTTTTCTGCAGGTTGTGTGTGTGTGTGTGTGTGTCCAATAATTGAGTGAGCCAGCATTTAGTCAAGAGACTCTAGACAAACTATATTCTATAGACGATGGCGTCGCGATAGCGGTTTATCCGTTACTAATATTATAAATGTGAATGTAAGTTTGTTTGTTACGCTTTCACGCAAAAACTACTGAACCGATCATCATGAAACTTTGTACATATATTCTTGGAGGTACTTATTAGAAGTAATATAGGATACATTTTACTTAAAAAAAAAATATGGCTTCACTGCGAGAGAAGCCGCGGGTAAAAGCTAGTATGTCATAAATGTATGGGAATGTCAAGCGCTATTGAAATTTCACGTGATCAATCACTTACATTTGGCATTGCGACAATCGCCATCGCTAATAAAATTACACTTCCCCTAAGGCCTAAGGCACTTGTCCCACGGTCTCAGCGCCGACGATCAGCGAGAAGCCACTAGAGCTCTTAGAAAAAAGATACGAGTTGGCGAGCAGCGAAAAGCGGGTAGTCTCGATGGTTTTGTTGCACGGCTATAAGCGGGTGTTCTTGTGCGATGCGACGGGCGACTCGCGCCACTCGCTCGAGGCTGTTGGTGGTTGCCGGCGGCTGGTTGGTGTCCCGACGTGAGTTCTAATCGCCAAGCGAGCATCGCTGAGCGAGTATCGCTGAACGAATCTTTGCTAGCTCATGTCGCTGCCACAAACTAGTTGTGAGGGAGTTCTCGCCGGCAATGTGTGAACAGCCAGCGATCAACTATCAATTTATGTGTCTCTTTTATTGACACGGAATCTGCCTATATATTTTGTCCGTTTCTTAAATAGTCGCTACTCGCTTCCTCCTTGGCAGTGGTACGAGTACCTTAGAATTGAACCGAAGTAAGCCTAATCGGCTCGTCTATTCTGTAATAATATCACCGTGTAAAATCAGGTGAGGTGACCATAAAGCGTGCTGCCATTTCACCAGATACTAGGAATTAACAGCTCAATTCAAGCTTGTTTTACCTTAGGTTCCACGGTGAGAATATTATACAGCGTGTAACGGAAAGGTGTGATCATATTTTAAAACTGCTTTTGCCCTGTAAATGAACAAATTTTCCAAACAATTCACAAAAGAAAAATATGAATTTGCCATACAAAGTAAAGTTGCCGTCAGCTTTTTTTTGAAATTAGACAATGACTTCCTTGGAGATAGTTATTCAGTTACATGGGTCGAAGCAGTTTTTAGTCAAAGTCAAAGTCAAATGTATTTATTTCAAATAGGCCATTAAGCGGCAATTTCGAACGTTTACAATTAAAATTAACAGGTAATAAAAATTGATTCCACCGTGCATTTGGAAAAGTAGCTTGTTATGGAAAAGAACGCACAAGAAACTCCATACTTACTCTTTTTTTTAAATAAGTGATAAATGATAAATGATAAATGATTTTATTTCTGTAAGTAGGTTTGTACAAACACTTTTACATGTCGATCATATTTTTAAAACTAGATGAAGTCGGCGTTTCCTATCTGACTACTCTGAGAAGAAAGGCCGAAACAAACTCAGAGGTCACAGTCTCTTTTAAGGTCCAGACATAATCTTTGTTAGATCATGTGAAGACCATGTAGACTGAAGTCTGAAATGGTCTTTTTAGGAAAGAACCAGCCAGATTGAGTGGACCTGTCCAGTCAGTGCACGCATTTGTCAATAACCGTGCAGCTCAACTCAGAAATTAAGGAGCTCAACGATTCGACGAACAATACCAAAGAAAGGACATTCGGGTAGGCCGCATAAACTACTCAAACTGCCAGACCATGATTAAAACTAATTTGGATAAATTAAAATTAAAAACAAACAAAAATTGAATCCACATTGTCTTCACATTCACAATAATAAGCTTTTACAATATTAAAGTACATACCTACATTAATAAATTCATATACATGAGGACGATGCACCAAGCACTACTATACTACATATAAGTATTACAAGTACTAAAAGGTAAATTCCTTCACTTGAAAAATAGGAACATGGTTCTCACATACTTAAAAATATTGCAAACATATGTAAACTACTAATTCAACAAGAACGGAACAGTTTGCGAGTCATATATTTTTTAAAACAAAAAGAGTAGATAAATATAAAATAAAGCGTTACTATAATTATGAATATAATACAAATCAACCACTTTGTCTACACTAAAGATTGCTCTATGGAGCAGGACCAGCATGTTTCCAAGCATTCTCATCTTGAATATAATCATCTAATTTGTAGTATGCTTGTTTACAAAGTGTACTTTTAACTATTATTTTACATTTTCTTTCATTTAGTTTTAATATCTCACAAGGTATTTTTTTATAGAATTTAACACACCCCATGAAAGATGTGTGTACTTTAGCTAATCTATAAGATGGTTTAGGGTACCGTAGTCAACAAGGAACCCTTATAGTTTCGCCATGTCCGTGGGTCCTTCCGTCCGTCCGTCCGCAGCTTAGTTCAGAGACTCTTACTACTAGAAAGCTATAATTTGGCAGGGATATACATATTATCTTTTTCTTAGCATGTCGATGGCAAATATAAAAAGTTAAATATATTACATACATATTATTAATCACGCCGACAAAGCAGTACAATAAAGGTTATTTTTTTGTGTATCTCCTGTAGGTACACGTAAAGTGGGGATGTTTTATTTTCTCGTCTATTCCATGGTGTGAGGTAGCGTTGGATACGCCATTCAAAAATATTACGGGTCTGTGAAAACTGTTTTTAGATTCAGGGATCCGTTTGCGAAAATTAGCAATAGGTCAGCCAGCTAAATGGTTGCTTTTGAATATGTGAAAAAAGTCACGGCAGTAGTAATAACGATTTTAAAAGGAAAACTGTCATATCTAAGTAAGCTTTACAAGTCTACGAGTAATAGTCGAAAAGTACTTGGAAAAATAAAAAAAATGTATATTTATGTAGGGGACAACAGTTTTCGTATGGCAAAGTTAATTTTGTCCCTTCATAGAGCAACGCTCGGTGTGCTTTTATTGTTTATGAACGTTAGTAATGTTACCTATTTATTTTGGTGAATGTAGCTGTATATACGGAACCCTCTGTGCGCAAGTCATACTCGCACTTGGTCTGTTTTTAAATATGATTACACCCTGTAGAATAGCACTAGGTACAGTTTTTTTTTGCTTATGAAACCTACTCACCTATCTACTATACCTAACAGATGCCCGCGACATAGGCGACGTGAGAATGCGACCATCTTTTTACTGACTCCAAAAAAACGAAGGTAATCATTTTGACATTATGTAATATTGTTGGAATTGCACAATATTCACATATTTAAGAAGAATTAGAAAAGAAGTATGTAAGGATCGTAGCAGGTGGGGTTCAGTAGTTTCTGCCTACCCCATGGGAAAAAGGCGTGAGTTTATGTATGTATGTATGTATGTTACTCTGTATGAGCTTCTAAACAAGTACCTATGCCAAATTTCATGAGTGTATGTAGGTATGTTTGTTTGTCCACGCATTTCTCCGAAACTACTTATCGGATCGTGATCATTTTATTGGATTAAGTATCTCTCAACTTAGGGAACAGTGCAAGTTTCATCAAAATCGGATCAGCGGTTTTCAAGATATAGAACATACAACCGAAGTCCTCAGCGACAAGACAAACAGCACGAATGTGTAAATCAAGTTTTTTTTTTTGTTTTTTCTAATAAATTAAGTTATTATGGGTATTTTGTCAACCCTTTAGGTACTTAAGCTATAGACTTTGCTCACTTTTAAGTGATAGGGTACTAAAACTAAAAAGAGAGAAATAAAAAAATAAAAAAGCAGAAAAATTGTTTCGTTTAGAAGACGGTGATGAAAAACGACCGAAACGAAAGTTACTTTTACATTTTCTTTTTTTTTAATAATTATATTCTATAGGCTCGCGCTTGACCATTATCTCACCTGATGGTAAGCGATGATGTGGTCGACGATGAGGCACGCTTGCCTAGAAATAACCTATTCACTCTTGACTTAAAGACCCCTATCCTCCATTTGCGATAATATTAGACGTTTAAATTAGCCCATTTAACAGCCCATTCAACCGATTATGACTTTTATTGCGTTAGTGATACGACAAATGGTAGCTCTAGTAAATAGTTGGTTTTGGTAACAGATTTATGCTTTTTATGTCATCCTTATGTTTACGGGATAGAACTCAAAATCGGTTGAACGGACTGTAAAAAGATTTGGAAACATGTCTTATGTTATTATAAATGGAGTTTAGATTCTAGCTGTCGGGAAACACAGACTACGGCAGGGAATGCCACTCCTTAGCTGTAGGACTCCCTACGCATAATAATAGTGTTCCCGAAACGTTTTTTGCGTAAGCGCATTTTTCAGCGTTTTGCTTAAAAACTCGGTTTATTTTTTGTGAAAATGTTTTTATTTGTAGAATTTTTTCTACGGGTATTGTATCTACCCACTCGTATTATCTGTTGAACGATTTCTATATTTTACCACTGACAACCGTAGCTTTTTATTACGGTCTACGTTTAAAATTACAGGCCATGTTGTTGGCGAAATAATCCAGGACACTGATGAAGGTCAGACTTCAGTTGCTGACAGAAACTAGCGACACGCAGCAGCAATTTCATTTGTCTGTTCCGGGAAATAGCGTAGTGAACGACAATGCCAGGTGATGAAGTGGGTTCGATCGAACTGCTGCTATTTTTGTGCCGGTTTCTGACAATATTTTAATGGTTACCGAGAAACTTCTACGTATTTATGTACCAAGATTCCCGGGAAGATATCGATATCCAACACATAGGTGCCAAAGACCCAACGAAAAATAAAGCCTAGATTATTTTCTTTTGTCAGTGTGAGTCATCAGTTTTGTCGTTATTATTTATTATTATTATTTTATAATGTAAACACAGTACTCGCGATGCCAAAATATCAATATTGAAACTCCTTTTGAACAGTTTTGTTTGCAAAATATTATATGATTTACATATGCTATGTCAGTTATGAAGAAATTGCAGCCATCAATTTTTCTGTGTAAAATTATTTTTAAACATCCAAGTCGTTTTGGAGGAGTATCCAAAAGTTGCGAAAAATACCGTGTTGCTAATTATTTTTTTAAAGCAAAACCATTTGCAATGCGAAAAAACCATGTTTAAAAAATAATGTACATAAAACAATAATAAATATATATTTTTTTCAAACCTTTTAACCTAGCCGTTACTAAGGAGTATGCTTTTGGAAGTTACCGTTTTACGGATTAAAGCGCATGTAGGCCCTTAATAGGTAAAGCCCTTAATGGGCAACCGAGCTCTGCTCAGGTGAAAATAGAAAAAACTACGTTTCCTAAAAATGAAACCTAGCTAGATCGATTCATCGCCCCCGAAACCCTCTGCATACTAAATTTCATGATATATAGACAAGAATTGCTCGTTTAAAGGTTTTAATTAATTAGATAAAAAAACGATTTCAAAAGCTCCGAGTAGCATCGTCCTGCAAAAAAACAGGGAAAGAATGAAAGCCCATGACCACGTGACCCCGTTACTTCTTGAAAACGACTCGCTACTATTTGCTTTACCGTTTTACCCAAGCAAAACAAAACCACTACACACTTAGAAATAGGTATAAAGATACCTACCTACACAAGCTCTTTCCGGGCACCTTTCATACCATCAAACCGTGTACAGTACGACCGATGAGTCGTGGCCCGTCTGAAGTTAGCGCCAAGTCTGTGGGCAAGTGGTTGCGCAGAACAACTTACTGTACGAACCAAATGGATGTTTTCATCACGAGTGTACATACGCGAAAGTTCACAAAGCGTATGTTCGGACGGGCCACGATTCATCGCTCGTACTGTAGAAGGATGTCCGGTAAAGATCTCCACTGAATATTGTCCCTTTTATGCCGACGGGTTTGGAGCGAAATATATTCGTTATAGATAGGGCAGGCCGACGCGGCGCATCCAATTTTGCGTGAACATTATCTCTGTTGTTGCAGCATCCCCGTCTCTCTGAAATTAAAGTCTATGTCTACAAAATACTGCCTAAAATATAATTAACATTTGACAAGCGAAGTTTAATTACGACATAATACTTAGAAGTTTTGTTTCGGAGAATTAATGTGATTGATTCGGCGACATCAAATTGAAGTTGGGAAGCTGTTCAAGTCTACGAAACATTTTTAGAGGCGTTCGTAAGGGTCAATGCACAGAGGCGAATCGAAACCCAGAGATGACAACGCCTTCAAATAATAATACTTAGGGCACATAAATTAGTATCAAGATAAACAAAAGATGTGCTCATAAGGGCTGAAATCACACAGCCCTGATTGGTGCGTGCGAACTCAAGCGCACATAAGCAAATCGAAGCAACAAAAGTCAACTGTCAATTGCTAGTCCTCAACTTATTAAATAAATACGCGCGAAGATGAGTGAATGCGCAAACATTCTACAAAACTTGATCGCGTTTGTACTTTACCTTTAACTGAAAAAAACCGACCAAGTGTGAGTCTGACTAAAACAGCTACATCCAACAAAAATAAATAGGTAACATTATTATCGTTCATAGACAATGAAAGCACCGAACATTGCTCTAATGAAGGGACAAAATTTATTTACTTTGCCTTTCAAAAACTGTTGTAATTTTGTAGATTGATGTATGGGAATACATCAATCTACAAAATGTTTACTTTTCCAAGTACATTGGGGGACAATTAGGTACCTATTGAATCTATTAAAACAATTTAGTGCTTAAATTTACGCAAACGAATCTCTGAATCGGAAAAATGGTATTCACAGACGTAATATTTTTGAATGGCATAACCAACGATACCCCCACGCACACCATGGGATAGAAGAGAAAAAAAAACCATCCCCACTTTACGTTTTCAGGATGTACCCTAAAACGCTTTTTTTCATGGTTTTAACAATATATAGGCGTGATTAATACGTATATACATGCCAAATTATAGCTTAATAGTGCTAAGGGTCTAGTAGTAGAAATTGTTTTTTCTAGTCTTTCTTTCCACCTCGTAAAGTCCAAGGTATATTTCAGAAGATGGGCCAAAGGCCCGATGTACAATACAATGAACAATATCTCCTTACTTGGGCCGCAACCATGCGGCCCAAGCTTATTAAACTAGTTTTTATTTGAAAAATGTCAATCAAAATGTTGTACTTATTACAGCCAGTTTTAAATGGATATCTCGTATTCATTTAAATGCACATTGGGCGTTTATGTGATCTGATTTTTTTTTCAAATATTTGTTTTAATGAGTTTTTTATATATTTCTAAGAAAAATAATCACAATTTTAACAAAAAAACATTGGTACTTTTTGTCACAAACTAGTTTTAATATTATCATTTCAATTTCAGCATAAAAGTAAGATCAATCAACAGGAACTGTTAATTTGGTAGGTTCTTTTTCAAAATCACTACCTCAGCCACGTCTATTTGTAGCCTTTTTTGTTTCTCGACCCTTTCCACAATCTCTTACGCACCACGTTCCACGTTTATAACGTTCCACTTCAACTTCTTTAGCATCTTTATCTGTACTGTCATCATTTCCGTGTGACTAATTCTGCAGAGAAAGATTCCGAAGGTTCGGGCCGATACTCTGGGCCCCCAATATCTTCATCTGAGGGCCAGAAATCTTCAATCCCGGAATCGTTGAGCTACTCCTCAATTTGATGACTTATGAGACCTACAAATAAAAAATCCTTAGTTACGTCTTACTAATCAGTAACGCCCAATGTGCAACACAATGAACACAATTTTTCAACGAAATATAAAAATACAAATAAGTATTATAGAACTGAAGATTTTTCAATTTTTCTATACAAAATAAGCTATGATTCAATTGATTAATTAAGATATTTACTCACGTGTTTCCTTAATCAGCGGCATGGTGGCAAAAATGGTAAATTGACAGATTTCTTAAGAATTTCTCCGAAATGTCAGCCGTCAAAATAGATCTCAAGGTATCAACCAATCATAATATTCGTAAATTTATAAGGAACATGCATTTAAACTAAATGTACATTGGGCGTTTAGGAAATATTTTGTTTTTAGGTCTGGGCCGGAATGCTGCATGTTATTTTGTTCAATACATTGTACGTAAGGCCCAATGCCTTACGAGGCTACTACGGACGGACGGACGGACAGACGAACATGGCGAAACTATAAGGGTTCCTTGTTGACTATGGAACCCTAAAAACGAGGAAAAGTTTCCATCATCCAAATACAAACGGGGATCCGCTGGATGCGGGACACACGGGACCGGAAATGATTTTCGTGACTACCGCTGGACCCCGGCGCCAATCGCTTCCATATTTGTTAAATAATTACTATTCAATTGGTAACAATTAGTACTCGAACAACAAAATTGGTACCTTAATAGTTTTCGAGAAGATTCGACTTTGAAGGTGGTCCTGCGGTAGTCACGCTCCATTCAGCAGGACCACCATGAGCGCCCAAAAAGGGGGCATGCTACAGCTATTCTAATTATATAAATAATTACTACCCATAAATGTAACTAATTTCGTAAAAAAATAGAACTGAATCATTTGTATTTACCGAGAAATCAACGATGATAACTTTCGGCGCTCTTGGTGGTCCTGCTAAATGGAGCGTGACTACCGCAGGACCACCTTCAAAGTCGATTTTCTCGAAATCTACTAAGGTACTAATTTTGTTATTCGAGTACTAATTGGCACCAATTGAGTAGTAATCATTTACTTAATATATTTGTGATTGGCATGGGGGTCCGGCGGTAGTCACGAACAAAGACCATATACTTCTTACTACTAGACTGTGCACTATGGCGCAAAAGCCGGTCCGCATGAGAGGGCTCCCGTTGGTAGTGTGTCTCTTTCTAATGAGGTGACCATGACCAAACAGAACACGGGACAAATTGATTGTAAAAACGATAGTGTAAGTATCCCGATATATTTATGCTACCTAACCAAGCTACCTAAACCTATCTAATTTATTGCAAATAAAAAAAAAATTGTGAGTATATTTTTGGAATCTACATCACTTACCGTATGGTGTCGGGCGCAAAGAATTTCACCATCCTATATTTTCCCGTGGGTGTCGTAAGAGGCGACTAAGGTACAAACCAGAGAATGGGCAGCAGCGTTCTCTGTGCATTTGTAACAACCATACTGCGATCGCCAACCCGCCTGCAAAGCACTCCCCATGAATAGCACAAATACAACATAGCCCCTAGTGCCCGGCAGCCTGCCTACCCTCGACAACGGTAGCGGTCGAGGTTACAGTATGGCAAGGGCTGCTAAGAATCCCGGACGAGATCCGGCTAACCCAACAAATACCGATGACTGGACCTGGCAACGTACAACACGCGCACACTCCGGACCGACGAAAAGATCTCCGAACTCGAAGAGGAATTGAGCAGTTTACGATGGAGTATTATATGATTATCTGAAGTTCGAAGTGAGGGGAAAGACTCGATAATCCTCAAATCTCTAGTCTCAAGTCTCGTTCTTCAAGACCCATCGTATAGATAGGAACAAAAAGCTCTCTGATCCTACTCTCAAGCTCATGATCATGAAGGAGAGGCGTGGGATGGTCCTGCAGTTTCCAGATGGTGCTTTGAAATACCGGCAGCTAAATATACCTCAAAGGAGCTCAATGATTTCACATTTTGTCCAGTTGCGTAGACGGTTGAGAAACAAAACTACACCAATTTTATTCCACTAGGCATCAATTTGCAAATAATATTTATTAACAGCCGCTGAATTTCATTCGAACAAAGCCCGCCAAAACTCCGCAAACCACCATCTTACATTTAGTATTACCAGACCTAAACATTTAAAAGTACTACTCTTACTCAGTATTAATGAATTCTTTTTTAAATACAACGAATTGATTAATTATAGGAACTGTAGAAATATTTAAATACGTTTCGAAGTCTATGAATCGTTCGTTTTGGTATAACATATAAAAGAAAAATATAACATTCTCTACCATTTCTACCAAACCCAACGATTAGCTGAGCTGGCAAGACGTCAGACAAGGACACACTACCAACGAAAACTCTCTCGCTAGGACCGCTTTTGGTTAGCTACCGATTTTAAGGAAATAGCTAAACTAGGTGTATGATGATAGATTTCATTTTCAAAAATTTTTGGTAGACAGTCTAGTAGTAAGAAATACGTATAAGGTCTATGGTAACGAACATTATTAAACTGGGCAGCGGAACATTTCTCAATTCTCCATAGCCCAGTTGGTATTTGGAAGATGGAAACATGTAATTTTCCCCATAGACCAATTGGTAAAATTTCAATTGGTCCATGGAGCATCGACGGAAAAGGTGTTGAAATAGGTCAATAAAACACGGTATAAAAATCCAATAAGGATCATAATTTATTTAAAAAATGATATATTACACTTTACAATTGACCGAACTCGTGTTAATGTGGCGGGTCACCCATAATATTCGATAATTTAAAATTTCGAGTATCACAGTTCTCTTTTTATGTAATGATTCTATTTATCCGATAAAGAACCTCCAAAATAAACTACACTTTGGTACCAGTATCCACAAAATCGTGCGACACTGACAAACCGTGATGAAAGCGTATAGTTATTGAGTTATGATAACAACCAGGGTTGTTTCAAACAAGAGCATCCGCGAAACTTCAGCATTATTTTCAATATCAGTAAGTTAGTCATGATACGAGTGCAGAGCGGGCAGGGCTTATGGCTCGTGTTCTTTTCAGTTGCAGTTTTGACCAATTCTTCTATAAAAATCACAAAATTACTAAAACATTTTTTTATTTCAAAACCAATGAAATCTGTGAAACTTGGATATAAAATCATAATGAACAGTACTTAACCCTGTTTATTAAAAAAATAATTAAAATCAGTGATGTCAGTGATAATATATCAGCATCAACGGATGTGAAAAAAATTTGAATCAGCAACAATTCTGATAACAACATTCTCATGATTTTAGTAAAACATTGAAAATTCCACTGAAGTCCATGCTAAAAATTTAGGTATATAAATGTATTCATTAAATTCATCAGGTCCATTAAATGTATGAGCATTCCTGGATTCATTATACTATTAATAATATTTAATATCTATCTCTGTTAGGTACATCCAGCCACATTAACAGCAGAAGTGACCGATGCATAAAAGCATCCTACACATACATTCCATTGGTAATAACTATAACATTCTAATAATATGTACAACTTTATTTACAACATGAAACCCACGATTTTACTGCCACTTTGAATAAGACACATTGTGATAATAAAACCAAATTTTATATTGCTTCATATACACCGCTATGTGTAAGACACGAAAATCAAAATGACAGGAAAACTGTTAGTTTTGGCCGACACATATTCACGTTCCTTGGTCAACAAACTTTGTTACAAATCAGCAAGACATGGCCGTAATGCACGAGTTCACATAAAATGCTTTTGAAAAATAAATGAAAATATGATATGACATTTTTGCTTATGAATGTTAAAATGTTTTTCTACTAAGGTTAGAGGTCACTTTCTTATAAGATTCATACAGGGTTATAAGGTATTCTCAGTTCCTTACAAACGAAATGATTCGCATACAATATGCAATAACTATTACTCAACAGTGAGTCACACTGTGGAGCCTGTGAGATCATTAACATCGCATCTCGTGTTAATACCGTACACTGACGACATGACTACTTACCAGGCGGAATCGCAATACAAAATCATCGATGATTTATCATATCGAGAGTAACAATAAACATCAGAATATCAACATACACTGGTTTGGTACCATTAAATTAAACACAGAAATTAATATCATAACAGCACATGCTTGTGTCCATTGTCTTTAGTCTACGTTTCGTGATTCCATTTAAGTTTCTGACGTTGAACAGCAAATGTGGTCAGTCAATAAAATCACATTGAAGTGTCCACAAACTCGCACTTTTATTAGCTATGGTTGTTATTAGCGCTACTGTACATCACTGAGTTAACTCTCTTCATAGTAATCGAGGCACTGCTTCCGTTTTTTTCTAGTCCCGCTAAAAAGTCTTCTAAAAGCTTGGCTAGGGCCTTGCGCTTAAATCTTAAGGATTCGCTTATAACTTCACGTATCACTTCCTTTTTAACGTCCACACCGCCTTGTAATTGTTTTAAATTTTCGAATAGTTTCGTGTAATCTGCAAACATAAAAGATAATGTAGCAAGCAATGTAAAGGTCGTCGCAATCGCAACAACAAATTGATAGCGGTTTTATTTAGGTTAGGTTCGAATATAGTGCACGAAACTGATAAGTGATAATGGACGGTATCATAAACAAAATGACGCAAAATTAGACATTTGTTTATTTAGGAAATAAATTATTATCTACGCTTGTTATCGCAAAAAAAGATATAAATATGCAAAAATTTTAAAAGGAGAGTTATAAAACAACACCCTTCAAATATTTGTTATCCATACTAATATTATAAATGCGAAAGTAACTCTGTCTGCAGGCAGGACATAGGCTTCTCTTTGTTTAAATAAGAAAATATAAATGTAGGTAGGTAGGTAAGTGTATGGTAGTGTAGGGTAGTGTAGGGTAGGGTAGGATAGTTAGGATAGGGTAGGTAGATATGTTGGGTAAGGTAGGATAGGATAGGTAGGTTGGTAGATAGGGTAGGTGGGTAGGGCAGGGTAGTAGCTAGGTAGGGTAGGGTAGTTAGGTAAGGTAGGGTAGGTTGGTAGGTAGAATAGGGTAGGGTAAGTAGTTACGATAGGGTAAGTAGTTAAGATAGGTGGCCCGATGACGGGAGCGGAGCCGCGGGGAACAGCTAGTACCATATAAATGGGACCTTACGAATGACTTTTCATGGAGAATAGTACCACACCATTCCATTTTCTTGCATTGTTGATGCACTTATCTTAGGTGGGAGTAGCTATATTCAATGTGTATTCCTAACACGAACATTACAGATATATATTACCAAATATGGCATAGTTATTGACATCAATTTGTCAATAGAGATACCAATGATAACACCATTTATATTGATGTTCTCACAAGGCGGATACTAGAAGGTCAATGATATTTAATTTCGTATGATCCCGTTGTGAAAAAAGGATAATTTATTCACTCTGTATAGAACCGTCTTTCTTCCACACACTGGAACGGTGATGGAACACGTCATAAAATGACGACCGATCAGTATATAGGCCTTCAGATCAATATATAGAACACTCTTCATTGGCCATCATAACAAATTACAACTAGGAGTTTAAGAGATGCGATCTTTTTCTTTTGGATGGACTTAACTGAGAAGGTAAACTATCAAATGTCGTGTTTACCTTTGCCGGGTCTTCGAACAGCCCGAAAGACTTCCAAGCGTACATCTAGGTTGTGCTTTTTTATGTCTGCAAGCTCTTTGCGTGACAGCTGAGGCGGCATCGTCAACTGCGTTAGTTGTTTGTCGTTCTGTAACAAATTTCAATGTTAAAATGGTGTTACAACAACATTAGGCACATTTTAAATTGATATTTTTGACATTTCAGGAGTTACCAGTTACTAGTATTTGCGCGCATTTGCCTGTGGGCATCATGCAGTCTTGCCGGATAAAAGTAGTCTAGGATACTCAGCGATAATGTAACATTCTATCAATGAAAGAATTCTAATAATCGAATCAGTACTTTCAAGAGAGAACTTGTTCACGAAAAGTTTTGATCTCATACAAAACTTCTGCTAAACATGGAATGGCACATGAAATTGCTAGTCCTAGGGTTCTACATTTGCAATATCAATATAGTTGTCGGCACGTAACTCGGCAAGAGTCTTTAGACGCACAGAAGTCGTTTTTTAGGTCTCTTTGGTTACCAAGCGGGACTCGGGGAAGGTTTAACACCGTTCCGAGCGCGCGATTTGTTAGAAAGAAAGAAAGAAATAACTTTTCCAATGGTCTGTAACCTGTTCTTTTATAGGCCTTCTGCTTATCTGGGACGGTACCTGAGGTGTCGCCATGGCCCATGCCATAAAAGTCACTAAGAATTGTGCCTTTGGTGTGTGCAGTGCCTCACCCCCACTGTCACATAAAATTGCAGCAGTCTTTGATACCTTTCGTTTCCTCTTCCGCGAGCGAGCATTGGAGTTATTCTCCGCGGCGACGCCCTGCAAGATAGCGTTGATCTGCAGCTCCTGCGAGTCGTGCAGTACCAGCGGCGCGGGGGGCGCGGGCGGTGCAGCGGGCGCGGGATGCGCGGCCGGCGCGTGCGCAGGCGCGGCCGGCTCGGGCGGCGGCGACGGGGAGCGCGCCATCTTGCTGCCCATCGTCGTGTATGCGTCTGGAGGATAAAGGAACATTTTTGAGTCATTACATTTCAATGAATTTATATTATACGTGGCAAGATAAACAGAACTAGTCACTAATTGGTTAAGCCCTAGCGGCAAGAGAGAGTTCGTCCTAGAGAAAGATGGATTGACTATATTATAAAAAATACTGAAAAAGACTGGAAAAAGAGAGCGAAGACAAGGAAAATCTACAGGGCACTGTCAGATACCCGCCAGGGTCCTAACTAGAAAAATGTACGTAAATATAAAATATCTAATGTTAAGAACTTTATGTATGTTAAGGAAATAAAAAGGTTTAATTATTATGTACAGCGGTGGACTGATATTGGATGATGATGTTAATGAATTCCTTGAGAGTCACCAACCCGTCTTAAGCAAGTGAGTTGATCAATGCTTGTGCTGTCTCAGTATGAGAAGAGGCCTTTGTACCATAGTGCCTTAACCCAACTACGATGTGGGCAGCTTCGAGTCTAAACGGATGTAGCTGCATACCAGTTCTTCACATGGAGTGACTGCCACACAAAGCAGATAATATTTAATGTGCGAGGTTAAACAACATGTTTTAAGTGAGCTTAGAACTCATCAAACTTAACAATTTTTAGTTTGTTGTAACTTTAAAACTTGAAAAAAATACAACTACGGCGAAGCCAAAAGAAAAGGTTATGATTTTAGCAGTCTATGTATGTATGTTCGTATTAACGTAGTGCCTAAACTGTTGATCCGATTTTGATGAATAAGGTGTCGATTGATTCGTTATTATGGCCTGGGTAACATAGGCTAAGAAACCGTACTGGGATTACAGTTTTAATTTAAACTTTTAGATTGTTAAACTAGCATTTTGATCGCGCAGCTAATAGTACTTTGTAGAGAACAGCTGTTTTTTAGGTTCTTTTAAAATCTCATCAGTGTTCTTCTTTTTTCGTTCCGACGGTACATTTAATCAAACTGTTTGGCCCTAATAGTTCCATTTATTGCAGTGTCAAAGGTGTTGTACAGGTCATCTAGGTTGCAAGTGAATGGACAGTTGAGACACTCCAGTAAGTGAGACATAGGTTACAGGAGCACCGCACTCGCAACGGGTGTTGGTGTCAGTATGTAATAAAGACTGACCTCCATTGAGGAAGGGTTTGACGACGGGCGGTAGGTTGGGAGGTGTGACGGCTGGCGGAGACGCGGGCGGCGATGCCGGACCGACGGCCGGGCCTCCTGTATCCATGTTTGGAGGTTCCTGCAATACAACACACGTTAGATAATTAATAACGAGTTGGAATATGTTGCAGAATTTTATTTGGAAATGAATTTTAAGAATCACTATAACGTCGCATCAGTTTTCAGTTTAAAAAAGATATTATTTTGAACTATTGCTATGAAAACTGGCAACCAGACAGTCTATCAGCTACTAAATAGTTTAGAATTCGGTTACCAAGCCACCGTTTCATATGAATTTAATTGAAGAAAGGGCAACTTCTTCGTAATTTAGGACAACTATTTGTTAATACATCTTTGACTAGTTTGACAACTGAAGTTCGTAAAAATCAAGTTGTAAATTGAACTAGGCGAAATTATTGTTAAAAAACTTGTAAAAAAATTATCGTTCTTAAAAATAGGAATTGTCTCTTGGCCTAGGTTCTTTCACCCATGTGACACAGCTAAGGCAGTCATTTGGCAGTCCAGTCACTAAGTGTATGTACTTTGATATTTCACGTGTTACAGAAAACAAAAGAATATCGCGTCTAACCTCGGGAGGTCTCCCAGACGGCAGGTCTGAAGGCACGGGCGCTAGTGGCGAGGCGGGTCTCCTCGCCGTCACGGGCGACAGCGGCGCTACAGGCGCTACCGGCAGTATGACCCTCGGCGGCGGGATGACAGGCGGCTCTCTCGGCTCCTCGGGTCGTCGCGCGATGATGTGGTGCGGCAGTGGCCCGGCCTTGCGCTTGGGCGGCGCGGCGCGCGGACCGTCTGCGCCGCGCTTGCCGCCCGCACCGCCGCCGCCAGACCGCACCGCGCCTACTGGGTCCAAGTCCGCCTCGTCTACCATCATGCGCTGGAAGTATACAACAGTTTTGTTAATTAACGTTGAATATGGCTAGCACATAGTGTATTTTAATAGAACCTCTTTAAGAAAAAAATATCGGCATCTCTACCAAACTGACTTACAAAGAATACTGTTATAGTGAAAGTTACGTCATAATCTTTCACTACAGCATGAGGATAGGAGGATAGGTCTCATCATCATATTCTATTGACATGAAAATGTTTTTATACTTTCATACCAATAGAGTCTGAGAGAGTGAATCAATAATGAATGAAGGATCATTCGTTACTGATGTCCTATTAGCGAAATATTTAACAAATAAACATAATATACAAAAATATCTATGATACCTTGCCGAAGAAGCCAATCCAAGCTACTAAACATCACATTCATCTACCCAGCAACTAAAAACAAAACCCTACAAACCTTATCTATCTTGAAGGGGTTGCCGAACATATGCTGACGTACAGGCTGGGACTCTATCTCCCGTAGTTGCGGTGTCATTCGCTTGAGATACTCCTGGTAATTGCCCATCTGCGCGACTGGCATCGAGTGTACACTGTCTTCATCGACCAAGCGTGTGTGCGCCAGGGATGGTTGTAGGAAGTTCGCGCGCATTCGTACTACCTGGAAAGTAATTGTTGTAAAGTGATTAGTAACTGAAACCGATACAAATAAAGTATTTAGTTGAGGAGACCAGACATGGAGTGAAATTCTCTGTAAGAGTCTGTATTTCCTGGCCTGGTAACTAGATAGTGGATGGAGTACGTTTTCCTACATGTACTTAGGAAAGCGTATTCCATCGTCGACTACATCATAACCGGACGCAGTACAGCTCCTTAATTGCAAATTGCTATAAACATTACATGCATTGAAATAATGTAGAAAATAAATCTTGACTTTGATAACCTGGCTTTGTTAGTGGCGGTTAAATAAAATAGCAAGAAGTATGAAATGGAAACTATGCCAAACCCATTGTACGTAGATATCATAACAGGTGATAAAAGAATTGCACAAAAACATTGCGTCCATAAAGCTTGTTCATCGTAATATTTGTCTTTCACTCTCAAGGTAATGAATTATGTAAACAATGACTCACATACTCGGTCTAATTAGAATACAATGTGGTAATGTTATTTTATATATATATTGGTAAATTCGTTTTGGAAACCTGCCAAGAAATAACGATAAAAATTCTTTGCTTGTATACAATTTAGATGCATTTTGTATAGGTACCCCTTAGGAATAAGAAATAATGTACGGGTACGGTACCACGCCCAGATGCCACCCGCATTGCATTGTCTTACACTGCCAGATGGCAAAATAAAAATGGTTTGTATCTACTACTGAATGAGATCATCGCCATATGGTTTCACTAAGGATTGTATTTATTTTTTTTAATCTTATCTCAAACTGAGCGAACTCGCAAGTATATTGTTACACTGATCGGTAAGTCATTCTAGTTTTTAACCAACTTCCCAAAAAGGAAAAGGTTATCCGACTGTATTTCTTTTTTGTGTGTCACCTCAGAACTTTTTACTAGGTGAACCAATATTGATGATTTTTTTTTATTTGAAAGCAGGTGCTTGTCATGTGCCCATTTAAATTTCATCAAGATCTGATGAAGAACTTCGGAGATATACATCAGAACTCATCAAAAAAAGACGGCAAATCACTTGGGATAGCTGCAATCACATGTCTGTTTATTGTTTACAACATTTCATAACATAACATCACATCACACGCTCTAAGGGGTATGCAGATGTGAACAGTTCAGCCTGGTATACTCTCATTCCATGGGTTTTGTTAAGTTTCATGTTTTTGGGTTAATCTATTCTGGCATTACTTTGGGCATTATTATGTACAACCAAAAAGTGAAAAATAAAAACCTTTTTTACAAAAAAATACAGCAGACTTCCAAATAAAAACACTACAAAGTGAAAAATAACTTCAATTTCGGAAGTCGGTGTCAAAAAACGAAGAAACGAAAACAGGAACACCGACTACCGAAATTTAAGTCGTATTTTCTTGTAAAAAAGTTTTTTGAGTCGTAGTCAACTTAGCCAATAGTTAAATATGCTAGCCAATAGTTGCAAGTTTCGGTAAAGCACCATTTTTTTCAGTTATTAGCTTCACAGATGGTCAAATAAGTTGACGAGTTAATTATTTGACAGTTTTTTAGACTAACAATCGACGAATAAACGCTTTTTACAGAATTTTAAACCATTGGCTAGCATAATTAAACATTGGTTAAATTAACTAATGAACAAAAAACTGGGCCTAAGTGAAACAACAGACTCATTTTTTCCATTAGAGAATGCCTTGTGGTATTAAATGAAGTTCAAATAATTATTTTCTGTTCTAGTCAAAAGCCTGTACAAGTTTTTTCAAGACACACTTTGCCAATGCTGTTTTGAACTAGCGCTTCCAGTTTGGCCCACGTAACCCAGCGAGCTAATTATATCTAAAAGAAAATCAAGATTTTCCATACCTGATCTAGTAAATCTCTCCTCTGTATGTCAAAAGGGTTCCTATAAGTGTGCGCCTGCGTCTTATGCCTGCCGCGTGAGAGTCCCACAACAAAGCCACCGAACTCGTTCAACTGATCCCGAAGAGCTGAGAACTTGTCTTGAAGACACGGGTGCGTCGTCAAGTCTTTGCGGAGAGGGGACCGGGGCATCACTCGAACGCTTTCTGCTACCTGAAATGAATATAATTAAATGGTATTATTATTATTTTATTATTGTTGTCCCACCACGTTTCCCAGTGTAATGATATTGCAGCAGGCCGATTTTCTAAATGACGATAGACCCCATGTCTATCGTATCCCGCCATCTCTTGCTGGGGAAGTGGGGATGCTGCGTTGACGTTCATTGCTGCTTAGAGTCCACTTTTAGGTATTTTAGCCCGTAGAGCCACCAGCATGCAAAAGATGTGGACAGACAAGTTGGCTAACTAGCTTCTGCCAGCGGCTTCGCTTGCGTGAAAAGTGTTTTCTAATCCCAAGGGAGGATTTATACCAGGATGAAAATTGTGTGATGAAAAGCCTGTGCTATTCCAGACTATAATCTATCTCTGTGCCAAATTTTATCCAGATCCGTCCAGCCGTTAGAGCGTGAATGTGTAACAAACATAATATCACAAACTTTCGCCTTTATAATATTAGTGTGATTATATAGTAAGATTAATAAGGCTACTAAGCCACACTGCATCTAGCGTAGACATTCGTCGAAAGTATTAACTGCGCAATCGAGACGCTAGCGCAGCGTTGATGTGGCGTCAACGTGACGTCAAATAATTATTTATAGCTAAGGCACCCAAAGAATTAAAAAATGCTAAATGGCTTCAATGCACGAATAAACGGCTATTTACATAGAAAGTGTTCAGTCGTGCGCAACATCAGAACCAAGAATTAATGCAAATTAAGGCAGATAAACTTCAATTAATGATGAGTCACCATTTATGAAAAAAAAATATCGACGCATCACAAATTAAGCGCAAGTCAAGTGATATGACTGGCTGTTAAAAAGACTTTGACAATTTGTTACATTGATTTTGCGATCAATTTTGTATCAGAGAAACTGGGCCTAAGAGTATCAGATTAAACATACCTTTTGAGTGTTATTGCTGGAAGATTTGTTGATGACGTCAGCACAGAGTTTCTCGAATTCTACTTTAGCTTGATTTTTCAGTCTTTTCAAATAGTTCAACACGGAGAAACTGAGCGAGTTGTCCTGAGTGTCAGGAATCAAAACCTGTAGAAGTTGTGCAGGCGCTCCCATTTTCGTTAATGCTCTACGAAGAGGCTGGAAGAAGAAACAATTATACAATATAATTAAAAATGTAAATAAACAACCAAGTATTTGTTTTTGTAAATCTGTATAATATTATCATCTGTATTGAGTGTCATCCAATAAAAATGGTCTGATATACATAATCCACTATTCAATTGACACTATTTTTTTCAGAGAAAGAAATTTGAATACCCACAGAATTCAGAACAGATTTGAGTTACTATCAACCATCCCTCTACTGGGCAAAAAGTCCCTCCATGAATTCCAACTGTGTTGGTTCAGGGCTAGTTTGGACCATTGCTAATTTGTCTGGCTATCCCGTCATCTGCTTTATCTATCGCGACGCTTTCTGACTGTTTTAAGACTCCAAACAACATATTTTCAACTTACCGCGACATAGTAAGCGGGCATTCTCTCGAGGTAGTTATGAAACGCTAGCTTCCACTCCTGAGTAGGTTTGCAGCGATGCACTTTGAACAGCTCATCCAGTAGAGGCAACAACATCGGGTAGTTGTAAGGCAACACGAACAAGTTGACACATGTCAGGTTTGTTGACGCCTTCAAGTAGCCAAAAGGGTGGTTGATTTCAGAGCTTTTGCAACCACTGTTGGCTACGAACACCTGGAATAAACAAAGAAACCATGTTAGCACATATTATTTCAACAGGTATTTATCAATCCAAACTCAACTAATAAAGAGAGAGGGATACTTAGAGTAGTCACAGCAGATCTTGTTTCACTGAAGTTGGCTCTGCGAACCATTGCGCAAGAAACAGTTTCTCATCGTGTATACTGCTAGAGTAAGCGATATAGGACGATGCGACAAACGTAAGCGAGTGAAAGAGGCAGCTATACAATGCTATCTTCTACTTCAACATTTACACAAAAATAGCAACAGTGCAGGGTGTTGCAGCGAACTTCAGAGACACAAAGATCCATTGTGGCTACTATAGATATTGTTTGTTTGTTTGTAGTGGGTAACCTTTGGAAGTACCGATCCAATTAAATATTGTTTAAAGCAAAATACTATACGGATTACTTAACATAAAATGCCATAAAAAAAAACATTGATCAGAATAATAGGTAAATACCACACACCCACATTCAGTGGCCCAAGATTTATTATTGATTGGCAATCGGAGTTATTACAATAATAGGAATAATTTCACTGCGCTGCACAGTGCATAGTGCCATGGAGATTAATGTAAGCAAAAATGAGTTTATTCCCCAACGTAAATTTCTATAATGTTGAGAAGACAAATAATGCTAAAATATGCAGATAGATGCATGGGCTATCTTCAATGAATTATTAAACACTTATTAGAAGTAATTGCTCACATTATCTAGTTAGTGAAGTGCAATTTGATAGTTTGTTTACATTATACAAGGTAACCTACATAATAAATTAATACAAATTGGAGTCAATTGCTACCGTCTTTAATGTTACTCTTTATGAAAATTGCCTTACGGTGGTTATTGTCACTAGTGCTTAGCTACAATGAAATTCCTCACGAATATTTGGCTTGGTCAGGCGATTGTTATAGTGAGAATTAGCCAGTAGAGAAAAAGTAAGTTTAAGTTACACGGCGTTTAGAAAATGTTTTTCATACAGTTGCTCTAGACGAAGCGACATTCTTTTGGAGATAACGATTGTCGAAAATCCAAAATTTAAGGCATTTATCCCGTGACATTTTTGTAGCGTATGTCAATGAAGGCGTCCGCGTTTTTGTGCTCAACATTTAGCGCCACTGCCGAGTAAGGTCCTTAAATATAGCTGTTTAATTTTGTTATTACGCGCACGGAAGCAAAGTTTGAATTAAAATAATTTCTCATGCCGTATAAATGCGATTAAAAATAAAATCTAGTATACCGCAGTTTTGCAATGGCCCAGGCCATTATTTCAGAAAAAAAAAAGAGGATAAAGTTTTCCGAAACATATAATTCTATTAAAGCAGTGGCTGGTAAATCCCGTACTTTACTTAATCTGCCATATTTGGGAAATATTCACAACAATAAAACAATTGAAAAAAGACTCGCGCCCCTAACGGCAAATTCAAATGCGATATCCCTCATTACATATATTTACGCTATTTAGACAATTGCTATTGCTCATAGATTGTCTAGAGCAGGGATTCCCAAAGCGGTCGATATCGACCCCTTGGGGTCAAAATCGGTTTGCAAACGAAAACTGATTTTGAACCGACGAGGTCTAAAAATGTACTCCTATTAATTAACACAAGTACTTATTTTAAACTTTCAAGATACTGTATAAGTTGTGTTAAGTGTACCAACTTGTTATAAGAATGACTAATATTTTAGCAGAAGTATCATTTTTGTACTTTTAAAAAACTTAACAAGTTGATAAGCGTGCACACGGCACAAGTTCTTACATGATGAAAAACTCGGCAAGTCAATAAGTGGCTTTTTAAAGTAATCTGGCTAATATAAGTAAATGAACTGATACCTCAGATCCCCAGTCTGAGGTATCAGTTCACTTTGGCAAAGGGTTCTCTTGCCCAAAATAGTTTGTGAATTCCTGGTTTAGAGCCTGTGCCTCTTTTTTTTTAATAATATTTATTTAAAATAATTAATACACAAAATCTTTCTTACCTGCCAGCAGACGGTTGGTTGTTTCCTGGCTAATATGAATTGCGTCAGTGGACTAGGCTCCAACTCGTACTTGTCAAAGGGCAGATTGTCAATCACCATCGGCTCCTGGCTCGAACATGTGAACTTCACCACTGGGTGTGCAGAACGAGGTGGCTGGAAATCACGGAAAAAGGTTTTAAGTATCAACTTATCTTTTAAATTGGTTTGTTTGTTTTGATTGTTTTTGCTACAGGATTGTGTTTTTGCCGGGAAAATCACTTGAAATAATCTAATAGTTTTATAACGTTATGCTCGCGTTTGACCACTATCTCGCCTGATGGTAAGCGATAATGTGGTCGATGGTGAAACACGCTTGCCTAAAAGTAACCTATTCACTCTTGACTTAAAGATCCCACTGGTGTAGTAGTAAATGAACCATTTATCAGCCCGCATATAACTTATAATGCACTGCTAATAAAAACATTCAAAGGTTTCAATGACACTACAAACTTGACAAGAACTATAAAATCAATAAACTTCGCACAACTACTGCAGGATGTAATGTTGCATACACAGACATAAATCTAACTAGATGACGCGATTGTATAAACTTCGCGTAACAAAAAACAGAGTAAAATTACGATCGAATCGTACTTTGAGATTTTCATTTAGCATTATCGGCACCGGAAATCCACCGAAATCTAGAAAAATGCCTAATTATGCCATATTGAACTGTAAATACTGTATACAAAAAGTTGGCCGAGGCATTGGAAATGTTTTCTTTCATTGGTAAGTAAATTTGTTTTAAAATTGTGTGTGAAAAAGTGGCACACTTGGTTTTCATACAGATGGAGGGACTAGTTAGATTTATGTCTGTGGTTGCATAGCACCCCCATTTAATAAAAAAAGTAAAGAAGCGGTGTGTTTTTTGTATGTTATTTAATGGTGATCATTACAAGAGATCAAAAATAAAAACAAATTAGTTGTAGTTTAGTGAATCTTCACCGAAAAGTTACCGAAAAGTTGGATGGTGACCTAACATGCTGCCGCAAAATCGACATAGCTAAATTTATGCCAAGGCCGTGTCGCCGAAAAGTGTAAAAGGCAGCTGCATATATTTTTTTCTTTTATGCACTTTAACTCTGCGCTTTCATATTTGCCGAACACAAAAGTGTTCATATTTCAAATAAACATTGGATGGCAATAATTTTCGAGAATCGTGAAGACCGAATGTGAACCAATATTTTCAGAACACACAACCAATATAGCCCGAGTCGATATGTGCAGTCAGATGATGGCAATCAGATTCGTATTCTATTAAAAGGGATATAAAATTATCTGAAATGTAGGTGAACTATATCGACACCACTGCCTGAGCCTCCGGCGATTACAGGTCTGATGTTACGGTTTGTACACAGTTGAATACAAAGTCCGAGTGAATTTTGTTTTATAAGGAAATAGACCTGTTGGTCATGTGAACTGTGATAGTTTGCACCAACTGACGTGGTAATTTGAACATTAAATATTCACCGACAGGATTACAGAGTTTCTCTATTAAACCGGTAATGATCAAATTATAAGTTTATTTTCTTAGTAACGTTTACAGTGTTAATTGTTTATTTTTACCACCATTATAAAGATTGCCGCTTCTACGTCCGATTGGGTGCGTTGATGCGTGTGTTCATTCCTATTTGTAGTACAGCGAATTTAATAATCCAAGGCGTCGCGTTGGCATAAGCTTAAGGTAATTTATCTGCCTGATGCAGAACTTCAGGTTTCTTCGATTTAAATCTCAAACAATAACACCTTGGGACTTTGTGGTAATTTTCTTTTTGGTCAAACGCGAATCAAATTTAAAAAAAAATATATATAATTTAACTTTACAATTTATCTTACCTGAAAAAAAAAATGAATATTTTTGTCAACAAAACAACAAGCGAAGCTACAAAAAAAAACAGATTACTATTAACAAAGAAAAATGAAACCTAGTCATAATATTATCCAGAAATACATACCAATGTTTGCGCGTTGGGGTCGGATCTGAAGGACTCCGGTATAGGCCAGAAGCCGACAGCGAAGCCTTTCTGCGCGACCGTCCGCGGCACGTAGATCAGGCGACGGCAGGAGTGCCAGGCTTGAGGAGCGCTGGGACCGCTCTGGGTTTGAAACTGGCCGCTGTTCCAACGCTAGAAAATGGAGAAAAAGTATGAGGATTTATTGGGCCAATGGACGTTAGCAGGTACGCGTGAATGTACTTGGTCTCCCGGACCACTGACTCATGGTAGTGATAGTAACGGTCGGTATAAGTCCGACATACACACAGTTTGCCCCAAACAAGGGATATTCGTGAGGATTTCACCACACCAAAAAAGAGCAACACCATTAAATAGTTGAAGGTAACGAATTGAGCTCGACATCAGCAGGCAGCGAAAATGAAGAGGCTTTTGCCCTAATATGGTGACCAGTGCAGTTACAAAGGATTTCTAAGCCTTCGTATCGTGATGCTACTTCGATGAATAATGATGGTAACAACTTCTGAACCCTGTTCCGCATAAGGAGCCCAAAAAACTCAATAATGTATGCAATCTTATTAGTGCAGTGAAAAAGGGTTTCTATGCCTTTGTAACGTGATGCTACCAATCTCTGAACCTTGTTCCGCATTATAGAGCTCAATAATACTCAATAATGTATGCAATCTTAAAAAGATAGACAGCAGTCTGGCCTTAGTAAAAAATACAGCCCAAAAACATATTTTAGCCAAAAGTTCTAATTTTAAATTGAAAGACGACTGTTACTGATTCTTAGGACTATTAAAAAACCGGCCAAGAGCGAATCCGAATCACAACATCTGTGAAAATTTCAACTGTCTAGCTATCACGGTTCATGAGATACAGCCTGGTGACAGACAGACAGATAGTGGAGTCTTATTAATAGGGTCCCGTTTTTACCCTTTGGGTACGAAACCCTAAAAAGAAACAAAGAAGTTCCAAGTTTAGCAATTACGAGTTGAAATAACGATTGCGTATACTTCTTTATCCCAGGTCCATCTATAGCTTCGGCCCCCGACTTTAGAAGGATTCAAACTTTTGTGAAGTTTCAGAGTTCTAAAAGTGACGGTGACGTCATCTTTCAATGTTTTGTTATGATGGATAAAGAAAATGTTGAAAAGTTTTAAACTGTTGTGTTTCTATAGGAATCCTTTGAAGCATAGCCTTTTCTGTGTAATTTTAATTCATTAGTCCTTCTAAAAATACCTGTTTTATTTCTCAGGATTCATATCCTCAAGTTCAGTAACCTGTTTTTGTTTGTAGTAAGTATAGATATCTCAATAATAAAGCAGAACTTTATAACTCAAGTATTCATCTGCTCAAACAGCTGGAAGCCGACCCACTGCTGGACATAGGCCTCTCTAATCGAGCACATACAGTCACCATAAAATTGACTGTACAATTGAGTAACAGAAAAAATAGGCCAACTAATTACTGAGTCGACTAATGAGTAGTTCAAATAAAAATTAGTGAGCCCGTGACTTGCCCTTTAAAATGATTGAAGTCAGGAGATGGCCCAAAAAGTTCACTGGGTGGTCACGTGTGAGTACAGAGGAGAGCAGTGGGAATATTTTAGACTGATTATGCCTATGCAGAAAACAGGGATACATTTATGCCTTAGTAATATCATAAATATGAAAGTCGGTACGTTTGGATGTGTGTTAATTAATAATGCATAAAAAAATAGAGGTAGTTATTTAGATAAAAGTTAGAACACAAGTAGACAAAGGATCGACTTATTTAATTCATCCCAGTGATAATTTTCAACATTCATGCAAGCGAAGCCAATGGTAAACGTGAGTGATTACTGACCGACAGTTTAGACAAGGGCTTGTTAAACTTTAACACGTACTACTTTGTGAGTCGCTTTCGAAAACATAACGAAACGGTATTACGTTAAAAGATTAGAAGTTGTGTTCTTAGTAGGGATGTTACGAAAGTGAAGATATCGGAACCGGCACCGAAATAGGAATCGGAGGCGGAGATTGAAGAAAGATGTGTTAAGAGAAAGCAGGTTTAATAATATTTATACATCTATAGTCATACAATGCATAAATTGTTAATCAATAGGTATACCTAACAAGGCGTTGAAAAAAAAAACCGGCCATGTGCGTGTCGGACTTCGCATATTTAGAGTTCCGTACCAAACCGCAAAATCAAATTGGTTGTAATAGAAAAATAAGGGAATTTAAAAGAAAAATCAGATTTTTCAATATTGGTATTTGATAGTTAAATATACGTTATAATAAACTTTATCACCAATTTTCAAGTTCATAGGTCAATTGTAAGTTAAAACAATCTTCGGACAACAAAATTTTGTAAAAAAACAGCTGACTTTGGTGGCTTCTCATTCCTTTGTTTTCCAATATTTTTAAAACATTAAATATAGTTTTTATAATCTCAACGAGCTCTTCTCGATGGGGTAGGTCAAATTTTTTACAGCGCTCCCCTTTTGTAAAACGGAAGCACCCTTTAAAAAAAAAACATATTTATGGACAATTTGTATGGCTTTGGGTCAACAAGATGCTTATACTGTGAAAATTTTAAGACTATAGCTTCAACCGTTTGGTTGTAAAAACCTGTGTGACAGAAAACGGACAGCAATATGGTTCAGTGTGCTTATTCAGAGTTTTTTAACATACTCACTTGTGATAACGTAAACGATCTCTAATGTCAAAATGTATACAAAAAAGATGTTTCTCCTTACCGTCATTAGACGGCGCTTATCCAGTTTCAATACAAATTGACGCTAATGCTAACGCGATTGAGCGTGAGTAAAAACTCGCACTAAGGCCTCAGTTTCCACCCTTCGGGTACGGAACCGTAAACTGTATGGTAGTTAATTACATCAAATCAGTGACTCCAAAAGAAGCAAATTATACATAATGAGTAAAAGCTTCGCAGCTTTACCTAATTCCAGTCTATTTCTCAACGGGTCATAGATTAGGCCAACACCACTCGCTTGCTACCGAGTTTGGTGGACACGACAAATAACGACGGGTAATCGAGTTCAGGGGTTTAAATTTAGTATTTACTTTTCACCATAATAAGGGATCGTCACTTAAAACTTGTACGCGTAGACTGCGGCCGCATGTCGCCGCCGCGCGCCGCATCGACCTTTGAAAACCCCCAAAAAAAAAAAAAATTGTAACCGAAATCGAAATCGGAGGTTCCGACATTTCGGAATCGGAAACGAACTTACGTTACATCTCTAGTGTATAGGGCTTTGCACATGGGTGCAAATGATGGCGTTTCCGTCACAAAGCATTTTCTTATCATTATACGTAGTACCGTATGCATGCGTGACTAAGACAAAACGCATACCTACCAGATTATGTTTAAATGTTAACTTTATTAGATCTATTGTTAATTGTGACTTCAAATACCTCTTTTATTACTATTAGGATGGATTGGATATATTATTATCCTTACTAATATCATAAATGTGAATGTAAGTTTGTTTGTTACGCTTTCACGCAAACACTACTGAACCGATCATCACGAAACTTTGTACATATGTTCTTGGAGGTATTAGAAGTAACATAGGATACTTTTTAATAATAATTTAAAAAAAAATGGCTTCACTGCGAGCGAAGCCGCGGGTAAAAACTAGTATTATATATTCTAATGATTCAATAATCTCACTATACTACACGAATCTAAAATTAATGTAATTGCATTCCTTTATTAAAAAACAATATTCCTAATATATGATTTTTCTTTCTAATTTCTTTATTATTTTTTTATGTTTCGTCGATCAATTGATGAGCCTAACATCAGTAACAGATAAAAAATACTGCAGGAGTGTTATGTCTACTGTTATGTTTATAGTTAGAGAAAGCGCAACAAATGGATTAAAGTTCTCCTAGATAGTAAATTGTTAGTGAAGAACTAAAGGAATGAAGTCTTTGTATGCGAGATCGATGCTTATGTATTAGCTTATGTATTTATCTGTGTATATATTGTAGTATATCATTTTAGCACTGTTATTGTTACACCAATGACCGCCTCATTTCAGGTCCAAGCAATTACTGTCCATACCAGGTTGCCTGGAAGAGATCGCGGTATGAGATAAGGCTGCCCATTGTATGTGTATTAGACTTAAGTTTCTTTTTTTAAATGTATTTTATGGTGTACAATAAAGCATATAATAAATAAATCGATGGCTGTTTTGTTACAATAGCACCTTATGTTATAAAAGTGAAAGTTTGTAACTTGACAAGCTAAGTCAAAATGCCTGAATGTAACAAAATCACGGCACACGACTATGTTCAGGTATAAATCACTGGCAGAATAGAATCTAATCTAACTGGCCTATTTCGAGCCCTTATCTCTAAGTGTCTTAAGCGTATTTTTTTCAAAAACGTATTTAAATTATTGTCCCAGGCAAAGGCCTCCGTCTCATTTTTTGGGTTCCGTACCCAAAGGGTAAAAACTGGACCCTACTACTTAGACTCCACTGTCCGTCTTTATGTCTGTCACTAGGCTGTATCTCATGAACCGTGATAGCTAGACCGTTGAAAACTTCACCTATGATGTATTTCTGTTGCCGCTATAACAACAAATACTAAAAACAGAATAAAATAAATATTTAAATGGGGCTCCCATACAACAAACGACCTTTTTTTGCGATAATGGTGCAGAACCCCTCGTGCGCGAGTCCGACTCGCACTTGTTTACTGCTAAAGTTGTCACAATCTAAGAAGGTCGTTGACGTCTCTCATTTTACATGCCGCGATAACTTTCTACGTTAGAAATTGAAAAATCTAATTCATAATCCTAATTAATGACAACGTTATCCATACACTATAACAACGAGTATCATTCGCAAGCATCAAGTATAAATATTATTAAGTATTTTTTTAGCAGTCAAAACGGGCCTTTTATTTTTTGACAAGTTTACGTGGGAAAGTCTTTTCGCTAGGAGTTGAGTTCTTCCTGCCATCTTTGTCTTGGTACGATCGATACAATGGAACAAAATAACGAGAAGTATTAGGAGGTTCGGAGCTGCTGTCTCGTTAATCTTATTGACGTGATGATACTAAGACATCCTAGCAAGTTTCCTGCCGAGTTCAACAAAGGTCGGAAGTCGCAGTATTAGAAGGCCTCTAGCACAGGAGCCAGGGCTTCAAATAATGATACTTATTTTATTTTATTTTAGTACATCTGTATTTTGTGGCAATAAACAAATGTATTATTATAAGGTGGACCGATGATCTGCTTAAGGCTGCGGGAATCTGCTGGATACCGCTCGATGTCACGAATCCAGGTTGTGGCTTATATCCAGCAGAAATTCATCCAGTTGAAATTATGAATCAATGACAATCAAAAAAGTACTTACTCCATTCCTCTCCCCATCGCCTTCCAATTCCTTCTCGCCCTCATGATTGGCTTCATCCGTCTCGCCTTCCCTAGCGTTTGCCCCTTCTAAAGGTGGCGGGTCGGGGCCGATCTTCTCAAAGTTGATCACGACACCACTCTGCACTTTCTGAACGAGACTGTCGATGCATTGCATCAGCATACGATGAGATGTTATGCAGTACGAGCGACCTGAAAATTGTATTGGATTTATTGTTTATTCAAGCAAAAAAATACAGTTTCACATTCAGACTGCTAATTATATCAGTTCCCCTACTCTCACCGGATCGTTGCGTTTTCGTTTCTGTACCGAATCTGTACAGCTCGGTAAAGAATCTGTACCGAAACGAGATTCTTTACCGAGCGCCTACGAATACAGCACATCTGTGAGGAAGGCGCCTTACTCAGTTTTTACTCAGGCCTCATCTTAGTGAGAGGAAGGATCGCAAACTCGTAATCCACGACGTTTTCCTTCGCAAATAAGCAAAAATATATTTCAGTCACGTTGATAGCTTATTGTGGTAAGATATTGTATGTTTTTAAAGATGTCTGAAAGATTTTATATCAAGTTTATCAATAGTAGAAATGATAGCATCCAAATAGTTGTGGGTGGTAGTCACGGGTGGACGGGCGGTGGGCCGCAAACGGTAGTACAAGCAAATGGTAGTTTACAAGGAAAATATGATCATTGATTCGCTCCCGTCAACCAACTGCCTAACCTACTCTACTTACCTTCCTAGCTATCCTACTTACCTTCCTGCCTACCCTACTCTTCTTACCTTCCTAGCTATCCTACTTACCTTCCTGCCTACCCAACCTACCTACGTACCAATTTTTTTTCTAGGGTCATTCTATCGCGGAGAATCTTACAACGCCATTCAGAAAATTTATTCAAATGCACAACGCCATCTATCGAATATGGAGTTCTACTGTTAGAGTATATGAATTGCGTGTGTTATAATTTTACTTCTTGAACACTTTAAATTCATCTAACTTTTGATACAGTGAACCGATAGCGATGAAACAAAAACTAAGTAATACTTCAAGTTACGCACAATTATTATGTACAAAAGTTATCTTCTTTGATTCGCACATTTTACGTGATGCGTGCACAAATATACAGACAAACCGACCAACAGACAAAAATTCCGGAAATGGGTTTCTGTTGGTTATTCCGGAAATGGGTTCTGTCGGTTAGCGATGAAACAAAATTTAAGTAGTACTTCAAGATACGCACATCTTGTATGTAATAAACGTTATCTACATTGATTCGTACATTTTACGTGATGTGTGCGCAAATAAACAGACAAACAGACAAAAATTCCGGCAATGGGTTCTGTCGGTTATCCATAATTTACGAAATATTATCGATGTACAAAAACGACTTTTATACAGTTCATATGACATACTTAATATAATAACATACTTAAGACTAATCACATTGGAAGTATCGGATTTTATAAAAATAAATATTAATTACGCAGAAAAACACTGGTTGCTTTGCTGTACTTAGCTTAAGATATGGCTTTTTGCGAAGAGGTGAGAAAACAAAAAACGGATAGGTATTTTTACCCGAGCGACTGCGCGACGCAAAGGAGGGTAATGTGTTTATCAACCTATATTACTACCGATTTTTTTTTCTGTTTAACATCTGTTTAGTTCGCTTCTTAAACAGTCGGCTTTTTGATTTTTTAAACATGTTTCTTTCCATAAGCAATTTTTGGTGTGTGTTTCGTCGATGAGAAAATTCTCCGCACAGTCATGGTGTCCGTTTCGATACGTTTGAAGGACTAGTTTAGATGTTAAAAGAATTTGAATAGAGTTATTAAGCATGGTACCTAGGTAAGACGATGACAAAAAAAAACACAACAATACAAAGTTTACTTCACCAGGACACATGCAACTTACAACCGGGAAACAGGACACGTGTAAATACCACATGATAAACGCCAATGATATAATACCATTCAAATAAAGTTAACAGGAAAATCATACATTTTACTTTTGTAGGTATTGAAATTAAATTCATACTGGAGTAAAAATTATTGTGACGTATTCTTTATGAAAAATTAAAGTGCATTGCATAATCGAGTTAATTTATTCATTTTCGTAATAAAATATTGCCTTCTTATTAAGTTCTCAGACCGGTGAATTAAACCAGCTGGTAGTTGAGTATAAAATATTATTAAAACTTTTACCTTGACTCTAAATGAACAGCACAAAAACTAGTCAGACTGGTTTTCTAAAGGGCTTACTATCCCCTGTTAATATGAAATTTCTACATCCGTGTAAGTCTCCTTGTATTTTTAGCTTATTCTTATCTGCAAAAGAATCTAGTTACTCGAAGATTTTGAAGCTCTTACTAATATTGACATAAGAAAGATATCTTGAAAGTTGTTTGTTTACAAAAATAATCTTGAATAGGTACTTTTTAAAGATATAGATAAGACATAATATAGGTATTTGGATGCAATTATGTACGTTACTGTCTACTACACTGTAATTTACAAAGGTCACACCCAGTCTCTAGAACGAGTTGCTAAGCACGTTTTGTTGAATGAAATTTTAACGGCTGATCGCATCACTTGTCATTACTTCGTGACGTGTCAAAAACTTCGTTCCCGAAACTAGGTGTTACTATTATCGTGGGGTCTCATACCATACAAAGAATCTGTCCCGACGTACTGTACTGATTATACTGATTATTTGATTAATCTATCGATATCGCTTGATTATTAGATGGTGATCTATCTATCGCCGTGGAACGGAACCGAACGCGATCGATGTACAAAAAATAATCGGTATAATCAGATGAAAAACGCTAGTTACGTGGCACGGTTTCTTTGTATGGGATGAGGCATCTGTATGCTAGTGTTATATTATCTGTGAAACTATGTTGCACAATAGTTACTTACCGCCAGTGACTTCACACATCGCGTCGATCGGTGACGAGTCTGAAGGGACTAGGCCAGTGTCCCTTTCGACGGCGGGTGTCCCTGCAAGCCTGAGCACTAACGAAAATAGTCTTTGGTCCCATCGGAACGGCTCGCGGGTCAACTCGGAGCCAGGTATTGGGCAGTTCATCGGCAGATTGAACTGGAAGAAACGTTTCTGAATAAGTAATCGCAGGATAAGCTACGCTTTCGGTAGTAGTTCCGTATTTCATGCCTCAAGGCCTCTGTGCACTATCCATTTCATACACGGAGGGACCGTGCATCGAAAAGAACATTAACCGTTGGTTCTGGTCATTCGTAGTTCCTTGAGTTCTGGTCATTCGTAGTTCCGTTACGGGTAGTCAAGTAGCTCAAAAGTATGTGATAACCAGTATTAAATTATCAGGGGGTATAAAAGCGCGCTCATTAAAACGGTTGTATAATAGTCACAACGAATCTTTGTGTCTCTGAAGTTGGCTCTGCCAACCATTGCGCAAGAAATAGTTTGTCATCGAGTATACTGCATAGAGTAAGCGGGACGGTAATAGGACGATACGACAAACGTAAGCGAGTGAAAGAGACAGTTATACAATGCTATCTTCATCTCAAACATTGACGCAATAAAAAAAACATTAAAAATAACAAAAAACCCGACTGCTTAAAAAACGAACTAAAAAGACTTAAACAAGAATAAAATCATGCTGTGCAGTCGGAGGATACATATGCGCGAGCTGGCTGACTAAAACGACATACATAGACTGATAAACACATAACCCTCCTTCGGCAGTCGGGTAAAAATAGCTACTGAGCAGGGTCTTACAGCCAATTCAGAGACACAAAGATCCGTTGTGGGTATTATACCTATTTGTATAGCTGGCCGGAGGGTCTTTATGAGTAGGTACCTATGTTATATTTTTCGCAATTTGCTTTTTTTTGTTGTAATTGACTCACACTCGGATCCCTTGTTGTTGGATTATGTAATTTTATCTATGTTGCAATATTTATAAGTATGTGAGAACCATGTTCCTATTTATCAAATGAATGAATTTACCTGTTAGTGCTTGTAATACTTTATATCTATGCGTAGTAGTATAGTAGATTTATTCTGAGTGCATCGTCCTCACATAATATATGAATTAATGTAGGTATGTACCTATGTAAATATTGTAACACTTTTTTTTTAAAGAGTACCTATATGTGGAGTTTCTTGTCCGTTCTTCAACAAAACAAGCAACTTTTCCGAATTGACGGTAGAATCAATTATTATTACTTCTAAATTTAAATTCAGACGTTCAAAAGTGTCGCTTAATGGCCTAATTGAAATAAAGAATTTGACTTTGAATTTGTTTGGAAGTATTGGAACTGAATCATATTGTTGGTTAACTGTACCGATGCTAGAAAAAAAGCTTGTATATCCGACTGTGGTTGATTTTGTTAATCAACCACTGTCATGACGACTGCACTCTGACAAAACAATGATTGTCAAGTCATACATTGCTTCGGTAGTTTAACCATAGCACAGCCTAACAATCGTATTCGGAATGCGGTACGTGTGCGTTACGCCAGAAGTGTCGTTTTAGTAAGATTCAATTAGGGTGTAAAGTACTTAAAATTGAGTATAAGTACAGCGACATAAGTTGGTGAAAATCAGGCATTAACTAAATAGGTTCCTAGGAGCATGTACTTAATCATTTATTAAAGAGTTGAATCTCTTACAAGGTAAATGATATTTCAAAATATCACTTAGGCTCAATACTATTCGACTAAAACTTCCAAAACGAATGAGATCAACATCAATTTATATCGCTGACTATACCTAGATCCAAAAAAAACGAACTATCAAACTGAGTCATCAAATGTTATCTCTAAATCTAGACAGCCGTGTGATAAGTCAATATCAATAGTAAATTAACTCTGATAAGTTTGAATATCTAGTTTTACAGCCAGAGGATACATATCTACATAGTAGATGCATACTTGCTTTTCCAAAAATCTATATTCTATTGACATAGTATTCAAATGAAACACTTGGTGAAATTTGAATAAAGCATGCGCGACCTCCAAACTAAGAAGCGATTTGACTATGAGTAGGTGACGTTGGTGTCATGCATCACGTAACTAACGACCAGGTTTAAATAGGTATCTTAGGATCTGCATACGAGAGATATTTTTTTACTAAAAGTAACCAACTGACTGACCCAAGACCATCTCCAGTAGAGCTCCTAGAGAAATACCATGAGAGCCCGATCGACCGCCAGATCAAGCGTCGCAAGCGGAGATGGATTACCACACGCTTCGAAGGGATCCCGATCACGTTCCCAAACAAGCGTTGGTCTGGAATCCTCAAGGGAAGAGAGAGCGTGACCGATCCATTCAAATCTGGCGTCTCACCGAGTTGGAAGATGCGACGAGCATTAGAATGAAGCAAGATGAACCATTAAGCTCAAGATAGTTAGCGATGGAAGACTTCTGTGAATGCCCTTTGTCCAATCGAGGGGACACAAAACATTCAAGTCTCGTTAGTCAAGACTGACGAATCAAATGACAGAAGATTTGCAGCCGATTGTGAAAAACGAAACTGAATCAACCAACCCACCCTAGTCAATAATGACCGCAAGACACGTTGCTGTTTGTAACCTATTTTTCTAAAAACCAGCCGAATGCGTGTCGGACTTCGCACATAAAGATTTATCAATAACAGGGTGTGTTGCCAGTTATGGCCTATGGCTCTGAGACGTGGTCGCTCACAATGGGCCTCATTAGAAAGTTTACAGTCACCCAAAGGGCAAAGGAGAGGGCTATGCTCGGAGTATCCTTACGTGATCGAATCAGAAAAGTAGAGACCCGCAAGAGAACCAGGGTTACCGATAAAGCCCGAAGAACTTCCAAACTTAAGTGGCAGTGGGCCTGGCACATTGCTCGCAGAACGGATGGCCGGTGGGGCAGAAAAGTTCTGGAGTGGCTATCGAGAACCGGAAGAAGTTGCGTTGGAAGGCCTCCCACCAGGTGGACCGATGACCTGGTGAAGGTTGCGGGGATCTGCTGGATGTGGGACGCACAGGACTGGTCTATGTGGCGACGCTTGGGGGAGGCCTATGTCCAGCAGTGGACATCTTTCGGCTGATATAATGATTATGATGAGGTCAATGGGAAGTTAAAAAATTCTTCGGAACAAAATTGTGGTACAAAAGATGGACAGATAGTGTAGATATCGGACACGTGAGTTGGACTCTTCGGATACGGAACCCAAAAAAGTAGGACTATAAAGCCGGCTGTCAATTGTAGATCTTTGACAGTATCATAAGCCCGACAATCTGATATTGTCTGATAATGTCTTCCCAAGAGGATTGTGTTACACAGAAACTGGATTGTGGGGGTCAAATGGGATCCAAATATACTAGTAATAGGCTAGGTAGATTGAGTTGAACTAAGAAATGCAAGATGCAGCATCTATGCAGTCATGTATTCTATAAATCGGTATCCGAATTCCGAAAGTCAACAACACGCGATGATCAATTCAGTTATAAAATCATAACCAAGTATGGTGTGCGCCAGACCTTAACCAAAATTTTATTTACGTGCATCATTCATTGCAGACATTTTTCTGACGTCAAGAAGTAGGTTACAGCGAAATAAATAAGATGAACTGTAACTGAGCCAATACCTACAATTAGCTTTAAAACGATTTTTTTGTTTAAAATCTTAACTTTAATGGTTGTACATGCTGTAATCCAAGAGGGATAACTTAGCAATTATGTAATGAAAGTATAGGAATATTAGGTTCACCAAAGCTTACTTACTATGTTTAAATCCTAAGAATATTTAAAGGAAGAATGTATTAATTACGATACTCATGCTTTACCAATTCAGTATTGAGTATGCAATTGAGCTCAATATTGTAATAGATAGTTATAACTAAGCATTTTTTTATATGTAAACTAAGTATGAATCATTTAACATGAGTGCAATGACTTTTTTCAAACTCCAATTCAACACAACATAAGCCATACTTAGATAAGATAATATCAAAAGCACATTAACTTTGTATTAGAAGTATTTATATACTGACTTTAGTTTAAATTTTCTATTTCTCCTTCCTTCCCTGGTCCTAACATTAAAAGTTTTCTATTTATGTAAATGAAATAAAAAGTAATAAAAATAATTATTATTATTTAATTAATTAGGCTTGCTGTGCTTGAATGTTATACTGCCTTTAATCAAATATTTTTATTTATGTAGAAATAAAGTATTTTACAAAAATCTAATTCATCATCGTCATATCAGCCAAAAGACATCCATTGCTGGACATAGACCTCTCCGAAGCGTTGCCACATTGTCTGAACCCGTGGTCCGTCCGCTGGTATATCTTTAACCTTCACCAGGCCAAAACCCTGGTAAAAATCCTACAAAAATAATAATGATAAACCAAACCCTCACTTTCCTTACCCAAACCAAAATTCCCTTTTTTGAAGATGGTTAAAAATATTTACTGCCCAAATGACAAATACTGCTTGAATTCTTAAGCGGGTTGTACATAATGTACTAGATAGGTTTTCATTTGTCATGTTTCCAATATAAAAAAAAATAATTAAAGAAGCTTTTTAGCATTGTCATCCAAACCAAACGTAAATGCAAAATTTCATCATAATTGCTTAAAGATAACTGCATTAAAATTCAGTTTTAAGATTTGACCCGAACACACTTACATAAATACATTCCAAGTTAAATAAAAGCTTGTAAAAACATGTTTGAAGCTAAAAACTTGACAAACTCTACTAAGATGCAGAATGTTGATAAGTTTTTTGCTATAGTAGCGTTTCAAGTTTTCCACTTTGAATTCTCAATTTAGAATCCATAGGTATATATCTGCTGTATGCTTCAATAATTCAAGTCAGTTGCTTATTTTGTCAGTTTGTTGCAAAATTATTAAAAAACTTACTAAGATTACAACAATTATCAATTTACATTCCACTGTTGGGCCAATTCTAAAGCTACTGCAAAATAAAAATTACATACCAAAAGTTCCAACTACATTACAGATAGATAAACAAAGCATAAATCCATTCAATTTTTTTTTCTCAGTTTGTTCCAAAATGAACCATATTGAATTGTTTGTTTATGGATTAGTAAATCACTGATTCAAGAAATTTTAAGAATTATGGAACAAAACACAAAAATTGTGCCTACTTAGCATCACTACTAGGTACACTATTACATTCTAACTGGTCAATGCAAAAAAATAAAAAAGGATGGAACAATACAAAAAATTTTGCTTACTTAGCAACACTATTAGGTACACTGTTACAATCTAACTGGTAACAAAATGATAACAAAAATAGAAGACCAATAAATAAAATGTTTAGTGACTCACCTCTTCCTGAATGCCAGCATTGCTTGAAAGTTTCCCTCCATCAGTAATGACAACAATAACAGATGGTTCAAGATAGAATGGACATCTTCCTTGGCCATACGTGTCAATACCAGTCTGCATGCGATTTATGTTTAGAACATCAAAGGCATGCTTCAAGGCCGCACCCATTGTTGTCAAGCCCAGACATTGCAAATTCTTTAATTCATTTATAAATGTTGCAAGATTCTCTTTCCAACCAGCCTGAAAAGTAACAATTGGAGTAAGAACCCATTATTTGTGTACAAATCTATTTCAGGATTTAGGTAATCTTAGAAGATAAATATGGCTAGGGACACCATTAATGTTTAAACAACCTAAAATAATCATAAAATATAGCAATGCATGTTATCATTCAATACATAATTCACAACAACACAATATCAGTCTTATAAGAAATTAATAGGCGTGTTGTATTAAATTCAGTTTGAATTTCCCCCCCAAATCGCCATTTCGTAGAGTTCGAGCTCGGCCAATGAGAGTGTGCGACGAGCGCGCAGTAGCGAGCGCTGCTATCGCGGAGGCAGCAACGGCGGCGGTTCGTCCTGTTTACGCCGTGCTGTCTATTTCAGTAAATTTCGCACTTTCAAAATATGTACCTAAATGTTCTGGATGCAGATTACGGTGCTTGACATTTAGACACTATGGAACCAGCATAAACACTAACACTATGCAAAATCCACATGAAAATCTTCTCTTTAACGTGTTCAATCTGATATACTAACCTTGATGTTCGCGGGTGGTTCTTCGAAAGTTAGAAGCATATACCTGTCGCCTCTGCTTTCGGGGGAACGTTGACGAACCTATGAAATAAAATAAATCAGTCCAACACACTAACACGCGATAAACAAATCGATCACAAAAACGAGGCGGTTGACGAGTCGATGACACTGCACGTACCTTTACGAACGTTTCCACAGCGCCCTTGGCTACATCGAGCAACGTTGGGCGTCCGCCCAAATATGCTCTTTGGTTCATAGAGGCTGAAGTATCTATTAAGAAAACTATAATAGTCATCGTGAAAATTGCCTAAATGTCCTTCGAAATACATTAAAATATGTGCACGCTATTATGAACTTAGAACAAAAATGGCCGCTACATCGTACGCTGTCTCGCTGACAGGCGACCGTCCGACAGCCGCTTCGACGAGCAGCTGAACAAGCTACGCCACGACGAAGACTCCAAAAGTACCACGTGACCTAATCACAAGTTCGGAATTTGTCGGCTATGTCCGTTGACTAGCGACAAATGTTACCATACTAAGATAAAATTTACCCTAATATTGAAGCAATATTTCAGACCTGGGATTATTTTATTATTAAAGTAAAATAAGCCCAGCTGTTTATACTGACATTAAAATATTTAACCGACTTCAAAAAAAGAGTACCAAATTTCATAGGTGTGTGTTTGTCCACGCATTTCTCCGAAACTAGTTATCGGAACGTGAGTATTCTTTATCATTGGATTAAATATCTCTCAACTTATTAAATAGTGCAAGTTTCAAAAAAACTTCTTCTGCAGCTTTCGAGATATGGAACATACATACAACCGAACTCCTTAACGACAAAATCACGAACATTTAAATTGTGGGATTATGGGTATTTTGTCTATCTTTTAGGTACCATACAATAGAACTTGCTCACTTTTTAGTGATATTGTACCAAAACTATAAAGATAAAAATAAAAACTTCTACAACTATACTATTCGACTTCTATAACTATTATAATAGCCCTAAATATCACCCTATTTCATTATTTTGATCTACGATTCGAAAATCGTGCAAACATTTTAGAGGTTAATGAAATAAGTGCTACAAGTTGTTATTTTTGTTGCATTTAAAACTTTACTGGTTGTTCAATAACGATATTACAATATCACCGTTGAATGCCACTAACAAGATGAGTCATAAATTATTTCTAACAAATTTTGGGTATAATTTAGACGGTCATCAAAAATATTTTTAAGACTCTAAGCTTAGGCACCAAATAAAATAATTGGTTCCTAAAATGGATCAACGGTCACCAAATTCTATCCAACTCAAAGATTAATATACCGGGTGTATTCGTGTTTTTAACGAATTAGTCCAAGAGCGAGCGAAGCGAGCTCAGGAGCTTAGGGCACCCCGACACGGACAGGTTAGGTTCGAACGAGATGACGGGAGCTGAAGTGAGCGAGCAAAGCGAGCGAACTCGGCTCCCGTCATCTCGTTCGTGTTAGGTTACTTTAGACCCTGCGGACGGAAATAAGAGCCCCGCGCAGCGGGGCTCCGTCGACTTTAAAGGCGTCCATATATTTTTTTGGCAGTCAATAATACGAAAAAATGGATTTATTTCATAATATTTTAGGAAACGTTATTTGGTGACCATTTATCCATTTTGGTAACCGTTTAGAATTTTTTTGGTAGTAAAATAGGTACTTTTTTGGGCGGTGTTTAAACACAAGCCACAAATTTTCTCTCCTATTTCGGGAAATGAACTTTTGTAACAACACTGGTTCTTAATACGTGAAACTAATAAGTACTGAAACGACTAATTTCATGCACAAAATTTAAGTTAAATGACAAAGGTACTATGATCAAAAATATGTTTACATTTTTTTTATTGTAATACTATCTTTAAACCCTCTAAAAACATGATAATAACGGCCAATAAATGGTCATTCTGCAACGAACCTTATACGCGGCAAATTCAAATACAGAATGAGTAGTGCAGTGCGGTGCGACCAATAACGTCTTGGTAATCACGAATTATTTCGTGACTATACTAAATAAATTGGTACCTAAGGTAATTTGGTTATATATTTTCTGTTAATAATGGTTTAGAAAACTGTCTCGGAGTTATTCAGACATTGTCTATTAAGGTTTTCATGTTTTTTTTTTGATCTAATTGAAGTGACCCACTTTTGAACGCCTTAGTATTTATTTAACAAAGGTTGGTATTCTATTCTGTATTTCCAGGTCCTTTTTTTATCAAATTGATTACTTACAGTACTAGAAAAAAAAATGTAAATGCTCTTATTACTGCACGAGTACTTCTATACCTACTCAATAAAATTTGTATCCTATTTATTTATAGGGGATTTTTGGTTGTGAGCGGTTTAAATGATAGCATGCAAAATTGAAAATTAATTATAAATATAATATAATAATTATCTTGTAATATTAAATGTCTGGCCTCCGCAAATTTTAATGTCAAGGATTAAAATATAAGTTTATATCCATTCTTACGAAAAAGTTTGTTGCAAAAAGTCAAGACGAGAAATAAAACAAAATTAAGGTTCCCCTAGTCGACGGCACGAACCTTTTTTGTGCGCGAGGTTGAAATGCATGGTATCTCATCCGACAACACGTGCGAAAGAGATTGATGCTGAGATGGGCAGTAAGAAGCTAGTTCGCGTACGAATTATCACTTTTGCAAATTTGTATCAAAATGGATGATGATTTAGGACGAAAACGAGCGCGCGAAATTTTATAAACAGAACTTTGGGAGTCTAGATAATATCATGAAAAACGACTAAATGTATATTTTCAAAATAAAATTATTTGCATTGTTGAATTACTAATCTATCCCTTTATGGAGGCCGTTTTGCAATTTTCCTTCTACTTATGGTATTATATTTCCACCCAAAGATGCGTTAAAATTAGTGTTGAAATATGGAACTTTCGAAGCTCATGACTTTTAAATATTTTATTTTTTACTTTTTTGTTTCCATACAGGGCTAGATAATGATTAGACAAATTGATATCATTTTTTATTTTGAACGTACATCGTCAAACAGTGGAGTAATCGCCAGACTACGTTTGTATGGAAGTATTATCGACTAGTGTAACCTTAAACTCTATTAACTTTGTGATGACGCGTTGTTAGGTATCTAAAGCTTGGTTTGTTCGACGAAAATTATCGCAATATTTTAATTAGAACCTACCTAAATCAAATGCTCTGCCGTGATTAGTTGAATGAATTCCCAACAGCCAATCGCATGACTTGACTTACTTTTATTAGAGCCGAGAGATTCCACTTTTTTCTGGAGCAAAAAAACGATATTTTTCCCAGAACACAATACAGTGTGATCTTACAAGGAAAGGTGAGATCAAAACCGGCTAAGAGCGAGCCGGACTCGCGCACAAAGGGTTCCGTAACATTATCGTAAAAAACGCCAAAAAAATCACGTTTGTTGTATGGGAGCCCCACTTAAATATTTATTGTATTCTGTTTTTAGTATTTGTTGTTATAGCGGCAACATCATCTGAGAAAAGTTCAACTGTCTAGCTATCACAGTTTATGAAATAATAGGGTCCCTATTACTAACCCCCGGTTTCCCACGTTTCGATTATCGCAAAATTACTTACTGTGACAAAATTTCAAGCACGCGTTATCTGCTGTGATTGGCTGTTGAAAATTCATTCAACTAATCACAGCAGATAACGAGTGCTTGACAATTTTGTCACATTAATTTTGCGATAATCGAAACGTGGGAAACCGGGGGTTAGTAATAGGGACCCTATTATAGAACCCTAATAATAGGGTCCCATTTTTACCCTTTGGGTACGGAACCCTAAAAATCACCTGAACCCTAATTTTGTAACTTCAAAGTATAACGCACGCGTTCTTTGCTTCGTATGTACAAAAATCCGTGTACTTACTCGACAGCGTAAAACGTGCAATGACTACTGTTGAGTTGTCAAAATGAATGGGTCTCTGCGTCACCTGCGTGCTTCGAGCCGTCTAAACAGTTACGCAAATAAGATGCAGCAATACATTTTCATTTACGTAGGTTTATTTATCGCCGCTGACAAGACCAAAAAAGAATTGTTTGTGGATATTTTTTTTAACCGGCTTCACTATAGGAGGAGGTTATGCATTCAGCGAGTTTTTGAAGTGTGTAGTTAGTAGGTCGATACTCTATTGAAGCAGTTAAAGTGGATTAGAACTGATAATAAATTATAAGAACATTTTTTTTAATATTTCATTTATAACTTTTATAAGAATCGAAATATGCATGAAGAATGTTTTAAGCATGCACGAAATAATAGTTATTTGACTTAAAATCCAACTAACAATCATTAATTTTTACACTCATAGTAGGGCCTCGTTATTCAGGACCCCCGCTTATTCGGTAATCTCTGTAATCCGGACGGGCGACGGTGGTCCCGAGCTTTTGAAAAACGAAAAAGAGTGTAAGAAGAGTATAAAATACAGACTGTTTCAAGAATAATTCTAACTTTTATTTTTTTAACATTTCACACCTTCAGATTTCGTAGTTATATGATTTAATTCTTTACATTTTGAACATTTTTATACATTCATATTCATATTCTTTACTTTACACAAAACAAACATACCTATTAAACAAACACAGTAGGACTGCATATGTACAAAGGCGAGCATTTATATATTCCTGTCTTGTTTGTCTCCTTTGTACCTACTTTTCGATATTAATTTAAGAAACTAACATGTTTGTTTTGTTTTATTATCATTAAAATCAGGCATGTTGTGGATAAGAGATTTGAGATCTGGATACGGAAATAGAAATAATATTATTAAATAAACTAGTTTCGGATACGGTTACGGATGTTACATTATTTTGGATTTTCCGTTAGTTTCGGTTACGGATAACAGAATTTAACATAATGTTAAAGTAAAACACAAAAACTAGTTGTGACTAACCAATTGATATATGTATGCCGACATGTATTGCCGGCTGTATACTCTCGCGCGAGAGCCCGAGGAATCGCTGTACATTGAGTTTTTAAACAAAATACTTCATGATTAAACTTAGTAACTACTGAGAGCAATGTATATCATCCTCGCGGGATCTCGCGCGACCGTTTACAGCTGACGCGCTTGGCTACGGCTAGTTTGTCGACTCGGCCGGGCAAAAAAAACATGTCATATTGCGTCTTACTTAGATTCCGCCCCTTTTCGAAATTATCTGCAACTTTTATATTGGATTCGGTTACGGTTACCGATAGATTTTATTTCGGATATCCGATAGTTTCGGTTACGGTTACGGATTTCCTTAACATCCCTGATTAAAATATTGCATTAAATACTACAATCCGGACTCTTCGATAATATAACACAGAAAGGGCCTTTTCAAAATAGCTAGGCCCTAACTAGCTTCCGCCCGCGGTTTTGTCCGCGTGAAATGTGTTTTATAATTATCCCAAGGGATCATTATACCGAGTTATTTGGAATAAAAATTGTCCTATGTGTTAAATATAGATAAACTATCGGTGAGCAATAAGTCGTCCAAATCCGTTCAACAAGGTAACATAAATTCTCGCTCAAAACAATTTTAAAGAACCACATTACCCTCCTTCGGCAGTCGGGTAAAAATAAAATAAATGTTTTTTATAAAGCAGAAAAGGACCATTTCAAACCAAGTATGAACGAAAGTATGCATCATCATCAGCCTTTTTATTGTTCCCACTGCTGGGACACAAGTCTTATCTCTATGAGAGTGGGAAAGGGCCTTGGGAATATGCATCATCACTAAAGTTTTTAGTTAAAATAATGGTTGAAAAAGTTTCTAATAAAAAAAGTGAACTAAAAAGACGTACCTAAACAAGAAGAAAATCATGTTGTACAGTCGGAGGATACATATTCGCGATCTGGCTGACCAAAACTAGATGTATCCTCCGACTGCACAGCATGATTTTCTTCTTGTTTACGTCTTTTTAGTTCGCTTTTAAACAGTCGGGTTTATAGATTTTGTGAATTAACTTTTTTTATTTACAACTTTTTAGTTATTTTTTTTTTAGAATTTGTTACATTTAAACATACAAGTGATATATATTTTTGAAAATTTTGATACCCCACACGATAGGTTTGGAAGAAAAAAACTTGTTCCTCCACAATATGGCGCCCAAAATCCGCCATTTTTCTATTATCCAATTTTAATGCAACCGTTGACACTCGCAGTGTTAAGGCCAAGTTAAGACGAATCGATTGACTTAAGAATAATCAAAATCGGCCCACGCGTTTGGTCTCTAGAACGCCACATAGGAACAAACACACATACATAGACTGATAAACACATTACCCTCCTTCGGCAGTCGGGTAAATATACAAAAGCGTAGGTATGCTAGGTAGGTACATGTAAATGCATAATCCGCCCTCTAGCTATACTACATCTTTACTAATATTATAAAGAGGTATAGTTTGTGAGGTTGTAGGTGTTACAGTCCGTCAAATCTAAGAAGTACCGTTTGACAGTTCTGACAATTGAATGATAGGGATGGGATGAAAAAATCGATTACTATAATATCCGAACTTTAAGAGATCGATTACTATAATATCCGAATTTTAAGAAATCAATTGTTATAATTAAATAAAAGAAATGTTTAGGATATTTTTTTATTCACTACTAGTACTAGTATCGTCGTCTTCGTCATCATCGTCATTTAAATGAATGACCAGTTGATTGTCCATTACATTATCAAAGTGTACGTCTCTTTCGAAGTCGTCCATTATTATTTTCTTTGTTTTTTGTACTACTTTACTCCAATCTTCCTGTGTAACTTGGGCACATGCTTCCTTTAATAAACCTTCCATTTTCTTGACACTGAAGGGTGGTTTTGTGTTGTGTCTTGCTGCATAACCTGTAAAACAATAATGTAACTATTTGATAGCAGACGAAAACCATTGTTTAAATTATAAATGTTAGAAGTACTCGTGTTATTATTATAATATTATAAAATATTACCTTTAACTTGGGCCCAAATCAGTTCAATGGCATTATATTGGCAATGGTACGGAGGAAGTCGTATGACTTTGTGCCCGTGCTCTTCGGCCAATTGGTCAATTACATATGTCGGTTTTGGTGGTTTATGCAATTTCACTAACTGTAATAATTCAGCTTTTAATAGTGACATGTCGGCATCCACTCCTTTTCTTTGCAGCCATGCCACCAAATCTGCTTTCTTATTGGCTGACGTAGGTGCTTTATCAATTTGCACAGAGTGGTATGGGGCATTATCCATTATAATTGTGCTGTTAGGAGGGATATTCTGTAATAAATTTAAGAACCACTCTCGGAACCTTACTGCGTCCATTTCTTCATGATACTCTTTAGTGCTTTTGGATTGGAAAGCTAATAAAGAGTTTTCCACGAAGCCTGTAGACGCTGACCCAGCATGGCATATTATGAGGCGTCCACCTTTTCCTATCGGCACCTTCGAGCACGAAGCTTCAGAATCATCAGTCCATGTTTTTGGCACAGAATGGTTGGAATTTAGCCAGGTTTCGTCCAAAAATATTACATTATCCCAGTTTATAATTTGCTTAACTTCGCGCAGGAATGTTAGTCGCTGCATAATTATTTATTTATTTATTTATTTATCCATTTATTTCAGGCATCAAGGCCCATATAGATGTATACAATACTATATTTACATAAAAAACTTAAAAATACTATAAATATATATAACATAATTATCTAAAACTAATGCACACGAAGTGTCGGCGTCGTGTTTCGCTGACTGGTGTCACGTAGCTGGCCACGAAACCGGCGGTACACAACACCCTTCGGCCAAAACTCTTCCTTGAGGAACATTTCGAGTCCATGCGTCGGAACACGCACCACGAACGACTTAAAGTTCGTGTTATGACGCGGCTCCAATCTCTCAACCCTCAAAGTCCAGTTGACCTTGACGCGCATAAACTCCACGACGTCCTCAACCTTCGTGGAGTGGTGCAGTCTGGACACATACAGCAGCGTCGTCGGGATTGCTGGACGCAGCAGCATGTTGGGCCCTGCCAGCGCAGTACCGCACTGGTTCCGACAAGGAGGCTTCTTCTTCTTCTTCTTCTCCACCATGACGAAACCATCCTTGTCACAAGTGTCCTTCTTTGGACCCTGCGTTATCAAAGCCGGGTTTGTATTCGCCCGGCTCCGTTTACCCCCTTTTGTTTTTTCCGCTAATTTAGCATGCGAGTTTTGTGGCTCAACAGGCTTCTTAGCAGCTGCAATAGCTGCGTAGGCTCGTTTGGGGGTCGACAAACCTACACAATTCATCGTCTCCACCTGTGTCGAAATAATAATTATGTCATGTCGCTCCATAACAATTTTTCGTTTGTCAACTTTTTTGTATCTGAAGCCAATTCCTGTTATTACCGTTCTCAACGACTCTATGCTTCCCTTATACAGCCCGGCATCTTTTAAAGTTGCACATAACTTTGCCAATGTTGGAAATTCGCCTCTTGTAAAATACCCGTATATATGGTTTCTAATAGCATGACTATCGAATTCATCGATGCCTGTCACAGGTTTATTTCTTTTTCGTTTTTTCGGTGTGTGAAGTACGTTACTGTCACTCCCCGAAGGCCCATATTTTTCACTTAATATTTTGCCAACGGTGCGGCTACCAATACCGAGAGCTTCACCGACGCGATCCCGAACTTGTGTAACTGGCAGTAGAAGTCCACCATTTTGAGATTCACGCTCAAAATACTCGTGTAATTTCACCACCAATTCACGAGCCTGGCTGTTCAAAGTACGTCCTCTTTTCTACATTATTAATAAACACTTGCTTAGTTCGGAGTCCAGTATAAATATTGCCAAGGTAAACGGATAAAGAATGATCAGTCCAGAAAAGTAATAGCCAAGTCACAAATTGTAAAACACAAACGAGAAAGCAAGTACGCGCACAGTCAGCTTCCAAGATGGCGAGAGACTGCTGACGCCGAACCGACCGAGCGGACCGCGTGCGCTTGTAGTTGGCAGTGTTGCCAGAAAAAAAAAATTGTAGAGACTTGGACACCTGCGATTTTGCCTATTGACCTAAAAATAATTAAATTAATTTATTTTAGGGTATCTGTGTATTCAGTGCATTATGCGGTCGCGCAGTAACGTCGTTAATTTATAACATCAGGCAACAACATTTTTGTGAATGGGTTCTACATACCTTATTTTTATTAGTTTTAGACGTAGAAATAAGACTTAGAAGAAAAAATTGTAATTGTAAAATCAATGGATGTGCTTGTTAAAAATTTGTTTATTTCTCTGTAATATGCAAACCCATACTATCATACACAAAAATAAATGTAAAAAACACTATCCCTGACTCCATTTACTATTTCGACAGCGTTAGCGCGAGAAACCCCGACTTATTTGGGCGCGAAAATCAAAAATCGACAAATCGCTTTCGACAACTTTTTAAAGAAGCAAATATATTTGATTTATAAATACGTATTTTTGGTGAATGGGTTTTATCTCATATTTTACGATTACATAACTATTTAGTTATGTAATCGTAATATGTGAGATAAATCCCATTCACATGAAAAAATATTTGTTTGGTTGTCAAGTGTAATTTGTAAATAATACATTCGATTTTTCGTATATGTAAACGATTTTTTTGCATACAAGTGTATCCGAAGAGTCGCAACACTACGTGCAGTGACCTAACTACGTAACTTTGTAATGAGGTCAAGAATATAACTATTAGAAATTATTTACTGTGTAAATATGTGTTATTTTGCTTTGTTTGAAAGTTTTCAATTACATTTAGATATTAAGAATTGTACATTTTTAGATACAATAATGAAATCTTTCTAAATTCATGGTTTTATGAAAAAGGTTATCGAAACTGAATAATGTACGTATGAACAAAGTTGTTTCGGTTTGAAAAATATGAAACGTCAAACGGTACCTCTTAGATTTGATGGACTGTAATCTCTGGATCTACTGAACCGATTTAAATGAAATTTGGCATGGAAATAGTTTGAGACCCTGAGAAGGACATAGGATAGTTTGTATTCCCTTGGAATAATAAAACACTTTTTACGCGGGCGAAGCCATGGGCAGAAGCCAGTGGTCAATATAACTGTGCACCTCGCTGGAATGCGACCCCTGCCCGCCTGGCCGCGAGGCGCCTCGCGTTCGGTCGTGCTACAATAGCGAGAGTTAAACGTCAGAGTGACGTCACAGCGCCAGGTGCACAGTTATTTTGACTGGGATGAGCTTTTCTAGTGGGCGTGGATTTTCAAATCCGAAACTATGAGGAATATCGAAAAAGAGGAAGAAGTCACAGGGACGCGGGCAGGGCCGATTTTAATGAAAACCAAAATGGCTTCTTTGGGCTTATGAAAAATGAATATTCCTAGTCATGCATCGAACCCATTGAAATAAGATAAAAAAAAACGCGCTGTATTACACCATCTGATTTTTTCGCTAATAAGAATCGAATTCTGGGAAGTATTTAATTACATACGGCAAACATCACGAAAGACCTTATTTTAAACAAAATACTTTGGTTTCACTACGACAACTACCTACGAAGACACCATCATTGGTATAACGCATCTGTTTACTAGAATATCATTGTCATCATGTAATTGATGACAGAAAGCAATCTTGTGAGACTATTCTAAATATTATTTACAATGTCCATGATTCTAAATGGAATCAAAATGATAGTAATGCTGAATGTGATATAATCCTCGAGTCGTCGTAATAAAAATAATGACCATCAATTTGAACAATTAATAACTTTAAAGATTAACAAATAAGAGTATTTTGTGATAATGAGAAATTAAAGTAAAACAGTCAAATCTATTGACTTTACCCTTACTTTACGCCTCTTAGAAAGGGGTAGACGGGTCAAGTAATACTGGGCACTGACGCAATTAAAAACTTTGCAACAAACGTCTACCCGGGCGATTAGAATTTTTGATCGAAATGACCTTTCATTAGATCTATCTTCTGATGACTGAGCTGAGCTGCACTTAAGTCATTCCCTGAATTGTCTGTTAAAACTATTTTTTAAAGTTCCCGCTACAAAACTGCTCAATCTTGATTGCCATGCCATTGAATAATATAATAGTACGAAACAACATTCATAGTCGAATTCTATAATTCGATCAAATGTTCTATAGGTTTAATCTCGTATTTATTTTCTTTGTTGCCTCATCGTGAGGCAACTTAGACTTATTTATTTAGTAAATGTTTGTAATCGCCAGCCAACCTACCTCGCCTGTTCGTGCCTTGTCTAAATGAGAAGAGGCGTTTTTCCTGCAGCGGGACACTATCAGACTGGCATTATTTATCATTTATTTTGATTGTGACCATGGTAGTGCTACCAAAAACCTAGAAAGTACGATAAGGACGTATGAGCATCAGTTAATTATACTTCAAAAGATAGTTTGATCTCTGCGACAGCTGTTAGTATCAACACAGTAACAATAGCGCTTGATAGGCTAACAATGTCGCAGAGATCAAGCTATCTTTTATGAAGTATAAATGATTTTGATTGGATTCTTCGCAGATTGATAGTATAATGCTAAAGTCTACTTATAAGACTGGCTGGATTTAACTGTTGATAATTAGATAGTTTAAGTTCGCTCTTTATGAATACGGTCTACGGAAAACCTATGATTCTATAACGAGTTCATCTTGTCATTAGTCGACTATTTTAATCACCACCATTATTCCAACACTAATTTATCAGCACATGCGTATGTGTTGACAATTACAGTGACATTGACATCTCGCTGAGTCGCTCTCGCTGGCTGGGCGCTGGTGAAGGAAATCAATCAAGGCAAGATACGCTGTGACGTTGCCGCTGTTGTGAATTTGTGACCAAAGATTAATAATAAATACTGTTTGTGATTGTAAGCAAAAGGGTGTGAACTGTGAAGTATACTCTACAATCTTGTGATCGCTAATGCGGTGAATAAATTAAAACCGCTCTGCTCATTTTTGTCTCGGTGTTTTTATTTCATTCATTTCAGTTTTGTTAATTATTTAATAAAATAACTAATTACTATTTAATTATTTTGATAAAAAAATATTTTGATTAAAGTTCAAACAAAATCAAAAAGGCAATCATGGATGAAGTCTTGGATAAGCTGAATAAAACCAAGTTCGATGTATTGTACAAGAATAAGGACAGGGATTTGGAATTCCAAGAAGAGAGACGTTGGGAAATGCTTGAAGTCCAAAAAAGGTGCGTCTTGATTTTCCTTTTTTACAGTGTAGCTTTTACACCTTCCACAGATCTCAAAAATTAACATAAATAAAAGAACTTTAATTATAAGAAACATATATAACAGTATGACAATCATTCCGCATGGCTTTCTATGTTTAATGATACGGGCATTTATAATATTTGTCTTCAACCTAAATTGCTTTTACGCTTGTCTTCCAATGAGCAGTATTTATATCTATCAATGGCTCTACCATAGGCTATCATAATATTTAAACATCTTCGAAGGTGTAGCTTTAGTGTTGATATGCAGAATCACCCCAGACTCAATGTGAAGAAATGGTCTATCTTATGTAAAAACTCTTTGTTTCATAACAAAACTAAGATTAGAACTAATTTTGTAACTAAAGTCAACCACATTGAATCTGGTTTTCCATGGCAACATGCTACCAGGGCAGATCCATGCAGCTGTTGAGGTTTGAACATATAATATTTCTCATATTATTAGTTGGGTGTTAATAATTTTATCCTCTTTTATAATTTCAGCAACCGTAAAAATCTTATGGATAAACTTCGGGGAGTCTTGGGTTCAGTACAACATGAGGAACAACGCAACATTTTCCGACAAGAAAGCGTAAGATAAATCTATTATTTACTATGTACAGACAGCAATAATGTGAGCTCTTTGCCTGTATCTGTTTTTCCTACCACCTAATTAGCCATCAGGCTTTAAGGCAAGTGTGAACAAGGATTCAGGGTATGCTTGTTCCATTATATATCTCACCTATGTTCAGGATTGATTGAGGTCAAAAGCAGGACTCATTATGAAAAGTGATTCTACATTGCAGATGATGCATTAATCATGTTTTTTTTTATTCATTATTGTAGCTGCAATATAGTGTTATAATCACAAGCGTAGCTAACTGCTGAGTGTTTGGCATGAGTGGCACAAGGCACAATCCTTGGGCCAAACATGTTTGACCCAGAGACAATCTCTAGGTCATTCAATTTATAGCAATATACTTGGCAGTTCAATGCAATATAATGTTACTATGCCGCAACTAAAAGTTTAGGGGTAGTGTATGAATTTTCGAAAATAATGGTAAAAAATAGATGATATTGAATTAATCAAAAAAAAATGTTTGTATTCGTTTGGAATATTGGCAATAATTATCTTTCTGGTATTTTAAATTAGGTTGTGGTCCCATTAAAGGCTATTAACTATAAGATAATGAACTAACTATTAATAGTTGGCTTATAAACTATTATGGTCACATTAATTATTGCGGTCATATTAATTCATGATCTACTAACTGGAAGTAATCAGGGATATAGAAGCAATGAATTTTGAACTAAATTTCTATTATTCTTACAAGTTTACATAATGAAGTAAATACACTATACCTAGGTTACATTTACATGGTCAGACAATAGTAGATTCTTTATCTAGGGAGCAAACAACTATTTTAAAGGCAAGACTGTTTTTTTTTAATCCAGAGGGGAGTGAAGGATTCTAGAGTAGAACCCCAAGCTTAGAATAGTGATGCTCCCGAAGTGTCACGTTTATTTATTTACATACAATTAGGAACCATAGGACATAATATAGAAATAATTGTTTATATTTGAACAATTATGGAAGTGCATCGTAACAATTTCATTAGTACCATCTGTTACAGTTGCATTTTTACTTTTTAATTTGGCTCTCGTGCGGTTTGCCAGCCAGTCACTTGTTCAATTCAATGTTCCCGTGCGGTCTGAAATAATCTTCTACCTCGGGGCTGAAAATTTGACCACCCGTTTCGGGCATTAACTCCAAACGATCTAACAATTGACAAAGGTCTCGTAAGAAGCAAAAGCTCTTTCCAATGGCGAATATTTATTTATTTATTTAATAACAATTGCTTTATGTACTAACAGTTTGCACGAAAGCGTACATCAAGCCAATCATATTTTATTGAGCTTTGGAAAGATTTCCATAGGTAAATGCCCATTCTTCTTTAAAAAATGCATAATAGTTAATTTTGTTCCTAATGATGATTCGATTGCGTTCATTCTTTGATGACGTTATTAGGTACCTCTTTTTTTCACAGTTTGACTGTCTAAGTTTAGTCACTATTTGCCACTGTCATGAACATACACAGACCTAGTTATTTTTTCGTGTTGGAAATCCTCTTGGATGGGCGGAGGGGTCTGTCAGACTTACTGACTCCGGTAAAATCACCCCGTTGTACCCTCGCACACTTGCTCTTGATCAAAGTCAAAGTCAAATATATTTATTCAACTAGGCTAAAAAGAGGCACATTGAACGTCAAAGAATAAAAATTAACAAGTCATAAAATAAAAATTGATTCTACCGTGCATTCGGAAAAGTAGCTTGTTATGGAGAAGAACGCACAAGAAACTCCATAATTATTCTTTAAAAAAAAAAGTGATTTATAATATTTACATAAGTACATACCTACATTAATAAATTCATATATGTGAGGACGATGCACCCTGAATAGCACTATACACTATACTACTTACAGGTATAAAGTATTAAAAGCATTAACAGGTAAATTTATTAATTTGATAAATAGGAACATGGTTCTCACATACTTACAAATATTGCAAACATAGGTAAAATACCTAATTCAAGTATGGAATAAAGGAACAGTGTGTGAGTCAAAAAGCAATAACTATGAATAGGAATATAAATTAACAAATTTGATTTTGTCCACGCTAAAGATTGCCCTATGGAGCAGGACCAGCGAGGACCAGGATCCCGGGGATACCTCATTCCATTGCCCGCATGAAGACATCGAGTGTGGAAGAGTACTGGGAGAAAGTTGCCACAGCCTGGGTCCCAAATGTGAGGGACCGGCGGGCGACGCAATAGATCCAGAAAGAAAAGGCCTGACATGCTCAATTGAGCTCAGATTGCTCAATTTAGAAAAAAAATGGGCAGAAGTGGGAGACTTTTTCCCTGTAGTGGGACACTTCGCTTATTTGTTTTAATAGTATGCGTCATGCCTGGCGCAATTAAAATATTTTTCTCTCTTAGTTTTTTAATTCTGGCGACACTGGGCTGGATATCCCCGTCGCCGCGCTTGCGAAGATTAACTCATGTATTTATAAAGGCCATGCAATCTACAACTGTTTATTTAATTTTCAGTATTGGTACCGACCAGAAATTTATGTTGCTGGTTTTAATAAATGTCCATATAAAGACGTTCTTATGCACTCAGAATGGATGGTCAGTAAGCCAAAGGATTTCCACGAAAATTGGTATGTGGTACCTTGCCCTAAAGGTATTAGAACGCTTTTGGTGGCCAGTCAAGTAAGTAGATTTTTGATCATCATATTATTTTTTATACTCACTTATGCTGCCGAGCGAGCACGGCCTACCGTGACAGGCTTGAGTCACATTTTGTGAGCAAAAACCGTGATAAAATGCGTGACTCAAGCCTATAACAGAGGCTGTGCTCGCCCGGCTGGTGAGTTTTTCAAGCCCCGATTTTGATTAAAACTGCATTTAAGGCACTACTGCAACTATTATTAAAAAATATGTTAGACATGTAAAAGTGTTTGTACAAACCAACTTCCAGACATAAAATCATTTATCATTTATTTTGTAAAAATTAGATAATTCTTAAAGTTTGCTGTATATGGGACATTCTAGAACTTTTCTTATGAGCGACAGTATCGGAAGGTGTTAGAATACAGCGTGTTGGTTTTTTTCTAAATCAACGGGTTCGAATCCTGACTAAGAATATTCATTTTGGTAAAATCGAATGATTCAGTTTCAGTTTTCATCATTATCGGGCCGGAGACTCCTTGTGAGTGTTTTTCGCTACATAGTTTCGGATTTAGCCATCTAGCCGCTAGCACCGCCCCGGGGCCGCGAATGGTCACCTTTTTCAGTCTAAGGGACCTTACTGATGGCGCTACCCATTTAAACCGCGCGCGATGCAATATGTCACACGTATTTTCTAAGAAAATTACAAGTATAAGATCGTCGAATTGCATTTCATTGCGTCCATGTACACGTACTTGCAATTTCGATTTTCAATGTGATGTAAATCGAATCGCGTTGAACCATCAAGAAGGTCTCTTACTGACTCATATATGGTGTTTTTATTATATACTGTTGTTTTTCTAGTTTTCCCAACACAAAAAAAAAAATGATTTTCCAAAACTCTTTAAGATGTACTGATTTCACATTTATAATTCCAGGGAAAAACCAAATTATTTAACCGGCATGGTAGTCTTATAAGAACATGTCAGACTGCATTACCAGGGGGTGGCTCCAAAACAATTAGCAATACCAGTCATTGCTGCGTCCTGGATGGTTTCCTTGATAATGAGACTAACACCATCCATATTTTGGATCTCCTGGCATTGAACATGCAAATAATGACTGATGGAGAGGTAAGAATTCGTTTTAAATGACTGTCTGTAATATTTTAGAATTTATTTATAGAACACACTTTAAATCACAAATCAGTGCAGCCCTGGCTCTTGTATAAGGAAGTATTCTATCATAAGAGCCAGTATGCAGTCACATACTGGCTCTTATGATAGAATACTGAGCAAAACACAGACAGACAAAATATTACTGACAGCCGTCTGTATATTTTGTCTGTAAGTGTGTGTGTGTGTCTTTTTCACGCAAAAACTACTGAACGGATCTGGATGAAATTTGGCACAGAGATAGGTTATAGTCTGGAATAACACATATCTTACTTTTTATCCCGGTAATATGTTCCCTTGAGGTAACTTTCGCCATTAACATGCGTGTGAAGCCGCTTTCAGAAGCTAGTATGCTATAAAAAAATATTGGATTTAAATTTAGGTTATGTTCTATTTGAAACAACATACCCAGTAACCCAACCCAATAACTGGGTGCAGCGGAGTACCCTGGAGAAGTCTCTCCATATAAAATACGGGTACTCAGCTGCATCCAGTTAGACTGCCGGACTTCAATATTGTTGGGGCTGGACTGACGACCTCAACATACACTCTTTTGCAAAAAAAACGGACACTTAAGGAAATTTACATTCCTTAGAATGTAAATTTCCTTAGGTGCCCGTTAGGTAGGTCGATTTGAGTTAATTAAATGAAATTGAATTGTTTGACGTAGTCTGTAACTGTATACTTATAATCGTGTAAATTAATATGCGTGAAGTGAATTCTGGCAATTTAAAAAAAAAAACTCGTTGTACTCTTTAAAACCGATGTACACGGCCAAACAATAAGAAGTGGTTGGCAATAAAGACAAGCACATTTTTTTACTTTTTTTTAATTAAATAAAGTTACAAATGTAAAAACCTAATAACGACTGTGACCTCCTCTTGCCAAAATCACAGCTTGAATCCTTCTGGGCATGCTTTCCACGATGTTATGTTATGTTGCGATGTTGACGAATAACGTTTTGAAAAATACGTTCCCACTCTTCTGCAACGATTCTTTTTAGCTCCTTGATGTTTTGTGGAGCAGGTTGCACTGATCTTACCCGTCTCTTTAGTACATCTCAGACATGCTCAATTGGACTGAGGTCAGGACTTCGCTGGCCAATCTAAACGACGGATCCTAACTTCTTGCATGTATACGTCCATATCGCCAGAACGGTGAAGGCGAGCATTGTCGTCCATAAAAATGGAATCTTCCAAAGTGCAGTCAATGCGGGTTGTGCATATGGAATTAGGACTTCCATTATGTGCCGGTGTGCATTTAATGTTTGTTGTGTGTGTTGCCCGTGTTCATTTTCTATGAAAACTAATTCCGTACGCTCCGTCGAATGCATTGCTGCCCATAACATAAAGAAGCCTCGCCATAAGGAGTGATTTCTTCGAAACACACTTCCGCATAGCGTTCCCGTGGTTTTCGCAGCACTCGCCGGCGTCAGTCCTCTCCATACAAAGAGATTCTAGCTTCATCAGAAAACAATACTTTATTCCAGTCCTCCAGAGTCCATGAAGAATGTTTCAGCAATTTTAATGAATGAATAATCCACAATAATCAATATTTTTCTTTTGTTAATTTTAAAATTTAAATTTGGAACGTATAGAATTATGCCAGGATGCTTCAAATGACATGCCAATAAATCGTCATATTAATAAAACCTCTTTCTTGTTCTTCTTCATTGAAGTAGAGAAAAAAAAATCTAAAGTGCTCGTTTTTTTTGCAAAAGAGTTTAGTTGGGGTTGGACTGCCTGACCTCGACATCGTTGGGGTTGGGCAAAGGTAGAATGAGACACAAATCAAATGCCACAAAACTTTTATTGAAATCATCTGATTATTACCTGGGTTTTTCCAGTATCAAAACATAGTTAGCGCATATCATCTGTAATACAGGCACAAGGTCTATCTTGACTTCTCAAATATCTATCCTATTATTGAGCTATTTTTAGGGTTCCGTTTTTTGCCATTTGCCATATGGATTCGTCATGTCTGTCTGTCCGTCCGTCCGTATGTCACAGCCACATTTTTCCGAAAATATAAAAGCTATGCTGTTGAAACTTGGTAAGTAGATGTATTCTGTGAACCGCATTAAGATTTTCACACAAAAATAGAAAAAAAACTATAAATTTTGGGGGTTCCCCATACTTGGAACTGAAACTCAATTTTTTTTTTCATTAGGTCTATCTTTGGATAGGTCTTCAAAAATTAGGTATATAGAGACTAAACTGAATAGTTTGCGCGAGAGACAATTCCAAAGTGGTAAAATGTGTCTCCCCCCCGTTACTTCTAAAATAAGAGAATGATAAAACTAAAAAAAAATGTATGATGTACATTACCATGTAAACTTCCACCGAAAATTGGTTTGAACGAGATCTAGTAAGTAGTTTTGTTAATACGTCATAAATCGTTAACCGCAATTTACCAAGTGCGGAACCTTTCGTTAGCGAGTACGACTCGCACTTGGCCGGTTTTTTTTATGATTTGGGTAATTAAATAATTATAATTATCGCCACAGCGCTAATGTTTATTTTATATTTATATATTACTACTGAGTGTTTAAGTCATATTATAACACCAGTCTGTTACCAACCCACTGCAACGCAAAAGCCTCTTCGGGTGCAGAGAAGGTACAAGCTTTAATTAATCATCACGTTTATATTCGTATATTTACAATAGAAAAACGTTTATTCGACACAGACAACGCAGAATAAAATACAAGACTAGTAAAAAAAACCGGCCAAGTGCGTGTCGGACTTCGCCATTTTAGGGTTCCGTACCAAATGTAGAATGTATTGGTATTTTTTGGTAAAATATACATTATTACCAAATTACAAGTTCCAAGGTCAATAGGAAGTTAAAGAATTCTTCGGAACTAGGTTTTGTGACAGACGGACGGACAGACAGACGGACACGTGAGTGACAGCAATAGAGCTCCATTTAGAACCACCAGACAAATTCATCATCATCATCATTTCATCCGAAAGACGTCCACTGCTGGACATAGGCTTCCCCCAGGGGTCGAGACATTGACCGATCCCGTGCGTCTCGCATCCAGCGCCTTGAAGACAAATTGCGCTGATCTTATACCGAAAACGGCATTTTGTAAAATGTGGTATTTCCTTAAATATAAATAAAGACCTCATTTTATTTGATCCTTATTGGCAACACTATCGGATGATTTAATTGTGTTTTATTTTCAAAATCAACCTTTCGATTCCTGGCTAGGAATATTCATTTTTCAAAAATCGAATGACGTAGTTTCATTTTTCATTTAAATAAATAAATAATGTTTGTACCTTAATTTCAGACTGAATTTCGACATTTTTGGCTGCTACATCAGTTAGAGGTGTTGCCAGGTTTGCAAGAGCGCACATCAGATAATAATTTGATTTTTAAAGTCATACCTAAGGTGCCATGTGATCCAATAAGTTTTCAAGAGTAAGTAATATTCTATTGTGGTATCACTAGATCATTTTCTTGAATAGTTATCCCCAATCGTCTTAGCCGCTCTGAAGTTGGCTTTCCGATGCGCATGGCATGGCGCGCTGCCGTTTAGTACGAAATTTACTACTTGAGCCACGGCCACGAATATTGGGGAGTATTGCAATTAAAAACGTTCAAATTCAAAATTCAAACTAATTTAGACGAAAAAAAAACTTTTTAACAGTTACCTGAAATGTGGCAACGTTACCACATTTTGGATAACTGCTGGCAACTAGTATAATATGGCAACTCGAGTTTATGGAAACGGTTGGCGTCGTCTCTGTGTTTCCTAAAACGTTTTCCTGCAGCTGTAGCCATCTTAAATCACTATCAGCACAATAAAGTATAGCTGTACGCACAATGAAATACTTTCATTGTGCGTACAGCTAAGGAGGGGAATTCCCTGCCAGCGTCTTTGTTTCCTGATAGCTACAACCTAGGGGTCTTCAAGTCAAGAGTGAATAGGTTACTTCTAGGCAAGCGTGCTTCATCTTCGACCACATCATCACTTAACATCAGGCGAGATAGTGGTCAAACGCGAGCCTATAACAAATAAAGAAAAAAAAAAAAAAACATTTTCTACCTCCTCATTGCCCTAGTGGTCGCAAGCACTACTGCGAAACGGTCCTGGGATCGATGCCCGGGTCGGGCAAGGTATTATTTGATTTTTCCATGTCAAATTTGTCATTAATAGCTCGACTCTAGACTCGTGCCCGGCTTGCTCGCTATTACAGCTGAGCAGGGACTTAACGCTCGGCTGGGCAGTCTTCGGGAAGTTGCGCGTTATCTTCTCGTCCAACCTACCACATCGTCTTTATATTCGTCTCAAGACGAAAGTCTATGACCAGTCTGTGTTGCCTGGGATGACATAAGGCACCGAAACATGACCTCTTACAATGGGCCTCATCAGAAAGCTTACAGTCACCCAAAGGGCAATGGAGAGGGTTATGCTCGAAGTTTCCTTGCGTGATCGAATCAGAAATTTAGAGATCCGCAAGAGAACCAGGATTAACGACATAGCCCGAAGAATCGCCAAACTTAAATGGCAGTGGGAAGAGCACATTGCTCGCAGAACTCGCTGTTCTGACTGGTTGAGACCGCTAAGAAAGTACCAATCAGAACGCTGTATTTGCATAAACTGAGTTTGGTTGAACAAAGCGCGATTAGGTTCATTGGTGAAATAGGCCCTTAAAACATAACTGGCGAAATGTGGTTGTACTATAGCCTGGTATACACAGGTAGAGTTAACGGTGTAGTATAACGGTAGAGTACTAACTATGCTACTAACTATACTAATGTTGACAGCATTGGGCGCGTAGTGTACTAAAACTTGGAAGAGTAGAGTGACTAGCCCCGCGGGCAAGCTACTCTACCACTTGCCTTCCCACTTGCCACCACAGTGCCCACTCTACTCTACCGCCTACTCGACCCATGTATACGTATAGTAGAGTATATTGAGTACGATATACAAGCGAAATACGTGGCGTTGTAAGAAACACTAGTTACTCTACTAATAAAATATAAATTTACGTGTAGACAATCTCTGTTGAAACTGGTAGAGTACTTGGTATTGGTACTCGTAGAGCATCACGTTAGTTGACTCTAGCGTTAATTCTACCCGAGTACACCAGGTTTACAGGTGCACTGCCTAACTCATCTGGGAATACGGGCGTTATGTTATGTCACGGGTACCCAAAGCGAAGAAAGAAATTTTTTGGTTCAACTAAATTGCTCTAGATGGCGTGATAAGCTTCGATTTGTTATTGAGTTTTGTGAAATATTAAGATTTTCTAGAGACGATCATAAAAAAAATTATGTTCTTGTATAATTAACTCTCCTAAGCACAAAATTAAGAAATTTTGGGCCCTCAATTTACAGATCTGGCATCTGTGGTTATGTTAAAAATAATACAAATTTTTAATTACAGTTTCATGATGAAATACCCGCCTTTTGAAAATTTCGACCCCAAACTGGATGGCCTGTTGTTCTACCACAAGCTCGCTGAATATGTGTCTGGAGTCAACCCGTTGGTGGGTTGGCTTTACCCTTATATGGTGCCAGAAGTATTTGGGTCAGGTAAATCTTACTAATATTATAAATGCGTATATAAGTTTGGATATATGTTTGGTACTCAATCACGCCATGACGGCTGAACAGATCTGTATGAAATTTGGCACAGATATACAGATTATAGTCAGGAATAGATTTTTATCCAGGTTTAATGTTCCATTGGGGTAAGAAAACACTTTTCACGCGGTAAAGCCACTGGCGGAAGCTAGTTTAAACATACACATACACACATACATTTGTTTTAACAGGTAAGACCCAAGCTAACAAAAGTAGTCGTAAATTGCTAATTGTACAGTCCTAAGTAACGGTTCTAACATAAAACAAAAGCATTTGTCTATTATGAAGAGGTAAAAAACTAATCTCTAGAAGTACTTATCTCACCTGATCTTCCTTTTAGTGTTCCCACTGCTGGGAAACAGGCCTCCTCTCTGTAAGAGGCAGTGGGCTATAATCCACCACGCGGGCCCAGTGCCGTAACCACTTGGCCACCAATGCTCACTGAAAAAAAACACACATCTGACTTAATTGTGTCACAATTTTCCATTCATACAATATTTTTTTATTTTTCAGATGTTGTTATAAATCCACGGTACATGCTGGAAAAACCGGACGACTATGTCGACCAAGCAGATTTTATTGCGAATTTTTCAAAAAAGAAGGAGAAGAAAGAAAAACGTCGCAGTGAAAGAATGGATACTACGCCGGTAGCACAGGTCTGTTCTTAAACCTCGACGAAAAAAGAGGGGTATTGTAAGTTTAACGTGTGTACCTGTGTTTTTGTGTATCTGTCTTCCCTGCAGGCGATCAAGAAGTACATCGCTGCGCAGTACAAGGTCGACGCGGAGAAACTGGTTCCGTTCATCATAGCTCCTAAACGGATGAACCAATTTTGATTTGTTTTTTTTTTGTTATTTAGGTCACTTTATCGAGAGTGTTCTTAGCTATAGATGCCAGATAGATTGGCCACCGAGACTGGAATTCGGTCGGAAGGATTATTGTCATAATGTGACAAAATAAAACTCGTTTATCTCTAGTCAATTTTAAACTTTAATCATATCTAATATATAACTAAATTATAGATTTATTCATACTTGTTAACCTGTGAACAGTGCTGTTGGCAGCATTATTACGTATAAAAAACTTTTATATTTCGAATGTTTTATCCTATAATGTAGTTGTTTACTGTTCCTTATTTTAATATAATAAAAAATATAACCCCCCAGAACTGAACGCCATTGTTACGTCACTTACCTATTGAAAAGAAGAACACAAAATAGAAAGTATAAAGAAGGGTCACTTCCGCCGTTTCGAAAATTGACAGCTAAACTTGACAGATTCACTAGGGTTGCTACTATATTGGTTCTGAATTAAAAAAAGAGTAGGTTGTATAAGTTACAAACATAAATACATCAATTCGTCTAAATATACATCATATCATGCTTACATGCCTGAGAGGGTAGACTGAGCATCAAATATCCATTAAATTTCAAGACGCCACATACGACGAAGATTGGAGGGTAACAAGAAGTAACAGTAGTGTAATAATGATCCCAATAAAAAATTTGAAAAGCACGAAGCTCGACAAAAATATAAAGGTGAAATTGTTTTTTGTAAAATCAAAAAAAAACGATTTACATAAACAAGAAGTAAATTATGCTGTGCAGTCGGAGGAAACATTTTTGTGAGCTGGATGGCTTAAAGCATATTATTATGACAAGTTTCATAGCCTTTCCAATTTCGTTTATGGATTTACAATAATTTATTATTTTCATAGATATTGAATTTCTAACTTGTCATCTTGAAAAATTTTACGGCCTTTATAACTAAAAATGAATGAAAGAACGAATTTAAAGTATGTTCGGTCTGTAATAATTAATATAGGTAACCCAGCTAATGCAACCTCGTTACAGTAATTTATGTATAAATGACGTGACAAACGCCCGCACAAAGCACTCGTGACAGCCGCGACTGAGCTCGGTCCAATATTGCCCAATATTCCCTGTAATGTCGCAATGTCAGTGTGTGTGTGCAAAATGCTTTATTCGTAGTGGCCTCTCTGTTTGCGGCGCGCCGCCTCTTACGTACTTTGTGGTAAGAGACAGTATCAACATAAGACATAAAAATTTGAAACTTACGGTTAGGCGATATATAAACGAATGACGAGAAAGACTCGCTTTAAAAATTTTCTTGATTGCAGTAAATAAAATAAATGTATTTTATTTACAGGTAGTTGTGGAGACACTGACAGATTCCGGGGCGTTTGATCCTGAAGATACTGAGAAAAAAAATGAAGCATGCGGAGTGGCAATGGAGTGAGCGAAACCTACGATTTGTGTCAAATGGTTTAAAATGTACTTACTGGTTTTGAACCAGAATGATCTCTAGATCATTAATAGGGATGTTTCCTGGGTAGAAAAAATATAATCCTATTTAGTCCGTCAGTGAGATTATCAAATAATATTAGACTCGTATTATTTGCTTTATCAAATAAATAAAAATTGAAAAAAGATAAGGCGCCTCAAAGTTCATAAGTGGGGCTTGTGACGTCACTTTGTCAGTATAAAGTGTAGGACACCGTGACGTTACACGCTATTTGATCGCACTGTATCGTCGTAATTTTTTGTTTACGAGGCAAAAGAAAAATACGTGTCCAATATTTTAAGGTTATCTAACAGACGGACTAAATAGTTATTTTTTGTTAACTACTATATTGACAGTGTTCTAAGACACCCACTATTGGTGCACTTCTGCCTAACCTTTCCAGGAATACAGGCGTGATATTATGTACGTGCAGACTGCAGTTATCCCCAATCTTTTTAGCCTGTCTGAAGTTTACTACAAATTGCTGCGCATTAATCAATATCGGAAAGTCTACGTTCAGGCCGGCCAAAAAGATCGGAAGTTTTGTATGATCAGTATTTTCAGGCCCAGTTTTTTGATCCGTAGTTAACTCAGCCAGTAGTTAAGGTTGCCCTAGTCGATTATTCTTCCATACTAACGTAGTATGGCGATTACTCCACTGTTTGACGTTGTATATACAAAATAAAAAAATATATAAATTTTTCTGATTATTATCTAGCCCTGTATGGAAAGAAAAAGTAAAAAAAATGTATAATTGAAAGTTATGTGCGTCGAAGGTTCCATATTTCAACATTAATTTTAACGCATCTTTGGTCGGCAATAAATACCATAAGAAGAAGGAATATTGCAAAACAGTCACCATACAGATTAGTAGTTCAACAATGCAAATAATTTTATTTTTAACAGATACATTTACTTATTCGTTTTTTCATGATACCCATATTTCAAAAGGTTTTTTTTTCGCCCTAAATCATCATCAATTTCACTACAAATTTGCAAAATTTTGTGTATTCGTACGCGAACTAGCTCCTTACTGCTTATCACAGTGTCTATCTCTGTCGCACGAGTTGTCTGATCAGATAGCATGCATTTTAACCCCGCCCGCAAAATAGTGCGTACCGACGACTAGTGCACCCTTAAATATGCCATCCAATAGTTGCAAATTTCGGTAAAACACCATTTCTTTCAGTTGTTAGCCTCACAAATGGTCAAATAAGTTGGTGAGTTAATTATTTGAGCATTTGTGAGATTAAAAATTGAGGAATAAACGCGTTTTACCGAAATTTTAAACCATTGGCTAGCTTTTTTTATAATTGGTTGAGAAATATGGATAAAAATCTGGGCCTTAAAAGAGTCTGCGTTATAAAGTAGCTGTTTAGAGCTGCTGACTAGTCGGTAAGTATACCTCTGTTGTTTCGTATCATTAGGAAGTCTAAGAGAATGAATTCATGGTGAGAATTTTTCGTAAACGAGTAGGCTACTTTTTGTAGTATCGTTCATTATTAGGGAGGGTTTTAAATAAATAGACCCCACCTGAGGCTGTGAGATTCTATGAACGAAAGCGTCGCTATGTCATTATCTTCCCGCTCTTGTCCCTTATTACTTGAGGTCGGCGGAACACGTTTCTTCGTCCGTATCGCCCTGTCAAGAATATTTTTTTTATTTTTGACATCGGACCACTATAATAAGTTATGAGGTATTTTTGTTTTAGCCTATATTGTCCCACTGCTGGGCAAAGGTCTCCCTATAGCCTGCCAACGCTATTTAAATTTTGCCTTCTCCGGCCAATCCGTCAAAAAACGATATGATGCGTGGTCATACATACAAAAAATATACATGTGTAATTGAGAACCTCCTACTTTTTTTTCGTCGATTAAAAAGTCAAAAATGTATGGGAATGTCAAGAACCTTACATTTTGGCATTTCGACCATCGGCATCACTAATAGATTTACACTTTTTCTAGAGCCTAACCCCCGATTTCTGAATAAGCATTCGAAGTTGAGTATTTGTCAAATTTTACTTTAGCCTGAAAACGTGTCAAAATTTGGTACTAAAGTAGGGTTTGACACATTCTTAACTTCAAATACATAATTGAGAAACCGACCCCCGATTTCTGATTTAAGCATTCGTAGTTGAGTATTTGTCAAATTATACTTTAGCCTGGAAACCTGTCAAAATTTGGTACTAAAGTAGAGTTTGACTCATTCTTAACTTCGAATACTCAAATTAGAAATGGGTCCCTAAGGCAGCACTTGTTCAAAATAACAATAAATAATATATAGTTGGCGAATTAGAATATTATTATAATGTCTGTAAAAATGAATTCTGGGATATGATGCGTGTTCCAGTGACCGCAGTTCCTGTTTCTGCTGTGCTTTCATTGTTGTAGATTTTAGCAGCTTTTCGTGTTAAATATTAAATATATTATTAAATATACGTACAGGTATTTTGGCATTATTGAATAATAATAGTATTAAATAGTCCTCCTGTCCGAATTTAGATCATGGCGGTGAATCTTATCGGAGACTAGCTTATGACGCGGGTATTATTATAGTGCACAAACACAAGTTTCTGTTTGTGATTGTGTTAAAAGTAATGATCTATTGCATTTATTATCTCTTGATGCGTGTAGGGCATTGCTCAAAGTATCTGTGACGATATGGTTGCGTTTGACACCCGATGGTAAGTGGTAATCTCAATAAGTTATTAATAAATGTTTGATAGGTAAAACTAGTAGTAGTTCGGCAAATATCGCACCTTGATTTCAGTCCCTTAGGAATATTTTTTAACTATTTCTGTAAACAAAGGAACCACCTAATAATGGTTACAGGGTTGCCAAATTATTGTAAAAATAATGCAGATTAATGTTGCCCTGATATGGCTGTTCTTTTACTGGTGATATAATTTTAGCTATTTTTAGTTTAAGTTATTGTTAACTATTTTTTAATAGATCCGTTTGTGTAATTTTAGACACTACCAATATTGGTAGATGAAATATAATATTTATGTAGTGCAAGTAAGTCGTTTTGGCCTGATTCTAGTTTTGCTTCGTTCCTAATTTGGCTTTTACAAATTATAAAGTATTATTGGGGATCAGGGTGACACTTGCGCAACTTTAGATGAATCATTTACTTGAATATGAAATAGTAAGGTAATATCTGAAATAAGTGAGAACTACACAGGCATTTGGCCATCCACGCCCACTTGGAGTACCAAGTGGGCGTGAATAGGCAAATCTGAAACTATGAGAAATTGCGAAAATCACTCAAAGGAGTTATGGGCCCGATTTTGATGAAAACTAGAACTACATTTGAATTTTTCAAGTGGGTTTGGATGGCCAACGCCGAAACTAAGTGGGTTCGAACCCAGGCAGGACCTTTACTTTATGTAAATGATTTTGTCACACTGCTCTAAAAATGGGACGCAAATCATCGTGAAGAAACCGGCACGTCCTTGAACCAAAAATTCGAAGACGTGACATCCAACAACCCGCACTGGGCCCGCGTGGTGGATTAAGGCCCATTCCCTCTCTCACAGAGAGAAGGGCGGTGTCCCAGCAGTGGAAACCTTAAAAGGTTGATGATGATGATGTTGTCGATTTGTTGAGTCTAGCTCTCGTTAAATTAATGACTGATAATGTATCGTTCGACAGTGCCAAATACTTTGTTGGTATCTATCAGGCGCATTTAGCAAAAGGTCAAGAAATTTTCTGAATGTTAATCTTCATAGCTTTAACTAGCATGGAAGAATATTCAACTATTTAAAATTGTCGACTGATAATAAAGGTCCAGTTTGGCATAATTCAATTAGGCCAAGAAGTGTTAAGACTGTTTAAAGGTCCGTTTTGGAATTAAGAATTGGAGATTGGCCTTGGAATTTGTAATAATATTTAATCATGAAATGACGTCTCGTTAAGGAAATTTACTGTTAGTATTATCTGTGTTCATGTTCCGAACTGAATGTATGTATACCCTTCCAATTAAAATACATTTTTGATGTGATTGATTATTGTTATTATTCTTTATTGTACACAAAACAAACATTTACAAATACAGTAGGACAGCTTATGTACAAAGGCGAGCTTAACCCATAATTGGGTTCTCTTACAGCAAACCTCAGTGTCATAGATAATTTTATTAAATGAGGACAGCATACTTATGTGCACAATAAAACAACATTTTAATTCTTACTAACTATATAAACTAAACAAATAGGTGTACAGCACACAATGCATAAACATAATATATACTGTATAATATTACTAAAATCCTTAATGAAGAAATACATCATTATCATCTATGCGTCATGTTGACAGGAAATGTTCCCTTGTTCTTTTCTTGAAAATTCCCAACGAAGGGCTATCCCGAATGGAGTGAGGAAGATTATTCCAGAAGCGGACAGCACGAACAGTAAATGATCCACCGTAATGACTGATGATTGATGATTTTGATTTTATATTTATGAACCTATTGTATTGATCTACTGCCTTGTTAGTTTCGCGGTCGCAAGAGCGACTCCTGCAGTTTAATTGCGCAAGTAAATTCGGCAATGCAAAGGGTTTGACCGCCATCAATCGACCAATAACATGCGAGATGCAAGACGCGATGTGGATTTCTTGCGCAATTAGGCTGCTGATTGCGAGATCCCGGATTCGATTCCCTGCAGCCGTATTGCGTCAGTGAATGCGGCAACGCAAAGAGTTTGACCGCAATCCAATCGACCATGTGATTACATGCGAGATGAATGAGGCGATTTGGATTTCCGTCTGTGTATTGGTCGACTGGATAGCGGTCAAACTCTTTGCATTGCCGTATTCACTTACGAAATACGGGTACAAGTTTTATTGGGCTTTTCCCATTAGTTAATTCTTAGTGGCCGCCCGCAGTTTGGAAGTTGGCGGTATAAAAGCCTCGTGGCTGGTAAAGCCGATGATCCTGCGCCGTATCTCTCCGGTCGTGTCGGATTGTCGTCCCATCTAACTATGAGAGTGAAGGAACAGTGTGTGCACATACTTGTGCTTAAGGCTCAATTTACATTGCCACTGAATGGAATGGAAGCGAATTTTTATAACGAAATTGTACATCAGTACAACATAATGAACTTTATGCCAATTGAGTAACGTACAAACTGTAAACTGTGTGACCACCAAATCAACCTATGTTCAACAAAAACTATATCATTCAAACGGTAGAGGAATAAAGAGATCAGTCAGGAGCCAATGAAGTGCGCTTCTACACACATGGCTCAAAAACACAAAACGGTTCAGGTGCTGGCGTACACTCCCTTGACCTCAAAATTAACTTTCACACACCGCTAGGCACGTAAAGTTCGATCTTTCAACGCCAATGTTTTGCTCTAACACAATCCGCAACAGCAGTTAAGCGCTTCGGCATCCAGAACTACGGCATTAAATTCCTATCCAACAGTCTGGCTGTGCTCAAAGCTTTAGAAAACAAACTTTTAACAACAAACTAGTCTTTCAGTGTCATCTAGCCCTGGAAAGTATATCGACGTCCAATCGTATTACCTACCCTCCAGTGAATAAAAGGGCATAGTGGAACCTGAGGCAATGATGCCGCAGATGAACTAGCTGAGGCTCCGATATGATAGTGACCCGTAGACCCGTATCCACTTCTCCCCCTGCCTTTCTCACAAATTCGTGCGTGGATTCGTTAAAGATCGATCGAAATTTATAATAGATGGTCACAGGCAATTAACAAACATCTTTTTAAAAAAGGCGCCACAGACAGCACGCTTTGCAGGGGCTGCCTTGACGCTGAGGAATCAGCCGCCCACATCATCCTGGAATGCGAGGCTGTGGCTTCTCAACGTGAAGAAATCCTCTGAGCAATGAGGTTGCTCCGCGAAGCCTGTGAAGCTCCCAGGAAGCTTCTGTGCTTTTAGGTGGAGCTAGGCTGGCTTTGTTAGCCAGAAACCCCACGCACAACGGACTGAATGAGAGTCTATGTGCGTAAAAGGGATCAACCATCATCATCATCAACATCGTCCCAATCTTCACATATGTGGCTCTCGATCATTCTTTTAAAATTACTTCCGCCTCAGGCTGCCGGTCGCGGCCAAAATTTTTGGGTTTACGATTTCATAAATGGAAAAAAAAACACTAGCCTTTTAATTTGATGAAAAAGAAGGGTAAGTTAGAACTAGCTACGAATCGACATGTAGAGGACTGATAGAAAATAGCTCTCACCGAATGGTGGTCACGGTTAGGTCAAAGAAAGCAGAGACATCCAAAAGAGCGTTCGGTAGACGATATCGACTCGCCCCTGGTTTCTCAACACTCGATTATCGGGTTGTTACTGTGCTTAATCGACGAATAATCGCCGGCTGTCCACTGTGATTGGCTGTTGAAAATTCATTAAACCAATCCCAGCAGATAACGCGTGCTTGACAATTTGTCACATTGATTCTGCGATAACTTCAGCGGTGAGAAACCCGGCCTAAGTCACGGTAATTACTGCACATAGATGAGGGACGAATGGCAGAGAAGTATGGCAGAAGAAAGGGTAGGCATATCTGTATAAAGACCTACTTCTGTAGTACTTCAGTAGGGTAAAACCAGGTTAGTTGCCCCAGGGCCTCCAGCAGCCTTATTGCATAATGAATTCGGAAAGAGCAAAGCGCAAAGAGTATGAAAAATCGAGCAATCACAAGCGAGATGAAAAGCGCGATGTGGCTTTCCGTCTATGTGATTGGTCGATTTATCATACTCTTAGTTAGGGTATAGTTGCCCCGGTTGTAATTAGTTACTCTAGTTTTATGCATGAATCGCATGCTATTTTATTAATCTATCGAAAGATTCTCCAACTACCACTAAGTTGACCGTATTTCAAGTCTCTGTGCGATTGCATGGGGAGGCAAAATGCGATCAAAGTTTTTGTGGGATAGATGTCTTTCGGTGGGGCATCTGGGCATCTATCCTAAACGTAATTTACATGGATTAGTCAACTATCCCCTATGTGGGGTTCATGTCCCAAATTATAAAGATCCGCAAGAATCGCTAATACTCTGGAAATATTTAAGATAAGTTTTATACTTTTCATAAATTTGTAGATTAAAAACCAAATTACCGGCCGGTTTTACAAATAAAGTATTTTGCTTTTTGTACTAAGAGATAAAGAGTGATTTCGAAAAGTGTGGCTTTTACCTAATTTGGGAAACTACGGCAGATAAGACATAGGTCTGCTGGCTGGCAGTGAGTGTTTCCGGGGATTAGTGATGATGAAGTAAAAAAAATTGTTTATGGTTGAAGATAAAAGCTAATTCGTTTCGAGCTTATTTTATGGTAAGGAAGAGCAATAAAATCTTGACGATTATTTGCTAGCCATAAATCGAGTTAGATATCCTTGAAGGATTAATGAATGGATGGATAGATATTGATATTTAATATTAATGAAGAGAAAGTCGTAAAAGGCAATAATAGTTTTTGTAATAAAGTAGTTAAGGTACAAATTTAATAAGTATTTGAGCTGTCAGTAGTGTCCGCAGTGAGCATTTGATCCAGGGTTCGATTAACAACTGAGCGTTCCTCAGCTGCAGATTTATGCTGAAACAGCTCCGTCATAAAAGTCCACAAAGGAGGTGTTCCAGAAATGTATGGAGCCTGGGCCAGCACTATGTACATATTGGCGCGTGGTCGCCATCGTTGTTGAGTTCACACATAATATTGGTTTGCAACAACATTTATACATAGTAACCGTTCACAGTTAGAGTAAATGGCGAATAAAGAAATACTTTAGTTTAGTATATTTAATCCGTGGGTAGCGAAAGAGTGATCTTTCCCCAAAAATACATCGGTTTTTATACACACACATAAAATAACAAGCATAAAATTGACAACGGATTTAAAAAAAAAATAACAAATAGGAAGTTATCAAAATAAATAAATCCTTACAATATTCACTCCGACGGTAGAGAAATATTTAAAATAAATAAATAGAACGGAAGTTGTCAAAGTAAATTCTTATTAAACCAAAACCGGATGTAATAATAAATAAAAAGGAAACAGTCAAATTAAATCCTTATAAAATGTCAACTGGAAATCCCTTCTTTTTTTAAAGAATGAGGGTATTCTGAAATCATGTACCACTAGGTGGCATCACTGAGACGTGAGGTCCAAGCTGCTGTCAAATGCTTATGTTTTTTGACATTAGTCAAATTGACGTCAAGCAAGTTGATGTCATAAGTTAAATTTTCCAAGTAAAAGACCTCTCACCAATGTGGCGCCAACTAGTGGCGTGAATTTTCTTAAAAACCCTCATAAATATATAAAGTGTTTGATCAAATTAAAACTTAACATAAATTGAACCAGATATCGCAACATTTTAAATAATAAGAAAGGAAATGGTCAAATTAAATCCTTATTATCTGTCAACAGAATGTAACAATATTAAAAATAAAACAGAAACATAAAATCGACTAATGGTTTCACGCCCATTTACATTATACGTAAAAATTGCTATATAATATAGTAACCGTTTTTATTGTTCATTTTCTTCAATTTCACTTCGTTTCAATGTAAACTTAAATAAACTTTGCCAACATAAAAATACAAATGGTGGACCAGATCAGCAGTACGCGAAAAATCTCATTTTGATAAAGACATTTGTTTGACGTGCAACCTTAACTTCGCTAAAAAACAACAAGAATTCAATTGCAACAGAGAAGCAATCAACCAATGTCTGTTATAGTAAACTGGGTTGCAAAAAGACGGAACCACACTTACCGGCGTGGGGTGTCATGACGCCTTCTGACGCAGTTGATTGGCTACAAAACTCGTTGCGTTATGACGTAGGCTGAAACAGAGTCGTTTGATTGGTGGGTCCCGCGCCACGCCACGACACGTAAGTGTGGTTCCGACCTAAAGCAACAGTAAAGCAATCACTGACAACTCCAAAACATAACCAATTCAAAGACAAAGCAAAGATAGACTCAAAGACGCCACTTCTACTGTCAAAGTCGTCAAGCGTCATGTCAAACACAAGTGTCATGGCCAGTCATGGCTGCCCTAAAAATATGCTATAGCTACCTAAATAGGACCTATGGAACTTGAAACTTTATTTTTATCACTGAGAAGGTTAAAAGATCACAGAGATAAAAATAAATAGGACCCCGTTGTCAGAAAGAGATAAACATACTGACATACATGACGGACTGAGTTCACTCAAGCTAGTTAGCTTGCGTTTGCGTTTTCGCACAGACTTCGGTATAACGTATATACGTAGGTACCTATATATATATATAACATTATTGACCTAGTTAGGTTTACGTTTACCTTAGCAAATATTAAAGAGACATTTAGATTCTGAAATAGGTAAGAAAACAATATTTCATCCCTTGTAATTTCTTTCTGATTTACAACCATCTCTGGATAACGCAGAGAATTGAACCGTGAAAACGCGATAAATCGGTATTTGTAAGATATTACGGTGTCCCATAAAATCTGAAAGATTCGGCTTATTTTTAATAGATGTAAGAAAGAACTGCTTACAGGTGATTTAGCGATGCGAACTCCTCGGTTCTTTATGGAGGCATTAATTACTACTTTCTGAGGAAGATGCCAGTTCTTTAATTGCCTATAAAACAGGTAACTAGCATAGATAGCGTGAAATAGTTGATTTCTATTTAGATTTGATATATATAGATCTAATGCCACGGAGGCTGAGAAAGATTAAGATGGAAATTCTCTGTGATGGACGATCAATTGGAGAAGCATATGTCCGGTACAAATGATAATGATTGTCCTTCACGTAATTACTTATTTTTATTTTTTTGAGTTGATCTTGATCTCATAGCTTATATGATGTGGTCGACGGTGAAACACGCTTACTTAGAATTAGATTCCGTTTCCTAGATTTTTTGTTCTTTTTATGGTATGCGTCGTGCCTGGCGCAAATAAACAATTTTATTTCTTTCTTAGAAGTAACCTATTGGTTCGTGTGTAGTATAGTGTGTAGTGTAGTGGTTGGAAGTAACCCAGGTTCTAACTATCAGGAAATAAGACTCCGGCAGGGAATTGCGCTCCTTAGCTGTACCTACGCATAATAATAGTATTCCCAAACAGTTTGATACGTATGGGTCTACAATGTACCTATGACGTATCGCCGTACGTCTTGTAGTCCGATGATGGAACGTGCTAGGAGGAATTAATTCATGTAATTCCATCCCACACTCCCCGAAATGTAAACGATAAAACTCGGCGATGATATTCATGGCTCTGGAGCCTTCACTAGACCGTAGCTTACTATTGCTGATGAGCCTCTTGGCCCGTTTTCGATCGACTCGAGTGCATCAAGCTGGTATTTGGCAGATCCGTCCCAGTGATGAGAGCAGTGTTTCATGCATGATTGAACTTGCGCTTGATACTAGTTGAGCAGCTGTTGTGGCGTGAAAGTACTGTCTCACCTTTGCAAGGATCTCCAACTTTTTGGCAGCTAGCTGACTTTTGGCCTCAATGTATGGACCAAAATTGAGTGTTGATGTTAACGTAACGCCACGAAGCTTTAGATGGTCCGTTGTAGGTACGGTCAAACCTCGGAAAGAAGGAGCGGGGTGTAATTGGCTCGTTTTAGCGGAAAAAAAGATACGCCTGGTTCTTCTACTCTGACTAGATTGGCATCGCCCCAATCGGAAACTGCCTTCAAGGACAGATTCAAGCGCTCGATCATGGCCTTCCGCAGAGACGAATCTGAGGCCCAGTAGCACGTGCGTCGGACACGTATCTCTCAGCAACAGTGCTGTCGTCTTATATGTTTGTATTGTATGTGATTAACATAACCACTTATTTAATACCATTTTCTGCACTGATTCGATCATTCGACGTATATATTACGGCCATTTAAAGAGTTGGTTGACCCAAAATCACGGCGAAAGATATCGAAGTACCTTTTTATCGGCATTTAACTGTCTAAGTGCGATACAAGTTTTTAGTATTACCTAATTTAAACAGGTACAGGAATAGATACCCTGATATATATAATTCATTATAGATAATAGATAATTCATTAAATGCCGCCATTGAGTGTCCTACTATATTGAAGAACCGATCTATGAATTTATGTCTTGGCCACAAGTTATGGCAATTTTATAAGTCTGGCAAACAGCCAAGATTGTGTCCCGAAGGTATCTGACCGATGGCCATCAGCTTTCAAAAGAAATGACTGACGATGTTATTTCATAGAAGAATAAATGCAATCTCATTCAGTTCGGATCTTTTTCTTGGTCAATCGTTTTTCTGCGTAGTCATTTTGATATTCGCTTTATTTTTGCGAAAGTTTTTGGGCTTACAATCAGATTGTTGAAGAATAGTTTTAGTTCGAATTAATCTGTAGGAAACATTCTAGGTGCTTACTTAGTTTTAAAAGTTTTAAGTTCTTTAAAGATTTTGAATTACCTATTTTATTATTTTTATCCGAATTACCAAAAAGAGGAGGTTCTATGTTCGACTTAATGTTTTTTTTTTTGTGTATGTTCACCGATATCTCCGTCAATCATGGTCCGAATTTGAAAATACTTTTTTTGTTTGAAAGAGTATGTTTCGAAATTGAACCCATTTTAATTTGGAGAAAATCTGATGAAGATCTTCGGAGATATACAATAGAACTCTTCAATAAATGGTGGCAAATCTCTCGGGATTGCTGCAATCGCATGTCTGTTTATTGTTTATGCCATTTCATAACATAATATCACGCCAGTACGCTCTAAAGGGGTACGAAGATGTGAATAGTTCACCTTGGTACACTCTCATTTCACCGGTTATGTTCAAGTTTCTTGATATTCGGTTTTCATGTCTATTCTGGCATTATAGGTGCCTTACTAAAGAACTTGCCCATTAAGTACATCTAAAAAGTGAAACATAAACAATTTTTCAAAAAAAATACTACCGGATTCCAAATGAAAACACTACAAAGTGAAAAATAACCTTCTCTTTCGAAGTCGGTGTCCATAACGAAAAAAATCGGCACCCTTCCAAAGATACCGACATCAAAAAAGAGAGTTTTTTTTACTTTATAGTGTTTTCATTTGGAAGTCGGTAGTATTTTTTTGAAAAAAAAAAATGTTTTTGTCTTGTATGGTCCTAGTAGGCGTTTCAGAAGTTGGAACCTATAGCTTGAATTAAAATTAGTTGAAGTCGGTTGAAGAGAATTGAATTAACTTTATACCGAAGATAGACAGGTAGGAAAGGTCAGGTGGGGTAAGTGAAACATACTTTACTTTTAATTTCACGTAAACAGCTTTAGCACAATAACATGACTCGCATTTTATTGATTGATGCGAAGTACTCTATCTTTAATCAGCCGTCTATGGTAAAGGTTCCAAGCCCTGTAGTCGTCCGAAAATTTAAGCAGATTATACTACAACACAACCCATTTGTTTCACTTCCCTCCCCCGTTAATGAGGTTAGTGAAACTGTCGCTATACTATACTGTTGAGTTTGCGGGACTATTAAAAAAACATATATGACATATCATAATGCTACTATCTGATATGAGTCGTATTTTGTCGGAATAAGGTTTAATTTCGAAAATACATAAGAAAAAGGAATTTGCGGTAAATTAAACATAGTCACGGTGGTCAGAGGTATTAAACAAGTGCAAAATCAAAACTAAAACTAAAGATTTGTTTGTAAGTTTGTTTGTTTGTAATGGCTAGGCTCAAAAATTACTTAACCAATTTTGAAAATTCACTCACCAGTAGAAAGCTACATTATTCCTTAGTGACATAGGCAATTTTATACCGAAAATAAGTCCTGTGGGTTGGGCCAAAAATTTCAAGCGAATAGATTATGCACGCGGGACTCGTGTTTTGAAGTTCCAAAGGTGTCAGATATCTTTTTTTTTAATAATATTTTGTAGACCGAGCGTAGCGACATCTGTGCTAGAACGTTAAAACCTTTTCATCGATCCTGTTTCAGTTTGTCGATGACACTGTCTCGTTAACATGTCGCTGGCGCGAAGCCATAAGTTTAGCCTCTGTCAATAATCGCTCGACGCGGCTGAAGAAGTTTTCACTTTAGCGTATATGTTTAATTAAAAATGGACAGTCGTTACGGTGGAAGGTCGTGGCTTCGAGCCAGGCAGGCGCTTTACTTAGAGTAATTTAGTGCCATCACCACTGCTCTCAAAATGGTAAAGGAAAACATCGTGAGGAAAGCAAATTGTCTAACGAAAAAAAATAATGTAGAAATTCTATGAAATGTCACATCTACGTGCCAATACGCACTGTGCCCGCGAGGTAGACAGCTGTGCACTCTCTCTCTACGAGTGGAGCCTTATGCCGTATCCCAGCAGTGGAATAATTATGGGTTGATTATATTTAGTTAAAATGAGGAAAACACAATTAAAAAGAGCCACCAAAAAAGTTTAAATAGGTGGGTCTGCACAGTTAGGTACGATGTGGGTTTTGTACAATTTAGGTACATACCTGCCTAAAAACAACCATTTACTCACAAGGTTTATTCAAAAATGAAACGAATAATAAACGTATATTTTTATGCGTTGTTTGTGCGGTTTGTCTCAGGTGTTTGTGCCACGAATTTATTTCTTGCGAACAAATCCACACAGTTGTAAATTCTATATAATAGCAAGACGCGTTGCGTACGAAGTACGAAGCTCTCTTTTGAAGAATTATGGAACGTTGAATAAGAGTAGGTAGATACCACGCCACGAGTGTATGGTTCAATTAATTCCTTATTTCGGGTTAATTGAACCAAAATGAGTGTCGAAATTGAGCTTGTTTTATTACAGCTAGGTACAGGAGAAAGCTTTAGGTAACGTTTATTCGCTTTATTGTGACCTTGAATCATCCTTCCATTCCTTTTTTCCTGTGGGTAAATAAATTACCTAAATATCCATGCTGAATCATACCAGGTTTCAGAGAAACGCTCTTTAGATTTCGTATATAGTAGGTTTATTACCAAGTTATTTTATATATGCACCTATCCGTGCATATTTGCATTAGATATAGCTGATAAGGGATACCCAGTATAATGTCCTATTTAAAATACTTCTTCTGACTTGAAACCAGCAATGACCGAAGGTTCTCTACGCACCTCGGTTAAGAAACCCTAAAAAAAAGTTAATTCAAAAAATAAAAAAAACTCGACTGCTTAAGAAGCGTGCTGGCTGACCAAAACCAGATGCATCTTCCGCCGACTGCACAGCATGATTTTCTCCATGTTTACGTCTTTTTAGTTCGTTTCTTAAGCAGTCAAGTTTTTTGATTTCTTGAATTAACTATTTTTATTTATAACTTTTTATTTAACATTTTTTACTTCGAATTAGGTACATTTAAACAAATTAGTGTTGTAATTTTTTGAAATCACCTCTTTAAACCCTTTATTTTGATACCCCATACCTTGTTTATTATATCTATGCCCCATATGATGGGTCAGGCAGAAAAAAAATTAGAACCCCGCAATATGGCGGCCAAAATCTGCCATTTTTCTATTTTCCTCGCAAGGTTAAGACGAATCGATAGATGTAAGAATCATCAAAATCGGCCAATGCGTTTGGTCTCTGGAACGCCACATAGGAACAAACATACATACATAGACTGGTAAATACATTATCCTCCTTTGGCAGTTGGGTAAAAGTGGACTTTCAATCCGGTACTGTAAATAGTGAGAACAGTGGTAACGGCCACGACTTATGTGAGTTCGAACCCAGGCAGCTGCTTTACTTTCTGCAAATTATTTCGTGAAGAAAACATCGTGAGGAAACCGGTATGTCCTAGAACCAAAAATTCGAAGACATGTGACATCCACCAACCTGCACTAGGCCCGCGTGGTGGATTAAGGCCCATTCCTTCTCTCACAGAGAGGATGCCTGTGTCCCAGCAGTGGGAACATTATAAGGCTAATGATGGCTGTAAATAGTCTGGTAACCCAATGGTTGATGAGTATCAGACTTAGGATATCCAATTCCGCATGAAAATCTCGAAAGTATTTTTTTTGTTTTAGGTCGTTATTTAAAAAAAGAAATATGAAATAAAGACATTTTTTTTTTGTTAGTGTCGTTAATTCATCCTGTTTCTAATTAAATTACTATATAGAAATATTTCTTAAAAAAATAAAAACATTTAAAAATATAAATATATAGAGGTCAGGGCTCCAGAGATTATCAATTGAATATAATGATGTTTTAAAGGTAAGGTATAAATAATTCTACACAATGTATATTGTTTCGAAATAAATGACTTAATCATATTCCTTATAATATTTAACGTTTCAGCTTTTAGCTTTGTATGACAATTGAACATAGTTATTGGTTTTAGGGGCATACGAAAATCAGCTTATTTTGTCTGAAAATACCTTCGAAGAAATGATAAAGTATCTAACGTTTCATCTATTAAATTTGATCTTATCTTGTTGCATAAATAGCCAGCGGCGGGAAAAGTACGTTCAGCTTCCACACTTGTAGGGGGAATCAACAATACATAAGTGTAAGTAGCTTCCAAGTACTTTCCTCCACATTTAAAAAGTATCATCTCACGTTTCCATATGCGGGATTACTCTGTCATGCGGGATCCCGCATTTCTGATCCCGCAAAAAAGGTGCGGGTCCCGTATCTGCAGGATTCCGAGTTTGCGAGGTTGGATTGCCTAACATACTTCAGCTTTCATTGATGGATTTCCTTCAATATGTTATGAGCACTTGTGTTCAAATGATGGGTTGGTCTCCTCAAGTGCATGGCGCGATGTGGCCACTTTAGATAAGAACTGTAACTTGTTCGAGAACTCCATACGATTGCTTACTCTTATGTTTAGACGGACAAGACAGGTGAGTTCTTTTTAGGTAAGTACAATGATGTCGTAGGAAGTAGGTAAAGTTTTTCCTAAAGTAGGAAACCTATATTTAGCATAACCTTTCGAGACGTTGTTTTACAAACTAGTAATGCCCTTTTTATCGTGTAGAACTCCTCAAGGATAGGTATCTTTCACCCCGGGGCGAGCGAAGGGATCTTACAGACTCTTATTGACTGACGGTGTTCTGCCACTATCTTCGGCCTGGGCGCTCGAGTGCTTGAGCATTTCTTCACACCTCCCCGACCAGGTATTGGTCGCCACCTTCTGCACTCTGCAGTTGTACACGACCGTAATTCCTCTAGACTCTAGAAGAATCACCTTCTCGGATCTTTGGCTTTTCAGGCAACAGACTCCCTTTATTAGAAACAATAGGGTTCTTAGATGTTTATTAATTACATACACTTGCAACTAGATAGTACATGGTAGAAAACATTAAATAAACTATATTATTTAATTTATTGTTTGACCAATATAAACAACATGATTCAGTTAGATGCACAGCGGGCAGCCAATCAGGAGCTTCAGAAGACATCGAATAAATTCGAGTTGCATTACTTTGTTATGAATTATTTATTAAGAACCACAACTAGGTCAATGTGATGTTGGAAACACGTAAACAGTAAACACCTGTAAAGTATTAATATCATAATATTTTGATGTTTATTGCAATGGGTTAAAATATTTTTCCCCTATTTTCAAACCCTTGCATGCTTTTAAGATTAATCTACGCCAATATTATCAAGAGGAAAGATTTTTTGTTTGTTTGTTTGTACCGAATAGGCTCCGAAACTACAATAGCGATTTAAAAAAATCTTTCACCGATTGAAAGCTACATTATGCCCGAGTAACATAGGCTATAAATTATTTTCAAAAAAATTAGAGATCCTTATGAAAATTGCAATAATGTAACCCAAAGTAGCAAAATTTTGCCTATCAAATTAATGGGTAGTATTTAAACACAAATCAAAAAATATCCTTTTTATATGCAATAAGATACCGAATTCCTATAGAAATTACTGATTGCACAGCAAAATATTCAACTCAAAATATCACTAAACACACTACAATTTATTTTCGCAGCGTACAGCGATTTTTCCTAAAGCAAAAGCTTTTTCATCAATGCACAGCTAATAATCTTAATGCACATGTTAACTCTTTTTCTTTTAAATATAGCTTCTATTTTTATATTATTTACAACAGTTTTTCTAAATAAAACAGCATTTTATTAGTCACAGTCGTCTTATTATCTATTAATTACCACATAATGAGATCAGCAAAGAAAGTATAAAATTAGATACAAAATTGTAATTTATTGAATTATTAAAGCGGGTCTAGCTTTCGCGGGGCATCAACGCTTCCTTTTTTGCCCAATAGGCACATTTTTAGCTTCAGCAGGTGGCGCCACGTACTTGAGTCGGATCGCAAGTCCGATGTATAGTTCTTAAAAAAAATGGGGCAGGTGCATTTTCCGTTGACCCAGGCGGTTTGTTGGGTGGGCAAAGTAACTCTCCAATATGCGAAAGCGATTTTTTTGTAACCATCAAAAGTGTCCCAATCTTGAGTAAATGTCATGTAAAGAAAAGAAAGAAAGAAAAAGTATTTAATTGTCACAAAACGACATACAATATAAATGTCATCACTCTATCTTTCTCACACTCGTATCCATGGTTGAAGTTTTTACAATTACTATTTAACAACAATGTCGACGGAGCTCCTATTTCTGTCTGAAGGGTCTAAAGTAACCTAACACGAAGAGGTGACGGGAGCTGAGTTCCCTCGCTTTGCTCGCTCACTTCAGCTCCCGTCACCTCTTCGAACCTAACCTATCCGTGTCGGGGTGCCCTAACTAATTTGTGTGCAAATCAGTATTTTTGTTTTACGGTGAGTGATATTATTTCAAAATGCGTATATCTGTGGTTTCAGCTAGATTTTTGCTGTAAATTAGATCATTAAATTTGCCGAGCATGGCTTCTTGAAAATTAAGACAAATATGATGAACAGGTTTTGTTGTACTTACTGGTTAATATGCGACAGGGATAGTTATTTTGCTATGAAATATGGAAAATTTGCTGTGCAGTCAGTATTTATGCTATGTATGTAGTATTTTTGTACAAAAATAAATTTAACTGTATTGCATTATGAGGAAAAAAGTAATGTCATATTGATGTATAATTTCGAATTATCTGCAGTTTGAGTTTTGTTAAACATTTAGTTTATTTGTAGTGAAGTAAGTTATTGGATGTAAAAAAGAATGTAAATGATGAGTATGTATTGATAGGCGTTTATTTATTTGATATGCAATTTATAATATCCCCAAATTAATAATTTGGCGTGCTCTGAGTAAACTACTGATGATACATTAAAATTGTGTACTACATGATTAAAATACTCATTATTACCTACAAAAAAGTCTGCGAGAGAATATATCTCAGTATCATAGTTAAGTTACAATAGCAGCTTTTGTTTTCTAAAATGTAATTAGATCGCTGGAAGAAACAAAAGTTGGTTACATTCGTATTGTAGTATTAAATTCTAGTTCAAATAAATAGTTTTACAAATTGGTAGGTAGAGTAGGGTAGGTAGGGAAGGTAGGGAAGTTAGGGTAGGTAGGTATGTAGGTAAAGTAGGTGGGTAGATAGGTTGGGTTGGGTAAGTAGGGTATGTAGCATAGGTTAGGGTAGGTAGGTATGTAGGATAGGGTAGTGAAGGTAGGTAAGAAAGATAGGTGGGTAGGTTCTGGTGGTGGGTAGATAGGTAGGTGATAGGTAGTTAGATAGCCAGTTGCCGGAAGCGAAGCCGCGGGGGTCAGCTAATTACTTTTACCCTTATAATGCAGCAGTTTACTAAGGATAAGGAGGGCCAACTCCAAGTAAATGGGATAATGTCGCGACTGATGATGAATGCAGCAGTCTACTACAATATTCTCCTTTTAGGGTTCCTTTCAAAAATGGTAAAAAAGGAACCCTTTAGTGTGACTTCATCTGTCTGCCATAGCTGCTTATTTCAGGAACTACCAATTCTGTCGGTTCTGAAATTTAGAACACTGATATTTAAACAAAGCTTGCTCATATTATATGTCGTGTTGAAGCACACATAGACACAGTTGTATTGAGAAGATAATTATGTCCAGGTAGCAAGTTAAGACCCACCTGCCATCTTCTTTACCATCGAAACGGTAAAAAAAAACCGGCCAAATACGAGTCTGACTCGCGCACAGAGGGTTCCGTGTAAACAGCTGCATTCACCAAAATAAATAGGTAACATTACGAGTACTAACATTCATAAACAATAAAAGCGCCGAACATTGCACTAACGAAGGGACAAAATTAACTTTACCGTTCGAAAAACGTTGTCCCCATACATCAATATACAATTTTTTTACTCGACGATTATTACTCGTAAACTTGTAAAGCCTACCTAACTGTGATAGTTTTCCTTTAAATTTCGTTACATGTACTAGTGCCGTGATTTTTTTCACATGTCCAATAGCAACCATTTAGCTGGTAGGGGGGGAAGGGGAGGGAGAGTACACTTGACTTTAACAAAAAATAGACATCAAAACAAACGGATCCCTGAATTGAAAAATGGTTTTCACAGACCCGTAATATGTTTGAATGACCTATCCAGCGATACCGCACACCATGGGACAGACGAGAAAAAAAATATCCCGACTTTACGTAAAGGTGTTTTTGCAATATTTTGTCTGATTGTGAGATATTTCGTGAAATGCAAAAACTATTTTCTAGAATTTCATCAAACATTTACTTACCCAAAGCTTATCAATCTGGACATTATAAGCCCGATAGGACGAGCTTCATATCAATCAGATAAGCCGGTTTTATGCTTAAACAAACAAACGGAACTGTCCTCTCAGTGATATTAGTTTGGGTATGATTGATGATGACCTAATACCTAACTTAGTAGCGCCTGTGTTAATATATGTGTTGGCTTATAAAAATATTAAAAGCAGTCTCGATGTGTCATCAAAACAATATGAAATATGAAATTGAAAAAAATATTCTTTTCATTTTTATCGCTGACAGTGATATCTACCAGACAGCCTTTGGATGTAGGTACTGAAAGAACTTAAAATAAATAAAAAAATTATAAAAAAATTGAATTGATAGGTAAATCGTTTATTTTCATCATTCAATTTCGGTCATTCACTCTGAATCGAAGATTACCACGAAGTCGAAAAAACCTACCTAAAGTAACCTAAATGAATCTGCAATTATGACGAAAGCTTTGCAATTTGCCATTACCATGGGGTCATCTTTGCTACAATAGCTAGGTATTAGGCAATGCATCACCGAGCTCTTCCCGAAAAGTCCCGTGGCCTTCTCACGATTTCCAATTTTGATTAGAAGTTCGAAAAATTGACAATGAGATAAGAAAGTTTGGCGCGTACTGAACGCGTACCGTGGTTATTTAGCAAGAATAAATAATCCTTTAGGTTTTTATTGGTGTCCTAGCTACCAATAGAAAATACCCATTGCAAAAACTACTGTAGTTGTTCTCATAGACATAATACTATTTAACATCATCATCTCATTTCATGAGCTGAAATAGGTCCTGGACGGGGACTGGTTTGGTCCGTGGCTTGGGCACGGCGGCGTACAGTGTGTTCTGGTGCGCCTTTGATGAAGGGCACTCCACAGAGGAAGGTCCGGTGACGGACAGCCGCGGCGGGTTCACGGATGTGCTAACGCTTGCCCGTGTTCCCGCCATAAGTGACACAGGAGGACACCGTGGAGTATTAGTGGGTTGAAGTCGCACATAACTGCGCTAGCGCAGTACTAGGTAGCGCAGTATGCATGAGCATTTCAAATGCAAAAAAAGGTACCAATTGAAAATACCTATTGCAAAATCTACTGCAGTTGTTCTCATAGTTATAATACTATTCAGCATATTCATAATATCAGCCGAAGTACGTCCACTGCCTGCGCCCGCTGCGTGTTTCGATACGCGGTTTTCAAGTCACCACTTTTCGGCCCTGTCGGCCATTCCTTCTGCGAACAATGAGCCCTGCCTATTACCACTAAATTTTGACAATAATCATAACACTATTATCATATCATAATTATAACCACCATTATCATAACACCATATTCAGTCATGTAGGTAACAAGCAACAAGGGCCAAAGAACTTCACGCTCGTTATGATATAGGACTGAACATTATTCATGGGACTTTCGCGTTATTACCATAATAAAAACTGAGGAAATAAAAAGAGTAATTTGGCACAAACGTCTTGTGGCGGATCCAGCACAAGCACTTAGCTACGCCTCGAGTATATACGAGCTATAAAACTCTCTTTTGTTTTGTATAAACGAACGCCATATTTTAGGTTTTTGTGAATGGCAATGAACTGCTGTTTCTGTCACAAGGTAATTCAAATTAAATGACAAAACTACATAGACTTGAGGGAGAGAGATACTAGTGGATTCTGAAGATAAAAATAGTATATTATGCAACTAGTGAATAAAGGACGGATTTAAAGCGAGGGCCATAGATGAATCACGAGCATAGCGAGTGATTCAGGTGTTAGAATCCTGAGCGACGCGAGTGATTCATGGTCCTCGATATAAATCCGTTTTATTCAAGAGTGCATACTATATTTTATACCATGACTACGAGAAAAAGAAAGATTTAAGTAAAAAGCACAAGGGATAAAAAAAAAAAAAAAATTGGTTAATTACCTTCAAAATTTACAAAAAATGAGAATCCTCAGGGTTTCACAGTTTTTGTAAATTTAAGCTGAGCTAGGTGTATTTCAGACGCCAGTGACCACCTCCGTTAAGATACATAATTATAATTAATTAAACACCAATGCAATTAATATTAGAATTACAATCCAAATAAGTATTCACTAAACATCCTAGACCAAAATAAAATCATTATCAAAATCCTAAATATAAACAAACTCAAAATTAAATCGACGAAGGAGTTTGAAATTCGAATAATCTTTGCACAAGAAGTTTGTATCGAGTATTTTATGCGCAAGTAGGTTGTATTGCATTGAGATGGAGGTCAAATATATATTGGTGTGTTCTAAATTCAAACACCAAAACAGTGATTAAAAGTGCTTTTTATTCACTGTTTTCAGTGAATAAAATAAGCTTTTTAGAGGGGGAATGGTATAAAAGATGTTATCTCTAGGCTCGCGTCTGAGCACTATCCCGCCTGATGGTGGTGATGATGTGGTTGACGGTGAAGCACTCTTGCCTAGAAATAACCTTCGTAATAGCGGTCCTTGCCATTTTTGTAATATGTCTTAGACAACCGAACAACGTACTACTTATGCATTGTTTAGCATTTGTAAAAAAGGTTCAGGATCACGATTAATGTCGATTCAGGACAGTTTTTTGTCTTTACTCAAAATTCGGTTTTGGACATCAAAATTCAATGAATGTAGGTGAATCAAAATGACTGTTATTTTCATGTTAAAACGCATTAGCTATATTATAAACAGCATATGTCGACCCCGTTATCAGTTTTGGACTTGATATTTTTATTTCTATGGTATTATCGATACCTCTGTGAAAGATTTAGTAAAACGACCATCAGTCCATCCACTTTATTGGCTATTGAATCGTAGTTTTATGTATTCTAAATTAAATGCAACCACAAATTGGTTGATATAAATTTTACTGTTTGGTTTATACGCACAGATATATGAGAAAATATATGGTTAAGTATAGATTTATCAACACAGAAACGGCGTACCTAAGATTGAATTTTCCGTAGATAATTTAACTCCGGTAAAGTAATTTACATAAACTGGCATATGCTGATATTTTTACATGCTACATAGAGATAATCGACCGTTAGTTATACAAAAGACGTCTGTAAAGGAAAATGACCATGATCACAAAGGTTGAGGTTAAATTGTGAAACATTCGATTTTCAAACCACATTGCCAGCACTTTTCATCTCGTTTTTGTTCAAGATATGGCAAACATTATAGCCTGCCAACTATATGAGTATCCTGTGAGCTTGGTGCTCATGGATAGAATTAACGTTATAGTATCACGGTAGAGTATTAACTATGCTACTAACGATACCAATGTAGACAGCATCGGGAGAGTAGAGTACTAAAACTTGAAAGAGTAGAGTGACTAGCCCCGCAGGCAACCTACTCCCCGTAGGCACGGGCTTGCGGACGGCAAGTAATGGGTAGCTCACCGTCCGATGAGGACCAGGCCCGAGTCGACGGCGCGTAGTGTTCCACGTGCGCCTCAAGCGAGTTGTCAGCAAAAACTGACGGGGTCCGTCAAGACCGATGCCTGTCTGGGACGCGGATAAATTTGGAAAAGATTTACCGCGGCCCCGGCACTAGCAACTGAAGGAACACGGTGGGTTTTAGTCAGTAAAGTCTGACAGCTGCTTCACCCAGTGCGGGAGAAGTCATTGGATGATTATCCACAAAAAAAGGCAAGCTACTCTACCATTTGTCTTCCTTCACTATGGCGGCGGCGCCTACTCTACTCTATCGCACACTTTACCGCCTACACTAGTTATTGTTCTATTAAAATACATATAAATTTACGTATAGATAGAGACGCGCGGGTAGAGTTAACGCTAGAGTCAACTAGCGTAACACTCTACCAATTCCAAGTAGTCGACCAGTTTCAGTAGAGTAACTGTCTAGACGTAAATTTATATTTTACTAGCTGACCCGGCGAACAGTCGATTCTTTAATTGAGCTGCGCGCCGTACTGGACAGTACTTGGACATTGCAACATTACTTCACTTTTCTAAAATTTTTTTTTTTTCTAAAATGAACGTATCCTTAGTTACTCCTTATTACATCAGCTAAAAAGAGCCAATTTCACCCGGCTCCAACTTTTCGTGATGTAACCGTGCCAATAACGGACCATCTTGAGCTTCTTGGCGTTACGTTGACATCGACTCTCAATTTTGGGCCTTACATTGAGGCTAAGGCTCAGCTGGCTTCCAAAAAGTTGGGGATCCTTGCGAAGGTGAGAAAGTACTTCACGCCGGAACAGCTGCTCAACTTGTATCAAGCGCAAGTTCGATCATGCATGGAGTACTGTTCTCACCTCTGGGACGGTTCTGCCAAATACCAGCTTGATGCACTAGAGTTGATCGAAAAGCGGGCCAAGAGACTTATCGGCAATGAGGCACTGGTCAAATCAAAGCTCCAGAGCCTTGAACATCGTCGCCGAGTTGCCAGCTTGTCGGTTTTTTATCGGTTACATTTAGGGGAGTGTGCGATGGAATTGCATGATTTAATTCCGCCCAGCCCGTTCCATCATCGGACATCATGTGACGCACGGCGATGCGTCATCGGTACATGGTGGACATCCCACCCATACGCACAAAACGTTTTGGGGACACTTTTATTATGCGTACAGCTAAGGAGTGGAATTCCCTGCCGGAGTCTGTGTTTCCCGATAGCTACAATCTAGGGGTCTTTAAGTCAAGAGTGAATAGGTTACTTCTAGGCAAGCGTGCTTCACCGTCGACCACATCATCGCTTACCATCAGGTGAGATAGTGGTCAAGCGCGAGCCTATTTACAATAAAAAAAAAAAAAAAAAAAGCTACCTGAAAAATCCCGTCAAATTCGGTCCAACCATTTCAGAGATTAACCGAAACAAATAGACAGACAGAAAAATTGTAAAAAATGTTATTTTGGTGTATGTACCGTATATATATCATACACATGTAGTAAAAAACGGTTATTTCAATATTACAAACAGACTCTCCAATTTTATTTATATGTATAGATAGATATAGATTAGTAGAGCACCTAACTAGTGTTTCTTAGAATACCATCTATGTCGCTCGAATATCATCACTCAATTGCAAGCCTGTACAAGTTCTATACGTATATATTATGAGCCGAGTAGGCGGTAGTGAGCGATATCGTAGAGTGCTCACTCTTGGGGGCAGACAAATGGTAGAATAGCTTGCCCGCGGGGCTAGTCACTCGACTCTTTCGAGTTTCAGTACCCGTACTCTACCAATGCTGTCTACTTTGGTATAGTTAGTAGCTTAGTTAGTACTCTACCGTGACACTATACCGTTAACTCTACCTGTGTACACCAGGTTGAAATGTCCTGAAGCTCATGATCTGCCTAGATTTTTCTTAGCTATGTTGGGGTCGGCTTCCATTCTAACCAGATCTAGCTAAAGCAAGGTAAGTAGGGTAGGTCTAGGTCAGTACGTTAGGTAGCTAGGTATAAGGATTCAAAGAGAGTTACCGCGGCCCTGGCTCAAGCAATCGAAGGAACACGGGTGAGTTTTGATCAGTAAAAGTCTGACACGCCCTCCCACTTCACCCAGAGCGGGAGAAGTCATTGAAAGCTGTACCAAACCAAAAAACATATAAGGAAAGTAGGGTAGGGTTAGCAGTTGACGGTAGCTAGCGCAGTATTTCACATGGAGTTAGGCGGTGCCCTAACTTATCTCCACGACCCAGTTGCTGGGGTCTGGACTTAACTGAGTATTAACTACTTTTCATAGAATTTCATGTTTGAGGCACAGAAGGATAGAAAAATCATACTTGTAATCTCTTGTATAACAAAATATTCTAGTCATATACTTTACATAGAAGAACCACATTTACACAAAAATCGGCAAACTGAAGACGTGTTCTCGTGTCTACTATGTATTTGTCACGTTTTCTTTTTACGGTACCGGTTACATTACGTATCACGAACTGTGTCGGCGTGGGTTGCTCTTCTAGTCAAATATAGCAACGATGTTTACTTCCTTTTGAATGAGTTGTGAGTGCATTACGTCATCTCTAAGTAGGTATGACAAATAAATATCATTGTAGGTGTTGCGAAGGTGATAATATTAGATGTAAGCGTGTGTTATCTAAACTTATTTATTGTATTTATTGAAGGTACATCAACAACACAAACATGGACAGATTACTGCTTTTCACGGCTGACCTTATATCATCCGTAATATTGATAAGAGCTGTGGTGGTGCTGTGACCAGGACGGAAGCCGGACTGGAAGGGATTGAGGAGATTATTTTTAGATAGAAAAGTACTAATTTGGTCGTGGATTAAACGTTCCAGGACTTTCGCGATTCGGTACCCACATCGCCGCCCCGTGTGATAGAACACCAAATCAACCTATATTAAACAAAAACTATAGCATACAAACTGTAGAGGAAGACAGGGATCAGTCTGGAGCCAATGAAGTACGCATTTACACAGATGGCTCAAAAGCCTAAGTAGAAATAAGTGCAGAATAATCATAGCGACAATTACGGGTCATAGCCCTCTTAACAAACATCTTTTTAACATAGACCCCACTTTGCAGGGGCTATTTTAACGCCGAGGAATCAGCTGCCCACGTCATCCTGGACTGCGAAGCCCTGGTTTCCCAACGTGAAGAAATCCTCGGAACGGTGAGGTCGCTCCGCGAAGCCTGTGAAACCCCCAGGAAGCTTCTTTGCTTTTGGACGGAGCTAGGCTGACTACTTTAGCCGGAAACCCCACGCACAATGGAACAAATGAGAGTCTAAGTTCGGCAAAAATAGTCGCTCTTCTATTCTATTATAACTGGGGCTCAGAAGAGATGAAAGATAATCCAATGTATTCAATTTAATTGTCCTATCGAAATGGGACGAAGCTGTAAAGTGTTTATTCATTGAATCGATGTCTAATTTTTAGGTAATCACTCTTGTCGAGTTTTACCGATCCCCAATGACCTAAGAAAATTCCAAACTTCGGATGCATCCCTATTTAAGACAGAATTATGGATGTGTTGGCGATTAGCATTCCTACACACCTTATGGCATTCCTTAACTCTTTTATTGAATACATTTCTACAATACCTGCTTGATATATTCCAATTTAACTTTGAGAGCTTGCACAGAACGATATGCAGCTCGGTTGATTCATAGCTGGAAACGAGGGAATTTTAATATGCATATTAAACTGGCCGATTTATAGGTTATTTTATGCTCTAACCTGCAAAATTACTGTGAATTTCAGTATGTTTGGTTTTAATTTGGTAATTTGGCTTGGTGATTGCAGAGGGTTTTAGTCATCAAATTCAACATCCTTTGGGCTGAAAGACATCCAATGCTGAATTTAGACCTCCAGTGTTTTTGGTAATTTTATTTTCATTTATAAATAGGAATGTCTACTGGAGGAAAGGCTATTGTCGCCTTTGCCTACTCCCATTAGAGGAAAAGACAAATGAAAACCTAGCGGGTAGGTACTCACGTCACTTATTGCAGTCTAAACTGGAACCAAAAGACGTATTTTAAATGGAGCCTTAGCTTGAATTCATGTAACGTCAGCATTGGTCTTTTAAAATATATCACTACTTGATAGTTTACCTCCAATCTCAGAAAATTGAATTCGTCAGCAAATTTTATCTTGGACTAGGTAGTTTTACATTCAATATCGAGTAAATTCTAGAGTAAATAAAGTTATAAACATTATCCTTTTGTACGATACAGGGTAAAATTAAATTAACATGCGAAACCCCGCAGATGTGTTGATTATCGTTATCTTGTGACGACAAACAAAACAAATAAAAACGATTAATTTCAATTTGCTACTGCACTGTGACTAGCTGAGTGTTCCGAGCCGCCATTAAATTTGAATCTATCTGGATTCAAACTTAATGGCGGCTCGGAACACTCAGCTAGTTACTGTGCAGTAGCAAATTCGTTGGATAGCGCGGGTGAGGTGTTGGCGTAGGGTAGTACGTAGGGAAAAGCGAACTTTACAGCCTGACTACAGGGCCAACAGTTGTTGGTTACTAGTTTCTTGGAATTCTATCTTTTGTTTTTTTTTTTCATTATGTACTCCCATTATTTCTTCAAAGTTTCGTTGGTTTGTTAAGTTTTACGCTATATGAAGCACTAGCTGTCCCACGCGGCTTCGCTCCGGCAACTGGCTACCTACCTACCATATCCTACCTACCCTATATACATGAATGTTGCGAAACTTTAACCGCTTACGCAGCGCACGCAACGGAAGCTCTCAAAAAGGAATAATTTTGCCCGTTATTTCAACATTGTTCATTTATGCTCCACTCCTATTGGTCGTAGCGTGATGTTATATAGCCTATATCCTTCCTCGATAAATGGACTATCCAACACAAAAAGAATTGTTCAATTCCAACTAGTAGTTCCTGAGATTAGCGCGTTCAAACAAACAATAAACATACTCTTCAGCTTTATAATTATAATATAGTGTAGACTATCTTGTGCAAACCCGCCACACTATTCCAAACTACTGCAATTCCTGAAGATTAGAATCTACACTGGCGACTACCAGAAAAGCACCTAATCAATGAAGCTCAACGAGCCTCGATTCAACTACCTTAGATCCTGCAACGAAATTAATCAGCAAAGAACCGCCGAGGAGTAAGAAAACTATAATTTACAATTATCACGTACAGTGACACATCTAGGGTAATGAAGTATCAGCCGATGGTGCATTCCCATGGGCAGGCGCAGTATGGATAGGCTATTGTTTCATACCATATCCCCCGAAGGGATAACTTCGCGATAGACTATTTTTAGACAGCAGGCACTTTCATGATGAGGAATTGTTTACCGGCTTTATTTTATGCTTCAAAGTGAGGTACTTTACCTTCGTTGTTTTAAGGATGAAATATAGTTATAAAATCAAACCAAAGAATCGTGGGTTCAAATCCGAAAAATGTTTCACACAATGTGTCAAACAACTTAAATTATTCCTTCACAATTATTCCAGTTGGATCGAAATGCAAGTCCTGTTTGTGCCACACAGTGAAGCAAAATGAGTTGTCTGCTGACTGACGTATTACAACCGAATTGCGCTCGACGTGAGGGAGGGGAGCGAGGAAAGTGTCATCGCCCCGTACAAACGTAGAATAGTGTCGACAATCAATGTGACTTTTTCAAATTAGTATGTACTTTCTAAGTTTATCTTGGAAATCACAGGCGACAGTGAAGGAAAACATCGTGAGGAAAACTGCAGGCGTATTGCGTAAGTGCGCAAAGAGTTTAAACTCTTTCCAACCGACCAAATCGACCTATCACATACGAGATGAATGACGCGATGTGGATTTCCGTTTTGTGTGTTTGAAAACTCTTTGCGCACTTACGCAATTCGGCTGCTGGACTAATATAGTTAATGTAAGTCTGAAATAGCCAAGTCAGAGTCCTGTGGGGTTTCCAGAAGTGGCTTAATTAGCTCTGATACCAGAGGTGGCCCCATCCACACACGAAAAGATGAAGAAGTTATAAAATCTCATGATCTAATTTATTAATCTCATTGATCTCATAATTGGATTTCTGCTGGATGCTTGACGCACAAGACCGGCAAGATTAGAAACACCTGAGGATTCCACCTCGGCTGGAATCATGATCAACCTGCGTAGTCTTATAATCTTATTTCCAACTATTGGGGTCGACTTCTTATCTAACTGGATGCAGCTGATTGACAATGAGGAATTGAGGATGAAATCATAATAATCTGTATAAAATATCACATTATTTTATACTCTAATATCTTTTGCGAACATCTGGGTTAATCAAGTAAGAATCTGATAGTGGGCGTCCTGTGGGATGCGCTGCCTCGATCGACAATCTTTCATAACATATCCGATGGTATATCTACACGGTACACAATTTTATATTGCTTTAAAATAGACAATAATGATAGGAACCGTCGTTGTTTTCAAGATGTCTGTGATGTATAATAATAATAATAAAATTGTTTATTGACACAAAATACAGGTACTCGTATAACATACTTATTTGAAGCCCTGGCTCCTGTGCTAGGTATTAACCGTGTTACAGGAGCCAGTGTCTTCGCCCATTTGTGGTACATTTCAAAAATGTATGATCTGCTCTTACATACCAATACACCTCTGTCCCTTGGAAAACCTCTTAAAAGGAAATGAGGTCGCAGACATCCGACTGAATTTCCTAAGTAAATATTCATAATTCAAGGTTTGGCTCTCGCCTGTTTCCCCCTCTAATATTGGATCAATTCAAAATATATTCCATAAACTGAAAATAAAGATAAATATATTGTGTCCCTATAGTTTTCTTTTTTCATTTATAGTTGTCAAATTTGTACACTAGGCCTCTTGTCAGTGCAATTTTGAGCATCTTTTGAGTGTTCTTGTGCTTCTAAAGATAATGTATCATCAAAAAAGATGGCCGATGGTGTCCACTTCTCTCCTGGGTCGCGCCATCTCGATTGGCTATTGTTTTATAATATATCAGCACGCCCGGTGGGATAACTTTACGCCAGACAATTTTATATTGCTATTTATTTTATTCATCATCATTTCAGCCGATAGACGTCCAGTGCTGGACAAAGACCTCCCCTAACAGTCACCACATTGATCAGTCCCGTGCTATTGCAAATAATCATATTTGCTATTAATATTTTTTTGCCATCCAAACCAAACATATAGTATACAAAATTTCATCTTAATCGATTGAGGATAACGGCTTTAAAATTCAGTTACAAGATTTGACCCGAACACACAAACTTACTTACAATGCAAGTTAATAAAAAAGCTTGTAAAAAAGATAAATATGATAATTTCGCCGTCTTTAAGGTTTTTAGACGGGAGTTTCAGTATGTAAGGGGGGGCCCCTTACATACTGAAACTCCCGTCTGTTGGTCACGGCTGTCATTTGTAGATCTTGTTTAGTCATTACGGTCAGAAGCCAGAACATCTGACAACAGTCTTACCGTGTATCGTATTTCCCAGCTACTAGGTTGTGCAGGTCAGACAGACAAAAATCTCTCTTAAAATACTGCTTTTGGTAGCGAGACCTCAACAAAGTGGGGAATAGGACAGGAAGGCTGATTGATTTTGACGTCAATCTAATTGCTTCAAGTGACTCCAGAAAAGACGGTGGTATAGTGATCACCAGCGAGGGTCAGAGGAGGCGCTTATACTAAATAAGCGCCCTCAATTCTCAGGTATGTGCCCTAATAGGGCAACGCCTATGCAACCACAGAGGGTGTTCCAGGGAGGTCTTTTAAGATGTCATGGGGCCCCCTTCTACGTGCTGATGGTAATCACCGGAGTGGTTTTAGTAGCCTTCCTGGTCTTTTCTCCAAAAGTTCAGGCGCCTTTTGAAGGCTTCCCCTGTAAACAATAAAAAGGCTGATTAATTTTGGCCGTAAATCTTCTTATTGCTAAAAACTCTCTCATAATTAGCCTCTATTTTGTTGTTTACTGCAGCCGATGAATGGAGTCCCCCTAGTCTCCTGGGACGTGCCGTCTCGATTGGCTATTGTTTCATAATATCACTACACGCCCGGTGGGATAACTTCGCGCCAGACAATTTTATCGCGGGCGAAACTGTATGTGTGAACAATTCAATTCTATCACAGCTCTATTGGTTTATATAAGGAACTTAGGTAAGTGTGTGTAGGGAAACACTTTGCTTTACTTTTGTGGGGCACTTGAAAACATATTGAAGGAATCCACATAGGTTGATGTAGGATTATCGATGTGAAAAGAGACAACATAATGATGGATTCGTTTCAAAATTCTAAGTCATCTCTCAAATATGCAAATACAGTAAAAGGAGTAGCTGTATGGGAGTATTTGGATGTTTTTTCTTTTATTTGGCAGTGTTTTTATTTGGAAGTCAGTTGTATTTTTTGTAAAAAAAGGCTTTTTTCAGTGTACAATAAAGTAAATTACAACTTAAATCAACAATAAAAGCGAACCAATTTACAGATTTAAAAATAAAAGACAGCTCAGCATTTACAGTCTCCGAATCTGTCTTCCAAGTAACGGATGGCGTAATTTTCGCATGAGGAGCGGTCCCGAGCTCATTTCTCAGGATCCAAGTTATCGTGCTTTCACAAACTTGCAGGGAGCTCCTCCATTTGCATTAAGTTATTTCATGTCTCGATGAAATGTGGTGTCACGCGAATGCGCGATACATTCACTTCGGATGATAGATGATGGTTCAGAAATTAAACTATTGCATTTGCCGGTTTTTGCCGCTGAAAAAAGAAAACATAGCTTATTATTATTGTAGTTTCGTTTGGTTTCCGTCGGACTATATGAAACAACTCTTTGTTTGTTTGTAGAGATTCATTTAAAAAGGAAAAATTTTATACCGTCCACTGGATGCGAGAAGCACAAGTCGAGTCAGGACTAGGGCATGTAATATCGGATTTTTTTCAATTCCGATATTAATTTCTGATATTAGTTCCCAATATCGGAATTCCGAAATTAATTTCGGAATTGCGCACTTTCGTTAAATATCACATTTTTTTTTGTTAAAGCTCAAATTCGGTATGAGGTTGATTGAATACAATAAAAAAAACACGTTTATGCCGCGACATATTAGGATTTTCTATGGTGTCTCTCTAATCACCAATGATTGAGTAATCTGGCACTTATTTACCTAAACTGGATATTTGTTCCCAAGAAAGTATATAAGTCCTGTCTCTCTGAAAAAGGATAAGGCTAAAAAATCCAGAAAATAAATGTTTATCGATCAATATGAAAGTAGTGCCGATAATTGTGGTGAGTAATAATGATTTATAAATCCAGTGTAAGTAGCGGTCAATGCCGCGACGCCTCCCGGGGAAGGCCTATGTTCAGCAGTGGACGTCTTTTGGCTGAAATGATTTATTTATTTATTTAAAGAGAGAGAATGTAGTCAAGAGAGACAATGTAGTCAAGTAGTGGAAGTTGATTTATCCAACAGATTAGAGATCGGATAGACTAATTTGTTGTATTCAATACAAGCAGAAGACTGAAAAATATTAATCTTTAATTTATTGAGTTTTCCAATCCAGGAACACATTATAAATTTGAAATAAAGTTTAAAAAACTATCTTAGCATTCAACATCATCATCATCATCATTTTTATTGTTATTTCAGCCGAAAGATGTCCACTTCTGAACATAAGCCTCCCCCAAGTGTCGTCACATTAGTCGATTCCGTGCGTCTCAAATACAGTGGATGCCCGTAACCAAAGCATTAATCAATGAAAATTAAATTGTTACAACGACTTTTATGAAACTGTGTATTTACTTATATTCTTAAAGGTAACATTTTTAGCAACCTCGGGACTGTAAATACGGAATTCATCAAAGCACATATTATTTTTTCATGAAGTGAAGTTTAAGTAAATAATCGCCCGATTAGTTAGCAGGTTATCCGAACACTGCTGATCACCGTAGTCAACGGGCTTTACCGCGCTTTCTCGCTCAATGCTTCTCAGGGAGCTAAAATAAGTTTTTTTCTGATTCCGGGCTTCCGATATTAGATCACCCTGTATCAGAATTGAAATATCGGTAACTTCGTTTCGAGATTCCGATATTACTAGATTCCGAAATTCATGTCTAGTCAGGAACGACCGATGTTGCATCGCTTAAGGGAAACCGTTCAGCAGTTCGGCAGTCAACCTTAGGTTGAAATGTTGGTTATATTATAATGATCCTGCTAAAGAAAAGTTGTATTTTTCCTGCACCTTACTTGTCAACCTAACTAAGTTCATGAATGGCAACAATTTTCCATTATAAAAAAAAACATAAATACGATGCGAAGCCTTCAAAACGTCGCTACTTAAGCTAAAAGCTATTTATCGCTTATAAATCAAATAAAATCTGGCAATCCTCTTGATTTAAGATGATTGCTTTCTTTCAACTCAATTATTTAAAGTGAATTGGATAGAATCGAAGTTTAAACTGCAATTTGTCTGATTTGATTAGGGTCCATCCATACCTTATTGGCTTTATATTCAAATTTTTCACACCCAATTTAATTTATTAGATGGGAATTTTGATCAAGAGGAGCTCTTGGCTAAATAATAATAACGGTTCACTAATGTTTGACTAAAAACGAATGAAAAATTATCATTTGAAAACTTCTTATTTCGCGACCAATTTCTTTGTAAGTGATAATTTGACAAAATACAGATTTCGCAAATGTTTTACTTTGCGAATATATCAAATGTTAAAACATCTTTCCAAAAATATTCATTTCACCAAGTACTTCGTTTGTCAAATTTGCAATTTTACAAAATGACGGTAGATACATTGTTTTTATGAATAATACCCATCACTTACTGAGCAGGGTAATGAAAAGATGTGTTTTATTACATTATTTAAATGTTGACATTAATTTTAATATAGCATCATCAGTGTTCTAGGTAAGTACGATTACTATTTAGGCAATAAAGTCGACGGTCCTATTTCTGTTTACAGGGTCTAAAGTAACCTAACATGAAGGAGATGACGGGAGCTGAGTTCGCTCACTTCAGTTCCCGTCATCCCCTTCGAACCTAACCTATCCGTGTCGGGGTCCTCTAAGCTCCCGAGTTCGCTTCGCTTGCTCTTGCAATGCATTTTGTCAAACGTTATTTATGCTTTGCATTGTTTTACCAATCAACATGATTATAAAAATATTAGTTTGTCAAATGATGTTCTGATGTAATTCAGATGAGTTATTTACAGAAAGAATAGTTTGTAAAGTGATAACTATATAAAGTATATATTTACCTAAACATTATTTATAAAATGAAAATTTGTGATTAGTTTTTTTGTCAAATGACAGTACACCTAATAACTGCATGGGTCGATCTTAAAGATTAAGCAACGCTGGCCGAGGTTGATCCGTAGATGGTTGACCATCTTAACATACTGAGATTGCTCCGTGCCTCGGACAGCACGCTAGCCGTTGGTCCCAGCTGTTAGAAAAAAATTTTTACAGCAGCCTTGCTAATTGGTATCGTATTACCCGGTTACTGGGTTGTGGACGTCAGCTCAACTGCATCCGTTTAGACTAGAAGCCGACCCTAACGTAGTTGATATAAGGCTGGGCATATTAATTTTGATGGGCCATATGAAAAATTAGAGTGGTCTTATACTGATGAAATGTTAATTATTTATTTCGGTACGAAAAGAGGGTATATAAATATTATGGGTCTCGTTAAAATAGATTGAAACTGAGATTCAGCCAAGATTCAGCAGAGATAAACGACTCAATAAAACTCTTATGGCCGGGTTTATTGTTTGCGGAGTTAAATAATACTAACAAACGTCTATCTCTGACACGATCTAATATTCAATCATTGGTTTAAGTAAAAATAATTGTGATAAAAGGATGATCACAGTTTTATAGACAGTTTGACGAAAATAAACTTTTGAAAATCTTGACTTCATCTATCAACTTCAACAGTTTCTTAAATTATATAAGCTACGTGATGTAGGTACTGAATAAAAAAGGCAGAGGTTTTTCACAATTCTTTGACAAAGTAAAACAAATTCAGTCGCTGTTGCTCTATTTCTAAATAAAAAGTTCTTTACAAAAAAAAAACACTGCAAAGCGAAAATTAACTTTCTTTTCCGAAGTCGGTGTCTTTGGTACCTATTGTTTGCCGTGTGTCGATACCGACTTCGGAAAAGAAAGTAATTTTTCGCTATGCAGTATTTTTTTTGGAAGTCGGTTTGTTTTTTTGTTAAAAGGTTATTTTTATATGGATAATATTTTTGTGTTCACCAAAAATCTAAAGGTACATCTATGTATGCATTTCTAAAATATTGATCTTAAACCCGTTTAATTGTTTTACTATAATTAAACTACTCGGCCAACAAAATATGTTACATCAAACAAATTCCAAATTAACACCAAGATATAACACTTTTTTATTGTAGTGCGCTGCAAATATTCTATTGTATCTAACAATAACTATTTTATTCTGCCCCGAAAAATACTGATCGTGCACCAAATATTCCTGCTCGGGAGCTTAGGGCACCCCGACTCGGACAGGTTAGGTTCGAACGAGATGACGTGAGCTGAAGTGAGCGAGCAAAGCGAGCGAACTCAGCTCCCGTCATCTCGTTCGTGTTAGGTTACTTTAGACCCTGCGGACGGAAATAGGAGCCCCGCGGCGGGGCTCCGTCGACTATGTTGCCAAAGTACTATACATTTTGCAGTGCATTATCTGAAGTAAATCTAAAAAAATAAATGCTTGTTTTTAAAATTAGGTGTATTACTATTTTTACAAATTTGCAACAGTTGTTAAATAGATGCTCGTTATGACATATTTTAATGAACATATTTTGGTGCACATTCAGTATATTTGGTGGAACACAGGCAAAATTAGGTAAATGAAATGGGAATAAATTGAAGTACTTTTAAATACCATCCTTTTTATATCTCTTTTTAGTTTTGATAAGTACTTCCAATTGCAATAAAAATCATGTATAGCCAAAGTACATCTCATGACGATTCCAATAAGCCCAAACAAGAATAGGATACATTGTTTTATTTCGGAGTTCCAGTGCCTACCTGCCGGCTTCATCATCAGATCTGTTCGATGGTACCATTTTCATCAGTACTATGTAATTATAAGTATTTGCTTCATCATAGTCGATTAACTATTCGAGAAATCTTATACCCATGACATATTTAGCATTAAGGAGTTCCATTGGCCGTCTGTGGTCTTCTTCACCAGTTCCACTTCACCAAATGATACTTCCTGTGGGCAAATGATTGCCATGTTAGCAAATAATTGCATTATTAATGAAAATACCAAATTCGATATATGTATGCCTATAACATTTGAGGCTCGATTTCTCCAAGATCCCATTATCAGATCCTGACCTGATAACTATGGGACCAACTGAGAAGTATACCCTTTCAAACATAAGAAGAATTTTCCAAATCTGTCCAGGCGCCTTTGAGTATGCGGGGAACATACATAAAAATAAAAAAAAGATTTCGACGAATTGAGACCCACCTCCTTTTTTTTTAAATCGGTTAAAAATACAACCGACTTCAAATAAAAACATTACTAAGTTTTTTTTTTTTTATTAATGTTCAAAATTTATATCGCAGAGTTTCAATTATATTATAAGTTAAGAACCACAGAAGCCGTTTATGGCTTATATAATTATGGCTAATGAGTTCGGAATAATTAATTCTGAGACAAACAATACTACGAAACAATGATAAAAACTGTGAGTTTTACATTCAAGCGATACAAAAGGGAAAACAAATATCTTTAAGTACTTGATAATACAGGAGGTAGATATATCAAACTAAATTACATACTCATGATGTGTAATTTGCATAAAAGGCTTCTTTAGTACACTTTTTGCTTAGGCTTTAAGTGAAAAATAACTTTAATTTCGGAAGTCGGTGTTCTTGTTTTTTTTCCTCCTTTTTTGACCCCGACTGCCAAATTGAAGTTATTTTTCACTTTGTAGTGTTTTTATTTGGAAGTCGGTTGTATTTTTTTGTAAAAAAGTTTTTATTTTCACTTTTTAGTTGTGGTACATAAGTATGTTATGCCTGATTAGATTACTCGAATATCATGAAATTTGAACCCAACCGGCGAAATTAGAGTGCACCAGGATGAACTGTACACATCTACGTACCCTTTTAGAGCATAATTTTATGTTATGAAATGGTGTAAACAATAAACAGACAGTCGATCGCAGCAATATCGAGAGATTTACCGTCATTTATTGAAGAGTTCTGTTGTATATCTCCGAAGTTCTTCATCAGATCTTGATCAAGTTTATATGGGACCACGTGAGAAGCAATAGCATTCAAATAAAAAATAATCATCAAAATCGGTTAACCTTGTAAAAAAGTCATGAGATAAAAAAAAAATATTGTCGATTTGAGAACTTCCTCCTTTATCGCATACACGTTGAATAAAAACTCGACCAGTTACCACCAGTAGTTGAATTTTGACTAAAAATAATACCCATATCCACGTGGTGAAATAGGTGGGTACGCGTTTTCATATTTTTCACATCATCCCGTAATTATTCATAACATAGCCTCTTCTACAGCGAAAAATCCCGAGGGATATTGCCATAATTACTACGCGCGGCGGCCGGATTCATGATAGCACTATGATATTATTATGTCGTACGTAAGTACATGATATTGTTCGTTTTTCCATACTATAGATATAATAAGGATTTGTAGCTGATAAACTAATTTATTAAAATTATGACTGATATTATAAATTTTTTAAGATACAACCCTGAAATAAGCTGCAAAACGTATCTGAATGCAAGCAGTGCAACAATACATATAATGCTTAGTGCCGCTTTCTCAAGCAAAACGTTAGTTAAAATCGAGGAGCAATAAAACTGAGCATTCAATGAAACCCTGAGCAAGGACAGACTGGCTTAGCGAGGAGCATGCCTAATCCAGCAATACAGGACGAAAGCCCAGTGGATTTACTCGTGCAACTCTGTGCAAACTTTTTGTACCCCACTCATAAACTTAGAACAGTGTAGAACATTTTTTGTCCGCTAGACACGTGCGAATGGTGTACTGTGCGTGAACCGAATTAGTAAGTAGGAGGCAAAGCATTTTTCCTAACAAGTGGCTTTACGTCAGATCATATTTCAGCAACTTCTTAAAGAAAAAACTGAATGAGCCTCTTTTTATATCAACTCTTACTTTATGTCACTGAACGCTCTCATTTTCGTATATAAGGGAAATAATTTGCTTTGATACTTATTACAAGACGCTCTGATAAGTATCTAAGTATATTATATAGGCAACACTCCTACGCAATATCATAACAACGGCGTCGTAAAAGCTATTTTAACGAACGTCTTCGCATCGGGACGGTTGTTTCAGCAAGTGAACGACTTTCAAGCAATAAAGCACAAAGAGACGTTTACGCTGGTTTTATTGAAGTTTTTTCTACGCCACATTTAAGCGACGCGACGTGATGCTGCGTCCCGGGGTGGATCAAGCTGTCAGCGCTACCATTGCGTGAATGGGCCCCATTGTGAATAACGCCTCACTCGATAGAACCTCCTTAATCCTTCAAGCTTCAAATTTTGACGTAATAGGGATGGCTTATGCATAATTCTCGAGCGACGATCATTAAAGCTGTCGGATGGCGAAAGCGCGCGGTAATGAACCCCGCGATCGTGCCCTGTTGTCTCTCAGCGCTAATTGCTGCACTCTTATTAAGGTCGAGACGCTGCAACAGTTGAAAAATGCACTCCAAAACACAAAGAGATAGTTTGCATAAGCGCTTTGAGGAAGGATTGTTCGGATGTTTGTTCCACGTTCCAAGCATCCAACTAGCAAGGGTTTTCAGATTCAAATTTAAGGCCGACAGCAATTCACTACCCGTTGATACTTTTAGAGGAAATAAAATCGTGTTAGACGTTTAAATTGAGTGGAATCGAGGTCGAGTTAAGCCTACGAGCACGTGATCGGAATATCGGGCGCGACTTGTGCCGGAGACCTCTTGTCGTTCAGGTGTTCGCCAATATACCGGGCCTTTTTTGTATGCATTGAGTAGTGCGGATCGAGTAGACCCTAGATTGTTTATTACGAACCGTGTGTGTAAATTTCGTTTTACACGAAAAGTTTTGTAATTTAATATGTTCGCCTGAACGAAACCTTTGGTTGGGTTACTTTTCAACAGTTAGAACTACTTTTCAGGAATGTTTTCGACGGAGTATTATTCTCTTGATTAGTTTTTTGGGGCCTTGTGACGAAAGTAAAATCTGGTGAAAACGTGGCTGAGATGGGCTTGTATTGTTGTAAGAAATTAGCGAGTTTCTCACCCGCCGTGTCGGCGCAACGAGTTGATTACTTTTTAATGAATGTTTGATGGGGAAACGGCAATTATTGGGCCTCTTTATCGAAATATTATACCTTTGACAGGGTTTTGTACGTAGCTAATGGGAAAAACTCGTTTGATTGATAAAATGTGATGAAACTGCAATTATGGACTCAGTTTAGACCTGAAACACATTGTAACAGAAAGTAATTAGTGTTCCATACGAAGGTGAGCAGTAAGGAAGGCATTTTGATCATCTCTTAAAGGGGTTACCTATTATAACCTCTTCGAGGTATGCAAATTAGTATGGATTTTTTTCATTTTTGTCATCGGGCAAACGGCTTGTCGTTGTCAAAAGCTATGAAGTGGCGGTACCTACCCCCGTGTTCCGCGCGCGCGTAGTTGAATTGCGACTGTATATGAATTCATGCGGGCCAATGCCTGGCCAGGGAAGCGTAACGATATGCGTAGGCACTCTAGCGCCCCGGCCAAAGTTATCTGCAGAACACCGTGTGGTTTTAATCTGTTTGACTCAGAACCCTCGCCCCAGGGTCCGCCCTGGGGCGAGCGTAGGGGTCTACGCTCCGCGGTCCGCCACATCCATGAGAATTTCCACAGGTTAAAAGAAAAAAAATCTTTTTTTGTATTTTTTTTTTCGAATTAGGTATGTTTAAACATATATGTGTTATATATTTTTGAAATCACCTCTTAAAACCCTTTATTTTGATACCCCACAAGATGGGTTTTGAAGAAAAAAAAATTGGGCCACACAATATGACGCCCAAAATCCACCATTTTGCTGTTTTTCAATTTTAATGCAGCCAGTGACACTCACAAGGTTAAGACGAATCGATGGACGTAAGAATCATCAAAATCAGCCAACGCGTTTGATCTCTGGAACGCCACATAGGAACAAACGTACATAGATAGACTGATAAACACATTATCCCCCCCCTTAGCAGTCGGGTAAAAAAGAACGGTACCTACCCTGTCTATATTGCTGATAGCTGAAAGGCAGAGAGAACGACATTGTCCTTTCTCACAGCGCTAGTATCAACTACATAGTTTATTCATTGTTTTGATGCAATTAATGTACGAAGTTTGATGGACAGTTTTCTGTTTTACTTCTTGTTCACTTTATTTCTCAATAAGAGAGATAAATAGGAAAGATAAATTGTGAATGCGAGACGAACGTGATTTCAGCGGTTTTCGGCTGAAATGATAATGATGATTTGCGGTATTTCTCAAAGCCCAAATCATCTTTATTGTAAATCTGACGTTTTATGACTGTTTATTAAATAAGTAAGTATGTAGAGTTTCCGGAGAGGTAAATACGTTGGAACGTAAGTTTCATTTGAAAACCAGCGTCAAGCAACTCCGAGTTGTCTGGCATTTTGCTGAATTGGACCTATTTGGCGCAGCTGTGGGGCACACTATGTAATTGTTTTAGAATTAAGTTCCTTTTTATTTGTACCTACATTGTGTGTATCTGTGTGTGCCAAACAAATTAGTTTTCTTTCTTTTCTTTTCTTTTTTTAACAAACTTCCCAAAAAGAGGAGGTTTTCTGGGGGGTTTCTGTATGTATTTTTTTAATCAATTGATCGAATCGATTTGGTGACCTCAGCAGAAAAATATCCTTTCAAGCGCAAAATCACAAAATCAGTTATTTTCAAAATCGGTTCATAATTGTCGGAAAAATCCATTCGATCAATTGATAATAAAATACACACAGAGGAACATAAAACCTCCTTTTTGTAAAGTCGGTTAAAAAACGTACCTATACTGCTCCTATATAAATTTGGTGAAGATCTGATGAAAAACTTTGTAGATACAACAGAACTCGCTAATAAATGACGGCCAATGTTCCGGTATTGCTGTAGTCGCCTGTGTGTTTATTGTACAAGAACTTGCCCACTAGATACCACAGATAAAAAGTGAAAACTAAAAACTTTGTTACAAAAAAAACCCTACTAAGTGAAAAATAATTTCAATTTCGGAAGTCAGTGTCAAAATATGAAAACACTAAACCAAAACCGACTTCATACCAATAAGTATTTAATATTTCTGCTTAGAAAAACATTAAAAGTAACGAAGCCACACTGCCTGGTTTAGTGGTTTAGATAGCTGGATAAAGTGTATTTCAGGTCGCTCCTTTCCGCCGCCTACCGTTCTGTCTGCTAACAGTTTTGCACAGAAGTCGAAATCCCATTTGAATGTACTTTTAAATTCCTTTCAGGAATCATTTGAGGTTTCCGTGAGACGTTTTGGATAGATAAACTAAGCTGCTGAAATATTTTGTTACGTTTTGTTACTTTGACTGGTAGTCAAACTCAAACTACATTGAAATGCTTTTACATTTTATTGTACATTGCTCTTTGTTCCGTGTAAACTGTAAATATTATATCACTTAACAAATTGTGTACACCTAACACAATTTAAACAACTTTTTTATTAGTATAGTATTATTTAGGTACACATGCGTGTTTGTATGCTAGTTTTTAGTAGTTACTAGCTCTCTCTGCTCTATCCTTCGGGGATTTCAGGCGTACATCATTATTGTTGTTGTGTACAGTGTCCAATAAAAGCGAAGGAGTTGCATAATGGCCACCTAGAGTGAGGTCGTCCGCCATGATGCTTGCGCGAGCGTGCGTCTTTGAGTGGTGACGGAAAAAGTTGGGAAGTAGTTGCCTGGTGGCGTGTAAGAACTTGAAAATTGTGTTTTTGTTGACGGAAAGTAAAAGTTTTGGTTTGCGAATCCGCTGCCACAAAGAACGTAGCGGTGGCGCTGTGCCGCTGCAATATTATTGGACAATTGACTATATTTAAACTGGTTAAGTTTCCTACTGTGCTTTGTGCAAGCATTTCATATATATATATACATATATTATTTTAATTATAGATAGGCTCGCGCTTAAGCACTATCTCATCTGATGGTAAGCGATGATGTGGCCGATGGTGAAGCACGCTTGCCTAGAAGTAACCTATTCACACTTGACTTAATTATTCATTCCATCAAAATGAGGTTCTGGATTAAACACGACCTTGGTTTAAACACGACCTCCGCAAATCTAACAAAGCGTCGAATCATAAGAATAGGGAGTCTGTGTTGTGCAGATTGCTTCCGTTATCATCCAACAGAGATCAAATGATTGAAGAACCGTGTTCGATGGATACAGATCCTATTCTGAGATTGCTTTTGAAATCTTGCAGGGTAAGAACTTGGCAGCAGAAATAGATAAACAGCTTCCGACGAAAATAATTGTCTACTTTATTTTTATGAAGTACGAGTAGATAAGATTGAAAAATGCAACAACAACAAAAAATCAAATCGACTTCCAAAACAAAACACTTCAAAGCGAAAAATAGCTTTCTTTTCCGAAGTCGGTGTCGAATAACGGCAAACGATGGATAGATACATAAGACACCGACTTCGGAAAATAAATTTATTTTTCGCTTTGAAGTGTTTTTTTTTTATTACACAAGTGTTTAATTCTGTTTGTTTGTATCTATTAAATACAAGCAAACAAAAGGGTTTTTAGAGGTTTGGTTTTAATAGACCGACTTCTAAAGCAAAACACTAAAAATTAAAAAAATAACTTTTTTTTTTTTTTCGAAATCGGTGTCTTTGGTATCTATTGTTTTTCGTTTTTATACACCGACTTCGGAAAAAGAGTAATTTTCGCTTTGTAGTGTTTTGGTTTAGAAGTCGGTTTAATTATTTTGTTAAATAGTTTTTATTTTACATCTTTAGTGTTGGTACATCTCATTTCAACAAGGTTAAAAGCGACTAGGATACATTGTTTTATTACGGAGTTCCAGTGCCTACCTTCCGGCTTCATCATCAGATCATTTTCATGATACCATTTTCATCAGTACCAATTATTTATATGTATTTGCTCCATAATAGTTGCTTAACTATGCATATCTTATACCCATACTCTCATTAAGGAGTTCCAGTAGCCATCTGTGGCCTTCTTCATCAGTTCCACTTCTCCAAATGATACTTTCTGTGGGCAAATGATTGCCATGTTATTGCAAATACCAAAATAGCTATATGTCTGCCTATAATATTCGAGCCCCGATTTCCATGGAATCCCATCATCATATCTGATTTGGTGACAATGGGAACACCTCGAGAGTATACCATTTCAAACAAAAAAATATTTTTACAAATCTGTAATATGACGGAACTATCCCCGAATAAATTAAAAAAAAAAACATCCGAATTGAGAATCTCCTCCTTTTTGGGTAGTCCTTTAAAAATGAAATAAAACACTTAAAAATAAATCTAATTGCCATGGTATTGGCTTTGTTTAAAAGAAATTCTTATGCCATAATAATAGTGCTTAAACATTGATTTCGGGCATATGGATGCCACGGCTGGCTCAAATGATGCGTAATAAGCACCTAATGGCATAAAAATATATTTAAAAAAAGCCAATACCTACCATGGCAATAAAATTTATTTTTACATTTTAAAAACAGTACCTTTATAAAAACATCCTTTCCAATGACGGCATTAATGCGTTAGGCATTATCTACCAATTAACCAAGGGTGGGGTTTTTCGAGTTCCGGTTTCGATTGCGAACAATTTTTCACTAATACGAGTAGAAATCTACATTATTGCTGAATGCCATACGCTACTTTTACACTTGATAAAATGCTTGATTCCTGTGTCATATCGAGCAAAAGCTAGCCGACGACACACTGGTACCTGCCTGGTTTAAAACCTTGGCTTAGAAAGCTGGCCCATCTTCTGGTTATAATATTATATTTTCTCAAAGATTCTTCAAAATAACAACTCATAAGAGTCACATGTCCTACACCCCGAGGTCGCCGCCCAATAATAGGATATTTATTGACTTAGACCAAGTCAATATCGGCGCAAACACACAAATATGTACCCGATATAAAGCTGTAGATAGACGAGCAATTCACGAGCAATTGTTGCCTTCCTATCCTTCAATCATCTGCCAAGAGCAGTCCACTCGGGTAGGAAACACCGATAGTTGCCTACTCAGACAAATAGTTTTTTCACGAGTAAAAGTATATCTTTTTAATTTTTCGCTTCTAGATATGGTATGGTTTCTCCAGGCGGACGTCATTTAACTCAATCTTTGAATACTCTCATCCAAATGCTAACAGTCACTCTAGCGTTGTTCCACCAAGCTTGAGGACAGCCTGCCTAAGATGCCTTTGTAAATCTGTAATTAGTGACGCGGTATCGTAACAATTGCTACAATTTTGGCATTGCAGTTTGTGTTGGAACATAGGTACATTCAAGTGTAAAAAGTGCAGTCTTACTCAGCCAAACCTCAAATGGTTAGTTTTTGTGGAAGAAGATTAATTATCCACAACTGATTTAATATGTTGTATAGAAATTCAAGTATAGATTATACTACGAGTAACCGTGAAAAGTTGAAATACTGCTGCCTAAAAAAAATGCCGCCGCTGTTTTGGTAGACTGTGACTGCACTTTTGACCGTTAACTGTACTTAGTATAATAATTAGTTTATGCTGTTCCCACCGATGGAAGCTGGGACATAGGCTTCTTCGCTGTGAGAAGTGAAAGAGAGTGAACCGTAATAATCAATCTTGCGGGCCTATTGCGGGTTGTTATTGAACTCAAAGCAATCGCTATGAACTGGGCGATTAAAGTTGCCCGTGTAAGCGCACGTTCAGCTGATATTTACCGCGACAACTTTAGTTGGATCGCCACTCCTGGGACCGAAGTATGGCGGCTATCATATTTGTACGTAGACTAGCATGCGAAAATGTGATTATGTTGCTGGCTTGTTTTAGATAGATGGCGTGCTGTTGTAGTTTTGTTGGATTTATCTAACAAAGCAGGATATATTTGTGGGTACACTGTGATTTGTTGTGTGTGTTTACGAAGAATTCATTGTTTGCTATACACCTTACTATTATGTTATCTATCTTAAGAAAAGCCCGCAAGTAAAACCTCTTGGATGACGAGTGAAAGACATGAAGTATAGAGTTCTATGTACTGACGATGCTTATCAGCGGAACAAATGGCGATTCAGGAATAGGCAAGCCGTACCTGAGTAACGGGAAGTGGCGATGTAGAAGAAGACGATCTGAAATATCATGTAGTTACGTGTTGGTACTTTGGCTGCTGAGTTATATTTAGAAAGAATAAAATTATCCATTGTAACTATCTCACATGGCATACCATCCATCTAGAAACATTATCATCATCATCATCATCAGCCTATTAATGTTCCCACTGCTGGGACACAGGCCTCCTCTCTGTAAGAGGAAATGGGCCCTAATCTACCACGCGGGCCCAGTGCGGGTTGGTGGTTGTCACATGTCTTCGAATTTTTGGTTCTAGGACATGCCAGTTTCCTCACGATGTTTTCCTTCACCGTTTTGAAAGCTGTGGTGATGTAATAATTTACACAAAGTAATGCGCCGGCCTGGGGTCGAACCCACGACCTACAACTTGTAAGTCGCGGCCCATATCACTGGGCCACCACTGCTCTAATAAAAGAAACATTATCCAAGATCATTTCTCAATTCTATCGACGACCAACGCTATGCATCTTTTAGCTAATTTAACCCTCATAAGTAATTCTTATACATATCTACAGCCCAATACGAGTTTTGATTGCGAGGTCAGCAAGCAAATCTGACGGCATGCAACACCGGGCCCCTGGGCCCGCCTACTTTGCAAGTCAATTCCACAGCACATTGCATTTCAACATACAAAATTTTTGGTTTGGAATAAAACCTGATTCAAACTGTGGAGAGATTTCCAACCTTTGTCAAACAGAATATACGAATGCCATGAAATAAAGCCGTAATTTCGTCTGGATGATTTCGTTTTTATCTTTTTATTATCTAAAACAGACGGACTCTACTGTCTGTCTGTTTGTCATTTTGCTGTGTTTTTGGCTACACTGTGAAACTAATTTGAATAAAACTTGGAGAGGTTGCTTTGTGCTTGCAGAATGGCACGAGACACGGCTAGTTTCTTTTCAAAAATAATAATTAATAAACAGAGTGCAGTATAAAGTTAAATTGTACAAATATACATAACATGCATTTTGCGCACACGAGATGAAGTAATACATATTCTGTGCTGATCTTACCCGAATCTCTTGCTAGTCAGCTGTTGGAAATATAAAATAACTGATGCAAACGGAAGATACTTTACATAATACTGATACAGAACTTTATCGCAAATCCGCAGTGTGTATCAAGTAGGTAACCGAATCAATTACTTCATCAATCATTGACCACAATGATTAAATATTTATTTCATTCAAACAAATACTAGCTTGGCCCCTCGACTTCGATCTCGTACCCTATCACATAGGAATCGTGCATTTTTTCGGTATGAAAAGCCTGTAGGCACGCATACATAGTACTTATAGCTTTCTATCAGAAAAATAATTAATTATTTATTTAGGAATAACACAAACATTTAAAACTTATGACTAATACTAGGTATAAGAACATGATAGAAATGCGCAACTTACACCGTTATCCACGTCATATAATGCAGAAAGTTAGTTTTGATCAAACGATACACAACAAAAAAACAAATAATTTTAAATTATGTTAACAATTTAAAGGCTCTTTATTGCTTCAATGAGGCAGTTGCGAAATTTATTAGTGGGCATTGCAAATAAGTCCAAGTCAGTAAAAAGTTCATTAAAATCATTACAAATACGACGCAGTTGTGCGCGGGCTCCAGCGTTTGTTTGACAGGAAGAAACAGCGAATAGAGGGCGCGCGCGCACCCCTCGCCTCATAAAAATAATTTACATAATGAATTAGTACTGTCATATATTACTTCCAATTAACAAACAAACAAGTAAAAACTAAAATATGCCAGAACCCACGACATTTTTTATAGTGGGCATGAGAATTTTGAGATGGATGCCTAAGAAAATATGTATGGTTTGTGTGAGTGGTGATATGAAAGACAAGTAAAATTATAAAAACAATAAAAATCCCCGACATATTTTTAATTCACACTTTTTTAAACTACATAATTTATCTAGTAGTAGAAACGTTTCGATCAACAATATATCGAACGCGTAATTATGACACGATATCATGCGAAAATACTCCGATTCAATCTGTAAAACGCTCATTACTTTTGAACAGCTGAACCGATTTTCATCGATAGCTAAGAACACTCCCGATAATTCCACATTAAAACAAAAAAAAAAACGAAATCAAAATCCTGTTCATCCGTTTATGAGCTATGATGCCACATACAGATACACATAAACACATATATACAAACACACAGGTACACACGTCAAATTTATAACACCCATCTTCTTCCGTCGGGGCTAATAAACAGTTTAAATAATATAATACTAGCTTCTGCCCGCGGCTTCGCCCACGTTCAAAGTTTTAAAAAAAAATCTCCGATCGCCACCAAACTTTACAGGATTATCCGCTGGATCAATCTAAAGATTGTCTAAAAATTTCATTAAAATCGGTCCAGACGTTTCGGAGTCTCTAAGGAACAACTCTAAGCACCCACGATTTCGTCAATTATTTATTATTCTACATTCTAATAGGCTCGATCTGTATTTCAGCTATAGGTACGAGTATTTTAACTATGCTTAAAGAGTACATTTTTAAAGATGCACACTTGAAGCTGAATTTTTTGCTCATTAATTCCAAAGACAAGTTTACAGTAGTTTTATATTTTTATCAAGTAGGTAAGTAATTCCAGAGAGAAATCATTGTTTATGAATGTTTTTATTTCCGAAATGAATAAAAGATTAGGTAGTTTTTGTTACGTAAAGAGTACGAAAAAGCTTAAAGCCTATACTTGGAACTTATACTAGGTAATTGAATATTCTAGGTACCTTGGTACGGGTGTCTTAAAATCTATATGGATTCTTAGTCCTAGCGATATTAGACTATCGATCATGCGTAGTCGCTTATTCAAGGGTATAAAAAAAATTCAAATTTAGAAGGCTCTGCGGAATATTGACGGTAAAAATGTTAAGTGTGTTTTAAACTGAATTTCAGGCTCATATCTGGACTACATCATTGAATTTTGTTACGGCAATATTTTTATAATATTCTGTGATACTTATAACTGTAAAACAATAACTAATTACTGACAAAGCGAACTAGAATGATAAATACCTTGGACCTAAGAATTTCTTAGAAAAAATATTTTGGTTAAATTTAGCATGCCTAGTTTTATTAATTAATATTTTGAAATAGTTTTGACAGCAATAAAATCCTTGATCTAATTTTTAAATCCAAAATCTTGTTAACATCTTCTGTTACTTGTAAAATACCGTTAGCTATTAATATGAAACAATTTAGCAAGGCTGAAGCTTTTAACTCACGCTGACGTCAGTATCCCCGTGAAATATGGCCCATTATAAGTTCAGTTTGTTCAGCAACTCCAAGATTGTATGCAATTTACTTAGACAAAGAATGTCGACTTAATATTTAATCTGCGTGCCTTGTTCACTGAAGGCGACAATTTTTAATGCTTCAAGTACTGATTTTAGGCTTTAAATAAAAATCTTATTGTTGCAAAACAATAAAATTATTGTTTAGAGTGGTTTTGTCAGAAGCCGTTTTCTGCACTCCACGGGTGCAGAAAACGGCTTCTGAAAAACCTGAAGTGTTATAATATTCACAGAAGAATGTTGTCACGATTAACATAATCATATAGATGTATTTAAGAATACTTGACTTACCTAAACTGTAGTGTTATTTTTTTCTGCAAATTACTGTTTAATTTTTCAGGAATAAAAGGTGAGAGACCAAAACGAGATTGGCACATCAAATAAAATCTGCCCTTGCATTTCCAACAATATAATATTTCTACTATCACCAGTATCAGCAAACCTCCTAGATGACCTAAATCGTAATGGCGTGTTATCGAAACTGCAATCGTCACAGTAAAGAACTTTCGCGACAACGTATGTGGCAATTGTAAACTTTCGCATTAACGTACATCGCAGTAAATAACTTTCGTGATAACGTACTTCGCAATGGTAAACTTTCGCAGTAACGAACATCGCAGTGAAGAACTTTCGCAACAACGAACGTTGCGATAGTAAACTTTCGCAGTAACGTACATCGCGGTAATAAACTTCGCAGCAATGGGTTACACCCCCAAAATTTATTGCGCTGGGTAATAAATAAGTATTAAAAATATGCACCATATTTTTGCAAACAAAGACATGTTCTTTGTTTGTAAAAATAAACTACTTACTCATCTCATTACCGACTCATTAGATGATTACCACAAAAATATTAAAATCGTACATACCTCTGTTAATTTCCTATAAGACTGCTCATTCACAGAAATCGCAGTAGTTATTATAACAGTGATACGAACGAACGAGTGTCTTAGCTCGATACCATCGGATTCCCTATCTATTCCTGTCATGCTGTATGTGTAGCTAGCGGTATGGAGAAAGTATTGATTCATTTGTTCACATCATGTTCTGTAGAAAATAATTACGATGGATGTACAAATGAGGTTGGGATAAAAGTTTTGAGTATGAACGTGGATATAAGTTTATTACCAATATATAAATTAACATAGTATAAACTACTTAATTAACAATGACTATCTATATATAAACTTAAATAAACAAAAAACTCCGAACGCGTATAAAAAGGGCAGGGGTCATTGGGCGTCAAAAAATTCGTCCACATAGCTGTCAACGCGAAAAGTGCTCAGAACGCTGGCAGAATTGCCACGTTCGATGGCAAAGAAACTAAAGGTTAGTAAGATTGTAATCAAGTGCCAATATCCTAAAGCAAAATCCATCCAACATTTTATCACGATCTTAAAAAGATATATGAAGCAAGCAGAAGACGTATCGTAAAATCCTTACATTGTAAAATCTTTGACGGGTGCAATTCCGTTACAGGCGATAACTGGGCTACCTGTCTTGTTCCCATGATTTATCTATTGGTGCAATGGGGACACATAACAAGCGCGTTTGTTATAGAACAGGAGTATGGGACCAACAATTCTTCTATGTGTGGGACCTATAAAGCTTCGCTTAGATTTTATCGCTGTAGACATTGTTGTCGTTGAGTCTTTCCAGCAATGTCGACAAAGCAATTTATGGACCAATTTTAAAGCGGAGATAAGTGCTCTTTGGATGTCAAGCTTGCTGTTTTTCTTTGGAGGTCGAGGAATAAAGATAGAATTGTCAAGAATCATCATTAAGGGCATTGATATATATTAATATTTATCAATGATTAAGGGTTAAAGTGGCGTGCTCATGCCACCTACGCTATGTTATTTATAAACGGTATTTTACGCTTAGGACTCCGGCTTAACATGCTCTCGCAGCCATAATTTTCATACTGTTACTATCGTTTTAATCCTACCTGTATGACCAAACGATTATCGTAATTTACTAGTTTCACACACTTTATTAAAGATGACCGTAATTAAATTATGCAAAACACGTACTTCAGCCGGCCATTACATCGTACTAGACCGGTAAATTGAGAAGATTTTGTATGAGAATCCACAAAAGTATTTTTAAAAGATCGCCTTTCCCTTGGAATTGGCTCATTTGTTACTCGGACAATCTGCTTAGCCGCTGTTGCGAGGTTGAGTTTAGGATATTCTATTTTCATGTAAAGGGCCTTGCGTGGGACCACAGGCTCCGCAACAAGGGAGCTTGGAATAATAGGCGACCTTATCGCCTCTGAATATATTGCAAGTGAAACAAAAATTTCAACGAGCCAGTTTTAAATTATTCTTTTTTAGGACAACGTGTTTATGGTCGATTTTCTTTGCTAATGTGTCAGTTTTGCGCATTGACCTTGATAAAGTTCAATGAAGATTTTGACCTAAATTGACCTTTGTGAGTCATAAATAGGTGTGTTTATGGGCACGTGTATGTGAGTAATTAAAGAAGATGGGCGACTAGTGTTTGTAATGGCTATTGAAGCTACATATCAGTCTACGATCAAGCGTCAGCAATGAAAATTATTGCCACATTGAAGAAATAACGACTAGCCACTATTTCACAATCAAGAGTTAGACAAGTTTTTACCCGACTGCATAGAAAATGGTGTTATGTTTTTCGCGCGTATCTTGTGTTTATGTAATATACTTTATTACCTCATATCTTTCGAACCGCAAGATATATTTATATAATCAAGACATCGTTAGATACGTCTTGACCGCCCAATAGTTCTTAGTTATGTGACGCTAAAAAAAAAACAAACATGGCGGATTTTGGCGGCCGCCATATTGTGCGGGCCCCTTTTTTTTTGTTCTATGTTCTTCGTGTGAAATATCAAAAGGAAGGGTTTTAAGAAGGGTTTTCTAACATATATACCACTTCTGTTTCAAAGTAATTCGAAAAAAATAATAATTTAAAAATCAAAAACCCGACTACCAAAAAGATGTAAACAAGAGGAAAATCAGGTTCCCTAAAAGGAAAAAAAAAACAAATCAAATGGTTGCATAAGATTTTAAGACATAATATAACATGGCATAGGTACTTTTGTTTACCCTAATTATATTTACGCATAACAGCCTACGCATAATTTCTTTAAGCATAATTTCTCTGACCATAATAATGTTTAAGCCTAACATTGTACAACATAAATTTATTTACGCATAATGATATTAAAAATATTTTTTACACGCATAATAATTAACTCCTAAAATGCGAAATGCACTTAGAGAATAGGTAAGTGTAGTAAATTTGTTATATGTATGTAAAATATATTAGCGGCTTAAGGGGGCCACCCTTAAGCCGCCAATATATTTTAGGCCCACACCCGCCGCAGTTTAACCTATTGATATACTACATTATACAAATAATATTGGTTATAGATACTTCTATTTCTTTTTGTTTAATACTTGAACGAGCGAAAATAAATTCAAATAAAGGTGTCGAAAACACTGAATATGCCTTACTGAAATACTAAGTGAGAGAGAAACAGTGGGCGAATACAAATGTTAAAAACAAAGACTAGAAAAACAAAAAAAAATTCGACGGAGCCCCGAGGCGCAGGGCTCCTAAATCTGTCTGTGTTATGTCTAAAGTAACCTATCCGTGTCAGGGTGCCTTAAATTCTCGAGCTCGCTTCGCTCGCTCTGGGAATAATTCGTTAAAACCACGGATACACTAGAACTCTGTCTACTGCATGACAGTTATTAATAAATCATTTGCATGAAAAAGCAAAATAAATACGTAAAAATAACTCAAATAAGTTTGCCTAAATACTGCAAGGCTTACAGTCATTATGCCTAGTAACATTATGCGAATCAAAATTATGATTAAACTAACTAACTTGTATAGGACATATTACAGAAGTATAATTGAAAGCATTTTTAAAAAAGACTATGGTCTGTTTATCGAAATACTTAATTACACCACGATCTGAAAGGCTAACGACACAATAATGTAGTGAAAATACATTTAAGAACTACCTACTTTAAATCATTTTACCGTTCAATGCCTACTATTAAAAGATTTTGTAAAGAAAATCTATTTGTCAGTAATGTTTGTCGGCCTAGAGTTTGATTAACGAGCGGGCTTCGCAGCGTTTTGTCACTGATATACTAAGACAAATAGTTTTCACCGAAAAAATACGAGCCTCCCGAAAGTTGGTCGAAATACGTGACAAAGAAGGATACATTTCGCATACATTGATAGATATATCGGTGTTTAGGAACGAGTTTCGAAAATGCGTCTTAGAATATGTAAACCAATATTGCAACAATAATTCTAGGGACTGTGTTAACGATATTCCTTATTATAGCCGTCGTAACCTAAAGTAATAGGTAAGAGGTAAAATTTTGAAGAAGAGTATCTCTTGAGGAACTGCAGCCTTATTACATAATGAAATCGGCAAGGCATAGGGCAAAGAGTATGAAAAATCAACCAATCACATAGACGGAAATCCACATCGTGTCTTTCATTTCGCATGTGATTGGTCGGCTTATCATACTCTTTGCCCTTTGCCTTGCCGAATTCATTACGCAATGAGGCTGCTGTTTGATAACAAAAATTCTTTCGTTGATAGGAAGCTACACTATTGCTGAGAATCGTGACAGCTACGGCATGCCTCCACGCACAGCTGCGCTTGCGCCTTTTATTAGTCTTATATCATTTGTTTACCCCTTTAATCGACCGTTGTCATTTTATTTCCTTTCTCTTATCCAATATACATATCTTGTTATACAGTCCACTCTCATTTCGTTTGCTCCATCACGACACGACCTATCGTCGCGAACATTGTGTCGTGGAGGGCATCGTTCAGCTTGGTATTTAATTATGTGTGGACTTGGTCTGGCCATCTGATTGGATCTCGACCTCTCAGACGTTTCCCCTCGATCTTGTCAGTAACCAACAGCGGTTCGAGGTTGTATCCATTCTTTCTGGCAATGTGACAAAAAGGTTCAGCATCCTACGAAGGAGAAATAGATACATTTTTTTGGTTACGGGAGGTAACCTCTAGAACTTCCGATCCTATCACGGAATTTTTTCACAGAATGCTACACTAACGTTGTAAGCTATTTTTACTAACACGCTTTTATTAGCTTGGAAAAATATATTTTAATGTAAAAAACGTGAGGTGCTTTTTAAGAAATTTTTTGAATTACTACTTTTACCATTATCTGTCAATCAAATATTACAACAATTATCATTGAGCGCCCTACGATCTTTTACAATAAAATATATTTTATCTACACTCGCAACGTAATGTTCCAAATATGAATTCTGTACTTTATATCCGTGGATAGATAAAATTAAAAAAAAAAAACATTACAGTGAAATATTTTCCGCCGAATGTAATAAACCCACGCTCGTGTTTTAATAACCCCTATTATATGACCATTGCATAAACTAGTATTTTTGCCAATCACACTATTCTTAATTTAAATTTATTGAAAATTATTTTCTACTTTTTATTTTAGTTAACTATTATAGCGTGTTTTTTGTTTTTTTTTTAAACTGTTATTTATTTATGTCGAAAAAATACACGATCTCTGTGAGAAAGGTCAAGGAAACGAAACCTCGGGAACAGGCTAGTGTCATATATCAGCTTCTACTATATATGTTTATATAATGAGATTTTAATGAAGTGGCTCCCAAAAGTTACGTTTCCGAAAGTCTTCGAAAGAAGAGTCAGGAGGGAAGGGGAGGGATCTTTCCTGGTGAAGTTAATGGCTCGAATAATGGCGTGTTTGGATGTAATAAGTAACAAAGTGATACACCTACAAAGTTAAGTACTTTCTTCTCATAGGCATGTGATATGTATCTTGAGGAAAGAATAAAGTAAGGTATTAGCTACGGAAGCCGTAAAGAAACCTGCTAAGGGCTCCCACACATAACTGCGAATTCGCAACGCATCGCAAATATCTGCGAGCTCGCACGTATTAAATATATAGAAATCGCGTCGCATCGCATCGCATCGCAGTTATGTGTGGGAGCCCTTAATCGTGATTTAGATTACTGTACTTAGAACGAATGCTGTTTGGACCTGTCGTACTGTGTGGATCAGAATGTTATACTGTGATAAAGACGGATGAAAAGAGATTGCGTGTAGATTAGATGAGAATGTTGAGATGGATGGATTGATTGAGTGGTGATATGAAAGACAAGAACAATTTAGAAATGAAGAACCCCGATACATTTTTATTTAATGCTACATAATTTATCTAGTAGTAGACACGCTTCGATCGACAATCTATTTAACACCTAATTATGAAACCATATCTTGCGAAAACACCCCCATATATAAAAAAAAAATCTTTAACAATGGGGAGAACTCTGCATTAACCGTTTCATTTTTAGATGAAATGGTTTGCATCAAGGCTATATCAGCTTATTTATTGTGATTTTTAACGTTAGCAAATTATCTTAATAACAACATATTTAGGGTTCCGTACCCGAAGGGTCTAAACGGAGCCCTATTGCTGTCACTCACGTGTCCCTCTGTCTATCGTCCGTCACAAATTTTGTTCCGAAGATTTTTTTAACGTCCCATTGTACTATGAACTTGAAATTTGGTGATAATGTTTATTATTAACTGTATTTTACTAACAAATACCACGATATTGATAAATTGGTACGGAACCCTAAATGTGCGAAGTTCGACACGCACTTGGCCGGTTTTTTTTTATTGACAGGCCTTATGCCATTTGTCATTTTTGCCATTATTGATAGCTTTGACCTCCATCTCACCTGATGGTAAGCGATTATTTGGAAGGCGATAAAGCATACTGGCCTAGAAGTAACCTATTAACTAAATACCTAAGTTTTAGTTATCAGTTAAAACAGAGTCCAGCAAGGCATTCCACTTCTTTGCTTCAAAATGAAAGTCTTCCAAAAACGTGTTTGGCGTATGGGTGGGAAGTCATCCATTTATTAGATCCCATCACAATACATCTTGTAACCTACGAGTATATTTGCTAAATATATAGGTCTACCTTTATTTTGGAGCTACTTATAACCTATATTTTATTAGTATGAAAGCCGATAAAACCCAGCTGAGCTTGAGCACGGGCAGTAATATTAAATTAAAATGCTCTAGGTAGGTAAAGGTTGTCAATCCAGGCCATTACCACATTAGCTGGACCTTTGATATTTTTACGACTGATTCTCAAAGAAAATACTAGCTCTAACGTTCGTTATCTAATCGTGAATAAAAATTATTTAATCTCCTAAAGCAGAGTAGCTGAAACGCATAGAAAATAAATTTAATGGACTGAAAGTATTGAACATAAACCGGTGCATTTCCAAAATTGAAGAAAGCTATCTTCCTCGTTTAATATAGGGTGCCCCAATCGGATAACTTTATTTATTTATTTATGTACACACAAAACACTTAAAAGAGAAAAACATATAAAGATAGAAGAGTACAAAGGTGCTGCTTATTTCTAAAGAAATCTCTTCCAGCAGACCTGCGATAGGAGAATTGGATAAGAGACATAGACACAGTGTGTAGAAGTAATAGGAAAAGTAATATAGCATAAAACTTAACTAATATAAACATAGTATATAAAAAAAAAAGTTACAAAAAGAGCCAAAAGCTCTTTCGATTTCTTTCGAAGCTTTTTCGATTTGAGGGAAATGTTTGCTGTTGTTTGACATCCAGAGCTGAGAGAGCCGTGATCAGTGCAGTACATTTATTTTCTTAATATCCCTCCTCAAACTTCGTGTTTGGTCAGTCGTCGGATTTCTCAGTTGCACTTTGCACTTGCTCTCTATCTACTTGCAAGTATGTAGAGTTGTTAAAAACCAGAGAGTGTGGGCTTTTTACCTCACTAAAACCACCCCGGTGATCACCATCATCACGTAGAAGAGGCCCGGTGACCTCTCAAAAGACCACCCCGGAGCCCCGTTTGTGCAACGCCTATTAGGGCACATCCCTGGGTAGACTGAAAAAGCGCCTCCACTGAGCCTCGCTGTGCACGGCAGCACGTGGTTAATGTGCCACCGTCTTTCCTGGAGTCACTTGGCTGCAATTACCTTAGTATTAAAAAGCTGTAGTATATAATAACGACTGAGAGCTTCATCATCCACACTATTTCAGCTGAAAGACGTCCACTGTCAATCAAATGATATGGCACACGTCGCGTCGCCATATCAATTGATTCTGTGCTTCTATAGACGGCTCATCTCAACCTGACTTTACCAAACATTCCACGGTGAGATTTTAGAAAACTGAGGCCTTAGTGTGAATTTTTTAACGTTCTCGATCGCGATAACGTAAACGTTGTCATATATCAATATGTGTACAAATAACGTTTCCCCTTACTGACACCGCTTGTCTAGTTTCTATACAACGAGATCGAGCTTAGTTAAGCCTCGGTATAATCCCACAGCACTGCAGACCCGCATTATGGAATAGAAACATAGTGTAACTGTCTCTTTAATTCGATATTTTTTCATCCACTGCGGCACTGTAGCAAATATTGACAGTATCGCTCCCTCACGTTCTAATAGTAAGCAGAGTTAAATATTAAACATGTCGTTTCTCCGCAGACCGTTCCCGTCCTGTTACCTGTTCACGTGAGGACCTTATGATTGCGGCAGCGAAAGGCGTTGTTCGTCGTGGTTGAATACTGGGCCCGGCAAAGTATTTAATAAAAAAGGAGTCTTTTTGTCATCGACACGCTAAAAAGTACATAGCAAGCAAAATGTAGAGACATGTCTTACTAATCCAATATCAATAATTTTTCACCCTCTGCGGCACTATACAGCAAGTATTGACAGTACCGTACCCTCACTAATACCTAGTAAACAGAGTTAATTAATGAACTGTCAGGAGCTCACTGCCTCGATATGGCGTTCGTGCGTACGGAGGAGCTTCCCCTCACTGTTTCCACCTTCGATTCTGATTAGAGTTCCGTGTAGAATGTCTGTTAGTGAAACGATGATATTGGATTTTTTATTTTGTTAAATGTTTGTGTATAAAATTAAGGCTTGATTCAACTTTTTATAAGTACCTAGTTACTTTTTGTAGATATTACAAGGTGTATCTAGAGCCTGAAAGGGGTCATTTTAAAGATATATCATTTGGAACAACGTTTACTGTGCTCCAACTCTGAAAACGTAAAAAATCAGCAAGGCAGGTACTTACTCCATTGCATTTATGCTCGCATATTTCAACAAATTGTAGGGAACAGCTGATGATTTAATTGCGCGTTTTAGGCGATGGAATATTATAGTACTGGGTCACTATGTAGTACTAATGATTATGTGTTCATAATTATCCTCATCATCCTCAGCGTTTTAATGTTCCCACTGCTGGGACACAGGCCTCCTCTCTGTGAGAGGGAATAGGCATGGAGGGAATAGAAATGGCATATTCCTGCGGAATTGCCAAAAAGAAGCGATCATACGTGGCTAAGTTATTGCATTTTAAGATGAACTCTCTATCGAAACGAAGAAATATCATCGATACAAGTTTTTTTAATTAAAATCTAGCGGAACAAAATAGACTGCCCTCAGTTATTGGGCAAAATCAAATTCCGAGCTCCTGCTAGATACCTCTGTGCTCCTATCACTCCTCCACCACGTAGAACAGTTCTCGGTGACAACTCTCCATTCCCCGGATGTGTAAGCTCTTAAATAGCTGCAGCGATCTTGCAGATGTGCATGCGGACTCACTTACCAAGTTCCGCAAATTGACACACGATCATAGGTAGTGTGATGTACCTATTTGAATTTTGGTTTTTATTTTTAAATCAAGATATCTACGGTATCACTCAAAACCATTGTATTAAATAAGTTATTTTTTTAAATGATTGTACAACAACTTAGCATAAGTGGTGCTTACCTGTTAAAAATTGTGACACTCGACTTTAGTATTAAGTGTATAATTTGTAATATTTAAGTGTTAACAGTTGTTGGTGAGCCTAATAAATAAATAAATAAATAATCCACCACAGGGGCCCAGTGCGGGTTGGTAGATGTCACATGTGTTCGAATTTTTGGTCCTGAGGTCCATGCCGGCTTCCTCACGATGTTTTCCTTCACCGTTTTGAGAGCAGTGGTGATGAAATAATTTACACAAAGTAAAGTGCCTGCCTGGGTTCAAACTCACGACCTACATCTTGTAAGTCGCAGCCGCTACCACTGGGCCACCACTGCTCAATTACTCTTTGAATATCTAAATGTCATCTAATACGTCGAACAACATCTACAGAGTTGTAGAAAGCGTGACGGTCACCCGGGAGTGCTACAGATCAAATTGGATGGACACGGCCCGACGTTAACGAAATAAAAATGGTTGCCCACGGGAAATCCCCATCATGTGTCTATGTGATGTAAGATGTGATTTTACATATTGCCGCTTTGTCCAACCGATTGAATATTTACCTAACGTATAACACGGGCATTAAACTATATTATGGTTACATATCAAGACAGGAAAATGTTGTACCAAGAGGAAACCAAAATGTATAGTAAGTATGTGTTATTTGTTTACAATACTATACAGTTCGGTTTCCTCTCATGTCCTCCTCTTATTAAGGATAATAACACGAGTTAGTCACGTCAAAATGGGAGCAGACTCTACAAAATTGCAACAGGAATTTTTTTAAGTTAAATTTACCCAAAAGGAAAATAAACAACGAATATTCAATCAAACATATTGTTAGCCGCAGACAATTTAAAATTAACGTAGTGTCATCCGACAATCGCAGGGAGCGCAGCGCCGGCTTGACAGGTACGTGAAGCTATTGAAAATATTCACGAGTGCTTTTTTCTCTGCAGAGGCTGCGGTGTGCGATAAAACAGGCAATAATTGAATATTGTCCGTGTAGGTAAACATTCCGAATGGCCGTTAATTAACGGAAATAGGTCCCGACACGGAAGACTGCTGCCCTCTATTATTTCATTAGCTTACTTTTATACCTCTTCAGTAGCCGAGGAAGCGGTCTCTGCGAAAGAAAACGATCGACGATAATTGGCTCGAAAAAAAGTTGATTGGAAATGTCAATTGGCCGGGCACCTCGGCTTTCTCACGATTGTGGGCTTTACGCCGCAAAGTAGATATTTTTTTCTCGGTTATTCGACCAATATTGTAAAACGGTTTTAGGGAACGAAAGTATAAGTCATTAGAGTTTCTACTAAATTCTGCGACCTTTTTGGAGACCGTTCGATTTTTAAACGGTACAAAAACTTGTAAAAGCACGAAATATCTGGTTTCTAAACTGAGTATTTGGAGTTAAAACCTACTTGAATTCCAAAGTTTGACAGGTGTTCAGCCTAAAATAGAGTTTGACAACTATTCAACTTAAAATTCTTAATTCAAAATAAAATAATCGGCGGTTAATCTATAAAATGAAAATCACCATAAGTATAAACACAGATCAAAACATTATGTCACATCTCTATCAAAGCATAGTGTCACATTTGTTCGAGATTGTACAATTGAAATGAGAGAAATGAAAGAATGAAAAAAGTAATATGTAGTGTTGTGTTTATGAATAGTAACAGAGTAGGACATACCGCTGCCGTCTTATAGCGAGAGTGTCACTATATGGCATTTGGCCGATTTCGAGTTTTTAATACCTCCTTAATCAGCAAAAAGTTCTCCATCGATCTCTCCAAGTATTTTCCTACTATCAATAGATTCCGGATGAAAACAAAAACGCCCCAAAATGCTATATTTACAAAGCTATTATTTTGATAAGACTAAGTAATTGATTTAAACTAACAATGTGCCTGTTCGACAGTGCGCAATTAGATCTATTTTTTGATACCGAAAATTCTCGCAAATTATTTATAGTTGATTTTTACTATTTCGCGGTTTTTTTGTTTTTTGTCTATAACCCAAAATATGATTTTGTCAGTTAGTAACACTCTAGCTATAGGGCGACAGAACGGTACAGTCGGCTGCGACAATCACGACGCGCTGACAGTCGCCGATACCACGTGTGTGCCGCGACCCGACACTAATACAATATATTGAACACGTCAAGCCGGGAAATAATATACAATATCTTGAAAGAATTATTCTGTATAATGTAATAAGAAAAGCTAGCGACAGCTTATGTAACAACATAGATAGTGTGTATTTGGACTAGAGGCTCTCGAAAAAGCGACATTTCTATCAGTAATGAAAATAGTAAAAGAGTCCAAATTGAAAAGGATTGACAACATGAGATGTTCAAATATTTCAATCACAAACATTTGGTCGTTGATAGTCGTAGATTGTCTAGAGACAAAGTGACAATCTATTAGCATAACCTAAGTAGATTTCAAAATAAGAACTAAAGATAGAGAGCCGTTCGATATGATTTCAACATTCTTAAAATTCAACTGTTAGTTGATCACAAATGTTCTTACTGATTAAGAATATTGAAAAGTAAATATAGGCTAAGATGCTTTAAAAAAATATAAAAGGTAAGGTTTTATTTGGTTCGGCCTTTATAATGAATTAATGACTGAAGTTGCTTATTTTGTTACTGAGCCATAAGCAGTTATCAAGAATATGTCCATATGTATTTTGTTCCGAAGGATATTCGGATCATTGAAATAGAAAACAGTGAGTGAACCGAATGAATTGTCAGCTATTAGCCATACAACATAGGTATCTGGTTAGTTCTTTTACATCAAAACAGTTTCTATACAAATCCCTACCTAACGTAGGTAAATAAAATTCAATTTTTAAAACTAGAATCAATAACAGAATAGCAATTTATTTGAATTTATTGAGGCGTAAGTATCGAATCTCGTCAAAAATAGATTAAATTTTTGCCAAATTTTTGATGTTCTTATGAATATATTTTAAATTGTTTGAACCCCTTGATGGGCAATTAACGACGCACAGATTGTCAATGTAGGCAAAAATAATTTGAGGTTATAACTCCTTTTCATTTATTTCATCGTTTAATTTTCTTTCACGGATTGTGATCACGAATTAACTCGGGCCAGTTTCATTTCAGTGTGCAACGTCGCGTTAACATCAAAAAGCATCATGAGACCAATCTTGTTCCATGTTTATGTCAAATTGTACTAAAGCTTGTGTTTCGACACCGAACTAAGTTAAATAACTCGTGAAGTCAATGTTATTTCGTCTTTGTCGAGCGGGGACTCAGGGAGCCGTGCGTTTTATTCGTCGGGCGGTAATAACAAACACACATTTCGCTTTTTAAAGCTCTAAACAATCGGACTCGACCGAAAGGGTCAAAAGGCTTAAGTAGTGATAAAGAAAATATATGACCGCCGTGCCGAGGGCAAAAAGGCTGAGAATAGGTACGTTTTTTCACTCAATGCAATAAAGTCGTTTACCAATGGTCGTATGTACTAACAGTGCAATCGAAAAGGTCCGTTGTTAGTATTACAAACACGTTTTTCGCTGAAATAGGTTTGTTTTTCTTGTTACTGATTATGTTAGTCAACTATTATATTTAGTGCGTAATCTAGTTTTATTAGTGGAGAGATTTCAGTTCAAGAGAGTTTATTTTGTTAGCGTAAGAGTCACGTTCGGAATTGGACATTTATTGGTCTTGTACGATGATAAATTATAAGAAATCTGCCAGGTTCCAGAATTTGATGCACTTTTTTATTGGAGAAAAAAAAATATTATTTTTCCCCGAAGTTCAACATGTACATATTCATGTAACTAGATGCGTGAAAATACACTACAAATCGAAAAATAACTTTTTTCCGAAGTTGGTACCTTTGGTACATACTGTTTTTCGTTTTTGTAGACACCGACTTCTCTTCTTCGAAAAAAGTTATTTTTCGATTTGTAGTGTTTCATCATGTCGAACTTAGGGGAAAATAAAAAGTACTTTAGATGACGGTTTATTTTTTTTGTTATTTTTTTTAAATTTCTTATTGGTACATAATGGACAAGTTCTATAGTAAGGTACCTATAATACCCACAGTGATGCCAGAATAGATTACTTAAATGAAAACTCCTAAAAAAGCCGTACACAAACTAAAATTACATCGTCCACGTCAACCAAAATGTTCATAAATAAAAAAAAAACATAAAATGAAAACTACGGGGTTAAACTATGTTAAATTTTTATGGGACCAAATGACAACTATTTCGCGTCAAACTAAAGAGAAGTCACGATAATCGGATCATAAATTTCAGCGTAATCTGTGTATTTACATTAAAAAACCAATGAAATTGAGAACCTCCTTTTTGAAGTCGGTTAAAAAGGAAAAACTCTTTTAACCCTGACCGGTCTTACGGTTACAAGTTTAAAAGGTTCTATTGGGTTATTCTGTTACCCTAATTTATTGCTTAGATTCTTTTTTAGAATATCACTGGTTCAAGGTTGCTGGGATCGAATATTCTTTTATTCTGCCTACTAATATTATGTATGGAAGTATGTTTATTTGTTTAGATGTTTGATAATTAGTCACGCATCCACGGTCACCAGAGTTGGATGATATTTGGAGCAAGGGTAGACTATGACGGTTTAGGACATATTGAAGACACTTTAATTCGGTAGTTGGAACGTTCCTATGGTGAATCTACTGGCAAAAACTTCTTATTAATGTATTATCTCAGAATCAAGTGTTTATCAAGCTTATTTTTTTTTAAATAAAATATTTTGACTACGGGTAACATTCGCTTTAAATAATACTAGCTGCCGCCCGGAGCTCCGCCAACGTTTTATAAGTATTTCTCCCAATATCTTTATAAAGTATAGCCTATGATTTATTCTGATGTATAAGCCATATTTCTGTAAAGTTTAATCGAAATTAGTTCAGTAGTTTTTGAGAGAAACAGTAACAAACATCCATCCTCACAAACTTTAGCGTTTATAATAGTACTAGCGGACGCCTCGCGTTTTCACCCGCATAGTTCCCGTTCCCGTGGGAATACACGGACAAAAAGTTGCCTTTGTCACCCGGGAATAGTGTAGCTTCCCAATGGTGAAATAATTATCGAAATCGGTCCAGTAGTTTTTAAGTTTATTCGTTACATACAAAAATGCAGATCTATCCTCTTTATAATATTAGTACAGAAGTAAGTTTTCAGTACTATTTATGGCAGTAAATCACCTTTGCCTCCCATTTTAGAAATCAAAAGGTTTAAGTGTCTTATTAAGGAAGCCACAAGGCTTTATTTAGAAGAACATTAAGGTAAATCGTAACGGTAATTCTAAATGAAGCAGCTTGGCAGTGATATTTAAATGGGTTTAACGCGTTCAATAATTTGTTTAATTTTAACAATTTTTCCTCAAGTAAATATAATTTGTAACCTCCATTATTTGTTTAATCAAAGCATTAAAACTCTTCAAAAGATAAGACATTATAGTATTTGTTTCCTAATGGATCTTAAAGCCACTTAAACAATTTGTGAAGATGGAAGATCAACAAATTACGTTGAAAACGCACGGAGAAATTTTCATGAAAGCGTCGGTACTATTTTTAAACGTTATGTACACTTCCATACTGAAGCGTTTTAAGGGTATCCGTTTATTGTCTCATATTTGTACGGAATCGTCGTACGATTGTCAATAACGGCCCACACGCTGCTGTTGCCGACAGTACTATGTATTATACATTCTCAATGAAAATATTAAACTTGATTTCAGTACAGTCGGGCTGTCACGTTTTTTCCGGCCCCAACTGCGTTTGCGTATTTTATTTTTTATTTGTATTATTTTGGTTTAAGTTTTTTTTTCTTATTACGAATTAAACATCCAGCTGTGGACTTTTTTAAGTGTTGCATTGTTTTTAAATGAGGTGTTTTATAGCAAATATTGCAGGCGTTCTTAGTTGAGGAGCTCATGGCTAAATAACAGCCGCACTGGTCGATCTTCGAGGTTAAGCAACGTTTGCTGAGGTCAGTCCTTATATGGGTGACCATCCATTACAAACCGAGACACCTCCATGCTTCAGAAAGCACGCTAAGCTGTTGGATGAAGAAGTCAGTTACCTAGTTACTGGGTTGTGGAGGTCTGCCCCCCTAGCCAAGTTACAAACGTTTCGTATCGAATCTCTTTCTACAATCGTTAAGGCCTTCTATTTGTATGGTCTGACCACGTTACTTAACGTTCAGATGTGTCATTCCCATACATTGATTCGTTTTTTACTAGCGTTATCGATTGTAGATTATCAACATGGCTACAGGTGCTGATAGGAAGTCGCTCCATGTAAATTACTGGTAATCAGCTGGCTCTGGTTAGACTGGACGCCAACCCGAACATAGGAAAAGCCTAGGCAGATTGACTTATTGCAGGCGTTCTTACTCATACTTTATAACGACGTTCTTATTTTAATTTTATTGCTGTTTTTATGTTTTTTTATGGCACAAGCTTGCTGATAGGCGTGATTAATTCGCGGAAGTGCATAATTTAAAATGTATTTTCACGTGATGCTTTTAATTACATTTTAAAATGAAACACTATTAACGTCTCTGCTTCGTTCACGTCAATACTTTATACGAAGGCTTCACGGTTTTAAAATTATTATTATTTTTTAAGAAGAACAGCCATGTTGTCCTAACTAGATAGCTAACAAAGCTCAGAATAATAAATTGATGTTTGCTATGAAAAAAAAAATTCGTGCTGCATTGTGCACTTGACTGAAGTAAAATTTCTTAAAAAAAACGTTAATTCAAAAAGTTTAAAAAACCCGACTGCTTGTAAAGCGAACTAAAAGACGCAAACAAGGAGAAAATCATGATGTGCAGTCGGAGGATACATCTGGTTTTGGTCAGCCAGCGCGCGAATATGTTCGCTTTTCAAGCAATCGTGTTTTTTGATTATTTGAATTAACTTTTTTTTTTATAACTTCACAGATTTTTTTTTTGATTTTTGTTCATTTAAACATATAAGTGTTATATATTTTTGAAATCATCTCTTCAAACCCTTTATTTTGATACCCCACACGATAGGATTGGAAGAAAAAAAAAATAGGCCTTCACAATATGGCACCCAATATCCGCCATTTTCCTATTTTCCAATTTCAATGTAGCGAGTGATACTTGCAGGGTTAAGACGAATCGATTGACGTAAGAACCATCAAAATCGGCCATCGCGTTTGGTCTCTAGAATGCCACATAGGAACAAACATACATAGACTGATAAACACATTACCCTCCTTCGGCAGTCGGGTAAAAATAAAAAGCCAGAGAGATCCAGTTCCATGTCTTGAACGAGGCCACCGACAGAGCTATTCAACATCCCTATTGCGTAAGTGGATTCGGCCCTAAGATTTGACCCTATCAATCGACCAATCACATAGACGGAAATCCAACACAACGTGTCTTTCATCTCGTACTTGCCGAATTCACTTACGCAATGAGACTGCAGGTCTTACTCACACTATATATAACCTTGTTTGGAGTAAATTTTAGTCGAATCGACAAGCAAAGAAGAAGAAAGATTTAGTGCGTGAGCAGGAAATATTATATCTTTCTTCTTTCTCATGTAATGAAATATGCCTCAACGTGGCGTGTCTTTGAAATTTCACTCTCAATTCTTATTTCATAGCCTATTAAGAAAAATTAAAGATTTAGGATATTTCTTTTTACCAGACTGCCGAAGGAGGGTAATATGATTATCAGTCTATGTATGTATGTTTGTTCCTATGTGGCGTTCTAGAAACCAAACGCGTTGGTCGATTTTGATGATTTTTACGTCAATCGATTTGTTTTACTTAATCCTGCGAGTGTCACTGGCTACATTAAATTGGAAAATAGAAAAATGGCGGTTTTGGGCGCCTTAATATGGGAGCCCAATTTTTTTCTTCTGAACTCATCGTTTGGGGTATCAGAATAAAGGGTTTTAAGAGGTGATTACAAAAATATATTACACTTATATGTTTAAATGTACCTAATTCTAAAAAAAAACTACTAAAAAGTTGTGAATAAAAATGTTTAAAAATAACAAAAAACCCGACTGCTTAAAAATGGAACTAAAAAGACGATCAAAAATCATTATGTGCAGTCGGAGAATACTTCTAGTTTTGGTCAGCCAGCTCGCGAATATGTATCCTCCGATTGCACAGCATGATTTTCTTCTTGTTTACGTCTTTTTAGTTCCCTTTTTAAGCAGTCGGGATCTTTTTTATTTAAAAAAAAAAAAAATTAATGTAAGTTATCAAGACATCAAGAGAAGTTCCAGACAACCTCGTTACTAGGCTTTTTTTTACTAGGTTTCTAACTGGCCAGTAAAAAAGGCTTTATTACACTAGTCCCAGCCCTATAAAACGAAGCCATTACAATGGTTCTACTACCCTTAGCAGCAGCTGACTTGAGTTCTAAAACTTACATTACGAGTTTAATTATTGTCGAGGATTGTGGTAGAAAAATCACAGCCATTGCGACCTTTAAAACTTATAGTTTCAGAATCATTTGAAAACTAGGTAGGCAAACTTGCCATTCGAATTTCAAGCCAAGGAAAGAGAACCATGCAAAGCAAAATGGTTTTCAAAAATTGCACTATTTGTCATATTTTGACAAACATAAGGTGTGTTCATCTCCCAATAGGAGCATAATTCACAATAATTCAATAGATATTCTAATAACTATCATAAGGGCACACTTACACACCCGTACACATACACACACACACACACACACACACAAATACACACATAAAGAATCGTTCCAGTATCTTTGCCTTTACATTCATTTTGTTATAGTTTGTAAAATTTACTTAAAATAGTTTAGTTAACTAGTTACCTAGAAATATGTATATTGATCCTAGGGAGGAGCGGTACCACCCAATACAAGCATTACTACATGCTCCTGGATGGTTCCAGCCACTGATAAATATTGTAAAAGAACCGTTAAAGAAACAAACTATTTTATTTTTATTTTTTTATTTTATTCATTCCATGATAACAAAAAAGTTTTGTTATTCTATTACATTTTCGAATAGAATATAAACAATCGGATTATGAAAAACGAATGATAGTGGAATTTCCACTTAAAGCTGTCAAAATGTTTTGCACCAGTATCGCGTTTTACGTTTCATGGTCGTGTCACTTTAGCAGTTTACTTCTCTACTCTTTTTCTTGACAGTTCTTTGTTTATATAAATTATATGAAAATCCAATAGCAGATCCACCTAGTTCCCTTTGTCAACAACGTGAATAAATAAGGTAAACAATGATAGGCCAAAGTGTGAATCAGATTAACAATAACATTGTACAGAAAGAAGGTAGAACTCCACAAAACCTTATTTTATAAAAATCAAGTTTTCCTTTTAAGGTTGCCCTAGTCAGTATTTTTTCCATACAAACGTAGCATGGCGATTACTTCACTGTTTGACGGTGTATGCTAAAAATAAAAAATAAATATATTAATTTGTCTCATCATTATCTAGCCCTGTATGGAAACATAAAAATAAAAAAAAACCTTTATTTGAAAGTAATAAGCGTTGAAAGTTTCACATTTCAACACTAACTTCGACGCATCTTTGGGCAGAAATAAATACCATAAAAAGAAGGAAAATTGCAAAACACCATACAGGGCTAGATTAACAGTTAAAAAATGCAAATAATATTATTCTAAACAAAAAAATTCTGTAGGTTTTTTTATGATACTCTTACTCCCAAAGGTCTGTTTTTAAAACTTCGCGAGTTCCTTTTCGTTCTAAATCATCATCCATTTACTATTTCTATACCATGATTGTGTATTCATATGCGCACTAGCTTCTTACTGCTCATCACAGCGTCTATCCCTTTCTTACGTGTGTCGGATGAGATAGCATGCATTTTAACCCCGGCCACAAAATATTTCATGCCGCCGACTAAGGCAACCTTAAGGTCGGAACCTTAGAAACCGTGGTGAGAAACTTGCATCTAAATACCTAGTCCCTAGAAGCTGAAATTAAATAAGACATTTGCTAAGATAGTCGACCACAGCTGAAAGCTAGTCTTAACTACACAAAGGGACTTGCACTTCTCTCCAAAGGAAAGAAAACTTGGCAGTTCAACTGAAATATTCCGATCAGTCCCTACCCTGCTTTGTCCCCTTAGGGGGACAGATCGGAAAAAGAAGTTTAATCTGTCCCCGTGTTAGCGACGAGGGGGCAGTTCGAATTTGATGCACTCCTATCTGTCCTCTATCATTGATATAGATTCGAAACTTTTTGTTCCTGTTTATCCTCCATAGAATTTAATATATTAATTCTTAAGAGTAATGCCACACATTATTATTAACGTTACATTTAATAAAAGATTATAGGTCCGATAAATCACAGTAGGCATTGCAAGTATAATAACAATCAGTCTTTTGATTTGACTTCATACAACTTAGTTAAGATAAAAATAAAAATAATACTAGCAATAAGAATATACTTTTGTTTCTCTGTCATCAGTCACAGTCAGATAAATCACAGTAGGTTTTGAATATATTACAGTCTTCTAGTTAATTCATTTAACCGATGGTTTTGATCAGTGATCTGTGCGAAAGTAAAGAAAGAAAGAAAAAAGAAAAGTAAGAAAAAGTGTTTAATTGTCACAAAACGACCGAGAGAAGTAATTTCGAAGATAGACAGTGTAGACCAGTGACATTCGGTCAACGAAAGCGTTGCGATAGCGATTAGAATAGTGTCAAAATGTACGGGACCGCAAAGCGCTATCGAAAAAGATAGAAAGAAAAAAAATGGAAATATGTAATATGATCATGATCAATCCCTTACATTTTGGCATACCTATCGACAATCGCCATTGCTGACAGAATACTAAATTGTCTAGCTAGAGCGGTTATCAAATCTAGACATTGAGGAGCTGCCGTGGGTCACACAGTTTGAAACAATTGAAACTAACTGCATATATAACTTGCAATTCTCCATGTGAAAAGCCCACGGTTAAGCAACAGACAAAAAGGTGGCATAGCACAAATTTTAGGCATTTTCAGACATTTACAACAATTATTGTCATATTTCTAACAATTTACCGTAAACCTTTACAAATTATACACTTAAACCTTCCTCATGAATCACTCTGTCTATTGGTGAAAACAGCATGAAAATCCGTTCAGTAGTTTTTGAGTTTATCGCAAGTAGACAGACAGACGCGGCGGGGACTTAGTTTTATAATTGACGGCACGAAATATTTTGTGCGCGAGGTTAAAATGCATGCTACCTCATCCGACAACACGTGCGAAAGAAATAGATGCTGTAATGAGCAGTAAGAAGCTAGTTCGCGTACGAATTTGCACTTTTGCAATTTTTTATTGCAATGTATGATGATTTAGGACGAAAACGAGCGCGCGAAATTTTATAAACAGACCTTTGGGAGTTTAGATATCATGAAAAAACGTCTAAATGTATATTTTCAAAATAAAATTATTTGCATTTTTGAATTACTTATCTATCCCTGTATGGAGGCCGTTTTGCAATTTTCCTTATGGTATTTATTTCCGCCCAAAGATACGTTAAAATTAGTGTTGAAATATGGAACTTTCAACGCTCTTAATGTTCAAATATATATTTTTTTAATTTTTTGTTTCCATATAAGGCTAGATAATGATGAGACAAATTGATATAATTTTGTATTTTGAACATATGTCATCAAACAGTGGAGTAATCGCCAGACTACGTTTGTATGGAAGAATAATCGACTGGTGTAACCTTAAGAGCTTCTTTTTTCTGTTTTCTGGATGAACTCTGGAAAAGACTTAGTATCGAGTCAATGTCTACTTCTTAAATATTTTGGGACCAGTAGACGACCACGCCAGTCGCAGCGTCAATGTAAAAGGCTAGATATATTGGTATTGTTTCTGGATGAAGTGGAATTTCTGTACATTCACTGTCACGTAAGAAGTTAGTAAGTGGTTTGTCTGCTTGTAATCGCCCTCCGAGGTCCGTCACGTCCATTAGTTGACTGCACGGATAAGACCAAGCAGCGCTTAGAGATAATTTTGAATAATTGTTACTGCGTGCCCTATGCTCCAGAGATAAACAAAAAGTTTAAACATGAAAAATAAAAATGTGCTTATTTAATTTATGATACGAAAATATAAATAATGACCGGTGCTGTGTATTTCGCTTTTTAGGGTTCTTTAGTCAAAAAGGAACCCTTACAGTTTCTCCATGTCCGTCTGTCAGTACGTCTGTCCATAACTTAGCTCAGAGACTCTTTCTACTAGAAAAATATAATTGTATGGATATACATATTAATCACGCTGATAAAGTAGTAAAAAAAAGCCTTTTTTTTCGTGGTCCTCCTGTACACGTAAACTTGGGTACAAAAATATTATGGATCTGTGATTATTTTATGATTCAGGTATCCGTTTGCATAAAATTAAGCCTTATATTGCTAATTTTTGTTAGTCAAGTGTCGAACCTTTCAGCTTAATGGTTGATTTTGAATATGTGAAAAAAATCACGTAAATAGTATATGTAACGAAATTAAAAAGATTGAAAGAAAAAAAACACAACAAAGTAGGCTGTACAAGTTTACGAGTAATATTCGACCAACTTATAAAATTGAATATGTGAAAAAAATCACGTAAATAGTATATGTAACGAAATTAAAAAGATTGAAAGAAAAAAACACAACAAAGTAGGCTGTAAAAGTTTACGAGTAATATTCGACCAACTTATAAAATGTATGTGTGGGCCGCTGAAACCGTTTAAATGTTCATGAAATTTCAAAAAGCCCTTTTTTAGTCCACATTATTGTGCAAATACGGAACCCTATTTGTGCGTGGCCCGACACGCACTTGGCCGGTTTTTTATATTTTTAGGTTATTTGCGAGACTAGAATTTATATTTTTGGATACTATTACTTTATTTTTCTCTATTTTACTAATCCATTTGTTTATTGTGATGTTCAGTCATAAATAATACCTAAAACTCAAACATAGTCATGATAATAAAAAATAACTAATCTTATAAAACTTTTTAACAATACAGTTAATCTGGCTTCCAAAGCAAAACACAGAATTTTCAAAATTGAAATGATTTTGAAAATTCTGTGTTTTGCGGAAAAATCGGTGAACGTACATAACAAAAATACACATAGAACCTGCTCCTTTTTGGGCAGTCCGTTAAAAGTAGGTAGAGCTACAATTTGCACTGAAATGAAACACTTTTCGTTAATAATAACTCTTGTCTGCAAAATAAAGAAATACTGAATCGAACAATGGCGCGAATATCTGAAACTCGACGTGTACACGTTTTGTTATTAAATACTGAGTCAGCTTTGCAGGTATATACGAATAGGTATGATATGCCACTCACACATGAGTGGGTTTAGGTTCACCATAAGTGAAAGATTTATTAAAAAAAAAAACATCCACTTAATATAAATATTTGATTTACTGACAGACAACGAACAGCCTAAGATTACACAATTTTAAAGCCTTAAACCACAGAGTCTGGCGGTAAAAAAAAATGCAAAAAACTTTGTTGTAAATTAAAAGTTAGCTTAGTGCTCACTTTTAAATCACGGGGAATTTAACCTCTTGGGTCAAAGATTGGAGTTTAGATCTCAAACAAAATTGTAACAGAAAACAAATGAAGACATTTGGATAAATTAGCACTAAGGAAACTTTGTTGAAAATGTACCTTCTAAAGGGATGAGATAAGCCAATTAAAGGATTTCTGTCGATGGGCAATCCCACAGGACACAACATGGCTTATATACGAACATATTCGATAAATCTTAACTATTTTGACTACATAGTTGCGTATGTAGACGTTATGTTATAAACCACATTATTTTCTTTACAGACTGCGATCGTGACGTCGTGGTTGAGTTTTTTCTAGAGAAGCAAATGCTAGAACAAAATTACGAATTGCCAAACAATTCGATAAAATAATTCACTTTATTCAATAGAATATTCACTAAAACGCCACCAAACATGTAAATAAAATTGAAAATCCAAATCTCATAAAGATGAAACATTAAAAGGGAACATAATTTGATTTTCTGAATCTCATGAAGGCTTCAAATGGAAGACCATTTTAATAATAAATGTGGGGCTGCAATTTTAAAGAATTATATCATAGAACGTCAGTCAGTTGATTGGATAACTAAAACCTGAGAAAGCTAGATTTGGTATTACTTGTTAGAATCAGCATTTTAAAAAGTTTTGTTATTTGCATACATTATGTTATTCATAAATTCCGAACCTAAAATATTAAAAAGCGAAGCAGTCACGGCGACAGTCAAATGTTATTTTTGACGTTCTAAAAGCTTTTTTTGACTACTAGCTTTTACCCGCGGATTCGCTCGCAGTGAAGCCATTAATTTTTTTTTTAAATAAAATGTCTCCTATGTTACTTCTAATACCGATGATCGGTTCAGTAGTTTTTGCGTGAAAGCGTAACAAACAAACTTACATTCACATTTATAATATTACTAGCTTTTACCCGCGGCTTCGCTCGCAGTGAAGACATTTTTTTTTTTTTTTATTAAACGTGCCCTATGTTACTTATAATACCTCCAAGAATATATGTACAAAGTTTCATGATGATCGGTTCAGTAGTTTTTGCGTGAAAGCGTAACAAACAAACTTACATTCACATTTATAATATTAGTTACTAAGGGAGAAGCCGCTGGCATTAGCTAGTTAAATTATCCCGAGAGAACTTATCCCGGGATCAAAAGTATCATATGTGCCATTCCTAACTATAATCTATCTCTGTGCCAAACACCATCCAGATCCGTCCAGCCGTTTGAGCATGAAGAAGTAACACACTCACAACCTTTCGCCTTTAAAATATTAGTGTGATTAGTAAGAAGTAAGATGGAGCGACTGCCTATCTGACCTCCAAAACCCAGTGTTTTGGTTACACGATGTCCCTTGGCAAGACTGTTGTCAGATTTTAAGGCACTTAAATACATTAATAAAATTATAATATTATTAGTAAGAAGTAAGATGGACCGACTACCTATCTGACCTCCACAACCCAGTATTTCGGTTACACGATGTCCCTTGGCAAGACTGTTGTCCGATTTTAAGGCCCTTAAATACATCAATCATTTTTATTATTATTAGTAAGAAGTAAGATGGAACGACTGCCTATCTGACCTACACAACTCAGTATTTCGGTTACACGATGTCCCTTGACAAGACCGTTGTCCGATTTTAAGGCACTTAAATACATCAATAAAATTAAAATGATTAAATTGTTGATGGAGTGTCAAACTAAATTCCTAAATCAAATTATTGCTTAGTCGGTTTTGCTAACAATCCAGTAAACACGAAATAATACCTTCAAACAATTTTTCTGCTAAAAATACATTTTATACAGCAAACACATAAATGCTGAAACAACCTTCCACAGTTCATCCTTATTTTCTTTTATGACTTTATTCATGGCAACACGGTGATTATAGAACCCGAAAAACAAAGCACGCGTTTCTTTGTTTGCGGGAAATATTCGTAGTCGATGGATGGGCGGTTTTATTGTTTTGTATCAGCGGATTATGCTGAATAAATTAAATATGAAAATATTCTACGCTATGTAAGCTTGAATGGGTTATTTATTTACTGGTAAAATGTTTATGTTGCTCGTGTTTTGCACGCGTGAGTTTTACAAGAAATTTGGTCAAGGGTCAGCCATTTACCACGATGACGTGCTACCGTTTTAGTTTTTTTTGTAGTCTATAGTAAGTTAAAGGCATATTTGCCATTTATTTTATAATAATGACCATCTCTTCTCAAGCTATCTGTAATACCTACGTACCTAATAACGAATTCCTGTTACTCATATGAATTAACCGTCCAGTTTCTTCTGTCTTATTGCAAAGAAATAAAAAACAAATCTTTCAAACAGTCAAATGTCATAGCTACCAGGGACAAATGAATAAAAAAGGCACATGGAGTGTGCAATAACGTCGCCAGTGACGCGTGACTCGTGAGCGCGAATCACTCGTCTCTTAGTTCATCCCTCGCTCCGTTCATGTGTGTCACGCGAGCTTTACATCGCTCACTCCATTCCATTCAGTGCCTGCGACTCGTTCACGCGAAACGCATTTACCATTTTTATGAATCGGATGATTTTGATGCGAAAATATGAGCGACGAAAATCTACCAACAAATATTTGTCGTCGTCAACAAAATGGCGCACAGATTTACGGAAGCCATTCTTAATGATTTCACAATATCGCTGGACGTTTTGACATTGACATAAACACACAAAGACCGCGTTTTCAAGTTTCTGTTATTCAAAAAGCTCATGGAAGTGCAAAGTTTGTTGGGGAATCTAAAATAACTGAGTAGATAACTAAAGTTATTCGTCAGGATGTCGTTAAAAGCTTTAACAAAGAAATTTCAACTTTAGCAGAAGAATTTAATAGGTCAAGTTAGACTTGGCCAACTTTACCGCAAATTATCTTGAAAATGTATTTGACACTTTAGATGCTTTAGATACGTAATGACTCGCTTTAATGGGACTGGTCGTTAGATATCACACTAATGTTGAAAGCGTTAAATACCTACCGAGCTATACTAACACAATGTCGGAAATATTTTGTGAAAGAGATGCTGTTTGTGAGCGAAAGCGCGAGTGCGACCTAAGAACTTGTGAAAGTTCTTAGGTCGCACTCGCGCTTTCGCTTTAGCGTGTAAAACTTGTGTCTAGACTAAAATACAAGTTGTTACAATAATAAAATAATCACAACCAACGAAGTGTATGTTAAAAAAACATTGTACCCTTTACAATATCTCCTGCGGGATCTAGTTGACCAATGAAAATAAACCGTCATGCTGAGTGAGTTGCGATGTGCGGCTTTCCAATATTTCTGTTCCGTGAAACTATAAATATACAAAGCACGGAACAAACATAGTGGGCAGTTCTGGGCAGGATGTTCATGGTTTGTTGCAATGATCATGGAGAAACAGGGCAAAAATATTTATCACAAGAGATGTGATCCGTATATATTAGTTACTAAAATAACTAATTATGTTAGTGAAGATAAAACTAGAAGTATTTGTATACTTCTAGTTTTATCTTTACTAACATAATTGACACTAACACTAACATAATATTTTTGCCCTGTTTCTCCATGATAATTGCAACAAACCATGAACATCCTGCCCAGAACTGCCCACTATTTCTGTTCCGTGCTTTGTATATTTATAGTTTTAACCTAAGTTAGTAAATATGTTAGAAGAATTATGTTAGTAAAGATAGAACAAAAACTAAAACTAAATGCTTAATGATATTGACAGTAGGTATTATTCTCTAATGATTAGTATCAGAAGAGACCAATACGTTAAATATACGTTTAATGATAGTTCATTAAACGTATCTAGTACGTAAGTTAATCATTTAGATGCACGTCTCTGTGACAAATAGTTTTGCATTCCTTGTCCAAGACGACTGCACCAAAGTATGAACATCCTGCCCGTAATCGCCCATCCTAGAGCAACACAAACTAGCAAACACATCAAGTTTCTACGTCTGTGACGAGCATGTTTGGTGACTCATGACCTTTCAGCTGCACTGGGTCAATGTTCAACTGTGTAGTTCACGATACGTATATGCCCCAGTTACCAAGTGTCTGCAAATATTTGTACACTACCTAGCTGTTACTGATCTATTCTTGTCTGGTTCGTACAGTGTTAATTAACTTTTTTCTTCTTGTATTGTTTGGGATACGTCTGAGTTGATACTTTTGATTTGATGGGAATCTTTCCAGGGTGAAAATAACCATAAATTTGAACGTCTTACACCATGCACAACAATCTCAACTAAAGCAATAGGGTCAACATGAAAAAAATATGCTGGTCCTTGCATTTTGTCGTTATGCGAACATAAAATTGTAATGAACAGTGGATGTTTTCCATTCATATGTTTACCTTCTTTAACAAAAGCTTTTGAAGAAAAGCGAGAAAGGTTCTTGTTCTCGCTGTGGTAAGAAAAATGGTTGGTAGTGAAGCAATACTTATTGCCGAAGTTGGTTGAGCATGCTAAGTTTTGGTAAAAGGTCGTTTTATAGTACCATCTTAAGTATGTTGCACTAAAAATGTAATCTAACCGTACTCTTACTCAATGAATTTCCAAACAAGCTGAGAAAACTGAACCGTACTGTTACTCAATGAATTTCCAAACAAGCTGAGAAAACTGTTAAACACAAGCAGTATTGCCCAAGCTTTTGAGAGGCTGATCAAAGTGATTTAATTTTGATTGAGTAGTTTATGCGGCCTACCCGAATGTCCTTTCTTTGGTATTGTTCGTCAAATCGTTGATCTCCATAAATTCTGAGTTGAGCTGCACGGTTATTGACAAATGCGTGCACAGGACCACTCAATCTGGCTGGTTTTTTCCTCAAAAGACCATTTCAGACATCAGTCTACATGGTCTTCACATGATCTAACCAAGATTTTGTCTGGACTTTGAAAGAGACTGTGACCTCTCAGTTTGTTTCGGCCTTTCTCCTCAGAGTAGTCAGATAGGAAACGCAGACCTCATCTAGTTTTAAAAAATATGATCGACATGTAAAAGTGTTTGTGCAAAACGACTTACAGAAAAAATAAAACCTCTCATTAAAATGCCCTCATGTTATCTGTTGTTATTGGCTAAAGGCACAACTCCCAATGACACTACTCGACAAGATATTAAATTGGACAGCCTTTCAGAAACCGAAATAAACTGGGAACTTTTTGCTCGTCCCAAACATTTGCGACAAGATCAAGCGACAATCAACTTCCGTTTATATGCCAACCAAATAGGATTTGACTTAAAACGCTTTCACGCTTCGTAGCGTTTGAGGGATTTTATTGAATATTGAATGGCATGTTGCCTCTTTAGAACAGTCTGAGGCGTCAAAACATACAGAGCTTTAGGAAAGACACTTGTAATATTTTTGGTTGGGTTCTCTGTGTTACCTACGGGAAGAACATGGGATATTGTCCAGAGGACTTATATACGAAACTTATTTGTAAAAAAATAATAATGTGAAAATGTGTGTCTAAAGAATTTTTTTAATAATTTAACTTAAATTTTTAGTTGAGAAGTAATCGGTTTTAGTTGATAGACAATTGAATTTGGCAAATAGTTTCAAGTTTCCGTCAAACTGACCGACCCCTTGATTAGGTGCCTGTTTGGTTTAGTAAAAATAAATGCTTTGAATTTGAGTTGCCAAAATAAAATCTAACAGACACACTTCTCTAACTCTGCCGCCAAATACTTCAGATCCAATGAAGGTATGAAATTACATATTTGTATACCGATTCACTAATCAAAATTGTAATTGGGTCAAGGTATTATGCAAATGTGTCGGAATCAAACAGTATCACCCAGCCTATAATATATTTATGCCTAATTCTATTGCATAATTCGTAGCATTTTTGTTGTATTTTTATCACATATTCATTTGCAGAATCTCACGTGTAATATGTACCTAGTAGTTCTTGTTCCGCTAGGCCCGTAATTTTATGTGTGTGTTAGAAGTGCACTAAAATGGTAGGTAACGTTTTTTACTTGTTTTAAATAATTACCTATATTTAATTCATATTTATTATAATCTGTTTGTTTCCTTAACTTTAACAAAAATTATATAATATAATTATTGTATATGAGAATCGAACGTCGATACCTGTTTATCCAGCTATGACATTGAAGCGCCCAACCACTGCGACAGCTAATTCTGTTCAAACTGATACAAGAAGACCACAGCAAAGTGACATTCCATCAGAGCTTATGTTTGTTAAAAAAGTTTAAGTATTTTTCAATTCGTCGTTGCTAATGTAATGTCACTTTGTATAGAGTCCAAGACGACTGGTAACAAAACTATCTCATCTCAATGTGCTGGAAAACTTAAACTTATTTGGCAATGAGTTGTATTTTTTTGTAAAAAATTCTATAGCAAGGTACCTAAAGTTATGCCAGAATAGGTTACCCGAATTACAAGAAACTTGAACATAACCGGTGACATGTGATTGAACCAGGGTGAACTATATACATCTACGTACCCCTTTAGAGCGTACTGGCGTGATGTTATGTTATGAAATGAATGAATCCGTGAATGTGTCCGTGGCATCAACAGTGGGCCCTATCAGAATATCAGCGCAGCGTTATTTCTTTTTAATATCGTTGCACATGCTGAGGTAGGAGCCTTTTTGGTCTCGCACGGGGTTTATTATATTTATTTTTTATTATTGTTTGTGTTTTGCTTATCTCGTGTTGCCTGTGCGGGTCTCAAATAAAGTTTTTCTTTCTTTCAAATGGTGTAAACAATAAATAAACATGCAATTGCAGCAATTCTGAGAGATTTGCCGTCATTTATTGAAAAGTTCTGTTTCATATCTCCGACGTTCTTCATCAGATCTTTACCAAATTTAAATGGAACCAATTCGAAAACATACTCTTTCAAACAAAAAGATAATTTTGAAAATCGGTCCATAATTGACGGAGTAATCGGTGAACATATACAAAAAAACGTACATTCAGTCTAACATAGAACCAGCTCCTGTTTGGAAAGTCGATTTAAAAACCTGTGTTGTTTGTAGTGTGCGCACTGTCTTACTCAACAGAATGAATAATAAACATTTGTCATCGTTTCCCCGCAACATGAGTTGCCAGTTTTAACAGAATACACGTAGTGTGCTCATAATTCATCGTACAACTACATTCCCTCTGACACACGGATTTAGTTATTTGAAAACTGAGTTAGTTTTAGCATTATATTTTCTTTTCACATATTTCCATTAGAAGGTGGGCTAAGGTCCAAAATATAAATGATAGAGTCGATCTTCCATTTCGAATAAGCATTTTGAAAAATCAGTTCCTAATTATTATCTGGACAAAAGCATCTTCTAGATTTCCATAATTACATACTTAAAGATGAAAATATATAGTTATTGTTATTTTTTTTTGTATTGCCTTGCTGCATTAAGTCCGCCTATGTATCACCATTATACATGAAGTTTAAATAAATAATAAATAAATATTTTATTTTCAACGTTTGGGTCAGAACTAAAAGTTGAAAATCCTACATCGCACCTTAATTCAATCATTCATTTAAGTGTGGATGTTAGTGAAAATGAAAAATGGGATTACATTGGAAACTGAATAACTAGATGAAATAAACCCTACAGTCTGTGTTCGGAGTTTCTTTAATCAAACTTGACTGAAACAAAACACGGTCGAAGAATGAACGAAGATGAAATAAGTATATATAGACTCTTCTAGAACTCTTCCGTACTTATTATACCGTTGACCACAAATAACACACAATAGGGGTATACTTAATCTAAACATTACGTAAGTAACGCTTATTTTACAACCATCTAAAATTATGTTTATAGTCCCGCAAGAATTGTGTACCTATAGAAATTACACCTTTCCCTGTTAATATTTAAGTCTCACGTATTAGGGAGTGAGACTATTGTCAGCATAAATATAATAATAAAATTTTCCTTATTGCCGCCAGTTAATACATTCATCTTATCTTAAACTAACATATGCATCGTATCAGTGTATTGCACAAAAGGTACTGCTACTGATTCCCAAGCTAAGCCTGAGCTTGTATTTTATATTGTACTAGCTGTCCCATGCGGCTTCGCTCCCGTCAACTGGCTACCTACCTACCCATTTATCCTACCTACCCTACCCTACCTACACTACATACATGATTGTTGCGTTACTTTAACCGCGTACGAAGCGCACGCAACGGAAGCTCTCAAAAAGGAATAATTTTGCCCGTTTTTGCAACATTTTTCATGTATGCTCCGCTCCTATTGGTCTTAGCGTGATGTTATATAGCCTGTAACCTTCCTCAATAAATGGACTATCCAACACAAAAATAATTTTTCAATTCCAACCAGCAGTTCCTGAGATAAGCGCGTTCAAACAAACAAACTCTTCAGATTTATAATATTAGTATAGATGTCGTTTTGTGACAATTAAACACTTTTTCTTTCTTTCTTCTTTCTATTTTGGGAATCAGTGTTCAGCCTCAGGAATTATCACATACTAACATACGAATAGTTTGTTTGAATGTCGCTGCAGTAGACTTACAAAATTCTTAGGATAACTTTCGGCCGTTCTTATATTATACCCTATTTTTTTTTTAAGTTTGACACATGTGTGTGATCAGTGTGTGAGTGTGCGTGTGGTGTGAGTGTGTGTATGTGAGAGTTGTTTAAATTCATTGGATGATATATGTTACATGTTACTATCGAGCAATCGAGACTCCGTGGTACTTATGAGAAATTCCAGATGAAAAAATGGAATAATACTTTGTCTGACTTGGGATGGGCCTAGTGTTCAACAGTAGCATGAGTAATCACTAGATCTAAGAAGCAGTCTGTCAGATTTTTACACATCATATCATCACATCATTTAACGTTCCCACTGATAAGTCACAGGCGTTCCCTCTTTGCGAGGGAATGGGCCTTATACCACGCGAGCCCAGTGCGGGTTGGTGGATGGCCACATGTCTTCGAATTTTTGTTTCTCACCAATGTTTTCCTTCACCGTTTTTAATTTTTATCGGTGGATAAAAAATCTGCCAAGTGCGAGTCAGACTCGCGCACGAAGGGTTCCGTACCATTATCACAAAAAACGGCAAAAATATCACGTTTTTGGGATGGCCTCTTGAATATTTATTTTATTCTGTTTTTATTATTTGTTATTATAGCGGCAACAGAAATGCATCATCTGTGAAAATTTCATGTTAAAAGGTTCAAGAGATACAGCCAGATAGACCGACAGACAGACGGACCGCAGAGATCCCGTTTTTACCCTTTGGGTACGGAACCCTAAAAAGTTTAAATTGTTTCTTTCTATGAGTTGCCTCATAGAAACAAACAATTTGCTCTGGAAATACTTATCAAACGAGATTTCCATACAACAAACGTGATTTTTTGCAGTCTTTTTGCGATAATGGTACGGAACCCTTAGTGCGCGAGTCCGACTCGCACTTGGCCCGTTTTTACTGTGATGTTATGGTCTAATAGTCTACATTGCATTTACAGCTTTGCTTTTTGTTTCGATCTTAAAACTTTTCTCAAATATTTTTCGTAACTACAGCTTATTTTCAATTGTTATGACATTTGTATTTTCTCAAATGATGCATAACTACAAAGCCTTTTAAACCACTGTATCGTTACTAGCTGCACTTTTCTTTAAGTGGTGAGTCTGCACTGGCCTTAAGTGGTAGGCGTTTCAGACGTTAGGCGTCGAACCTACTGCATTCTTCCGCTCTCTTAACCTTAAAACATGTTGGCGTACGGTCTGAGTGATTTTTCTAATAACATACTTAAATCTATTCTACTATCCATTTCATGAAAATTTAGTTTTATTAAAATTCTAAATTCCTTCAAACTTTAGCAGTGGATTTTTTAAGCGTAATGCGCAAATGATTATATCGAAAAAACAATTGTTTAAAAATAACAAAAATCCCGACTGCTTAAAAACGGAACTAAAAAGCCGTAAACAAGAAGAAAATCATGCTGTGCAGTCGAAGGATATATCTGGTTTTGGTCAGCCAGCTCGCGCATATGTATCCTCCGACTGCACAGCATGGGTATGAATGGGTTAGGAAGAAAAAAATATTTGGGCCCCCACAATATGGCGCCCAAAATTCGCCATTTTTCAATTTTAAAAGTGACAGTCGCAGGGTTAAGACCATAGATATAATAAACAAGGAGATATGCCCGGTAGACGAAAATATATCGGAAACCTGTGTCTCCAGTTTGCCCCTACCACACGGCAACTACTACACATGTAGTTCAGTAAAGGCAATAGATACGCAGTCGCGCACACACCCGCATTTCTTAAATCAGAACGTACTACACAATAAATTATAAACCTTATCCCTTCAAGTACAGCGTTTATATATACCAATCACCGTACAAATTACGCACACAAAAACATCGGTCGCTATCGTTGTGCTATGCAAAAGCAATTTATTTTACATACACGCTAGTGATTGACTAAATCGGAAACTTATCGATTCACCCATTTATTATTGTACAATTTTTTTGTTTACTTGAAAATAAATAAAAAAACGGTTTGTCCAGAAAATTTTATAGTTAAAACAAATATGCAGCTAAAAATATAAATTATTAAGTAAATCAAAAAATTCAAACAATCAAAAATCCGGTTACTTTGGTTTAGGCTTTCATAGCGTAATGTTTAATTTATTTTTAATGTAGCAAATTTTATTTGTTTTGTGCTGCTATTATTGTTATTATGTTATGAGTCTGTTTTACTTGAAATAAATAAATTGAATTGAATTGAAACAGGAGGTATTGTTGAACCCTGCTAGTGCTATGGTGTTTAATCACTGACCTGTAAAGTGGAGGTATTTGTGCAGCACTTGACTCTTTGATATTATTGGCGTTGCATTTTTTGTCAAAAAGTTGGTTACGCATTTCTCTACTACACTGTAAAATAATCAAAATAAGTAATACACATTATTTCGCATCGATTTTCCAACCGGTTGAAAACGGTTGACAAATTGAAAATAAAATATAATAACAATATCTCATTCGTCATCGACATTGTTATCGATAGTCTACGTTAGTGGATCTGCACAAGCACATCACTAACTCGTCGCAAGGAGCAGCGGCCGTACTACGCGATGCATCCGCTCAATGATGTATTGTTTTGTGATTTTTACATTGCTTGTCCAGTCACTTAGCGACAAACTTAGGTAATGGTTAGGAAGCAATGTATTTAATGCAAAAATAGTACAGTCGCTGTGATATTTCAATACAAAAATAACATAGTAGAAGCAAGAAATATTTTACGATTTGTTGTTTTTCATGATTTTAAAGACAAATATAGTGAAATACTTGTACTCACTTATTGTAAGTAATTCTATGATTTACAAAGTTTTGGTTAAGGCTTCGCTTTTTACAAGAAACCACTGAACAACACGGCATTCTTATAATTTTTCACGATGACGGTCGAAAGCGCACTGTTTAGCGGAGACCGGCCATTTGCCTGTGACATGCTCAGTCAGACCACGTCGCGCGGACACCGACACGCCCCCTTGCCACTTCTCCTGTATTTTATATTTCTATGGTTAAGACGAATCGATTGACGTAAGAATAATCAAAATCGGCCAACGCGTTTGGTCTCTAGAACGCCACATAGGAACAAACATACATAGACTGATAAACACATTACCCTCCTTCGGCTGTCGGGTAAAAAGACGCGCGCTTTCGTATTTAGAATTTTAGGATGTGGTCGTCTTTTTTTATCTGGAAAGTATAATATTATGTGGTTTCCGGTGTGCAGAACGGGGTCAAAATACTATATATATTTTAAGAGACTCGCTTCGGCTCTGTCTCAGTGATCTTTGCATCTTACTGTTTGTAAAACAATAAAGTCAACTCCATTCACTTGGTACAGTTCTTCGCGTAAAACTAAAGAGTTGCCTCTCACCGTTTAAATAGAAGTAACTTGCTCTGTCTATTGTATTAGTGCAATGAAAGACTTTGTGGCTACTGTTTCATGGCTTTAATTTCGTTTCTAGAATGTATTTTGCTTAAGCGACTTTTAAATAGAAACTGCTGTTAATGTGGTAATTTGATAAAATAATAAAAATTAAAAGTATTATTCTGTAAAAATAATAATATTGCTGAATAAATAAATTTAAAAAGTAGTTCATAGGTGTCTTTGTACACTTTTGTTGCGAACTGCCTTTGTAGATTAATGTCACTTGTGAGCAAATATATGAAAACATTCATGAGAGCTTTTATTGAAATACTGCCTAAACCCAATAAATATTACTTTATTTGTCTTCATCATTATCATTTCAGCCGAAAGAAGTCCACTGCTGGACATAAGCCTCCCCCAGGCGTCGCCACATTATTGTAATCTATAAATATTGTAACACTTTATTTCGCCCGCTGCACATGCAGGTATTTACACGATCTACGCGGCCAAAATTATTTTAATGTTTAATTGGGATCTTAACAAGGAAAATAAAAAAATACTTAATTTTCAAAAAAAAAGCATTGTATAAACCAAAAAAAGTACAAATTAAAAAAAAATATATATTTTGATCGCTACGTTGGTACAAAGGAATGATGAATGTGTGAATTTTCTGATAATATGTTGGATTCCGCAGATACAAACATGGCCAAGGTTTCAGGCAAAACGTCTCAGCTTTCCTTTTTTTATTTTTATAAAATTATCTTCTTAATAATGAGCTTTGGTCCGCGTTTGTTCCATTTTTGATTTGAAATGGGCAAAACCACGTTTCAAATTAACAATTTGGTCTTCATTGTTACCTTCACCACAAAACTTGATCTTTTAGATTGTTTAACTTGGCATATAATAAGCTTAGGTCTATATTAGCGAAGTTATCGATACTTAAGTATTAACTACCGTATAGAACACTTAGAACATTGTATCTGGCACTAGCCGATTCCAAAATTGATTACGGCCTAAGTAGCTACGGGCGTAAAAACTATGTCGAAGATGTTTACAAGTTACAGTTACGCATTTTGAAAACGATTGTACCGACCAGAATAAAACAAGAATTCCAAGATAATGATATGGATTTATTTAAGTACTGTCAGGTAGTGAATGTCTTTGACAAAGTACGTCTACGTGCCATATGTGATGATTACCACAATTTAAAAAATGTTCGTAAATATGAACGGCCAAAGTCATTGCGTAGTTTGACATACTTACCTTCATTTATTGTACCTAAATTTAATCATGTTTATGGTTCACGGACGTGGGAATGCATACTTCCCTCCGTGATGAATGACTTGCCATCGAAACCCAGAATGCAATAAATATTAAAAACTGCTCAAGAGTGTTGAAGAGATACTTTCTAAGTACTTAAGTTCTTGAAAGGTGTCTTGTCAATGCTTGTCGGGCAAAAGGATTTATTTATAGGATTTATTAATAGATATTAACTATATAATTATGTTTGCACCGAGTTGCCGTGTCTGGCCACACCACGGATAAACCCGCGATGGTTTGTGTTGGTACACACCAACTCAAACCATCGCGGGTTTATCCGTAAAACAACATGTCTGTAAAAAATCTTATTAAATAATAAAAAAAAAAAACTAAATTAGGAATTGGGGTGGGCCAATTCCCTGGCCCCCAAGGTCGCCTGACCTTACCCCACTCGACTTCTACGTCTGGGGAAGGGCGAAAGAGTTGGTGTACGCAGAAGAAGTACCAACAAGGGAGATTCTAATTAACAGGATCCACGCCGCATTCGATACAATGCGCGAGGAACTGCTGCTTAGAACGGTGACCGTGGAGATGAGGAAGAGGTGCCGAGCATGTTTACAGGTCAATGGTCATCAATTTGAACAAAATTTGTAATTAATTAAAATTAGTAATTAATTAAAATTTGTAATTTAATGACATTAGTCATTACCAAATTTTTTGTTTCATTTGCCATCCTTTTACGATCGAACACATTTAATTTTCATTAGTTGAAATTTTTGCTTGAAGTGCCCTAGTTGCGGAAATTAATTAATAACTTTAAAACTAAAAGTGATAATTACACTTTTAGCATATCGTTAGAAAGGACATGGACTGAGGATGTTTTAAAAAAATCAGAAGAACTCCAACCCTGTTAGTTTTTTTTTAAACCCCATAGAAAGTTGCCCTTAAAATTATTTCTTTACCTTACTACGGTACTTCAGGCCCCATAACTTTTCTTCTCCACAATTTTCTGGTGTAAAATAATTTTTTGCAGGACCCTAAGACTCTAACGATTAAAACAAGACCATTAGCCGACCGGTCCCATGGATAAATTTTGAGCTACAGGTAGTTTTAGTCAAAAAATCACAAAAAAGTCAAATAAAAAATAAAAATAAATTAAAAAAAAACCTTGAGGCCAAGGTCAATATAATGGGCGGGGGTAGGTAGCAGACTATCCCTAGTTTCTACCCTAGGCGTATGTACAGCTCCCTTCCAAACACCCTGTATGTTTGTAAACGCACCCACGATACAGGAAGAAATTCCTAGTGCGGGGCAAAATTTAAAAAAATAAAAAAATATTGTCAAAGAAAAATATTGAAGGAAATCACGGTATGTAAATGATACTTTTTATTATATAAAAAAAGCCGTTTGATAGCAGATCATAACTTTATTTATGTAGTTTGTAAGTCCACCTTGTCCATCAGAATGAATCATTTTCAATTCGAAAGAAGAACATAAAAAATCACTTTGAAAGTTTAATGTTTAGAAAAGCGCCGAGAACAGATACGTACACTAGGTGTAACGGTCGAATTCCGAGTGACACTACTGGTGCGTAGTGCGTGATAGCAGATAAATAAAGCATGAGTATTGTGCCCGTGTTCGTACTCTGTACTGGAACTCGTTTTTATGAATGTTATTGTTATTTTGATACTGGGACTATTGGCCGCGTAGATCGTGTAAATACCTGTATGTGCGCTGTTTAGTCTCGCGGCCTACCCACAGTAACCCTTTTTTTTCGGGACATTACTTAAATTAGTTTAAATACCTCAGCGAGACTGTATCATTAATGAAATAATTTTCGCAATCGGGTCAAACTTCCAGAGTTAGGCTTTTACAAGCTTATAAACTCTTGTTTAGATCATTTCATTCTTGTGTTGAATATTGATATTGTCACTATTCTTACTTCAATTATTTTAATCAAAATTAACCCTTTAAACAAATACCCAATCATCCCAACAGAAGACATCCCATACCGCATCTCCACAGATCTCGTAGCATGTAGCTCGTAGCCCGTAGCCAGTCGTAGCCGCTCGTAGCAATTCGTAGCGTCAGTCAGCGCGTGCGGTCCGTGGAAGTCGGCCGTCGCCGCGCCGCTGTCTCGCGACTTCGAAGTCGACGCAACTTCACTCAGAACATTTACGATTGATCACTTTCCACAACTCCATTAAGTGTTTACTGTTACATGGAATTCATTATCACACGTGCTTAAGGCAAGTACGAATTTTAGAGTTTAGAAAGTAGTATAGTTTTGTTTTATAAATAGCCGATTTTTTTTAAAAAAATATTTAGTTTTTTTTTAGTCCTATGCTTATTTTACTCTTCAGAAAAATTTGTCGTAAATCATGAGGGTTCTTATGAAAAATAGAGGTCAACTCTCAACACCCATATATGACCTCTGAACGGACGGGAAAAAGTAAATTGTTGAGAGAGAAAATATTTTATGGCCATTTATGATGTTTATTCTTCGGTTCCCATAAATGTTTCATAGGTTTTTAGACGATTTATAGATCTATCAATATTATGGAATAAGACATATTAATATATGACAGTGATGAAACATACTTATTACGTATTTATAAATTACGTAAACTATATTTAACACAAAGATATAAATAAAATATTCATACTCTTCTTCCGTATCTCGTTGGGATGAATAATCTACAATATTACGAATTCGGTAATCAGTGCCATATTTCCCATCAATTTGCATACTACTTCATCACTCTTTGCTGACAGATACACCAGTTGAAAGCGATCAGTAATGTATCAGATTATAAATTAATGATGAAAAGCACATAATCCAGTCCATATCAATTATAACAATTAATTAATGACGCATAATTTTCCACAAATATTGACAGAACCACTGAAAAAAAATTCCCGTTATTCCTCATTTTAGTGAAACCCCAAATATATGTAAAAATATTGTGTGAAGTACTCAAAATAACAGAGACACAGCTGCGCTAAGAATCGGATGATCTAAAGCATTACCCTCTTCTTGGGCTCTGGCACAGTCGGGTAAAAAATTGTTCCATGTTTTATACGAGGGTTACGGAGTCACCCTTGTATAAAACATGGTATACATATTGTATAAACATAGTAGCATAAATTGTTGGTTTTGTATTCAGAACAGGATTGAACTGACTAGACTTCGGGTTTTGTTAAAAACACTGGACGTGATCTCATTTCGGGCCGAATGATTAGTTAGGGATCAATCTTCTCCGCATTCCTGTTTTTGGTGCAGTGGGATTTTTTTGGAATGTTACTCTTAATGTTATCAGCTTTTACAGGTCTTTTTTGAACTTACTTAACTTACTCCAAAAAAACTCGACATATACGTAAATTTAGATAATATGTGAAAGGAGAAAGTGACTGTTATATCAACACTCATGTCATATCAATATCACCGCACAGTATAATCTTCTTATATTCTCTTTTTTAAAGATTTTCTGAAAAATCTTCTCTTAATACCTTGTGATATAAGTTTGAATGGAAGCTAGTATTTTCGTCAGTGGGAAATCCAATCGGGCACACATCTTGTATCAACTAAATTTAATTTCATTCTGGTCGCATTATGTAAGTACAAAGATTTTAACCCAAATTTAAGTTTTTGTACGTCTTAGAGAAAAAACAACACGTGTAGCAGACGTTTAGGCAATCGCAATATATTTTCATTAACACACAAGTACTTTAATATTTTCCTTTCGACATTAACCTTCAGTCACTAATGGCGCAATCGAGAAAGATTGGGTTCCCTATTTTTAGCCGACCACATGGCTCACTCAATTATTTTAATTACACACAAACAAACAATACCACGCCACCGTCCTTCTGTGGGATTACGAAACTGTAGGGAGTTAGGGACATGCTATACTTGCTCATTATTTTAATTACTAGGTTGCTAGGCTTTTCTGCAAAAATTGAATTACTAACTACATACATAAATACAAAATCAAAACTCTAGAGAAAATAGTAAAATAACTTTATTTTTGGAAGTCGGTGTCCATAACGCAAAAATGGTACTTACGAAAGACACAAACTTCCAAAAATAAAGTTATTTTTTACTTTGTAGTTTTCTTATTTGGAAGTCGGTAGTATTTTTTTGGAAAAAAGTTTTTTTATTTTTCACTTTTTAGTTGTAGCTACCTAATAGGCAAGTTGTTTAGTAAGTTATCTTAACGCCAGAATAGATAACCCGAATATCATGAAACTTGAACATAACCGGTGAAGGAGAGATCTGCGTACCCCTTAAGAGCGTACTGGCGGGATGTTATGTTATGAAATGGTATAATCAATAAACAGACATGCGATTGCAGCAATCCCGAGAGATTTGCTGTTGTCTATTGAAGAGTTCTGTCGTATAACTTCGAAGGTCTTCATCAGATCTTCACCAAATTAAAATGGGACCAATTTCGAAACATACCCTTGCAAACTAAATAAGAATTTGCAAAATCGACCCACAATTGACGGAGATATCGGTGAACATACACAAAAAAATAATAAACATGAAGTCGAACATAAAACCTCCTCCTTTTTGGTAAGTCGGTTAAAAATTGAGATTTTTAAGTCAAATCTATCAGAATAAAAGGCAAATATCCCTTGAATTTGAATTTATCAATAATATGTGAGGCAATGGATTAGAGATTTTCTTCATAATTCGCAAAGACCCTTAGAATATAGAAATTGTGTTACGCAATTGGAGTGCAGATCTTTTTGTACACGTCAAAAGTTACATGAAACAACCCTCAGAACACAGAACACTCCGTAGTGTAGCTGAAAAGTAGATTCACTGTGAGTTCAAAGTTCTAAAAGGGAGATATCTGTATTTCCCTTTCAGAACTTGTTAGATGTGAAGAAAAGTTCAGGACTGAGTTTGATACTGAACACGGAATCTAGTTGTTAAGGACTGTTATATGTCGCGGTCTCATCTCATCTTATATATCAATATCAATATCATATAATGTTGGTTTTTCAAAGGGAGTTCTGAGACGCTAGTAAAGATCCATTGAAAGTTACTCTGCACAAAATATCATTAATATATCAAAATTTTAAACTCAAAGGATATATTTCAATTACCTGAACCATTTTAGCCATTTTTATATTGTCAAGGAGTCTGTCAGAAATATGAAGCATATTCCATATTTCTTTTCCAAAGTGTAGATCTTTTGGAGAAGACCTTGCGAAAATCTTCATGGACACTTATAAACTTCATGCTAATCACAAAATTATTGAGAAAAAGTAACTTCCTAATTCATGGTCACAGTCAAACACTGACTCTTAAGGTTACACTAGTCGATCATTCTTCCATACAAACGTAGTCTGGCAATTACTCCACTGTTTGACGATGTAGGTTCAAAATAAAAAATGTATCAATTTGTCTCATCATTATCTAGCCCTGTATGGAAACAAAAAAGTAAAAAAAAAATATTTGTAAGTTATGAGCATCGAAAGTTCCATATTTCAACACTACTTTTAACGCATCTTTGGGCGGAAATAAATACCATAAGAAGAAGGAAAATTGCAAAACCGCCTCCATACAGGGATAGATTAGTAATTCAACAATACAAATAATTTTATTTTGAAAATATACATTTAGTAGTTTTTTCATGATATCTTGACTCCCAAAAGTCTGTTTATAAATTTCGCGCGCACGTTTTCGACCTAAATCTTCATCCATTTCGATACAGATTTGCAAAAGTGCTAATTCGCACGCGAACTAGCTTCTTACTGCTCATCAAAGCATCTATCTCTTTCGCACGTGTTGTCGGATAAGATAGCATGCATTTTAACCTCGCGCACAAAATAGTTCGTGCCGTCGAATAGGGGAACCTTAAGTAACCATAGAGCAGTAGAAAACAATAGGAATAGATGATACCAATAATAATTGTAACAATGTAAACAACTATCGATAAACGTGAAACAATTCAATCTTCGTTTAATTTTCTTGATTATTCGACATTCTACGTAGGTACTAAAACTGCTATGGAAAACTCCCAGGCATTTTCCCCACCTACGTACTAAACGAGAAGCTATTTAGTACACGAACAGGTTCAAAAGAAAAGTGGATATTCCTTTTTGAAACCCGTTAATTTTGTAGATGTCCCGAACCATAAGTCACAAATCAGATTAAAATAATGAAAAAGTAAAAGTATCGGAGGTACGTGACTTTTTGCTTTCACCCATTTAATGCTGTTGGGAAGATTTACTTTTTCTTTTTAGGCGTAAATTTCATAGAAATGATTAATATCATGTTCTAGTTAATTTCTGTCGAGCAGTCGTTTTCATTTGAAATAAATTATTTTGCGAATGCGTAGGCTTCCTGTGTTATTTTGTGAATTTGAAAATCTGTGTTTTAGTGGCCTTAATTGCCTTTTTAAGCCAGTTCTGAAAATAAGCCTGTCAAAACGTTTGGTGATTATAATTTTATTGCTGTTATACAGGTTAGACAAATATATGATTTTATGATTAGGTAATCGATTGAATTCATGAACGCATCAACGGTCAAAAGGGAAATGCCACTGCCACATATTTACAATTTTTTAACCGTTGTACAAAAGTTCAATGTACACATCAGTTACGTCACCATTATGTCACCGATCAGCCATATAAAAATTTGTTTTCTAGAAGTCGTAGGACATCAGCCCCATGTGTCAATCCCGTCACTACCGATGCATTTCAGTAATTTACATACTACCAGTTACGTCGTAAAGTTGACGTGACGTGCCTGATGTGTGTATAAGCATTAAATGCACTTAATCACAGCGGTATATAACTCGCAATGAAGACTCAATGGAGCGTCTTGTATTCCAAGGCAGAATGGAGGGCAAGAGGCAAGCCCAGATGGGCAGATCCTATTAAAACTACCAGCTTGATGCACTGGAGTCGATTGAAAAGCGGGACAAGAGACTCATTGGTAATGAGGCACTGGTAAAATCAAAGCTCCAGAGCCTTGAACATCGTCGCCGAGTTGCCAGCTTGTCGGTTTTTCATCGGTTACATTTCGGGGAGTGTGCGATGGAATTGCATGATTAAATTCCGCCCAGGCTATTCCATCATCGGACAACCAGACGCACGGCGATGCGTCATCGGTACTTGGTGGACATCTCACCTATACGCACAAAACGTTTTGGGGACATATAAAAATACGCATAAATATGTATTTATAAATGTAAGATTTTAGTTATGTATTTTCAAAAATTCGTAATTCAAATAAAATTCCGTTTATTTATAGCTGCGAACTCGTTCCAAACTCAGTTAAACTGAATTTAAGTACAGAGGTTGACACCAATTTGAACTGTAGTTAGACCCTGTGTAAACTAATGCAGGGCACATAACTAATGCATTGATGTTATGAGCTACGAATTGCTCGTATTCTTTATGAGTAATTGAGTAGGCTGGGTTCTGTATGTTTAGCCTAGTAACAGTTCAGTGAATAATAAAGCAATTATTTGCTTGTTTTAACCTATATGTTTTTGTTTCGAAGATAATTGCTTAAACTTTTTAAAGGACGGTTATGAAATGCAGTCATTTCAATGGGTTAAGCTACTTGATACATATCATGGCCCAATATGATACCTGTATTCCACGACGAGTAAGGCAAGGGCGTCTGAAAATTAATAATTAAATGTATTTACTGTTTGGGTCTTTAGCGGATTTAAAAAAAGAAAAAATATAAAAAAAATAATAACAACATTTCTTTTTTTTGTGGTACGATACTTTGTTCTTGGTAGGTTTTAGGAGTACCAAGAGAATCTAGTTTTACAATTTTATCCGAATCCGATGGCTGTAAAATCGGTTTGGTTCGACTTTGAGATAAAAATTAGACAGCGATTCTCAGAAAACTAGTTGAAAACTCATAAAAACTTATACTTTTATTTCGAACGGAACAGCGATTGTGTTCTATAAATAGTACAAAGTTGTACTTATATAGGTACTTATCAGACATTGTTGATAATAACAAAAAAGTATTATACAACTAATTCAAGATTTCAGCAACTCTCTGATATGTAAACGATCTACAAATTCCTGTTCCTGAACGGAGGCATTCAGCAGTTTCTCATTTGATTACGCTCAGGGTATATTGTTGCTCAATCGGGCTCGTCGAATGCTGTCTGACACCGAACATCGGGCGATCCTCTTACAAAGATAGGCCTATTGGTATTATTAGACTAGGGATGTTACGGAGATTTGATTCCAGTACCGAAAAGTCAGAACTTGCGATTGTTTTTAAACCTCCGATTTTAATTTCGGTTCCGAAACTTTTTTTTTCCCTTTGTTTATCAATTATACAAAAGAGTACAGGGTTATTTGTATTAAATAGCAACCAAAAACCACTAAGGTTTAAACTTGTGCTATCATGAGTCTATCAAAATGAAATAAAAAACGCTAAAATCAAACTACATACTATCGTTACAGCACTCCCTAAGCAAGAGAGATAACAAAAACTATACAATAACAAATGTTATTGTCGATAACAATTAATAACATCTATAACTAGTTAAATACCCACATATTATTATTTACTTCTTCAACCAGTTGGTATTACAAATTTCTCTGCATTATCTAAATAATACTTAAATAATATTGTTTAAGCTTGAATTTTATATTTTTATCTGTTATGCAATTATTAATTTCTGAGGGTAGACTGTTAAATTTTAAATCGGCGGTCAAAAAATCTGCTATTCATTACATTGTTTTTAGTTATGACTTACTTGAATCAATGTCCTATGTCCCCTGGATGGGGTGGAGGGCGTCCACAGTAGTCCTCCATCGCGGTCGGTCACCTCGCTCCACGTCATACCGATGCTCGTCGCTTCTGCCAACACGATGCGACGCCAGGATTGACGGGGACGGCCATGCTTTCTTTTTCCTTGGAGAACCCAATCCAGCGCTTGCTAGGGTATATTATCAAAATGCGTTCGCAGCGTCCAATCCAACTCCACTTGCGACCATCAATCGACCAATCATGTGCGAGATGAAAGAAGCGTTGTGGATTTCCGTCTATGTGATTGGTCAATTGGGGATGAGCCTGCTGGTCTCAGCTGCGCGAAGGTAACTCGGGCTTTGGCGATCCTTGAAGCGATGTCCTCTTCACTACCTTCAGTTTCTGCACGACACTCCCGAGGTAAGTAAACTGTTTTGAGTTATGTTTACATAAAAGTACTGAAATACTTTCATTATTGCCGCGATTTCAGAGTTGGTCCCATAGTGAAAGTGGCCTTTGTACAAGAGTAGATACTTTCGCTTACTTAGAGAAAGATTATCTTTAGATAATAAAAAATTACACTGATTTTGTTCAGACAACTTGTTTATTTTTAACGTATGAATGACAATTTACTCCACAGCATTTTCTTTAAGCGTGATTTTCTTTTTTTTTTATCTCGGGCATACAATTTACTAAAACCCAGATTCTCATTTGAAAACTATTGTTGTTATTTGGTTTAAGCAAATACTAAACTTTCCATATAATATTTGGTGCCCGTTAATGAATTTAATGTCATTAAACAGTAAACAGCGAGATTGGTGCCATCTGCATCGCGGGTAGAACCTGGATGAGATTGGCGTAGGAGCGTGGGGGTAGGCACAAGAAAAGAGATGCTTTGGATGCTGATGATGATGAAACAGTAAGCACCGACGTCCATAGCAGCTTGAACCACAATATACCACTTTTTTTCGGCGATAACGCTTAGCGGAGTGCAGCGAGGCTTGTAGATGGAGTAGAAGGTCGGTCATATTCGTTACATATATGGTTTGTAATTATATGTATACCCACATCATGTATATGTCTGTATGTGCAGTTTGCTAAAGAGTTTGGTGGATTTAACGAAAATTTAAACCAACGAACATAGCCCAGGATGATAGTAACAGTATTCTACGTCCTGTTACTGGTTAATCTCACTTAGTTAGGTACTTGTGTCAAGTTGTGTCAATTTTCATGCGAATACGTTCTGTCGTAGAGCGTAGAGGAGTGATTGATTAATAGACTTCAATATACCTACGGATATTCACATTTATAAGTCGGAAGTATGATAGGATAGTCGGCTTAACAATACTACAAGTGTCAGCCAGTTTTAATGCTTGTTATTTAATGACGTAATTAAAATCATAAAATATTTTATCTACACTCACAACGTAAAGTTCCAAATATGAACTCAAAAAATATTGTAGAAACATGTACTTACTTTTTATTCGTGGATAGGTAAAATTTAAAACAAAAACCATTACAAGGCAAAATTTTCCTTCGATTTTCAAACAACTGCATCATAAAATAACTTTTTAATTTTATAGCACACTTTTACTTTTAATTTATGAGTGAAGATAAAATAGTGTATGCAACGGCATATAATAAGGTATAAAAACACTCGCGTGTTATTATTATCACATTCGGCTTCGCCTCAGTTGAAAAACCCACGCTCGTGTTTTAATAACCCCTATTATATGACCATTGCATAAAATACTATACAATCTTATTTGAGTAGTAACACGAAATCTTAAGCTACGCTTTTGATTAATAACGAGACCAGCTTAGGTGCTCACTATAAAATAAAACTCAGGCGGTAATTTCAAATTAATTTACTATTGAGCAACTTAAAATGAAATTAATAAGAACAGTTAATTTTCCTTCCCTCTCTTATTTTATATTTCGCTTTTGCCCGACATGCAACATCAAGATTATTAATTGCCATCGGAGTACGTGTTTGTGAATATAACGTGCTAATAGCACAATCGTACAACACTAACGTTTGGCGTCGTTAACGTTTTGAGAGTAATCAGTGACGTCAGAATAACACCATGTTTACAGGTGTGTAAAAAACCGTTTCTAAAAACTGATACTTAATTGTTATTTCGACGATCCTTCTTTATTTTACTTACTCTTATATTAAATACTACTATTAAATACTACCATACCTACCTACCCTACCTACCGACCTACCAATTTGCTAAACTATTTATTTGAATAAGAATTAATACTACAGTACGAATGTAACCAACTTTTGTTTCCACTGGCAGCGGCGATCTAATTAAAATTTAGAACACAAAAGTTGCTATTGTGACTTAACTATGATTCTTAGATATATTCTCTCGCAGATTTTTTTGTAGGTAATAATGAGTAGCAGAGACCGCAGCTTCGCTCCCTTCAACTGGTTATCTATCTACCTGCCTACTCTACCTACCCTACAAACAAACAAACTCTTCAGATTTATAATATTAGTATAGATGTTGATAAAACTCCTTCGCAAATGAACAAATTTGATTACCATAAAAAAATCAATCTTAAATGATAGACATATATGCTGCCACACACTTTTTTTAGATCTTTTAAAAAGGAACAATTCCATCATACATGATATTTGCGTAACTTAAACCGTTTACGCAGCGCACGCAACGGAAGGTCTCAAAAGGGAATATTTTTTTCCCGTTTTTGCAACATTTTTCATTTATGCTCCGCTCCCATTGGTCGTAGCGTGATGTCATATAGCCTATAACCTTTCTGGATAAGTGGACTATCCAACACAAAAAGAATTTTTTAATTCTAAACCAGTAGTTCCTGAGATTAGCGCGTTCGAACAAAGTCTTCAGCTTTATAATATTATATATAAATAGTAAGTATAGAGTATAGATTAATTAATTGTGAAAAAGCAGGCATAACATAAACTGAATACAAATCAGAGAAGGCAGAACAAAAGTCTAAGGAACTAATTTCTTTTTCGGTTGTTTTTTTGCATAATTATATCCGTAAACGGATTTTTAATTAGAACATTTCCTGTTATACGCCGTAATTGCTTTATTTTGCGTATTTGACATTAAATAGGCCTAAATTACCCTTTTATTATGAGACGAAAATATCTGCCTAGTAAGGGTATTTGATAATTAGCTTTAAAGATCCTCGTCAAAATATTGTATTTTGTCGAGGCCAATGCCAGTGAAGGTCGGCACATAAAAGGTAATGCATGCATTTGCATATCTACATGGCAAATGCATTATCTCAGAATACTACACAAAAGAGAACACGTTACATGAACGAAATAGGTACATTTGTTTCCGATATCATCTTGTTCTCTCACTGTGACTGTAAAAGTCACGTAAGTGTGACAGACCGCGATAGTGAATTAGGCTGTATATTATTTTGCAAGGTTGAGTTAATTCTAGGTATGCCAAGCCAACGATAAAAGACAGGTCTTATACAAACATTCTATCAGCGATAACCACGTGACAGTTCGGTACTATAAATTTTGGATGTGTTGATTCGAAGGAGGTTTAAGGGCTTTTCACCGCTTTAGTGCAGTAAAACGGTCACTTTCTAAAGCATACTCCTTAGTAACGGCTAGCTTAAAAGGTTTAAAAAAATATTATAAGAGTCATGTACCGTAGAATGGGGTTACATTGAGATCTGGGGCAACTTTGATAATAACTTTATTTTTTTAGGTTTTTAAAGCTAACTCAGTGAAAACGGAATGCACCTCAATTTTCTTTTTAAAATTTGCAACTCTGACAAATGTCAGCCATGTTTTGCATCAACCTCAGCGCAAGAAACCGATTAATTGATGCAGAAAAAATATATTAAATTGTACAGTGTGAATTCATTAAAAATAAATTGTAAATTGGGGTTACTTTATATTGCTATGAAAAACAATGGGGTATCAAAGTAACCCCATTTTTATTTTGACGTTCATAGGCTCGTTTTTTTTTATTATATCCGCTCGTCAGGGCTTAAGTCGACGACGTAGCGGCCAATATGTAGGTTGCGGTGCTGCCTGGGCGACATCGCAACTGAGGCGGGCCGCGATGTCGTATGGGGTCCCCCAAACCCATACGATATCGCAGCTGACACTCCGACTGTCCAGGCCGCGGCGGGAGAGGAGTGCCAGTATTGCGGTGCGCCGCTCTCCCTACCTTCCGCGGCCTGAACAGGGTCGCCACCGTCTGATGGTGGACGCGGTGGGACCGCAGGGGAAGAGGAGTGCCGGTATAGCGTTGGCCGCTTTCCATATCCCCTGCGGCCGAACAATGGTAGGTGGCGGGGCCATTGATCTTGACCCGTCACAGGGGGACCATGGGTGCCATACACGGGGTCGTCTGGCACCCATGTGTTAGTTAATAGTGCTGCATCTGCCAGAATTTCCCAAACTTTCCGTAAAAATGTTTGGTGGTCAAAATCTCGAGGGTCGCTGCACATAAGTTATTCAAACATTGCTGATCCTTGTTTTCAAAATGGCCGCGCGACTTGTGCTCGATTGACATAAATCTCTAGCGACCTCGACGCTGTTTTCCCCAAGTATTGGCCAACTGCGAAATAAATCGAGACGACGTCGCTGTTTATTTATGACAAATTATAAAAGCCAAATTAAAATGTTTATATTTTTAGTAATTCAATACTGGACTTCAATTATCTAACGAAATATTTACTTAAGGAAACTTGGTAAAGTTTCTTAAAAAATTTAAAATTGGAAGTAAATTTTTTGAAGATCCCGTTGATGACTTCGATGTAATTTACGATAAGAATCTTGATTGAATTTTGTTTTGAAGTCATTTTTTTTCAGAACGAATTTTGCTTTCGAAAAATTCGATGTTGCGAATAGGTAAATATTTACTAATAATATTTTGTAATAGATACACAGACAAATAACCTTAGAGTAACCGAGGCGTGCGTGTTGCCAAAACGTCACGAGATAACCTAAAGTGAGTGGCACATTAACATATCTCGCGTCATATTTCCACGAGGGGGCGCTGGAATCACTTTCGCATAAAAGTATTATAAACGTAATTTTATTATCAGCTGGCCCTTTTTATAATGTTTTGAAAGCTCAAAGAAAAATGACTGAGCGGTTTCGTTTGAGTAAAAATCGATTAAAGAGGTGATTAAGCATTTCCGTGATTTTTAAGATGTAAGTATTTTAATGTGATGTTTGCTTGGTGTAATGTTGTCCGATTATAATTATGAATTAATAGTATGTCAGGAAACCTTCTGATTATATTATGATAGGTAACGTGTAGGTTTTAAACGACCTCACATTCAAATTCATATTCTTTATTGTACACAAAACAAACATAATTATACAAATACAGTAGGACAGCTTACATACAATATATAGGTATTTCATATGTCATCGAGATTTTTTATTAAATGAGGACAGTATACTCAAGTAAACAATAAAACGTAACATTTAAATTCTTTCTAACTAAACAAATACGTGTACAGCACACAATGCATAAACATAATACATATCATCTAATATAAATAACTTTTAATATACATACCCATCTATGCAGCATGTTGACAGGAAATGATCTCCCTTATGGCTTGACGCGATTCGATTTATATCACAACAATTCGCAATTTTTACTAAGAAAAATGGCACATGGACGCAATGCGATGCAACTCGACAAATTTACACTAGAAATTTTCTCATAGAAAATATGTGTGCAAAATCGTCTATCGAAGCCATTTTTTATTTTTTATTTAATAGCCTATTTCGAAATAAAGAATATGATTTTTTTTTGACATTTATATTGCTTCGCGCCATAAGGAAAGTCTGTTAGTTACATAAGAAGTTTTCAAACGTTTAAGTCCTCGGGTAGCTAAACAAAAACTTAAAACTGAAAAGCTTATCAAAACTGAAGGCTGGTAGTTACATAAAACACGAAAAATTTGTATGAAAGGCGATCCGTTTACGTAGGCCGCTACAAAAGCACCAGCTGACGATCAGCTCATTTGCATCTACTGTAAAAACTCTCAGACCGGATCCCGCTCCGAAAATCCCGAATATGTATAAATAGCAAGGGATGCGATGTAGCGTTAAGATCCTACATAATATTATAATTTTACTGTATAAATGCGAAAATGAGTTATTACACGATTATGTATCTAGTTAGGTAACCACCTTTAGGAGGAACATACGTAATTCATCATAATCCTTTTAGCCTTGTATTTATAAATAAATGTGAAAATTAGTCATTACACGATTGGGTACCTTGTTAGGTTAGGTTAGGTTAGGTTAGCTAGATGGAGGGGTTAGGTAGTGGTCAAGCGCGAGCCTATCTGTACCAATATTATAAAGACGAATTTTTTTTTGCTTGTTTGTGTGTTTGTTTGTTTGTACCGAATAGGCTCCGAAACTACTGGACCGCTTTTAAAAATTCTTTCACCTATGGAAAGCTACATTATTCCCGAGTAACATAAGCTATAAATTATTAAAAAAAATTAGAGATCCTTATGAAAATTGCAATATTGTAAACCAAAGTAGCAAAATTTTGCAAAAAAAATCATTATTTGATAGTGCTGGTTCAAGGTTGGTGGGTAGGTAGGATGGGTAGATAGGTAGGTGATAGGTAGGTAGATAGGCAGTTAACGGGAGTGAAGCCGCGGGGGTCAGCTAGTCTAGAGTAAAAAATCGTGGATCAAACGAAACAGGGCGATAGTCGGAGTTAGAAAGAGAAAAATAAAGAATATGGTTCAAAATCAAAATTTCTTTATTCAATTTGGCCATTAGGCGGCACTTTTAAACGTCAACAATTTTAATTCACACGTAATAAAATTCTACCGTCTATTCAAAAAAGTAGCTTGTTATGGAGAAGAAAGGACAATAAACTCCACACTTACTCTTTTAAAAAAAGTGGTTTACAAGTATTTGTTTATTTATTAAAATTAGCTTCTAAAAGCGACCTCACCCGCATCAATGTCGAAAATTTTCCCAAGGTAACATATTGTCGGGATAAAAAGTATCCAATGTGCTATGATCTATCTCTGTGCCATTTCATCCAGATCCGTTCAGTAGTTTTTGCGTGAATTTTATGAAAAAAATTCAAGCGCGAGCCTATTTACAATTAAAAAAAAAATAGTTACAAACATACAAACACACACACACCTCAATAATTAACAATTGTGTGTCTAGGACCAGACTGAAAAGCAGAACGTGCAAAATTATAATCACTTTCATACCGTAACGAAAAACTTCTCAAGCGAAAGAGTTGCTGAACAGCAAAAATGTAAGCAATAAAAAAAAATAACGACCACGACTTTTGAAAACACCACTTAGAAATTCTTTTAACAAATGGAGGTTCAAATTCCTTTGCAGACTGACCGTTGTTCTGATATCATCTCTTTAGCAAACAATGTTACATTTACATAATTAGGTACTGTATTATCGCCTTGATTCGGGATAAAAGAGGCCCTGCTTAAGATTCTGTATGTCTGTAAGAGTCAACTGGGGACTGTAGGGGTGAAGAGTCGTTGTAAGCGATTGTCCGACTATTGCCAGTTATTTTTATTAGCATATCGTACCTTCGATCGAGCTTGAGGTTAAGAAATACCAGCTCCACGGGTCGATCTTCAAGGAAAAGCAACGATTGCCGAAGTTGGCCCATGGTTGACCATCCAATACATACCGGAAAAATTAAAAAATCGGGTACTTAGTTGAATCATATTTGATTAGTTAGGCAAAGACGAGGCAGATTGTTGAATTTATTATCGCCATGATTCGGAATAAAAGAGGCCCTGCTGATTTACTGTACGTCTTTAAGAGCCAACTGGGGACTCAGGGGTTAAGAGTCGTTGAAAGAGATTGCCAGATTGCTCCCAGTTATTTTTATTGGCATAAACGTACGTTACACTTCATTGATACTTGATTCGATTGTGTGTTTTTTATTTGAGATCGTATTCAACGGATCATTCATGAACTCATATTTCTAGTACGCACTTATATTTAAAACGTTTTCGTAATAAATATTCAATTTTTTTCTATTTCAGTCTAACCATTTTTCTATGTTTGTAATTTATTATTTTTAGAGAATACTTACACCAGAGTCTTAACTGTTCAGTTCTGGTTACAATTTCGTATTTTTCACAGCAAATCTTGAAAAACTGAACCAATAAATAAGAATTAATTCCGATGCAAAAACGAGAATACACCTCTCATCGTAAATATTGACTAGCGCCCGCCAATATTGACTGCGGTCTCAACAAAAATGATTTGTGCTTTCTACAGTACCTTGGGTTCAGACAAGTGACTCTCAATCGGCGATAGTCATTTTCGAAAAGTCCCAAATGTTACTTGGGCAATCCTATATTCAGAAATAAGTGTCATTTGATGTCAGCGATATGTCAAAATGTAAAGGATAGATCACGTAACATTTCGACAGTGTTTGATATTTCCATACATTTGTTAGGGTTCCGTACCCGAAGGGTCCAAACGAAACCCTATATTGCTGTCACTCAGGTGACACAGTCACAGGCACAGTGTATGTCTTTCTGTCATCTGTCACACGGATCTTAAATCCAAACAGTTGGAGCTACAGTCTTCAAATTTTCACAGTATAAGCGTCTTGTTGACCAAAAGCCATAAAATTGTCAAAAAATATTTTTCTTTTTTTTAAGGGTGGCTCCCATACAGCTAAAGGGGGGTGTGAATGGGGTATCATTGTTTAGAACTTATGGACTAGATAAATACTGTCTTTTTTGTTTTAAAAAATATTGGAAAAGGAATGAGAAGCCACCAAAGTAGCTGTTTTTACAAAAGCTACTCGCACTTGGCCGGTTTTTTCCAATCGCTCTCATCACGGTTTCTATGATAGAATTTCACTTGTCTAAGGCGTCAGCTTATAAGCGTCAGCGATGATCGAAATACAAAAATGTAAGGGATTGGTCACATGAAATTTCCATAGCGGTTGACATGCCCATACATTTTAGGCTTTACTATGCATTATGGCGACGCTCTCGTTGGTAGAACGTCTCTTGTCTTAGGGCGATACCTTACCCACATTGTGGCATTTCGAAAATACCTATCGCTAAAACAATGTAATTTTTTCTAATCCCCGGCAGAATTTGAAGTTGACTATTTAACAGACTCATCTTTAGCCTGACAACAAAACAAACTTTGGCATAAAAGAACATTTGTCACGACCTTAAGGTTGTCCTAGGGCACGAACTATACGTACGAAAGAGATAGATGCTGTGGTGAGCAGTAAGAAGCTAGTTCGCGTATGAATTAGCACTTTGCAAGTTTGTAGCGAAATGGATGATGATTTAGGACTAAAACGAGTGCGCGAAATTTTATAAACAGACCTTTGGTAGTCTAGACATTATGAAAAAATGACTAAATATATATTTTCAAAATAAAATTATTTGCATTGTTGAACTGCTAATCTATCCCTGTATGCTGGCCGTTTTGAAATTTTCCTTCTTCTTATGGTATTTATTTCCGCCCAAAAATGCGTTAAAATTAGTGTTGAAATATGGAAATTGATATCATTTTTAATTTTGAACGTACAGCGTCAAACAGTGGCGTAATCGCAGACTACGTTTGTATGGAAGAATGATCGACTAGTGTAACCTTAACTGCAATCAATTCGTAAACCAGTCATAAGGCCTGTAACCCCTATTTTACGGTCGAAGTATACCACATATCGTTTATACATTGCCTCCCATTAGTTAATGGACTTTGATTGCACCCATGACAGTGAAAAAAATATCACGTCTAGTAATTAACCCTACACACGCCATGACACTTCCATTATAGAAAAGAGGCTTTAAATCATCATTAGAAAGATCATAGATAACATCTCCTTTTGTTTTGGTAAAGGTGGTAATCTGTTACGTGTTTTAGTTGAAATGTGAGCTTTTAAAGTCATGTTTATGGAAAACATGTTTGATTCTTATCTGTTAAGTACAGTAGTCACAGCGGATCTTTGTGTCTCTGAAGTTGGCTCTGCGAACCATAGCGCAAGAAACAATTTATCATCGAGTATGCTGCTACAGTAAGCGAGATAGGACGATGCGAAAAGCGTAAGCGAGTGAAAGAGGCAGGGGAGTTATACAATGCTATCTTCGAATTCAAAATTAACACAAAAATAGCAACTGCGAAAGGTCTTGCAGCCAACTTCAGAGACAAAAAGATGATTACTGTATCTACATAGAGTTTCTTCCTAATTATAAGTAAGGCATGCAAAATAATATTTTGATATAAGTGAGTGAACTTTGTCATTGCAGTCCAGGCGGGATGTAAGTCTAAGTTGAAAGCCGATGCGCATGAGTGCTAGTAAGAAAAGTAAAACAGTCGTATTCAAAATACACTGTACTGTGAAAGCAGTGCAATATGAGCCAGATTTTGAGTAAGTGTGTTATAAAACTATTGCGCTATCGTAAAAGATAGCAAATACATGGTGTTCTTTGAGTGTTACCAACACTGGCTTTCGTAAGTATAAAAAATGAATTCATTTTTCATGAAAGAAAAGCCAGCAGTGTAAATAAGAAAAAGGCACATTTTCACACAGCATACAACAAAAAAATAACAAGGGCGAAAAACTTGGGTATGTGGCTCATGTATATTTTCACATTTTTCCCACCATTTACGGAGGAAAGAAGATCATGAAAGGGTACTGGCGGCAAAAACGCGTGTACCATGCAAACGCGTGAAGATACAAACATATAGGAGCACATGTGTAATAAGATTAGGATGAAACATTAGGATAAAATAAATAATGATATGTTTTGAAGATTACAAGTTAACATTATTACTGTAAGGGACTTTCATGATGGCGCAATGCAATTTAAATTGCGTCTAATAAATTCTATTTTCTAAGAAATCTTCGAGTACAAATTGGTCAAATTGCATCGTATTGCGTTCATGTGAACGTACATTAGTAAAAATCGCATATCAGTGTGAAACCTAAACAAAGAGTTATAAATAAAAATATGTCTTCCATCAGTTTCGTTTGTTTTTAATTCCCGCAAAAATATTTTCGGCTTTATCGTCTACGCAGGTAAATATTTGTCGCGCCCTCATGAATTATTAACTGTACTGCATAACCATAGCTTCGCGATATTTATTGAAGATGCCTCGGTATTCCCGATAAAATTCGTAGGGCAATATTGCTTTTGGCAGTACTCTTTAAAATATTATAAAAAAAAGAGTTGAAAATAGTTCAATAGCAAGACTTTCTCTCAGTCACAAATTCTTTCAGAGATGGTTGCTGAAAAAGCAACTTACAACGAAAACTAATTAGTAACAGCGACTAATGAAACCACACGTATATCATTCTGCAAATTCGATAGGCAAGCGAAAGTTTGGTAATTACTGGTCTTTGACACCAAAGGGGAAAATTACCTTAGAACTCCCGGAGGGCAATATTAGCAAGTATAAACTATTCCATATTGAAAATTTTGTAAAATATACTACACAGACACGATACGTGAGTTCACCTCGTCGTCCCTCGAACCGCAAGGTGACGCCAAATATCGGCCAAAATTTGAAAATGGAATTTAATTCTCCCCGCAGAGCGGCCGCAGGGTCGAACTTTGAACTAGGCTTACGACAACAAAAATGTTACCAGTCTTTTTTAATAGTCCTGTATTTTCTGCTTGCCTATTTCTTACAAATTCAAAAATGGAACACAAATCAACTGTCAAGTAAGTAAAAAGGAACTTCATTGTAGCTTACAAAACAGGCTTAAAAAGTAACAAAATTGTGCCTGATACATTATCTCCATTTGTTTTAGTACATCTGTGTATTATCTTTACTCCGGGTCTTAATGTTAAATGTGTTGGTTCACTAATTAGTGCCGAATGAAGCAGATTGTCTTAGGACAAAGATTACAAAATGTATAACGAGGTGTAAGTTGATAAAATACTCAATCTGGTATTCTAAGAACAACAGTTGTAACTTGTTAATTAAAAAACCGGCTAAGTGCGAGTCGGACTCGCGCACGAAGGTTCCGTACCATTATCGCAAAAAAACAACAAAAAAATCACGTTTGTTGTATGGGAGCCCCTCTTCAATATTTGTTTTATTCTATTTTTAGTATTTGTTGTTATAGCGACTGTGATAGCTAGAAAGTTGAATACATATATATATATATATATTCAACTTTCTAGCTATCACAGTTCTTGAGATACAGACGGACAGACAGACAGACGGACGGACCGCGGAGTCTTATTAATAGGGTCCCGTTTTTACCCTTTGGGTACGGAACCCTAAAAACTTAAGCATAAACTATTAGACCCTATCATAGAATATTGCCAGTTATAGCTTGTTATTACCAATCGAGAGTTTTTTTCCGTTGGTGACTGAGTTGAGGAGAGAGGTGGCAGAGAGGATCTTCTGGTGGGGATTGTTATTGTTGCATTTTAAATTGGCAGCACTGCTACCTTTCTTTTTAAAAAGTTTGCTAACCTTCTTTTTAAAAACTTCATCGGTAACGCACGTATTGTTCCTTGTAAAAACATCAAAAGAAAACTATTTAAATAAACTGTGAGTGCGTTCAAGACCTTTGTTTTACTTGAAACAGTTACGACAACCCTGATCATCTATTTAAATTCGAATCAAGCCATAAACATTAAAGTCAATACTGTCTATGGGATTATGTTATCTGCCCATTGACAACGAACAAAATCTGGCAAGTAATACGTACAAATAGAGCTTAGTCTATGACCGAATTCGGGTCAGCACCAGATAACGGTCGGGGGCACAGAAAATATGGACCCTTTATGAAGCCCGTGGTCATTGATATCAGATCCAGCAACTTGGGAAGGATTCTGTTGATAAGAAAGGGATAAATAATGCTTATGACTACTATACGAAGGTTTATATTCAGCTTGACTGCTTATGAATGAAATGGACATCTTCAAGGGGGCTTATGTTCCGCTTGACTTGGTTAAGGACTGATTTAATAATAATCACCGGATCAACTCAGGATGGATGAAATGGCGATAGGTCACTGGAACAACTTACGACCCACGGATGCCCCTCAAGTTGAGATTGAAGATTGAGATGGAAGTGCGGAGTGACGAGAATGTATAAATTGAGAAATGAGTATATTAGAGGAAGTTTGAAAGTGACTCAAGTGATAGAAATGTTAAAAGGAAACCGTTTGTCCTGGCATGGTCATGCGATGAAGAGATGGAAGGATGGAAGAAGCGTGAAACACATGTTACTTAAAGAGTTATGAATACATATATGTGGATGGATGGAGAGGGCGGGGAAGGCCAAAGAAAAGATGGATAAACGGTGTGAAGTGATATGAAAGAAGTCAGTGATAGCGTGACGGGGGACAGGACGGTATGGAAGAAGAAAACGGGTTGCGCCGAAACCAAATAACTTGGGATAAGGCCAGGCAGATGATGATGTTTTCTGGACTGGAATGACTACGGTTTGTTAGTTTTATATTATAAGTGTTGCCGGGAATGATAATACTAAATTACATACGGCCTACTCTACAAACAACCCTGGGTACTGGCGGATATTATTACTTGAGCATGAGCTTTTATCGTGCAATTTGCACCGACAAAAGGAAAAAAGAGGTACTAGAAAAAGGGTTACCATTTAACATCCGCTCTTGTAGTTGTAATAATTTAAACCGACATTCTAAAAGAGGAGGTTTTTTTTTGGGTATGTTCACTGTTTGCCCGTCAATTGCGGACCAATTTTGAAAATACATTTTTTTATTCTTGTTCTTTATTGTACACAAAACAAACATTTACAAATACTGAAGGACAGCTTACATAAGCTGTCCTACAGTATTTGTAAATGTTTGTCACAAAGGCGAGCTTAACCCATAATTGGGTTCTCTTACAGCAAACCTCAGTGTCATAGAGATTTTTTTATTATATGAGGACAGCATACTCAAGAGCACAATAAATATTAACTTTTAAATTCTTACTTACTATATAAACTAAACAAATACGTGTACAGCACACAATGCATAAACATAATACATACTATATAATATTACTAAAATCCTTAATAAATAAATTAATACATTATCATCTATGCGTCATGTTGACAGGAAATGTTCCCTTGTTCTTTTCTTGAAAATTCCCAACGAAGTTCTATCCCGTATGGAATGAAGGAGATTATTCCGGAGGCGAACAGCACGAACAGATATTGATCCACCGCAACGACTTGATGAGTGGGGAGGAAAACGGAGGAGAAGAGATGATGAGGAACGGCAAGGTTTTCCTCTCGGAACAAGATACTCAAAGCGTTCCCGAAGATATGAAGGAGAGGTAGGGTTAGGGTTTTTAATTTGGTTACACTATGCATTTATAATAATCTATCATTAACATGTGTATATTTTGATATATGTTATTTTTGAGCCCAAACTAAGTCACAAGCCGAAGCAAAGACAACTTTAAATAAGAAATTGGCTGTCTATTGGTTATGTGTCCTCCGCGTCGCCAGGGAAATCTGGCGTCTAACCTAAACATAAAAACAAGATATTGGTAACTATATGGTATAAGGTGGAGTTGTCAAAGAAATACATTTCATGCTCCGGAGATACATACTTCGATTTATCTCTCACTTTATTGGTTTAATAACGTAAGTTAATCCATAATATCACGCCGGTATTCCCTGGAGGACACCCACACTTCGATTTTTGAGCCCCATATAATAGGGGGCAAGTCTATTGCCATTATCCCGTGAGAAGGCGCGCTATGAGCAAATTACTCACACAAAAATTTAAAGCAAACATGTTTGGTGATACCGACGCCCTAACGTATTAGGCGCCTAGGTACCTTCCAAACTATTCATCCCCTCTGCCCTTTTTTTCCGCGGTCGTATATCCTCATTGGATGTCCTCCGCCCTGAGGAGGGCGGAGGGGTCTGTCAGACTCCTACTGCCTAAAAACCACCCCGGTGTTCCATCTCACACCTACGCCGGGGGTCCTGGGTACATGCGACACTACCGCAACCCCCGGCTAGTGCCGACCCTCAGCTACGGGCCTCGACCTCGGGTCGTGGAAACATTCGACGTTCCATTCCGAAACGAAAGTTATTTTGCACTATTTAGTGTTTTACTTTTCAAGTCGGTTTATTTTTTGTGAAAAGGTTAAAACATAATAACATTTGGCCGACTCAGGAATCGAACCCAGAATCTCATTTGTCCAGAAATGGCATACAACCATGATCAGAAGTTGGTTACCCATACATTTGCTCCGATTAAACGTTGTTAAAGGGAACCGAACAATGAGAACCCTTATTAACAATACATCGATAGCTAAACAATAAAAGGGACTATTGTATTTACTCTTAGTATAAACCAGTATATGTACCGGTATCGAAAGATAACATGACCCACTCATAATAGATAATTATGAAGTTTACAGAGAAGAAAGGGATGACACCGTTTTGTTTGTTGAACCAGTAAGAATGATAAATAATGCACCCACATATCGCCGTTTATTTTTAAGTTCCATATAACGTGATTTTTTAATGTACTATCATCATCATATCAGCCGAAAGACGTCCACTGCTGGACATAGTCCTCCCCCAAGCGTCGCCACATTGACCGGCCCCGTGCGTCCCGCATTTAGCGGATCCCCGTAATCTTTACCAGGTCATCGATCCAACTAGTGGGATGCCTACCAACGCAACGTCTTCCGGTTGGCGGTCGCCACTCCAGAACTTTTCTGCCCCATCGGCCATCTGTTCTGCGAGCAATAATTATGTCCTGCAATTCTTCGGGCTATGTCGGTAACCCTGGTTCTCTTGCGGTTCTCTATATTTCTGATTCGATCACGCAAGGACACTCCTAACACTCCCTTTGCATTGCCCTTTGGGTGACTGTAAGTTTTCTGATGAGGCCTATTGTGAGCCACCACGTCTCAAAATCATATGCCATAACTGGCAACATACACTGGTCATAGACTTTCGTCTTGACACACTGTGGTGAGTTGAACGAGAAGATACCGTGCAACTTCCCGAACGCTGCCCAGCCGAGTCAGATTCGACTGTTATCCTCTTTCTCGAAGTTGGCCCTACCCAACAGCAGGATCGTTTGTCCCAGGTAGACATAGTCATCCACAACTTCGATTGTAGAGTCTCCGACTTTGATAGGAGTGGGTATAACATGGGCATTCAACATCACCTTAGTTTTGTCCATGTTGATCCTAAGACCCACTCTTTCGGAAGCTCTACTGAGGTCTTCGAGCATTGTACTGAGGTCCTCCATGATCTCAGCCATGACCAATATATCGTCGGCAAACCGAAGGTCAGTGATGTACTCGCCATTGACTATTTATTTATTGCCTAGCCCTCTCCAGTCCAGAACCTTGAAGACATCCTCCAGTGCAGCGGAGATATGACGTCTCCCTGTCTCACACCTCGACGCAGAAGGATAGGTTCCGAGGTCTGATTCTGAAGTCGAACTGACATGTTGGCGTTTTTGTACAAATACTTTAGAACTTCGATGTACCGGTATCGGTAGTCGATTTGGCACTGTTGGAGAGACTGCAGCACAGCCCAAATCTCGATCGATTCTCGGCTTTCTCGTAGTCCACAAACGCTAAGCAGACAGGCAGGTTGTACTATTCGGTCTTCAGTCTAAAGTATTTAAGGATGTACTATACTACAATATAATGTTTAACGCAATGATGTGTATATACTAAGGTAGATACGTTTTTTTTACCGACGTCTATGCGGCAACACAAACACAAGCTGACCAGCTTGAGTGAACTCAGTCCGTCCAGCGTCTGGCCGCGACACGGACGTTACGTACGTACGTTTGAACAGTATGTTAATTTCTTTCTGACAACGGGGTCCTATTTATATCTTTTAACCTATTCAGTGATAAAATTAATGTTCCAAGTTCCATAGGTCCTATGTAGCTAGCTAAAGTAAATTATCGCCATGTTTTTAACCGACTGCCGAAGGAGGGTAATGTGTTTATCAGTGTATGTATGTATGTTTGTGCCTATGCGGCGCTCTTAGAGACCAAACGATAAAAGATTTCGATGATTCTTACGTCAATCAATTCGTCTTAACCTTGCGAGTGTCACTGACCAAGCAGCACACATAGCTGTATAATTATTGCACAATAGAATTTTTGAAAACTCGAGGCTGTTACGGCTTCTGTACAAGGGCTGTATATCCGGCTACACAGCTCTTATAATTCTAAATTTGGCCCCAAATTAACCAGCCCTGAGCATTATAGTAGCTTGTTAATAGCTGTCCATGAGCATTGTAAGAGCTGTACATGGCTTAGACATATAGGCCTCAATAGGCCATTATCCAGCTTCTATAATTCTCTTAGACAGCCAACAGATGATTTATGGCTTAATAACGGCTATTGTTACATCTACAAAGAAATATTATAGCAAGAAAACACAATTTTTGCAGTGCCTTTGCACTGCAAAAATTGTTACGTCAAGGCGGTCTTATTATTTCTGTTGACAAATAATAATTTCTAATTTAAGCCAAGTTATTTTACGTTTCTTTTGTATCTCTATTGGTAAATTGAACTGCGGGTGCCACTTTACTGTCAATATTTTTAGGTGATATTATCAAATATCACACGCGCCATCGAAATAATATAATTTTCCTTAAAAATATACTATATTATACATTATAAATACGCTGTACGAATTACTTATGGATTTTTATTCAATATTTTCCACATATTGAGCATTATTATCTATTTTTATTAGTGGACTAATGTGTTTTCACTTTAACAGCTCTCAAATATCATCAAAATCTAACAGATATCAGTGATTTATTCATATGTAATTTGCTTGTTCACATTAAAATGGCGTTAATCTTTTATCATTTGAGAATACTTTTATTATACGTACAGCTAAGGAGTGGCATTCCCTGCCAGCGTCTGTGTTTCCCGATAGCTACAATCGAGGGGTCTTTAAGTCAAGAGTGAATAGGTTACTTCTAGGCAAGCGTGCTCCACCGTCGACCACATCATCGCTTACCATCAGGTGAGATAGTGGTCAAGCGCGAGCCTATAACAAATAAAAAAAAAAAAAAAAACAGTAATTCTAACAAAATATACTTGACCGTCTCTTTTCTTTTCAATGGCCATAATTAACTCCATTAATCAGCTGAAATTTGTACGCTAGCTTTACAGTGATTTTTTGTTATTCCAACGACTGGTTAGAGAAGTAAAGTGAGCGTCTTAGGGATCTCTAATCTTGATAGAAAACCATTTCGGGCATTTCGTACTCATGTGGCTTCGGTACTTCACTTGATTTTGTGATTGTGAGCGAGCCATTAAAATTGTATTTTATTCTCGCACGACAATTTAATTAAATAGCATTGCGAGGTTATGACAAAATTTACGTTATCATAGCACTACTTACCTATGTTTACTCTTCAATAATTCTTGAGGCTGTAAAATAGCTAATATTTACACTATAAGCTTTGGAAATAAAGTGGAGTAAGGTTACACTAATTTACAGCTCATGCAGTCTTAAATGCTTTTAACCAGCTACTATTAAACTCATTGAAGTAGCTGTATAATAGAATTAGTATACACCATAAAAAGCCAATGACAAAATTTGGTTCTCTAAAACAGATCACAGCTTAAAAGAGGTGTGGCTTTATCGCGCTAAGCAGCCGTTTATAAGCTTTGGTGTTCTCCCAACAGCTTGCAATAGTTCTTTCAAATTCTACTAAGATGCTTTTTGTTGTTTTTTAGCATTATACGTAGCCAACAGCTTTCAATAGTTCTTTCAAATTCTACTAAGATGCTTTTTGTTGTTTTTTTAGCATTATACGTAGCCAACAGCTTGACAATAGTTCTTTCAAATTCTACTAAGATGCTTTTTGTTGCTTTTTTAGCATTATATGTAGCCAAAAGCGGGCAATAGTTATTCAAATTCTACTAAGATGCTTTTTGTTGTTTTTTTAGCATTATACGTAGCCAACAGCTGGACAATAGTTCTTTCAAATTCTACTAAGATGCTTTTTGTTGCTTTTTTAGCATTATACGTAGCCAACAGCTGGGCATTAGTTCTTTCAAATTTTACTAAGATGCTTTTTGTCGTATTTTCTCCATTGTACAGCCATTAGTCACATGTGCTGTTTAATAGTGTAGAGATCACCCCTTATATAGTCTCAAGAATCGTCTTATCCGTTAGTACAGCTACATAAGACTTTTTACTGTAATATAGGTGGTTATGGATGAAATTGCCGCTAATGTGCTGCTTGGGTGGCTTCATTAAAATTTGAAAATAGAAAATGGCGGATTGTGGGCGCCATATTGTGGGGACAGCTGGTTTTGGTCAGCCAGCTCGCGAATACGTATCCTCCGACTCATGCATGATTTTCTTCTTGTTTACGTCTTACTAGTTCGCTTCTTAAGCATTCGGGTTTTTGATTTTTTGAATAACTTTTTTTATTTCTTTATAATGAGTATGACGTCTGTATTGGTAATATTTATCTCATTGGTGTAAGCAGTAAGTGTTGAGCACTAGTCCGAAGGTCAAGATTTGACCGAAAAACAATTTGCCGAACAACGTTCAAACGTTTGATCTGAAAATGGCAAAAATAGAACCACTGTGTCAAACAAAATAAGAGGCAAAAAGCATTTAAAAATAAAAACATAAGAAATTAATTCACAAAGTGCAGTGTCTATGATCAAAGCAGACCTTTCCATTCGCGCACGATTCAGCACAGCACAGTTCGATAGAGTTTATTCATTTATCTATGGCAAAGGGGCAGACAGAGGCAGTACTGGCAGAATTTTCCTTACACTCCGATGCTCGCTATTTCCGAGTCACGGTTCCTAAAAGTGCTTAAATTGCACTCCACACATCTGGTACCTACGTTTAAAGCTGAAGGCAGTGTTAAAGAATCACGTATACAGGTACACACCTTCGGGCTGAGCTGAATTTTAATTGAAAATTCCTGTTGTTATGGTAATTTGGTCTGCCGGTGGATTGCCCACAAAAATCTACGAAAATGCCCAGTAACAGCGGGTGTTAGCCATATTTAAGAAAAGCTTAAAATTGTTAGGCATAATTAAAGCTCTTTTATATAATTTACTTTTGCTTAACCCTTTTGCCTATAGGCGTAATTTCATATGTTTGTTATGTCGTGTCGTTGGTGTCGTTGTTTGACGTTGGTTGTCATTGCATATTATATAAAACCCGACTACTGAAAAATCATGATAACCTCTGAACACAACTTGGAATACGTATGAAATACAATAAAATATTTATTACATGTAAGGTCGTTTGTTAACGAGAAACCGCACGACACGATTTGCTGTCACGATTTTTAACACACGGTTCTGCAACGACACTGCAGTGCACTTGTATTGTTTTATAAGCGCGTGAGTGACATACCACGCGCGAGCCGTGCGGTGCGGTGTGTCGTGTTGTCAATAAGCTCATACCGGTTTTGTTCAGCCGCTAAATCGTCACCGCAAAAAAACCGAACCGACATAGCGGCATCGACGACATAGCCGAAAAATCGTGGCGCGTGTGGTGCGGTGTCGTGCAATGAACAAACGGTCCATACAAATATATGGAGCTCTGAATCGTGACCATATTTTGCGGTGTCGTGTGTCGCGTCGTGAACTAACGACCTTAGTTGTTTATTTAATACCCGATACATTATCGAAAACTTTCCTCCGCGCCTCGGCAAGCACGTTAAGCTGTTGGTCCCGGCTGTCATTTGAAGATCTTTGACAGTCGTTACGAGTAGTCAGAAGCTTGAGATCTGACACCAGTCTTACCAAGGAGTATAGTGTTACCCAGTTACTGGGTTGTGGAGGTCAGATAGGCAGTCGATCCATGTAAAAACTGGTACTCAGCTGAATCCGGTAAGACTGGAAGCCGACCCCAACAATAATTGGGAAAAGGCTAGGCAGATGATGACATTATCGAAAACTTTGTACAGTCAACGGTCAAAATTGCAGTCGCACCTCAATGTTCATAATCGCCCGCACGCGAATGACGTACGCGAGCCTGTTCAAACGTAGTCCAAAAATTCATCACTGACCTTGAACTAGTCGTAGCTGAGTTGTGAGGCTGTGCTACTCTAAATCAGGTGGCATGGGTTCAAATCACGGCTGCCTAAATTACTTTTTGTTCTTTTTTTTCTAATAAATTTATTTTTCATTATATTATTGATAGCTTTTATTGAGGTTATAGCTTAATTATTCATTTTCACAAGGAAAAGAGGATTGATGCTTGACCTCAATACAATATTGAATATTAGCTATTGTTTTTAAATTCTATAACCATTGATTTAAATAGTATTATACAATATTTTTTACATAAAATAAATACCAATGGCCTATTGTAATATTACAATTAGAATATTTCTTACATAATTATCGATTAATTTATATTAAATAGATTATTATTTCGCACGGTGTGTAACATTATATCGTTAATAACTTTTACGCACAGTCTTTAGGAACTTGTCTATCCGCACATTTTATTCACACTTCTACCTGATTCTGTGGTAGGAATAATATTGTTGTTAGACCAAAGTGTATTTTCTTCGCGCCATAAATGAAGTCTTCCTTTTTATACTATTATATTCCCCCAGTTGAAATCTAAGTATTGCCGAGCAAAACGATAACGTTTCTTTTTAACCGACTTCCCAAAAAGGAGGAGGTTATCAATTCGGCAGATTTTTTTTTTATCGTCTTTATTTATCTATGCAATCTTTCGCCATGAAGTGCGCAATGACATATCAACAAATTCAGTTGCAAAACGTCTTGTTAGTTTGAAACGAAACCAATTCATATATAAGCGGTGACCTTCCACTTCTTACAAGACCTGGACGATTCTTTCGTTCTCAAATCTCTTTATTTAACGACTCATGGTTATTTTCTAAAAAGTAAAGAAAATTTATTACTTTTTGAAAATTTATTCACTTGAAATAAGTGATAAATTTGCTTACCTACTTGACAAGAGAGCATCTGTAGTTGTAGTTTATTTAATAAATCATTACATTATCTTCATTATTAAATTATTCTTCTCCATGTTCTTCATTAAATATATTTTAAGTTCAAAAACAAACACAAAAAAAAACAAACAATTTACGTTAAGTTTTGAAAATAACTTACACATCATCCAGTTTTTTCAGAAACTAGCTGTCCCACGCGGCTTCGCTCCCGTCAACTGACTACCTACCTACCGATTTACCCTACCTACCCTACCCTACCTACACTACATACATGATTATTGCGTAATTTTAACCGCTTACGTAGCGCACGCAACGGAAGCTCTCAAAAAGCTCTATGCACCGCTCCTATTGGTCGTAGCGTGATGCTATATAGCCTATAACCTTCCTCGATAAATGGACTATCCAACACAAAAAGATTTTTCAATTCCAACTTGTAGTTCCTGAGATTAGCGCGTTCAAACAAACAAACAAACAAACTCTTCAGCTTTATAATGTTAGGTATAAATTAAGCCCATTCAATTCAAGGCAACATAATTATGTTTACCCTGAGTTTGCATTTTATTTTTGCTTGTATTTTGACATTAAAAAAAAACAAACAAAATAACTCAAACGCTCGTATCAAAATTCACCAACTATTTTAACCACGTCAAACAAACAAGTTATCTGTATTGTTTCAAATCCACCCTCAGTTTCTGTAGTTATACCCAAGATAAGAACAAGTTTGATATAAATGTTAAAAGTTTATCCCCATTTACTGTAATAATCTATTTATTATCTGTGCCTCATTCAAATTCAATGCATTTGTTTAAGACCCATCTAGCTAAATACCATAAATCTTTCTTACTACTGAATCCGGCCACTAGATGTATTTTATAATAATTAGAAAAAGAGGTCTAAGATTTAAAATATTTAAATGAAGAAATAAATATTCATATTCATAAATTAAGTGGATTAAATAATAATAATTTGCTTATTTTTTAAGTTAAAAATTATTTCTAAAAACCGTATAAAATGTGTCATAGAAAAATAAATGAAGAAAAATAAATGAATATTTTTTATATGTTATGAGATTTGAATCAGAGTCATACTGTTTTATTGTGGTTTTATCTAGCAGTGTAAACCGCTAGGCCAGATGGACACTTATGTTTAATATTGAAATTAAACATCACATTCTAATCAAATTAACTTAAAGGTAAATGATTAGCTACCGCGCTCTTTCTGCTTGATGAATAGCAATATAGGCGAGTAAGGGCGATCGAAATCGATAAAATGAGTTTGTAATCTACCCACAATGGTAAAAAGTTTAGGTGAACTTTTGTATTATATTATAATATCTACAGATGGGGATGGATTTACAACACCACCACCTATATATTTTGTGATTTTATTTGTATGACGTTGCGGCCATGTCGCGCCCTCATTGGTGGTTAATTATGGCTATAGTAGAAGGTCGTAAGTGCGACTGGTTGTCTAAACTATAACTTGGTGGCGTTGTGACTGCACTTCACGACCTGATAGTACACAATTTCAGATGAGAATATTTTCTTGATTCATACTTTTTAGAGCGTGATTTTTCAGTAGCCGGATTTTAGTTATTGAACTTATTTTTTATTTAAAGTATTTTGGGGTTTTTGCAAAGCCGCATCACATTTTTTTTCTGTTAGGGTTTGTTGTTTAAAATGTATCTAGATAATGCATTAGTTACAAGAATGGACCCTAGATAACGCGTAACGATGAAGTTTAGGAAATGTAATATACACCAGTTTTCATGACTTTGATGGGATATATCTTGCAAACGGTACGCTTGATAAAATTATTATATCTACCTTCATTTCAAAATCTCTGTTCAATGATACCACACATGATGGGAAGGGGCTATTTTTTTTTGTTCTGGACTTCCTGCTCCCTAGAGGGCGCCATTTTCAATTTAATGTGACGTCACATAGAATGTAACTAGTGGACAAACAAGAAGCTTCCAATGTCACCTCATTTGTCAAATTATGATAAGTAGTTTATAAGTTATGAGGGAACAGATAAACATACATTATACACAAACCGGTCAAAAACATAACCCTCCCTTTTGCTTCGCCGTGGTTGGGTAAAAACAAAGACCCCACCGCGTCTGTTCGCGATAAACTCAAAAACCACTGAACGGATTTTCATACAGTTTTCACCAATAGAAAGAGTGAGAAACGAGGAAAGTTTTGGTGTATAATTGTCACGGGCGAAGCCGGGGTGGGTCGCTAGTGCTTTATAAATTAGTTTCTATCTGTGTGGATCAGTAAAAACACGAATATTTTCCCTATATCATTTTCATTTCATAATTTTCTTTGCACGACCTAAGGTCGATTGGTAGAAAATGCCGAAGGCATTATAATGCGGACTTTGTACCGTGACTTTAACTTGTGCATATTTTTTTTTTAATCATACTAATAGTATAAATGTGAAAGCTCGGATGGATGTTTTTATGTTTGTTACTCATTCACGCCAGGACGGCTGCGCGGATATGGATGTAATTTGGCACAGAGATAGATTATCGTCCGGAATAGTACATAAGATACTTTTTATCCCGGGAATATGTTCCTTCGGGATAATTTTTCGACTTTCACGCGAACGAAGCCTCTGGCAGAAGCTAGTATTATAAATGCGAAGGTTTGGATGTATGATTGTTATTCAATCACACCAAAACAGCTGAACGGATCTGGATGTTTGGCACAGATATATGTTATAGTCTGGAATAACACATAGGATACTTTTTATCCCGGTATAATGTTCCCTTGGGATAAAAATTAACACATTTCACACGGGCGAAGCCGCCGGCAGAAGCTAGTAAATAAATAAATTGCAAGCTAAATACATATTCTACCTAAACTTAGCTAATTCAACATTTTAGTGTTTACAAAATCTGATTAATATAATTTGACCACCAAATACCTTGAAACAGCAGTTGCTTCGTCTAGAGAACACTAAATTTAATTGCAACCAAGGATAAAAGACAAAAGGAAAAGTAGCGTCCAACTTGCAGTCTCTAAAGCAATCCCGGGACCGCTTTGCCGACGAATGACGTTGGAAAATACCAAACGAGATTTGTAGTCACAGAGTCTGGGGACGTGGTACTGATACGGGAACTTTTGATTGGTAACTTTGGACTTGGAGCACAGTTATGAGGGTTTTATTCTAAAAAGCCCTCCAGATTTCCTCTCGTATCGGCACGAACTATCAAAAAACCGGCCCAGTGCGTGTCGGACTTCGCACATTTAGGGTTTCGTACCGAACCGAAAAATTAAGTTGGTTGTCATAGGAAAAATTAGGGAATTTCAAAGAAAAAATCTGTTTAATCAATATTTTGGTATTTAAAAAATTTAAAAAGTTAAAAAATTCAACCGATTTTTTTTTTGTAAAAAAATTTGTCTGTGGTGGCTTCTCATTCCTTTGTATTCCAATATTATTTTAAACAAAATATACAGTATTTATATACTCAATGATTTCTAAACAACGATAACACACTCCATGGAAAAGGTCAACATTTTTTTTTCACGCCTCCTTTAGCTGGATGGAAGACCGCCTTTGGCTTTGGGTCAACAAGATGCTTAGACTGTGAACATTTGAAGACTATAGTTCCAACCGTTTAGCTGTAAAACACGTGTGAAAGGCGCCGGATTGACGGACAGACAGGCACGTGAGTGACAGCAATAGGGCTCCGTTTGAACCCTTCGGGTACGGACCTACTTACAAAAAAAAAAGTCATAAAAAAGAAAAAGTTATGCAGGCCGTGGTAAAAGCAAGGCAGCATGTTGGTGGCGGGCTAGCAGACCAGCACCTGTGAAGCCTTTTAAATGGGTGCACACAAACGTTCTTAAAGGCAGTTGGATCAAGACGTATTAACCTGGAGTTTGAATTTTAGCTTTTGGTTGGTAAATCCCATGAAATTTAGTTTTACTGCAGTCTATTGCATATTTAGAGAAAGCAGACTTGTCAGTATGATGTTCGGCACTGCACTTCGACACTGCAGGACAAAGGATAGTGTCATTAATCACTATGCTTGCTCCAGGCGGATTGGCGATTTCAGACTTACATTAAATATGAGCCCAGGTATCCTCATGATGTTTTCCTTCACCGATTTCCCATGAAATGTGACCCTAAAAGTATATACAGCCTTGAAAGTCTGAACAATAAAGGATTCCAGACACAACATGTCAGTGACCAAGAAGGCCACATTTAGTGGGTCCGTCAAGTAACGTACTTTAAACTAGATTAATGATCGGTCGGACCACGTTAAGCTGTCGGTCTCAGCCGACATTAGAGGCGTTCGCCGTCAAAGCGTGTCGGGCCCGTTGGGGCCCGTAATGTCCCCTGATTACTTGGTCACGAGTAAGTGGGGAATTTTGGGATTACATTTAGTGAGATCCGTCAAAGCTTCTCGCTGTTCTGTGACCCTGGTACGTCTTTGTCTTATGATTGTATTCATGAGAATGTGATTTAGACAGTAAAGATGATATTGAGACAGCAAAATAGCACACCACCATTAAACGTCAAGTAGAGTCATGTATAAAGTTGAATACATTAAAGTCCCAGATGTAAGCTCTCAGTATGGCAGTGTAGTTTTGAGTTAGCTTAAAGTATCACAATAAGCCAAAATATTTAGAGCTGCAGCAGTTTGATTTAAAGGGAACGTGTCATAACTGCTTAAACTGTCAGTGGATTCAGCCACGACTATGAAATACGCAAATGTGGGATTTCAATAAACGGTTAGTATTATCCATAAAACTGTTTTCATTTCAAAATTGATGGCTACTAAGTTAGGTTGTGTGAAAATGGACAAGAAACTTTACACTTATTGTGTCATCTTTTATGTCGCCAGATCCGCGCTAAGACATCGTATGTCTAGGAGCATAAAGTGGCAAGTAAAATAAATCGATCCAGTGTCGACAGGAGATTGGATTACACTGTAAATACTGTACTGTACACTGTAAATTTCACTGTTTACCCTCCAATATTTTTATATCTAAAATTTTATGTGGTGAAAAATTTTATGCTCTCTGTACAGAACGGAGCTCCTGAAAGACAGTTTGCACCGTCGACGTCGTTTGTTACATTTTTGCTTATATTAGCAGATGCCAGACTTGATGACTTGCAACTTTTAACGGATTTTTGAGTACAGGTAGTTAAGTTTTCTTATTTATGGAGATGTGGATGGATAGAGTCATGGATGGTGATAGCAGATGATTGATTAATGTTAGAAAATATAAAATAAAAAAGAAGAAAATAATCTATGAAGAAAAGAGATGCAAAATTCTCTTGTCTTGATTTTTAGGAATTATTTTGCAAAGACTCGACTACTTAAGTACTAATATGTGGCGCAGATTGTGCGTGTTAAATTTAAGAGTGAAACTGCTTTTACTTATTTTTATTTTCAATATAGTCTTCACTCTTAGGCTCTAAACAGACGGACTGCATTTCAACTGTACTCCGACTGCAAATTTGTAGTTTGAATGCAGTTAGTACGACTGCAATAAAAATGCAAACCAACCATGCAGTCCGATTGCAGTCGGTGTGCAGTTGGCGTGCAATTGTCGTTGGAACTGCACGCCAACTGCACAAAAGGTAGCACGTCCATACAGTACCTTATCTTGTATAAATTATTTGTATTTTTAATTCTTGTTGTAAATTTTTTGTAAGCTATTCAAAATTCGGAGTAGAGCTGTGAGGTAGTTCCATAAAGAGGTAGTGAATAAAAAATTTTACAAAGGAAAATATTGCGAGAAAATAACGATAATATCCCGACTTTAACTGCCAATTTTCTATCCAGAACTTTTTTAGCAAAGTATTGAAACTTTGTTAAAGAAGGATCTTAAAATTTAAGAATATTTAATGAACATTGTTTCCATGTTCAAGTTACTTAGTACCCAAAGTTTACAATTCTTGTTTTATTCAACCTGAACGCTGTGGTTTGAAGAACTTAGGCATTGTGGGGACTTAGCTTAGGGTGGCTTAAATGATAAACAAAAAATACTTTTAACTTGTATGGACTGAACAACGTGCCTGCCCTAAGGCGGCTTTCACACAAGTGACAAGCAAAGCGAAACAAAAATATCTTCAAATATTTTCATAGCGTTCTGATTTCAATCAACTTCCAAAACTAAATATTTATTTGTTGCTAGTTTTAAAATAGGCATGGAGATGGTCGCTAAATAGATAATGAGCTACGCCCTTACGAATAGAAGCGCAGAATCCTGTGAAGTCCTTCTATTCTACGTTTTGAATGGTTAAATCATCATTATCATATCAGCCGAAAGACGTCCACTGCTGGACATAGGCCTCCCGCAAACGCCGCCACATAGTTAAGTCCCGTGCGTCCTGCATCCAGCGTCACCAAGTCATCGGTTCACCTGGTGGGAGGCCTTCCAACGCAACGTCTTCCGGTTCGCGGTCGCCACTACAGAACTTTTTTGCCCCTTCGGCCATCCGTTCTGCGAGCAATTTGCCCTGCCCACTACCACTTAAGTTTAACAATTATTTGGGCTATGTCGGTAACCCTGGGTCTACATTTCTGATTCGATCACGCAAGTATATTCCGAGCATGGCCCTCTCCATTGCCCTTTGAGTGACTGTAAAGCTTTCTAATGAGGCCCGTTGTGAGCGACATCGTCTCAGATCCATAGGTCATCACTAGCAACACACACTGGTCATAGACTTTCGCCTTGGGACACTGTGATAAGTTGGACGAGAAGATACCGCGCAACTTCCCGAACGCTGCCCAGCCGTGGTTAAGATTAAATCAATTCTACCTAATCCTATCCTGAACGTTTGCACTAGAGTCGATCGAAAAGCGGTCCAAGAGACTCATCGGCAATGAGGCACTGGTCAAATCAAAGCTTGAACATCGTCGCCGAGTTGCCAGCTTGTCGGTTTTTTATCGGTTACATTTCGGGGAGTGTGCGATGGAATTGCATGATTTAATTCCGCCCAGCCCGTTCCATCATTGGACAACCAGACGCACGGCGATGCGTCATCGGTACATGGTGGATATCCCACCCATACGCACAAAACGTTTTGGGAACACTTTTATTATGCGTACAGCTAAGGAGTGGAATGCCCTGCCGGAGTCTGTGTTTCCCGATAGCTACAATCTAGGGATCTTTAAGTCAAGAGTGAATAGGTTACTTCTAGGCAAGTGTGCTTCACCGTCGACCACATCATCGCTTACCATCAGGTGAGATAGTGGTCAAGTGCGAGCCTATTGATAATAAAAAAAAAACCTAACAGAGGAGTCCCATTTACAATTGAGGTAGGTATTCCCTTCCCCTTAAAAGGGGAAGGCTTAAGTCATGAAAAACGAGTCACTGTATACTCCGATATGTACTTTTACTTCAGCTGACGTGCACTAACAAGTCAACACCGTCAATACCTATTTAGATATGCCTATTGAGATCTATCCGAAATTAGGGATGTGGGCAAAAATGGGACCCAAAAATAACAGTTTCATCAGTAGATATAGTAATAATATAGGTACTTAGATATTGAAAACCTACCTAAACTGCAATTATTACAAATGAAATATGAAACTCGAAAATTAATTTTGGAGAAGCGCCAATCTGATCTGCAGTCCTGATATTGAAGCTATTTCATTTATTTTCTCTCAAGATACCAAATTTTAATTAAGAATATTGTTTATTTTGAATTTTTGGTAGCTCAGGTCATAAAAATTCGGTGCTGGCCAAAATGTGTTGTTATTCAATCAGCGTTTCAGCAATTTGTGGCGAAATCGCTTGACTAATTATGCCGATGTTCGTGGTATTGAATTCTGATCATTTATCTTTGATCCTTTTTGCTTGACTGAACTAAATAAATACCTACTACCGATTGATAAATGTTAATTATTTCTGTAAATTGATTTGAAAACACATCAAGATGATAACATTTTATTTATTTATTAGAGGGGGAAATCAGTTACACATTATAATTTACAAAAATAATTACAAAATAATGCCACCAAATGTGCGACCAACCACATTTCCCATGGAATACAAATAAGAAGAAAAAATGCATGCGATTTAAACTTCAACAACTCAATAATCAATATTACAAAAAAAAGACATCAAATGTCGAATTAAAAAAAAATATTTAAAATCAGTTTACAAACAATAAATGGAATAAGAACTACACATAATTAAAAAAAATATATATATCAGACCAATAAACATAAAACGATTAAAATTTTAATCATTAATGACGACTATGCAGATTAGTCTGAGATAGTATTTTTAGAGGAATGAACCACACAGCTTTGAGCTTTGAGTGGACCTTTACATTGAATTTCAGACGAGCACGACCTTTAGTAATGAAGACAGTAAATAAGAAGAAACTAGTGATATTCAGTTAACACCTCACGGTGAAAAATTTAGGTGAACTTGTATATCATCTTGTAGCTATGGATTGACAGTGTTCTTCAAGTTCACTTCACCTATGTTATCGCGGTGATTTTTTTTACAAAATAGTCCGGCGGACTAGTCAGTGATCGTGTAGCTCAACTGTACTTATTTAAGCTCTGAAAGCTTATCTAAAATTATTTGGCGGTAGCTAAACCTACGAAATTTTATACTTATCAGATTTTATAAAATTCGTCTATAAAAGTAAAGTTTGTAAAGGTTGCCAGTATCTATAGAAATTGGAACATTTCACAAAGATTGAAAAACTTCCTCATGACTTTTATCTTTTTTCGACCCGAGAACGTTTTTCTTTTTATGGAATCACCACTTTTGCGCTTGTATTGAACAAATAAAGTAAAAGATGAGCGTTCATACAGTAATCCAAGTTGAGCGCAACTTAAAATATTTTGTTACACGGAAGGTTATTTCGAATGTTTTTGTATTGCATTGCGATTTTGAAAGAGGATAAAAACGTTATAAACCTTAATAAGCTGTGTATTGTATTCAGGGATTCGTTTCGAGTTTGTTTAAGAGAGAAAGTGTGGAAAATAACCTCTTTATTGTACTTAATACTTACAACGGTAAAAAGGACTAAGGATTTCAAATAAAGATATGTAGGTAACTGTTTTTCGTCACACGACTTACGCAATATCCTGTTACCTCTACATTTTCAGTAGTCACATAATCTGGATACTGCTATCTGAAAAATAACAATAAATATCACAGATACATTACCGAGATAAACCGGAACATAAAACTAGTCTCTTTCTAGTCGTATGCTTATCAAATTGTATGGTTTATCATCTGATACTGACCAAAACCACCCACGATCAGGAATTATCAGTCCGAGCTCGGTGGAACATGCAATCACTGACGGCCGATAGAATATTCCAACACGCAATATTCGAAAACAGGTCCATTATTAGCAGGATGTAGCTCATTTAGCATTGATAACAGGTCGACATAAGCCTGATCTAACGTATGGATGGCCGTTATCCGAAATATTAGGACCGCGGACGAGATACCGCGCTACGAACGGTACGACGAGGCTTAGCTGATGCACAGAAGAAATTGGTACAGAAGGCTGATTCTATAAAATGAGTGAAGACTCATGCAAACATAGAAGCGTGCGTACGGTGATCTCAAACCGTCTCATGATGGATACTAGTGCTCTATCCGTAAATATCTCACCGAGATAGCTAAGGTGAAGTGAGCTTAAAGAATCCGTGTCCGCATCAATTGAAATGACAGGTCACTTCATGCATACTTTACCTAAGTTTTCACAGAGAGTTTTTTTACAGAATCGGCCAGCTCAGACAAACCGAACGATTGCTAACTGGTGTGAATCGCCGCACGCTCGCTCGCCTACAAAACCACACATATAAATCTAACTAGATGACGCGATTGTATGTTCTTCGCGTGCCAAAAAATGGAGTAAAATGATCGTAATTTGAGCTTTTCAATTAACATTATCGGCACCGGAAATCCAACGAAATCTAGAAAAATGCCTTTTTATGCTAAATTGAGCTTTAAAGACTGTATACAAAAAGTTGGCCGAGGCATTGGAAATGTTTTCTTTCATTGGTGCCTAAGTAAATTTGTTATTAAGTTGTGTGTGAAAAGTGGCACGCTTTTTTTTCATACAGATGGAGGAACTTGTGTTATCTAGTTAGATTTATGTCTTTCTACAAAAATCATTTCCGTTTATTCGCTAGCGTTCGTTCACCTGTGCTCGCTTGGTCTGTATGTGCGTGCGTTTTCACACGTTGTATAAAGCTAACCTTCTGTACCCATCTATTCCGTGGCTGATACCTCCGTCCGATAAAGACGCCCTGACGTTAATGTTACTCGTTTTCTAAGACGGTTCATTGATAAGCCGATGCTTCGGTTAAATCGAATAGGGTTATGGATGGGAAAATGTAGCGTAAAAGTGGCCTGATACGGTCAGGTAAATAAATCTGGAAGTTTTAGCAAGAAAGGAAAAGCCGATACTTTGGGGAACATTTTATAAAGAAGCTGGAAGTAAGAAGTTGCTTAGACCCATATTCCAAGATTGTCTGAAGGCACTCCACTCGACTCAGACGCACAAGACTTTGGCAAAAATCCCTCGATTAATCTCAAATAGCTGTAACAAAAAATTTGATGATTCGTTGTAGAGTCATGAATTGGAGGTCATGATTTGGAAAATGTGCCCTCATTTTATAGTCGGTTAAATAAAGTGAACTGAAATATTAACTAAGCAGGGAATAAGTCGCATAAGGCAAACACTGATTTGATTAGTTCTAATTATATGAACTTAAAATTGAAGTTTAAATTTAAGACACTTAAGTGCAAACTTGGGCAAAGTTTGGAGTGTTTTAATTTTAATTTATGGCAACTATCATCTTGGAAACTGGTAGTGAATATCTGGTACATTAGAGGTCATATAAGTTAGAAGTTATTAGAGAAGACGCCGAGGTAAGTACCTATTGTTTAATGCAGTCTTCAAGTCGCGAATGAAAAGCTAACTTTATGCTATATGTTGATGGCGATCCTCTTTTTCATTTTTTAACCCCCGACGGAAAGAGAGGAGGTTATTATAAATTTGAAGTGTGTACCTGTGTGTTTATGCATTTGTGTATCTGTCTGAGGCATCAGCTCCTTAAGGGATGAACCGATTTTGATTCCGTTTTTTTTTTGTTTGAAATGTGACATTATCGGGAATGTCAGCTATTTTTAATGAAAATCTGTTCAGCCGTTCAAAAGTTATGGTCGTTTTACTGTTTGAATCGGGATATTTTCGCAGGATATCGTGTCATAATTACGTGTTTGATAGATAGTTGGTCGAAGCGTGTCTACTGCTTGATAAATTATGTATGTAGTTTAAAAAGTATGAAGTAAAAATCAATCCCGGGGGTTTTGGAAATTTTTCACTTGTTAAACTGGCATTAGAGTAGGAACTGTTGTGACTCAAAACGAGACACTTGTAAAAATACATTTTTTTTTTGAATTGTTATGGAATTTCTTGATATGTTTTTTTTTATAAAACATACACGCTTGCAAGATTTGACCATTGTTGCCAATCTATTTAAATATGTACACAGTACATGTAAACAGTATCTTCCTATGCCTTTCTGTAGTAGGTATATAACAACACGAAAACCAATTAGTTACAATCTAATGATTCTGAAAGAATCTGGTAGATATCGCTGTCAGCGATAAGGCCGCCTTTGTACCCGTAGTTATAAGTATTATTGTAAGAGAGATGTGTAACTTTATTTTTTGGTGTACAATAAAGTATATTCTTTTCTGTTCTGTTCTGTTCTGAATACTTGCACAGAAGCAAATAATTTACAGCCAAATACATAATATAGATTAGAATTTTATGTTTCATAAAACTTTTCTTTGTTTATTTACCCTAATTGGCGCCGCAGCACTGAAGCAAATAAAGCGTAGAAGCGTGGTAAAGCACACTAAAGCGGTAGAAACGTAGCGTATGCCTATGACAAACTTTCATTGAGAAAATCAACGCACGTGAGTTTATCGAAGATAGGGTGATAACAACGTGGTACAGTTTCCGTGAAAATATTTTAGAGTATGAATGAAACTGAGATAAAATTGTATTACTTTATGAATTTAAATTAAAAGGGTAGGCTTGAAGAAATTGCCCATCCTAAGATCTTGAATAGCTTTAGGGGATGATTTTTTGAAAAACCTTTAGTGATCACCTTCGGTCCATAAGAAACTCTTGTACAAAAGTTCATGCTTTTAGCTTGAGACTCCACAGCGATAGGCTTTGCTTGTTGATATTGAAATATGGAAACTTTGACTTTACTTATTTTTTTTTAACAGTAGGCATATCTGTGTGATACACAGATAGACTGCTTTTAATGCCAAACTATAACCAGATTCAGACTTGGTGAAATTAGTCAAAGCAGAAGCGAGGCAAAAGAGATATGATACGGTGCTTTCCATTTCAGAAAATTCAAAACTTTTCACGTAACCGTGAAATAAAAACAGCTACGGACAACAAGAAATCCAATGCTTTTATCTACTTACCAAACCGTCAGTTACAAATCACTAAAATAACTTTATTCAGATATACATCGATCCCCAATTTTTTTTCCCAGGCTGAAGATGGCTACAAATGGCTTCGCTGTAGTAAACTAAATATCATACTGAAAGAGCAGATGCCATGCGCACCGGAAAGCCTTGTATCAGAGCGGCCAACTTATTTGATGCGAGCTGTACTCGTAAGCAGTACATTGAAAACACAATGTAGGAATCTGTTACCTTGCAAACATCTTTAGTTTATAATAAAGTGAAATTGTAACCTTTATTCTCACTTAATGCACGGGTAATTATTGCAAACTATCGGATGGGATTTATTGTATTTGAAATGATATGTCCACAATATATTGTGGGGACTTAGCTCAGGGAGCTCAAATGATAAGCAAATAGAACTTTAAACTTGTATTTAATATGTCAACGTGTCTCCACCAATATGTGAGGGACGTAGCTTGTACATGTTAAATTAAAGAGAAAAACTGCTTTTACTTATTATATTTTCAATATAGACTCCACCCTATGGTGGCTTTTACAGAAGTCCCAAGAAAAACTAAACGAAAATATGTTCAAATATTTTCTAGCGTTCGAAATTATGATTAATCTTCCAAAATTGAATATCAGTTGCCATCTTTAAATAGACACGTCCTTACGATTTTTTTTTATTGTGCCCTTGACCACTATTTTATAACCTCGCAAGATATAAAAACAAAGTGCCAGTGTCTGCAATAATTAGCTGACATATCCATACGGTGCACAACTTAGTAACAACTAGTGCTGCCCCATTGACCCATAGCATCTTATAGTTGTCATAAAATGTAGCTAAGCGATATCAGCAAATGGCCAGTGACGTCGACCTGTACTAACAGCCTCTTGCAGCAATCACACGCTTGACATTATCTTAAATCTGGCCAATTATGACATCGTTAGTTCGTCACTTAGTAATACTGGACGAACTGTAGGTCTCCTTAATCCTTCTGATATCTTAGATTGGATTCCTTTTACCCACATAAGCTTTGAATACGAGGTGTGTGTGTGTGAGTTGTCAATTTCAGTGGTTAGTTGAGTAGCTTGTGCGGCTGACTGAAGCACACAAAGTCAATTCCTAAACTACCTTCAAATGCATTCTTACACGAGTGAATTGCCAGTGACTGAACTGTTTGGCAAACCGCCCTTATGTTTGTAACCCATTATTTTAAATAACCTCACCGAATGCTCTTAGTACTTGATATGCATTCGGTGACTTTTTTCGGCCAGTTTAGATGATGATTATTTACTTATGTAATCATTAGTGTAGTGTAGTTTCTCGCCAGGAATTTGCTGTGGCACCTCATGTCATTGTATTGCATTGCTCATGTTCTTATTGGCAATAGCCAATAACATGAACGATGCAATACAGGATTACAATAATTTTCAAAGCCAATGAAAATGCCAGCTTGAATTAACAAAAGTTGAAGAAAAGTAGAGCCATCTGTGTACGCGTAGGGGCGCATAAAAAGGCGCTCACTGTGGCGTGTTTTAAATCAAACATTTATAGGCACACCGCATCAAACGCTCATCAAACATACATAGAACGCGTGGTTTCACGCGAACACTGAGAACTGATGAGTTCCTCCCATGTTCGGCTTAAAAACTCCTGTTATACAAGATTCTTTCAAAAACCAATTGTTTTCCAAATATATTTTACTGAAGTGAAAATTTCATTTGCCTCTACCGTTTAGCTATCGTCATCGCCATGCTAATTTTATCGCTTCAAGGATGAAGTTTTCACTTCTGTCGGCAGGCAGACTGCCTATTTTTTCATATTGAAATGTTACAGACTAAGAACGAACTCAAAAATCATTCTAAATTAGGTTAATTTGCACATGTATTTGCTTCTACATGTATACTGCTAGTTACAAGTAAAACCGGCCACGTGCGAGTCGGACTCGCGCACTAAGGGTTCCGTACCATTATTGCAAAAAACGGCAAAAAAAAATACGTTTGTTGTATGGGAGCCTTACTTAAATATTTATTTTATTCTGTTTTTAGTATTTGTTGTTATAGCGGCAACAGAAATACATCATCTGTGAAATTTTCAACTGTCTAGCTATCCCGGTTCATGAGATACAGCCTGGTGACATACAGACAGATGGACCGCGGAGTCCCGTTTTTACCCTTTGGGTACGGAACCCTAAAAATTGCGTTGAAAATACTGGTCTTTTCATTCTTCCTAATTGGCACCGACTCTTTTTAAAAGATAATTCTCGGTATTCAATATTCCTGATATTGCTGTATATGAAAATTTAAATGGAATTACTGGTATCTATTACCGATTGCTGTTGCGTTTGTGTTCCACGAAGAGAGCTCGCGAACTGAGGCCAGTTATTCGCCCGCGGCCAAATAGGAAAGCTGATTCTAGGTAGCGTTTTGTCAATTACCTTTGCGATGCATTTCAATACTGAAAGGTTCGTCGATAGGTTTGTTGTATAGTGTTGTCTGCCAGTAGGAATTTACGATAGGCACAACAGTGATAGGTAAATAGTAATTACGACTCTCACCCTATTTATAATTGACTTTCAAAAAATGAGGAGGTTTTAAGTTCTAATTTTTTATTTATATTTTTGTCTTTGTTCACCGCTTTCTCCGCCGATTTTGGACCGATTTTGAAAATTATTTTTTTGTTTGTTTATGTATGTTCGCAAATTGATCCCATTTTAATTTGGTGAAGATTTGGAGAAGAATTTCGGAGATATACAATAAATGACAGCATATCTTTCGGGATTGCTGCATTAGCATGTATGTTTATTTTTTATACCATTTCATAACATAACATCACGCCCAGTGCGTTCTTAAGGGGTACGCAGATCTCTCATTTCATCAATTGAAAAAAAACTTATTTTTCGGCAGTCGGTATCAAAAACCGAAGGACGAAAACAGGAACACCGATTTGCGAAAAAGTAATTATTTTTCACTTTGTAGTGTTTTTATTTGGAAGGTTGTATTTTTTTTTGTAAAAACGTGTTTTTCAAAGGATAAGCAAATTATCGAATTGAACAATGAGCGAATTACCAAAAGCTTGGTGCTAAGAACTGCAAAGTCACAGTTTAAAAAGGAGCATGGTAAATAATATCATGCATGTATTGCCGAAGGGTTAGACAGACGTGTACTTATCTAGCCTTCATCCAGATGTTGCCAGTTATATTTAAGTTCCTGGAAAGTAACTAAGCGGGGCGAGACTAATTTCAGAAATGTACCTCTCTAATCTACATTCTGTACCCTATTTCTTTACACATGAATGGACTTAAAATGTTCCCACTACTTTGGCTTTTAATGAAGTACATTGCCTGGAAGTGGTACTTTTGAATCATCTACCAGAAAATAGAATTCGTAAGAATTGTTGGCATTCTGTTTGTTTGTGTTCGAAATCATCTTTATAAGCTCAAGCTTCCACGTAGGTACGCTTATTTAACTGGCAGTCGACGGATTAGCAACACATTTCAAATAATACTGACTTCTACTCGTTCTAAGGGAAAACATACGTAAATATAAAAATATAGGATAGCTTGTGTATGTAAATAAATCGAGGTTAGCGTGTGCCAATTTACATGCCTTTCTAATTACGAACAGATTGTATTGCCTGATATTTATGGTTTAAATAACTACTCATAAATTACTGCGATAAATGAATTACTGTATCTGGGAACTGAACACGCAAGGTGTAATATCCTTCTAATATTATAAATATGTGAAAGTCTTTATGTTTGGCTGTTTCACTCCTCAACGGCTGAAAGGATTCGGGTAGACCATGATGGCTTGGTTATGACACTTTTTGTCCCGGTAAAGCATAATCGCCAAAAAACCGCAGGCAAAAGCAGGCGGTTTGTATATAAACGAATGGCGAAAAACGTGACGTAATTTCTTATGGTAATTAGATTTACGCAAATCTAGTTCTTTGCACTGAGTAAGTCAAAAGAAAAATATAAGGCTGCCCTACCGTAGCTTGACATTGTAAATTAGACTCTATCTACCTTGTTTACAGCACTTTTTCAACCTTTTGCCTGGCTTCGCGGCCTTTCGTCTGAGACTTGAAAGCTAGTTTGCAAATACACGATCATTTCCATCGTGCTTCAGACGCAAAGTTTCTTGTGTTTTACAAAGGTAAGTCTACCTTTTAGGAAACCAGACTTTTGCAACCTCTTTAGGAGGAAATACGCGTTACTTTAAGTAGGTTCCTACTATTTTGGAATATGGGATAGAAACACTAGCTTTTGCGTTAGCGTTGAAGCGTTAAGGTCGAAAATTATCACACATTCTATGTCCTAATCCTATTGTCTCCCTGTTCTGCAAATTTGAGCCAAATCCGTTTAGCTATTGAGACTTGATGAAATAAAAACTTACCAACATAAACACTTTCACATCAAATTTATAATATTAATAAGAAGTAGGATGTAACCTTCTCTTCTTTCTTGTGAACCCATGATGAAGTTTTAAAAACCTATCCGACAAGATTTCTGTACTCGAACTCGGTGGTCGATTCATCTCAAAAACTTTCTGAATAGAAAACCCACGTCTATCGGTCTATTTGACCCAAAACTTCGATGAAAACTTCACGTCAATCAGATAAGCTGTTTTGCATAAAACTGGGCAAAACAAACAAAACAACCGTATATTATATTATGTCGGATATATTGAATAGTTGCCAAAATCCTGATTTAATATCGTATGAATCATTCGCCTATCATTGTTATGGATCTCTAGACTTGGATCGCGACAAGAATATAGGATAATCCTGTTATTATTATAGCTATTATATGCCAGCTATGTCATATTTGTGTGGACATTCCACTATGCATTGTGTGAGTGAATGAAGAATTTTTTAACGTTAATGGTAGTGTGTAGGGCACTTTGCTTGCAGAAAGGATGCGTGATGAGGCCGAAATATTCTCCAGTGATGACCGTCTCTAAAAGGTGAACTAGTGACCTGGTGAGGGCCGCAAGAGTCCGCGGGATTGAGCTTAAGTTTCCCCTAGTCGACGGCACGAACTATTTTGTGCGCGAGGTTAAAATGCATGCTATCTCATCCGACAACACGTGCGAAAGAGATAGATGCTGTGATGAGCAGTAAGAAGCTAGTTTGCGTAAAAATTAGCACTTTTGCAAATTTTTATCGAAATGCATGATGATTTGAGACGAAAACGAGAGCGCGAAATTTTAAAAACAGACCTTTGAGAGTTTAGATATGATGAAAAAACGACTAAATGCATATTTTCAAAATAAAACTATGTGTATTGTTGAATTACTAATCTATGCCTGTTCTTTGTTTGTATGGAAGAATGATCGACTAGTTTAACCTTAAGCCCAGTCACTGGGATCCTTAGAGAAGGCTTATGTCCAGCAGTCGACGTCTTTCGTCAGAAATGAGGATAATGGTGATGATGAAAATGAAAGAATAAACGATACAGATGCTTAAAAATTGGATTTTCTAATTTGTCTTTGTTTAAAAAAGAAAAACATGTATTTGATTTACTTTAAGATGATACGGTAAAACCTCAACTCTTTTTAGTCTGAGTTTGAGCTCAGAATACGACAGAAAACTTTTCTATCCAAAGGTTTTCGTCCTTGAGTGTCAAATAATGTCTAAAAACTCGACCCGTGACGCAAAAGAAACGATAAAAGAACGAACAGTAATTTACATACTCTCGCGATTGCAAATACTGTCGTCATCGTCTTGCAAAAAGCTTCTAACCACTCCAACATTGACGTTCGAGTATTACCACAAGTTTGGAGGGTAGGATATATCTACAGGGCGTCATACTCGTATGTCAGTCATCGTTTACTTTTAACATATTAGAACATTTTATATTCGAATTTAGTTAAGGTGCAGATACCCCTCAGTGGCTGATTTTAAAATGAGAATCACGTCTAAACAGCAAGTCGTATTTTTTTGGAATAATATTTATGTTACATAAGACCATGTTTTGATAATTTTATCTTAGAAAATTTTGAGTTTTATTCGTATAACATAGTGTACTTAATTTGTAAAGTTATATCTAAACGACAATCGCACCAAAACCGCCGAGCGTATTTTAATGAAACCGTCACCATCTCAAAGACAATTCTTTTTTTATCGTCTATAGGTTCGCGTTTGACCACAATCCCGCCTGCTGTTAAGCGATTATGTGGTCTACGGTGAAGCACGCTTGCCTAGAAGAAACCTATTCACTCTTGACTTAAAGACCCCAAGGTTGTAGCTATTAGGGAACAAAGACCCCGGAAGGGAGTTCCACTCCTTAGCTGTGCGCACAATGAAAGTATTAGCAAAACGCTTTGTGCGTATGGGAGGGATGTTTACCATGTACCGATGGCGCATGGCTGTATGTCTTGTAGTTCGATGATGGAAAGGACCAGGCGGAATCAAATTGTGCAGTACCGTCGCACACTCTCCGAAATGTAACCGATAAAAAACCGACAGGCTGGCGACTCGGCGTCGATGTTCGAGGCTGGAGCTTTGACGCGACCAGTGCGTCGTTGCCAATAAAGCCGGGTTTCCACTAGGCAACATTTTGGCGCGCGACACGTGACGCTTAACATATACGGCAACGCTGCCCAATAGCACGCGACGTTGCCAGCTGGCGCGCAAAATGACGCGCGGCTTGTTGTTTGTTTAAAGAGCTTCGTTAGTTGAGCAACAATTGTTGTCGAGTGGAGACGTGACGCGCAATAATGTCCGTAGTGTGGTGTAACGAACGAGTGCTCAAATTAATCGAACTGTACCAAAACTATGAATGTTTATGGGATACTGCTCACAGAGACTATAAAAATAAATTTATAAAAACTAGATGCATGGGATTCAATTGCAAAAACACTAGATGTGTCTGTGAAAGAGGTTGAAAGCAAATTTTTTGTAACAGCATCTCGAAGTCTGTTTTGCTCATTCGGGTAAAATTCGTAAAAGATCCATCAACCACACGGAGATCACTGAATACATTTTCTTTGTTTTGTAGGTATTTTTTAACCCACCAACGTGGTTTTTTTCTTTTTCATGCATTTTTCGATAAAATAATAACCACTGCTGCTGAAATCAACACAAGTTCCTCTGGCGACATGTTGGCGATGACTGACGAGATGCGTAGACAGACAACGTTGTTCAACAAAAGTTCCGCGCTGACTTTCAACATGTTGGGCAACTTGTTGTGCAACATGTTGCGTGTCAATTGTTGCCTAGTGGAAACCCGGCTTTAGTCTTTTGGCCTGTCTGTCAATCGACTCAAGTGCATCAAGCTGGTAATTGGTAGATCCATCCCAGAAGTGAGAACCACAAGTTGAGCAGCTGTTCAGGCGTTAAGTACCGTGTCACCTCAATTATCTACATTTTGATCTGAGGATTTTTTTAAGTCATAGAATAATAAGGAAAGTACAAAAACTACAGAATTTGGGTCGTGCGGATGTGAACGAGTGCGTGTTTTGTTTCCTCAAATTCGTTGACGACTTTCGTCGTCTTAAGACGAAAAGCTTGCTTAGGTTAACCCGCGTAATTTGAATATTGATAGTTTGATTAATGAATTTAATGATGCCACTGCGATAGATATATATTTAAATACAACAAATAAATAGTACCTAAGTATGAAAAAGCGAATGAGCATCGATGTTCACAATTGGAAAGAATTTTACTAGAAGAAGCTTTGCTATTAACACAACTATTGTGTTTGCAGTTAATGACCTAAATAAGTGAGTTATTGGACGCAAAATTAATATTTTTGTTCTGGTTGGTCGTAAGGAAAAGAAAGAGCTTTTCAAGACAAAACTTCACAAATAAAACTTTTTTGAAAAAACGTAATAGACCATTGACATATAAATTCTACCAATAGACAAGAATATTCATGAAAACCATTTGTTAAAATGTTGGTGAGTTAGCACTAATGTTCGCTGTGTCGCTAAACATTATCTAAGTTGTCTAATTAATATATTAAAAAATGCAGCGCTAGATTGCTTATAAAGTTTAGTTTACTCGCGATCAAAACGTCGTAAGCGCCATAAAATTAATGACGCTTACGCGTTTCGTTCAACATAGTGTAAAGTAAGGTGTACGGATTGCAGTACAGTTCAGTCGAAAGAGTAAGAGTTCGAAGCGCCAAATCTACAGCGTAATACATATAATAAACATTGAATTTCTTAGACTTTCCTGGCGCTTTTGCCTTAAGAATGGCAAAGAAAATAAATGAACCCGTTTTATAATTCACGTCACGTTGTCTTGTGGTTTTAATCAAGGCGAAAGTTTAGGGGAAGCGTTAATCTATTAATGTTAGGTTAAGAAAGTTTCACAAGTCCCGAGCCAGTATTCAATAGGATTTACTCTTTGTTTCTTATTCTTCTTTGTAAATATATAAGGTTTTTTTTATAAGGAACCTCTCGCATTTCAATTAAAGTGACTGACTACTGATTAACCGGGCGATCCTGTAGAGACTAAGCTATATAGCATCCAGCCAGGCAAAATATATGAGGAGGAAACTTTCCTTTTTTACCCGACCGCCAAAGAAGGGTAATGTGTTTATCGGTCTATGTATGTATGTTTGTTCCTATGTGGCTTTCTAGAGACCAAATGCGTAGGCCGATTTTGATGATACTTACGTCAATCGATTCGTCTTAACCCTGCGAGTGTCACTGGCTACATTTATTACGGATATTTTGGGCGCCATATTGTGGGGACTAAGTTTTTTTTTTGCCTGTCTCATCCTTAGCGTGTGGGGTATCAAAATAAAGCGTTTTAACATGTGTTTTGTAAAATATGTAACACTTACATGTTTAAATATTGGTACCTAATTCGAAAAAATATGTTAACTAAAAAGATACAAAAAAAAAGAAAACACGGTTGCTTAAGAAGCGAACTAAAAAGAATTGTATCCTCCGACTACACAGCATGATTTTCTTTTTGTTTACTTCTTTTTAGTTCGCTTCTTAAGCAGTCGGTTTTTTTTTATTTATTTAATTAACTATTTTTTTCATGAGTATTTTTAATTACTTAAAACTTTTTTAAAGCATGTTTCAATTGAGCAGCATAATAATTAATACCTAACCTATCCGAATCAGGAGTCGCTCGTTCTTGTAATCCCTTAGGGCCAGATTTTTGATCTGTGCATATTTCGTTAGTTTGTAGGCTCACAAATAGTCAAATAAAATTGAAAGTTAATTATTTGATCACTTGTCAGACTAACAATTGACGAATAAACGGGCCTAAGGACCAGTTCTTAATTTTGGTAAAACGCATTTATTAACCGACTTCCCAAAAAGGAGGAGGTTATCAATTCGACTGTATTTTTTATGTGTGTTACCTCAGAACTCTTTACTAGGTGAACCGATTTAGATGATTGATTCTTTTTTTATCTGACAGCTGGTGCTTGTCATGTGGTCCCATTTATATTACATCAGAACTCTACAATAACTGACGACAAATCACTCGGGATAGCTGCAATCGCATGCCTGTTTATTGTTTACACCATTTCATAACATAACATCACACTGGTACGCTTTATGGGGGTACGCAGGTGTAAACAGTTCACCCTGGTATAATTTCATTCCACCGGTTTTGTTAAAGTGTCATGTTATTTATCAATTGTTGGCATCAAGAATGTGTGTGAAAAAAGTGGGTCTTAGTAAAATCACGGCAGAAGTTAAGTTTAAACCCTTTCCGAGTTAAGAGGTTCCAGATTTCGAGTTCGCTTCGCTAGCTATTTCATTTTCTCACACTGAAAACCTAACCAAAATTATACCATTTGCTGTTTTCATTACTAATCGTTTCTTATTTTGTAGATTGTTCAAGTTTATTACAACTATCTTCTAATCTATACTATAATATATAATACTATAAAGCTGAAGAGTTTGTTTGTTTGTATGTTTGTTTGTTTGCACGCGCTAATCTCATGCACTACTGGTTAGAATTGAAAAAAAATTGTGTTGGATAGTCCATTTATCGAGGAAGGTTATAAGCTATATAACATCTCGCTACGACCAATAGGAGCGGAGCATAAATGAAAAATGTTGCAAAAACGGGAAAAATTATTCCTTTTTTTGAGAGCTTCCGTGGCGTGCGCTGCGTAAGCGGTTAAAGTTACGCAACATTCATGTATGTAGGATAGGTAGGGTAGGGTAGGTAGGTAGTCAGTTGATGGGAGCAGCATGGGACAGCTAGTACCTAGATCAAGCGAAAGTCCTTCTTTTAAATAAAGGCCCAGTAGTGTGATTATTGTCTTATAATATTTGTAGAGAGACAAAATCTCATAATGATGCTGATTAACGCCTAATTTGCGCCATAAAAAGTTTTGGCACGAAACTCTGCTTAACCCCACCACATATAACAAGTATATTATAATGCATGTTACGTATTTTAAGTAAGCAAATGGCAACTTGCCGTCGAGAATATAAAGTAAAATAACTTGGCCGACTTAAAATTTAAAAATATAATTGTGTTCCGTAGCTCTTTTGAAACCAAATAGTTTTGTAAACTAATAAACCAGTTCCATTTTGTATTTTTCAAATTCAACATTGGCAAACTGTTGTGAACAAAAGTTTGCTTGCATTGGTTTTTATTTGACGATAGAAATGCTGCATTAAGATGAGAAATAAAAAATGTATCTGTATACATTTTGGGAAAGATTTTTCTAGAAAAGTTTATATATGTATCTACTCAACATTATTTGCGTTGATTCGGTAACTATAATAAATTGCGGCATATGCCGAATTAATTATTCTCTTTAGTACAATTAAAATAATCTAGTAAATCTTGGGTGCAAACTTTTAATTATGGAACTAAAAACAGTTTTACTGCAATAAGGGCCGATTTCTGTAATGAATATTTAGAGTTAAGAACGTGTCGAACGCTACTTTAATGCAAATTTTTCACAGGTTTTGTTAAAGTTGAGTTACACGAATACTCAACTTCAAATTTCTAATAAAAAAATCGGTCTCAAGTGTTTTGTGAATTCAAAATCAATCAAATGAAACTGCATAATATGTCTATTAATTAAACCGTAGTAGAAAATAGCAGTAGACATACTTACAGAGTTGCTTCATTATAACCTCTCATTAAATCACCACTGAACCCTATTATCAAAACGACGCACTACCCTCCGTTCCACGTCGCGAACGGCGTACTATTTCAAATCTCGCAAATCCTTCACCGAGCGCAAAGTACAGAGATTCGGTGCTCGTCTCGTTAACTAACAACTGGTGGAAAATTACCAGTTGAGCCGGTGGGGTTGGAATAACCGCCATCATTGCCCATTAACCCCATAATACGTAAAATATGCTAAGGAGCTCGCATTCACGAGTAATAGTGGCTGTAATCTTCGCGAACTTCGCGTAACTCTGGCGTACTCGTATGTTTGATACTTTGCTAATTATGTAGTTTGACGTCAGGAGATTCAGATGTGGTTGCGTTGAATTAAGTTTTATTTTGAGCTGCGGGTTTTGTAACTTCTTCTATTTGCGTCTGTCAAAGAACTCCACATTTACTATAATTACTGTCTGTTTTGGCATGGTAATAAAAACTCTTCATACACTGCTATGCTGTTACTAACATGCGCAGTGTTAATTGCTTTTGTGAGAACAATAGAATAAAAAAAATCGCTTACACCAAAGCCATGTTCGTATTCCGCAGAATAACTAAAACTTTTCATCAATATAAAATGTTAAATAATTTAATTAAAAAAAAGAACTTGATAAGGCATGGAAATGACTTAAAACGCCACTGACTTGGGTCACTATCCGATTGCCATTGTCCAATCAATTTGAACCCGTTTCCGACAGCCAGTGTATTATCGGCCAAATAAAATAAAACGCCTTATTTATTTGATCGATTGACAGATCTAGTGGAAGGTGACACGTACGTAGTACCATACATTATGAGACGAGCTGTAATACAGATTGATGATCGTAACACTGCCTGAAATATCGCTCCACTTTGTTGAGTGCTAAGCGTGTCCAAAATCCGGGCATGCGGGATTTTATATTGGTATCCACTTACACGGATCGTGATCAACATTTAAAGGGACATTTTATCCTCTCACAATCTGGAACTCGTGGCTAATTAATAACGGCTGCACGGGTCGATCATCAAGGTTAAACAACGCTTGCCGAAGTCGATCTATGGATGGGTGACCATCTTTACATACTGCCGGAACAGCATAGACGGAAATCCACATCGCGTCATTCGTCTCGCATGTGATTGGTCGATTTGATAGCGGTCAAACCCTTCGCCTTGCCGAATTCATTTGCGCAATTCTGCTGCTGGTACCGTATGATCCCGGCTGACATTTAAAGATCTTTGACGGTCGTTACGGTAGTCAGAAGCCATAAAAACTCTACCACCAGTCTTGCCGAGGCATATCGTGTTAACCAGTTACAGGGTTGTGGAGATCAGATAGGCATTCCCACATGTAAAATACATCCAACTTAATCCGGTAAGACTGAAAGTCCAACAGAGTTGGGTAACCGTTAGGTAGATTGATTACACTTTCACTGGCATAGATCAATCTTTAAAGGGCCATATTACCCACTCATCATCATCAGCCTTTTAATATGCCCACTGCTGGGATACAGGCCTCCTCTCCCTCCCTCGTGGATACCGTAACTTATGCTCTCAAGATGTGCCACAATTAAACGATAGACACGTCACAACTTTTGTCTAAGTGCGAGTACTTGAGTAACGCCTATCTGTTATGTGACGCTTCAACGAGCAGTGAATCTGTCTGTAATGAATCAATCCAGCTAGAGGTAGGTTTCACCTTTGCTGAGTTATCTTAGAGATGAATGGTACAGAGCTTACTAAGGCTTATTGTAGGGGCGATTTATCACAGACGAATCTGCTATTTGATGGAATTTCAGCTCTTAAGCAAAAGTGTTCTCATCGCATTTTAAATTTATTCTACAGACGTGGCTATAAACCTATGGTAGTGTAGATAACTCAATAAGTTCAATTGGATTAAAGTGTGGAGTTATCTGTCTGCCCGGTGAGCTTGGCAATATTCAAGGGGTGATTAGATGACCCACTTTGCACATACGAGTGTGGTGCGGGGTAAATTAAATTTTATACCTACTTCATATTTCTACGTTCTTTTAGATTGTCTGATATTGTTTTTATTTATTTTGAAGATGAATATGTCTCTCCATTTGTTTACGTTTGAAAAGTTGTATTCATGTTTATTTCAATGAAAACATGGGCCTATCACTTACAGGACACTATTCCTAGTCCATAGTTGGTAGTGTAAGACGTTAAAAAAGTATTCTACTTACGCATAATTTATTCATTATACTATTTTTTGGTCCCAATTAAAAACTTATTTTTTTATTAGAAACTACTTGAAATTTTTATTATAATTACACACAAACCGTGACTCAGCGTTAGCCCTAGCGCTGAAAAAAACAAAAAACACTAACAAAGTCAACAAAACAAATTATCTCCAGGGAAAGTATAAAGAGTTAGTTACGCCTTCGCAACCTTAGGGGTATAAAAAAGGTTTTCTTTTTACGCAGAATAGTTAATTACGCAAACTAACAACTTAGTAATAACTCTGAACTGTGAATTATTTAACTTAAACCTTTTTTTAAACAGCAGTAAATTAAGCTTTATTCAACGTGGGTATACCGTAGTGTGTGCGTCAGAACACTCATTTGCATGAACTAATCGCCATCTTGCTCCAAGCTAAGAGGTGCTCTCTAGAGTAAAGTTATTAGTGCCCTGTCCATCTTCATTCCGCAGGCTCACTGCCCCAGACTTGGACTTGACAACCGTTTACTAACGGTCGCTTGACCATATTCCGCAGTTTGAATTTGAAAAAAAAGGATGCGGATTCTTTTTTATGTTTCAAAACGGTTTCACTACATAGATATTTTAATAACTGCCAGGCTTTTAACAGAATTAAATTTTTGATGCACGAGATCGGATTGAGATTTTTGGCGCTTTTGTTTTTGGTGCTTTATTAAAATATTTATTTCGTATGTAAAAGGTTTGAAATATATCCATTGATTTCCTCAATTTTTCACGCCTAAAATCTGTCGCTGGTTCGAATCAGTCTTCAGCCTTTGTTGTGTGGCCATGTCTCATCTGTCTGTTTGGACTCTAGGGAGTCGCAGACAATATCAATCAAGTTGACATGTTTTAAAATTCTCACCAAAAAGATAAATATTAGAAGCAAAGTAGGTTAGTAGTGAAAGGAAACAGATAATTATCAAATTACAGAATCTGCGAGTGAAAAAAGTAAGCTGAAAGAATTAGGTCAGCTGGATAGCCGTGGAGCCACGACATTTATATTTATAATTATCTTTAAATCTTTCTGTAGAGTGTCCCGTTTATTGAAAACAGATACTTAACCTCGGAACCCGTCCTTCTGCAGCAAGATCTGAGACAGGGAAACGTCTTATCTTCGAAATTGTTCACCGCTGCAGTGGAGATGTCTTCTAGGTTCTGGACTAAAGTATGTAAACGTAGGCTAGGTATCAATGTCAATGGCGAAAACGTAACTCATCTTCGGTTTGCCTACGATATAGTGGTCATGGCTGAGACCATGGAGGACCTTATATAATGCTCGATGACCTCAGTAGAGCTTCCGAAGGAGGGGTTTTAGGATGAACATGGACAAAACCAAGGTGATGTTGAATGCCCATGTTACACCCACTACTATCAAGGTCGGAGGCTCTACACTCGAAGCTGTGGGCAACCACGTCTATCTAGGACAAGCAGCGTTCGGGAAGCTGCACGTTATCTTCTCATGCAACTTTCCACAGTGTCTCCAGACGAAAGTCTGTGACCTGTTTGTGTTGCCAGTGATGACTTATGGCTCTGAGACGTGGTGTCTCACAATAGGCCTCATCAGAAAGCTTACAATCATCCAAAGGGCAATGGATAGGGCTATGCTTGGAGTTTCTTTGCATGATCGAGAAATGCAGAGATCCGCAAGAGAACCATGGTAACCGATATAGCCCGAAGAATTGCCAAACTTAAGTGGCAGGGATCAGGGCACATTGCTCGCAAAACGGTTGGCCGATGGAGCAGAAAGGTTCTGGAGTGATGACCGAGAAGACGTTGCATTGGAAGGCCTCAACCCAGGTGGACTGATGACCTATTGAAGGTCGCGGGGATGCGATGGATGCGAGACGCACGGGATCGATCAATGTGGCGACGCTTTGGGGAGGCCTATGTCCAGCTGTGGACGTCTTTCAGCGGATATGATGATGATGACTTAACATCGGTTTTTATTTCAACCCCTTACAGTATATACAGGCAGAACATCCAGAGGAACCACCCAAACGTAGACTGGTAGAAAATGCCTAACGTTTGTGTGTATGAAGTATTAAATAAATAAATAAATACATAAAATCAAATTCACATTAAAAAGATAAAAAATAAAATCAAATTTATACGAATCAAAGGAATTACAATATTAAACAGCAGTTTTCGTCTTTATACTTCTCTATTTATACTCATCTCAAAACCACCTCAACTCAACATCACCTTCTTGCTAGCCATATCCTCATTCACAAAGACCATTCTTTATCATCGTAATTCATGGAGGTTTATGCTAAATCTATTAACATTACATGTCCTTCATCAAACTTATTCCCTTGATCCATCTTCCATGGTACACCCCATATAATCTTATGTCTAACTAATGTAACAATAGCCTACACACTGCTCAATCATATTGCGGTACCCGTACCATCTACCAATATAGCAGGCGCTGATTACAGCATTTTCACGTGTAGTTCATTAATTGTTGTGGTCTACGGTTGACATTCAATTTGCGCTAAATACGGTACTCTCTCTCTTGCCTAGCCTTTTCCCAACTATATTGGGGTCGGCTTCCAGTCTTACCGGATTCAGCTGAGCACTAGTGTTTTACGTGGAGCGACTGCCTATCTGACCTCCACAACCCAGTAACTTGGTAACATTATGCCTTATTTAATTTCAGTCTTTGGAAACCAACTTGTGTACAGCTGAAAGGTATCAAGTCTTCATCTTTGACAGAGGTTGTTGTCACATCCCGCACGTTTTCAAAACTGTATACAATTCTAGATCTTCATCTTGCAGCACCGACGCGGCATCGAAACTCCGCCGTCAAGCCGTCTTCAAACTAGAAACAACTAATAACAAATTCTGAGACAAAAGTCTCTTTAGTTTCTAGTAGAAAGTGGCAAGACACCAATTTAACCCGACTTTACCCGGCGCTTCATCTTTCCCGCGCGGAGAGCCCGTCGTCACGTATTTGCGCGTGTTTAATTCACGACTGTCCGTGTCCACGGCTCGCCAGGGTTAACGAGTGTACCTGCTACTGACGGAATCCTCTTTCTTTTATATTATTTTCTGAATAGGAGAGTCAGTTGTGTGATTAAATATGCAAAGCTCGGCCAGTTTAAGTGCTAATGAACCGTGTAATTCTTGCTTTGTTTATGGATTGCGGTTATTTGTTAGCATAATTTACGAGTATAGTACTTGTTGAATTGAATAAATGTTTTTGTCCTAGACTGCACTGTTTTATTAGCATAAATAAATGCGGAGCAGAATAACACTTCAATTAATTAAGTCTCGCTATATTTATTATTCAATTTAAAAACTGTTTTTGCACCGCGTTGGCACGATTCAATGTTTAGAACACAGTTTTATCTAAGCAGGAAAAGGAAAACTTGTATATTTTACTGAAAGTACTTACGAATTCCCTTGCCCAAAGCCTCGTATCTCTGAAACAGAGGGAAAACATCGCGGTCGTCCAATTTCGCCTGATCCGTTGCGTGGGTAGGCCTGCATTAGCGTTGCGGCGGGTGGCCCGAAAACCTCACCAAATGAGCACATGCATGGAAACTTCCAAGCTCATTTACGGGCCCACAAATCCTAGAAAAACTAAAGGAAAACTTCTTCCTTTACGTAAAGGGAAAATGGTTTCCTAAGTTTCCTAAGTGCCCGTTTATTTATATCTAATCAGTAGATACTGGCTGCCTTGTGATCCGTGAAATGATTTCGTGTAATGACTGTGAAAATAAAAGTTGAGTATTTTTGAATATCGAACAGAATGTTAGAAGGGTTATTCAAATAAATATAGGATATCTTTAGATGAATGCGTGGGTGGTCGTCTCCAGTACTGTTATTTATTATGTTTGTATAGCTACTCAAAGTTCACTGATGACGCAGTTTAGAGTTGACAGGCCATCATGAAAGAAAAGGGATCGCGGAAGTCAATAATTTTATAGATTTAAGAAACGAAAGAATGTTTTTTTTTTTTTAAACTTGTCTATCAATATTCGAAGCTTACTGCAAGGATAATGAGATAAACCGAAACTTTTTAAATTAATCTCATGGGTGGAATTCAATTTCAACTACTAGATTTTATGTGTGCGATTTTCATTCGGAAAGCGTTTGAGATTTAAAAAGATTGAGTAAAAATGTTTACCGCTGTGTGCACTCAAGCTCAAACCTAAGCTTAACGCGATGAAATATAGCGTATTTTATTATTGGAGTTCCACACTTACGATGTATTGTACGATTTAGAATTGGCAACAAGATGTAGCCAATAAATAGTTTCTGAACCGTCGTTGTCGAGTCTGAAACATTTTCATTTTCAAGAAAGTAAGTATTTATTGACGTTTCTTAGGTATTGGCTCTCCCGGTTTCTATCCATGCTATGCTAGTATTATATTATCTGTGTCCAAGCTTTGTAGTAAGAAAGAGAGTCTGTTCATTTTATTTTTAAAATACTGGTTAGACCCGCTATCCTCTAGTCCCGCTATGCTCGACTCGAAAAATACCTACTAAAAAGTTCCGCTATGCACGAAGTTCTTCCATTCTACATACACAATGGAATGTACAGTTGGAATGAAAAGTGTTAGAATTCAATTAAATTGAGCAGGAAGCTGAAAAATAATGAAATTAAACTAAAAACATCGCAATCTTAGTTCCAAATATTTTTAGGTTAAGTTTCACTTTTACGGAAGACGTTTAGTTTTTCAAAGTTTTATTGGAATGGATGGACACTTTGTTTTTTAAAAGAATGACGTGACGTGTTGAGTGACGGCAAGGTGAGTGTGCGTATGATGAAACGAAACGTGTATTAACTTTTTGTCGCGAAAGTAACGGAATTTACATACCTACTAGGTTTTTCAATTATTACTTAAATGTTTAAATAAAATTTTATACTGTAACACTTTTCTCCATCACAGCCTGCGAATGTGATTTCGTGCACAGTGGCTCTTTTTGAATGGCAGTCGAGCATAGCGGGACTAACCGTTGTTATCAACTTAAGGTTACACTAGTCAATCATTCTTCCATACAAGCGTAGTCTGGCGATTACTCCACGGTTTGACGACGTACGATCAAAAAAAAAGACCTCAATTTGTCTTAGCATTATCTAGCCCTGTATGGAAACAAAAAAGCAAAAAAAAAAATATATATTTGAAAGTTATGAGCGTCGAAAGTTCCATATTTCAACACTAATTTTACACGCCACACGAAACGAAACACAAATTGGACAATGTGTTCACGTTTCCGTAACCCGATGTTTAGTGTAAATGGCCAGTTCTGAGCAACGAACAGCGTTTCGCCAGATATATCTGACGTCTATTCAATGTTGCCATTTTGGAAAAGAACCCATATCATCTTGCGTCTGACTGGCGGACGCGAGAAAGGCGTTTGCTTATGATGACCCTTATCATACCATTTTTTATATCTCGTTGAAGAAACTAAACGGTTAAACATATGTAAATTTGTTTCAGATGGACGAGAAATTGACACGTGACATTTTTAAATAAAGAAGCGTAGAAGACGTGGAGAATAATAGTGCCTATATTAAAAAATAATATAACATCATTTAATTAAGTGCTCAAGTGTAACGTTCCATTAAAATTAATGATATAATAATGAAAGATGTACGAGTATAATTAGCGTTGGAAAATCTGTGAAGCGTGTTGAGATGAGTGTGTATTTCATCAAGAGTGTATCAAAGTGTTGAGTTTAGAGAGTAATGTTAGGTATTAGGGGATATTATAGTGAGTGAGTGTATGTACAAGAGAGGGAAGATGTTGCCGGTGCCTCAAGACCGCATGTCTGGCCGTCGCAGCAGTTCCATCGTAAGCCGGACGCTGCTCGGGCGCCGGGCCTCTGTCTACGTCACCGGCAACCACCAGGATCCTGCCAAGGTAAGAAGAAAAATATTAAGTGGGTAATATTTGCTTTTAAAGATTAATAAATCTAGCTAAGAAGCTAACCCGGCAGAAAACAGAAGCAGTGACAGTGTGCTCGAGTAAGTTTGCTCAAAACTTTTTTTGTCGCGTTGAAACATAGTTTAAATATATTTTGGTAGGGGAAAAAATACGGGTTCGCGTAGCGAAAAATGCGGGTAGCGACATGCTAATGTGACAATATGTCGTCAATGTGACGGAATAACATGAGTCTTGAAAAAAGGGCTTGGGATTGAGCTGCCCCAATTAATTTTGATTTTTTAATTTTGTTTTTTTTTTTTGGTTTTCTTGCAATGACAAGAATATTAACTTTTTAAAGTATTATATTATTTAATTTTAATTTTATTTTAATTGATGTGAATGTGGAGACTATGTGGTTCATACTTTTTTTTGTTTTTAATTTATCTAAGTTAGTTTTTAGTCATGGTCTGGCAGTTTGAGTAGTTTATGCGGCCTACCCGAAAGTCCTTTCTTTGGTATTGTTCGTCGAATCGTTGAGCTCCTTAAATTCTGAGTTGAGCTACACGGTTATTAACAAATGCGTGCACTGACTGGACAGGTCCACTCAATCTGGCTGGTTCTTTTCTCAAAAGACCATTTCAGATATCAGTCTACATGGTCTTCACATGATCTAATCAAGATTTTGTCTGTACTTTAAAAGAGACTTTGACCTCTGAGTTTGTTTCGGCCTTTCTCCGCCAGATAGGAAACGCCGACCTCATCTAGTTTAAAAAAATATGATCGACATGTAAAAGTGTATGTACAAACCAACTTACAGAAATAAAATCATTTATCATTTAACTGTTTTATTGATACCAAAGTTTTGAGTTTTCACTTCTGTCGGCAGTCCCCATGGCTCCCTTTTTTTCAGCCCGATGTTGTACTTCGTATACCTACTTGTATGTGGATACGTATACAAGCATAAAGGTGGTGGTAGCTCCCCTCTTCCAATAAGCCAATTAAACTACCACAAGGATAACAAAACGTACCTATTCAAATTAGCTTTATCTGGAATTTCGCGTCCATTATTAACTAACACTTACCACTAACTATAACATGAGCTCATAGTTTTGTTTTCGTCACAATACCGCCGTTTGTGTGAACAATAGCGGCACCCGCATAATTCTGAATCGTCAGGGTGGTTTGAGAAACGCGGTGTGTGTACTGTGAACTAATCAGGGCCCGTACTATGAGATCTTTGAGCAAGGTTATATCCAATGTGAGTAAGGGTCAGATGTATCTGACTTGTATACGCTGTTATGTTTACAGGGAATTTTTAATATCATCATATTGCACCTGTCGCCCCCGATGTGGTTGACAGACCTATAATACTTCTGTTTTATACAGACTCCGTATCAAAGTTGCGACAAATAAATACACGACAAATGTTAGGGCGACCGTATGATATGTTGATCATCAATGCTGCAACAGTAAGTACATCACCTTGACGAACATTAGGGCGACAGATTTTTTTCGCGACAAACGATAGGAGACGGAACTTTTAATAAGCAGCGAGACTTTGTTATCAATCTGGCACAATTACAGAATCCAGACTGCTTCTGGCTTCTGCTTCAATATTCATCGTTAACTTATAAAAGATTCCAACGAATTGAGAACCTCCTTCTTATTTTGATGTCAGTTAAAGAGGCAACTCGACGACTCAGCACACACACCTACTTACTTAAAAGTGAGCTGCAACTCACTCACTTCAATTCACTTGTCTCTTTGTATGACAGTACTACGATAGTATTTATTTTAACACTGGCTTATCCAAAGACATAAATCTAACTAGATGACGCGATTGTATGTACTTCGCGTGCCAAAAAACGGACTAAAATTACGGCAAATGATCGTAATCTGAGCTTTTCATTTAGCATTATCGGCACCGGGAATCCACCGAAATCTAGATAAATGCCTGTTCATACCACATTGAGCTGTAAAGAATGTATAGAAAAAGATGGCCGAGGCATTGGAAATGTTTTCTTTCATTAGTAAGTAAATTCGTTTTTAAATTATTTGTGAAAAAGTGTCACGCTTGGTTTTCATGCAGATCGAGGGACATGCGTCATGTATTTAGATTTATGTCTGTGGGTTTGTCTCAACGATCGCGCTGTGACGGGTTTTGGAAACAGCTGAGTAGAATTTTAATTTTCACTGACCCAATAACAATTGAAAAATCACATAGGTTTTTGTATAGTTCTTTAAACCCAATAATAATTGTCTTCCATAAGCTGCGTCAATCATGTCTCCTTCACAGTGAACTAATTAACCATACGACTATCTAGCTCTGTATACATTTGGCTTCACGACTAAATTAGCTAAATGTTTATCAATCTGGACTATAGATGTGACTTAATTGCCTCGTGTGTGCATCCGTACACACTGAGCTAGAGATATCTCTCCCTAAATATAAACTACTCGCTCTTAATTTCTATTTATAGAATATTCAGAGCATAAAGTATCGAGAACATACATCAAAGTAAAAATGTCGAGCCAATCAAGCGAATATTTCTTTATCGCGAACACAACAATGAATAGAGTGGAAACCACGAATAATAATGATAAACTTCTAAAGATTTTTTATCGGATAAGAATAGCCCGATAGTATTAGAAATAAACGTACCATAAATTTTCTGCGCAACTTTTTTGTATACAACTTTTATATAGGCGTATCAAAGAGGTGTGCTATGCCGAGTTCGAGGAGTGGTATGAATGATAGTGCTCGGAAATATAAATGTTTATGAAAATCGTTACTACTCGTCAGATTTACGAGTAAAATACACTGTTTTCGTAACGTTGTAAACACGTTAGCACGTAGTTACCGTGCGTGATCTTACTCACCGATTTCAATCCAAAATGATTGATGGAAACGATAAAAATAACTCTATAATGCCGCACTTTAGGAGCTTTTTATTACTTGATTGAAAGTTATATGTAATTAAAACAACATGTCTTCAACAGTTTATAGTTTTATTACCCTTATAGCTCTATTATAATCACACATCAGGTGAGATAGTGGTCAAGCGCGAGCCTATTTACAATACAATAAAAAAAAAAAAAAAAAACATATTTCCACGGAACATTGCATTAACATTTTCGCGTCACAAATTCCGTCAAACGGTTTACGTGAAGTTATGACGACGTTATGAGCGTGGCTGGCATAGCGATACTCAAACAAACACAATACACATATGAGTTGTGTATTATTACCAGCTTGTGTACGATATTTGTTCGCCGATGTACCAGGAAACCAGCAGCGGGTAGGTGCCACGCAACAACGCGCGCCTCTATTCTTCCATTCATCCGACGAACAATGTCTTATTTCGTGAATATGCTAAATTAAAATGTTCTGCTAGGGATTTATGTTTTTTTTTTTTAGAAATTGCACATGGCGGAAGTTTTATGGAAGGATGTTTTCAGTATCTACAACATTTTTATTATATAGTTAGGGTTGCATTTGATCACTATGATAAGCGATGATGTGGATTACGATTGCCTTAAGGAAGTAATTTATTCACTCTTGCCTTAAGATTTTTCCCAAAGGCTATTTCATATACAATTCGTGACTCAGTCATATACAAAATACTAAAATAACGTTTGCGACCTATGCTCTTGCTGTTACATTATAAATTGGTTATAATCGCATTCCGACCTTCAGAATTTATTTAATACATTGGCCACTGCAACGATAAAAATTTAATATGGTCAGCTATAAACTGAGCCACGGTAACTTCGTACAATTTCCAAAATGCGGTGTTATTTAGATAGATAGCCATAGCACAGGTATTCGCAGTGCCAAAAAATAATATGAGAAATTCTATCTATGATTTCGAGCACGAAATTTTCTCGACGGTTACATAAAATTAAATGGTCTCAAAATTCTCAAATAGAGTTTTTAGCATTCCAATTTTCCCGATAATACCTTTAGCGAAATCACGCAGAAGTGACACTGATCTCACAGCCACTTTGAAAAGGGTACGAATGCTGTGGAATTAAAATACCTGCTTACTTTGAATATAAACGATGTACCTGAAAATTATGGGAGCGAGGAGGGACAGAATCTAGAGGGTTTTGAGAAGTACCTACTCGTAACTAGGGTGACTGGCGCCTTTAGAAAAGTCTGGAGCTTTTGAAATAGAAAACGTGCTCGAACAAGATTTTCGAAAGATGGTTTGGATATTGTTTTGTTTACGCCTTGTGAAGTAGTTAAATAAAAAATTAAAATTTCTTAAAACTTGACAACGGTCGGTATAGTTTTACATAAAAATCTAGCATTTTTAATTGTTCGGTTTGACACTGGTCTTGGCGCAAAGTTAAAAAAATACCGGTTTTTAAATTATGGTATATAAATGCACGAGACCAAAAAATGCAGCCGGCAACTCATTTGCAAGTCATGAGTGTTTTCAAAGCAATCATGTCGAGATTTCAAACGTGAAAAACTAACCTGCTGATTTCCTTTTTTTTCTCTTTCTTTCCTACAATTTCACATGGAAAATGTTGAATTTTGCTTGTAAACTGTACTTTTTTAATTATTTGGAATAAACATCCAAACTAACTTTTCTCAACTATGTTGTTGTCAGCTTTCAACCAACCGGATGCAGTTGAGTACCATTATCTTACATGAAGCAACTGTCTATCTGTCGCCCATAACCCCGTAACTGAGTAACACGACAAATCTACACCTTGTAAAGATTCTTGTAAAATTTTCTGGCTTCTGCCTATCTGAAGGGCAACCTTCAAAAGGCGCTTGGACTTTCGGGGAAAAAGGGAGTGTGGGATTTTTACCTAACTAAAACCGATGATCACCATAAGCACCTAGACCCCGTGACCTGTCAAAGAACACCTCGGAGCCCCCTCTGTGCAACGTCTAATTGGGCAAATCCCCGGGGAGACTGAAAACGCTTCCCCTGAGCCTCACTGTGCACGGCAGCTCGTGATCACTGGGCCACCATATTTCCTGTAGTCACTTGGGGCGCGGACTGAGAACCCAATGAAGAGCGCCCGCGACCCCGGAATCCCACCTTCTTTTGATAAAGGCGGGATTTCGGAATTTTATGGATCGAAGCAGTTGCCTCCTGAGCGGCGGACGCCTTCTTCTCGGAACGGGATCGACTCTTTCGCAATCTCGCTCAGCGCCCTTCTTCTGGACCATCACGATCTCACAGAAGGAGGCCAAGATCAACCCCTGCGGCTGTTGTTACTTAGCCACACGCTCCTCATCATCATCATCATCATCATCATCCATCTGCTGAGACACAGGTCTCCTCTCTGTGAGAGAGGGTATGGGCCATAATCCACCACGCGGGCCAAGTACGGGTTGGTGAATGTCACATGTCTTCGAATTTTTGTTTCTAGGACATGCCGCTTTCCTCACGACTTTTTCCTTCACCGTTTTTAGAGCAGTGGTGATTAAATAATTTACACAAAACGCGTCTGCCTGGGTTCGATCCCACGACCTACGACACGTAAGTCGGGGCCGTTACCACTGGGCCAGCACTGTTCTCAAGCTCCTGTAATTGTTTGGAACATATATATAAATTAATTGTTTCAATAACATACGCAATCCACTAGAGGCTTATCATTCCCTGCATCGCTCAATACAGCAAATTGATTCAGATTCGATCATAAATTCATGGCCCAAACGGTTCATGTTAAATTCATAGAACTAATTAAACTAAACAATATATCGTCAAATACCACGTTGTAGCGATATACAATGATATTTGACAATGTATTGTATAATTTGTGTTAAAAATGGCAATGAACATGGTTAGCCACGCTGACCACGTGCATTGCCTTAATAATTAATCGACACCATTACTGGGAACTTTCAGCAAATAATGAAATACATTTAATTCAGTCCTACGTGAATTTCAGCGGTGTAATTTATCAAATTTTTTTGTTTTACTCTCGTGTGATTTTGATAATTTGTAACAATTAAACGTTTATGTAAATAGATGAGGTGGTTTTTGTACTCATTGGGTAGTGGTTTTTGTAGGCGAGAGAAATTCGTTGCACCATCCTGTGCTACGAATTTTCTTGGGACTACGAAAGGGCTGAGTTTCGAGAACTTTCGCTGCTGAAGTTTCTGATCGTTTTTTTATTTCAATTATACATATTTCCCCAGTTTCTAGGATAAAATCACAGAAGCGCCTCAAATCAAAGACAAGTCAAATAATGCAGCTGGTTGTGATTGGTTGCGGTTTTTTGACAATTTGTCACAATAATTTGGCGATCATTTTCGTTTCAGAAAGTAGCAATTAGTTATGCAAAGAGATAAATGCTACATAGCTCCGTTTTACCCGTCTGCGGGAGGATAATGTTTTTCGAGCATATGTATGTAAGTATTTATGTATGTATGTAGGTATGTACATTTCTATAGCACGCTCTACAGCCCAAACGCCTTGACAGATCATGACATACGAGTATGAGGTATTGTTGGCTATAATATTTAATAATAGCGCCCCCACTAAAAAAGGGCCATCCATATAGCACTTTTACATAGCGTACTATTTTGGCACAAATTCATCATAAGCGTAAATTTAATAGCAAAATATCTTTTACCACATAATTTATTTGGAGAACTCGATCATTAATAAAACTAAAATGTCTGAAATAAAACAAATTAGCCCGACTGCTAAAAAATAATTAAACGAACATAATATCTCCTTCAACATAATTCTCTTTTTCATCAAACTCTCTCTCTCTTAGTCGGTCCCTCATGTCTGAGAATCGTGGTCAGCATCAGGGTTAAATCTGGAGCGGATGATCTACCTCCACCGGTTTCTATCCAGCGCTTCCCTTGCGACCGAGTAGAATTTGGACAACGACGAGTCTTTCACTTAATCGGTCCATCTCGTTGGTGAACGACCGCGCGACCTTTTGCCTTCGGTGTTCCCAATAACAATAAGTGTTTTTCTCTTTTCAGTCAATTATACTCGTATTTTAGCGGTCGGGTTTTTGTTTTTCTAATAATTGCACAATGTTTATCTGGCTTGCTAAATAGGTGTTTCCGCGCTAAAAAATAGGTACCCTTACTAAAATTCTAAAAAAATTATCGCCTTTATTTCCATTTCGTAGATGAGAATAGAAACCTAATTATGCAAAAGTTTCGACGCCGAAAAACAAGATCCCTCGTTCAATAAATCAAAGTGACAGACGCGTTATCTGGGACATCTAAGTTTAGCCTACTTGAAAGCGTCTGTTTTTCACATAGATCACGGAGGTGCCTTGGCGGTTGCTGCTAGAGACAGTATTGTCAACATTTGCCATCATCAGTGAGTGAGTGACACCGATTGATCTGTTACCAAATTAAAAAAAATCTAATGGTCCGCTTCAGAAGAGCTTTACGCAGGTGGTTAATTGAGAATTTCTTCTATACTAAAAAAGAATTCCGTTAGTTTAAATTTAAATGATCTAATTGTATAGTAACCAAAATTTTGCATGTCATGTTCTGTAATTAAATATGTTAAGCTACTAATTTATACTACCATTGTTAGAACTTTTGTAACCATATTTTTCTGCAAATAAATCTTTGATTTTGATTTGTAGAAACTGCCGACCCATGACTGTAAAACCTGAAGCACAGATCGCGTTTTGCATCTGATTATACCGATTCTTTTTTGTAAATCGATCGCGTTCGGTTCCGTTCCACGGCGATTGATAGATCACCATCTATATCCGTGGAAAGGAACAGAACGGCACCGAACGCGATCGATGTACAAAAAATAATCAGTATAGAACGTTGGCAGGGTTTCTGTGTATGGGATGAGACACCACTGCCAGAAGCTAGCGCACAGTACAATTTTTTTTTTTTTTTTTTTTATGCTCGCGCTTGACCACTATTTCACCTGATGGCAAGCGATGATGTGGTCGACGGTGGAGCACGCTTGCCTAAAAGTAACCTATTCACTCTTGACTTAAAGACCCCTAGATTGTAGCTATCGGGAAACAATTTGAGTGAACACTAATATTTTTAGTGTGGCAGAGATTTCACTAGCGCGAAAATCATGACGTACTATCGGGATAAACAAGGAAAAAGGAAAGAAAGAAAATATATTGATTTGTGACCCGCACTGAAGACACAAGAAATAAGCAAAAAAAGAAAGTGACCTTATAAAGGCTGTGGTCTACCTGTGACAAGGTACACCCAAATAAGTAGAAAACCAGTTGAGGCGTAATAGATTTACAAACATACAGGCAGTTAATTTTTGTAATAATACTAGTTTCTGACAGCGGCTTAATCCGCGAGAAGGTCTGAAGTTAGAACCTACTCCCGGGATAAAAAAAAACCCCATATGCTTTTTCAAAGTCTAATTTATCTCTATACCAAAACTTATCAACATTGGAATAGCAGTTTAGTCGAGAAACCGTAACATACAAACAGACAGAGTTAGGTACTTTCGCATTGATAATATTAGTATGGATACGTACGATATAGTAGGAGTAATACCATTGGACATTCCAAGCTCTGTGGCCCTTCACATAAACTTTCAATGTGCGGACAAGTAGCTGGGGCGTGTTCCAGAAGGTTACAAAACTTATCCAATACTTTCTCTGTTCATTGACTGGAATAAAACACTTTTATTGGGTCTTAGATATCCTGTAATGATTTTTAGTGGATAGGAAATGGAAAAAGGATTCCAGTTTGTTGTTTAGTGGGATTGAGTCCGCTTCGAAGCGACTTGGCTAATTCGTATTGCCGTTTTTAATTAGTTAGTAGAGCGACAAAAGATAGTGAAGCTAAGAAAAATTGTAATTAAGTTTAAGCATGGCAAAAATGGCGACTGACCTGACACATCTAAATCTATTGACATTGGACCCTTTCCTGACGACGCACTACGACCGATAAGTACTTGAATTTTTTGTAGAAAATACGTGCGCGACATCGCCTATCAATTTAAATTGCGTCGCGCCTTCAGGAAAGGGCCTTAATTTTGAATATAGAAATAAAGACAAAAAGCTGTCCTGCGGCTCTAAAGTGTCTCTATAAGGGACAGCGATAATCGTTTGTTTGACTGACCGACATTTTGACAATTCAAAAGTACCAGTAATTGGTCTATTTGAAATAAACGTTTGTGACTTTTGACTTTTGAATCAAAATGCCAAAATGTAATGGATTGATCATGTGACATTTCGATAGAGGTTGGCATTCCCATTCAATTTTGTCATTTTTTTAATAGTTATTGCTATGCTTTCGTTGGCCTCTGAATCGGCATTACCTTATCGGTATCCTCAAATTTTTTACAGATGAAAAAGGGTACACAGTATAGTGTTCGGGATCTTACAAAGAAACATTTGGGAAAGGACAATGGCCGCTTTTATTGATATTCTAAAATTATGTGACTTTTTATTATTGACAGGCTAGCCCGGGGGCCCCGAGATTCAAGTCAATTGATGGTAAGCGATGATGTGTTTGACGGTGACGCACGCTTGCCTAGAAGTAACCTATTCACTCTTGACTTAATGAACCTCAGGTTGTAGCTATCAGAAAACAGAGCGGTATTCCTCGAAGCGCATCAGCCTTGAACCGAACCAAAAGCATCCCTCTAAACGTACTATTCAGGTGCGCTAAGGAAATCAATTGAAAATATTAAAATTGTATTCCTCAAAACGCACCAACGTTGAAACATTGAGAAGAGCATGAAGGATTCGTAATAAATGATATCGATAGACGTTTTAAAATTCAACTGTCTTAATTGTTTATTTATTACAACTACCAGGAAAGCAGAAATGAACTGGAACTAGGTGCTTAATCGACTGACTACTTAGCTCAATAATGTTAAAAATACAGGTTTTGAAATTGAATCATTCGTTGTTTTGAAAAGTACCAGGGTGGCAGAAATTAACAGAAAATAGGCACCTAAAGGATCTCACTAAGTTATGCACCAACGATTAAACACAAAGAGGAATATAAAGTATTCATTATTAATTAATATATCGAAAGAAGAAGACTCCGGCAAGAAATTCCATTCCTGACTTAAACAAAAATAAACAGTGAGTTACATTAAAATTCCTGAGTAAACACAGGTTCTATTGTTTTAAAAAAGGTCGCGGTCCTATCATGTTTATAACCACTCAAACTCCGTGTTTCTCATAATAACCTTCATTTCTTCAATATCATTGTTTATTTCATAGGAAGGGAGGACGAAGGAACAGGAAAAAACAACTTGTTAAAACAAATAATCTACTCTATTTAGCTACGATAACGCCTCGGAGTTCATAACGTGTTTGCCCAGAATTATCTTGTGAAGCTTTAGGTGCGATAATACAATAATAATTTGAAGTTACACAAGGTCATGGGTCCCAGCGCTAACAAAGAAAATTTGGTTCAAATAAATGTCACTAGATGGCGCGATATGCATCGATTCGTTATTGAATTGTGTATAAAATTATCATTTTCTAGAAATGATAATAAAAAATTGTGTGTTATTTTTTTCTTTTTTTAATTAACTCTCTCAAGCACAAAATTATGGAATATCTTAATTCATATTTCAAAGAGAGAGAAAATCATGCTGTGCAGTCGGAGGATACATCTGGTTTTGGTCAGCCAGCTCGCGCATATGTATCCTCCGACTGCACAGCATGATTTTCTTCTTGTTTACATCTTTTTAGTTCGCTTCTTAAGCAGCCGGGTTTATTGTTATTTTTTTTTTTTATTAATTTGTATTATAAAACGTTTTGGTTACGTAGCACGGTTTCTTTGTATGGAATGAGGCATCTGTATGCTAGTATGATATTATGTATGATAAGGTGTATATTTTTAAACGTTAGACATCTTATCTTACTCGGGCGATATGTTTAGATATTTTTGAAATAATTGTTTGTTAGATAATTCACGCCTCAACGCCTGAATCATATCATCCTCAACTCTATATATCTTATTTTTTTCAAGTTTTAAAAACACATACGTGGGACAATATTCAGTTTTTTTTACTAAGTAGCAAAAGGTACTGTTTTAAAAATACATGAAGAAAGTAGGCTCATTATTTTGGCAAAGTCATGATGATGACGCTTCAAAGCATGGTCTGTGAATCACGCCCTTTTTATTTGAATTTTATCGTATCGGGTCATGTTCCACGATCTCCTGGAACATGACCCTGGTCCACTAACTGACCGTGTACCATATTTATTTTCCACGTAAACGTTGAATCATCGCTATTATAAAGGTTTTCTAGCTAAATTATAATGATTCATGTATATGGGTAATAGCACAGACATAAATCTAGCTAGATGACGCGATCGGATGTACTAAAATCGCGTGCCAAAAAACGGAGTAAACTTACGATCAATGATCGTAATCTGAGCTTTTCATTTAGCATTGTCGGCACCGGAAACCTTTTTATGCCATATTGAGCTGTAAAGAATGTATAGAAAAAGTTGGCCGAGGCATTGGAAATGTTTTCTTTCAACGGTAAGTAAAATAGTTTTTTTTTTTTTTTGTATTTTGTGAAAAAGAGGCACGTTTGGTTTTCATACAGATGGAGGGACTTGCGTTATCTATTTAAATTTATGTCTGTGGGTAACAGATAAACATCCAGGGATACGGAGAATTAATATCAGCCTGCATATATAAATAATTTTAACGAAAATAGCGCTGAATATATTTCCTTGATATTATGTTATGGTATCCCTTGTGAACTGGCGTGCATTGATTGTAAAAATAGGTTAGCTCTGACTTTTAACGTGGGTGTAAGAGATGTCAATGTTTTGTATCAAATAGGTCGGCAGCCGTTCTTGCATATTTATAAATATTGGAAAGATGTAGAACAAAAAAGAGTAACTTTTTTTTCCTGGAACTGCGCGCAGTGCCTGAGTTGTAACTATGATTATAATGTATGTGTTTCGTTCCAATAGTTCTAATCTCTGCCCCTCAGTGACTGCATTTACGCAAGGGAGAAAGAGATTATAATCTGCAAACATTTTTCAAACTACATAGGTTGGTTTCATACCTATCCGGATGCAGCTAAAGGTTTTGGTTACTGTCAGCCTGTGTCATCAGGCTGGGAAAAGAGCCGCCTTGACTTCCACTTGCTCTAAAATCACGGGCTCAAAGTGTCATTCTTTCAGTGGTGGCGTTAGTCGAAATGGCAAAATGTAAAGGAATGATTACGTCACATTTCGATGGAGCTTCCGTACATATTTGAAATTTATCTAATAGCTATTGCGACACTTTCGTTGTTTACTGTTCTAGAGCCTCAGCTGTTTCCTGAACATCAATTCATATAATGATAAATGATAATGATAAATGATAAATGATTTTATTTCTGTAAGTAGGTTTGTACAAACACTTTTACATGTCGATCATATTTTTAAAACTAGATGAAGTCGGCGTTTCCTATCTGACTACTCTGAGAAGAAAGGCCGAAACAAACTCAGAGGTCTCTTTTAAGGTCCAGACAAAATCTTTGTTAGATCATGTGAAGACCATGTAGACTGAAGTCTGAAATGGTCTTTTTAGGAAAGAACCAGCCAGATTGAGTGGACCTGTCCAGTCAGTGCACGCATTTGTCAATAACCGTGCAGCTCAACTCAGAAATTAAGGAGCTCAACGATTCGACGAACAATACCAAAGAAAGGACATTCGGGTAGGCCGCATAAACTACTCAAACTGCCAGACCATGATTAAAACTAATTTGCATAAATTAAAATTAAAAACAAACAAAAATTGAATCCACATTGTCTTCACATTCATAACAATTAAAATAAACTAAAAAAAAAAAAAATACTTTAAAAAGTAAATATTCTTGTCATTGCAAGAAAACAAAAAAAAAAAAACAAAATTCACGTTGAAAAATATATAAAAAAAAAAAACAAATTAATTGGAGCAGCTCAATCCCAAGCCTGTTTGTCCTCAACGTAATCTTTTATTGTATAAAACGCTTTCTGGCACAACTTATGTTTAATGAATGTTTTAAATTTATTAACACTTAGATCTTGTACGTGGCTTGGAAGCTTATTATAAAAGTGTACACATTGACATCTAAACGAGCCACCTATTTTCTTGAGCCTTGTTGCAGGTACTACAAATTTGTGTTTGTTTCTAGTATTTATGTTATGGATATCACTGTATTTTTTAAACAATTTTATATTTTTATGGGCATATAAAAGATTTTCATAAATATACTGAGAAGGCACTGTCATTACATTAATCTCCTTAAATTTCTCTCTGAGAGAGTGTCTCGGGCTTAATTTATAAATCGATCGAACAGCTCTTTTCTGCAAAACAAAGATAGTCTGGATGTCGGCGGCATTTCCCCACAACAGAATACCGTACGACATTACACTATGAAAATAGCTAAAATATACTAAACGGGCTGTCTCTATGTCAGTTAAATTACGAATTTTCCTAACAGCATATGCTGCGGAGCTTAGTTTTTTCGACAATTTATCTATATGTGGGCCCCACTGAAGCTTAGCATCCAAAGTTAAGCCTAAGAATACTGTGCTATTTTCAGGATTCAATTCTTCGCCCTTTACCAACACATCAGTTTTCACCTGCCTAACGTGAGGTAGGGTAAACTTAATACATTTGTTTTTTTTTCCATTAAGTAGTAAATTATTAACATTGAACCAGTGAACTACTTTTGAGATCGCGCTATTTACATCGTCAGTAACCAGCTGCTGACGTTTGAGTTTAAACAAAAGTGAAGTATCATCCGCGAACAACACTATATCATGGTTATCCTTTATGAGGTAAGGCAAGTCATTAATGTAAATAAGAAACAAGAAAGGACCAAGAATCGAGCCCTGCGGGACGCCCATCATTACTATAGATCCGGGAGATCTTTTTCCATTAACGTCAACGCTCTGAATCCTATTACTCAAGTATGAAGTGAAAAGATCCAGAGCGCTGTTCCGGATTCCGTAGTGGCGGAGTTTCCTGATTAGCGTATCATGAAGAACACAATCAAATGCCTTGGACAAATCACAAAAGATTCCCAAGGCATCGCACTTATCTTCCCATGCATTATAAATATGTCCTAAAAGCTCAACACCGGCATAAGTAGTTGAACGACCCCTTGTAAAACCGAACTGTTTGCTATGTAATAATTTATGTTTATTAAAAAATCTTTGCAGTTGCTCTAAAATCAATTTCTCAAATATTTTACTAAACGAAGGTAGTACTGAAATAGGTCTATAATTTGAAGGGTCTGATGTACTACCTGATTTAAACAATGGTATTATTTTACTATTTTTCATAAGGTCAGGAAACTCCCCACAAATAATAAATAAATCTGTACAAAAGTCGTTTTTGGAAACCTAAAATATTTATTAAAAAAAAAACAAAAGGTGTGTGTGGTGGGTGTGTGTGGGTGTTAAGGTAACACTAGTCGATCATTCTTCCATGCTAACGTAGTCTGGCGATTACTCCACTGTTTGACGGTGTACGTTCAAAATAAAAATGGTATCAATTTATCTCATAATTATCTAACCCTGTATGGAAACAAAAAAATAAAATATTTGAAAGTTATGAGCGTCGAAAGTTCCATATTTCAACACTAATTTTAACGCATCATTGGGCGGAAATAAATACCATAAGAAGAAGGAAAATTGCAAAACGGCCTCCATACAGGGATAGATTAGTAATTCAACAATGCAATTAATTTTATTTTGAAAATATATATTTAATCGTTTTTTTATGATATCTAGACTCCCAAAGGTTTGTTTATAAAATTTCGCACGCTCGTTTTCGTCCTAAATCATCATCCATTTTGATACAAATTTGCAAAAGTGCTAATTTGTACACGAACTAGCTTCTTACTGCTCATCATAGCATCTATCTCTTTCGCACGTGTTGTCGGATGAGATAGCATGCATTTTAACCTCGCGCCCAAAAAAGTTCGTGCCGTCGACTAGGGGAACCTTAAGGGTGATAACCAACAGAACACATTCCCAGCATTTTTTGTTTTTTTGTCTGTTTATTTGTGCACGCATTACGTAATACTTACGAAATCAATGTAGATAATTTTTATACATAAAAAAAATCTGTAACTTTAAGTGTCACTTAGTATAATCACAATCAGTTCACTCTATGAAAAGATATATGAATTTCAAGTGTTCAAGAAGAAAAATGTCACAATCAACACAATTCAGATACTCAGACAGTTGGACTCCATATTCGATAGATGTCGTTGTGCATTTGAGGTCGTTTTCTTCATAGCGGCGGTAAGTAGAGTAGGGAAGGTAGGGTCGAGTTAGGGCAGGGAAGGCAGTACAATGTCTAGTGCTTTCACTTTTGACAGTAGCGAAGCCACAGGCACATCTTTTCGACAAATAAACCACATAGATAAATTCATTCAGATCTGTACCAAGCCTTTATTCAGATCTGTACCAAGCCTCCCAACCATTACATTAGCAACATGAATGAAACTAGCGGAATGAGTTTATTACATAATTCAGCGTGTCCCGCAGCCACTTGACACCACTACCTACATTATTAAACACCCCGAATTGCCTTACATCGTTTAATAATTCATGACTATAGGAACCTTACATGATATCGCAGTTTCCGAACGTGGTATTATGTATGAACTAATTAGTTTGATTTCTCTTAGTCAGCTGATTTATTGTTTGCTTGTGCTACGATATTATGGTCTGTTCTTCTATCAGATTTGTCTTACTACATCAGAAATTAACCTCATATGGCTATAATGGCCTAAGATCTATGCGGCTACGATGGCCAGCTCAGAGCCTCTAGCCAGTGTCATTCTATTAGCCCGATGTCGAAACGCCAAATTGTAAAGAACGGATCACGTGGCATTTGAATAAAGCTTGGCAATACCATGGGGTCCCAGCTAACAAAGAAAATTCGGTTCAAATAAATATTCACTAGATGGCGCGATATGCATCGATTAGTTATTGAATTGTGTATAAAATTAACATTTTCTAGTATTGATGATAAAAATTGTGTGTTCTTTTTTAATCAGACGAAAAACGCTAGTTACGTCGTCGGCCCGGTTTCTTTGTATGGTATGAGGCATCTGTATGCTAGTATTATATTATCTGTGGCAATATCATACATTTTTGACATTTTACAAAGGGCCATCGCGACGTTTCGTTTATAGAATGACACTTTTTTGGAGTCTTTGCTTAGCGATGATCGGCACGGTAAAACATTTGGCTTATCCCGTGATCTGTATTAATTCTTATGTCGTTATGGTCGAATGGGGACCTAAATAAAAATCTTCTCTTTGCAGGAGGTCATGCGCTCAAATCCGGGCAAAAACCAGTGACTTTTCAATTTACATGCACCTACTTAATAAAAATGGGTATCTATACCAATATTATAAAGAGGTAATATTTTTTGGCTTGTTTGTACCGATTAGGCTCCGAAACTACAGGACCGATTTTAAAAATTCTTTCACCTATGGGAAGCTACATTATTTCCGAGTAACATAGGCTATAATTTATTTAAAAAAAAATAGAGATCTTTTTGAAAATTGCAATAATGTAACTGCAAATGCAACAAAGTAGCAAAGTGTTGCCTATAAAAATCATTATTTGGCGTGCGCTGAGAAAACTATTGATGATACATAAAAATTATATACTACATTATTAAAGTACTCATTATTACTTAAAAATAGTGTACGAGAGAATATATCTAACTATCATAGTTATGTCACAATAGCAGCTTTTGTGTTCTAAAATGTAATTAGATCGCTGGTAGAAATAAAAGTTGGTTACATTCGTATTGTAGTACTAATTCTTATTCAAATAAATAGTTTAACAAATTGGCAGGTAGCGGTACTAAGCTCCCGTCAACTAGGTATCTAGCCAGTTGACGGGAGCGAAGCCACGGCGCTGAGCTAGTCTTTATTTTTTTCTTCTCCATAACAATCTACTTTTCCGAATGCACGATAAAATCAATTTTTATTACTTGTTAATTTTAATTTTAACGTTCGAAAGTGCCGTTAATGGCCTAGTCGAAATAAAAACATTTGACTTTGACTTTTAATGTGTGAAGTGTAGTGCAGTGAAGGAAAACATCATGTAGAATCCGGAGTAGGTACGGTTTAGTTTAAATGGGCTGAAATTGTCAACCCACATTGAAAATAGCGTGGTTATTAATTTTCGTACCTTTTGCCCTATGAAAGTCAGTAACAGGCTGGTGTTAGTATTATTTTTAGGGTTTCGTTCCTCAAAAGGAAAAAAAGGAACCCTTTTAGGATCCCGTCGTTGCCTGTCTGTATGTCCGTGTGTCAAGACCTTTTCCTCTGGAATGCCTGGTGGTACCGATTTTAATTAATATAATATACCTGCAACCCCTTGCAGCTGTGATAAAATCAAACGTCCAATTATAAGATATTACCGTTTTGAATATACGAATCGCAAGGGAATCAAAGCCCTCATGGTACTTCCCGTTAACCTGGAATCATGAAATTTGGTAAAGAAAAATCCAAAAACCGTAAATTTGTACATAAATAAAAATAAAAACAAAAGAAAGCGATGTATGGGGACAACAGTTTGCCAACGGCAAAGTTAATTTTGTCAGTAAATCCTATGTATCTTTTCGTTAGAACAATGTCTAGTCACTTTCACTTTTGATAATCTTTAGTAATGTTACCTAATTATTTTGGTGAATGTAGCTGTTTGTGCGGAACCTTCGGTGCGCGAGTCCGACTCGCACTTGGCCGATTTTTTTTCTTATCCCGCGGCTACCAGCCAGCTGTTCTCGCTATAACCGTGGCAGTCTGTCGAAAACGACCAATCGAAAAGTTAGACCGATCTAGCAAAGTTCTTCTGTTCAGACTTCAGATTGATCTCTCCGTGTATGGTAACCTTTATACTTCTGCTAATTAGTTAACTGAGATTTATGACTTCTTTTACATAGAGAGGAAGTTACACAAATAGATTTGTTTGTTGAAACTAATGGCAAAGCTGACGTATCAAAAACTCGTTCCGAATATTAATTCGGCCTTCACATGAGTTTGTTAGGCCTTATCTTTTGACAGTTAGGTGAATTACTATGTGAGCTGAATATATTTTCTTAATAGTTTGTGCCTAGACTGATTTAGCATTATTTTTCTAGTGAAATAGGTATACCTAAATAAAAATCTAATCATTTTTATGTATTGTAGGTGCTTGTAATAAAGAAGTCTCAAGAGCACAAATGTATGCAGCAGCTCTTGAGCTCTTGTAGATCTTCAATTTACAAATCACACATTTTGTCACCACAAACAATACAGCCGATACACGCTATATTCTCCATTTCCTATTATGTATAAAAAAATAAGTACAGCGCGATTCCCACATAAAAAGTAACTATGGATATTTCGCGGAAACCGAACCGCAAAAAAATATCCCGTGTCCTCGGACTCGTGAGCCTTTTAGACGCTGGTATCAATGAAAAGCCTACAGAAACAGAGGAGCATTAAACAGAAGAAAAAAATATTCCTATTTACAAAACAAAATGGCGAAACTTGCAAGTGACCGCTTTATATTACGCGGTGAAATAGACGAATATTTATAGCCCACTTCCAAAGTGGTTTGTCTCTCTTTAGCCTAGGATTTTTGTATATTATTTCCTTAACGTATATTTCTTATTCGCAATGTATTGTTAGTCGAACTTTATCTACTAAAATTGTCACTGTATTATACAAGTTGACTTTTAATTCGTTGGCCAAGGAGTTTGAGTAAGTAGTACACATGCAAATGAGTACAACTTTACTAAGGCACCAACTCTGACATAGTTATGAAAAAAAACAGACCAAGTACGTGTTGAACTTCGCACAGTTAGGGTTCCGTACCGAACCGCAAAATTAAGTTTCTTGTAGTATGAAAAATTAGGGAATTTCAGAGAAATATCTGATTATTAGAATATTGATATTTATTAGTAAAATATAAGTAATAATAAACATAATCACCAAATTTCAAGTTCATAGGTCAATGGAAAGTTACAAAATTCTTCAGAATAAAACTTTGTAAAAAAGGGCTGACTTTGTTGGCTTATTCCTTTGTTTTTCAATATTTTTAAAATAAAAATACAGTATTAATTTACTCAACAGGTTATAAACAACTATACCCCAACATAAGGTTATAAAGACTGTAACTCCAACCGTTTCGCCGTAAAAGCCGGGTAACAGGCGACAGACAGACGGCCAGACGGGCAGATGGACAGATGGACAGACGGACAGACACGTGAGTGACAGCACTAAAAACCAGCCATGTGCGTGTCGGACTTCGCACATTTGGGGTACCGTTCCAATTTATCAATATATTGGTTTTTTTTTTTAGTTAAATATACGTTATAATAAACTTTATCACCAAATTTCAAGTTTATGAACTACAATATGAAGTTAAAAATTCTTCGGAACAAAATATGTGACAGACGACGGATAGATAGACAGACGAACACGTGAGTGACACCAAAAGGCTCCGTTTGGACCTTTCGTGTACGGAACCCTAAAAACAGCTGTTCCCCAGATTGACGAGTTATGCGAACATAAATGTACTGAACAGCCTGAGGTTTCAAAATGCTGTATATGTAGATCAAAGTGGCAGCTTTCCAGACTATTATTTGTTGGCCTTTTATCAGAAGTTCGGGTTTCCACTTTATGGACATTTTGGCTCTTAAATGCAACGTCCCAAGTTTTGGTGTACCGGCGTATAAAGGCGAAAGTAACTATGCAGGTAAAGGTCGTTTTTTATATAATTTTTAATTTATCTTGTTTCGTGTTGTCTGCATTCTTCATTGAAAATTTAATATGTTTGTATCGGAAATTCCACTTAATTATGGTAACAATATTGTGGATTGATGGGTCGCCCGAAACCTTTTTTAAATTGATTTTGTAACCTCCGTCCCAGCTAGATAATTATACGAAAAATTTTCGATGTGAATATCGATTTATTTTAAAAACACAGCTATGGCAAAGGTTACATAAATCAGTATTTAGCATGCAAAGGTCGAATGATTTATCACATCCATTTAACATCTACTAAATGTTTTTTGTTAGCCTATAATGACCATTACCCTAATTCTGGCTTTAAAAGCAATACTTAATAGGCACCATTTTCGTGATTTAGGCATCGCAACCTAATAATAACTTTTATTGCGTAAAAATAAGTGCAAAGCTTTGGTGAGTGATAGCATTTAGCCACAACCAAGAAACTGCAACAGAAAACTAGCAAAAACAGCTTAAATATCCAAAACCTTTTGATAAAAATAGTACAAAAAAAAATGTTAAATGAATTAAGACGTGTCGTTATATATATATATTTATTTTTAAGAATTTGACTCACACACTCTTCCGTTGTTGTTGAATTAGATATTTTAGCTATGTTTGCAATATTTGTAAGTATGTGAGAACCATGTTCCTATTTATCAAATTAATGAATTTACCTGTTAATGCTTTTAATACTTTATACCTGTACGTAGTAAAGTGTTTAGTGCTATTCTGGGTGCATCGTTCTCACATACATGAATTTATTAATGTATGTACTTATGTAAACATTATTAAACACATTTTTTTTTAAAGAGTTATTATGGAGTTTCTTGTGCGTTCTTCTCCATAACAAGCCACTTTGCCGAATGCGCGGTAGAATCAATTTTTATTACTTGTATATTTTTATTTTAATGTTTGACGTTCAAAAGTGCCGCTTATTGACCTAGTTGAATAAATATATTTGACTTTGACTTTATATACGTAGTTTTTTTTACCACCGCCACGTTGGAACATCGGTTCGGTAATTACGTAAAGATCGGTCTAAACACATTAAAAAACCTAAGCGAACGCCTAACCTCCTATATTATTTGAAGTCGATTGAAGCCTCTCGGTCTGCCAGTGAACTATGATTGCTTAAAACCTATCAACATTAATTCAGATTTCCTAAGTTATTCATAATATTTTATTAAGTGGATCTAATTATCTACCCGTATAATATAAATAACAGCTTATTTGTTTACGAAGCAAATCAAATACCAGATAAAGCCAACAAATAAGATTTAGTGGCCCAGTAGCACAACTAACACGAGAAACATCTTTATCTAAAAGTTCTTTTGTCAGGCAACGGATAGGCGGAGAGAAAGATGGTTTCCGACTTAGGACTAGGCTAAAGGCAAGTTTAACCTAAAATTGTCAGCGAACTAAATAAAGTTAGAAGCTGGTGGATAACAATTTTGTATAATTTAATCGTAGAAATGGAGATTGGATTATTCATGTATTACTTGGTCAACTATATACTGTAATATAGAGTAATATTCACATGTGTAACAAGGCCTCTGCCAGTTGGTTGGTTTCGGCCCCTGGTACGTCTTTCAAAGGTCCGGTACCCTAGCGTCCCGAGAATATCAAAAATAATATTCAAAAGTTGCGGGAATATTGGCGGCGACTGAAAATCTAGATATGTAGTAATACTTTCATACCAATAGGATGAAAAACATTTACATGACCTATGTTGGTCGGAGAATCTGTTTACAAGTGAAATCTTTATCAATTTTTTGGTTTACCTTTTGAAAGCAGAGAAAAATATAAATTCTCTAAAATTAAATAATGATTGTTGGATTATAAAGGAAAATAAGAGCTTGCTTAACAGGCCTCTCTATAATACAAGTAACAGACGCAACCGAAATCTTCGCGCTCACTACTCTACGTACTATCACGGACATAATCAAGCTCCCGCTTGCATCGCATAGTTAATAAGATGGTACGTCTCCTGTGGGCGCTAAAAGCCCCACGTCACCCGTTACGTTGCTTATCGATATGGGGCAGACAGTATATTGTGTTGTGACGTACGCCACTGTTCACTATGCAGCCACTAATACCTCTGAGGGAATCACTTACGAGATACAACGTCTTTTGTAGGTGTATCGCCGGTATATTGAGTCGTATTGAGAATATATGTATTTCTAGGAACCCTGTAACCTTTGTACCTATTGGAAATATGTGGGTGTTCTATAGGCTCACCTCTGACTAACTTATAGAGGAATAAAGACCTGATGTTACGTGAACCCTTTACTTCATGTTTGAATGGCTAACACAGTTTTAGTAGATATAGATGGGATATAGGGAAAACTATGGTCAAACATTTAAACAGCCAGGAACGGAAATAATTACATCAACACCCACATGGGTCCTTCGAGCCGGATGCGAAACAGTGACCTATATTTTAAATAAAGAATAAAAGCCTGATGTTACGTGAACCCTTTACTTCATGTTTGAATGGCTAACACAGTTTTAGTAGATTTAGAGGGGATATAGGGAAAACTATGGTCAAACATTTAAACAGCTAGTAACGGAAACAATTACATCAACACCCACATGGGTCCTTCGAGCCGGATGCGAAACAGTGACCTATATTTTTAGTTCTTGTTATTGGTAAACAGGAAAGTTGTCTTAATTATTTCCACTCGTTTTGTTCGACTAACTAGTTTCAGGTATTGTGATGTTCAAATAGCATTACCTAAACATCATCTATACGTAGTAGGTACAGCCAAACTATATTAATGCTTTGACTTTAAGCTGTCCTACTAGGACAGCTTAAAGTCAAAGCATTTAATACACAGTTTAAATAGAATAAGAGGTGAGTTTATACTGGCTTTATAACCACTAACGGTGCATCTGAATGTATAACTTGTTTTTTTGTTATAAGCACTGTATTTCATACCACAAATACCAAATATAAGACACATGAATTATTTTACTTCTAGAAACTGTTTACTGCAAGTGTAATACGTTTTTACCCAACGACAAACCCGAAACTAGGGTAATGTTTTATTACAGATGCATTGTCGTGGTTTGCCTTATCTCGGCACTTCCTTTGCGAAACTTGAAGCTTTAAAGCTGAATTTCAGAAAGTGCCGTTCTTTGGGAGAATTTACATTGCGTTTACTACGAGTAAAATAATGATGGTCATGGTAGAGAGGTATAGGGCTTTGTATACAGTAATTATTAAAAAATAACAAAAACCCCACTGCTTACAAAGCGAAACAAAAAGACGTAAATAAGAAGAAAATAATGCTGTGCAGTTGGAGGATACATATGCGCGAGCTGGCTGACCAAATTAGATGTATCCTCCGACTGCACAGCATGCTGCATGAGTTTCTTCTTGTTTACGTCTTTTTGTTTCGCTTTGTAAGCAGTCGGGTTTTTTGTTATTTTTAAATATATTTTTTTTAAACTTTTAATTATTTTTTTTAGAATTAGGTCTATTTAAACATATAGGTCTTATATTTTTGTATTCACCTCTTAAAACCCTTTATTTTGATACCCCACACGATGGGTTTGGAACAAAAAAGAAATTGGGCCCCCACAATATGTCGCCCAAAAGCCGCCATTTTTCTTTTTTCAAATTTTTATGTGTGAGTGACACTCGCAGGGTTAAGACGAATCGATTGATGTAAGAATCATCAAAATCGGCCAACGCGTTTAGTCTCTAGAACGCCACATAGGAAGATACATACATACATACATAGACTGATAAACACATTACCCTCCTTGGGCAGTCGGGTAAAAAGGGTTGATTACGAGAGTATAGCAATTAATAGGTCTATATGTAACCAGTATTATCGGTTATCTACTCTCAAAGCTTAATTGGAGATTTAATGGAAAGTACGTCATAATCGGCAATTAAAAAGGATTTATTGCTAAATAATTTGGCGATACAACAAGGTACGTAATACCGCAAAATAATGATGTAATTAACATTGGGAATTGATGTTTAAAAGCAGCCTATGTTTAGATTATCTTACATTTATTAACCTACTGTAATCTTACTACATAATATAATATATCTTACCTCATATACTTACTGACAAAATTAGCGGTAAGTACATGAAAAAAATATCGTTAACTTTTTTTTACTATTACAGGCTAGTTTTTCTTTTGTTCTTAAAACCATTTATGTCTAATTGATAAAACAATTGTACAACATCTTTTATGCGATTGTTTTTACTTTATTCGAACTTACTTAATTTTGAGAAAATTTCGCTTATTGAGAAATTAAAATTTAAAATTTCGAAAAAAAATCATTATCATACTGAATTATTTATTTTATTTTTAACGTTTAGATCTTTTTCAAAGTTAAGGATGACATTGTGGTCAACTTAATCCAAACTCCTCTCATTTTGGATAAAGGGCACTTTAGATGAGGAAAAAATGAACAAACCTACAAATGATGTGCATATTTGATCGTTTACCTGTTACAACCATTAATTACAGTTTCCAACGATACAGAGAGACAATTTTTTTTTTTTTGAGAAAATCAGGACAAGGGAGAAAACCCATACATAATAGGAATAATCGTTCCATTCAGCTGCGCGTTCGCAAAAACCTGCGTTTAAAGGCCGTTCAAGCCAGAAAGGTGTTGGAGGAAGGTCAAGGAGCAATAGTAAGTGAGCTGATGGTGCGAAGGAAGCTTGTTTTGGTTCGTTTGTGCCCGCCAAAGGTCCATAACAATAAGGCACACTCCTTAGAAACAGGTTAACTTTTGCTAGAAACATCGAATTTGGTCAACGGACTAATGGAGTAAAATATTGTTTAGTGATGAGTGTGGAAGTCATTTATATAGAATTGACGGAATGCATTAAATGTTTTATCATGAACAAGAACAACATAATCTGTAAACGTTCCGCTAATTTTGCCGGTATGTGTATCTTCTATATCACACTAATATTAAAAAAGCGAAAGTTTGTGAGTGTGTGTGTGTGTTTGTATGTTTGTTACTTCTTCACGCTCAAACGGCTCGACGGATCTGGATGAAATTTAACAATCCCGGTATAATGTTCCCTCGGGATAAGAAAACACTTATTACGCGGACGAAGACGCTGGCAGAAGCTAGTATTATAAAAGCGAAAGTTTGGTTTGATGGATGGATTTATGTTTGTTACTCAATCCCGTCAAAATGGCTGCACGGGTCTGGATGAAATTTGGCACAGATATAGACTATAGTCTGGAACAGCACATAGCCTCCTTTTTATCCTAGCCAAGTTACAAACTTTTCGTATCGAATCTCTTTCTACAATCGTTAACGCCTTCTATTTGTATGGTCTGACCACGTGACTTAACGTTCAGATGTGTCATTCCCATACATTGATTCGTTTTCTATTTGCGTTATCGATTGTAGATTGTCAACTTGACTACAGGTGCTCGAGTATGTTCCCTTAGAATAATTTTTAAAGCCGCTGGCAGAAGCTAAAAATCATTAATTAATAAAATGTCCTGTCGGATTGACTGATCCAGCATCGCCAAGCGTAAACTATTGAAGCTACATAGTCATAGACATGCCATTTCCTGCTTCGATCCTTAAATACTTCCTTTGCTTAATTTATGTTCATAAATCATTCATACACGCACGCAATATCTAAACTTCTATATCTATGCTTATATACCAAAAATATTATAAAGAGGAAAGATATGTATTTTTGTAACGAATAAACTTAAAAACTACTCGACCGACTTCAAACATTCTTTCACCGCTGGAAAGCTACACTATCCCCGGGTGACATAGGCTACTTTCTCTTTTTATCTAGTTTCTTTTTTTCTATTTTTTATCCCTGTATACCCACGGGAACGGGCACTACGCGGGTGAACCCGCGAGGCGTCCGCTAGTAACTTATAAGATCCGTGTATATCCTTCTAGGGAGTCCGGTTAATATTGAAGCTAGATTGACATGAAATTTGACCAGTTGAGTCTTTTCATTACGTATTCAATAAGCAAATTTTTTGGAAATTGATCTTAAGGGGAATGAAAGTTTGTATGGGATACTTTCCGAAATACACGAGTGTGAAACCGCTGGCAACGGCTATTTTTACCCTAGTACGGTGAAGCAAAAGGGAGGGTTATGTTTTTGACCAGTATGTATGTATGTTCATCTGTTTTCTCATAACTTCTAAACTGCTTATCATACATATGAGCATCTTACAAAAATATACATTGCACTATGTCAATCTGTTATTCAGTAATGCATCACAGTATAGGGGGGAGTGCTGCAAAAACACGGTTCCTCGCGTTGGAATGGGCACAGAGAGCTATTCTTAAGGTGATGACCCGATACTCGACTCCACAACTTTTGTGTTTAAATCCATCTTGAGGAAGCATCGATAAGTGGGGAACTGATCGATGCTTACTCAAGATGGATTCTTCTCCTGACACTGTCAGGCGTAAACAGAAACGAGTTTGTCATAATCCTTCAGATCACACAACATTGGCCAGAAGACAGTATTATGTAACAAGAAGTATACTTTATAAGAACATTAATGAAAAACTTAATATAATTACATTTAAGTACACATGATGCTAAAATCTCAGTGACAAGATGGTTATTACTAGACTACCTAAATACCGAATATCTTTTGTTTTCACAAATATCTAATACCTTTAAACGAACAATTCTTGTATATATCTAATCTAATACCTGTAACCGAGCAATTCTTGTATATATATAATCTGAATCTCGAAAACGGCTCCAACGATTTTCATGAAATAAAGTATGCAAGGGGTTTCGGGGGCTCTAGCTAGGTTTCATTTTTAGAAAACGACGCTTTCTCTATTTTCACCCGAGCTCGGTCGCCCAGGTACTATTAATTAAACACATACATACTCATTTACATTCTTGTTTAATAAATTATAACAGTATTTATGTATTATATTAATGTATTATAATAATTATTTATATATTAATACACAATATTTTTAGGTTATAAAATATCGAAATTGTCAGCTGATGCTATCTTCAGAGACACAGGCCTCGCCTAGTTCAGAAGATAGAGTCAATATCCTAAGTAAACCTCTCTTCGCCAACACTAAAGCTGCTGGATTATTGTATAATGTGCATGATATTAGTATACTTACCTAGTATTAAGTACTTTTACTATATAATCCTTGTTGCTATGCTGGTGAGAATTAAACTACTTTTTTTATAATTTGACTGTAAAATGAGGTGACGTTGGAAACGTCTTGTTTGTCCGCTGGTTATAGGTTATGTGACGTCACATTAAATTGAATGTGGAGCCCTTTAGGGGGTTCGAAGTAAAGATATTTTTTATATAAACATTACATATTGGATAACCGTGATCGTATGCTACTTCTCGGAATGTATTGTTGTAACAAAACAATACATTCTGAAAAGTAGCATGTATTGTTTTGTGACGGTAGGTTTCATACGACCACGGTTATCCACTGAACACCACTATGAATATATGTATGAAATAAAATCAAATATTTATTACTTACATGTAAGTTGTTTATTTAATACTCGTTACATATCGAATAGTTTGTACCTAACAAATTCAGATGAGAATATTTTCTTGTTTCATACTTTTCAGAACGTCATTTTTCAATATTTGGGTTTTAGATTTTCTATTAAATTTTCAATATCCTTTACTGCGTAATTTTTTTCATATAACCTTTTCTTACAAATCTGTGAGGCAGTGCTCCTCCTCCATATAATTCGTTGTTTAATTATTTCAGATATCGAATTGACGGCATTTCTCGTCCGTTACCCTTTTTACGGCATCTACGAAACTCATATCTCCGGACCTTTTCCACATTTCGACTTTGAATGGAGTCCAAGATATTTTCTGGTGTTATGGCGTTTCTTATATCGTCATTGTGATAAAGACCGTGTCTTTATAGCTAGCTTTACGGTCTTATGTTATTACCTACATGTCTAGGCTTTAATGTCTATGTTCTGTCTTTTTCTTATCGATATACTGGCGTGTTATGACCATAACTAAAGCTTTAACGTGATCACACATAAATGTGAGTTTGATTTGAGATTTTTATGTTGTTGTAACCTTAGAGTTTAAGAACCTGGTTCATGAAAATCTGGTCGTAAGATACAATATATTTTCTACTTCTTCTTGTGTCAACTTCATCACTATCCGAATTCTTCAACCAATCCATCTGGCTTATTCATATCTTTGTGAATCTATAGAGACTCGGCTATTCTCAGCTCAAACATTTCCACCGAAAACATTTCCAAAAGCGCTCTCAATATACGGATTTAAGTACAGAAACTGAAAGGCTATGGCAGTCACATTATTTTTAGGTATTTAGCCTACGAAGTCATTAAGTAAGACAGCCTATACAGTAGCAGTACACATTGCTGTGAATTGCCGGCTTGTAAGCTGGGATGAAAAAGCGGTACTCTGCAGCCATTCATTTAACGTTCTGGGCTGATTGCAAAAAGTACGGAGTTTATGACAAAAGTTTACCAGACATATTGCCAATGTACACGATTTTAGTTAGAGTTGCTGATAAATGAGTAAAGCGGTATATAGTTGTCTTCCTTAGCGATAATTTTCGCAGACCTGGTTGATAGAGCTTAGGAAGGCTATATTATTTAGAACAATGAAGTGTGTAAATAACAACACTCATTGATTATTGATAAAAATTCATGAAACAAAACAATATTATTTATAAAAAAAACTAATCAGATTAATTTAAACACTGCTTAGCAGATTCTACATTTTTATTCTACATAAAAAAATTAGATTAAACATAAACATAGCCAGTGGCGGATTTGCCCTAAGGCCCAGTAGGCCTGTGCCTTGGGCGGCCAGATATTAGGGACGGCCAATCATGGTAAAAAATACACTGATCATAACAAGAATTTCATGGGCGCCGGAAGAGATTCAAGGAGGCGCACTTGCACCCCACTGGTTTTCTAATACAGTAAACGAACATATTAAAATGCCTCATATTATAGAACCTAGCGTACCCAAGACGAGAAGTGCAAAAAATTCTGTCTTCTATAGTTCACGAGCTTTGCTGCATAAGTCGACACAGTTTGTTCTATTATGTTTATGGAAGGTCCAAACAAAATTATTCGAGGCGGGTTGCTAGAGATGTTTCCCCCTTTTTAACTTGTAGAAATCCTCATGGGTGGATGTCCTCCGTCGCGGGCCGGGCGAAGGTGTCTGTCAGCCTCTAACTGACTAAAACCACACGGTGTTATGCAGCAACCTTTGGCCTGGCCGATGGAATGCTTGCGCACGCTCCGGGCAGCACCCGCATTAAAACATGCGCACCTTATATAGACCGTATACACTTCATCATAATGCGTCATACCGCCGCTATTAAATTAAATTAAAAATATATTATCATTTGTTGCATGAAGTTATTCCTGAAATAAATGATAATACATGCTGTTGTGGCGTGCCCTAAAGATACTCATGAAAATGAATAAACCAACAGATTTCAGCAATAAGAGATACTTATAGAGACGTGTTATTTTATTTTTTTAGAGCTCTTTGGTAAATAATAACAGCCACACGGGTCGCCCTCTAAGGTTAAGCAACTATTACCGATGTTGTCCGTGGATGGGTAACCATCTTTACATAGCGTTATGCTGTTGGTCCCGGCTGTCATTTGTACAGTCGTTACGCAAAGTCAGTAGTCTGATATCTGACACCAGTCTAGCCAAGGGGTATCTTACCCAGTTACTGGATTGTGGAGGTCAGATAGGCAGTCACTCCATGTAAAATACTGGTATTCAGCTAAATCCGGTTAGACTGGAAGCCGACCCAGCATAGTTGGGAAAAGGCTAGGCAGATTGATTTATTTTATCTCGACATACCTAAATTTCTGAATCTATTTCAATAAAAGTTGGCATGAAAGAAATTCACATGTAATTCGTATATGCACCAAAGGGGCAGCTGGCACTAAACGGCCTAGGGCGGCCAAGACTGAAAATCCACCACTGAACATAAAATCACGCCTGTAGTCTGCCCCTCAATTTAAATTAAGAATCTACTAATCAGTGCCTAAACTAACCATTATTTTAAAAAGTTTCTTTATAAATAAGTTCCTAATTTCCAATTTACATCTCCCCATAAATTCGATAATTGGATATCTCACTCGGCCCCACATATTTATGTATTCGCCGATACGATAAAGGAGGTATCCGAGATATTTCTATAAGATCGCAAGTCGGGCATGATATCGACGCTAAGGCCCTCGTTACGACCCCGTCTGAACGCTCAGCATCACATGCAGATAGAAACGACTACACTTATTGATAATGATCTTGCCATTCAACGGCTAAAGTACTGGTTTAGTTTGTGAGATGGGATTCAGGCTAAAATTGGTAGAAGATAAAAACTTTTTACAAAAAAAAAATAGAACTGCTTGCTAAATAAAAACACTACAAAGTGAAAAATAACTTCGGATTTTCTGGTTTCATTTCTCCGTTATTTTTTACTCGCGGGTTTTCGAAAGACAAACTATTCGTCAAATGGTTCAACTAGGACAATGAAAGATAAGACACAACATAATTCTACAAGTACAGCCCCATCTCAATAACTTACCCTATACAATATTCGCAAGCTTGCAAATTTACAAACAAGATTCAACATTCGAAAGCAGACGGAGATAACCAAAGCAATTAAAACTAAATTAAAAATAAAGAAAACAATCAGAGAGAGAATACTCGATAATTTTTAAGCTGTGAATAAGCCTGGAACAGAGGGATAGGCAGAGGCGAGTTAAATCGTCGAAGTTGTTGAGACAAACTGTGACACCCGCCATTCAAAGCCGGTTGAACAGCGCCGCAACTTGGAATGAAAGCATTCAAAACTTGTACGGTCACCGCTGCCTTGCCAGCTGCCTCTCGCAAAAAACATCGTCGAAATCTAGAAAGACGTTGCTATTTCATTTTTGTTCAGTGTGTCATGATTGTGAGGCACAGTGAAAGTTTTAATACGTAACGTATTACCTCACCTCGGGCTAAGTGATTTTACTGGGTCAACTTGTATTCAGAATAATAATTCTGCCAGCCTGTTACTGTCCCACTGCAGGATGAAAGCCTCTTCTCATACGGAAAAGGCATCAATTACCACGCTTGACGCAAATTTATTTTAACTACTATCTGTGCCCGTGGCTTCGCTTCCGTCAACTGCCTATCCTACCTACCTACCAATTATTTCTAGGGTCATTCTTCCGCGGAGAATCTTAACACCGCCATTTAGAAAATGACCTCAAATGCAAAACGTCGTTTATCGAATATGGAGTTCAACTGTCCGAGTATCTGAATTGCGTGTGTTCATATTTTACTTCTTGAACACTTTAAATTCATATATCTTTTGATAGAGTGGGCCCATTGCGAATGCCATGAAACGAAAACTAACTCATACTTCAAAGATGCGTGCACAACTAAACAGATAAACAGAAACAAATTCAAAAAATGCTGCAAAGGCTTCTGTTGGTTATCTTTTATTTGGTTGGTTGGTTGGATGTACAAAAACGATTTTTCTACAGTTTTATTATACGAGTATGTATGGATGGATAATGGATAAGTCCAGGTTTCGTTACGATGTTTTCCTTCACCGTTGTCAGCGATAAACAAAATAAAATTAGAAAGTACATATGAATTGAAGAAATCCGGGCAAGAGCAAGTGTGGCCGCTTGCTCTTGCCCGGATTTGAACCCACAACCTCAAGCACGAGAGGTGAGGTCTTAGCCACTGGCCAGAGTACCTACAAGACAACTTACTTTGCAAATCTTTGTTTCGCCCTTTTACAGCTGTTGCCTTTGATATGCGGACGCACGTAAGCGCCCCGTCCGGACAAGTTCTTAGACATGTTTAGAATTTATGATTAAACTGCCACAGCCCGCGGTGATCGGTCTTTTATAGAATATTGGGAAAATAATTACCTCCATTTTCGCATTTTTTTCCATTTTTTTTTTAACAGACTGCTTGCTCTACAATAAAGTAAACTAATATCATTATTATATTTCTATGATTACCGAAAATTCGAAGACATATGACATCCACCAACCCGCACTGGGCCCGCGTGGTGGATTATGGTCCATTCCCTCTCATAGAGAGAAGGCCTGTGTCCCAGCAGTGGGAACATTAAAAAGCTGATTAATTTTAATTTGTTAATTTTAAATTTAATATTGTGATGTCTGATTTATTTAAAATTTCATATTGACTATGACTGTTGTGAAAATTTTATTTATTTATTAGTTTATCGTCGCACTGGAACACCTTGCGGCAATTAGACCAATGGAGAACAATCTTATAATAAACCAACTATTAGAGTCCAGGTTTCCTCACGATGTTTTCCTTCACCGTTGTCAGCAATGTCCAAGATAAACTTGTGAAGTACATATGAATTGAAAAAGTCACATTGGTACTTGCCCGGATTCGAACCCACGACCTCAAGCACGAGAGGCGAGGTCTTGGCCACTGGGCCACCCCGACACCTTACTGACAATTTTGGGTGTCAGTGCTTGAGAACAAACGCATATTTCCTCATAAAAGCTAATCTCTCAAAGTACCTAATGATCAGATTACTAAAACTCTTTCACTAATAGTAAGCTATATATATATATATATATATATATATATACTATCTCGACCATAGTTTACTTTTTATTCACGGTTCCCATAATAGGCCACCGGAGCCATAACGCAGAAAAAATCTAGTTCCTGAAATAAATAAAGGCTTCAGCTTATCAAAAAGACGTTCAATTTATACTAAAACCTTGAAGTGTTATAATCAACTAACTCCACTACAAAGTCTCAGTATCCAAGCAATAAGTCTTAGTCAAAGTTTTGGCTCGGTTCTAGCATATCTTGTAGGTAACAACAAAACCAAAACCATGCCAAAATAAACGATGTCATTATCCAATATCGCCACCATCACTATCACGTAACACACAAGTGTGTGACCATTAAAATTATGTCATTGTACAACCCAAGTGTCATCGAAAGACGTATAGAACGTGCTTGCGAATAGTTAAACAACTATGTCTCAATTAGAGGGGCCGGGGCTTGCTAACGATTTCCTCATACACAAATATACGTAGAACATTATCCCCAACAAACTTCAATTTAATAATAGTGTATATGCAAGCGCTAATTCGTTAAAGGCAGGTGTTTCTCTTGACGAGTTAATTAGCCGAGATAAGCTGCGATGCTTCGAGGAAAACTCTCCTCTTAATTTTGTAAATGTTGTTTTAAGGAGCAGATAAGTTACTCGGGAGATATAATGGATTGTTTAACGACATTAAGAATACTTACCGGTAATTAAATCTAAGGAGAGTTATACAGATAGCATATGATTCGTGTATGACCAGATGAATGAATGAATGTAAAAGGTGTTGGTGGCAGATGTTATTATTTAGTTTCTGCCTATCCCGATGAAAAACGGCGTGATTTTATCTACATACGTATGCACTATGCAGACTGAAAGTGAATAACCTTAGATATCCGTCCCGTCTACTGTGAAGCCAATAACCGAAAAATAATATTCGTACAATGAAAACCTTATTACTTTTTGTTCAAACTTCAGAAGTAGTAGCTCGGGAACAATAATATACGTGGATATCTGTGGTTTAAAAAGAAAACCTAAAAGATAAGGCAAAGAAGAGACGATTCTATTGGTAGCTCTATTACCTCTCACTCCACCGTTCCTCGTAAAGGACGTTAAGCCATTCGTCCCACGCCAGCCGGACGATTCTGTAGACATTTCACCGTGATGACTTAGGTGAAGTGATCTCGAAGTGAGCTGTCAATCCCTAGCATATCGGTTGTATGACAACTCACTCTGAGCTCACTTCGAGAGATGTCTACAGCATAGCACTACTGATCTCTCTCCGTTCGTGTCACACTGAGCTCACTTCACCAAAATCATTACGGTGAGATGGCTACAGAATAGCACTGCTGATCTCTCTTCGTTCGTGTCACTCTGTGCTCATTTCACCTAAATCATCACGGTGAGATGTCTACAAAATAGCACTACTGATCTCTCTCCGTTCGTGTCACTCTAAGCTCACTTCACCTAAATCATCACGGTGTGATGTCTACAAAATAGCACTACTGATCTCTCTCCGTTCGTGTCACTCTGAGCTCACTTCACCTAAATCATCACGGTGAGATGTCTACAAAATAGCACTACTGATCTCTCTCCGTTCGTGTCACTCTGAGCTCACTTCACCTAAATCATCACGGTGAGATGTCTACAAAATAGCACTACTGATCTCTCTCCGTTCGTGTCACTCTGAGCTCACTTCACCTAAATCATCACGGTGAGATGTCTACAAAATAGCACTGCTGATCTCTCTCCGTTCGTGTCATTCTGAGCTCACTTCACCTAAATCATCACGGTGAGATGTCTACAAAATAGCACTGCTGATCTCTCTCCGTTCGTGTCACTCTGAGCTCACTTCACCTAAATCATCACGGTGAGATGTCTACAAAATAGCACTGCTGATCTCTCTCCGTTCGTGTCACTCTGAGCTCACTTCACCTAAATCATCACGGTGAGATGTCTACAAAATAGCACTGCTGATCTCTCTCCGTTCGTGTCACTCTGAGCTCACTTCACCTAAATCATCACGGTGAGATGTCTACAAAATAGCACTGCTGATCTCTCTCCGTTCGTGTCACTCTGAGCTCATTTCACCTAAATCATCACGGTGAGATGTCTACAGAATAACACTGCTGATCTCTCTCCGTTCGTGTCAGGCACATTACCAGTGGACAACGATGTTGAAGAGCTTTTCGATATCATATTTTAGAAAAAATATATTTTTAGGATTAGTTAGTCATTTTTGTTTTAAGTGTATATGTTTGTAGTCTTAGTTAATAAAGTATTTTATATACCTACTGTATATACTTTTTTATCTGTGTAAAATAATGTTTTTTTTTATTATTTCTACACTAGATAACTTCACAATAACTTCAATCTTAAATCTTAGAACAAGGTCCTAAAAATAGCTCTAAGCCTCCTTTCAGACAATACTGGAGAGAGAATGTGGTACAAATCTCTTGGCCCCAGTTTAATACTACCAATAGTTATATATATATGTATTTTCTGACACCCAATATTGGCAGCTTTGCTTTGAATATGCTCGAACGTTGCTCTTGGGAAGGCAGCTTGTACATTTGAGGCTATTGTGTTTTCTGTAGCCAATGTGTTTTCAAGACACTTTGGGATTTACCAGCAAATTTCGAAGATTATCCTATTCAGGCCATAATCTACCAGTTTCCCCATATGTTTTCGATAAGCCGTTGAGGCGTAATTGATAAACAAACATATTTTTGACAAACAGAAATTTCACAGTAGGACGGTGAAGAAAACCATTGATGGTTCGGAATACTGATTAGCCATTTATTCAGCCTTTCATTCTCTTTATCAGAAGAAAAAAATGTCATTACTAAGCGGCCTACAATAGGAAGAATAAAAGCTGATTTTGTTTCTCTACCAATTTTCGATCAAATACTCGGACACAGATTTCCATTTTCAACTTCAATCAGAACTGTCTTCAAATTTTACTTACCTACATAGAATCTAGATAAGCACATTCGTAACGTCATATAATATTTGCTTAGCTTATTAAACTCTGGATAAAGTTTTATTTCGGCAGTTCATATAATTATGATTATAACTTTTCAGGAAATTCAGTCGTTTTCAGTAGGATCAACCTACTGGAAACAACAAAATTGTTTCGTTCTCGATAAAGCACAATAGTAAGTATTAATCTCAATACTAGCTTTTGCCAGCGGCTTCGCCCGCGTGAAAGTAAAAAAAAAATCCGGGTGTACATATTCCCGGGATAAAAAGTATCCTATGTGCTATTCCTGACTATAATCTGTCTTTGTGCCAAATTTCATCTAGATCCGATCAACCGTTTGAGCGTGAAGAAGTATCAAACATACAAACACACACACACTCACCCTTTATAATATTAATTGTGATGACCTTAAGGCAGCTCAGTTTTCCTGTATGGTGATTATTTAACTATGCCAAATTAATTTCTTTGGAGTTCGGATTATCTATAAGACCCAATCTCCTGAAAATGCTAAATAACCAAATCTTAAGTATACTAAAGTATTTGATCTACAATAGAGTTATGTACCCACTTGAACACCTACTAAGAAACAAATCTATAAAGTTATTCAGAAATCATTAATTTGGAATCAAAGCTTGTTAGACAAGTTATTAATTATTGCGCAACATTGTTTGATGTTATTCATAGCCTTTACATTGTTACACTCATTATACTCGGTAAGAGAAGGCGTTTCCAATCAAACCAAAACCGGTTCTTAATTAATAGAAACAACAAGCTCAGTCGTTTCACATCATTAATTTCTGTTTCAACAATACAAGTTGGTAGAGTACAGACTGTACGCTGCTTTGATTCGATATTATGTGGTCCATTTAATGGCTCTGCTCTGTATTCCAACTCATGTGGTCCAACTGGATTACAACTAAAATCAACAAAGTACCACGTTTTGCTTATTATTTATTGAGATTAGTCGAAGGATTTTTTACGTTGTCATGGAAACTGAGTTGAGTTCTTCAAAAATACTTGGAATATGGGTTTTAGACTCAGTCAAGACAAAGACAAAGTTGTTGAAAGTAAATATAATCGAGCTGTAATTTTTAACTACTTTATTTACAAGAACTGCACGCGTATTCGAAACAAAGTATGTGATATACAATGCGCCATAACTTGCATTTCTTTAGAGTCGCCGTTAACTTCAAAGTTGAAGACGATTTACGAGTGAAGTGCGTGTTATGTGCACGCGTCTTTGTATTCATTGTTTCTACCTTCAATCACTTGCAACCATATTTATTAAAATCTCGACGGTTATTCGGGAACATTACGCAAAGCTGATACTGCATGTAAATATAGAGTAAACAGAACAAGTTTGAAAAAGGGCGGCAATTTTTTCTTCTTTTTTTATAGTTTCCTCCGTGTAGAAATAATTACAAGTTATGACAGTATCAAAAGGATAAAAACATGCACAGGCGTATTTCAAACGCAGGATAATCTCTATGAATGTGAAAGTGAGACATCTAGCGAAAGAAATTTGCAGTAGGTTCAAATGTTTAGAAAAGAATCAAACAATTATTAAATATCGTCGAGATTTTTTACGATATCATGGGCATCTTATTCGTTTCTTGGTATAGGTTCCATGATGTAGAGGTACACTTGGGTAACCAGTAAATCTCTTGGAGCACAAATCACAGTCCAATTTATTCGGTGATATTTAGAATGAGTAATCAAAGTACAAAGGCTCAAAGTACAAAGGCTCAAACTATGAACTGATAATCTCGATCTTATGATCTAAAATTGAAGAATATCGAGTCAGCTACCGCAATTTCATGCTAGCTATCTAGACCGATTTTATCCACGCATATTTCTACCGCCAAATTAAAGCGGATTTCATCTTACTAACCGAACAACCAATCAGAATAAAGTTACAGGTTGGTAAACAAAGAATCAACGAGTTGTAATATTTTGATTTGAGATTTTGAAAGTTGGCATTTTTGAATCGCTTGCGACGACAAATATAAGGCCCAACAGCAAAGAGGTTCTAATTAGACGAAGCATTTATCAACAGAGATCTCGCAAATCCTTCAACATACAAGTTTGAACTCCATTAGATACGAACTGGAATAACATTGAAATAGGAATTACTCGTTTCTCCGATAGAGGCCATGGCAATCGCAGAACTTCACAGAGCCCGTTCGTGACATCTTACTTGATTTGTGGATTCCGGAGGTTTTAATTGTACGAAATGTAATCTACAATTCATATAACTTGCAAAATGCTCCGTCAATGTTGGTATACGGCCTCTTCGGCTATTAATCTCCAGCGTTATCCCAGCCTAACTGTGATTTACATCGCTTTATTTATATTTAAAAAAAAAACGAATGAAACTGGGCGGTGTTTTATTCGGTATTTAGTTTAAATGGATTTATTGGCTTTGGAGAATAAATTTAATATAAAAAAATAAATTTATTGCTTTTAGTTTTGGTTTCGCGTGCTTTTTCAGAAGTGGAATGCGCATGCTCTTTAAAAATAGAACGTCAAGTTTTGAGGCAAACCAGCGAATTCGAATTCTAATCTGACCAGCAGGAACAAACGGGTTCGTCTGGAAAATCTAGAAAATGAGGAAATAAAATAATTCTAGCCAGAGTTTGAATATAAAAATAAGTTGGCGGCATCTGGCAAAAATACTATTCCGTCATGATTCCGAGACATAAAATCTCACTTTGGCTAATCGACTCCGAATTGCTTTTGTGCCTGAAGGACTTTTTAAAGTATTAATTTCATAGAACGAATAGAAATCCGATGCTTAATGGACGTTATCTAACGACCGATGGTCACATTTTCCGAAAGCCTTGTACCATTAATAGGTACAGCTGTTCCATTAAGAGATAAAGGATGTGAACCAATCCCCAGCTAGATGGATGGCCAGTCATCTGAACACACATGACCTAAAAACTTAACCGTTCTAATGTGACCCGGCCACTGATAAATCGCCGAGTAGCCAGTTTTAATACCAATAAAAGTACAAAAGTTTCCTGGCTTTATTTCGCAGTCCATTGCGCTAAATTTACATCACCGTAAATGAATGTAATGTGAACGACCGCAATAAAACGCAATGGAAAGCTCAACCTTTTGTCATAATACATCTCAGAAAAACGGATAAAGAAATACTGAGAAGAATTTGTACCTACTCAGTAATAATCAAAACTTATAATAAATTTGTAGTAAAGTCGTTTATGTACATCGAAAATATATCCAAAAAGAATAGCCAGGGTGTTAAAGGATAACCTACAGAACCCATTTCCAGCACTTATGGAATTTTTGTCTGTTTATCTGTTGGTCTGTTTAGTTGTGCACGCACGTTTTATACATAAAAATTGTGCGTTACTTGAAGTATTACTTGGTTTCATCGCAATCGGTTCACTCTATCAAAAGTTAGATGAATTTAAGGTGTTCGAGAAGTAAACTATCACAAAACATGAACAGTTCTGCATTTGACGTCGTTTTCTGAATGGCAGTGTTAAGATTCTCCGCGGAAGAAAGACACTAAAAAAAAATTGGTAGGTAGGTAGCAAGGTAAGTAGGGTAGGCAGTTACCAGGGTAAATAGGGAAGGTAGATAGGTAATTAGGGTAGGTAGGTAGGGTAGGTAGCAAGATAAGTAGGGTAGGTAGGTAGGTAATTAGGGTAGGTAGGTAGGGTAGGTAGCAAGATAAGTAGGGTAGGTAGCAAGATAAGTAGGGTAGGTAGCAAGATAAGTAGGGTAGGTAGGTAGGTGATTAGGGTAGGTAGGTAGGGTAGGTAGCAAGGTAAGTAGGGTAGGTAGGTAGGTGATTAGGGTAGGTAGGTAGGGTAGGTAGCAAGGTAAGTAGGGTAGGTAGGTAGCTAATTAAGTTAGGTAGGTAGGGTAGGTAGCAAGATAAGTAGGGTAGATAGGTAATTAGAGTAGGTAGATAGACAATAGACGGGATAGTAGCCGCGGGCACAGTTATTCTTAAGTAATATTATAAGGAGGTAAAATCGTATGTTTGTTGGTTGATGGCAAAAGTCACGCGTACTATTTACATGGGATTAAACGTGCACTTGTGCCCAAGCCTTCGGGAAACACAGGCTTGATGTTATTGTATGTTGGTTTGTAATCTCTGAAAGTTCTAAATCGATTTTGAAAATTCTTTTAATGATGTAAAGCTATTGTTGAGTGTCATAGGCTACTTTTCATCCCAAAAAATTGAACGTGCCCTGTAGGGAGGGCCTCGGAAGCGGGAAAAAAACTAGTTGTTTTATAAATCTACTAAACTCCATTTGAAATAACATTAGACATGTTTCCAAATCTTTTTACAGTCCGTTCAACCGAATTTGAGCTCTATCCCTTAAGCATAAGGATGACATAAAAAGCATAAACCTGTTACCAAAACCAACTATTCACTACAGCTACCATTTGTCGTATCACCAACGCAATAGAAGTCAAAATCTGTTGAACGGGCTATAAAATGGGCTAATTTAAACGTCTAATGTTATCGCAAATGGAGTATAGCTGCCGCCCGCGTGGTAGTAGTGCTTCTCCCAATCTTACTAATAATATAAATGAGAAAGTTTGGAGGAATGGTTGGATGGATGTATGTTTGTTACTCAATCACACCAGAACGGCTGAACGGATCTGTATAAACAGGTGATGGCACAGATAGATTATAGTCTGGAATAGCACATAAGCTACTTTTAAGCCCGATATAATGTTCCCTTGGGATGATAAAACAGTCTTCACGCGGGCGAAGCCGCTGGCTGAAACTAGTATCTTTATAAATTACAGCCCTTGTGTTATTCTGATGTATAAGCTGTATTTCTGTAAAGTTTCATCGAAATCCGTTCAGTAGTTTTTGCGTGAAAAAGTAACAAACATCCATCCATCCATCCTCACAAACTTTCACGTTTATAATATTAATATTAGTAAAGTAACATTAGATTTCTGCAAACCTATTTCAGTAGACTAAAACCCTAATAAATAAATTTTGTGAATGGTTGGAAGTTATGAAGATTGTGTAAACAGATGTGAAGGGGAAGATTAATGAGGTGTTAGCACTAAAAGCAGTGATGTGTGTAAGCCGAACTAAGCCAGATGGATGCTGGTGTCTACGAATACTATTCTTACGTACGGCACGGAGTTATTATCAAAACATTAAACTATTATTATATTTCTGGAGAACTGTCAAGATCAGTAGGCAGAATGAGTGTTGTGGACCAAGATCCCAAACGCCCCAGACATTAATGACGTACGAAATTTTAAATGTCTGGGGAGGATGTTCGGCCGCTACTATATGACTGACTAATTACAAGAAGTTACGAAATAGTTCCCTGAGTATCATGTAGAAAAATCAACATGGAAGGACTAAGTAAAATTACGTGATTTTTTTAAAACCATTGACGTGTCTGGTGGAAATAACTGCCAACGGAAAATGTCTGGTAGTGTCGATTTCTAATTTCTTACGTTATTCTGTACCTGTCCTTAAAAATCAGTTCGGAAGTGAGTACGATTTTGAAGTACCTTTAACACCTTACAGCTGAAAATTGGCCGTCAACCAAATTTTGCAAGTATGTGCACGTTCAAATTACATAACTATCAGTACTCGTTTGTGGGGTTGAGAAGTTTTTGTGTAGAAAGCTATTAGTGATGTCTGGCATCTCCATCTATTACCTTTGCATCGCAACAGCTGTTGCCAGAAAAAGCCATACACCGGGGATTACTGGTAGGAATATTGCTGGGAATGTCTATATTACAGCGTTACGTGTAATGCCCCAATATGAGTTGCAAGTTATTTGTTGTACCAACAAGATTGTATCCATTGCGATAGTTTTCAAAACAAAAGTTGTAAACAAATTCGAATTTTGAACACTTCGTCCTATTTAAAATTCGAACTTGTCAACGACTTTTGGCAGCAAAAAAATATAATACGTTTATCTAGTGAAAGAAAAAACGATTTGAATTAGGAATCTGTGTTTACAACTCATTCCTCTATTAACACTATTGATTGCCAGCATGAAATCATTAATCTGTATACATTATATAGGTTTATATCAAGCACTTTAACGGTTGTTGTCCCATGTGCCTTGTTATACGAATAACTTATAGAAGTGATGTTCATCGTTTAGAAATAGCAATTAATTAAATGTTTATAGTTAGAAGATATGTTTGAGCTAATTCTCACAGAGTTATCTGGAAGTGGCGGCAGTGTGAACAGTTAATTTTTCTGAATATGAAAATGACAGATACCTGAAAATGAAAATATCTAAATAGCTAGATATTTTTAGGACATGTTCGTCTTGTGTAGCATGGATTTAAAATGTAACAATGTTACTTTAAACTGAATGTGTATTTCAAACAGATATCGGTAAGTATTTTGGCTTTTCTCATTTAGTGAAGAAGTTTACGGCAATAATGGAGAGCTAGTATTGCCATAGTCAAACTACAATAAAACGAACAAAAATAAGAGGGACATTCAATAAAAAAATAGGCTGACAAGCACAAAAAAAAACAAATCGTTTACAAGAAAATTTATAACACCATCACATTATCGCCATAATATTCATTTTATCGTCGTAATCACGCCTCCCCCTCTAATACCTAAATGCCAGGATACTGTTACGTCCTCTTTGCTTCGTTATGTAGCACAATAAATTAGGGCGCAATTAAAGTGCCCCTCGGACATTGACTGATATACAACCTCTTTGCAACGTTCGCCAGATTGCGTCTACCCACCGATCTCGAAAAAATGAGCCAGTCCCCCCACAATTTATTAGCGCCCGTGCAACGAAAATTAACTTTTTCCTTTTAAAAGGCTATTGTGAAATTATAATATCGTTTGTAAGTCCTAAACAAAAGCAATTAGGTCGCCTACCAGGCCTAACTCTGGTTTTGCCCTCACTTTTTTGAGTTTTAGGTAAAACTTCTTTATCTGTAATGCTTTAATAAAAATCTGTCTTTTGTCTACTTGTTTATAACTTTGAGATTTATTGTTCTTTTGCTGTTGGTTTTCTTTATTGCGGTCGATTTGAGGCAATGTTTTTGGTGAAATAGGTCCTTGGAAAACTTTCCAAATGTTGAAAATTTTGCAGATTTTTTTGATTTTAAAAGTTAGTTATGACTCTTTGTTTACCGGTCGATGTATTTTACCATAATTCTAATTGTAAAGTATTTATCCCATTGTTAAAAACGTACACAATGGATGAAATCGTAAGAAGCTGATAACAACACCTTTTCGTCTATTATGTGTGTACAATTTTGTTATTAAACATCTGATTTCCTTTCCGATATCAGTTTCCTGTCCCAAATACTGAAACTAGATATATTGACGGATGTCGTCTAGTTGAATACATACCTATTTCTCAGTTGAAGAAACAGAACCTAAGTAATTATAACGATTTCAGGAATATAATCTGGTATAGGTACTTATAGTTTAATTTGTATTTAGTTTTGCCTAGCAGTCGAAACCTCTCGAGGAAAGTCTAAACGCCAAATTAATATGTCTCATACAGTTTTCAATCGTTTGAAGAAAGTGCCACAACAAAAGACATAACATTTTGTTCATACAACCGAAAGGTAATTGTAAGATTTCCAAACTGCATCAGCCTCAGTGCACGCGAGAATATTGCTTCTGCGTGATTCGATTTCGTTCTATCCCGACAAAGTTGGCTAACCGTTGGCTCACCCATATCACAAGCCGAGTGAGTATGGTCTCCAGATAACCGAGTTAGACTCGGACAGTCCACTTGGGAGTAGCGTGTATGAAATTCCGAAATTGTTATCCGATCCCAAAGGCTCTTAATATTTTTTTTATTCTACTGTTTTATAGAGGATCAAACAATTATTTCTAAGTTTTAAATCCTATTTTGGCTAATTTATAAAAGGTTATTTATCCTTTGACAAAGGGAACGCAAGAATATTGTTCAATCTTCCAACATCTAATGACTTGGCCAAAATGATATTTTTTTTCGGCGTCGTTCCGAACGCACCCCATCGGTAACCATATGGTAAGTGTCTTCCACTATACTAGACTTTGGACAATAGGTACGTATGGTGAAGCAATTTTACCCATAAAATAGGTATAACTGATCATTGGTATGTCTCCCGATAGAAGCCCATGACCCATGTTTCATGATTCCCTGGTCGAACATGTACAACGAGAATGTTCTTAAGATACCAACTAAAGGATCAGTATCGCTGGTATGCTTATTTTATTTCTTTGTACCTAAATCTCTCTGTGCCTTATGAGTGTCCCGTTCAACCCTAGGGTTCTCCGTTTCAGATTATTAGTAAACTGTAATAAAATATCTCTCGCCTAACGACCTTAGCTCCGGGACGTTATGTTTCCTATCAAATTATTAAGAGCAGTTAATTTGTTATTTAAGTGGGAAATGACCAATTTGATGAAGCGATTTATGTCTATAACTTTGTAGGATTTTTATCATTTCGTATTTTAATCCTGAATAGGCCCACTGCAAACTCCAACTGTTTGTTTTACTACGCAAGAATTCGCGTTTTTTCTACACACGAACTGTGTACTCTACAACGGTGCTGAAAAAGAAAAAATCTGTCCGCGCTAGACAAGATTCGTGCCTAGAGTCCGACAGAATACTTGTGTTCATGTTGAATAGGTCGTGTACGACACGAATTCTTGCGTAGTCCCGGTGCATTTTCTCAGCGTGCACAAGCAGCTTCCCGATTTTGAGGAAGGTCATGTCTGTGTGAGGCAAGCAAGCTTGTCCGATGTCGCCGGACATGTCGCATACGAGAACCAAAATATTGTTGGAAATGTCCATGTTAGAGTGTTACGTGTAGTGCCCCAATATGAGTTGCAAGTTAGTTGGTGTACCAACAAGATTGTTTTCATCGCAATAGTTTTCGTTAACAAAGTAAACTTATGTTTCTCACATGAATAAATCAAAACAGCTGGACCTTTGTTTCTATTGAACATTCGATATAACTAAAACGGTCCGTTTCTAGTTTACCGATTGTGTTACAGTTTTGTTTAGGTTGAATTTAATTAATTATTTATCGTTTCGACTTTGAGTTATGCTTTAAAGTTTTTATATTTATAGAGTTTAAAATGTGTTTGTTTGTTTAACATATTATAGAAAATAAAAATACAAACGACTTTTTCTCCTTACACATCTGCCTTCTCTTATCCGATGTTACTTGGGGTCGGCCCAACACGTTTTCTTCTTCCATACCGTCTTGTCCAATATCACTGACTCCCTTTTCTTTCATATCACTTCTCACTCTGTCCATACATCTTTTCTATCGGCTTCCTCTCCCTCTCCATCCATTCACATTTATATGCATAACTCTTTAAGTAACATGCGTTTTATCTCACCGCAGCACATGACCATACCAGGACAAACGGTTTATTTTCATCTTTTCTGTCACTGGTGCCACTTTCAAACTGCCTCTCACTTCATCCATTCTCTTCACTCCGCACATCAATCTCTTGTTTCTTCGTAATCGTTTGTTTTGATCCATACAGTATGACAAGTTTAATCACGGACTTGAGGATTTTTACATTTAACTTAAGGGGCCTCCGTGGGTCCCAAGTTGTTCCAGTGACTTGTCGCCATTTCATCCATCCTGAGTTGACCCGGTGCATCTCGGTCTATCTAGCCATCCTCTGGATAAGCGACTGGAGGTCGGAGCAGATCGATATGGGCGTTCTAGCGAGAGCTACGGGCACGGAACTGAAGAGACCGCCAAAATCGCAGAACAAGTATTCAATTTTGTTTCTGCTCAATTTCAGATCAACAATCTCCAGTCTGTGCCACGACATCTTCAATCTGCTCTGGACCTCTTGACCACTCTCAGCAACCAGCTTATTATAACACATTCTAACTCATATGCATGCATCTTATAAAAATACATAGAAATTTTAACTTTCTAAGGTAATTAATAATTAAAAAAAAGGCTAACACAGTAAAACAAACAGTTTCTTTGAGGCTTCTAATAGTAAGTAAATAATGCACAATCTCTACTTCATCCGTTTGCCGAAAACTTCCTTTGTAAGTGAAATTGTGAAAAATTCTGTAAGAAAATGGGACCCTATTATGTGCGCTAGTCACAAAGCGCTGAGAAGAGAACGTTGCTATGTAGTTCTGCATTTATTTTAACTAGGCTTCTTTTGTGTAACCCTGTGGACTCCTACCAATCTCTTCTATCTAAGTTGCTGCAGTCATAGATAATATAATACTAGCATACAGATGCCTCATCCCATACAAAGAAACAGTGCTGACGTGACTAGTGTTTTTCGTCTGATTAAACCGATTATTTTTTATACAACAATCGCATTCGGTTCCAATCCACGGCGATAGATAGATGGTGTTAGTAGCAACTAGCAAGTAAAAGGGTTTACTCGGTTCGTGAATATTTTTTTCTTTAAATATAGTGAAGGCTAGTTTTATAGTATTTTTTTGCACGTTTTTATAGTTTCTTTGCACCAAAATGGTTTACAATGCAAATTTAAACAATCGAGTGGAATGCCTCAGAAATTTTAAACTGCGTCATCTATTGGCATCAATTTTTAATGCCAATGGATGGCGCGGTTTCAAGTTTTAAAATAATTAGCCCAATATTCCATAATTGTGTGCAGGAGAGGAGAGCTGATTTAACAAGAACATACAACTTTTATGTTCAATTCCAGATAATGTTAATTTTACACACATTCAATAACAGATCGGTGCATATCGCGACATCTAGTGAGATAGATTTGATCCAAATTTTCTTTCTTAGCGCTGAGACTCCGTGCTGTAGTGTAACGGATAGCTAAGGGAGAATAAAAGTAAAAATAACCACAAATTGCATAGAAACTGGTGATCACAGTGATGAACACTGCTGCTTATTTTCTTTCTAATTAATAAGACGATTTCACTGCAAATTTACTTTAGTTGATCTGCCGAGGACCAAGTGGCAGTGGGCAGTGTGCCTGGTGGGAGCGCAGTATGTATGAGCAATAGACAAAGAAAAAAAAATGTGGACCGATGACATGGTGGGTGCGGATATCCGCTGGATGCGACACGCACAGGAACGGGCGATGTAGTGATACTGGGAAGACCTTTATAGAACATTCTTTTGGCTGGAATGATGATGATTATCAACCGGGTTTACGACAGCCAATATTTACCTATTGCTCAACAACAAACACATCAAATTACCTACACATTCAAAGATACCTACGTATACAAATGAAAAATCCTGTTTTTTATTCACTTACAAGTATTACCATAATTGGTACGTATAATGCTTTCAAATGTAAAACGTTTGTGTAACCAAGGGTATACGTTAATCCCATTACTTATCTACAATACCCAGCATTCTCCTGTCTGCGGTATTACATTCGAACACCAAATTGCTTTTAATGCTTCCCACGCCGAAATCCTCTTTTCAAAGCCAACGAAAACAGTACCTAGGTATCAGATGATTACACTTTTTTAACGTAGATAGATAGTGAGGCATATAAACTTAAGAACAAAGGAAAAATCGTAGATACATCATGAAATCTGTGGATACAATAAGTCTTTTGTGTATAAAAACGTTTTCTTTGATCTTGCTATCGTTCTTAGAATTAGTAAACAATATAATTTTGTACACGTGGTAGGTACACTATTGCCATTGTTTAGGATACAAAAATTAAGATACACACGGCAAGAACTTAAAATAGACTAACACTAAACCTTACGTTAACTAACAATAAACGGGCGCACGGTTGGCGCAGTGGTTGAGCGATTGACTGCTGCGTTGCGTGTCGCGGGTTCGATTCCCGCACGGAACAATTATTTGTATGACCTACAGATACTTGTTCCGGCTCTGGGTGTTGTGTATGTGTCTTTATATGTTTGTAAACGCACCCACGATACAGGAAGAAATTCCTAGTGTGGGGCAACGATTTATTTAAAAAAAAAACCCTACACAAAAAGTTGGGTACATAACTGCGAGTGTGGGTGCATATGCATTTCTCAGTACAAACATTCTCTTAATGTCCCTCAGCAAAATTCGTGTTTCGTCAGTCGTCGGATTTCTATCAGTTGCCCTTAACATTTGGTGAAGAACGGACGCTCTCAATCAACTTCTCTTTCAACGCTCTCAATCAACTCTTTTAACATATTAACTGTAATTTATTTTAAGAATGGGACGAAAGATGCAATTTTTACAGCTCCACTTATTCCACACGGAAATTAAAACAAAACAACAAAAAAGTACTTAGTTATGAAGTCAAATTATTATACACGATAAATCTAGTAATTGATGGACATTAGCATTCGTTTTTATTCGGAAATGCGATGATTGCCGAGGCACATTAAGAAAAAAGTTGTACTGTATAGGTACCAGAAACACTATGATTGCTGTATTATTTAAAAACAAATGACATATGAATTCATTACACATCTAAAAATTCCCAAGGAGTACGTAATTCGAAATAAACACATCAACACGGTCTAGGGATATTTCATACTCAATTAAATAACTCGAAAATTACTGGCCGCATTGGAATCTTCTAAACTCCGATTTGTTTGTAATTTATCTCAGACTAATTCCAAATTCAAATTTTTGAAAATTCTTTTGTTTCGGTGGCATAAAAACGTCTTGATGTGTAGGAGAGGGAATTTTCATTTGTGCGAAATTTAGAAAACAATACGATTTACGTTTAGTGACAGTTTTTTTTTTCATTTTTAAACGAAAGATAAAGTTAAAATTGAGGTATTGTAGCCATGCAACGCCAACATTTGACGAGGGCGGAGATGTTACGAGCTGTGGGAATGCTGGAAGCTGGGTCTGTTCAGCGTAATGTTGCTGAGGCCATAGGGACCCACCAAAATGTAATTTCAAGATTGTGGACACGCTATCGTGCCACAGGTGAAGTAGCGGAGAGGCACCGGGGGCCAAGTCGCGTCACTACCCCCAGACAAGACCGATTTTTGCAAATTACTGCGCGAGCTCAACCAAATGCAACGGCGACTCAATTGGTCCAAAGGCTGCGAGTGGAACACCAAGTGCTTGTGAGTGACCAAACTGTAAGAAGGCGACTGCATGAAAGCAATCTACGCTCTCGTAGACCACTCCGGGTCCCACCTTTACGGAGAGGCAATCGTGGACGACGATTAGAATGGGTTCGGAACCACGTGATGCAAATGCTGGTCCCGCTCCGCAGCCATTAGGGCGCAAAAACAATTAGTGATGGGCAGAAAAGTTTTGCAGTATTGTTGGAGCTGCTGAAGACTGTATGAATATATTTGTATTGTATAAACTCAATTTCTTTTAGTATTATATAACTGCACAGCACATGTGTGAGTACTATGTTCCGACTGTAAATCTACCTATGTGTCGTTGGTTGACTTCTGTGTGCCCTGGCATTTGAGTGTGTCATGCTCTCTCTAATTTCTCTCTGATGGTGGCACATGTGTTGGATCATTCGGTTCCCTCCATAATGGTTGAGCTGAGTGGTGCCGATCCATGCGTCATGTTCGTGAACGGGCGCCATCAGTTGGGATTGGTCATAACTTAGCTGCCTCGGCCTGTCATTGCATTTTTATGTTGAAATTGTTTGTTACTCTAGACGCTTTTACGTGCACGTCTTTTTGCATCGTTCTCACATATATGTATTTTTTTTTTTTAACAAGAATGATGTAACCAAAAACTTGTAATTGAAACTGATGGAAAAGAGTGTCCGTGGAGTTTCTTGCAAATTCTTCTCCATTGAGATCTACTGACGTTTGCGAATTTGCAACTAGAGTCATATTTTTTTGTTGTTTGACAATTCAAAAGTACCTTTAAGGTTTATTTGAAATAAACTATTTAGATTTTTTTGATTTCGTGAACTGGGGCCGTGAGCAATGGTCCAACGTGCTGTTCACGGATGAATCCAGGTTCGGCTTCCATCCAGATTCACGAAGGAGGCGTGTTTGGCGAGTTCCTGGACGATGGAGCCGTCTTCAGAACCCTCAGGAAGTTCACCCATACCAAGGAGGAACAATTATGGTTTGGGCAGGAATTCGTCTTGGAGGACGGACGGATCTCGTTTGGGTGCGGGGCAATATGACGGCAGAACGATACCTCCAACAGGTGCTGGGGCCCGTAATCTTGCCCCACAGAACACAAATGGGGCAAGATTTCCTGCTCATGCACGACAATGCCAGGGCACACACGGCGAGAACGGTAGCAGCTTGGTTACATACACACAATGTTAGGGCCTTAGACTGGTCTGCTCAATCGCCAGATCTAAATCCCATTGAGCATGCGTGGGATATGCTGCAAAGAAGAGCTCTGAAGGAAGTTCCTGAAAATCTGGCTACAGAAGATCAACTTTTTGCGCACCTCAGAAGGACATGGTACAATATTCCGCAGCAAGACATTGACAACCTTGTTCTGAGCATGCCGAATCGTTGCCGATGTGTTATGAACATCATGGGCGCTTTCTCAGACTACTAACTTCAAGTTTATAAACACAAATTAAATGATTTTTCTATTTTTTTCAGTTTTTACTCATAAATTAAAAGTTAATTCATATACGGTTTCCGTCTATGCTTCATTTTTTTTCCATAAAATCCTGAAATATTAATCGAAGTACCTTAACCATTATTAAAAAATGGTAGAATATTAAATAACGTATCTTTTAAAAATATACATGTCATATAAATAATTAACACATTGATAGTAATTCGCTTTTTTAAAAATATCCCTAGACCGTGTTGATGTGTGTATAAATAAATTTCTCATCGGCTACTTTTCTTACTGACTTTTTCTAGAAATTTTCATGGTGACTCCCGTAACCATAGCTTCCCACCGATATACCATTTGTAAGTTTCTTATCCTATTAGAAGTATTCGCTCCATGAAACTTTCACAACTTCCTGAAATCATGAAATTAAACGAAAGGTTTCCTAAAAAAATCTACCATAAACTATTGACTATTGACTTCATTTGATTTCATATTTTCTTTACTGCTATAAATTACTAGGTAAAACAAAATAAAAATATATTCAAATTTACTTCTTCCTGGTAACACACAATAAAGAAACAAAAGGATGTTCATGTGAGAGAGTTACACAAATGAAAATGTATGCAAGATGAACGTGTTTGCGACTATTTATTACCTTCGCAAGGACCCTTTTGCTAAAATGTAGATTATGTGCCAGCCAAGCATACTCTGCTTGAGTAGTTTTAGTAGATTCTTTGTGGTTAGTCAGAAAACCGTCCTTACAAAGAGTCTAGTTATTTTGATAGTACGAGATCGTGACGCCCCAGAGCTTTAATAGACCTTCTAGATACGTGATGTACTTAGTCTTCTCAAGCAATGATCAAGGCAACTGATTATTAATGCGCGTTCCTGCTCTGTTTACGAAGATTCATTTTCCGTATATCGATGCAGGAGATACCTATTATATTATTATAAAGTCTGGCTATTATATTATAATCAGAATATAAATATAGTGGCCTATCAAAACAAAAAAAAAACAACTATCAAAATGCTTTTTCGTAGTATGTGTTACCTTCACCAAATTTTCGGTTTCCCACATTCTTTGAGTTATGCATACTTATAATAGCCAGACTCTATTATACACACACACTTGTACACTATAATATCGCCCGCGCCGATGGCCTCCGCTGTGATTGGCCGCCGCTGTCAAAATTCGGTCTGGAGGAATATTATAAAGGCTGATTGTTACAATTAATTTCTTCGCAATTCAAAGAAATATGAATATGATTATTAGCAGGAAAACTGTAAAATAACTTAAGCTCTTTCTAAATTAATATTCAGTCATCTTTCAATTGAATATGGCATAGAATCCATTTAGGTATTTATTAAAAGTATCATAAATTGAAATAATAATTTCGGTAAGACATTTTCTTCCATCGACATCAATAAATATTTGTTCAAAGACTCGGGCTTTATTTGTCGTATATATTCGGTGAAACGTAAAACTTAAACAAACTTAAGTAACCGGAGCTTTGTTTCCTGTTTTGGAAAAATACTCGGCTACCGTCCGTTACTATGGCAAATGGATTGTTTTGACTACCAATAGACGTTTTTAGGATTGATTCTGCGATAGCTTGGAGGCATTTTCACCAATAATAAGAAGGATGAGGAGACATCAGTAATTAGACTACAACCCAAACGAATAGTTATTAAGTGGATATTTTTTGTACATGTATGGAAAATATAATATTCAAACACAAAGTATTCTTGGTATAAAGTAGATACCTAATTTTAGGATGACTTTAAAACCAGATAGTAAAAACAGTGTTTCTAATGATACTACGAGTTTTTTATTCAGCAATTTGAGTCCCTGACAGTACTAGTAACGCCATCTATCGGTGCTACGCAGAGGAATAATAAGGGCGGGTTGGTCTCAAGTTGCGTACTAAGACACATACCTCCTCTGGAAAATCGGGAAAGCTATCCTCTTAGTAATTCCTCCTTACCTCGCTAGGTGTCGCTTTTTACTGAAATATTTGGAAAGAATTCTTGGTGAAAGTAACTATTTTTTATTATTAATATAGATACTTTTATCAGACCAAAATTTTGTAACAGAATTCAATATTGAAAAGTATTATTTTTATATTAAAATAACTTTCTTTTCTGAAGTCGGCGTCTTTTGTATCCATTGTTTTCCGTTATTCGACACCGACTTCAGAAAATAAAGTTTTTTTTCGCTTTGTAGTGTTTTGTTTTTAAAGTCGGTTTGATTTTTTGTTAAAAGTTTTTAATTTTCCTCTTTTTAGTTTTGTACCTACACCTATTTACATGAAAATCATTTATAGCCAAAGTAACTCTCATGACGATTCCAATAAGCCCAAATACGACTAGGACACATTGTTTTATTTTAGAGTTCCAGTGGTGTACGTTACTCCAGCCAGAAAGTATCTCCTAGAGATATATGAGTAGAACGTATAGTTGGTGCCTTATCTGCTGTAAATGTGCCCCCACATAAAAAATGTGTGCCCCCTGTCGTTTTGAAAAAAAAAACGGAAAAACGATTCTTGCTGGGGTAACGTTTTTCTAGCAGGAAAATTCTAAACGAGTGATCGGAGAGAGAAAAATTGTGCATGGCCAGAGAGCTTATATGTGTGCCACTATATGCCCCCAAAAATAAAATCTGTGCCCCTTCAGATTTTAGAGATATTGCGTTTCCTGCTGCAGTAACGTTTTGATGAATCGTATATCTCTAAAACCATTGCATGTGCCCCTGTAGAATAAACATACACGAGTAGCTCTTAATGTGTGCCCCTGTGTGCCCCAATTAGATTTAAGAAAATATTTATAGTTTTCAAGTTATCGCGGTTTTATGAAAATCCGAAAAAACATCGCAGCGCCTAAATGAGACAAGGCATAAGTTTGCTGAAAACTGTATTCGGTCTTTCTTGACGCTAATAATAACCATACAAAGTTTTAAAACGCTTCATGCATGCGTTTTTGAATAATCTTGCTAAAAGTCAAAACGATGGTGTCATAACTTTGACGGCAAAATACAAGGAACTGGCTAAATCTCAGATGTGTAGGTGTAAACCAAAATCATGTGCCTTTAGTCAAAAATATATGGTGAAAATATTGAGCTTGGAATGTTTCGCATTAAGTAAATATAAACAAAAAACCAAATTAAGTAAACAACGGCTGGTTATCCGAACAAATTTGAATGACTACTAAAAAGCGACGGATTCATACATATCGATGACCTTATTTATTGGACGTATTATACCTCTGTTGTCCGTACAGTTGCGTTCAAAAGTTTTGGGGGCTAATTAAAAAATATATTAAATGCACCTTGTGACTATATTAATGAAACAGCTTATTGATGTGGAAATTATTATTTTTCTTACCTTAATTTTAATTCTTAAAGTAATTATTGCATCAAATCACAGATCAAATTTCCTACGTATAAATATTAGAAATAATTTGCACGTTGTGTAGTCATTATTATTTAAATCACAGATCAGTTTTTCTTCATCTAAGTCTAACTTATAATTAGTAAATTCGCATCACAAAAAATCACAGATCAGTATTAAGAATAAGTTTAGTATTGTGTAAAAAAATATTAAATTTGAAATCACAGATAAATAATTCTCTTACGAGTAATTTGCTTATACAAAGATTCAGATAAAGCGTGTTAGTATAGTAAACCGCATAAAGATATAAGTGTAAACATCGAATGTGTACAAATTACCTGATGGTATTTGGTTATAAATAAACATATTTATCCCATATATGTTACAACATTATCACCTGACTGTGGAATGACACTTATATATTTAAAACATCATCAAATCAAAATTATGTGACACTACATCAGCTTTAATATAATCGTTGGTTAATAATTATAAATCCCTCATAGGTACGTAATTCGACATACAAAATGGAAACACGTTGTTGCAACACAGATCATTGTAATCATTGTAATCAGAGCGTAACATATATATATATAAAGACAAATACGAGCTTTTTATTTATATACAAAAAGAGCCACCTCTTTTTAGTAGTAGTAGGTATTCATCATACATTTCATGAACTATATTTTTTTTAAACATCGGGACCAATCAAATTTTTGGTTAAAGACCTAGCAAATGGCAATATATGTGTGAACGAAAGAAATACATCCAGATATGTATTTCTTTCGTTCACACATATATTACTGGATGTAATTTAATGAAATTTAGAATGGAGAAGATAGCTTACCTTGGAATAGCGCTTAGTCTATTATTTATAACGTACTTAATCATGTGTAAGGTCATAGAAACGGCTAGTAGAACATAATCCAATAACAACTTTATTTTATTATTTATTACTTTTCTACTTCAGTGTACTCAGGCACAACACGTGTGATCCGGTTAGTGAGTAAAATAAAGAAGGTCATCGATATGTATAAATCCGTCGCTTTTTAGTAGTCATTCAAATTTGGTAGGGTAACCAGCCGTTGTTTACTTAATTTGGTTTTTTGTTTATATTTACTTCATGCGAAACATTCCAAGCTCAATATTTTCACCATATATTTTTGACTAAAGGCACATGATTTTGGTTTACACCTACACATCTGAGATTTAGCCAGTTCCTTGTATTTTGCCGTTAAAATTATGACACCATCGTTTTGACTTTTAGCAAGATTATTCAAAAACGCATGCATGAAGCGTTTTGAAACTTTGTATGGTTATTATTAGCGTCAAGAAGGACCGAATACAGTTTTCAGCGAACTTATGCCTTGTCTCATTTAGGCGCTGCGATGTTTTTTCGGATTTTCATAAAACCGCGATAACTTGAAAACTATAAATATTTTCTTAAATCTAATTGGGGCACACAGGGGCACACATTAAGAGCTACTCGTGTATGTTTATTCTACAGGGGCACATGCAATGGTTTTAGAGATATACGATTCATCAAAACGTTACTGCAGCAGGAAACGCAATATCTCTAAAATCTGAAGGGGCACAGATTTTATTTTTGGGGGCACATAGTGGCACACATATAAGCTCTCTGGCCATGCACAATTTTTCTCTCTCCGATCACTTGTTTAGAATTTTTCTGCTAGAAAAACGTTACCCCAGCAAGAATCGTTTTTCCGTTTTTTTTTAAAGCGACAGGGGGCACACATTTTTTATGTGGGGGCACATTTACAGCAGATAAGGCACCAACTATACGTTCTACTCATATATCTCTAGGAGATACTTTCTGGCTGGAGTAACGTACAAGTTCCAGTGGCCATTGTGGTCTTCTTCATCAGTTCCACATCACCAAATGATATTTTCTGAGTGCAAATGATTGCATTATTGATGAAAATACCAAAATCGCTACATGCATGCCTATAATATTTGAGGAGTTCCGTCGATTTCTGTAGGATCCCATCATCAGATCCTGGTTTCCTTATCATGGTACCACCCTTGGGTTATTTCTTTCCAACAAAAAAATATTATCAAAAAAGCTGAGAGTAAATTTTCTTTCAAGCGTAGAATCCGCTGTCCTCTCATACATAACACGGTCTTCGTCATAGTTATTATATTTAAATTTCAGTTTCATGTTGTATTTAGTATTTATTATAATATTTATTAGTCTTTTGTTATAGAAATTATTTATGTATTTTATTAGTTAGGTAGTTTATTAATCCGACTTAAATTGTTGTTCATAATTTTTATTTTTACACCTACCACTATTGTGTCCTTTTTTACCCAAAGGTTGACTGGTAGAGAATGCCTTGCTGCATTAAGTCCGCCTATGTATCACCAATGTACATGAAGTTTAAATTTATAAATAAATAAAAGAATTATATGTATATACGGTCGAATTGAGAAACCTCCTACTTTTTGGGAAGTCGTTTAAAAAGAAATTGTTACGTTTACATACAAGTTCTTAGGGTAAGAAGCAAGAGAATTAAATTTGAATTAAATATGCTTGAAACAAAAGAAAAATTAAAGAGCTTACCATGTCGTGCAGTTAATTTATAGAAACAGATTAGGTCGTCAGGTGCACCAACGGATTAACCAAGAGGTAATCAAACTCTCCCCAGGGTAATCTACAGGTCCAAGCATGAACACGATATGCTTGAACTTTTATTATTGTATTAGCGTGACTTTCAATGCAATTAATTCACTTTGTACATATGTTTTTATTTTAGTTACTGTTTGCTATGCTGATACACAGAGTTCAGTAGATTTTTTTGTGTATAGCGTGGCAACTGAACGTTATAGCTAGTGTTGGCTTAGTGAAACATTTTCCTACAACATTATCTTAAGTTATTTGGTTTTTAATTAAAATATTACATAAGGAATTAGCGTTCTATAAAAAGGAATAATTAAAACGGTCTTTATAAAACAATGTATCAAACTACCAATCCAACCATTTTATCATCACTGTAATATTTTTCGTTTGCGTGTGGGATTCCTTAATAATATGATGTTATAAAGGTAAGTACTCCAATCTACGTAGTATATTATTAAAAATCGCACGTATTTACGAGTATATCGTAGTCTAGACGATGTAATATTATTTTACACTGCTATGGTATTCAGTAACAAGAATTAGGTATCTAAAAAAACTACTAAATATGTCGACGGAGTTACGAATGGCTTCATCTGTAGCTATAAGTTAGAAGCAGGTACATAATCATATTTACGTTTTAAAATAGAGGTTTTTTGAAGACCAGGCACCAGACAATCCAACAGACTGTCAAATGTAAAAAGAAATGTGCAAATGTACAAACAATAGTTAAGTTTTTTTGTGGGATGGGAAATCGTCCAATGACTTCTCCCGCTCTTCGTGTTAGACTTTTACTAACCACCTGTTCCTGCAGTTGTTTGTCCCACTCTCTTTAAAATTTGTCCGCAACCCAGACAGGAATCGGCCCTAGCGGTCCCCGTCAGTTTTTGTTGACATCTCTTTATGACGTTGATTCGGGCCTGGTCCTTATCGGATGGCGAGCTACCCATTACTCGCCGTCCGCAAGCCCGCACATACGGTGGCCAGGAACCGGCTTACGACTACCGACGCCCAGGGCGCCTCCTGCAGCGACTAGGGGCGTGACGGCGTCTCCATTGCGTCTCTCTCACGCGTTCCGCTGCCTCCTACGCGAGCATTACTGCTTCGCAGTAGGAGGTGGCAGCTTCCCATGCCCTCTCGCTTCGTATCACGGCCTGGACCAGGACCGGACGCGAGAGATCGCTAGCGCCAACAGTATTCACGAGGACTCGGTGGTGCTCCGCCCAAGCGGGTCTGCCCCGTGTACTCCGGGCGATCCATACAATGGTGACAGCCGGGCGTTTCCTCCCGCCTTATCCTGAACATGAACCTCGCTAAACAGCCGGGACCTGAGTCAGGTGAGAGGTGAGAACGCCGTGTCGATTGTCAAGCCACAGAGGGGCATTATCGCCGCAATTGTGGTGTGCCCAGCGCTCATTGCGACAGTCGCTCTCTCCATGTCGAGCCACTGCCATATGAACGCGAGGTCTAGTCCTGCACCCTAATAGCTTAACATTAATGGAATCTCAAAGAACGCAAGCACGTTTTTATTTTAAAATTCAACAGTATTCATTGCGTGTTGTACGCTGCTGATTAGAAGGGTTTTTAAACATAAAATTTAGCAGTAAACGATATTATCATGTGCTTTGATCTTTCAATAAAGTTACGCAATTAGGGTACCGGGCTAATATTAATATAATATAATAGATAGTCAGAATCTCGAAATACCACTTAACTTACACTTATTAACAGTAAATGTTAGTTACTCTTTTCCAATACCTACTAACATCGATTACCCAGGTAGGGATAGATACGTAGATATCTAACGTAATAAACATTATCATTAATCATAGTCGTGATAAAGACAATAGCTTAGTAATAAATTGAGGTCATCTATCTAGATTTTATTGCTAGCATTGGAAATATCATTTCTAGAGATTGAAGTCAGAGTAATTACAGAAAACAAATCTAATCCAAAACATAAAAGAAAACAAGCCGGAGCTAAAAATCCTAACTAGTCCTATTGTTTTACAGTATTGTATCCTCTTTTCAGAAGTGATATTAAAACAGTGAACATTTTACGTATCATCACTGTTAAATAATTACAACTGTCGACCATTGGACAGCTAAAATGAAAAACGATTGACGCTTGTCTGGCTAATGTGTGGACCAAGTATATTGACAAATTAGGTTATATAATACAGGCTGTAACCGAAAAGTGATAACATATTATAAAAACCGACCAAGTGCGAGTCGGACTTCGCACTTTAGGGTTCTGTTCCAAAGAATAAATTGAACTGATTTATCGATATATTGGTATTTGTTAAGTAGTAAAGTATAAGTTATAATAAACATTACCACCAAATTTCAAGTTCGCAGATCAATAGAAAGTCGAAAAATCTTCGGAACAAAATTGTGTGACAGACGACGGACAGATAGACGGACAGACAGACAGAAAGACAGACGGACAGAACGACGAACAGACAGACGCATAGACAGACGGACAGACAGACGGACAGACAGACAGACAGACAGACGGACAGACAGACGGACAGACAGACGGATAGACAGACGGACAGACAGACGGACAGACAGGTAGAAAGGCAGACGGACGGACGGACTGCTTCTGCCCATGTTAATGAATAGCTTTCTCCAAAGAACTCATAGATAACTCGCAATAAAAAAAATAAAAAATATCCATTTACAGTTTTCGTCAGCTGAGGAAATTTTGTATAGGAGATACAATTTTTGGAGTGTATATGTAACCCATACATAATAAGCTGTTTCTAAAATATGATGCCGTTACAACCTGTATTATATCGCTTAAAACAAAATTAACAAGAATATCGCGAGAGTTTCTCTGAAATCATCTTTAGTATAGAAGAAACAAGTACTCGTCTATTATTTTACAGTTAAGTTTCTTTGAAACTATGCAACAATGGATTTCAAGTTAATTCCATTTTCAATAAAGCCCGTTAAACAAAGCACAGTTGTAAGTAACTTACGTGCATACAACTTTGAATTCAAGTGGTACAGTTTTCAAGACTACTTTGGAGCAAACCGAGGATTCTCGAGTTGTGCTGGCTTCAGCGAATTTGATTCAGTTTGGAGAGCCCAAGTGCCTCGAACATTGAAAGAAATACCTAAAATGTTTCGCAAACCACTGTTGCATAATAATAAATGCTGAGATAGGCGCCATTTTGGTCTCGCTCGGGGTTCTGTTTTAGTGTTCCATACCCAAAGAGTAAAATAGGGATCCTATTACTAAGAATGCACTGTCCGTATGTTTGTCTATCTGTCACCAGGCTATACCTCATGAACCGTGATAGCTAGACAGTTGATTTTTTTCAGATGACGTATTTCTGTTGCCGCTATAACAACAAATACTAAAAACAGAATTAATTAAATATTTAAGTGGGGCTCCCATCTTGCGCCCATACAAAAAACGTGATTTTTTTGCCGTTTTTTGCGATAATGGTACGGAACCCTTCATGCGCGAGTCCGACTCGCACTTTGCCGGTTTTTCTTTCATTATTTTACTTGGTGACTCGGTCGTGTTGCGTTTGCTCTCTTAAATAAGTACATATCTGACACAGAAGTGAACCAAATTATATGCGGTTGACATAAATTCGCTGAATAACTGCATGCATTTTTGTTTTCCGGGTTATTCGGTATGACTAAGATTTGGTTGCATAATCCTGGATTTTATGTTGTTTACTAAGAAAAGACAATTTATTTTATTCCTTGCTACTTGCTTTCGGTCTAAAAAGCAGCTCTTATTGTGTTATACTTAATTCTCTTTAGTTGTTCTGCAAATCCACAAAACTTCCTACGCAACAGTTCCGTCGTAGGATACGAACTGTGTTAGGTCTGTGTTATCTAGATTGGCAGATCTTGGCAGCGCCGACATCCATTGATTGATTACCAAATTGATGAAGTATGGCTAACGTAGGTCATTGTTTACAGGGTCCACCAACATTCGGCTAGGATAAATAACAGTGTGACGCAATGTTGTATAGGACATTATGTAAGTTTTAATTATCCTTGTCAGACGATAAGTTCATCAAGGATAAGTTTTTTTTTTAATTCTTTATAGGCTCGCGCTTGACCACTATCTCACCTGATGGTAAGCGATGATGTGGCAGCTGCCACAAAAAAACAGTATGAATGAAAGTCTTACAGACACTGGCTGTTAAGAATACCTAATCATTGCAATAAACATTGCTTTATATTCCATCAAATGAGATAATTAATTAATAAGTTCTTTAAACGTTTCCAGACATCCGTTTGCCTTTCCAAACCGTGATAATTCCAAAACAAATCCTGAATCTGTCAACATTAATACAGAGTCTGTCACTCCTAATTTATCCATATGTAAATGGTATAAGTGACTCGGCGATATATTCAGTGAGTTATGCGAGCGTCCCGGTTTGAAGTATGCGGCGTCAAAATTACGGTGTGAAGGCTAATTAACCCCAGACCTTTGGCTGTGGTTGTACGTTGATGGCTCCTGAACGCGTAACACGGCCTTCGCGTTTACATATTCAGTTCCCGACTGACATAATACCATGAAAATTACCCAAACGTACCCTTATAAGTGTATACGTTACGTACGTTCATCAGTCAGTTTTTGAAGCAGGAATTTCGTTGGGATATTTTTTTATTATATTTTTATCATACACTGGTTTTTCATCGCAGTTTTGTTGCCGTGCCAAGAAATGTAAATTTTCTGCAATATAAAGTTATCAATGACACTTATAGTGTAACTTTCTTTCTTTCTTTCTATTTTTCTTTCTTTCTTTCTATCTTTCGTAATCGGATCAGAAGGCCTGTTCTAGAGCAATCAGACCGTGAAAACTTTGAAGAAGTGAGCTTTCAATCCATCCAATCTAGGGGAAATGACGGTTTTCACACACCTAAGTTACCAAGGTGAGATATTCACAGAATCGACTGGCAGTACCTACTTCCAGAGACTACTTTCTACAAACAAACATACCATCAATTTTACCTACTTATATTTTTAGTGTTTATTGTAGGGACAGTGTAAGCAAGGACGGTTGATTTCGTGTTACTGCGCTTCTTCTTCTTTTCGTGTGAGGATGTGGTCACCTCTGGTGTCAGAGCTAATTAAGTCCACCCAAACCCCACAGGCCTCTGTAACGTGGTTATTTAAGACTCACATTAACTATATAAGTCCGGGTTTCCTCACAATGTTTTCATTGTAAGTAGTAGCTGTGATGTCCAAGATAAACTTAGAAAGTACATTTATGAATTTGGAAAAGTCACATTGGTACATGTCCAGCTTTGAATCCATGACCTCAAGCACGAGAGGTGAGGTCTTAGCCACTGGGTCACCACGACATCTACGTGTTACTGCTAAATATGCAATTGTATTGTATAAGTACATAAAATTTTAAAATACCCCTTTTTTTTTTGTCGACGGGGAAAATCATCTTATGACAAATCCCGCTCTTGGGTGGAGCGGGAGATAGTGTCAGACTTGTACTGACTAAAAACCCCGCGCCGTTCCTTCTAGCCTTCATACCGGGGCTCTAGCTTCCTTTCGGATAACCCCGAACCCCGGTAGGCTTCGACCCAGCTGGGCCCCTCTCTTTGCTGACAACTCCTTGAGGCGCGCGGGAACAGTGCGCGCCGTCGACGCCTTGGCTCGGTCCGGGTAGTTACCGGACGATCGGACAGCGAGCTACCCATGGCTCGCTGTCCACGAGCCCGCGTCTACGGTGGCTGGATATCGGGATTGGGATCCCGGCGGCGGCGGCGAGGGCGCCGTTGCCTGATGCGGTCGGCCTCCTCCTTTGCTAGCATTACTGCTTCGCAGAAGGAGGCGACCGCCTGCCACTCCTCCTCGCTCCGGACCATGGCCTGAACCAAGGCCCGGCGCGAGAGGTCTCCGCCGCCGATCGCCCCCACGAGGGCACGGCGGTGCTCCGCCCAAGCAGGGCACACCTCGACTGTGTGCTCCACCGTGTCCTCCGGGCGTTCCGCACAGTGGCGGCACCCAGGCGTCTCTTCCGCTTGGATCCGATGCAGGAACCTCCCGAACTTGCCATGTCCGGTGAGGACCTGCGTCATGCGGAAGGTAAGGACGCCGTGAGGTCTTTCCAGCCACGCCTCAAAGAGGGGACTTACCGCCATTATGGTGGTGTGCCCAGAAATACCCCCGTATTTCATTTATCCCATATTGCGACAAATCAAACATAAGTTTAGCAAATGAAAATACTAAAACTGTAATCTCCTGTACGTAATATGCAAATGGAATGGAAAAACCGATAGGTAAGTAAAATAATAAATAGGTAACATTTTCATATTCTGCAACCTTTCTCGCTGCTGACAAGTAATTTGATTTAGTGGTGTACCGCACCTGCAAGGATTACACTGTGATTTTTTATTTCATAGACTAAACTGACATTTGAGGGGTTGTCACTTTATCTTTACATAAAAATAGTGTTGTATCCTGACTATCCTGACTGACCGAAAGTTGATCGAAAATCGAACTATTTCACGGAAGAAAAATTACATTTGTTAAGAAACTAGCGGCCCTGGTTTAGTTTATTAATTTGTGACAGACTTCATTTTATCGACCGCATTTATTTTATTGTTAGTTTCATATTTAACACAGTAAAATTTTAAGTAATATGTGTATGAATACCGTTATATTTAAATATTTATATTCAAAAAACATTTATTACAGTCGTGTCACATCGAATCGATGAATCACTTATGATTGAACCTTACCTACAACACTATATTCCGCGCTAAACATTACATCCATTTAAAAAAAATAAGGTTATTGGCAGCTCTCAGTTTAGTCTACGAAATACAAAATTAAAACGTGGATATAAAAAGAAAAACAATAGCATTGTCATCTGTATTTTGCACAAGTTTTTTCGCTTCCATTTTTAAAATAAACAAATGAGTGTAGGGGACATGAGTTACCTTACCTATTGACACTGAATAAATAAATTCCCTTTAAAGTCACCTTGAGCAGTCAGTTGAGTAAATATCTCATTGTTCTGATGACGTAACGTTTTGGAAGATGGCGGTCGATTTGACAGCGCTTAATATTCAGAAACAGCTGGTTTATCTCTAGATTAAACTTGAACAAAGATGGCATATTGTCGCAGTATTGTTTCGTTAATATACAACTCTAGTTGTTGTAAAACGATTTACTCCAATATAAGTGAAACTTCGGTGAGACGACACGAAACGGTTGTGCCCTAAAATAAATTTGGTCCTACGTCTTTCGGGAGTTCCGAAAAAACTTTTCGAATTTCTGTTCGTAATTTTATTTGTTTCAGGCCAGTGTTGTACCTATAGTTTCAAGTTGCGGCAATAAATTAAACTGAACTCGTATTTGTAGGACCGAACCCTATGTCTGCCTATTTAAAAATGGCCAGTATTTACCAGCACCAATTTATATTACAGTTTTCTGATTTTTCTCTTGTAGAAAACATTCTAGATTTATCTTTTAGACCGACGACTACCTCCTTAGTTATATAAATAAAATTAATCATTTAAATATAGATAATATCTACTTTAAAATGAAGAAAATAAAAGCAATAGCCATTAATTTTGAGTGCAATTCCCGGTGCACGCGAACCGACTCCACCTTTCGTGACCAAACTGAATACTTGAGTTACCAACTTGCAATATAATAAATCGGACTAACCAGTATCGAGTGAAAAATGTACTGATTCAATCTACACCGAGAAAATATTCGAATAAGTTAAGCAAGATGAAAACTTTCTGCATCGCGCTTTCGATATGTTTTTGCTTCATTGCAATTTTTCAGAATTGAATATGAATAAATTTTCTCAAGCAATCTTGAGAAAATTTGAGTGGTTTTAATTAGGTATGTTTGTATTGATTTTTAGATTATTACGGGCGAATACTTCAAGTTATGTCTTCGACTCGGGAGTTCGTTTTAAACTGTAAACATTATCGGTGGATAAATATTTCAGCACATGCCGTACACATCTCAGCTTAAATGTATTATAGACCTGAGTATTTGATATGAATTTCAATTTATTACCTCTACGCATTCATGAGGAAAGGGATTTGTTTAAAATTATTTTTATTATATGATGTAACTAAAATTTACGATTTTCGCAATTATTCCTTTATCTGTGCTACAAGACGTTGATTCGTACCAAATTTCAAGATTCTGAGTTCACGGGAAGTACCCTGTAGGTTTTGATTCCCTTGCGAGTGTCGAAAATTTGCGGTATAAACGGCTGTATCTTTTGATTGCGTTGGCTTAGAAGTTTGATTTTTTCACAGCTTTTAGGGACAGTAGATCTGAGTATTTGATATAATTTCAGCTTGATACCTTCACACGTTCCTGAGAAAAAGTGTCTTGACAGACAGACAGACGGACGGACGATCAACAAAGTTATCCTATAAGGGTTCCGTTTTTTCCTTTCGAGGTACGGAACCCTAAAAATATGTACATAGGGATAAAATAATACACTCTTTAGTGAGACGTATTTTCGAAAGTTGTTAATTATTTGTAGTATTGGTTTCGATTTAAGTCTCAAAGAAAAAGAGTCAGGGGCAGGCAAAATATAATCAAAACTTTCTCAAAGTATTGTTTTACAAAAACCTGATAAGTGCCTTTAACAGGTGAAAAACAATTTGAGACTGTAAAAACAGTCTAAAATAAAGTCCCAAGTGGCCTATTATTAAAAGCCTGCGTTTGCGATTAATAGTTTCTTATTTTAGTTGAAGATAAGAGAAAAAAATAGATAAATTGAAATATGGGTACTTTATTGTGCACCAAACTGTCTGTGATCTTTTAAAATATTTCTTATTATAAGCTCTTACTTATTTTTTTACAAAACTTTTAATTTACGAAGTGCCAAGCAGGTAGTATTTTTTTTGTATCTTCACCGATTTCGCTGTCAATTGTGGAACGATTTTAAAAATTATTTTTGTTTGAAAGTATATGTACCCGAATTGGTTCCATTAAAATTTGGTAAAGATCTGATGAAGACCTTCGAAGATATACAACAGAACTCTTCAATAAACGACGGCAAATCTGTCAGAATGGTTGCAATCGCATGTCTGTTTATTGTTAACAATTAAAATTAACAAGTAATAAAAATTGATTCTATCGTTAAATTTATAATTATCTTCGTCGCTGCTGGATTCGCTCATATTTTATGATTTCATAAGATTTTATCAAAAAACAAACCAAAATGCTGGGAAGTGAATTGAATAGAGAGAGAAAAATAATTAAAAGTTTTTATTCATGCAGTCATTGTGCTGGCCAGTGCGATTATTCTAAAAACGAGGTTAGCGCACTGACATGAAATAAGCATTAATGCATTTTCAGTGCACTAGCGGCACAAAATAGGTGCGCCGCTTATATTTTTTGTGCTAGCGGTATAGAAAATTATTGAATAGAAAGGTTCGAATTTTAAAACTATTTCCACGCTAGCGGATAAAATGCACTTTTGCACTCAGATTTCGAATAACAAACAGAATCTTTCAGAGGTTGTGAGGTGAAAAGAATATTGATACTATTCTATCACTGCCATATCGGTCTAACATCATAAGAAATTGATGCATCCGTATGATGTGGCACTGACAACCCTAAGTCATGTCCAAATAATCTATGTTGCCTGGAAGAGATCGCGGTATGGAATAAGGCCGCCCGTTGAATGATTTTTGTTTTAAGTTTATTTTTTTTCTTGTATATTCTGGTGTACAAGAAAGTGTATATAAGTAAATTAATTAATAGATGTGTTTTGTATGGTTGAAGCACAAAGTATGTAACCGGCGGCGGGCGCGCCGGTTGAAGGCAACTACAATTACGTCGTAATGATTAGTAGATTCTTAATTCAAATTTTAACGAGGATTTGAATTTAGAAGCTGGTAATGAGTATTTAAAGTAAGAACATGGATAAAAAGTTCTTATAATAAGACTCTTTTACTTGTGATCCGCAGTAACCGTAGTTTTTTGCTGTGTTGATAGATTTTCTTTAATTTTTTATTATTATACATAAATATTGAGCAATAGATTATCCAGGTAATACAGTAAGCAGCTACAAAGTTTAAACACACTTATAGTTAAACGCAACAGAAGTAAGTGCTCGTTCACACAGATGTCCGTTTTACAGGTCCACTTTATGGTATACGCTTTTATTAGGCGCTGACATTTTGTAGTTGTATGAGCGAGTACACACACATGACAGTATTCCAGATCCTCACAAAATACCAATCCAAACAAATATACCGCAGGCCGTTTTACAGATCAATTTTATCGTATACGCTTTTACTCGACAATGACAGTATTCAAAAACGTGTTTGAAAGTTGGTGGTACAATGTGGTGTGAAAATAACTACCAGTAGCGACGGATCCGTTAAAACGGTACTGTAAATGCGAGGTGAACACCACCTCCAATAGCGACGGATTCGTTAAAAACGATCTTGGAAATACGTATGCTCTGTGTGAACGTACCCTAACATCAAATACAACCTACAGTTAGGTTACAAAGTATTATTTACCAGTAAACTCAAAACTAGACCGTCTGTCTTGAATTGGGGTTCAGGTTACGAGTTCTTGAGTGGGGAATAGTGAGGTGATTTCTGTTATGGTGGTGTGGCAATATTTGTTGTGTCATGTGTGTTAATCTCCCCAGGGATGTGACCTAACAGGCGTTGCACTGAGGGGATTCCGGGCTGGTCTTTTGAGAGGTCACGGGATCCCTTCAACGTGCTGATGGTGATTACCGAGGTGGTTTTAGTGAGATAGAAATCCCACACTTCCTGGTCTTTTCCTCAAAATTCCAGGCGCCTTTTGAAGGTATCCACGAAAACAAAAAAAGTTTTAAGCAGTACATTGGCACTTTCTGCCTCGTTAGTATAGTAGTCGCAAGCGCTACTACTGAGCTTGAGGTCCCAGGTTCGATACCCGGGTCTGGCAAAATAGATTTTTTGAAATTTCTAAGGTATTTTTTTTCTTTTTCTCAGCCCGGTGTCTGGCTTTTTGCCTTGTTGATGGCAATATGCTCGCCCCTTATTATATCTGACTTAAATTTAACTGGCGAAAAGTGAGTGTACTATACATGCACTTCTCCTCCCTTCGGGGCATACCTACAGGCGTGTATTGTTAAGGCATTTTCTATTGATTTAAACCTCTTTCATATTCTTGGAACACTATAAGTTATGTGAAGCTAATTAACAACATTGTCTACTTCAGTTGAAATATCCAGTTTGCCACTACTAATTCGTTTAACTGCTTAAAGTTTACAAACGGTTATGGGATGTTTAACAATAAGTTCTGATCGCTCCTTAGGGTATCTAGTTTGCGTCTCAAGAGGACAATACAGACTTGTGTACAACATATGAGTTTAGGCTTAACTTTCTCAAAGCTACAAGCAGTATTACATATTTTGTCGTTCCTATGTGCTGTGTGGTAATGACGGAGAATATTGGAGATATTTATCTATAGAAAAAGAAGAAGAAAAATTAACTAAACTGTTTCCTTTTACTTTAACTCCAATGATATTCTAGTAAACAGATACGTTACACACTCACAAAACAACAGAAAAAAATGTTCCGCACAGCAGCGGCAGCACACATACACGCTTTTCATTCATCTGACATTTCACTACAAGTCGAAAGGGATGGCTTGATAAAACCAACAAGAAAAAAGAGACGGCTAGTGTTTGTCACTTGCGTGTGAATGTAAACAAACATTATTCTGACCATAAATGTTTTTCTTTTTCTAACCTCCAAATATCAGAATATTAGGAAAAAAATTAAATAAATTAGTAAATTGAGGTGTATTGCGTACTTACATATGGTATGAGATCCCTTCTGTTTTATTTACTTTGGTATCATAATTGGTACACTTTCTAAATACACACGAAGGCATTTTTAAAATTTTGTTTGTTTCATAAAAGCGTATCGCTCTTCGCCATGCGTGACATAGACTAAAGACTATACGTCCCAATTTTGACGTATTCGAGTCTTCACAATGCACGCGCTCATAACATATCTTCATCTTTACTAGAATATCATTGTTTAACTCTGCTGACTCACATACATGTTTTATATTATTGACTAGCTGTCCCACGCGGCTTCGCTCCCGTCAAATGGCTACCTACCCCCCATTTACCCTACCTACCCTACCGTACCTACACAACATACATGATTGTTGCGTAATTTTAACCGCTTACGCAGCGCACGCAACGGAAGCTCTCAAAAAGGAATAATTTTGCCCGTTTTTGCAACATTTTTCATTTATGCTCCGCTCCTATTGGTTGTAGCGTGATATTATTTAGCCTCTAACCTTCCTCGATAAATGGACTATCAAAAAAAAAAAATTCAATTCCAACCATTAGTTCCTGAGATTAGCGAGTTCAAACAAACAAACAAACTCTTCAGCTTTATAATATTAGTAAAGATAGGCTCGCATTTAACCACTATCTGGACTGATTATTGAGCACGCTTGCCTAGAAGAACTAATTACTAATATTAATTCACTCCGCGGGTTACAGTGTTTGGACTACGGTATGAACTGTTCTATTTTCGTGCAGTGAAATGAATCCCAAAATAGAACTGTTCTCCAAATTAAACTTTCAAACAATAGTACTAAGTCCTAACAACAAGTGTCATGTTCTTGCAGCTGTAATCAGATATGCGAAAACCAAGCCCGAAGAATCCTTGAAACGATAGTGAACATCAATGCGAAATGAACCGTTCTTGAATTATTTAAAATATTTATAATAAGAAAATCTTCAATGCCACTTTAGTTCTCAAGTTCACATAATCTAATTATATTTTTCTTTGAAATATAATATTGCTTTCAACGCCTGCATAATTGCTTATTTCTTTGAGACAAGAGGTTCTAATTGATAGATATAACGTTGCTAGACGCCAATTCTCTTTAATAAAACATGCAGTTTGACACCCATTATTTGTCCTTTAGGATTCAAATATGAGGACAATTTAGAATAAACATTCAAATTTAATTTATTTCAATCCAATTAGATCATATTATATATCTTGTACATTAAAAATAATAAGAATAATAACAAGACCGCAAGAACATGACTTTTTATACTTTACCAAAAACCACGGGACCATTTGCAACTTTAAAATATACTTATGTCTCGAAACTTTAGGGAAGTTCACCCCGTAATTGTTTTTATCTCATATTTTCAACGACTTTTATTGTGTTCTGCGTAAAAGAATGAAATATGGTCAACGAAAGAAGTTATTGCCGGTCCCTGTGGGCTAAGTCTGGCAACTTTTATTCAAGTTTTATGTGGGTCGGCAACTCGGCATGCAATTTTTATGCAAGTTGAAGATTAAATTTTATTCTCAGTCCATTTTATTTCACTTTTCCACTTTACTGGCGAGTGTAGTTAAACGGGTGTTTGGTATTCACAGCAGTGCACTCTTGTGGCTGTGGACGTAGAGATAGTAAACATTGACATGTATTTGTCTATCACCTTGTTTGTTACGGGTTAATGGAAACTTGACGTGTTGTTAATTTAGATAGACACCCTGGCAGAGAAGATACTACATGAAACACTGATAATGACCTTCTCCGAAACCTACAGAAACTATAGAAAACAATGGAAAAACTCGCTAATTCAATTACACAACAAAACCAATTAATTTTCATTTACTTGGATGACTGGGTGCATGATGAAGTAGTATATTCGGTTGAATAGTTGTAAGGTGGGGGCTGGGTGCGGTGGCACATGCAAAATGATTGGCCCCCGGGGCCATGATTGGCCCTTGTTGTTTGATTTAGTCGACCTGGTTGCTAGAACCCGTTTCACATGACTGGGCCGCTGTTCACTGTGTTTGCGTTGCTTATAATGGTAGTTTGCCCTCTTTATTTATGATTCGAATGCAAATGTGGACCTACCCTTTGCTGATGTTGAATCTTTTTTGGGGTTGATAAATTTCGGGGCTTCGACTTTTGGTTGCATAATATGAAAAATTCAAATTAAATTTAGGATCTGTATTTTAAGTCAACTCTTTAGAAAAATAATTTTCAGACCAGTTATATTTTAGTATAAATATAGATATATACATATATTAATTTATTATTATTTACATTATGTACATTATTTGTAAACTAAAATTAGAACTTAAATAAGAATAAAAAGACCAGTTTCTATTTTTTAAACCGAGCAATATTCGGTTCGCACGATCACGATTCTCTTGTTCTTATTCCTATTCATTTGGGAATAAAGATTGTTCAAAATGTTTAATTTAATTGTTTGTCAATTGAATTAAACATTTTGAACAATCTTTAAAGGAATCTTTTTTAAAAGAAATGCCCAAAATGTAGAGGATATTAATTAACTGAAAAATCTTCTCTAGGTTGTATATTTCACTTGCTGTTAAAAATAAAACCATTCACCGCGCCATTTGTAAAGCTCAAGTGATTTTAATATGGCTGAGGAAATTAAGAAATTTCCTTGTTCAATGCGATGTTGTACTAAATGGGGGTTGAGAAATCGGGGAGGCTGACATTAGAAATTCACCTCGATGTCTTCTAATTGCAAAATTAAGATACATAATCTGAATCTTCTTGCAATTTCAATTCGCTTTAAAACGGACAAATAAGTCAGGGGCTGACAAACCACTTTTCAATATCAAAGTTATAAAATCAACTCCAATAGAAATGCTATATTGATGGGCTAATATTACCTATATCAGCGGTGTCACATTACATACAAAGAAACCGTGCCGAAGTTCTTTACCGATTACACTGATTATTTTTGAACATCGATCGCGTTCGATTCCGTTCCACGGATATAGATGGTGATCTATCTATAGCCGTGGAACGGAACCGAACGCGATCGATTTATAAAAAATAATCGTGATAATCAGATGAAAAACGCTACTTACGTTGGCACGGTTTCTTTGTATGGGATGAGGCATCTGTATGCTAGTAGTAGTATCTATACCTATATTGAGAAAAACACTTTTTTAAGAATGTTTTGTTTTATCTCTTAAATGTTATATAAGTAAACACAAACCAAGATGAAACTTGGTTTGGAAGCCTCTTAGCAGAATTGGCTACAAGCCACCGATTGTTTGTCTGACCAGGATAAGACCTAAAAAAATATAATATATTATATATAGGTACATTAGTAGATAAACAAAAGAACAGAACAAAACTAGGAAGATGCACGTCATGACTGTGACAAGAAGACTTCAACTCCAGATAACGCTGTGTCATGGAGAACCCTCAGCACGGCGCTGATTTTCAGTGATCGCCGAAGATACTTACGGAAATACCTCGTATCATATTTAAAATTAAGCACTCAAATACTAAAAAAAACTGGCCAAGTGCGATTCGGACTCGCGCACGAAGGGTTCCGTACCATTATCGCAAAAAAACGGCAAAATAATCACGTTTGTTGCATGGGGGCTCCCATGCAACAAACGTGATTATTTTGCCACTTAAATATTTATTTTATTACGTTTATAGATTTTTTTGTTATAGCGGCAACAGAAATACATCGTCTGTGAAAATTTCATTTGTCTAGCTATCACGATTCATGAGATACAGCCTGGTGACAGACGGACAGAAAGACAGACGGATCGTGGAGTCTTAGTAATAGAGTCCCGTTTTTACCCTTTGGGTACGAAACTCTAAAAAAACACATTTAAATAAAATAATCATACCTTACTTAAAATATACTACTTCTATTGATACTAAAAGGACTTATACTGTCAAAAATAATACTGTTGTATTGGCAGTCTATTGGCAACATAATTGCGTTGAGTTCATGTGGATCACGTTGCCTAGTTGCTGTAGTCGCGCGTAATGGGGCACGTGCGAACTGGCGCAATTAGCTCGCTGCGGGATTGGTGCTGCCGTACAAGTCTGTATTCGTTATTGCTCGGAATAACTAGAAAAAAAAATCTTCTTATAACTTCTTTAAAGGACCAGATGTTTATAATGTTTATGCGTCGTAGGCACAACTAAATTTCTGAAACGAAAATTTATTTAGACTGTAGATAACTTACAGCTTGAGAATATTTGGTAAGAATTGTAGCCTAAAACTCGAGTGCAAAAATAGATTATGATCAAACAATAGTTAATCTTATTAATATTATATCTAAATGCGAAACTTCGGATGTGTGTATATTTGTGACTCAATCACGCCAGAACGGTTGAACGGATCTGGGTGAAATTTGGCACAGAGATAGATTTATTTATTTATTAGTTTATCCTCGCACTGGAACGCCTTGCAGCAATTATACCAATGGAGCACAATCTTATAAACTCACTATAAGTCTAGGTTTCCTCACGATGTTTTCCTTCACCGTTGTCAGCAATGTCCAAGATAAACTTAGAAAGTACATATGAATTTTTGAAAAAGTCACATTGGTACTTGCCCGGATTCGAACCCACACCTCAAGCACGAGAGGCGAGGTCTTAGCCACTGGGCCATCACGACGATTGTAGTCAGAAATAGCACTGAGGATACTTTTTATCCCGGGCATACGGTCCCTCGGGATTATTTTCGACTTTCACGCGGTCGAAGCCGCTGCCAGAAGCTAGTATTTAATAAGATTATGCAGAGCTAACATACACTGTCACGAATACAGTGTTTCATTTTTCTTTAAGTTTATTGTTATTTTCATAAAACATAAAATAATAAGCGCTTTCCTAGAAAGGACATGACATTTCGCAGATAGCTAATCAATTATCAGAATTCGCCCTCTTACAGTGACATGGGCTACTAGAGCGCGATGTAGAACTGATTCGTGCTCGATTGCCCCGCGTACATCGGACAACACACAAGCCACTGTGCAAATTACCGCTGTATCTTATTTGGTCATAGTGTAACATGTGGACGCATTCGTTGGCAAATAAAATCGGTTGTTGTGTTTGAGCGCGCTGCAACCCGCTTGATTGGGATTAGAGTGAGTGTGTGCTGAGCTAATAAAATAACAGCCAGCAACATAAATCAGTTAACGCTACAGTTTTTCTAATAATACTTGAATTGTGGACATCATAATAGGAAAAATGTAGCACTAAAATTACGCAAATTCTTGTATACGAAAAACTAAAAAATCGAATGATTTCGTTTCAATTTAAATATCTATTACAGGCTGTGCACCCGTACCCACTGGGATTTATCAATGGCAAAGTACCAGCCGCTAAGTCTCTAATTTCAAAAAAATAATAACTTACAACTATACACACTTGTATCTTCATTTTTACCTCTTTTAGAGTTAAAATTTCAATATGTCTTCATTAGTGCTCACCTATAAATAGGTATTCTAACGCTTCAGTAAACGTGGCCATATACCTACTGGACCCAAACACTTTAATTAAATTTACCCTCGAAACGAAAAGACAAATAGCTCTTGTGCAAAAATTGCTTCTCAACTCTGCGGTTTTGGCTATACGTTGTCTGTTATGTTGTGAATTTAAGATTTTAAGTAGAAAATGCGAAAATAGTAACCAAATTTTGTTGTGGGCCATAAGACAGCATGGTAATGAAGTAACTGCCTGCAATAAAACTATTTCAGTTTGAATAAAAAATTATTCGTGATAAAAATGCTGTTGGTACTTATGTAGGTTTATACTGTTACAAAAATTGCAACTGACTTCCAAACAAAAACACTAGAAAGTGAAAAATAACTTCAATTTCGGAAGTCGGTATTCCTGTTTTCGTTTCTTCGTTTTTTGACTCCGACTTCCGAATTTGAAGTTATTTTTCACTTTCTAGTGTTTTTGTTTGGAAGTCGGTTGTAATTTTTGTAAAAAAAAATATATTTTTCACTTTTTAGTTGTGGTACAAGTTCTATAGGCTAGGTACCTACGCGTATTGTGCCCAAAGTGAACCCAGAAAAGATTAACCCAATAACATGAAACATAAACAAAACCGGTGCAATGAGAGTATACCAGGGTGAACTGTTCACACCTGTGTACCCCTTTAGAGCGTACCAGTGTGATGTTATGTTATGAAATGGTGTAAACAATAATCAGACATGCGATTTCATCTATCCCGAGTGATTTGCCTTCATTTATTGAAGAGTTCTGAAGTATTTCTCCGAAGTTCAGAATCATCAAAATCGGTTTACCCAATATAAAGTTCGGAGGTAACAAAAATAAAAAAAAATAAAAAAATACAGTCGCATTGATAACTTACTCCTTTTTGCGAAGTCGGTTAAAAATAATAGGAAACAGAGATCTTTCTATACCTAAGAGTGGCTCTTTAAAATAAAATAAAATCTAATCTTATTGCCCAAGTTTAATCGAAATTCAATCAAGTATTTAAATGCACAACCATCTTATTTTTCTCGTTGTCCCTTTTGATGCACTCAAGCTAAGCCATCCACCCGAAGAGTACTTAAATATACGAGTATTTAAGTATTCTTTAGGTGGATACGAGTATCCTAATACTTATATATCTGTTGAATTGAATGAACCAATCACTTTGTACCGAAGATACCGTCAAAGCAAGTAATCAAACCGCATATCATGAGGTAGGAGATAGAGGTACCAGATTAGCAACAGATTTGCTTCATGCAGTTCAATTTAGCGGTTCATAGAGGGATATCTCACTAACACCGACTATTTCACTATTTGCTACGTGCTCCAAAGCTGACTTTAAACTTTAATGCGCCGCCAGCATCAAGTTCAAATTCATAAAGGCTTTCGTAAACAGCCGCTAATGTGACAACTATGTAGCGACCAACGCTCTAAAGTTAAAACTATTTATATGATAACAAAAATTTTAAACCGACTTTCAAAACAAAACACTACAAAGCAAAAGATAACTTTCTTTGGCGAAGTCTATGTCGAAAATCGACACCGACCTTCGACATAGACTTCGCCAAAGAAAGTTAGTTTACTGTTGTGAGGAAATGCCGCCGACATCCAGACTATCTTTGATTTGCAGAAAAGAGCTGTTCGTTCAATTTATAAATTAAGCCCGAGACACTCTCCCAGAGAGAAACTTAAGGAGATTAATGTAATGACTGTGTCTTCTCAGTACATTTATGAAAATCTTTTATATGCCCATAAAAATATAAAATTATTTAAGATATCCATAACATAAATACTAGGAACGCTTCATCATAGTCGCTTACCTATTATCCGTACCATACTCGTGACATAGTTACCATTAAGGAGTTCCAGTGGCCATCTCTGGTATTCTTCATCAGTTCCACTTCCCTAAATGGTACTATCCGAGTGATGAAAATACCAAAATTATTGCTATATATTTGTCTATAATATTTGAGGAGTTCCCTAGATTTCCATTTGATTCCATCATCACATCCTACCCTGATTACCATGGGACCACCTGGGAAGAACATATATTATATTATATATGCCACCATATACCCTTTCAAACAAAAGAAGAATTTTCCAAATAGGTACAGGCGTCTTTGTGTAAACGGGTAACCGAATTGTGAACCTCCTTTTTTTTTTTAAAGCATTGTCGCACTGTCGGTTTGCGCCTGTCTACGGGAGCCTTAATCCATGCGAGTTGATATTAATTGCAATATTATCACTTAAGTGTCGTCAGTATTTATTAAGTCCATTAATTAATCCTTCATATAATAATTAACGTCATAGCGTTCAATTGGTTATTTCAAACTGTTAACACCAATAATTAATTTCATGGAATTAATTTTCAGTGGCATTTGTGATTAACTATTAACGCTTATTTAAGTAATGGTTTTCGGCGAAGAGCGCATATTGTGTGGAGAGCAGTAACACAAATAATTATAGATAGTACCCACCTATTTATATCTAAACTAGCTTCTGCCAGCGGCATCGCCCGCGTGAATGACGAAAATTATCCTAAGGGAACATATTCCCGGGATAAAAAGTTCTATGTGCTATTCCAGACTATAATCTATCTTTGTGCCAAATTTCACCCAGATCTGATCAGCCGTTCTAGCGTGATTGAGTTACAAACTTACATCCATACAAACTTCCACATTTATAATATAAGTAAAATAAGATAGTGGGAAGTAGGACTAGTATTATAAAGAGGTATAAAAGTTTGTATGTTTATCAATTTTTGTTAGAGGTAATTTTTGGGTAAACCACTAACAGGCTACTTTTTACATCGAAAAAATTGACGTTTACTGTGTGTTTGATGGCGAAGACAGGGGAAAAATAGACGGCTACTATGTGAGATGACGAAGCCACGTGAAAAATAGACGGTTACTGTGTGTGAGATGGCGAAGCCAGGGGAAAAAATAGACGGTTACAGTGAGTTGGATGGCGAAGCCACAGGAAAAATAGATAGTTTCTGAGAGTTAGATGGCGATGCCACGGGAAAATAGACGGTTACTGTGTGTGAGATGGCGAAGCCATGGGAAAAAGAAAGTTAATAACAAAATTATGTTAGATCCTGCTTGATATGGAGGGAAATGGAAATTATGTTTTGTTTCTTACTCCTCCGTTATTCTTTTCTAATTAATTAAGTTGCGGGATCCAAGACAGTTAAATTCATTTATTACAAATACTACTGACATTCATTGTTACTCGATAATATGTTTATTTTCATTTTTGCATAATGTTGTTCATAAGTGTTTGATTGTACAAATATTGTTCTTGTTCTTCGTCGAGCTTGATTGCCTCGGCGCTTTTCTGGTGGTCGCCACTATTGATTCTGGCTTTCAGGAGTTGCAGTAGTTTGGAAATAGTGCGGTAGCTGGGTTATAGGTTAGATGTGCGTAATTGGCTTAATACGAATTAATTTAGCCGTATTTCAATTTTATTTGTGACTATTGTTGATGTAGAGGTGAAACAGAATACGATGCGGACACGATGTAGCGGGTATGATTCAACAATACAGTATTTTTATCACAATAAAATTAGAGAGGAAATGAATAAAATATGACCAAAATATATTAACTGTACACTGGGTACAAAAATATCATAGGAAGATTCGTTAGTAGATGGCAACTATGGAGGTATCACACCTGCCTTTATGATCTATTTATAAAAATTCCTGGAACATTTTCAACAGAGTGCTAAATAAGACACTTAAAAACATGTTTACATAGAAACGTTATGTAAACACCCTCCTTTTATGTCGACACTTTATTAACTCGCTCTCTAAAGATTCTCACAGACGGGCGAGGTGTGAAAATGCGGCAAAGATGCGACATTTCGCTTTGTAGTGTTTTATTTTGGAAGTTGGTTAACTTTTTTTTGTTAAAAAGATTTTTATTTTTATCTTTTTAGTTTTGGTACCTTAAATCACCATAAAATACACATTATTAAAGATAACTTAAAACTGCTTGTTGGATCTTGAATAGTTTTAAATGGAACTACACGAGAAGCTCCAGCTTTCAAATAAAAAATAATCATCAAAATCGGTTCATAATTAGCGGAGTAATCGCGTAACATACATACAGCCGAATTGAGAACCGAGGAGGTTTTCAATTCGGCTGTATGTATGTTCTTTTTGAAGTCGGTTGAAAATATTCTATATACCACTGTCATTTCAATGACTTGTACCAACCTTCACATTGAAAACATTGCAGGCGTTTCAACTCAGGGGAAAATAAAAATAAGATTTGTCTACTAACAAGACTCATTAGCTGCCATTACAGTTCATTCAATCAGCACTCTGTACGAAACAGCCATATACATGTACTTTAGCACAGAATAGTTACAAATTGTGCACTCCCTGTACAGTCACGTTCACAATGAACAATGTACGAAACGAATAATTAATAATATTGTAGACAGCAAGCGTGGTTAAACCATAATTGGACGATACAGGTTCTTAAGTAATATATATAGATAAAAATGATTTTGACGATTGATAGAGATATGAAGCTTGAAGGCCAATTCTCACTTTTTTTAACTTTTAATTCAATTCACAATCTCATCTCGACGATAGTCAATATCAAAAACTTGTCACAATTGTATGAAAAATAGATGAGTTTTGACAGATTGAGAAACTACAGAGATAAAAATAAATTCAAGTTCTGAAGTTAGTGTTCTGTTTTTGTTTTAAAAAATAAAAATAAAATACATTCGAACTGAGAACCTCCTCCTTTATGAAGTCGGTTAAAAAAAGTAGGGTTTGACAGATTTCAAATCCGAATATTCAATTCAGAAACCGGCCCTAATATTAGAATGCGAACGTTCTTAAAATTAGGTATGGACATTTGACCTCTGCATTGCATTGGGCGTTTAAGGTTCCCCTAGTCGACGGCACGAACTATTTTGTGCGCGAGGTTAAAATCTCTCATCTGACAATACGTGCGAAAGAGATAAATGCTGTGATGAGTAGCATGAAGCTAGTTCGCGTATGAATTAGCACTTTTGCAAATTTGTATCGAAATGGATGATGATTTAGGACGAGCGCGCGAAATTTTATAAAAAAACCTTTGGAAGTCTAAATATCATGAAAAAACAACTAAATGTATATTTCCAAAATAAAATTATTTGCATTGTTGAATCACTAATCTATCCCTGTATGGAGGCCGTTTTAAAATTTTCTTTCTTCATTTGGTATTTATTTCCGCCCAAAGATGCGAAAAATTTGTGTTGAAATATGGGACTTTGGACGCTCATAACTTTAAAATATTTTTTTTTTACTTTTTTGTTTCCATACAGGGTTAGATAATGATGAGACAAATTGATATCATTTTTTATTTTGAACGTACATCGTCAAACAGTGAAGTAATCGCCAGACTACGTTTGTATGGAAGAATGATCGACTAGTGTAACCTTAAGAATGTTAATGCTCTGCATACAAACCGAATTTAGTATACTTTTTCTGGGGTACTAAAATTAAAAAAAAGCGAGAGATAAAATCTTTTTCTCAAAAAATAAACAGAATTCTAAAGCAAAAAACTAAAAAGTGCAAAAATAAGTCTTTAGGAAGTCGGCGTCTTTGGTAGGTACCTCTTGTTTTTCAACACCGATTTCCGAAACGAGTTATATTTTAACTTTTTAGTGTTTAACTTCAGAAGTCGGTTAACTTAATTTACACATTCGTGCTGTTTATCGTTAAGGAGTTGTTTTTGTGCTCCATATCTTTGCAAACTGCAGACCGATTTTGATGAAACTTGCACTGTTCCCTAGATTTTGAGATACTTAATCCAATAAAAAAGAATGATCACGATCCGATAGTTAGTTTCGGAGAAATGCAGAGACATATAGGGTAACTTATGTGAATATTGTGGAATTCTCCACCTTTTTTTAAGTCGGTAAAAATACGCTCGAAAGTGGTCGTAAACTAGTAATACCATTTTTATGAGCACTTACGCGATACTTCCCGAGTTTTCTTGATTTCAGAAATCCCTGAAAAGCGTACTGTTGGATTTTCAATGCTTGTTTTAACTTCTAGAGTGTAATAATATTTAAGCATTCATGTGTTTCTTAGTATTACGAAATATTAAACTAGGCATTTATTATCTAATGCTTAATGCCCTTTTGACATCAGCACCGGAGATGTGTGTCGTGAATGTTTAATTTTTTGTGAGAAGATGGATGAAAGTTAGATTAGTGAATAATTGTATAGGTATTCCTTGTAAATTTTTACTTCTGTATGTTTTTCTGTTATTTTTTCTTTTTTGTATTTTTTTTCTTCAATGTTTTTTTGTTAGATCGTGTTTTTTTTTTTTTAAATAACTTTTTATTTGTATATAGATATATTTAATTTTGCCTAATTCCCGTATGTTTCGATTTACTGTATTTTTTCTTATTGTATAACGCCTTAGGTCTGACCTGTAAAGTTATACATGTATACTTGTATAATTAAATAAATATATAAATAAATCTAAAAATAAATAAATAAATTTATAAATAAATAAATTTATAAATAAATGAATAAATAAATCTCTAAACAGTACAAAATGAAGTCGCTCCCGTCTGCCTGTCTGTTGCTCCGCTTACTTCTTCTAAACCACACAAAGGATTTTTATACGGTTTTGACTAATAGCGATAAACGAAGTTGTTTTTGTTTTATTTTTCTCGTATAAAATCAAGGCATCTAGTGTCATGTAAGTAATACGAACCTGCTGAAACCACAAATGCCTTAAAAACCTGTTCAATTTCAGGGTATAACTTGGATTTCTCTTGCTAATTGGGTTGTGGAAAATGTTAGTACGAGTACATGTGGTAATCTAATATACAGCCGTACAGGGTTAGACGTTAAGCCAGACTCGAAATAGCTACGAAAAGGCTAGAAAACGTGGTAGCTCAGGTACGAAAATTTGCTCCTCAAACTAAATTGCTAAACAGATTTTTTTTTTTTTTTTAGTATAAATCATCATCTGCTTTATAATATTCCCACTGCTGGGTTACAGGCGTCCTCTCAGTGAGAGAGGTATAGGCCTTAATCCACCACGCGGGCCCCGTGCGGTTTGCTGAATGTCACTGTTGGTTCTAGGACATGCCGGTTTCCTCGCGAAGTTTTCCTACACCGTTTTGACAGCAGTGGTGATGAAATAATTTACACAAAGCAAAGCGCCTGCCTGGTTTCGAACTCACGACCACCATTCTATTAAATTCCAACTCTCTTCTAGTATAAATACTAGGATGTAGGTAATATAGCTCTTTGAAAAGTAAGTCCTCTAGATATGTATTTCCATTATATTATTATTTGCATCTGCCGCCTAGCAGACAATGAAAAATCTTCACTTAAAGGATTCGGTTGCCAGTGTCATTTAATCGGTACAATAAACACTCTCTGTATCTGGAACTCGTAGCATTTACTTAAATCATAACATTTAAATACACTTTTGATTAATCAAGGAATCAGTCAGTTACAAATTTCAAGCTATGATTGGCGATGGGGATGTTCAAGAGCGGCAGGTGAACCTTGCCATCAGTCAACTTCTTGCTTGCCAAACAATTTCATGAAAATTTGTTCTAGTCGTCACAGAAGCCTTCGAATTAATTGCAAAAATAAATATTCTGTCTACTTATTATAAACAGGTAAAATTGTATGTTTGTAGGCTCGATTGCATCAAGCCGCTGTCATATTTACCTGAAAATGCACAGTCCCTGTGTGAAAGGCCGCAGGAGCAAAGCAAAGTTAATATAAGTACACTGCAAATTAAGATCAAATGTGTCCAATGTAGGAGCACAGCCATACTTTATCACTGGTGTAACCGCCACTTGCACGTGGAGTTGCCCACAGCAAACCATGTTTTAAAAACAATACATAAGGGCACGGACGCCATGTCTGTGGATCAATTGTAAGGCAGGAGTGGTGTTTTAGTCGGCAGGCACCAAGATGAGTCCGACACAGTAGAGCTGGCTCGTATGTGAGGCAGCTCGGGCGTCCATGAGGATTTCACAGCCATGCCGAAAAAAAATTAAAACATAACTGCACGTGGCTGTACTCAATAGAGTTGCGAGTGCGACTGGCGACTTGCGTGTTTTCTTGAGAGTTATCATTACCGTGACGTGGGCGGGCGAGTGACGCAGATCGCGATTACGGTTCACTTGCTTATTTTAACTATGTACTTACTTTTACATTGAATAACTTCTATTTTCGTTCCAGTGTCGTTTTTCTAACACGTGTATCGTATATTAAACTTTGAAAGAAGTCAATTATTTGAATAACAACATCATTATTTTTTTATAATAAACTTTATTGTACACCACAAAATACGTACAGGACAAACGTTAATAAACACAAGTGTAAAACGGTCGGTCTTAACGCACTAGGCAATCTTTTACAGACAATCTTTGGATGGAATGACCGATAGGAGAAGAATTTATGGCTGTTAGTGTACAAAATTTCAAACGTGCTCAATCGTTGCCTGTGTTCAAAAGACTCGTAAAGGAACATTACCTGTGAAGACAAGATTCGCCTTAGCGTATCGATTTCAAATAGAAACTGATTTTTATTATCAATAGAGTCATTCATCATTTATATTTATTGCCATGTGTCGGGGTGCCCTAAGCTCCAAACGGCTAATACTAGGTGTAGCCGCACTTCGGGTATTAGCCGTAACATATATATTACATAGCATATGTATTTATCTGTGTATCTATTATGATATAGTATTTTAACAATGTTATTGTTACACCAATGACAACCCCACTTCATGTCCAGACAATTACTGTCCATACCAGGTTGCTTGGAAGAGATCGCGGATCGTGGATCGGTAATAAAGCCACCCATTGTATGTGTATTAGTTTCTAGTTTCTTTTTATAATTCATATTCATTTTCTGTATTGTACACAAAATAAACATATACAAAAACAGAAGGACAACCTATGTACAAAGACGAGTTTAACCCACAATTGGGTTCTCTTACAGCAAACCTCAGTGTTATAGCAAGCTCAGTGTTTTAAGGTGTACAATAAAGCATATAATAAATACAATATCAAAAATAAAATTACATAGACTTAATAACATACAATATTACATAATATACTACATGCGCTGCAGGAGCTAGTAGTGGCTTAATAAGCAACAGCTGTACGGATCATTCTTCAAGGTTAAGCATCACTTGCCGAGGTCGGTTCGTGGATGGGTGAACATCCAATACATACCGGAACTCCTCGGAATGCAGTCTCGGTTGCAAATTGTAGATCTTTGACAGTCATTACATTATTTGGTAGTCAGAAGCCAGAATTTTTTACAACAGTCTTTGCAAGGAATTATAATTTTTCCTATTGAATGTGGTGTGATAGCCAAGTCAGAGGCCTATGAGGTTCCAAGAGGTGACTTAATTAACTCTGACACCGGAGGTCACACCCTCACACGATAAAGAAGAAGGATTAGTTGTGGAGATCAGGCAGGCAGTCCCTCCTTATTAAATATTGGTACCCAATTGCATCCGGTTACACTGGAAGCCGGCCCCAATTTAGCTGGGAACAGATTAAACAGATTTATTTATTTGAATATGTACAATCTGCACATCATATCTTAGGGGAGTGTATTCTTTGGCAGAATGAACGCAATACTATGTTAAATAATGTACAGGCTGAAACAGGAGCTGTTTACTATACGGACCTTGTGCTAAACTACCTAGAACAAATTTCCGTGCGTTAAGCGTTTTTGCCATACCTATTATTGGAATCAAATATAACAGCTCACAATGTTAGGACCCAATAAAATTTATGTTAATTTTATCCGTGGTGCTAGGCAACTGGGCTTGACCCAGTTGTAGACGACCGTTTGTGCCTATTGCTCTTATTTGTTTTGTCTCCTGCTTGATATGAAGGGAAGTGGAAATTTGTATTTTTCCCTTTCCATTATTCTTTTCTAATTAATTTCGTTGCGGGATCCAAGACAGTTAAATTCATTCTCCGAGACTTCGTCGAGCTTCATTGCCTTGGCGCTTTTCTGGTGGTCGCCACTGTTGATTCTGGCTTTCAGGAGTTGCAGTGGTTTGGGAATAGTGAGGTGGGATTGTCCCAAAAAAAAAGATTAATTTACCTAGACATCATCTGCATTTCTCTTATGTATCTTTATTTATGCATGTCTCTTATGCATGAATAAATAAAGATTATATATTTCAGTCGAAAGACGCAAACCATTAGATTCAAGAAAAGGTACCTAAGCATCGCTACAAAGTCAATTAGTTGGGGATCCTTGCGAAGGTGAGACGGTATTTCACGCCAGAACAGATGTTTAAGTTGTACCAAGCGCAAGTTCGATCTTGCATGGAGTACTGTTCTCATTTCTGGGACGGATCTGCCAAATATCAGCTTGATGCACTAGAGTCGATCGAAAAACGGGCCAAGAGGCTCATTGGCAATGAGGCACTGGTTGAGTCACAAAGCCTCGAACATCGTCGCCGAGTTGCCAGCTTGTCGGTTTTTTATCGGTTGCATTTCGGGGAGTGTGCGATGGAATTGCTTAATCTAATTCCGCCAAGCCCGTTTCATCATCGGACTACAAGACGTACGGCGATGCGCTATCGGTACATGTGGACATCCTACCCATACGCACTAAACGTTTTGGAAATCCTTTCATTATGCGTACAGCTAAGGAGTGGAATTCCCTGCCGGAGTCTGTGTTTCCTGATAGCTACAATCTTGGGGTCTTTAAGTCAAGAGTGAACAGGTTACGTCTAGGCAAGCGTGCTACAAATTCGACCACATCATCACTTACCATGAGGTACGATAGTGGTCAAGCGCAAGCCTATCGACAATAAAAAAAACTAATTATAATAATCTTCTGTAATGTGTGTTCTAAATTGTGATAAATCAAACGTATATCGTACAAATTTGCATACAGTTACTCGTACTTATTCTGAGTATTACTAGTTTTGTCGCACAAGGACGACGATTCTTAGAAGGACTAAACACATGATTTATTAGGAAAACTACAAACTGTGTGAGTTCAGACTATTTGTATCATGTTTCACTAATATGTTCTGATGAAATGAAATCTAGGTACTCGAATGAAACCGCTAATGAATAATCCGGAATTCTCAAACATCAATTAACTATATAAGACTTTCGTCTCTCTGACGCTGGTGGTTAATCCGATACAGCCAGTCCATTGCCGCTCCCCCCCCACCCTCAGCGATGCCCTAAGCTGAGGGGACATAGGGGTGCCCCATAGGGGTTGCCCTTAGCGGGGTCGCTTAGTTTTTAAGTTTCGTTGCCCTGGCTAGAGGTTTTAATTTTTAAGGCCACCATAGGATAGTCCAGTTAAGCAGTCGGCAACCCTATAAGTTGAAATTTGAGAGGCCACTCATAAAAAAGAATTACTTCCGTGGTAGACTCAAAGTTGAAATGCATTTGATTATACAGCAGTTAATCATAAAGATCCTGCTGCATCGCCATTGAGAGCAGGTCATTTGCATGAGTAAAACGGTAAACAACGATAAATATGTAGGTCAGTATTATTCAACCATAACCATAATTTCTGGATGCAAATGGTATTAAATATACCTCTGTTTGGATAGTAACTAAAACAAATGCATGGCAAACACCAGCAAATGTACGAGAGATCTATAACACGCACAAATTTACATAAATTATGTAATAAATCTGGCAACACGAAGCTACTGAATCATATGCAAGATTTGTTTTGAAATCACGTTTCATCGCGCGTTTTCTTAAGGTTTTGCTCAGAATGCCTAACGAGTTAAGATTTGCAAGAAATGTCGATTAGCAACCGTATGAAACATTTACCTACAAGCATAATCCTTCACTCATTAGCTACAGTCTAATTGGGTCACTTATTTTACTAAAATTTCTAGATTAAATTTTAGTCTCTAATGGTTTTCAAGAGCAGTGGTGGCCCAGTGGTAACTTACGCGTCGTAGGTCGTGAGTTTGAACTTAGGCAGGCGCTTTACTTTGGGTAAATTATTTCATCACCACTGCTCTTGTAACGGTGAAGAAAAACATCGTGGGGAAACCGGCATGTCCTAGAACCAAACATTCGAAGACATGTGACATCCACCAACCCGCACTGGGCCCGAGTGGTGAATTAAGGCCCATTACCTCTGTCATAGAGAGGATGCCTGTATCCCAGCAGTGGGAACATTATAAGGCTGATGATGAAAGTTTTTCAATCTGCCTAAACTCCATTTGAAATAACATTAGACATGTTTCCAAATCTTTTTACAGTCCATTCAACCGATTTTGAGTTCTATCCCGTAAACATAAGGATGACATAAAAACCATAAAGCTGTTACCAAAACCAACTGTTTACTACAGCTACCATTTGTCGTATCACCAACGCAATAGAAGTCAAAATCGGTTGAACGGGCCGTAAAATTGGCTAATTTAAACGTCTAATGTTATCGCAAATGGAGTATAGCCTTTTCCCAACTATATTTTGGTCGGCTTCCAGTTGCAGTCTAACCGGATTCTGCTGGATACCAGTATTTTACATGGAGCAACTGCCTATCTGATCTCCACAACCCAGTAACTGGGTAACACGATATCCCTTAGCAATTGGGCTCTCATGGTTTTGTTTTGTAAAACTCTGTTACTATTTGGAATTAAAGTTACCTACTATGATATTTTTAAACCACATAATTTCAAACTACTTAATTGTTTTTTTTTTATAATTTGTAGGTCTTCGACTTACACCTCATTTTCAAGACAAAAATAAACACATTCATTTGAATGCGTTATTTGACGAATACTTATAGGTACGCTCGACATTGAAATCGTGATATTGTAAAGCAACACTGCCTACAAACACGCATCAACAAGTCATTCAAACAGAAATAAATAAAAGAAAAAAAACAAACACGCCAGTTCTTTACCGCGACTTCCTCGACGAAGCTCTTTAATCAGGTTATATAGAGCGGTGTTATGATATGATAACATCACACTGTTTATCCTGGCGATTGTGACCGGAATCAGCAACGGAAGCTCGATGCTCGCTCAGCAACAAGTAGCCTGTATCGTCTACCCCCGTCTTCACTATCACCTGCTACACCCACTATGTTTTTGTGATTGTTAACAAACTTTCATCTGTTTACATTCGGTTTTCAATTTCCACGAAACACTTTTGCTTCTTGTTGTACTTTGATTCGTAAAGTTCAAAGTACAAAATGGTGTTTCAACTCAAAATATTATCTTTAACTTCGACATTTTAACTACAGTAAATGAATAAATGTATGTATTTAATGCTAATGTATTTTTTGTTTATGTTTTGTGCGATCGTCTAATACCCAATTTGTAAAACCAATACTCCTCTAAATTAACGTGGAAATGACAAGGCCTTAAGTACTGAACATATACAAAGGTATATAAGCGTTTATGAACGTCTCATTACCGAGCAATAGCCTTTTCCGCTTTGAAGTTTGTATAAGGAGACGGGGAACATAATCACACTCAGACGTCGACTGAAATCGAAGTTTATATGCTGAAGTATGACAGAAGTGACGTCACCATTTCGATATGCAAGCAAACTTGGTCTTAATCCAGATCGCATTGGGGGCCTTCATAAAATTGGTATTTGTTGGATCAGGGATGACGGTAATGGTTTCTTGCGAAAGTGTTACAAGGACACCTGCAAACGCCATTCGTTCACTTCATGCATGTATAAAAATCTGTTACTTGAAGATGCAGGATTACATCACAAATCACAATCAGATGTCGGCGTAAATCGTAATGAAGCTCTTAAGTCTCGCCCATATGTGACATGTGTAGACTAGACTGTTTTATTTGCTAAACAGCACTTTATTATGGATATTTATTTTTATTATTTAAACGAGTGAAAATAAATTCAAATTAAAGGTGTAAAAATACTGAATATGGCTAACTGAAATAGTAAGTTGGCGACAAACAGTGGGCGAATACAAATTTTAAAGTTTAAAACAGCGACTTGATAACAAAACTTTATAGACACTGCGCGGGCCTCCTTTTTCTGTCTGCAGGGTCTAAAGTAACCTAACATGATGGAGATAACGGGAGCTGAGTTCGCTCGCTTTGCTCTCTCACTTCAGCTCCCGGCATCCTTTTCGAACCTAACCTATCCGTGTCGGGGTTCTGTAAACTCCTAAAGACTAATTCGTTGAAAACACGAATACACCAGAACTCCCGCGCTTCATAGCGATGTTGCATCGATGGTTGTTTAGCTATTTTCAAAAGAATAATATGACAAAATATAAAAAATAGTACCCCAAATACAATTAAAGTATGTAACAATATTATTACCGCAGCTCACAAATACCTCCTAAAAGGTATTACTCAAACCGGATAAATAGTTACTTACTTAGTATAATAGTCGCCCATTCAGAATATTTTTCCCCCGATTCATAATTTCCCCTTTATTATTATAATTAAGCGAAGCATTTACAAAATTTTAAAGAGCTCAAATTTTCAAGTACCTAAAGGTGAAACAACTTATAATGCGTCTCATACACTCTCATACGTCTTATTATATTCTTCACAACATTCTCTTAAGTATTTTTTATTATACATACTTCAGTCGCAAAACTGTAAATAAAACATTCCGAGATCACATTTCCTAAATTAACTTCGTCTCTTTTCCCACAAACCTGTGTGAGCAGCGTATAAACAAAGTAACACTTGAACATTCTTGATATATCCCGTTTTAGTTTTAATTAAGTCAGCGTTGTTTAGAATGAAACAGAAACAGAGTGTCGGTGTTTTCAGCGTCTTGTACATTTTTGTTTGAAACGAAAATACAACTTTAGATTGCCCGTGGGATTTTCTGAGCGTCGATGCTCACTGCAAATATTTGATCGCACGTCGATCCTACCCATAACCTCTCAAAAATATGTGCAACTATGTTATATTACTAAATTTATGTAATCCCAAGTGTCGTTTTATTTACCTGTTTATCGTTTATTCATCAAACGATAAACAGGTTAACATATTATTATGGTTAGACTGACTGAATACGAACGTCGAATTTGTAACAATGACCTACTTTCGGTTTGTACCGATGTTATCCACCTTTTGTAACGGAATGGAATGCGTTGATAAAAATATTGTTTGTACAATTCGTGCGTGCGATCGAAGTGTGTGTAATTGAAGGGAAAATTGGGTACATGTCGAAAATATTAGAGAGTAGTATACTTACGAGGAACAAATGTTTTGTGAAATTGACGATAGGTTGGTAACTATGGTATTATATCTGATATCGTCTAGCTTGGTCAATGAAGGCCGTTTGACTAATTTTCTACAGAAAATCAAGCAAACCGACAGATTTAGTCCTGAAATAGAAGTTAACTGACTATTGAAAACCTCTATATACAAAACCTACCTTCCATGTTATTGCACCTTGTAGCTATTGACAATAAAGTCTTATTACGTGTAACAACCGTGTAGCCGCCAAGACTTACACCATAATTAATTCAGGGAAAACTCAACGTGCATTCTCAGAACATGGTTTAATTACGCTAAGCGCACTTTATAGGATGCTAATTAAATTAACATACGATGTTCTGCATTATAATTAATTAGTGTTAGAACTTCGTTTTCTCATAATACTGAGCATAATCAAAATCAATCAGTAATGTTCCCACTTCTGGGACACAGGCTACCTCTTTGAGAGGGGACGTAATCCACGCAATCATGTGCGTTTTGGTGGATGTCATATGTCTTTGAATTGTTGGTTCTAGGATATGAAGTTTTCGTCACCGTTTTGAGAGCAATATTGAAAAATAAATTGCACAAAGTAAAGCCCCTGGCTGAGGCACAACACAAATGTCATTGTATCAGCGATGGTGACTGTCGAAATGTCAATTTTTTATTTTTATTTTCTATAGGCACTATCTCACCTAATGGTAAGCGATGATGTGGTCGACGGTGAAGCTCGCTTGCCAAGAAGATACCTATTCACTCTTGACTTAAAACCCCTTCAGTTGTAGCTAACGGGCAACACAGACTCCGGCAGGGAATTCCACTCCTTAGCTGTACGCATAGTAAAAGTATTCCCAAAAGGTTTTGTGCGTATAGGTGGGATGTCCACCATGTACCGTTGGCGCATCGCCGTACATCTGGTAGTCCGATGATAAAAAGGGATAGGCGAAATTAGATCATGCAATTCCATCGCACACTCCCCGAAATGTAACCGATAAAAAACCGACAAGCTGGCAAGTCGGTGACGATGTTCAAGGCTTTGGAGCTTTGACTTGACCAGTGTCTCCTTGCCGATGAGCCTTTTGGCCCACTTTTCGATCGTCTCTAGTGCATCTGGTATTTGGCAGATCCGTCCCAGAGATGAGAGCAGTACTCCTACTCAGTATGCATGATCGAACTTGCGCTCAATACAAGTTGAGCAGCTGTTTTGGCGTGAAGTTCCTTCTCACTTTTGCAAGAATACCCAACTTTTTGGTAGCCAGCTGAACCTTTGCCTCAATGTATGGGATTGATCACATAATATTTCTATAGTGCTTAGTAACCCATAAATTGTTGACATTTTACTAATCGCTTTGTTTCATTCTTTACTTTGCTACTTACTTTACTTATTAATTCATCAAGGCATGTAAAAAATATTTTCAAATAAGAAATACACGCAAAATACAAATGATGGAACCCTGACTTCCAGACTAGGCAGATGCCTGTATCTTAGAAGTCAGTGTCCTTCCAGGAAAGAAAATTACAAATATTTTTAAAAGAGCATGCATGCACTTACAATTTTCACTCAAAAATTGTCAAGCTCATGTTGCAGAAAATAGAGTCAGAAATTAAATCTAAGTTAACCTTAAATTGAAGTATTCAAATTAAATGAAATTTAAAAATTAATTAATATTTCCATTAAGTAGGGTTCCATTTTATAGAATTATTTCATATCTTTAAATAATTTTTATTATTTATATAATATCTTACTTATAACAAAATAAAATTAATTACACTTGTAAAATTAATTTAATTAAATATAAAAGTTATAATCATAATTAAAATCAAAATGATGGAATGTCTCTTGTCTAAAGCCTCTAGGTTCGAATCTAAGACGTACAACTCGTAAGTTGGGGTCATTACTATTGGGCCAATCCTGCTCTTAGCAACACAGAAATAAATGTAATTACATAGCCAAGAGCACTTCAGGTAAACAAACAAGCTCCAAAAAATGAAATTAAGTCTGTCGGTCAGAGGATCTTCCTGTAAATAATAATTTTTAAGACATTACCTCATCCCAAGTTAAAGAGAAAAAGGACGTTCTTAATTCGATGTGTTTTTAAGTACCAATAAGCAAATGTGAGTGCTATTTAATGGTACTATACTTTGAGTTATTTGAAACCCATGTAATTAACAAAATGTTATTTTAAATTTGTCTTTTTCGAAATCGAATTAAACGAATTCTTTGAGCCTCTTATTTCTGTTGGCATACTTATAAAACAATCAACCTAAATATGCTCTTCTTTAATTGGATTACTTTTTTATTCTTAAAAAAAATTACGAGTATCTGGATTTTTTTACCGTCATGAATATTTGGCAAAAAAGACTAAGTTACAAAAAAAAACAAATTTCGCATACCTCACCTAAATTTAGCAACCAGAACTCGCCAAAAACATGTAAAAGTCGGCCTTATTAAAACTTCATCTGGACCTAATATCCCGCGAAATAATGTTACGTGCGCAAACTAATAAGTTGGAAATGTTCTACTATATCGATGTTTTTTGCTATCAACAGGTAGAACCTCGTGTCTACTCGTGGTTAAAACTGGTGCATATGTTGTGGACCAAGTTATTAATACGGCAGTATTCATATTTGAAAAATGCCGAATATGAGTAGGCAATATGATAAAAACTATTGAAATAATTAAATTGACCGGGTGAACTGAATAATGCTCATCACTTATTGGGCAGGGTAATACAAATTGTGTTTTATTAAATTATTTTAATGTTGACATTAATTTTAATATAGAATAGATAAGTACAATTACTATTTAAGCAACAAAATCGACTATTTCTGTCTGCAGGGTTAAAAGTAACCTAACATGAAGGTTCGCTCGCTCTCTTCAGCTCCCGTCATCTCCTTCGAACTTAACCTATCCGTGTCGGGTTGCATTCATTCATTGACGAATTCATTGACCTTATTTATTGAATTGCCCTAACGTTATGTAGCAATATTCATAATGACCAGACAATGTGATAAATAGTAATTTAAATCAGTATTCATTACATTGCCCGATTTGACTTGACTAGATCATTAATGCCCGGATATTTATACATAGTAAATTTATTTTTCATGCAATGTTTTTAATGTGTTAATTAATATATATGAATTCTTATATACATTCTATATAATTTGTAGTGCCTAATATGGTAAAAACTTCCTGAAATCTATACTTATTATTATAATATTATGAAGCTGAAGAGTTTGTTTGTTTGTTTGTTTGTTTGAACGCGCTAATCTCAGGAACTACTGGTTGCAATTGAAAAATTCTTATTGTCTTGGATAGTCCATTTATCGAGGAAGGTTATAAGCTTTAAAACATCACGCTACGACCAATAGGAGCGGAGCATAAATGAAAAATGTTGCAAAAATAGAAAAAAAAACCTTTTTGGACCTTTACGCATCATTCATGTATGTAGGGTAGGTAGGGTAGGATAGGTAGGTAGCCAGTTGACGGGAGCGAAGCCGCGTGGGATAGCTAGTAAATGATAATTTAATTTAATTTATAATGCACTTATTAACCACTTGGTCCATCTCTTGGACTCGCGCACCGAGGGTTCCGTATAAACAGCTACATTCACCAAAATAATGAGGTATTATTACTGACGTTCCTAAACAATGAAAGGACAGAACCTTGCTCTAACAAAGGGACAAAATTAACTTTTCTGTTCGAAAACCTTTCTTCCCATACATAAATATAGGTCGCAGTCAGTTTACCAACTGCAAATAAGTATTTTTTTTTTTTTTGTAGTTACAAATTTACAGTTTCAGACTGTTTCCTTTACTTGTGCTGTAAGACATTGCTTCTGCCAAATTGCATGCCTCGAGGTCAACGGGAACTTCCTTTCAGGTTTGGATTCCCTTACGATTCCTCAAATATGCGACATAAACGGCTATATCTTTTGATCGCGCTGATTTGGACTTTTTATTTTTTCCTTGCTGCAAGCAACTGCAGACTTTAGTATATTATATTAATTTCAACTTGATATCTTCAGGCGTTCCAGAGAAAAAGTTCTTGAAACATGGACAGACAGACAGACAACGATGTGATCCTATAAGGGTTCCTTTTTGCGTTTTGAGGAACGGAACTCCAAAAATATGGTTGCAGTTGATTTCGTACATTGCCTTGTAAGACATAGAGTTCGTTAGTCCAAAATTTGATAACCATCCCGAATTCTGAATTCAAATGTACCTAATATCCATTACACGTATGAATACTTAATTGAGCAGTTCTGATTTGAACATGCAACTTGACGTTATAACATGATACTGTACAATTGTATGAGTGATGTTATGAGTACATATTATATCATGTGCGGTGAACAAGACATGGATCGGCGACACATGAATATATTAATAATATTATGATACGCGATGCTACGAGTTAGTTCGGGAATCTAGGAGTTGAATTATGTTGTGCAATTTCTAGATTAATGGATTCATCTCTGGCGTCCTGCATGGTAAACAGAAACTTACATATACCCATGTCTATTCTTTCTTTTGTCGTGTGAGGATGTAGCCACCTCTGGTGTCAAAATTTATTAAGCCGTGTCTGGGAACCCCACAGGTTTCAGACTTGGCCATTTCAGACGAACATTAACTATATAAGTCCAGGTTTCGTCACGATGTTTTCCTCCAATGTTACCTGTAATGTCCAAGATAAACTTAGAACGTACATATGATTTTAAAAAGTCATATCGGTACTTGCCCGGATTTGAGCCCACGACCTCAAGCACGAGAGGCGAGGTCTATTATGTTTTGATTATATCATTTGTTGAGGATACAATTAGTTTCGAGATCACAATATTATGTTTCCATATGAGGCTATTTTAGAACTACAAGGAATTGAAAGAAATTTCCATAAGTATATGTATAACAACATTATTTCATGGAAATTCAACAACTGGATTTATAACACTGAAGTAGGCCTTGATTTTTATGGTTAATAACTCACAATAAAAATGCAAGAAAGTTTTCCTCATGGGTTTTAATTAGCTTGATTACGAATTGTAAAATGTTACGGTTACCAATGTACTTATATGATTCAAGTACCACACTACCTAATTATTTTACATCAAAAAAGTACCTCCTCCAGTATAGTTGTACACAGTGAGCAATGATGGCCCAGTGTTAACGGCCCCGACTTACATTTTGTAAGTTGTGTTTTATTTTATGAATGAAAACATGTTGAGGAAACCGCCATGTCCTAGAACCAAAAATTCGAAAACATGTAACATCCACCAACCCGCACTGGGCCCGCGTGGTGGATTAAGGTCCGTTCCCTCTCTCACAGAGGAGGCCTGTGTCCCAGCAGTGGGAACATTATAAGGGCTGATGATGATAGTTGTATACTCTAATAACAATTTCTCGCGGCTTTGCTCTTATTCTACAGGAATCGTACATATTATAAAATATCCTCGTTTATCGCTACATAATAATGCAAATCCTATAAATATCCGCTGCGTGGTTTAAAAGAACTAAGCGGAGAAACAGACAGACAGCGACTTTGTTTTATTGTTTTTAGTTATAAGAGACTTGATTAAACCTAACCACAATGTCATACAGACGTGTTCAGCAAGACCGACCATCGATCATCAGATACGCACCAAAAAAAAAGTAGAAGAGATTCCGTTCCCACACCAAAGGAGAAGAGACTTTCTACGCCCCCACCGACCAAAGACCAGAGCGAACCAATTCCCCCTACGTCTAATTCTGACCCATAGAATTCAAAGCCAAGAAAAACTACCGCACCCAAAAAAATAAAGCATTATTTCAGAATATCTTATAAGATTCAACGATAGTGTAGCTTTTATTAGAGACAGAATTAATAAAAAATCGAATCAGTAGTAAGTAGTAAAAATACGTCTTTATAGTACCTATAAGTTTTGATTATAGTAATCTGCGCCTCACGCATGTCTCCATAATAATTTTAATTATTTTACTTAATCTAATTCGTTTGAATTCATTCCATTGTTATTTTACTCCGTCATCCTGATCCCTAAACAGCAACTCGAGCCTCACGTAAATAGGAACACTTAAAGTAAGAAGTATCGGTTTACAGCGGCTCGTGTTTTATTTTGTCTTCGAACAAGTTCTTATATCTTTTCCCCATACCTTCGCACGTAGTGTAAGTTGCTATTTTTATACTTTACTGCACTTATATTGATTCGAAGAAGGAAAATTCTCTCGTTTCTTTATAAGATATTTATTCGTAGTTGATTTCAATAGAGTTTTGCAACAATATTCACATTGCAATGTACCTACTGTGTAGGAGGGTTTATACTTACGCCCACCACCAGTTTCGGTTTGAAAAACACTAAAGTATTTGTGTAAGTGTTATTGTACTCTCAGTTAATGCAATTTTGTGTAGGGCACCAAGTTATTGCTAATTGAAAAACTACTTACAGCAGCTCTTCATTGTCAGCAGTCAGGCTAAGTGTTAGACGTTATTTCTTTACCATCATCATCAGCCTAACGTTCCCACTGCGGGGACATAGGCCTCATTTCTTAGTCTCGTTACCACTGGGCAACCACTGCTCTCTTTTTTACCAAATATATTTAATTTATTTAAAAAGTATTAATTCACACATAATTTAACATTTAATAGTTGAAAATGAAAAAAGCGTAAACGAAAGCTGCTTCTGTCAATTCAATTATTACTTAAAAGGTTCACTTTAATCACTTTACACCGATAATTATGAATACAAAGTTACCTACAGCCACCTACTACAGTACCTGCTGAACATATATAATTATATATGTTCAGCAGGTACTTATTTAATCCAGTAAAAGCTCTGGTATAAAGGAAGCCTTTAATTATGATGAAAGTGCATCAGGTATCTCTTTGATATTGTTAACAGCGTGTATGAGGAACACAGTATAAAGATATTATAGATAATTAAAGGACTAATTAGGTTCTAGAGAAAAGCGAGCTTGTTGAAGGTATTAGCTACCTATACCATTATGTTTTAGATAGGTAATCTTTATACTTGCTTCACATTAACGATCTGTTAAAACTTGGATCCTTTGGGTATGCAGACGATAGCACTGTTGCTGAAAGATACTTGTCCAACGCTCGTGCTACCGGGCCTCAGATCCAGTCTCTCCAGGAGGCCTTTGTGGAGCGCTTGAACCTGTCATACATTGAGGCAAAGGCGCAGCTGGCTGCCAAAAAGCTGGAGATCCTTGCAAAGGTGAGAAGGGACTTCATCCTAAAACAGCTGCTCAGTTTGTAACAAGCGCAAGTTCGATCATGCATGGAGTACTGTTCTCATCCCGGGGACGAATCTGCCAAATACCAGCTTGATGCACTATAGTCGATCGAAAAGCGGGCCCAGAAGCTCATCGGCGAAGAGGCACTAGTGAAGTCAATGCTCCAGAGCCTTGATCATCGTCGCCGAGTTGCCAGCTTGTCGGTTTTTTATCGGTAACATTTCGGGCAGTGTGCGATGGAATTGCATGATTAAATTCCGCCCAGCCCGTTTCATCATCGGACTACCAGACGTACTGCGTTGCGCCATCGGTACATGGTGGATCGGTACATCTCACCCATACGCACTAAACGTTTTGAGAATACTTTAATTATGCGTACAGCTAAGGAATGGAATTTCCTGCCAGAGTCTGTGTTTCCCGATAGCTACAATCTAGAGGTCTTTAAGTCAAGAGTGAATAGGTTACTTCTAGGCAAGCGTGCTTCACCGTCGACCATATCATCGCTTACCATCAGATGAGATAGTGGTCAAGTGCGAGACTATTCTAAATAAAAAATAAATAGGTAATAGCTATTAAAGCAGGCTGTCTTTTTTCTATCCCTAATATGTCTTCGTATGAACCCAAACAATAGACTTTTTTGCCGTTTATCGCTAGTCAAAATATTTATATGTTAACAAAAAGGAGGAGGTTCTATGTTCGACTTCATGTTTTTTTTCTTTATGTATGTTCACCGATATCTCCGTCAATTGTGGTCTGAAACTGACTATTTAATTGTTTGAAAGAGTATGTTTCGAAATTGGTCCCATTTTAATTTGGTGAAGATCTGATGAAGAACTTCGGAGATATATAACAGAACTTTTCAATGGGAACGATTTTTTTGAGCTGTTATTTAAATATTCGAGATGTTATTATGATCAGTTGAAAAACATATTGATCAGTTATTTAATTTAATGGCGGTTGATTAATTATTGCGACAGTAAAACATGGACAGTAATAAAAAAACAATTTGTCGGTTATTTTATCATACAATGTCAATTCAAAAAATATTGAGCAGTCCAATAACTGAATGAGCTGTAAAAATGATGGAATGAGCGGTTCGATAAATTTTTCGGCGTCGACTATGTTGCTAAAGTACTAATCGTACTTGCACCTATTATATATTTGAAACAAAGTCAAAGACAAAAAAAAAATTGCTTTCAATCAACAGGTCCAAGAGCGAGCGAAGCGAGCTCGGGAGCTTAGAGCACCCCGACACGGACAGGTTAGGTTCGAAGAAGATGACGAGAGCTGAACTCTGACTTTACCACCTCATTGTTTATAGAATTGCTTAGAATGAGATTTCTTACCGACAAATTCCGATTTATTACTGCCCACACGTAACCGCTCGTTCAATCATTTTTACCACCCATTTAATTATTTTCCTGCTCAATTATATATTCACTGATCCATTTCACTATTTTTTATTACTCATTTTTGTTTACTTTACTGTTTAGTTTTAACTGCTGAACTAGTTATTAAACGTGCCATTTATAATTTTTAAGTTACTAAAACTGCTATTTACAACGGCCTCTTTAAATCAGTGCCCTTTTCAATAAATAACAGCAAGTCTCTCGGGATTGCTGCAATCGCATGTCTGTTTATTATTTATACCATTTCATAACATAACATCACGCCAGTACGCTCTAAAGGGGTACGCAGATGTGTACAGTTCACCTTGGTTGGTACACTCTCATTTCACCGGTTATGTTCAGTTTCATGATATTCGGGTAATCTATTGGCATTATAGATATCTTACTTAACTACTTGCCTATTTCACTTTTTATTTTACCTACCTAAGGTACAATAAAAAGTGGAAAATAAAAAAAAAACTTTTTTACAAAAAAATACTACCGACTTCCAAATAAGAAAACTACATAGTGAAAAATAACTTTATTTATGAAAGTCGGTGTCCATAACGCCAGAAATAAAGTTATTTTTCACTTTGTACTTTTCTTATTTGGAAGTCGGTAATATTTTTTTTTTTAAGTTTTTTTGTCATAACAAAAATATGTCAATAAAGGTGCGGCAATGACCACAATTGATATGCTACGTTACGCAACATCCATAGCTATACATTCTACAAAGATATAAGATCACATTACTTATAAAAAACTTTATCTACTATGTAAACTTTCAGTTCTTTAGAACTAGATGCTAACCACAACCAAACATTGGCCATGACTTCTATCTAGCAGTTATAGATATACTTTAAGCCCTAACGTGGTATATTTATCTACACACAGTCTACGATACAAATTGAAAACTGGAGCAGAAATTGTGAGCACTTGCTGTTTGTGAGCCCAGGAAATATAGACATCCTAGTTAAGTAATTTCACCGGATTTATGTTCATTATGGTAGAAGTAATGTTGCCTGAAAAGTCCATAAAAAGCTCATCACAGCAAAAAAAATATGGGCTGGCGAAGGGTCCCAAAAATCAGGTTTTTCTTAATTCTAGTAAAGTTTTGATTTTACTGTAATTTGTGCTCAGAGCAAGTTTATTGTTTAATTGTGCACAAAAAAGTCATTAATAAGATTCACTAATATTCATTAGTTTTCGAGATAGGACCAAAATTGTTTTTTTGTGTTTTTATTTCGTACTAAATCGGTGCGTATAGTAATTCAGGCCAGTTAAATTATGTTTTTTATGCTCAAGAGAGCCGTGTAACATTCACGATGTCTGGTATATTTTCATGTTTTGATAGCAATGTTATCAATTTAGAGTACAAATATTATTAAATTAAATTAGTATTAAATTACCCAATTAGTATTAAATTACAAACATTTAATAATTCACTGATAGACAATACACAGCCTAAGCCACTGGTCTAGAAGCATAACTTCTCATGAGTACATAAGGCACATGACTTGTACAATGTTCAATGCCATACCATTAAGGGCCTTATTAAAAAAAATCTAGAGCAGTTTAGCAACTGATTAGTAGATTCTTTATTCAAATTACCTATAGAATATTTGAATATAGAACGTGCAATCGCAAAACAGTGTACAGATTTTTTATAAAATAAGGGTGCTTTCGCGCTACTTGAATCTAGCGATACGATACTTCCAATACATGTGAACGCAAGTGCAGACGATGCTGTGCCAATTGGAAAAGATGAAAAACTAGATAACTGGCGACCGCTCATCGACTAGCAAAGTTTCACGTTGCTTTGTGTTGACTCTTATATCTAGAGAAGTGATAAACGGCTTATATGACGCCTGAAAGTGAGACGGTTGGCATGGTGAAATGAAAAATAAATACTTGTGCCAAGTTAAAAATTCTTTTTTCAATTTTAAAAATTATTTTTTATTAGAAAGAGTATATTTCGAAATTGGTCCCTTTTTAATTTGGTGAAGATCTGATGAAAAATTTCATAGATATACGACAGAACTCTTCAATAAATAACAGCAAATCTCTCGGGATTACTGCAATCGCATATCTGATTATTGATTATACCATTTCATAAAATAACTTCACGCTAGTACGCTCATAGGCGGTACGCAGATCTCTCATTTCACCGGTTATGTTCAAATTTAATGATATTCGTGTTATCTTTTCTGGCGTTAAAGTAACTTACTAAACAACTTGCCTATTAGGTAGGTACAATTAAAAACTGAAAAACAAAAAACTTTTTTACAAAAAAAATACTACCGACTTTTTTACGAAAAAAACTACAAAGTGAAAAATAACTTTATTTTTGGAAGACGGTGTCCATAACGCAAAAAAATGGTACCTACGAAAACACCGACTTCCAAAAATAAAATTATTTTTCACTTTGTAGTTTTTCTTATTTGGAAGTCGGTAGTATATTTTTGTAAAAACGTTTTTTTTATTCAGTACAAACTACTTATTTCTACTTAAGAGGTTTTTTTTTTTAATATCAGGGGAATTCACAGACTTTCACAACTTTTTCAAGTTACATTTTTAATTATATACTTTTAAAAATGTGTGCCATTTGGAAGTGATGAAAATCAAGATAGATGGCGACGCTTAACGACTAGTAAGTAGACTTTCATATTGCTGTGTGTTGATTCACGGAAGACTATAAACGGCATATATGCCCCATTATGGAGTATTTACTTTTATTCAGTATCAACTATTTTGGCGTACAATATTTTTTTTGTTATTAACTTCATAGTTTTGGGCTGTTTTGAATGTTATTAAATTCCAATTTAATTGCTTGGGGCAAAAGGGTTTCAGTTATTATTATATCCCACAAAAAAATATAGTTCACTTGAATGACTGATTAACGCATGCTACTATGCGTTAATCAAAGTGTGTGGTTGCGGCAAAAATTAAAATAAAATAAGATAATTTATAATTTTATTATAATTATTATATTCTAAAACTTTATATAAATACATCCACAATTTTATTTGATTTACATAATATTATTTAACGACAACTATTCTTCTGTTCTCAATATATAGAACAATTAAACTTTAGCTTCATTGGCAATGACCGCATCCTTATTGCCCGCGGTTTTCGTCACTTTCGAGCAATGTTTAAGATTTTCGCGCGAAAAATAACTTGTTTTTTTAATACATTGTTAGGACGTATGTTTGTTTTCTGGCACTTGTTTCTTAGAAAAAACACAGGTGAAGTATTTTGTCAATGATTGCGGTGCGGAGTGCGCGGGCCGGAGCGGCCCAGCACGCTGCGGCAGTCGCGCGCCAGACGCTACGCCGTAGCGCCGTAGCACCGTAGCCGCGTAGCGCTACGCCGTCTACGCGACACAGCCGTAGTAAAGTGAATAAAGTCGCACTTTGTGAGTTGTTGCAGGGTTGCACTTTACTGAAAAAAAATATTTGGAAAAGTTTTAAACTTAGTCACAACTTGGTACTTTGAAATATTTTTTTCATCGTTGCTTCTGACCAGGATCAGAGAATTTAGTTAGAATTCAATTATTATAGATGAAATTAAATACAATCAAATTATTTATTTACCAGAATACAGGTATAATTAAAATATGATCGCGAAAATTTTACAGTTGAGCCAAAAAAAAACTTTCAAAGTAGCATTTTATTCTAATTCACATTAATCGATAATAAAGTAATTTATTCAGCTTCTGGTCGAATAAATTACTCTGATCCCTAGAAATCTATACAGAATCCCCAACAATGAATTAGGATTTATTGAGAAGGTCGTTCAGAGGTAATTATCCCAATACAATCGTGACCAGAAAGCTTTATCCGAACCATGATAATAATCGTTTAGAAATCCGTTAGGCTTCTAAGTATTATTTGATGAGAACATCAAATATTAAACTTTCTGTGAAACAGCTACGGTAAATTAGAAATATATATCAAACAATTAGCTTTCGCAAACGCGCTCACATGTGTGAATGTCATAAAATATCCCGGGAATCGTATGTACAAAATCAGGCTAAGGTCTTCTTGATTTTCAAATTTTATCCAAAACTATTCTGCTGATACTAAAGTTAAAGATTTCCATTTTTAAGGCTTTTTCACTGCAGTTATACTTTTAAGATATATCTAATTTCTTTAGCCACCACTCTTCAGTCCTTCTTTTTGTTTGTTTATTATCATATGTGGGTACATTAACAGTTAAATAAATGAATAAACCCAAATCTTTACTAGTGTTAAAGAGTTGCGTATATCTACTTAAAATTAACCATCCAACGATACGCATTAATTATTCACAGCCACGTAATACACAGCTCAGTATGGAAGTGGACACTTATCCCGTGAAATCCTCTGTCTGAAGTCGCACGGGGAATTAATCCAGGCTCGACATGAAAGCTAAGCTTGTCTCCTTGATACAGACTTGCTATAGTTAAACCACAAGTGTCACACTAGCAAGCTTCTTGGAGATACTTATTAATTCATCAAAAATCAAATCAAACAAATTACAAAGTTTGGTCGTTGATCCCCAAACTAGACATTTGCCTGTATCTTGGGGTTCAGAGATAAATAAATATAATTTTGAATATATTTAAATATGCAAGGACAGTCACATAGGAATATAAACAAAAAAGGCACTCTGCATACCTACCTTAGTTTAGTATTAATGTATAGGGTAAGAAACATACGAAACCACAAAAAAAATATGTAAAACTTTTTTAGCCCCTTTTTTAGCATAGCTACTGAATATAGTTTGAAGCTACAGATCTAGACAATAGTGCAAAATAACACAAAATGCAACAGTGACCAATATCCTAACTAAATCTATCATTAGACTCCGTGAGTAACTTACTCGTACCATGGATTGTCGAAGTCGATCGCAAAGGAGGTGATAACACACGACAGTTCAATGACAGATGACGTATAACGTCATGTGATTTATCGGCATGTAGATTGAAAGAGACAGCATGGCGGGCGCTATCGGGCGACATCACTCCACCTATCATCATGAGACGGAGCCTTCTGCTGCATCGGTGAGTTGCTAAAATACACCTACTTTTTAAAATCTTACACGCTTAAAATAGGTCTTAAACACTAGTACCTATTCAGCCGCATCCAACCAGACTGGAAATAAACCCCAACATAATTGGAGAAAGACAAGGCAAATTGGCTTAAGTCGGGCATAACCAACCTGATTGTGATTAATTTTAGTGCTTTTTAACAGACTTCCTAAAAAGGAGGAGGTTCTATGTTCAACTGTATGTATGTTTTTTCTTCATGTATTTTCACCGATTTCACCGTCAGTTGTAGACCGATTATGAAAATTCTTTTTGCGTTTAAGTATATACACTCGAGGTGGTCCATTTGTCACCAAGTCAGAATCTAATGTTGGGATCTCATGGAAATCGAGGGAACTCCTCAAATATTATAGGCATACATATAGCGATTTTGGTATATATTCATCAGCAATGCAATCATTTGCAATCAAAAAGTATCATTTGGTGATGTGGAACTGATGAAGATGACCACAGATGGCCACTGGAACTAAATGTCACGGTTATAAGATATCGCGAATAGTTAACGGACTATGATGAAACAAATACATAGAAATAATTGGTACCGATGAAAATGTTACGATCGAACTGATCTGATGATGCAACCGGAAAGTAGGTACTGGAACTCCGAAATAAAACAATGTATCCTAGTCGCGTTTGGGCTTATTGGAATCGTCATAAGGTGTACATTGGCTATAAAATAATGATTTTCATGATAGGTACAAGTACTTACCAAACCCAAAAAGAGAAAAATAAAAACTTTTTAACAAAAAAACAAAACACTGCAAAGTGAATAAGAAATTTCTTTTCCGAAGTCGATGTCGAAAAACAAAAAATAAAAGTATCTAAATACACTGACTTCGAAAACGAAAGTTATTTTTCGCTTTGTAGTGTTTTGTTTTGGAAGTCGGTTAAATTTTTTGTGATAAGGTTTTTTAGCTTAGACAATGTTTTGGGCACTAAAGAAAGTTGGATTCTGTCAACGAAGACACTTGTCAAAAGTCTAAACTCATTCGACTTTAAATCTAAACATTCGTCTATAAGTCTAAACATTCGACTATAAGTCTACACATTCAACCATATAACATTACCGTAGCGCATGTCAATTATATACGAATTTACATCATATACAAATTTTGGAAGTCTTGACAATCATTATCACTCTAGGACATTTCTCGGACACTTTTCCCACAAATTTCCTTTTTTTTATTTTTTTTTGTTCTCGTTAAATTTTCAATTAAAAGATAAGTTTTGTAAAATATCCGACCAGTTTACAAACTTTATTTCATGTTATTAAAGAAAAGTTTCGCGGAAATCGTAACCCTTCTTCAAACAGAAAATGTTTATGTTCCTTTGAACATAATCAACTCAAAGGAGATGTATCTCGAACTACCTACGTCTTCCATATAATTGTAGATCTTGATATCTACATGACGGGAATAGAGCGCATTTAGCAAGAATTTCTTTTAAATGCGAAAATATTTACATACACTTCATTCAAAGATCTTCAAAAATGAATAGGTTAAGTATATGTTTAGACTAGCTTCTGCCAGCGGCTTCGCGCGCGTGAAAGTCGGAAATTGATCCGAGGGAACATATTCCCGGGATAAAAAGAGTGTGCTATTCCTGACTATAATCTATCTCTGTGCCAAATTTCATCCAGATCCGTCTAGTTGTTTGAGCGTGAAGAAGTAACAAACACATTCACAAACTTTCGCCTTTGTAATATTAGTGTGATTATCTTATTCTGCACTAGCTTCTGCCAGCGGCTTCACCCGCGTGTATTATACACATAAACCTTTCTCTTGAATCACTCTATCTATTAAAAAAAATCAAAATCCGTTGCGTAGTTTTAAAGATCTAAGCATACATAGGGACAGACAGACAACGGGCAGCGATTTTGTTTTATACTACATATGTAAGGATTCTTTTTACGGTAGTACATTGAAGTCCCAAACATTATGGACATTTGTTTTGATAAACGTTATCACTGATAGAATGTCACAATTGCTTAGAATATCTTGTTATACACTTTTCTCTCAAGTTTATTACCTTTATTTTTAACCGATATCAAAAAAAAGGAATCAATTCGACACGCATTATGTAATTAATGTAATATTATTGGAATTGTACAATACTCACATATGTTACTCTGTATGGGCTTCTAAAACCGTGTGCCAAATTTCATAAGTGTATGTATGTTTGTTTGTATGTATTTTGGTCCACGTATTTCTCCTAAACTGCTTATCAGATCGTGATCATTCTTTTTTATCGGATTAGGTATCTCTCTCCACTTAGGAAACAGTACAAATTTCACCAAAATCGGTTCAGCATTCTGTAAATTAAGTCATTATAGGTGTGTAAAGTACAAAAATAACTTTCGTTTCGGCAGTCGGTGATTTTAAACGACAAAAACGAGAGGTATCAAAAAAACCGATTTCCAAAACGAAAGTTATTTTTGCACTTTTTTGTGTTTTGCTTTAGAAGTCAGTTTATATTTTGTAAAAAAAAATATTTCATTTTAAATTAGACGATAGCAAATCTAGAGCATTGAAATAAGTTAATATTTAAATAAGATTATACGCCAAACTTTTAATTTACTTTCATGGAATTAAAAATCTGACAAGTTTCTCGAAAAACGTTACACATGAAGATGTGTGATTTTTATTGAAATTAAGAAGTTCAAATGAAATTTAACATTTAACTGAACTTCGGAGCCAATACTATGAAAATAATTAACATCCTATAAGTTTTAAGCAAAGCAAAAACAAATCAAAGGTGACGTATCTTTTACTGCCAACGTCTAACATAGAATTCAGCTACTTATCAAAGACAAAAAAAAGAGTGTACTTAGTGAGAACTTCTTTTAAATGAGAAAATATTCACAAAAATTATTCAAAGGACTTGAAATGTATAAAATTTGTCTTTAATATGTTTATATTATACTGAATTCATGCTAAAGCCTTGTACTTGCAAAATGTTGTCTATGGGCCAAGAAAAAGTTACAATCTCGATATCTATGAGAGCGATAACGAATGTAAAAACTGGACAAGAGTGAAAAAAAAAGTGTGCGTGGCGGACTTGGCACATACCCAATGTGCACACTTCGCACATTGGGTAGGGTTCTGTACCTAAGAAAAAGTCTGATATACCAATCTATTGGTATTTGTTAGTACAATATATACGTAACTAGCTGCTGCCAGGGGTTCCGCCCGCCTGAAAAGTGATTTATCATCCCAAGGAAACATTATACCGGGATAAAAACTGCTAAATTTCTCTAGATCCCTCCAGCCGTTTTGGTGTATTTGATTAACAAACATACATCCATCTAAACTTTCGCATTTATAATATAAGTAAGAAGTAAGATAATAATCATTATCACCAAATTTCAAATTCATAGGTCAATGTGAAGTTAAAAATGCTTCGGAAAAAAATTGTGTGATGGATGACAGACAGACGGACACCTGAGGGACAGCAATAGGGCCACTTTGTCTTAACTCTAAGTATGGACAAGGCCTTAGCATGGATTCGAGATAATCCAAACATATAACCTGAAGATGTACGGTTAGCAACCGCACATTGTACTTTGGCCTAGTTAAAATACTGCAAATTTTGATAATTTATAAAATGTAGTATCGGCAGGTACGCAAATACACCAGTCTTCGGTTTGTATCGAGCTCGCGCAACATTCAAAATTTTTATAACATATTTCTATTATTTTCTTTTTACATTATTTTAGTGTAATTTAGTATTAAATACATTTTTAAACATTAACATTTATTTTTATTAAACATTCAACATTAAGTGTAAAGGCTCCTGCCCCTTCCAGTAGATACATACATACATATGTCGCGAGATTCTCAGATTCCATTAATGTTTCAACAGATAAAATTGTGAAACGAATTCCTAATCCCGGCTGTCAGAGCTCGAGCTTATTTCGATCAACGAGTACGTCTCGATGGTTTATGGTTTGCGTATATTAATCCCGTAATCGATATATATATTTGAATTATTTCAAAGTGAACTGGATTTTTAGGGTCCCGAACCCAAAGGGTAAAAACGGGATCCTATTACTAAGACTCCACTATCTATCTGTCTGTCTATTTTCACAGATGATGTATTTCTTTTGTCGCTATAACAACAAATATTAAAAACAGAATAAAATAAATATTTAAGTGGAGCTCCAATACAACAAATGTGATTTTAGTGCCGTTTTTTGCGATAATGGTACGAAACCCTTCGTGCGCAAGTCCCACTCGCGCTTGGCCAGTTTTTCTTTTACCAAATATGCAATCTGTTCCACCGTTCGTTATCCATGAACAAACTCCGCATAAACACACTCTTTTTTGGGGATCCGTAAGTCCAAATGCAAACACAGAACCCTTATAAGATCTTGTGCAGTTTTGTGAAACAAACTGACCATTTAAAACAAAGTGACCAATAATTGCATATGGTGATGTGTCACCATACTTATGCTATATTAATTACTCTAAAGGTCATCACCATTTCAGCCGTAAGTCGTCTACTACTGGACAATAGGCCTTCACCAAGCGTCGCCATGTCGACCGAAACTACAAAACTCCAATATAAGGCATTGTTGGAGTTTTCGAAGAATACCTGCGAATTTGAATCTGCTTATCTTTCACTTTAACCTCTTTTTACTGTCAGCAAAATTTTAATATAATTTGTTTAGTCCTTTCTTAAGGAATATTAAAACAGGCTGGTTGACTTTCAAATAATATCAAACAAATGTTTGGCATCCCACCTACGAACGTTTGAATGATCTATTGGAATGAAAGTGCAAGTCGACCTTTCGCCTGTTAAGGTCGTTGCATCCTCAGTAGTAACAACGATCTTCACTTTCAATGGAAAAGCTTTGATAACAGTAGTTCATTTATAAGATTTCAAAGCGTCTGTTCACCGAAGTATTGTAGTGTGAGGATACATTTTATTCAATCATAAACCTTTTACCCGACTACGGCTAAGTCAAAAGGAAGGGTTGTTTGAAGTATGTTTGTTTTAACGTATGTTCCTCCGTAGCGCCTAAACTATTCATCCGATTTTGATGAATAAGGTGTCATTCGATTAGTTATTATGACCCGTTTAACATAAGCTAAAAGCCGAAGTTGGGTTACAGTTTTAAACTTTTTAACTGGTTTAAAGTAATTAATCGTCTCGGTACCTATATGTAGAGGTTAAGGTCTTGAGTAAAAGATTTATTTATATAGATATATATTTACTCATTATATTAAATATTGAATTATTTATAACTACATACATATATATCGGAAACAAAAAGTGCTACTTAAAACCAAATTCAATATTGAATACTGCTTATGCGTTTTTAACATAGGTATGCCACAAATCACCCCTACTTACGTGTCGAATCCAGGCAGACACTTTACTTTGTTTAAATTATTTCATCACTACTGCTCTAAAAACGGTGAAGGAAAAATTCTTAAGGAAACCGGCATGTCTCAGAATCAAAAATACGACGACATGTGATATTTACCAACCCGCACTGGGCCCGCGTAGTGGATCAAGGCCCATTCCCTCTCTCACAGAAAGGAGGACTGCGTCCCAGCAGTGGGAACATTAAAGAGGCTGACAAAAGCGAATGTAATCCTTTTCAATATTCCCAGCAAGTAATTAAAAACAGAATAAACATAAATAATGTTACTACATTCGAAAATTATGACACTTAAAACAATATATTGCTGCGTCAGTATTAACTACATCATATAAAACCTCATTTGTCGGGTCTCTGTAGACTCATGTAACACAATACCTCTTAGTGGCCAGAGTCGTAAACTTTTTACAATGGACAAATAAAAAATCGCGGGTATTGTGATCTGTAAAATTTCACATCAAGAGAAAATAGAATCTTCGGAGAGCTTAGAGGGATCGTCGCATTTCCGACATTATGCAATATATACTGCGCTTCGAAGCTTCAGCAATGTTTTAAGAAAAAATACTGAAAAAGATTTCAATACTTTGTTGTGAAACGAGGTCTCATCTGTCTTCTAACACTTATTGAAAATACACTGCAGTGTCTTCGGAGGTTTCAAAGAATATTGCTGGAAGCTGGAAAAGTACGAAATATTGGAGCAGAATATCGTGCTTACATTTCATGAACGTCCAAAATTAAGCCTCTGTGAAACTTTTAATTCATGCTGAACAGAATTCCTGTAATACAAAAACCACACATACTTGTAATGATAAAATTGAGGTCCATTTCCTAGAACGCTGTTTCAGCACTAAATTGCGATTCAAAACTGATGGATTGCATACTAAACTCCGGTCTGTTAGTTATAATCCGATATTCATGCTTGAGCATCATTTTAGAATAGGATGTATGCACACAAGAGGATTGGTCAAAATCATATGTTTTTCTTTTTAACCGACTTCCCAAAAAGGAGGAGGATTCTCAAATCGACCGTATATATTTTTTTTTTTTTTTATGTGTGGTCGCGGATAATTTTGATGATTCTTTCTTTGTTGGAAAGGAGATATCCCAAGGGTGGTACCATGATAAGGAAACCAGGATGGATCTGATGATGGATCCCTACAGAAATCGAGGGAAATCCTCAAATATTATACGAATAAATATAGCACTCAGAAAATATCATTTGGTGAAGTGGAACTGATGAAGAAGAATGGCCACTGGAACTCCGAAATAAAGAAATATATCTTAGTCGTGTTGGGCTTATTGGAATTGTCCTGAGCTGTACTTTGGCTATAAATTATTTTCATGATAATTGGAGGTGCTTACCAAAACTAAAATGAGGGAAATAAAAACCTTTTTAACAAAAATTCAAACCGACTTCCAAAACAATATACTACAAAGCGAAAAATTACTTACTTTTCCGAAGTTGGTGTCGAATAACGGAAAAAGTTGTGTCCAAAAGACACCTACTTCGGAAAAGAAAGTTATTTTTCGCTTTGTAATACAATACATTACACAATCACAATTTTCTTTTTTATTATTTTTTGAAGTTGGTTTGATTTTTTGTTAAAAAGTTTTTCTGCCTCCCCTTTTGGGGTATACTGGCGTGACGTTATGTATTATTAAGCGTATGTCAACACACCACAGCAAAAAACAGAAGCTTAATGACTTTGGAGTAAATACTTAACGCTATTGTTTCCTCATGGGGTCAGGAGAGGTCCCTAAAAGAGAATCAATGGCCGAAGCAGCCACGGCTCTTCTTTATAATTCAGTAACGGTCGGCCGCTTCGCACCTAATTAACACATTTCTTCTGTTTATACGTAATAGCTTTTCTCCTCAAGTAGAGAAAAATATCGTCCTTTCTAAAATTCCTGTCGACTTTAGCCCAATGTCCAGACAAGCGGAAACATTACGTAGTTCAATAGCAATATGATATCGTAAAAAGACTCACGACATCTTGATACGCGATATTTGATATTTTTCTATTATCGGAGATTCCTAATAACGTTCATTTTATCGTACGTAAGCTACCTATTGATAGAATGTGATTAGAAAACATATTAGACACTCATAGTTTGATATTCGATTGCGATATCGCGTTTTCCTCTCTTCTTTTTGGACAAAAGAACAGAAAACAGCCGCGCACTCCTGAATCTTCTTCATAAATAAAATATTGTCCCAACATTTCCAAGTGTCACCTGGCAAATACCGTAAATCCAGTGAAAATATTTTGTTATGAAACAGCGAAGTTGGTTTGGCATTTTGACAGCTTACCAGCTTGCTGGCAGTTTAAACCTCAGAATCCACAATTGGGCTCGCTTAACACAATTTTATTACGTAAACTGCAGTTCACGACAATGTGCACTAACAATAATGGGTATCAAATTGTCTTGAGGTACTTTCCAACTGGGGTAACTTGCACAATCAAACGGCATGAGAGAAATTATATTAAACTTAGTAGTTTCATTATGTAATAGTATATATCTAGTAGTGTATATGTTACGGCTAATACCCGAAGTGCGGCTACACCTAGTTTTAGCCGGTTAGAACTAGGCTACACCTAGTTTTAGCCAGTTAGAACTAGGTGTAGCCACGCAACATAGTCGACGGAGCCCCGCTGCGCGGGGCTCCTATTTCCGTCCGCAGGGTCTAAAGTAACCTAACGGCCGGCTAATACTAGGTGTAGCCGCACTTCGGGTATTAGCCGTAACATATACATATAGTGATAACGCTCGTACCATTTATTGCCGAACTTACAGTTTTTATACCACTACGATGCTTTGGCACCTTCCCGTTAGTTGAACTCCAGTTTGTGTCCGTATACGAAAGACCCAAATAATTTTGGAACAAACGAAAATTCGCGTCCATTTCTTCCTTCATCATCATCTTTCAGCCCACTAATCGCATGGTAATTGGGGTCGATGCACGTTTATACACGTCTAATAAATTGTCATGATCTTAAAAAGTTCGGTGTGACAATGCGCAACCAGGTAAAACCCACGCCGTAACTCCGGCCCCTCACTGTTCGCCGATCGTTCGACTATGCAATTCCCTTTTGTCAGGCATGGCTCATCTGAATTTTAATTGTATCCCTTTGGCGAGTAGGCTTGCTTCCTTCTGCCAATTATGTCTTTATGAATTTGTGTCCTTTGTGTTAAATATTCAAGTTAGGAATTCCAATTAGCATTTCGTCAAGTTTTATTGTCACAATAAAATGAAAGTTTTAAGTGGAACGACAATTTTTTTATCTGATTTAATAAACAGTAAGAGTAACATATTCGCGAGCCGGCTGACCGAAACCAGTATCCTCCGACTGCACAGCTTGATTTTCTTCTTGTTTACGTCTTTTTAGTTCGCTTCTTAAGCAGTCGGGATTTTTGATTTTATGAATTAACTTTTTTAAGCTTCTTATTAATGTTTGGAATTATGATATGGTATTTTTGGAATTAGTATATGGTAGTACCTTGAAACATATTCTATCTCATACATAGCATAAGACATCCCATATTTTCATGTAGTTTTTCTCTTTTTCAATGTCGCTTTTTCGTTTCATCGATTTGCAAATCACAACGGGGCTAAAGAAGTTTTCACTTCAAAAAATACATTTTACCCACTTATTAGCAATAAAAGGACTACAAATTAACTTTATTTTTTTACTTGAAGTAAACGAAACTCGAACACTAAGCTAGTAAAATGCTAGGATAAAAGAAGATCTACATAGCAAGCCATTATTATGTCACCCAACAACCCAGCTGAGTAAGACAAATGTTACATAATCACAATCTTCATGTTTTAGTGAGGTACATCATATGTCTTAGTCGGCAACACAAACCACGCATAAAGCCACTCTTGATGCAAACCATTTATTATCCGCCTCGCAAAAATATTGCCTCTGTACGTCTTTTAAGTAGTCTCAAAAAGAGCCTAATATCCAACCCAATTTTCGTCGGTCGCGACTTATGAATTGCGTTTCTATTCCATCATAAAGGTATTATGTTATTGCTAGCTGTCCCCCGTGGCTTCGCTCCTGTCAACTGGCTACCTACCTACCGTACTTACCTATCCACCTAACATACCTACCAACCTACCTACCCATACCTACCCCACCGACCCTACCTACCCTGCACTACATACCCTTCCCTACCTATCCTAACTACGCTATCCTACCCTACCTACTACCCTACCCTGCCTACCCTACCCTACCTACCCCACCTACCCTACCTACCCCACCAAACCCACCTACCCTACCTACTCTACCCTACCTACTAACATATTTTTTGAGGCCTTAAGTAGCCTATGTCCTTCCCCAGGATGATTCCTATCTCCTTTCCAAATTTCATTGAAAAGGGTTTAGGCATGAAAAGGTAACAGACAGACAGAGTTACTTTTAAGTTTATAATATTAGTATGGATTAGCTTCTGCCCGTTCTTTGACCACTTGAAAAGTGTTTTATTATTCTAAGAGAACATTATACCGGGATGAAAAGTGCCAAGTTTCAACCATTTCCGTCCAGCGTTAAGTCGTGAAAGCGTAACAAACCAAAAAGACCTCACATTCGCATTGTTGTTACAATATTACTTAGACGAGAGTAAGACAAATGTCATGCAAACTTCCTCCTCTCTAAATTATCCTCCTCCTCGCTAAAATATTGCCTCTGTATGTCTTTTAAGTGGTCTCAAAAAGAGCCTAATCTTAGGTCGCTGCCACACGGAGTGCTAAAAACTATCAGATATTGAAATGTGAACTAGGGACTTCCCTGATAGCGCGACGCAATTTAAATTGCGTCGATAGGCGATATCGTACAAGTTTAATAGACGATTATAAGTGCAAATTGGTCTAATTGCATCACATTGAGTCCATATTATATTATTGTACTATTTTATTTTAATTATTGTGAGTGTGAAGACTATGCGGATCATTACTTTTTTTTTGTTTTTTAATTTTTCTCTGTTAGTTTTTAATCAAGTTCTGCCACTACCTGCCTAATCTACAAAATACAAACAAACAAACTCTTCAGCTTTATAATATTAGTATAGATGTTGATAAAACTCCTTCGCAAATGAATAAATTTGATTACCAATAAAAAAGTTTATAGTTAGTCAATCTCAAAAGATAGATATATGCTGTCGCAGACGTTTTTTTTAGCAATTTGAGAGAGTAACAATTCCATCATACATGATATTTGCGTAACTTAAACCGTTACACGCAACGGAAGCTCTCAAAAAGGAATATTCTTCTTGAAACATTTTTCATATATGCTCCGCTCCTATTGGTCGTAGCGTGATGTTATATAAGTTATAACCTTCCTCAATAAATGGACTATCCGACACAAAAATAATTTTTCAATTCCAACCAGTAGTTCCTGAGATTAGCCCGTTCAAACAAACAAACAATCTCTTTCAGCTTTATAATATTATATATGTATAGATAAGTCAATCTTGAACGTTTCCAACGTTTATCGTCCATTAATCATGGGTAGCAACAATCACTAATACAGGCGTAGTGTAAGTAAATACGCGCCTTGTTTACCGTTGGCGTTACTTATCTGGCTGTCAAAAGCATGCCACACGCGACCACCCCTATCGTTTGCGTAAGAAAAACAATTCAACTTTATAACTGGTTTATGTCAGGGTATATGATACTTGTAAAGAGTTGAAGAAGTCGGTGAAAATAACTTTCGCCTTTTCTTTGCTACACGGACATACAGTTAAATAAAATCAATATTTTTTATATTATTTTTGCAGAACTGTGTAATTTGTGTAAACCTAACGTTTGCAGTAAGATAAACAGGTAATTTTCACAACAAGCTTTAATTTTTATTTAAATTGTGACATGCAATAAAGCAACCAATCCATCAATGCACAACAAAGGAGACAACAGTATTTCAATGACGTCATTGTATTTGTTTTTGAATGAAATTGACCTATAATTTAGTCTACCTTTCCCTCTGAACCCTCTCGGCCAAGGGCTCCGAGAGAGTTGAACCGAGTGAACCGTTCATAGTACGTCTATTTTAAGCCCCAGGCTACAGGCACAGCTAGTTATAAACCGGGTGACGAAATACACGCTATAATTAAGTGACGTGTCACGCGAACATCATGCTAATATTAAACGTAATGAATATTTAGTTTCAGGACTAAAAATGTCGGTAACCAAGAGTAAATTTTTCATACTCGTGTGCAGACCACCAAGTATGAAATATTATATCAGCTATGCGAGCTAGCTTACCTCTTCTTGGCTCATCATCATTTCAGTTGAAAGATGTCCACTGCTGAACAAAGGCCACCCCCAATTGTGACCACATTGACCGGTCCCGTGCGTCTCGCATCTAGCGAACTCCTGCAACTTTTACCAGGTCACTGGTCCACCGGTAGCTAGGCTGAGAGTCTGCAGAGGTGGTATAAATATTCATATTAGAATTAGAATAGCGACTTTTAGAAATAATAATGAAAATTGTCAACCCATACAAGTATGAAAAGGTCATTTATTACATCCTGAATTGTATAATACTAGTCTTGTAATACCTATTATAATGTGTTCAAGCCTGTTAACTTAAGATATTCACAGAAAGTTTTCCAAGGAGAAATATAAACAGTCCGTCCTTATGTATTTGATCTTTCCCCACATTTTCTATTTTACCATCTGTAAGTGTTGGATTTCTATAAATCTTGTCTGAACTCCTTTTCCGGAAATATATCCGTATATTTCTGCGTTATATGGCCACCGGTTGAAGAGTCGGGCGGTCGAGAGAAATATTTATACTTTTCATGCTATATTTGTAAGTTGATATATTTTTACAACGCCCAATTTATTTTGACGTGAACTGACGATAGCCCAGCGAAAAAGCCTCATTTCGAATGTTGTTTTAAGTTGTAATATAAAAACCAACATCATGACAACGAACTCTACGTAAACATGTAACTCAAATCGAACTCAAGTTGGTATTTGAACTTCCGGATCTCATGGAAATAAATTGAGTTATGAGTCTACCTGCCTTGACCTTAAGAAAAACGGATGCAATATATTTTTAGCGCTATATAAAAGTAATAAAAACCATACACAATGGTACTGGTTACACGTTACCTATAATAGAAAAAAGGTATAGATGTCTACGTTCGTAATTGACGGGTTCATTTGTTAGAAAACGTATTTCCTTTTTCGAGCATGCCAGTAGCTATTGAGTGTGGAACTCGATCGCGTTACTTGATAAATTATAAAATTGATCATTCGCGTGTCTGCAGCGCGAGCGGTTCTTCCCACTGATTATATCCTGAAGTGAATGACGGGCATGCGTTCACGTTAGCTTTTTATATCAATATCTGTCTTATTGTTACACAAAGACTAAATCAAACTCGATACTTCAAAGGATCGGATGTATTTTTCTCTTGAAAGAGCATTATTGAAATTGATTCCAAGAAAATCAATCAAGTTTACATACGCAAATAGAGCATGGGTGATAAATAGTCTCATCTATTATCGGAATAGCAAAAAAATCAAGGCTAAATTCCGAGGGTTGAAACATGACGCTGGAAGCTGCGACTGATGACCGGTCACAAGCCCTCTGGCTACTAATTACACTAAGCTTCCATTTGTATTTACTTCTGCTGAATTCTCTTTTCGATTTATCGCAGCCGACCGAAACACTGCGTCATTACGTTTTTCCGCTCGATTTCGTAAATTTGGTCGTGTGGCGTGCCCACACACCAAAATGATTACTATGTGTACATGTGGCCTGGCGTGAAACCGTCTGATTGAATCTATGTGTTTCTTTTGTGTCTGAGAATAATGAAACGACTGTATTGTTTGCGATTTGCTTTTCATTCTTTGTTATAAAATGTGAAACTAGATCGAAAGAGTTTTAGATATAAATCAGTTGGTAAACCTATGGGGAACTTGAAAGTTTGGCCATAGTTTTATTAATATTTGAAGTAGATTTTATGTAGTGAGTCATTATATGAACTGACAGTTACTTGGCGAGGTGCCCAGAGTGTGCGGGGAACAGCGTTAGGCACTTGTCCCACCGCCAACGATTAAGCGGTTAGCTATCGACTATTCTCTCGCTAAAGAAACGTACTGAAGATATGAGATCCCGTGTCAATAAAAGAGACACATAATTTTAGTAATAGTTGATCGCTGGCTGTTCACACTGCCGGCGAGTACTCTCTCACCACAAGTTTGTCGCAGCGACAGTAAGAGCTACCAAAGTTATACTCGCTAAGCGATGCTCGCTTGGCGGTTAAAACTCACGCCGAGAGACTAACCAGCGGTCATTTCTTCCTACAGTGTGACCGCCCTGAGCGAGTGGTACGAGTAATCGCCCGTCGCACAATAACACTCGCTAATAGCCAATCGTCAAAACTATCGGAACTACATACCCGCTTCTCGCTGCTCGCCCACTCGTTTTTAGTTTCTAGCTTTACTCACTACTCGCTGATCGTCGGCGGTGGGACAAGTGCCTTAATTATTTCATAGGTCTCCTAATTCGAATGAAAAAGGAGGTTTAAACTTCTATAACTATTATTTTGCTTAAAGGAGAGCTGTGAAATACGGTTTTCCTCTGCGATAGAAATTTTGTCACCACGGAAAATAGCTCTGAATAAAACACGTATAATTTCATTAAAACCTGCACAAGCTAAGCTACTCGAAGATCTAACTTTGTTACCTTTTCATTAAGTAGTTTAATTTTGTTATTTACAACAGTATGCAACTAGAAAAATATAGACTAATTTAAACAAATCGCAGTTTATAATGATAATATACAAGCGCATTTAAAAAGGGGACAGAGGAAGGAGCTAATTGGGCACCAAAAAATTCGTCCACAACGTTGTCAATAGAAAAGTGCCCGGAACGCAGCGTTGTCACGTTGAATAGCAAAGCTGATGCTTTCGCCGCTCAGCCCTTTGGTCGGCGTGAAAAGCTTAGTAGTTCATTTATTATTTTAATCAATGCTGAAATAATACAGTTTAGCCAAACCCTAAAAATATACGCTAATATTTTTCAGCGCTTATTAATAGAAAGTAGTTTATAATTCAGAATCCATTACCAACTGTAACACGTTGGTAAACAGTTTGCATTATTAAACACATCTGTTTAGAGCTCGTTCGTGTATTAATGTTACTACGAATTATATACGCGGTTCTGATAAAAGGTGTTAAGCCCTTTGCGTTTAAATATTACCATGTGTCATTGGTAATACCCAAAACGGTTAGAAAAGGTATAATCCGGTTTCGATTCAATAAGGTTGTTTAAATGGGATCGGTGATTGTGACAACAAGTATAGTTTTTCGTGTTTCATTCGATATTTATGTCTCTTATTTCCACGTGTACGGTTTGCTAAATATAGCAAGTTCGTTGGATGTACTATAAACACAATGGTAACTCTATATTATAGGTTACTAGCAGTGTCCGCGGCTTCGCTCCCGTCAACGGCCTACCCTACCCTACATATCTACCCTATCCTATCCTACCCTACCTTACCTACTCTACCCTACCTACCTATCCGCCTACCCTACCCTACCTATCTATCCTATCCTACCTTACCTACTCTACCCGCCTACCCTAGCCTACCTATCTACCCTATCCTATCCTACCCTATCTTACCTACTCTACCCTTCCTACCTACCCTAACTACATACCTACCCTACGTTCCCTAACTACCTACCTACCCAACCTACAAACCTACCCCTACCTACCTACTATTTTGTTGTATTTTTCTACTATTTTTTTCTATCTATGAACCTTATACTTATACCCTCATAGAGGTAACCCTATATTATAGGTTATTCTTATTACTTAGATATAGACTTATCTTTTTACCCGACTACGGCAAAGTCAAAAGGAAAGCGTTATGATTTTAGCAGTTTGTATTACGTATATTCCTCCGTAGCGCCTAACCTATGCATCCGATTTTGATGAATAATCTTAGGGCGCGGCTCCACGGAGTCCTTAAATCTATTAGATAGTGAGATTAATGAAATGTGAACTAGGGACTTACCTGATGACGCGGCGCAATTTAAATTGCGTCGATAGGCGATAACGTACAAGTTTAATGGAAAAATTTAAGTGCAAATCGGTCTAATTGAATTATATTGAGTCCATGACAACGTACTTGCAATTTCGCTTAAAATCGCTTACCGAATTGTATAAAGTATTCACATTTGGAGCTACTAGCTAGGTAGCCGTAGGTAGTAGTCCCACAGAAGTCTTCTAGTCTCGAAGTAGACACCAATCTACAAGCGATTAGGTTTGCACTAGTCTAAATTAATAAAATGACAAAAAACTATTGAACTCGCTATTTCTGTATAACCTTGTAAATTAAACTGCGTACTATAACTTGCCAACGCTATCATGATAGTGTTCACACGTCCGAGTAAGGTCCCTGTTAAGCTCTTCCTGATGGAAAGTTGTTTATGATTTGTATACATCTGTCCCATATGCACAATGGAAATAACCTAGCTCTAAAAGCTTATGGTACCATTCCTAAAATAGTTTATAGCTACTCACTCAGCACCAGCTCTCAATAGGATCGCGACCTAAATAAGTCCCAACCTTCTTAAGTCATCCCAACTTTCTATTCCATCAAAAAGGTTTTATATTATGACTAGCTGACGCACGCAGCTTCGCTCCCGTCAACTAGCTACCTACCTGCCACAACCTACCTACTCTACAAAAAAAAAAAACTCTTTAGCTTTATAATATTAGATAAAACTCCTTCGCAAATGAACAAATTTGATTGCTATAAAAAAGGTTATAGTGAGTCAATCTTAAAAGATAGACACATGCCGTCGCAGCTTTTTTTTTAGAACTATGAAAGAGGAACAATTCCATCTTACATGATATTTGCGTAACTTAAACCGTTTACGCAGCGCACGCAACGGAAGCTCTCAAAAAGGATTTTTTTCCCGTTTTTGCAACCTTTTTCATTTATGCTCCGCTCCTATTGGTCGTAGCGTGTTTTTATATAGCCTATAACCTTCCTCGATAAATGGACTATCTAATACAAAAATAATTGTTCAATTCCAACCAGTAATTCCTGAGATTAGCGCGTTCAAACAAACTTTTTAATATTATTTATAGTATAGATAAGTCAATCTTGAACGTTTCCAACGTTTATCGTCCATTAATCATGGGTAGCAACAATCACTAATACAGGCGTAGTGTAAGTAAATACGCGCCTTATTTACCGTTGGTGTTACTTATCTGGCTGTCAAAAGCATGCAACACGCGACCGCCCCTATCGTTTGCGTAAGAAAAACAATTCAACTTTATAACTGGTTTATGTCAGGGTATATGATACTTGTAAAGAGTTGAAGAAATCAGTGACAATAACTTTCGCATATTCCTTGCTGCACGGATATACAGGTAAATAAAATCAATATTTTTGTATTATTTTTGCAGCACTGTGTAATTTGTGTAAACCTAACGTTTGCAGTAAGATAAACAGGTAATTTTCACAACAAGCTTTAATTTTTATTTAAATTATGACATGCAATAAAGCAACCAATCCATCAATGCACAACAAAGGAGACAACAGTATTTCAATGACGTCATTGTATTTGTTTTTGAATGAAAATTCAACTGTAATTCAGTCTACATTTCCCTCTGAACCCTATCACAACCCTCTCGGCCAAGGGCTCCGAGAGAGTTGAACCGAATGAACCGTTTATAGTACGTCTATTTTAAGCTCCAGGCTACAGGCACAGCTAGTAATAAACCGGGTGACGAAATACACGCTATAATTAAGTGACGTGTCACGCGAACATCACGCTAATATTAAATAACAATGAATGTTTTGTTTCAGGACTAAAAATGTCGGTTACCAAGAGTAAATTTTTCATACTCGTGTGCAGACCGCCAACTATGAAATATTATATCAGCTATGCGAGCTAGCTTACCTCTTCTTGGCTCATCATCATTTCAGTCAAAAGATGTCTACTGCTGAACAAAGGTAACCCCCAATTGTGACCACATTGACCGGTCCCGTGCGTCTCGCATCGAGCGGATTCCTGCAACTTTTACCAGGTCACCGGTCTACCGGTAGCTAGGCTGAGAGTCTGCAGAGGTGATATAAATATTCATAGTCGAATTAGAATACCGACTTTTAGAAATAATAATGAAAATTGTCAACCCATACAAATATGAAAAGGTCATTTATTACATCCTGAATTGTATAATACTAGTCTTGTAATACCTATTATAATGTGTTCAAGCCTGTTAACTTAAAATACACACAAAAGCTTTTCCAAGGCGAAATATATACAGTCGGTTATTATGTATTTGATCTTTCCCCACATTTTCTATTTAACCATCTGTAAGTGTTGGATTTCTATAAATCTTGTCTGAACATACACTTTTCCGGAAATATATCCGTATATTTCTGCGTTATATGGCCACCGGTTGAAGAGTCGGGCGGCCGAGAGAAATATTTATACTTTTCATGCTATATTTGTAAGTTGATATATTTTTACAACGCCCAATTTATTTTGACGTGGACTGGCCATAGCCAAGCGAAAAGTCCACATTTTGTAATATTACTTTAAGTCGTAAAGTAAAAACCAACATCGCGACAACGTACCTACGTAAATATGTAACACAAATCACACTCAAGTTGGTATTTGAACTTTCGGATCTCATGGTAATAAATTGAGTCATAAGTCTACCTGCCTTGACCTTAAGAAAAACGGATGCAATATATTTTTTGCGCTATATAAAAGTAATAAAAACCATACACCATGGTACTGGTTACACGTTAGCTATAATAGAAAAAAGGTATAGATGTCTACGGTCGTAATTGACTGGTTCATTTGTTAGAAAAACGTATTTATTTATTTTTATTTTTATTGTCTATAGGCTCGCGCTTGACCACTATCTCACCTGATGGTAAGCGATGATGTGGTCGACGGTGAAGCACGCTTGCCTAGAAGTAACCTATACACTCTTGACTTAAAGACCCCTACATTGTAGCTATCGGGAAACACAGACTCCGGCAGGGAATTCCACTCCTTAGCTGTACGCATAATGAAAGTGTCCCCAAAAGGTTTTGTGCGTATGGGTGGGATGTCCACCATGTACCGATGACGCATGGCCGTGCGTCTGGTTGTCCGATGATGGAACGGGCTGGGCGGAATTAAATCATGCAATTCCATCGCACACTCCCCGAAATGTAACCGATAAAAAACCGACAAGCTGGCAACTCGGCGACGATGTTCAAGGCTCTGGAGCTTTGATTTGACCAGTGCTTCATTGCCGATGAGTCTCTTGGCCCGCTTTTCGATCGACTCTAGTGCATCAAGCTGGTATTTGGCAGATCCGTCCCAGAGATGAGAACAGTACTCCATGCACGATCGAACTTGCGCTTGATACAAGTTGAGCAGCTGTTCCGGTGAGAAGTACCTTCTCACCTTCGCAAGGATCCACAACTTTTTGGAAGCCAGTTGAGCTTTTGCCTCAATGCATGGCCCTAAATTGAGAGTCGATGTCAACGTAACGCCAAGAAGCTCAAGATGGTCCGTTATTGGCACGGTTACATCACGGAAAGTTGGAGCCGAGTGAAATTGGCTCTTTTTAGCGGAGAAAAGACACGCCTGGGTTTTAGCAGCATTAAACTTGACCAGATTGGCATCACCCCATTCGGAGACTGCCTGCAAGGACAAGTTCAAACGCTTCACATGGCCTCACGGAGAGACCGGATCTGTGGCCCGGTAGCCCGTGCGTTGGACAAGTATCTCTCAGCAACGGTGCTGTCGTCTGCATACCCAAAGGTGCCGGGTTTTAGCAGATCGTTAATGTGCAACAAGAACAATGTTGTTGAGAGTACCGACCACTGAGGGACCCCGGCATTAATATCCAATTGGTCCGACGAGCAGCCATCAATAACCACTCGAATGGACCGATCACTCAGGAAGTCTGCGATCCAATCACACAGACCACCGGGCAGACCGAATGAAGGAAGCTTGCCAATAAGGCTCTCGTGCCAGACCCTATCGAAAGCCTTCGTAATGTCGAGGGAGACGGCAAGCACTTCCCCGTGCCTCTCGATGGCTTCACTCCATATGTGAATGGCATACGCTAGAAGATCCCCAGTAGACCGATTTCGGCGGAAGCCGTATTGGCGGTCGCTAAGGATATCGTTAGCTTCTAGGTATGCCAGGAGCTTTGTGTTTAGTACACGCTCCATACTCTTACGACGTTACAGAGATGGGTCTGTAGTTAGCCGGGTCAGCTCGACTGCCCTTCTTGGGCACGGGCTGTACGTTGGCTTGCTTCCAAGCATTCGGCACTTTTCCGGTCTCTTATGAAAGGCGGAATAGGCGTCTCAAGATCGGAGACAGTTTAGGCGCACAGGTTCTAAGAACTATAGCTGGTTTTCCGTCAGGGCCGCTAGCCTTCCTTTTTCGAGCATGCCAGTAGCTATTGAGTGTGGAACTCGATCGCGTCACTTGATAAATTATCAAATTGATCATTCGCGTGTCCGCAGCGCGAGCGGTTCTTCCCACTGATTATATCCTGAAGTGAATGACGGGCATGCGTTCATGTTAGCTTTTTATATCAATATCTGTCATATCGTTACACAAAGACTAAATCAAACTCGATACTTCAAAGGATCGGATGTATTTTTCTCTTGAAAGAGAATTATTGAAATTGATTCCAAGAAAATCAATCAAGTTTACATACGCAAATAGAGCATGGGTGATAAATAGTCTCATCTATTATCGGAATAGCAAAAAAATCAAGGCTAAATTCCGAGGGTTGAAAAATGACGCTGGAAGCTGCGACGGATGACCGGTCACAAGCCCCCTGGCTACTAATTACACTAAGCTTCCATTTTTTTACTTCTGCTGAATTCTCTTTTCGATTTATCGCAGCCGACCGAAACACTGCGTCATTACGTTTTTCCGCTCGATTTCGTAAATTTGGTTGTGTGGCGTGCCCACACACCAAAATGATTACTATGTGTACATGTGGCCTGGCGTGAAACCGTCTGATTGAATCTACGAGTATGTGTTTCTTTTGTGTCTGAGAATAATGAAACGACTGTATTGTTTGCAATTTGCTTTTCATTCTTTGTTATAAAATGTGAAACTAGATCGAAAGAGTTTTAGATATAAATTAGTTGGTAAACCTATGGTGAACTTGAAAGTTGGCCATAGTTTTATTAATATTTGAAGTAGATTTTATGTCAGTTTGAAAGTTCATTCGAGCATGGGTAATAAAGTGAGTCATTATATTAACTGACAGTTACTTGGCGAGCCGCCCAGAGTGTGCGGGGAACAGCATTAGGCACTTGTCCCACCGCCAACGATTAAGCGATTAGCTATCGACTATTCTCTCGCTAAAGAAACGTACTGAAGATATGAGATCCCGTGTTAATAAAAGAGACACATAATTTTAGTAATAGTTGATCGCTGGCTGTTCACACTGCCGGCGAGTACTCTCTCACCACAAGTTTGTCGCAGCGACAGTAAGAGCTATCAAAGTTATACTCGCTAAGCGATGCTCGCTTGGCGGTTAGAACTCACGCCGAGAGACTAACCAGCGGTCATTTCTTCCTACAGTGTGACCGCCCTGAGCGAGTGGTACGAGTAATCGCCCGTCGCACAATAACACTCGCTAATAGCCGATCGTCAAAACTATCGGAACTACATACCCGCTTCTCGCTGCTCGCCCACTCGTTTTTAGTTTCTAGTTTTACTCACTACTCGCTGATCGTCGGCGGTGGGACAAGTGCCTTAATTATTTCATAGTGAACGTCTCCTAATTCGAATGAAAAACAACTGAAGAGAGGTTTAAACTTCTATAACTAATATTTTGCTTAAAGGAGAGCTGTGAAATACAGTTTTCCTCTGCGATAGAAATTTTGTCGCCACGGAAAATAGCTCTGAATAAAACACGTATAATTTCATTAAAACCTGCACTACTAAGTTAGATCTTCGAGTAGCTTAGCTTTACTCGAAGATCTAATACCTTTTCATTAAGTAGTTTAATTTTGTTATTTACAACAGTATGCAACTAAAAAAATATAGACTAATTTAAACAAATCGCAGTTTATAATGATAATATACAAGCGCATTTAGAAAGGGGACAGAGGAAGGAGCTAATTGGGCACCAAAAAATTCGTCCACAACGTTGTCAATAGAAAAGTGCCCGGAACGCAGCGTTGTCACGTTGAATAGCAAAGCTGATGCTTTCGCCGCTCAGCCCTTTGGTCGGCGTGAAAAGCTTAGTAGTTCATTTATTATTTTAATCAATGCTGAAGAAATACAGTTTAGCCAAACCCTAAAAATTAACGCTAATATTTTTCAGCGCTTATTAATAGAAAGTAGTTTATAATTCAGAATCCATTACCAAATGTAACACGTTGGTAAACAGTTTGCATTATTAAACACATCTGTTTAGAGCTCGTTCGTGTATTAATGTTACTACGAATTATATACGCGGTTCTGATAAATGGTGTTAAGCTTTTTGCGTTTAAATATTACCATGTGTCAATGGTAATACCCAAAACGGTTAGAAAAGGTATAATCCGGGTTCGATTCAATAAGGTTGTTTAAAAGAGATCGGTGATTGTGACAAAAAGTATGTTTTTTTTATGTTTTATTCGATATTTTTGTCTCTTATTTCCACGTGTACGGTTTGCTAAATACGAGCAAGTTTGTTGGATGTACTATAAACACAAAGGTATTATAAGTTATGTCCTAAACAAACTAAAAGCACCTCTTAGAGATAACTCTATATTATAGGCTTATACGTACCCTGCCTACCCTACCTACCCTACCTACCCCACCTGCCCTACCTACCCTACCTACCCTACCTGCCCTACCTGCCCTACCTACCCTACCTACCCTACCTACCCTACCTACCCTACCTACCCTACCTACCCTACCTACCCTACCTACCCTACCTACCCTACCTACCCTACCTACCCTACCTACCCTACCTACCCTACCTACCCTACCTACCCTACCTACCCTACCTACCCTACCTACCCTACCTACCCTACCTACCCTACCTACCCTACCTACCCTACCTACCCTACCTACCCTACCTACCCTACCTACCCTACCTACCCTACCTACCCTACCTACCCTACCTACCCTACCTACCCTACCTACCCTACCTACCCTACCTACCCTACCTACCCTACCTACCCTACCTACCCTACCTACCCTACCTACCCTACCTACCCTACCTACCCTACCTACCCTACCTACCCTACCTACCCTACCTACCCTACCTACCCTACCTACCCTACCTACCCTACCTACCCTACCTACCCTACCTACCCTACCTACCCTACCTACCCTACCTACCCTACCTACCCTACCTACCCTACCTACCCTACCTACCCTACCTACCCTACCTACCCTACCTACCCTACCTACCCTACCTACCCTACCTACCCTACCTACCCTACCTACCCTACCTACCCTACCTACCCTACCTACCCTACCTACCCTACCTACCCTACCTACCCTACCTACCCTACCTACCCTACCTGCCCTACCTGCCCTACCTACCCTACCTATCTACTCATACCTACCAATTTGTGAAACTATTTATTTGAATAAGAATTAATACCATACTACAATACGAATGTAACCAACTTTTGTTTGTACTGGTGATCAAATTAAATTTGGGTGCAAATTAAACAGACTTCTTTTTAATAGCATTATTCGCCTCTAAAAATCTACATTGCCTTCTAAATTACTAAGTCAGCCACAATTAACGAGCGTCTATGTTAGCCACTAGTTATCTTCTATTTAAGCCACTCTAAATATATCTCAGCTTGGTGGTTATTTTTTAGAAACTAAATTTGTAAAATGCATTCAAGTAGTAAACTTCTAAAATATTAATAAGTGCCATCAAAAAAGATATTCTATTAGATTCTATTTTTTAACTCCATACGTTTAAAATGTAACGCATCCCACATTAATTGATCGTCAAAATTTAGGTAAAATAGTCATCAAATAGTAAATTATGGTTACGTATATACTATTAAGGTGAGACAAAATAAAAGACTTTATTTTTGAAAAATTAATTTGTGTAATGAAATACCATTTGTACTTATAGTAATTATGATAGTTTTTAAACAACTAAGTCCTACCTACCTAACCTATTTCTGTCTGCAGGGTCTAAAGTAACCTAACCTATCCGTGTCGGGGTGCCCTAAGCTCCCGAGCTCGCTTCGCTCGCTCTTGGTTTAATTGATTGCACTTTCACCTGTCTCGGTGCCTGTTGGCTTACTGTTCGTTGGTTGAAAATTAATTGGTCAAAACATTCTGTTGGTTAAGCATTCACTGACTTAGAGTTATGTTGGCGAAACGTTCGTGGGTGAAGAGTCCTGACTGTTGGCAAAGCGTTTCAGTACCGACGTCATAGCTAATTAAAGCTCTTTGAAAACTTCAATTTAATTACAGATGAAACAATTACAGATGAAACAGTTGCAACACGAACGCACGAACGACAGTAAACAAATACACGTAACTAACTCGTCGGTACATGAATCGAATGGCGCTCTCTGGTTGGTGCAAATGGTTGCTGTCGTCTCGCGCACTCGCGCCAAATCTTGCAGTTGCTATTTTCACGATAAAAGAATATGATGTATTATTTTAGATGCTAAGTTATAATACACGATGTTGTCTATAGAAGCTTAATTTATATTTTTTGAGTACCTTGTGTTGAAGCTGTAAAACGTAAAATGGTGATGAGATATAAAATCCGTGACTGCGTTAGTAAATTAGCTGGCAATGTATAAATAAGAACGACAAGTTAAGATAATTGTTGATCATTACTTGACGCTTTCCATAGAATCTTTAATTGGCTTTGTAAAAACGAAGAATTAGTTTATTAGAGGCTACCCTATTTTCCCATTGCTTAGTTATAAAATGAGATGTTGATCATGTGGCCAATAAAGAAATGTGTGGCTTGACTTCTAATTTCTCATTAAATTTTAGAACACAAAAGCTGCTATTGTGACTTAACTATGATAGTGAGATATTTTCTCTCGAAGATTTTTATGAAGGTAATAATGAGTTCTTTAATCATGTAGTACATCATTTTTATGTATCATCCATAGTTTTCTCAGCGCACGTCAAATAATGAATTTTATGGATAAAATTCTGCCATTTTGGGTTATATTAATGCAATTTTCATAAAGATCTCTAACTTTTTTGAAAATATATTATAGCCTATATTACTCGGGATTAATGTAGCTTCCTATACGTGAAAAAAAAATTGTCCAGTAGTTGCCGAGCCTATTCGGTACAAACAAACAAACAAATAAATATTTCCTCTTTATAATATTGGTGTAGATATATATTTGTATTTTCGTATGTTCCTCCGTAGCGCCTAAACTATTCATCCGATTTTAGTTATTGTGGCACGGAATCATAGGATAAAAAACCGTAGTCGGGTTAGAGTTTTCAAACGCTTTCTACTGAAACCATAAAAGATAACAAGCTACGGCTCATCCAACCAACTAACTCGAACACCCATTGTTATTGAAATTCTATAAGACTTTCTTAATTTTATAAAACTTTAAACGAGTTCCAAGTTTAAAACTCTTTGGCAAAAATCAATGATCTCTGACAAAGGATGACACCGCCTCGGTAGAGTGTCAGCTAATCTTAGATTTTTTTACTTGAATTTGAACGATTCTATCTATAACAATTGGGGGCCTTATGATACCTGCCTACTATATGCCTGATTTTTCTAGTAAATTATTCCACCAATTGTCAGCAATAACACCATTGTCCATCACACAAGAAGACCCCATTTAACATTTAACCTTACTTAATTACTAAAGAAGATCTTCTTTTCCAGCTGATAACGGAGATCAACGTACAGCTGGCGCTGTTCCGCGACCTGCTAATCCACATCGGACAACCTCACGACTCGCCCGAACTCCGTGAGCGCGTGCGCAGACTGCGACGCGCATGCGTGGAGGCCACCAAGACCACCAGCACGCTAGTCCTACCTAATTGTAAAAAGTTAGTATGATATTTTTAGTCCATGGATGGGCCAACACAAACTGTTGCAGTTTCTGTGCGCAAGCACATAAAAAAACTACATAAATATTTAGAAAGGCCAGGTGTGTAGTACTCAATACCAGTGTATGTATGACCAGTTGTATGAACTTAAAGCCTGACATTCACGATACATCGAAATGGATGCGTCTTTCATTGACTCATCCGAATAGACGGGCGAAAAACGAAGTGAAAGGACGGTAGCGGCTGTCGTTCTGTAGTTTTTGGCTACTGGCAAGACAAACCGTGAGTTTATGTATGTATGACGTTTATAAAATGCTCAGTTTTGTAAAACGTCACCTCTCACCTCTGTGACACAATTCCTGCGTGTTATCTAGTCTCTTTCCAAAGGTTTTTGCTCATAAAAAATCTTAAATCTATAATTTATTATGGACCTAAAGAATCAAATGCCTTTCACAAATATGATCAGAGTTTTACATATTACTGAGGCTTATACCTGCATTTTTTTATTAAAATTACCCATTATAGAAGCTAGTATGAGCCATAAATGAATAACCCATATCAAAAGAACAACGTAGATCCATCATCGAAAGAAGCATGGTTATACCCGTCCTTCAATTTCCATTTTCATGAGTAGCAATGTACAGCATTATAGACATATTGAAAAACACCTAATTCACCGCTCACCGAGATATGAAGCGGATCCTATTTCATTGCACATTCTGAGGAATCGATCACGTTCAAGATCGAGTAGAAATTTCCGATATCTCAATTTGAGAAGGGTTTAACCGTAGTTGTTTATTTATTTGCGGGCACTCTGTCTCTGACAGAACGGCTGCTTTAAATCAATATTGAACGGCAGTTTAACATCGCAATCTTATAACGTAAACATTTCAAAAAGTAGAAAAAAGATTACCGAACGATGCGTGCTTCTGAATCGACTCCCCCTTGCGGCCGCGAATCTGTGTTTGCCATTAGATTAATGCGCCATACCCACTAGATAAATGGCTGCCCGTTTAACACAAAACAATACACATCGCATTATTCACTACAGCTCATAAAATAACAATTTTCTGTACATTTTGTCGCTGTTTACATGACGGCGTATTCTGCACAATTTTGTCTTTAAAATTGTAACTCTTTTGTTCCTGCTCGTTCAGGGATTTCCTGAAACGGCACGTTTTGCCCCCCGGAGTTTCACTTCTCCATTATTCTGCTTTATGTTATACAAAACATTCACCTTAATAGATAAATTGTGTCGTGAGCCTTCTATATTCACTGTAGACTAGTACATGCCGACAGCCATTTGCATTTCAAAAAACCAACCAATTCGTCGTCTCTGACGCCAAATCCGAAAGAACTAATTACGTCACGAAAACTTTTTGCAATTCACTGCAGAAAGAAAAAAGATTCTTAAGTACAACAGATTTTTTCGCTACATAGATTGATGGGGAATTAATATATTTATGAGTTTAAAAAAAAGCTTAATTTCATGCTAATCTAATTTTTTTTGTTATATTTATAAATAAACGTGCAATTAGATAAGAACAATAATATAATCTTAATTAGTGAAACATTTGAAAAAAAAATGTTTACGAGTTTTATCCTGATTCAATTAAATTTATTTACTGCTCGGTCTAATAAAAGATCCGACCGGGATTTATAACTTTGTATCAATGAGTTTCATTTCGCAAAACTCACGAATTAGGCAACGAGTTGGATTTATTTTTACTGAAGTTGTTGTAATATCGAATGATTGGAAATCAATTGTAACTTTGAACTCTTTGAAGAGTCCTTCAACTAAACCTCTTCAATATGTTTTCGTTGCGAAATATTTATTATTGGAAGTGAATTTATTGGATGTTTGGTCATGTCGGTAAATATCCATTGTTTCTTCTTTCTTTCTAACTTTCGCGTGTTCATAGCTGTTTTTACTCTTTATCTTAAGATCCATCCTACAACAGCTGCAGTCGGCAATAACAAGGTAGGTATCTCCTACATAACAATTATAGTTCTCACCAAATTTCTTGGCAGCCCTGAATTTGGCTACAATCGCTGCGCAGTAGTAAATCTCATACAAAAATTATATAAAATTATTTTTTTATATACAACTTTTTAGTTTTTTTTTTTAGATTTGGGTACATTTAAACATATATTTATTATATATTTTTGTAATCACCTCTTAAAACCCTTCATTTTGATACCCCACATGAAAAGTTTAAAAAAAAATGGGGCTCCAACAATATGTATATGTATTAATGTAGCTATAACACTTGCAGGGTTAAGACGAATCGATTGACGTAAGAATCATCAAAATTGGCCAACGCGTTTGGTCTCTAGAATGCCACATAGGAACAAACAAACATACATACATAATACTCGTACATAGACTGATAAACACATTACCCTCCTAAGGCAGTCGGGTGAAAACTGCACCGTTTCATGTCTTGCGCATCGGAATGCCAACTTCAGTGTGGCCCAGAAGTTTGGCAAGCACCTTAGTCTGCCAAGTTTTATTTATTTTAAAATTCCTGTGGCTATCCTATCCCAGTTCAGCAGCATCTTGGACAAATGGTATAGCTAGGATAAGTAGTTAAAATAAATTAACTGCACAAAAAGCAAACAGTTAATTGCGTGCAGATGTCTCGAGGCACTGGAAGTAAAGAATGCTCTGCTATTTGTGAATTTAATTTCCGAAACATTTAGAACCACACAAAAAAAATAATTTAAAGCCATTCAACTTTATTTCGTTACATTCATCTCTTTTGTTTAATTTTTTTTTAATTTCTCCCACACCATATCAGTATCTAGCATTGATACCGATTCTAATGCCGATACGTTTTTGTCGAGACACATAGTTCGAATTGTTGGAATATGGCAATGGCTTACCGCCTACTCATTTTTCATTTTCAAAGATGTTTTATTGTATATATATTTTAAAATATATTTTAAATAAAATTTTACAAAATTGCACTTACCATAAGATACACATTTTTTAGAGTCTAGCGCTAGACCACTATCTCACCTGTTGGTAAGCGATGATGTGGTCGACGATTAAATACGCTTGCCTAGAAATAACCTATTCACTCTTGACTTAAAGACACCTAGATTGTAGCTATCGGGAAACACAGCCTCCGGCAGCCTTAGCTGTAAGCATAATAAAAGAGAGCAAATAAAAACATTAAAACAATGTAACACAGAACACTTTATGAGGCTACAAAATTCACCTTTCAAAGTTTATCACAATATTATTTTAACAACTAATTACAACATAAACTTTTAACTACATATTATGGTAACTTATTAACAGTTTCGCAAATTATTTAGTACACATAGTTTTGTTGCTTGCATGTAGGTATGTAAAAAGAACATTTTCTTAAGTCTCATTTCAAAGCTTATTTGAACAGATCATTTAAAATTGATGCCATTAGATGGCGCATTTTTAATTTTCTGAGCCATGCACTCGATTGTTAAAATTTGCATTGTAACACATTTAGGTGCAAAAAAAAACTGTAAAAACCGTGCAAAAAAATACTATAAAACGAACCTTCACTGTTTTTAAAGAAAAAAATATTCACGAACCTAGTAAACCGTTTTACTTGCAAGTCGCTGCTAACACCATCTATCTATCACCGTGAAACAGAACCGAACGCGTTCGATTTACAAAAAATAATCGGTTTAATCAGACGAAAAACTCTAGTTACGGCGGCACGGTTTCTTTGTATGGGATGAGGCATCTGTATGCTAGTATTATATTATCTGTGACTATAGAAACAAGCAGCCGAGCGACCAATTAACGATCAGCGAACGGAGCCTCCCTGCCGCCCGCACTCCGGTGCTACAGCGGCTGGGGCCTTTACACAGGTTCGAAATACCGCTCTCGCGACCGGTAGGAGCCTAACCCGTTGAGAATTCAGGCGTGATGTGTGTACGATGAATATTTCCAACCTTTCGGTCTCACAGTAGCACATAAAACAACATCTAGTGACATTTCTATATCTCTCTCGCCTCAGACCTCTCCGGATTATTTCATCAAAGCGAGAAGCTATTTTAATCTAACTTTTGAATGAACTTAAACTAAAGCCAGTGGCACAATCTCGATTACTTTCGATTGCTCTCACACAAACTATTCTCTACAAACAATTTTCTAGAATCCAATTCATGTTTTGGTTTATGGGTTTATTGAAGTGAAATGGCCGTTTGGATGCAGTTTCGGCGCGCTGCGGCGTCCGTAAATCATATTGGGAAATCAGGGCCGAAGTATTAAGATACAAACAATTAGGTGCGGAGGCCCTAAGGCAACCAAGAAAAAGAGGCACAAAAAAGATTTGGAACAGACGAAAAACAAACTTGCATAGTTTTCAATAATGATTTAATTATAATATTAAAAATGTACAAAAGAACAAAAAGATAAGTGCTAAGCGAATGGAACTTTACAAGCTGTCTCCAGTTCTCGGACGGATGAATGGAGGATGAATTTTATAGCATAAAAAAACATATTTAAATATTCATGTAAGATTCTTCTCGTCCAACTTACCAGTGCCTTAAGAAGACGAAAGTCGAAGATAGACCAGTGTGTTTTGCCAGTTATGACCTATGGCTCTGAGACGTGGTCGCTCACAATGGGCCTCATCAGAAAGCTTACGGTCACCCAAAGGGCAAAGGAGAGGGCTATGCTCGGAGTATCCTTGCGTGATCGAATCAGAAATGTAGAGATCCGCAAGAAAAACTTGAGTGGCAGAGGTCCGTGCTGTGAAAATGTGCCCTGCACACATTGTTCATAGAACGGATGGCTGATTGTGCAGAAGTTCTGGAGTGGCAACCGCGAACCGGAAGACGTTGCGTTGGAAGGCCTCCCACCAGGCGGACCGATGACATGGTGAAGGTTGCGGGGATCCGCTCGATGTGGAAGGCACGGGACCGGTCAATGTGGCGACGCTTGGGGGAGGCCTATTTCCATCAGTGGACGACTTTCGCCTGATATGATGATGATGTAAAATTCAAATCATCATGTAAACAGGCACATTGTGTTGTAACTTATTTAAGCACATGGTCATCAGTTTTATTCATTTAAAAAAATGTGATGGCCCCTTTCTTGTTATCCTGCCCTAAGTCTGGCCCCGTGGGAAAGGTGCCGAGTATCTTTATGTGGTTGTTCTGAAGAGCTGTTTATCATGCAGGTCAACAAGCGACGGCTGCGCGGAACAGCCGCAGCTGGTGCTGCTGTACTTCATGGCGCAACTGCTGCTGCGGGAGCTTGCCAAGTGTCACCGGCTGGTGCAGCTCGTGCCTATGGATATGACATCGTTTTATGGTATGTTAAGTTATAAGTTTAATCTTTCTTGGAACTAATTTAATCATTAATATTATAATTAAAATTTTCTGAAACAATTATATTCGGTTTTCTTACAAAACATATTTCCAAATTGGTCTGAATTGAAAAAAACAAAATTTTTCGGTACAAAATTCAAATATTCACGATGCGTAAATATTTTTTTTACTATTCAAACTTCAAATATTCACATTGCGTTGCAAGAAAGAAAGAAAGTCCACTGATAATGTTGCTGAAATTACAGTGAAAAAATATGACTTCGACAACATTTTTCATTGATCCCACAGACATAAATCTAAATAGATAACGCAAGTTCCTCCATCTGTATGAAAACCAAGCGTGCAACTTTTATATAAACAATTTAAAAACAAATTTACTAACCAATGAAAGAAAACATTTTCAATGCTTTGGCCAACTTTTTCTATACATTCTTTATAGCTCAATATTGCATAAAAAGGCAAATTTCTAGATTTCAGTGGCTTTCCGGTACCCATACAGCTAAATGAAAAGCTCAGATCACGATCATTTCTCGCATCTTTAGTCCATTTTTTGGCACGCGAAGTACATACAATCGCGTCATCTAGTTAGATTTACCTCTGTGATTGAACCTGTTGTTAGCCTGACTACGGCGTAGCTTGAAGCGGCGTAATACTTTATATAAGTATTTGTTTGTGCATACACAATTATTTATGCGTAGTACCTCGTTGGAGACTGCAAAAAACGCCTCTAAGATAATAATTCCAGCTGGTTACTGACCCACGGCAGGGCGAAAGCCTCTTCTCATACAGAGAAAGTACTAAGATACAATTGAAAAATAAACTACTTACACAACCACATGTATCTTCATCTGAATATGGTCGAATATACCATACTATTATTTCCCGTGGGCGTCGTAACAACTGAATAAAGGATTACACCCGTATTAGAAGAATGGCCGGCAGAATAGTTTATGTATTAATAACAACATTCTGAGCCAAATCCATCTGGCAATTGTTGGCACTAGTACTATACGATGCTATATCTCCCGAGAAAGATTGCTATATTGGTATGTGGTACTTATGAGCACATTTGTCATGATGACGTAGTAGCTAATCCTTGGCCAATAATTACCAAGCTTGAAAGGCAATCTTTTAGTATTATCTCCTAATCCCACTATTAAGGACCTAAAGAAAAGTTTAGTCTGGCGTGGAGTAAATATTCGTCTGAAGCCTAACGACCACGTTGCAAAACTATACACAATTTTAACTTTTCTTCTAAAGCCGTTAATTAATTATTCAAGAAAGTTAAATTTTATTTTTATTTTTGATTGATCCGTAAAATGTTATAATACTGTTCAGTATTCTAATTATACGAGAACAAAAAAGATATTAGCATATCAAATGAAAACAAAGTTTAAACATTTCTGAAACATCGTTGGTATTCCCGAATTATAAATTCATTTGTAACAAAAGTTTTTTCTTTTGAGATGGTTCAGAAAGGTAACGAATTCGTGGAGTATATTAGAGGCAGGTGTTTATCTTCCCTCGCTTAGAGCAACTGAGGGAAATGGGATGGCAGACAATAAGAGATTCACCTGTCGATTAGATGAAACGACCCGTTTCGGTTGCTCTTAGAGATTTGGCTACCGGTATTGGAAAGCTGTACATCGGGTATTGGTTTTTAATTCACCTCATTATGTGTGTTTATTTTCTCCACTTTGGTCAGGTTTTCGCCTTTATTTACTGGCATTAAAATCCGTATCTTAACGACCAGCCACTTAATACTTTTAATTGAAAACTTTTTCTCGTAACCACAGTTTCTACTGCGACTAGATTGTACAACAATAGTACAGTTTTAATAGCGTGCCGCCGCGAACAATTAGTGGCAATTAATCACTGTTAGAGACACCAACCGTAGTTTGACTTGGTCAGAATTTGGGTAATTATGTACCTTATTTTCCCCGTTTCGGGGCAAGATTACCGGTTCTAAGAGTAATAAGATTTTCCTGTCGTACTAATATTACGAGGTGAAAGTTTTTGAGGATGGATTTTTGTTACTCTTTCACGCAATCACTTGCGACCCGCCTTGGCTTCGTCCATGACACGTTATACAAAAAATCCTTCTTCAATTCTCACTCTTTCTATTGGTGAAAACTGCATGAAAATGCGTTCAGTAGTTTTTGAGTTTATCGCGTACAAAAGCGGTCCGGGATTTTATTTTATAATATGTAGTGATGATAATTACACAAAGGTTATAATTTGTAAAGATATTAATTACTAAATCCACGTGAGTTAAGCCGAAGGCGGCAGATAGTCTAAGATATCTACGACACAATACCTGTGAGCATCAACAAAGGCGGTCGGTGTTGTGATGTTCGATTGAAACTGTGCCAGACTGCCATAGGTACTCGTAGATATTTCAATTGCATTGAAACCAGCTTTACAGACGTTCATATAAATTTAATCTCCCCTTTGAATGCCTATTCAGTTAGAAGCCATACGAAGATAATACGAAGTTGGATGTCGTTTGGATTTAGAGTCCAATTTTATTGTAGCTAGATGTTAGCTTTACGAAACGATCGAGTGAACAAGCGTAGTAGCTCGTGACTTAGTAATATGTACTGTATGTGAGTTTAATGAATGTGACTGCGTGTGCTGCTATTATTGTTATTACATTATATATCTATATTGCTTGAAATAAACTGAATTGATAACGGGTCGATCGTCGAGGTTAAGCAACACTTGCCGAGGTTGGTCTGTGGAAGAGTGACCACCCATTTCAGTAAAAATCTACATACGATAACCGTTGGTCCCGATTGTGATCTGTAGATCTCAAATCAGAAAACCTGTCAACAGTCTTGACTAGGGGTACAATGTTGCCTAACTGCAAAGCAAATGCAATGCAATGTTGCAAATGCAAAGCTTCATGTAATATGTTGCTACTCAGCTACATCTTGTTGGACTGACAACTAACCACAACAAAGTTGGGGAAAAGCTAGATTTATGTGAGCTTACCAAAATGCTAGGCAGATTTATGTGAGCTTACCAATTGCTAGGAAGATTTATGTGAGCTTAATAAAATGCTAGGCAGATTTATGTGAGCTTGCCAAAATGCTAGGCAGATTTATGAGAGCTTACCAAAATGCTAGGCAGATATATGTGAGCTTACCAAAATGCAAAGCAGATATAACTGAGCTTACCAAAATGCTAGGCAGATGTATGTGAGTTTCTCATAATGCTAGGCAGATTTATGTGAGCTTACCAAAATGCAAGGCAGATTTATGTGAGTTTATCAAAATGTAATGCTCTATTTGACTTTATGGTTGTTATAGTTAGGGCGCTAAAGGCAATGAGGGTTACCGTTTTTCTGCCCACCAGTTGGAGCCACTGGCAAGTAAGGTTCTCATATATAGCTGTTAAACGTTGTTATTATGCGCACGGAAGTATAGTTTGAATTTAGAAAAACAAATTAATGTCTTAGTAGAAGTGCGATTAAATTTATCATCGAGTTTACCAAAGTTTTGTGCAGCCCCTTTAATTCAAAAAAGGAGGATATAATTTCCCAAAACAAAACTCTATTAAAGCAGTTGTTGTTAAAACCCGTACCAATATTAATCAGCCATATCAGGACAATATTCACAACAAAAAAGTATGAAACATTTAAAATTTTGAAGACCTCATTCTACACCAGCGCAACTTTTTTTTTTTGGTTTGGGTAATCATCCAATGACTTCTCCCACTCCGGGTGAAGCGTGAGGGCACAGACTTTTACTTCACTTGCTTGTGTCAGGGCCGCGGTAACTCTCTTTCAAATTTATCCGCGACCCCGACAGGCATCGGCCCTAGCGGGCCCCGTCACTTTTGCTGACATCTCTTTGAGGCGCGCGTGGAACACAACGCGCCGTAAACTCGGGTCTGGTCCTTATCGGACGGCGAGCTACCCATTACTTGCCGTCCGCAGGAACGCGACTACCGTGGCCGGGAATCGGCTTGCGATTCCCGACGCCCGGGGCGTCTCCTGCGGTGGCTAGGGACGTGAGGGCGTCTCCTTTGCGTCTCCATCACGCGTTTCGCCTCCTCCTTTGCGAGCATTACTGCTTGGCAGAAGGAGGAGACAGCTTCGCTCCGTATAATGGCCTGAACCAGGCGCACCTAGCGGCAAATTCAAACGCGATAGTCCTCATTGAATTTCATGCGTGGTTTTTATTTATTTTACAAACAAAAAGTAATACTTTAAGGGCTGTTAGCCTAAGTGGTGTACAACAATAAAGCGCTATTTTTAAAATTGAATGCCAAAAGTAGGTTTGGTGATTTCCATCCATTCCCAATTTGTTGATAGTTTTTGTAACAACTAAAATCACAATATTATAATTGGACTGTATGCATTCGGAATAGAAGTTCAGAGCTTTTATGAAATCGCTCGATAAGTTCTAATAGACTACACTCATAGAGGATTTTCTATGTGAAAAGGTAGTGTGTAGGTGTGACTGTAAAGCCAGTTGAAGACCAAGAGCTAAGTTAAATTAGTTTAGCTTAGCTCGCAAAGCTGAGGTTATTTATCATACTCTGCTGAGTTCTGCCACAGCGTTATTCACATAGTTTGGAGTCAGCGCACAAGTATTTTAAATTGATTTATATTGTGTTTTTTTTTCATTGTTCTTAAATATTGCAGCAACAAGAATATATCTGTGTAACCTGCAGCCTAATAGCGTAAGTGAATGCGGCAAGTAACACGTATAGGGAAAGGTGACGCCACCTTTAAAATAACGGCATTTGTATAGCTTAATACACTCGAAAAAGGATAGGTCATGGAAAAGATATAGTATGTGAATTTGTTTACTTGTTTCTTTTTGGGGTCTGCAATCGATTTCAAATCTGGAATAGAGAAGTTTCCTGGGTAGAAAAAAACATATATTTAGTCCGTCAGTGTGATTATCAAATAATATTGGACACGTTATTTCTGCTTTATGAAATAAATAAAAATTTACAAAGAAAAAGCGCATTAAAGGTCAGGAGTGGCGGCTTGGGACGTCACTTGTCAGTATAAAGTGTAGCAAGTAGTGACGTCACACGATATTGCAACGTACTGTATCGTCGCCATTTTTTATTTACGTGATAAAAGAAAAAGTAGGTGTTTAGTATTTGTAGGTTATCTAACTGATGGACTAAATCGATATAATTAATACCATCCCTATTATTCAAAGTTATAAATTCATATTGAGATTTGTTTATATTATATATATATATTCATAATGAGATTTATAGCAATAATATAGCTTGTGAACTCAAAAAAAAAAAATAGTCACATCGATATTTTTTCTGGTTTAAAAGATGTGACATAGCTAGAAAAATATTGCGTTCCTGAAATTATATGATCATTGTGGGTTGTCGGGCACAGCAAAGTAGAGGAAAGTAAGAAGGCATTCGAGTTACTTAAAACATATCAATATTTATTTTGTAAGCTTCGTAGAGTCTCGAGTTAAACTCCTTACTGATAGTACTATGTGCTATTATTCCTCTGTTTCTTTAATACACTTATATTTTTTGTTTCTTAATTAAATTCTATCTAATTTTAACTATGCAATACTTTTAGCTACAACAAAAACTAGAACAAAAAAGAAGAGCTCAAACAAAACAATATATTCTTTATTGTGCAAATTGCATCACGAACTCTGACCTATACAGGAACTGTTATATGGTGTACAGTTGATTGTTTTTCGCAGAGAATCGGGCGGGTCCGTCGAACTTCGGCAACGTCATCAGCCAGATCCTGCTGTGTAAGCAGATCACTCCTGACTTCAACGCGGAAGAGCTATGCAGCATCGTAAAGGACACGCAGGAGATCACCAGAATAGTCAATGATATACAGGAGTTTTTACCGCAGCAAGAAAATTTGAATCACTTAGGTAAGATCCCTGTTTTATTATTGGTCTTTGGAATGGAATTATGCCTGTAAAACTGTGTTTGCACACGAAAAAGTGGGAAAAGCAACTTGATTTAGTGTTTCTTAATTATAGATAAGTAACAAATACTCAGGTATATTCTTTGTCTATTATTTTGTTTTTTTGGGCCCAAAAAAGGTCTTACTTACTTATAAGTTTACTTTAACCAACCTTCGCTACATTAAATAAGTTTTAATATTATATAGAGATAATTATCAGCAGTACACTCGCCCCTTTGCACAATTTCACAAGTCTGCTTATTTGAAAGCATTCCAATTTTCAATGTAAACCAATGTATTTATGTTTCACGCTTGAATTTTACACAACCACTTTAAAACGAATACAATGCGAACAATCCTGTATTATTTTATTATTACAGTGAATTCAGTGCTGCTTTCAATGTTTAAATTTAACTATAATAATATTCAGATCAAACGTGAAATACAATGCGTTTATATTTCGGAGCGTCGTTTCGCGGCCATTAATTTTGAAGCGATTGTGCTTTTAATTTCCAACGTAACTGCCGGAAGGAGCTTCAGTCTTTGCGGCGAGGCCATTGTTCCTCACACAATGTTTATTTGCTATGACAGGTTAACGCATTACCAACAAAATTAGGTACACGGTAATTTGCTAAAAAGATTACCAGCACTGTAACATATCTGCACCGTTTCTTTGACATTAAGAACACTCGGTCACTTAGTACAGGAATAATCCTTTCTTATACTCCACTGCCCCGCTAAATATCTACTTACGGAATAAAGCTGTTCCCGCCAACGTAATCTATGTAGTTACAGACTATTAACGCTGCGAAAGCCCTTTCCGTTGAAGTTACGCGTACAACTGGGAAATAACACGCGTAGTTGCGTAGTCATCCACCGCTAAATGCGAGTTTGTATGAGGTATTCCGGCAAGAAAAATCATTCCAGGTTTATGCCACATTCCTCGCTCATTATAAAAGTAATCAAGTTTTACGATGTTTTTATGAAGCCTACAAAACTGTGTTTGTACACGAAAAAGTGGAAAATTAATTGGATCAAACTTATACAAAAACAAACGAACTAATACATTTCACTAACACGATCACAGAAAATGTATTACGTGACATCCAAACTACCTCGAGCACTCAACAAATAGTGATTTAATATTTCATACGTCACATTCTCAAGCGAACGTAAGTAACTGTCGGTGTCTTTTGCAGAGACCAACATCGCGTTGAAAGGCGACGACGTCAATGGGCTGTGGAGGAATAAGCGGAGAGGATCCTTGTACAAAGGCATGGGAGTACTTTGTTGTGTGTCGCGGCCGAACTACCTCTGAGGGTGACAGGTCTCGCCCGCGCGGCGGGTCTCCCCCGAACCAACTATCACCACCACGGTATGCTAAGACGGCCAAACTGATCGTGACGGCCACCCCGACAGTGACTCAAGTGACAGTGAATGACGCTACTAACATGCGCAGAATGGGTCCATTACATTGTTTAATTAGTAACTGATTAGCGAATTGACAAGTTCACAGTGGTTGATTTGAAATCGTATTATTATCACGTAATTGTAGTTCAATAATTAAGTATAATAGAAATGTAAGTACTGCATACATTCATGCATAGTGTTAATTATTATGAATTGCCTGGAATGGGATCAATTGCGTTTAAGTAGTATATAATACAAATAATTAGGATTGTTTTGCACCCTAGGTCATTGCATTGATGGCTGTATCGTGTTTATCATTTTCTTTTTGTATTAGATTAACATTTTACATGGTTTCTATCTATGATAAATTCTGATTGATCTGTGTATTGTTTTGTAGTATCTACTTTATGTATTTTTCATCCCTCACTACATTATTTATAATCTAGAAACTATCTCGTATGCTGTTAGATATTCAAAATAGTCTAATGTTTCAGTAAGTATGATCTAGTCGGGTCACAACTTACCATCTCGACTTTGTCCTTCAAATCAGACCGTCGTCGACGAGTTTGAGAATTTTGTGTTTACTATACTCCATTTACGATAACATTAGATGTTTAAATTAGCCCATTTTACAGCTCGTTCAACCGATTTTGACTTCTATTGCGTTGGTAACACGACAAATGGTAGCTGTAGTAAACAGTTGGTTTTGGTAACAGTTTATGCTTTTTATGTCATCCTTATGTTCACGGGATAGAACTCAAAATCGGTTGAACGGGCTGTAAAAAGATTTGGAAACATGTCTAATGTTATTTCAAATGAAGTTTAGTCATTTATATTGAACAATACCTAGCTGTAGGTATCATTCCTGTAAATAACACATACCTATTGATACATGAAACAAAATGATTTGCCATATTTTTCTTGATTGGATGGATATTTTTGTGAATTTCTAGTTTATTTTTTTACCTAACATATTCCATTCGCCATTATTCTGTAAAGAGGAAGACAGAGGTTAAGTTCTACTAGTTATGTTGATATATTCCATGTATCATGAGCCAAGAATGTCTAGTTTTAGATACCAAATATGAGCTCATATTATATGCTTCAAGTATTATTATATTTTACTTTCAACAAATGTCTTGTATTATGTACCAAATATTAACTCATATTAGATACTTCAAGTATTACTATGTTTTAATTTAGACAAATATCTTGTATTATGTATCACAAATTAACTCATATTAGATACTTCAAGTACTATTATGTTTTACTTTCTTAAGATATTTTGTATTATGTTCCAAATATTAACTCATATTAGATACTTCAAGTACTGTTTTACTTTCTTAAAATATCTTGTATTACTATCAAATATTATGTACCAAATATTAACTCATAATGGAAACTTCAAGTATTATTATGTTTTACTTTCTCCCAATGTCTTGTATTATGTACCAAATATTAACTCATATTAGAATATACTTCAAGTATTATTATGTTTTACTTTCTCCCAATGTCTTGTATAATGTACCAAATATTAGATACTTTCAAGTACTATTATGTTTTACTTTCGCCCAATGTCTTGTATTATATACCAAATATTAACTCATATTAGATACTTCAAGTACTATTATGTTTTACTTTCGCCCAATGTCTTGTATTATATACCAAATATTAGCTCATATGAGATACTTCAAGTACTTTAATTTATTTTAATCGATGGCCTAGTCATTGTTGCGTAAATTAATCTTGAATATTCTAGTCAATTATTGTATTACCATGAAATTGCTAAGTTAATAAATTAGGGATGCTATACAGAATTTACAGTTTACTAATAGACAATATTTAGTTATACTTTGTAAAGGTTTTATGAAGAGTGTAAATCATGAAAATTCACTGTGGTCGTTTTGACAATTCCTGCACTCTAATTGCGAAACTTTATTGACACGCGCGCACGTTTTATTTTTGAAAATTCCGCAGTATTGCATTACGGGTTTTACGCTGTTGAGTAGAAAGATTTTTAAACATATGAAGCTATGAATGACATTATCGCATGTGTGTGCGTTCTTTGATCTTTCAATAAAGTTGCTGGATTTCGTTTCATGAACAATGAGAATGACCTTTAAAGGTATGTACAGACCATCAGTCACGCCGTCTTCACGACACCATCACGTCGCCGATCAGTCGGTGATTGCATGTAAATGACTGCAACGCGTCGGTCGTGGCAATACTGACGTGTGCGGCCGGTATCCTACGAATTCTACAAAATGTAATTTTTGATATGACAGAGGCGTCGCCGACGTGACGGAGGCGTGAATAATGTGTACGTACATTGAACCTACCTAATACATTTTTCTTTCATTGGAAAATGAAGACAATCATAATGTTTATGATATAAGCAATGAATTTTATTTACTTTAGTGCGAATTCTATCTAAAAAATGCTTATAGACCCATAACACTTCAGAGCCCACAACGCGGCAGTACTAATGCACCAATCAGTGGTATGCATAAAGTTGTAGAAATAAAAACATTTTACAATTTTCGACGTATCACGCTCGCGTGTACCTTACGCTTATAAAAGCAAAGATAAAATGAACACACTATGCGGCATTTTCATGATGTGTACTCAGGTTTATTTATACAGGGTGAAATTAAACTAACTATCAAAACTCAGCAGACGTGATGAGAATTTGCAGAATTCATTGTTTTTTTATTATCTTTCAACAGTCGTTACGAAGAAGCTAGGTAATCTGGCACCAGTCTTACCAAGGGATATTGTGTTACCCAGTTACTGGGTTGTGGAGGTCAGGTAGCCAGTCGCTCCATGCAAAATACCGATACAGAACAACTATTTTCTTTATGTGCTACGGCAATCACCGCATTTCCGAATACAAAATGAATGCTAATGTCCATGTCCATCAATTATCAGATTTATCGTGTAAGCAATAAAGTACTTAGTTTTGAATTCAAATTATTAATTTGAATTCAGAACTAAGTACTTTATTATTGTTTTGATTTCCGTGTGAAATATATAGAGCTGTAAAAATGGCAGCTTTCCTCCCATTTTGTAAATAAATTATAATTATGTTAAAAGAGTATTAAAAACTATATACTTCCAAGTTAATTGAGAGCGTCCGGTCTGCATCAAGTGCAAAGGACAACTGATAAAAATGCGTAGACTGACGAAACACGAAGGTTGTCGCGAGGGACATTAACAAAATGTTTGTACTGTATTCAGCTGCATCCGGTTATACTGGACGCCGCCCCAACATAATTATGTGGGAAAAGGCTACGCAGATTGTTTTATTTTATCTTCAGATTTCAATACCTTCACGTCTATACCGTTTCACTAATTAGTTTAATTTTACCCTGTATTCACTTTTATACATGAATGGAATTACTTTTGTAATAAATCAGTGATACCAAATAATCTCATGCAAACTATACTCCATTTGCGATAACATTAGACATTTAAATTAGCCCATTTTACAGCCCGTTCAACCAATTTTGACTTCTATTGCGTTGGTGATACGACAAATGGTAGCTGGAGTAAACAGTTGGTTTTGGTAACAGGTTTATGCTTTTTATGTCATCCTTTTGTTTACGGGATAAAACTCAAAATCGGTTGAACGGACTGTGAAAAGATTTGGAAACATGTCTGATGTTATTTCAAATGGAGTTTAAGTCATGAATTAATTTAAAACTCCACTTAAGTAATTATTAAGAATTTAATAGCTTATTACGTTACGCATAATATATCTCAATCATATGTATTAGTAAAATGTTGCCTAAATATATCTATATTTAAATAATAGTTATCGAATAAGATGTAATGTTTAAAGAGTGGATATTAATATTATATCTACATAGGAATTATTTATTTTAAAGTAGTGCACTGCAACACAGGTACCTAATAAATAAATTATTTTAAGTATATTTGTAGAAATCACGCAATTAGAAACACGATATCATTAATTTATCAATAGGCACTTAACACGTAGACAAAATATATTCATTTATTTTCTAAACAACATTGATATGCTAATATAACTCTTCTATATATGTAGCCTAACGGTTCAATTTGTGTAATACACTATTATGATAAATCCACTTACTAAAGTGAAGACTGTGATATACTCGTAATATATTAAATTATTATTATAGAAGAAAATAATTATGCATTAGTAAAAACGTAATTGAATTACAAGGCAGTTTTAATTACTTTGTCGACTCAATTTAAATTTTTAGGGGTTAATTTCGGATGCACAACTCGTTATGCGGCTTTACGTTCGCGAGAGCTGGGAGCCGTATATTCTGTATGTACGGACTTACGGAGTCGGACGGACGTATTAACTTAGCTTAGTGTTGCCACTGATCCTCTGCGCCGAAAGAATATTTTATTCGTCAACATTATAAGCTAATTTATATAACACACTTGTTTTTACAAGCGAGTCTGGTGAACTGGGACCAGAGTGCGTCACTGTCTCGGCATAAAGTTCAGTGAAGAATCGATCACTGAAAGATGCCAAGGTCTCCTATATTATTCTTGTGGGTTCAGTGCTAATGTGATACAAGAAGAAGAACCTTGCAGCTTTTGTCGTAAGAACATCCAAATTACTTCAGAATAAAACCAACCTGTCCGCTACTTACTATTAAACCTAAGGTTGCTTACAATAGAATCCGGCCGATGGGCTCAGCCCACATACATAAATCTAACTAGATAACGCAAGTCCATCCAAATGTATGAAAACCAAGCGTGCCACTTTTTCACAAACAATTTTAAAACAAATTTACTTAACAATGAAAGAAAACATTTCCAATGCCTCAGACAACTGTTTCTAAAAATTAACAGCTCAATATGGCATAAAAGGCATTTTTCTAGATTTCGGTGGCTTTCCGGTGCCGATAATGATAAATGAAAAGCTCAGATTACGATCATTGATCGTAACTTTACTCCGTTTTTTGGCACGCGAAGTACATACAATCGCGTCATCTAGTTAGATTTATATCTGTGGCTCAGCCCGACTGCTTCAATATCTTGGGATCGGTTACTGAAAGACGTCCAGGGCTCCTATGAAGTAATATGTATGTGGAACTATCAATACCTAAATTTTGGCAGAATTTATATATTGCAGGTTTAAACGATATGACATCTTAATGAATTCGAAACCTTTCACGTATTTTCTTTAATGTAAAACGAAACTCAGGAGTACCTACTATTCAAAACACGATTTAGATCACAACAGACAGAATTTACAATGTTATACTGTACAAACTCAACTTTAAATAAAAGCAAACCATTCTAAAGTACACGTATGTTGGAATATTTGGCTAACCGCTGCCATTGGGTTACTTTGTGGAAACTAAGCGGGCAATACAACGAATAGATATCCGCCATATTTCATTCACCACGGCAAAATGACTTCAACAATGAAACCAAAAATACCGCAGAAAAGTTTTGCGGCGCCAAATCTAGTTACAAAATAAATGGAGTTGTTTTAAACAACGTCCTGAAAGATTGCCTGGAAATAACATCTCGTTTCTGTTGAATAGGAACCGCGTATTATTTAGATTTTTTTAGATTGGCAGGAAATGAACATCATATTTTGCATCCTTGCATTCAATAACATTGAGAGAGAGAAATTGTGTTAAGCGAGAAACGACAGGCATTTTCTTTTTAAGACACCGTCTCTTTTTACAGACTTCAAAAAAAAGGAGGTAATCAATTCGAGACGTATGTATGTAATATTGTTGGAATTGCACAATATTCACATATATTACTCTGTATGGGCTTTTAAACTCGTTTACCAAATTTCATAAGTGTATGTATGTATGTTTGTCCAACTCGTCAAAATCGATTCGGCAGTTTGCAAGATATGGAACGTTCGATTGTATAACCGAACTCCTTAACGACAAACAGCACGAATGTGTTAATTACTATGGGTATGTTGTCCTTTAGATGGTGTACAAAACTAAAAAGAGAGAAATAAAAACTTTTTTACAATAAAATAAACGAACAAAATAACCGTTATTTTTTTTGGAAAAAGTTTTTTTTTCAGTTACCGTCTCTAGTTGGAAATAAGTCAATTATGTACCTAAAAAGTGTTTTTATAAAAGTATCTAGTAAAATGTGGCATTCAGCAAAATACTGTAGCACATTAAGGTGAGTATAGACGAGCATTTACTTGTAACAGAACATCGAGCATTCGCTGTTTTTAAATTTACTCGAATATGATGCTCGGTGTTTTGTTACAACCTAATTTTAAAAACCAACGAGCGTATTGTATCGAGCAACACACATTATATCGAGCAAAGGCATGAGCGCGGGCGACGTGGAGGCAGTTTATCAATGAACGCAAGTTAGAAGGATATATTACAGTTACAGTAATGCTCACTCGCCATAGTGAGCATTACGCCGAACGCAGCGTGGAGCATTCGTAGGAACGTAACATTACATGGAAATGCTTTAGGAAACTGAGAATTTGTCTGCATTTTACCATTAGTAAGGACATTTCATTACATTGTAATGCTCGCAAAAATGCTCTACTGTAACTACCTGTAGGTATTTACTTTTTTTTCTTTTCATCGGAAATAGGTATTCAGAAAAAAACCACTTTCGTTTCATTATTTCATGTGTTGATAACACAATTGTTAATATTACACGTTTTCTTAAAAGTAAAACGGATGCTTAACGAATTTTGAAAAACCTTATCTGTGAGGAATCTATAGTAAGTAGGCACAGGACTTTTTATAGGTGATCTTATTCATATTTGTTTATTTTTGAAAGCTTACACCCAAATTACAATTGTTGAGTATCACTTTAAACTTATTATTTGCCCAATTATAGCTCTCACAAAGTGCAACATGGCATTATAATTACATGTGTTGGTACGGTATAAATATTTTTATATAATTAAATTGGGATCGAAAGATTCATTAATGTAATCGAACGAAATCTGTCTCGTTCGTCTCCCATGTTTCATTAATATTATGTTGGTATGGCAGTGATTTCACCTGGGACTAGTAGACGATGATAATTTTTGACACCATCACCCAACTCTGCAAAAGAAAAATTATATAATAAAAATAGAATTCACAATTTTTAAACAACTTCAATAAAAAGAAGGAGCCTAATTATTTTTTATAGAAATATGACTTCACATATATTCACGTATCACACTTTTTTTTTACAAGCCATTAATTATACTCTTATTATTACTGAATGACATGTGAAATGTGCCAACTTGTAGAGGTGAACACGCAATATGCAATGAAGGCGTGTCAGATATTAACACCTGTATGTATCACATCGATCATAAAGAGAAAAGAAAGAAATAAAATTGCAATAATAAGACCACAGGTGTTGTTATACTCACTATCACTGACCATCTTGAATCGTCTTACTGGAACATCATCGTTAACAACAAAACCTTTATAGCGACGTGGCTTTTCTTTGACTTCAGGCACCCGTTTCGATGTTTGAGAAGACAAAGAGAGGACTTTCGAAATCCTATAAATAATAATGAAATGGTAAAAAGTAGTAAGTAAATAGGGTTAAAAATTCGCCTCTGCTTTTTCACTGCGTTTAGCCTTACGTCCTTATCTAACAAGCACTACAAAGATTACTTTTTACAAAATATAAAAATATCCATTCTAGCTAAGCTAATTAATAATACCAGCTACAGAGGTATGACTTACAATTCCTTAAGAGAATTTTTACTCTTGCTGTTTTGAACTGCTTGGGGATTTAGAACGATGTATATTTTTGAGTAGTTTTCCAGACCAGTAACTTCATCATTTTTACTAACTTCATTATTTTTATTTTGGTTTTCATAATATTTTTTTACGTCATCCATAGTCACGGTAGGTGTTAACCGGCTAGGTGTAAGTCTCTTTTTCGGTTTAATTTGGATCACCTCATCATTAGAAGGTTGAGAAAGTAGTGTCTCCAAAATCTGTTTTTGAACACTTTTATTAACATTCTGTGTTTTGTCGTATTTCTTACTACGGTCTAAATAACTTTTCTGGCCATAGTTTGGTTTTCCCTTGCGATTTGTTATACGGTCATTCTTATAGTTTTCAACATTCCCAACTGCTTCTATTATATTAATAATCCTTTCTCTTGCTAACCGGTTATTATCTGAATCATTAAATTTATCTGACTTCTGAACGTAGGTTTTCTTTCCCTTGCGATACGCTAGACTGTCTCTATTAGTGTTATCTTTCGCAACTGTTTCTATCAAATCGATAACTCTTTCTTTTGCTAATAGTGGAATTTCGGAATCATCAGCTTTATCGGTCACCTGACGGTAGGTTTTCTTAGCATTGCTATACGTTAGGCGGTCGTTGTTAATTTTATCTTTCGCGCCTTTTTCTAACAAATCAAAAATTCTGTCGTTTCTTACCCTTGAAAATCGTTTATTACCAGGCTCATCAGGTTCGGACGAGTCAGTTGAAGAATCATCAGAATCTGAATCTGAATCCGAAGAAACTATTTGAAGTCGTAGTTTGCGTGGTTTGCTGGGTGCCGTATTAAGCCGTTGCTGTTGGACAAGTTCTAAAATCTTACTTAGATCTAAGCCTTGGACTGGGGAGCTTTCAACTTTATTTGACGAGGCTATTACTGCTATCAGAGCTGTAAAACATAAATAGTGGATTCAAATACAAAAATGGGAACTGGAAAAAAATACTAAACTGATATTTATTTAAATTTTACGTTGCACATTCTTACAATGCCTTCAAATGTAACACTTACCTACAAATACTAACACGAGGCTCGGCATTATCAGCAGCGCTCAGTCGAAAACCTCGTGAAAAAACACGTTTGATTTGTTATCAAATAAGTGCACTATATATTATTTTACACGGCAATTTCCAATTTTCATTTCTCTTATCGTAAATCACATATTTATGAAATTCGTGGCACATTGGTTCACACGCGATTGAAATATACCTAATGCTTAACGTTACCTCTGTGTAGGAAATAGTGATTGATATCATCTAAATGACTGACTACTTTCTAAAAGCATTTGACATGTTGATGTTTCTAGAAGAAGATTACTTTAAGGCGATATATACGCCCCAATTTTAACACAGTACTGGCCGTGCGCCCGCTCGGAGCCAAAATATCAATATTGAACCTCCTTTTGAACAGTTTTGTTTGCAAAATATGATTTTATTTACAAATGATTTTTCAGTTATGAAGAAATTCCAGGCATCAATTTAACTGTGTAAAAATATTTTTAAAACTCCAAGTCATTTTGGAGTAGTATCTAAAAGTTGCGAAAAAATATCGTGTTGTTAATTATTTTTTTAAAGCAAAACTATTAGTTACACGAAAAAACCTTGTTTCAAAAATAATGTACATAAATCAAAAATAAATGTATGTTTTTTTCAAACCTTTTAACTTAGCCGTTACCAAGGAGTAAGCTTTAGAAAGTAACCGTTTTACGGCACTAAAGCGGTGGAAGGCACTTAAGTATGAGAGCAGACGCATTTCGTTGACGTTGGTACTACGGTAAGTCCGGTTCTGAAAAGGCGCATTCACTTAAATTATTTTCTTTCATTTCACGGAACTGTCTGCATTGCAGACATTATGTTTTAAAAAAGAAAAACTATATTGTTCACCCGAGAATGGTACTAAATAAAAGTTATGTGCTTGAGTGAGTTTCTACGAATTAAAATTCAAGTGAAGCTTGCTCAGAATGCAGCTAAACAGGCAGAGTTATGATTTTTTTTAGTTTTTATTTGCATTGGAGTGCGTCAAGAGTGGAGATGGAGAATAAAATATGCTTCACTGAAGTATTACGCATTGTGAGTCGTAAATGTAACTCAGCGAGATTTACAGGGATTGTGTTTTGACGTAAGGCTGGTTGTACTTTGTTAGAGTTTCGTATGCAAAGTAAAACAAGGGAAAGGAGCGAAGCGTGGCGCCTTGCGTGTTTGTATAATGGGTTTTAGGTAATTTGACCTAACGGGCCTTTGGCATGGAAAACTTGCTTAAAATTAATTATACATACGAATATTTGTAAACGTCTTGATTTAAAAGTGCCGAGCATATTATTATCATAAATTTTCATTATTAACAGTATCTAAAAATTAAAGTACACGTATCCTTATAACTTAGGAGTAACGACTGTCAAATCATGTTTGAGCGAAGTCAGCTGTAAAAAAAAATGAAGTTAGTAAAAATGATGAAGTTACTGGTCTGGAAAACTACTCAAAAATATACATCGTTGTAAATCCCTAAGCAGTTCAAAACAGCAAGAGTAAAAAATTCTCTTAAGGAATTGAGCCGTACCTCTGTAGGGATAGGGACATTTTTTTTTTGAAAAAAATATCTTTGTAGTGTTTGTTAGGGACGTAAGGCTAAACACAGAGAAAGAGCAGAGGCTTATTTTTTTAGCTCTGTTTACTTACTACTTTTTATCATTTTATTATTATTTATAGGATTTAAATGAGACGTCCGTAGATTTATGCACAACCTTGACGTGAACAAAGCTAGTGGCCCCGATGAGATACCGGCAATTGTTCAGAGAACTTGTGCACCTGAACTGTCTCCGATCCTGACACGCCTGTTGGCCCTTTCGTATGAGACTGGAAAAGTACCGAATGCTTGGAACAACACTCGCGTGGGCAACTTAAGTTGCTTCGCTTGATTTTGTTTTGGCTTTGCACAAGACTTTGCGACTGAGGAATCACGTCTTAAATCTTCTGAGCAACCGCAGTTGCCTTCAGACATGTAGAGTCATATGGGCGATTGTGACACTTTTGCTTTAGCTGCAGATTCAGGCAACAAAGCTCAAATTGAACGAAGATTATAAAAAAGAAACTTTCAATAACAGGCAGGTTGATATTTTTTTTCTGCATTTGGTACGGATTTATAAATTTATGTATACTTTATTGTACACCAATATATGAAAATACAAAAATAAATATTAAAGTTAAAACAAACATACAAGAGGCGAACTTATCGTGCTCAGCGATGGATAATGTATAGAGTATAATAATGGATGGAGATAGCCTGAAGACGCCATGAGGTTGCACTTGGTGCAAATTTCAAATCATGCAAGTATTACTAAGTACAATTAGGTACTAAAAACCAACTACTAAATAAAATAGATATATAAATACATCTAAATATACAAACATGAAAACAATACAGCTTAAACAAGGACAGGATCACAGAGACAGGTAGTGTTCCTTTATAAGTGTTTTAAAGAAAGGCAACGAGTGAGCACGTTTTATTGGGTCAGGCAATGCATTCCACAGACGTGCAGCCTGGACAGTAACTGATTTACGGATAATAATTGCTACCCGCTAATTATATCACACACGCATAGGTAAGTATTGACAGTATGACCGATAACTTTTTAATTGACTGACCCCTTTGATGACTGATGAATTTGCCTCGATATAATAAAGTTTAAATATTTTTTTGTGTTCATAAAAGGTTTTCTGCCAAATTAAAATTCTATTACTCTTGAATAAAAATGTTTATTTGCGAAAAAGGCTACGATTGTTGAAAAAAATTTGTAGAATTTATTTTAATAATCTGCAGTTCTATAATAAGCACTTGGCATGATTGTGTAACTAGTGTGGTGTTATTTCAGGGAGATGACAAAATGGAGATCTGAACAAATCCTTATCTACATTTCTTAGGGTGCAAAATTATGTGAAATCCACCTGACATAATTCATCTCCTGCAACGCAACACCGACTGTTTCACCGTCTATGCTAGCTCTAAACGTTACAATCTAAGAATTTCGATGACGTTTTTCATTTTACATGCCGCGATAACTTAGCATAAACGTCTACGTAAATCAATCTCATAATCCTAATTAATTACTATGTTACCCATACACTAAAACGACGAGTTGATCATTCGCAGGCATCAAGTTTAACATGTTTAAAACGAATTTTGATAGCTGTCAAATCCGACTTCAAAGATTGTCACGACTTTATTGAATGATATAACAAATACTACCTACATAATGATCAGATCCTACTGTTAAGATTTCTAACTTGACTGTGAAGGTGAATGCCCTTTATTGCAGTTGGCATGAGTTAGCAGCATCTTAACTAATATTATTAACAGGTAAAATTGTTTGTTTACTGTAGGCAATCTCTGAAATAGATACAACAAAAATCCTTTTACTGATAACTAAGTGCCAAAGGCGCCTTTCGTCCTGAAAAATGCAAGGTTCCTGTGACATAGGGCACAGGAAAAGCTATATATATATATATACCTATAAATATATCTCCAATAAAGCCAGATCGGAGCCAATGATGACTTAATAATACTTAGCGCAAACTTAGTTAAAAAACCGTCGGGTAGTCGGATAAGTTTGCAACGCCACTTCCTCGCCGCCGCCTCGCCTTCTGGCTGATACGGCTTCTTTGACAAACATAAATATACATCAGCGAATTAATTAAGATAATTTTAATACGGCACTAAGTTTAAGAGCTCACATTTAGTTATAAATGAAGAGTTAAGCTCGCGGCTACGTTACAGCCGCACGGGATGAAGCTAAGTAATGCTTGCCGAGACTTCGTGCTTTGACTTCGATGGGTGACCATTATGAACCATCCATGTCACATTGAGTAGTGATGGCCCACTGGTAATGGCCGCGACTTACAAGTTGTAGGTCGTGGGTTTGAACCCAGACAAGCGCGCTTTACTTTGTGTAAATTATTTCATCACCACTGCTCTCTAAACGATGAAGGAAAACATCGTGAGGAAACCGGCATGATCTAGAACCAAAAATTCGAAGTCATGTGACATCCACCAACCCGTACCTACTGGGCCCGCGTGGTGGATTACGTCTCATTCCCTCTCAGAGAGAGGAGGCTTGTGTCCCAGCAGTGGGAATATTAAAAAGCTGATGATGACACGATGGGAAAGGAAGAAAAAATAATGGGCCCCCACAATATGGCGCCCAAAATCCGCCATTTTTCTATTTTCCCATTTGAATGTAGCCAGTGACACTCGCAAAGTTAAGACGAATCGATTGACCTAAGAATCATCAAAATCGGCCGACGCGTTTGGTCTTTAGAACGCACGTAACAAACATACATACATATATACATACATACATAGACTGATCAACACATTCGGCAATCGGGTAAAAATCAACTGGTCGTGCGCAGTATGACACCCGCACGGCTGCGACGCCGCAGCAGTCCGATACCAAACGTCTAAATTGAAAGGGCCCTTAAAGTCGTCACAATTTAAGGCGCGTCGCTCACTGATAAGTCGAGGCGGGGTCGCGGCGGCGGTATCGCGGCACGGTCGAGGCGTGGTCTTTATGTGGATTCGAGGCGCGGGGGGCTATGCTTCCTTTCACACATTCCAACGTCTACGCACGATAAAAAATTATATAAATTTTTTTTTTTTACAAAAAACGTAAGTAGTATTTTTTGTAAAAATGTTTTTATATTTTTTACTTTTAAGTTGTAGGTACATAATAGGCAAATATTAATATAATATAATAAAATATTAAATAAAAAATATATTAATATTATTATATTATAGGGTACTTATAATGCTAGAATAGATTAGCCGAATATCATGAAACTTGAACATAACCGGTGAAATGAGGGTGTACCAAGATGAACTGTACACATCTGCGTACCCCTTTAGAGGCTAATGGCGTGATGTTATGTTATGGTATAAATAATAAACAGACATGCGATTGCAGCAATCCCTAGAGATTTGCCGTCATTTATTGAAGAGTTATTGTATATCTCCGAATTTCCTCATCAGATCTTCAAAAAACTAAAATGGGACCAAATTGGGAACATACTCTTTCAAGAAAAAAAGAATTTTCAAATTCGGTCAACAGTTGACGGAGAAATCGGATTTTTAAAAAAACAAATTCGATCATAGAACCTCCTCCTTTTTGGAAAGTCGGTTCAAAATGGTGGTGGAGTCGCGACGCGGTCGGGTACGGCGTGGAGGCGGGGGCACCCCGCCGCGACACTGCCTTCACCTCGCCCGTGCCACGACCCTAGTATGTGAGTGCCACACTGCAATTTATTCCTAAAGAAAATGTAGATGCGGCATGCCGCTTGTGCGCCCGCGTTTCGAAGCCGCCTCGACTCTAGTTCATGTGAGCGTTGCGCCTAAGAAGCCCGTTAACGTTTCTCATTTTACATGCCGCGATAACTTTCTACGTAAGAAATTGAAAATCTAATTCATAATCCTAATTAATTACTATGATACCCATACACTATAAAAACTAGTATCATTCGCAAGCATCAAGTTTAATTATTATTATAGCTGTCAAAACGGGCCTTTTATTTTTTGACAACTTTTATGAGCACATTGCGGCATTAGTCAACTCTAAAACCATAAACAACACGCCTGCATTCCGCGAAAGGTTAGGCAGATTCCATATTACGCCAGTTATGTTTAAGACCCATGTAATAGTGACCGACCCTATTGCCATCAACAAGGCACAAATCCAGACTCCGGGTCGCGGATAAATTTGAAAGAGAGTTACCGCGGCCCTGGCACAAGCAACTGCAGAAACATGGGTGAGTTTAAGTCAGTAAAAGTCAGACACTGAAGGGCCTGCTTCACCCAGAGCTGGAGAAGTCATTGGATGATTTCCAAACCCAAAAAAAAAGAATTCTTTTGCTGCTTCTCAGAAACTCCAGATGAAAAATAACACTTTGCCTAACCCGGGAATCGAACATGACCTCACGCTCAGCAGTAGCACTTTTGACTCTCCTAAAATCAATATTTATTAAGTACTTTCTTTCATCTTTCTTTTACAACAAAAAATAATAAAACATCCAAGGGATGGCAATATCTAATTTAAATATGAATTTATCATTGCAAAAGCATATTCTTAAAATAAGGAAAAGGATGTAATAAACAGAGACAATATTGTATTACCGTAAAAGATAACTGTCTGTAAATAGACTTGAATGTTCTTCGTGTTATAAGTTATTGCTGATTTATTGGTGCTAAGTAGGAAAATAGGTATCTACCTATCTAAACATTTTACAAGGGCAGCTGGCATGGTTTTTGGACAGTGCCTGAATCTGACGACTTCTACAAATTGTCCAAATCGGGACAAGGTTGGCGCAGTGGTTGAGCGATTGCTGCGCTGCGTATCACGGGTTCGATTCCCGCACGGAACAAATATTTGTATGACCTACAGATAGTTGTTCCGGCTCTGGGTGTTGTGTATATGAGTTTATATGTATGTAAACGCACCCACGATACAAGAAGAAATTCCTAGTGTGGGGCAAATATTTTCATTAAAAAAAAAACAAAGATTAAAGTCAAAGTTCCGAGTCGTCAGATTCAGAGGAAGTCCACTTTTTTTTTCGCCAAATTTGTCTATCATTTTGCTTCAAGCTGCACCAAATCAAATGAAAGTGAACGGCCTTGAACGTTAAAAAGTGTGCTTTTACAAGCTTTGAATTAATTTGCAATGTATTTATATATGTTTGTAGGTATGTGTGTTCGGGTCAAACCTTGCAACTGAATTTTAAAGCAGTTATCCTCCACCGATTACGATGAAAGTTTGGATGACAATGCATAGTTAGATAAGTGACGTCATTCTAAATCTAATATGGCGGACGGCCCAAGATGGTAGACTAGTTATTTTTTGTGCACTGCCATGATAAGGGTATCAAATGAAAGGGTTCCCCGGGAAGAATACGAAAAAAACATGTTAAAAAAAAAAGAATATGTATATAATTTTTTAATCTGAAAGTGGATCCCTGGCCATGGGGCTCGAATTCGGTTTATTAATCTTGATATTCTTTCATTAAATCGCAGCTATTCAGCTATCAACTTTTCAATCTATACTTATATTATAAAGAGGTAAAGTTTATGAATTTATGACATTGTAGGGGGTAATCTCTGGAACTACTGAACCGATTTTGAACATTCTTTAACCAGTTACCAAGCTACATTATTCCTGAGTGTTATAGGCTATAAATTATTTTCAAAAAAATTAAAGATCCTTATGAAAATTGCAATAATGTAACCCAAAGTAGCAAAATGTTGCCTACAAAATTCATTCTTTGGCGTGCGCTGAGAAAACTATTGATGATACATAAAAATTATATAGGTAATACATGATTAAAATACTCATTATTAGCTACAAATAAGTCTGGGCGAGAATATATTATCTAACTATCATAGATAAGTCACAATAGCAGTTTTTATGTTCAAATTTTTTATTAGATCACCGGTAGAAACAAAAATTGGTTAAATTCGTATTGTAGTATAATTCTTATTCAAATAAATAGTTTAACAAATTAGTAGGTAGGGTAGGGTAGGTGGGTAGAGTAGGTATGGTAGGTAGGGTGGGTAGGTAGATGGTAGGTAGGTAAGTAGCCAGTTGACGGGAGCGAAGCCGCGGGGGTCAGCTAGTGGATATAATGCTGGCTTAAAAACTGCCAGATCCTCCTCTACTTCTTATGAATTAACTAATAAATAAACATGGAATATCACAAACACGCTAGGGCATGTCAGTTTGACAGCGCAGAGTGGCTTTATAAAAACATTACACTCCTCCTGGGGCAGTCTAGTAAAAGTAAGATTGAAAGAGTCATAATCTCAAAGAAGTACAAAGTTTTTCAGATGTTATCTAGTTGTCTTTAATGCATGTTCTAATAGCTTTTAGCAGTGACAGCTTAAAAGCGATCCTCTGGTAAAATAAAACATTTTTAAACCGAAATTACGAGATATTAGTTTGAATCACGGCGAACAAGCATTATGATTGATATTGAAGGCGAACCATTAAATTGTTACATTAATAATAGTATTAAAGGGTATGGTAAACTATATAAATATATAATCAGTTGGAGCCACAGTTATGTTATTTCTCATGAAAATCGTTACAGTCGTGTTCAATGTCATTATTACAAAACAACAAAATGTGTCAATCTACACAACGATCTAATATATTTTGAATAATTTAACGGAATAGAAATTATGATTGGCATGGGTAATACTTCGATAGTTTGTTAGGGTTCCACATTTACTGTAGGACTTGTTAGCATTTATGAATATTATCGAAATAGATGTTCCACTTGTTGAATTTTGTAGAAAATTCCACTGATCATTCTTATCGTATAAAATCGGACAAGTAATCTTTAATAGATTAGTCTAAATTCGTTGATATCTTGTTTATTTATTTCATGAATTACCCAACTACAGATTTCAGATTATTCAATAGGTATTAATTTTTAGCTATAATGAACTCTTCGAACTTTTGAGCTGAAATATTGCTGTTATATACGCTGTAATTTTCCTACTACATAAATACTTACCTATACGTAAAGTAGGTTACACACCTCAAGCAAACACAACTTGGTGAATTTCCCATTCGATTCGCGTCACAAGGTATAAGAATGGTTTCAGTTTTCAGCCAAGTAAGAGTGGTCAGTTTTTCATGCGATTAGCCAACCACGGCGAATATGAGTAATTCTACAGCTTTATTAAAATCTATGCACGGGTATGATTTAATAGTAAAATATGGGTTTTACTTACCTAAAACAACTGACCTAACATAACATCACACCTGCGTTCCATAAAAGGGGTAGGCACCAACAACAAACAACTGACATCGTCGAAATTAAATGTTAATTGGTTTTGTTTGTTTCCTTTCCGAAGACTACATACGATTCTGATTTGCATACCAGAAAGCGTAACTTGATAAGGCCTCCTACAAGGTGGACCGTTGATCTGATAAAATAGCAAGAAACAAAGGTTCAGCTGAGGAAAGCACAGGATCGGTCGATGTTGCGACATGAGACACTTGGGGAAAGCAGTAACCCAGTCAACAAACAATCAGTATGTTACTTCAAAAAACTTTTTTCAAAAAATAAACCGGTACCTTACTATAGAACTTGCTTCTTAGTGATGATGTCCCAAAACTAAAAAAAGACCAAAAAAAAACATTTTTACAAAAAATAAACCGACTGCCGAAGCAAAAAGAACTACAAAAACAACTCAACAATAACAAAAACTACAAAAAAAAATAACTTTCGTTTCGCAAGTCAGTATCATAGGTACGTCTTATTTTTTGTCGACATCCGAAACAGAAGTTATTTTTGCTCTTTTTTGTGTTTTGCTTTGGAAGTCGGTTTATTTTTTGTGAAAAAGTTTTATTTTTTTCTTTATAGTTTTGGATAGTTTTGGGACACCATCACTAAGAAGTGTACAAGTTCTACAATAAGATACCGAAAGGATTGAGAAAATACCCAAAATAACTCAATTTACACATTCGTGCTGTTTTTCGTTAAGGAGTTCGGTTATATGTCCATATCTTGACAACTGAACTTTGTACTATGCCCTAAGTTAAAAGATACTTAATCCAATAAAAAAGAATGATCACGATCCGATTACTAGTCTCGGAGAAATGCGTAGACAAGCATACATACATACAAACAAACATACATATAAACATACATAAATACACTTATGAAACATGACACACGTAGAAGCCCACATAGAGTAACATAATATGTGAATATTGGTCAATTCCAACAATACTCCTTTTTTTTAAGTCGGTAATAAACAACAACTAAAATTTCGTAGTTATAAAGTAGTATTTTTTATACCGTATAAAAAATCAACACAAAATTTTAATCCGCTTAAACTTTTTATAACAAGGTCGGGATCAGCTTCTAAATATAACCGGATTCAGCTGAATAACGGTATTATACATAGACCAACTGGAAAAACAACACATAAGTCAGGATGATGATGCCATCAATCAGCCAATCCCATGCGAGATTAAAGTCGCGATGTGGATTTCCGTCTATGATTGGTCGATTGATGGCAGTCAAACCCTTTGCCTTGTCAAATTCACTTACGCAATTAGGATTGGTTAGTTTCATACTTACGTCTGCGAGATGCTTTAGTAAAATAAAAAAACCTCTAAAGGTCGTATCTCACTTACACGACCCCGCTCTAACACCGCTCCCGCACAGCACCGCCTCGAACGAAGATGACTGCTCGCTTACCACGCGCCTATAGATAGAAGGCAACCAGCTGTCTATGTACTTACAGCTAGCAGGCAACTGTCTGTCCACGCGCCGATCGCTTTCGCCTTCCTTTTTCGACAAGTTAGCAACGTGCTTCAAGCGAGCAGTCTGCGTGCGTTTAGCGTACGGGCCGCCCGCTTGAAGCACGTGGTAAGCATGCGATAAGCGAGACGTCAACTATCGAGTGGTACTAACAGCTGCAAAGAAACCTTACCCCCTAGAAAAGTATAAAAAGTGACATCTATGGACAAGAGGATATACTACGACTTTTACGTGCGCCGCATGTGCGCCATTTCTGTGACATCAATGAAGATAGTTTTCTGTAGTTATTGACACAGTTATTGACATCGATTCCACAAGTAAGCATGCAAGATAGCCAGTTAACAATGATTGTTTACGTTATTGATACAAAATTGTCATGCGCTAACCAACATCAGCATATTTAGGCAGCACTGTGTGGCTATAGAGGTGTGTTGCGGGTTGAGGGGTAGTATGTAGATACTTATATGCGGTCTTTCAAAATAAAGAAGATTCACTTGTATAGAAGATTCACTTTGCCGCACTTACACTCCCATTTAGTCCTGTGTGCGTGCAGGCCTCCTCCCTGTGAGAAGGAATGGGCCGTAACCCACAACGCGGGCTCAGTGCGGGTTAGTGGATGCCACATGTTTTCGAATTTTTAGATCTAAGACGTGCCGGTTTCCCCATGATGCAGCTACGTAGATTAAATCAGATATCACCATTGTTCTTTAATAAAATCGTTAGGCCGGAGTATGAATCAAACCTGGACCCTATAACTCACGAGTCAAGCTGTTAAACCGCTACGCCAATCTTTTAGTAGACACGGTAGTGAAATTCATCGATATTTTCATGATGATGGATAACATCATTCATGTCGGCCGTATCGTTTATATTATGAAATAGAAAATGAAGAAGATTCAAGGTACTGCTGCTTCGGCCTGTTATTGCATTTTTTGTTAAAATTGTTTGTTACTCTAGGCTTTTACGAGCACGTACGTTACTGCATCGTTCTCACATAAGTATACGTATTTTTTTCAACAAGAATGATGTAACCAAAAACTTGTAATTGAAACTGATGGAAAAGAGTGTCCGTGGAGTTTCTTGCAAATTGCATTGAGATCTACTGAATTGCAACTGGAGTCATATTTAATTATTTTTTTGTTTGACAATTCAAAAGTACCTCTAAGGTTTATTTGAAATAAACTATTTTGATTTTCGTAAGCTTATAATTTTGTTAAGCAAAACATGGCATCACCTCATAGCATAATTACTCGTCTGCTTGTGTTGTTCGAATAACGATTTAATACTTGACTTATAATACAATAATATTATGTCTCGATTGAGGAACTTTTTAAAAGTGAAAATAATCGTCATTTGGGAACAAAATCAAAGTTTAAAGAGAAAGCAAAGCAAAGATTTAAATGTACTATCAATTTATATTTTCATTTTTTTTTCATTAGAAATCTAACTTTTTAATTTACTTCCTTATAGTGAAACACAGTTCGTTTATGAGTACCTACAATGGAATCAAGAAACTGGTGAAGTGAAGTGCAACAGCCATGGGCCACGTCCGATTACTTACACAGATCAATCCAGCCGTCACGCGGCATCGTGATATTGTGAATATCCAAACCACGGATTCTTTTACAATCACCCGAACTAGTGCTATAAGACATTTCGCTTACCACTGTCCGAAGACATTTAATTGCAGCTGGGATCCATAATTATAAACCTGTCAAACATTGAACCAACCGAAGCTCATCGTCAAGCCACGATAAGATTTGCAAATATTGCAATTTGTTTTAATAATACACACATCAACACGGTCTAGGGATATTTTTAAAAAAGCGAATTACTATCAATGTGTTAATTATTTATATGACATGTATATATTTAAAAGATACGTTATTTAATATTCTACCATTTTTTTATAATGGTTAAGGTACTTCGATTAAAATTTCAGGATTTTATGGAAAAAAATGAAGCATAGACGGAAACCGTATATGAATTAACTTTTAATTTATGAGTAAAAACTGAAAAAAAATAGAAAAATCATTTAATTTGTGTTTATAAACTTGAAGTTAGTAGTCTGAGAAAGCGCCCATGATGTTCATAACACATCGGCAACGATTCGGCATGCTCAGAACAAGGTTGTCAATGTCTTGCTGCGGAATATTGTCCCATATCCTTCTGAGGTGCGCAAAAAGTTGATCTTCTGTAGCCAGATTTTCAGGAACTTCCTTCAGAGCTCTTCTTTGCAGCATATCCCACGCATGCTCAATGGGATTTAGATCTGGAGATTGAGCAGGCCAGTCTAAGGCCCTAACATTGTGTGTATGTAACCAAGCTGCTACCGTTCTCGCCGTGTGTGCCCTGGCATTGTCGTGCATGAGCAGGAAATCTTGCCCCATTTGTATTCTGTGGGGCAAGATTACGGGCCCCAGCACCTGTTGGACGTATCGTTCTGCCGTCATATTGCCCCGCACCCAAACGAGATCCGTCCGTCCTCCAAGACGAATTCTTGCCCAAACCATAATTGTTCCTCCTTGGTATGCGTGAACTTCCTGAGGGTTCTGAAGACGGCTCCATCGTCCAGGAACTCGCCAAACACGCGTCCTTCGTGAATCTGGATGGAAGCCGAACCTGGATTCATCCGTGAACAGCACGTTGGACCATTGCTCACGGCCCCAGTCCACGTGGTTCCGAACCCATTCTAATCGTCGTCCACGATTGCCTCTCCGTAAAGGTGGGACCCGGAGTGGTCTACGAGAGCGTAGATTGCTTTCATGCAGTCGCCTTCTTACAGTTTGGTCACTCACAAGCACTTGGTGTTCCACTCGCAGCCTTTGGACCAATTGAGTCGCCGTTGCATTTGGTTGAGCTCGCGCAGTAATTTGCAAAAATCGGTCTTGTCTGGGGGTAGTGATGCGACTTGGCCCCCGGTGCCTCTCCGCTACTTCACCTGTGGCACGACAGCGTGTCCACAATCTTGAAATTACATTTTGGTGGGTCCCTATGGCCTCAGCAACATTACGCTGAACAGACCCAGCTTCCAGCATTCCCACAGCTCGTAACATCTCCGCCCTCGTCAAATGTTGGCGTTGCATGGCTACAATACCTCAATTTTAACTTTATCTTTCGTATAAAAATGAAAAAAAAAAATTGTCACTAAACGTAATTCGTATTGTTTTCTAAATTTCGCACAAATGAAAATTCCCTCTCCTACACATCAAGACGTTTTTATGCCACCGAAACAAAAGAATTTTCAAAAATTTGAATTTGGAATTAGTCTAAGATAAATTACAAACAAATCGGTGTTTAGAAGATTCCAATGCGGCCAGTAATTTTCGAGTTATTTAATTGAGTATGAAATATCCCTAGACCGTGTTGATGTGTTTAATATGGTAAGTGAAATGAGATCAAGATTAGAAGAAGTTAAAGAAAATAAAGGTTACCCTCTCCGTTATTAGTACATTATTACAGTAAAATTTTGAGTTAATTGTTTTTTTGTAAACATTTTTGAAAAATCTCGAGGGATGTAAATTGTTGTTCTGTTTGATTCAAATATGAGTAACATGTTGGTTCTCTTGTGAAATCTTTAAAATTAAATTATCAGTTTTCCGTATATAAATATTTGTTAATCTATATTGGGTTACTATTTTAATTAATACCATATGAATAATATATAATGTTATATGGAAAATAAATTAATACGTATATAAGTGAAGTGGAGTGGAGTAGTGGTGGCAAAGAAGTAACGGCCGCGCCTTACAAGTTGTAAGGTCGTGGGTTCGAACCCAGGCAGGCGCTTTATTTTGTGTAAAATATTTCATCACCACTGCTCCCAAAACGGTGAAGGAAAACATCGTGGGGAAACCGTCTTAGATCAAAAAATTCGAAAACATGTGGCATCCACTAACCCGCACTGAGCCCGCGTTGTGGGTTACGGCCCATTCCTTCTCACAGGGAGGAGGCCTGCACGCACACAGGACTAAATGGGAGTGTAAGTGCGGCAAAGTGGTCCATCTATACAAGTGAATCTTCTTTATTTTGAAAGACCGCATATAAGTATCTACATACTACCCCTCAACCCGCAACACACCTCTATAGCCACACAGTGCTGCCTAAATATGCTGATGTTGGTTAGCGCATGACAATTTTGTATCAATAACGTAAACAACCATTGTTAACTGGCTATCTTGCATGCTTACTTGTGGAATCGATGTCAATAACTGTGTCAATAACTACAGAAAACTAACTTCATTGATGTCACAGAAATGGCGCACACGCGGCGCACGTAAAAGTCGTAGTATATCCTCTTGTCCATAGATGTCACTTTTTATACATTTCTAGGGGGTAAGGTTTCTTTGCAGCTGTTAGTACCACTCGATAGTTGACGTCTCGCTTATCACATGCTTACCACGTGCTTCAAGCGGGCGGCCCGTACGCTAAACGCACGCAGACTGCTCGCTTGAAGCACGTTGCTAACTTGTCGAAAAAGGAAGGCGAAAGCGATCGGCGCGTGGACAGACAGTTGCCTGCTAGCTGTAAGTACATAGACAGCTGGTTGCCTTCTATCTATAGGCGCGTGGTAAGCGAGCAGTCATCTTCGTTCGAGGCGGTGCTGTGCGGGAGCGGTGTTAGAGCGGGGTCGTGTAAGTGAGATACGACCTTTAGAGGTTTTTTTATTTTACTAAAGCATCTCGCAGACGTAAGTATGAAACTAACCAATCCTAATTGCGTAAGTGAATTTGACAAGGCAAAGGGTTTGACTGCCATCAATCGACCAATCATAGACGGAAATCCACATCGCGACTTTAATCTCGCATGGGATTGGCTGATTGATGGCATCATCATCCTGACTTATGTGTTGTTTTTCCAGTTGGTCTATGTATAATACCGTTATTCAGCTGAATCCGGTTATATTTAGAAGCTGATCCCGACCTTGTTATAAAAAGTTTAAGCGGATTAAAATTTTGTGTTGATTTTTTGATTTTTTATACCTTTATAACTACGAAATTTTAGTTGTTGTTTATTACCGACTTAAAAAAAAGGAGTATTGTTGGAATTGACCAATATTCACATATTATGTTACTCTATTTTTGTGTCAATGTTGAAGGTGCAGATAGCTTTGTATGACTATCTCTTTCACTCGCTAACGTTTGTCGCACCGTTCTATCTCTTACTCTATGCAGTATACTCGATGACAAACTTCTTGTTTCTTGAGCAATGGTTGGCAGCTCAAGAAACAGTTTGTCGGCTCATCAAGTAGCCACGAGATCTTCCACGAGGTTTTGTATTCATGAGTTGGTAATAAAAGTCAACTAAGTAGAGGCTAATCAAATATATTATGTGGATTGTTTCCTTTATAATAAAGTTTTTCTGTTTTTATTATAATTGTTTTTAATTAATTTAGTTTGTTTTGCGTTATTATCTATTTATTAGATTGTTTTAGTAATTCGGTTTTATTAAATACACAACAAAGAACAATAACGGGTAGCTATGTTAGTCTGTTTGTTTGTTTTGTACATAAATATGCGTATTGTCAGATACCTGCGACGACGATTAGTTAACTGGGGACAAATATATGAATAGAAAGTAGTCGTCTTTATAGTTTATTCACATAACATTATGCCTGTAAAGGAGCAGAGGAAGGCAGGGGTGTACGTCGTACCTATAGCACAAGTATATTCATGTCTAAATCATATTTAGAGAGAATTGCGCACTGGGTTCGTCACTACGCTGTCATTAACAACTCTCCACGTCTTTAACAGGATTTCCTTGCGACTTGTTACGAAGATCCGCTTACGTAATAGGTAATATTTCAAATAGATATTGTTTCTGAGTACCATTATTTACTGGTAAATAACTAAAGCCCAAGGAATGAAATAGTTTACAGGAAAACAATAACAACAATGCTAGTTAATTGGCGTCTCAGAATCATAGATCGGATTACGATATTGATTTTCATTTGTTCGAGTACTGTGCAATGCTTGGATATTTCTTCGATATGTTTCTTTCTTCTTTGTAAAATGACGTAGAAATAGTTTTGCTATAAAAACTGGGTACCTATTTACTGTAGTTTTAACCTTTGGTGCAACTTTTTGTCCAAGGGAGGTACTTGCAGTTTAAGAGTCGTCATAAGAGCTAAATTTTTCATTAAGTGCAAGGTTTCAGCCAGTGTGAGCCTTGTTAGGGATTTCAAACTTTGTCTAGATGTTTGCATAGCGTTGAACTGCCAGCACTAGTGTTGCTCATACGTAGTGTTGACCTTTTGCGGTCGAACCACAAACCATAAACTTTATCAACAAGCAGCGCTCAAATGTTATTCGAATAAAATTAATTATTTCTAGAATTTCATTAATATTTTAAGCGGGTACACAGTGCGGTGAACCGAGGACACATTTCCCCAATATTAAATTCAGCCAAATACCAGGCAAATGAATGTAGGCACACCGTATATTCTCTGATTAAATTGAAGTCAAAATCAACTGTGAATCGGAGTAACGTAAGATTTTCTGTGATCTTTAAAATGATACGCGAAATCGTCTTCGACATTTGGAAGGATGTTTCGAGATTGAACCTCCCCGGAATTGTAGGCAGGAAATTAACTGGAAGCATGGTGCTAATCTGAGGAAGCAATATACGACGGGGCTCGAGCCCCGATGTCTCCTTCTTTAATTACTGCAAATCCGACGCAACGCTTGATTAAACTATTTCCGAACAAATTAAGTGAGGCAAAGGGGCCACGCTTCACGAAATGGAACTCAATAAAGACGTAGTTGTGTTACGAGCCTTAGCAGGCGATAATCACGTTGCGAGGCCATTACTTTACGTGTTTTGTTAAAATTGTGTCGCTTCCGTCATGGGCGTTTATAATTTTGTTTAAGAAAAATGAGATATTGGTTATTGGACTTGCTTTGACGTGCTTGACGTAGATTTTGTCCTGATAAAGTGTTTTAGGGCGTTTATGAACTGTCACGAACTTGAAATTTTAGTTTTTGTCTCACGAGGTTTTTGTGTCACGGAATCAGTTCTTCATTTGTCTTGAATACTGGATTGTAAACTTTTTTTTTGAAAGAAACAGTTCCTTTATGATACAGTTTTATTGTATTGGTTGTAGCTTTTACACTAAAGTTATTTTTCAAAACATGTAAAACTAACATTCGACGCAATAAGTAACAGTAGATTAAGCATTGCTTTCAATCAATTAATCTCTCAATCAATCAATCAGTTGCGAGTCCAAACATTGCTAAAATAAGTCGTTATATTTTGAAACCATTAGTTACAAAAACAGATTTTACTTACGATTATTTGTTGATTTGTGAATCGCCAAAGATAACAACTGTGGATTGTTCATTAAAAGACAAAAGTATGAATACAAAACAAAACATACCTGCATACAGGTAGACTTGAGAACTAGCATTATTTTTCGTCAGTTAAAGACAATTTTACTGTTGCTTTATTTCTCGATAGAGAAGGTGCAAAGAATTAGTATTTCAAATAAAATTTATTTTGTATGCAAATTTTGCTAGCGCACGGTGTACAACAACTAAGCTGGTATTATATAATATTATCTGTGACTCAGGTTTACTTTCCAGCTATTGACAAAATAAACTGTGAGGAGTCTGTGTTTCCCGCTAGCTACAATCTAGGGGTCTTTAAGTCAAGAGTGAATAGGTTACTACTAGGCAAGCGTGCCTCATCGTCGACCACATCATAGCTTACCATCAGATGAGATAGTGGGCAAACGCGAGACTATCTAAATAATATTAAAAACGTGATCAATAAAAAAAAACATAAAATGAGGTGTGTTTTATTACTAAAATGGAAAATCAAGAATAATATGGCCGTATATCATTATAAAGGCAACATTGACCAAGCTATAAAGAAGTCCGATTGGTTACTTCCCCTCAGGAAGTGAGCAAGCTTTGTAATCACGAATGTTCGACTTCCGTTTCTGACCTTTAAGGTCGTAGTCGACATATACGACACCGCTCCCACCCGGCAAAATAATGTTCATTGAAATGTGAGCATCAAGACGGCCTCTGTAGATATACTTTACATTGACAACACAAATTAGCAGACAACTCGCTGTAAGCGGCTTACTACCATCGCACATGCAGCTCCAGAGAAACCTCACCCGCTAGAACAGTATAAAAAGCGACATCTATGGACAGGAGGATATACTACGATGTCTGGGTGCGCCGCGTGCGCTCCATATCTGTGTCATCAATAAAACTGCTAAGATATTCTAAATAGAAATAAAAAAAAACTGACGGCGCTCTTGCAAGCGACTGCTTGATAAAATCCATCGCATCCTACCTATTGATATTTTTAAATTTTCAAACGTGTTCTTTTTTTATATATAACACACTTTCAGACGCTCAAATTTAAATCAGCTATCACCATTGACGTACAGATATGGAGCGCACGCGGCGCACTCAGACATCGTAGTATATCCTCCTGTCCATAGATGTCGCTTTTTATACTGTTCTAGCGGGTGAGGTTTCTCTGGAGCTGCATGTGCGATGGTAGTAAGCCGCTTACAGCGAGTTGTCTGCTAATTTGTGTTGTCAATGTAAAGTATATCTACAGAGGCCGTCTTGATGCTCACATTTCAATGAACATTATTTTGCCGGGTGGGAGCGGTGTCGTATATGTCGACTACGACCTTAAAGGTCAGAAACGGAAGTCGAACATTCGTGATTACAAAGCTTGCTCACTTCCTGAGGGGAAGTAACCAATCGGACTTCTTTATAGCTTGGTCAATGTTGCCTTTATAATGATATACGGCCATATTATTCTTGATTTTCCATTTTAGTAATAAAACACACCTCATTTTATGTTTTTTTTTATTGATCACGTTTTTAATATTATTTAGATAGTCTCGCGTTTGCCCACTATCTCATCTGATGGTAAGCTATGATGTGGTCGACGATGAGGCACGCTTGCCTAGTAGTAACCTATTCACTCTTGACTTAAAGACCCCTAGATTGTAGCTAGCGGGAAACACAGACTCCTCACAGTTTATTTTGTCAATAGCTGGAAAGTAAACCTGAGTCACAGATAATATTATATAATACCAGCTTAGTTGTTGTACACCGTGCGCTAGCAAAATTTGCATACAAAATAAATTTTATTTGAAATACTAATTCTTTGCACCTTCTCTATCGAGAAATAAAGCAACAGTAAAATTGTCTTTAACTGACGAAAAATAATGCTAGTTCTCAAGTCTACCTGTATGCAGGTATGTTTTGTTTTGTATTCATACTTTTGTCTTTTAATGAACAATCCACAGTTGTTATCTTTGGCGATTCACAAATCAACAAATAATCGTAAGTAAAATCTGTTTTTGTAACTAATGGTTTCAAAATATAACGACTTATTTTAGCAATGTTTGGACTCGCAACTGATTGATTGATTGTGAGATTAATTGATTGAAAGCAATGCTTAATCTACTGTTACTTATTGCGTCGAATGTTAGTTTTACATGTTTTGAAAAATAACTTTAGTGTAAAAGCTACAACCAATACAATAAAACTGTATCATAAAGGAACTGTTTCTTTCAAAAAAAAAGTTCACAATCCAGTATTCAAGACAAATGATGAACTGATTCCGTGACACAAAAACCTCGTGAGACAAAACAAAAATTTCAAGTTCGTGACAGTTCATAAACGCCCTAAAACACTTTATCAGGACAAAATCTACGTCAAGCACGTCAAAGCAAGTCCAATAACCAATATCTCATTTTTCTTAAACAAAATTATAAACGCCCATGACGGAAGCGACACAATTTTAATAAAACACGTAAAGTAATGGCCTCGCAACGTGATTATCGCCTGCTAAGGCTCGTAACACAACTACGTCTTTATTGAGTTCCATTTCGTGAAGCGTGGCCCCTTTGCCTCACTTAATTTGTTCGGAAATAGTTTAATCAAGCGTTGCGTCGGATTTGCAGTAATTAAAGAAGGAGACATCGGGGCTCGAGCCCCGTCGTATATTGCTTCCTCAGATTAGCACCATGCTTCCAGTTAATTTCCTGCCTACAATTCCGGGGAGGTTCAATCTCGAAACATCCTTCCAAATGTCGAAGACGATTTCGCGTATCATTTTAAAGATCACAGAAAATCTTACTTTACTCCGATTCACAGTTGATTTTGACTTCAATTTAATCAGAGAATATACGGTGTGCCTACATTCATTTGCCTGGTATTTGGCTGAATTTAATGTTGGGGAAATGTTGCCTCGGTTCACCGCACTGTGTACCCGCTTAAAATATTAATGAAATTCTAGAAATAATTAATTTTATTCGAATAACATTTGAGCGCTGCTTGTTGATAAAGTTTATGGTTTGTGGTTCGACCGCAAAAGGTCAACACTACGTATGAACAACACTAGTGCTGGCAGTTCAACGCTATGCAAACATAGACAAAGTTTGAAATCCCTAACACGGCTCACACTGGCTGAAACCTTGCACTTAATGAAAAATTTAGCTCTTATGACGACTCTTAAACTGCAAGTACCTCCCTTGGACAAAAAGTTGCACCAAAGGTTAAAACTACAGTAAATAGGTACCCAGTTTTTATAGCAAAACTATTTCTACGTCATTTTACAAAGAAGAAAGAAACATATCGAAGAAATATCCAAGCATTGCACAGTACTCGAACAAATGAAAATCGATATCGATATCGTAATCCGATCTATGATTCTGAGACGCCAATTAACTAGCATTGTTGTTATTGTTTTCCTGTAAACTATTTCATTCCTTGGGCTTTAGTTATTTACCAGTAAATAATGGTACTCAGAAACAATATCTATTTGAAATATTACCTATTACGTAAGCGGATCTTCGTAACAAGTCGCAAGGAAATCCTGTTAAAGACGTGGAGAGTTGTTAATGACAGCGTAGTGACGAACCCTGTGCGCAATTCTCTCTAAATATGATTTAGACATGAATAAACTTGTGCTATAGGTACGATGTACACCCCTGCCTTCCTCTGTTCCTTAACAGGCATAATGTTATGTGAATAAACTATAAAGACGACTACTTTCTATTCATATATTTGTCCCCAGTTAACTAATCGTCGTCGCAGGTATCTGACAATTCGCATATTTATGTACATAACAAACAAACAGACTAACATAGCTACCCGTTATTGTTCTTTGTTGTGTATTTAATAAAACTGAATTACTAAAACAATCTAATAAATAGATAATAACGCAAAACAAACTAAATTAATTAAAAACAATTATAATAAAAGCAGGAAAACTTTATTATAAAGGAAACAATCCACATAATATATTTGATTAGCCTCTACTTAGCTGACTTTTATTACCAACTCATGAATACAAAACCTCGTGGAAGATCTCGTGGCTACTTGATGAGCCGACAAACTGTTTCTTGAGCTGCCAACCATTGCTCAAGAAACTGTTTGTCATCGAGTATACTGCATAGAGTAAGAGATAGAACGGTGCGACAAACGTTAGCGAGTGAAAGAGATAGTCATACAAAGCTATCTTCACCTTCAACATTGACACAAAAATAGCTACTGCGCAGGGTCTTGCAGCCAATTCAGAGACACAAAGATCCGTTTTGAGTATTATACACTGTGTTGTCCGTGCCTGCGTAGAAAGCACGCTGAGCTGTTGGTCTCGGGTATAATTTTAAGATGTTTGACAGTCGTTACGGATTGTCTGGTGCCAGAAATCTAATAGCCAGCCTTATTACGTAAGTGTATTCGGCAAGGCAAAGAGTATGAACAATCGACCAATCACATGCAAGATAAAAGACGCGATGTGGATTGCCGTTTATTTTGCACACACAGATACACACAATGTCAAATTGTATAAAATCTATCATTTTATTTGTAAAAGGATAGATTATACACTTTTATACAGTCTGTTTTACACAGATAGACTAAAAAGAGAAAAGTAAAAACTTTTTACCAATATAATTAACCGACTTCCAAATCAAATCACTAAAAATAGCAAAAATAACTAATGTTTCAGAAGTCGGTATCACATTACACCAAAACATAACCAAAAAAAAAACCGGCCAAGTGCGATTCAGACTCACGCATGAAGGGATCTGTACCATTATCGCAGAAATCAATTTTTAACAAAAAATCAAACCGACTTTCAAAACAAAACACTACAAAGCGAAAAATAACTTTCTTTTCCGAAGTCGATGTCTTTTGTACCCAATGTTTTCCGTTATTCGACATTAACATGAAAGTCATTTATAGGCAAAGTACATCTCATGACGATCCCAATAAGCCCAAACAGGACTAGGATATATTGTTTTATTTCGAAGTTCCAGTGGCCATTGTGGTCTTCTTCATCAGTTGCACTTCACCAAATTATACTTTCTGAGTGCAAATGATTGCATTATTGCAAAATCGCTATATATATGCGTATAATATTTGAAGAGTTTCTCGATTTCTCTAGGATCCCATCATCAGATCCAGGTTTCCTAATCATAGTACCACCCTCGACTAAATCAGTTCATTAACGACGAAGTTATCCGCGAAAACACATAAAAAACTTGTACTACTTTCCTTGTACTTCTACACACTGTGTCTATGTTTCTTATCCAACTCTCCTGTCGCAGGTCTGCTGGAAGAAATTTCTTTAGAAATAAGCAGCACCTTTGTGCTCTTCTATATTTTTATGTATTTTCTTTTTTAAGTGTTTGTGTGTACATAAATAAATAAATAAAAAATATGTATATTGAGAAACCTCCTCCTTTTTGGGAAGTCTGTTAAAAACGGCAAAATAATCACGTTTGTTGTATGGGAGGCCTACTTAAATATTTATTTTATTCTGTTTTTAGCGGCAACAGAAATACATCATCTGCGAAAATTTCAACTGCCTATAGCTATCACGGTTCCTGGTGAGAGACGGACGGACCGCGGAGTCTTAGTAATAGGGTCCCGTTTTTACCCTTTGGGTAAGGAACCCTGAAAAATAAGTACCTACCAAAGACACCGATTTCCGAAAAGAAAGTTATTTTTATGAACATTTATATTTTATTATTAACTAGCTTTGCCCGCGGCTTTGCTCCCGTCAACTGCCTACCCTACCATACCTATCTACCCTATCCTACCTACACTAACTACATACCTAACCTACCTACATACCTACCCAACCTACGTAACCACCCTACCTACCTAGTATTTTTTTCTTTATTTTTCTATCTACGAACCTCCTCCTAACAATAAAAAACATAACAAAACAAAAGAATTAGCGAAACCGGTTCTTGTTCTCAAGTTATAGCGTGACCAAGAGAAATAGGGGTTATTTTTGTATATATATATTAGATAGAAAGTCAGACAGTCCCGCTACTGTAGGAGCATACGAACTTTATCTAACATAACGCAAGCTATTAATCATCTCATAAAGTTAGAAGTCAAACAAGACGACCGCAGTCGCTGGACAACGGCAACAACCGGTCAAACATTATTGCACTTTAGCCATCTTTGTACCTAAGCCGAGAGATACAGGTCAACATTCACTCATAGGGGACTACCTACTAACGCTTTGATATCGAAGCCTTTAACTCTCGTATACATTCTTTGATGCTGACCATGTGGACATTACTGACGTTAGGGAAGGAAAACATCCTTTGCACATGCTAATGTTTTTTTTTTTGTTGTCTCCTGTGCGGGTGACAAATAAATATATTTTCATTCTTTCTTTGAAAACCTAAGGCTCCAGACAAAGTGTATTTCTATAAGTGATAGAATAGTTGAATTGCCCAAATGTAGCTAAAAAAATCATCACGTGTCATTTCGATAACGGTCCCATACATTATTATTATTGAAAATCGCTATCGCGAATCGTTTGCTGACTTGTTAAAGGGTTATGACTGGGTTGTTAAAGGGTGATGTTTGTATATAAGTCATGGACCAAGTGATTAATCAGGGCACTATGTGTAATGTCCGGGCATTATCAATCTAGTCAAGTCAAATCTGGCAATGTAATAAATACTGATTTAATCTTCTATATTTATCACATTGTCTGGTTATTATGAATATTGCTACGTAACGGTTGGGCAATTCGATAATAAAGGTCAATAAATTCCAAAAAAACCAAGAGCGAGCGTACACCCCGACATGGATAGGTTATGTTCGCTCGCTTTGCTCGCTCACTTCGGCTCCCGTCGTCTCCTTCATGTTAGGTTAATTTAGACCCTGCAGATAGAAATAGAGCCCGAGGCGGGGCTCCGTCGACTTTGCTGCTTAAATAGTAATCGCACTTCCTATCAATGTCAGCATTAAAATAATTTAGAAAAACACATCTTTTTATTACTCGGCCCAATAAGTGATGGGCATTATTCAGAAAGTCCAGTCAATTTAGTTCAATATTTTGTATCATATTGCCTACTCATATTGGGCATTTTTCAAATTGCCCGAGCATTATGAATAATGCCTTATTAATCGCTTGGTCCGTTCCCCCGTAATGCATAAACTATTTATCCGATTTTGATGAATAAGGAGTCAATCGATTCGTTATTATGGCCCGGGTATCGCGGTAAGCAAAAATAATCCGTAGTCCGGTTACAGTTAATTTTTTTACGTTTCGTCTTCTCCCGTTAATAAAACGGGCAGTGCTTCAACTGATTGTTATTAACCTATTTAACTATTACAATATTAAGTATAATGACATTTTTATGATATCATCAAGGAATGTTCTCGCTGAAAGAATGTCACTTAGTTAAAACCTGTGGACTGTTAATACAAATCAGAAATCAACAACCTCGTCTTGAGCCAGATTAGAAGAGGCTTGTGCCCTGCAGTGGGACATTTACCGTTTGGTATTAATATTTTTAGGGTTCCGTTCCTCAAAAGGAAAAAATATTATCATTATAAGATCACTTCGTTGCCTGTTTGTCTGGCTGCGCGTGTTAAATAATCTAACCTTTCCTCTGGAACGCCTGCAGGTATCAAGTAAAAATTATGATTTTATACTCAAGTCTGCAGGCCCTTGCAAATCAACAGAATCAAGAATAATCGCCGTTTATGTCTTTAATTTGACGAATCGCAAGGGAATCAAAATCTATAGAGTACTTCCCCTTGACTTTGAATCATGAAATTTGGCAAGAAGCAATGTCTTATCAATAACCAAGGTAACCGACATAGCCTGAAGAATTGCTAAACTTAAGTGGCAGTGGGCAGGGCACATAGCTAGCAGAACGGATGGCCATCAGCCATCCGTAGCTAGCAGAACGGATGGCCGAGCCGAAAAGTTCTGGAGTGGCGACCGCGTACCGAAAGACGCAGCGTTGGAAGGCCTCCCTCTAGGTGGAACGATGACCTGATCAAGGCTGCAGACGTCCGGTGACTGCGAAACGCACAAGACCAATCAGTGTGGCGACGCTTGGGGGTGGCCTATGTCCAGCAGTGGACGTCTTCCGACTGAAATGATGAATGTCTTATAGCACACGTAAAGGAAAAATTTGTACCTATATAAAAAAGGCATATTACCGCGAGCCGGCTGACCAAAACCAGATGTATCCTCCGAGTCCACAACACGATTTTCTTCTTGCTAACGTCTTTTTAGTTCGTTTCTCAAGCAGTCAGGTTTTAAATTTTTTTATTAACTTTTTGTACCAGAAAAGCGCCGAGGCAATGAAGCGCGACGAAGTCCCGGAAAATAAATTTAACAGTCTTGGATCCCGCAACGAAGTTGATCAGAAAAGAATAAAGGAGGAGTAGGAAAACAAAAACATAATTTCACTTTCCTCCATATCAAGCAGGAAACAGAAAAAAACAAGGTCAATAGGCACAAAGGTTCGTTTACAACTGGGATAAGCCCAGTTGCGATCACCACTTTTTAGTTAACATTTTGACGTGACAACGTCTTATAATTCGATGGAGCTGGCTGCACGCACGAAAAAACATGACTCATGCGGCGTTACCTCTGAGACGTTCCATTTAAGGCTTGAAGTGCAAGCGAGAGCGCGGAACGAGCGACAAAGAGGCACAATCGGCCTCCGCGTTCGGCAGCGTTCGACATCTGTCTCTCTCCTACTTGAGTGAGCGATGCGTCCGCGTGGACAGCTGCTATGCAATAATACATTTACATGTTTTCGTCAAGTATGAAGTGCAGTCAAAGTGAATGTGGTGTCAATTGTTAATAGCAACGATAATTGCGGCGATAAAGGTAATGATTCTTTCGATATTAAATATATGTTCAGTGATATATTGTTCAGTGATACTTGTAAAAACTTTGTACATTGTAAAAAAAAAAAATATTGACATAATTGTATTTATGCGTACAACTAAATGTAACTTGATCAATTCAATTGTGATTTCCATTTACCACCTTCTCTATATCCATACAAAATATCTATCAAACAAATAAAATTAAAATTTTCTTTTAAAAAATGCAACCATTCCATAAGTATTTTCTTATGACGTTGTCACGTTCAACTATCGTCAGTAAACCGACTTTACAGACAACCGATTTTTTTTTTCGAATAAGTTACACTTAAACATATAAGTGTTATATATTTATCAATCACCTCTTAAAACTTTTGATACCCTCTCACGAAGGGTTTGGAAGAAAAAAATATTGGACCCCACAATATGGCACCTGTCTGCGCCATATTAAAAATATAAATTAAATATTATAAATATTTACTCACGCACTCAAATTATTAAAATAGCAACACTTACATTCATTTCACATCATTCAATCAAATACACGAGGACCAATCCTTAACTCCCGCGCACACCCATTCCTACTTCCATCATCCGCTGTTCATCTCATTCCGCTGTTCAGTTGTCAAAAAAGCACAACTCCGGTAACGCGTGTGCGCTCCCGTTCCTCTCGCTCTCAAAGAAAACTCAAATATAAGTGTTGTGTGTGACAAACAGACTCTGTGGGTGGCTTACCAGCATTCAACTATAGTGAAAACTCCACTGCTAAAACTATCGAAGGACATTATTATTCAAAGCTCCAATCCTGCACCCGTAAGTACCTACCTACTGCCTTTTTCCGCTGCGCCCACAAGTTCTGGTCCCTCTCGCCGAATAAAAAACATAATATACTCTCTGAATCACTCATCTAACCACACACAATACGCAAACGCTTTCCTCACACAATTACTATTTCGAAATTACGGCAGCCATTGTCGCATTTCGCACCGCATCAGCAACCTCGCTAAATCATATCCAACGCACACTCTTTTAGATATTTAATTATTTGTTTATTCATATTTTGATATCCGCATATATATTTAACGCTTATTTCACGCATTTAAAAACATTTAACGCATCCACGCACGTTATATTATTACTAGATACCTATTCTCAAAATGGCGTCAACAAGACAACCAAAAAAGAAGACAGCCAGTGATGATGAACACGAGGTTTACTCAAAACTATCTCTTCTCGAAGCTAAGATGGAGAATCTTTACCAGATTATGCAGAATATATACGATCTTAGCCTAAAGGTTTCCGATCCAACATTTCAATCGCAATTTCTAGCACGCATTCAATCGGTAGAAATTATACGATCAAATTTCGTGGATACTCTGGACTCGTGTGTTATGGCTCGATTAGAAAATGATCCATCCGCAAAACCGAACTACGCCGCCTTACAATCCTTTGACGAACTGTATTGTTACGTAAAACATACAGCATCCACACTCACACAAAATAATTCTATTAAAAACACTACAGATAATTCTCATAAATATGATTTGTTGAACCGCAAGTTACCGCCCCTTAAGTTAGTTTCGTTTGCTGGATCGCCATATAATTGGTCGCCATTTTACGAGAATTTTAAAAGTCTTATCCACGATAATCTGCATCTCTCAGACGCCGAAAAAGTTCAATATTTAATAGGTTCTTTGTCCGGCAAAGCATTAACCGTTTGTTCAGGTATTACACCTACCGCCAATAATTATCTTATAATTTGGAATGCTCTATTAGAAAAATACCAAGATACTCGAGTACAAGCTTCCATTTACGTACAACAAATAATTAACTATAAACCAAATCAATCTATCGATACATTTCTCGAACAATTTTACTCTGCAGAAGCCGCTTTACGCCGTTTAAATATTGACGATCTCTCAGACTTTATTATTACTCACGTCGCACTTACTAAACTCGATAAGGAGGTAGTGAACTTGTTCGAGCAATCGCATAGACATATTCAAATACCTACATTCGATCATCTTTCTAAATTTATTAAAGAACAAAGTAAAATACAAACGCTACGTAATCCTACCTCAAATACAAAACCTTTTTTGACTCAACGCTCCTCAAATAATTATAATAATAATACATCAAATTCTAAAACTACTCGAGCTTTCGTCGCAAATACTCATTCACCCGCAATACAAAAACGCTCATGTAAAATATGTAATGATCCTAACTCGCATCCTCTATACAAATGTTCATTTTTTGTTAATCAAGACCCGCGTACTAGATTTGAACTAGTAAATAAACATCGTTTCTGTCGTAATTGCCTAGGATTTCATGATACTAAATTCTGTAAATCAATAAATACTTGTTCCACATGTCAACGCAAACATCATACGCTCTTACATGTAGAAAACTTTCATAATACTTTCAAAACCAAACCGATGTCCCCGCGATCGGAAGTCGAACCTAACGCACCGCCGCTGAACTATCAGTGTGTCAACACGCAGCCCGCGCCCCGCGCCGCTCCCCTCACTACCGCTCTGCCTGCCGCGATCGTGTCGAATGTTTCTTCGGTCGCCGCCGCCGCTGATAAGTTTGCGCGCCAAAATTTAAATGATCTTGCGTTATCAATGACCGCTTCTACTTGTAATATCGATAGTAATAGTACTACAGTTTTATTGCCTACTGCTTCTGTATACGTTTATAAAAATAGGAATCCAAATAAGATTCGCGTGTTTCTAGATACAGGTTCAATGAGTAATTTTATTACAAATTCGTGTTGTGAACGCCTTAATTTGGTCATTACTCCTGATAACTCTACCATTCTTGGTAAAGGCCAATCTAAAATATCTGCTATTGGATTTACGAAATTTAAAATATTTTCCCGCTTTGATTCACGCTGCTCGTATATTATCCATGCTCGCGTAATAGAAAATATTACCGACGGCTTACCTAGTCTACCTATAGATACGTCAAAACTAATTCACTGAATGGAATGCATCATCAGCCATAGGTAAGTTGCGTAAACTTACCTATGGCTGATGATGCATTCCATTTACCGGCCGAGATCGATTGTCTAATTGGCAACGAGTTATTCCCGTTCCTATTAGGAAGTGGAAAGGTTACAATACCCGGTTCATCGGTCGTCGCTGTACAGACTACACTAGGTTACATTGCCATGGGTAGGGCAGATTGTGATAACCGCTTAGATACTCGCACTCCTATCTTTCAAAATAATAATACATATAATAATAAATCTTTTTTCTGCGCTACCGCATCTAACTCACTTGAAAATCTCACTCAACGCTTTTGGGAATTAGAAAACGTCCCTGATAAAGTTCACAGGAGCCCTGATGATGAGGCCTGTGACCTTATCTTTAACGCTACGCAATCACGTGATGGTACTGGCAGATATACTGTACAGTTACCGTTTAAAACTCCATATTTTGAATTAGGAAATTCTGACGCTATTGCTCACCGACGTCTCATTAATTTAGAAAAGAAATGAGACTCGCATCCCGATATTCGTAAAAAATATAACGCCACTATTCAAGACTACATAGATCAAGGATATCTGTCAAAAGTTGATAATCCCTCCTTTAAAAATCCGCAAAATATTAATTTCGACACAGACGCTAATTCAAACGTGAAAATTGTAGGTATGCAGTGGAATCCTGTAGAAGACACCTTTCAATTTAAAATTAACGCTATTTCTCTCATATGCACAAAACGCACAATTCACTCCGCAACCGCTCGTCTTTTCGACCCGTTAGGTCTTATCGCTCCCGTGACAGCATTTATGAAGTTACTCGTTCAAGAATGTTGGAAACATGAACTTGACTGGGATAGTCCAGTACCTGCGCATATTGAAAATAAGTGGAATCAATTCCACAACGCACTCACTTATCTCGAACAAATTAAAATCCCGCGTCATGTAGGTATAACTTCGGATACTCACGTGACACTCCTCGGATTCGCAGACGCTAGTGAGCGCTGCTATGGTGCAGCCGTATATTTAAGGGTTAGCGCTAATGATATAGATCACGGATCTGTTACTCTACTCACCTCGAAATCACGCGTCGCTTCACTCAATAAAATGCCGCTGGCTCGCTTGGAACTATGCGCTGCACTCTTATTAGCTAATCTTCTCACCGCTGTGAAAGATACTCTAAGCAAACGCTGTCAAATTGACAAAATTTACGCATTCTCTGACTCAACCGTAACACTAACGTAGATACACTCACCCGTATATAAATTTCACACATTTGTCGCAAATCGGATAACGGAAATAAATTCTAAATTACCCGCTAAACATTGGTTTCATATTAATGGACAAGAGGACCCCGCTGATATTGTTTCTCGTCCTATAACGCCGAAATTACTTTCAAAACTAGAATTTTGGTTTAACGCTCCTCATTGGTTCTCATCTCCCATATGGCAATGGCCTATTAAAACATTTGAAATTAATTCTAATAATTCGGAATTCATGGAAATGAAAACTACTACTCTATCCGCTAAGGTCATTCAACCTGAAACTATTCGTCCTATTCAAGAATTAATTGATCGCGTCTCTAGTTACTCAAAATTACTTCGCATCGTAGTATTTATTCTACGCTTTTCTAAACGTCTTAAATCTCATGGATCTATAACAGTCTCAGATTTAGATACCGCTGAAATATATCTCATAAAATATGTCCAAACTTTACACTTTTCGGAAGATATGGTCAACTTAAAATTAAATAAACCAATAAATAAAAAAGTCTTAAAGCTTAATCCATTTATCGACTCTTCTAATATCTTACGAGTAGGTGGAAGATTAACTCACTCTCAACTCGATTACGGCCAAAAGCATCCGATATTACTACCGCAAAAAGATCGCGTAATTAACCTCATAATTGGTTATTATCATATCGTTAATCTTTATACAGGTCCCGCTCTTTTATTATCTATGATAAGACAAAAATTTTGGATAATTTCCGCTAGAAATTTAGTAAGACAAATAGTTCACAAATGTAATAAGTGTTTTAGACTCAATCCAAAAAATACTTACCCTCCAATGGGTGATCTGCCCGCTTTTCGAGTTTCAGAGGTGAAACCATTTGTTCACACTGCTGTTGACTACGCTGGTCCTTTTTTCATAACTCACATTCGCAAACGTGGAATCAAAAGCCAAAAGGCTTATATTTGTTTATTTGTACGAGTATGTTTAACGACTAAAGCATTACACTTGGAACTTGTTTCTGATCTTAGTTCTGATTTATTTCTCGCCGCTTTTAAGCGCTTTATATCTCGCAGAGGTCCTGTTTCGCTAATATATAGCGATGGAGGTACCAATTTTATTGGAGCAAAACGTAAACTCAATGAAATTTACTCTCTCATACAGTCCAAATCGCATATTAATTATATTAGTCAACAGTTATTGTCTGAGCATCGCGTACAATTTAAGCATAGTCCGCCTTATGGCCCGCATTTTAACGGACTCAGCGAAATAAGTGTTCTTTGTGTCAAAACTCATCTTTACAAAGTCATAGGATCTCAAATACTCACTTACGAAGAATTTAGTACTGTGCTTGTTCAAATCGAAAACTTGCTTAATAGCCGACCTCTATGTGTCTTGAATTCGGATCCTTCCGATATTACCGCATTAACGCCTAATCATTTTTTAAACATAACTCCACTCAAATTCTTACCCGCTGAAAATGTCACCGACATCGCTGATAATCGCTTATCACGCTATCATGAGTAATCAATAAAATAACGCATTCATTTTGGCAACGCTGGAATAAAGAATATCTTACGTCTTTGCAAGAAAGAGAAAAATTGAACTCTCCCTCAAAACCTATCGAGTTAGGTACTATTGTCGTAATTAAAGACAATCACTCTCATCCTCTTAGTTGGCCTCTAGGGATAGTAGATGTGGTTTATCCTGGAATGGACAAAATTATAAGAACAGTTAAAGTAAAAACCGCGACTGGTTCATATATAAGGCCAGTAGTTCGGATTTGTCCGTTACCTTCGCAGTAAATTTAATATTACTCAATATTTTTTTTAATATTACTACTCTTATTCTCTTTTAATATCTTAATTCTTAAATTGTTTAGAGGAAACCTCTAGTCCTGGGGAGTTGTCTGCGCCATATAAAAAATATAAATTAAATATTTACTCACGCACTCAAATTATTAAAATAGCAACACTTACATTCATTTCACATTATTATTCAAAGCTCCAATCCTGCACCCGTAAGTACCTACCTACTGCCCCTTTTTCCGCTGCGCCCACAGCACCCAAAACCTGCCAATTTTCTATTTTCAAATTTTAATGTAGCCAGTGCCGTGAACCAGTGACACTCGCAAGATTAAGATAAATCGATTGATTTAAGAATCAAAATCGGCCAACGCGTTTGGTCTCTAAAACGCCACATTGGAACAAACATACTAACAAACATAGATAACACATATACATACATACATATACTAAAAAATACATTATCCTCCTTCGGCAGTTGGATAAAAAAGGAGCCGCATGCGGACTTTTATTGCCTTGCTTGCTAATCATTTTCTCCCGATAAGAAAACTAGCAGTGGGTCTATTTAAATGAGTCAACTGATTGTTATTTATCTACCTATTTAAATAATAGATATCATAACAATATAAAGTATAATAATGACATTGATAAATGTCAATATCATTATAGTTACCATTGTTATGATATCATAATGGTATGTTGTCACAGAAGATATGCCGAAGAAAATGGTATCTAACTAATAGTCTACAATTCTTCATCGTTAGTATTTGTTTAATTTTCTTATTTCTACTTTATTTCTACACTAACGGTTAGTGAGTTTTATTTATTTATTTATTTATTTATATATACTTTATTGTACACCAAGATAATAAAAACAATACATACAGAAACCTTAAAATAGACACAAACATACAACAGGCGGCCTTATCGCGTTCTGCGATCTCTTCCAGGCAACCCAGAATGGAAATAGATAGCCTGGACATGATATGGGGTTGCACTTGGTGCTATTTTAAAATTAAATAATAATTTAAAAACAGGAAGCACAAAATATAAAATACTAAAATATATACATAAATACATACATGCATATAAATATACAGGCAAGAAAACAATACAGCTCCAACAAGAATAAGATCACAGTGACAGGTAGTGTTCCTTTACTAGTGTTTTAAAGGTCGGTAGTGATTGCGCGCGTTTAATTGTCACAGGCAATGCATTCCATAGACGAGTGGCCAGGACAGAAAAAGATTTGTCTAGGAAGATAGAGGAATGCATTGGCATCTTAAGTTTCATGTTATCCGATGACCTAAGAACTTTCGTGTGGAGTGTGAGTTATGGATGCAACAGCCCCAAATTGGGTATAGATCAGGAGGATGATGATTTAAAACATACAAATCGTATTTAGAAGTTCCAGTTTTCTTTAAGGTGCAGATGAAGACGTACCCCTGAGTAGCTAATTTTAAAATGAGAATCACGTCTAAAGTCGTAATTTCGTCGTAGTCGTCATGCTAGTCGTATTTTTTTGGAAAAAAATATTTGTTACATTAGACCATTTTCTTAATAATTCCTCGTCTTTTTTGTCCGTGTATATAATAAAAATAATAAAAATTTAAATTTCCAGAGCCCAAATTATTAATAAAATGCTATAGTATTAAATTTTTTTCATCAAAAAATTACGTCTTGCCGTTTAGACTAAATTTTTATTTTAAAATCAGTTAAAGTGGTATATTTGCGCCTTTAATCAGGCATTTGCCATTTGAAGTAGGAGTAATTTCACGAAGCTTGATCTTATTTAAATCTAAAACGTCGTCAAAAATATTGTAAAGTGATAATTCAACCATAAAAGATAGACCTAATCTATTCTGTGCTTGAATTTACACTGCAAATATACTAATTTCTATGAAACCAGTTGGTACATTGCACTACAAAACGGAAATTCGGATCAAGTATTGAAGATTGCCCTAAAATAGCTGGCTATCCACTTGGCATCAAATGGCGCTGATAGATTCCAATATTGAATTTCCAGTTATTGGCTAGAGCGAATCGTGATCAGATTACACGACATTTTAGATTTAAATAAGTTTTTAACTTCGTGAAATTACACCTACTTCAAATGGCAAGTGCTTTATTAAAGGCGTTCTTTGTTGGAACCAGGATCTGCATCCACGAATAAAACAAATTTCGTAGTAGGCAGATTTCATTGTTAATCCCAGTAGTTTAACCACATAATCGGTAAACGCTAGACAAACGTTATTTTTTTGACTTACAATGGATCGCCGCGCCGCAAGGCTTAACCGAAATTTATCTCACTGAACGCTATCCCAGATATTTATTGGGACGACAAAACACCGGATCGACTAACTGCTGATCGATTGAATGTCATTCCGGCGTGCGGTGAACTACCGGAAGACTAGGCCAAAACGGTTTATATCGACTGAACAGAACACTATGTATAAGGTGATTTAAGGTGAGGGGAATACTCGCTTTAGTGTCTGTCTGTTTGTCTGTCTGTTACCTTTGTACCTATTCGCTACTGGTTGCTATAGTCAAGTGTCAAAACTATATTGTACTAGCTGACCCCCGCGGCTTCGCTCCCGTCAACTGGCTACCTAGCCTACCTACCCCACCCTACCTACCCTACCCACCCTACCCTACCTACCCTACCCACCCTACCCTACCTACCCTACCTACCCTACCTACCCTACCTACCCTACCTACCCTACCTACCCTACCTACCCTACCTACCCTACCTACCCTACCCAACCTACCCTACCCTACCTACCCTACCTACCCTACCTACCCTACCTACCCTACCTACGCTACCTACCCTACCTACCCTACCTACCCTACCTACCCTACCTACACTACCCTACCTACTCTACCCTACCTACACTACCCTACCTACCCTACCCTACCTACTCTTTCCTACCTACCCTAAAGACAGACAGACGTCAGATCACATGAAAATGTCAGTTTAGTTAGAAAACGATTGTATGGGAAAAGAAAAGGGCTGTTTTTAGGGTTTTCCCGAAAATTATTCGAATTTTTCTCGCCGCAAAAACCATCCTTGGACTTTAAAGAACATTAAAAAAAAGAATTGGTTTCAAAAAGAATTGGTATAATTGGTCCAGGCGTTGTTGAGCTATACGCTTACCAACACATTTTGCGATTCATTTTTATATTATAGATGAAATCCCACTGCAAAAATCTGCAGGTATTTTGTTTTTGATAAAACTTGATATTTTCGAATCATTCTTGATATTTTGAATAGATTACTATACTGCAGGGTTGTCTGGCCGAATCTTGCCACAAACAGTTTTTTTTTGTGTTTATGATTTTTTTTACGTTGCCGTGAGGACGTATGGAACATCATCTAGCTCTTAATTAGCCGCCATTCATGGGTTACCAGGTTTAGCAGATATAATGGTTAACAGGTTATGGCTAATTGAGAGCTGGCAACCTTACTTTTCTTATTTTCTGCACAACTTTCTTTCAAATAACGATTCATTCTTCAAATCATATATATTTGGGATTAACTATCAAACATAAATTTCCATTTATTTAATTAAGGTAATTTTGGCAAGATATGTCCATGCAACCCTGTAGCAATCTATTCTACTATCAAGTATTATTCTTCATAATTAAGTTTAATAAAAAAACCCGATTACTGCAGATTTTTGCAGTCGGATCTTAGGTTTATAGACGTAATCACTCAAATTGAAATACTTCCTTCTAATGCGTACTAATATTATAAATGCGAAAGTAACCCTGTCTGTTTGACTGTCTGTCTGTCTGTCTGTAACCTTTTTACGCCAAAACCAGTGAACAGATTAAGATGAAGTTTGAGACCCTGAGAGTCCTTCTCAGGATCTCAAACTTCAGGATCTCATCACTAAGAGGGTGGAAAGGGGGTGAAAGTTTGCACACCCACAATATAATTGCGCGATATACACAGTTTGCGTGTTTAATAGTCTCGACCGAAGCCGGGGGCACAGCTACTAGGTACCTACTATACATAAAGTCAAATCAGGAATAAATTGAAAGCTTCCATCGGTACCAATAGATACAGGTCAAACACTTAATACAGATCTTATTCAGGGTATTAAGATCACAGACCGCGGCTTGACCGCACAAAGAGACTCCTCGCACCGCAACCCTACAGCGAATGGAATCGAGGCAGCCATTACTAATTCATATCGACCAAGATCCTATTGAAACACCCAATACGACCAATTTATATACTAAGTCACGTACTGAATAAATTATACTATTTAAATCCCATCATAGACCTTCGTATTTGTCGATTAATAATATGGGCACTTTCACGTAATTTTGGGCTATTTATCTAAGTTTATCTGTCGATATTATTATGACCTATGGCATCATTTAAAATACATATTTGTACAACTGTTAGTTCAGTCCTTACATCCCTAAATAATATTTTTACATGAATCATCATATTCCTACCCTTGTTCCATGTTACTTGGGGTCTGCGCAATATGTTTTCTTCTTCCATTCCGTACCGTTCTGTCCCCCGTCACGCCATCACAGACTCCCTTTTCTTTCATATCACTCCTCACACAGTCCATCCATATTTCTGTCCCCTGCCTCTCCATCCATCCACATTCATATTCATAACTCATTTAGTAATATGCGTTTCATCCCTCCTAATCGCATGACCATACCAGGACAAACGGTTTCCTTTCAACTTTTCTGTCACTGGCGCCACTTTCAAACTTCCTCTAATATACTACATTTCTCACTTTATCCATTCTCGTCACTCCGCACATCCATCTCAACTTTCTCATCTCTGCTACATGCAATCTCTTTTCAACCATCGTTTTCACAGCCCAACATTCGGATCCATACAGTACAACATGTCCTTATCACGGACTTGTTAATATTCCCCTTTTAATTGTATAATATCTATAATAATAATTACATGAATGTAAAACTATTATTTTTGAGAATTCAACGAATACGACAGACAGTGAAATTGAAATTATCTGAAGTATTTTGATCGCATAGTGTGCAAGACAGTTTCTGACGATTTGACAACTTTTTATATGGTTTGTACATGAAATGTTGTACAGGGAGCCTCCCTGTATAACATTTAATGTACCGTATCCGTAACCGTATCAAAAAAAGAATATCTAGTTTAACAAAAAAAAAAAAAATTCAAAAATTCTTAAAACCCGACTGCTTGAAAAGCGAAATAATAAGACGTAAACAAGAAGAAAATCATGCTGTGCAGGCGGGCGATACATATTCGCGATCTTGCTGACCAAAACTAGATGTTTCCTCCAGCAGCACAGCATACACAGGTTGTTCTTGTTTACGTTTTTTTAGTTCGCTTTTCAAGCAGTCGGGTTTTTAGATTTTTTGAAATAACTTTTTTTATTTACATGTTTTTAGTGATTTTTTTTTAATAAGGTACATTTACTCGTAAACATATATTTTTTGTAATCACCTCTTAAAAACCTTTATTTTGATTCCCTACAAGATAGGTTTGGAAGACAAAAAAAATTTGGTCCCCCACAATATGGCGCCTAAAATCCGGCATTTTTCTATTATCCAATTTTAAAGCAGCCAGTGACACTCGCAGGGTTAATACGAATCGATTGACGTACATAGACTGATAAACACATTACTGTTCTTCGGCAGTCGGGTAAAAATCACAGCTAATCCATATTTCAACGTAACTAATCTCGTATTATCGAAGCCTACAAAGTGGGAATATGAAGCCAAACATCTGTTTTGAGTCGTTTCTCCAGCCGGGGTGGTTTCCACCGCTTATATTATAATTTATATGGCATTAAGCGTGGTGGGTGTGTGCTGTGCTAACACAGTTTACGTTTCGCAGCGTCATACCCTCATAGCACTCGACGTCAAACGTCAAGTCACTCCACGACTATAAAGAAGGCTAGGTGTCTAAATAAAACCGAATCTTTGTGAAGACGGGGACAATCCAATTGTTAATCTACTGGTACCAAAATGAAGTGCCCCACGACATAAGAGATACTATATTTTATAATAATAATATGTTTGCACACAGGTAGGCAAAGAACGAGAGGCACTCTACAGTATGTAAATTCCGATAGTTCAGGTTTAACTATATTCGGAATGGGGTTGAATTTCAGTGTTACTATTTCACTTCAGTTTCATTATTTAATCCGGCCTTCAAAACTTAGTACCACACTTTAAAAAAATCAATTCCTCCTAAACTATAGAAGTCAGAGTTTTAAAATGAAAATCGTTTTATAGAAAATTTAATTAACCTTCTTTAAAATTTTAGTTTATTATACACTAGCTGTGCCCGCGGCTTCGCTCCCGTCATGTACCTATACTTACCCTACCCTACTTACCTACCTACCTACCCTGCTTATCGTGCTACCTACCTTATCTACCTATCATACCTATCTACCAATTTTTTTCTAGGCTCATTATGCCGCGGCGAATATACACACCGCCTTTACAAATGCACAATGCCATCTATCAAATATGGAGTTCAACTGTCCGAGTACCTGAATTGCGTGTAATATTATATTGTACTTCTTAAATTCATCTAACTTTTGATAATGTGAACCGATTGCGATGAAACCAAAACTAAGTAATACTTCAAGTTACGCACAATTTTTATGTATAAAAGTTAACTACATTGAATTCGTAAATTTTACAATTTTGTACAAACAGATAAACAGACAAAAATGCCAAAAATGCTGGAAATGGGTTCTGTTGGTTATCCTTTAACACCCGGGCAGTTTTTTTTTTAAATATTTTCGGTGTACAAAAACGAATATTCCACAGATTTATTATATGTAACTTGAATTGATTAGAAATAACCATATTTAACTTACTGGCAAAACTCAAACATCATATTTAAGTATGTTTTATGTCAATATAATAACTGGTTATTCCTCATCGGGCTGTGATTATATCTTCTAGCCGGTTTAGCATACCTACTGAAGACTAGGTTTTGGAGGACTAATCTAGTGCTAGTTATTATATTATCTGTGCTAACATATATTAAACTACAATTACAAAGGAAGTTGATTATATTTTCAGTAGACATCACACTTTCTCTTCTTCCATTGTTGTTATTGTCAAGCATCGAAAATCGTACCACGGAGACTTGTTCACTACACACGCTCCGGCCGGCGCGCGCCCTGTGGGCCGAGCACGACCTACTTTGACAGGCTTGAGTCACACATTTTTATCATAATTTGAGAGCAAAAACCGTGCTAAAAATGCCTGATTCAAACCTATCACAGAGGCCGTGCTCGCCCGGCTGCTGACGCGCAGCGCGCACGCCTGTGCACGACGTCACGTAGGCTCTCAAAATAAGGCTATACATATAGAGCACCTCGCGAGTGCGGTGTGGGAGCGAGATAAAACATGGAAAGTGCCTGTGTTTTGCGGGTATTACTTATATGTTTTCGTTAAGAATTCAAGATACTGGTGCTTTTGGCTTTAGACACATAATAATCTTAAGTAGTTTATTTTTATCTTACTGTATTTATATTATGTTATTTGTATCTAATTGTACATACACAACAGATTTGTTTCCGTACGTCACGTCCTAGGCGACCACTGAAAGTCAGCGCCGTGCTGTGGGTCCCCCACGGCACAGCATTATGCTGAGTGGAAGCCTTCTTGCCACAAGCACGACATGTATCTCCTGGCATCTTTATCACCCTATTTCTTTTCTGTTTTATACAAAATGTAGGTTGTAAATGTTATTATTGTTTTATCTATTTCTCTTCTTTACTAATTTAATTCAAGTACTACTAATACTATTGTTAAGGGTTTAAAATAAGCATGTACCTACTTTTACATGTAAGTATGTTATTCTGTGACAATTAACCTCTTTTTCTTTCTTCTATTTTTTTAGGCAAAATTACAATTTCAAAAGTATGGTAGGTACTAAATTTTGAAGGCCAGTGTATTTATACCTTTGCAAATAAGAGTTAATAATGAAATAAAAATTTGAAAATTCAATGGAATATTCAAAAAATATGTGAAGTAGTAGTAAATAAAAATCCTTACTTAAACTGACCTGAATCAGTCACAGCCACAGACAAATACAACTTCATTTAGCAGCTAACCGTACTTTATTTCAGGCTAATGCGCGATCCCATCTGAGAATAGTGGGTAACTATAATATAATAGTGCATATTTTTCACCATGAGCTGGTGAATAAAAAATCGCATAGTCTTAGTCGAAAATAGATTAATCACAGAAGGTTTTACGAGAACTGTATACCCTTACGAAGTTTAACTCAGGGGCTACTGACTAACTATAACTGAACTGGCCCTGGATACGATGCCTAAGTTACCCTCAGTTTTTCAGCTCAAAATCGCAGAATTAATGTGACAAATTGTCAAGCACGCGTTATCTACTGTGATTGGTTGAATGAATTTTTAACAGTCAATCACAGCAGTTAACGCGTGCTTGACAATCTGTCACATTAATTCTGCGATAATTTTGAGCTGGGAAACTGAGGGTTAGACAGTGTTATTGGGATTTGCCATCAAAACTATTTCTCATTTTGCCCAGTTCTTGCCAATCATCATTTCAGCCGAGAGAAGTCCATTGCTGGACATAGACTTCCTCCAGGCGTCGCCATCTTGACCGATACCGAGCGACTCGCATTAGCGCCTTCCAGCAACCTTAACCAGATCATCGGTCCACCTAGTGGGAGTCTTTCCAACGCATGGTCTTCCGGTTCGCGGTCGCCATTCCAGAACTATTCGTCCCCATCGATCATCCGTTCTGCGAGCAATGTGCCCTGCCCACTACCACTTAAATTTTGCAATTCTTCGGGATAGCCAATGGTAATTTTAGTTCTCCTGTGGATAACCTCATTTCTGATGTGATCACGACAACGTATCAATTCCGTTTAGCTCCGAGGTTAAGGATTTTGGTCTGTTCGTCGACACTTGCCTTGACTGGCGCAAACAGGTAACGAGTGTCAGCCGAAAGGTCACCGGAGCGTTGCGTTCGCTGTATCGATTAAAAAATCTTCTCCCAGCTCACATAAAGGCCATGCTTGTACAGTCCCTTATCTTTCCCATAATTGACTATGGAGATGTGTGCTACTATGACCTGAATTCAGATCTACTCAATAAACTTGACCGCCTTCTGAATAACTGCATTCGGTTTATCTTCAACCTCCGGAAGTACGATCATGTATCCTCACAACGATGCCTTTTAAAATGGTTACCCATTCATCAGCGTAGAGCGCTGAGGGCCTTGACTACCCTGTTTTCTTTTATTTTATCAATACCCACTTCTCCTACTTATCTGTCTTCTCACGTTCAATTCCTTTGCTCTGCCCACAGTAAGAATCTTCGCTCCACCAATAATCGTGTTCTACAATGTCCCTCTCACCGCTCTGGGTTTATTCACTCGTCCTTCTTTGTCCAGTCAACCTCCCTTTGGAATGCGCTCCCTCAGAACATCAGGATGGCAACCAGTCGGCTTTCTTTCAAATTGAAGGCACGTGAGCACATTCGCAAGAAGTTTGCAGAATCATCACAAAATTGATTTGTTCGTTTCGGATTCTATATAACATTGTTTATAGGTATGTATGTATCTAAGTATATATTTATTATTCCTTTTTTTTCGTATCTTTTCTCTATTCATCCTATCATTTAGTTGCACCTGCCTTGTTTTATCTCTGTACCACCCTAAGGTCGACTGGTAGAAAATGCCTAAGGCATTAAGTCCGCCTTTGTACTTATGCATAAAGTTTTAATAAATAAATCACGCAAGAAAACGCCGGACATATCCCTCTTCATTGCCCTTTGGGTGACTTTAAGCTTTCTGATGAGGCACATGGTGAGCGATCACGTTGTTGCCAATAGTTCTTCTCAATAAGACTCAAATATAACTGGCGCAATTTGGGTTACTATTATACCTACTTAGTTCACCTCTGCCTTATCCTTTGGCAACAATAGGCGTGATGTTATGGTAAAGCCTCACAAAAGAGTTCTTCCATTACTGGATCAAAATATAGGAATAAGTCGTAAGAAAGGATAATGACAAAATAACCCGTTTGACACAGAGGACTTTTGTCTGATTAGCACAAAGTTAAAACTCAGATAAATATTCAAATAATTTTTAATCCAAAAATTTTAAGTATGTACTTATTGAATTTAACCCAGCAGTGGTCGCGTCACGAAACGTCAAAAAACATTGCAAGTGATCGCGTGGATTACATAATGCAATTAATTTTAAAATGAAAATAATACTTTTCTTTTATATACATAGTTACTTAGAATAACATTTTTAGTATTCTTAATATTTAAATGATCATAACATTATAATTCCTAGTCATGAGAAACACAATTTACTTATATTGATTAGGACAAAATACAAAATTGTGAAAAATGGGAAAATTCCATTATATTTTCTTCGGCAAGAACAGTAACGTAAGTGGTCGCGCGGATTACAACTGTAATCCATAGATACTTGGATCACTTCACGCGACCCACTGAACTAACACTGCATGTGCACACGCGCAAACTATTTAACTTTAAGTAGATGGTACATACTTAATACGAATGACAAAAAAACTCATCTGTAGTTTTTCGGCCATACAATTTTACTACTATGTAATTCACGAGACCACTGAAGGGGTTTTATTTCAAATAAAATATCACTTATGAATCTTAGCCTAGTCTTTGTTATCACAATGAATTGGTGCAAATTACAAATTATGCGCACCACATAATAAATCAACGTTTCTTCCCGTGGTTCTTCCAGATCATCTCTCAGGAGCAGTAAGTTCGTCCTGGACATGTTTCCCGCCGCATTCCTCGCACACCACAATAAAATTCTGAAAAAAATAAATATTTGTAAATTTGTATGAACATAAGTTTATGGACTAATGCCCCGACGACGCTTTCATATTTCTGACGAGCCGTGAAAAGGGTTAAATAAAAAGTGAAGGTAATGCATAGCTACCTTTTGTGGCTGTGATCAATTGGTCCCCTGCCAACAAATAGAGCGCACAAGTAAAATTATAAAACATTCTTTAAATGCGCAAACAAAAATATTAGATCGAGCCCGACTTGAACACAGAATATTGTAATCCTGAATTCCACTTGACTAACACTGGATTCATATTTTAATCAAGTTACATTAAAACGAAGGTCTTTAGAACTAATTTGCTAATAATATTAGTTAGGATTCATGTCTGTGTAATAAAAACTTACGAGGTTGTACTGCAGTCGCAACAAATCCATGCAGAGCACGTAGTTCTTCTCGGATTTTGGGTTGTGCCTCTCCATTACCTTAACAGCTTTTCGGGCCAAAGTCTCTAGCTGCAGGAGTCCTGTTGGATCTGGATGGTGAACCTCTTCTCCTCTCCGTCGACTGAGGCCAAAGTCGTGATAATAGCTTGCAGGACGAGGTAGAGGTAAAGCAGGACCGCCCCTCCTCGCTCTAGATCTAGTTCTCTCTAGATCAGGGTCCGGTAAATTCACCATAGTTAGCAGATACTTTTATATTGACTCTACGATAAGAATGAATAACAGATATTCAAAGTCCCCGTCTTTTAAAGTATCTAGACCTACTTATTATCCAACATTAAGTCCACGTAGTTAGTTAATGAAGGTAAACGAATTAGCTTATTGATCAAGATCTTTCACCGATTTAAGTTAACACAGCGAATGTCTAAGTCGTCAACACATCAGGCAGGGCAGACTGACCAGTGACCAGTGGTGATTCGTTTCCAAAAATGTGAACATACCACGTGCTGTTAATAATAATCAAAGGGTCGGATAACAATGACCATCCCGACTGGTCGGCCATTGCAAAAAATAATAGACAATGGACTGAATGCGTTTGTACTGTACTGTGGACATCCCCACCAGTTCAAGTCCAGGTAGTCATTATATTATTTCATTTACTGGAAGTGAGTAAGCGTGCCAAGTGGTCTACTATGGTGGAGTTACTAGAGAGTGACCCGAACAGGCGACCGCCGCCGCCGGTGAATGAGAGACCGCCTACACTCTCCATGTTGGAAAAAATAGCAACTTTAGAGGCTGGTGTTTTCCCTGATCCTGATGACGTAACTCCTGAAGATTATGCTCGTTATTTGTGCATTCGTCAGCTCGCGATGAATAGAGTGCGACAACGTTATAATTTGGTAAGATATTTGTTTGTTTTTTGTTATTTATTTATTTACGTAAACGCATTGCAGTCGAACCTGGGTAAGCGATAATTCAAGGCACCCGGATGTTACTCTCGTTCGTAGAGGTTTCTCACTAAGACAGTTTGTCACTTATGAAGGTTTGGTAGTAGGAACACTCATTTATAGAGGTTAATAAATATTTTGAAATTGTTATTAACTGGAACCAAATGTTGATGATGAGCAGGTACTGCAGGTATGTACATACAAGCGTAGGTGTGCGCTGCAGATGTCTTGTAATTTCCATAGTTTCATCGGAAACAATATGTCGCTTTGGCTTTCTTTGTTTACAAAAAAGGACACTGGGTTTGAGTCGACTAGCAAGTTTTTTGGAATTTTCATTGAAATATTATTGTAAATAATTTCACAGTTCGTTTACAGAGGTCTAGAGTAAGAAACTGTCATTTACAGGAGACTAGATGTGAAAACTGGCTCTCTCTAAAAGAAGTTCCTACACTGTAACTCATAGAGGATTTCGAGTTAGAAATGACGGGACCTGCAGGGCGAGCCTTGAGTCACACATTTTTATCACAGTTTGGGAACAAAAACCGTGACTAAATGCGTGACGCAAGCCTATCGCAGAGGCCATGCTCGTCCGGCTGACTATTGTTATTGGTTTTTCTCACATATCCAGTTTTCGCTTATCCAGGTTCCACTACATACTAAATGTTTAGTACATAAGCGTCAGTATCTTATCCAATAATATAGTCACCTTTCCATATGACCGTTGACCGAATCACTGATTATATAGCTCTTCACTCTTCACTTACAAACATTTCAGTTTTATGAAAAGGGTAACTTTGCACATTGATAACTAAGATTTGCCATGGAATTATAAAATCAGATCACCTTTGTGTTTAAGGCGTCTTATTAGTTTTTCAAAATTAGTTACCTACTTATTTGTTTGTATATATCGGTTTTTTTCTGAAATAATATATATATATTTATTATATACATAAACAAAAATGGTTATAAATAAATATATTACAATATATTTATTTATAACCATTTTTAAATGCAATCTAAGAAATAAGTAGGATTAAAATGTGAAAATAAGCGATAATAAATTTATGTGATAATAAATTTAATACAAAACTTGATTATTTTGTTCTAGACCTTCAAGATGGTGTGTGACGAATGTGGACTGCATTTTCAGGATGAAATAAGTGCACCTGAACGATAGAACAAACTATAAATCAATCTGCATAGTTATGCTGGGCTCGGCTTCCTCCAGTCCAGCCGGATGCAGCTATTTAGCAAGTATTTAAAAATAGCGTAGCCGTAATACTTTATTTTTACATGTTCAACTATCTTTGTTGCCACAAGATACTTATTGCACTCTCCACCGAAAAAAATGGTGATCTGACCGATAATTGCAATAATTGCAAACAAACCTTTTTACAAAAAATAAAACCGACTTCCAAACTTTCGACATTTTTGACATCGACTGCCGAAATTGATGTTATTTGTCACTTTGTAGTGGTTTTATTTGAAAGTCAGTTTAATTTTTTTTTTTCACTTATTAGTGAAATAATAATGGACAAGTTCTAAAGTAAGGTACCTATAATGCCCACAGTAATGCCAGAATAGATTACCCGAATAACATGTAACTTGAACATAAAACAAAAAGAGAAAAAAAAAGAGGGATAAAGAGAATGTACACTCTCTTTCCATCTGCATACCCGTTTAGAGCGTACTGGCGTGATGGTATTATATGTCATAAATTGTGTAAACAATAAACAGACATGCGATTGCAGCAATCCCGAGCAATGCCGGCAAACGATTTGCCGTCGGTTATTGAAGAGTTCTGTTGTACATCTCTGATGTTCTTCATCAGATCTTTACCAAATTTAAATGAGACCATTGCTGAATAAAATACATTCGGAAAAAAAAACGCAAATACATGACCGAGTTTGTAATAGTTGTAAAAAATAAAGATATTGACGAATAATAATTATTAAAGAAGTAGTATTATAGTTAAGTGAACATACGTACGACTGAATTATTTGTATCCCTAGGTACAAATCCGTCCCTTTTTATATGTAAAGCTATTTACGCCATTCATTGATATTTTTATTTAGCACAAAATTCATATGTAATGAATAAAGATAGTACATAATCTTTGAACAGTTTTATTACAATTATTTTTCGAAAAACAGCGAAAGTACAGAAAGCATGAAAATTAAAAACCATATCTAAACATTATACTACTTTTTTTTAAACGTTTCCCCACTCTAGGAATTCCTTTCTGTATCAGCGCATTTACAAACATTTAAACTCACATACACAAAACACCCAGATCCGGATAAACTATGTGTAGGCCATACAAATAGTTGTTCCGTGCGGGCATCGAACCCGCGACACGCAGCGCAGCAGCAACCGCAACCGTGTCGCTATTATGGAGTACTAGCTGCCGCCAACGGCTCCGCCCGCGTAGTATTAGTACTATGTGTTATTCTGATGTAAGTATCACAGTTCACACTGTATAGATATATAGTAAGTTTGTGTGTCATTAGAGTATATATATATATCACACTAATATAATAAAGGTGAAAGTTTGTGAGTGTGAGTACAAAACAGTATGTTTGTTACTTCTTCACACTCAAACGGCTGGACGGATTTGGACTGATATCGACTTTCACGCGGGCGAAGCCGCTAGCAGAATCTAAGTAAGCTATATATCTGTAAAGTTTCATCATAATCCGTTCAGTAGTTGTTGCGTGGAAGAGTAAAAAACATCCATCCATCCTCACAAACTTTCACGTATAGTATTATTTACTTATTTATTATATACTTTATTGTACACCACAAAAATATGTACAGGACAAACATTCACCAAACAAGTGTACAATGGGCGGTCTTATCGCACAGGGCAATCTCTTACAGACAACCTTTGGATGGACTGTACAATAGGAGAAGAATTTAGGGCTCAGTGTACAAAATTACATACTTAAATAAAAAAGCCATACCTATACGATATACCTATAACAATAAATATAGAATAGACATTTCCCAGAAATTAAGGAGCGTGTTTTGCAACCCTGACAGACGTTCATTTTCATTATTCACTCCTTTAAACAGTGATCAAATTTCAGCCTTGTTAGTAGGATCTCACTCGAGGTGGCGTCCATCTCTTAGACCATTAATATTTACTAATAAGGCGTTAAATTATTTATCAACGTTCTGGAATTTATACAAAAATCAGCGCTTGGACTTTAAAACAAGTGAGCAATGTTTTTGCGTACCCTGCACCAGGCACATGTAAATTAGTCGTCGGCTCAAGCTGGCAAATATGCATTAGTACGTTCAAAGAACATAATAACAATAGCCTACTACATATTTTGTGTGGACAGACATCAAAAATGTCTAGGGGCTCTGGTATCTTGAACTATTATTACAGTACCTACCTACGTGCCTCTCACCAAGCTGACGATTGGGTCTCATCATCATCATCAGCATTTTTTAATGTTCCCACAGCTGGGAAACAGTCCTCCTCTCTGTGAGAGGGAATGGGCCGTAATCCACCACGCGGTCCCAATTCGGGTTGGTGGATGTCACATGTATTCTAATTTTTGTTTCTCGTACGTGCCGATTTCCTCACGATGTTTTCCTTCACCGTTTTGAGAGCAGTAGTGGTGAAATAATTTACACAAAGTAAAGTGCCTGCCTGGGTTTGAACCCACGACTTACAACTTATAAGTCGCGACCGACACCACTAAGCCATCACTGCATTCTTTGTGGGATTGGATCTACGAGGTACAAACAGAATTCTATTAAAAGACGACTAGGTACTTACAGGCCGCACTCACAATTCTGTACCCGTATTCACTTCATACCTGTATTGGGCAAGCTTAGACCATTCTATTTGTCGACAGTCAGTATCTACTACGAGTAGTACCAAAAGGACACCAAGGATCCAATACCATCTAACTTCTACATTCTGTACTGGTTATACGAAAGTCAAACCGGAATTATGTTACTTACACAATACTTTAATATTTACTTATTTTATTTTAAATAAGGCTAACAGACTAACAAACCAATGACATGAATAATGTAATAAAAAAAATAGCTAATAACAAGCCTTCACATATAGTAAATGAAAAAAAAGTCGATAAAAAGAAAGTACACACAAGGTCATATAATTTGAGTAGTAGATAAGTTAACTATCGTTGAAAAATGACTGTGCCAATAGCCGTCTCAAGGTCGCCACACTGGTACAAAACAAGTCGACATTAAGGTCCCCAGGTAGCTTTATTGAAACAAAGTGCACTTCTTATCGAAAAAACATTTCGCCTATAATTAGTCATTGCGATAGGTACACTTAATATTGGCTGACGTAATCTCATCAGATTCGTGCGTAATGACAGACTAGCAACGAGTGCAGGACAGTCAATGTGGCCATTTGCTATACCCAAAAGTAGACTCATGTCCCCAATATAACGTCTCATCTCCAGAGGAAGGATGTGGTACCGTTTGCAGCTGTGTTCGTAATCAACTGAGTATTGCTGAGCCCTATAATCCAGATAACGTGGGAATTTTCTTTGGACGCCTTCAATACGGGACTTATAAGTCTCATACTGCGGATTCCAAACCTGAGACGAGTATTCTATATGGCTGCGCACGAAAGAACAATACAAGATCTTAACAGGTTTGAGAGATCGGAAACAGGCCGTGGTGCGTAGTATAAATCCCAGAGTTATTACTAAATACTATACAATATGTCCGGACTGGGCAATATGTCTGGCCTAATAAAACATTAAATAATAAACAATTTTTTCAATAAATACCCCCCACATGAGGGGAGCAACCACCTGGAGCATATTTAGTACCTCTCTTATTTATTTAGATATCCATATAGTCTTACAACAATAACTTTTGACTCATCTCATACATTAAGTGTTATTTTTTAGCATAGAGAATCTAAAAAAATATTCAACTATCACACAAAAGGTAGGTAAGATATTTTAGTATTAAGCTACAAAAGTCAATCTTTAAACATAATTTCACAAGATTTTATTGCATTTCCTAAAATTCAGAAAAATTTTTGGGAATGTTATCAAATCCAGTACATGTCTTGAATAGGTATTTTTGTTAGTCTTTGGTTTGCTCTACGCACTGATTTAAGAATCAGCGCATTAGTATTAATTTTATTATTGCCTTAAAAGAACCCTTTATGTATGTTCACCGATATCTCCGTCAATTGAGGACCGATTTTGAAAATTTCTTTTTTTGTTTAAAAGATTATGTTCCGAAATTGGTCTCATTTTAATTCGGTGAAGATCTGATGAAGAACTTCGAAGATAAATAACAGAACTCCTCAATGAATAACGGCAAATCTCTCGGGATTGCTGCAACCGCATGTCTGTTTATTGTTTATACCATTTCATAACGTAACATCACGCCAGTAAGCTCTTAAGGAGTACGCAGATCTCTCATTTCACCGGTAATGTTAATTTTTCATGATATTCGGGTAATCTATTCTGGCGTTATAGGTACCTTACTAAACAACTTGCCTATTAGGCATGTACAACTAAAAAGTAAAAAAAAAAAAAAAAAAACATTTTACAAAAAAATACTACCATAACGCAATAAAATGGTACCTATGAAAGATAACGACTTCAAAAAAATAAAGTTATTTTTCACTTTGTAGTTTTTCTTTATTTGGAAGTCGGTAGTATTTTTTTGTAAAAAGTTATTTTTATCAATAAAATTAAGGTGCGGTAGCGGCCTTAAAACTTTATTACTGCAAGCCCGGACACATTGTGTAGGTATACTATCCAATAGATACTATATTCATATTATTTATTTAATAATTGTGATCTAACCAAGTACCGCGGTATACCGATGATAAAGGGGTATTGCATTGAAGCAAAGTTGTTCATTACCTAAGTTGCTCAACCACCATTAGGTATGCTATATGTAATAACTGCCACCTGCCAATTAAAAATATTCATAAGCATCGAATATCTAGAAAGAAAAAATCAGTTCTTGCTCGAATCATGTCTTCTCAAAGGAGTTCTACCACTTCCGATGCGTAGCAATAAGTCGTAAGAATGATAATGAGAAAATAACCCGTTCGACACAGTTGACTTTTGTCTGATTAGCATACAATTAAAAGCCTCTCATAAATATTCGATCCTTATTTTACATTTCAAAAGATTTTTACATGAAATTGAGTTTAATAGTAGATTATTAACCAAGGGCTGTATGACATCAATTGCATACGAGGTTTTTGGAATTGACGAGTATGCAATTGATGCTTACGCCCGAGATCAATACTCTGCTTTACATATCGATTGTGAGGTAAGTAAACAACAAGACAGCAGGTTTCAATGAACATTTATTAAGAAGAAAAAAATGTGTATTTAATTAAAATTAATAGTAAAATTATTACAATTTGTAAGAGATATGGTCACGTTCTTTTTAGGAATATTTATAGTTTGAATATGAGTTTGTGATGATAAGACTTGAGTTTGAGTGACTTGAGGTTCTTGCATCGTAAATGGCGGCAGTTGACTGGTACTATTTTCTTCATTAAAAAATGGCTCAGATGATGTGCTTTGACGTGGTGATTTTAAGTTTATATTTTCTGTTATTTTAGAAGTAATTTTGCTTTTGTTTGCCATCGAATCTTCGATATAACCTTCGGCCACTTTGCTGGACTTCCAGCCGCCGTGCCTTTTTAACAGAGTGAGGTTGGCTCCCGAATCAGCCAATAGAGTCGCTGATGTTCTGCGAAAGCAATGCCCGGTGTATAACTCTACGTTACTCAGTTTTAAATATGTGGCTATTTGCTTTGGCATGCCTGTAAATTTGTTTTTTCCTATTACTTGTCTGTGGCATTTTCCTTTACTGTAATTAAGAAAAAAACGATTTGTATCCACGTTTTCAGGCCGAAGAGCTTGATATTTTTCAACATAATTTGCAAATTCTTCATGCACAACAAATGACCGGTCAATTTTAGTTTTCGTGTTAGGCAGTTTTATGAGTAGTAATTTGTTATGTTTTTCTACATTTTCTATTGTCAAGTTTGTCAATTCCACGGTTCTGCGGGCTCCCGATATCCCAAAAATTAGAACAACCTGTAAAAAAGACATAAGTTGTATTAAAGGCACCAAATTCGCATAGTATTTTTGTGAAATATTTTGGTAACTTATTAAAAAGGGCAAGTAAATACGTAGGTACCTTTATTGCTAAATAAATTTCATCCGGAGCTTCATTTAAGAATTTCTGTACTTCTTCTGCAGTAAATACCTTCGATTTCTTGCTTTTAAAGCCGTCAGACTGCCTTTTCAAGAAAGCAGTAAGTTTAGAAAAATCTTTCAAATTCACGTCATGTTTTGTCATCATTGTAGATTAGCATGGAATAAAAGCACCATAAACTAGAAGGTTGTAGCCTCTTAGATAATTCATCAAAATATGATATAAAAACACTTTCAGAAAGTGTTTCACTTTTTTTTCTGACCGCCATTTCATAAATTCGTCGTATGCCTTTACATATCTTTCTTTCGAGTTCGGCGGTAATATATTTTCGACAACTGTTTTTGCCCTTTCTTTAATAAAATCGGGCGTTAGATCTATGTCTTCGTCACTAGACATGTTTAAAACTTTTGAAAAAGAACTCAAACAAGAAAATTAATTATTTTCGCGATGCTTTCGCGCCTACTAGTAGACTGCCTTTTTTTTTTTCACGCACGCAAGCGCGTCAAATCTTGCTGGCCAGTTTGATTTTTAAATCGATTCCATCTAACATACGATGTGGAAACAAATAGTTCCATATTTAAAATAAAATCTTTATAAAATAAATTGTCTAGATTCCGATTCGAGTAATTAATCGATACCGAGAAAAAAAATATTAACTTTTTAAAAATATTCTTCGTGCAGTATGAGTATGACAGTTCTTTTTTCAAATTCCAAAACCTATGCTGTAATGATAGCCATACACCCCGGCATTCAGGGGTGTAAGGGTGTACTTACAGAGCAAGAGATATGTAAAATGGTTTGCATAATTCACATAAAGATTTATTACGCAGACTTTCTTACCCTTGATTGAGCCCTTGATCGTACAGAAAACTACTTATTCACGTTACAGCATTTAAAGCAAAACATAAAGGTAATGTGCATGTTACTGTAAAAGCCCGAATTACTATAAAAAGTAGAATTTACCGGCAAATCCTAAGATTTACCAAGTCTTACAGGTAAAAGTCCGAAATTTTCTATGATAATCGCTTATATCTCGCGTGTAAACGCCTCAGGATCCCTTAGGATTTGCCTCAGAGACTTGTAAAATTTTTGTGATGTCTGTCATTTCATTTTCGGACATGATTTAAAAACATACCATTATGTTTTTAAAACATTTTTGTTATAAACATTCGAAAATGTTTTAAAATCATGTTAGTATTTTACTGTTAATGAATGAATAAGTGAAGCTTATCAATCTGTCCTAAATACTTCTCACCATTTCGTATTATAGTGTATTCTAAGATTTATCGAGTGATTTGCTAGTAAAAGTCCAAAATTTGCGATTATCATAGATCATTTTGGACTTTTACCGGTAAGACCTGGTAAATCTTAGGATTTACCGTTAAGTCCTAGGTTTTACCGAAGTTGGGGCTTTAACAGTAACATACATATTATTTTAACAATACAATTATTTTAAAATAATAATAACCTTATTCAATTAACTATGTACTCAATATATTTATTACTTCCACATGTGAATTTAAATGGTAGGTTACAAAAGATCATTGTGGACCCTGTCGGGAACTGCAAAAGTAGGATAGAGGAAGAGGGCTTTTGTTTAACTTTTAATTTAATTTTCTAGTTTAATTGTTATTTTAATTATGTTGATTTTTATTTTTGTTTCTTAATTTAATTTTGACTTGGATATTAATTTTGATTGTGGTTTGCTTTTGAGGGTTATTTGAATTTTAATTTTGTTTTCGAGTTTACATAAATTTGCCTTTAGATTTTAATTTGATTTGTAACTCTATTATTTTATGGGCATGCGGTGATAACCTTTAAGAAATTGTTATACTAACCTTAGACATAAACAAATTTGAAATTTAAATGTATCAATATATACAATCGTTGGTTGGCCAAATAAGTAAACCCAGTATTTATTTATTTTTTATTATTAATTAAATGAGGTTTGCAGCTGTTGTTGTCTTCAATTTTTACTAGGATTCTTATAAGTCTTTTTTGAAATGTACTATAGAATAGAAAGCATTTATTTGTCAGAATATTGTACAAAGCTGATATGTGAATTATGTATACGATCATTATATTCTGCCGTTTCCGGCGTACAAATATGGTTTGTATTATGGGTCATCATTACGTACATTAAAATTAGTTATTAATCATTAGAATTAGAATTAAAAATAATTTAAATAATTTGAACAGTAGCAGTAAAAGAGATTCATTATATAAGTCAAAATTCAATGAAGTCAAGGAGATAAAATATTATTTATTGTTCACAAAATGTTCTGTCGAGTAATTACATTTGCTTAAAAGGAAGTTAAATAATTTCAATCGAAATGTTCTAAGGCGGAGAGTTTTGAAGCCATCAGGTAATTTGTTATAAACAGTAATGGACATGCAAACAAAACAACTTAATTCTACGCCTAGGAACATCAAACATATGCACTTCGCGGCTGGGTCTGGATACAACATCGTTATGCAAGTCAAATTCATTTCTGTTTTGGTGTACAAAGATACAAATTTCGAAAATTTATAATGCCGGAAGTGGCAGTATTTTAAGTTTTTTTGAATAGTGGAACACAACTGTCCAATGGGTGCGCTCCACAAATTTGAGCGTACACATTTTTCTGAGCTCGAAACACTCTATTAAGGTCAACAGAATTACCCCATATTATAATGCCGTAGTGCAAAACTGATGAGACATAACCATGGTATCATGGTATGCACATAGTGCCGCATTAACACTAGCGACACGTGTTTGTCTATATAAAACGAATACAAATCTATCAATCTTCTTGCATAGATCATCAATATGAGATTTCCAGTTACAGTTTTTGTCAATTATTATCCCCAAGAATTCTGCGTAATCAACTATTCTATTGTCTCATTTCAATATTGTATTTTAAGCTGTGGACGTGTCGTGGGTATGTCTGGAATTTTATCATATTCGTTCATACGAAGATTATTGTGTTCAAGCCATGTAATAATTTTATTTAATGTCATGTTTCAATTGCCATTTTCTTTTATAATACTGAGGGTCGTGATTTATTTACCAAAGGAAATAAATAAGTTAACATCACGCAGAATTACAAAATCCTAAATAAGTGGCCCGTCGCAAATCTCGCACACCACATAAAAATTCAAAAAATATAAATCAAATATGAGTACACCGACATTTGTGTGAACATCATTTTATTCAGTAACCTGCCGACGGTACTTAACACTTCATCATTTTTCTGATGCGCAGTGAAAAGGGTCAAATTTACCTTGAAGTAAGTAATGCATCGCTACTTTTTGGGGTTGTGATTAATTGGTTCCTTGCACCGCAGTCGCAGTGAATCCATAAATTGGTCGTAGTCGGATTTGATGCACCGTAAGTACTTACGTACGACGTACCACCATGTCCTTCATAGCTTGTTGTGCTTCCTTGTTCCAAAGCTCTAAGCTGCAGAAGTCCTGTTGGCTCTCTGGCGCTGCAGTTGTGGCGATTAGGTAGAGGGATAAGTATCTGTATGTCTGTGTGTCTTTGTGTATGTCTGTATGTATGTATATCTGCATGTCTGTATGTCAGTATGTCTGTGTGTCTGTATGTCTGTATGTCTGTATGTCTGTATGCCTGTATGTCTGTATGTCTGTATGTCTGTATGTCTGTATGTCTGTATGTCTGTATGTCTGTATGTCTGTATGTCTGTATGTCTGTATGTCTGTATGTCGGTATGTCTGTATGTCCGTATGTCTGTATGTCTGAATGTCTGAATGTCTGTATATCTATATGTCTGTATGTCTGTATGTCTGCATGTTTGTACGTATGTTTGTCTGTATGTCTGCATGTCTATACGTATGTTTGTCCGTATGTCTGTATGTCTGTATATCTGTATGTCTGTATGTCTGTATGTTTGTATGTCTATATGTCTGTACGTCTGTAAGTCTGTATGTTTGTATGACTATATTCTTATTCTGCGTTCCTTTTTTTTTTAAGCTGTAATATATCCAGCTTGTGTATGAGTGTTAAAAATCTCTAAAGACAATATATAAATATCATTTGGACTCTTAAGTGAACTTTTTACTGTAAATATAAATCGCTGTTCCAGTCCGGTATGTGGTGCATGAGCTGCAGCAGACAAGTCTACAGCGGCGCGCGTGGCCACAGAGCGCGCCCGCCAGCAGCACGCGCAGGTTGTGCACGCCGTTCACGTCGGCCCACTGTTCACGGTAGTGTTCCATCATCTACCGCTCGACGGGACGCGAGCCGTACCACGCCGCACTAGTGTGGTTGCCCATTCGCCAGCTTGGAGTAGGTAGGCGCTTGCATCATCGACCACAGCGGATCCCATAGTTAGACGTGGTGCAGGGGTGACAAGTCGTACGAAGCCGACCTTTAGTTCTTTAACCCTTATATTTTTATTTAATTTTAAAACGTAACTTACGTTTACCTCTTTAGAGCTAATCGCAACGTTACACTGTATGTCTGTATGTTTGTCCACGCATTTCTCCGAAACTACTTATCGGATCGTGTTCCTTCTTTTGAGTGTTGGATTGAGTATTTCTCAACTTAGGGCAAAGTTCAAATTTCATCAAAATCACTCCCGCAGTTTTCAAGATACCGAGCATACAACTGAATTCCTTAGCGACAAACAGCACGAATGTGTAAATTGAGTTATTATGGGTATTTTGTCAATCATTTAGATACCGTACCGTACTATAGAAATTGCTCATTTTTAGTGATAGTGTACTTAAATTAAAAAGAGAGGAATAAAAAGCTAGAGGTACCAAAGACACCGACTACCGAAACGAAATTTATTTTGCACTTTTAAGTGGTTTTTGCTTTTGAAGTTTTTTTTTTTTTTTGGTAAATAGTTTTTCATTTATCTCTGTTGACAAAAAATAGGCTAGGCTGCAGTAAGTTATTCCCAATGAGTAAGGAAATGCATTTTGTCTTGATATTAATAATTACAGAAAAGAGCCGTTTTATATCAATACTAGCTTCTGCCAGCGGCTTCGCCCGCTTGAAAAGTGTTTTCTCATCCCAACGGTCCATTATACCGGGTAGCCTATGTGCTATTCCAGACTGTAATCTATCTCTGTGCCAAATTTCATCCAGATCCATCCAGCCGTTTTAGCGTGATCGAGTAATAAACATACACACATCCATCAAACTTTCGCATTTATAATATTACTAGCTTTTACCCGCGGCTTCGCTCGCAGTGAAGCCATTTTTTTTTTTAAATAGATAGTATCCTATGTTACTTCTAATACCTACCTCCAAGAATATAATATATGTACAAAGGTTGATGATGATCGGTTCAGTAGTTTTTGCGTGAAAGCGTAACAAACAAACTTACATTCACATTTATAATATTAGTATTATTAACTTCTGCCAGCGGCTTCGCCCGCGTGAAAGTCGAAAATTATTCCGAGGGAACATATGCCCGGGATAAAAAGTATCATGTGTGCTATTCTTGACTACAATCTATCACTGTGCCAAATTTCATCTAGATCCGTCATGCCGTTTGAGCGTGAAGATGTAACAAACATACAAACACACACACAAACTTTCGCCTTTATAATTTTAGTGTGTAGTCGTCGACTTCACAAGTGTGATTAGTAAGATTTGAATCAAGTTATCCAGACAATCCCACTAGTAATCAAAAACAATTCAATTCTATGAGTATTCTTGTACATTAATCATCATCGTTAACAAATCTACATAGAAAGTACCTTCACGTCCTTTCACTGACAAGGACGGTAGTGTGTAACCGCCCTTAATGAGATTTGTTTCCAAACATGTAAAAACAATGGTCGTCAAAATAATAAATAATGGACTGAATGCATTTGTGTACATACTGTAGGCATCCAGTTCATGTCTCAGATAGTCCAAAAATCAGAAAACGCAACGTGCTAATCAAAGGGTCGGATAACAATGTTCGCCCTAACTGGTGTTCATTGTTAAAAATAATTTAGATAAATAATGGACTGAATGCATTTGTGTGTACTGTAGGCATACAGTTCATATTTCAGTTAGTCATCGTATATTTCATTTGGCAGATCTGTTTTAACCACATTTGGTGTCGGGGTGTGAAAGTCAATTGGTATAAGGTTATGCTGCACAAAGAGTTTGTTTAGAATAAGTAGGATACCCGAAGGTATTTTATCAGAGGAGTTACATAAGCGCCGGTGCAGAAACAAACTTTCAACGCCACATCATGTGTTTCATGACGAATCATGTCAAGTCATGAAAAGAATAAAAGAGAGGGGTGCAGGTTAACTTTCGCTGACTATTCTTTTACCTTTTATTTAAAAAAAAAAACGTGTCCCACACTAGGAATTTCTTCCTGCATCGTGGGTGCGTTTACAAACATATAAACTCACATACACAAACACCCAGAGCCGGAACAACTATCTGTAGGTCATACAAATATTTGCTTCGTGCGGGAATCGAACCCGCGACACGTAGCGAAGCAGTCAATGGCTCAACCACTGCGCCAACCGTGCGCCCAACACCACCATCATTACACCACCATCGCCTCGCCCTCGCCCTCAGCGTGGTCGCTTAGGTTTAGCTTTTTATGCCTGGCTGGAGACTCTAGTCTCCACAGGATCGCACGGTTGAACAGAGTAGCCAATCACTGTGATTGAACTGCGAGACGACCATAAAAAAAAACGATTGAAATTATATTATTACCGGGATAAGCTGCTAACCAAAGCTAGTTCCTAACTTGTAAAAATAAACTAATGGATACTAAAACTGGTTATCTAGTAACATTTTTTTAAAGCTAAAGTTTGAAATATACGTAACCTACGAAAATAACTCAAAATTAAATATTGGCTTCAGCGGCTACTGCAATAGTTGCTTTTTATAAAGACCCAGTAATTTTTATACCTACGGAACTTAGACTTGGAGACACTGGATCCCACTACACGGGGAGCACCGGAGAGAGATTCAAGGCATTTTGAAATCTAGCGATCTAGAAAATGATATTGTTTTTCAAAACTATAATATTAATTCATCACAATTTTAGAAACAGTCTTGTTACTAGGAAGCGATATTAATTTACGACGGACGATGCATGTTGAGCCGACCAAACGAAATTCCAAGTCATAAAAGCAGAAAAAAATTGTCAATGTAAAGTTTGTGGAGGCCCCTCACAAAGACGAATTTGAAGCACAAAGAGCGGCATTACGGCGGCTTCGCAGTAATCCGGATTGAGCCAGCAATTATAATACTTATCCTGTTCGGTATTTTATCTCGCCACAGTAAAGTGTTCACCGAATTGTCTCGGTTTCATTCGTGAAAGGAAAAATAAATTCGGGTTTGTAATGAATATTTTAATGTCGCCTTAAATTCATGACGTTGAGAACAAATATTAATATTTGGTCTCGTTTGACATTCGTCAGTAAAGACATAGACAATGGACTGAGCAAGAACGAATCGCTTTATATCTTTTAAACTTTTCTACCTATTTTCAGTTCATACCTAAACTGAGCAAGCGCAGTCCATACTCTATCGGGGTTGCCAATTTGTGTGGTCTCATTTCAAGTCGAAATTTCAGTCCTTGGATTCTGTGGGTAGAGCATTGATACGGGGAATGCCAGGGAAAAATAGCATTTAAATTCATTAGATATCCAATAACGTTAAAACATAATAGGTAGTGTCGTGGGCTCGTGGTAGCCCAGTGGTTAAAACTCGCCTGAGTAAGGTAACTTCCTATTTCTCACCACGACGTTTGACACGATAAGATAATATAAGTGGTTAAAACTCGCCTGAGTAAGGTAACTTCCTATTTCTCACCACGACGTTTGACACCTCTGCCTAAATTTTCAGGGATAACGGGTGTGAACATTACAGACCCAAATCATATCGTTCTTTGGATATTTCCAGGTCCGATGCAAAACGTAGCAATAATTCGTAACAATGATAATGAGGAAATCCCTCGTTTGACACAGTAGACTTTTCTCTGATTAGCATACAATTAAAAGCCTCTAATAAATATTCGATCTTTATTTCACATTTCAAAAACATTCCAATGTTTTCCATAATTCACATAAAACAATACCTAGATATATAAGTCTTATGATGCATGCAGGCTATCTTATCACAATGAATAAACCCTAGATTGAGTCCTTGATCGACTAACTAAACTATTATGATTTTAAACACAACATTAACATATTACAAATTTACAGATTTATTTATGAACACAGCTGTATTGTTAAATATACATGTAGTACTATAAGGGTCAAGTGCAGTCACACTCTACCAAAACAGAAAACGCATTTTTTTTGTTGGCACCAGAGTTTCAACTTTTCGCGGTTAGTAGGAATAATCTATACTTTAATTTCTACACAAAATATTAAATCAGTTGTGGATACTTTAACTTCTTCTACAAAAACTAGCCATTTGAGTTTTGTGAGAGTATGACTGCATTTTTGACCCTTGACGTACACCCGTAACTAAGTAACTTGTAATGACATTACAAATTAAAAAATATGAAAGTATATTACTAAACATTCAAACAACACGAAATAAAATAGTAAAAACCTTATTAAGCTGTGATTTCTTAACACTAAGTACTAATTTATAAACGAAATAAGTTAACAGTATTACAAAATCCTTATAAAAACTATTTATAAGTTGCCCGCCGCATATCCCGCACACCACAATAAAATTCTGAAAATATAAAACAAATATTAGAATATCAACATCTGTGTAAACATATTTTAAATATTAATACTAAATATTAATATTTATGTCGCATCATGAAAAGGTTCGAAGAAATCTTAAAGTAAGGATTTATTCCGTTCTAATACCACCGTTATTTGTTTCAACTCATTTTTTTCTATGCCCAACAGATATACTCTTTAAATAATTAAATTTAATATGCAAACGAATACTATGTACTTGAATTTGGTACAGTCATTCAGTCAAACTTAATCAAGTTAAAGGACATGGCCAGTTGCTCTATGGACGTCGGCGGCAATGATGAGATTGAAATCTTAGAGATCTTATAGCTGGCTAAATTGAGTTTGGTTTTTAAATTTCATAAACAAATAATCTGTAAAATTACCGTGCAACCTACCCAATGGAACATGAGTGCGAAAATCCATAGCTGACGCATAGAAATAGTACCCGAAAAATGAAGTAGGAGAACTAGAAAAATGTCTAACTGTGCTGTATTGAGCAGTAAAAACGCTCCAAAAACTTTTGGCTGAGACAATGGAAATATTTTCATTCATTGTGGTGAGTAAATTTGCTCTTAAATTGTGTATAGAAAAGTGGCACGCTTTATTTCCAAACAGATGGAGGACCTTGAGTTATTACAGTTAGATTTATATCTGTGCAGATATACCAAGAGCCAGCGAGATCTTAGTAATTATATAAAAGCAGAAAGTTTCTCTGTATATGTACCCAATACAGGTAAGAATGATCCCGAATATGAAGTTTGGATCATGGTGATTTTATAAAACCTGACCTTTATCGAAAGTAAGGTGTTTTATGCACCTTTGGTATACCTGACATCTCCCAAAGCCACCATGATCCGATAAAGTGGCATCCGTTCGGAATAGAAAATAAATATGAGTTGAAACAAATACCAGTGGTTACCAGTTGTTGGTAATAGAACGGAATAACTCAAAGTAAGAAATGCATTACAATTTTTTTTAAAGAGTAGGTGTTGCGAGAGAGCTTCGTAGAATCAATTATAATTGTTATGAACCGTAAATATTAACATTCAAAAGTGCCATTTGATGGCCTAATTGAAATAAATTATTTGACTTTCACTTTGTCTTTTGGGGCAGTGATCAATAAATTGGTCCCTTGCCAGCAAATCGAGCGCGCAAATCAAAATCTTAAAATGTTCGGCTATTAGTTTGGACCTGACTCAAACACAGAATATTTTAATTCGGAAGTGGAGTATAAATATTAGTAAAATTAAAACGAATCTCTTTAGAACTAGTCGGCTAATAATTTTAGATGGGATTCGTTAAGCATGATTTTTTAATATTAATATAATATTAAGTACTTACGAGATTTAACTGATTCGAACAATCATCTTTCAGGGGCAATAAGTTCATCCTGGGCATGTGGCCCGCCGCACATGTCGCACATTAAAATTAAATTCTGAAAAGATAAAACAAATATTATTATTTTTGTGAACATAATTTTATTCAGTAACTGTTGAAGGTACACTTCTAAATATTTCTGAAGCACAGTAAAAAGGGCTAAATAAACCTTGAAGGGAAAAAAAATTCGCTATTTTTAGGGTTGTGATGAATTGGTGCCTTGCCAACAAGTCGAGCGCAGAATATTTTAATTATGAAGTGGAATGCAAATTACTTTATAATAACGAATGTCTTAAGAAATAATCATTAAATAATATAATTTGGTATTCATAACCGTATAATAAAATACTTACGAGATTGTATCGCAGTCGCAACAAGTCCATTACTTGCTCGTACTTGTTCGTGCTTTGATGCCGTACTTCTCCATACCATTCATAGCTCGTTGTGCCAAAGACTCAAGCTGCAGAAGTCCTGTTGGCTCTATGGTGCTCCAGTTCTGACGATTGGGGGGAGAATGAGGTCGTGGAGAAAAAGATTCTCGAGCCCTGGCGTCCTGCCCTATCACTGTAACAGGCTGCTCAGACGGTAAGTTCTCCATTACTATTCGAAATTAGCTAGTTAGTTGAAAAAGATCAAGAAATTTTACCAATAGCTGAAGTATACCGCACCGAATACCTGAGGCAGACTGAATGTGATTATAGTTTTGTTTCCAAAAATATTATATGATAACATCACGAGCTAATCAAAGGGTCGGACAACAATGGCCGTCCCAACTGTTGTTCATTTTAAAACATAATTTAGATAATATAATGGACTAAATGCATTGGTGTGTACTGTAGGCACCCAGTTCATGTTTCAGGTAGTCCAAAAATCTGAAAATACCACATGCTAATCAAAGGGTCGGATAACAATTGCCGTCCCGACTGGGTGTTCATTTTAAAATATAATTTAGATAATATAATGGACTAAACGCATTGGTGTGTACTGTAGGCACCCAGTTCATGTTTCAGGTAGTCCAAAAATCTGAAAATACCACGTGCTAATCAAAGGGTCGGATAACAATTGCTGTCCCGACTGGTGTTCATTTTAAAACATAATAGATAATGGACTGTATGCATTTGTGTGTGCTGTAGGCATCCAGTTCAGGTAGTCATTATTTCATTTGCTAAGACTGTCTTAAGTATATTTGTTGCCAGGGTACGAAAGTTAATCTGCGCACCCTGCTTTCTAACAAAACAGAATCAAGCGATGTGATTGAAACGTGATTCCCTTGACATAAATAGCTGGTTTGGTTCTGGTGTACAAAAGGAAAATGAGCCCCTGTCCCCCAATTTCTTCACGGGTTTGTTTTATTCAGAATAGAGTATAACTCAACAACTATAAAGCTTTACAAGCTTTTGTTGAATTTCATCTATCCCGGAGTATGTGATCAAAACTTTCAATTTAATTTTTACCGGTGTTCGGTTGATCTGAAATTTTGCACACACTTTTGTTTCTCTTGACTATACAATTATTTATTAACATAAAAGTTTATTTATCACCTTAAGGGCCTACATGCGCTTTAGCGCCGTAAAACGGTAACTTTCTAAAGCATATTCCTTAGTAACGGCTAGGTTAAAAGGTTTGAAAAGAGAATTTTTTTTTTTTTGTTTCTAGTACATTATTTTTTAAACATAATGTTTTCATGCTTTAAAAAAATAATTAGCAACACGATATTTTTTGCAACTTTTAGATACTCCTCCAAAGCGACTTATTTATTATTTATTTAATGGATGGATGTTTAAAAATATTTTACACAGAAAAATTGATGTCTGGAATTTCTTCATAACTGACATATCATATGTAAATCAAATAATATTTTGCAAACAAAACTGTTCGAAAGGAGGTTCAATATTGATATTTTGGCATCGAGCGGGCGCACAGCCAGTACTGGGTTTACATTGAGTCGTATTTTTTTTTTAATATGTATTGGTAAGATACTGTTTGAAGTAGACCTACTAATTACATTAAATGTAATGTGTCTTTAGCTAATGAGGTAAACAAATCAGCTAATTCGTCAAGAACTTTCAGTCAACTCAACAAATATCTGAGTCAACAATACATCAGGGCGAACCGATTGTGATGATTTGTTACCAAAAATATAAAACACCACGAGCTGCTAATGAAAGTGTCGAATAACAATGGTAGTCCCGACTGGTCGTTTGTTTTCAAAAATAATAGACAATGTACTTAATGCGTTTGTGTGTACTGCGGCCATAGTGGGGATGTCCACAGTAAAAGCTCCAGGTAGTCATTATATAAGTACTTCATTTGCTGGCAGTAAGTAGTACACCTTGGAGATTGTGGGTAGAAGCGTTATGGGCCGATAGCTCTCGGGCTTCAGCACATTTTTATGCGCCTTGGGCAGCATAATGACGCGTCCCTCCTTCCAGCTCGAAGGAAAGGACCCGGTGCGCAGTATCCCCGTAAACAGGCGCGCCAGCGCTGCTACCATTCGGTAGGGCAGGTGGCGCAGCGCTGTATTGGTGATACCGTCGGCACCAGGGGCCTTCCTCGGCTTGGTACGGAGAATGGCGCGTCTGACTGCACAAGGCGAGAAGAAAATGGGGTCTTCATCGAGAGCTATCGGTGCAGCGAAGTACTCGACAAGGTGTTGCTCGACTGCCGCGACATGTTCGAGGTTATCAGTCGGGTTCGGCTGGAACTGACGCTCCAGGTGGTCAGCAAATATCTCCGCGCGGTCTGGCGCGGCATATCTGGGCGCCCCGTCGCTGTGTAGGAGCGGGCGTACCGGAGCTGGGGCATTGGTTAACTGCCGGCACAATCTGTGTATCGCCGGCCAGTCCCCTTCTGATGCGTCAATGTGTTGTTCCCAGCTCTCGGCGTTGTGCGCCTGGAGCTTGGCCCGGACCTTTTCCGCATGGCGGTTTAGTTCGGCTTTCATGACTGGGCAGCGGGTGACCTGCCATTGCTTACGGAGGCGCCTAGTTTTGGCGACAAGCTGTTTCAAGTAGCTAGGCAGGGGTTTTAAAAATGACCCCCGCACCTGCGTACTCTCAGCTGTCGCCTCCTCATAGGCGCGTTGTATGCAGGCAGTGATGGCCGCCGCCAGTCTATCAACGTCGATCGCGGTGGTAACGGGCCAAGTGGGAGTGGTGGTCTCTATCACTTCCTGAAACTTAGTCCAATCCGTTTTTCGACGTGACGCTGGAGGCGAGAGTCGAGTCGGCATCTCGGACAGGACAACGAGTACTGGCTGGTGGTCTGACAGCAACTCGTCGTCGATGACCTGCTGCACGATCTGGCAGGTTAGGCCGCTATGGATAATGATGTCTAGCACGTCAGGCGACTGCGTGTGATCGGCCGGGTAGTGCGTCGGCACTTCCGGGCCAGACACCACATAGCCATGGGCCTCTGAGTCGGCGAAGAGTCGATTCCCTCCAGTATTGCGGGTCAGCGAGTTCCACGCGGGATGCTTGCAATTCATGTCACCGGCTAGGATTGCCGAGTGCGTCTGGTTCTTCATAAGCGCCCTTAACTCGCTTATGTCATAGCGGTTTTGGGGCGGGCTGTATGCGGCGTAAATGTTGAGGTCCTCGCCGGCGACGTGAACCTGCACTCCCAGCGTGTAGAACGTGCTGACCGGGGGCAATGGAAGGGGTTGGTGGACGACTCTCCGCTTGACTAAAACCACCAGACCGCGGTATATAGTGCCGGATGCCGACTTCTCGTCCTTCCTGTAGATGTGATATCCCGGGATCCTAACTGTATCCTTAGGTCCCAGGAGTGTCTCACTTATGAGCGCCACGTCGATGAGCTGCTCCTTGAGGAGGAGGCGGAGGGGGGCGACCTTAGACCGGAGGCCGCGAGCATTCCAATGTAAAATCCTCAACGAGTTAGCCATGATACATTGATAATAATTCGGCCAACCCGTCGAGGATTACTAGCTCGATGTCCTGGCCCTTCCTGATGGCCTTAATCAGGTCCATAAGGAGCTTGATGGCGCAGGCGGTGAACTCATGTCTCGGTTTGGTATTAGGTTGATCTTGTATGTGTGCGGTCATTGCGTTTCGAGTTTGAGTTTGCCGCTGCTGATTTGGCGCGGCAACTGAAGTTTCTTTAGTTTTTATAGGCGCTGCAGTTTGTGCAGTGTTCGCCGCGCCAGGTTTCAATGCACCTTTCTGGCTTCTTGGGGCCTTAATTGTGGTATCAGCAGCGACGACATGTGTTATCTGTGTCACCGTCTGCGCCTTGTTTGTTCTAGTATGGGTCGCCCCATCTTTTTTAGTTTCTTCAACGGTGGGGTGGTGGGGTTGTTTCCCTTTCTTCCCCCCCCGCTTATTTTTCCTCCGTCTCCCGGAGGGGGCTTCCTGCCTGTTTGTGGGCCCGTTTGCTGCCGCCATTAGAGACTCGCTGGGAGTCTCCTTTTCTTCAGCGTTAACCGGCCCTTCAGTGGCAATCGGCTGTTGACGCTGCTGCCTAGAGATGGCGACAGTGCCCGCTCGCCTATTCTTGGCTTCCCGCATATAAACGGGACAGCGCGGATTGCTGGCTGGGTGATCACCTGCACAGTTTGCGCAGGTGGCCGGCTCCGTTCTAGGGCGCGGACAGTCCCTGGCGGCATGGTTTTCACCGCATCTGACGCAAGCAAGCGGGCGGTGGCACAGATGCGAGCTATGCCTAAACTTTTGGCATCTGTGGCACTGGGCAGGCCCTTGTTTGCCCCTCCACGCCTCTATCCTGACACCGCGCATGTACAGGAACGTAGTGGTGTCATAGATCTTGCGGAAGTCTGGCGTCCTCTTTATTACTGCATGGAAGATGCAGCCGGGTCGTTCTCCACGCGCCTTGATATGGCGGACGTACTCCGGCTCAAATCCATGCAGTCGCAGCTCCTCCTCTATATCCTCAACTTCCGTGTCCGCTGGCAGCCCTCGGATGGCCAGCTTTACGCTCCTATCAGCGGGCAGGGAGTAGGCAAACCAACTTAGGCCGCTCTCCCTCTCCAGGTCCGTGAGGTACCGCTGGACAACTCGGTACTCCTCCGCGCTTTCCGGCAGGAACCTTATACCGTTCTGGTACGGGCGCGCGTTAGGAGGGTGGCCCAGTTTCTCCCTCACGGCTTTGAAGTGAGCTGCCCAGTTGGGTAGCTTCTCCACAATGAGAGGTGGGTATCTGGGGCTCTTCACCTTCTTTTGGTGGGCCGCTGTACTGGCCGGTTGCGTCGCATCCGTATGCGACCGATTGTTTACATCGGTCGGTAGCGGAGCGGAAACTAGGTCAGTGGCGGCCTCAGAAATGTTAGAGGTGGGTGCAGAGTTTCGCCGCCTGTTGTCAGTGGCGGCATGGGTGGGCGAACTCGGTCCGCCCCCTCCGCGCGACAAGCGCTGCGGTAGTGGCGGGTTGGCACAGTAGCGTTTTGCTTCTTCTTCTGCTGTGTCATCATCAGGGCTTCTGGGTCTGCGCTGGGGTCTGTTGGCGACATCGAGCGTAAACTCGTAGTCAAACCCCAACGCATCCGTTGTACTGGTCGTGGATTGGTACTCACCCATTTCGACGACTCGTACGGGCATGTCAGGCGACATGTCTCGGCGATCGCCGCGAGAACCCCCCGAGGAGGCCGACATGTCTGACCCCTGACGGGAAGAGCATGCTGACATCATGGCCGGGGAGTCCTGGGCTGACCCTCTTGGTGGTGGTGGAGAGAATAGCGGATTTATTCCGCAGTGTTTTTCCTCGATTTGTTTGGCTGAAGCACCAACCAATCGACGGCGCGACAGTGGCGACGCCGCGCGGCACTTTGAGGAAACGCTCACTGGATTGTTTACGTTTTTTAACGCGGACGTAGCCGCGGATATTATAGGCGTAGAGTGTGTAGTAACGCGTAGGGGCGGGTTGGATGCAGTAGTAATTGGGGACGCACAAGCTGTAGGCACAACTGATGTCGCGATCTTTGCGTATGACTCGCGTCCTGACGCTTTTGGCGCCACTGGCGGCCCGCTCGGCGGGGTTTTAGGGCTGGTAAGCACGGGCGACGCAGCGGAGCGCGCTTGCACATTTATATTTACATCTCGCGTCGTCGTCGCCACGGGGCGCGTGGACTGCGACACGGTCGCGCGCTGTCCCGGCGCAGCATGGCGCGCGGCGGCGGCGGCGGCGCGAACTACCTGTGAGCGGCTCGGTGGGCCGGTCGGTCCCGGTGCCTGAATAGGTACGGGACGGAATGCAGGAGGCCGGATAGGTACTGCAGGCTGCCGGTTCGGCGGCGGCACGGGCGAAACACGCGCAGTCGCCTGTGTCGGCGGCGATCCGGTATAAGCAGGTCCGGTCCGGCTAGTGGGTGGCGTCTTGTATATGTGATCTGGCGAAGTAGCAATTGGCGACGCGCCTCTGACGCTAGGCAACGACGACGAGCGGTCACCCATGTGGCTGGAAGCATGAAGGCTGGAAAAGGAGGTGTCTAGGTCTCTGGGACTTCGACCATCAGCATCAACATTCTTCTGCATTTTAGGCGGCATGGTACACTAACTGGCTTTGTTGTTTTATTTAAAAACTTTATTAAAAAAAAACTGAAGTTAAAAACTGTGGCCTCCGCAACCGCTACGGTTTGTTACCAAACCGGGCAGCGCGGGGCAGCAACTTCCCGTTGAGCTCCCACAGATATTTGTTTGTTACGACAAACACCTATGAGAACACAACAGGTAGCTACGTAGAACGGCTCGGGCGGGTATGTGACGTCACTCCGGAGGCACTGGCACTCAACAAAACGACGACACTTGGCGACCACAGGGCGAATCCTCAATGGCTCAGCCGAAAGTAAGTCAGCCAATGTCTGAGGAGGGACTAAAAGACCGGTGCTTGCACCCAAACAGGACAAGGAGACCGCTAACACTGAGCGATTTGGAAAAAAAAGCAAATTTTGGAACCAACTACGTTATTAATTACGTTTTTAATAACGCACCTAATAATATGGAAACCATGGCAATGGTTGTTAGTAATTATTCAGACATACGTCAGGCCGTGATGAAGATACTGCGACGACGTTATAAATTGGTAAGACATTTTTATTTACGTAAACATTCATATTTCTTCTTTCGTATAGATTCGCTTCTTACTTTCTGTATTTTTCTCAGTTTTAATATACTTCTTTCAATAGCTTTCTGACATACAACTAGTTTATTTTGTAATTTTGAAGTATACATCCACGTCTGACATCCGTAAGAGAGGGTCAGAAGGATGCATGTATCCGGCACTACCATTTTGGTTGGAGGGATACTCTCTACTTTCCCACATGATCGTTGATAGATTTGATCTACTTCCTGATTATATTGGGTCATTACCTATAAAATTGCTGTTTTATAAAATAGCGAACTTTTCACTGTGATAACTATGAATTGCCTTGGGATAATAAGGTCAAATAAACGTTGAAATTCCTTTTTCAAAATTAGTTACTCGTTTGTTTTTTCTGTAATGTCGTCATATTTTTAACCATTTTTATATGAAATCCAAGTAAATTGGTATTATCCTTGAATAGCACTACATATTATTAGTATCTTCATTTGGATTTCCTCATTATTAAGAGTTTTCCTCAGTGAACTTATTTAATTTGTGTAATAACAGTTATTTTAGTATTATAGTGCAGTGTTTTAAAGTTAGTTTTAAATGCAGTATTAGGGCATTGGGTGAGCACTGGTGGCCCGATGGTAACGGCCGCGACTAATGTGTCGTAGGTCGCGGGTTCGAACCCAGGCAGGCGCTTTACTTTGTATAAATTATTTCATTACTGCTGCTCTAAAAAGGGTGAAGGAAAACATCGTGAGGGAACTGGCATGTCCCAGAACCAAAAATTCGAAGACACGTGACATCCATCAACCCGCACTAGGCCCGTGTGGTGGATTACAGCCCATTCACTCTCACAGAGAGGAAGCCCGTGTCTCAGCAGAGAGAACATTGAAAGGCTTATGATAATGACGATTAGGGTATAAACTAGCTTGAAACTATTTTTCAAAAGGTATGTTTGTATCTAATACTAGTTTTTTTTTTCTAGCTGTTCAAATTGGTGTGTGACGATTGTGGGATAGTACACTATCAGGATGAAATAAGTGCCTCAGAACGATAAATGAAGCTATAAATAAATCGATTCCCAACTATGTTGAGTCGGCTTTCAGTCCAGCTTGAAGCAGCTGAATGCCAGTTTCAGATTGATAAAGTAAAAAATGTATTTCAATTTTAAGGAAGTCATTGCGGCCCATTTATATTATTGTATTTCTATAAATACCTTTACAAAAATTACAAATAGTACATCACTGCAGCGGCCAGCAAATGAGGCATTGATGAACGAATGTGTAAAGTCCATCAATGCCTAGTTGTGGTCAAGGCTTGTATAGAACATAATGCGCGGAAATTAAAACTAAGTAGTACCTAGAACTCATTTTGTCAAAATACAATTACGTTTCAAAATGAATGACGAGAAACAACAATAATTTGAACCGCGTTAAAGTGTTCTTTTGTTTTTTTTTTAAATAAACAGTTTTCTATTTGCAAGCCAGTACGAAAATTAAATAAAACCCATGATAAGTTACCTCCTTGGTTGCCATGTTTCGGAGTTCATTTCACGTTCGTTCCATTTTTAAATTACACGACATATATGAGTTTACTTTATAATTTATTTGGCCGCTAAACCGCGACAGATCCGAATTTTCATACAACTTTTGCCGGCCGCTGCTCGCAAGTATTTGGCCAGTACAGCAATCTCGATTATCTCGAAGAAGGTTGTCAAAATACTTCTCAAATTTCCAAGCATGTTTGATAAAAATAAATTACAAGGTGTTACAAATTTGTACTTATCTAGGGACCTCTAGACTCATTGGGTCAACTGAACCTCCTGAACAAATCATTCAGGCGTAAGTATGTTCAGTTAACTACTTATGTCACACACAGTATATTTTTATTTTGTAAGGCTATTTATGACAATTTTACCGATAACACGATAATTGTACCTAAAACAAAATTGTAATGTAATAAATAAATATAGTATATAATCTATGTGCAGTTTTATTACTTACACTTATTTGACCGAAAACAACGAAAGTACAAAAATCATGAAAATGTAAAACCATATCTAAACATACGAGTATATTAGATTCTCGTACTATGGTTTGGAGTAGGCATATGTTTTTTGTGAACAAATATAGAACACTAGCTTTTACCCGCGGCTTCGCTTGCAGTGAAGCCATTTTTTTTTTTTTTTTTTAATAAAAAGTATCCTATGTTACTTCTAATACCTCCAAGAATATATGTACAAAGTTTCATGATGATCGGTAGTTTTTCGTGAAAGCGTAACAAACAAACTTACATTCACATTTATAATATTAGTATGATGTTTCATCATAAATTTCTACAAAAGGCTATGTATAGAAAATGTTCCAGAAATTAGGGACGGAGGATTGCACCCTCCCAAAAGCCCAAATCCTGACATCCTGGTGATTAGGACCTCACATATATTTATCACCAAGCTTCTGCCAGCGGCTTCGCCCGCGTGAAAATCGAACATTATCCCGAGGGAACATATTCACAGGATAAAATAATAACATAGTCGTTTGAGCGTGAAGAAGTAACAAACACACACACACACACTCACAAACTTTCGCCTTTACAATATTAGTGTCATATTCTTTAAACCGATCATAAAAATGAGACTTTAACAAAAGCGTATAATGCTTTTGCGTACCCTTAACTCCTACTACCTGTAAATTAGCCATTAGCCCAAGCTAGCAAAAAGGCGTGCGTTTAAAGTACTACATACTTACTAACTAATACTACCACACATTTTTTGTAGAAAGAATTTATAAATATCTAGGGGCTCTGGGATCTGGGTCCATAGTATTATTATAAAACCAGCCTACCTGTCTCTCACCAAGACGACGATTGGGCCGTAGAGGTACAAACGGAATTCTTTTAAACTACTACAATTCTATTATATTATACAACTACTTACAGGCCGCACTCACAGTAAGAAGTGAATACGGGTACAAAACCCGTATTCACTTCTTACCTGTATTGGGCAAGTTTAGACCATTCTCTACGTCGATAGCCTGTACTACGAGAAGTAAAGGACACAAAGGATTCCTTACGATCTAACTTCTACATTCTGTACTGTAAGTACAATACTACATTACTGGGTACTACGAGTATATTCATATAATTATGATTAACTTACCAAATATAGCACTCATATTAGAACTTAATAACTATGATCTAACAAAGTACCGCGGTAACACAATGGTAGAGAGGTCTAACATTGAAGTAAAGTGGTTCCCTGCCGAAATTCCTAACCATGTTTAGGCATTCTACCTGCAATATCTGGCCAAGCAAAAACATTCACAAGAAACGGATGTCACATTTAATTCACAAAAATAACAGTTCTTGCCCGAATCATGTCCGCCCTCTACCACCACTGAAACGTTTCCGATGCAAAACGTAGCAATAAGTCTTAAGAATGATAATGAGAAAATAACCCGTTTGACACAGTTGACTTTTGTCTGATTAGCATACAATTAAAAGCCTCTCGTAAATATTCGATCTTTATTTTACATTTCAAAAGATTTTACACGAAATTGAGTTTAAAATGTTTTCCCTAATTCACATAAAACATTATCTAGACATCTTATCTTAAGAAAACGACTTATTTACTTACAGCATTTAAAGCACAACATTAACTTATTACAAGAGTGTACATATTTATTTAACAATACATTTATTATTTTACTTATGATATTACAAATTAAGAAAGTAATTTACAAAATATTGGGTTTATTATCACAAATTATTATCTCTAGATTTACTCTAGCATTTAAATCACTAAATTGACGTTTCGTCTTACCATACCTGAAGCATGGATCTTGGTGAGGACTCTTATTATTCTATCAGCTTACTATGATCCGGGAATACACTGACACACTGGCCAAGCTGCAAATAAGTACCTATAAACCTACTTCCTTTCATGTAGGGTTACATTAGGACATGCAATATCGCAAGGTTCTCAATTCCGGAACTGAGATCCAATACTGGAGATGTAATTCCGGAATTCCGGAACTGGTAACTTTTAAAGTTTGTTTCAAATCAAACGAGATTTATAATTGTGTCAGTCTTTTAATAGTTTTTATTGAGCAATTAAACATATTTGGTCATCTCTGTACCTTATTACTGTAATTAAACATATTAAACCGTAAAATCCACAAGGTTTATCTTCTTGTCGCTGGCACGACAGTCTTTAAAATTTGTTTGGCTTCAAACTTAGCAACCTACACAACGTCATCTGTGGCAGGGCAGCTCATAGATCACCGCATGTTTTGGGACACAGAGGACAGGACAGGCGGTGGAGCATGGTTTGCGATTCAGCACCACATGCACACCCTGCCGCTGTTCCATCGAGGTAACCCTATTTTTCGAGGCTGGAGTTACACCTTACTACCTGGTTTCTGAGGCGGTTCATGGACTTCCGTGTAGACCACGGAAGGTTAGATTCTGCGGGAAAATGCTCACTTGGAGGTAAATAATGTGTTGGTGGGGAAAATTTTTCCGCCACAGTCCGGGCGTCGGCTGGGTCTCCTGACACGAACCACCGCTTTCAGGATGCTGTGTCTGCTTTTTAGCCATTGCGTCTTCGGTAGTTGTGCACCGAATAGTGGGTGTCTGGTATCACTCTCCTGCTGTTTTTTCTTTACTAGACTCACAACTTCCCTTCGGACGTGTGGAGGTGTTATCCCGGCTGTGGGGTGTAGTGCGCTGACCGGGGTTGGTTTGAGGCAGCCGGTAATTGTACGGCATGTGTCGTAAAGAGCAACATTCCTTGGCGTGGCGGAACGGTGCCACCTTGGACACGCATATTCACCATCCGAGTGGCAGAATGCTAGGCCAGTAGTCGTTGGTTGATGTTAGGTGTCTGAGTAAATTTTTGCGGGACCCGATTTATCACACAATAGAATTAAACATTAATAATATGAATAAAAAACACACGATACTTGAATCGTAGTATGTATCACGTACCACAGTACCACTGTGTCTCAAGAAGAAAGTGGCTCTGAGACGTGGTCGCTCACAATGGGCCTCATCAGAAAGCTTACAGTCACCCAAAGGAAAATGGATAGGGCCATGCTCGGAGTGTCGTTGCCAAACTTAAGTGGCAGTGGGCAGGGCACATTGCCCGCAGAACGGATGGCCGATGGGGCAGAAAAGTCCTGGAGTGGCGACAGCGAACCGGGCGAGACGTATGATGATGATGATGATGTATCACATGTCACATACATATCATACCACACAGTCTCCTTCCAGTCTTAACATTTTCATAAATAATAATCAAAATATCAAAAATTTATGAGTTTCGGAATTCTGGCATTACTCCTGTGAATTCCGGAATTGCAATATCAGAAAAATTGTTACGGAATTACGAAATTCTGGAATGCATGTCCTAGTTACTATCCATCCGGATTTGTCCAACATTAGGCCTTCTGTCCGGCATTTGTCCAGATTTTTCGTTTGGATGGCAAAAGTTTGTTTATTTTCATTCGAACACGGCTATCTCTAAGAATATTTTCACGTTTCATAATTTTCAGATAGCGATTTTTCTGTAGTTGATTTCAAGTTATTAAACTTATTTTTTCGTAACAAAAATGTCCGGGCTTTTTTTAAAAGTTCGGTTTTTTATCGGGACTTTTCAATTTTCGAAATGGTAACCCTACTGACATTCAACTTAACTCAGATTTTTAATTGCGTAGACAAAACTGACATTTGGTGAGTTGCCACTTTATTGTTACATAAAAAAACACTACAAAGTGAAAAATAACTTCAATTTCGGAAGTCGGTGTTCCTGTTTTTGTTTCTTCGTTTTTGACACCGACTTCCGAAATTGAAGTTATTTTTCACTCCGTAGTGTTTTTATTTGGAAGCTGGTTGTATTTTATGTAAAAATTTTTTTTTTCCCCAAAGTGAAGCCAGAATAGATTAACCCAGTAACATGAAACTTAAACAAAATGGGTGGAATGAGAGTATACCAGGGTGAACTGTTACCCCTTTAGAGCGTGCTACTGTGGTGTTTCAAGAGTCATCACGAACCATCTCGCGCGCTGGTTTGACGATTTCCAGCCTCCCGAACAAACCGGATTCCGCAGAGGCTTTAGCACCGTAGACCACATACATAAGCTGCGGCAGGTTATACAGAATACCGAAGAGTACAACCTGCCTCTCTACTAAGCGTTTGTGGACTACGAGAAAGCCTTCGATTCAATCGAGACTTGGGCTGTACTGCAGTCTCTCCAGGGGTGCCAGATCGACTACCGGTACATCGAGGTGTTAAAGTGTTTGTACAAAAACGCCACCATATCAGTTCGACTTCAGGATCAGACCTCGAAACCTATCCTTCTGCAGCGAGGTGTGAGACAGGGAGACGTCATGTCTCCGAAACTGTTCACCACTGCACTGGAGGATGTTTTCAAGGTTTTGGACTAGAAAGGGCTAGGTATCAACGTCAATGGCGAGTACATCACTCATCTTCGGTTTGTCGACGATGTAGTGGTCATGGCTGAGACCATGAAGGACCTCATTGTAATGCTCGATGACCTCAGTAGATCTGCCGAAAGAGTGGGTCTTAGGACGAACATGGACAAAACCAAGGTGATGTTGAATGCCCATGTTACACCACTTCTATCAAGGTTGGAGATTCTAAACTCGCAGTTGTGGCCGATTATGTCTACCTAGGACAAACGATCCAGTTGGGTAGGCCAACTTTGAGAAAAAGGTCAACCGTCGAATCCGACTCGACTTGATAGCGTTCGGGAAGTTGCGCGGTATCTTCTCGTCCAACTTACCACAGTGTCTCAAGACGAAAGTCTATGACCTGTGTATGTTGCCAGTGATGACCTATGGCTCTGGGACGTGGTCGCTCACAATGGGCCTCATCAAAAAGCTTACCGTCACCCAGTGATCGAATCAGAAATGTAGAGATCCCCAAGAGAACCAGGGTTACCGATTTAGCCCGAAGAGTTGCCAAAATTAAGTGGCAGTGGGCAGGGCACATTGCTCGCAGAACGGATAGCCATTGGGGCAGAAAAGTTCTGGAGTGGCGACCGCGAACCCGCAGACGTTGCTTTGGAAGGCCTCCCACCAGATGGACCGATGACCTGGTGAAGGTTGCGGGGATCCGCTGGATGCGGGACGCACGGTACCGGTCAATGTGGCGACGATTGCGGGAGACCTATGTCCAGCAGTGGACGTCTTTCGGCTGATGTGATGATGATGAGTGTGATGTTATATTATGAAATGGTGTAAACAATAAACAGACATGCGATTGCAGCCATCTCGAGTGATTTGCCGGCATTGATTGAAGACTTCTAATGTATATTTTCGAAGTTCTTCATCAGATTGATAAAATTTAAATGAAACCACAAGCATCAAATGAAAAAAGGATCTTCAAAATCGGTTCACCAAGTAAAAAGTTCTGAGGAAAAACACATAAAAAAACAGTTGAGTTGATAACCTCCTCCTTTTTGGGAAGTCGGCAAAAAATAGTGTTGTAACCTGAGTGAACGAAAGTTGAAGTAGAGTCCGTTTCATGTAAAAATACCTCTGGGAGTGGCGCATTAGTCACCTTCAACATTCGAAAATAAGCTCTATTACTATAGATATAAGCAAACCACATTTAAGTTCCAATAATATTCCGTAGGATTTCTTACTAGACACGAACTTTAGATTGAAAGTGGAATTGAAAATATTAATACATTTTTAAGAAACTAGCGGCCCTTATTTAATTTCTACTCATCTATGACAGGCTATACATTGTCTCGATCGCATTTATTTTATTATTGATTTTTATTAGTTTATGTGTTATGTTTATTAATCCTGCTTTTAGCCGACTTACCAAAAAGGAGGAGGTTCTATGTTCGACTTCAAAAAATTGGTACGTACCAAAGAGACCGACTTCCAAAAATAAAGTTATTTTTCACTTTGTAGTTTTCTTATTAGACTTAGTCGGTAGTATTTTTTTTGTAAAAAGATTTTTTTATATTCAAATCTATTACTTTTATACATTTATTTACACCAATTAATAAACTTGTATTGAGTCATCATGTCACAAAGATTCGATAAATCACTTGATTGAGCCTTACCTAAAACACCATGCTTCGCGCTTACAACATTAAAAAAAAATCATTAGCAGCTGTCATTTTGGTCAAGGAAATTAAAAATCTGAGTTTAGACTGTCAGATGTTTGATGATTATTCTAAGGCTTTACGTAATTTATAGGTGGCTTTACCAGCTATTGCAGCCTGCAGCCGCTGACTGTGTTCTCCGGTTGCATTTTGCAGGTTCACTACTGTCTGGTTTTCATCTACATATATGAGAGTAGAGTTGCAGGCCATAGTGCCTTTTTTTCTGCCATTCGAATCATACCTTAACACTTTGAGTGCCCGAAACGTGGATCCACGTGAGACACAATGGCTTTTTAACTAGACGATGCGCAATGAATATATATAAAATGTTGAGTTATCAAAATGAATGGGAAGAAGTGTGCTTCGTGTTGTCAAAACAGATACGAATTCGGGTGCTGGTAACACATGAATGGCGGGTCTCTGATAGCAAGATGATGTTCCATACGCACCCACGATACAGGAGAAATTTCTAAAGCAGGGCAAAAAAATATACTGTTGCCGGCCAGATGCGGCCAGCCCTGCAGTAATCTATTCTATTATCAAGAACAAGTATCATCAAAAACAAATTACCTGCAGGTTTTTACAGTGGAATCTCATACTATAATGTTTCATTTATTACTCGAATAACAAGAAGAACCACTATTACCAATACTCTCTTATAATTTCAATTTAAAGTTATGTTCATTTACTCCATTCAACAAAATCTTTATTTGGGTGGCTACCTGCTCTCAACCGTTCCACCGGCGGTGTTCACTAAGGCCCCGCCTCTTTTAAAGGACACTCCCCCGCCCAAATAGGCATTCGTGATTTGTACGTCAAGTTGAAAAGTTCTCAAAAAAAGAATGGCCATGTGGACTCCTTACACGCAGGAAGTTGCCTCGGACTTGAGTAATCCCGCGGTGAGGCCTGCGTCCCCGGTCCCCGCGTCTAGTGCTCCGTCATCTCTATCTCTCTCGGAACCGTATCCATCGTACACGGAATTCCAGTACTATGACGAGCCCTTATTACACGAATTATCAGAGTTCTACGACTCGGACTCGTTGTCTGACGACGTGGAATATCAAGCGTTTGAACGAGATGCCCTGCGAGCAATGACGTTGGAAAATCGTGAAATCTTGCTGGGTAACAACCCAGGGATGCGGAGGACGGTGCAGACGAGCCAGACTGCCGACGATTCTTACAAGGAGCAACATGAGCAGAATAACTATACAGCAAATCCGAGCAGAAGAAACAGAAGGAAGCTGAAGAAGTTTCGGCTTAATTTGCAAGAGATTTATTTGCAGAAGAAAATAGTCGATCTACGAGCGAAATTGGCTGCCGGCGTCTGTGTACGCTGCGGACGTGTGTGTGATGATCTTTAAATTCAGTGTGTGGACTTCAAAGGTTTAAAGTTTTTATAATAAAGTTTATAGATGAAAACGATTTCTTTTATTGCTTTTTCAGTTTTATAGCAAGTTATTTTATTTTCAAATTTATCTTGGATATCGTTGACAACGGTGAAAGATAACATCGTGAAGTTATTATAACTTTGAAATCCTCAACTAGGATTGGGCAAGCGTGGTAATTAATGCTTCTTCTCTGTATGAGAAGAGGGCTTTAGCCTGCAGTGGGACGGTAACAGTCTGGTATGTATGCTAAAAAAACTTACTGGGGCTTCAACCCGTCTTTTGTATGGTTACTATAATATTAATGTATGACCAAAGTATTGTTTTATCTGTGCTTATGAGGGCTTATCTATAGAAGTCAGATATAGTTAGATAATCATTCAGTTATTTCCAAATTAAATACTGTCAAATGAAATCACAATTGTTATTAACTTCTACATTTTGTACTCAAGAGCAACCTAATAGTTTTGATATTCAATCGGCTACCCAAACAATTAACATTTCAACAATTAAATTACTACAAGAAATAAATATAAAAAATTCTAATGCACTCTTTAATGAGTGAAATTTGTGTCTAATATTTGTTTGTGTCTTAAAGGGATTTAAAGCAGTTATTAGAAAAAAAACTTTGCAATCATATAATATTAACACGAACAAAGGATCAAAGAACAAAAAACCCTAGTCATAAAAGAAAAAAAAATTGACAATGTAAAATTTGTGGAGGCCGCTCACAAAGACGAACACACAAAAAGCGGCATTACGGCAGCTTCTCAGTAATCCGGATTGAGCCTGCAAATTTAATACTTACACCTGTATACTCAAGTATTGATAGGAGTGCTACCTGTAATAACTGGCCAGAAACAACAAAATCCGAATATATCCAGACATGCAGGAAAATAAAAGAGGGCTTATTCAACATACCCTATTGCACGAAAAACACTTAAGTCAGAGTTAGTTGCTAACACGAGGTTAAATTTACAAAATTGTATGACAAACTACTGCGTCCTGAAATACAGGCTCGGCCTAGCTCAGGTGCAGTTGCTCATCTTTCATTCTTGTACATATTCTTATAAGCTATAAAAAATAATTATACTGTTCAAATTGTACAATTTTACGGAGAAATTAAATATTGAATATTTTGAATATTTAATATTTAACTGTCAATTTAACCTCGTGTTACCAACTAACTCTGTCTTAAGTTTTTCGTGCAACTGGGCCTTAAAGTTTAAAAATAACTGTGATGATGGTACTCCAACATTAAAATCACTACACAAAATATTTAAGATGGCGATGTGATGTGATGAAAGCTGCTGGCTTTGAGATTTTCCTTTTAATACTGTAAAAAAAGACCTATATAAAAAAGAGTAAATGAACCCTTACTCGCCTAAATTGGACGCAGCAACAGAATCCTGATAAATGCAACTAAATTTAGCAGCTAACCGTACTTTATTTTAAGTCGCACTTACAACGTGATCCCACCTGGGTGAGATTAGATTATTTTGCACCACGAGTTGAACTGGAAGATATTAAAATGCACATGCAATCCTGCAGTTTATTATTCGCCCGTTCAGAGAGTAACAGAGTAGGGATTTTCAAGGTTTTACGAGTACCTGCCATAAACCCTAACGAAGTTGATCTCGGGGTCAAAAGATGCCAAGCGCTACTGTTAAGCCTGTGAACGATTTCCATTTTGAACAAATAATAAAGTGTTATGGCGTATAAATATTTCCCAAGGGCCAGAATATCAATATTGAACCTCCTTTTGAGCAGTTTTGTTTGCAAAATATTCTTTGATTTACATACGCTATTTCGTTTATGAAGAAATTCTAGCCATACATTTTTCTGTGTACAAATGTTTTTAAACATCCAAGCCATTTAGAACTCACGAGCGGAAAAAATATTGTGATGTTAATTATTTTTTAAAGCAAAACTATTAGTTGTTGCTATTAGTTGTGAAACATATTTATTTCGTATGAAATAAATATGTGTTACGCGTTATTATCTGTTGTGACTGGCTGTTGAAAATCCATTCAACCAATCACAGCAGATAACGCGTGCTTGAGAATTTGTCACATTAATTCTGCGATAATTTTGAGCTGAGAAACTCGGAGTCAGTCTGATAACATACAATTAAAAGCCTCTAATAAATATTCAATCTTTATTTTACATTTCAAAAGATATTAATAAAAAAAACACCATGAGATTGAGTTTAAAATGTTTTCCATAATTCTCATAATACATTCCATAAATACCAAAGTCTTCTTGTGCAGGCTTTCTTATCACAATGAATTAACCGTTGAAACCTCTTGATCGTTTACAAACTACTTTTTTAAGTTATGTTATAGCTTTTAAAGCACAACATTAACATACTACAAGTGCGCTTGTTTGTTAAGGTTACACTAGTCGATCATTCTTCCATACAAACGTAGTCTGGCGATTACACCACTGTTTGACGATATAGGTTCAAAATAAAATATATTAAATAAATAATTAATATTAAATATATATTTATAAATAATTAATTTTAATTATATATTAAATATATATTTAGCCCTGTATGGAAACAAACAGCAAAAAAATAAAATATTTGAAAGTTATGAGCGTCGAAAGTTCCATATTTCAACACTAATTTTAACGCATGTTTGGGCGGAAATAAATAGGATAAGAAGAAGGAAAATTGCAAAACGGACTCCATACAGGGATAGGTTAGTAATTCAACAGTGCCAATAATTTTATTTTGAAAATATACATTTAGTCGTTTTTTCATGATATATAGACTCCCAAAGGTCTGTTTATAAAGTTTCGCACGCTCGTTTACGTCCTTAATCATCATCCATTTCGATACAAATTTGCAAAAGTGCTAATTTGTACGCGAACTAGCATCTATCTCTTTCGCACGTGTTGTCGGATGAGATAGTATGCATTTTAACCTCGCGCACAAAATTGTTCGTGCCGTCGACTAGTGGAACCTTAAACAAAAGGTACACTTCTGTTACTTATGAAATTACAAATTAAAAAACACTGAAGTAACGTACAAAGTACGAGTATTCAATCAACACAAAGTGAAATAGTAAAAACCTTATTTAATTAAACACCAACTACTAATTTATAAAGGGTAAATATATAAAACCTTGAAACGATCACGAGAGTATTATAAATATAAAGTGGAATGCCAATATTAATTAAATAAAAAATAATCTCTTTGGAACTAATCTTTCAATAATATTAGTTGAGATTTATGACTGTATCAAAAATACTTATGAGATTGTACCGCAGTCGCAGCCAATCCATGTCTTGCCTGTAATCGGATTTGATCCCGTGCCATAGCCTTCATAGCTGCAGAAGTCCTGTTGGTTCTCTGGCACCCCAGCTATGACAGACGAGGACTTGCGTGGAGAACGAGGTCGTGGAACGAGAGATTCTCGAGCCCTATCGCTCTAGCAGCCTGCTCAGACGTTAACGTCACCATTACTTTTCGAAATTAGCTAATTCAAGAAGATCAAGTAATTTCACTTATAGGTAAAATAAACTCTCCGAATATACCTCAAACAGACCGATTTGTTTCCAAAAAGTGAAAACACCACGTGCTAATCAAAGGGACGGATAACGATGGCCGTCCAGAATAGAGGTGATTGTAAAAAATAATAGATAATATAATGTACCTGCTGAGTGCATTTGTATGTAGGCATGCAGTTCATATATTTCAGGTAGTCTAAAAATCTGAAAACACCACGTGCTAATCAACGGCTATTGTTATCCGTTCCGAATATTGTCCATTGTAAAAAATAATAGATATTATGTACTGAATACATTTGTGTGCACTGCGGGCAGAGTGGGGACTGGGGATGTCCAAGCTCTAGAGAGTCTACTTCATTCGCATTCGGGCAGTGCAACTAAGCAGTGAGTGAGTACCAATTTTTTAATGATGGTGTTAGAAGTACATCAGCTGGTGTGTGAGGTGCGGCCGAGAGACCAGCGCGGGGGCATGCACCCAATGAAACCGCTCAAGTTGCACAAGTTGGATGAGTCTAAATCGGTAAGTTATTTTTATTTTATTTACATAAACATTAACGCCACACTAGATATGTTTAGTGCATTTGTTTCTAATCCAATAAAACAGACACCTTTCCACATGATTGTTGACAGTTGATGGACTCGCTGATTTTATTTATTGGGTCTTCACTTAGGCAATCGTTGTTTCATTAAATGGTCAACTTTGCATTGTTATAAGATAGCTAAGGTTTGCAATAGAAAGTTCAAATAAACTTTGTGCATGTTACATTTTTTACCCGACTGCTTAAGGAGGGTAATGTGTTTATTATCTAAATGTCGAAGGAAGGGAAATTTGTTTATCAGTCTATGTATGTATGTTTGTATGTATATGTTTGTTCATGTTTGGCGTTCTAGAGATCAAACGCGTACGCCGATTTTGATGATTCTTATGTCAATCTATTCGTCTTAAACTGGCGAGTTTCAGTAAGGCCAGGCCAGTTATCAAAGTTTGCTACAGCGACGACCAGATGCCATTATATAAATTGGTTTATACAATGGCGACTTCCAGCGCCACCAGACGCCATATTGCAAAAATGAAAAAAAAATTGCCATGTCAAGTGGGGTGTATCGATGAAGAGATATTTAAAAATTACCTTTAGGTTACTCTCACTATTTTTCATTTTAAATAACGGTTTAGCATAATTAAATACCGATTTAAAGTTGGTTAACAAATGTTCTCGCTAATCACCTCATATCTTTCAAACCGCTAGTTAAGACATCGTTAGATAATTGACGTAAAAACAACAAACATGGCGAATTTTGGGACACATTTTTCCCCAGGGAGTCCCAGTAATTTTTTCTTTCAAACCTCTCGAGTGGGTATCAAACTATAGGGTTTTTAGAGGTTATTGCTAAAATATATACCTCTTATACTCGTACGCTTAAATGTAATTCGAAAAAAAAATTATAACTAAAAAGTTGTAAATAAAAAATAAATTTAAAAAATCAAAAACCCGACTTTCAAAAGATGTATTTTTTCAACAATAGTTAAGTGTTCGTTTGTTTTTTGGGTTTGGTTTTTTTCTGTAACATCGCCGCGATTGTTACATACCAACTTCAAAAAAAGGAGGTAATCAATTCGATACGTATGTATGTAATATTTTTGGAACTGCACAACATTCACATATGTTACTCTGTATGGGTTTCTAAACACGTGTACCAAATTTCATAAGTGTATGTATGTTTGTCCAAGCATTTCTCCGAAGCTACCCGTCGGATCGTGACCATTCTTTCTGTGTTGGAATGAATGTCTCTCAACTCATAGAATTATGCAATTTTCATCAAACTCGGTCCAGCAGTTTTCAAGATGTGGAGCATAACACCGAATTCCTTAGCGACAAACAGCATAAATGTGTAAATCGAGTCATTATGGGTATTTTGTCAATCCGTTAGGTACCGTAGGTACTAAAGAACTTGTTCATTTTCAGTGTCGGTGTACTAAAACAAAAAAGAGAAATAAAAACTTGTTCACAAAAAAAACCGACTTCAAAAGCAAAACACAAAAATGTGCAAATTAACTTTCGTTTAAGATGTCAGTTCATATTTTTTGTGTAAAAGTTTTTATATGATAGCTAAAACAATCGTGCTGTTTTTTAATATCATACATACCCTTTAAGTAGCTCCAACTTGATTTAATTTAATTGATGTAAGATAAGATATTTACTGAAAGTTTTTTTTTTTTCAATATCTACCAGTGTATTTACTTGATTATTTTGTTCCAGGATTTAATTCCAACGTGTCCACGTTGTGGGACTGTACACAAGTGGGAACTTATCCGACAATATGCAGCTCAATAGAAGAATGACTGTGTATAGATTTTAAGATAATAATATTGATATGATAATTGCGGCGCAATCGAAAGAATTGAATTTTCATAAATATCCTGAAGAAATTATAAAAAGAATTTACAAGATGTAATGAACTCTAATCGCCGGATACGCAAAAAAACTAAAACTACCGCAATAGCACAACAACATTGATAAGTCTGGAAAATTTTGAGTCCAGAGATACAAATCCGTCCCTTCTTTATTTTGTAAGAATTTATTGTTGATATTTTTACAGAGCAGAAAATACAAATGTAAATAATAAAGATTGTATAATATAATAAGCATATGAGCAGTTTTATTGCACTTACATGTAACCTATTTATCCAACAAGTAAAATTTAAAATACCCCGACAAAAATACCTCTTTAAACTACATAATTTATCTAATAGTAAATACGTTTCGACAGACAATCCATCGAAACACGTAATTATAACGCGATATCATGCGAAAATACCCCGATTCAAACAGCATAACGCATAACTATCGAACGGCTTAACTGATTTTCATCAAACATAGCTAAGAGCACTCTCGATAAAGTCATCTTTAAAAAAATCTATATCAAAATCAGTTCATCCGTTTAGGAGCTATGATGCTACAGATACACAAACATACAGGTACACAAGTCAAACTAACAACACCCCTTTGTTATTCCAACTTTGTCCTTGGTCAGTACCAAAGACATGGCTTGAGCAAGACCCTCATAAAATTTACCATCCTGGAGAAAGAGATAAAGCGACTGTACTTACCTGCCTGAATCCCACTATTATAATACTTTCCTACCTGTACCTTTGCTGAAGGTCGTATTAGTCACCAAGCCGACGATAAGGCCGACGTGGCACAGAGGGATTAGTGCGAGTTTTGTCTCACGCTGGATAGCGTTTAGGTAAACGTCAATTAATTTGTATTGAAATAGATAAGCGCCGTCTAGTGACAGTAAGGAGAAACCGCTATTTTGTGTAGAAATTGACTGATATCGTTCACGTTAACGCGATCGAGCAAGAGTAAAAACTCGGAATAAGTCCACTGAACTCTGGTAAAAGATAACTACTGGCCGCACGATCACATTATCACACTAATAATTTTAAGTTTTCTAAGTTTGTGAGTGTATGTGTTTGTATGTTTGTTACTTCGTCACGCTCAAGCGGATGGCCGGATCTGGATGTAATTTGGCACTGAGATAGATTATATTCAGGAATAGCACATAAGATACTTTTTATCCTGGGATATGTTCCCTCGGGATAATTTTCGATCATCAGGCGGGCAAAGCCGCAGGCAGAAGTTAGTTTTTAAATAAACACTTGCTTGATGTTCTATTCTAGACTATAATCTATATCTGTGCAATTTCATTCAGATTTGTTCGGCCGCTCTGGTGTGATTAAGTAACAAACATACATCCATCCATCCCTCCAAACTTTCGCATTTATAATATTAGTAAGATTTCTTCACTTCATACCTGGCGGGCGAGCACGGTCTACTGTCTGTGACAGGCTTGAGTCACACATTTTTATCACAGTTTTGGAGCAAAAACCGTGATAAAATGCGTGACTCAAGCCTATCATAGAGGCCGTGCTCGCCCGGCTGGATAATTGATAATGATAAACTAATCTATCTAAATCTATACTAACATTATAAAGAGGTAAAGTTTGTTAGTTTGTGAGGTTGTAGGGGGTCATCTCTGGATCTACTAAACCGATTTTGAAAATTCTTTCACCAGTTGAAAGCTACATTATTCCTGAGTGATATAAGCTATAATGTATTTAAAAAAAATAGAAATTCTTATGAAAATTGCAATAATGTAACCCAAAGTAGCAAAATTTTGCATATAAAATTCATTTTTCATCAATCATTGAGAAAAATATTGATGATACATTAAAATTATGTGCTACATGATTAAAGTACTCATTTTTATCTACAAAAGAGTCTGGGAGAGAATACATCTGACTATCATCGCTTAGTCACAATAGCAGCTTTTATGTTCTAAATTTTAATTAGATCGCCGGTAGAAACAAAACTTGGTTACATTCGTATTGTAGTCTTAAAAATATCGCATTTGTCACATTAATTCTGCGATCATTTTGAGCTGAGAAAATCGGCTTTAATTCTTATTCAAATCAATAGTTTAACAAATTGGTAGGTAGGTTGGTAGGTAGGTAGCCAGTTGATGCTAGCGAAGCCGCGGAGAGCAGCTAGTGTATCTATATATTGTAACTTAATAATTTCTATGATTTAACCAAGTACCACAGTATCACGATGATAGAAAGTAGAGGGGTCTATAACGATGAAGCAAAGTGATTTGCTGTCAAAGTCACTCAACCATCGTTAGGGATGCTACCTGACCAAACAAATATACCAGAAAAAAATAATGCACCGAAAAAAAACAATGCTAAAGAAAGAAGTAGTCTTGCCAACAACTGTTTACAGTCGAAATTGCAGTCTTAAACAAATAGCGGTTTCACCTCTGAGTATAGCAGCTTATGAGGAAATACGGTCGCAGACATCCGACTGTACACAATATATAACTTTATTTTTCAGTTTATGAAATACCTTTTGAATTGGTCCAATATTGGAGGAGGAAATAGGCGAGAGCGAAACCTCGAATTATGACTTTTTACTTAGGAAATTCAGAAGGATTTCTGCGACCGCATTTCCTCGAATTGCGGCCAAATCCCGGCAATACACTCGCTACAGCCGGAAAGTTCGACTGAAACTAGCAATGTGACAGCCCTAGTTACGGTGGTGTAGTAAAATATTGACATTAGCCTTTAGTTCACCGCGACACCGATACTACGATAAGCTAATGAATTTTCCCCCAAACAAGTCGGCAGGGTGCTGATAAATTAAACTTGTTGTTTATATCAGAAACAACTTGTTAACAAAGTACGCTCCCAGAAATGTTATTGATAAATCATTGAAACTTAGGTCTTAGTTATGTCGACCGATACCGAGTCAAAGTGGAGACAGAACTTTGGTAATCTTATCTGTAAAATGTTATACAAATATTCCTCTTTAATCAAGTTGTTACTTAGTTGCTATAAAACTACTAGTGGTCTATGCACAACCACTTCGTTATTCGCCAGCGCTGTCTGGCACTAGTAAGTATCTTATTATTTGGTATTTACTTGTATTGCCAACAAACTATATCAACGCCGGTTTAAGTAGGTATTCACGTTTTCCGATGCTCGAAGTTCTGAAAGTACCAACGTCAAGAAAAGAGATTAGATTCTTTTTATTCGACTTTCAATAAAAAAAATAGCAGTTCCTCTATTCTATATTTCATTTCTTAAAAATCAAACTGCCAGTATTCAGGAGCCTCCTTTTGCATGTAAGTAGGCAAATATTACCGCATCGCAAAAGATGAATGAAATTATTACGATATTGACGAAAACAGAAGGTCTATAAATACAAATAATCGATACAGGACCCTATCAATCAATCTGGCACCATTTGAAAGGCCGCAAATGAGCAAGAATAAGATTTTTAGATTAGGCAACAGTAAGCTAGTGTAATTATTATTCTGATAAGCTACGAACTCATCAATCAAAGTACTTTGGCTGCCGGCGCCCGCCGTCTCCTCCAATCTTTAGACTGTAAGCCTTTACTCACTTATAATATGTCGTCCTGTGTACACAATGCTTATAATTTCGGTGTTGCCGCTCGTTCGGTTTCGATGGCGCGCTTAATTTTTGGATGCAAGCAAAAATTATAAGCAGCTCTAATGTTTATAGCGTAAGTTTAAAGAATATTAGTTTTAATGATAACTAGATAATAAAACAGGATTTACTTTAAATAAGCCCCAATGTAAACGCAGTACTGGCCGTGCGCCCGCTCAATACCAAAATATCAATATTGAACCTCCTTTTGAACTGTTTTGTTTGCAAAATATGATTTGATTTACATATGCTATTTGTGTTATAAAGAAATTTCAGCCATCAATTTTTCTGTGTAAAAATATTTTTAAACATCCAAGTCGTTTTGGAGGAGTACCCAAAAGTTGCGAAAAATATCGTTTTGCTAATTATTTTTTTAAAGCAAAACTATTAGTAACACGTAAAACCTCAAATTTCAAAAATAATGCACATGAATCAATATTTTTTTTTTTTTTTCAAACCTTTTAACTTAGTCGTTACTAAGGAGTATGCTTTAGAAAGTTACCGGTTTTCGGCACTAAAGCTGTGGAAGGCCCTTAAGTAGACCATGAACTTTTTATGGGGCTATTAAATAAATCACATGACTGCATATTTCCTGGCTGCAGTAGTATATTAAAGATACATTATACATAAGTATTTCGAATAGGTATGATTGATCAAGGATAGGGTGAAGTATAATAGGGTCAAAACTACTTAATAATAATATATCTTTTACATTTAAGCAATCTAAACCGACCACACATCTTTACAATACAAAACTACTTAATAGTCATTTAAGCAATCTAAACCGACCACACATCTTTACAATACAAAACTACTTAATAGTAATATTTCTTTTACATTTAACCAATCTAAACCGACCACACATCTTTGCAATACAAAACTACTTAATAATAATATATGTATATTTTTTTTTTTACTGTCAGTAGGCTCGCGTTTGACCACTATCTCACCTGATGGTAAGATAAGATAATTATAATTATAAGAATTTCTTTTACATTTAACCAATCTAAACCGACCACACATCTTTACAATACAAAACTACTTAATAGTAATATTTCTTTTACATTTAACCAATCTAAACCGACCACACATCTTTGCAATACAAAACTACTTAATAATAATATATGTATATTTTTTTTTTACTGCCAGTAGGCTCGCGTTTGACCACTATCTCACCTGATGGTAAGATAAGATAATTATAATTATAAGAATTTCTTTTACATTTAACCAATCTAAACCGACCACACATCTTTACAATACAAAACTACTTAATAATAATATATCTTTTACATTTAACCAATCTAAACCGACCACACATCTTTACAATACAAAACTTAGCAATAACAATATTTCTTTTACATTTAAAACTGTTCTGATCTCGTCCTAATAAACTTTTGGTTCGTTTAATTAAACCTTCATGCCTCACAAAATATTAAACGCTCAAGTTAAATTAAATTCACCATCGAGCGACGTTTCATATTTTGTTCAGAAATAATGTAATTAGCTTAGATTAGAAGAGATCTCGAAAATTTACGAATTAATTTACCATCTTCAAATAGAGTTACAGATTTTATAGTATTTGTTAAGTTTTAAAGTAATCGCTTGAATACTCAATTTATTTTCCGTTTTCATTCAATACAAACTGGGAAAGGTAAAAGCCAGGATACATTCAGGTACGTTTTAATCTTTTTTTGATCAATCTATAGGGCTATGTGGCATTATTATATTTATCAGGATCAACTACAATCCAGATACGACACCTAAGGTAGAAAAAAGTATGCTTGATTATTAAGGCATATATATTCCCCATTGTTTACGCAGTACTGGCCGTGCGCCCGGCCTCGGGGCTTGAAAATTAATATTGAACCTCCTTTTGGACAGTTTTGTTAGCAAAATATTCTTTGATTTACATATGCTATTTCAGTAATGAAGAAATTCTAATCATCAATCTTTCTGTGAAAAAATATTTTTAAACATCCAAGTCGTTTTGGAGGAGTATCTTAATGTAGTGAAAAAATATCATGTTGTTATTTTTTTTTAAGCAAAACTATCAGTTACACGAAAAAAGACGTTTCACAAATAAATTACATGAACCAATTTTTTTTTTCAATTTTTTTATCCTTGCCGTTACTAAGGAGTAAGTCTAATACTTTAAAAAATAACCGTTTGAAAGTATACTTACAAGTTATCAAACTTATAGGCTGATCCGAGGTTTTTTTCTTTTCTTAATCTATAGGTATGGCATATTGTCTTCGAAATCGACAATGTCAGTCAGTACATTTTGGTGAACTACTTCACTCGCATAGACAGGTACTTTACCTGCGGTAACAGCTGCAAAAAAAAACAACTTTTTATTTAGTTAGGAAGTAGGCACAATAGGCGGACACCTGTATCCTTCACTTTTGTAATGTAGCATTTTTTGCGAGTGGCCTTTCGAGTCAGCAGCTTTAACTGGTTCGCCGAACAATAGCGGGCGCAAATGGCTCCCGGCCAACCATTGAAATTCAAGCACAACTGCATCTTACCACTAGGGTTTGGAATATTGACCTCTAGAGGACATATTATCTGTCCTATGAAAAGTGAATGTGTTAGGAAAATGATAACCGCACTTAGACTTTAATCTCATAGTTAGCACTGTTAGGAGCCTAATTTTACCCGACTGCCGAAGGAGGGTAATGTGTTTATCAGTCTATGTATGTATTTTTGTTCCTATGTGGCGTTCTAGAACCAAACACGTTGGCCGATTTTGATAATACTTACGTCAAACGATTCTTCTTAACCTTGCGAGTGTCACTGGCTACATCAAAATTGGAAAATAGTAAAATGGCGGATTTTGGGCGCCATATTGAGAGTGTGGTATCAAAATAAAGCTTAAGCTTAGCTTAAAGCTAAAGTTTTTTGAGGTGATTTAAAAAATATACTTAAGACATTACATGTTCTACATAAAATAAAACTTATATGTTTTAATGTAATTAATTCGAAAAAAAAATGTTAACTAAAAAGAGGATATATCTGGTTTTGGTCAGCCAGCTCGCCAATATGTATCCTCCGACTGCACAGCATGATTTTCTTCATGTTTACGTGTTTTAGTTCGCAGTAGGGTTTTTTGATTTTTTGAATTAACTTTTTTTGGGGCTATACTTACAAATCTATAAAATAACATGTTTCCAAGTATTGCCGGCAAACAATACATTATTATAACGAAACTAATTATGGTGAATTTGCACATTCCACCCCACATTACATATCAATCATGGTCGACGATGTCGCGACTCGCGTGACATGACGAGCTGAAGTTCTGATGTCATGGAGGTAGGCCCCGCTATGACCAACCATACAATTTCCCTTTACATAAGTAGATTTATACGGGTTTATTTTTTCGACTAAGTAAGCCATTTATAAAAAAAAACCCTCTTGTGTATTATAATTTACCACGCTGTTTCAAAAAATCATTCGTTCTTTTATATTCGGAAGTTGTACTAAATTCTACTTTACGGTTTTACGGTGAAAACCAAAAAATGTAAATGGTGTAAATGTCACGCTAAGTTTAGCCAGGAGTACCGACACCGAATGAAAGAAAGGGTGCGGCCAGCTTTAAATGCGACCATGTTGCGCCATATTGGTAATTGATGGACGTGACATAGAGCACTTCATTGTATTTTTAAATCTAACTCGTGTGTGCGAAGCTGGTTTGGATTTATAATTTTATGGAAGACAAACTTTTTAAGCCTGCGCTGTCATTGGTGAAGATATGTACTCTTTTCGAACGGGTCCAATAGTTTTTGGCAATACCTAATAATTTATTTAAAGATTATTTGTCATACTCTTTTTGAAGTCAAACCCTATGCCTTGCAATTAGGCTGTAGGGTTTGTAAATTCATCACTTTTTTAAACGTATGTGTTCTTCCTTCCTAAGGTATGTGATTTTCCAATAACAGCGAACTTTGTGATTCATCATAACCAATAACTAGGATCCATAAATATAACAATTAAAACCATGGCGTTACATAAAATCACAAAACAGTATCTAATATCAGTTTTATAGCAGTTATAAAATATTTACCGACTGTCGGGCTTATGAAACCTCGTATTGGCGGTTGATTGCCCACTGTCTTCCAGCCTTGGCGAAAAACTTAGGTAAGCTTTTTAGATATTTAAAGGGCAATAAAATTCCTCTGGCGTAGAGATGTAGCGGTGTAGCCACGGTTATGTGGGCCATCATAATTTTGTAAAGTGCGACACAACTAAAAGGTTCCCTTGACGTACAGCACAGCACATTGTATTTTATACGGCACATGGGGTTTTGGAAAATGTTCGGCTTTGTAAGTCTTTGTCATTTTTGCCATTGTGAGCGAGTCTTTTAAACACTAATCAAAGGCATTGCTTATTTTCACACCACTCACGAATTGTTAATCGTTTTAAACTCTGTCAATTCCTGCCTGAATTCCTTTAAACTCGAGTCGAACAAGTTCAAAAGTTATCGCTCTCGACGAATTAAGCCAATGGAACTTCTAACCTGTGTCGTACTGTACACACGTATTTACACTTAGGTATTGTTTTCTTCAGTGTACGTAGTTACGCGTTTTTGTGTAACATTAGTACGGTGATATTCGCCTGAATAATGCTAGAGAATTTGTTACAAGGCTTACGGTTTTGGGGAGCCTTTATTTTTTTAAAGACAATATTATTCTGTTTTCTAAATTGTGTACTTTAACAAAAAATGCTTTTGTATTTTTTATTTAAATTATTTACATTTTATCATTTTAATGTGGATATTTACTGCAGGTCTCTTGCGGTTTGTTTGAATTTATGCTATGTTTTATCTACGCAGTCCGTGTCTCTGCGTAAAAGTAGATGATTCCCACCTTTTGCAGGAATATCTGGCTCGCCATTTTTCCTCAGACATTCTTTCATAATATCTTAACCATTGAAGCATGCCCTTTCTCATTTCCACAACGATCGCCCAAACGAAAAGAAACAGTCACAAAAAAAACGTAGATTACCAAAAAGCTTTGTTATAAAATCCAAAACTAATCAAAACTGACCCAGTCTATTGATTGAAAAGTTAAATGACTTCTCAAAAAATAATACAAGAAATTAAAACTTTATCAACCTATTCGGCATATTTTATTACTGTAAAAAATATATTTAAAATAACAAAAAACCCGACTGCTTAAAAAGCGAACTAAAAAGACGTAAATAAGATGAAAATCATGCTGTGCAGTCGGAGGATACATATGTGCGACCTGGCTGGCCAATACCAGATGTATCCTCCGACTGCACAGCATGATTTTCTTCTTGTTTACGTCTTTTTAATATATTTTTATTTAAAACTTTTTAGTTATTTTTCTCTTAGAATTAGGTACATTTAAACATATAAGTAATACATATTTTTGTAATCACCTCTTAAAACCCTTTATTTTGATAGCCTACACGATGGGATTGGAAGAAAAAAAAATTTTTCTCCCACAATATGGCGCCCAAAATCCGTCATTTTTCTATTTTCCAATTTTAATGTAGCCAGTGGCACTCGCAAGGCTAAGATGAATCGATTGACGTTAGAAACATCAAAATCGGCCAACGCGTTTGGTCTCTAGAACGCCACATAGGAACAAACATACATAGACTGATAAACACATTACCCTCCCTCGGCAGTCGGGTAAAAAAGCAACTGGAGGTAGTAACTTATGTAGAGAACTTTTACCATTACAAACAGCCATCAATATTTGGGTGTTCGAATATTTAGGTAACTCAAATCAAACCAACCAAGCTAAGCTCCAGTCAGCATTATTTTACTTCTGCCCACATAAACCTAAACCGCAAAATTCTGCCATGTTTTTGTATTAGGAAAACATGACTTGCCGACAGCACTAGCGTAGTAACACACAGGTCGAGTTAAATCTCAGCGTTGTTCTAAAATATTCAAGCGTGCTGGAGTCCGTGACCCTACAAACTGCGCTGTTTGCTCGCACAACGATCTCATTCGAACTTGGTGGTTTTTCTAGGATACTGCGGCCTTTTATTTATTTGCCCGTACATGGTTTTGTACCTGCGTATTTTTGTGAGTTTATTTACACAAGTGGATTTAAATACCACGATTTACAAGTGTACAATCGTGGTATTTTAAGAGTTTTTGGATTTTTAATTACTTCCAGTAAAACAACTACAGCACTAGATACACTTCAGCAAGAAACGCTACTATAGGTAAACTACAACAGCAAAAATAATTATAATACCATTTACAAGCATACAACCGTGGTAAGTATTTTAATGTTTTTGGATTATAAATATTGTTTGAAAAAAAAACAATTTTACAAAAATACAACCGACTTCCAAATAAAAACACTACAAAGTGAAAAATAACTTCAATTTCGGCAGTCGGTGTTCCTGCTTTCGTTTCTTCGTTTTTTGACACCGACTTCTGATATAGAAATTATTTGTAAAAATGTTGTATTTTTTGTAAAAATGGTATTTATTTTTCATTTTTTATTTGTGGTTCATAATGGAACAGTTCTATAGGCTAGGTACCTATAGTGCCCAAAGTGAAGCCAGAATACATTAACCCAATAACATGAAACTTAAACATACCCCTTTAGAGCATACCAGTGTGATATTATGTTATGAAAGGGTGTAAACAATAAACAGAAATGCGATTGAAGCTATCCCGAGTGATGTGCTGTCATTTATTGAAGAGTTCTGATGTATATCTCTGAAGTTCTTCACCAGAAATTGATAAAAAAAAACAGTTGAATTGATAACCTCCTCCTTTTTTTGAAGTTGTTTAAAAAGAGCAGACCACTTCCAGCAATAACCCACCTACCTACATTCTTAACTTACGGAAATAACAACAACAAAATATAAGTGCTAAGTACCCAAAAATAGTTAAAAGACCACCACCACAAGCGTACAAATCGTACAGTCGTGGTTCCTATATTACTTACTTATTTTTGAGTTTCTAAAGATGTATTCAAGAAGACTTCCAGCTGTACCTATTTACTTACGGAAATAACAACAGCAAAATATAAGTATTTCTCCTGTACCGTTAACTTGTGTTTATGTTACGACTAACTAATGAGTATTTATGGACACCATTATACTTACCTACCATTAAACGAAACATCTTAATACAATGCAAGAGGAACTTCGCATTGTGCTAAGTACCTATCTTTTTTGTTAGCGAGGGGAAACCTTCTAAAGGCGCCTGGAATTTTGGGAAAAAGACCACATTTCCTTTTTGGGATTTTTACCACACTAAGGCCGATTTTCTCACCTCTAAATTATCGCAGAATTAATGTGACAAATTGTCAAGCACGCGTTATCTGCTGTGATTGGCTGTTGACAATTCATTCATCCAATCACAGCAGACAATGCGTACTTGACAATTTGTCACATTAATCTTGCGATAATTTAGAGGTGAGAAACTGGGCCTAAAACCACCCCGGTGATCACCATCAACACTTGAAATCCCTGTGGCATCCTAAAAGACCATCCCCGAAACCCTTTTGCTAATCGTAATGACAATGACGTCTCTGAGACGGATTTGATTGATGAGACGAGGCTTTCATTAATTAATTAATAAGTAGGTAACGTGGACAATACGACTGTTGCAGATATTGTTCGTACAAAGACCGAACATAATAGCTACATACAGGGGCGTAGCTATCGCCACCGTATCAGCCGTATCAATGATACGGGGCCCCCGACATACAGGAGCCCCGACACGTGGAAATAAACGGTCGAAAAATGTTATCCACCGTTTCAAATTATTTTTGATAAGGGGTTAAAAATTTGGAATTCTTCATTAAATAAACTTTGTTTGTTATGATGACAGCATAATCTCTCTTATGCCTTCATAGCATCCTCATGGTTCCCTATCCATTTGCATAAAATTTTAAGACCTAATATATCTTAGCATAATTTTGTTTGGCATAATTATATTTTCGCATAATATAATTACGCATAACAGCTCACCCATAATTTTTTTAAGCATAATTTCTCTAACCATAATAATGTTTAAGCAGAATATTCTAAAGCATAAATTTATTAAGCATAAAGTTCTAAAGCATAACTTTTTTAAGCATAATATCCTAAAGCATAAATTTATTTACACATACAGCATGCAAGCAAGCATACAGCATGCAAGCAAGCATGCAAGCAAGCATGCAGCAAACAAGCAAGCATGCAGCATTCAAGCGAGCAGGCAACATGCAGCAGGCAGGGTTTCTGTCTCGGCTCCGGCGCTGCGGGCTTCCGGCAGGCCCACGCGTGCTAATCGTCGCAGACGGCTTTCGCTCACCACCGCAGCTTCGGCTTGTTGGCCGGCTTCGCCGGCCAGCCTCAGCCGCGGCGCCTCGCTCGCAGCCGCCTGCTCCTCAGCCCGTGGGCCGCCTCGCCCCTACGCGCCTACGCGATTTTAAATTACACTCTAGGGGTAGGACAAACAAGACTACGTAGAGTCGGTTTTGCAGCAATTCGGTTCTGTCACTAACTTTCGTTGCACATCATATTAAATTTTTAACCAACAATATTATTTAATTGTTACAGAAACTATAGCAAATTGGTTTGATCAGAATTATGTATGGGGCACTACAAGTTCACCACCACCATTTCCACCCAAAGTCTGGAGCACGTATCTACTAGAAAAGGAAAATAGACCTAGGACACAAAATCAGATCAAAGTTATCTCGCGATTGAAAAATCGTTTAAGTTACATAATGTTATGTATAATAAATCATTTGCATGAAAATTGTTTTTGTTATTTATTTTAATTGTATGTCTAAATATTATTATGCTATCATTAGGCCTACTAACGTTATGCGAATCAAATTTATGCCAAAACAAATTAGTCTTTAAGATGATTATGCCAACATAAAATGTATGCCTAAAAAAATTATGCTGAAGTATTATTATGCCGAAACAAATTGTGCCAAAATCGTTATGCCGAAGTATATTAGGATAAAGAACATTATGCGAAAAGAAGGGATCCCCATCCTCATGCTTCAATTTAATAAATGTAGTAAACTGAAGCATGAAGACTTATCCGATCCCAGTCAGGATTCTCTCATATTTAAGCTTGTTCCACTCGTGCTTCATCCTCGTCCCACAAAACCGTTTAAGTTATCCAAGTAAAGAATTCAGTCTCCTATTTTATTTGTTTTGGTGTTTTCTGCAATACGGTAGAAAGGGCCCAAAATAAAAAAATTAAACATCGCCTATAGGACTAACTACGCCACTTCCTACATACGAGTATCTTTTGAAGTTTTGATCTATATCGAAAACTACTGAACGAATCATGCCATAGAAATTCACTTATCTGATTTATTACACAAGAGGAATATAAGGTGCAAGAGGATTCCTTCAAATAAAATAATAGAATGTTTACTAATAAGTAAATTAAAATCACCACGATAGCAATGTAACCCATGGTGGTTAATCACTTACTCGAATTGCAACCATGGTGTTGTAATGTAACTCTCCATGGCACGGCATCTGACGGATGATTCAATTACCCACAGGACGATAATAGCCCACTTTGTATTGTCGACATCGCTATGTAGAAAATCAACCCTGACCCCTTGTTACAAATGATCTCCACTATTTCGGACTTGGGAGACGCAAACAGAGGGTTAGACTGAATTTTAAATTAATTTGTAAGGAATTCGTAAGACTTGTTGAAGATGTTGCTTGTTGGTTTAATCATTTTAATTAATCAGTTACATTTTGATGACATTTGAACTATGCGTTGACCAAAGAAAAAGCAAACATAATATGCGAGTGTATGAAACGGAATCACGAGTACCTACTGCTAATGTTCAAAAAAGAACCAGGAGAAACATTCTGTCGGGTTGATGTATGAATCTAAGAGACACCAGAAGAAGAACCTCTCCATTGTGTAGAGAAAATACAAACAAATAAAAAGATTTACTTACCTAACCTAATAATTACTTACGTATAGTTCTCGCCATACTTCTTGGCCGCCCTGAAGTTATTTACAATGGTTGCGCCGTAGCACAGAGCAGTAGTAAATCTCATACAATAAAAAATAAAAAATAAATAGCAAAAAACCCGACTGCTTAAAAAGCGAAGGCGACCTGACCAAAACCAGAAGTATCCTCCGACTGCATTGCATGATTTTCTTCTTGTTAACGTCTTTTTAGTTCGCTTTTTAAGCAGTCAGGTTTTTTGTTATTTTTTAAAAAAAAATTTATTTACAACTTTTTCGTTACTTTTTTTTTGAGATTCAGGTACATTAATTAAACATATAAGTGTTTTATGTTTTTGTAATCACCTCTTAAAACCCTTTATTTTGATACCCCACAAGATGGGATTGGAAGGAAAAAAAATTGGGCCCCCACAATATGGCGCCCAAAAGCCGCCATTTTTCTATTTTCCAATTTCAATGTAGCCAGTGACACTCGCAGGGTTTAGACGAATCGATTGACGTAAGAATCATCAAAATCAGCCAACGCGTTTGGTCTCTAGAACGCCACATAGGAACAAACATACATACATAGACTGATAAACACATTACCCTCCTTCGGCAGTCGGGTAAAAAACAGCACAGTTTCGTGCCTTGCGCATCGGAAAGCCTCGTTTCCTTCAGAAAGCTCGTCGAAAACGTTTTAGGTCGACCCAGAAGTTGGGCGAACACTATAGTGTGGCGTTTTGCAGGAAGCTCTAATATACCTAGCTCTAATGTGCTTGATATAACCTAGTCTACCTTAGGAAGCCACTTAGCAAGCATAAAAGCTTGTAAATAATAGGTACAGAGAAAGATACTTTACCTTTAATTAAAAATGAACTTTTCCTACTTCAAATTATAATCTGAATAGTCAAAATCCTATACCATTACTTCATTTGTTTGAAATTCGTTGGCATTACAAGTTACAAGACAGTGTTTTAACGCAATCAGGTCCCAATCTGCTGACCGTCGATCGATTTATTCTGTCGTTTAATACTTCTCAAGTTAAAGTTTCCTTATCTTAATTACGTTCCCAGTTTTACTTAAGTAATTGAATCTTTTTCATTTCCGACAGAAAGTTTTCAGTTCATTTTATAGATGTATATTTCAAGAGGATGCAACTATCTGACATCATTTTATAAAAACTGAAAGTTTCTTAGTGTATGTACCCAATACAGGTAAGAACGATACCCAAATGTGAAGTTTGGATCAGAGTGGCTTTGGGAGATGTCAGGTACCAAAGGTGTATAAAATTGCACCTCACTTCCGTTCGTCTTCATCGTGTCGTTGATTCGGGCAAAATCTTGTAACTGAATTTTAAAGCAGGTATCCTCCACCGATTAAGAAGAAATTTTGCATTCACGTTTAATTTGGATGACAATGCATGGTGAGTTAAGTGACGTCATTTTTAATCCGATATGGCGGACTAGTTATTTTTTGTGCACTGCCTTGATATATGGGTATAAAATGAAAGGGTTTGCTGAAAAGACAAATGCTTGTTTCAAAAAAAGATTTTTTAATGAATAATTTATTCAGTTTACTTCCGTTAAAGTATACGAATATAATAAATCGGAAGAGTTTGTTTGTTTGTTTGAACGCGCTAATCTCTGGAATTACCAGTCGGATATGAAAAATTCTTTTTGTATATGATAGCCACATTCATGAAAAAGGCTATAGGCTATATAGCATTACGCTAAAGTTCTTGGTTAGCCTTAAATATTGAGATTTGTAAAGTAAGTCGGATGAAAAAGCTATCGAACTGCTTCATCCGCGAACGCTGGGGTAGTGGCTAATTATACGTAAGTACCATATAGGTTAGGGTAGGTATGTATGTATCCAGTTGACGGGAGCGAAGTCGCGGAGAACTACTAGCTGTATTATTTTGTATATTTTATTTGGAATAACATTAGAAATCACGTCGTCCATTGTCAGACACTTAGGACGGTAGCAACCCCCTGTCAGACACCCACAAAGTATGATAAATTTTAATGAAACTTTCGTCATAGTATAAAACTAGAATGTTATATTATATATTACTTGGGGAACTATAAATATGTTTTCTCAGCAGTCAGACAGTTTCGATGGTTCTTACTTCCAGTCAGAAAGAACAGAATTCATTGAAAGTCTACCTTAGAAGCCCAAAAAATAAAGACATTGGCTTTGAAAAACATCCTAGTTAAGTAGGTACTTTCACCGGAATAATGGTTGTAGTAATGTTATATGATTTTATTTCTGTAAGTTGGATTGTACAAACACTTTTACATGTCAATCATTTTTTTTAAACTATATGACGTCTGAAAAGTGTTTATAAATCCCATCTCAGCAAAAAAAAATGGGCTGGCAAAAGGGGCCAAAAATCATTTTTCAGCGTAATTCTCGTAAAGTTTTGATTTTACTCCAATTTGTCTAACATTTTAGAGTTTATTTTTAAAGGCTAGTTAAATAATATTTTTATGCTGAAGAGTTCCTTTAAACATTGATAGTTACTGGTATGGTTTCATGTTTTGACAGATATCTCCATAAGCCATCCTGATCCAAACTTCATATTCGGGGATCGTTCTTACCTTACATACACAGAGTTTCAAGGAACTTTCAGCTTTTATAAAACTACGAAAGTCAGATCATCGCAGGCTCTTACTGTATAATAACTAAGTAGACCTAAGTACAATTACTCAAGAAGAATTATTGTGTGAGGCAAATGCCGTTTAAAATGGACCAGTACAATACCAGTGCATCAATTTTATAAGTTTGAATTTGCGCAGAGGTGCACATTTCGTCGCTTATGTTTAACTAAGATTATGATACATCTTAGACACTAGTTATATAAAAGTCTCTAGGCCGCTACAGAAAAGTTTCTAATGGAAAAACTCAAAAATCCAATATCATTTACCCGACCTGGAAATCAAACCGATGACATCTCACTCAGAGGAGTTTCTCTTGCAACTACTTTGGGTAACACGGGGCAGGACGAGAAAGCATGACCTATATTTTTTTAATGTACCTTCGTCTGTAACATAATTATGTCTGTCGCTGTCTTGACTAAAAAGATGTAAATTCTTTCTAACGTACATGGTGTTTTTATAAGTATATTGACAAGGTAACGTCATGATGTTAATGTCCTTAAACAGTTCCCTAAGCTCGCGTTATCTGCTGGGATTGGCTGTTGAAAATTCATTCAACCAATCACAGCAGATAACGCGTGCTTGACAATTTGTCACATTAATTCTGCGATAATTTTGAGCTGGGAAACTGAGGGTTAGAGAATCGCGCCGGCGAAGATTGTATATCACTCTGATGGCTTGTTTTTGCAGAATAAACATTAACTCAATGTCTGCAGCCCTTCTCCATAATAAGATACCGTAAGACTTTATACTATGAAAGGAACTAAAATAAACCAGCCTCCCGGTATCTACATCAGTAAAATGACGAATTTTTCTAACAGCATAAGCTGCCGAACTTAGCCGCCCTGCAAGTGATATTAAATGAGGACCCCATTGTAAGCTTGAGTCTAACGTGATCCCCAGGAAAACCGTTTTACTGACGAATTCCAGCTTCTCTCCATTCAATATAAGTAGGTTAGGTTTTAAGTTCTCGATAAATGTAAGGTAAATCTGGATATCACTCATATTTAGGCTTGTTGCATTTTATCACGGTTTTTGTTCCCATACTGTGATAAAAATGTGTGACTCAAGCCTATCACAGTAGGCAGTGCTCGCCGGTCTGCTGGTCATAAAAACCATCGGATACCTGTAGCCCAGTAGCCAACAAGGTCTCAAAATACTTTGATAAACAGTTTACTAGAAGCGAATAATCGTCAGTGATGTTCGATAACGAGTTTCCATAACATATTAGGTAGGTAAGTCATCATAAAATTATGTTATAATGGATATTACGTAACGTTACCAACTTCCATCTAGGTATTAATAATTTAGACCCGTTTTTGCCACTAACCGCAATTTAAACCAAACTTCGGGAGTTAAGTAATAAATTGATTTCTACCAACTATGAAATGAACCTATAACTTTGCGGTAGTTAAATTGTTTTCTAATATTTACGCAAATAGCTACCGTTGATAGAAACGAAACTTCGGGGGCTAATTTACGAATTAAAAAATCGTACTGACTGTGGCCTGTAGCTTTAAAACAATATATAAAGTACCTACATCCTACATACATACATAATTTCATATATTATTCATATTAACTACTAGCTGTCCCACGCGGCTTCGCTCCCGTCAACTGGCTTCCCTAGGTAACCCTATCCTACCTACCCTACATACATGAATGTTGCGTAACTTTAACGCTTACGCAGCGCACGCAACGGAAGCTCTCAAAAAGGAATATTTTTGCTCGTTTTTACAACATTTTTCCTTTATGCTCCGCTCCTATTGGTTGTAGCGTGATGTTATGTAGCCTTTAACCTTCCTCGATAAATGGACTATCCAACACAAAAAGAATTTTTCAATTCCAACCCGAAGTTCCTAAGATTAGCGCGTTCAAACAAACAAACAAAGTCTTCAGCTTTACAATATTAGTATAGATAAACAAAAAATTTGATTACTTACTTTTTGTCATCTTGACTGAATAATTAACAAAAATTAGATTAAAATCAGTAGGTAACTTAAATTCGACAAATGATGTAACTAAAACCGATCCTAATACTAAAGCTTGTGTAATTTAGGGCAACATGTGGTGTGAACCTATAAGAAGGAAAATTATTATTGAAGGTACAAAATGAGTTATTGCGGTGTTGCTTTACATAAGTCTCGTAATCTTTCACTTGACTATCATATGCCAGCCCATCCTCTAGGGGTTACCATGTATCTCCCTGTGTTGTTCTTACAACATTTTAATTATGTATTCCAAGGCTCCTAGACTCTTATTTCATATCACTCCCGTTTGCTTTGGGAATGATATGAATTTTAGGTAGACGCAGGTAGCCAGGCAAGCTTGTAACTTGTAAGGGGTTGCGTACAGTCCAATCCGTTATTCTGAACGTTTCTGGAATTAAATTATCCGCGCTTCCAAATTAATAGCAAGTCTAGTTATGCGTTAAGCTATTGAAAATCCATTTAACCAATCACAGCAGCTGTTAATTTGCACGCGTTTGATAATTTGTCAGATTTAGTTTGCGATACCTATGTTTTCATTTCAGAAATTAGGTCTAGGTGAACTACTTATGGCGGTATTTGACCAATGAAAACTTAGCACGAAATTGCTGGCATCATTTAAAAAATAACTGATTCGAAAATACGGCAAACTCAGATTTAACTAACTAACAAATTTTAATTGGAAAAGGGTAAATAGGAGCGTAATGGAATCTCTTATGTAACAAAATTTCTTACGGAAAGTAGCTACCATTCTGAAATTATACGTCCCTCCATACCAACAATGTAAGAACCTATTATACATATTTATAGTCGTTTTAGCTTCTGCCAGCGGCTTCGCCCGCGGGAAAAATAGTTTTCTTATCCCAAGGGAACATTATTTGCAGGGATGAAAAGAGAAGAAGCCTAAGTGCTATTTCAGACTATAATCTATGTCTGTGCAAAATTTCATCCAGATCCGTTCAACCGTTCTAGCGTGATTGAGTAACAAAGATACATCCATCCATCCCTTCAAACTTTTCATAATACGAGTATTAGTAGGATTTCTACCCGTATTCACTTCATGTCATACTTGGATAGAACAAGCTCAATCAATTCTTTATGGCTACCGTCAGGATTAGTAGTAAAAGACGCTACTTATTACCGAACGTATCTTCTACATTCTCTACTACTGTTGTCTACTTTAAGAAAGCCAGACCCTCAATTATGTTAGTAAGACAATGTATCTATATATGGTAACTTAATCATTTCTATGATCTAACCAAGTGCCACGGTATCACGATGATAGAAAGTAGAGGGGTCTATAACGATGAAGCAAAGTTATTTACTGTCAAAGTTACTCAACCATCGTTAGGGATGCTACCTGACTAAACAACTGTACCAGCAACAAATAATACACCAAAAAAAAACAATGGCAAAGGAATTAGTTGTCTTGCCAACAATAACTCTTTACAGTCGAAATTCCAGTCTTAAACAACTCAGCGGCTTAAGAGGAAATGCGGTCGCAGACATCCGACTGAATTTCCTAAGTAAAAAGTCATAGGTTATTTGAGGTTTGGCTCTCGCCTATTTCCTCCTAAAATATTGGACCAATTTAAAATGTAAATACCAACTTCTGCTAGCCGTTTCGCCTGCGTGTAAGTCGGAAGTTGTCGCACGGGTAATGTTTTTTTTTTCGGGGCTAAAAAGTAGCCTATGTGCTATATTAGACAATAATCTATCTCTGTGACAAATTTCAAAAACATAACAAACATACATCCATCCAAACTTTCGCATTTATAATATTAATTACTTGTGCCAGCGGCTTCGCTCGCGTGAATGTCGAAAATTATCCCAAGGCAGCATATTCCCTGGATAAAAAGTAACCTATGTGCTATTCCTGACTATAATCTATCTCTATCAAATTTTATCCAGATCCGTTCAGCCATTTTTACGTGTATAGTAACAAACATACAAACACACAATCACAAACTTTCGCCTTTATTATTAGTGTGAATTGTGATACAGTAAGGATTAGTAAGATTTTCATTTCGATATTTGTTACCTAACATAGATATGTTTGATTGGTCCTAACTCCTAATATTCTGATAAGCAGTGCGCCTAGCCTTTGCCCAACTATGTTGGGGTCGGTTTCCAGTCTAACCACTATGCAGCCGAGTACAATTATTTCACTTTTACATGGAATGACTGCTTATCTAACCTCCACAACCCAGCATCTGGATAACACGATACCCCTTGGCAAGACTCATGGCAGATTTTCAGCCTTTTCGGCCCTTAAGGTTGCCCTAGTCGACGGTACGAAAAAATTACTAAATGTATATTTTCAAAATAAAATTACTTATTTGCATTGTGAACTACATAGTACTAATCTATCCCTGTATGTGGACACCGTTTTGAATTTTTTTTTCCGTTTATGGTATTTATTTGCGCCCAAATATGCGTTAAAATTAGTGTTGAAATATGCAACTTTCAAATATATACTTTTTTTACTTTTTTATTTACATACAGACCTAGATAATGATGAGACATATTGATATCATTTTTTATTTTGAACGTACACCGTCAAACACCAGGGTCGGCGCGGCACTGAATGTTTGAATGCAGTTTTACATATTTCCGAATAAAATGGAATTGCACCTAAAGGTCAAAATTGGTAGCAACAATATATAGGGTACCTACCGACTTCCCTTAAAGGCCCACTGCAGCATTCCACCTTCCAAGTGAATATCTTTTATTTTTTACAAGTGTTTCCGCATTGTTTTTTGTAATCTCTTAGAATTCTTAAATGCATTGTTAGTGCTGAATGAATATAAAATAGGAAGTTGCTTTCTTGTCTGGAACCTTGAGACTTCTTCCTATTTCTGCTTGATACTAATCTGCGGTTAGGTTTTATTTCAGTAAGTAAAAGAACTAGTTACTTATTTATCTTACATCCACTTTAGATACCTTATCCAATTCCGTGTTGAACACTCACGAAGAATAGTTGGTATAGCTCTCCCCAGATTTCTTGGCCGCCCTGAAGTTGGCTACAGTGGCTACGCAGTAGCACAGATAATATAATACTAGCATACAGATGCCTCATCCCATACTAACCCTCAGTTTCCCTGCTCAAAATTATCGCAGAATTAATGTGACAAATTGTCAAACACGCGTTATCTGCTGTCATTGGCTGTTGAAAATTCATACAACCAATCACAGCAGATAACGCGTGCTTGACAATTTCTCACATTAATTCTCCGATAATTTAGAGCTGGGAAACTGAGGGTAGGTAAGACTGATTGACTGTAGGTACGTTAGGTAAAATAAGTCCAATTACAGACTAATATTGTTTGCAAAGACTGTGATTGTAATTAAGAATTATTTTAAAGAAGATTAAGGCTCAATAAGATTGATGTTATTACTTCTCTCTTCTACGATCATTTAAATGGCCAAAAATTTTATGAAACAAAATTTTTGTAACACTAATTCTCCGATAATTTGGAGTTGGGAAATTCAGGTTTATTTATTGAAAATAGGAACTAGAAATCGGGTTAATAATTATGTTATAGGAATACAACGTCTTAATATTAAATAATGAGCTAAATTATAAAGACAATTATCTTGTAAAATCAAAAATAAAATATCAGGTTGGACGGAGTGTAATATTTTCATTTAGGAAAGCCATGGTTACTTGTAAACAATAATTAGTTAGCATCCTACCTGCATAATTATGCAGGCTAATTACATTTGATAACCTCTAAATTTGTATCGCATGGTGTTCAATATAAAATCAGTTAACTCGTAGCTTGTGGTCTCAGCAGAAGTGTTGCGGCTTATTTAACAAACCACCCAATAAAGAAATATCACTAAGGATTAGGGACGATGTCAGTAATCAGTTATAAAAAAAAATAAGTGTTTTCGTCAATTTTAGTTAGTATTGTTTTCTGACTTCACCAGTTTGATCAAACAATTACCGGGCATCCATGAATATATTTTTTTACATTAATAGCTTGTTGAATGGCTCATGAGATGAGGATGTTTTTCAAATAATCTGTTTGAAAGACGTCCACTACTGGACATAGGCCTCCCCCAAACGTCGTCGCCATTGACCGGTCCCGTGCGTTTCGTATCCAGCGGGTCCCCTGCAACCTTCACCAGGTCATCGGTCCACCTAGTCCGAGGCCTTCTATGCCCACATCTTCCGGTTCGCGGTCGCCACTTTAGAACTTTTCTGCACCATCGGCCATTCGTTCTGCGAGCAATGTGCCCTGCCCACTGCCACTTAAGTTTGGTAATTTTTCAGGCTATGTCGGTATCGGTGAATTGATCACGCAAGGAAACGCCGATCATAACCCTCTCCATTGTCCTTTGGATGACTTAAACATTTCTGATGAGGCCCATTGTGAGCGACCACGTCTCAGAGCCATAGGTCATTACTGGCAACACACACTGGTCATAGACTTTCGTCTTGAGACACTGTGGTAAGTTGGACGAGAATATACCATACCTCGCAACTTTCGATTCGACGGTTGACCTCTTTCTCGAAGTTGGCCCTACCCAACTGGATCGTTTATCCCAGGTAGTTAGACGTCCACAATGTCGAGTGTAGTGTCTCCTTGTTAGGAATGTGTCTAAAATGGGCATTCAACATCACTATGGTTTTATCCATGTTCATCCTAAGGCCCACTCTTTCGGAAGCTCTAGTAATGTCATGGAGCATTGTACTGAGATCCTCCATGGTCTCAACCATGATCTCTATATCGTCGGCAAACCGAAGATGAGTGATGTAGGTACTCGCCATTGACGTTGATGCCGTCCAAAAACTTAAAAACATCCTCCAGTGAAGTGTACAGTGAACAGTGAACAGTGTGAACAGTGTTTGAACAGTGTTGCGGAGATATAACGTATCCCTGTCTCACTCCTCACTGCAGAAGGATAGGTTCCGAGACCTAATCCTGCAGCCTTATTGCGTAATCAATTCGGCAAGGCAAAGGGCAAAGACTATGAAAAATAGACCAATCAAAAAGACGGATATCCACATCACGTCTTTCATCTCGCATGTGATTGGTCGATTTTTAATATAAGGCAATCGCAATCGCAATAGGGCTTCTGAAGTCGAACTGACATGGTGGCATATTTGTATACAAACATTTAAACATTTCGATGTACTGGTAGCCGATTTGGCAACGTTGGAGAGTCTGCAGTACAGCGCACGTCTCGATCGAATCGGAGACTTTCTCGTTGTCCACAAACGCTAAGCAGAGAGGCAAGTTGTACTCTTCGGTCTTCTGTATAACCTATGCCGCAGCATACATATGTGGTCTACGGTGCTGAACCCTTTACGGAATCCGGCTTGTTCGAGAGGCTGGAAATTTTCAAAAAAATTTCGTTGTTCACGCTTTAATAGATAAGTAACAGAATAAAATATTTACTATTATAAAAATTAAATCATGATGATGAATTGCTTACTTTTTGTCTCCAATAGAATTGTTTATTTTTTTTCACCAATCGTTTTGTAGCACAGTTTGTGTATTTGATCCGTTAGGCGTCGCCACAGTACAGAGTGTATAGTCATGATCCAGCCAGTCCCCTTGCATTCCCTCCCAGCGACGGCGAGGTCCTGAGCCGAGGTTCATACCCCACAGAGGGTAGCCCTCAGCGCGGTCGCTTAGGTTTAGCTTTTGTTGCCCTGGCTAGTGGCTTTGGGCGTATTGATTTTGAGCTAAACGTAAAGTTATGACCACTATTGACCACTTTTGGGTACCTACTCCTCTAAAACAAAGAAATTCTATCATGTTTTCCAAAAGGAGGAAATAATGGAGTGTCCCGTCTTAATTTCATATATTTACAATAAGGGTATCGCACAGTACTTAAATTTTATTCAAGCTAAATACCCTTTTAAAAAATCGAGTCAAATTCAGGCCAAGCCCACAATGTCGTTGTCAGATTTGGGTTTTTAAGTAATTTTGCGTCAAGATTCCAACAAAAGAAAATTAGCCGTCATGAAGATAAAAATTAAACGTGTCCTTTTTCGATCTGAAAATGGACCCCTGACCTCAGGCCTCATAACTGAAACTTTTCAGATACATTCTCGGTGTACTCTCACCAGACCCCACCTACTCAGCTATCAATTTCTGGTTGCTCAAAATCCTTAACAGCTCCTCCTCTGTAATCTTGAATCCGTTTATATAAATATAGAAATTCAAATTTTGCAGGCTAGTATAACGCTAGGTCGCTACCGTAGTGACATCTATACTGACACTTAGAAACAATCCCGGGCAACGCGATCGACTGCGAAGGTGGACTTGTATTAATCAAAAATAATGAACAGTCATCAGAGAATGCATTATATGTAATATAAAAAAATTAATTATCATTAATTTTACTATGTTTTTTTTGTATTTTGGCTGTTTAATTAAATTTGAATAATCCAATTAGAACTACTAAGGCTGTATAGTTTCATACCTTTATCTGTCTGCTAAAGTAAACGAAACGTCGCGTAAATAAAAAAAAAGTAAATGAACTAAAGTGACGGTCGACAGCTCATCGTTACGTTGTTTTCGATGATATTTTTATAGTTTATAAATCTTCTAAATAAGTGTAGTGATCTAATTTATAAAAACCAAGATGTGGGATCCAACTCATGTTCAAGTTACTATTCAACGGGCTCGAGGACTTTTGATCAAAGGTAAAAACGGTACGAATAACTGTTTTGTTACAATCGCTCTCGGTAAAGATAAATTCCAAACTTCCATCAAACACAAAGCGACTCAGAATGTCGAATGGATAGAAGAATGTGAGCTACAAATACCTTCGCAGGGAAATACTGCTGAGGTTGTTCTAAAGATCTACACGGAAGATTATTTAAAGGACCATTTACTAGGTCAGGTATCGATTCCGTTAAAAGACCTCGATGTTTACGAGCGACCAAGAAGCCGTTGGTACACCCTGCAGGGTAAATCTGGTAAAGAAAATGACAAGCCAAGAGGCGAGTTAGAGGTGAAAATTGCTTTCACTGTGAAAGAAGGTAGTTTAACTGATTTGAGTAAGAAAGATAAACATAGGTCTTCTTTGTCTAGTATCGCCCAGAATGTAGGTGGAAGTCTTATGAGTATTGGAAGCATTGAAAAACGTAAAAGCCTTAAAAAGTTTGCTAAAAATCTTGGTTCTAAGATGAACTTAAATAAGAAAGATAAGAAAAGTGATTCATCATCTCTAAGTGGTAGTATTGGGAACCTCAAGAGTTTCACACATTCAACCCCTGAACATTCCACACCTAAAGCTTTGTCAGGAGAAGCTGATCCTGGGGTCATTAGTGAAGATGATGATGAGTTTGCTTTTGATGACTTATCCCATAAAAGCTCTGGTAGCTCACTAAATGTTCAAACTTTACCACGGGGACACAAATACACTCCATCACCTGTGAATGCTTCATTGGAAAATCTTGGAGGTGGTGAATTTTTGAGAAGATCTACAAGTAGTAACTTGGCAGTGCCAGAAAAACCAGTACCACAGAAACCCGTGCGCCTAAGCCTTGACACCTTTACTGCCCCACAACTACCAGCACAGGTCATTGACAAAAATGATGAGTGGTCACAGAAACTATACTCAAAGCGGAAATCTAACAGTCAATTAGCTATTGATAGAGAAAAGTCTTCAAGCTTAGAAAGAAATAAGAAACTTGACAGTCCAAGTTCTTTAAAGGAGAGGCCAAGCCCTAAGTTCTTCAAGAAATTTGGCAATAATAACAAACAAAAGAAATTATTAGAAGAGCGAATTATTGTTGGGGAAGAGAACATTGCAGAGGAAGATTCTATTAATCCAGCATTTAATAACATCCCTAAGTCAGTTGTGAAGGACTTTGACGGCAAATCAAGAGAAGACTTAATGGTCATGGTGTATAATTTGCAAAAAGATGTTGAGTATCAGAAAAAGAAAAATAAAGATCTTGAAAACTATCTTGATGAACTGCTTCTAAGAGTAATGGAAACAACACCAAGAATTTTACAGAACCCTTATTCTAGAAATAACAGCATGCATATTAGAAACAAATAAATTGTATGCAATTGCCTAAAAATTCCAGTGTATTATCAATTGCATGATTGCATAAGATTAACGTGGCATGCGTCATTCTCTTCAACGTTTCGTGTAATATTTAATAATTATTTGAAGAAACTTTCTTTATTGATTATTTAGGTTGCTTTATTAATTATTTAGTAAAACTTATTAGAATGAACAAGGATTGTAATTGGAATTGTATTTTTCCATTAATCTAAGTATTAGGTAATTACTTGTGTATCCAGTGACACCTGTATCTAAATTAGTAGAGAGAGAGTTGTGTATGAATTATAAACAAATAATCTAAATGCTTATAAACTTTCACTCCTCTAAAGATCTAATCACATACAAACTTAGTGCCTTAAATGTATTTGAATAAGTCTGTGATAGATAATATTATTTGAATTATTTGGTTGTTCATATGAAAGTTTTGCATGACTTTTATCTTATCTGCAATTTCCAAATCTCAGGAAACAAGATGATAATCACAATGATAAATGGCCATGTTTCAAACTTATTGCTGGTACTGTGTTTTTGTAGAAGGTCAGACTCAAATAGTTGTTGTTTAGAAGTCAACAATTCAATTGAGTAATCAGAAAATGTGTAACAATTATCCACTGCCATGAAATTTTGTAAAGCAATTTATACTTCTCATTTTTATACAGAAATTGGACAATTCTAAAGTTTGTGCCAAAGTTATTTATATGTATCTAAAAACACTCCATTTTATTATAACATAAAATAATAGTCATCTACATTGTAGTACTGTAAAAAGACATTATTTTAACATCAAAAATATTAAAAGATTGTGATATAACTGTGTGTGATTGTTCATCTAAAAATTAAGAAACTTTAATTGGAATTATGTAAACTGTGAATTACTTAATTTTATCAAATGTGCTTCATTCCAATATAAAATTGTACATGTTAATGCTTATTGCTTCTTAGCACATATGGCTGATCTTTCTCACAATCGTCATGACACATTAGGCGTGTATGACTCATAAAAGTTTGTATAATAATAAGAATGACTAAGGCATTGAATGTCTTCATAGATAGTGCAAACAATCACTAAGCCTTAAAAAAAGTGACTCGAAACACAAGTACCTAAGGAATCCATCCAAATCTTCAATGAGGTTGATCATTATTTATTTGTTAGTGTTTAAATATTTTTCATTTATTTATAGTTGCATTAAGATGCATAAATATCAAGTATTTTTTAGTGCAAATCATATTAACTTTTCATGTAATTTACGTAAATCATACTTATTTTGTAAGAAATGCCTTTGTGCAATAATTAAAAGTTAGTGGGTAGATTGTTTTTGTTGATTGATGTCTATACCTACGTTTTTGTTTTACTAACATTAAAGTATTACTTATTATCATAAACATTATAGATATCTGTCACGATTAAGTTATATTTGATTCATGGTGATCTGAAGAATGGTTAACATAATTTAACAGTGTCATAGACTTATCTATGTAAAATAGGTAGTTAAATAGAATAGAAGTTGATTTAATACATATTATTTTTCTTTTATAATTATGTGATCTTTGTTCAAAAAATAAATGGAACAAATTAACAGTAGGTTGTATTGAAATCTAAAAGTGAAGTAAAATTATAAGAAATAAGGCCTTTATTAATGGAACTCTTCATAATCGATAACTAGATGATTATTTATTTATTATACCGAATAGATAATTTATTTTTATATAAGGTTGAACTACCTACTCTTAAGTTAATTTTATTAAACAGTTAAGAGGAAAGTATGTTTAAACCACCAGATATGTCTACTTTTGTCCGGAAACTAATTTTTCAATAAACTTTTTTCCAAATCATGACTTTTATTTACTCTAATTTTGAAATAGTATATAATACTTAATTAACAATAACTACCTATATATACACTTAAATAAAATACGACGAACACGTATAAAAGGGCTGGGGTCATACGGCGTCAAAAAATTCGTCCACATTGCTGTCAACGTGAAAAGTGCCTAGAACGCCGGCAGGATTGCCATGTTGGATGGCAAACAATTTGAAGATATGTAATGGAAAACACTAGCATATGCAGGTTAGTTTACTAGAGTTTTAAATAAAACACTGTCTTTCTGATACAAAATGATTTTTAATTAAAATATAATGGTGGAAAATCACTTATAATTAACATTTCATTTGTGACGTCGACTTTTGGTTGGCACTGCTACAGGGGCTGCAGTTGCATAAGCTTTCTGTGACAACTTGTTCATGTAGTAGATTGTTATTATGGAGAAAATCAAACTGGAAATAAAAAGATCGTGTTAATATAATTATCCCTTTCCTTGTAACTTTGTTCATGAGATCAGTCATAGGTCATCAGAGGCTCAGAATTCTGACAGGCAGTCTCAGGTTAGTTTTTTTTATTTTGTCTGACAGATAGGCATGTTGCTCCCACAGACATAATTCTAACTATAAGTATGAACTTCGCATGCCAAAAACGGAGAAGTTACGATCAATGATTTTGGGCGCACGGTTGGCGCAGTGGTTGAGCGATTGACTGCTGCGCTGCGTGTCGCGGGTTGGATTCCCGCACGGAACAAATATTTGTATGACCTACAGATAGTTGTTCCGGCTCTGGGTGTTGTGTATGAGAGTTTATATGTTTGTAAACGCACCCACGATACAGAAAGAAATTCCTAGTGTGGGGCAAGGTTTAATTTTTTTTTTTATCGTAATCTGAGCTTTTCATTGGCTCCGGCAATCCACCGAAATCTAGAAAAATGCCTTTTTATGCCATATTAAGCTGTAAAAAATTTATAGAAAAAGTTTGCTGAGGCATTAGAAATGTTTTCTTTCATTGGTGAGTAAATTTGTTTTTAAATTGCTTCTGAAAAAGTGGCATGCTTGGTTTTCATACAGATGGAGGGACTTTTGTTATCTAGTTAGATTTATATCTGTGTAATATCTACTCCATACAAATACAGATATTCAGCCCCATCCAGTTTAGACTGGAAGCTGGCCCCAATGTAATTTGGAACACTCAGGTGTTGATTATTTGTGGATTCTCTGATAATTAGGTCTGCTATAATATAGAGTTTCTTAGCTGACTCCAATAAGAATAAAGAAAGAAAAAGAAAATATAAAGCATATCATAATTTTATCCATCAATAATTTTCATTATACCATTGCAGCATTCTTCCACGTGGATTGGCTAGAAAACAAGCTAAATATAGTTTACCATGTAGTGAAGCAGATCCTGTGCACCATGCCAGCAGCAATCAATGATATCACCATAGATAAAACTATTTCTGGCAACTTCAACTGGAAATTTTTGCCAAACATTGTTGCTTCTAAGTTACCTATAGCCTGTGATGTCATGTTAAGGAAAAATAAATAAAAATACATTGTTTCAAATATAAGTACATGATATGTGTGAAATAATAGGTATGTGATAGTAGAATTATTTGGCAACAGCCATGCCTGCCTCACAACAAATGCGGGAAGTGAAATAAGCATATAATTTAGTAACTCAGTTTGGATATTGTTTTAGCATAGGTATCCATATGTTTTTGCTCTTAACTAACACTAGCTGTCCCACGCGTCTTCGCTCACGTCTAGTGGCTACCTATCTACCCATTTAGCCTACCTTCAACCCTACCTACACTACATGCGTAACTTTAACCGCTTACGCAGTGCATGCAATGGAAGCTCTCAAAAAGGAATATTTTTCTCTTTTTTTGCAACATTTTTCATTTATGCTCTGCTCCTATTGGTTGTAGGGTGATGTTATATAGCCTATAACCTTCCTCGATAAATGGACTATCCAACACAAAAAGATGATTATTACTAAATTCCAATGAGTAGTTCCTGAGATTAGCGCGTTCAAACAAACAAACAACCTCGTCAGCTTTATAATATTAGTATAGATTATTATATTGATCTTAACGCTGGGCTGTTACCAGTAAGATATTAAAACATCAATTTATTAGTTAACCAAAAAGTGTGTGTTGAAAAGGATACAGTAACGAAGAACAAGAACATCAATGAACCAAGGTAGCCTCCAAATATTATAGTAACTGGCGATCTTATCAGGACGGGTTTGTACATCTGCATTCCCGAAAATATGAGCAGGGTCAAAATTGATGATAACACGAAAGACGTGGCACTGTTCACCGCTGAAATAGTAAAATATTAAGTAAAAATGTGCATACTTGTTACTTATTCGAAAGTATTTTATTTTATCTACAATATACTCAACCCATTATAAAGTTTCACTATTTTCTATAACTTTATAGATAATTTCGGCACTAAAAAACGCCGCAACGAACGACCGCAACTTTGACAAATTGACACTGACAGCAAGCAATCAATATTGAATAAGAATCTTTTGAGCAATCTAAATATAAAACATTAAAATATTTAAGCAACCACATATAGTTATACAGGGTGTTTGGAAGGGAGCTGTACATACGCCTAGGGTAGAAACTAGGGATAGTCTGCTACCTACCCCCGCCCATTATATTGACCTTGGCCTCAAGGTTTTTTTTTAATTTATTATTATTTTTTATTTGACTTTTTTATGATTTTTTGACTAAAACTACCTGTAGCTCAAAATCTATCCATGGGACCGGTCGGCTAATGGTCTTGTTTTAATCGTTAGAGTCTTAGGGTCCTGCAAAAAATTATTTTACACCAGAAAATTGTGGAGAAGAAAAGTTATGGGGCCTGAAGTACCGTAGTAAGGTAAAGAAATAATTTTAAGGGCAACTTTCTATGGGGTTTAAAAAAAAACTAACAGGGTTGGAGTTCTTCTGATTTTTTTAAAACATCCTCAGTCCATGCCCTTTCTAACGATATGCTAAAAGTGTAATTATCACTTTTAGTTTTAAAGTTATTAATTAATTTCCGCAACTAGGGCACTTCAAGCAAAAATTTCAACTAATGAAAATTAAATGTGTTCGATCGTAAAAGGATGGCAAATGAAACAAAAAATTTGGTAATGACTAATGTCATTAAATTACAAATTTTAATTAATTACTAATTTTAATTAATTACAAATTTTGTTCAAATTGATGACCATTGACCTGTAAACATGCTCGGCACCTCTTCCTCATCTCCACGGTCACCGTTCTAAGCAGAAGTTCCTCGCGCATTGTATCGAATGCGGCGTGGATCCTGTTAATTAGAACCTCCCTTGTTGGTACTTCTTCTGCGTACACCAACTCTTTCGCCCTTCCCCAGACGTAGAAGTCGAGTGGGGTAAGGTCAGGCGACCTTGGGGGCCAGGGAATTGGCCCACCCCGACCAATCCAAGAATTAGGAAAGCAGTTGTCCAGAAGCTCCCTCACTGCTAGGCTCCAATGAGCAGGACAGCCGTCGTGCTGGAAGACTATGGGCCGATCTTCGTCAAACACTTCTTCCGCTAAATCAGGCAAATCGTTTTCGAGGAAATCTAAGTAGTTTTGCCCGTTTAGGTTGTCTGGCAAAAAGTGCGGCCCTATCAACCGATTACCGATGACGCCTGCCCATACGTTCACGGAGAACCTTCGTTGAAAACCTCTGTGCCTCTTGACTCTCGGGTTTTGATCTCTGGGTGCCCAGTGATGGAGATTGTGGTAATTTACAATTCCTTCCTTGTCAAACTTAATTTTTTACGGAGTCCAGAGAATACTCCGTAAAAAATTAATATCTTCCACGTCCGTATGGAGCAAGTGGCGGCAAAACTCCACCCTTCTTGCATAGTCGTTATCCTCTAAGCCTAAAACAATAAAAATATCAACGTTAGCGGTTTCCTTATGAATTAGTAGCTATGTAACATTGATTGCTATCTCTGTCTTTCCATTTTTCTCTCTCTCACACACATGCTCATGTTAATTTAAAAATTGCCTATGAAATTCACATGCTAGTTCATTACATAAGAGCTAAAAACAAAAACTTTATGTAAAAAATTACCTTGAACGGGGGTGTAGTGGAAAGGATGACGTCCATTTTCGCGAAGAACCGACCAGACTTTCCACACGCTTAAACCAAGCGTCCGGGCTACGGTTCTTACGCTTCTGGTCGGATCTTCCTCAAATTCAGCCAATATGCGTTCTTCCGCAGCCAAATTTGGTTGAAATCTGTTCACGGCTGGTTCCCGGAAATTTAAATTTCCGGTTTCTCGCAGACGCCGATAAGTTGAGCCAAACGTTTGGTGGTTAGGCACTCGCCGGTTAGGATACCGTTCTTGATAAATCCTCCGTGCCTCGCGCCCATTGCAATCAGCCATTCCATACACCACCAGCATGTCGGTGTACTCTTCACTGGTAAATCCAGCCATTTTGCCAACAACAAGGTAACAAATAACAAAACTTAACAAAAACGAAGTAATAACAAACTCAACAAAATTAACGAAAACAGTGGAGCGTCGTAACGGCAAGTACGTAAGTTAGCTAAGATGGGTAAATCTCGACTGACTAACAAAGACCCCAACGAGTTACCTGCCCGGCCCCGTCGACCCAAGAGCGAAAGAGACATGACATGACATGTTTTGTCTCTTACATGTTGCTCTCGTGTAAGAGTGAGACAACAAATTTGCCAACTGTAGGCCAAACTGGTTTAAATTCTGGAAATTACATTTGTCTTACAAATGTCGACTCGTGGTGGTAAAAGTGCCCTAGTTGCGGAAATTAATTAATAACTTTAAAACTAAAAGTGATAAATACACTTTTAGCATATCGTTAGAAAGGGCATGGACTGAGGATGTTTTAAAAAAATCAGAAGAACTCCAACCCTGTTAGTTTTTTTTAAACCCCATAGAAAGTTGCCCTTAAAATTATTTCTTTACCTTACTATGGTACTTCAGGCCCCATAACTTTTCTTCTCCACAATTTTCTGGTGTAAAATAATTTTTTGCAGGACCCTAAGACTCTAACGATTAAAACAAGACCATTAGCCGACCGGTCCCATGGATAGATTTTGAGCTACAGGTAGTTTTAGTCAAAAAATCATAAAAAAGTCAAATAAAAAATAAAAATAAATTAAAAAAAAACCTTGAGGCCAAGGTCAATATAATGGGCGGGGGTAGGTAGCAGACTATCCCTAGTTTCTACCCTAGGCGTATGTACAGCTCCCTTCCAAACACCCTGTATAAAGTTATTTGTTATATGAAATACTTTCATACAAAATGAGTGAAAGTACTAAAAATATAAAATAATCAGAGAAATTTTTTGCACAAACCGACACAAAACACGTAAAAACACGGTTTCAAAAAAAACAGGTTTGACAGATGATGACTTATCAAAAGATAAACAAATTCAAAAACATGACACAATTAAATTCCATCTTCAAGTTTTTGATAATGATTGATAACAAAAGTAAATGACGATCTGAACTCTACGTATCTGAGAAATAATTTTCTAATTGTTACGTAAAAAAAGTAGTTAAAATGACACACGTTACCAAATCAATTAACTCTAAAATAGTGAAAAGTTTGATTCGTCGTAGTCTTGTAAGTAAAACACAAAAATTATACATTTATTGCAAACTTGTATGTTGTACATACATATAGTTTATCATAATTGTATTTTGAATTTACTTTTGCTTTTTACTTGGTTAATTAATTATATACTATTTAAAATTTTTTCAGAGTACAAAAGTGCCCCAAATCAGGATCTATGAAGTGGGTCCAAGAGACGGCCTTCAAAATGAGTCTAAATTTGTTCCCACAGAAATTAAAATAGAACTCATAAATAAACTAGCTGCAGCTGGAATAAAAGATATTGAATCTGCCAGGTATGATTATTTTAATTTATAAACTTTCACAGCACATTAGATACATCTCCATCTAGAAACTAATATTTTACAAGCAGTACTCACAGCGTGTAGTGTCATTGAACATAGTTTTCTTTAGATTATGTTCTAGTTGAAGATATAGGTAACAGTGAATAATTTGGTTAGCATAGTGCTTGCATCAATGATGTTCATATTTAACTTATCCTCCATAAAGGGATGCTACCTACAGCCACTAGAAAATGAAGCTCTAAGCAAATGCTCCAAGTTTGTTAATGTTTTAAAATGAATTGATAACTTCGCCTCTTTTTTTTTAAATTACAAAATTAAACTACCAAACAACCAATCCAGCCAAACAAACAAACACCAAACATTTTCATCTTCATCATTCAGCTACTGGATCAGGATTCTTATCATTTTGCTATTTATATTAATATTATAAATAGCAATTATGCATACATTTTTCTACACATATCATTTGGTTGGCATTTGGGTACAACAACAACTAAAATTCTGTAATCATATTCTCGCTACCTTAAAAAGTAGTTTAATCAATATAACATTGAATGGTTTTGAGCTTCAGCCTTGTGTAACCAGTAACACTTGGGTAACACGTTATTAGCATACATTTCCATTCTCCATACATAAATTTGAAACTTGTTACATAAATTCTTCTATTGTTAGTTGACCCGTTGTTCACATTTGCTATTAAAATAATAGGAACAGAAAATAATTACCTGCACATGCAAATTACATTATTTCAGCATGCAGAAAAAAATTGTGAATGAATGCACTATGTATATTGTATTTCTTAAATATAGATTTAAGATGTTCTAACATCATATGCAACTTCGAGGCTGCTTAATGGCCTGTAGCCAAGAGATCATACTACCTTGCAATTATTCTAGTGTGTATAATGATTGCAAAATTGTTATTGTTTATATTGCTATGTGCCAGAAAAAAACAAATGCTGGAAATAAGCCTCCCCCGAGCATCACCACATAAACCAGTCCTGTGTAGACAGCCAGTGTAGCAATAAATAGTTTGAAAATTGATATTCTTTTTAACCATTCTATCTAAGCTTGATTTTACCATGGCTCAATGTTTATAGTGGTACACACAACACTTCATTAGTCACTTCAACCTCTTCCAGTATAATTTTATTTTCGCTACTTCTAGATCAGTCAAACACCAGTAGAGGGTTTTGAGATTTTTGCTGAAATAGGAAAGGATAGCCGCCTAGTTTATTTTGAGAAACTCAAGCGTAATTTTATGTTTCGTTAACTTGGTAATAGGCAAACCCTGAGTTCTGACATCATCATGTTGTTTCCTACTATACCCATGTAGCTCCATCTGTACGCCGCATACGAACTACAAATAGACCTGCAGTCTAACAAGTTCTACATCGCGCTATTCGAAAAGCCCATCAAACACAGTCGCCTTCTGGCTGGAAGGTCAGTATATACTAAAGAATAGGATCATCAGCCGAAACTTTCCGCTGACAAGCAGATAAGTATTGTTGTGCACCTGTTTTGTAATTGCGGGCAAAATTACTCGTGATCGTGAAGTAGTGAGACTTTTCAACTTTTCCTTCAAATCGGCAACGCAAACTCTATTTGCCATACGATTCATCAGTCAATATCTACATATCAAAAGAAAAGTCTTGAAGTACTCACTGACCTGACTCATCAATATGAGTACAAACTGTACACAGTTACAAAAAAGTAGATGTACAAACACGAGCTCAACTCAAAGTTGAGTTTTCTCCCAGCAAATGCAACTTGACTTTAATTAAACTTATCATTGTTAATACCATAGATTTAGAATTTTTTTGCTACGCAAAAAGATACACGAAGGGTGCGAGCGAGAAAACCTAATCAAGTACTAAACGCCCAAGAGAAAAAGAGAGAGTGAATGAAGTACCAATATGTCATTTTTTTCGCGAGAAGGGGTCCATAGCGTCCCTTCTGTTTTACACAGCGATGAATTTCTTGCATTTAAATAATAATCTTTAGATTTAAATTGATAATATTAATTATGCAACTATGTTGGCTTATTTTGTGAGTGAATGTGACGTTACAAGACGAAATAACCCCAATAAATACATGTTTCATAGGTAAATACAATTTTGTCCTTGGATTTTTTCGATCCATATTTTGACAAATTTCCGCTAGTAATCGGCTCAGAAAAATATTCTTACAATAGTATATTGATTTCCATTGTTTAATAAAAGTATATTTCGTATATTTAAACGGAATTTGCTAAAATATAATGTAAAAGAGAAAATTGTTTGTTTACGCTAGGGCTTGACAAAGCGGTGACGTCAGGAGTATCGATAAAAACTTAATCTTTTTATAGTGACATCATGGCATGAATACAAACTTATTTAGTCAAGTTTTGTTTAAATAGATTTAAGTTAGGATTGAGAAGATGTGTTCATCTAAACTGTACTTTAAGTTGCATGTTTATTATATTAGCCTTTGTTTTTCAAAATGTTTCGGAGAGTTTTGATGTTTTATTACTTTGAGTAGGTTTAAGAATGTCATATTGTTTGCATTTATTAGTTTTACAGTGTCTTGAAATAATCATTTGTAATGTTTACGTACCTACCAAATAATTCTGTATTAAGAGAAAATGGATTCGAATTTTAAACAGAGATGGATGGTCTCTACAATATGTAGTAAACATTTCGTATTGAAATACCTACTGCATACTAAGAAAACATCGACGAATCCTAATGAAAGAATCTATACCTAATTTATTTGTGCCTGTAAGAATGACACTTCCTATCGTATGGTTAGTTAGTGGCTAACCTAGATAGTATTCTGTATAAGCAAGCATGTATTTTGCCCAGTTTTTATAACAGTTCAATATAAACAACAACGGCAGCAACCCTTTAATCTTGTTTCTTATTGTGTTCACCAAGTATCGATATCGATACTGAACATGGACTTTTTAACAACACTTTTTTAACTAACACATGGACAATTTCCCTCACACATAGATTTTATTTTTTTGGTTTCGCTTTTCATCTGACTCTGTTTATCTTGTACATACTATATCTATGGTTAATACACTTTGCCGTAGCAACAAGTGAACCTACCTAACGTGCTTATCTTGTAATCGGCTTGTGTACCAATGTGTACCTATTGGATCATAAGGTGTTGAGAACTTTTCACAATTTATTGCAGTCATTAAAGACTAGTCATAACGAGGGTATTCTGAAATCATGTACACTAGGTGGCATCACTGAGACGTGAGGTCCAAGCTGCTGTCAAATGCTTATGTTTTTTGACATTAGTCAAATTGACGTCAAGCAAGTTGATGTCGTAAGTTAAATTTTCCAAGTAAAAGACCTCTCACCAATGTGGCGCCAACTAGTGGCGTGAATTTTCTTAAAAACCCTCATTAACTCGTGCTCTGATTTTATTTTTCACGTCGTGACCCCATATCTCATATTCAATCCAAATTACTCCGAAGACCTTTGGCATTAGAGAACTCGTTGTATTGTATATTCTTTGATAAACATTATTCTATTATACTTAAATAAACTCCATTTGCTATAACATAAGACGTTTAAATTAGCCCATTTTACAGCCCGTTCAACCGATTTTGACTTCTATTGCGTTGGTGATACGACAAATGGTAGCTGTAGTAAACAGTTGGTTTTGGTAAAAGGTTTATGCTTTTTATGTCATCCCTATGTTTACGGGATAGAACTCAAAATCGGTTGAACGGACTGTAAAAAGATTTGGAAACATGTCTAATGTAAGAAAAAGAGTTTAGTTACCGTGTAGTAGTTACAATAGTCCATAGGAAAAGTCTTCTCGAAGCCTTCCGGTTTTACTACAAGGATATGGTGCTATGGCCGTTATTGATGCATTTTTATCGATGATGTTTGCTAATCCCTTCATACATGGTCTTGCAAACAGAAGCTCCTGCCTGAAAACCGGACTTACTTAATCCTAAGGTAGCTATTTCTATGTAATTCAGGGGGATTACCATAAGCTCTTAGAGCAAGGTTATTTCGATTGTGCGTTAAGGGTAACATGTATATGGCTTGTATACATCTATCCATTTTCCTTTTTATCCACAGTCGCACATTTATAGTTTTGACACGTCATGATACGGGCCCAGATGTCAGACAGAATACCCATAGTTTTGTTAAAACACACATTGCCTATTGGTTAAATAATTCGAAATATTTCTACCAACAGTTTCGTGAGTCCAAAATGGGTGAAACAAATGAGCGATGGAGTTGACGTCATGAAGAACGTACCGAGGGTCCCTGGAGTCAACTACCCGGTGCTAGTGCCTAACCTGAAGGGATATGAGACTGCTGTAAGATCTTATTTACGTCATATTCATCTATCTTGCAGTGTACTCTAGACATTCTCACAGTTTATGGCTATGTTTAGCACGCGCAAATATTTCAGCAAAGGCACGAATTCGCTTTTCTAGAGATCAAACCAATACACCTGCTATAAATTCTTAATCGTCATCCTAAAATATCTTGGTATCGAATTTGGAATGTTTGGATTGCGTTACATCCCGTCTAGAGACCACATTACTAGAGGCTAGACAGATGACAACAACTTTGGATCTAACTTTTTGTAGGAAGCAAAGAAATCTCCATATATAAAAACTGCACTATAAAGACAAATAATATAATTTGGGTGTTTTATTTATATTTTTCATACAGAAACAATGCAACGTAGAAGAAGTAGCAATATTCCCGGCTGGGTCGGAAGGTTTTTCTCAGAAGAATCTGAACTGTTCCGTAGAAGAAGGCCTTAAGAGGTTCAAGGTAGTGGCTGACCAGGCTGTGAAGGACGGTCTCAGGGTGAGAGGGTACGTGTCCTGTGTCGTGGGCTGCCCTTATGATGGACCTATACATCCCAAAGGCATTGCCAAGGTGAGAGCTGATTCTTTGAAGATAAAAAAGATAGAAAATACATTTATTTAGCAAAGATTAAAAGGAAGTAACTGTGAAACTGTTGCAATAACAATGCAAGGAATGGCTATTGTTTCTTTATTAACTTCCGCATTCAAGTAGTAGGTATAGTTAGTTACCATCTTAGTGGATCGTCACGCCTAATACGCAAACCGACAAAAAGTCAAATGTGTTGCCTAAGGCTTTAGCTAGTCAGACAGACTGCATTTCAACTGCACACCGACTGCAATCGGACTGTACGGTTGGTCTGCAGTTTAATTGCAGTCGTAGGTAGGTTCAAACTGCAAATTTGCAGTCGGATTGCAGTAGAATGCAGTCCGCCTATCTAGAGCCTAATACAGCTGGTGTATTTCGACAGCAACATTATGTGTTTAAAATTCCTAGATTTGTTTATTAAAAAAAGATGTTGTTTGCCGCAATGTAAACAATTTCTTACGTCATTCGTAAATTCCATACTTACATTACGGACTCGCCCAGACGGTAATAACTTTTATGACTACGCTAAAGAAATTCTTATCGTACACATGACATCTTGCGCCTTTAGTCCGTGTAAACAAACCATTTTGCAGTTCTGAGAATTGTTTCGTTTCGATATCTTCAATCCAAAGAAGGCCAGTAGATTGCCTGAGAACGTATACAATTGATCTTCACATAACGTAATAGCAAAAAGCCAGAACATAACTATTTCAGTAAATTGCCTCCATATAAAAATATCGTTTGCCATCAATATGCACGAAATGTACTTTTATTTTTGTATAATTTTCCTGTGATAAATATAACTTACAATGTTAGTAAGTTCATAACTATAAAATATATTTGCGTAGAACTTAAAATAGTTACAGGTTTAGCAATACAAACAGATATTTCAACCTAGCTAAGATAACGATTTAGCTTATATTGCTCTCAAGTTTACATAAATTAAAATCATATTAAATGATGATATCGTTCGTAACAGATAACAGAGCAGCTTTTCGAGATGGGGTGCTATGAGGTCTCCTTGGGGGACACCATAGGCGTGGGCACCGCAGGATCCGTTCAGCGATTGATGCGAGAAGTACTGAAAGTTGCCAAGCCTGACCAATTGGCTCTGCACTTCCACGACACATACGGACAGGCCCTATCTAACCTTCTAGCTGGATTAGAGGTACTTATGTTATGGTTTTGTTTCTCAAAAGGCTTTGATAAATCATTGTAATGCTTATTGATAGATTACCCACGTTTTGTTTTGTGAAAAGTACGAAGAAGTTTTGTTGGTGTTTTGTTTAATGGAGAGATAAAAAATAAATTGTGTCTTTGTGTGTCTACCATATTTGTTAGACTGGTGCATGCGAGGAGCAAGAGCCTGCCGAAGTGGCGAAGATTGGGATAGATCTTTTTCCACGATATTCGGCCTAGTGATGATGACAATATATTTTATTTTAGTCTCTTGCAATTTTGTGGGTAGAATTAATTTAATCTGTGTGATACTTTCGTTTGACTATATAGAAATGACCTGGGTTCGATCTTCAACATTAGACTCAATGAACTCAAGATGAAATTTTATCAGCGTACAAAAATGGTGTGACGAAACCGGGGCAAGTCTCTATGATTGCCGCGGTCTACATATTGAGTGTTGATTGCCCAACAATTACAAACCGTCAGATGCCAAACATATTTCCTTATACGATAAATTACTTCGAGGCACCACGTTCCTACCTTATTTTGAACGATATCATTTTATAAGGTTAGGTACGTGCTGTTATTGCCTTTTCTTCTTAAACATAGACTACTATTATATACTAGATACATAAATATTATACATAAGTAGTTCATATTAATGTTTTTAGGTTACATAAATAATAACACTTCTAGAATCTTGCTTATCAGAACCCTTCAAGCTTGTGTTTACGCGAAGACTTCGTTGCCACTGTCGCTGATAAAATTTATCAGTTCATATCTAAAACAGCTGGATACATTGTAAAAGTAAATAAAAAATATGGTGTTGACCAGTTTCTAAGCTAAAGCACACACCCGCATGTATCTATCTAGTTACGTCATCAGACAAGCTTCTTAACATAACTTGTTTTTGCAGTTTGATGTGAAAACGGTGGACTCGTCTATCTCGGGGCTGGGCGGGTGTCCATACGCGCGCGGGGCCAGCGGCAATCTCGCCACGGAGGATCTGGTGTACTTCCTGTACGGTCTGGGAATTAATACACACATAGACCTTGTGAAACTCATCGAGGCGGGCCGATACATCTCCAACTACCTCGGCAAGCCCACCGAGTCGAAAGTCAACCGTGCAATCGGCGATAGGTTCAAAAATCACAATGATATCGCGAAAATGGCCTCATGCGATGTTTGACCATGAATAATTACAATCAGAGTGAATGTAAACATTCCGAAATTGAAAACAAAGACTCGACAGCTACATACTGTACCTAAATAATAATATATATTTTCTTTGTTTATATAAGTCTCGAGAAATGCAATTTATTAGCAATAAATATATTTTGAGATACTGTTTGTGTATTTTTGCCATCATGAGCGTGTGGTACTTACCTACAGGTTTTATCAATTATCATGCGGAGTGGGTGCGGTGCGGGCCGCGCCGGCGCAGCGCACTCGAGCGTCCGCCGCGCAACGAGATGCTCGCTTCATATTGAATTGACCTTATTTATCCAATTTGATCTTGAGCGAGAGGTCGATAAACCTTCGCTTTAAAGTGCCAGTGTAAGACCCACGCGCAGTCGGAACCGAAAGCCGGTTTCGCTTTGTTTGTTTTTATGGAACAAGCGTGACAGTAAACATGGTAGAAGTGAAGATAAACGACGACGTCAAAGTTGGCGGCCGCAATCCCTGCTTCATCATCGCGGAAGTTGGACAGAACCATCAAGGCGACATCGAAATAGCAAAAAAGTTAATAAAAGCCGCTAAGGTAAGCCATTTATCAATACAATTGTAGCAGGAAAACATTTGTTGGCTTTGTTTACGTTGAAAAACAAAACAAAGAAAACGAGCATTCTCTTTAGCTTGTAATAAGTATTCGATAGTGCTTTGTTACAGTAGATATGGAATACCTACTAAACCTTGATTGATCCAGTGTCTGTCTGTTGTGCCATTTAGACAGAAGCACAATCATTTAGATGCATGTACTGACTACAAATGATTTATCTAACGATTACCTACTTGCCAGCGTTAAGTCATAGACGAGTTCATCGTTTCGTAATGCAATATTTCTAATTACATAGCTTAGCAACCTACTTTCCACGCCTCCTTTTACATTGGAATATATCACAAACATAGTGATACTGTGATATTGTAAAACTTTCCTGGTGATCTGCTTGTACAGATGATGTCATCAAAACAAGACGCTTAAATAAGATTTACACTATCCGAGAAGTATTTGAAAATCTCGAAATATGCATGAACGATGCATATGTAGGTACCTCGTATTATAAATACTGTTGTTATACATTTCTTAAATGACATTACAGGATGCAGGTGCCAACTGTGTCAAATTTCAAAAGACTTGTCTCAACGAGAAATTCACAAAGAAATACTTAGAGCGACCTTATGATAACCCCAATTCTTGGGGCAAGACTTATGGTGACCATAAGAGACATCTGGAATTCTCGGAAAGTCAGTATAGGGAACTGTTCAAATATGCACATGAAGTGGGCATATTGTGCACAGCTTCGGCCATGGACATGGTAAGTAATCTTTCTACATACTTTAATGTAGTTTTAATCATTGGTGGAGCGATACGGGACAAAGCTTATTAAGCCAATGAAGTAGTCCATTGACCACTAACCACAAGATAATTAAAGCAGTCAAGCTATGAATGTACTGGGTAAAAACATCTTCATGGATATATTATAGACGTAATGCTAAACTTATTTATAACTCTGTTATATTAGTGTGCATGCTATTATTAGTTGCATATTCGAGAAGTCTCAAAACGAAAATTATAAAGAGGCAAAATTTGTAAGATTGGATGTAGGAGGTAATCTTCGCAACTACTCATCAGATTTGGAAAATAATTTCATTGATAGAAAACTACAGTAGCGCATATATGTCACTTTTTATCCCGAATAATGGGTTCTGTGGAGTGGGCTAGGGAGCGAAGCCGCGAGACAAAAACTAGTAAATATTGAATGTGTGTTGGCAATTTGTGGCCGAACGAAACACTTTTACGCTTCATGCTTTTCAATCCATTAGTAGAGGTAGAAAGACATTGCCACATAGCTACGACGGGATTATTTGACTAATAATCGCTAGCATTCTAGATTTGGCCGAGAAATTGTTTTCCGTCATACATTGATTGCTTTAGACATGTCATTGGACTCTTCATGAGTCGCCAGGGAAAGTGAAAATATTATAGCACGAAAAAAAGAGTAATATCTTGGGAATTCAAAACTTCAATCCATGTATAGATCCCTAACGAAATTTAATGTAGTCAAAAAATAATGCAAAATCTTTACGAATTAATCGCATCTTGTCACGTCTAAAATGATAACACACAACGCTAACCTTTTCTTCACTATATAATCGAATTTCTTCATAACATTTCAGGTTTCGTTCGACTTCTTAGTCAACATAAAGGCGCCATTCATCAAAATTGGTTCAGGAGATTCGAACAATCTGCTGTTTTTGAAATATGCTGCATCCAAAAAGGTCCCACTTATTATCTCAACTGGGATGGTCGATAAGTCTGCAGTGAAAACTATTTATGACATTATATCAGCTACGCATAAGAATTTCTGCCTTCTGCACTGCATATCAGCGTATCCTGTGCCTTATGAAGACTGCAACTTGACTGTGATCCAGGATTATATGAATACGTTTGATATTCCTATTGGATACTCGGGGCAGGAGGTTGGAACTGCGGTAGCGCTTGCTTCAGTTGCTCTGGGAGCTAAGGTGCGTATTTTTATCTTTTGTGTATCAACCTTGTCACAAAGATCCCGTAGGCGATGACTTCCAAACATACAGTTTTACGATCACTAATTCTAACTAAAAATATTCAAATATATGTTTTTTTCTCGTATGTTTGTGTATAACTGTACCGTGGTCCTGTTTACTTTGCCTATATAATAGGTATATTGTATAGATAGTGTATTCAGATAATAAAGTGCGGTTTATCGAAATTATGTACCCACACATCCGATAACGTTTATTATGATGTTGTCGATACCCTAGATAATTGTTACCATCTATTTTTACTTTCCTTTGTCTGGTTATTTATAATTTTCTAGATGGACAAAGGTAGCCATGTTATACTGGCCAGAAAAAGAAAGTATATACTTCGAAATTTACAATTTCTCTGTGTATGTGGCCATTATCCGGTAAAACATGAAGAGTCTTTTGATTGAAGTGCCTATTGTTGTGTAATTCATGGTTTGTTATATCTGCCGCGTTGTGTATAGGTGAGGGTACCGGCAGATAATAATTAAACAAAATTACGAAAGTGACGTTCTTGGTCACTGTGACGTAACGTTCAGTTTGTATTCACTATGTGTACTTATTGACCCACCTTAATCGCTGACTGATATCAGAGATGGTTCTTCCAAAGACCTTATACTTCTTACTACTAGACTGTGCACTATGGCGCTAAAACCGGTCCGCGTGAGAGGGCTCCCGTTGGTAGTGTGTCTCTTTCTAATGAGGTAACCATGACCAAACAGAACACGGGACAAATTGATTGTAAAAACGATAGTGTAAGTATCCCGATATATTTACGCTACCTAGTTACGCTACTAGGTAGGTAGCGTTATAGTAAATTAAAAAAATAGTATGTATATTTTTTGGAATTTACACCATTTACCGTATGGTGTCGGGCATAAATAATTTCATCATCCCATGTTATCCCGTGGGTGTCATAAGAGGTGACCAAGGGACAAACCAGAGAATGGGCAGCAGCGTTCTCTGTGCATTTGTAACAGCCATACTGCGATCGCCAACCCGCCTGCAAAGCACTCCCCATGAATAGCACAAATTGAACATAGCCGCTATAGTTCCCGGCAGCCAGCCTACCTTCGACTACGGTAGCGGTCGAGGATACGGTATGGCAAAGGGTGCTAAGGATCCCGGACGAGATCCGGCTACCCCAACAAATACCGACGACTGGACCTGACAACGTACAACACGCGCACACTCCGGTCCGACGAAAATATCACCGAACTCGAAGAGGAATTGAGCAGTTTACGATGGAGTATTATAGGGTTATCTGAAGTTCGAAGAGAGGGGGAGGACTCGATAATCCTCAAATATCAAGTCTCCTCAAGTCTCGTTCTTCAAAACCCATCGTATAGATAGGAATAAAAAACTCTCTGATCCTAATCTCAAGCTCATGAAGAAGAGGCGTGAGATGATCCTGCAGTCTTCAGACGATGCTTTGAAATACCGGCAGCTAAATATACCTCAAAGGATCTCAATGATTTCACGATTTCACATATTGTCCAGTTGCGTAGACAGTTGAGAAACAAAACTTCACCAATTGTATTCCTCTAGCAATCAATTTGTAAATAATATTAACAGACGCTGAATTTCACTCGAACAAAGCCCGCCAAAAACTCCGCAAATCACCATCTTACATTTAGTATTACCAGGCCCAAATATTTAAAAGTACTACTCTTTCTAAGTATTAATGAATCGTTTTTTAAATATAACGAATTGATTAATTATAGGAACTGTAGAAATATTTAAATACGTTTCAAAATCTATGAATCGTTTGTTTTGGTATAACATAAAAAAGAAAAAATTTAAAATTTTCTTCCATTTCTACCAAACCCAATGATTAGTTGAGCTGGCAAGAAGTCAGACAAGGACACACTACCAGCGGAAACCCTCTCGCCAGGACCGCTTTTGATTAGCTACCGTTTATAAGGAAATAGCTAACCTAGGTGGATGATGATAGATTTCATTTTAGCTAAACAAAATTTTTTAGTACACAGTCTAGTAGTAAGAAATACGTATAAGGTCTTTGGGTTCTTCAGCCGATGTCAATCCCAATATCCGAACACTCAACAAAAAGTATTTATGTAGCTTTTTTTCAGGGTAACTATACTCCATTTGTTTAGGTAGTTAACTAAAGGTAAACAATCTTGATATGTCTTTTTATATAAAATAAATCGTATAAAAGACCAACAAATATTATTTAAATTTAGTTACTTACCTAACATCGGTTTAAGTAAATACCTAATTGTAAACATTTTTAGATTCAATTTTTAGACATTTTTTTAGATAAAAGACATGTTAAGATTGTTTACATTTAGTTAACTACCTAAACAAATGGAGTATAGAGATTGCTCTTTCAGTATTCATGAGTAGTAGTTATTCTATGCTAAAAATCTTTATCCACTCCAACTGTTGAAGTGGAGTTAAACATACCACTATATATCTATACTAAGTATGTATATAATATAATAAAGCGGCAGGGTTTGATTTTTTGTTTGTTTGAACGCGCTAATCTCTAGAACTACCAGCCAGGTTTGAAATTTTTTTTTGTTTACGATAGCCACATTCATGAGGAAGGCTATAGACTATATAGCATTACATCAAAGTTCATGGTTAGCCTTGAATATTGATATTTGTAAAGTAAGTCGGAAGAAAAAGCGCTATCGAACTGCTTCATCCGCGTGCGCTGGAGTAGTGGCTAATTATACGTAAAGTAAATACCATGTACTACACAGACATTGTTTTTAGTAATCTAAAAAAAATCCAAGGCACTATATATCTATCTCTTATAAATAAGCCACATTAAGGCATTTGAGTCAAATAATTTATCCTAATATAACACAAAAACATGTTTCAACACATGTCCGTTATAGACAGACTTTGAAACCATCCAACCGATATGCCCCAAACCGGTTTCATTAGAAAGGCAATAATGCGAAAAGGGCTTTAGATAAAAAAGTACAAATTGATAGGGTTGGTAGGTGGGTAGGGTAGGGTAAATAGGGTAATAGGTAGGTAGGTATGTAGGGTAATAGGTAGGTAGGCATGTAGGGTAGAATGGGGTAGGTAGATATGTAGGGTAGAGTTGGTAGGTAGGATAGGTGGGTAGGTAGGGTAGCTAGGTAGGTAGCCAGTTGACGGTAGCGAAGCCGCGGGGGACAGCTATTCCTTTCATATCTTTATAATGACAAGTCTGTTGGAACCCAAAACGCCCAATACTTGAGACATACTCGTACCATACTTAGCACAAGTTATGGAGGTAATTTTTTCATTGAACCTTCTCTCCCTGTCCAGGTGTTGGAGAAGCACATAACCCTGGAGAAGACGATGAAAGGCACGGACCACGTGTGTTCGCTGACCCCGACAGAGTTCCAGCAGTTGGTGCGAGACGTTCGAGTCATTGAGAACGCGCTCGGCACGCCCATCAAGAAAGTTGTCACTTCAGGTGTGTAGACCTACCTTTAGGATAGTTCAAGGAGATTTTGTGAAGGTAAAACTCAGTAGATTGCGGCCAGAATCGATGACCTCAGTGATCAATGTAAGATTTATATGGAGGACTAAAGTTGCTGCATTTTAGTCTTGCAATAGCGGTCTTTGGAATTGAGAATGTCAATGTAGCCCATTGCCGTCCTGAATCGATGTCTATTGTGATCCTCAACTTTTAATACTTCTGAAAAACGATACACATGTATGTACAAAAAGTTTTTTGTTCGGGTTCATAGCAATAGAAGAAATATAGGTAAAGGAAAGGGCAAATGACCGGTATTGTCGTGCTAAAACGGAACAACTATACCTAACACCTAATAGTAGTCATATAAGAGGAGTTATTAAAACATGAATGTGGGTTTATCACACGAGGCGAAACCGAGTGTGATAATAGTATCACATGAGTGTTTTATTACCTCATTATGTGCTGTTACATACACTATTTTATCTTCACTTATACAGTTGATATAAAATAAAAATTGGTAAGGGAAAAAATATGTACTATGGCGAGAAATTTAGATTCTCATTGCGCATGACTGCGCAGCGCGCGCATCCATAGACAATGACACCATTTTCTACATTAAGTCAATGAGCCCATACTCGCATTAAAAAGTCAAAGTGTACTACAAAAATTGAAAACTTATTTTATGATTCAGTTGTTTGAAAATCGAAGGAAAATATTGCACTGTGATGTTTTTTTTTTAAATTTGTTCAAGTACATGTTTATACAATACTACCTTCTGCCAGCGGCTTCGCCCGAGTGAATCTCGAAAATTATTCCAAGGGAACGTATTCCCGGGATAAAAAGTATCCTATGTGCTATTACGGACTAGAATCTATCTCTGTGCCAAATTTCATCCAGATCCGTCCAGCCGTTTGAGCGTGAAGAAGTAACAAACACACACACACAAACTTTCGCCTTTATAATATTAGTGTGAGATGTGATTATTTGAATTAATATTTGGAACATTACGTTGTGAGTGTAGATAAATACAATTTTAATTATGTAACCATTTAACAATGTCAAACAACTACCGATAAAGATCGTTCTGAACTCAGTTGCTATGCCATACTCCACACTAGATCGTTATAAGCGGTCGATGTTATCGGTCGACCGCAAAGTAGTTCCACATGAGTATAGATTAATGAGGTAGTCTTAATAATCTCCCGTTTCCTTCTTCGTACTCAGTGTTGTGCATTATTTATATATCCATTTCGTTCTATGCTAAACACGTATCTCCTTAGATCCATAAATAAACTGGAGTGCGCCTTGGAGTAGTTAGCTAGGTACATTATGCTAAGTGCAGTACCATAGTTATTTTGAACAGATTATTAAATATTAGTAATATTTAATAGAGCAGGTGTTGTGTGGTAACACAATCATGACCCTTTATTTGCTATGCACGGGGCTTGTTCGATACTCGTAAATATATAAAAGGGTTACTTTCTAAAGCGTACTCCTTAGTAATGGTTGGGTCAAAAGGTTTAAAAAAAATAAAAATGTTATTGATTCTGATCATTATATGTGAAACATGTTTTTTTTTGTGTAACTAATAGTTTTGCTTTAAAAAATTAACTAACAACACGATGTTTTTTCGCTACTTTTGGATACTCCTCTAAAACGACTTGGATGTTTAAAAATATTTTTACACAGAAAAATTTATGACTAGAATTTCTTCATTACTTCATAACTGAAATAGCTTAAGTAAATCAAAGAATATTTTGCAAATCAAAGAATATTTTGAGATTCAGTATTGATATTCTGGCTCCGAGCGGGCGCACGGCCAGTACTGCGTTAACATTGGGGCGTATATATGCCTTAAGGGCTATTTATAAGGTAAATTGTAATTGTATGTACCTACTCATATTACTTAAGTTTCAATACCTACATATTTATCTCATAATAAGTAAATAAGGAAAATGCGAATCATTTGATAGCACTAGCTCAGACCAAAGAATCACTGCAATGGCAGAAACTAGACATCATTGCACCTTTATTTTTAATTTCGTAAACTAAACTGACATTTGGGAGGTTGTCACTTTATCGTTACAAAATAAAATAGTGTCGTAACCTGACCATCCCGAGTGATCGAAAGTTGATCGAAAATCGAAGTAGATCGAAAATGGAACTATTTCTCGGCAAAATAATTACATTTATTAATAAACTACCGGCCTTTATTTAGTTTCTACTAATTTATGTCAGACTTCATTTTATCGATCGCATTTATTATATTGTTGATTTCATATTCAACACAATAAAAGTGATTAATATGAGTATGAATACTGTTATATTTAAATATATTACGATTGTTATACATAAAATATTTATTTACACCAGTAAGTAAAATTAAATTGAGAAATCATGTCTCATCGATTCGATGAATCACTTATAATCGAGCATTACTTACAACACTATGTTCCACGCTTGCAAAATTAAAAAAAAATAAGGTCATTGGCAGCTGTCAGTTTAGTCTACGAAATAAAAAATCACAGTACACAAGGAAGTGCAAGGTGTCAACTGTCACAGGCTTTAGTTGTCGGTAATCGTCATGAGCCGTTAGTTTATTTGGCAAGTCGAAGACATTGATTGACACATGACAGTCGCTAGCAGCGGCTGCAGAGGTGAGAGGTGTGCCACTGTGCCTATCCGTGATCAATGCACTCTTAAGTAAGAACATGTACATTGGACATATCTATAAACATGTAGATCGCATATAGGTACTGTTGGTATCTATATCAGTCTTAACGTATCTACTCTGCGACTGATATGACTGTATGGTCTTGTTAACACGTAATATTAATGTCTACTCAAATACGGTGCTTGCGTTATGGCTATCCACAGCCATTGTGATTTTATGAATCACTTATTAGATTACAAGTTTCGGCACGTGCTAGGACTTTGAGCTGAGACTTTGAACTTTGTCTAGACTTAGAACGATAATCAGAATTCAAACTAATACAACCTAAAGGACGCGGCAATTATTATCTTTTATTTACAAACTTCTGCCAGCGGCGTCGGTCGAGTGAAATTCGAAATATTTCCCAAGGGAACAAAACCTAATCCAGAACATTGTCAACCCGTGTACTATGTTCATCCATATCTGGTCAGCCGTTATGTCGTGAAAGATAACAAACAGACAGACTAACAGAAATACTAATTATTATGGATTATGAAACCGTAAAGTTGCGTTGTTAAACAAAGGCCTTCCTTTGCTCTTTCCACTTTTTACTGTCTTCTAGTCAATTTGGCCCAGTCCTTTGAGAATGTGTCCTTGAGAGTCTTTGAGGAGGATCTATTTAATTTTTAAAAAATTAATTCCTTAACTTTATAATATTAACATTCACCTATCTTCCATTCAGAGATCCCGTGCATCGACAAGCTGCAGAAATCCCTCGTGATGGGCAGCACCAAGAACAAGGGTGAGATCCTATATCCTGGTGACGTCAAGATCAAGGTTGCGGAACCCAAGGGACTGAACGCTCTCCACTTTGAAGAGGTCATATACAAAACACTAGTGTATGACAAGAAGGAGGATGAACCACTTAATGAAGGAGACTTCTGCTAATTATGCTCAAAGTACATAAGAAGCCCAAGATAATGTAACAGACAATCAGCGACAAAGATTGTCAAAAATCCAAAATGTATGTAATGAGGGCTACCGTTTTTGTACTCACCAGTTGGCGCCACTAGCGAGTAAGGTCCTTAAATATAGTTGTTAAACGTTGTTATTACGCGCACGAAAATCATTTCTAATGCCGTAGAATTGCGTTTAAATTTAACATCGAGTATGCCGCAGTTTTGCGCAGTCCCTTTATTTGGAAAATAAGGGGGATAACATTTTTCCGAAGCATATAACTGTTAAAGCAGTGCTTAGTAAAACCCGTACCTACCGTAATCTTCCATATTTGGAAAATATTCACAACATTATGAAAAGTAGTAAATCAACTCGCGCCAAAAGCCAAAAAATGGTGACATTTGACATTTTGAAGGACTCACTCTACATTAGCGCTAGCGGAAAACTCAAACGCGTTACCGAAACGTCACGTGGTCAATCCCACGTCGATCAATCGTATTCATTTTGTACTTTTAGTAGTAGTTGTCGCTGATATTCTATCAATTTGTCTAAGAGCTCAAGAATAACCAATAATTCTAACATAACATATCATTGTATTTAAGTTTCTCTCTTCGAACATGTATGAGAAAGGCGTAAACTACCTATGTAAATGGTTTACGACCTTCTGAAGAAACAAATTTATATTTAAACAAATTGTTATATTTAGTACCATGAGATAACACAGGGAATAAACTACATCGTCACCAGTGTGTTCAAAGTTATAATATTAACTACTAAAGACGATATCGTCGCAAGCACAATGACAGCATAATCATACGAATTTATTTAAAAAGTCTCACAAGTGTAAATTATGTGAATAAATCATAGACTTTAAGTTTAAATTACGATAACATAGATTATAAACTCTAAACCTTAATACATATTAAAACTATTTTTCTTTATACCAGATTTATTAAAGTTTTACTATTATGAACTGCCTTTTATTTACATTTACGTGGCTGACTTTGAGATGTGTGGGCAAGTATTATAGCATACGCAATGAAAAATACTCGCTTTGACGTCAACGCCCATTCATAAAGTTATTATTGAGTCTTTGACTGTTAATCTTTAACGCGAATTTCCTCTGGCGTAAACGGGCAGGTTTTGCACACAACTCGCAGGTTATGTTTATATCTATTTAAAAATCATTATAGATGTGTGAAGGATTTCTAGTCGTGTCACCGCGGCGCAGACGTTTGATCCCGATGCGCGGGCGCAGGCTGTGCCGTTCGGTGCGACACGCGCGTGTTCACGTATCCGGCTCCGTTGCGGCGAGATACTCCCTGACGCGTTTTATTAGCGAGTCTGTTTTATTTTTATAGACGGTCAGCAGGCGGGCAGTGGTTCAGCGGTGTGTGGTGTAATAGAACATAAGTGGCGCTGCGTTGGCTGCGTGCCCGTACCGTCGCGCCGCCGCCAGTCCCCGGAGTGCCGGCCCGCCCGCCGCCTGCCGCCGCCGCGCAACCCGTCGCACTGACCGACACCCGACTATTGCGTATTACATGACCGAAGCTGCATGAGTTACTCGACAAACGCGATCCTTTACTACCTCGCTACCACGAAGCTTGCACCGCGAGCCGATGGCAGAAAATACTTCCACTGATAAAATCGCGTTTGTGTTTACGCGCCTAGAAAGTCTGAGAATTAGTAGCGAGTTCAGAGCAGCCGATTTAGGTCGCCCGGTTCAGTGCTAGCAGCGAGATATTTTTATTGCCACTGTTGGGTGCAGACGTACGAGCGCCTGAACACGTTGCTTGTTAAATAAATTATTATTTATAGAGTAAAATCGTAAAGTTCATTCCATAAACATTTGCGTGTGTGTGTTATTCCTAGTTCCCTTTGGAGTGCGATGCTGTGTTACGAGTGGTGGGATTGATTGAGGGGAGGAATGTGACGGAAGTGATTTGGGCATTTAGTTGAAATCTTTGACATTTGAAAAGTGCATTTGTGTGTGTTGTGAGAATGCATCACTTGTATCCGCTGGCGAAGGGCGACCCGCTGTGCCCGCTTGGGTTCCACCCGCAGGTGCGCTGGCCCACGCGCTGCAAGCGCTGCTTCCGCGACTACAAGGAGCACGGCGGCGTGCGCAAGAAGGAGGACGATTTCGCGGTGTCCACGCCCAGCCTGACGCCGTCGTCACGGTCAGTGGCACATCTTTTACAAATACCCTGTTCCTGTATTTCGCAGTTTTCTGTCAGATACTGCGAGCCCTTCCGAAAGACACCGCAGACCCGACTTTAGGGAAGCGTCTAAGGAAATACAAATTATTTTATAAAATGGTAATAGTAATAGGACATTGTTATCAATCCCTTCCAACCTAAGCTACACCCAACGGAAATATATCATTTCAATCCTCAAGTGCTAGTGGGAGGACATGTTGCGATACTAGAATGATACTTGCTTGACAAGATACATCCGTCATCATCTACTTATCCCTTTCCAAAATACTTAGGGGTTAGTTGCCTGTCTAACAGGAAGAAACTGGATTTCAAGATATATATGGATATCTCTTGAAACCCAGTTGCTTGAGCCTCATCATGGGATGATGCTCATTTGGTGGAAGGATTGATGATCACGAGTAATTGTTATCTTCTCCTTCACGTTAACCCAGGCCAGAAATCAATGGCCATACAGATATTTTGAAAATGATCCACAAGAAAATTCAGTGATTATGGCTTTTTTTTGTTTGCTGCCGGATACCTTCAAAAGGCGCCTGGACTTTTGGGGCAAAGACCAGGGAGTGTGCAGCACGTGATCACTGTGCCACCGTCTTTCTTGGAGTCACTTGATGGGCGGACAGAGTCCCCAGTCTGAACCCCTGCGACCCTGGCGTACCACCTGCCTAGAATGCACGCGGGGTGTCGGCGTTTTAGGCATCGAGGTGGTTGCCTCCCCGGAGCCTTCTCCGAGAGGGATCGGCCCTCTCACCCAGTAAATATGTCTAGTATCCCTTCGTAGTTCGATTTAGATATAAAACAATGTTCGTCAGGTCAGGTCATAAACTTAGTAGGGGTTAGTTCAGTTAGCAGTAACTAACTAACCGACATGTGAAACATATCATCACTTAGCAAATGTTAGATAATAGGATGAATAACCGTTTGTGAAAATAAAAATAAATCTATGACCTAATGGAATCGACTACATACCTACTAGGATAGGAGGCTTTGTGATTCAGACCTGCTCCTGGATTCGTATCCCGAAACCAACCGCCAAGCCAAGGTACCAATATAGTAAAACTGTTACAAACGATGCCATGAAAAAAGGAGTAATTCCATAGGTAATTATTATTATAACTAACTAGTTACTATTATTCTAGTGATGTTCTGAGTCACTCTACATAACTGATCAACAACTAAACAACATCAATCACTAGAAAGTAGATCGAACTATCATCGATCAGGATTCGTTGGACAGAAATAGGTCGGTCATAAGTGCCAAGATTAGATTCCCCTCACAAAGTCCAAACTGCCCTTTATAACTTTTGCTCGGACAAATTCTAATATACGCCTTCGAACAATAATATTGATCGAAGATTCTGGCTAAGCTATCAACCACCCAGGCACATTCTCAATCTGGGGGTTGGTTGATGAAACAGCCGCACAGTTCGATCTTCGAGGTTAAGCAACGCTTGCCAGGGTCGCTCCGTGGATGGGTGACCATCCCTTACATAACGAGTCTCTTCATTGCCTGAGAAAGCACGTGCCGGCTGTCTGATTCGTAAATCAGTCCAGTCAACGTAAACAGTCCTTTCGGATAGTCACAAGCCAGAAAAATTGACGCGAGCTTGCCCAGGGATACCTTCAGTATTATATCCAGTTATTGAGTTGTGGAGTGGAGGTAAGCAGATAGGCCGTCAATCCATGTAAAATAACGGTCCCAAGCGCATCCGGTTTGACCGGAAGCCGACCTCATGGTTGGGAACGGCTGGGTAAATTGATTTTTCCAAATATAAGCACCATGTTTATACCTTTTTAGTGCATCTTAAAACATGGTGTATTTCGAGATTATTCCAAGTTATGCTCAGTTTAGTACGCAAGCAAGCTCGTAATTTCCGCTTCGTTATTTTACTGCACACTAATTTTACGGCGACCAGTTGATTGCCTTAAAGCAATTTGTCGAATAACGTCCATATTGTATTGGTAAGTTATAAAATTTATGAATGTAAGTTGCATTATCGTCTAACTTATTGCTATTTTGTAAGAATCCATAACGTTGATGATGATCAGTTAATACGAGGGCCCTCAGGACATTAGGCAGCCATGACCTATAGTAGGTATTGTACAAGTATAGTTTTGGCTGGTCTACTTTACTACCTGTCCCCAGTTGATTCTTTCTAATCTTTAACAAAAAAAAATGGCACGGTTCCAAATTCCTGAGCGTTTTTGTGGATTGTTTGTACTGCGCCCCGTTGGTGGAGTTTGACGCATGCCGCCTTCGTTTGTACGTACGTTCTGTCAAAGATACGTACATAATACGCACAGCATGATCAAATCACAGTTGTAATGCACGACAACATAATAAGCACACAAATCACTCCAGTCTAATCTTATTGCGGCAAAGTGCAACGAAAATGATGCTGTAAGTCCGCACTCTAGAGAGATGATTCATAAGTCCATAACTGAATTAACTAACAATTTGATCTCTCTATTTTGAGCTGTTCATCGGTTCATATGCTCTAATACAAAAGTAAAGTTCAAATGAAGTTTAGAAGTCGTAAATAATGTATAATAGAACATAAAATCATAAATATTTGGACTGAATGAAAAATATATATCTTGCACATCTGCTCATACGTGCTCTAAACACAGAGCTTGGTTTGTCAACATTTACAAACAAAATAGGAATTATACCATCAAACAAACATCTCTTTGATATTCCGGTAAAGCCGGAATGGCTCAGTTTTGGAGATCAAACACAATGTAATCACATATTTCAGTTTCATACGACTTGCTACATTTGAGACTTCTGGTGTTTACCATTAGGCGAATTACCTATTACATACCGTATCTATGTAAGTCTACAATCTACATCAAATAAGACTAGGTCAAGAAACAATGCTTCACTATATCCCTATATAGGAATTTGAAGATATGTTTAAATTTTTGGTAGAATGGAACTTTTTGTACTATATATACTTTTTATACTATATTTATGTACCTATATATATCACGACCCTTGCTACCTACAACTTGAGACCTATAAAGCCTTAAGGTAAACCTTGTATACCTTTAAGGTTTTATAGGTATCTATTTGTAGGTAGCAAGGGTGGACGTGTTATAAAACAGAAGTCTTCGTCTGCTGCACACCTGTACGAAGGGTTGCCATCCGTATTATCGTACTATATTTTCGTCAATTGTACTTTATATTATAGAAAAATAATACAGTACGAAAAATACTATATAGTACGATAAATAATGTGTACAGTATATTTTTTATCAGTAATTACGTTTCATTTTAACCCAACTAATCGCCAACTTAACCAATGCCAATTTCTGAATTTATACATAAAAATTGAATTTAAATAACTAGAGAATCTAATGGATAAGTAAGTAAATTAGTATCATTTTCAAAAACCAGTTTCCAATCTAAAATTACTGCCGAACAATGGCAATTGTTTTTAAGAGCACAGAAGATACTTACCAAAAGATAAAGTATATTATTACTTATATTTAAAATCATTTCTTCTCTCCATTTCCGCTATCTCCGCTTTTACTAAAAGTATATTGCCGTAATGAATATAAAATAGAGAGAAGAAAGGAAGAAGAATCAATTAATTTGATAAAAAACGAATTATTGTTTTATTTAATAACGAAGTAAATTGTTCAGAGTCGTATAATTATTTTAAATAAGTAGAACAAAACTTTGGTGGTTAAAGTAAAAAATAATAATAAATAGACCTGGAAAAATAAATGAAAGTTAAAAAAAGTTATACTACAAATAAATGAAAGTTATACTACTTATATTCCTTAAAAAAAAGGTGGCAACCCTACCTGTACGGGCCCTGTGGCTGCTATAACCTCCATCAGAAACCTTTTAGACTTAGACCTATAACTTGAGTAGTCACTTATAATATAACGAGACTTCGGATAGTCGATGGACCGAAAGTCTGACACCCAGTCCTTACCAAGACACAGTATGACAGTAACTGGGTTGAGGAAATAAAATAAGCAGTCGTTCCATGTCAAATACTGGTATTCGAGAAGTAGACCCCAAAAGAGTTCGGCAGAAACTAGGCAGATGATGACTGGATCAGGCACTGGTCGGCACACTATTCTTGATAGTGGGCTCAATATGTTTTACGCACCACCCCAGGTTAATTATACTAATAATTATAATTAATTATAATAGACACGATATCTTGCAAAAACAGCCCGATTCAAACAGTGAAACGCCAATAACTTTTGAACGGCTGCTGCATAGCTAAAAACACTCTCGATAAAGTCACCTTTCAAACAAAAAACCAAATCAAAAACGGTTCATCCGTTTAGGAACTATGATGCCACAGACAGATACACAAACACACAGGTACTACACACGTCAAACTTATAAGTTATAACAGTCTTCTTTTTTCCGTCGGGGGTTAAAAAGGGAGCGTATTGATGTCAACCACAGATATAAATCTAACTAGATGACGCGATTGTATGTACTTCGCGTGCCAAAAAACGGATTAAAGTTACGATCAATGATCGTAATCTGAGCTTTTCATTTAACGTTATCGGCACCGGAAATCCACCGAAATCTGGAAAAATGCCTTTTTTTTTGCCATATTGAGCTGTAAAGAATGTATAGAAAAAGTTTGTCGAGGCATTGGAAATGTTTTCTTTCATTGGTTAGTAAATTTGTTTTTAAATTGTTTGTGAAAAAGTGGCACGCTTGGTTTTCATACAGATGGAGGGACTTGCGTTATCTAGTTAGATTTATGTCCGTGATGTCAACTTCATAAACAGCCTCCGGACCGCTACTGATTAATTCTAGATGAAAAACTGAAAAAGGGTCGGCTCAGCTCACGCTAAAACGCGACGAAAATTTTAAGCACAGCACAAATCCCGATCCGGAGCTCCTACTGATAAATTCTTAATGGAAAAATGTATCCCAGGACCATGCAGCATGCTCAGCATAAATGAGCACTTGCTTTTTTTTGATTTGTCACTTCAACATTTGCTTTGTTGTTCATAGAAGTCGTGATGGGGACAATGGCGTGGAAGCAGAGAAGGTGGGGCGAGGTTGGGCGTCCAGTACTAACCTCAGCACCATCGACACTACTAAGAAAGACGCCTTCTCTACAGGTAACATTTTCCTTCCTCATTATTATTTTGATTTTATAACCCTAGAAAATATTATACAAAATTTATAAAAATCTCGATGGTGTTTCATAATTCCTAAGCAGATTCTAAATTCAAATTGAGAGGCGAGTTGTGGGTAAGGCGTACCCCTGCTTAGCCCTTCGGGGATTTATTTTAATCAATTGCTAAGTATCGTCGATATTTTATACATAAGGGTGTTTATGGACATAAGTTTATATAAACGAGAAGCATGCGCGACCAAAAATATCCCTAGGTGGAAGGGATAAATGAGGACTTCCCCACGAAAAAATACCTATTCGATCTAAGCGCAAGATTCATAGACCCCATTGAAACTTAACTTTGTGGCCCTTATCATATCCTATGGAACGTTTGATAACTAAGCAAAATGAAAGTGCGGTTTACGAATCTTACCCCGAGTTTCCCGATTTTGAATGAATTCTCAACAGCTAATCACAGGAGATAACGCGTGCTTGACAATTTGTCACATTAATGCTGCGATAGTTTTAAGGTGGGATCGGGGTTAAGGTATAAAAATTCAGGTTAAACTATGTTCGCCAACATTAGACTTCCGCAGTACAATAGCTAGGTACAAATCATTAGAATACTGTTTGGTAACATAAGCACTAAATAAAACACATAAATAATAACAGTAGCCTTAAACATATTAATAGCCGACTATTTGATGAGGCTAGCGCATCTAATAACTTAAATGACCAATCCGAGTACCGCTGCACCTAAATATCTATGGTGGTTTACGTGTCCGTGCTATTATTCCTTGTTGGGTTAGCTCATAATGCAAATCTACCTATAAACTCTTATAGAAGTGCAGACCTAGCGGCTCCTATTTCTTCTCCTACTACTCCAGTCTATGTAATGCCCGGGTTAAACGAGGCTAGTTCACGAATCTAGGATAGGCTTCAGAGCCTCGAACATCGTCGCCGAGTTGCCAGCCTGTCGGTTTTATATCGGTTACATTTCGGGGAGTGAGCGATGGAAATGCACAATTCGATGCCGCTTAGTCCTTTCCATCATCGGTACATGGTGGACATCCCACCCAAACGCACAAAGCGTTTTGCTAATACTTTCATTTTGCGCACAGCTAGAGAATGGAATGCCCTGCAGGAGTATTTGTTCCATGATAACTACAATCTTGGCGTCTTTAAGTAAAGATTGCATGGGTTACTTCTAGGCAAACGTGATTCACCGTAGACCACATCATCGCTTACCATCATGCGAGATAGTGGTCAAAAGCGAGCCTACCGTTAAATAAAAAAAAGGATAAGTGCGAGTCGGACTCGCGCACTGAGGTTTCTGTAAAAACAGCTACATTCACCAAAACAATTATTAACATTACAGAAGTTCATAAACTATGAGGGCACCGAACATTGCGCGATAAGATAAACAGAATTGAGGGACAAAATTAACTTTGCCGTTGGAAAACTGTAGTCCCCGATACATCGACATAAGTCGCGGTCAGTTTACCAACTGCAAATAAGTTAATAATCTTATTGTTTTGATGTAGGTACTAACTTACGGTTTTCGGATTTTTGCCTTTACTTGTGCTATAAGACATTGCTTCTTGCCATATTTCATGATCCTAGGTCAACGAGAAGTACCCTGTAGATTTTGATTCCCTCGCGAGTGTAAAATATGCGTCATTAACGGCTGTATCTCTTAATTGAGTTGATCTAAGTTTGCTTTTTCACAGCTGTAAGGGGTTACAAACTTGAGTATACGATATTAATTTCAACTCGATACCTTCACGCATTTCAAAGATAAAGGGTCTTGACAGACTGATGGACAACAAGAAGGGTTCCGTTTTTTTTCCTTTTGAGGTACGGAACCATTAAAATAAAAAAGCAAGCATGCAAAGACCATACAGCCCATGGTGCTGTGTGGTGGTTGCACGCAAGTAATATTTGCCTAATGTTCTATGGTAGGTACATACTATCCAAGCACAATTTAGCTAAGGTCAATGTGGGCAAATCCGTCTACGGGGCTATTCCGTATACATGCATTTACTATTCATTCCAGAATAGTTAGGCTATTACTGACTCGGTCAATAAAACAGGATCAGTTTTTAGTTCCAACTATAATAATAATAATAATAATTCTTTATTTGAACCAAGAACACACGTTACAAAATTATCGTGATCGGTAATAGCCACATTAGTAGAAACTGTGTCGTGGCTATTAACGCCCACCTCCAAGACAGAGATGACAAGTAGGTTCCAGATTATAATTAGTTATAACTCTTAAGGCTTAAGGTCTAGTGTGTGTGTGTGTGTGTGTGTGTGTGAGTGAGTGAGAGTGTGTGTGTGTGTATGTGAGAAAAAGAATAAGGTTTTTTTTTTAAATTCTTATTTAGTTTTTTACTAAATTCTCCAATTCTTCGTACGTAAGGGAGGACAACCATGGGTCAGTGAGCCGCTTACACTCTCGAGAAGTGAGTGGATAAATATTATGTACCCTATTTACTCTGTTGTATAATACAGGAGCCATGAACTCGAATTGTCGTTGTACTAATTGGAGTTTAGACGAGTAAGTTTGGCAGACTCTGTCGGACCTACGTTTATGTTTGTGCAAATCAGGATCGAAGAAAAGCTCAGCATGCTTTCGCAGAATACGTTTAGGACGAAGGAGTGCCTTACCGAGGGTACTTTACATAGGGCGTACAGTTCTTCGGTAGGGAAACGAATAGGTTTATGCGTCATGAACTTGAGCACAGCTCTCTGCGCCCTCTCCAGACGTAGCAGGAGACATTTCCCGGCGTTACCCCAGGCCGACACACAGTACGTGATGATAGAGTGAGCAAGAGCAAAATAAACCGTTCTAAGGGTAGAAAACTCGGCTGAACTTCTAAGGTTTTTAAAAACAAATATTAACTTTCTAACACTAGATACCAGTATATTAATTTGCCCAACCCATGTCAGCGCACTGTCAATCAATATACCGCGGTATTTGACAGAATCCGTACGCTTGACTTTGGGACAACCACAGTCATCGTTCGTAACAACATTGCATTTGTGCGCAGTCAGAGAGAAAGCGGATGTTGGCTGTGATGTAGGTCTTGTACCAAATGTGACAAACGCAGTTTTTTCCACATTTAGGGTAAGCAAATTCTGTGCAAGCTACTTCATAGTTGACTGTAGCGCTGATTCGGCGACAGAAAGTGCCTCAGCCCAATCCCTGCCCCGTACCAGTATGACTGTGTCATGAGCGTATGAAATTAATTTGGAGTTAGGTAGGGAGACTTTACAGAGATCGTTAATATATATAAGGAACAGGGTAGGACCAAGTACACTGCCTTGTGGGACTCCAAAGTTAAGAAACATTTCGTAACTGATAAGATTATCTATTTTAACAAATTGTGAATGGCCATTCAGGTAAACTATGATTCATAGATAGAGCAACGTTGTCGACAAGAGCAAAAAAATACGTTTGAAGTTTAGTTGTGCTCCGAACTCGAAACTCAAGTGTTGCATGCTGCCGTTTCTTATGAAGTAAATATTCTATTTTATAAGTTACGACTTTCTGAGGATGCATATCATGTAGTTTAATAAATGTTTCAACGGATTTTTCTATTTGTTTTAAATAAAAAGCAGTAGATACAGAAATAATCGTTATAGAAAATATGTAACCTCAAAATGATCAAGTGGGAAAATCCGTCTAATATCAAAGGGGCTAAGTCGTCATATACCGGAATTACCCCATTGCATATGTCGTCAACACTTAATTCGATTTTTAATACAAAGTGTGCCGAGCACCGTTGTTTAAAATTTCAATACCTAACCGAATTCATTAAAAATAACCCTGCTTGTTTAAGTCCATACCAACGTCATAATAAGATTACCTAAAAACTAAACTGATAGTAAGTAAAAATAATTAAATTAGTTTTCAAAGTTTTTGGAAAGGTTCAAAATCCCTGGTTATAAAAAAATAGGACGGATTAGCCCCCAAAAAGAATTTAAGGGAATAAAACGTAAATTCAACCTTATATTTATGGTGTTACAAAAAATTTTTCGACATCATTTGCATTTACGTGTTTACAAATTGCAAACTTTGATGTAACGGCGTAATTCTAGGAAAATTTGCTACTAGACGAATTTGCCCCAATCCTCGGGAAAATCCGTCTAACGACCAATTTCAAAAAAAAAACATTTTTATTTAAATATGGAGGACTGTTCTGTTGTTTCGAATGGATGTGTATAAAAGACAACAAAATTCTTTATCGCTTACAACCATCAACTTTTATTAAAGTCGTTAAGCGTATCAGTTATAGTCAACAAAATGCAACTTTCAAAAAAATATGACGGATTTGCCCACATTGACCTTATCCCAGCTTAAAAAACTAACCTGGTGAATCCCAAAAATAAAAGATCCTGTTCCATTATCCACTTTTCCATTAGAAAACAACCATTAATTCTCTTATCTTCAAAATTTAATTGAAATGGTGGCCAATAAAGGGCATACATTCTACGTATCTTCAACTAAATCAAATGCAACAATAACTATAAAATGTATGAGCAATGTCCGTCTATCGACGAGTTGCCGACCTTCTCTTTTGTTCACTAAAACCTACAACAAGGCAATATCAATCCAGACACATCTGTAAGCGCGCGCGCCAAGATCATACAGATACACCTGTATTAGTATTAGTCATACATTGTGGATCCTAATTTAAACGTTTCACACCTACACTCGCATTTTGATAGTCGCTGTCTAATTTAACCATTTACTTAACATATTTGCGAGAATCGATATAATAAAACACTATAATTATGTCAGTATGTATTTAAGAGCACATGTTATGTATCTATCTAAGGGTTTAGGTACCTACTATAGATAGCGTAACCTACATAAACAGGCGTTGCAGAGTCAAAACCGCAATCTATTCGAAGTTTGTTTTGCGTGAAATGATTAGTTTGATCCAGAATCAAAAAAGTCATAATAAATTTTGCAGGTATGTATATATATTGGCTAAGCAGTTAGAAGCACAGCTCATACATCAAAAAACAATATATTGGATGCCATAAACCCAATTTTATTGGTAGGTGTAGATAGCAATAAAGTCTGAAGATTTTTATGAACGACGATCTTTTCAATTATGAGCGTGTTTATTACCCAAATTCGCTCATTTCACACTTTGAATGTCAAGGAATTATAATTTTAGATATTTCACTTGTTTCATTGCTATCAATTTGTCAGATAAACACAATGTGCGCACGCGTCTGTCGATCTACCTACGGATTCTGTTTTTCAGCATTCAGAGCCAATTCAGACAAAACTATATCTACTTCAGATAGAGGTTTCTAATGTGCCTTTCCAACATACCTATAGTACCAAATTGCTTTCAAAACAGATCATATTGCACCGATTCGGCAAATACAAAATGTTTTAAGTGAGGCATGTGCTAAACGCAAGAATATTTGAAAGTTGTAATCGAAAGCTGGTCATAAAACCGGCCGAGTAAAGACACACCTATTGGAGGTGCGCCACTATGATGTCAGGAGACTCAGGCACGGTAAAGTTAGATATCTTTACCGTGACTCAGGGTGCTTATACACACTATGGCTCTCGACATTCTATCATCCAAAGCTTCGAGATGGCGATTGGAAAAACGTCAAAAATGATTGGAAATGCCAAGCGCTATCCAAATGTCACGTGAACAATCTCTTTCATTTTGGCATTTCAAGCCAGGTCTATATTTCAACCGCCAGAGGAATCAATTACGGCAATTCTCAAAATACATCATAAGGGCGCATGTCCGTGAAATTTCGGCTCCGAAGTAGCTTTAGTACTTCTTGGAGAGAAGCTTACGCACTACATCCGACATAATCTGCCATAATTCAGAACATTTTGAATTCGGCACTCATATAACGGACACTGACGCGTAGTGCGAAACCGGCCTAAAACATCTAAAAAACGGCAGTATTTAATCATACAAGTACCTACTCGTTAGTAAATAAACTTATGTCATTCTATTTCACCGGGTTTGAGTTTTGTATTTTCCTTTCATAGGTTGAGTTGATCGCAAGCTGCCTTATTATGAAGTAGATCGACGACATTACCTATAACTTTGAGCGTTTTTGATGTACATAAACGATCAAAATGAACATATTATAACACTAATTGTTTATATCCAGGGTTCACAAGAACCAGTGCATCATGGACGTCGACGCCGGACCTGGGGGCCAACGAGTCCGAGAGCACGAACGCTGTCACCGTCAGTCTGAAGCTGCCCAAGAGAAGGCTCACGGGGCCACTGCCGTCCTTAGATACGGGGCAGAATCATACGTCAGGTTTGTTAACTTACACACGTACAGAATTAATCAAACTATAAATGTTCCACAGCTGCAATTCAGGCTTTCTTTCTGTGAAAAAGCGGGCAGCAAAGAAAGTTTAATTTGTTGCAGTTCATTGGTTCAGGTTGCACAAAACCACGGCATAAAGGGCAAGTATACCCATTTATCGATCTAATAACCCGCGGACTTGTATCGCACTGAGTCCAGAGTATCTAGACAAGTCGCATTCGATGTCAGTGAAGGCGATTGTCGAATTGTCAAAGTGTAAAGGTATTCATCACGTCATTTTTCTATATAGCTTGTCAATCCTATACAATTTTGTATTTTTAACCCCCGACGGAAAAAGAGTAAAACGCAATTAACTTTTGAACACTACACATACACGGCTGAACCGATTTTATTCAAACATAGCTAATTACACTCGACAAAATCACCTTTCAAACAAAAAAAAACTTAATCAAAATCGGTTCCTCCGTTTAGGAGATGGGATGCCACAGACAGACACACAGATACACAGCAACACACGTCAAACTTTTAACACTTATAATTACGTGTTCAATAGATTGCCGATCGAAGCATATCTACTATGTAATTATGTAAAAAATGAAAATGTGTCGGGGGTTTTTAAATATTGAAATTTTATTTGTTGCCAATCACTTTCGCCACGCTTTCGATGATTGAATGTCTCTTGACTAGGGCCGGTTCTTTTAAGCAGTATGCTTACGACAACTAAACCAAATAACTCCAAATATTACGATTGATTACTTAGGAAAATTCACTGTACTGTCAGTAATTAGGTAAATGTTATGTTTATTTATCACAGACACGCAGACGGTAACGCTGCGACGACCGTCGCCTTCTCCTCCGCCGTCGATGCCGGTGCAGGCACCTATTACTATAAGCAAGAACGACTCGCTAGCTGAACGCGTGCGAAAGGTAAAACATATCTTACACACAACATATAACACATATAACATATATGACACAGAATGCTAATGACAATCACGAAATAATATCTTAGTAAGCATAAGAATAAACTGCTTACGGCGAACAGTCATTTTCGCGGTTTTGTAACTTCCTCTGCCCAAGCGCAGCCCTTTTAAAAAGCTTCGTAACCTTGACCCATTTGAATGTAGAACAAAATATTGGGTCAAAAGATGTCGCTTACAATTCTTTAAAAATTATGTAGGAAAAATATCTAAAAAAAAACATGGCTGCTGAAAATATTTATCGCGTAGGTAATCAGGCATTCGGCCGAGTTTAGCAACAACAGATTTCTTCTATAAATATTTATAATTTTCGACTAGTTTAAAAATGTACTGCCCAAAGAACAGTATTGTCTTCACCTTGGGTTCATAGACGTGTGAAGTACAAGTGGGTCAGAGATATAGAACCGTCTGATCGTTACCGCTGCTGTAGCTTTCAACCCGAACAGCGCGCGATGGTCGCGATGCGTCGCTCAAAATAAACATAAAAGGTCACCATGAAAGTTAGTACTTGGCAATGCGCTAGCTTTATAATTAATTGAGGAAATCACCTGTTATCTGATTTCGCTTCTTTAAAATATAAGTTGCTATTAATAGAGTATTGCAAAACAGTTATGGCGAAACACAGGCCTAATTAATTACCGATTCAAAAAACGATTATACGATGTTCCATAAATTATCAAGACGGAAAGTTTATCTGATTGACGTATTCCAAGAAAAGACGTACGGTAACTAGTTTATAAATATCATTTCCCGAAGTATTTATTTACCTAATCCAATTTAAAATTATCCAGCACTAAAAATAACCACCGGTTATTATTTCCAGATGAATTTAATAAAATCTCAGAATAGTTTTGAAAAGGAATCCAGTATAGAAAAGGAAAGAGAAAAAGAAAGAGAAAGACGAAGTTTATCCAGAAGTAAAGAAGTGCATCAAGAAGAAAAGCCTGCCCGGCCGAAAGAAGATAGTCACAGAACTTCAACCAAAGACGATGTCAACTTTATGATACAGGTAAATAAACTTTAATGTGGACTTTGGCTCTAATCAATTTGGCTATGCTAGACATAGGCAGACCTCTAAGATTTGAAAGAACCGATACAAAATAGTAGAGAGAAATGAACTATGTTTAATCATAATATTTTAATGGTAGCAGGTGAGTGACATGACAGAATCGAATTATAGGCAGAACAGTTACATTGTGCGCGCAAGCAGACATTTCAATGATGTATGCAAGGAATACGATTTGGATCCATTCACAACCAGTGTGAATTCGGCCAGAAGGTGCTTAAGCCTCAAATTTTTCAAGTAGCTGTATGTTATATTGTTTATTTCTGTTTTTATTCACTTATTATTTTCTTTGTCATCGGTCATATAATTGCAAACTAAGTATTTGCTTGTTACTTTAATTAAAGCGGTGAGTTTTTTGTTTTTGTGCTCACACCATTACTATTATAAGTCTATACGTGAGGATTTGTAATTGGCTTTCTGTTGACTATAGTTTCCTTTTTTGTCTGTATTTATTAGCTGTAAGTCCACCATGTACTAAAATAAATAAATAAATAAATTCAAAAGCGCGCAATTTGAGAGGCTCATTTCCTCCAACAGTAGACTGCAACATGCTATTGGCGGCATGATTACATGTCACCATCAGTTATAAGCATAAGTTTTCTTACCAAATATTGTCTCCTGAATAGAATAGAAATATTCTTCATTGTACACCATGAAAGTAAGACATCTCTTTTACAAGAAAAACTTATATTCATACGGGTACAAAGGCGGTCTTAGCGCTGACAGCGATATCTACCAGACAACCTTTAGATGGATTGAAAGAATGTAATGACTGCTTTATGCTCCGAACAGGTGAAGAGTTCCCGCAACTCTTCATCAAGCTCGAAGCCTCCGGTCCGAGGCGGTCCCTCACGAGAAAGAGAGGAGTCTGATGACGACACCAGCACCTTGGGTTCCGTCACCACCGAGACTACACTCGTGGATGTTAACGTGAAGGAGTACCAGGTGAGAGGGGACCCTTAATAAAACAACCTTTATATTTCCTTGCTTTTGTATGTGTCCAGCAACTAGTAATCGATTTTTCAAGCACTTCCTAATCTATACTAATATTATAAAGCTGAAGAGTTTGTTTGTTTGAACGCGCTAAACTCAGGAACTACTGGTTGGAATTGAAAAAATATTTTTGTGTTGGATACTCCATTTATCGATGAAGGTTATAGGCTATATAACATCACGTTAAGACCAATAGGAGCTGAGCATAAATGAAAAATGATGCAAAAACGGACAAAATTATTCCTTTTTGAGAGCTTCCGTTGCGTGCGCTGCTTAAGCGGTTAAAATTACGCAACAATCATGTATTTAGTGTAGGTAGGGTAGGGTAGGTAGGATAGATGGGCAGGTACGTAGCCATTTGAAGCGAGCGAAGCCGCGTGGGACAGCTAGTATACGATAAATCTGAAACTTGGCGTACTTATGGAACTTTGAAAACATTCAAAGAATATGGTACTATGCAGCTGGTCTCATGATGGAACCGAAATGCGGCCATAGTAGCTCCTCAAACAGACAAGATAGCACCATCGTGTTTGCGCTCATTGACGTGTCTTGACATGCGATATTACATTTCGTAAAACCATGTTTTAAAAAGATTTTTACTTCGCGGGTCACGACGGCCATTTACCATAAGTGAACGGGTGCTTGTTTAAACAAGCAACCATTGTATTAATACCACAGGCTATTCAGATTTTTTGACTCTAGTTTTAGTTTTTCGTTTAACAACTAGTAGAGAACTTACATGAAACTCCAAATTTGTGCAAATCCTCCAAATGGAAAATTCGTAAAACTAATAATTGTCTGCAGCTGTTTAAGGAGTTTTGCCAATACATAACGTGGACTGCTTCTATTAATATATCAGCCCTGTCCTGATCTGGCGTGTTGTGTACGTTGTTAAAACAGACGTAAACACTACAGCTATCTTTATTACCATGCACCTGTATTGCGAAACTACAAGGTCCTGATCCAATATGTTGTTTGTTCTTATAATAATTTTAAATGGTTATTGTATAATTTCAGGAGCAAATAGAGAGTTTGAAACAAGAAATGGACACGCTAAGAAAACGCTGCGAGAGGGTCGAGAAAGAAAAGAGCGACATCTTGTTACGAAGGCTGGCGAACATTGACTCAGTAAATAAGTACAGTACAGGGCGGTCCTCAGAAGTGCTTAAGTTACAGCAGAAGGTCAATGAACTGTCGTCACAGAACGAAGACCTGAAGGACGAAAAGAAACATCTCGCGTTGAGAGTCAGGGAGATTGAGAGTGAACTTGAGGTAAGCGAACTGAATCTTGAGACCTTCTGTAGTGTGTGTTCGCAGCGGCTCTGAACTGAACACGTGGCATGTCACTGCGCAGTAGCAAATTCATGTGACAATTGGAGGTAAGGGGTGGGTTGCTGCGTAGCGAGTAGCGTACTTTACAACCGCCGTAAAATTTTACTGTTACTGAAATCATTTGCTGTTCTAATGTCTGCCGCAATTATGGATCTAGTCCTGAATATTTTAATAGACACTTAACTCAGAACTAGTACTTGCTAGCAGGTACGATAAAGCGCAGGTTTACGGTTGGCACAGTCGAAAATCGTCTTATTATGCCTTTTTAGGCATAATTCCTAAGAAATTATGCACGCTGTGTATACACAACGTTGCAACCGATAATTTGATGAATATTAGCGAGCGAATACGTTCACCTCCGTGCACTGAATGTACTCCTGCAGCCTGATTGCGCAAGTGAATTCGCCAAGGCACACGGTTTGATCGCCATCAATCGACCAATCACATGCGTGATGAAAGGCGCGATGTCGATTTCCGTCTATATGATTGGTCGATTGAAGGCGGCCAAACCATGTGCCTTGCCGAATTCACTTACGCCATGAGGCTGCAGATCACATGTTATCCAAACTAAAAAGACCTCATTCAATTTGTGTTCTAGTCTCGGCCCTCAGTAGAAGCACAAACCCGTCAAATAGAACAACTTCGCGCGAAGCTGCTGGCTGCGGAGACGTTGTGCGAGGAGCTGATGGACGAGAACGAGGATATGAAGAAGGAGCTGCGAGACCTCGAGGAAGAGATCGAGGAGATGCAGGATAACTTCAGGTAGGATGAAAATACATATATATACGTAGAAGCTTAGCATCATTTAGGTAAACTGGACGCGCATCCCTGACTGGACTGTCGGGGATGCGCGTGAATTTAATTGTACCCTGAGCCCCCGCCTCGTGGTAGCGATAGGAACTTTGGGGTTTTAGTCGGTTAGAGTCCAACATAACCCTCCGTTCCCCAGTTGGAAGATATCCACGAGGATTTCTCCACAAAAAAAGAGGACTGTAAGTCCATTCTATACCGTTTTAATTAAAAAAAGGTTTACCCTCAAAAAAGGTTAGTCTCGCTTATATCTCGAAATAGTGAAGAAAATCGACACTAGGCAACCGGCAGAGTAAAAAAGAAGAATTTTTCAACCCACTGGGCCCCCGTGGTAGCCATGTACTTTATAGCCCACTCGCTCTCACGGAGAGGAGTCCTCCCACAATGAACACAAGAACATTATACCCCGATTATGCTTGTAACACAAAAGCAGGTGTATGAGAGAAGTAATAAAACTGGACTATTTCTGTATTCGTCAGTGTATGTAACCTTTTCCCCCTGTTACAAAACGTGGGTTAAGTTTAACGAGACACGCGGAACACGTATTTTTAGACCGAACCACGCAGATGTCGTATGACTAATGTATGAAAGCAAAAATAAGTTTGCAGCCAGTTTGTCTAACGCAAATGAATGCTTATAATTATTATAATGTACTATCAATAAGTGTTTTAATACTTTTACAATGTAACGTCGTTATAAAACGTATTATTTATTAACAAAAAACTGAGTTCATTGTCCTAATGAGTTGTAGCACTTGAAGCCAAAATAGTTTTGGCCGATAGTAGGTATGCGCATCACTCAAAGATTTAACCTTGGTGTTTTTTTAAGTCTATAATATACTCTTATTAATAAAGATAGCAATGATCAATGGATAAACGCAGATTATGAATAGGGATTCTATCCAGGCTCATACTTAATAAATCCTGAAAACGACGAATTAGACAGACATTCATGGAATTATATTGGAAGAATTGTAAGGCTTCTGGTGATATTTGATACCAAAAATCGCAAGACCTTTGAACATGGACTAATATGTCAAAATGATATCTTCATTATAATACAGGGTCATATTCAATGAACTAGCAGAAATCCTCAGATTTGATGGAAATCGTTACGATATCAAATGACGATACTCATCACGTCTGTGGAAATTTAAATGTGTGGAGTGGGTGCAGAAGCATGGAGACTTTGTGACAGTGTAAAGTCGTGCTGCAAATGAATCTGAAATCTGCTCTTTTATGTTTCCAGGGAGGACCAAGCTGATGAATACTCGTCACTCAGAAGGGAGTTAGAGCAGACCATTAAGAATTGTAGAGTTTTATCGTTTAAGTTAAAAAAGACTGAAAGGAAAGCTGATCAGCTTGAACAAGAGAAAGCTGAACACGAGAAGAAACTTTTAGAGGTAAGAAACACATTACAACATACATAAAACACCGCACTTCTTTCCCCGAAGCGTTGGGCAGTAGTGTATTGTAGTAATAATTACAATACGACTAACAAGAGACCGCAGGAAGAGCCTGGATGATACTCACTCAGATCAGAGAAGCATGACACAATAGGGAGTCAGCAGAGCCATGTTGATGTATACCGTTGTGGAATAGAAAACGAGTAAATGTAGCCTAAAACATTTCAAAACCAAATGTTAGATTCGGAAACACAAAATAAATTACTGTCCAACGTTTATGTCTATTCTCAGACGCAGTTCATGGTGATTCTGCTATAAATCTTAACTAGAACAATTTCAATAAATTACCTGTGTAAATATTTATAGTCATAAGTCTTTTTGTATCCGGCTGGCTGCCAGGGAGCCAATTAAGTCATTTCTGTTTTAGTTGACCTTGCATCAGCTATCTATCATTTTCGACTATGACCAATGTTTGCTGGTCGTTAGGCTGACCCGAGTAGGGCTAGAATATCCGATCTACCAAAAATACGCTCAAAATCCAAGATTACTGTTATTATAAGTTTTTAAGCTGACATGATCACAATCATTAGAATTAATATTTGTTTCGGGATATTTACTGGCGAACTAGCGCACGTTAAACGAGTTCTACAGAGGAATGGATACAGGATAAAGATCTTGCCACATGATCAAAAGTCATCAAATAAACAATTGAAGTACCAGGTCGAGAGACAGCCGGCATTTTTGCCATACATGAAAGGAGTGACAGACAAAGTCGCAAACATTCTCAGTAAATACTGCATAAAAACTATTTTCACTCCTTTCAAGAAAGTATCCCAAATGCTGCGTTCGCCTAAAGATAACTTTCCCTTGAAAAAGCCTGGAGTTTATAAGATTAACTGTAGCTGTGGGCAATCATATATTGGACAGACGAAGCGAACTTTTGCTTGCCGAATCAAGGAACACATTAGGGCAGTGAAAAACAACGATACCCAAAAATCGGCCATAGCAGAATATCTTCTCGAATCAGGGCCAAACCACTGGATCGAGTTACATGACCCACAGGTTATCTCGACTGAACGCCATTACATACCTAGAGAATGGTTCGGGAAGCAATTGAAATAACCAAGTGCAAAAATTTCAATAGGGACGACGGGTTTCAATTGTCAAGAGCCTGGAATCCAGTGGTTCAACTATGTAAAGGTCGTAAAACAACTGAAAATGTGTCAAAATTGGATACGGTGAGCGTCGTCTGTCGTGAACAATTTCGAGTAACTAGTGAGACGAGTTCTGGTAGTAGTGGCGTCGTGCGCGAAAAACGAGTGAGAAAGAGGGTAGACAGATATGTCAGCTCGTAAACAACATCCACCCGCAAAGACTTTAGTTCTCGTGATTATGGCGCTTATAACGGTGCCGAAATATCGAGCTCTCAACCAAAATATACATGGTAAATATCCCGAAACAAATATTAATTCTGTTATTTGTATGAAATGTTGGTAAACATTATGAAGGTAACCGGAATGGACTGGATACAAAGCACATGACCGGTCATGATGGCAATGCTGGAGGGACGCCTATATCCAATTAGTGAACGTCTAACGGCTGCAACATGATGATGTTGCTTAACATATTTTATATCTATTCCAGATAGTTGGTGGCCAAGATGGTTTACAACGAGAGAACCGCATCAAAGACTTGGAACAGGAAGTGGCGCGGTCTACTGAGGTAGCGTTAAGGTTGCAGAGAGAGCTGTCCGAAGCGAACGCGAAGCTTTCCGCAGCCTCGGGTGCCCCGCCTGCCAACGTTAAGAAGAACCAACTTAACGATGGGGTCAGTTCTAAGTATCAACTAAAAGATAAAAGTAACTTGAGTTTAAAGACAATTGGTACGCGATATAGCCAATATTTTATGACCGGCAGCTTTGGCAGTATCAGGTCTTTTACAATCAGTCCATTTTAAGGCTTACCTATCTAAAATTCATAGACTTGTCAGAAAGAGCTATATGTTTTTATCACAAAGTGGCTTGATGTACCTATGTAGTTTGCTTATTACTAACGCTTTCGTAATCATTGTGTTTATAGAAAGTGTCGCGCTCGTCACTAACCCGTGGCGGTAGTCAGGAGGACCCAGCGCAGTTGCTTAGAGATCTGCAGGACTCACTGGAGCGCGAGGCAGACTTGCGCGAACAACTCAGAAACGCTGAGGAAGAGGTACCCGCCAATCATTTACTAAACAATGTCAATGTCAGTAGTCTTGCTTTGTTCTTTGATATTCCAACATAATGTATGTTCACATTACCATTGCGAGAGATGGATATGTTTCTCCGTGCAAACACGCTAGGTACACCGCAAATAAACCGGTATTCACATGGCGGCATCGAATATTATGCTTAATTTACGCTTTGCCCAATTTTACAGTCGGCTTGGAATGCAGTAAACACGTGCACAAATAGTTACAGTTTAACGATAACTCATCTCTTGTTAACAGTTAAATGCCATTACAACCACTTATTTCTCCGATCATTTAGTTCCACTAGAAAAACATCGCATTCATTAGGGCATTAGCTCTGGTTCGACAGATGCCAGCTGGCGCGCCGCCAACACATGTCTGACTCAACACCAAGACACTCACATGTATTATTGTATATCACATTGTTGTTCTCTATAAGCCTATGTTGCTTTTTAGTGAAAATAAAAAAAATAAGGAATATTATGTTCAAACAGGCTAGTCGATATCGGCCCCACATCGCCGGCAGAAGGATACGACCACAACTTATTCCACAGTCTTCCCGATCTGATCCCATTTCGCCTCAACCATTCATCAAAGACAATGAAATGGTAGAACCAAATACGATCCAAAGGATACTTGAAATGCAACTCGCTTTAGAAAAGAGTTTGTCATCTCTAGACAGTAGTACATCGTCCATTGGTGTCAACCAGAGCACCCAATCTCCACAAGATCTCATAATGAGTTACTCTGAGGGTTGTCAAACGGATACCATCTTAGTGCATGATGTGATGACCGACACTAAAAAGATAACTCTTGATTCTACTGTTCAAAGTACAATAGATATTCTGGAAATGTACACCCAAACGGAAGTAGCATTCATGAAAAATAAATATATGCAAACCGAATTTATGGGAACCAACAATTTTGTACAAACTGATAAACAGAAATTCAGAAATGCTAGCGTACAGACAGCAGCTAAGCTTTTCAATGATAAATCCCTACAAGCTGTCAATTCTAAAGAATATGTGGACGCTAGCACAGAAACTGATTCAATTAACTTTGAAGACAAAATACTTGACAAAGATCAATTGACTACATTAGAAGTCAATGCAATATTGAGTAGAGATAAATCTGAAAGTCCTCCTCTTACTCCAGACAAAACACCTGAGTCTCGCTCTCCTTACCCCTCGCCCTTCGTATCAATGTTCAGTCCGTTGGCTGTCAGAATGGCCAGTATAGGTACTTATGACCAGTTTGTCAATTTTAAATGTTGGTTTTCTTCATCCTGTATTTTGTCCTTAACAGATTCCTGAAAAACTTCGGTTCTTACAGTCATTTTAGAATAGAAATTCAATAATTATAACTAACGAATATTTACAGGCAAATAACTTACGTAAAACTGCGTCCCGGGTCGAGGACGACAATGAGTCCTTGCTTCTACAGCTGAAGAAAATGGCTACCAAAGCCAGAAGTACGTCAAAATACTTATATTGTGAAAAATCGATTGTGTTTTTCTAACATAACCCTCTCCCGAGAACCACCGCACACCAGAGCGCGTTTGTGATTCATCTTGTTCATGTGTACTTGAATACTTGCGTAACCATTAACTCATAACATGTTACCTTTGTTCCTTGATGTTTACTAACATGCTTGTCAGTGTATTTGAATTACACGGCGTATTGATGGTAGCCATTTTCTCCAGTCAGGAATAGACCTTGTTGAATCTTTTACAATGTTTGGGTTAATAAATTTATCCACCACATTGTTCAACATCCGTGTCCGGAACAATTACTCAGTACCATTCAATTTTACTAATTTTCATCAAAAAACCTTTGCATAATATACTAAAATATGTACAAAGCTTTGTATTTTTAGAGCAAATCATTTACGCATTTTAAAAATAACGCAATCTGAAATTATTTGTAGGTCGTAAGCTGTCGCCAACACCTCCATCAAATAAACTCAGTATTGATATTAATGAAAAAGATGGAAAAACCGATGACGAAGATCCAGCTGAACTACGACTCTTACTTGAACTTAATGAACAGGTGCTCACACAACATCTTTTAAAATATGATATTTCTCTCTCTTCTTCACTCAATTACTAACTTGACAAATTTCAGGAAGCATCAGTTTTACGAAGAAAAGTTGAAGAAATGGAACAAGATAAGGATTCCTTGAAAAAGCAAGTCAAAGAACTTACTGATAAAATCGCTAGTCAGCCCAAAACTAATTCAACAGTTACGCTTCGTCGTACAACTAACAATAAAACTAATAACTTGGCAGAAGAAAAAGTTAAAGTATGTAACCCAAAAAAAGGATATAAATAATACCGTATTATTGTAAGCTGGTAAAAACAAAATTTTTATTTTATAGGTGTTAGAAGATGAGATCGATGAATTAAGGAAAAAGCTTATTGAAAAGGAAAGAGACTGCGAGAGGCTTCACGCTGAGCTCAGTCTTGCCAAGAAACCGAAAGCTTCACTTATCAAAAGCAAGTGAGTATATGCAGCATATGTAGTTATAGATAGAGAGCAAGGAAATAAGGATCAACAAACTAACAATCAAATAACTCATATTGTAGATCATTGGATGGCGACCAACAAAATGTCGACCTGAAGAGACAACTCCAAGTTATAGAACAAGAAGCCAATGTTCTTCGTTCTAAGACACAGAGTTTAGAAGCTGATAACGAAAAACTACAACTAGAAAATAAGAAATTACAGGTACCAGATCATACTCTAGACACTTAATATCATCCGCATGAATGGCATTCAGACTAATTTTAACTTAATGAGACGTATTTTTCACTACAGCTACTGAAAAATGCAAAATCATTGAAATCTGAAAAATCTGTAGAACAAAGTGCAGCTAAAATAACGAAACTTGAAAATGAATTAAAAGAAGCTACAGCCAAATTAAAAGAACTAGAAATTAAAGATGATAAGACAGAGAAAAAAGTAAGGTTTGGTGGAGAAATCACAAGCAAAAAAGACGCCGATGCATTAAAAGCAAAGCAGGAAGAGTTAGATAAACTAAATTTGAAATTTAATAAGGTAAATAGAAAAAATACTAATTTTCGGACACCAAAAATTTGCTTGGATGAGTAACTCGATCTTTATTTTCACAGCTTGAGAAAGAAAAAGCCCAATTACAAGTTTCACTGAAGGCCTTGAAAGATGACGCAATTAAATCATTTAGACCCAGGGTTCCCAAGAAACCAACTGATTTGACTACCAAGCTCCAAATGAAGAGAATGGTGGAGGACTTGGAAAGTGAAATTGGTAAGGCATTATTATACATGACCAACTGGTCAGGTATCCCGATTTTTGTTCATATAACATGTTCTTATATGATATTTTATTTTGCAGGTGAAATGTATGTCGTCATGAAAAACGCCGGACTCTCTGGCACTGAAATCAATACCAGAGCTCAAATGGAAAAAGATATCGAAGATATTAGATCTAAATTGTCTAGGAATGACTCTGAATTCACAAACGAGAAGAATCGATTACAAACCGAAATTGCCAAACTAAAAGATCTCAATACAAAATTAGATTCAGATAAAACAGATATAAATAGCAAATTAAAAACACTGGAGAAAGACAACAGTAATATATCTGGTCAAATAAAAACACTGCAAGAAGAAAAGAAGAATTTAGAGTCTCAAGTCAGTAAACTAAATAATGAGCTGAGTAAGTATTATCCCTACTATTGTCGTATCAACATTAATACTGAGTATAATAAACATAATATAAGCATATTCATATTATCATTTATCTCTCTTTTGCAGAAAATACAACATCTTTAAATACAACAATGTCAGACTGTATGAAGAAAATAGAGGAACTCAAAAAGGAGATAGATGTAAAAGATAAAGAAATTGATAAATTGAAGAAACAAGTAGACATTGTAAATAAATTAGAACAAGATAAACAAAAATTGCTCAAAGAGGTATGAGATGTCACATATACTAACATAGAGTTAGTGGTTCATTTCCTAGCACTAACATTGTGTTTCTTCTAGGTTGGAGATAAAGCTAAAAAGATAGGTGAGTTAGAAAAAAAATTCAAAGAAGCAGAAGACAAATGCAAACGAATTGAAAAACAACTGGCTTTACGCAAAGACAAAGTAGCTAAATTAGAAAAAGAGGTAAGATATCGCAGCATTTAATCAACTTTATCTATAATTCATTACTATACAAATCATTTTCTCTATCGTACTTTATCATACATAGCTAACCCAGGAAAAGGAGCAAGCTGAAGTATCAGCCAACAGTCAACGGCGTATATCAGTAGACATTACTAGCGAAAAAGATCAAATGCAAACAAAACTTATAAAAGCTGAAAGCAAACTAATAACTCTAGAAACAGATCTGAGAGAAATGAAAACAGACTACGATAGCAAAATCACAAATTTGGAATCAAAAATATCTGCTAAAGATATTCATATAAAACAACTGGTATTTGGATGAATAGTTTGATAGGCACGCTCCAACGCATGACCCCCTTTTGGACCACTTTTGAGTGTCCCCCGTGACGGTTTATAATTCCTAGAAAAAAACAGCAGCTTATCTATAGAAATTTAGTTCGTGAGCATGTATTTGCATTACCCCCTGCCTCTTAGTTAATGCCCATGTTTACAGGTTTTCTTTAGGCAGTGATTTCTGGTAGAGTATAACAAAAAAGTATTTCAAGTATTATTATGATTGCAGGAAGATGCCTTACGAGACACATCGAACCAGAAATACGATGAAGCGATATCATCAGTTGAAATGGCACAAATGCAAGATAAATTAGAGAGAACTACCAAGGAACTTGAAGGGAAACAGGAAGAATTAACAAATGCCAAACGAGAACTAGAAAAGACTGAGAAAGAACTATCGGCGATAAAATCAGAAATGACGCAATTGAAGTCCAGTATATCGAAGTTGGAGAATGAGAAGAAAGAACAGGAGAACAAATTACAAGCAGAAAAGAAAGAATCTGGTTATTGGGAGAGCAAGGCATCGGAACTGGAAACCGATTTACAGGTAAATATTCCTTTACATAAAAATTCCTCGAAAGAAAACCAACGAAATACAATATACACTTGATTTTAATATTTTAGGCTGAACGCAAGAAACTGGATCGTATGCGCAAGGCTCACGATATAGATATCAAGAACAAGGAAGCAGAGTTAGCTACACTCAAAGGTAAACTAAAAGTTCTAGAACAATCGTCTGGCGCAGGCGCCAAAAAGATTTCTGATCTCAAACAGGAGTATGAAGAAACAGTTAAAAGTGAGTTTATAACTATACATCTCGCAGTAGCAACAAGCAGCAACAACATTAAAAGCATGATGTTTATGTAAAATATTTACCAACTTTCAGAGTTAGAGCACTCTCTTGCCGTAGAAAAGGCGGAATATGACGAGTTGACGGGTAAATACGAAATATTGGAAGAAGAACATGTAGTCACTAAAGCAAGGCTTACAGTAGAGAAAGAGCAGGCACAGGGGTAATGTATATTCCTCAGATCTCCTTATATACAGAAATAAATTAATAAATTACAACAATATTAATACTTTTTACCTTTTTACAGAGAATTAATACTTTTTACCTTTTCACAGAGAATTAATACACGTCCAAAAAGAATTGAGCGCAGCATTAGCTGAAATAAAAACTCTCCAAGACAATTATGATACACAATCTTCAGCATGGACGAAAGAAAAGACTGAAATGCAGGTATATATCATCTAAACTCTGGTCTACAGCAAGGAACATTCGGTTATTACAGCAAAATAATGTCTGTGTTTTTCTATTTCACATAGAACTCAATATCATCGCTACAAGACCGGCTGTGCGGCGGTGGTTGGGAAGTGGAACGGGCCCGGCTCAACGCTAAGCTTGAACAGAAAGAGCGTGAACTGCGCAACACTCACGACCAGCGAGACGTTCTGCAGCATCATCATGATCAAGCCAAGAAAGAGGTAAAGCACCAAAGAGATTAACATAATTTTTTTAAGAGAATGGACCAAAAATGCGTTGAGCACACTAACTCTGTTTCGAACCGCATACAAAGCTGTCGGTTCCTAGACATAGTATTGGGGTGCGAGTAACAGTGACACGAATAGTTTTTATGGAAAGTGTTGACAATGTTATCAGCAGAAACAGTAATAATTTACTAATCTGGTACTCTTTATGTAGTTGGAGGAAGCTAGAAAGAAACTGGAAGACTACGAAAGAGTCTCCAAAGTACAGAGGACGTTAACAACAGAGAATGCTGAACTGGAAGGAGAATTGTCATCTCTGAACAAAAGACTTGAAAAAGCTGATGTAGCGAGGAAACATGAGCTAGGAGAGATGAAGGTTAGGTACGAAGGACAGATGAACACCATGAGGGACGAACTGAAGTCTTTGCATAACCAGGTAATACAAAACCGACCGAAAAAAAAAAAATGAATAATATTTAAGTCCCGTGCGTTCCGCATCCAGAGGAGTTGGAGGAAGGCCTATGTCCAGCAGTGGAAGTCTTTCGGCAGTTGTGATGATGATGAATTATTCATCAATACATAATTTAACATAAACATAGAAAGAAACACACACATATTCGTGCATTAAACCAAATAAAAACGTATAGATACGAAACAGATCATTTGAAAAACTGAAATGTTAATATCAAATCAAAATCAAATACGCGCTTTTCCTCTCTCCTAGACACTGACTGTATCTAGAATGTTGCTTTGCCCGACAGGCTCCATAAATGTTTCTGTAACTTATTGCCACCAATAAATTTAATTCGAATTTGACATAATTATAATAATATTATGTTCGTGTCTTGAGAGCAAGTTTTAACATGACAATATTTGAAGGTGTCGAGGTTCCGGCGAGAAAGAGACAACTATAAGCAAATGTTGGACGCAGCTCAGAAGACAATGACTGAAATGAAGAATGGTGACAAGATTGCTAGGACACCGAGACTTTCCATATCTAGTACTGATGAAGTAAGTTGCTGCTACAAGCTTAAAAATCGGCCAAGTGCGTGTCGGACTTCGCACATTTAGGGTTCCGTACCAAAGAAAAAATCTGATTTATCAATATATTGGTATTTGTTAGTATAGTATACATAATAATAAACATTATCACCAAATTTCAAGTTCGTAAGTCAATGGGAAGTTAAAAAAATCTTCGGAATAAAATTGTGTGACAGACGACGAACAGACGGAGACGTGAGTGACAGCAATAGGGCTCCGTTAGGACCCTTTGGGTACTAACCCTAAAAGGCAGTGGGCTAGCTTCTGGAGTAGAAGGTTCCGAAAATGGTGACGCGCAGATCAGCAAATGATGTGTGCATGTCCAAGGAAGAAAAAGATGTAAAACCGAGTGTTATGAACCAACTTGGAAGAGGCTGATGTCCCAGAGGACTGTAATTAGCTTTATTGAATAAAGTGGCCGCATTATTATCCTTAGAAGAGCCTCTGGCTGTTCTACTTTCAAGGCTGTTGATTATTATGGCATTTTAACAAATACTTTTTCACAGGAGGAGTATCGCAACAAAGTGGCGACACTGGAGCAGCAGACGGCGTGCCTAGAAGATGAGCTATGTGAAGCAAGACTGTTGGCTTCTAAGCTCAACACTGAACTCATTAGCGAGCGGTCTGCAGCTGAAGTTCGCTTCTCCGAAATGCAGTCGAGACTCAACGAGGTACACCACGTAATTTTGTAAAAGTTTCCATAAAACTACGCCTTCCACTTTTTCCAACATCTCCACTTTTTAAAGTAAATTCCATTAAAGTAATGGAAAATGTTTCCTTTTACAAAGTGATTACTGTTATTTAATCTATGTTCAGCAGTGGATTGATGTAGGCTGATGATGTGTCCTTAAGGATCAGATTCCGTTACTATTGTGAAGGCACATGAATATTTTAGTTTTTTACCATACAGACTTGATGCTTTCGATATCTAACTAAATCTTTTCAACATCACAGTACGAAGAAGACAGATTGCTCACATCGGGCAGAGCGCGTGTGGCCGGCCTAGCAACACGTATGGAACTGGCTTGGCACAAAGAACGAGACGAGCAGCAACGGTTGCTTCAAGAGACCTCTACGCTCGCTAGGGATCTAAGGCAGACGCTCTTTGAGGTAATACACATTTCATTTCTGCTTTTATAAATTTTGTAATCCCTACAATCAACCTAGTTTGTTCTTAATTCGAACGAAAATGTTCCGACGAAGTTCGTATATAGTGCGTAACCTCCCCTACAAGAAGGTCTACGGCTTCGGCGAAATTTCTCGGATTCAGATCGGATGCAGTGCGTAACCGCTCTTACTGTAACATATAATGAAAAACATTAATTGTGGTATGTGGTAATTAGGAAACATTGCTGTTTCTTACTTTGTATATCTTAACTCCTCGAAATCATTATTGAATTTTACTTAATTATAGTGCTGACCGAAATTTTTCAGATCTCGCGATAAATTTATATTATTAAAAAATGCTTTTCATCCGTTAAACAGATGGGTGAAGATCGCTCCTTACTTGGATCTTAGGCCATTAGGTGACATTCTAGCACAATACGTCGCTAAATTATATAATATTTATGTTTCTAGATAGAACGAGAAAGAGAGAAGGAGAGATTAGATATGAAGAGAAGAATAGAACAATTGAAACGAACCACTGAAGAAGAGACTGAAGAGGCTAAAAAGAAGGTATGATATAATTCTTGATTATTTTGAGAAGATTATTCATTATGCTGATGATGTGACTACAAGTAAAATTAAAAAAAAAGCTTCCGACACTTTTTTTAGCATGCTACATAATTTATCTATATTCCATTTGAGATAACATTAGACATTTAAATAATCTCATTTTATAGCCCGTTCAACCGATTTTGACTTCTATTGCGTTGGTGATATGACAAATGGCATATTAAACAGTTAGTTTCGGTAACAGGTTTATGCTTTTTATGCAATTCTTATACTTACGGGATAGAACTCAAAATCGTTTGAACGGACTGTAAAAAGGGTTGTAAAAAATTCAAATGTTATTTCAAATGGAGTATAGTAGTAGACGCGCTTCGATCGACAACCTATTGAACACGTAGTTATAACGATATCTTGCGAAAACACCCCAATTCAAACAATAACACGCCCATAACTTTTGAACAGCTGAATCGATTTTCATCAAACGAGTGTGTTATCTGACTTACAAAAATGTTACATCGAATAACACGTCCCCGTAAGTTTACTGATACGAAACACTTATCAATAAATGCGCGCTTCTACGAAAAACTTATCGCCGAAGCCACGCGACCTCACATAACCAAATCTCTAACGAAAAGACACCAATTTTTAAGTGTAAGTATGTCGTATTAGTAAACATACAGAGACGTGTTATTTGGTTTAACACTTTTCTAAGTCAGGTAACACACTTTCCTCAAGTATAGCTTAGAACACTCTCGATAAAGTCAAGTTCAAACAAAAAAAAACTAAGATCAAAATCAGTTCATCCGTTTAGGCGCTATGATGCCATTGACAGATACACAAATACACAGGTGCACACGTCAAACTTATAACGCCCCCCTTTTCCGTCGGGGATTAAAAAAGAGCAAGTATAAGTACTGAGATGACGGAGGGAAAAGTCAGCCTTGCTGCGACGACCCCAAATAAATTGGGTCATGGGCAGACAAATAATGATGAAATTATCAACCAACCGCATAATTTAGTAACAAAAAATTATCTTGATTCAGGTGACAGAACTACAGTGTGATCTGCTTGAGTTACGGGATGCTCACGCGAAGTTGCGCACTGCAAACGAGAAGCTACGTCGCGATAAGGAACGACATGATCGGGATCGCGACCAGAATAAACTTCTTGTTGGGTCACTCAAACGTGCGCAGCAGGTAGGCAAGTCAAACAACTATAGGTGAAATCATTATATTCAAATGTGACAAAAGTGGGTATTTGAGAAGATTCCCTTAGCAAGGAATCACGCCCGGTAGTATTTAAATGACTTCATTGTGAATGATAATGATCTAATTAAGGTAACAGCCGTATTTTTTAAGCCCGTCAAGGCTTTAAAAAGTCCTGTCAAGTTTTCATGATGTCATAATTAATAATAAAGAATTACCCAAATTTTTTTTCTTCGTCTTGTTTATCCAAAACAATAACCCTGCAGTCAGTGCAAGAAAAGACGATATATAGCTCTTATAATGAAGCCGTCGATTCACTTTCATTGTCTCTTACAGGAAGATGACAGGATAATAACGCAGCTCCTAGAAACAATCGACGATCTAATGAAGCAGAGTCCAGACTTGTTCCGCAATGAACCAGTCAAACCCGAGAAGAACTTGGTGACGCCTACGCCACCAAGACGAAACAGAGTAAGTTGGATTACTAATAGATAAAGAAGTTGGATAACTAGAGCTGTATAGTGAAGTTTCAATAATTTGTTTCAATGTGCGAAAGAGATATGGCTATACAAGACTATTGTCTCTAATGAAACAATCATGGCTATAATATTTTCCAGTAAGGATTTTGAGGAAAGAGTTTTGAGTTCCAAATTCAATATCGATAACTTTATACTTGCCCAATTTATAGCCGAGATAACATTATTTAGCACGTACTTTGTCTAAGCTATGCTCCCGTCCCTGTCTTACACTAGTAGATGCAATACTTGTGTCTGTTACAGGAATCATGCTTAACCAAGGTATGTGCTAAGTAACGTCTAACAATCTCGATATTTCTTACACTCTCATATCAAACCAATTTTTCCAGTCGTCCAAGTCCCGGTCTCGATCCGCGACGCCCGAGAGCGGCACTAACGGCGTGGAGGCGGCGTCTACTGCAGCACGCTTACGACGCCTTACAGACGAGCTGAGAGCCTCACGCATCGCTGAGCGGCAACGACGACACCAAGCCACTGCTAGAAGGTAACGCCCTACTTCCTCGACCAAGTTATCATTGTCTTTGGTGTAATTGATCTGTCAAACTTATTAAAGCACAATGCAAGGTTCATGGAGCACAAAGGCAGTCGCTGCAACAACCAACTCAAGTGTCTGCGCAGCAAGTAGTGCACTCAACAGCCCCCATAAAGTTTAAATCTTACTAGATATTTGTCACCTCTACGGATTACTAAGACCCACTTGCACGAAAAACTTAACTCGAGGTAAAATCGACAATATTGTATGACAAACCGTCAATTTAACTTCGTGTTAGCAACTAACTTTGAGTCAAGGTTTTCGTGCAAGTCCGGCTAAGTACACTACTACCAACTAAATGGTGACCATTAATCCAATACATAAAACGGTGATTAATACACTAGCTACTGACGGAGATCACTTGATTACTCACCCTAATTTTTTTCATGTGTTCTCAGAGCGATGTCGACGGAGCCTCGGGATACACTGTCAGTCTCTCCAGCCACGCGCACTCCATCCCGTGCGCCTTCACTCAAGAAACGCTCTATATCACTTGAGCAGACTACGAAGGACCAAGTGAGTTACAGCACTAAGAAGAGATCTTGACATTAACTCGATCAAGTGCACTAAAATAGCATCAATGGGTGGTGAATTGTGATGGTGATGGTACTTGAATATTCACAAAAGTTCCAGATCGACCTCCTGTCACCCTTATGCCCTTAGCAATAAGATTGAAAGTGTTTTATCGAAAACTTTCGTTGGTATACTTTTTGCAAACCATGGGCTCTAAGATTTTTGGACTATTTTCATACCCGGATATCGGGTTCTTTTTCGGCTACCCGGGTATAAGCAATTTAGCACAATTATGCGGCATTTTATTTGCACAATAGTTATACCCGGATTATTCGTCAAATAATACCCAATTTTGAATGCGTTTATATATCCGGGTATACCTGACCCAGGTGCCGAAAACCTTAATGGGCCCTCAGCACCGTTAATCTAACCTTCAATTCGTTTTTATTTTTTTCCCTTGTTACCAGAGCTTGATATGGAAGTCGGTGGACGACAGCAGCGTGTCGTCGATGCAGTCACTGGACGGAGACGCGGATAACCGACTGTTCATCATGCAACGAGATGCTAGTCTAGACAGGTATGAAAATTTTCACGGATACAGTACGTAATAACTAAACCTAGGTAAACAAAATATGATGAGTAATTTTTACGGTTTGTTCATTTGCACCTCAGACGACTAAACTCATTTACATATTTAATCATTGTGTCTATCACCTTCAAACGATTGACTGAAATAGAACGACGATTTAAATCCTTTCAACCCTGAATGTATTAAGTCATTCGAGGTGCGTATGGGCCGACCTTAGTAAAGAGAAGGGACCATAACCATGCCTAATCCTTTTTGACATTTTACTATTGCAGTCGATTGTCCGGCGGATCGGTCCAAAGTGAAGTACTTCCCTCAGAAAAGAAGAAAAAGAAGAGTATTTTCGGTAAATTGAAGAAACTGACCAAATCCCGTTCTATTGACGATCAAGTAGCACATGACAGCACAGAACATGTGGAGTTCAGACCTATTGGCACTGTTTCTCAGGTAACAAACCATTTCCTGTTCTTTTATTATAAGATCAGTACTGCTTTGCGCATGTTGAGTATTTAAAAATGGGCTTTAAGCACACATGACTTAAAGCCTATTTTTCAATTCTATATTTAAATAACGCAATAATACTCTGGTAAATAATGTTTTTTGTTCAATAAAGACTATTTTAATATATTTTTATCATGTGCATTTTTTATCAGCAGGGTTCAGATTCAGACATGAGTGCAGCGGGAAGCAAACGCGACTTGCGAGGTCGACTATCTGACATGTTCAGCAGAAAAGGACAAATGTCTCGCACTAACAGGTTTGTGCATCAACTACCAAGATTTGTTTTACCTAACTAGCTCAAAAAAAGGGTTATGTATTTTAAGTGTATAATGTATTTTAATACCTACCACGGAAATACCCTCCGGTATTAAGAGTGTTAGCCTGGAAAATCGATTAGTGATAGAACCTTCACTGTATGAGAATAAGTCTTTGCCGTGAAGTGGGATATAGTTCACTATCGTAATCTTCAGCCTCTTAATGTTCCCACTGATGGGACACAGACTACCTCTCTGTGAGAGTGGAATAGGCCTTAATCCACCACGCGGACCCAGTGCGGATTGGTGGATGTCACATGTCTTCGAATTATTAGACGTGGGACAGATACATGCTGTTATTATTGCGTCTTTAGATGGTAGTTTAAAGGTATCTTCACTTAAATAAACCAAATTTTTATATTTGATATAATTTATTTATTAAAAAATTTATTTACTTTCACCTATCCCGGTGTATGTAATCAAATCTTGAAAGTTAAATTTTACCCTCTGCTCAGTGTCCGATTGAGTATTTTGCGCACATGTTTGTATCTCGTGACAATACAATTCTTATTATAAAACTTTTTTTAATATCAAAGCCTGTTTAAACTAGACGAAAATGAATAATATCTGTTGTTATGGAGTTTCTTGTGCGTTCTTCTCCATAACAAGCTACTTTTCCGAATGCACGGTAGAACCAATTTTTATTTTATTACTTGTTAATTTTAATTCTTTGACGTTCAAAAGTGCCGCTTTTTGGCCTAGTTGAATAAATATATTTGACTTTGACTTTGTTATAGCAAAGAGCTCAGTCCAGAACGCCCGGCGAGTGCGATGGGCAGCATGATGAGCACATCGTCTCGGCCGCCACTACGAAACGCCAGCAGTAGCACATTGGCGCGCGCGTCGCCTGCTAAACCGGTAAATAATACTTACTTTGCCCTAATAATTCTAAACAATCCGTATAAACTATTACACAAAGTGGGCTACTTGAGTTTTTTAACGTACTCGGATCTAGATAACGTAATCTTATGTCAATTTGTATTCAAAAAAGGAGATCTCAAAAAGATATTTCTCCTTAGGCCGTTTGTTCACGACGCGACGCACGACACCGCAAAATGTGGTCACGATTCAGAGTTCCATAAGTTTGTATGGACCGTTTGTTCATTGCACGACACCGCACCACACGTGAACGATTTTCATACGGTTTTTCGGCTATGTCGTCGATGCCGCTACGCTGGTTCGGTTTTTTTGCGGTGACGATTTAGCGGCTGAACAAAACCGGTATGAGCTTGTTGACGACACGACACACCTCACCACACGCCTCACGCGTGGCTCGTCACTCACGCGCTTATAAAACAATACAAGTGCACTGCAGTGTCGTTGCAGAATCGGGTCTAGTGAACAAACGAACGGACGACAGTCCGTATGCAGTGTGTCGTGTGTTAAAAATCGTGACCGCAAATCGTATCGTGCAGTGTCCCGTGAACAAACGACCTTACAGTCATCAGACGGCGCTTATCCAGTTTCAATACAAATTGAGGTTTACGTTAAAGCGAATGAGCCCGAGTAAAGGTACTACAGGCATCTCAAGGCATAAAAAAAACTTAAATGTTATTATATTCAAACACATACCTAATATACTTCATGTTCATTAATAATAAGACATAAATAAAAATAAACAGTATCAAGATCGTTTAATCCAATTTCCCCAGTATTGCACACAACTAATTTTGATTGCGCCATTTGCCATGAGATTCCGGTAGACCTATAAAAACTCGCACTAAGCCCACAGAGCATGATTTACAATTGGCTCCCATTTAACTCATAATATGAACTACACTGAAATTTCTCTTTGGCTGTCACTTGACTTGATTTAGGATTTCCTCAGTTCAAAAACATTACGCTTTTATTAAACCTTGGAACGCAATGACGTAAAACATATATATATATTGATTTATTTATTGTTTTTCACAGAACGAAGTGCCGAGGCCAGCAAGCGCAACGCCAGCGGCAAAGAGGAAAGGGAAATAACTGATACTATAAAGATTTCGCTTCATTATAGTGTATTTATCCATTTTCCTATGATTTTTCCACATAGCTTGTAATATCACAATACATATCAGTAAAATAAATTATTTTGTATAACTATCGATAGAACACAAACACTAGTAGCGTCTAGCTGTCTAATTAATTATTGAGTACTTAAGAACTTTAGGCCCTTATCGATAGTTATGCAAGTCTGATTGCCGCCGTCACACTATGTAACGCGAACCGTGACGAGACCTTGATTCCTTCGTCCTTAGTGCCCTTGAGAGCCACGACGAGTCGCGTTCTGACGTCGTATCACAAACGTCGAGAATTCGATTAGCAGTGCTTATGTTTTAGTTATGTACTTTGTAACTTTATAATAAAGCTGTTGAATCAAACTCTTTTTTAATTCGAGTCCATTAAAGCGAAATTAAAATAATACGTAATAAACTAAACTTCTATTCAATTTCAATCATTTTTACATTTGACATGAATGAAAATAATATGCATTCTTACAAAAACGAAACAACAGAGTAGACCAAAATAAAATAGAACCTCTTGGTGTCGGTCGGAGTTTGTGTAATGTGTAACATGTGTGGCTAGCTCTGGTCCATGAGGTTGGCGTCCACCGCCGCGCCGCCCGACGAGTCCTTGAGGATTGACTCGAAGATGGGCTGCAGCTCCGGGAACGACTTGATCTGTGTCACGAAGTCCATCAGGTGGGGGTTCTTTTCTATAAGCACGGAAACGAAACATTTTATTACCTTGCCGTATAAGGCAACGAACTAAAATAGCTTCAATCTATTTTTTATAGCGAAGCGGCCAAGAAATAACTATACTGCAGTTACTTCAATGTGAAAATCTAGATATACGGCTATTTGTTAACCATTCAACTGCTGAGCGGATTTGTATGAAAATTGGGATACGGGTTGATCATAGCCTGGATCAAGAAATAAGATACTATCCCGAGTTTCACGAATCCGCTGGCAGAAGCTAGTCTTATAATAATTCTTATAGATTACCTGCTTCGGGTATTTGTAAGAGCGCCGCAGCGGCCCTGAGCGCGGATCTCTTGAGTTCGTCTTGTTTCTCGTACTCCTGCTTCACGGAGTTGGCCTTCACCTTCATCGTACACGTCGCTCTCAGGGGCTCCACTAAACTTTCTAGCCCTGAACACAAATAGACGAAAATAATTAATTTCATTATTTAAGACAATAGCTTTTGTCGTGATAAATGAATATCAGCAGGCTTAACCATAATGGATTATGGTCCAGGCCATAAAAAGAGGAGAACTTTGTTCTATCAATCAGCACTGAGTCCGCGTGGTCGATTGCAGCACACTCCCTCTTCTAGAAAAGAGACCTACATCTCAGTAATGAGAACTTTACTGTCTACATTGAGATATCTGAACGCTATACATTCCATGTGTACCACATCAATACTTATAATATTAAAAAGAAAAACGATTTTTGTTTGTTTGTTTGTACCGAATAGGCCCCGAAACTACTAGACCGATTTAAAAAAATCTTTCACCTATACAAAGCTACATAATGCCGGAATAACATAGGCTATAATTTATTTTCCAAAAAATTAGACATCCCTATGAAAATTGTAATAATGTGACCCCCAAGTAGCTAAATTTTTCCAATAAAATTCATTATTTGGCGTGCGCTGAGAAAACTATTGATGATACATAAAAATTATGTACTACATGATTAAAGTAGTCATTATTATATATATCATGTAGGTAGGTAGGATAGGTATGTAGGGTAGATAGGTTGATAGGTAGGGCAGGTGAGTAGGTTGGAAGATAGGTAGGTTGGGTAGGTACATAGGGTAGGTAGGTAGCCAAGTGACGGGACCGAAGCGGCGGGGGTCAGCTAGTAAGCTGATAAATACAAGATAACTTACTCTGCAGCACGACAGCGGGACACAGCTGCGCTAGCCGAGCGCACATGAGGTACGTGAGCATCTTGATGTCGTAGTGGTCGCGCAGCCCGTCCTCCACGTGGCGCAGGAACTCGAACACGTCGAGCCGGTCCAGGCACGTGCCCAGCAGCGTGTACATGCACTCGAACGCCGCCTTGCGCAGGTCCAGCCCGTCGTCGACGGAGTGCTTGAAGGGACCCATTTCTACTTCGCGGATTAGTTCTTTCTATTGGGAAAAAATAGGAAGGTTTAAATAATCTTAGTTTCCAAACAAGTCTAGTAAGGAAAGAAATGATATAGGTTGTATAGTATGCAAGGCAGATTAGCAATGACAGATTAATTTAATTTCTTCGAGGCGATGATGATTCAACTGTTAGACAGTTCGTGGCCACGCTTATAGCGGTATCAGTGGCGTTCATTAAGTCCTCAAAAGTGCACTTGGAGCGCTAAAATAAGTGGATCATGTTCTGGACAGGATCTAGAGGCTGAAAAGTCAATGATACGAGACATACCTTCACTTTGGTCTCGCTGTAGATGGTGGGCAGCACGTGTGGCAGCAGGTCGCGGATGAGCGACGGCTTGTTGTGCGCGGCCGAGTTGAACGCGACCAGCGCCACGCGCCGCACGCCCAGCTCGGGGTCGCGCAGTGGCACCAGCAACTCAGACATGCAGTTGCGCAGGAGAGGGTCGATGGCTTGAGGCTGAACAAAAAGACACAGTTGTTTTCGAAGGTACTTTAGCGTCCAAACTAGCGTTCTTGAATATCTACGCTGATACGAAACGGAGATACGGTACGGACAAAAGAACATATCCGGGCCCAGCTTTAGGATGGACGTTGGGGTACGTGTCGAATAATATTCAGTTTGGACGACGAAACATTGACAGTGAAACAGCTGCCACAACAACTAGCCGATACAATTTCAAAAATATTTGGAGCGCGTTCAGTGATGACATTCCGGAGCCCCGAAACTGTGTAATCAGACCTAGCTTAGGGCCCATATGCATATTGGATGATGGGTATTCCAATAATCAAGTATCAAAATAATTATGTATGTAAGTATTACCTGATCTGATATCGTAAATTTGACAGCTGTGACGGCGGTTGTCCTTGTAAGTGCCTCGGGCGACTTGAGGAATTCCTTAAGGTGCGGTAATAAGTCTTGTGGCTCTAGTAAACATAATTTTCCTAAGCATTCAGCTACCTGAAAACAAATAAAGACATTAACAATTATTGATAAGTAAACATAGATGCGTTTAAGAAAACTTAAATATCATGACTAATTCCTTTTCAATAAATCGATTGGTGTACATATAATAGTTTATACTTACAACATTGCGAGAACCTTCCTCTGCACACTGACAGTGCTTGGACAGCTGCACCCAGATCTCTGGTATAAAAGGCCTCAAGGCTTCAACACCTTCGGGCGTGCAGGATTCACATGAGATTATCTGTAAAAATATACGGTACAAAATGTCACGAATTGATGACTATCGAATAACTCAAGCATATTTATTTTAGTAAGTTTTTAGGCATTTACTTCACATTCAGAATTCACATTTCAGGTACAACAAAATAATTTAGATATTTTTTTTTAATTTTTCGACTTGATTAGAATTTTCACGAATGACGGGTGGAAGTCGAAAAAAAAACTATCAAATCTCCGTTAAGAAACATGATATGTGCCAACTTTATATTAATTTGAACAACTATTTGAAGCGTTGTCTGTATTAGGAAGCATACAAAACCAAAAAAAACCTAAAATGTTGTCACGTTAAAATTAATCCACATCTTACCTCCCAGGAGTGTAACAAGAGGTAAAGTAGTCACAAGGGATCTATCTGTCTCTGAAATTAGGCTTTGCAAACTATTGAGCAAGAAACAGTTTATCATCGAATATTCTGCATAGAGTAAGCGAGATAGGACTATGCGACAAAGTGGCAGTTATATAATGCTATCTTCAACACAAAAATAGATACAGCGCAGAGTCTTGCAGCCAACTTCAGAGACACAAAGATCCGCTGTGACTACTGTACTGTCGTTTAAACTGCGCTTCGGTCTCCCCCAGGATGAATGTCAGGAATTGGGGTAGGTTGCCCACCGACACCTAGACTAGTGCGAACCTGGCGGCGGACTTAACCTCCTCGGAAGACGGCGTGGCCGTGGCCACGTTAATATAAAACCAAGACATCTTACCTCCCTCAAGGAGTGTAACAAGAGGTACTGTCGTTTAGGCTGCGCTTCGATCTCTCCCAGGATGAAGGGCAGGAACTCGGGCAGGTTGCCCACCGCCACGGAGCCTAGCGCGTAGCTGGCGGCAGACTTCACCTCCTCGGAAGACGGCGTGAAGGAGTTGAGCAGGACCTCCTTCAAGTTCGGTATGGAGCTTAGATCTCTGTAACAATTATAAAATAACAAACCTTTTAAAACTTATTCAAAGTAGGGTATTCACATCAAGCGCCTTGTTTAAAAGTGGAGTGCTTTTACAAAAGTCGCTAAGTGGTGATCGACCGCTTTTAAACTGCTGTGTCAAAAGTGTCACAACAAAGAATTTGACTTGTTAAGGAGGGCAAAATGGTGAGAAATTCAAAAGTATAATATAGTATAATACGAGATTGATTTTTGGAGGAAAAAATAACTCCGTTTTTCAGTTAATTGATCTTCTGTTTCGGTCAGGCATAGAACCTTTTTCTACCTTTTTTCCAACAACACCAAATTATATAAGCCCAGCAAGGAAATTTCATTTAATACCACAATCAAAAAATCAGGCAAATTAAAAAATTATAACGAATACCTAGTCCCATAAGGTTGTATACTCACAGATGTCTTCCGATCTCAGCGAGTGCCAAGAGAGCGAACATGTGATGGGCGTCAGACGTTGGCTGTGCGGCATCACGCAGGAAACCGCGCACTACTTCCAACGCATCCGATCCTCCCTCCACTACTACCGCTGCTACGCACTTCGCTAGAGAGTGGAAGGCCTGCAAAAACGAATATGGCTTACAAACTTATAACAGTACATGTTATTCTGTTTTCGCCAGTGTTATAGCCAGTGTGATTCACGACAGGAACGGCACAGCAGGACGCACCTCAGTTGTAAAAAATCCAACATAAGCTGGTCTCGTATTCTATTGACACTCCTTACTATGCTAGATCAGCTCAAAAAGTTACCACGGACGTGACGTGCGGTGGAAATTTACGTTTCACAGTACAGCCTTTTGAACCAATTCCAAAAACTGTGCTTCGATTGGATTACTAGTGTATAGACCAGATTTATTTTGTTAGTCATTAAGTAGATGAGTACATACCTGTTTGATGTGATGTGCGGAAGCATTGTGGTCTTGCAGGCGGTGTACGGGCGCCACTAACAATGCTAGCAGTTCACGCCGAGAGCAGCCCGCCACGTCGGCAGCTACCAACGCGCTTAGTACGCCAAGCATCGCCTTGAGGGCGCCGCCTATGACAATCACAATCATCATAAAGATGCTGTAGGAGATTCGTTTTAGCACGGAAAAAGCAGTCTTTGCTCTTTCCCTTATATCTTCATAAAAACCCTAAAAAAACTAATACAGGTATGTATATCATTTATGGATAGGTTCTCCGTAATAATTACCATCGCCACTTTTCGAAATGCCATATAGTAAAAACCCAGAAACAGCCAGAACGTTAAATTGAGCCATTTCACGATCCACCACCTACAACTTGTAGTCCCTACACCTAGTCCTTTTTGCTTTCATGTGCTGTGTATGTCATACTGGCTGCACCGTTGGTCTCAAGGTCGCAAGAAGCACGACTGCTGAGCGTAGGGTTGATTTTCAAGCAGTGCAGTGTTATTGGGTTATTCATTATGAATTTCTCAACAGTGACCTGCATTTTTGGAAGTTAGTGGCGCGCGGCATGATAACTTTATGTCTCTGAAAGCACATTATTCCTTTGATCACGCGTATGATTTCTCCCTGGCCGTGTCGGCTTGCAGTCTATTCGGACTATGAGAGAAAACAAAAGGAGAGTGCATCTGTGTATGTGCACTATAATATCACCAGCGTACCTGATTAGAATCGGATGAGATCATTCTCGAAACAAAAATGAGGTCTGGAGAATAATATTATAGTGCTTATGCTTACGTACCTTGCAGCAGCGGCGACTTGGCGAGCGCAAGGATGTTGGGTGTGAGCGCGTGGCGCGCCTCGGGCGTGAGCGCGGCCGGGCAGCGGATGCAGGCGCAGCGCACCAGCGTCAGCGCCGTCTGCGCGCAGTGCAGGTCTGCCTCGCATACCAGAGCCGGCACTTCCATCAGCACCTGTGTGGAACAGTATTAAAGTAAACTAGCTTCTGCCATCAGTTTCACCCGCGTGAATGTCGGAAATTATGCAAATATAGTAGCAGAATAAAATGTCTTATCCTAATCTAGGACATAGTCCGTGCAGTTTGAAACTACATCCAGCGTGATTAAAAAACTTTTATGATATTAGTATATTGGGATATACGGTAGCACATGCTTACACTACAGGTCAGTAACAGTTCATTGTGTTAACAATTTAGTTAACGATTTTTTTTATAAACTCTTTTATTTATAACTCTTCATTTTTTTTTTTCGAATTTCATTTAAACATATAAGTATGTACATCCCCTCTCTCACAGAGAGGAGGCCTGCGTCCGATCCGTCCGACGATATAAGTGTTATATATTTTTGAAATCACCTCTTAAAACCTTTTATTTTGATAACCTACACGATGGGTTTGGGAGAAAAATTGGTCCCCCACAATATGGCGCCCAAAATCTACAATTTTTCTATTTCGCAATTTTAATGAAGCCAGTGACACTCGCAAGGTTAAGACGAATCGATTGACGTAATAACCATCAAAATCGGCGAACGCGTTTGGTATTTAGAACGCCACATAGGAACAAACAAACATACATACATACTTACAAAAATACATACATAGACTGATAAACACATTACCCTCCTTCGGCAGTCGGGTAAAAATGTTAACCCTTGAAAAATAAACGTCAAAGAATTAAAAACACCGCAAAAATAAAGTCTGTTTCTACTTTATAGCACAGAAAGGTCATTAAACTAAGTGATATGAAATTATCATAGCGATTTATGGTATGGTATTCATTATACGTGTAAAAATCTTAATGATTACATACCTTACTTAAAAGCTCTATGCTTATAGCATTGCTATAGTTCTGTACTAGAGTATCTAGAAGGACTAGAGTGGACAACTTCAGGGCTCTTTGATTCTTCCTCAGGAAAGATCCAAGGATTGGTACGGCATCAGACTGAAATAAACAATGACATTAATATGCTTGTTCATTAAAACTTCTGCAGTTTTAAAGAAAGTTAGGAACATGCCTATATTTATTATGTAAAAAAAATGGAATGGAATAAATTCTTACCAAAATAGGCGTCAGATCAATTCTCAGTGGCGATGAGGCGACTTTAGTGAGAGCTTTCACTGTAGTCAAACGAGTGATTTCATTGCGAAGTCGTTCTAAGAAGATTGGTAGACAAACCGGAAGCTCGTGCTGCAAAGGAAAATAAGTTATTTAACATCAGTAATGGTTTTCGCCGAAATAGAGTAAAACAAGGGATTCTTGATTTAGTTCAAACGCAAGTTATGAGAAGCGTGTAACTTCTTCTTTCGCTTGAAAAACCAACGAATAAAACTAACCGCATAATAGCAGCATTAAATAATAGCGTCGATCATGAACTAATAAGAGGGTTTATCTACACTCATAGCGTAATGTTCCAAATATGAATAAAAAGTGTAAAAAGAAAAAATGTGGTATGGCGGGTAATTTACATTCTCATTGCGCGTGACTGCGCAGCGTGCGCCTCCATGGACTATGACATTACTTTTCTACATTAAGTCAATGAGCCCATACGCGCCAATAAATTAAAAAGTAAAAGTGTGCTATAAAAATTAAAAAGTTATTTTATGATGCAGTTGTTTGAAAATAGAAGGAAAATGTTGCACTGTAATGGTTATTTTTTTTTAATTTTACCTATCCAAGAATATAAAGCACGTGTTTAATAACCCCTATTATATGACCATTGCATAAACTACTATTATGCAGCACGGTATTTCTTACAGTTTAGGTAGAAAGGATGATTTTGCGTTATTGAAATGGATAATTCTACCAACTTTTTAAACTGAGGCATTTTATATATTCATCATCATCAGCATATCAGCCGAAAGACGTCCACTGCTGAAGCTTCAGTCGAGACCTTTCAAGCTTAATATTAATGTTCAATGTGCCTCTTACGCGGTACTTATGCGGTGATCGATCCCGGTTTTCACCGAATTAACCACAGAGACATCATTGAACATTTGCTTCTTGGGTGACATGATGAAGTCGGATCTCATTTTTGTTGCACCATCGGGGCTCTGCCAGGTCCACTTCCTGTGTTCACGCTTTTTGAAGAAGGAGTTCATCATAAAGAGGCCCTCCTTCTCCATAAAACAGGCCAGTAGGTGACCCCGGTGGTTCCGACGTCCAACTCCAAATTGCCCCAATTGCAGCTCATCCTCGTGACGTTTGCCCAGTTTCGCGTCAAGTTCCCCATGACAACGGTGAAGTAGATTTTGAAACCATGCATGGCCCTGGAGGTATCCCCATACATGGTCACTACCTCGTCGTCGGGTATGCCGAGGTTGGGGCGTAGACTTGTATGACCTTCAGCGAATATCTTGAGGATATTCTGAGTATAAGTACGCCACCCTGGTCGACATACTCTCGATCTTCACCGCGTTGTTCACAAGGGACTTGTGGACGATAAACCCGACACCACCCTGAGACTGCCGGTAACCCCCTCAGAAATAGAGCAGGTTACCTCTTCGGACTTCACATAACCCTATAATACTCCATCGTAACCTGCTCAATTCTACCTCGAGTTCGGTTACCTTCTCGTCGGTCCGGAGTGTTCGCGTGTTATACGTTGCCAGGTCCAGTCATCGGTTTTTATTGGGGTAGCCGGGTCCACTAAGGAGATTCTTCGCACCCCTTTCCACGACATCGCCTCGACCGCTACCGTAGTCGAGGGAAGACGGGCTGCCGGGCATTCGGGGCGGTTTTTCTTGGTGCTTTTCATTTTGGTTTGGGGGATTGCCATAATCGCCACGCTTGGCAAGCGGGTTGGCGATCGCAGTTTTTCTTAAAGTGCACAAAGAACGCTGCTGCCCATTCTCTAGTGTTTCCCTTAGTCGTCTCTTACGACCCCCACGGGAAGATATGGGATGGTGAACTTCTTTACGTCCGTCACCATACGGTACGGTATATATTCGTATCTAATGTAATTTAAATTGTTTTAAACACTTCCGAGATTTTAGACCTGAAAGTTTGTATATATATAAAGCTGAAATATTATAAAGCTGGAGACTTTATTTCTTTGTTTGTTTGAAAGCGCTAATCTCAGGAACTACTGTTGGAATTGAAAAATTCTTTTTGAGTTGGATAGTCCATTTATCGAGGAAGGTTATAGGCTATATAACATCACGCTACGACCAATAGGAGCGGAGCATAAATGAAAAATGTTGCAAAAACGGGAAAAAACATTCCTTTTTGAGAGCTTATGTGCGTGCGCTGCGTAAACGGTTTAAGTTACGCAACAATCATGTATGTAGGGTAGGTACCAGTTGAGGGGAACGAAGCCGCTAGTATAGATGGGACAGCTAGTATAATATATAATATGTTCTTAAAGGCTCTAAAGTTTTTCATCAGACAGAGGACCGAATATTGGAAGTTGGCGGCGTGATACTTTATGTCTAAAGCACGACAAGCACTTTGCCCTGCGCACAGATTTCGGGTTACAGTCCAATCGGACTATGAGAGCAAATAAACAAAAGAGTGCATCTGTGTCTATGCACACACTTGCACCCTATAATATCTCCTTCGAAGTCTAGGTGAAAACTAAAAAAAAAGGAAAAAAAAATATACATCAACGAACAGACATACTTGCAAATGATCACCGAAATGGCAGAGCAGCTGCCCGCAGGCTGCGATGGCGCGTTCCTTGACCTCCTGGTCCATGTCGGTGGCGCGCAGGCGCACCAGCGTCACCTCGTACATGGCCGGGATGAACGCCTGCAGCTCCTCGCTCGGGCTCTCCACCGACACCCGCGACGGGTCGCCCACCACCTGGTCTGAGAGAGAAATGTCTTGTGAATTCTCACGCCAGTTTTTTTGTTTATTTATTTAGGTAACCAACAGTGATACATACAAACATTTCACAAAATGTGTATTACAGTTTTTTATGGCTAATTATAAGTTGTGTAACTGGGTAAATGTAAACAACATGCGAACGAACTAATAAAATATATTTAAAAATTAAAAGATTGCATCGTTACAACACAACATTACTTATGGTTAAGTTTAAATTAGACTAGCTGTCCGCGGCTCCGCCCGCGTGGTGTACGGTGCATGTACATGGTTTTTAAAATTGTTTAGTAAGTAATGAGTTGGGCATTAAGTAGGCTCGCATCTTTCCACTTACACGCGCAATCTACATTAGATGATATGACAATCATGCAGCAGCAGCATGCAGAGCATAGATGGTGCATTTTGCATCAAAATTTAATTTAATGTTCTAATAGGCGCGGTTTGAGTCAGACAACTTTTATTTTTATTTCTTGTTTCAAGCCCATTGGCACTCACTGATATTTTACATTTCACGAACATTTGCATTGACAATGATTATAATTAATGGTAATGTGTATTTGTATTTACACCCTACATTATTTTATAAATAATCTGTCCGTAATCGCGCCGGATAATAACTTTTCCCAATATCTTTATAAATTATAGCCAATGTATAAGTCATCAGTAGTTTTTGCGTGAAAGAGTTACAAACATCTATCCATCCATCCTCACAAACTTTTGTATTTATAAATAGTAGTAGGATTAAAATTATGAAAAAGTAAACATAAAAAAGGTTCAATAATAGAAGATCAGTTGCTTGTCATTTGTTTCGTCTATAGTTTTCACTATTCGTTATTTGAATGTAGGCTCATTAAATTAAATAAATATATCAAATACAGAGAATTCAAATTCGAGCAATGCAAGTTAGTACGAATTTTCAAGTTGATTGTTTCTGTCATGAAACTTATTTGTTACGCATGCTAAGGCAATCAGTCAGAATTGATCACCTTGATCAATTCATGATCACTAGAATTCATTACTGGACATTGGCCTCTTGCAATCACAAGCAATTTCGCTGGATCCTCAGTCACTTATTTGTTATATTATCTTTTCACCATTAGGGCACGCGCGTACGTATCAGTATTTATGGTTAAGCAACGCTGCCGAGGTAGGACCGTGGATGAGTGCGTCTGTCCATTACATTCCAAGACCACTCCTAAAAACCTAAGCGAACTTAACACATAACATCACTGATAACTTTGTAGTCTTACAAATAAATGGGTGGGTCTTCATATCCTTCGTGTGATGGCATTCGAAAAGTTACACAAAAGGTCTAATATAATACCAGTGCGCTCACAGTCTTACATCAGTGACTTTGTATCTGTCGGTTACTACTACTATTGAAGCCGGAGTAGTCATATCATAGAACTAACCCAGTGGTCGCATAATTTTTTCGAGTGTCTGCCGCATCTGCAAGGGTCTTGCACACAGCATAGCTCCACCATTAGTTTTGCGGCAGCCACCTTACGATCTTGACGTCACGGCAGATGGCAATAACGTGCAGTCACGTCAATACCGCCGGGAGACCGCCGCACTACGGCACAGCACGAACACCAGGGTCGTGATCTTCATTGATGACGCGGAGTTCTTGTCAATTCTTCTTTTCCGTCGTATCAATGATTCCAAAATTAGCTTTGACCAGAATGCAGCCACGTCAACAGCGTTTTCATTTGCCTCTCAAAGGTCTTTCAGGGTGCAGATGTTATTGCACAGAGGCACTACAGGAGATCAGGCATTTTTTGGGATATAGCCCCGCAATCGCATTGGGGGTCATTGGAGTATCTAAGTTGTGTCTCCAGCTACCCACTTGGATATCACTGTGTAATGTTAACTTACCTAGTGGTCGCATAACTTTGACGAGTGTCTGCAGCACCCTCAGGGCTTCGGCGGTGACCTTGTAGAATGGGTCGTGCACACAGCAGAGTACCGCCGGCAGTAGAGCAGCGACGTGCGGCCGCATGGTCGCCGCCGGGTGGCCGCGCACCAGGCACACCACGAATACGAGCGTCTCGATCTTCATTGATGACGCTGTGCTCTTGTCACTGAATTATGGGTCATAGAAAAATTTCATGCAATCAGTCAGAATATATCACCTTAATCATTAGAATTCATTGCCGGACATTTGCCTCTCCCTCCTGAAATCGCAAGCCATTTCACTGGAGCCTCAGTTACTTTCAGCTAATACTTTCGCAGTAGCAGCTGAAAATCGTCCGACTAACCCGACTATGCTTCAGCCATAACATCGTTTTTGATATTCAATCTGAATGCTGCTCTGAATGTTGTTTTAATGGCTATAACCAACGACGATATATACACGCATACAGTGCCCCGACGCTCGAAAACTATTAGTATTTTGTCGCTTATGTAAAGGCTTCGGTACTAGTATCCATTTTAGTTGTGTCCAGTTATTAGACCTGTATGCACGCTAATTAAATACAAATTGTTATATCTTTTTATTGCAATTATAACGCATAAACGTGCCCTCAAGCGCCGTAAAGGGGTATGGGAAACATGCCAAAACATCTAGTTACAAAAAGAATGGCATAACTTTTCATCGGTAAGTAAACAGTACGAAAATTATTTTTAATTTAATCAGATTATGAGACACCGCAGGAATCTAGTTAAAATGGTGGATGGGGTAAACAAGCACACTTTTTAAACCCGCGTTGATGTCTTTTAAAAAAAGTCTCGCTCTTTCCCTAGACAATTCTAATGCTTCTATCCCTTTCTCTCCCTTTGTATTTTTATCGTAAATATCTGTGCTGTTACTTTTAATAGCTGAAGTCGATATCGAAAAAATTAAATTAAATTTATTAAATAATGTATTAAAAAATATCTACTTTTAACCGACTTAAAAAAAGGAGGAGGTTCTCAGTTCGTCGAATTTTTCTTATGTATTATGTTCCCGGATTACTCGTAGACGGCTTGCCCGATTTGGAAAAATACTTTTTGTTTCTCTATGTCCCCGACACACATATTTATTTTTGTAATTGATTGATTCTTATTAAATAATATTTATATGATTTTAATTGAGTATTTTTAATAATGTTAAAATCCATTTTATCAATATCGACAATTTTCCCTTAATCGAGTTGATCAACCCTAACGATAGCCATACCTACGCAACTTACTTTGAACTGACCAATTGCAGCCGCGCGTTCTTCCTCGTCTCCCGGCCCGCGGTAGTGAGTCGTGTGCTTAGAAGAAATCGGCCTATAAGCTCTCTAGTGGTTATATTCTCTTTGGCAATAACTGACACTGCATTTTTAACCCGCCGAGGTATTTCACGAAAAAGGTATTTTACTAGATATCGGCGTTACATATCACTTACGGCCCGGTCAAAATAACCGTTGACTTGGCGCTGTCAAGGCACTCAGTTCGATTCTCACTATTGGCGCACGAGGCGAACGCGAGGCACGAGGTGTTATGTGCACAGTTATTTTGAGCTAGTAGTAGGATGGTAGTCGATTGCGAGAGTAATACTCACGTGAGCGCGGGAGTGAGCGCCCGGATGACGCGGGCGGCGTGGTCGGCGAGGCAACCGGGCGCGGCGGCCAGTAGCTCACGCAGCAACGCCAACGCACAGCCGCGCGCACGCACGCTTCGCCCGCGGATCACGCGCAACGCACCGCGGACCACGCCCGACACCTAGGGGATGGACAGATTTGTTGTAAAATAATGTTGGTTGAGGTTGGAATTTGGTTAACGGATTGGACTGGATGGAATGGAGTGACTGAGGTTGGTTGAATTGGATGAGGCTAGCACAGGAACGTGGGGATCGCCGGTCATTGTTAGGGCCATGGTCGGCAATGAAAGGGCATGGGAGGCGGTTGTGTCTTTCTGCGAGGATGTTATCTCGCGAGAAGCGGTGGAGCGGGTCAGGGAGGCAGATACGATTCGTCGCAGGAGGGCAGGACGGCGCAGGCGGCGAAACCCAAACTTGATGCCGCCATAACAGGGTTCAGCGGACGATAGATCAGGGGACTCTATCTCTCATGTTGCACGGCCTCTGGAGTTGTGCTGATGTCCCATTGCACCCGGACATTGCCGAAGGAGAAGGGAGCCCGGAGGCAGGCAAAGATGAGGAAGCCCAGAAGTGGGCCACGCTGGATGGATCGCAAATGTCATGCGTAGCAGTTCTCGCGGCCCACCTGTCAAGGCAAAAGTAGGTGCACAGGTGGAGTATTTAGTGGGTGCAAACCCTACATAACCACGTCGTCTCCCCGCACGGCGCGGTAAGCGTTAGGCATTATCTACGATGAACGTATGCAAGGAGGCGTAGGTGGAACGGTAGCGCACGACCTCCTCAAGTGCACAGGCGTCACCCAAATACAGACACGAACCATTGGATCACCGGGTTCCCTTACAGACATCCTGAACTACTCTGAATTTGGAGTGAGTGCTGGAAACTATGGTTGTAAAGATAACATACAACATAACATGGTGTACATATAGTAGTTAGCCGCAGTTTAAGTCCCATGTCATTTCACTGAGAAAGCTGCAATATGGCAGAGTTCCATAGGATATGTGAGTTTTTCCCCTTCATATCCTAAGGAACTCTCAAATTTTCTATGTGATATGTGTATGTAAACACGTAGGAATGTAGATACACTATACATGTTACTATCCCATTCTCAGACTTTGCGATCTCTCATGGGATAAAGTGAGATCAAAGCAAGTTAACATTCAACTTACCCTTTGCAAAAGCAATGCTTGTGGCGAGTTGTCGGTGGGCACGATGGCCAACTGCAAAGCCGGTGGTGGACGGGTAGCCCTCAATAGAGCGGTGTACGCGCTCAGAATATCACACTTCACGTTTTCTTCACGTTCTGGACATACAAACAAACATGGATTTAGAGTCATATGTTCAGAGCTCGTGCATAAATAATAACAGCCGCACGGGTCTATCTTCAAGGTTAAGCTACGCTTGCCATGGTCGATCCGTGGATGGTGATCATCTTTACATAGCAGGTTTCTTCCGTGCCTCGGCAAGCAGGTTAAGTCGTTGGTACCGGTATTTGAAAATCTTTGACAGTCGTTATGGGTAGTCAAGAAGCCTGAGATCTGACACCAGTCTTGCCAAGGGGTATAACTATATATTACTCAGTTACTAGGTTGTGGAAGTAAGATAGGCTATCGCAAAATACTGGTACTCTGCTGAATCCGATTAAACTGGAAGCTGATCCTAACATAGCTCCGAAAAGTTCAGAATTTAAGGTTAATAGTTCAGAATTTAAGGTTATTTATGTTTTTTTTTTTTATGTCTGTCACAGGTTATCTCTGAAAGTTCTGATCCAAATACGAAAATCGTTCAACTGATAGAAAGGTACACTATTGCTGAGTGTCAGGCTATTTTTTATCCTGGGAAATGTACAGTTCGTGTGGAATGGGAGCAAAGGCACAGGAATAAAGTAAGTTATTTATTTTACTTAATATTATAAATGCAAAAGTTTGGATGGATATGTGTATGTTTGTTACTCAATCACGCTAAAACGGCTACACGGATCTGGATGGAATTTGGCAAAGAGATAGATTATAGTATGGAATAGCACATAGTCTACTTTTCATTCCAGTATAATGTTCCCTTGGGATAAGAAAACACTTCTAACGCGGGCGAAGCCGCTAGCAGATGCTAGTGTGATTATAAAAGCAGAAAATGAACTGTACCTTTGAATCTGGCAATCAAAGCGGGTGATACGGTCAGGTACATTTCACCGAGAAGTTCGTGACGTGTTGCGATAACAGACTCCAAGCACTTGGCTGCCGCACGCCTCACCTGAGAAAAAAACACAAGTAAATTCAGATTTTAATGAGGATCTGTTGTTAATATTGTTTTCTTTGTTGTTGATATTCTTAGTCACAGAGCACCGAGACGCATCGGCGGCCCAGAGACAACACTGACAAAACTTTTTATTATTTTTATATCAAGTTTTGTTAATGTCAGGTTCGGACAAGACTGAGCGTCAGCATTTACTTACAAGAATTGACAGCTCGTGAAACTTCGGTCAATAACAGCCACATCTTGTGCTCTACTCTTGGCACGAATATCATGAGTTATGATGTGTCGACTCACCCGATGTTTCATTGCTTTGCGTTCTTTGTAAAACTCTTTTGGCATACCTCAGTATATTATTCAAGGTAGCAGTTTTATGACTCAAAATGATATACCTAAACACAACACGCATCTGCTTTTGTTTATATGTCAAACATACTACTAACATTTGTTTTATTTTTTTCTGGTCTTTACTTATTGAAGTACCTATTGCTAAAACTATTGTTAAGGGTGTAGTTTAAGGTTCCCCTAGTCGACGGCGCGAACTATTTTGTGCGCGAGGTTAAAATGCATGCTATCTAATCCGACTTCATGTGCGAAAGAGGTAGATGTTGTGACGAGCAGTAAGAAGCTAGTTGGCGTACGAAAACGAGCGCGCGATATTTTATAAACAGACCTTTAGGAGTCTAGATATCATGAAAAAACGACTGAATGTATATTATCAAAATAAAATTATTTGCATTGTTGAACTACTAATCTATCCCTGTATGGAGGCCGTTTCGCAATTTTCCTTCTTCTTATGGTATTTAAATTTGTGTTGAAATATGGAACTTTCAACGCTCATAGTTTTCAAATATTTTATAATTTTACTTTTTTGCAAGCAGTGGAGTAATTGCTAGACTACGTTTGTAAGGAAGAATGATTTACTAGTGTAACCTTAAGATCAAAATTTATGAATATCTGTAGGTTGTTTTGTGGCAAATAAAAATAGTTTTTTTATCTTACCTTCCAAGACATGTCATCATCATCAGAATACTCTTCAGAATCTGATTCCGGTTCAGCGTCAGGAGCGAAGGACTCGTCTTCCATCTCTTCATCTTCACCGCCGCCTTCTTCCTCCTCATCTTCGTAGTTATAATTAGGATCGTAGGTAATCATTTTAAGGCAGAGGTCGATTATCTGTTCAAGAAAAACAACTCGTTCATAATGCTTTAAAAAAAACCGGCCAAGTGCGAGTCGGACTCGCGCACCGAGGGTTCCGTGCAAACCTCAGCTTAAAGGTATTATAGACCTGAGTATTTGATATAAATTTCAATTTAATACCTCTACGCGTTCATGAGGAAAGAGGGTAGTAAGTATAAAAATAATGGGCTATAAGACGTTGTTGATGTTGCTTCGTACCAAATTTCAAGATTCTGAGTTCACGGTAAGTACCCTGTACCGGTTTTGATTCCCTTGCGAGTGTCGAAAATTTGCGGCATAAACGGCTGTATCTTTTGATTGCATTGGCATAGAAGTTTTATTTTTGCACAGCTTTAAGGGACAGTAGACCTGGGTATTTGATATAAATTTCAGCTTGATACCTCCATGCGTTCCTGAGAAAAAGGGTCTTGACAGACAGACAGACGGACGGACGGACAACAAAGTCCAAATCCTATAAGGGTTCCGGTTTTTCTTTCGAACTACGAAACCCTAAAAAATAGGCTTACGAAAAAAAAATATCTCTTAACATGACTGGCAAAGCTTACGAATGAGTCCTTCTTTTTATCATAGAACACATTATATTGTGCCAAGCGCAAGTTTCTTTTAATAAAAATTTGCTTTTTTCTCGCGTCTTCATTCCCGTGGCTTAAACCACAGGACCTTTAAAATTTGTTGGCGTTTTCTATAAGGCGGCGTCCTAATTGGCAACGATCGTACGAGCAAACGATGCGTTCATCGCCTTCTCCGCAGCGGCACCATTTTAATAATGGCTGTTTACAGGAGGCAGTTTTTTCTACCGGGCAATATTGCTTTGAAAATTGCAAGTGACATTGAAGAAAGATAAAGTAGTCCATATAATATACTTTATAGATCCAGAAGTCAGCGCGGCGAATTTTGAAATATTTATTTTGATGTACGCAATAATGAAGATAACTTTTACTATTTTTTGTCCATGACAAAAGAAATATTTGATTACATCTGCAATTTGTAGCTTTGATTGAACGATCCCACGATTAAGCCCATCGTACGATCGTTTTTAAGCATTTCGCTGTTCTCGCGCGATCACTTGCAACCTCTATTAGGACACACTAAAAAAATGAGAACGCATCGTTGCCTCGTACGATCATTGCCAATTAGGACGTCGGCTTAGTAGAAAAGATTTACAAAATAGGACCAGTTATTCCCAGAGATTACAAACAATCGCACATTTTTACCACTTTATAATGTTATTAATGATATTCTTACCGTAGGGATATGGGGCTGCACCTCCTTGGGACACTTAAGTACAAAAGCTTCGAGTGCTTGCAGGCAATGCTCACGGAGCTCTTCATCTGCATCAGTTGAGTATTCTAGGACCTGAGGCGCGACACGCCACAGCTGTTCGCCAAATCTATGACCAGCTTGGCGACTAAAATATCAATATTTGTTAGTTCACAAGTATATATCTTGTTTGTTTTTGGTGAGTTGTATTTAGAATGAAAACAGGGAAACTTGGACATAAGGAAAAAGACCAATGTAATAGCAAAAGCACATTTAAATAAGAATATCAAAAAAGTTATACACTGGGCTAGCCTTATTAAGTACAGAAAGCTGAAGTAGACCTTCTGGAAAGTGACCAAAAAAGCCAAAGACAGGAAACTGGGGGAAAAAAAGAGAGGCCTTTACTTGAAGAGACATCCTTATTAATAAATAATGAATATTACAAGCATTTTGATTTAGAATGCCAATCTTAAATCTTATTATTAAGGAATATATTCTAGTATTTAAAAGACATTTTTCTTTTTTAGCTGAATCAATAAATAAATATTTAGAATTATTGTCTTACCAAATAGATGCAATACATTGTATATGAGTGCGGCTGACACTGGATGATGTGGAAGAACTGAGTCCCTCCAGCAGATGATCAATAAGTTTGTTGTACAGAGATGCATTGCAAGACATGACCAGATGTGACAATGCAACTATGGTGCGTTTACGTACAGCCTGTATAAATGATCATGTTGTTAGTATGAAGCTACGGACTTCTTATTTTTCTGTAGGGATTAGATTACTGACTATGGAGGTTTGCATTTTAGTAACAGTTTTAAACAACTCTAATGTTTATTATACAGAATGCCTCTAAATAGTGCTTTGGTTTGTAGTTAGATATAAAAGATCAAAGATTAACAGAAAGAATAATATACATTGGAAGTAGGTATATGCTTTATCTTTTGCTTATCTTGCGCTTAAAAAACAAAGTGATTTTTAACACTGGTTGTGATCATATTGAAACATCTATTTTTTTTTAAGTTCCTCTCACTACGTACCTGACGTGGTGATGCAAGTTGTGGCAGTAGAGAATTGAGCAACATGGGGTGAAAGGTAATGAGTAAGCCTCCAAATCTGCTCAACAGATCAGCCAATATGTCCAGAGCCTCAAGTTGTACAGATACATCTTCTTGCTGAAACATCAAAATACTGTCAAAAAATATGTACCTATACTATGGAATAATATAAAGATCTTCCTTGATTATAAATCATTCAGGAATACTTTAAAACTAAGTAATGTTTTAAAGATATGTCAATTGGATCATATCAACTAGTTAGTTTCAACGGGCTATTTCGGCAACTCCACAACTATGCGCGTATTTTGTGAAAATTTATCATATCAACTTAAAATCATATTTGTTTTCTCCTGATCCCTCTATCCAATAAGAATGACATAAATAGTTCCTTTATAAGCTTCATAAAATCTAGGATAGTCTACACTGTGGGATAGCTAGATTACTTAAAACTTGAAAGCCCTCAAGCTGCTACTTATGCTCTTGGTTATGGAGTTAAGGATACCAGCATCCAATACAAATCTTTATTGATACTTTGATATTGCTTATTATGATTTTGTTAAGTATGATGACTTTAATTATAGAAAATGGCTGAGAAACAAATGATATCATTATCATTCAAATAGGTAAAGACAACCAACTTTGTTTACATTTATTGCAATGTTCTATTTCTTAAATTAAAAAAAATATTAAAATTAAGTATTGCTATGAATATTAAACGGATGTTTAATGGATAAGAACTTTATAAAAATATTTTTGTTTTCATGAATTACCTTCTCAATAGCACTGCTGAGTTTTCCAGTAATTTTCTTGCAAACATTAGCAGCTAGAGTGTTGGAGCCCAATGGTAGTTCAGATATAACAGTCTTTAAGCCAATGCTACTGATATCTCTCAGTTGTTCAGTGTCCGAGAGCATGTTTGCGCACAGTGTGTCGACTATGCCTTCTACTTGATACTCCTTTACTTTGTTCACAAGGGGACCGAGACTGCAAAATAATAAATAGAATTATTACGTATCATGACCAAAAGAGATGCATGTATGAATCTGCAAGCAGTTGCAAAGGTTACATACCATTTCACAGCTAAATTTTGCACTTCACCGTTCTTGTCTTCGAGGAGACGAAGGAGCATCTTTACGACTTTTCTCTCAGAGTCATCATCAAGCTTTATACTGTCTTTTTGTAATTCAGTCATCAAATCATTAGTAGCCATGAACCTGAAGTCTTTGTCGTTGGACGTCATCTGGAGTTAAAAAACAATAACATTAGTGATACGCAATTACGGAACGATTTTACTCAGTGTTATTATGAGAACGCCGGCTTACCTTCTCCAGAAGATTTGCAATTTGATAGGATACACTAGCCATTTTGTAAAGTGTTTAGTTTCTGAAATCACAACAGAAAACTACAAAAGCCAAATAAAGATAAAGTTATCAATTTATCATGAGTAATTGGTGAAGAAAAAACATTTGAATGATTATTCGGGAAATAAAAGCGACGAGTCGAAAACTTGCTTCGTGGTGCTTCGCTAAAATTGTATAGACAAAATAGGACAAAAATGGACATGTCAAATTTTAATCGATTTAACACATTGTATCGAAATACAGAAATCGAATCACGAAACAATTAATTTTTAGTTGGGGACTTTCATTTAATTGCAATCTTGTTATTTTTAATCACTAAACCAAAACAATCAGGTTGTAAATATATCCTCATTTAAAATTGATATATAATCAACTATTTTAGAAGTGCTGAACGGGCAATCTAAAGAGTACCTTAGGCGACCAATCCGTGAACTTTGTGATATCGATTGGATGCCGGCTACACTGTTTTAAACAAACTCCAACATACTTCAGTATATTTATAACGCTGCGCAGAGAGGACATATTTACGCTCGCACTGTACGTTCATTACAACGACGTCATGGCGCCTTGTCTATCAAAACTTCAAAAATAATATATTAACAAACGTTAAAAACTTAACTCTGATCTTATTAAATCTTATTATCTTCTTACTGATATAATAAATGCAAAAGTTTGGGTGGATGTGTGTATGTTTGTTGCTCAATCAAGCTAAATTGCTGAGCGGATCAGGATGAAAATTGCCACAGAGATAGATTATAATCTGGAATAGTACATACGCATCTTTTCATCCCGGTAAAATGTTCCTTTGGGATAAGAAAACACTTTTCACGCGGGTGAAGCCGCTGGCAGAAGCTAGTGTATTTAATATAGGTACCTTTAAACTTTAAAGTAAAAGAATGTACTATAAAAAAATACCCTATGCTTTTTTTTCAGATGAGTCTCTAAATGACTCTGATGTCAAATCCCAAAGACAGGGCAAGTCTCTGTAAATATCGATAATACTTTACGTTGAGTCATTTTGTGCGCAGCGACACGTACGTCTACGCTCGCCGCCTGCAGTAGCGCGACTGTTATACGCGTGGTTGTAAACAAGCGGCAACACGGTTTTAAAACAAGTTGCCAACCAATTGGTTGGCAACGCACTCCTTTCTACCAAGGGTTTTTAAAGGTCATTCTAAATTTGGTTTAAAACCACTGTCTACACGGTTTGAAAGGGCCGCTTGAGACCAAGGTTATCTTGATTTGAAGCGAGTGCCGGCTACACGGTTTTATGCCTGTGCTACACGGTTGCCAACCAAGCCAAAAACCAAGGTCAACCAAATTAAGCATGACCTTCCAACGCCCTTGGTAGAAAGGCGTGCGTTGCCGACTAGTTGATTGGCAACTTGTTTGAAGCCGTGTAGCCGCTTGTTGACAACCACACGTATGACAGTCGCGCTTCTTCAGGTGGCGGCCGGCGAGCGCAGACACATGCGTAGCTGCGCACGAAATGACTCAACAGAGCGAACGTAAAACATAGCTGCCTCGACAGATTGTAGTTAGCGTTTTGTTTTTAACCGACTTATGTATGTTCCCCGATTACTCAAAGACACTTGGAACGATTCGATTTTTTTTTCCCTTTGTTTGAAAGGGTATATTTCGCAGGTGGTCCCATGGTCATCAGGTCAGAATCTGATGATGGGATCCTAGAGAAATCGAGGGAACTCCTCAAATATTATAGGCATTCATATAGTGATTTTGATATTTTCATCAACAATGCAATCATTTGCACTCAGTATCACTTGGTGAAGTTGAACTGATGAAGAAGACCACAGGTGGCCACTGGGACTCCTTAATGCTTATTATGTCACGGGTATAAGATATCTCGAATAGTTAACTATGATAAAGAAAATACTTATAAATAAATGGTATTGATGCAAATGGTACCATCGAAATGATCTGAAGATGAAGCCGGAAGGTAGGCACTGGTGTCAAAAAAAAGAAAACGATGGGTACAAAAAACACCAACTTAGGAAAAGAAAGTTATTTTTCACTTATAGTGTTTTGTTTTAGAAGTCGGTTTGATTTTTTGTTAAAAACCTTTTTTTAAATATTTTATTCTACCTTTGAGCTATTTTTTACTTACAAACCTTTAGGTACGATCATTCAGAAGTTTTAAAATCTCATTTTAGGTTATGTTTATAGTTGTATTTCTACATTGTGGCACCACACACCATTTAAACACCGTAATAACCAAAAAAATTGAAGAATTATGATAAAATTCACTTCAACTGCACCGTTTTATTACGGTTATTGACTTGTTTAGTTACTTGCGTGGGACATCACACGTGTCATATTATGAACAGCTCCATTACAGACTCAGTTTTTGGCGCTTGCTTTGATAATTTAAATTTTAACCTTGATTTGTATTGATAATACAGTATAATAATCTCCCGGAAATATCAATGTAGTGTGTTTAATATGTAATAAATAATAATTTCAAACGATTTTGCAAAATTAGTCTAATAGCCTATTGACCTAATACCGATGCTAGATTGACGCATTCTTTGCACACCTTTTTCTATCTGGCACCCATTAATTTTGACCTTGTTATTCTATCTGATCGAGAATAATCAAGACCTGACGGAAAAAATGCCAATGAAAATGGATATTTTGTACTAGTTTAAACCTCTCAATAAACATTTGGCACATCATCAGCTAGAGAACTAAGGCTTAACACGCATTGCGATTTATAATTTTTGTCCGCGTACTGAATCTAACTAACAAGCACTGCGGATAAAATTCCGCTCGATTTTTGTATCGTTCTACCCTTTTATAGAGTTCAAAATGTTCGCTCGAATTTAATCCGCACCGCGGAGCGGTAGATTCTGTGACAAATAACGGACAGAATGGACGGCAAAAAATCGTGCGAATAAAAATCGCAGTTCGTGCTAAGCCTAAGGAAAATCTGATTCATGTTACCTTCAGTAGGTGTAGTAGCGGCATAACATGGGGCATCCAAACTCCAGCCTGTTCTTGCCTTCATCTCAGTCGATAGAGTGGAGATTCATGTGAACATTTTTCGGGATACTTTAGTCGATTAACAATAAAAAGAAAAAAAAAACGTCAAAATAAAATGCTGCTATGTTTTGAACTTTTGACTTTGAATAGGTACCTAATGATTAGATTTTAGGTTATGTTGTGTTGTGTTCATGTGTCGGTTCAAGTTGGCAAGAGTCATTTTATAATAAAATTGAATCTGTATGAAGTGGTACCTTCACAAATAGGATAATGGATAATCTATTTGTAATAAACAGGTAAGTAAGCATTGGCACTGGTTAATATTTGGGTCCAAACAGTTAAATAATAGTAAAGTCTAATCAAAAATATTCGTATTTCTTTTACAGATATAGAGATATAAACGAAGATGCAGTCGTAGATGTAGCAAAACAAGAAGCCAAACATTTGGAGAAGTTAAAGAAACGAATTGCAGAACGAAAATCAGCATATGCTACTAAGAAGACATCTGATGTGATAACCCTCAAACCACAAAAAGCTGTTGAAGAACCTAAAGAAGATCATGTAGAACTTAAAGAAGATGTGGCCAAGACAGGTGAAGAGACCAAAATACACACAATTCAAAAACAGGACAGGAAAAAGTCAAAACCTTCGCATGAATTCAAAGTTTTAGGAGTTAATGACTTTGAAAAGAAGGCAAAGGTAATATTTCACATTCTCATAATATTTTTCACAAATGAGAAAACAACTGTAAAAAGGGAAACAACAAACATACAATGTTTACTTTTGTGTTTCAGGTCTCCCGAGTACTACCTTTCTGGCTATCACATCCATTCAATATATCAACAAGTTTGAAATCCTCCTCTTGCACTGTAGAAGATCAGGATTGGTTACACAGTAAACTCAAGGCGACATTATTGAGTGATGGTGTCACTAAACTGTTTCCGGTTCAAGAAAAAGTGGTGCCTTTTATTTTAGCAGAACACAAATTAACTTATCCATTTTGGCCACACGATATCTGTGTTTCTGCCCCTACTGGTAGTGGGAAAACACTGGCATTTGTCTTGCCAATCGTTCAGGTACATATATAACCATATAAAAAATTTTTATTAATAAAATTTCACTGCTAATGTTGACCCTTTTTTTGCCCTTACTGTTCACATTTCTATGGTTTTCTGTTCTATGGTTTATTGCTTATAGTTAAAATATATTTTCAGATACTAATGAATGAAGTTGGGTGTCATATTAGAGCTCTGGTAGTTTTACCAGTCCAAGAACTTGCTGCACAGGTGGCCAAAGTTTTCAAAAAGTATTGTATGAAGACAAGGTTAAAGGTTGCCTTATTAGGAGGGTCCACACCAATGCAACAAGAACAGCAAAATGTTGTTAGATACAGTAAGTATTTAGCTAAATAGAAAGACAGTTCTGTTGCTTAATTTTTTTTATATTATAATAATATTAATCTTTATTTTTATACAAGCTGAGCCCCGGGGCTTCGTGCCCATCAATTGGCTACCTACGAACCTACCATACCTACTCTAACCACCTACCATACCCTACCCTAACCTACCTACTCTACCGTACCCTACCTACCCTACCTAATCAATCATGTAGTACATATATTTTATGTATCATCAATAGTTTTCTCAGCGCACGCCAAAGAAAGAACTTTAAATGCAACATTTTGCAACTTTGGGTTACATTATTGCAATTTTCATAAGAATCTCTAATTTTTATGGTCATAGTGGCTTCCACATAGAAGGTAGATACATGCTGTCAAGGACTTTTATTTAGAATTATTTAAGATAAACAATCCTACGGTACACTATATTTGTGTATCTCCAACGGTTTAGGCATCGCATGCGAAGATAGCTCTCAGAGGGCAGTTTTTTTTTCCGACTTTCTTGATATTTATCGTTATATTAGGACCAAATTACAAAAAATCATTATCTTAGATTGTAGCCTATGTGTTATTCTGATGTATAATCTATATTACTGTGAAGTTTCATCCAAATCTGTTTAGTAGTTTTTGCGTAAAAGAGTAACAAACATATATCCATCCATCCTCACAAACTTTCGCATTTATAATATTAGTAGGATAGCAGGATAAAAACAGATATGCAGTACATGTATCAATGTTTTACAAAGTAGGTAGTTGTAAATCTCTGACAATCAAGTGAGACGTGCTGTCGTCCTTGCTAGGCTATGAAATAGCAATTATTGTCTACTGTAAAATACTATTTTTTCAGCTGAATCGTCTGGATGGGTTAGTGAAGTAGATATCATAGTATGCACAGCTGGACGTTTAGTAGAACATTTACAAAACACTGAAGGCTTTTCCCTGAAACATTTGAAATTCTTAGTCATTGATGAAGCAGACAGAATTATGGACCACATACAAAATGACTGGCTTTATCATGTAGATAAGCACATCAAGTTGGAGAACGAGCTAATGACTGGACGCCATTCAAATCTTACATGGTCTAGTCTTGTTGAGCAAAAGCCTCCGCCACACAAATTGCTATTCTCCGCAACTTTGTCTCAGGACCCTGAAAAGTTGGAACAATGGGGATTGTTTCAACCAAAACTGTTCTCTGCTGGAAAGTCAAACAATTATGAGGATGAAGACCAAATCAGACTGTATGCCACACCAGAGGAATTAACAGAGCAGTATGTTACATGTGATGCGGAGCACAAACCACTCCTCTTGTATCATTTCTTAGCTGACCAAAAATGGGACAAAGTTTTGTGCTTTACAAATGCAGCTGAGGCAGCACATAGATTAGCTGTACTCCTTAACACTTGGGGAAGTGGCAAATTCAAGGTAGCTGAACTGTCCTCAGCTTTAGACAAATCTACTAGAGAGAGTGTGTTAAAAAAATTCACACAATCAGAAATTAATGTGTAAGTAAATTATATAGTAACACTTGTTTTCTGGAATAAACTAATTCATTCACTTACAAATTTGCCAAAATAGTTTTTGTAATAATATTCGTTCCAGAATCTGGGTGACAATGTTATTAGACAACAGAATTAAAATTATAATTCAGATCCTTAAATTAAATCGTTTGTTTGCAGCTTGATTGGAACAGATGCTTTAGCAAGAGGTATTGATATCTCGGACTGTAATTACGTCATATCTTACGACCCTCCACGAAACATCAAAACATATATTCATAGAGTGGGCCGTACAGGGCGAGCAGGTCGTATTGGTCATGCTGTTACTATCCTGTTACAGAATCAAGTAAACCAATTCAAGGTATGTATTCCCAATATGTACTTCCATAGTCTTGATAATACATATGTATTGAAGCTGAACTAGTTGATATCTGTATAGAGGAAACATATTTAAAATATATGAATTACATTTACAGGAAATTATACAGGCTGGTGGTAAAGCTGAGCCTCCACAGATAAAAATCGAAACCGATGTTCTTGATCGTCTAACAAGCAGCTACCAACAAGCAATGAGCGAAACTAAAAGGCAAATTCATGCCGAGATTGATACAAAAGTGAAGAAATCTTTGGAGATTAAAAGAAGATTAAAATCAAAACCACAAAAACGAAAGCTTAATACGTAATCATAATTGTTTTTATAGACTAGGAATACGACGGAAAATAAAATGTAACAATATTATATTATAACTATGTTATTTTCTATACATACTAGTTTGCTATACTAGCATGGGTAGAGACCTCAGATCAAAACTTCAATGGGTTTGCATAAACTTCAATGAATTAAGGTGAACGCGCACCTATCCGCACCGCATGAGCCGCACGCGCCGCAGTCATACAGGCTACCGTGCCTCGCGTATCAAAGAGTATGAGACGGAACCACACTTACGTGTCGTGGCGTGGCGCGGGATCCAACAATCAAACGACTCTGTTTCAGCCTACTTCATAACACAACGAGTTTTGTTGCCAATCAACTGCGTCAGAAGGCGCCACGGCACGTAAATGTGGTTCCGCCTGATCACTATGTCGAGTATAACGAAATCTGGGATTGCCATCTCTAAAATTTAGCAACCAGGACAACACGCTTGAAAACCTCGGATTTTCGAGCCCAGATCCCGGACATGTCAACAGGTTTTTGTGTGTCGCGTCGCCCGGCGGCGGCCCAAGACTTGACATTTTTAAACCCGGACTACAAATGAAACCCCGCTCGGAAACTCCCCGGACGACCTCTAAACTAGGACAAATCCGGGCAAACCCGGTCGGATGGCAACCCTAACGAAATCCAACAGCTTCTGAAGAGCCTTATGTACCGGTGTTCCACCCGCCTTCAGGAATTCGACCGTAATTCCGTCATCACCCGGTGTCATAAGGTCATATTCGCGAGTTAGCTGACCAAAACCCAACCGTATTGCGTAAGTGAATACGGCAACGCAAAGAGTTTGACCGCTATCCAATCGACTCAATCACAGAGACGGAAATCCACATGGCGTCATTAATCTCTCATGTTTGGATAGCGGTCAACCTCTTTGCGTTGCCGAATTCACTTACGCAATACGGTTCCGAATGCAGACATAAAGCAGTCGGATTTTTTGATTTATTAAAAAAATACTTTTGAGTACTTAATCTTATTTTATGATATTTAAGAAAAACGTTTGTGTCGTGAAGAGTGGGTAGACTTCTAGTGTGGGACGGAACCTTTATCGATACCCTTGCGCATTCTCATGTCCCAAGTATAGCAGGCTTTTCCAGCGCATCGCTTCCGCAAATACTGGCCGTGCGGATTCCCGTCTAGAGTCGCCAGCAGTTCTTCCCTGAATTGCATCTTTGAATCACTGATGGCCAGCTACAGAGACTTATCCACCGCGTGGTATACCTCTTACAGTGCAGTACAGCGTAGACCGTTAAAAATAAAAAAAGTATGCCCCGATGGTGACTATGGCATCCACCATGGCGGCAACCCAGCCGTCAAGGTCTTCTATCCAGTTATCTCGGGTGGGACCAAATATGGTTCAGCGACCACCGTCATGTCATTTGACCAATGCGCCATGATCTGGAGCAATAGATTCTGAAGACTGATACAGTGATTAATATTAGAAATGATGAAATCTACTTCTATTTGTACTTTTTTTACCCGACTGCCTAAGGAGGGTAAGGTGTTTATCAGTCTATGTATGAATATGTTTGCTCCTATGTGGCGTTCTAGACAAACGCTTTGGCCGATTTTGATAATTCTTACCTCAATCGATTCGTATTAACCTTGCGAGTGTCACTGGCTATATTATGGTAAATAGAAATAAGGCAGATTTTGGGTGCCATATTGTGGGGGCCCAATTTTTTTTCTTCCTTACTCTTCTTGTAGGGTGTCAAAAAAAAGGGTTTTAAGAGTTGATTTAAAAAAGAAGTTGACTAAAAACTTATATATGTATAAGTCTGGTTTTGGTCAGCCTGCTCGCGAATATGTATCCTCCGACTGCACAGCATATTTTTCTACGAGTAGTTTACTGTCTTTTTAGTTCGCTTCTTAAGCAGTCGGGTTTTTAATTTATGGAATTGACTTTTTGCGAAATTTACTGACAAGTGCGATTCGGACTCGCGCACAAAGGGTTCCGTACTATTATCGCAAAAAAACGGTAAAACAATCACGTTTGGTGTATGGGCGCCCCTCTTAAATATTAATTTTATTCGGTTTCCCACATTTATTTGGGTTTCGTACCCATGGGATAAGAACCTATTACTAAGACTACACTGTCCGTCTGTCTGTCTGACATCAGGCTGTATCTCATGAACCGTTCATTTTCACAGATGCTGTATTTCTGTTGCAGCTATAACAACAAATACCAAAAAACAGAATTAAATAACATTTATTTGGAGCACAAACGTGATTTTTTTTTGCCGATTTTTGCGATAATGGTACGGAACCCTTCGTGCGCGAGTCCGACTCGCACTTGGCCGATTACTAGTCTAATTGGATTGGTGAAAAACAATGTACAGCGTAAGCAATCTGACAGCTCAAGTACCACGAAAGTGACAGATGTAAAAGCATAACGCAAAAACTTTTCGGGGATACCAATTAAGAGTTCTGCAGAGTTATAATAGCCAGAGTCTATGACAAACTGAACGAAATAAGAGCTCACGTCTCAAGTGAGCTGTTATTTACCGAGACGTATTTCTTGCACCGACCCTACCTCTATTTGGTATTGTTGATCGTAGCAGTACGCACAATAAAAGTATTCCCAAGGGCGGTGAAGAGATAGCATGGCAGGTGCAAAAAATGAAAAAATATTATAAACGAGTACAAAAGTATATAGTTCAAATAAGTTCCGTTATAGGAATGGTGTGACGATGAACCTAGGAACGAAGGAGCTGGGTGGAATTGGCTCTTTTTTGCGAAAAAGCGACACGTCTGGGTCTTAGCAGCATTTATACTGACCCTGATTGGCATCGCCCCATTCGGCCGATTTTGGCCTTCAAGGATATGTTCAAGTGCTCAACCATGGGCTCCCAGAGAGAACGGATAGTAGCTCGTGCGCGGACACTTATGTATCTCTAAGCAAGAGTGCTGCGTCTGCATACCTAAAAGCGGCATCTTTTTCGGATTTAGCAGAACGTTTATATGGAGCAATAAAAATGTTGCTGAGAGTACCGACCTCTGAAGGACCCCAGTCTGACCTCGTATTGCATCGTGTACTTATTCAGAATAAGATTAAAGAGACTTATTAGATATTATAATGTAGTGACGAAATAGCTAGAGTAGTGTGACGAGTTATCATCACATTCACAACCGAGAAAACAGGGCAGGAGTCGTTTGAGGCCTTGAAGTTATAGGCAGTCATAAATCCTAAAATTTTATAAAGAAAAGAAAGAAAAATTGTTTATTTGCGCCAGGCACGACGCATACCATAAAAATAACAAAAAATCTTAAATACAATCATTACAAAGTGTGCGTCACAACAACGCAAAACGGTTATCGCTCAGCATAATGCTGGGACTCGGGTACGAGACAGAGCCACAGCGCTGGTTTTCAGCGATAGCCGGTGTCGACTGGGTGACTCCGAACCAATGAAACCTTAGTGGCAAATAACGGAGCGAACAGTTTTACTAAGTTTTTATTCGATTTTTACTTGTGTTACCAGTAAAAAAAAGAATACTATCTTGTAATTACTAATTCCATGCAAGTCATTGATTGTTTTGACGTTTATTTTTGACGTAAATCTACGTTGGCTACGAATTTCTTAGTTTCAAGTTTCAAATCAACAACGAACGAACTTGAAAAGTTACAAAAGTCGAGTTGTAAACTGCAATTTAATTGTCGCTATTTGAATCGGTGCAGTTTAAATAACCATGACGATAACACTATCTCAACTAAAAAAGTTGAATACTTCTTGTAATGTTTCCAACATCGAAGCTAGCCTACTTTACCCAAAATTGATACTTTTTGAAAACAAGTTGTGTGTGAGAGTAGTGAATTTACTGGGAAATAATGAAGAAAATCAAGATGCAAGCGGATTCCATACATTTGAGCAAGAAATCGTGGATAAAATATTGCTTGACCATTTTGTGTGGCTTGTTTTCAAGTCTGGTGATATTATAGCAATTGACGTCGTAAAAGGTACACAAATTAAAGTTACGAATGATACTAATACTAGTTTGATAATTTGCCAAATCGGAAGAATTGAGAACCATTTATATTTCATCAGTGAAAGTGGAGATACTTTTGTAATACCATTACACACTTCAGACCTGGTAAAAAAATTGGATGAGAGTACCGATGAACTTTCTATCCCTTTTAAGAAAGCCCATGTGCCCCATTCAAGTATCAAAACAAAGTTTGAAACAATATGTGGTTTGAATATTTATATTGAAGAAGGAACTGTGATGATCAAATGTCCACTGACTGGCATAGAGGAAGTCATTACTACTGGAACAAAATTAAATCATATTGTCTCATGGAGAGACCAGGCAATTTTCGCAAACAAAACTAATATGTGGATTGTTGACTTGAAAGAATCTCAAGTTGTTCATGAATTTGAGAAAACTGAAGAAAATTACTACCCTGTGTTAGCTTACAATGATTTGTTTTACTACCTTCTATGGAGCAAGGATGAGGTAAGCAATTTTTTCTATCAGCTGACACTATCCCACAGCTGAGCAAGGGGCTCTCCTAAAACTGACCTACCTCAAATCATCCCATACTGTTGAGTCAGTATAGGTTTTCTTGGCACTATCCTGGTGTGGTGGGTCTGTCTTGGTGGTGCTGTCCACCCTCAGAGGAATATGCTGTAATATACATCTAGTATTTCTGTTAGAAACACTGTAAAACAAGAGCCAACATTTTACCTATCTTATTTCATACCAATATTATAAATGTGAAAGATTGGATGGATGTTTGTGTGGATGTATGTTTGTTACTCAATCACGCCAATGCCGGCTGAATGGTTCTGGATGAAATTTGGCTTAGAGATAGCTTGCAGTTTGGAATAGCACAAAGGCTACTTTTCATCTCAGTTTAATGTTCCCTTGGGATAAGAAAACAATTTTTAAGTGGTCAAAGCCGCTGGCTGAAGCTAGTAAAGTATAAATTGTTATGAACATTGTTTTAATGAAATGTGATTGTGTAGGTATTCATTAGTTTTTCTGGAATTTCAGGTTCAGATTCATTGTGCTGGATTTGCCCAATCTCTGAATCAAGCTGGGACTGCTGACCACTCAGACAGTTTCAATCAGACTCTAACATCTCAAGACACCCTGAAGGCACAACTGAAGACCTTGTTAGAGTCCATCACCACTGCTACTAAACCAGGGAGTGTACTTACACATTTACAACCTCTATTTGAGGCTATTGATGATTTTAAATTTCTCATTGAAGTGACACAACAACTATGCCAACAAAACGTCACATACAAATCATTATTATACCCTCTACAAAAGAGAATATTTGCAACAAATGATAATTATCTTATAAATGTAGTGAGTGACTTATCAATCAAAATAGATTTGATTGAATATATTCATTTCACAGGCAATAACTCTTATGAGAATGTCAATCTGTTTGACCAAAACTTCAAAGAACTTTGTATCACATTTACATCTAAACATGATTTTGATATTGCATCTATTTGCTGGTTGAAATATTCTCAGTTGAAGTTGGCAGTAACTGCTGATGATGTCATAAACATTCTTAATGCTATACACAATAGTACAAAATTAGCTTCTATCATAATTTGGTTAAAAAACTTCACTCCATCACTGTTGGAACAAAATCCATTTTACATTGACCTATTTGTCCGATGGGCGAGCGAAAGGGTTTTTATGTTGGAGCAGTCTCCATTTTGGCCAAAGATAGGGTTAAAATTTGTTGAAGAAATAACAGTCATTCTGGAAACATCTCTAAAATCTATTACTTTAAGACCTATATCAATGGATGACCTCGATATTCTTAAAACAAGAATAACTTACATAATGGAGTTGAAGGATAAATATAGAATCAATATATTACTGAATGAGTTGAGCTCACAAAGTCCAAATGAAGTAGCTTTAATAATGCTACGCCGCTGTTACACTGAAGATTTGAAAACATTTTTACAAAATTATTTGCCATCATACGCTATGCAGCATCTATTTGACTTAGATGATATTCTAAGTTCATACATTGAGAGTGAAGCCGCAAGCAGTGGCGGCGGTATTGATGGTACACGCCTACAGATTTTACTAGAATCTTTCCATTCATACCACAATAAACTTGAATGTTTACTACAAGTTTTAAAAGTTTTGGATGTTCCATGGAGCTCAACTGTATTGGAACTAGCAGTAACAACTGTTGCCAATGCTACTAAAACCTTTACAGTATCTGATTCAGAAAGACTACTTGCCCAAGAGGTACAAAAAGAAATAAATTATGCAAATGTCAAAGTTGTCCTGAAGAAGTATAATTTTCCAATGACATGTACTGATTACATGTTAGTACTTCACAAAATTGTGAGTGTTCCAGTAATAGAGTTGGATGATTTGAAAGCAATAACAGGTGTCATGCCTGTATATTCCAACTATGGTAATGCTTTATACATTGAAAGATGCCTTCAAGACTGCGAAACTAGAACAGCATTAAATTACTTCAATAACTTATCCTCAAAAGAAAAAAAGTTGTTACTGAAAGCTGTGGTGGCTAAGTATGATCAAATAGTTTGTGGAACCACATATAATTTGACTATTGAAAGAAACTATATAGATTTCATTAAGGGAACACATCTCATAAATGAAATTGAAATAAAAAATATTGAAACTTTGTATAATTTCAAAAACTCTTATAGTTTGATTCTCAATATGAACGATATTTATAATGAAAGAGCTTGTGAAGCTGCAGTTAATTCTTGGATCAGTCAAGATGGAGCCACTGCCAGCTCTGGTCGTGGTGGAAGTGTTATTCAACTAACACATGCATGTCAGTCCCAACACTCTGTTCTTATGGCCCTGTTAAGAAGCACTTCTACTTGCCATCAAGTAAGGAAACTTGTTGAATATCTCTTGAGAGCTTTTTCGACTAGAGATGTATCAGTTGAAGAGTTTATTGCAGTTTTATCTCAATTTCAATATGGAGAGAACTGTGATCTTCTGTTGAATTCTTACAATGTTCTGATTGAGCTAGCTGTTAATTGTAGCGAAGAATATCTTCACAATTTAATTAAACAATTGTCCTTGTTGAACAATCTTATAAACGCCAGTATTATTGTGAAGAACTTATCAATAGCATGGAAATTCCATTACATATTTTTGCCCATTTCATCAAGTACAGCTATTAACGAAATTATTAATTTCTATAGAATCATACAATTCCCGGAGAGTATTGATACAGAATTTTCCAGTATTCATAGCAAATGTGATTTTACTACCTTGCGACTGGTTTCTAACAGCTTGGCTATCTCTGAAGCTGCTAAACTGACATGGCAAGATGATATGTCTGAGACAGCAAAGAGGCTTCTAGCTAAAGTTGTTGCATACCAAGAGCTTGATGAAGTATTAATGACGAGTTTATTACTGGTTATGAAAACTTATGAGGAAGAAAATTGTGTTCTTGAATTTCTGAGAGGTCAGAATGAATTTTTACCACCTAACATAATTGGGTACCTTTCATTACCTCCCATCCGTCGCACATTCGCATTAGACAATGATTCATTATATAAAGAAATTGGAAATTCTGTAACATATCCACCTCAATACATCCTCAAGTCTAAATTCAACATAAATTTGTCTGAAGTTGCTTTACCTGATAATAGTGAGGAAACTTGGGATGTCAAAGTTCTACTGTTTTACGTTCTACTACAATATCCCGATACCAGTTTCGATCGACTGGTAGAATTGTGTCGGGCGTTAAATATTTCAACTAACGACGGCCTTTCGCTTCAATTAATAGCTTTACTGTCGACTTGGGAATTGAAATATAAAATATACACAGATGATTTGGGTCACCGACAAATATCCCTAGAAAATGACGAAAGATATTTAAATAAATGTTTTGTTGTTTGGGATAGTATAGAAAATAGGGAGTTTTTAAAAGATGTACTCAATGATTTTTGGAAAAACGGCGAAGTCACTCTACATGGCCGTGCGGTATCCATAAATCCATATTATTATGAAGTGTTTCTGTGTATTTACCGCCTCATATTCGGCTCGGCTATCGAGGTAAAGAATACAAAGGAATACTTTTTACTACACTTCCTAAAAGAATACAAACGTAAAAGTACTCCCAAACAGTACGAATACGAACTTTTCTCGGTGAAGGGAATGTTTCCTGAAATTGGTCATTTTAGGTTACCATTTCATCTGTTCATGCGAGAAGATATGTGGGCTAATTTAAAGTCGGAAATAACTTTAGAAACATATGAACGTTGGATACCCGCAGTTGCTTTGCTTGCTCTTGATTCAGACCCGCAAACAGCCAAAGATATGATCTGTAGTAACGCCGTGAAGCAAACCATGACATCACGAAAGCGTAATGATGATGTAGATTCAGAAAACAAAAATGAACCTTGGCGTTTAACAAGTCATGAAGAACCTTTATTACGTGCTGCGCATCGATGTGTAAGACACATTGCCAACATGGAATGGGCAGGAGCGTGCCTCTTTTACGTGCTACAAGGATGTGCACGGGGAGCAGACCAAGTGGCCGCGGCCCATCTCTGCTACCAGTTTGCACAACGTTGGGCTGCACTGCAACCGGGCAATCGTGCTGTTCGACAAATGGAACGTCTACATGCAACTCTATCCACTCGACATGCTTTATACAAAATAGATTGGGCATGCGAAGAGCTCGTTCGACTTTCCACAGAGCCAACTCAACTCATTCGTAATTTATATTTACACCCAGATTTTGTCTCAAAGATGAGCCGACATGATGTAAATCGAGCTGTTAATGAAATTGCAGATAAAAATTGCATTAATGTTAGTTCTATAAGAATTCAAATATTAGAAAATATACTCGACAAAAATAACGGTGAAAACAAAAGTGTCACTGTTTTAAATATTAACGAATTGATGACAGCAAAATATATACTGAAAGCAACATGCCCTAAAATGGGGGCTATTTATTTATCCCGGATTGCATTTGACGATGAAAGTGATAACAACAAGTCCAAAAAATTAAGAGCTCTTCAATGTTTGATGAGTGTAGTAGACTCTGACACTGCAATCAAGGTAGCTAATCGCGAAAGAAATGCTCTATGGATGTCGCTATTAGAATTGTTGAGTGTGGTTAGTTTGGAGAGCATTGATATGCCGTGGGTCGCAGCTACATTCACGCATGATAAACTGAGAGGTCTAGAACAATTGCTTCAAGCTACTGAAGGAAACGCAGACGGATTAAGAACAGCCGCTGAACTTGCACGTAAATTTGGTTCTTCGCAAATTATACGCAGTATTATACCGCTTCTATTACGAGCAGGTCTTTTTGAAGATATGATTCCATTATTATTGAAACTAACATCTCAACTAGATAGCGTAATATGCACTGCGTGGCGTGCCGTTATTTTGTCTCCATTCCAACGTGCCGACTACCCAATAACAGAGCGTCAAAGAACAAAATGTTTAAATGCTATAAATCTTTTACCAATCTGTCCTATTATTAAAGATGAAGACTTGGTAGAAATATGGAAAAACTGTGTAAGATGTAAAGTATTTGGATTAGGTTGTTTGATTTTACCATACATGACTTCACAAACTAGGCAGTCACTATCTGAACTACAGAAAATTGATAGGAGAAACCTGATAGCTAGTTTGAAAAATTTACATGCTGATACTTACTTGGTATCTGGTGCAATGCATGTTATTGAGAGAATGGCATCCAGAACATATAGATAATGTGTTTATGATTGAATAATACTACTGTGCAAACACTACCAGATTAAATTCAGTTTTTATCTCTGTGACAAGTGACCCATTAGGATTCTATTTACTTTGTTATATACTCGTAGCTATAGTCATCATATTTATTATTATTTAGTCAATAAGTTATAAATTGTACTTTTTTATTATTTGTGATTCTGATTTTGTAAAATGTTATATATAAGATGAAGATAATCATTTGGGCTAGCCTCCAATAATTCTACTGATCTTCACAATTTTTTTGTACCTAACATTGCATGTATGTACCTATGTATTTCATTTAATCAACAGATCATTTTAAAAGCATTATAAAATATACTAAGTACTTGCATTTGTGTTGTTATTTTTAGATACAGAATACCTTAATAACCTTTAGGCCCGGATTCTTGATGCTAAATTATTGCAAAACTAGTGTCACAAATTGTCAAGCTCGCGTTATCTGCTGTGATTGATTGAATGAGTTTTCAACAGCCAATTACAGCAGATAACTGGCGATTATTCGTTGATTACGTTACGAACAGCCCGATAATCGAGTTATGAGAAACCGGAGGTTAGTGCCTAGTTTTAGTAAAAATACATAGTTTAATGATTTACTTAATTTATTTACACAGTTCTTTTTCTACAATAAGGATTAGAAGTAAATGCTAAAGATTTTATGTATGACACAGCTGGACTAACCATTTCAAACAGAGGAGCATATATTCCATGTCTTAGGGCCAGCTGTTCCGGAGTCTCATCTGCATGGTTTTTTTTACAGGCAACGTCTACAGTATCATCTCTCAAAAATAAAATTAATAATGTAGACTTACAATGACTAATTTTAGCTGCTAGATGCATTGGGGTTTGACCTGAAACAATGACAATTCTTTGATATTGATACAAAACAGAAAAATGCTCAATGGATTGGAAGCTTCTGCTGTGTGTAGCACTTGGGAAACCTCCCTGTACCTTTGAAATCCTTATATTATAAGAGAACTTATTGGAAACTACATTTATATGTATGCTTAAGGCCTTGTTTACGCTAATGCTTCCCCATCTCATACAAAGCCATATTTTCTTTGTATGAGATGGGGAAGTGGAATAATTTTAACAGTTCTATCCTACCTCCATCAGAAAGAGCCCCTGGATCAGCACCAGCAGCTAATAGTCTTGCAGCAGCCACATAGTTATTCCAGTTAGAAGCAGAATGCAAGGCTGTCCAGCCCAGCTGTGTTTTAGTATGCACATTGGCTCCAATACTCAACAAGTATGATATGACATCAGTATGGTTACTGTACGCTGCTCGGTGAAGTGGCGTGTATCCATCGGCATCTTGTGCATGAACAAGACCTGGCTGCTTCTTCAGCAGCTCTCTCAATATACAGATCTCACCATGTTCTGCTGCCCACAGTACATAGTCAATGGGATTGGCTGTAAGAAAAGAATTCGTATTTGTGTATGTTATTGTTCCAAATGGCATATCTATTATCCAGCAAGAATGTAATTTGTATAAGACCTTTTGGATCCTTGACTTCTTCGACATCTTGATCAGTATCGTCCCATCCAGACACAAACATCCCCGATGTTTCAGGATTCCTTTTGCATTGCTTTATTTCATCGTGCACTTCTGCAAAGCTTTTCAATTCCTTATTGTCATCCTCTGAATCGGACATTGTATTACTTTTTTTATTTGTTTTGGTTTATAAAACAAGGTTTTGTGAAAATCAATCAAAGCAAAAGCAATCAATCAATCACTCAGAAGCTGTCATTGTCAACACAACAATGTCAATTCAATTCGTTTGTCACTTTGAATTTTGGTTCACTAAAAGAGATGTAACTCTGTAGAGCTTACTATCTCTATGCTTAAGGTTTGCCTTTAAGTAAGACTGGTCCCTCACATGTACTCAAAGATTTTCTATACATTTTTACGCCGAAAATCGCCAAGCGTCCTTCCAGTGCTATGTGTGTAGGTAGAACTAGGATGTGTTTGAAGAAGCTATTTACGTTGTTAGCTGTGCCTTCCTGTTATAGTTCTCGGCAAACTTGTTGGCCGCCCTGAAGTTGGCTACAATGGCTGCACAGTAGTAAATCTCATACAAAAACAGCACCGTTTCGTGCCTTCCGCATGCGGAAAGCCAACTTCAGAGCGGCCCAGAAGTTTGGCTAGAGCTATACAGCCGTATGGCTATGGGAACTGCACAAACTGTGAACAGTGAGCAGCTTAATAATATTATAAAAACAAATTATTATACATATTTTAACAATATGCCGAATGTATGTAAATGTTGTAGTCGGATCATAGAATTAGCAATTTCAGAAATTCAAGAAATATTATTCTTTTATTGGTCGTACGTGTACCATTGAATGTTGAAACTTTTGAGGATTTCGTAAATCGAAGTTTGACCATATCATTGACCTAGAGTAAAAAAAATTACTTTGTTATCTACACTTCAATGCAGTTTCTTCCGTTTTTACAGCAGGAATATTGTATAAATACCACTGCTATTATGTTTTGCATGGTTATATCATGAAAAAAGCTGTGTGTTTGATTATTTTTCTCGTCAAACGATCTCAGATCATATTTGGTCAGACCATTTCATGATATGGCCAACTTACAATGTACCTACTAATGAGAAAATCGAAATAGCTAGCGATTTCATGAAACGGCTTATTCAACTGTATGGCTACGACATACATACAGCATTTACGCATATTTAAAAAAAATAAAAACTGAAAAATTTACTCATTTAAACTATGAAAGTAAAATACTAGCCTGGTCCGCGATTCTATCCACTCAATTTGTTTTCATTTTGAAGAAGTATTAATTTATCTCATTCCAACTACATTAAACTCTAGGCTCTAACCAAAATATGTGTATAAAGACAGTTTGATTACTTGAACACAAGATAAACACACTGACAGTTTTCTTATTTTTTTTTACATATCTGTTTTTGTACTATTTTTACCGACTTCACTAATAAAAGTAAAATACTATTTACAGCCTATTATTTGAGTAACAACACTGAATGTCCGCCATGATTGGAATTTAGAAATAATTTCAACATGGCGCCCGGTTGTTCAGAGTGTGTGTGTGTGAAAGTGCAGTGAAATTATGTTATTATCTAGAATTTTTAGTGATTATTTTAGTGTTTAAGTGAAAAGTGTGTGCTTTAATGCAGTGGTTTTCTTATCATGGCTTTGGATTTACGCCTGCATTCTCCTGCAGGCGCGGAACCTGTTGTTTATACATGGCCCCTCACTTCAGGTCATGGCTCGGTAAGGAAATCGTATATTTTATTAACGTGTAGTTAGTAACAGTGACGCTAGTAGCAGTACTAGGTTTCTGTTTTCTATTTTTCATAAACTTGCTTTATAATCAATGGTGATGTAACTAAATTGTTTAGAAGGCTCGCTACTCCTATTGTACAACAAGTGACTATCCAGCACTAAGTACTTGCTCGTGTTTAGTTGAATATTGTGGAGTGACCGTTTAAATTATACAATGCTATCAATAAAGGTTCTTCAATGTAGTTATATTGATTCTGGCAATAACAAGAAGTTTATCAAATATCTAGACATAGGTAAGCTCTTCTTCACGTCACATGGGTATTGCAGTAGAGTGTATTGACCTCGTGTTTTGTCAAGGTGTCGGCTTTTTTTAGATATGTACACACTGTTGCGTAGTTTTCATTCGTCATTTATTTACATTTTACACGATTATAGCAACGCGAGTTTTTGATTGTGTTCCATAGAGTTAAATGTTGATTAAATTATTATTTGTTATCTTTCTACACTGTATCACTTGCTCATAGTACCTTAGAGAAGGTACCTAATAAATGTGTATCACTACCTATTTAAAAATCTGCTTATTTTGTATGATGCTTACTATTATAAACAAATAACAAAATGTAAACAATCAATATTTATATTAGTTTTAGTAACTTTTACATAAATTAAATAGATTGCAATCACTATGCTTTGTGAACTTACCTATTAAATCAATTATTCTTATATCACACTTACTATTATTGGTCCATATAAGTAGGTATTAAAAAACATAACCTACACATAATCTAATATTATTTGTTATTACTCAATTTAATCATGTGTTTGAATTATTGTAAATACTGGCAAGCCTAATATAGGCATTCTATTAATACTTTTTACTTAATCCACATCTGTTAGGTATTTCATTTTTATGTAGAAACAACATGAAACTGATTTCTAAGTTGCTGATAAGATGTTTAAATTACCTACTAGACATAATTCTTTCAAGCGCTGATTGTGTAACAAAATATATTGAATAATCTAATGCTTGCAATTTTGTTTTTTTTTTGTCATCTTGTCTATTACTTATTTGATTAATGTCAATTAAAAACCACTATATTATATAGCAGCTTTTGTTTTAATATAGGCCATATTGATTTAACAGACATTTTTTTTTCTAATATTATAAAAATCCTTAAACATAAAAAACTACTTAGTAAGTAGGAACCAGCCTTTCTGGAACTATGAAGATTTTCTTTGCTGTACCTCACAAATTAATGTTATCAAACATAAGTAAATGAAATAAAATAGTTTCCAGAGCAATAAAACTTACTCCAAACTCAGGTTGTAATAAATATATAAACAATACTTTAACCATGATTATTTAACTATAGTATTATATCAGTATTTTTGTAAGCTGGTTGATCCATAATAGAAAAAAAGAACAAATATACCTAGATATATGTATCAAAATCAATTGATAACAGGTTTTTGTAGTACTCCAGTGATGTCCAAATTAATAAGTAATTTCTTTGCTATTATTGTAAGTACAGTAATTGCACTTTTCCTTTATTTAAAATCCTTTTACACTATCAGAGGTAGTATAATAAAATTAATCAACAATAATAATTGTGAAATTTATTAAATGTCAACTATTAAAATGATCTCTGGAAATACTTTTTCTTCTGCCTCCCGTGGTTCCATTATTTGGGGTTGGGTCTCTTCACTTTCCTGTGCCTAGTTGTTCTGTATTAAGTTGCGTGTTCATAATACTATAATACTCTCTTGAAATACTGATAGCAAGAAATTAGTAGAAAGCTACACTATTGCTGTAGGATGCCATGGTTTAGGTAGTCAATATCCATGGGGGAACAGTCACAATCAGAAGCTAGTTAGATATGTTATTACTAAATATTTTATCAACTTACAAAATTCACTATGACAAAGCCAGCAGGTTTTATTTGTGTACAACATAATTAAATACAATAAACAATCACCAATATATTCTTGTCCCAAACTCTTATTTATTAAGTAAATATAAAAAACTGCCACAGTAATAGATGAAGAATGGATACAAAAATAGCACCAAATGTATCTATGAACAAAAATTATATCACTGAGTGTGTTGTTTCCAGCTAAAATTTATTTCTTTCTTTTGGTTATTTACAAATTCAAAAACTATTTAATTTGTTTCAGGACAAACACGATGGGGCCTTGGAGATAGTAGAAACAATAAGGTAGGTCTTTCTAATAATGCTAAATAAATACCTTAGCACTTTAAAACAGAAATAAACTAATATAATATTTATAGAGCAATTAACCAATTTAGTGATAGGGCTGGTGCCTCAGAATGATGATGCCTTTATCAACCAAACTAAATTAAGAAAATTGAGCTTGCCTTTTATACAGAGATAAAAAAGAATGAATTTATAGAATCATAATTGAGGCCGTTAAATTAGGTTGAACTAAAATTTTTAACTAGTGCATATCCCATGCACAAACTATTGTTAAAATTTGTTGTGTAAACTAATACTTCCAATTAAAAGTTAGCGGTGCACTTCAGAAACGGCGCCGTCATAAAACTAGAAAACTGTTCACTTGACCTTGACTCAAAATGGTACTGTACATTTATGTACGATGGCCAATATAATTTCCGATACATATGTTGCAGATTATTATTGCAACCATTTATTACGTAAGTCGTACGATGATAATAAGAATTATAAATAGGTACTTATAATATTTCCGCCTGCATTGATACGACCTTATCAATTTGTTTGCTTGTGTTTAAAAACATGCTGTGTTGCGGTTGAGATCACATTCAAAACAGGCATTGTGAAAACGTGTTTGCAGCCTACGCTACGCTCCGCTCCTTCGAGATATAACCGATTTATAATATCGCTAGCATAAATCGGCGAAAGAAAGTATCACGTGAAAAGCTGTAGGATACACGTGTGTGTTGTTTTGAGATCGGAGATAGGAAACACCTGTCCTGTCGGGCACGAGCTACCGGCGACTATGCACCGGCCCGACATGCGTACAGCTACAGACGCCCATCGAATACCTTATTTTATGATTCATTAACTTTATTAAGGATCTCATTTATATTGCAATAAACTATTTAAATATTATGACGGCAACAGTAATGAAAATATTTCATCTACGTGCGTGCTCCGATCCATTTCCGCGCGATGTTTTTGCTTTGGTGTGTTCTCTTTATTTTATTGCAACTTTTAAAATAACGGATACTTTGTTTATTAAGAATACAGTAGCTGATACAAAGTAATGTAGCTCTTTTGTTCGGTTTTAGCTATAAAATATTCTATAGCATATTGAACAGGCAGCAATTAAAGTACGTACTCTAATACGATATAATTCAAAAAGTCCAAAGTACGATCCTTTGTACTACTATCAAATGTGGGTGTAAATTATTTCACTGCATTATTATATACAAAACTAAAAACAAATCAATAAATGATTTCTAAGTAGGCTAGCTGCAGAATAAATGCTTATAAAATATTAATTTGATTCGTTGTAGCGTGTATTCGCTGTAAATATAACTTGGTTGCTGGGGTAATCTCAAATTAGGATTAAAACGAGAACGAGTCTTGCAGGTCGATGCGGGCTCGAGTCTCGAGTAGTCGGGAGCGCGAGAACCTTCACTATGACCTCTTTTTGTCCGGACGCGCTCATTCACCCGTTCGTGACCTTGAAATCGATCCCTATTATTTCGAAATAAGGGCGCGCCTGACTAAAATGCTTTATATTTCTTCATCTTATAAAATTGCTGTGCAAAAGTATTTTGAATGCCGTGGATGCGTGTTACAAACCCATATTATTAAAATAAATTTATTGTTCTTCATAAGAATATTTCATAAGCCTTGAGGTATGTTTATGTAGTACCTATTAATATATTTTCAAATGGTATTTTAAATTATTTTTCTGTATAAAAGCAGAAAACGAAACAATCTATATTTTAATCGTATTAAAAGAGTTTTGCACGAGTTCGTTGATATGAGGGGTCAAATCGTGGAGTCAGGTTGCATGACCTCGTTTAATAATGACACAGCGTTCGTTACCACGTGCAAAAATAGCTGAAAATAGATTGCTTACTATTACATGGTGTAAACATTACAAGTTAAAAATCGAATCCATACATATAACCAATTATAAACTTGTTTTAAGTCCATTGTTCACCGTATTGTATGTATAAAATTAATATTTGTTAGGTACAAATAAGGTTCGTTGAATTTATGATAAGTGGTAATTTTATCGCCCAGTAAAATTATCAACTAAATAACTGTCTGACGTGGTGACAGCTAACTGCTATCTGTCAAAACACGAGTACCTACACCACAATCACAATAGCTGACGTATAACGTGAACACTAGGGCACGTGATTTTGTCGTCGGAGAAGGTTTCTACAGTTACATGGCTATTTATTTAGTCACTGCACTTGGGTTTGCCGGCGACTTCCGCGTAAGTCGTTACTTACCCCACAAGAATGTACTACGTACGGGGATATAAAGACTGTTTTAATCCAGGTCATGGTTTAGAAATGCACCTAATTTAACCCAATATCGTCGATTAGTGATTGATTAATAAGTAATAATATCAGTCAGTATCGCAATTGACTCGCTTCTAACTAATCCGTAGTTTAATCGTAATAAACTTGACAGGCACTTGTCGTATTCAATTGCCAGGAAGAGCATAATATAAATAAGAAACAGCCAAACCGAAGAGCCCACTTTAATAACAGCTATCTACTGTGGGGCTAGACTTGTATTCGCCGACGGCCGTGACCTTGGCCAGACTACTGATAAAGTAGAACATTACATGCTCTAGAATCTAGGATTGATATTCTATCCGCAACACGAGGGTACATATAGGTTTTTCATTGTATCGGGTTGCTGGTTTTATTTAGATGATGGATATTATTCGATAGTTTATTTATAGTTTAACAAGCTTCTGCCAGGCGGCTTCGCCCGCGTGATAATTGAAAATTATCCCGAGGGAACATATTCGCGGGATAAAACGTATCCTATGTGCTATTCCTGGCTATAATCTGTCTCTGTGCCAAATTTCATCCTGATCCGATCAGCCGTTTGAGCGTGAAGAAGTAACAAAGAATAGGATTCGAAAGAAATTATATAGTTACAAGTAGAAAGCACATCAGTAGTAAATAAGTCAGTATAAGCTGGCCTTGTATTCTTCCTTGTATTCTCGTAAAATACCAGTATCCAGATAAATCCGGTTAGACCGGAAGCCTATTCCAATAAAGTTGGGAAAGGTTAGGCAGATTCGGGAGACGACTCTAATATCCGGACATTTGAAGTTGAATTTCAATTTAAGGCCCTTCCACCGCGTTAGTGCCATAAAACGGTTACATTCTAAAACATACTCCTTAGCAACGGGTAGGTTAAAAGGTTTGAATAAAATATGTGTTTATTATTATTTGTGAAACATAGTTTTTTCGTATAACAAATAGTTTTGCTTTAAAAAATATTCAAATTAAATTTATTGCATTCCATAATGTATATACAGGTGGTAAATATAAGCTACATAAATAAATATGGACCCTGTCGGGCACACCAACATTCTAGAAACAGTCAGTGTCTAGGAGAGAGGAATAGCCTTTAATAATATATGTTCCTTATTAATTAAATAAATAAAATTTATTAACAACACGATATTTTTTCACTACTTTTGGATACTCCAAAACGACTTGGTTTAAAATTATTTTTACACAGAAAATTTGATGGCTAGAATTTCTTCGTAAATGAAACAGCACAAATGTAAATCAAAGAATATTTTGCAAACAAAACTGCCCAAAAGGAGGTTCAAATTGATATTGTGGCTCGGAGTGGGTGCACGGCCAGTATAGCTCGTTAAGGCGTATATATTCCCCAATGTCAACCATTGGGAAATATATATACGCCTTAACGAGCTTTCTAATAAAGAGCTTAGCAGTCCGTTTCCCAGAGTGTACATACGCTGCGGTTGTACTACGACCGTTGCTAATGAAGGTATCTTTGTTGCAGGTGGGTGTGCGACGACCTGCCGGAGATGAAAGCAGCGCTGGAGAACAACATCTTGTGCGACTACGACACCCACTCGTACGACAGCATGAGAGCCCTGTGCGACCGTTTCAACCGCGCCATCGACTCCGTCGTCGCTCTGGTGAGAACTTACTTTGTTTATTATTGTTATAAGTTCTAAAATCTTATTAAAAATAATCCAAAATTATTACAGTACTTCTTCAAATTTAATCGCCAGTTAATAATGCAACGTTAATGCTATAATGACTCGTGTTTATCAGACACGTTTATTATGAAAAAAATGGCAATATAGTAATGAGGTCACCCTGCTACAATATGAAAATGATTACCGAATCGATTGAAGCTCATAAGCCAATTCATCAAGTTTACTGCGATACAAGGTATTGTGACAACAAAATTGCTACATACTCGAAACGATATTGCAAGTGGAACAAACGGTGTGGTGACCGAACATTGCTATCATGCATTATTACAATAGTTAACCGCGATATAAACTGGTTCCTATCATGTATGTATGCGATATTGACTACATAACACGAGTATTTACATAGCTGGAAATACTATGTGCCAGTCAGGAAACTTGTTTTTTTATAACGGTAATGCTACATTTTTGTAATATACTTTTAAAAAGTGGTTCGGAACGATTAATTATACGCAACTAAATTATCGTTAAGTTTGCTTAGCTATTTCCTAGTCAGCTTTTTGGGTTCCCTTCTTGCCTCCGGTTTAACCAAAAGCCGCTAAAACAAAAATATTTGTCGGAGGGCAAGGGCATGCCGTAATAATGACCTCCATAAATAAATTACTTACTGACCATTGGGCAATATCGATGTCATTGTACTATCGGCGCGCTTTGTATATAGTCAGCGAGAAAAATAATGCATAATTCACAGCTCCCCCTGATAAAGCGGTTGCGATAGGTATTACATCATGACGAATGAGCGGTACTCAGGTAGAACAAGTTACCCACAGAGATAAAAATAAACACAATCTCTGTCGAATAAATAGCTCCCTTGACATTGAACTTCCACTCGGAAGGCTTCTTTATTTTGAACGCCATGCGCTATTGTTGTAATCTAAATTTGCGAACGGTTTCCTAACATTGTTTGCGTGTTGGCCTGTAAATATAAAAAAATGTTTATGGAACAACCCTTATTAATAAAGCAAAAGTATGATGTACAGAAAATCTGGACATTAATCGGGTTACCTTATTACTCCGTGATGGTTAACAAGGGGGTTAAGGTCCATGTGGGAGCGACGTAAAACTAACTAGATAAATAATTAAGTATACTATTCTCTACTTTCTCAGAAACGCCTGTAATTAAGTGGAACGAAGTGTTCTTGTTCTTTAAATACGCATGGTTTACAACGCGTTCTCAATACAGTTCAATAAAACAGGACCGTTATGTTTCTGGGTAAATATGAATGGGCCTCGAAATAACAATTTCTATTATAGTAATTTTTTTATTTTAAGGTTGTTGTCTCAGGTAACAAAGTATTGTGCAATAGAGAGACAAACGAACACAAAAAAATGCGTACCCATTCTCAAAAGCGATACAAAAAAGAGTGCGTGCGCAATCGTTTCTTTAGTCCATTGTAGTAGCTTCTGCCTGCGACTTCGTCTACGTGCAAGTCGTAAAGTCGTCGTCGTGCAAGGCGTACTTTGAACCATCCACTATTTCCCCATGACATGAAGTTAAAATTCACGTACGGGGCGACCATAAGCTCAGAGTAAGGTTATTTTGAGAATGCGTAAGGGACAGATGTTTACAATTCATATACATCTGTCCCATACACACACTGAAAATAACCTTACTCTAAGAGCTTATGGTCACCCCCCTGGTATTAGGAAATGTCCATCCCGCTACGCAACTCTAGCTTTAGTACAGTAGCCCAAGCACGAATATCAAACGATTTCGAATCGACAAAGTATCGAGGCCTCGATTCGATAACAGAGTCTGTCGATAGTAGGCAGCACGAAGCACATTCGAAGCACTATCGAACACTCGATTCGAATTTTCGAAGGTGACGTCATACTAATGTAAATAGGGACGAGCCATAGTGAGCAAAATGGACGATTGTTGAATGGATAGTGCGTTCGAAAACTAAATCAAGTTGATTATATTTTTTTCACATTTGATTAAACGTTTTATTATTATTAAATTTAAATAAAAACTTAAGAAGAGACCCAAAGTTAATTATTAGACATTATAAAGTGGCATTATCTTCGACAATATGACAGAGTTTTGGAAATTTGATTTTAAAAAAATCCGGGTTCCGAACGCACCCACTTGACTTCCGACGCGCGACGGCGCCAAGCCAAGGCTAAGTTTGTTTATATTTTGCTACACTTCCACAGCAAAAGTATCTTTCTTTTCTTATCTTAAATAATTAAGTGGTTATTTGTGAATATTAATCATTATGAGAACCAGTCAAACACAATATGAAATGATGGTTGAATTCATGGAAGCGTGAGTAAACACTTTTAATAAGTTTGAGTGGCATAAACTTTAGTGTGAAGTGTTTTAAAGTGCAATGCTATTTCTATTCCAGAAATGGAGATTTGTCTAAACCTTCAGGCGGCCCACGAGGCCGGAATTTTATACAAATGAAATGGAAGGAACTCACAAATAAATTGAATAGTGAAGGCACAGGCGAATCTAGGTCTGAGGAGAAATGGCGGAAGGTATGTTAACTCAAGTGACGCTATTTTTTTTGTTGTTGGGGCACTTGAATTAAGTCACTCTTAAGTCTCTGCTTTAAGTACTTATCCAATATCTTTCCTGAGAATTCCTGCTTAAATTATTGTTGTTTAATTCAAGGTGTGGAGCGATTACAAAAATAATTGCAAGAAGAAGTGTGCCAAAATTAATAGAGCCGTTAGTGGCACTGGTGGAGGGCCAGCACTCCAATTAACCTTGACCGATTTAGAAAACCGAGTCATGCAGATAATTGGAGTGCAAGCAGCTACTGGCATGGTGGTGGAAGAAGCAGGGTTTCAACGGGTTAGCTTACTTTTAAAATTTGTTTTTTTTTTTATTACCTAGTAGGTAATTAATTTTTTTTTTCAGGCTGCTGAAATTTCCCAACCATCAGAGATGATAGTTCCTGATGCACGTGACGATGATAATGAAATAGGTAAATATGAATATTACTTTTATAATCATTAATCGATTAATATTTAGTATCTTGTGGTAACGTATGTTTATGCATCCCTAAATTACATAAAAGCATCATCATTTTTATTCAATCAAATCTTGAAAAATAGATTATTTATATAAAAATCCCATTATACACACATAAATGTCACATTACACAGTAAATGTTTCTATAAGAATTCAAGTTTCGGCTAATAAGAAAAACGACTACTCCAATCAACTTTAATATATGTTTTACAGATTGGAACATTCCGGGCATGAGTAGCCAGCCAACAGTGGCTCCTCCTCCACCACCGAGTCCACCAGATGAAACCCCAGCTCTCCCATCAACTGAGGCTCATCCTCCATCTTCTCAAGAAGAAGAGACATGGAAACCACCACCACAAAAAAAGGCTAAGAAGGATTTAGGATTAGGAAAAATGTTTTTAGAAGCGGATAGAAAGGCAAGGGAGTATGCTAGAGAGCGTGATAGGGCCTATGAAGAATTAGAGAAAGAGCGGTTGCAGATTAGGAGAGAGGAATTGAGAGTTAGAGAATTAGAGATGCAAGAAAGGGTGAGACAGAGAGATGATGAATTGCGATTACAGGCTCAATGGTTGGACTTTATGAGAGAGGCTATGGAAGTTTTTGTAAGGTTTATGGAAAAAAAGTCTTAGGTTAAGATTATTTTTTATTAACTAATATAAATGTTCTATTTTTTAACATTATTAATAAAAAGTAAAGTTATGTGTGTAATCTATTAATTCTATCTACTAAAATATTCCTCATCGCCCTTCCCCTAATTAAGTCATCTCCTCCATTTTCCTGAAAAAGATGGTCAGAAAAAGATAAAGGCATGTTTTGGAGTTCTGCTGGTTCCGGTTCAGGTACGTTAAATTTTAGAGCTAAATTATGCAACACACTGCACGCAGTAATGATTTTTGCACATTTCTCGGGTCCATAGTGGAGTGTGCGATCTTTGCATAAGCAACGCCATCGGTTTTTTAATCGACCAAAGGTATTTTCAATAACCACCCTCGTCTTTCCATGGACTGCTGTGTATTTGTATGCTGGAGTCCCCTCAGCAGCATCCGGAATTGGTGTCATTAACCAGGGACGTTGTGGATAGCCTGAATCACCTGTAAATATTCAAAACTTGTCATTCCCAAATTGTTTTTATCATAGGTAAACTAGCTGACCTAGCGAACTTTGTGTCCCTATATTTTTTTACCCGATTTTTCAATTATTTTACTTAAGTAAAAACCGTGTTCTGACTGAAACAAATACAACCAACAAAGAATTATCCAATTTACTATTAGTATACTCGTTTGAAAATTATGCAAATGGATTATTTTTATTTATTTATGTAAATGGATGAATTTACTTGATTGTTACTAACCTAATAACCATACACGTTCATTATTTCGATGTAACTCCTGCATGTAGTTATTAGCCAGGCTATTTTCCCATATGAAAGCATCGTGGGTTGCTCCTCCATATTTTGCATTCACATTTAAAATTCTGCAGTCACTTTCACATATCTAAAATAAAAATAAAACCATTATTAGGTACACTGGTATACCTTAATAAAGTGGTAGAATACATAATGCTATTATGTAATTAGTTGTGCACAGTCACAGACCTAGATACAAAAAATAAATGCTTACCATTTGTACATTTAGTGAATGAAAATGTTTTCTACAATAAAATAAATGTTCAATTTCTTTACTGGGTGTAAAAATATGGAAATGGCATCCATCAATGCATCCTATAACTCCAGGGAAACCGTACTTCGCAAAAAAGCTGTAAGACAATAATAAATAAACAAAATAAATGATTTTATGTATAATAATATTTAGATACAGGATTTTTTTTTTTACAAAAAAAAAAATCTTACATTTTCCCTAATAGATATTGCAATGTTCATACTTACTTGCTTTTTATTAGGTCTCTATCAGCTCGAGTACTTGGGAACCGTATAAAGGTGTTAAGGATTGCTGGAGTTACAAGAGCATCAGTGACTTCCTTCACGCATTTGCTCACTGTTGTTTGGCCCAAATATTTAGCCATTCCCACTATTCGCTGATAAGACCCAGTGGCATAAAAAGATAATGCACAAAGAACCTGTAACATAAAATATTTATTTGATTTTTAGGATGTAACAATTAACTATTAGCTTTATAGATATTTTGTTTTATTAAATACTAAATAGGTAAGTTGTAGTTAGGTATTGAAATACAAGTAGAAGATATTGAATAGGTATAATTATGTAACATATAAGTGGGTACCTTAAGTTCTAGACTGATTCGAGAACTCGATGTTAATGATGTTTTTTGTTGAAGTTGCTCACAGAGGAACATAAAAGCTTCTTTATTTAGGCGATATCTATTTTTAAATTCGGTTTCATTTATGTCCAGTGGGTCAATTCTATTCCTAAGTTTTGCTCTGCGCGTAATTTCTCTATATTGTTAAAAAAAACATATACCTTAAGTTCTAGACTGATTCGAGAACTCGATGTTAATGATGTTTTTTGTTGAAGTTGCTCACAGAGGAACATAAAAGCTTCTTTATTTAGGCGATATCTATTTTTAAATTCGGTTTCATTTATGTCCAGTGGGTTAATTCTATTCCTAAGTTTTGCTCTGCGCGTAATTTCTCTATATTGTTAAAAAAAACATACAAGTAAGTAACTCAAATCTTTTTCAAACACATTAATTCTATAGGTACGCAAATAAATAAAATAAGATTCATGTACTTACCTTGTTTCTCTTGATTGATATCCATCATTTTCTAGTAAATTTGCCGCCAGAAAATAATATACGGTACTATGTTCATACAGTGGCGGTCTTTGCATTTTAAATTATTTTGGAGCTGTTAATAATTGTTCCAATAACTAAACAATAATTTTACAACTTTAATTCACAAAACTAACTCTAAACAAAACATAAACACGGTTAAAACTTTACTTTAACGCTTTTCGAAACCTTTCTCACCGACTATTTTCAAGTGAATAATGTTTCGAGCATACTCGATAGCCAGCCTTCGAGAGTTTACATTACCGTACGTCAAAACAATGTTCGTGCTATCAAAAATCTCACAATTGTTTATAAGTTTCGAGTTTCGTTTACCATGTCGATACGATTTCGATTCGAAAGCGCGCTAAAATCATTCCTGCTGCCATGTTTTGTTTCCTTTTACGCCCGATAGGGGCGCTGTACAATTCTCATACAAATGTTACTCGATTTCGATACGAATAACTTTTCGCAAATATTCGTGCTTGGGCTACAGTAGTTTACAGTCGTGTCGATTACACCTTCGTCAGTTAATGAAGAGAGACTCCATTAGAAAACTTTTATTATTTAGACAGCTGTTCAGGAAACTGGGTCAATTACTTCTTAGTAAACATTTTCATAGAAACCAATGCCTTGATATCAAATCTTAACAATATGGTCAGTCTACAATAATCGACTGACTATTATGAAGTACCTAAATTCCATTTGAAATAACATGAGACATGTTTCCAAATCTTTTTACAGTCCGTTCCACCGATTTTGAGTTCTATCCCGTAAACATAAGGATGACATAAAAAGCATAAACCTGTTACCAAAACCAACTGTTTACTACGAGTATAGCTACCATTTGTCGTATCACTAACGCAATAGAAGTCAAAATCGGTTGAACGGGCTGTAAAATGGACTAATTTAAACGTCTAATGTTATTGCAAATGGAGTATACTACCTTATGCCACGGCTTCGCTGCCTGGCTGTGGTCTATCCTGCAAGAAACGTGCATTTACCGAGAGTAGCTCATGCGATAGTGTAGCTTTTAATCTGTGAAAGAATTTTCATAAGCTGATCAATACTTTTAGATATTTCCGCATACAAACAAACAATTTCACCTCTTTATAGTAGTATTAGATTAGAAGGTTAGATAATATTAGACCATACCACCTAGGTATGTATATGTTAAATACAATCGCAAATATAGGTGACATCTGGTTCTGTACAAAACTGTTAGCTGACAATAATTAACTAGCTTCCGTGACGATTACACAAAGTGCTCTGGGTTTAATTTTCAGTATTTCAGTTGCGGAAGCATCACCAATGTCACCTTAGCTATTAATACTCTGTAATGCTAATGACTTCACGAGTTCTGCTAGTGACATTCATTTTACGTAAATTTTTGCTATTAAGCCCACAGAATTCCAATAATGTGAGCTACGTATAGGATAAATACAAGTACGGTCAACAGCAAAAGTGATTAAATACTTCAACATATTTTTCATTATTATTATTGTATGTTTTTTTCGGAATATCTGCTCGGATTAAGGCTCGTTTTCTTCACTTTTTCCATGTGCACGCCGCATAGTAAAGGGACAGAATGCCGTTTGTTTGTATTTATTGCCCGTCCATTAACAATTTATTTGGAATCCTTTATAGATCGTTATTGATAGGCTTTACAAAAGCAAGTGTGCTCCACCTTGTATCACTCAACACGTCTTGGTATTTGCCTTAATCACATGCTAACAGAGTATATTAAAATGCTTTCTTTTCGACCCCTGACCTTGTTGAGTTATTTTAAAGCGAGTAGACAAATGTCATAGAATGTCACAGTTCAATAGACTCTCGTGACTTTTATAGTTAAAAGTCTTAGAAATCTAGGCAATCTAAGAGTCTAATCTAAATTCATAAGGTGTGCTAAAATTTCGAAATAACTTTCCAGCAATGATTTTACCAGCATCGCTAGACCACAGACTAGACTATAACTCTATAATAGAATATAGATAATATACAATAATTATACGCAGAGAATAATTCATTCCTAACCCTGTAACTAACCTATTCAGATCTGAAAAGAAAACACGGAAATCAATTTATGTATCTCCTTGAAGATGTTTATTTTTGTAGAGCTGCAAACTCTATAGCCAAATGTTGAGTCAGCTAGCAGAAACAGCGGACATACCGCGTTGTGTAGCCAGTAGCAGGCATGTGCGAAACGGTGCGGTGAATGTGGGGCAGTGAGGGGCAATAGAGGCGAAGAGGGCGCGGGGCGCGGGCTGCAGGAGGGAGACACGAGGGCCAAGATGGCGGCGAGGACGCAACGATCGATGTCCGCAGACGCCGCGCGAGGCTAACTCTATTTATACACGATGCATACCATTTTCACTATGACATGGAGAATTGCCTAGTGAGATTGTCTTTCAAAACAAAACAAACGTCTTGATTTTTTGATTCATATTGTTAAGAGAATAGAATTTCTCATGAATTACCTACTTAGCGGTTTAAGAAAATCGTGATAGAGTATAGATTTTAATTGCTTTAATTAAAACGAATTAGAAATTTGGTAGTAAAATAGTTGGAAAAATTAAGACGTGACACGTAATGCATTTTATTTTTATATATTTAGTCTACTTACTAAATTAAAATAATAATTATATCTTTTATTGGTTACTTATATATAATTACAACATTTTACAAAAAAATATCTCCTAGAATTTCCGGAAGTTATTTTTACATTAGCACTGCCCCAATTCATCGTTTCGTATAATCTGGAGCAAACACGTCGAGGTTACTTCTGCTTACAAAATTACAGGTGTAGGTAGGTTATAAAATTATATTCAGACAGAAAGACAAAATACCAGATATCTAAATACTAGGCATAATATTGCATTCTTTTGAATAAATAAGCTTATATTTAAATAATGTAAATCGCAGACTTGTCAAACTGGTTTGCAAATATTTTTTTAATAAGTACCTAAAGATTGGCATTTTATGAAGGCTTGCATGCTTGTCTAGAACGGCCGTTTTGTGATAAATAATAATAGATGTATCCTTTATATAGAGGTGATGTCATTTGTGTTACTTGGTTAGAGTACCAGCATATTGAGGAGTTTAACTTTACGTCTATTCTTCAGACGTGACTCGCATAATATACAGTTACGTCTCTACATATTTATCATTATCGCCAACCTGTACTGTGAGTTAATGTGGAATGAAAATTTGTAATAGGGATGTTCCCTGTGTAGAAAAATGATAATTCTATTTAGTCCGCCAGTGCGATTACAAATAATATTGGACACGTATTTTTTGCTTTACCAAATCAATTAAAATTGACAAATCGAAAGCGCATCAAAGATCAAGATTGTGACGTCACTAAGGCAGTATAAAGTGCACTAGCGGCGTGACCTCACACGATATTTCAAAGCATATCGTCGTCACTATGTTTACGTGTCAAAAGAAAAAATACGTGTCCAGTATTTTTTATTAATCTTCCTGACGGACAAAAAACAAATTTTCAGTAATGTACCCTATTTTACGGTACGATATGAAAAAGAAGACGTCGTATGGTTTTTTTGCCGTTCCACGAAGTACGTAATTTTCTGATAAATTTGCTGCTGAATCTGCCATACTTACATTAGTTGCTAAACCAGTAATAAAAATATTCTGAGGTACATTTTTTTACAATCTTGACATATTGAGTAGGTCGTTTAAATATGAACGAACTCTAGTCGCGTGCATACTATAAGTTCAGTGTAGTGACCTCTGTCACGTTTATTTTTATCTTCGAAATAAATATCTTTCTGGTGGTTTGGTTCCCAGTTTGAACTCGGATGTTTTAATTCGCATAGCAATACAGAATGAAGGAAAGGTGTTAGTTGGTGGTGAATTATTTTCTGAAATGATCATGAATCATTCTATTACTCGTCAAATTAACAAAATAATTATATGTTTGGATTTTCTTCTCATTTGCTTAACAGAACATAATTAACTAACCATGAGTTATTTATTATAGACTTTATATTATGTATTTGTAGGGTTCCGTACCCGAAGGGTCCAAACAGAGCCCTATTGCTGTCACTCACGTGTCCGTCTGTTCGTCGTCTGACACAAAATATTGTTCCGAAGAATATTTTTAACTTCTGATCGACCTATGAACTTGAGATTTGGTGATAATGTTAATTATTACATTCATATTCCACATTTGGTACGGAACCCTAAATGTGCGAAGTCCAAAACGCACTTGGCCGGTTTTTTTATTTCCGAACCATTTTTCTGCGAACTGTACTTCCTTGAGGTACGATTTGTACCTCTGCACATATTAAAACACTAGATTTTCCACGCGGCTTCGCTCCCGTGACCCACCCCACAGGACTCTTTTTCGGGATACAAATAGCCTGTCACTCAGAATTAATGTCGCTTTCTACTGGTGAAAGCATTTTCAAAATCGGCTTAAGTAGTTATTGAGTTAATCCATTACAAACAAACTTACAAACAGGGTTATTCCCAGAGGTCTACGATTCTATTGTTCTTCTTTTCCTACCAGGTCCATGAGAAAATTATAATATCCTTTTAAATGTTCCTAAATGAATTCCCAACGGGTCCACGAGATATATCCAAAATACAGTTAGTGAAAACAATTTAGATTTTTTTATTTAAAAATATCCCCGGCACACGCTTTCCCAAATAAACTGGAGACGACTTATCAGATATTATTAAACTCAATCAAGATAAATTTACCAGGTTGGAAACCGCGCAAAGTCATTGTGGATTTCGAATTAGTGGTAATAAATGCTATACGAACATGTTTACCGGATATTGAGATAAAAGGGTGTAATTTTCATTTTAGACAGACTTCACAGAAACACGCAAAAAATCTTAATATTTGTACAAAAGAAGAAAAAGATCACGTGAAAAGATATGCTGCTTTGGCTTATTTTCCATTGAATGATGTTGAAGATGGTTGTTGGATGGTCATTATGGAAATAGTACAAGAAAATGAAAAAAAAATGCATTTCAACGATTATTTTGTTGATTTTTGGCTTATCTTACCTTGCTATTTGGGATTGTGAAGGCGAAAGACACCGAACTACAAATTTACTAGAGTCATGGCACAAAACCTTGAACAGTAAATTGAAAAGGAAGCCCTGATTACTTGAATTATTAATTACACACACTTGAGGAACAAGCTGAATATTTTGAAAAATATGATGTAAATAAAAAAAAACCAACCCAGATATTCAATTTTTAAAAAAATATTAAAATAATCTGGGGAAAATATAAACAAAAATCGATATGGGCCGTCGATGTTCTTAATCAGTTTATAAGCCTTGGCAAAAAAATAACTTTTTAGATAGTTATTAACTACGATTATTTTGAAAATGTGTTTTTTATTAATCTAACTGTGTTTTTTTAAATGCCTATGTCTGTTTTATTTTAAGATTGAGACACTGTAATTCTTCTGAAACCGCGATTTTTTTTTTATTTGTTACCTCTATTTCAGTCTAAGATTGAGATTATTCTAGAACTGTGATTTTTTATAAAGCTAAAATCTACTTTAGTATAAGATTAATATAATTGCCTGTAATTATTCGGAAGCTGTGATTTTATAATACTTACCTCTATTTTAGTGTAAGATAAAAATTATTTACTGTTATTGTCAAAAAACTGTGTTTTTTTAATTGTTATGAGAATTCATGTGATACAGACTCTTAGTTATATAAAGAGTTCTTAGTAATCTATATTCATTATCGTTTAATTCATAGAAGTAATAAACATTTACTCCTTAGCCAAGCTCTTACTGCTGACTGTACCAAACATTTTCATGGACCCGTTGGGAAAGAAAATATTTTATAGTTTAAAATGCCGTGGGGTTGGGAAGTAAAGTATGATTTTTAATTTTTCGAGAACAATAGCATCGTGGACCTCTGGGAATAACCCCAAACAAATATTTCCTCTTAAACTATTACTAGCCGACCTCGCTGATTCGTTCCCGTCAAGTAGCTACCTGCCTACTTACCCTACCTACCTACCTATCTTCGATTTTGAAATCGGACCAGTAGTTTTTAGGGTTCCGTACCCAAAAGGTAAAATCGGGACCCTATTACTTAGACTCCACGATCCGTCTGCCTGTCTGTAACTGTCCGTCCGTCCGTCTTTTCACAGATGATGTATTTCTATTGCAGCTATAATCACAAATATTAAAACTAGAATAAAATAAATATTTAAGTGAGGCTTAAATATTCCAAAAACGTGACTTTTTTGCCGTTTTTTTGCGATGATTGTACGGAACCCTTTGTGCGCGAGCCCGACTCGCACTTGGCCGGTTTTTGAGTTTATTCGTTACAAAAATAAAAATCTTTCGTCTGTATAATATTAGTGTAGATTATATTTATCCATTACAAACAAACTTACAAACAAATATCACCTCTTTATATTAGTGTAGAAGTGAAGATTATTGATCGAGTTTCAATAAAATAATTACGTACATTACCAGCCTATTATTGTCCAAATGCAGGGCAAAAGCCTTTTCTCATACAGAGAATAAACTCGTAAATTAGCTTGCAACGAATAATTTATTGGTGGAACAAAAACAGTTCCTAAATTACTTTACAGAGGTATATTTGGTGAAGAATGGACTGCGAATCGCATTGTTATAGTGAGTGGCTCAGTGCGGGCCACTTGCGGGGGCGTTGACCGCAATATTGAGCGAACGCGAATGTCTCGCGTAGTGTTAATGACCTTTTTTTTCGGCTGCGCCAGCGTCTTCATTCTGGCTATGAAGTTTATGTGACTTTAAGTTTTAAACAGATTTTTTGTAGTTTTTCGTTTTACCTTTTTATCAAGTCACGCTATCAACGTAACGTCTGCAAGCTATATATTCGTATGTAAATCTTAAATAAGTACTATTGTACCTATTGGATTAAGAAAACCTATGAATAGAAAAATAAAATCTCAAAATATTTAGTATTAGGTAAAGCACACTGTATCATATTTTACTATAAACATTTTAAATAACGAGCAAATTATACGTTTCTTTAACCTTTTACTTTCTTGTAGGTACATAAAACATTTTAATTGCTATTATAATAGCATTTGTTTTTAACAAATTTCTAATCGTTCAAAATTCTCATTAATTGTAAGATAACGCTTCTCTCTTTGTTGCTAATTGATAAACTTATTAAGTTTTCCGAGAAGTGTCATAGACGAACGATAAAAGAATTTAGTTTGCGATACATTATACATTGGTCAAATTTGATACCATTATCAACGTTGCATATTATTTTTTTTATATTTATCAGAAGATAAACTAGCCATTCGTCAAGTAAGTACATAAACAGCAGCGTTAGGTGCTGCATATTACACTAATACTTATATTACGAAAATTTGTGAGTCTGTTTGTTACTTCTTCACGCTCAAACGGCTGCACGGATCTGGATGAAATTTGGCACAGAGATAGATTATAGTCAGGCATAGCACATGTAATACTTTTTTATCCCGCGAAAATATTCCCTCGGGATCATTTTTGACTTTCACCCGGGCAAAGCCGCTGGCAGCAGCTAGTGTAACATAATATTAGTAAACGGTATGTTATTGCATGCACTGCGCTGAATTAACGTGGGGCCGCTTTCTAATTTTCACCGAGTAAGTAGATAGTGTAGCGAGTGACGCAATGGTTTAGCGCCATATGGACTGTTTGGGCAACGGGCTTGTGGGAACTGATTGCATCACTGTTCTGAGATGCAACGCCTTCTAGCGTCCGCGTCGTCTGCGTAACGCACATTGTATGTAGATTCACTGATGTGCGTCGTTATTATCACAAGTAGTATTGACCGAGGTACCTATTTACATTGTTTTACTGTAGGTAACCAGAAGTAGGTCGCTTATTCTACGCTAAGCCAGCTTATGATTAAAATGTTATCATCTTCGTGCGATCCATTGTACAAAATAATCAAACATCATTGTGGATGACCATGATGCGGTTCTGAAGCTAAAGAAAAATAAGACAGCTTCACGTGTACAACTTATTAAGTTAATACATTGCTTAATTCATTAACAGACCAAATCCCTGCGGAAGTTACGTCAAGTTTCTATAAACGGACGCTAAAAAGATTGTTTACATTAGACTTGGTATTGATTTCCCGAGCACGCCTGCCTCCCCTGACCCCATTACCTCCTTCAATTCAACGGGAGCGAATTATGTGGGGTACGCACACCACTTCGTTTGCACATTATTTATACCAGTGATATTAAACTTCAAAGGAAATAAACAAAGGCTCTCTCGTCTCATAGAACTATAGTGTTGACTGAGTAGCGTACACGGTACACATACGTGTACACAAGGTAGTAAGGTAACATTATAATGAACTAACTATACACAGAATTGTACATTCAACTAACGCATACATGACCCTTCTGCGAACGACATTATTATGCTAGTTCACAGATTAAACACAAAACAGAGCAGATTGGATGTGCATAACATAACTGTTATTGCATCGAATATTGAGTAAATATCAAATGGAAGGTTATTTCGATACATCGCTTTATCTTTTATGAATGAATGCATCAGACAAAACGTAAACAGATACGTTATTAAAAGATTAACAACAAGGTCATGCCTGCAGAAGGCAACTGCTTATTTCTCTTCCTCAAGAAGGTAGTACCTATTGACTAAATGTAAATATAAACTCCATAACGTGTTTATAAATTAATTTAACACAAAACAACATAATGTAGTTCGTAGCAATCGCAGCTGGGATGTGATAAAACTATTTTAATCGTACGATAGGTATTCGTTTTTTATGTGCAGTAAATACCACACAACTAATTTAAAATGCGAGAAGTTATTGACCTCAAGCTTTAAGTTCAAATTGGCAGGTACTCTTAAGTTGCTACATTTATTAAACCTTGAACCGTAAATCGGACTCAAGGCCATCGACATTGCTCTTAAATGACGCATTTGCCTGTATCGATCGGTCATTTCGCCATGTTCGCAATGTCAAGGCATAAAGACAACTTACTATTGTAATAAGCTTATAGAATAATACCTATATGAATTTTACTACTGCATGGTGGCCTAGTTGCATTGGATTGAATGTCATGCATTCCTCGGCGTGTTTCTCTCTATCAAAATGAAATTTAAATCTTTAACACATAGCCAGGAAACTGAATGGAATTGCTCTTGTGATAAGTAATTATGTTATTTCTTGTCTTCTTCTTTTCGTGTGAGGATGTGGCCACCTCTGGTGTCCAGAGTTAATTAAGCCGGCTCTGGGAACCCCACAGGCCTCCAACTTGGCTTACATTAACTGTATAAGTGCAGGTTTCCTCACGATGTTTTCCTTCACCGTTGCCTGTGATGTTTAAGATAAACTTCAAAAAAACATACGAATTTGAAAAAGTCACACTGGTACTTGCCCGGATTTGAACCCACAATCTCAAACACGAGGGGCGCGGTTCCAGACACTGGGCCACCACGATGTTATTACTTGTGAATGACTGGGATTCCGTATACATGTAAATTAATGTGTAATGAGAACGTTAATGAATCCCAATATTAGGTATCGAACTCATCGACATGCGATATAATGACTTTATATTTAAAACATGTGGGAGCGGATAGTGCTATCTGTTTTTGCTAAGCTTTGTCATTCTACCGAGTCTATCAACACGGAACTTAAACATATAATAATAACTAGACTAGAACTTAAGATGCTTATCGATAGTATGCAGATATCTGATTGTTGTTGTTTCATTACAGGAAAAAGGCACTTCGTTACCAGCCCAGCGGTTGAACAAGTATCCGTCAAGGGGTTTGCTAAAACACATATTGCAGCAAACATACAACCAAGCAGTGTCTGACCCGGATAAACTCAACCAATATGAACCCTTCTCACCTGAGGTCAGTACTAACGGTTATTTATTACGTAATCCGTATTGTTTATAGCGGCGGTCATTATGTCGTGTTGCCGAGTTTGACCTGAGCTATTAATAGTTTATGAATTTAAAAGCACGACCTTTTGTTTGCAAGTAAATTAAGCGGCACCCTAATTACGTAACACTGTAGTAATCGCAATAAGTCGCTTTTGTCAATCTAACAAAATCCTTGTAACCTGTTTGTTTACGTAATCCGTCTACCTTCTCAATAATTAAATCAACGTGTTGGATATTGTTCGTATTTCCGTTTGATGATGATGAATTTTGTCATTAGTTAAAATAATTTACTGCTAAATCTAACACAATTGAACATTATACGGGATTAAAGGAAGTAGGAAGTCAGGAAATGGTCGCATTATCACTATCGTTCTGTGGCTAGTAGTATTCGAATTATGTTTGCTATTTATAATTCGTCAATATTGTTCTATCACTCATACCTACATTAATTACTAAAAGTTTGAGGATATTTTTTTTATTAAGGAAATACATTATTATTTAGCGCAAGTGTACCTTTAATTACCAATTTTCGAAGGCATGTGATTGATAATGGAATGTGTATTAAATGTCGGCAGGTATACGGTGAAACATCGTACGAGCTGGTGTGTCAGATGATAGATCAAATAGATATAACCGCCGACGATGTGTTCGTGGACTTGGGATCGGGTGTAGGGCAGGTGGTCTTACAAATGGCGGCCGCTACACCTTGCCGCGTCTGTCTCGGAGTCGAAAAGGCGGAAGTTCCTAGCAAATATGCTGAGGTAAATATCGCTTGAACACAGCTCCCTGTATAAAACTATGCAATGATAACCATCAGTAAAAATATATTAAAATGTTTCATTTCAGTGTATGGACGGTCACTTTAGAATGTGGATGAAATGGTATGGAAAAAAATGTGGAGAGTATAAATTAATAAAGGGCGACTTTCTACTGGATGAACACAGAGAAAAAATAAATGCAGCGACGATAGTTTTTGTGAACAACTTTGCATTCGGCCCACACGTGGATCACCAGTTAAAAGAAAGATTTGCTGACTTGAAAGACGGTGCTAAAATCGTATCATCGAAGAGTTTTTGTCCGCTGAACTTCAGGATAACGGACAGAAATCTCAGTGACATCGGGACCATCATGCACGTCAGCGAGATGTCTCCGCTAAAAGGATCCGTCTCGTGGACGGGGAAACCAGTCTCTTACTATTTACACATTATAGATAGGACCAAATTGGAGAGATATTTTCAAAGACTGAAAAATCCGAAACTCAAGGTCAGCAAAAGGGTCTGTTCCAATCACTTTACCTTTTATAAGATTATTAAGATACTTTTTCGTTTCTAATGTTTTCATGATGATTTGACTGTGAAAATAATTTCTTTTCCAAACTGGAGACTGAGCGATAAAAGTTTCTTGAAATGAAAAATAAAATAATTGCAACAAGAGTTTGAATAGTCGGAAAGTTTTTACATAACTTATTTAAACAAGCAATCGTCATAATTGTGAGCTATATGAATTTCGTGTGTGCTATGTCGAGCTATGCAGTAGAGATAGGTAGACGTGTGAATAATGAAATGAAACCTTTCTTATCTGGGTTCCGTAGTTTAACTAGTGAGTTTGTCAAGTCCATTTGTCTATACTTTAAAACCTGCCTTCATTATCTACATTTTAAATAGTAAATATTTACTTAATCGTTTTAAATCTGCAATATTTTCAGGAATTTGATCTGAACTTTCATTTTATATTATATCAACAGACTTCAATCAATAAGTTTGGAAGATATGGTGTACCAAGCTATCTAGCTGTTGGCTCCGTTTAACGTGTTCCTTGGCGACTACACAAATATATTAGTGGCAAGTTACATATTTCAATGAGGATCTCTTACGAGAATTGTTAGTTTTTATATATCATTAAAATCGTTTCCCAAACAGTGGACAGTTATTACGGAATCTCAAGAGCAGGTTTTTTACTATTCCACATAGAGAGCTAGAATATTGCTTTTCTCATCAGCTGTTTTGCTTGTTTAGTGCCGAATGGTTGCTAATCTGTCATTTTTCTATATTATTCTTATCCAGTTCCGCAGCGCTTTTTCATATTGCTCGATTTAGTGCATCTTCGGTGCGCAGTTTTAAATGTTGCCTGTAACCTTTAGAGTTAATCCTGTCAAAAACTCCTCAAGTATTCTATACTGCTTCTTGATAGCTTATTGCTTACTCATATATGTAATAATCAGAGATCGGTATAGGTAGAGTATATTTACCTAAAGTTCGAAGAAGTAAGTAACATAGAGTTGATAATACCTCCTCTAAAAGCCTGGAATCATAAAAATGACGACAAAAGCCCGGCGGCATTTAAGAAATTGAAAATTACCTATTGCACTTTGAATACATTTTAACTAAATTATTGTATGCTGTAATAAAACTGTTAAATTAAAGAGCTTTGTTTTACATACAAAATTAATTCTGCTAAACTCATAAACATAATAAGATTCATCAATATAATAATTTAGTTAAAATGTATTCAAAGCACAATGTAGCTTGCAGTTTGCTTAATACCTGGTTTTAATTGTCATTTTTGTGATTTATTTTAGTAAGTAAGTAACATAGAGTTGATAATACCTCCTGTATTATCAACTCTATGTTACTTACTTCCCCGAACTTTAGGTAAATATACTCTACCTATTTCGATCTATGAAAATAATACATTATTTTTTAACATATAATCCAGCTTGTTTTGTTAATTTCTTGGATTTGAAAAATTCCAACATATCACATTGAAATAAATTGGTTATGTAAATGTGCGCTGAAATAGACTGGTGAACCTCAGTTCATCAGTTATTGTTCGGCTCTGTTATTGTTCTAAAACAATAACAAAGCCGAAGCCAGTAGGAATGTTGTTGCTCTATGTTCGTTTTGGGCCAAAATGCTATATGAAATGTATTTGATAATGATAAAACAAGTAGCTCTATATATTTCTATCATTGTAAACAAATTTTTTTATTAGGTTTACTTTTTAATTTGCGGAGAATGTGTTTTTGTAATTTATAACTAGATTGTATGAACTGTATCTACTTATTGTAAACATAAACTTGTCTACTACCCGGGAAGCTGCTTAATCGATACTAGGGTTGTGCGGGTCAACAGTTATCTTTTTCAGCAAACTAGATATTTGTCGACATCAAAGAATGTAAACACGTGTGAACTACTTAGACGATTACTTTACTGGTGTTGTTTTTGTTAGGGCACGCATAATGGATGTGAGGAGGGCGAAGGGAGCGGGAAGAGACACCTGAGCGCGCCGCCCACGCGGCAGCCCACACCCGACCTGCTGAACGGGAACAGCAACCACAGCACTGGCTCGCTGCCCGAGCGACGACGGAAGGTGGCAAGACCTAGAGCTGTCAGGTATGCTGCTTAGTCATTTTTGACTTAGTTATCATTGATGTAAAGTTTAAATTCGGTGTTTTTAGCGCGCTCGTGAATTTTTTAAACAACTTGAAAAAATATTCAGACTTCTTAGAGTATAATACAGCGAATTGCATATTCTTACAGGCCAGTACTTAAAATTAAGCAACATGGGGTCATCTGTAGCCGAACTAGGACGAGTCTTGTGTCTCGGCATACAGCGCCATACCCTCTATGTATATCCCAAAAACATGCTAAGAGATGCATTTATGAATACTTGTCTTGATTTGTATTCAAATACTAAAAATTTGTATGTGTCCCTGCTTGTGTTTTATGTTGAGTAGTGAAAGGTGTAGGGGTGATGGGTAGTGTAGTGTGGAATACATCTTTAGTTTTTGGAATACCAAAAACTAAAGATGTATTCATAAAATAAAACATCAACTATTGCTCATCGTCTTGAAACTGCTCCTGTAGCTCAAACATATTTTCATTGTTATTTCTGAATGAAAACAGGTTCACTGCTACCTCATAAGATAGGATAAGTGGGTAGTTCGTACCCTTTTCTTAGGTAAGGATTTATTTAGTGAATATATCGGACCCCCCAGGGCATTAAAGGCGTAAGAAAAAATATATCATCTTTTTATTGCAGTTTTGAATAACTGAACTTATCTGTTTATATATTTTATCTGGAGGCTTAAAAATTAGAATTTATTGAAAAAAGCCAGTATTCACTATTCAGCATATCAGTATTAACATTTGGTTTTATTGGCCCTGTGGGACTCAGTAAATAGAATAGAATATACTTAGTCCGTCAGTGAGATTATCAAATAATATTGGGCCCGTATTTTTTGCTTTATAAATAAAAATTAATAAAGATAAAGCGCATCAAAGTTCAGGAGTAGTCGCTTGTGACGTCACTATGTCTGTATAAATTGTAGCACATCGTGACGTCACTATATTTCAACACAAAAGTGTTCGTGGCAAAAGAAAAGTCCGTGTCCAATATTTTTAGGTTATCTAACTGATGGAATAAATAGATATTTTTAGTCAACTACCCTATTAGCTATAGTTGGTGATGATGGTGATTCGATTTGTATTGAGTTTGGGTAACTGCCGTGAGTGTAAGCTTATTTATCGTATTGCGAAATACTGTAATGGTAGGTGTGATAAAGATGAAATAAATAAAGTAGTCGCGGTGAGACTTTTTAGCGAGTGCTTTCGAAATATTAAAGAATTGTGAAATTATGGTGCCTTATTATAAAATCTGTGACAATTGTGAATTAGTACTTTTAATAAATTTATATTACCGGTCCAGTTCTTTGATTCTTTATTACACTTTTGTGTACACAGGTTTGAGACGGAAAATGTCAAATCAAATAGAAACAGGAAGGCAATAGATAGAAAATGGTCTTTAACTAGATTTTTTTAAAGTAGTAAAGTAGAAAGATTGCTAGTAATAACCAAATATCAGTTAATATAATAAGCGGACTAGAATTTTGGAGTAAAAGCTATTGTAGCTAGTCGGGTTTTATGTGTGTGTGTTCTGCAGCGTTCTAAACCGTTTTCATTGTTACACAGAGGCGAGAATGGTCGGACGCGAGCGCGCGCGGCGGTGGCCAAGCGGCGCGTGGTTCGGCGCTCCAGCGACGAAAGCGACGAGGAGTCCAGTGGCACGGACGACGCGCCGCCCGGCCCCGAGCCCGCGCCGCGCGAGTGGGGCGCGCCCTGGGCCAGCTCCTCCGACTCCAGTCAGTACACTACACACATACTCCAGGCCACACGTATTTGTTTGTTTATAGTACTCACAGCGGATCTTTGTGTCTCTGAACTTGGCTCTGCGAACCATTGCGCAAGATATACTTTGACATCGAGTATACTGCATAGAGTAAGCGAGATAGGACGATGCGACAAACGTCAAAAGCGAGTGAAAGAGGCAGTTATACAATGCTATCTTCTACTTCAACATTGACACAAAAATAGCAACTGCTCAAGGTCTTGCAGCCAACTTCAAAGACACAAAGATCCACTGTGACTACTATAAGAAGCTGCTGAATTTCTCATACTTTAATTTGCTTAAGTAAAGCTATTTCTTTCATTACCTCATGGCTCTTGAAATGTCGCCATAAAAATGCTATTTGTACTATGGAACTTTACTAGGTAAAAATGAAACAATACTATTTTTGTAACAGATCGCAGTCGTCGTACCGCCAGCAAGCGCAGTGCAAGCGCGGGCGGTGCGCGGCGTCGTGCAGCGCGCGCCAAGCGGCGCCGCGCCGCGCCCGCCGCCATCGCCGGCCTGGACCTGCTGCACTCCACCACACTCGCCTCCACGCTGCACAACGGCGCAGTGAGTATACCGTCATCTACCACTCTTGATGAGCTGCAGGTACCGTACGTGAATAGGGCACCGACCGTCTTTTATATCATTTTATAAAAGACAGATCTGTTGCTCTTGAATTACAACAAATCTGTTTTTTGAATTTTTGTTGATTCGGTACGCGGTTTTTATCATAAGAATTGCTCAATATTATCGACATTATGATTTTTTTCTTTCTTTATTTTTTTCACTTATGTTTTTTTGGGAGGCTTAACACCGCGGCGTTCTAAATGAGCGCTTCGAGCTGTTAGGCAGTATCCTCACGCGCTATGCACGTATGCACAGGTGACGGCGCCGCCGCCAGGCTGCGTGGAGCAGCGGCTGTCGGCGCTGGGCGTGGCGCTGCAGCCGGCGTCGCGCCTGCACTCGGAGCTGGACATCCCGCGCTCGCCGCACACGCCCTACAGCCTGCAGCTGCTGCTCGACATGTTCCGCGACCAGTACCTCGCCTTCATCACGCGCATGAACACGCCCGAGTACGCGCTCGAGATACGACACCAGATCGAAAAAGAAAAGGTATGATCCAAATTCCCTTTTTCGTTGTTGCATGTGCCGCTTTATACTTTTTGGTGTTCTTACAAACAGCGTGTACTCTGTATCGAATACAGAAGCAAACGGGTGATGGTTTTCAAAGTCACAATCCGCCATGCCTCATTGTATGTGCGGCACACGCACTATAAAATTGTCAATCACGCAATTTTCGGTTATAATTATGAATATTATTCTCTCTCTAATTTATTGATTATCGAAGTAGGACTATATAAATATAAGTCCATCTGAGTAGAACTAAATAATCAAGTTTTTTTTAACACTTTCGAATATTTTATTCGACCCATATAACATATTATCAACCTACAAAACATGGTTACAAACAATAACATACACCTGTCACACTTATTTTTATTTTAGTTAGCGTTACATACTAATGTATTCCAATTTCAAGCAGATATAAGAAAGGTTGGGGCAACGTTGCGTGTTAGGCAATACTCTTAACACGCAACGTCTTATGTAGCAACTGTGATCTTCGTGTGTTAAGTCTTCAAAGTCAATAATATCTATGGCATATAATAAAACAGTTAGCCGTATTTCGTTTGTAAGACCATGAAAAAGTCAGTGTGTATAAATAAATAATTTAAAGCCAAGTATTCGATACAGGAGAGGAACCAGAAACTGAAGTCGCGTGCGTCTCAGTTAGATAAACAGATCAACGTGCTCATAAGCGACAGTGTTGCTCTGTTAAAGGCGCGCATGAGTGAGCTGGGCATACACGCCAATAACACAGTGGATCTGTTGGCCAAAGCGAAGGAAATTGTGGGGAGACATAAAGAGCTGCAGAGCAAGGCCAGCAAGCTGCAAGCGCAGGTACTCTTCTTTATTCTTTGTGTGTCATAGTATCGTGCATTGAAAACAGTCAGTTTTAATGAGACGTCAAAAATGATAGTGACCGGATGCCACCCTGCTTCTGTCCCTAGGTACTTTCGCTCTTAAAGCTCACTGACACTCGGTCATGCACCTGATAGATAACACGCTCTCGGTATCGCGACGGCTTAGAATCATTTTCGAAGAGTACCTACATCACTACAATTGTTGAAAACGGTACTCATCATTTTCATTATTATATTCAGTTATTCCTATATTATGTCCTATATTTTCATGCGATACCTACTATACGTATTATATTATACCATTTGTTGTGGTGACTTTAAAGTAATGTTAATGTTTTAAATTATATCAATGTTTTTACTTTTTATCTCATTGCTTTATTGAATGTCATTTTCATTTTCTATGTACGATATTATGCCAATGGTTTTTATGTTAAAATACTGAATGTTATTATGTTATATTTATTTATTTCATCATGCATCTTCGACCAACCGATTGTCACCATTTCAATATACTTTTGTTATTTTTTAGGTGAATAATATAGAAACTGACCAAGCAATGCTCGTCAAACAAAGGACGTTCGAGATAACAGAAAAGTATCGTCTGATGGGCCACATACCGCCCGACACTAAGATCACTCAGAGCATAGCTCATGATTGTATATTAAAAGAGATATCGGCTACACTAGCACACCGGAAAAGGTTACACGCACAGGTGGGACATCTTAACAATGAAATTAATCAAATGGAAAGATCAAGCGAGCAGAAAGTTGCTCCGCCAACTGTACCTGTTGCTACTGTCAAACCTCATACGGTGAATAATAAACCTAGGAAATCTAGAGAGCATAGATCACGGTCGCAAGAGTGGCCTGATGTCCCCGACGTCGGGAAAATTGAGGAACAGAACCCAGAGATTCTCGCTCAGAAGATATTGGAGACTGGGCGGCAGATCGAAGCCGGTAAGATCACAAAGCCAAACGTGATGGTGAACGGGTATCCCAGAGAGTCGGAGAGGCATGTCGATCATCACCGACACTCAAAGGCGACGCCGCCCATACACAGGGCGCAACCGCAGCGCCCGGCCCAGCCGCCGGCCAGCCTCGCGCACAGGCACTCACCTGTCAAGCAGAAACCTCTCAACGTCGTCGGCAAAGTTCAGGAGTCGCCGAAGGTGATCAACTTCGAAGACAGGCTCAAAAGCATAATAACGTCGGTGTTGAACGAGGACCAGGAGCAGCGGAAGGCGTCGCGGCCGGCGCAGAGCCACGCCTACACCAATGGATACGTGCGCTCGGGCGCGCCGCACGCGTCGCACGGGCACAGCTCGCACGGGCACGGGTCGCACGCGCACGCGCACGCGCACTCGCACGGCGCGCACGGGTACCCGCGTGGCTCGGGCCCGCCTGTCGGCTACGCGCGCCTTCCGCGCGAGCTGCGGCGCGAGCGCTACCCGTACGAGCGTCGAGAGGCCCCGCGCCACGCGCACGAGGCGGCCGGCGCGCAGCCCGACTACACGCAGGTGAGCCCTCCTCCGGCGCCCGCGCCCCGCCCCCCCCGAGCGCGGCTGACTGTGTGCTCCCGCCTGCAGGTGTCGCCGGCCAAGCTGGCGCTGCGGCGCCACCTGTCGCAGGAGCGGCTCACCGCGCCGGGCGCGCGCACCATCGGTGACCTCGTCAACGGAGAGATCGAGCGAACGCTCGAGATCTCCAACCAGAGCATAATCAACGCGGCCGTCAACATGAGCGCGCGGTACCAAGAACCCGCCGGGGCTAATCAGCCGCTCGAAGGTAGGTTATTACCGTTTTGATCTATGTTTCTACTTTAAATGATGGTCAAAGCAAAGATTGCTAGACCAAAATCGCGTTACAACTAGGAAGCGTTATAATGCATATTAACTATGTCATTGTAGAATAAACCGAAATATTGCCGACTTTACCTGTGCATATCTCAAAATAAAGGCATGAAGTTATGCGTATTGTTTCAAATACAACTAGATCAATATGTGTTCTTTGCAATTCTGGTGAATAAAAAATATGTAACATTTGCAGGGCTAGCGGCTTGCTTGCAAGCTCGCGTGCTGGCGTCCGAGTACTGGCGCGGCCGCAACGGAGCCGGCGCACCCGACGAGCCGCGCAAGCGCTCGCCGCAGCCCGAGCCGCACTCCAACACGTCCACGCCGCTCGCCGACGAGCCGCCAGGTACGCGCGACGAGCCGCTCGGTGAGCGCGATGAGAAGCCCCCCGTGGCCGCGCGCCCGCCGCTCAGTGCCCGCTCAGTTACAGAGGGCGAGGCCGGCGAAGAGGTGGACGAGAGCAAGTGGCAGGACCGGATAGCCTTCCGGTTCGACCAGATCATATCGTTCGCGTCCACGGCCATGGAGGACAAGCGGCGGCGCTCGGACGAGGCCTGCAACACGTCGCCCGACTCGGGCATCGGGCACGGCGAGGCGGGCGCGGCGGCGGCGGCCAGTGCGGCGCGGCCCACCGGCTCGCCGCCCGCCGCGCACTTCAAGAAGCGCTTCTTCCGGCGCGAGCGCTGGGGCGCGTGGGGCGGCGCCGCGCCGGCCGTGGACTGGGAGCGGCCGCCCATGTGACGCCGTAAGCCCTAGCGCGCCGCCCGCGCTAGCCGCTAGTGCCGACGGGACGCTGGTTCGATTGTATTCTATGTAAATAGGGTCGGTCTCGCCCCGTTCGACTCCCCCTGGATGTTGACTGTCGATTTTTTGTTATTTTTTTCGAATATATAATGTAATTATGTATATTATTGAGTTTATTTTACTTTTAAGATGTGTAATTATTTAATGGTAGTTTTATGTCGCCGTTCCGTTCGGAGGCGTCGAGACGTTTGCGCCGTGGCGGATTGTATTTCATGTGTTCATTTAGGTCTTAGAGTCTGAAATACATGATTCGGTGACTTTACAGCGGATCATTCTTGCGCCGGTCGTTTGGTGAATGTTTGTTGTTTTATGTGTTTTGTTTGTCGATGTTACGGAAGCTCTTGTCTGAATAATGTTAATCATTTCTTTGGGAAATCTTAAATTTTTAATATTGTACTTACTTATATCGAGTTTGTATAGAATAGTCATTATGAATTTTCTTACGTATCGAATTGGAAAAGTATCGCATTAGGAACTCTTTAGTAAATTATAGCGCAAGTATCATTGTAAAATGTATTGAGAACTATCTCATAATGTCATATTCGAAGCAATGAGGTCGTCTATCGTCCTGTGATACACAAAGCACCATAATTGTTATCTGTTCAGTATCTGTGTGATTACAATAACTTAACTAATTCGTATATTTAGGGACAGTACTGTTTTGATGACCATATTAGGTAGTGCTTAGATTGTAATGAGAATCTATTTCTTGCTAGAAGCCAGTAACAACTGTATAGTGTACTAAAGCTAAAATCATGGTTAAATAAATCAGGGCTCTTAAGTTAAAATATAAAGTTTTCCCAGAGAAACACTATGGTGCAGATAAAAAATAGATATTGCATAGTATAAATTGACACACTATTTTTATACAGGATTATTTTAGATAAAGTTATGTGACTTACTGCCAACATAAGTTTTATGAAAGTTATAACTGTTATAATAATCGTGTGCATGAGTGCTTCTCCCCATATTTTCAATAATAAGGGAGGTAGTGTCACACATTGTTCGTGTCTGTTTATATTTCAGTCTCTATAAATAGCTGCCTAAGAAACATTCTGTCTGCTATTTAAATATGTTTCAAATTGTCGCTTTGTCTCGACAACTGTTCGTGTCAGGCCTTGCTGTTTCCTAAGCTACGACAATTCATAGTATTTTTCTTTAACTTACTGCATTATGTTTATTAAGTTCACATAAAATTATCCTTTTCGGTTATTTTGAAAATTCAGATCAGAGAGACTCATATTCTGTAACCACAATAGTAATACTGGTTTATTCGAGTGTAATTCAACTCGTTAATTCTGGCAGTCTTACAGGCTACTAATTTAAGGATTCCGCAATCCAAAAATCGTAAAATGGTTGTTTTTAATTAATTATAACAATATTTGTGTTTGAACTAAAAAAATCTCTCAAATATAAGTAAAATGGTTGTTTTTAATTACTGACGAAACGACCTCGGTAAAACGAATCGGTTTATTATGTACTTTATCGTTTGATTTGACTAAATATGCACATAATGTAGATATATTTCGTTAAACACGTTATAGCTATACAGATAATATAATAGGACCAAAGAGTTTCTGGCGACGTGCCTAATTGTATCAAGCTTGTCCATGCCCCCCAATAATATTTTTTTAATTTATAACTATTGTAACACTGCCCATGTCGACTCTATTTATGCTACTGTGAGCATAGTTATGGACGCTGTGAACTGATTTATTAGTCACATAAAGTAATTTAAAACTGACCAGTCAATTGTAATTTTGCATTATTTCAATACATTGTCGAGAAATATGACTTAAACAAATATAGTATACAAAGAAGGGGATAGCTATCTAAGTGGAATGACACTGAGACACCTCACATGTCAGTGACACTAGTTTAGCATTTATTGCGAGACCCACTGCATAGTCCAAATAAATCTATAAGAATTAAACTAAGGATTTATAATGCTTTGAATTCACCCTTTCTTTGAAGCTATGTGCTTAGTATTCTAAAACATATCTGCGTTCCTTTGAAGGTTTATATACAAGTTACTTTGAAAGCATATGTTTAGGTGACGAGCAACAAGTAACTTAGGAATAAACTTTTTTTCGCTCATGACGATTATCCGCCTCTTAGGAATAAGATTTAACAAAAATAAGCAATTTGTTATGTAATGGGGTTTCTGAAGTCATTGTTGATATTCAAAAATAGTAAATATGGTTTTATACTTTCAGTCGATAAAGTAATTAATCAAATATTTGTGTGAACTAAGTAATTCGAAACTAAAAAAGTGATTGTGACGTAAAAGTGTAAGAACCGACTTGTTTCCTAATAAGCCCAATGAGCGTTGCTATTATATGGGAATCCAAAGTTCCAAACATACCGTGTAGTACCCGAACCATAAGTTTTAAATTATTTACCTGCAAGATTTTATAAAATTGAGTATTATAAAATCCTGCTACTAAATAATTCATCGGACAAAAATGGTATTACCGCGATGCGGTATTTTCGTCAATTTAAACGCTTATACTGGCTGCATTTTTTTTGGATCACCGCCCAAAATTTTACAAAAAGAAAGAAAAATAAAACAGCTTTTCAGTACATTTTTCTCGCATAACTAGACAAAATGTAGAGATCGATTTTTTATTTATTAACTTTATGAGAGTTGATTTTCGCATAAAATGTGTATTTTATTGATACCTAATGCCTGGAATAAATTTGGTTGGTGTATTCATTAATTATAGTACATTTATGTACTAATTATTATTTGAATATTTAATTTTTATAATATGTACACTTTTTTTAAGTGGAAAGTTTAACTTGGATGTTTACAGGCTAAAATCTTGGTTATAATAGCATCCGTCAAAGGGCTAAAATATAAGGCAGCACGCCTTATATTTAAAATTTTAGACATTTATTTAGAAGTCAGAAAGCGCATAACGTATTAATATCGGAAAGCGTAGAAATTGTATTCGTTTCAGAATAATAAATAGGTAACTAGATCGTATTTCTAACGATAAGCATAAGACTTGTTGATTAAATTATGTGCACTGACGTAAGGAAATAAATTATAGGAAATAATTCAATCAAATTTCACAAAAAATAAACATTATCTAAAAATTCAAAACAAGAATGAATAAAGGTTTTTGGAATAAATTTATTCCTTTGAAAACATCAAATATTTGTATTAGTTTTATTATTTAATATTACGGCCACGGCCAATAAGAGAGACGTCATGAAGTCGGTTCTATTTTTTTAAGTTGTTTTTGTACAGTATGTTTATTTACTGTGCACGGTGTAATGTTTTTTATTAGATAAGACGTTTAAAAAAATAACACGAGAATTGTATGATTGTAATAGTTAATTACTTGAGCAGTGTTAATCACTTGAGATTGATGAATATTACATTCTGTAAATGCGAATTTCCAGACATGTTTATAATACATAGGCGACTCTGAAACAGTAATATCTAAAAATCAAGGTCATGTTATAAATGATAAGGTTGTCAAGAGTTAGTGTTGTTTCATGTATTTTAAACATTGGGGTGCACTGGTTTGATTGTGCCTGAAAAACTCATCAATGCCGCTCCAAACCTCAAAATTATGTATTTGTATATTGATAAGTAAGCTTAAAAATCTAATCTGAAGTAGGTACCAATAGTAATATAGTGTAATGTCGGCAATAAACATCTATTTTGGTCGGATTAACTCGAAGAGTGATTACATTATTCAGTTATGTTTAATTTTATTTTTTGATGGGGAATAATGAGCTAATCTGTGTGACGTTATAGTGTCTAAAATAGTACAAATGAGAAGACTTATCGTCGTAAGCCTCGGACAATTCAACATGCAAATGCTAGGTTTGAGATGTATCCCTGTGTACTAGTTTTATTTTGTACTAAAAGTTAAAAATAAACGAATAATTATAATGTGTTTTATTATTTACCGTTAGTAATATGGTTTTTAAACATTAGTTTCTCAGGTAAGAACCTGGTGTTTTTATACTGGATGTGAACCAAGGTGAAATCCTAATTTTCTATTTGAACTGGTAAATTATTTTGTGCTGCAGTGAAATTGTAATCTAAATCTAACTGTAAAAAAATTCTATTATTTTCTTTATTATTTTTTATTGTTGATAGGCTCGCGCTTGACCACTATCTCACCTGATGGTAAGCGATGATGTGCACGCTTACCTAGAAGAAACCTATTCACACTTGACTTAAAGACTCCCAGGTTATAGCTATCAGGAAATACAGACTCTGGCAGGGAATTCCACTCCTTAGCTGTAGGCATAATAAAAGTATTCCCAAAACGTTTGGTGCATATGGATGGGATGTCCACCATGTATCGATGTCGTATCGTCAGTACGTCTTGTAGTCCGATGATGGAACGGGCTAGGAGGAATTAGTTCATCCAATTCCATTGTACACTCCCCGAAATGTAACCGATAAAAAACTGATAGAAAGGCAACTTGGCGCCGATGTTCAAGGCTCTGGAGCCTAGACTCGACCAGTATATCATTGCCGATGAGCCTCTTGGCCCGTTTTTCGATAGACTCTTGTGCATATAGCTGGTACTTGGCAGATCCGTCCCAGAGATGACAGCAGTACTCCATGCATGACCGAACTAGCGCTTGAGCAACTTCTGGCGTGAAGTATCATCTCACCTCTGCAAGGATACCCAACTTTTTGGCAGCCAGTTGAGCTTTTGCCTCAATAAATAGACCAAAATTGAGGGCCGATGTCTACGTAAAGCTTAAGATGGTCCGTTATCGGCACGGTCACACCACGGAAAGAAGGAGCCGGGTGGAATTGGCTCTTTTTAGCGGAAAAAAGACACGGCTGGGTCTTAGCAGCATTTAACCTGACCAGATTGGCATCACCCCACTCGGAGACTGCCTTCAAGGACAGATTCAAGCGCCCAACCATGGCCTCCCGGAGAGACCGTATCTGAGGCCCAGTGGCGCGCGCTTCGGATACGTATCACTCAGCAACAGTGCTGTCGTCTGCATGCCCAAAGGTTTTAGAAGACCATTTATGTGCAACAAGAACAATGTTGCTGAGAGTACCGACCCCTGAGGGACCCCGGCGTTGATATCCAGTTGGTCAGACAAGCGGCCATCAATAACCACTCGTATTATATTATACTATGTTATCAGCTTCTATACCATTATGCAAGTTTTCTTCAATAAGTATGGGATTACATACAATACTCCTCCAAAGGCGAACCCCGCCTCTAAGCGGAGCAAATAAAGAAAATCTATAAGTAGTAGGATGTCGGGGGCCTGGCAGCCTTATTTTTAAGGCCAAAGAGTATGAACAATCGACCAATCGCATGGCGAGATGAAAGACGCGATGTGGATTTCCGTCTTATGTGAATGTTCGATCGTTTATACTCTTTGCCCTTTGCCTTGCCGAACTCATTACGCAATAAGTCTGGGGGTCGTCCATACCCCCAGAAAAGCTGTAGAGAGCGTCAAATGTAAGACTTAGTGCAGCTGTTTCGAAAATTCTTGGTTGGGTCTCGGGCAGTTGAGTTTTGGTTTTAGATTACCTTTTGACCTCTCACACGACTTATGCAGAAAAGTGTGGAGCTGGCGGAGATCGAATATATTAGTAGTCTTACGGGTTTTACCAACCTTTCTTAAACGGAATTTGAAGATACTTAGTAACTCCTATTTCGCTTTGTGTGTAAAAAGGCTTTCCTATTAACCGTGACGGCTGACGGGCAAGCTTCGCTCGTTCTTGCATCCTTAATTCTTGCTTTTCTGAGTAAGCTAATAATTATATTATTATTTCTGTTTGAAAGGACAAAAGAAAACTTCAACTTTCAGAGGCGGGAAATCTTGAAAACGTAGGGACAGGGGCGGGTCCAGGTGGTTGCGGGGCGGGGGGGACACAAGAGTAAGAAACACTGCCGGAGCACACACATGAAACACGGCCAGCGGGAGTTGTAGCGGGGGCTGCTACCTGTAGCAAATTCTACTTTAGGTATTGGTTCCTTGGTAGAACTAAATTAGTACAACAAACAAAGTCGTACCTACTTTTCCTCGTGCTCCTTTCCACTAGTTACTTGACTTTAATTATTTTACAAGTGGTACTTAACTGTGCGGGAAGAGAAACGTCGTGGCGTAAAATGGAAATAACATTATGATTTTTATAAAACACTAATCCCCCTGCGTAGTATTCCTCATTATTGAGGGTCGTGACCTCCCTTCTGCATCACCTTCTCTCAAAAGATCTTTCTACATCTGGCGGTGTGGAGGGCGTTGTAAACTGTAGAGTCAAGAGCAGTGCGGATCTGGTTAGATCAACGTATTGGGCTGCGTCCACGTGGCCTTTTCCCATCTACTTTGCCGTTCACGATGAGCCTCTCGAGGTTGCCACCGTCTTTCCTTGCAATGTGGCCGAAGTATACTAGAACTCTGCGCAGACACTCTGATGATAGCTGCGAGGAGAATTTTTGTTCTCGCAATATGGTGATGTTAGTCCGAAATGCTGTCCAGAGGATACGAAGCATCTTTCTCCAGCACCACGTCTCAAAGGCATCAATGCGCTTGCGGTCTGCAGATTCCAGTGTCCAAGTCTCAGAGCCATAGGAAAAGATCACTAATAATAATCCAAAAAACACATTGAAAACATTGCACTTTCACCGTGCGCGCTCCGGCGCCAGCATCGCGACCAGCCGCACCGCACTAGCCTCCACTGGACGGATTCGCTTGCGACCAGAGCGAGCTGACCTCTACCCACTACTCTATCACTATACTATTGAGCAAAACGAAATAATAACATTTCTAACATAGTTTAAAAATATCAAGATGGCAAGTAAGTTGGCAAGAGTCGTTACATGCGCAGAAGTCGTTTTTTGTTTTTTAGGTACCTTTACTCTGCCTTTAGTAGTGAAGCGGAGCGTGGGGAACGTTTAGAACCGTTCTGGGCGCCCGATTGGTTGGTCAGTTGACACAAGGATCGACTGACCAACCAATGACTGTGGCGTCCACGTTCCTTTAGCTTTATGTGTTGGTTGGTCAGTTCCCGAAATATGTGCGAAGTTACCCCTACAATAGTCCTCGCCAAACTTCTGGGCCGCCCTGAAATTGGTTTACCGGATGCGCGAGGCACGAAACGGTGCTGCTTTTGTATGAGTCTTACTACTGTGCAGCCATTGTAGCCAACTTCAGGTCGGCCAAAAAGTTTGGCGAAAACTATACGCCCAAACCTTGCCAACTTATGTGCTGGGCACTATACCACAGTAGAGAACTACACTTTGACGTAACAGTGTTGTAAATGCTGTATTTTTTTTTTACTTAGCGATTAATCGCGCGATCAACTCTAGATCACCATAAACCAAAGCCATAGACTACTTCCAACGTATCAGACTGACATTTGAGTGTGCTGTCAGCTGTCACTGTCACGTCACAGATGATAGCTAATGAATGCAGGGCAATTTGCCATCATTTGCTTCTGTTTCTCAAGTTTTCCTTTCTCGGTTTAACAAAATTTGTGTTGCAGTGAATTACAATGATACATTAGTAAATGATATGTAACATTTTATATATATTTATATTGCAGTTTGTACATGTCTACGTGTTAGTTTTATGATTTTTACGATCTAAACACTGTATGTACAAATGAAATGCAATATTCGTGAACTCGCTCAACTGAGCGATCAACCTTGTGTAATTGAAGGAAGATTAAACTATAAAAAGATTTCCAATGGCGCTTATCGTAATCAGTCAGGTCAGTATAAAACATACTCTGAAAAATATAGCCAATATACCATCATGTTTACATTTTCCTTAAAGTTATTTTGAAATGAGTCATGGAAACTGTCCCTTTTACTGTACATTTTATGCTATAAAAAGATACCAAATCATAACTCTTTCATGTATAGATATTATTCTCTCACAGATATTGTGTGTTATGTGACTTGGGTTAATTCATTATTTAAAGTTCCCTTTAAAAATTGTCATTTTTGCTAAAATACAATTAATATACGGAATATAAAATATCATTAATCTAACTAGTAATCAAATGATGGTCATAAACACAGTACCCAACTAATTAGGGTTTCAACATAGATAACACAATCACTTTTAATACATTAGTTAATTCCTACTCCCATCCTTCTAGTAAATATTATTTTTATTTTATGATTATTTCATTTCAGTGTTCAAAGAGAGATGGTTTCGGCTAATCAATAATTATTTATTTTATTTTAAAATAAGTGAGATGGGCAAATTTGATACAAAGTGTCCAGCAGGAATGTTTGTATTAGAGAATTCTTCAATACAGATGGAACATGGGCAGAGCATACCATTTTCATTTTCAATATCATTTATGTAAGTATATTATTTTATATATTATATTAAAGAATTTTTATTTTAAAATACTTTATTGCTAGAAACTGGCCCAATTCCGAGAAAAAGTGTTAACCTCAGTCCTAATATGTAGGTAGTTAGCAACACGCTTACTAATTACTGTGGTTAACAGTTTTGGAGATTAACTTGGTGTTTCATTTATAAGTACCTATTTTAATAATGATTACAGAGATGAACCTGAAAAACGACATGTATTTGCTGCCCGTGCTGAAGACAATGTGGTTCAATGGGTCATGAAACTTAGAGAGTGCTCCTATGAGAATCTGCGCAACAAGCTTCACACGCTTCAGTCTAAAATATATGCAATCACTGGAAAGGTACACATGTTTACTTATATACGCAATTTAAATATCAATCTTATGAGATTTAAAATTATCTTTCTTGTCTTATCTGACATACCTTAAAACAAAATTGGTATTTCTAAAGATTAATGATAGAATTTTGTGATAGCATTATATGTTTTATGCCTATAATAAATTATAAAATAATATATTTTGCTAATACTAATATTACTCAATTTTGTTCATAGGATCCTCTACTGCTAGTACCAAGAAATGAGGGAGCATGTTTGTGGGCGCCTGCAGTACCATTCTCAACGGCACCTGCCTGCACTGTGAACACAAGTTCATTCAGTTGTCATCTACATACAAATGGCGCATTTACACTCGAAAGAAGCAAATCTGATGTTCAGGCTCACAGGCATTTCCATTCAGAATACACCAAAAAGGCGACTTTTTACACTGACGATCACAAAAAGACTACTGAGAAACCAGAAGAAAGTTCTAGTGAAGTGTACTCTCTTGAGCGAAGTAAAACAGCAGCGCTGTTACCTGGCAGTAGCTTGAATCCGATTAATACGTCAATATTCGACAATCGTCCGATGTACTCTAGAACTGCGCCGAGTCCGCCCGTCAGAACGAAACTGTCGCCGAGCAGCCGGCGAGTCGAAATCAATCAAGAAGTGAAAGTTTTCGCTGAACAAAGTAGAAATTTAGGTATAACTGGTATCTTAGATGAAGCACCGATTCCGCCTAGAAGAAAAGTATCACCAAAAATGTTCGATGTTCAAAATCCAACCATTGAGATTACTAGCAATAATGCCAGCAGAGAACAAGAGGACGGAAGTGATGATCTGATAAAATTTTAATGCATCCTGTAGCTCGAAAGGAATCCCACCTATTAATTAATTAAATTATTTAGTTACTTGCCAATTATTTGTATGTAAAATATACAGTGTGGATTTTAAGACTGGGGCAGAAGATCATCGTCACAAGATCAAAGATATCATTTTGATATTTATTGGAAACAGGATTGATTGGCATCCGAAAAAGATTTTTTTTAAATTGCAGATGGGCCCATTCTCGTTTTTGTGACAAGGACCCATTTTCTTGGTGACCGTAAATTAAAAAAATCTCTGAATGCAGTTAGCAATTACTCAGAAAGTTACGGATTTTTCAGTAGCTACACTGGATGAGATACCTGACCTTAATGATCCGTCTTTAAAATCCACCCTGGTAAGGTTTAGCTATTGTTTTGTCTAAAAATATAGCAATCATTGGATGTAATTTTTTTTTCTTTGTAAAAGAAAATGTGATTTGACACTTAATATCATGCTCATTGTAATATTTGCTTTTATATAGGACCAGTGACTCCTAATAGTGATTCTTAGAATGTACGTAAGAATACAACGAGATTTTTTTTTGTAATTAGACAGGTAGATAGATTTTGTAAGTTTTATACAATATCTGAAACCAAAAACATAGATATAATTCACACAGAATAGCATTTTTGAAAGCCATTTTTTGTATTATTAGAAGCATTACATAGATTATGTACAAAAGACTTGCCTTTGTGATTCTATGTCATATGTTATTTCATTAGCAATAATATTGGAACAAATTAAGTATATAGTTACTTACATTTTTGCTTGAAAAGTGCTTATTTGTAAAATCGTTTTAACATTATATGGTGCTGTGTGCATACAAGCGTCCAATAAATATATTTAATGTAAACTAGATGTTTTTATTTGCTGCTTATAAACTTTTGTCTTTTTTATGCTTTTTAGGGTTTTTCTTAAGAACATGTTGCATCACATACACACAAATATTTGTTCCGTGCGGTAATCGAACCCGCGACACGCAGCGCAGCAGCCAATTGCTCAAACACTGCGCAAACCGTGATGACTGTGATTTTAAAGAATGGTGAAGAGCGATACTTACTATTAAAGTTTTTTGGACTGCCACGTTATATTGCTTGCAAGCGCAACTGATCGAGAGTTCCCAGGTTTGATGCCCAGCAGCGTTATTGCGTTAGTGAATTCGGCAAGGCGAAGAATTTGACTCTATCATTCGACCAATCACATAGGAAGGAGGTTGTCTGGAATAGATTGCCCTGTGCGATAAGACCGCCCATTGTACACTGATCTTTATAATGTTTTGTCCTGTAATTATTTAAGTTGTGTACAATAAAGTATATATAATAATAATAATAATAGACGGAATTCCACAACGCGTCTTTAATTTTGCACGTGATTGGTCGATTGATGGGATCAAAGATCAAATCCGTCACCTTGCCGAATTCACTTGCGCAATCAGGCTGAAGATTCATGAAATTGGAAAAGTTGAGCCTATGGGCAACATATACTGACTCCCGACTCATGCTTCTACCTACTTACTGAACAAATTCTAATGAAAAACCCAATAAAAACTTGATCGGTTATTATAGGATACGTAGAACCCCAGAAATATACATTAGCTGTCCGCGCTGTCGCGCTGGAGACCACTAGGCCAGCGGGGCTATAAGTGATTGATGATTTCGTTTGTTAGTAATTTCTAAATAGTTCTAGTCTAATAGGTAGTTATTTCAAGGCTTTAGTGATAGGCCACGTACTCAGTGCAGCCGTGTTGATATTAAAACGGAAGCACAGATAATATAATACCAGCATACGGAAGTAAGTTTCTCCTACAATGTTTTCCTTTAGCTATTGTCTATTGGTTGAAGTAAAACAAAAGACATTTAAACACTATGTTTATTTATTGTGTACATTGCTTTTAAGCTTCATCAATACCTTATCTAAATAACACAAATACATTAAAATTTATCGTATGACGTCCCAGTTAACATAACTATGACGTTTATACATTTGAGGCACTCTTGTTATAAGGTACATACAATACTTAACTTATTACGTATTATGTAAGTTGTTCAGTCAAGACACTGCTTTGACTACAGTCGACTTGATCCAGTGGCAGACTTGTCCGGTCGCTGGCAGAGTCAAAAGATAGAGATCAGTGACCTAACATAAATTGTAATTTGCTTGGACCAAATACCGCTTGTAAGACGTGATGTGTATGTAAATAAATAATATTAATAACCCTTGGATACGCTAACTGATTCGTAGTTTAGTTCGAGACTCTCGGCACTCTCGGGGATCTTAAGTTACATCTCGGCTAATATTTCAATCAGAACCAGCGTGGGCTTTTTTTGCGGACGCTATCTTGATTCTACTGCTTGCACTGTTATTATTTTACTGTTTGTTTGGGTCCATTGAATTTAGCGTACCTCCAGGCTTTTGCTGTAATTATATTTTAATTGTTATCGCATTCATTTATAACTTATTGTGTATATACGTGTACAATATTAATAATGACATTCTAATTATGCCATTAGGATGAATGTCATACCTATCCTTACCTACGTTTAAAAAAATATTTTCATTCGAAGACACTTTACATAGGTACCTAATTATTATTGTGTGACCCTAGGGGTGTTTAATTTTTAAATGTTATATATATCTTATTTAATATAAACTTCAATATAAATAACATTTTATTCGAAGTAGTGGAGGCACTTGATAATCTTGTCAACATAAGCTACAGTCACATAAACTTACGCGCACACATCGATCTCCCATATATCTACTATGTAATTATTACCTTGATTAACATGATAAATGCGAATGTGTTTGAAAGTTTGTTATCCAAATACGAAAACTACGCAACGAATCTCTTTGCTGTTATAAAACAAAACGCCTTGTTCCTTAAAACATCTGTAGACAGCAGCCGCGTATTTGGGAATCGGAGATTATTTTTCTCTTAGAACTACAACTAGGTACTACATACATAGCTATGACGAGATTCGTTTGATACGGAACACTACATACGTGCGTAGGCACCATTCATAAGAGTTACGTAGCCCACGTGTCATCCGTTAAATTAGCTCGCCGGAATGCGAAAGGAGGCACTAGTTTCAGGAGCAACTGCGCAGCTGGCAGCTCAGAGTGTGATTGTGTTGAGGCCGTGTGGTCGCGGTCGTGGTGGCTCCTGCTAGTGCCCGGCGCCGTAGTCGCGCAGCTCGCGGTTGCCCAGCGGCAACGTAGGCCGGTAGTTGTGCAGCACCTCCATGGCCTCCGTTCCGCAGGACGCCTCCCCGCACTTCAGTTTCCGCATCGAAGCCAACTGAAATCCAATCAGTCATGTCATTAGTTACAATCAAAAGTTTTTATAACTATCTCTTATGTATAAACTAGCTCAAGAGGAAGTTATTTAAAGTGTTATTAGACAGAGTATGCTAGGAGATCGCAAACATTTTTATCTTTTGATTTATACTTTCTAGCAAGAAATTAAACGTTACTGTAATACGTATTAGAAAAACATATCCACCTAATGAGTATTTGGAAAGTAAGTATAGCTGCTAAAGTAGGTCGTGAACGGACGTCTGCTATTATTTAGTCCGTGGATACTTGAACGCTGCGTGCAGCGGAAACCGGTACATATCGTTTAGTAACTGTTGCGTCATATACTATTCGTAATCCGATTATTATTTTCACTACACATATGACATACCTAAGCAGTAAGCATCAAATCAATGACATACCTAATTATGTGGGTTGCAGGTACCTCCTTAGAAGATGTTTATTTACGCCCAAGTTTTTGCGTTTAATTCAAGTGCTTAAGTCATCCATGAAGGATGTATGTAGAACCTACTCTATACTAATAAGTTTTTCTCTCAAACTCGTTTTCCAATATCCAAATGCGCTTATAAAGGAAAGGCATATATCAAAGCATTATAACTATTTATAAACTCTTCTTAATATGTAGGTACGATTGTTTAAAAAGGATAAGGATATCTACTTATAGCAAACATACAGAGTAGTCGTCTCTTTATTGAGGAAGGAATTACAACTTGAAGGATATTGTTAAATTTTGTCGTATCAGTACTTGAGCATATCAGCCTATTAAACAAATGTGACGCGGCGTCATTATCAAGCAATACAATTAAACTATATACCATTTGATACGAGTACGATGCAAATGTTTGTTTGGAATGGTTTAGTAGGTACTAGCTGCCTGCCCGAGATTAACCTGGGTTTAACAATGTTCTATGTAGGTATATAATAAATAACACGCAGCACGCAGTGATTGAGCCATCGGCTACCGCGCTGCGTGCGGGTTCGATTCCCGCACGGAACAAATATTTGTATGGCCTACAGATATTTGTTTCAGGTCTGGCTGTTTGTGATTGTGAGTTTATATGTTTGTAAACGCACTCATGATACAGGGAAATTTCATAATGTTTGCCCCACATTATGAAATTTCCCTGTATCATAAGTTAAAAAAAAAACATCCTAGGTCTATCTCGAATAATTTAGGTTCCTTTCCAATGTTTAAAGAATTTTTCAAATACGTACATGAGTTGCGGATATTATTATAGTACTTACTAATACTACCGTTAAGGGTTTAATTTTAGGAAAAAAAAATGTCGTTTTTGTTGCAAATATACACTTTTCTTTCTTTCTTTCTATATACCCTCTACATATACCAAGAAAAACGTACTATTTAAGATACAGAGATAATAACTTATAGAGATTAAACGTGAACTCACTTGATCAGCGGAGACTTGTACAGGCTGCTTGAAGAGGATCCAAGTGACGGACTCTGTGCAGGGCGGCGTGGTGAGCGAGCCGGGGTACGTCCAGTACGCCACCTGCGGGGGCAGCAGCTTCAGCGGGTCCAGCGGGTCCGACAGCGTCACCTTGTCGTTCTTGTGCGTGATGAACGGCAGCAGCCGTATAACCTTGTCCAGTTCATCGTGCTTTGAACCACACTGGAAATAATATAAAGAAAGATTAATGTTAACTGCCTCGTTCGTCTAGTGGTTGCAAGTGCTACTGCCGAGCATAATGTCCGGGTCGGAGAAAGTGTTATTGGATTTTTCCGTGAGGAATTTTCCGTCAGGGGTTTTTCCGTCAGAAGTTTTTCCGTGAAGAGTTTCTCCTTCAGGATTTTTTCCGTCAGGAGTTTTTCAGTAGCTGTCCGTAATTTGGCTTTGTGCCCGGCCCAGCGAAATGTGTGTGTACCATAGGTGCATGATGAAACATTACATACATGCGTAGGCACCATTCATACGAGTTAAGTTGCCCACGTGTCATTAGCTTGCTGGAATGCGAAAGGAGGCACTATAAGTTGCAGGAGTAACTATGCAGCTAGCAGCTCAGAGTTCGATTGTGTTGAGGCCGTGTGGTCGCGGTCGTGGTGGAGCCTTCTAGTGTCTGGCGCCGTAGTCACGGTCGCGCAGCTCGCAGTTGCCGAGCGGCAACGAAGGCCGGTACTTGTGCAGCACCTCCATGACCTCCGTTCCGCAGGACGCTTCCCCATCTCATCATCATAGGTGCAGCTCTGCCAAACCCTTCAGGGAATCCAGGCCTGATGTATTATTAGTAAAGCTAAAATAACTAAAGGAGTTCTTGGCTAAATAATAACTGAAAATCTTCAAGATTAATCTTCAAGATTATTCCGCTTGCCGGACTCGGCCCCTGAAAGGGTGACAGTCCGTTACATAGGTACTGAACTCTCGATGCCTCGGAAAGAACGTAAAGCGACGGTCAAAGAACTGATCGCCGAGACCAACCACTTCTGCTATCATTCATTGAAGTCAGAAAATCTGTCACCAACCTTGCCAGAAAACAAAGTTTTTGTGCAAAGGGACTGTATTACTGTATAAAACTAAAGGAATTAAACGTTTCACTGGCTAAATGCACAAAACGTGCGAGGCCACTAAAAAATATAAAAAAATAAAACCGGCCAACTTCGAGTCGGACTCATGCACAAGGGTTTCGTACCATTATCGCAAAAAACGACAAAAAAAAATACGTTTGTTTTAATGGGATCTACTTAAATATTTATTTTACACTTAAATATTTATTTTATTTGTTTTTAGTATTTGTTGTTATAGCGGCAACAGAAAACATAATCTGTGAAAATTTCAACTGTCCAGCTATCACGGTCCATTAGTCCATGTCAACAGGCTGTATGCCTGTTGACAGACGGACAGACAGACGGAACACGGAGTCTTAGTAATAGGGTCCCGTATTTAACCTTTGGGTACGGAACCCTAAAAATAAAAAGGTACCGTGTTATAGTTCTCGCCAAACTTCTTGCCGCCCTGAAGTTGGCTACAATCGCTGCGCAGTAGTAAATCATACAAAAACAGCACCGTTTCGTGCCGTGCGCATCGGAAAGCTAACTTCAGGGTGGCCCACAAGTTTGGCGAGCACTTTACCCAGTTACTGGGTTGTGGAGGCCAAATAGGTAGTCGTTACAAGTAAAATACTGATAAAAACGCACCCACGATACAGGAAGAAATTCCTAGTGTGGCACCGTTTTAAAAATAAATAAATGTAGCTGTATCTAGTTAGACTGGGTGCCGACCTCAAAATAGTTGAGATAAGGATAGGCAGATCGATTGATTTAAGTAAAATAACAAACTATTTCGATGCAGAACGAATATACAGACAGCACTGAATAGGACTTCAGTCTGATTGTCCGCATGATTCGCTACACCTATAGTGGCATTGTTAAGGAACGTGTTCATGAGGTAAAATTTAAATGAGACTTATTGTATTCAGATTGCGACCTGTTACCGCGGATTACATTAAAAGTGATGATGTAGGTAAGTACTAACTAGGTAGGCTATGAAGTAAAGATAAAACAGAAAAAATATTAAAAGATGTTGGATTGAAACTACGTAGACATCACCATGCATGCGTCGAAAATATCTATCATACAAATCGATTACTAACGGGGTCTCATTGAAACATTTCCAAAAAAAAAACCTACTTACTTTATTTGCCTACTGTCTATGGCATCGCTGATCGAAAACGTAAAGACTAGTTTTGCGATAACCTGGTTTAATTTTGCATTGCACTTAGCCGTTCTTGCTTCGGCTTTCATTCAGCCTTGGCCACTGCTACATGCCTAAATAAACATTATGCAACGAACTCATTGACTTGTGCACTACATTAGAACACGTTACACGCTGCAGTTAACGGGATTTCGATGTAAGGCTTCGGTGACATAATCGCCTTCTTCGCGCGAACTGCAATATTAACTTAGCGTAATCGCTTTACAGCATATGGATCTCTATAAGATTAATGATTGTTTGAAGGAGAGTGAACTATTTTTATCATTTCATATAAAAAGCAAACCGCTTAATATTAAAAAATACTCTTACTAATATTATAAACTAGCTGTGCCCGCGGCTTTGCTCCCATCAACTGCCTACCCTACCCTACCTATCTACCCTAACCTACTTACCCTACCCTACCTTACTTACTCTACCATACCTACCTACCTAGCCTACCCGACCTTACCTAACCTATCCTACCTACCCTATCCTATCTGCCCTACCCAATCTACATACCTACCTTACTTACAAACCTACCATACCATCATACCTATATGTCTGTCTGTCTGTCACCAGGCTGTATCTTATGAATCGTGATAGCTGGACAGTTGAAATTTTCACAGATGACGTATTTCTGTTGCCACTATAAGAACAAATACTAAAAATAGAATAAAATTAATATTTAAGAGGTGCTCCCATACAACAAAAGTGATTATGTTGGCGTTTTTGCGATAACGGTACGGAACCCGTCGTGCGCGAGTCCCACTCGCACTTGGCCCGTTTTTTATATATGTAGATGTGAAAGTTTGGATGGATGTGTGTGTGGTGGATGTATGTTTGTTACTTAATCACGCCAGAACGGCTGAACGGATCTGGTTAAAATTTAGCACAGAGATAGATTGTAGTCTGGAATAGCACATAGGCTAATTTTTATCCCGGATTAATGTTCCTTTGGGTTAATAAAACACGTCTCACGCGGGCGAACCCGCTGGTAGTGGCTAGTGAAAATAGAAAATTGTAATTGAATTCACAATTTTAGCGGTTTAAGACCTCAATGAAATACAAAGAAAAGGTAGGACTCACCTACCTAAATAGCTAACTAATTAATGGAATGGATGTTTAAAATAAAATACTGTTATCTATTGTCCTACAGATTAACTGCAATAAAATTCACATAAATGCTCACATGCATAAAACTAAGTGATGCTCACAAACCTGAATCATATAAAGTGGATTCGAATGTTTACAAAATATGCTGTGTGGAAAACAGTTTGCTCAAAATAATGTAGCTGTTAGTTGTTTCAAATTGTGGTAAAACGTACGCGCTGAGTCACTTCGATACGCATTCATTAGATTGGTTTGTTGCTTGTAAAATGTTTCTGCGTTTCAAACAGTATGACGTATTAAAGTTACTTGAACAAGAAACCGACGCGCGCCGTGAAATGTTCATAAAAGAAATATTTAAAAATTTGTCTTATTGTCATCGCTGTACCACTGGCGCTGCTCCGGCGAGAGAAAGTTAGTCCGAGTGCGAATGAGCGACTCGTTATCGCACTCATCTCCCACTTATAAGAGGTAACCGTGTATGAAATCAATTCACTTTATGTATTTTAATCTGCCAAGTGCCAATAATGAACTCTACATGTGGCTCTGCATTATCGGATATGTTAGACATGTCTACGTCGCGAGAGTCTTTATGATGCTTATTTGTTCGTATTTAGAAACATCTTGCTGTCTATAACTTCCGCGACTGTGAAATTGATTAACTACTAACATCTCATATGGAATGGAATTAGATCCTTTGTAGTGAGTTGTATAAATAACTTTCTTGAGATCAAGACCCGCAGCAGTAGGTCAAACAAAATTGGAAGCAGACGTAGACTTTCCAATAATTATCTTAAATTAAATATTAACTGGGTAAGCTAGTACAAAATTTCTTTTAGGTATAGGTAAGTTTCTTGTATTCTTTCATTCATTTGCATACGTACTGCGTAATACTTTATAATTAATGTAATACCTAAGCAAATTATATGAACTTCGGAAAAGAGTGCGTAGGTAAACAACCTATTGACTGACTCATTAGATCTTCTTCTTCTTCTGACTCATTATATTAAGGTATAATGTAGGTACTTAACTTCTTATATGGAACCAACAAGATGGTGTAAACACATACATTTGGTTTGTGTTTAGACCACGCAAATTGATTCATAAACGCTGTTGCAGTCTTCCAGGGCTATATATGTGGTAGCATGATGATTTACCTGCTAACGAGAGCTTAAGGTAGAGGTAGCTATGGTATAACATCTAAATTTGTGTCATTTCTAGTTTAAAAGTCGACTGAAGATTATAAGTAAGAGCGTTTACGCACTGCTTCCGATCCGAAATCCGAATTTGAGTGCCGAACTCTATCAGAATTGGAAATGACATGAATTCGGACTGCCAGAGTTCGGATCCAGTCCTACGAGTATCTAGTAAGTACTACGGCTATTTCGAACAAATTTTTATAGGATTTGGATGAGATGCAGTATCGTATCGCTTTGAAAGATTATACAGCATTCTCACCATTAACAAAACGCCTAGCACGGCGAGTCCATCAGGTTGTCCGGCAGCCTCCTGGAAACTGTTGTACTTGGTGGTATTCCAGTGCACCAGGTGGAGTTCTCCGGAGAAGGAGCGGCCGTCCACAGTGTGCTCCGAGCCTTCACCGTTGACGGCGCCCCAGTGGCAGTGCCACTGCTGTAGCTTGTACACATCATGGCCGAGTGGGCCTCCACGCAGTTCTGCAAATGATTGGGATTCATGTTTTAACTTTTAACATTGTATTTTTTTTACTACAGCATCTAATAATTACCTTTCACCACTGAAAGCATATAATTGCTGTGATAGCATAGCAAGCAAGAAAAAAAAAACTCTTAGTAGAGTACGCTACACAAGTAACAGAATCGAGTCGACATTTCTTCAATTATGTTTTTAGGACTATTGTCTCCAAGATATTCTATCAGAAGGATTCCATAGCCATTATCGAGCCTAAATTCATAATCTATCATTCGGATAGACTCTGAACTTAGATTGGACTCCGGAATCCATGACATTTTAATATGCATTGACGGGCAAGGGTTGGAATCTGACGTGATCCCCAACATTAAAGAAGGGGACTAAAGTAGCCCTCAATTTTCAGGATATATTCGTTGCACATATTGTACGAGGTGTTCACGAAATTGCGTGGGACAGAAACGGAACAAGTGTCGGTGTGATGCGATGAGTCATCGCGAGGGGACACCGGCGGCGGCGGCCGACGCGGCGCGTTGCTCGTGTGTCGATGGAAATGCAAATTGGTCCTCACTTTGCACGAGGACTTGCAACTTCCTTTTATACGTTTATATCATCAGAGTTGTTTCAATTCCCAGTGTCGTTTTTATTAACTGACAAACATATCATTCATGTTGATGCACTTAGGAAAATAAAAAATTCAAGCATAGCCAATTGAATGTTAATAGGACACAGAAAAATACATATAATTATGTGTCATTAAAATACTAAAAAAATTGGCAGATACAAAATGGGTTTGTGGTAATAACCTTGGGCAAAGTAATTTGTAGAGTCGTTTTATTCTTAGATGATATAACAATATAATTTATATTGGTATCCATTAGTATTTCCTGCATCAATAGTTCAGGTTTTTGGATATAGGTACGATTTAAGAATTAATAATATTATTGTAGGATTGAAATAATTTTTATTATAAATCGACAACCTTGTGGTTCTCTACAACAATCTATTAAAAGTGGCTATTGTAACATACAATCACTCCATTGCACTCGAAAGGCAAATAAGCGTTTGTGGTGTGCTGTAATTACTTATTAGTAGATACTTCGCTAGGTGGACGTCACTTCTCATCATCATGATGTAACCCATTGTTAAACGTAACAAAATAAACTTAACTTTAGTAACAATTAAAAAATAAAGAAACGCCACGGAATTTCTTTATTTATTTGTTGAGACCTCCGAAGAATGAGACATCATCATAAAGTCAAAAACGTCAGCGGGAGGTGTTAGATCATTATCACAGACAGTGGGCGATAAAATTATGTAAATTAATAAAAGTTATGAAAAAAATTGTATTGGCCAAATCTGTACGTTCTGCAACCGTAAATTGATGCTTAGTTTTAAATTGAACGATCTCCAAAATTACAGAAGCTCTACCAGTGGATATTGATGCTAAACTTACCCGAGTCATATCCATTCTCATCGACGCGCCAGCAGTAGCCCGGGTTGACGATGGAGCGCGGATGGTTAACAGAGTAGCGGAACTTGAGAGGAGGCGCACTGCCGCTGCTGCTACTCTTCGTAGTGTCGATATCCACGGGGCTCTGTCGGGCGCCACGCGCTTCGGGGAATTTGTCCGTCCAAGTTGAAGGACCTAAAAAAACAAATGAAATATTATAAATAGAACTTCATTTCATATATGCAAAGCGGTTAGCAGGTACAGATTTCTCGTTTGCGGTTGCAATATGGGTTTTCCAATCTGACAAGACTATAAAGAGTTTGTACGTTCTCTTAACGTTTGCTGCTAAAATTTTATTTTCCTTCAAGTCTGGTGTTCCGAGAATCAGTTTAAATCTTAAGCGTCGAATCTATTATGTCATTAAGTGTAAACATGCCGTTTAAGGGCACCTATTATGTTGACAAAAACGTATTTTAATCAGTCGTCTGCACGGTTTGTAAGTAAATACTGGTTGCTGCAATATGTAATTGTTGTTAAGTTAGGGTTATAAGTTACATAATTTTTGGCTTAAATTTTAATTTTTTTAGGAGACGGTGCCATGTGAACCATAAAGTTCATTAATTTAAGAAACACTAAAGTTAAGATTTACACTTTTCCCTAAAATTAAGTTCATAAAAGTGACAGATCAAATGAAAAATTGCAGTCAAGACTGAAACCAGATCAGCAGATGAACGATTTAATTTTCGCCTACCTAAGAGCACAAGTCTGAATCAACTAACTGTTGTTTTTTGTCGGTCGTTCATTGACACACAAACATAAACATTAGGCCGATTGTTAGCGGCCCACAACTGCGATACACTGACCAAGACCAGCTGATCTGATAACTGATGTGATGACACATAATGACAAGGGTTATAAATAGAAGATGTATGTTTTATTTTCTCTCAGAAAAAAATAATCACGAACCGAGACAACCCTTTTACTTGCAATTCGCTGCTAATATAGCGAAGCCTAATGAATTGGCCAATATATGTGTAACAATGGCACCAATTACTATACGGCCTTTTTAAACGACAAAGACACTACAGCTCTGCTGGTTTAGGAGTTCGCATTTTCACGATTATGATGATGATGAACTTTCATCGGATGATGCGATGAACCGTGCATACAAAGCTGACTTTAACTGGATATTTCTGGCTTAAGCCTGAGTTAAAACTTTAGTTAGATATTGTGGTTTGATGAATTAACAGAAGGAAAAACAGTAGAAAATAGGGGAGGAAGTATCTGCTTGGCTTTATAAATCATTAATACCTACAAGATTTTACAGTTTTTCTTTTGTGTACACAATTGTTATAGTAATATAGTTTCAATATTATGAATTTTAAGTAAATTATAAATTTTATGTAACTAAACAAATATTGTTATTATGTATCCACCTCTGTATTTGTGTATCTAAACATTATGTACTATGTTATATGTGTGTATATAAGTTGGTATCCTATGTACCTCTATCTGCCTTAAGCTGACAAGTTAAAATATGACATTGCGTAAACTAAACAAAAGGAAAGTAGGTACGATTGTATAACCGAATCTACTTATTAAAATTCTAGAGTCATCCGCAAAGGAATTCCCAAGTTTGGAATAGCTTTCAATTCCTATCATCGTCATTAATAAATGGGTATTGCTGTTAATTAATTTTTAATTGATCTGTTATAATTGTGATGGAATACAACGGTCATTAGCTTGATAACATTAAACTTAGATTTTAAAATCAGGGATAATCATTTATGAACGATGTAAAAATTTTGGTAGAACGTAAAGATAATTAAATGGGTAAGTTTCAATGACAGAATATATTCGCGACGACACCCACAAATCGGTAATGAAAGACACGTGTGTGTGGGAACATGAACCAGCGTCACTGTAGCGTCATCAAGCGTCGTTCAATTTACTGCCAAATGGGCGTGTGGACGACGATTGTAACCAGTCTAGTCACCACAATATTTACAAATGCTTAACTTTGAGACTCTTTGCATTTATGATAATATGCTAAAGCATTGATAAAAACTAGACTCTTTGCAATTCTAGTATGATAATGATGATAAATTTTCGTAATTTGATAATTTGGTTCTATTGTTTATTATTTATTGTTGTTATATTATTTTTGATAATTTGGTTCAAATAAATGTCACTAGATGGCGCGATATGCATCGATTTGTTATTGAATGGAACATTTTCTAAAATTGATAATAAAAATGTATGTTCTTGTTAAATCAACTCAAATTATATCAAAGCAATTCAAGTATGATAATAATGATAATTTTCGTAATTTGCTAATATCTCAATGAAACTGAGGTTTGCTGTTAGAGAATCCAATTATGGGTTAATCTCGCCTTTGTACCTACATATGCTGTCCTATTGTATTTGTATTTGTTTATTTTGTGTACAATATAGAATATGAATGTAGGTACTGATTTTCTGTACGTACATATCCTATGAAAGCGTGTGAAGTAAAGATTACAAAGAATTTCTAGAGACAACAACAAAATTATAATTTTCGTGAAATTAATTTGCATAGGTGTCACAGCGTCAACGTGAGACATGAGTGACTACCTCTCGACACTCGAGTGAGGTGACAGTTTGTTTAACCCATCATTAGCGTTATCTTATCAGGAAGCCGCCGGTCTACTCAGAAACGCTTACAGAAACATTTTTATAGAGATGAATCCCTGTCTTATTTATGACTACCGAGACGTTTGACGAAAGTTTGTTTGCGCGGTCGGATTGCAAAAATATTTACTGAAAAGTGAAAATAAAGTAACTCATTGCAGAGTGAAGCTTTTAAAACGGGCCAATGTTAGTACACGAAGTAGCGATACTTAAAAAATATCGTTAAGCGACGACTGATGCTCGTCCCACGCTGGTTCCGATCCATTTTGGGATCGTAATCATGAATTTCCTGAGTCTGACGCGAGGTTTTGAGAAAGTAATGATAAAGTTCTCAAGCCTCGTTGGCCAATTCTTTTTTTCGTATTTGTGGCCGTCTTTCATGTAATGAGAGTATTGTGTGGCTAGGTATTTCCGAGTGTTATGCCAACTAGTATTTTCAGCGCCGTGCTGTGCCCCACGGCACACAATGCTGTGCCGAGGGGGATCCACAGCACAGTATTATGCTGAGTGGAAGCCTTTTTGCCACAATCACGACATGAATCTGCCTGGCATCTTTTTCACCCTATTTCTTTTCTGTTTTATGCAAAATGTAGGTAGTCAATGTTATTATTTTATTTATTTCTCGTCTTTACTAACTTACTTTATGTACTACTAATACTACTGTTAAGGGTTTAGTATAAGCATATATTTATATTGTATGTCGTTTTGTGACAATTAAACAACTTTTCTTTCTTTCTTTACTTTCTTTCTAATGGTGTTATTTATACCCTACCTACTCGTTGTTAAAAACAAAAACTCAAAAAAACCTTCCAACTAACCTTTTTGAAATTTTATTGGCAATTTTAATTACACTGTTGTTACTTTTAATGGATGGGTTAAGGTTATCGACACAAAAAATATCTTAAAAACCATCACGGACAATGTAAAGGCATCCAGCCATTCCACCTGTATTTTTTTCCAGTCGAAGGAACACAAATCAATCGTGAAGGCTGTCGAGTACAAACATCCATAGACAATTTAGCCCACATTGATGACAGTGTTCATGAAAATAAATAATGTACCGGCCATTTTACCAATTGAGCCCACTCGGGTACCGGATGCGCGTGTGTCAATAACAATCGCCAATATCAATATTGATCATATTTACCTATATAACCGCATAGTATCTATCCGTATATATCTCTATTCTACATGTTCTTTCTCGTTATCCGCATGTCAGTCAATTGAGGGATCAGTGCACGGATGACGTCTATCTGCGTCGGGAAATGAAGTTCATGCAAGCATGCTAATGATAGCATCGGCGTTGTCCTGCATACCCTTGTATTACTAGACTGCATTTTAAAAAAGTATATATAAATATATGTGTATAGTGTATAGAAATAGTATACTATGTATAATGTTCTATAAAATAATTATCTATTATTATTTATATCACAGGAATAATGTGCAACAGTCGGGCTGCGTCATCACGTCATCATAAATTCTGCTACTGTTTTTACAGCTAAGAGCATTTTTCGTGGAAGGTTTGTGCTCTGCCTACGTATTAAAATTGTAATTAATCTTGCGCTGTGTTCACCACAATTTAACTAATCCAAACACCTGATTCATTCATTGCTTTAAATTGTATCGATGATTCAATTGCTATTAATAAAGTACAGGTAAACCAACGAAAAAAAAATCGCTTTGGACATGCAGAAAGAGTTTGTAATTAATGAAGATTAACGTACATATTTGCTGTGCGTGACCCGTGTGGTCTTTGACCCTTTGTCGTTTCGTTGATTTTGATTCTATACCTATTATATTCAACTAACTATACCTATATTTACCTAGATTTATGTATTAAATCTTAAAATATACTGACCTATCATACAGTTTAGCGCTATCAATTAAGTCGCTAACACGTAATTCAGCGCTCCTTGCCCCCTCTGTTTACGTAAAGCGTGTCTACAATGTCATGGGTTAAATATAATTAGCATGTTAGTACAGAAGCTATTTTAATTCCACACTTTTCAGTTTTAGTTTTCAATTATTTCAACTGCAAAACACATTTCAGCATAAGTTACGATCGCAAGCAGTGCACGCTATATTAAAACATCTGTTTAAATAAATAAAAACGTTGTTCCGAGGTGTAATTATCACGTGTAGGTTACAGTAACCGATAGTCCGATACCACATGTACCTAATCTTTTCGGTAGAGTATTTTTTTTGAGATAAAGACCAGTGTTTCCCGCGAACGGAGTGTTTGTTTGAATCGGACGTGTTTACGAATATATTTTATTCCCGATGATATTGTTGAGGTTTTTGTGTAAATATTAGACGAAATTTCTGGTTGGTTAATTAAATAATGATTAATCAATCGGGTGGAGTAGCTGTGAGTGTGTACGTCACACTGTGTGCAGTCGCCTCCGACCTCGGCGATACTTATCTCCACAGATTTATTTACCCAGTTTTACAAGTGCCTTCGGATGTCGCCTTCACTGACTCAGTGTGCTCTCTCCCTTATGCACTTGTTTATTAAAGATATCTGTGCTTTTTTCGACAGGAAGTCGTAAATGATCAATTGACTTATTGTTTTCAATACTCACCTTTAGTGACTAATAAGGTTTAACCCTGTGCGGTTGGGGAAGTGGTCGGACCTTTTGACGTTCGTGAGGTAAAACAATTCCTTTTCTGAATGGCTGTGACTGAGAACGGTATCTTTTGCAGTGTCACGGAGACTTATACCATAAAATAAGATAATAGCGTCTGTTGTAAAAGTCTTTATAGTAATCACAGTCACCTCGCACCGGTAATGAACTGCAAGTTGAACCGTTTATGTTGCGATACAGGGTGTGCCGTTTATGTTGCAATACACAAATATAGATATTAATATATAGTATGTTTATTAATTTAAAACGTGTTGTTATTAAAATAGTATCTATTCGTAGTATGAAATAGAACTTAGCCTAGTCGCAAATCTTGACATCGTTCTGGATTTTAGTATGTTTTATACCAGTTAGGGTATTGTGAATCCTAATTTACAACTTCGAAAAACGCACGCAAAAATGCTCGCTTCGCACCAATTGCGAAAGTGTGGGACATTTTTCACTCTTTGCTCTAAAAGTCATACTACAACTATGCGTTTTTCGACAAAAAGCGTCCATATCTTTTTAAAGTTAATTAAATATGCAATAATTTAAGCCCAATCGCAGCTCTATATTTATCCTGTAGGGACCAAGATATGGTCCTTCGAAGATATCCATACGTGCCGCACCTACCACCAAGTGCAAAAGTGGCTGAGTGGGGTTGGGAAATCAACCCCTGCGGCCTCATCCCTCTAGCAACTAAAATCGAGGTAGCCTCGCCAAACCTTCTCAAAATCATTACCTGCAAATGTACGAAGGGATGCAGGAGGGCGTGTATTCTCAGTAAGCCCAACCGCAGCTCTATAAACTCTATAGGGACAAAGCTATGACCCTTCGAAAATGGTCCATTTTTCTTCAACAATTTTTTCAAGTTATTGGCAATATCACTCGTCCTATGAGAAAACTTATAAGTAATAAAGTTGTAGTACATTAAATTTCCTTTCATTAAAGCACAGAACAAAGTCTGTGAAACTAATAGTTCACTCACAATCTTGAAAAATCAGGGAAGGTACAATTTAAAAATAAATGGGGTACAGATACAACAGACTGTGGAAACTATCAGTGTAATATGTCCTTACGACATTCTGACCCCGAGGCGCATGCAGCAATTCAAATCATGCGCAAGTGAATTGCGAGTGCGAGGTCCAGAACTTTGTCGTAATTTAGCACGACAACCTAAGATTTTATAATTATTTCCTTATTGAGTTAACAGCTGATAGAAAATATTAACTGTTCGTTGAGCGATTAACCTTCATTTCCGTAATGGACCGACACGGACGAGGTCGTCAGAGTCCGGCAAGCTTCGGATGGAGGAACAAAAACGCCTACTGTCTGTTAATCAAAAGAAACAGTTAACAACAACAATTTGTTCTTAATTCATCACGCATGTTTTTAGAACTGCTAACCATTAATGATGTCTGTAGCGCAAGTCTCAAACATAGGAAAAAAGAATCTTTACAGAAACACGTATTTAGTGAGTGCCAATTGGCTGAGGGACGAGTACGCCTCCAGTCTCATCATTGTTCAATAATGGCTACTCTGAACTCTAATAACCTAACATTAGCTACACGCCATCAAACTGCACTACCCACAGACATAAATCTAACTAGATGACGCGATTGTACTTACTTGGCGTGTCAAAAAATGGACTAAAGTTACGATATATGAGCGTTATCTGAGAATTTCATTATCGGCACCGGAAATCCACCGAAATTTAGAAAAATGCCACTTTATGCCGTATTGAGCTGTAAAGAATGTATAGAAGGTTGTCCAAGGCATTGGAAATGTTTTTTTTCATTGGTAAGTAAATTTGTTTTAAATTGTTTGTGAAAATGTGCCACGCTTGGTTTTCATACAGATGGAGGGACTTGCGTTATCTATTTAGATTTATGTCTATGGCACTACCTATAGAAGGTATGTACCATTTACAATCATACACGTATGTACACATCCTGCAGTTTTTTCTCGACGTTTTTTAAGTCAGTGTGTCAGTCAAGTTGTTCTTGATTATTATATGTGAGTGTGCTGAATCGTTACGTTATATTTTTACGGTCTTTATGTTATTAGATATGAGTTTTATACCATTTACTTTCACTTGAATTGTTTTCCCTATTTCATAAAGCTAACAAAATATTCTTTCAGTTTGTAATAGATTTTATTCGGATTTTTTTTTTTTGGCTTTTTTTCACTTCCCTTTCGCTTCGCTATTAACAATTACTTACATTTATTTACCACGTAAACGGGAAAAATCTGGTGCCATAGCCTCACACATTTTAAAAACTAATTATTTTGTAAACATGTTAAAATTTCTGTACTGCAAACTCTATTAAGTAGTAATGATAGTGTTGGTGGAGTTAATTATCACTTATTTTAACTGTCTGATGTACCAGTTAGCGTGTAGCTGCGGACATGGCAAATACTTAGGTATTGTTACCCGTCGTTTGTTGTAGTTTAGTCATGTGGAAATATTTTTTGCCCCGAATTTCTGGACTAGTGAATTCACTAAATTCGATAAAATTAAAGTCAAATACTATTTATTAACTAAGATACAATAATTGCTGAACAAATAATTGTCATTGATACTGATAATAAAACGAAAAATATTGTGTTTACTTTTGTTGTTATATCATTCTGTTGAATATGGTTCGGTTATGAAAAATACAGTTTTGGGATTTTATCAACATTTTCACAAAATACCTGTTATGGAAGTGTGAAAATTGAGAATTTCATGGTATTTAAAAATTCAAAAATTTTGTAATTGTGACTAAAATTAGATGCAGTTACTGCGAATAAGCCCTGATCTTCATTCTAGCCAGACAGACAGATTCATATTAAAAAATCTTTAGGATCCTCATAAGACGAAACTCACTTTATTGACATCATCTGCGCCAAATTGTCACGTTTCTCGTTATAGTAATCGCTTTTATATCTGATTGGCCAATTACTTAGCTGGGCGAGCAGTGAGTGCTCAGGTAATGGAGGCTCATACAGATGAGATGGATTGCATATTTATTAAATGTTTTATTCATCCCGTATTAGGTATGATACTGTACCCTATGTCTAAGAAAGACGACAAAATATCTGTCTCGTCTGTTTCTGTGACACACGTGGAGATATTTTGAGGGCTTTGTACGAAAATATTAAAGCATGGGTCCTGCAAGTGTGTGACCCTTTGCACGTGGATATTTTTACCTAAAGTTGTTTTTCTTCAGCATTTTGTTCATTCACTACCACAGATGTCATCACATTTGATAGAACGGAAGCAATAGAGTAACTGGTACAACTGTTTCAGCGACCAAATTTTTGGGTTTCATTTGATTATGACTAAACGGGTCAAATTGTCACTCTGGTGGCCAACGAGCCATAAACATGCGTGTGACAATAACGAAACAAGTACGCGTGATTCAATAAATCTCAAAAAGAAGCTTCATCTGATCGTTTTAGGTTTCAAAATTGGATTAACAGCAACTCGATTCGGGGCAGTGTTAAATAGAGCGCAGTACTTATCCTTTTATGATATTTTTCTTTGAATTGCTGTTCTTACGTTGGCAGACCTAGTTTTCTTTACAACAGTAACAAGTGCAATTAAAAATATATAAATAAGTGAGTCAGAGTCATTAGAATGGCAATTCTGTTCGATCGATTACTGTCATGAAGCAATTGTAACTGTGATCAGACTTACAGCATAATATCTTCGTTTCAACAGCCTGCGAAACGTAAAAATCGTAACGGTTCCAAGAAACAAAATCGTATCGCGTTTTAAACGTTATTTTTTTTAATAACACCCAGCTTTGTTTCTTCAATGCGCTATAAAGATTTTGTGAAAAACAATGCACACCTTAATTCTTGTTTAAATGCACCATGAAACGTTAATGTAAACTTTACATAGATAAGAAGTAGAAGAAGGATTGTAGAACACGTCTTATTGTGGTCAAGTAACGCATTATAGGCTAATAAAATATATAAGATATGCTGAAACACGAATTGACGTTGATAGACGAGGAAAAATTTGCGAAAATCTTTTTAGCAAAGCAACGGACGAAAATTGTGTAATCGCACACAGAAAGTCTTTTTCATAAAAGTCTTTTTTAGCACGTAAAGAGGTAATGCGGTCGACGACATCGGACTGAATATCCTAAGTAAAAAGCCATAATATTTCCTCCTCCAATATTGGACCAATTTAAAAGATTTTCCATAAACTTAAAAAAACATATATACTGTTCCCCTATGTCCACTAGAACCCTCAAAAAAGTGCTCACAATTGCGGTGTAAACAGAGGCCCTAGTGTAAAAATTTGATAACTCTGAACAAATTTGTGAAAATTTTAAATGTCTAGCTATCACGGTTCATGAGATACAGCCTGCTGTATGCTACATCCTTAGTAATAGGGTTTTACCCTTTTAGTACGGAACCCTAAAAAAATAAACACATTTTACTAAACATTACTAAGGAAATTCAGTCGGAGCTCTCTTCGGAGCGAAATTCTGTACAGTAATTGGAACTAAGAATCTGCTTACCAGGTGCTAAATAATTCATATCTTTTTGGGAAAAAGACTTTTAAATGAACGCTGTCAAAACTGATTTTGAACAGGAATTTTTACTGAAACTTTTACAATATAACCCGCGGTGCGGCGCGACGATGCACCGAGCTTGTTCCTAAATTATCATAACCGATACAGAATGTAATGTGACCATTAATGAATCTATTAACTTTTGTAAAACTTGTAGCACAAAATAAATAATAGTTCAAATTATTTGTGAAATTTAGATTCTTAGTAAATTCTGGGAATTATTTTGGTACTAATAAATATAATTATTTAACCACTTTATGGTTTTAAAAGTGATCCAAATATTTGTTCGACAGAGATTTTGCCTTTTTATGTTATAAGAAAAATATTGTAAATTTTGCTTATTTTTGTGTAGTTTTTAACTTCTGATTAAACTTTTCTCTAATGTTTATTCGGTCGTTTTACGTCGTATAAAAGCGTTGAAGCTCCTTAGAGAGCGTTTCAGCAACGTTTCGATGCGCGTATTAGCTTCGCAAAGGTTTAAAGTCGCAGCGTGGGTGCGCTAGAGGTTCGTAGACGCGGCGGGCGGCGTCGAGGAACGTCGTAGCCGCGTTGAAGCCTCGTAGAGGCTCGTAGAAGCAGCGTAGAGGCGCGTCGTAGCTGCGTCGTAGCCGCGTAGGCGCGCATAGAATTATCGTAGAGTGCCGCTTTCATGCTACGCTAGTATCGAATAGTAATGGCATGGCTTTTTTTAATCATTTGTAATACAAAAATTTAATTAATTAATATTGTTCCGGTTATTTTCAATCAAATGCTGACAAAATAGTGGGATTACCTTAATTTGAACGATGATTGACTTTTTTTTTCTCACCTACAATTTGATTAGTTATTTTTTACCTGTTTTGCCGACTTGTTGAATAGGTAATTTATTTGAGTACCTAATTTAGAATTGATGAGATTCTCGCAGTGTTTTCGAATTCTACAAAAAGATTGTCTCTTGGGTTTAGTTTGGTCGGGTTTACCTCTTAAAAATAAAATGTATTTTCATTTAGATTCGTTATAACTACGTATAAAAGTAGTTTGTTAATATTTAATCCATACTGTTACAGGTTATTTTAAGAACAGATTTAGTATAAAAGTTCTGAGAAAGAACAATTGGTCCTTGATGTGGTTTATCCAAAAGCAGAGAAGGAGAGTCCCAGAAGAAACCAATACATTTTGTTGTTATTGTTCTGATTCCTATAGTTATTGTTTGCATACATATACTTAATGGATTGTTTGTGGAATAGCAAGTTGGGTAACTAATATATTAGCATATGTCGCTCTTACGGTTTATTTTTGTCTTTTCTAAAGGACATGTCCAAAACCAATTGCAGAATTATTTAAGTAAGATTTATTATTTTCTGCTTTATTTGTACCATCGGAAAAGATAATAGGAACGTGCTTTACAATAAGTCTGATTGATGGCTGTCACTTAAATGTGAAATCGACAGATGTGACTAAAAGCTAATTTGTATTACAAAATTGTCTTTGGAACAATGTAGTCTGTAACGAAACTGAAAGATAAGGAAATAAAGATGTCTGACATTTGAAGATTTTTGGAAAACATCTCATGGCATTAGTCACGGTTAATAAAGCTAAAACCGTGGATCTTTCATGATTCTCAGACTACTTAACATAATTATTATTTTAACTCTGTGAATAATTAGATATTGTAAGAAAAACCGCATAGTGAAGCGTTAAGGCAGCTCATAGTACTATATGTACTAGTAATGAGTTACGCGACAGACATCGTTACCCACTTGCTGCCTCAATGGTTTTGATTGTAGCTCATTTGAAATATTTCTGTAATCATTGTATGTCAGTTACAATAATACAATCCCTTGCCGCAATTATTGTATTTGCAAACGAGAATCTCAATGAACATTAAAAAATAAGGCCTGAGAATAACTTTCATATTTTGGACCCAGTCTAGCGACAGATGCTTTAATACAGTTTTATCCTTAAGGTAAATAATTATGTAGATTTTTACAGTAAATACAGTTTTTGATATTTTTCCTCATCTTGAATGTATCAGTTCAGTTCGAATGAACGAGCCTTGTTCGGATTTGCGAACTTTTGCATCTTTTTGGCGGCAAACAAACTGGTTTGCCTCCAGGCGTTTCACGTTAAAAGTTGTTGTTACAAAGAAGGCATCGGTTGATGTATCGCACTGGTGTCGAAGAAGTTTCATTAGTGGAACCGGCTTACCGCGCGGATTTAAGTAGGCCAACCATCGCCTCACGCGACTCCACAGTAACTCTTGGCACCATTATCGGATTTTACGTAAAAATACTTATATATTTTTTTGTTTTACAATTACAAACATTTAACACAGTTTTGCAGCATTTAACGTGTAGACTCTAAGTTCACGTACGCACGTAAATACTTATTAAAGTCAACAATACGTAATAAACGGTTTGGATAGCTTTATAGCAGTTACCTGATTTGCGGTGTATATGAAAATTCTATTGTGTATAAATTAAGCAAAACTAGCGGTTAGCCGTTTAGTAAACAAGATAGTAATATTCATTCATTTTGTACCATTAAATTAAACAAATAGCGTAATCACATTCCAAATAATTGTCAGGTCGTGAAATCAACAGGTGTTTAATATGTATGAATGAAACGAATTTAGATAAAGTATGAAGAAGCGCTGAAACCGCGTCAATGACAAAGTTACTTAGTTATTCACTGTCATGTTTTATTATCTTTCCACGGTAATGTACTAACTGATAAATAATACGCTTTTGCTCTGATTGCAGCGGAGTGCACAGCGAAAGTATTATCTAATGTCAGCTTCACTGTTATCAAAAGTAAACACGGCTACCAGGATGGGAGCCCTTTATAAGCTAAAAGATAATAATTAATTTACTTCCTATAATTTCTCCTTCATATTCGCACTTTGGAAAATATTTACTTATCAACCCGGAACACCACACTTATCAGTAAACACATATAAGCACAATTTTCGAATTAAGCGAAAATCTATATCAAAAGTTAGCTTTTTGGAGTTTTATTTACATGGTGTCACGTGCCGCGGGCGCGATGTAAACAAACCGGTCCTCACCGCTCGCTGCACTTAACATTGAAGCAGTGGACTCACCGTTCTCAGCTCTGTATCCCCAGTCTTTTTCTGCCATTGTTGCCGAGATGTTTATCACTCGTGCTGATTGCTTCCTTCCTTGCGGCGCGTTGCGCGTCAAGTGTTTCGCGGGGTAATGTATGTCGCGTGTCCGCGGGGTGCACGAGTGAACGTGGCTGGGTCGTGACTGCGTGCGAGTGTTCGCGGCGGCTGGTCTTATAGAAAGGCCGCCGCCGGGTGTGACGCGGAGCGGAGGCGGGCGCGGACGCGGGCGCGGTGTCGCGGTCGCGGGGACTGGCTCGCGCGCGGTCCGCCGGCCCACTGCGCGCGCGCCACCGCGCATGCCGCGCTCCGCCCCACCGTACGGCTTTCTACTGTGTTTCTACTCACAATTCGCAATTACTCTATTTACTCATCAAATACATTACCACATATTTAATAAGTCAATGTCAATAATTCGCCGCATTCCTATGCACATGCGCTTATTGTGTAAAGAACGCCGCGACGCCCCCGTCTGACTTTGTGCTCAGCCCCGAATTTTCACTGGGCGGCTATAGTCCATGCCGGAAAATCGCACTTTTCGGTGCCCCAAAATTTTAATCGCATGCGTATGCGTATAGAATAATTTCAAGCACGATTCAGTATTTGTACAAAATAAATGGTACCTATTGACATTCGATACAGGTGACCATGTACTTGATCTTGCATAAAATATTTAGGTAGGTAGTGTGCTTTTAATTGACTTTAAATAAGTATATTTTTTTTTCTAGAAAACGTGTTTCGTTACCATGAGAAAAGTTTGCTTCAGGTACTCCGATAACTATTTAGTTTATTTTGTACTAATTATGTATGTAATACGTTTTTATGTTAAAAACGAGTAGGTAAGTAGAGGTCGGATAAATGCTAGAAAGAAAGAAGTAATTGTCATATTTTACGGCAGAATAAATTAGGTATTTAATTAAGATATGCAGATTTCAAATAACAAAGACAAGGAGCAATTTAGGTTAAATTTAAATCTAAGTCTAGGCCTACATTGTAAAAAATACACCAAATAAAAATACAGACACAATGAAGTAATTTTCATATTTTATGGCAAAACTGGGCAAACCAATAATTTAAAATATAGATTTTAAATTACAAAGACTAGTAGTAATTTAAATTTAAATTAATTATTCCTATTAGTTTTAAGGTTACATTGTTATAAAGCGTCCCTGTAGAACGGTCTAGTAATTAAAAAAATAAGTAACAAGTGTGACGGAAAACTGCAGACTTGTTCTGCTTGAATTTTCCGACGATCACAGTCGTCCCGCATCAATACCGTTTGTTGGTATTTTTAAAGTAATGTTACTGCAATTATATAACTTTGTCTTCAATTTTATCCACATTTAAATAGTACTGTGAAGCCGTATCTATAATGTTAAATTAAACTTTTTGCATATTCATTCAAAGGATTATATTAAAATATGTAAGTTGCCTCAGAAGTAAAATCAATCAATGTCAAAATTTTCAAATCCTATATGAAATTAAAAACAGAAGCATTTCATGCCAGTACAATCACTCAATGTAAACTCAATCGTTGCAGTATCTACCTGCAATAAACGAGACGTATTCCATCAAGCCTTTTTTTGATTTGTCAAACAGGTCGGAATTTTTTTTCAGATTTTCAAATTTCGTTTGACAAGAATAGAGAAGACAATATTTTTTTCTGAACGAATGTAATTCATAAATTCAATGCATAGAAAAATTCAACCAAATTATTGATACTTTTATAGCAGCCGTTAAAAGCGTCGATATTATTTGAAATGGCGAGCAGGATGGCCAGACAGGCTCTAGTTATAACACCAGTTTCTCTGGGAAAAGTTCAACCTCTCGTTTAAAAAAGGCTGGTGACAACTAAGGGTTACATTATGAAAACTGGTATGTAATGTAGTTTCCTATTAATTATTCTCTAGAATGTCGCTTTCTTTGATATTTCAGACCCTTCTGTTTCATAATTTTGGTTGTTCGTTTCCTTGTCTGTAGATATCAATCGATAGAAGCCGACTCCGGCTCCAAGGTATGGGCAGGAGCTTGAGCCCTTGTGTGCCTGCCTAGTCCGAATGTTCCATATATGGATTATACAGCGGGTTCCGTAATTTTTTTTCAACGGCTTGAGTTTTGTTTCGGGAATTGCGGTGCTGTTAGTTTCCGTAATCCAGCGACTTTTTCGTCTGCCGCAGAGTGCCGACGAGTGGCTGACGTGTCATTTATTAAATTATTACAAATTCAATTTTTATTCAATCAAAAAATTTTTACAAAGTTTTAACATTGGCTCCAAACTAGGCAAATCTGTATCTATTCTATTATATTGTTTAGAATTACCCCCAGTTTTCCAGCTCAAAATTATCCCAGAATTAATGTGACAAATTGTCAAGCACGCGTTATCTGCTCTGGTTGGCTGTTGAAAATTCATTCAACCAATCACAGCAGATAACGCGTGCTTGACAATTTGTCACATTAATTCTGCGATAATTTTGAGCTGGGAAACTAAGGGCAAACCTAGCAATTACGTAGAAGATTTATCTTTTAAATTTTCACGGACAAGCTGTATGTCGTTAAGGATTCGTTTTCACATGAATGCTTAAACCAGAATTTTACCGGTTGCAACTGCCTTGAGGATAGACACGTGTGTTCAGCGTAATACTTTCCTCATCAAAATTTCATTCCTAAGTTTTTCTTACTAAATATATAAATTAACTAACGCGATATGGATAACTGCTGTTTTTATATATTTTTTAATTCAAGTGTTTAAATCTTTTTGTATTCTTTTATATATTTTTGGTGTATTTTCATTCAAAAGCATAATTATACGGATTAATGCGGCGTTAGTGTATTTTCCTTTTTTATAACACCACACTGCTTAAGTATTTAATCCGACTCGATTCGATTTATGTAGAGTGCCTGTTAACATAAATGGTATTTAAAATCATAACTTCATAAGAGTATTTTTCTGAATTCCAATGAACTATTTATTTAATAAGTATGTGGAATGATTGATTTACATAAATTAAGAAAAAAATATAAGAATTTAAGTAAAAATAACTAGTAAACGTAAAACGTAGGTACTAATTAGATACGATAAGCGAAATAAAGTTTCTATTTTAAATGTTTCATTGATAAAAACGTGTTACGCATATTAATAAATCCTAATGTATCATACATAATAACATAGCTCATTTTATCATATCAATTATTATTTAATTTAGGAGATCAGTAAGTATGTAGGTAACTATTTTATTCAGTCACTACCTTCGCCCGCATCAAGGGAACGTAGTCCCGGTATAAAAAAATCCTATACGCTACTCCAAGGTACAATCTATCTCTATACCAAAATTGGTATAGCAGTTAAGGGGTAAAAGCGTAACAGACAGAAAGAGTTACTTTCGCATTTGTAATATAAATAATTATTATGTATAGTATGGATATGTTTGTATTCATAGCCATAGGTAGCATCCGTTTTATAGGTAATCTTCATGTTTTTACGTTTCAGTAAATTCTCTGAAATAATGACTAAGGTGTACAGTCAACAAATTGTACAGAACTTTGAAATCTCTTATCGTATGAGCTAATCAAATCATAGTAAGTACTAAATTCATAAATTGACAGTGATCGATAATTTCTTGCCTGAAAAGTGATTCTTAATCATTTTAGGTGTCCAAAAAGTTAAAATAAGTGACATTCATGATGTTAGAATGTTAATGAGTTCATTTGTGATTCAGCAACCAACCAGTTCTTCTAATTCCCTTCCCTCAACTTATTGAAAATAATTAGGTAAACATAGTTACCGTCACCATGCGTTGAATTCTTTTGGGAGGGCTGTTTGACGAAGTTGGCCAATGACAAATTCATATTTTTCATGCAATAAATAAATAACTTGTTTAAAATAAAACATGTATAAATCTGAATATTTTATAAATATATTTTAATTTTCTTGAGATTGTCGTTCTGTAAAGTTTGATTTTTTTATAATAATTTTAACATCTCAAATTTATCAGTGACTTCAAGTAAACATAATACAAACTCAAAGTGCAATTTTGAGATAATAACTTGAAATCCAATTATTAACTGAAAGAAATCACCGTCACACATGCAGCGGATTATTTACAAAGGCCAATACATTATTTACAAGGTTATTAGTGGTTTTCATTTACACGACGTCACTTATTATGCTTATATGTATCAAGTTAAAACGCCTTGCGAGCTGCATGGTCTCTTGTGGTTAGCCAGCGTGACGTATTGTTTATTTATAAAGTTCATTGAATGCGTTATTTATCCTTTTAAACTTCAGTATCATCATCAGTAATTTATTGCATTGATTTATATTTGCAATTACGTGACCTCAGTGATAACCTGCGTCTAGTTCATCGTGGTGACGCGTCGCAACAATACGAATACCTACATTTAGGTGTTGGAACGTTACGTACTTAGACGGGACACTTTATATACCTACCCAATGAAATTCAAGGAATACTTATGTTTATTTATGTTGAATGACTAGTTGTTTGTGTAGCTAGGTTTCAGGTTAGGTCAGGGTCAAAACCGAAATAATACATAAAAATTTTAATTCCTGGGTGCTTAAATTTTTGGTCAAGTTCAAATACCTAATGCTGAAAAATATAGTCGCGACTTGCGAACTGTTTTCTTACTAGCAAAAAAACAGAGTTTTGCTTATTAGTTTTAGGGACAAGAGGTGAGAAAAAGTTCGCAAGTCCTTATTATTTTTTACAGTGCAGAAGCTGAAGTCCACCCAAAAATGAAAAAAAAAACAAAATAAAGGGGAATATCTGAGAACAATGTCAACAGAACCACGTGCGACCACAACGTGTCAGGTTTAAAGATCAGGTTCATGAATAGAAAATAATAGAAACAAATCGTGACATTATGCTCCACTTATTAATGTTATTTTTCATGATTTTAAATATAACGTAATGTCCCTATATATACTGAAAGGGCGGGTAGAAGTGTATTTGCCTATAGTGAATCGTAATAACTTCACGATCCTCGGTACAGCATTTTTGCTTCTGCTTCCATACAACTCTATTTGTTGTCATGTCAAGACAATTTACCTCCTTTCTAGACTCAAAATCCATCCACCGTTTTTTTGGTCTACGGTAACCGATAGAAGGGTACCCAATAACACTTTTGCCCACTTGGGAATCGAACTCATTACCCTAGGAACCAGGATAAGAACAGCAATTTCGTCGCTCCGGTCATAGACAATATTTGGCGCCCTTGACGCCCTTTAAAATGACGCCTTAAAGGAGGTAAATGTTTCAGGATTTCAGGAACATAAATGTGGTTTTTAACCGTCGGATCGGATAAAGCCGCTTTTTTGACAACTTCGAGCGAAGTGAAAACGAAGTGAGCTCGAAAATTGCACCTAAGAATTCTCGCAACATTATGAACGTTAAGTTACTTAACGGTGGGTTTACAACAAGAACCAATAACATTTGAGAGCGAAGCGAGCTTGAAAATTTTAGCACCACATCAATAATAAGTTAGGTTTTATGATCAAATTAAAAGGGCTGTTAGTTCAGTTTGGCCGCCCATCATTTGGCATAAATCTCTCTCTCGGTATTTGCCCGGCTCGACCCCCTAGATCCGGCCCTGGTTAAGAATCACAATGGCAACAACTGCAAAGACAGATGAGGCATGGTCATTAGTTCATGATTTGCCTAGGCACCTAAAAGGCCGAAACGATTGCTTGATTAATCGATGATTCTGTTACAAGCTGGAATGGAAAGTAGGTGTTTTAAAATAGTGATATCTATTCAGGCGTATCTAGTCTAACCCGTCTTGCAAACGACAGCGACTAACTTGGAAAATTCTTGCTTGATGACAGTGGAAAGTAGGTAAATTACTTATGTACTTACTGAGGAGCTTTTTGTGTAAATATCGGGGAGTTAGAAATAAATATACGAAGTAAATAAACCAACCGTAGTGTACTGCATAATGTGTTTATGTGTTATAAACATATCCCAGAAAAGGAGCGAACGACAGATGCTCAAAATATCACAAGAAATTCACTCGAATAAATCTTTTCCGTCATCTAATAATATATATATATATATATATACTCGTAAAACTAACATTTATATCAGGAAGTTGCTTATATTAACCTCGTTTTCAGGACTAATCTCTGAAATCCTGAATCATCACATCCTTTTATTTGTGCATCAAAATGCGCAGGTGGGTATTTAGGCCTTCTGAAAATAACATCCTTGATACTGAAATTGAGTTCAGTGGTACTCTTACGTCACTTCAGGTAATATATTGTATCATATGTATCTGTAACAAGAAAAATGAAATGCTTTTCATTAGTACGTCCATCACTCGAGAATCACTGATCCGATTTGGCTAATTTTTATTGCTATTACTCACGTGTCTGTCTGTCTGTTCGTCGTCTGTCATACAATCTTGTTACGAAGAATTTTTTAACTTCCAATTGACTTACGAACTTGAAATTTGGTGATAATGCTTATTATTTCTTATAGGTACTTTACTAACATACAAATATATTGATAAATCAGATTTTTTCATAAGTACGGAACCCCAAATATGCGAAGTCCGACACGCTTGTCGCCGGGTTTGTTTAATATTCGTAAAAGTTCAAACAACATTTTAGGATAATACAATTGTAAAACATGCTCGGGAAATCCTGGATAAACTCGAAGTGAAAAAATCTACCGGTTTGTTATCTTTGAAATTTGGACTTGACAAAGTTTGTCCGGTCAGCGTGGCAAGTATTGTAATAATACTGGGGATAGCTATAAGTATGAAACTTTAGATTTGTGGTTCTTCCTATCACCATCTAGGAGTATTTTCGTGCTAAACAAATTTGTTGATGTGTTGATACCTAAGCTACGGGAAAATTTGAATGTTTTTGGTTTTCCGTAAGTCTCGGATTTATTTCAGTTAAGTACGTAAAATTATATTAATTTTTCCTTTTGTATCGAAATATTTATCATAATTTTAATTAAGGTTCTTGCCTATACTATTTTCCTTCCGACTGTGACTGTTTCATCAACTACTTTAGGTTTTATGATGGACATACTCTATGACTAGAACGCCATTCTCCAAAACAATAAGTTGCTAATCTAGTTGATATACTTTTTTTATTTAGCCTGTATTGTACCACTGCGGATCCCTAACGTTATTTGAATTTTGCCATCTAACTGAAGGAAGAAAACAAACTGGCCCAGATAGATATATACGTCGACATAGTGTATTTACTGCCCATCGACTTTTGCCCTATATTTAGGGGTATTGGTCAGGACTTTGACCGATTCATCGTCAGTCCAACCTCAAGGCTCGCCATGCTCAGATCTGGGAGCATTTGTTGTAGCTGATCTGCCGTTGAAGCGAATAGAACGGTATATAATGTTTGGTTTGACCGATCGATATGCCGATTGCCGTGCGCTGTCCAAGCGTCTGCAAATTTTTTGAATACCTCCTCGAGAGTGCTAGTAAATAGTTTAGGAGAGAGCGGATGTTTTACCCCTTTCTCAATTCTGAATGTTATCCCAACCAAATCCAGTTTGACGTTCGCTAAGTTTTTACCATAAATAGTCTTCAGAAGCTCTATATAAATAAGTCTCCTCTATATCTAAGGCTGCAAATACCTCTACCACTTTTAATTTCAGTGATCAAGTTCGGAAGAAATTTCAGCCATTAGATAATTGATATTTTTCCGCTTTGACGGAAGAGTTTCACAGATTAATAATTTTTGTTACAAACATTTATTATAAATTAGTTTCGAATCATTCGTCACCTTTCTGGCCTCCAATATTTAGTTTTCATAATTAGGTACAAAATTCAACTCCATGAGCCAATTTCCTCTCAAGTGGTTCCGATAAATATTTTTGCTAGGCGCTTTAAACTATTGACTGTTTTGACAGATGCTATTGCGCTTGGGATAGTTCCAAAACACATGGAAATGTATAAATTAATTTATTTGATTAACTATACTACTTTAGTTAGTAATGTGTGCGGCTTACGACAGTAAAATTAAAAGGAAATTTATTATGCCCATTATTCATTAATAAATATAAATTACATTAAAAAAAATTGGGACCATATGAAAATGAAAAATAATTAAAAATATTTAAAAAAACCGGCGAAGTGCGTGTGCTTCGAACATTTAGGGTTCCGCACCAAACCGCAAAAACAAGTTGGATTTAATTTAAAAAAAATCAAAGAAAAATCTGATTTATTAATATATTGGTATTTGGTGGTAAAATAAACATGATCTCCAAATTTGAAATTCATAGACCAATGGGAAGTGAAAAAATCCTTCGGAACAAAATTTAGAAAAAAAAATGGTGTATTTGGTGGCTTCTCATTCCTTTGTTTTCCAATTTCATTTAAAACAAAACTGCAGTATTTATATATTCAACGAGGTCTAAACAACGATGGGGTAGGATAGGAAAAATTTTTCACATCCTTGTCCCCTTTATATGAATTTGAAATGTTTTTAAGGGGGGCTCCCCTTAAAAACATTTCAAATAATTTTTGGACAATTTGTATGGCTTTGGGTCAACAAGATGCTTAATACAATGAACATTTTAAAACTGTAGCTCCAACCGTTTGGCTGTAAAACGCGTGTGACAGACGACGGATAGACAGACGGACACATGTGTGACAGCAATAGCCGTTTGGGCCCTTCGGGTACGGAACCCTAAAAACAACAAAAAATGTGAAACAAAAAACTGTGTTTTGTGCTGTATTTTTTTGGTTTCGCAGAAAGTGTGAAAAGCTATAAGCTATGCTTCTCAAGGATAAAGTCTGTCTTCGTCTTGGGCAGCTTGAACCCCTTGTTTCACTTAGGCCTCTACAGAACTTAGTCCCTCGTTAGGCTCAGGGTACAATATGCCGCCTGTGAAGTAAGACGTCTGTCCTGTCTGTCTTTATCCCTTTGGTACTTAATCTACTATTACATTACAATATCTTTATAAATCAAAATATAGCTCATGTTACTCCGGAATAATGTAGCTTTCCATAAGTGAAATATTTTTTTAAATCATTTGAGTAATTTTTGAGTTTATCCATTACAAAGAATCATATCTTTCCTCTTTATAATATAATTGTAGATAATACAAAGGTTGCAAAGGTCAGGCGGCAGTGCCAGTCACCTCGCGTAAATCAACGCAATTCCTAATATGGGCTTGTTGCACACGTTCGGAAATAAATCCAAACAGCCAGTGTTCAAGCGGATCTTGGCGAAGGATTGAGAGGAACTCAGTTTGGTATATATACTATAGTACCTTGCCCATGACTCAACTGTTAGTTTGTCAGTATCAAATGCCAAATATAATGATATTGCTTGATACATAGAATACATTACTTTTCGTCCAATCACTCATAAACCAATATGCCACGAATACAATGTCCTTAATGTCGCCGAGCTTTATTTGTAGGCCTTATGAAAATGTTAATGATGTACGTTTTCCCCCTTTTTAACGTTACTATGCGTAATCGACTCCCTGTGAAGTTTAGGTATAGAATATTCATGTGACTACGTCATAAGTAATCATTACTTATTGTTTTTCATACACTAATTCTTAACAAACAGATAAATTATTAAATAAGTTTATTTATTAACCATAAAAATAGTTGTTTCCTTTGGGAATACTAGCTGCTTTAGTCTACTACCTTTAGTTTACTACGTAATTACCATTTCAACACGATCATATGACAGTTACGCTTGAATGTAAGCTGGTCAGGAAGACGCCAAAACAGATTTATGAAGACGTGTCGCCTGTCGGAGTAACGGCAGTAGGACGTTGCTTCCTCATCCTTGCGATTTCATAGACGATCTCCATTAACCTCCTCACTACAGGAACCACTTTTTATGTCAGATTCAATTCATATTCGGGATTTAAGGTTTTTAGGGGTTACTTTTTAACCGAAAAATTACTGAAAAAAATCTATTCCCGTAACAAAGAGTTTTTCCTTATGTCCTGCCACTAGGACAGATGCAGGCTACTTATATTTTCAGGACTATTTTATGTTCTGCATACAAGACGATTACAGCCAATGTAAGTAGGATATTATTGTGTAATGAAATAAGATAAGCCCATAAAGTACTCAATTTTTTATTGAAAAGACATAATATTAAACTTTAAACTTAACTTCTTCGTTATTTATTTTGAACAGATAATATTTTTAGGTATAACATTACTTATTGAATTAAATTGTACACAAAATCAGTCTCAATAAGTCAGTCATCAATAGTTATAGAATCCTATCTAGCATACAAACAATAAAAATTGACGCCATTTGCGTAGCTATAATTGAAAAATAAGATAATTAAGCCTCTGAAAATAATTATGGATTATGAAAAGCTTCAAAACAGTTTCTCTGAGTTGTGAAACATAAAAACACAGCACATTTTTTGCAGGTAACTGTAGTTTTTTTATAACAACCCTCATTTCTGCATCTATTTTGCTTTGAACTGTGTTGTGGCATGAGATTAGCTTTTTTTTGACGAAAAGCTTTAGTTGGTAACGGAACTATAGTAGTCTTACGTTTCTTGTGCTTTGGTAAAAGTTCTTCAAACTCATCAGCAGGGTCATCTGTGTCTGTAGAATCTAAGTTATCAGCAATTAACTTCTCACCAAGTTCCATCTTAAATTCACGTATGCCTATAACGTTTTTAACGCCTTTTTTCTTCTCTCTCTGTTTGAACTGAAGGTATGAGTTAGCAACAGCCAAATCTATCATATGAGATATTACTCGTATTGTCCACTTCTTTGTTCTGTTACGTGAAGGGCATACAGCTAGCATTCTATCAACTAAATCTACACCCCCCATATTTTCGTTATATTCTTTGATAACTTCGGGGCGTCTTACACGTTCATACACTTTGTTTTTCTTCGACCATCTTTCACACTCATCTGCATGTCTATTAGATAAACACGTTGACAACATCACCACGGGCTTATTGTCCATCCAACGTGTCACTGCCATCTTGCCATCTACTCGTGTTTTTATTTCGCAATAACCCCGTTGCTTTTTCATGAAACTCTTATCTTCTTCCATAATACAGTTTTTGGGCAATCGGTTTCTCATAATTGTTCCAGTCGCGTGAAAACCTTTATTCAATAATTCATCACACAGTTTGATAGTGGTGAAATAGCGATCAAAAAAGATGTGGTGACCAGGGACAAGTGCTTCGGTCAGCCGAAGAATAGCTGCTTCTCCGAGACCAAAACCCATCTCGCTAATTTCTGGAAAAGTTGTGTCTCCTTGATATATCTCGAAATCTATAACCATTCCCTGAGGCGTTGCTAAAACAAATACTTTTAACCCTAAGGGATTAGGTTTGTTAGGGTTATATTGACGAATACAACATTGACCAGTGAATGGAATGATCATTTCATCAATAGACATTTTTGCTGTGCGAGGTTGAAGTAAACATCCTTGTCGTACTTTCTCGAAAAGGGGACGCACTTTCCAAATCTTGTCTTTTTGACGCTCTTCGACGGTTACATCAAGATCATAAACCACTTTTAACGACGTTCTAATTGCGTAAAAACGCAGACGTGTCATAGCTGATGTTATGATAGGCTGTTTCCATTTAGACGACCAATACATGTCTATTTGAGGATATTGTAATGAGGCCATAATCATTGTCACTCCAATACAAACTTTTAATTCTATAACTGTAAGACCAAGTGACTTGCCTTTTACATGAACTGCTGTTCTGTTTGTACAATCTACAATTTGTAAGAGTATTTGTTCATCTATATAACGTTCAAAGAACTGTTCGTATGACCATCCATGGTCGAAATTTGGCACGTATGTTGGTTCATACAGATTTATATCGAGAGGTTCAAAAATACCAGTCCATAAATCCACAACATCAGGTTGAGATTGAGACGGTATTTGTCTGTAGGTTGGCTGAGCTGACCTTCGAGGGCGACGAGATGATCTTGCTCGTCGTAAACCAGAGCCAGTTGCCTGGCGTATTATAGATCCACTCGATAATGCCGGCGATGGTGGCTCAACAATATCATGGGAGTCTGAATTTACAGAAGAATCACTAGAATCATACCTTCGACGCTCTTGTGTAGCGGTTTCCGTGGGTTCATTATATGTGGAATCTTGGGTATCATCGTCGCTGCTAAAATCGACATCAGATTCTTCTAGTAATGCTAGCACGGTATCGTCAGAACAGGCTAAAACAAATATCAAATAAAATATTATTTACATAATTCCCTTACAGGTACTTACCTATACACAGGACATAACAATATTATTTCAAAAGTAGCAGTCTGCATGATTCCTAAATACAGGACATATAAATTTTATCCCCAATGAAAATAAAATCATGGCAGAATTCGCGTAAATATTGACAAATCAAACAAAATCTGCTATTCGAAAACGTAATTAGAATAACTTTTGATAGAAATAACAACATTTTTATAAGATTCAGAAAGATTGAACTTACCAATGCCCGAGCGCGGCTCGATACGTCCGGATCTCGAAGCCATTTTGGCAGAATTAACCTTCAGTTGAGCTGTCAAATATTTTTCTATACCTACAACAATCTTCAATAGATGTCGCTAGGGGTTTTTATTTGACGTGACGTGAATATTTAACTCGCAAGATTTTTATATTTTTTATGTTCTATAGGTAGTACAAGTTCAGTGAAGAGGTTAAAGACTGAAACTTCAATGTTGGTCTCATACATGATAAAATGTGCTTATAATAAGCTGTCTTAGATTGTTTCATAGGTACATTGTCACGGCATCCAATTACCGAATTTAATTTCAGGAATGGGTTAATGCCATGCATTTGGGGAAGTCTCGTGTTTCTAGCTTTGGAATGTCATAAGCTGTCAATGATGATGATAGAGAGATTTGACAATATGATTAGTCCAGAGATTAGTCAATAAATTAAATTTGTCAGCTTTCTACCTGCTGCGTGTATTTTTTTTTTAAACGTGTAATTCCTAGTGTGGGGCAACCCACACTAGGAATTTCTCATGTATTTTGGGGGCGTTTATAAACATATAAACTCACATTCACAAACAGTCAGATCCTGAACCACTGTCTGTCGGCCATAGAAATATTTGTTCCGTGCGGGAATCGAATCCGCGACACTCAGCGCAGCAGACGGTCGCTCAACCACTGTGCCAGCCGTGCCGTCCACTTAGTTATTTTTGAGATAACTTTTCATCACACACACGTAACGTCAGGCAGGACGGATTCGGTTTACGACTGCGTGGGATACGATCGCTTTTAGTCCATTTACTTTGCACTTGATGACTGATAAAAATATTATCTCAGTGCTTCCATATAAAATGTCATTTTGCATATTTTAACCTTTATTGTACCAGATTGCACTTTATAAATCGTCATAATAATAAATACCCTGGTGACGTAGGTAATGGTTTACAATTGAAAATAACAATTTCTTGCCCGTTCCACCGCAAAAATTTCATGGAGTAATCCAGCAGTAGTGGTGGGCTTGGCATTTTACCCCTTGAATCACGGTAAGGAAAACAGTATCTATTCATTTTGTGGCAGACATATCTAGAGGATGACGTAACGTCTCATTCGTATGTTTATTATAAATAATAACCACCACAAAAATTATGAATTAGGTATACCTAACTGCACGCTGTAACTTAAGAGAGCTGTAGGTTGTAAGTATGATTTAAATTGCGTGCAATAATTGCGCTCTACTTTATATAGCGATTTTTCACACAAACTTTAAGTAGAAGTTTTTCCCAACTATTAATTTTGTACAATTTCGATGTGCAGATTACGTAGATGACGGCTTTGTGATGAATCATTTTACACACTGTATTTAGGTACATATACGGCACTTAGGAAGCAAGTACAAGTGGATAAAAATGGGATAAAAATAAATAAAAACATAAACAGAGGTGTTGTTAATTACACTCACATTTCGGCTGTTATATTTTAAGTCCCATGTAATTAGAGCTAGCTTATTGCCATCAATTTAACCCAAATCCAGACTCCGGGCTGTGAAATGCCGGATAGAAAACGCAATAACACATTTCCCGTCCCAGGAATCGAACCCAAGACCTCAGCAGCAGCGATTTCGATCCCTAGACTAATGACGCAGTCAAAAGTCGATAAGACCGAAAATTTGCAGTTATTAGGGAGCTGGGGAGCAATGTTCTACAAACAGAATACTAGGTTCTCACTGCTGCTAGCTTCAACATTTTCTAATCATTATTAATATATCATACTGTATTCCATCATAATAAATCCATGTAATGATGCTAGATTTCTTCCCGGATACAGGCGCAATACTTTCACTCACTTAAGTTAAGCAGCTTATCATGACGCAGCTATTGCATCTAAATTTAAAAAATATTTAATATTACGCCAGAAAGTACCGAGGTCAAAAACCTGTATGTAAACATAATTGGATGGATTAAACAAAATATTTCCTTTGCGACTAATAATAATTAATTTATCAACTAAGACTAGATACAAAAAGCTGTTTTCCTGTAGTTTGTTTGTTTTGTGTGTTTATAATTTATAAGCTTTTAACCGCGGCTTCCTTCCCGTGGCCAGTGGCGTAGCTAAGTTACCGTAGGGCTAGATGGGGTAGTGCCCCGGGCCCCAAGCAAAGAATAAATACCGCAACCTCAAAAGGCCCCTTGGCCTTCATGAACGACTGCTGCGTTACACATAATACTTAATAGCAAGTAGAACCATCTCTCTATCAATCCAAGCAACGCAGTCATTACCCCATTCACGAGGAAAAGACAACTATGTAGGAAACCTAGGAGATCCCTTCCTCAATGGAATCAAGCTGCCCTGGTCCACTGAAGTTAAATTTCTTGATGTTACTCTTGATGAAGAACTCAGGTGGAAAACTTATTGGGAAAATATAACAATAGCGGCCATGCGGGTGTTCGGCATGTGTCGTTCTACCTACGCTAAAACATAAAAAATAAATGATTTTGTGGGTCCAGAACCATGTGTTTGACGTACCTCGTGAATGCCACATTCAGGGAGTTTGCAGACCATAGTGAACAAACACATTGGCTGGCTAATATCGATCTCGAACACTCCAAAAAATACTGGGCTCTTCCCGTTCAAAGCACGTGAATGCATTTGGAATATGAGCAGGAGGCATATCCGTTACCTGCTTGGGGCCTTTACTGGCCACTTTGGAACCAGCGACATGCTCATAAAGATGGGTCTAACCGTGACACCTATGTGCAGGTTGTGTGGGAAACATACGGAACGCATCGAGCACCTTCTGTACACGTTCGTTGCACTGGCTAGTAAGCGAATGAGTATTCCAGGGGTAGGATATCCAAGACCAAAAGATTAAAGGCTCAAATTTCCTAATCTCTATGTAAAACTCATGAGGAAGGTTTTCAACGACATTGGGGAGGAGTAACTTATCTAGGGGACTACAAAAGATCCCAATGGGTGAAAGTGTTCGAGTTATTTCTCGGCCCCTCAACAAGATAAGATGCTAGTAGCTTTATAATGCCCTGCAGTGTGCGATAAGAAGCTGATGATGAAGAAGTTCTGCACATTCGAAGTAATACACAAGCCTGTAACTGAACCACTGTAGGGCAAAGGTATCTTCTCATACAGAGAAGGCACGAGTGTTGATCACCACGCTTGCTCAATGTGGGTTGGCGATTTCAGACTTTAACTACAAATCCAGGTTTCCTCACGATGTTTTCCTTCACCGTTGTCTGTGAAGTCCAACATAAACTTAGAAAGTACATATGAATTTGAAAAAGTCACATTGGCACTTACCCGGATTTGACCCCACGACCTCAAAGCACGTGAGGCGAGGTCTTAGCCACTGGGCCACCACGACATAATTAAATTAAAGTAAAGAAGTTTAGAGGCCCACATTTAATTTTTTATCACGGCGCCCTTGGATTTCTTGGAACATGCCAATGCCCGTGGCCTATCGTGGAGAGATGGATATTTTTTAAGATAACTTCGGTGCACATCATAACGGAGTCTCGTCAGTAAAAATCATGTAATTATTTAAGTTCATTTACATGTGATCTGTTCAATATAAAGAGTTTTTTGCGTCATTTAGGATCTCGTAACTTTGTTTGGGAATCCCTTCTTCGCAATGATTTATTAACTTTTTCTATTCTTTCCCCTACGTCACAACAAAGTGTTATTGAATGTTTTTTGCTCACTGTGTGTGGACTGGTAGGCACTTGTACTTGTGGAAAAACACGTGGTCAGTTTTCTGTTATAGACAGATAATAATCTGTCCAGTCTGTCCTCACATTTCTTTGAAATGAAGAAAATTGCATTAAATTGTCTTGTTAGCATAGTTACACGGAACCTGCATCATTACTTACATGTTAAGGATCGGTGATATCTCGACGAGACATGATACATTTACGAGTTTTTATTAGTGTTACAAAAAACATTTTAACAACAAAAACTAAACCGACTTCCAAAAAAAAGCACGACAAAGCAAAAAATTACTTTCTTTTCCGAAATTGGTGTCTTTAGTACCTATTGTTTTTCGTTTTTAGTGTTCCGTACCCAAAGTTCCGACTCCGCGGTCCGTCTGTCTGTCTGTCTGTCCGTCTGTCACCAGGCTGTAACTCATAACCTGTGATAGCTAGACAGTTGAAATTTTCACAGATGCTGTATTTCTGTTGCCGCTTTAACAACAAATACTAAAAATAGAATAAAATAAATATTTAAGTGGGGCTCCCACACAACAAACGTGATTTTTGTGCTGTTTTTTGCTATAATGGTACGGAACCCTTCGTGCGTGAGTCCGACTCGCACTTGCCCAGTTTTTAAACAAGACGACACGTAGTGTTTATTTTTAAAGTCGGTTTAATAACCTTCTTGTTAAAAAGTTTTTATTTTTCTCTTTTTAGTTTATACGTAGGTACCTCAAATTTCCATGAAAATGATCATGAAAATACAGAGGAAGAGGAAGAGTAAGAATCGTTTTATTTCGGAGTTTCAGTGCCTACCTTCCGGCTTCATCATCAGATCAGTTCGATGGTACCATTTTCATCAGTACCGTTTATTTATAAGTATTTGCTTCATCATAGTCGGTTAACTATTCGAGATATCTTATACCCGTGCCATACTTACTTTAAGGAATTCCAGTGGCCATCTGTGGCCTTCTTCATGAATTCCACTTCACCACATAATACTTTCTGAGTGCAAATGATTGCATTGTTGATGATAATACCAAAATTGCTATATGTAGGCTTGTTTTTGAATATTTTTTTATTTTTGCAGCACTTATCGACAAGATGTTCATCTTGACAGCTGCTCTGCATCTCTCGTTTAGCTTGCTACTTTCCTATAGTTACCCCCAGTCTTCTACCTACAGCTTCATTTTTTAAAAAGCAATTAATGTAAAGTATGCATACAAAGTCTTTCTAAACAACAACTACAAAGTTGGAGCTTACGCAGCCATTCAAAGTTTAACAGCGGATGTAGCGTGAACGGTGTAATCCGAGTTGTAGCAACAATTAGCTCGCAGGTTAGCGAGTAATGAGTTCCACTACACTTCACCCACAGAGTACACTTCACCTGCTTTATACAGTGGCGGTTCCGTTAGGTCATATAGAGATTCTTGTTTTGTAAATAAACATACATACCTACTGTAAATGCCGCTGTACGAGTACGCGGTCTGTCTGTAGGATCCGGTTCGTAAAGATCAAAAGACGGGACGATTTACTCACTTTACATTTTACAATTTCGACTGCCTGATGCTTTCGATTGCCAAAGAATTAAATTTTTAACAAATACTTTTTTTTTTGTAGGAAATCTACGACTACTCGTATCAAGAAATTGATGTCATGAAAAAATCTTTTGAGAATATTCTAAACGGAATCAAAATTATTGTAATGCTGAATGTAGTGTAATGATTGAGTTGTCAAATTAGTTTTTTTTTTATCGTCATCCCTTCTTAAAACTTATGCAGGTACTTACTTAACATAGCCCTTTCTTTAAGTTTGCCGTCAGTCACATGATTTGTATCCGACACTATCGAATGGTGTAATATTGCAGCATATTTTTTTTCAAATTTAACTTTTTCAAGTCCTGTCTAGGAATATTGATTTTTCAAAAATCTCATGATGCTGTTTTAGTTTTCATCATTTTGATGAAAACTAAAACATGACTCCTTTCAGTGTTTTTCGCTATTCTTCATAGTTTCTGATTTGGCCACCCACGCCCACAAAAAACTCACCCTATATGTTTAACTAAATTACAAAAAATCAGGAAGACCCATTTTTACATATCTAGTAAATAAAGCAACCAATAGGGCCCGCAACAGTTATAAGTATTTATAAACTTGCAATTAACTATCAGACATCATAATTTTCATCAATTTCATCATCATCATCTTACTCATAAAAGATTTCTAGACGAAAGTAAGTGTTCCTTAATTGGCTCCTAGACTATCATAGCTGATTTATTATAGGTGCTCAGTAACGACCAGCAGTTTACAATTTATCTTAAAAGTCGGAATAATATTTATTAAAATAAATAAGATCGCAGTTTTATCGCGAACAAAGGACACCAATGAGAACCTCACTTCATGTCCAGGCACATACTGTCCAAGTGTCCATACCAGGTTGATTGGAAGAGATCGCGGAATGCAATTGTGCCGCCCATTGTGTGTTTAAGTTTCTTTTTATCCGACTGCCGAAGGAGAGTAATGTGTTTATCAGTCTTTGTATGTATGTATGTTTGTTCCCATGTGGCGTTCTAGAGACCAAACGCGTTGGCTCATTTTGATGATTCTTACGTCAATTGATTCGTTTTAATCCTGCGAGTGTCACTGGCTACATTAAAATTGGAAAATAGAAAAATGGCGCATTTTGGGCGCCATATTGTGGGGGCCCATTTTTTTTTTCCAAAGGTTTTTAAGAGGTGATTACAAAAATATATAACACTTATATGTTTAAATAATTCTAAAAAATAATAACTAAAAAGTTGTAAATAAAGAAAATTATTAAAAAATAATAAAAAACCCGACTGCTGAAAAGGGAACTAAAAAGACGTAAACAAGAAGAAAATCATGCTGTGCAGTCAGAGGATACATATGCGCGAGCTGGCTGACCAAAACCAGATGAATCCTCCGACTGCACCGCATGATTTTCTTCTTGTTTACGTCTTTTTAGTTCACTTTTTAAGCAGTCGGATTTTTTGTTATTTTTTCATATATTTTTTTATTGTTAATGTATTTTAAGATGTACAATAAATTGTTAATATAAATAAATAAAGAATAATTTTATTTCAAGGTGGCGTAAACTGTCCTTGTATTAGTGAACCTTTATCGATATTAATATTTATTACAACAACAAGAGAAAGTTCCGCGACATGTTTATTTTTCAGAAGATAGCGATGTCGATTCGAGGTCGAGACCATTGCAGCAAAAGGATTTAATTTAAATGTAAAAACACCAGATAAAATAAATAAATGAAGGAAGGGTCGCACTATTAGAAGAGGCCTGAGAGGCGAGAAGGTTTTCAGAAATTAATTCGTCCTAGATTCCTTTCTAGATCCACTTAATTAAGTACCTAAATAGGCCGCAAGACTGCAAGAAAAGATTCTGTTACTGAAAGTCATTATTTTTCACTATAGTGGACGATGGCACGGCGTAAAAGTAGCGTCGGTAGGCGATATCGATCGGATACAGCGTACACGTACTTTCTAAGAATGCGAAATCGGTCGAAATGCATCGCATTGCGTGCATGTGAACGTATCTTATATCGCCTATCAGTGCGATGAATAAAGGTCCCTAAGTGTTCTGAGAACAAAGCCACAACGGGTCCCGTTTATTAAAAATCTTAAGACACACTGATGATAAAGTGACGGAGGTGACGAGTTACTGGCAAGTTTGTGATATATTTTCCTTCTACTTGAGGAAAGTAGGGGGAATTACATACATATTTTATCCGCAAACTGCCTTGAACTTAGAATTGTCTAAGCTTTTAAACATATCTGCCTACCAGGAACCTACCTGCTGCTTACATATTCAACATTTATTATCTATTATATAATGAATTCCTAATACGTCCGTTGAAATCTACTAAATATGCTAGGCGGACCAACAAAATTTATCTCTTGGCGCTAACAGAATAGCAAATTGGCGTTCAAATTTGAAACACAAAGATTTATGCACGACCACGAAGTCACGGACAGAAGACAAATCAATCGAAGAATATATTACCGAAAGCATATTTACTTAGGTATATACCTACACGTATGTAGGTACTTCTAGCTAGCCACTTGATCCAGCTAAGCTTCGCCGATTACACTAAGTCCGATCTTGAATTGATTTCTTGGATATCTGTACCTACCTAACTATAGGTAATGTGTTTTCTATAATTCTGAAAACTTTAACTACATACTATTACAACAAAATATCCTTACTCTAAGAGCTTATGGTCACCCCCCTGATAACAAGTTTAGTATTTAGCTGGTACTAAAGAATAAAATTATAGTTCTGGCAATAAATATCAAGATATTTTTGTTTCAGCACTCCCGCCCGACACCTGGATATTATCCAGGCCACCAGACGTCGTAGAATTTTATCAATAAATCGATTCTAACGATCACATCACAGAATGCATTGTGTTTAAAATCAGGCATTACGTAAACGGTAAACGGATTTCAAAATCGCAATGATTTTGGTATGTGGGTAATCTCATTGATTAGAACAAGCTTGTAAAATCATAAACTAGTTTTTAACAGAAACAATGGGATGTCCGTTCAATAAATACCTAGATATTTCTGGTAGGTATCTTATTAAGATCTCAATAGATACGCGTTGCTCATAGATGAATGTCTTTCTGAAACAGTTGGTAAAGGCACCTACCCACAGCAGGCCTTTTTTTGGTGTGGGAAGTAATCCAATGACTTCTCCCGCTCTGGGTGAAGCGGTAGGGCGTGTGTTTTTACTGACTAAAATCCACCCGCGTTCCTTCACTTGCTTGAGCCAGGGCCGCGGTAACATTCTTTCAAAATTCGCGACACCCACTGTAGGCCTAGCATCACGTCTAATTGACACGCGGTTTTAATATTAATGTATTTTGTCGATGTCCCAGGTACCTATGAATTTACACAGAATTACGGACACATATTGTGTGTAAATCGTTCATCCGTTTTTACAAAGCCTTTTGTCACATTGTTTTGTTCCTATGGAGTTGGGCCCCATACACTCGTGTGGTGCTTCGTCAATTACATGGGATAATGGAGGGTACGCCCATCGTTTCGTCTTCTGTACTAAGTTATTATCATAATAAAATGGCTGAGGAGATATTACGGCCGCCCCTTCATTAGAAACGATGACATTTATTGTGGTGATCGACGACCACGGCCTCTTGTGACGTCAAGAGTTGAAGTCATGTTTGCCATTCAGATTCAGGCTCAGATGAGTTGAATGCAGATTATCAATCTAAAAACAAGTAGACTTAGCAAAGACCGTAAATAAAGCCACTTTATGTACTTACCTAAAAGTATGTAAACAGGTCATACAATAGGTATAGGAAGCACACAGTATGCATTGGAAGAGCAACAAACCGATTGTATGTATTTGTATGCCTTTCAATGAATACATACTTAATTCATTTTGTAGTCTACCATGCATAACATGTCGTGAAGATTAATCTAAAAGTACACCGTTTAGAGATTCCTCGAAAATTTAATTTATTTTATTATATTGTAATCGGAAAACAAACAGTATTAAAAACTAACAAATTTAACATCAAATTAACCAACTAGTAACCAATTACATGTTTTCGCATATAATTTACTATGAAGAGCAAGCATGTTAGAGAAGAAAAAAAAATGAATTACAATACTTTACAATACAATTTTAATTTAAGTGAACTAATTTTTCGATAAACATTTACCTCAAAAAGTTCATTGAAGTCATCACGAAACAATTACCATGGCAAAACATCATAAAAGTCGCATCACCTGAGTTATTAGCATATATTAGAGCGTACACAGCGCATCACGCATGCGGGGCCTGGAGCCACTTCATCACGCCGGACTCGGCAAAGCTACGCCACGTAGAAGCTCTGACACTAATGTATGAGCCATAGGCATACAATGTGTACTTATGTGCCTAATGTTCAATTTATTTCGAAGAATAAACCATAAACCATCAATCTTACATGACAATACTAGGCACACGCACAGCATACATTAAAATAATTCAGATTAAAACTAATTAAATAAAGTTGCGGCTTACGATTGATTGATTTAAGCCTTTTAAATGCTTATAAAACGATCGTAAAATTAAATGATGAGCCGATTTACGGCTTGCTTCAACTTTAAAAACATTAGGTAGTAGTTTAGGCTAGTATTACATTATCTGTGGTAGTATACTGTTCTAGAATTTGCTTAGGTCAGAGAGAAGCCATGAAAACATGAAACAACTTAATTGAATAAATAAAACTATTATAAATAGACTAAAGGTGTTTATTCGAAGAAACCAATAGTAATAAAAATACCACGTTACATTTGGACAGCAGTTTCTAAGTAAACAAGAAAATAAATTTTATGGAAGCATAAAACTAAAACATCTTACTCTATGATTTTAAAAATACAAAACAGTTTACCTGTTCATATAAATAGAAAGACTAGCATTTTATTATCGATCACTAAAAATATTTTATATTTTTATTTACCCTTAACTTTTAGAATAACGACGAACACGTATGTTCTGTTGCTTTTAAAAATCGTAACATAAAACAAAAATAAGGTTACTGAATACACTGTGTGACATCATTCAGCATGCATTTTCATATAATACATAGCTTTCATTTACAACTATCTGCATCACTATAAGTGTAGTTAGTTGATAGTCACTCACCTAAAAAAAAAAAATCTATCTAATACTCGTACTAATACTGTAAATCCTAATAAATGCTCAGCAAGGCACTTGATGCACCAAATTCTATCTAAAACTAAATAGGACCTATAACACTACATTTTGGCAAGATATTTGTTCTTCGGTAGCTCAATCTGTATCTTACAATGTTATTACTCATCTGTCCAAGGTTAATGATCGATTTCAATTGAGTTTAGGTACAGACACAGTTGTCTCCAAAGGTTTTCGACTCTCTGAACTGTACCTACTCAACAAAATATAATTACTGACAGTCAACAAGACGATGCTATATGCGGAGGTAGTAACGTATTATATTGATTGTCCTCAAGACAAAGATTACAAACTAAGCTTTTAACTAAAATTGGCATCGAGGAAATGCGGGCGGAGAGTTCCGACTGAATTTCCTTAGTAAAAGTCATAATTCGAGGTTTGGTTCTCGATTATTTTTCCCTCCAGCATTAAACAAATTTTAAAGATATTCCATAAATTTAATAAAAAAGATTATATATTTTGCTTTTTTCATTTATAGTTATCAAATGTTTAGGCCTCTGTTGAGAGCGCAATTTTGAGCATTTATTGAGGGTTCTAGTGCTTCTAAAGACAATTAATCTATCATCAAAAATAAAGCGGCACAGTATATATCTTTCTTTTTCAGTTTATGGAATATCTTTTAAATTGGTACAATATTGGAGGAGGAAAGGGATGGGTGACCATTTTCAACATACCGAGTTTCCTCCGTGCCTCGGAAAGCACGTTAAGCCGTTGGTCCCGGCTGTCATTTGAAGATCTTTGACAGTCGTTACTGGTAGTCAGAAGCCTGAGATCTGACACCAGTCTTGCCAAGGGGTACCGTGTTACTCAGTTACTGGGTTGTGGAGGTCAGATAGGCAGTCGCTCCACGTAAAACACTAGTGCTCAGCTGAATCCGGTAAGACTGGAAGCCGACCCCAATAAAGTTGGGAAAAGGCTAGGCAGATTGATTGATTGGAGGAGGAAATAGGCGAGAGCCAAACCTCGAATTATGACTTTTTACTTAGGATATTCAGTCGGATGTCTGCGACCGCATCTCCTCATCAAGTTATTCCTTTATGCGAGATAACCTCTGTCCCGAAATCCAGCAGTACTATGTATTAGGGGAATGTATTTTAGGGTTTCTTTCTCTTTTCAGTTTCTGGTGGGGTAAATCTACGTAGTCAATGACTTCCCAATTACTTTCCGGTTCTTCCGGCATTTGTGGAGGGAGTGCGGACCTGACGATGGGCACTCCTGAGTTGTCCAGAGAAAGATAGGCTCGTATTGCAGCTGCTGCGGCCTCGTCATCAGGAGTTGACAAGGCTCGCGCGTTGAATGGACCGGTCACATCCTCACTGGGAAGCTCCCAGATGTGATACTGCGCAGACATCTTGAAATTCTGTAGCAAATAAAAAAAGAGAAGTCAATTTGTGTTTTCTTGTTTGTAAGTATGGTAATTTCGCTGGCGTTTCGGCTAATTTAATAATACAATTTTGAATAATTTGTTTTGCAACCGTCACGGGTATGTTCCTTTATAGTTGCCCGCGACTTCGCCAGCGCAGCATTAGTACTTCAAATAGCCTATTTGTATATCGCGCAATAATAGTGTACCTACGTGTGTAGGCTACCTCACTTGAAAAACTATTAGTTTACCATGCAAGCAACCGCTCCCCTAAGGGTGATTTCCGGGATAAAAAAGTCCTATGTCCTTCCCAGGGTCTCAAATAATCTCCACACCAAATTGCATCTAAATTGGTTTAGCGGTTTAAGTCTGAAAAGGTAACAGACAGACAGAGTTACTTTCGCATTTATAATATTATTAGTATATTCGTATGGATAGCGCGAGCAGACTCCAGCAGCCGTATTGCGTAAGTGAATACGGCAACGCAAAGGGTTTGACCGCTATCCAATCGACCAAATCGACCAATCACATGCGAGATGAATGACGCGATGTGGATTTCCGTCTGTTTTGCCGTTAAGGTCAAGCCAAGGGTCAATACAGCCATTATTCTTATGAAGGCTGTAATGCGTAAGCGCCTACACCTACGCTTTGCGTAGCACCTATTCAACTCTGATTTAGTTTTTAATCCCTGACGGAAAAACTTAATTTTTAAAAATCAAAAAACCCGACTTCTTCCGAAGCGAACTAAAAAGACGTAAACAAGAAGAAAATCATGCTGTGCAGTCGGAGGATAAACTATTCGCGAGCTGGCTGACCAAAACCAGGTATTTTCTTCTTGTTGTCGTCTTTTTAGTTCGCTCCCTAAGCAGTCGGGTTTTTATAATTAACTTTTTTATTTATTACTCTTTAGACAAGAAAAACTTCTCGAATTATGTACGTTTACCCCGAGTTTCTCAGCTCAAAATTATCGCAGAATGCATGTGACAAATTGTCAAGCACGCGTTATCTGCTGTGATTGGTTGAATGTTTTTTTTTCAACAGCCAATCACAACAGATAACGGGTGTTTGATAATTTGTCATATTAATTCTGCGATAATTTTGAGCTAAGAAACTCGGGTTTAAACATATAAGTGTTATATATTTTTGAAATCACCACTTAATAAGTACCCTTTATTTGATAACCTACACGATGGGTACAGAAGTAAGAAAAAAAATGGGCCCCCACAATATGGCACCCAAAATCTGCCATTTTCTATTTTCCGATTTTAATGTAGCCAGAGACACTCGCAAGGTTAAGATCAATTGACTGACGTAAGAATCATCAAAATTGGCCAACGCGTTTGGTCTCTAGAACGCCACATTGGGACATACATACATAGACTAATAAACACATTACCCTCCTTCGGCAGTCGGGTAAAAAGAGGAATGTTATAAGTTTGATGTGTGTACCTGAGTGTTTGGGTATTTGTGTATCTGTCAGTGGCATCATAGTTCATAAACGGATGAATTGAAAGAATTGAATTTGTTTGAAAGGTGACTTTATCGAGAATGTTCTTAGCTATGTTTGATGAAAATCGCTTTAGCCGTACAAAAGTTATGGGCGATTTACTGTTTGAATTTTTCCAAGATATCGTGTCATAATTACGTGTTCAATAGATTTTCGATCGAAGCGTGTCTACTACTAGACAAAATATGTACCATGAAATAAAATAAAAAATATGTCGATAGCTTTGTAAATTTTACTTTTATGTTAAGTGCCTGTAGCTTTACCTATGTAATGTACATGTTTAACACTTCTTAGGATAATGTAATTTTGCCTTTTAACTGAAATAACTACTAAATTACACTTTGTATCTGTTTTCATGATGATTAAATAGCTGTGCCCGTGGCTTCGCTCCCTTCAATTACCTACCCGACTTACCTACCCTACTTAACTAGACCGACCTACCTACCCTACTTACCTACCTACCTTCCCTACTTACCCACCTACCTACCCTACTTGGGTACCTACCGACCTTACTTATCTACCTACCTACCCTACTTACCTACCTATCCTACTTACCTACCTATCCTACTTACCTACCTACCCTACTTACCTACCTATTCTACTTACCTATGTATCTACTCTTCTTACCTACGTACCTACCCTGCTTACCTACGCTACTTACCTAACCTATCTATCAAAAAACTTTCGAGGGTCATTCTTTCAACCGTCATTCAGAAAATGACGTCAAATGCACTACGCCATCTATCGAATATGGAGTTATGTCCTAGTATCTGAATTGCGTGACTTGTGATATTTTACTTCTTTAACATTTTAAAGCCATCTAATTTTTGTTAGAGTGAACCGATTGCGATGAAACAAAAACTAAGTAATACATGAAGTTACGCAAAAAAAAGTTATCTACATTGGTTTACGTAGATTTACGTGATGCGTACACAATTATATAAACAAACAAATAAATAGACAAAAATTCCAAAAATGCTGGAAATGAATTATGTTGCTTTATTTATCTGTAGAAAACAACCTGGCAATTATTTAGAAAATATTTTCGATGTACAAACACTTTTCTACAGGGGGGTGACCATAAGCTCTTAGAGTAAGGTTATTTTGAGATCACGTAAGTGACAGATGTATACAAGTCATATACATCTGTCGCTTACACACACTCAAAATAACCTTACTCTAAGAGCTTATGGCACCCCCCAGATTTATTATATGTAATTGATGATAATAACCTTTTACCAGAATACTTTTTAATAGTTATTCTTTATACGAGATGTCGGTCGACATTAATGTTTGTCAGTTTAAAAACTGAAATTAATCCTAACTTGGATGTTTATTCCGAAGCTCAAATTACAAATAGGATAGGAAATCGATTAATTGGAACAATTACACCCAATTTACCAAATGGCAGGCGTTTATTTTGTTTGTTTTAATTGTTGGTAACACTTCGTTTGTCTTTATATTTTTTTTATTCCGTGGCTAGTGCAACATTAGCTAGCTATTAAAGAATCTAGAAAATGTTGTTGTTTTATCTAATCTAATTTTTAATAATAACGAGACCGTATATTATATTGTAAACACTCTAAATCACGAGATAAAGTCAAAAGTAGAAACTGTTAACTCTTAGTACAAAGGTAATCTTTTATAAGAAGTTTAAACTAAGGCTAGCGATAAATCATGTATTTGAATAAAACATCGTGATATATAAGATTTACACGTCTACCAACACGTCTTATTCAAATAAGGATGATATGAATTTTATCATATCATTGTTCAAACCGTCGAAATCTGTAATGAGAAAACAGAGGGCTCGTGACAAATAAAGTACCGGCAACAAGATTACGGTGACTCATAGCCAATTAAAATATTTGCTTAATTTTTATTATTGAACTCTATTTATGAGCTCTCTTTCTTCAAAACGATCACATTAAAATAAAATATAAAGAACATTTGACGCCAGACAATCTCACGTGGAAGCCAGATGTGAATAGCTTTGTTTATCTTTTTATAATCCTTGAAATGTGAAAATTATATCAATTTTATTTGTAGTGTTCGGTATAGTCCCGTTTAAAATACGTATTTCACTGAGGTGTAATGACTTTCATAAATATGGACCAAAATAATCAAAGTAGTTGTATAGTATTTGTACGTAAAACTATTACCTAGTCCCTCCACAGCCACACTCATCATTCTTCTTAATATTATTATGGCTTCTGATTGCACATGTGATAGCAAAATCGTTCAATTAATGTGCGACCAATTCTAGATTAGTGGATCAAATGTCGATATTATTAAGGTACAACTTTATGTTCAAGCAAAAGAAAAAGCTCATGTATAGTAAAACATCTTCAAGACTTTTAACATAATTTCCTCAAGGGAGACTACTAGGCCCATTGTTGTTTCTAAAATCAGAGTGCACATATTATTCTCCTTTGAGTGCTAGTAGGAACTACTGCTGTGACAACGTTGGTTAAAACCAATTGTACCTAACATTTACTATGTAACATGTGGGTGATAGTAATATTGAAACTTATAGTTATATTATTTACCAATTACCACACTCCCATAGAGGATCTTCTTACATTGGCTAAAGCGGATATGTTTAAACTAATAGATCTTCCATTATTCAAAATACATATATACGAGTAAAATCATAAACAATTGACATTGACTTGCACCTAACTGATGCGAAAAGAAATACCGCCAATAAATAAGTTTAAAGGTCAATGTTTTTAAAACAATGATTATTTTTGCATTAGATCTAAAACATGTTTTTTGTTATACTATGAATTTGAGAATATGGAAAACAATGGGGCTATTAAGCGAGATTGGTTCAAATACGATATAATTATGCAATTTTTGAATTTCGGTCGTTGTTTAATGAAGTTACTGATCCATGAAGTCAGAGCTTGGCAAATCATAATTAGCATGTTTGCGGAACTTCTTGGGAGATATCGACAGTGAAGAGAAAATAATAATATTGACCTACAGGTAACGTAAACTGTCCTCAATTAGCGACAGCCTTGATACCTACAGTACAATGCTTGCCCTCGCTCGCTTCCGTTTGAGGCTTATCTAGGTTCCAATGCACTACATGCGTGTTATCCGCACGTGCGTATTACAGGAGATTTCTACACATACGTAAATTATACGGTTGGGCTGTGTACAACATCATGCAATTAGGAAAGTACAGTTGTCAATATCAATCTTAAAAGATTAAATAAGTAAAAAATTATAAGGCGGTGACCTAAATAAATGTAGCGGTGCGCGCACTCATAATTTTTTCCATTTGGTCCTGGGCTTAGGACATCTTTATCCTAAGAAACAAAGTAGGAACGCAATACGCAAACGAAGAACTTCTTTTGCGTTCGTAATTTAGGTAGGTAATTTAAAATCTGCTTGCCATCCATCCGGTCGTCGGTGCTCTTATCTCTATAAGAGCGAGATCGGACTTGAATACATAATTCACATCATACAGAAACATTTGTTTTGTACTTAATGGTTTTCACTTTTTTGGCTCAAGTTGTCACTCAAGTTGGATCCATGTATGCAGGTGTCTAAACTATTTCGTCAAACAAAAACCGTATTTATTCTAGTAAACAGATTTCAAGTAAACTCGGACTCTTTGAAGTCCCACGAATGATTAAACTAATTTATCTAAGATTGTTCACACACAATTGTGGGTTTATGTCACATTTTGACGACACTCACCTGTTGAATGTCCAAAGCACGTGCTTATTTGTGACATTTATCAAAAGTCAACATGTTTTTAAAATGTTACAGCGTCAAATCTTCCCGTGTAGCTTGCGTAATTTATCATAGTCCAATTTAAACGTCTAGATAAACCATGACTAATTATGCCCATAATTTACTCTAAATGAGCTGAATCTTTGAATTTCTATGACGCACGGAAGAAAGTTGGAATGAGGCGTATGTTTGACGGCCAAACACCACTAAGCACTACATTATGATTTGTCGTCTGACGCAGGCGCATACAAAATATTATCTAATAATAAAATCCAGGCTCTATTTGTGGAGGGGTTTCTCACCATGTAATCACGCGCAGACCCTGTGGTCTACGCGTGATTTCATGGAGCGCCGACGTAACATCTAACCGGTACCTATTGTAATTTGTACACAGGTAGACGCCGTTTATGCTACGAGCAGCGCGGCGTTGCTACATGCAACTAAGCCGCGAAAACGCGGCACGACACTAGTATTATACCAATACGCTACGTAGACACAATGCTTACGGCATACGCTGAGCGTGGTTGACCCTAGGCAGCTCACCGCAGGTTAATACAAAAGCCTCGCTTGATGCAAGCTGCACTAAAGGTCTTAGCACGTTTATGCCATTTTAAGAAAAAAAATCGGTTTAATATAGTAGACAGTGGCATTATCATCCACAAACAAAAAGTAGGTAAAAATATCACAAGGATGGGCATAAAATCTGAATTTTGGACCGAAAGTACCTATCTACAAAATCAAAACAGTAAAGTGGTAATAAGGGATTTTTTTATAAATTCATGTTATCTATCTATCTAAGTATATATAAAAGCGAAAGGTCACTCATTCACTCATCACGAAATATCAAAAACCGCGTGACGTATAAAGATGAAATTTGGCAGGACTAAGAAAAGATTTTTGGAAATTCCACTCCTAAAAAAAAAAACGTAAGGGTAAAAGGATGGTTGGAAATTTGTATGAAATTTCTTCAGTTTGTAAATTGGGCAATTGAAATTTTAGATTTACGCTCTTGATTGATAAAAAGAATTCATGTGTTTATTGGTTTTTGGAAATTCCACCCGTAAAAGAAGGGTGGAAAGTTTGTATGAAATTTTTTTTTTGTTCAAAATTTTTATGAAATTTCTACAGTAAGTAGGTTGGACACGTGACATTTTAGATTTACGCCCTTGGTTGATAAAAAGAATTCATGTATATAATGGTTTTTGGAAATTCCACCCGTAAAAGAAGGGTGGAAAGTTTGTATGAAATTTTTGCAGTTGGTAAGTTGGACACGTGAATTTTTAGATTTATACTCTTGGTTGATAAAAAGAATTCATGTTTTTATTGGTTTTTGGAAATTCTATCCTGGAGGAGAAAAGGTGGCAATTTGTTGGGCTTATACCTATATTTGAAACTTGGCATACATACTAACCTAAGTAAAAGTAAAGGTTTTCATTATTAGTTTTTCAAGACGATTTAGTGGAGGTTGAAGATTTTTGAAGAATTTTATTTTACAGGGCTTCTTTTTATGATGAGCACTAAAAGGGATTTTTGGAAATTCAACCGTTAAGGGGATAAAACTAAAAAGTCATCTGTAGGATAAAATACGGATCACGCGAACGAAGTCGCGGGCGAAGTGCTAGTTTGGTATAAAACGAAAAAAATCGCATAAAATAAAAAAAAACAAAATAAAACTACACTGCGATGTTCCACAAAAAGAATTTTCGAACGGTTTTTTTATGTTCAGCTAATTTTACCTGTGTCTGTTATTTTTCCTTAGAAAAACTGAGTACCTACAGGTATTTGGTAGCTTAGATTAGAAGAAGCAGAGCATCACGACATCTCTTCTGACCTTGTAAAGAGAAACATACCCCACGGGCCTCACATAATAATGAAAAATTAGGTTTTCTTAATGACTGTACAGGCACAGGTATCATAGCATTATACCTACTTGTCTATATTATTAGTGTAATGTACTTTAAGAGAGAACAATCACGTGAGATGACGCGGCACTGTTGACAAACAGCGAGATTACCCTGCCTAGTACCGTTTATGTGCTTATTAGCCTATTTATATAAAGACAATGAACTATAAAATTAACAAAGTGTTCTGTATCTTTTATAGAGTCTTGTAACAATGTTCAGGGCCTTGTTCTTGTTATAGGTTCTTAATGATCCTTGATGATGTGGGGTACACAAATATGGAGCAATAGGTAATTTAACCAACACAACACGTGCCAAATAGCTGACACTGTTGTATTTAAGGATATGTTGGTATTTAGTACTTTTTTTTTTTTCAGGTAGCCGACCTTGAAAGGGATACGGAAACTTTACAAGGACACTTGTCCGTCTGTCACTGAGGTTTTATTTATTTATTAAGACTTCATGCACAAAAGGTACAAAGGTGGACTTAATGATTTAGGCAATCTCTACCAGTCAACCAGTGGTGTTGAAGAGATAACATGGCAGGTGCATTGTTTAATATAAAAATAAAACTGCTTAGTTAATAACATACTATAATAGGTAAACCACCTGCACATATATATTGAGATCAATGTAACGTAGGAATTTGTATTTTCGCAATATGTATTAGCCCTGTATGACACAGACACGCAGATACCCAGCCTTATATAAATATTGGTTATTTTGGGGGGTTATTTTGATCCTTCATTTTTATTTATAAATATGTGGTGTGGTATTGTTTCAAAGAGCTACCGTATTATCATGGTACTGGGTTGTGGAGATCAGATAGGCATGCAGTCGCTCCATGTAACATACTGGTATTCAGCTGTATCGGATCAGACTGGAAGCCGACTCCAGCATTGTTCTAAAATGGTTAGGCAGATTACTAATGTATAAAAGTATGAATCCGGCATAAAGTTAGACTCCTCCTTGCTAGGCATTGTTAGCGATTTGTATGTACCTATGTGTAAATATTACATTATTATTAAACAAACACCTAAACCTACATTATTGTATATAATAAATTAAAGCGGAACAGTGGTGATCCAGTGAAACGGCCCCGACTTGCGTGCGACTTGTGGGTTCGATACCGGGTAGGCGCTCTACTTTGTGTAAATTATTTCAACGCCTGTAAAAACGGTAAAGAAAAACAACGTGAGGAAACCGGCATGTCTTAGAACCATCGAAGACATGCCATGGATGACATCCACCAATCCGCACTGGGCCCGCGGGCCACGTGGTGGTCCCAAAGGCCCATTCCCTGTATCACAGAGAAGTGGCCTGTTTCGCAGTCGCAGCTGTGTTAACATTAAAAGGCAGATGATGATGATTAAATAAAAAATCAAGGAAAAGTAAACCCAAGATCGCGATAGGATGTTAGATATGACTTTCCCGGAAGTGCTTCGCAGTTAATTTGTTTTACAATACGATTACTTGTCGTTTTTTGCGTAGTTAGTTTATTTATTTTAAAAAGCAATGGAATGCTTCTACCTTGGCCCAATAGTATTAAATAATACCATAAAAATATTCAGGCACTAAATCTGTTTACTGATAAGCTATGGAAATATCATATTTCCGTATAACACAGCTTATCAATTTTATCTCAAACATCAAACAATGGAGGGAAATGTTTGTGAAGAGATACTAGCAGCGCCATCTATTGCGACAGGCAGAAACTACGTGTAGAGTTGTGCTGAAGATACTTTACGGCTACACTCTATAGTGCCTACAGTCTCGAGTAGATCAATGTTAGGTACCTTAACGCACCGTATGAGGGCGTGGTGAACCTTATAAGAACTAGAATCAAGATCAGTTATATCATTATAAGGCATTAATGCTACGACGAACCATGGACAATGGAATTTTACCGTCGTCGTTGTCGCCTCATTGGCCACGTCATAGCGCCGTAATCATAGATATTATGGTACTATTTTTTATGATAACTATTTTTTAAAGAATAGGTATAATTTCCCAGTTCTGTAGTTCTTCCCACGCTTATCTATCTCCTTGTCTAATTACAAGGCATATCTTACCTCCGGTAGACAGTGATGTTGCAAGCAGTAGTAGTCTTGATTTCCATCGTTGTGACACCAGGTGCCGTCCGGGAAGTAAGGGTCTTTCCCAGCATCATTCAGTTCAACTCGTGGTGCGTAGAAACCTCCACCCGACCCTCGTCGACAGAAAACGGCGCATCCCATCCACATCCGAGCTGGTAAAGTTGTAAAAGCATAGGTAAGTTTCGGTACAGAACACAAAACCGGTCTTTCTTTAAGGCACACTTTTATTATTTAAGAAAATTACTCACTAGGGTCATGCGGCGCCTGCAGGCCTCCACCGCGAGGGTCCAACTCAGGCAGAAGAGCCGCATACTCCGCACACTTTCGTGACGCCAGTTCACTTGATCCTACACGAGTCTTCTTGCCGCAAACCTGGGCGAAAACCATATCTGTTACGTGAAATTATCCTGCCCGGTCTCTTATCTTCATCATCAGCCTTATAATGTTACCACTGCTGGGGCACAGTTATCCTCTCTGTAGTGGGCCTTATCTTAATTATGATTAATAAAATATAATTAGAAGAAAGTTTTTTTGGAGAACCTTTGTATCATCACAGAGCACAACATCATAGGACGCCCCTTGACAAGCGTCGCTCGACGGCTTCGTGCATACTCGTCGTCGCTCGCGGAAGCCTCGGCTTCGCTCGGAACAACCAGACTGGCAATTGGCTTCTCTCCACGGGCTCCAGCCGGCAGACACAGAGGTATCGCCAGCACTTCCAGGCTTGGGAGGAGGCGTGCTCGTAGTTGGCAGAGCGGCCGCAGGAACGCACTCGCCTCCTTGACACCACTGAAGAATTGGTCAGTTATTTTGCAGTATCGATGTCGAACTTTTTACAGGAATTAATAAAATAAAGACCATAGAGTTTTCTTCGATGGTGCGTTATAAGGATACAGCTTACTTGTAAAAGTCCAAAAACACAAACAATAACCAAAAATCTAAAACTATACTAAACTCATAGATCCCTCGTATAAGTGTGTCTCATTTCAATCTCTACTGTGTTGCATTTTGTGTGTGGCTAGATACAATCTAACTCCAATTTATTACCAAATAAAGTAGGTACACTGATCGTAGAGCAAAACATTTCATTGGCAAACGTTGAAACATGACCAAGGTGGGCGCCATTTGCCTAACTGGCGCCCAACACGGGTCTGCAGAACGCATCAGAACCATGGTGGACGCCATATCGAAAACAAAAATTTACTTTCTTTATTTTTAGATTGTAGCCTTTTCGCTATTCGTCGTGTAAATTAACTAATTAGCATCGTACATATATTAAGACAAAGATCTGACCATATGCATTCCACAGGGCGTGCCGGGCAGTGCTGGCCCAGCGTAGTAGTATCCTGCTCGGTGAGGCGTGCGGCACGCTAGCTGAGCACAGTGCTCGCCCACTGGACCGCTGGGAGATGGCGTAGCATCAGCGTCACGCAACAAGATCTTGCACATGAAAACATCATCATTAATCAGTTCGGCACCTAATGTTCGTAGCAAGAGCAGTGAGCAGTGTTGTTCAACCTCAACTGTCCAATAGCCATATCTCCTAGCGTATTGCCAAAAGTAGAGTTAAAGCATAGAGACATTTGACTACTTCATTAGTTAAAAACCAATGTACCGTTACTCACCTCACATTGCTTCTTGGCACTCCAGATAGCCCCTGGTGCTCCGCCGAATCTTTCATGCTGGAGTTCACTAGGCGCATCTAAGTCATCGGAACCATCAAACAAGCAGGTCGCCCATCTACACACAAATGATGAAGACAATTCAAGTTTTAACATTTTACATGTACTGATTATTTAATTGGTGTGGGGATTCTGGCGAGTTTTAAGGAATGCAAGATAGTCTAGCTAGGTCGTAGACAATTATTCGCAACCTGTGAATTTCTGTGTCAATGTGAATAGCATCCAAAATATCATTAACTTTAAACAGTAGACATAATTACAAAAGGAACATGCAATGTGCATACCGATTTAACTTATGTAACACCCTAAATAAAAATGGTGGCAGTTTGCGCGATCTTTTTGTTAGGCACAGCAATCACGTTCAATTGATGGGTATATACGTGGAAATTTTGAAATGTAGTTACACATAATGTTTTTTAGAACAGGACAGGTAACCCATTATTTTCTTTCTTTCTATAAGTTCGAAATTTATCGACAGATCGGACGTCAACTCAAAAAGATTCATGGACTAGATATAAGAAATATGGTGGACTGTGATAACATGAAACTGCGAACACCGAAAATCAATTTCACTTGAAAGTGGTTAAACGTCTACCAGTTATCCATGACAGCCTTAGTATTAATGAAGTTATATAATAAACAGAAGGTAAAGGAACTATACTGCAAATCGGCCACAACTCGAGCACTGCATGTTGACCAAGAGGCCTCGCCGTTGGTGCCTCTTGAGGGGGACATGATGTAGCCGTCGCGAGCGCAGTTGTTGCCCGTGCCGTCGTGATGCATGCCCAGGCTGGAAGTACAAAATTAAACCGAATTATTGACAGTACTTCATTGAGAAACGGCTAGAGAAACGACTGAAATCAAACAGGCAGTAGTAAAGTTATGGAAATATGTCCTCTTTTGGCCTTATTACCTTGGCTGATCATGCCAAATTAGCATACTGAAACCCTAGGTATAATTTCATGCTTCGTTTATTACGAATCCTTAATTAGAAATAAACAGTTTTACGACGCCCGCATAGTTACCATACCAACATGCTATTGGAGCGGAGTCGATTCCAAATTAATGACCTCATCGTTAGATTGTTTAAGGAGCGAAATCTGCAAATCACTCTTACTAAGATTGAAAGGGATAGGATAGTGGTAAGCATCCATCATAGTGTGAAGACGTTAAGTTTATGCCAGGAAATGAACAGGAACATTGACTGATTTGGGAACAGTAGAAAAGTAAACGAGGTATGACAGACTTGTGTCCAATCTCGTGCGCAAGGATATAAACGGAGGTGAAGCCAGCAGAAGGGTAGGGGCGGCCGAGCAGGTCGGACGTGCCGAACTCGGAGACCACGCAGGCGTGCGCCGGCAAACACACGCCACCCACCGGCGCCAGGCCCATCGTCACTCCGTTCCGACGACCGCCTTCCTCCGAGTAGAAGTCCAGCCTGAAAAAATAAAAGAGACCGCTTTTTCTTTAGATTTCATGATTTGGTACAATGACGAAAAAAAACAAATCAACCCTAAATAATGCCAACAACCCCAACGGAATCTGACAAGAGTCTGTCTATTGACTTAAAACCTTACACCGACAACGATAATTTTGGTTTTCGAAGTCTGTTGGTATTTCACAATATTTAAAGAAGTTTTTTTTGCAAAGTGTGAATCATCAAGCTTTTTGCTAAATATCAGTGGATCGTGATTCGTGACCAAAACCACATACCAAACCACAAGACATTTTAAATCATGAGTTCATATTTACACGTTTTCAGTGATGCACGCATGTTTAATTTACATTTAAATACAATAGCAGACTCACCAGGTTTTTACTGCAGTAAGTAGGCTAATAACGGTTTTAATAATTAGGTCAAACACTTCTGCATTGCATTGTCTTTTAAATGTTTGCATTTTAAACACTCATTATTGCTCTACAGAAAATCAATAATTTCAACTCATTCAGCTACATGTTTTTTGTCTATATTTACCCCGAGAGCAGCAGTGCCATGTCCCAATGCTGAGGATCGTCGTCATCGTCTACATTCAACGATCGTTGGTAGGCACAGAAGGAGTCAAGGAGACGTCCTCGCTCTGCGTGTGCGGGCAGAGATGATGGCTGCGAGCGTAGTAGCGTCAAACGCACAAGAGACAGCTGGATGTGAGTGCCCAGAGAAGAGTGCTGGTACAGAGCTTGCACCTGGAAAACGGAGAAAACATTTGACAGTAGCTATATTTTAGGTGATTTTTTAGAGTAAATAGAACTTAAATAGTTTACACAGTACGATGCAAGAATATAATGTAAATGTCGGAACTTACACCATTAATGTACGCTAACAGCATATCACGTAGATCAGACTCGCTATAGTTGAGGTAAGGGTAGAAAATTTTGTAGGCAGCTTCGTCTAGGAACAAGGCGATCTCGATGGTATAGTTGGGTGGGCCTGGCTTGTGTCGCGGAGGGTAGGCTCGCGGCCGGCGCACGCGCGGGCGCAGAGGTCGCGCGTCGTCGCCAGGCGGCGCGGGCGGCGGTGCGCGTCGGATCACGTGCGCCGTGCGGCCACTACCGTTCTCCGCCCGCCCACTGCCCAGAGGCAAGGGTCGCACTTCGTAGGTGGAGTTGTCCACAACAATCAAACCATGCTGAAAATAGTAAACAAATGATTACGCATTTAATCAGCTTTTTGTAATCCCAACAATTTTAACGCTAGATCTATAAATGTTTTTGTTTTAGAATTCCGTCTTTTGTTATATAGTGTAAAGGTTGACTTTCGAGCACAGCAGCTCCGGTAAGACAAACGCCGCGACACTGATAGGGCGTAAAGATAGGTAATGGTTTATGTAAAAGGAAAACAATATAACATGTGTCCCTCAGGGTACTAAGATTGGCCATGTAGTGTTTGTTGTATCTATTCATACCACAGTTAACAAGCTGGTTTATACCTTTTCTGAACCATGGCTTTTTCCAGGGATAATAGATCAGTTTAACAAAAAAATAAACAAAAGCCAGTGAAAATGATTCTTTATTCGAGTGAAGAGAAAGAGTGAAGCACAGATTAAAGCATTGATAATAGTTCGAAGGGTATACAATATCTAAAAACAAAAAAAAAGTGTACTTACAAGAGCGTGATCCCTGCAGGCCGAGAATGCTGCGACAGCATTGGGTCCAGAGTGCTGGAAGTGGCACGTGGGGTCCACGGCCGACAGAATGGCCTCCTGGCCCTCGTCGGACCACACTCGAAATTCAGGGGAAACCAGACGACGATTTGGTACCAACTGTAGCTCAAAATTTCTAAAAATAAATAATAAGCTTAGACACACAATATTGATTTAGTTTTTTGGGAAACCCCGATTTAGATCTAATCACTTAGGCACCTAATGCTTCAATGGATTTACATACGCTTTCTCCCATACGACAAGATTGATTGATCGCACGATCAAATCTAACACACTTAAATCAATAAGGCTATCTCAAGGTCAGTCAGTCGGCGCACTCAATGAAACCAGTTTTTCTTCAATAGGCGTCTACATTCAACAAGCACGTTTCGCGTGGTCGCGTAGATACGTATCTATATAGACTTGTAAGTGGATAGGGCTAGTCTGGATCGTGGCCTGGATTTTTTCCAGTACCTGACTAAGGGAAAAGGCAGTTTGTTAGTTATTGTAGGCATTACCCTCATTTGCCGGGAAGCATGCGCTAACAAGGCAGAACAATAGAGTTAAACATCACAATTTCATCTGAGTTTATATAAGTACAACAATCTTTTAGCGCATTTAATACAAAGTACTTGGGCGACCGATGAAAAAAGAGACAACGACGTTTTCTATAAATTAAACCTAGCTAGATCGATTAATCGCCCCAGAAACCTCGTGCATACTAAATTTCATGAAAATCTTTGGAGCCGTTTCCGAGATTCCGATTATATATATATATATATATGCATATATACCAGAATTGCTCGTTTAACGGTATTAGATAGATAAATAAATAGTTTTGACTTTGACAATATGATTAGCGAATAGCTTCTTAAATTTCTTAGTGGTACCTTCCAAAGGCGTCGAAGCTGTAGGGCAGCGGGACATCATCTGCAGGCTTGTCGGAGGCGAGCTGCGCTTCTCTCGGGAGCAACGCCGGCAGGTAAACTACCTGGATATCGGGGCTGTCACGGACGCGCTCCGCATTGGTCCACCAGCCGTGCAGCGGGAGTAAATCCTAGCAAAGAAATAAAAAAAAAAACAATAATGAACTGTTTGTTCATCGTTCAATGTGTCTCGCCTTTACCCAATCTATCCGGAATCGGAAGCAGCTGAATAACTGAATACCAGTTGATGAGTTGATGGAGCGATTGCCTTGACCCCTTATTTGGCAAGAAACTGAGAAAAGCGATGATCCTTATGGGGGCTACCGTGTTTGAATTTTCCGCTAGGGACGCTGGTATAGACTGAAGTTTTCAAAATGTCAAATTACGTAGTTGTTTGGCTTTTAGCGCGACTTTATTTAATTTTTATTTATTGTTGTGAATTTTTAGAAATATGGCAGATAAAGATAGGTATGGGATTTACCAAACACTGCTTTAACAGAGTGTTATGTTTCGGAAAATTGTATCCTCCTTTTTTCCGTGCGCGTTATAACAACTATATTTATAGACCTTAGACAACAGTGGCGCCAACTGGTGAGCAATAAAACGTTAACCCCCATTGGCAAGCGGGTTGTAAGATTTTCAAGATTGTTATCATATTTCCAGGCAAATGACACTTGGTAAGGGACGGTCTGGTCACAAATCCACGGATCGACCTTAGTAAGCGTTGCCTTAAAACCCGTGAGGCTTTTAATAAGTAGCCAGGCTCGTGGCTGAAGCTTAAGCATCATTTAAAAAAATAATTGGCATGCATTATAGAAACTAGGGCAATAAAATTCGAGCGATTAATCGCCATTCCCTATGGTGAATACTCGCATTTTTTTTCACCTTTTGCTCTAAATCTTGATCCAGACAGGAGAAAAACCAAAAATTTTAGAATTTCGGCCAAGATAGACCATTTTCAAAGGGCCGTTAGCTGGATCCCTATAAAGTTTATAGTGCTACGGTTGGGATTAAATGGTTGGAAATTTAAGAAGAAAATCATGCTGTGCAGTCGGAGGATGCATTTGGTTTTCGTCAGCCAGCTCACGAATATGTATCCTCCGACTGCACAACATGATTTTCTTCTTATTTACGCCTTTATAGTTCTTTTTGTGTCGATTTCTACTGGGCTACCAAATGGTGGGCTTTTAGTACCAATAAGAATCAATTTCCCATTTTAGGTAAGTAAGCTTGCTAAACTATACTTAATCACAGTGGTTTCTTGCAAATTCTTCTCCATTGAGACCTACTGACGCTTGCGAATTTGCAACTACAGTCATCTTTCTTTTTTTTTGTTTGACAATTCAAAAGTACCTCTAAGGTTTATTTGAAATAAACTATTTTGATTTTGATTTTCACACCAGCGTGCTCTGTTCATTAAGAAATATAATTTTCTGAGGCAGGTTTGATTTATGAAAAAAAGTGGCAATGACTTGTTCCAAATCGTGCAAAAAAACATTTTTTTTGGACGATTCGGAACACCTAAATCGGGTCCGCGCCCACACGACTCGCTTAGACTCGACCCGAAGAATAATACCAGATGTTTTAGTAACAATTTCGTGTCATTTGTACAGTCAGGCAAAGCGATATTTTAATTCTAAATAACTATATACATATATGGAATATTTTGTTATGATAAAAAATATCAAGAAATAGTTAAGAATCAGAATTCTTTATTTGTGAATCATAGGTACAGTGGAAAAATATGCGCTTGATCGTGGAGTTGCGGAAACCAGCCCGTTTTAACCTAATCTAACCTAGGTACAGTGGATGAAAAATGGTACAATTTTAAGTTCGCTACAACCAGCCGTTAATGGCGTACAAAAATTACACAAATCAATTAAAATTAAAAAAGATTAAAATGAATAGACATTCAAAAATTAAAAAACCGTGATTATGTAACAATAAATTGAATAAATTTAAAATATAACAATAAAACATTCTTAATACTATAAAATAATAATAAAATTCAAGTGTATAACAGTTGATGTCAAAGAAAAAATAAAGAAAACATTATATTACAAAAACTTAGTACTTTGTACTTAGTCAATAACATAGATGTCTAATACTAAAGTCAAATTAACAAAAATTTATGTCAGTTTTTGTCTTCATTAAAGTCATTTGTGGAGTAGTAACATTTATTTATCAAGTTTCTTTTTAAACATTGTGACATTATAATTCTTTATTTCTCGTGGAATTTTACTATATATAACCGGAGCCATTCCATAGATGCTTTTACGTAGAAGTTGGAAGTTAGAAGTTATGGCCTTAAAAGACAAGAAACTGCTCGATTGTTGATTATTTCAAAAACTATTTAGTTAATTGTTTTCTTCTTGTCTTAATTCTTAATTCTTTACTGTACACCAAAACAATATTCAATACAATGTGATAATAAAGTACATGCACAAAGGCGAGCTTAACTCAGTGTTGATCGATTATTTATAGAAAGAAACTGTTTTTGTACTGATTTTTTTCTTACTTGAATGTTGATTATTTATAGAAAATTGTTTACTTTTTAATTGTTGAATTTGTATTTGTATATATTTAGTCTTTTTATTGTGTTGTTTCTACCTTTTAGACATCTCAGATAATTTAGTCAATCATGTATATTTTAGAAGTCATCATCTTCATCTTCTTAATGTTCCCACTGCTGGGACACAGGCCTCCTCTCTGTGAGAGGGACTGGGCAGTAATCTACCAAGCGGACCGAATTCGGATTGGCGGATATCACATGTCTTTGAATTTTTGGTTACCTCACGATGTTTTCCTTAGTTCGATGTTTTTTGTATTGTTTTTGTTAGTACCAAAATCAAAAATATTTTATTTCAACTGAACTATTTAAACTTTCAATTATCAAACAAACTTACTTGTTAACCTAATAAATATAATGACATAATAAAAACTGATTAAATAAATACCACTGTGCCACTAGCTATAAGATTGTGATGATAATTAACATTAATCTGTGATTTATACTACAAAGTACAAAGTTTATGCTATGTTAAAAAAAGGATAAGCAGTTACTTGTTTAATTATTCATTTATTTATCCAAACATTATTGAAATTTTACACTCTGTAGTGCAAGCGTTAAATCGACACCTTTCTGTCTGATTATACATCGACGTTTTTACGCCAACAAAAAAGAAATAGCCCGGTATTATTCTTCGGGACGAGTCTATGCGGGTCGAGTGGACGCGGAACTCCTAAATCTGCTTCTTTTGGACCTTAAATATTAATTAAAAAACCTTACTGATTAACTACAACATGACTGATTTTTGGCTTACTTTTTATATTTATGATAATAATACTAAGTGTGTTTTGTTTTAAAAAAATAATAAAAGTTTAATTATTTTTAAGTCTATAGTTTTTCTGTTCATTAAAAGTTTATTTTTATTTAGACACGTATTTGCCAAATGTCGAATAATAGACACTTTTATTCGGTATTCGACGAATAACAAAAATATGTCGATTAATGCCGAATAGCGAGTATTCGCGGTATCTCTAGTCTTAAGGTTACACAAGTTGATCATTCTTCCATACAAACGTAGTCTGGCGATTACTCCACTGTTTGACGATGTACGTTCAAAATAAAAAATGATATCAATTTGTCTTATGATTATCTAGCCCTGTATGGAAACAAAAAAGTAAAAAAAAGTATATATATATATATTTGAAAGTTATGAGCGTCGAAAGTTCCATATTTCAACACTAATTTTAATGCATCTTTGGGCGGAAATAAATAACATACGAAGAAGGAAAATAGGAAAACGGCCTCCATACAGGGATAGATTAGTAATTCAACAATGCAAATCATTTTATTTTGAAAATATACATTTAGTTTTTCACGATATCTAGACTCCCAAAGATCTGTTTATAAAACTTCGCGCGCTCGTTTTCGTCCTAAATCATCATCCATTTCGACATAAATTTGAAAAGTGCTAATTCGTACGCGAACAAGTTTCTTACTGCTCATCACAGCATCTATCTCTTTCCCACGTGTTTTCGGATGAGATAGCATGCACTTTAACCTCGCGCACAAAATAGTTCGTGCCGTCGGCTAGAGGAATCTTAACTCTAAAGCTCCAAACCCATGTACCCACTACAGTATGTTCTTATTAATCTAATTTATAAAAAAATATGCAAAAAATAATTATGTTAATTTCTCGTAGCACATTGCTACGGCTTATGCGTCAAAGCGTAACGGCTACGTTATTGCATAAATTATCTAGAATAGGTAGGTATATATCGATATTTTGTTATTACTTTACAGTCATTTTCAGGCTGTTAGATACCCTTGCATTGCTTTTTGTAAACAAGATTTTAAAATCGTACCACGACAGTGTTTCCTTTCCTTATAAAAAAGGTCGTGTGCAGTTCGCGCTACGAAGGCAGGTAGGTACTTATTAAGGTAGCAAGCGTATACAGGTATGTTGTGTACGTGCTAAATAAATACCACAGTCAGCGACCCTCGACATTCTTTCTTGCGTCGTCTGCATTTTTTATGGAAGGAACATTTCTCCGATTTGTTCCTGAGAAAACCAGTCATACCGTATATACCTACCTACTTAGATAGTACTTGTTGTTTTGTAAATGTTGAACCCAAAAATTTTTAGTGTTAAGTAATATTCCTTAGCGCCTTAAATATAAGAACGGTAAAGTGTTTTCTACCCATTAAGTATGTAATGGTCTAATTACATATCATAAAACCTAACCATAAAGTAAAGCATTACCTCCCAAGAGAGGTAAAGTTGTATGAAATTCCCAAGGGAGTAAAGTGATTTGAATTTGGAACGTCAAATTCTTGTGGAAACTCGTGGAAAACTCTAAGTAAATAAATGCCCATGTAAAGAGGTTTGTTCGAAAATTCAACTATGAAAAGAATGTGAAACAAAAAACGGTGTTTAGTGCTGTGAATTTCAGTGAATTTTATTGCAATAATCGTGTTGACAAAAATGTCGAGAAAAGTGATTCTACTCCAGAGTTTATCAAAACAGACGCTTTAGAGATTAATAATAAGCATCAAACATAATATTCAAATCAATACATACAGCAGCTTTTTATTGTCTCGCAGAAAGTGTGAAAAGTAGAGTATGGGATAAAGCCTGTCTTCGTTTTGGGTAGTTTGAACCCCTCGCTTCACTCAGGACTCTACTTAACTTAGTCCCTCGTTACGCTCACGGTTCAATATGCCGCCCGTGACGTAAGACACTGGCTTATCCCCTTGGTGCATAATCTACTATTATGCCAATATCCTGTAAGTAAGCATAGAAGAAAAATGTAAAAAAAGTAAATTCTTAAAATCAAAAAGCCCGACTGCTTAAGAAGCGAACTAAAAAGACGTCAACAAGAAGAAAATCATATCCCGTGCAGTCGGAGGATATATATTCGCGCGCTGGCTGACCAAACCAGATGTATCTATTCGGTGAACTAAAATCAAAAAGATATATACTTAAAATATCTAGTATACCACATAGAACTGCTTCTCTTGGGCAAAAGTCTTTTCGGAATGGCATCCAAAATTTACAATAGAATACCTGTGGACATTTTAAACACCAAGGAACTCCCACTATTCAAATATAAATTGCGTAATTTTTTAATTGACAAAGCTTACTACACAATCCAAGATTTTCTTAGTAGTACCTATTACAATCTGTCACCATTCACCTAATTCTTATTTTGTAAGATTTGCTTTATGTAATACCTATGTTTTATTTTATTTTATATTGCATGTTGACATAATAATTGTATGCCTACTACGCAGGACATAATGGAACATTTACCTAACAGCTGTCTGTGTAACCTATGCCCACAATAAAAATATTTGTTTCGATTTGAGTGACGAAATACGACAATCATCAAAATCGGCCAACGCGTTTGGTCTCTAGAACGCCACATAGGAACAAACATATAGGTATGCATACATAGACTGATAAACACATTACCCTCTTTCGGCAGTCGGGTAAATAAATAACTCATAAACTAAATTTGTGAAAATGTTATCTAATTTAACTTTTACTTTAATAAAAAGGGTATCTACTTGTTTTTGTAATATCCTATCTATACCTAGATGAAGAGAAAAGCATCATTTTCTGTTTTAATAACTATTTTTTCTGCCTCGTTCATTAACAAAATTACTTAAGTAGAGCTGAAATTGCGCGTAAAATACCTTGAAACTGGTGGCATAAACCACGTGGGACCTAATCTTATTAAAAACTACTCAATTACCAATTAAACTATATGAGTACCTAATTGATTATAAATAAATGTCAGTTTGAAGCCGAACATCTAACGATCCGATTAAATTATATTATAAACTAGCTGACCCGGCGAACTTCGTTCTGCCTAACAAATTTCTAAAACAAAAATGTTTCTAAAATAAACGTAGCCTAAGTTACTCCTTATGTAAGCTGATGTAGCTACCAGCCAATAAATGCCCCGTCAAAATCGGTCCAGCCATTTCAGAGATTAGCCGGAACAAACAGACAGACAGACAGACAAAAATTGTAAAAAATGTTATTTTGGTGTATGTACCGTATATATATTCATATACATGTAGTAAAAAACGGTTATTTCAATATTAAAAACAGACACTCCAATTTTATTTATATGTATAGATGTATAGATAAGGTAAATATAAAATGCAAATTCTCAAGCAAAAACATACAAAATTATTATTAATGGTCGTCCCAAGTTGCAAGTAAAATAAGCAACATATAAACTACCCCAGGAGCTCAACTCAGGTTCGTTCTCTCGCATGAGTAAAAAGGCCGTGCCCTCTCGGGCCTCGGCGGCCAGCCGAGCTCTGACGAGGTTCACTTCAACCGGCTTCTGAATAATCGATAAACAAATAAAACGTGAATCCAACACCTCAACAGCTATAGTGATTCAACCATGATAATTAACCTTTCTATTACTACGACGATGAAAAACAACCTATTTCTATATTATGCAACAGATCCGTCATAAGCAAGCCACATATAAAATGATTATGAGGCATAGCATAATTTTTGTAAAAGCCAATCTACTGCTAAATGTATCTAAAATTAATGCTTAAGCTTCAAGTGAACATGTTTTTAAATTGCAGCGTTGCTCACTGCGCTGTATTTGAGAGGGTGATAGCTAATGTCTGTCACACAGACCGATCGATTTTTGGATGCGAATGTTCTTTACGCGTCGAGAAACCTTCGTAGCTCGCAGAGCGCGATGACCTGTCTGATGGCTTTCGGTCAGGTTAATCAATATCAACGAGTAGGTAGTTCGTTTACAACTCTGTCTGCACAATAACTATGCAAGTCTCTGTCTATGTCTACCTACGATATTATGTCTGTTTCGTAGCATTCAGAGAAAATCACGTAGATCCTTGTTCTTTTGTCTACACGAATTTCGTAGCATTGATTATAAAAACTTCAATAAACTCTGACAGTCAAATGATCAACGAAATAATGTCGACCATTGTGTACAAACGCAATTTCTAAGAATAAGCTACACATAACTAGGTTCTACCAACCGCATTGAACATTACTCAGCTTCCGTACTATTTAGAGAGTGTTTTACAACAATACAATCAAATTGGGTATCAGGAACATCGAAATAATCCGAACGAGGCGTTGATAAATTCTGTGACGAAGTAGGTCGAGAGGCAAGGAGTAGCGTCTGGTGGGCGCGCGCCCATTGTCAAACCGTGTCGCCTGCTCCTCGTTCTCACATGACTTTTATTGCTCTCATTAATGGCTAGACCCCACTTTTATTAGCCTCGTTAAGTAATCGCAATTATAATACGCCACAAAACAGGCCTCCTCCAGACGTCTGTCTCGCACACCAGTAAAATATTCTTATATTTCAAGTTCATCGATAACTCACGTTATGTTGTGGTTAATCGTTTTCACGGTTCTCGTTTTCAATACAATACGTATGCATGTTAATCCGTCAGTTAACACCAACTGGGTCAACGATCTCTTCTAATTCGCTTGTTGACAATGTTGACACTTAGCCCGCGGCTGTAAATTACTGTATCTATCTATTAAAATGTCATTAGACATTCATTTGATCATGAAAACCAAGCAACAACGTGTCTGACACTTTTTACAATTACATACTGGTTCCTCAAGTTACCAGGAACGCATTTAAGTAAAAGTCAAGACAAGATAAGTTATCGGTGGAAAGCTTTTGTTAAGTATTTGCTGGTCTCGTTTCATTGTTTCCAGAACTCGAATGATTGATGATGGTGGCCTTACAAGCGGCTGACTCAATGAAACTGTAAGCTGTTACTGTAGTTTATTGTTATACGTATGTATATGTATGGGTAGTGAATTTTAGCGTGTCAGTCAGTGATGGAGAACAGTGAAACCGAAATCAAGTCCACATGAGTCAGCTAAGTGTAGGTCCGATATTAGCGGATGCGAGCGAAGTAAAGGGGAAAGTTAAACTATTTGTTTTTCTTTTTCTTGTACGCGAGACAATGCGCCTTCCGATGAACTATTAGCGTCTTTGAATACGACACAGGGTATAATGGCGCCGGTAATTACTTTAATTTTGGCATTCAATTGTGAGTGTTACGTCGGTATGTGCCGATGATGAAAGTTACTGGTATCGATCTCAATTACACGGAGGCTGCGAGCACGTCGCCCGGTCGCCCCGCCGCCGCCGCGCCGGCCCGTCGGCTCCGCACCACCACGCGCCACAATACGACGCGCTGTGATTCATCGAGAGCGATTGAAAAACTGTACTTGACGTTAGCGTTGTGTAACTTGGTACGTGATCCAGTACGCGAAACACCTGCATTTTTATTACGTAATATAATTGTCAAAATAAAATCGTATCGTAAGGCGTTGTTAATGTACCATAATTTGGTGAAAGTTTTAATAGTTTCGGAAAATGTGCATTGTAGGTAACCTGTTATTGACGTAATGTTACACAATCGAGGCTGAAAGTAGCGTAAGAGCTATCCGCGGAGCCAGAGTTCTACATAGACCACATAGAGACACGGAAACATACTGCTAATAACAAAAGATAGTGAAATCGTGTGCTCAGCCCTTTCTTGTTATTTTACAAACTAAAAGCTGTTTTAGAGATCTATTGCCTACTTCGACAAGCTATTAAATGACAAAACAAATAAAGATTCCACGCATGGCACCTATACTTACTATATTTTACGTATGTAACCCGAATACTTGATGAATGGGCATAATATTTTAAAACAAAATCCCGTATCATGTAGAGGAATATGAGGTTCCTGCTGTCATATCGTGAAGAATTGTACTCCATTAATCAATTTGAAATCCATCCAACCCTGCCGCCTTCGCACGTTCGTATATATCAAGACCGTATGCCGAGCCCGACGAATATTAATATTGCGAATTTTCCCTCGTGTATATTATATCTTCAAGGTAAGGGTTGTTGAGATCAGATTTACGTAAGTAGTTGAGAACCAAATTGTTATTTTATCCTACTATGGATAACCCTTCTAATGGATCCCTACTTGAGAAAATCTTATTAGTAGCGTGCGTGATGTTGAAATAATAGGATCGATCAGTCCTCATTAAAACGGAGCTTTACTACGTATCCTTGGCCTCATATTGCTCATTATGTATATAGGTGTATTAGTATGCAAACCTACTTAGGTTCCCGTAACCTTCACAAACCCTTTTGGGATAACAAGCGTAAGGGTTGTTATTGTCCGTAGCAAAGGCCAAATGAACATTATTCTAAATGTCTTTCTCCAAATAAATATTTTACAAAGGTCTATCTATTTAAAACAAATATCAAATTAATTATTTTACGGACAGACAACGCCTTATCCACTGAACTAGAATTCTAATAACATGAAATTTTGCTCAATAGTTTCTTATATGTAAAACGAAGGTGAACCTTGTGACGAGATTTATGAAAATTCATCCCTTAAAGGTGTTTAAAGTTTGTATGGAAGTTCGTTATTTTTGTCGATAGAATACTACAAGGGGCACACGACTTGCGTACTAAATTATAGCTAGACATGTCGACGCTTGGGGAGGCCTATGTCTAGCAGTGGACGTCTTTCGGCTGAAATGATGATGTCAGTTATAGCCTAGTTCTGTTATATCTAGTTTTAGTGAATTCATGTAAAAACCTTAAATTACTTGCTCACAAAGAAAAAGGAAATTAATAAAACTTTTCCTTTTCAGAAATCAATAAATCATATTATATCTAATAGGGTTAGATATTCTAATAAAAACCATAATGGTTAATTTGACTCTGTGTAAATATACATAGACAAGACAACATACAAGAAGCGGTAATATGAAGAGCTAATAGAAGCGTGTCAAGCACGCTGTACCCACACAGTGAGACAGTTATTGCTCGGCACAACTTTTGTGTATTTCCAAAACTTATTATCATGCATTGTTTGGTCTTCGGAACATAAACCATTGAAAGTGTCCACTAGGAGCAATTTCTCCAATTTTCTCGCGTTTCCTATATTTTTTTGGAAAGTTACACGTTGTTTACATCGAAAGGATAACACGAATGATTTTTTAGTAAAGTTAATTTGTTTGCATTGTAGTGCAAACATATAATGTCCAAACATGTCATGAACTTTTCAGAACAATTTATTTTTCTGATTTTAAAAGTCGAACAAAACCTACAAAATGTTTTTCAAGGATAATTGCTTGAAAATTAGAAGGAAAGATCGATTCGAACGCTGAACCACAAAATAGAGAAAAGTTAAATTACCTACACACTTTCCGGGAAAAAGCCAACTTAAAAGCAAATCAAAATCTCTTTGTAAATTGATAATTAGAATTCTGCTGAAATTCACTTCAACTGTTCATAAACAGTTTGATCTTACGGTCTACTAGGTACCTAGTTAAATAGAGGGCTGGTTTAGACGCGTTTTGAAAGAAATAATTAATTTCTTATATTAAAATTTTGTCGAATTTACCAATTTTTATTAGACATAAATATTTTCACTAGTAAGTTTTTCTTTCCATAAATCTTCTCTTTAGTTTACGAAACATCTACAAACCTTTTTTACTGGTATTAACCGAATAATCTGATATAACTACTTTCCTGCTTTTAGTAGGTAAAAGCTTAGCTTATTAGCTTAAAAGTTTTAAAGATTCGTTAGGTAAAAAATGAGTCATTTGGCATTCTAAAAATGATAGTAATTTTCCTTATGCAATCGAATTTTCCGAGGTGTAATTTGAATTTTTGAATAAAATCTAGAGTCGAAATACATGTTGAACATTCAGGCATATTCATCTCGGAATGGGCTATCAGCATCCATATTATACATAATACACGGAAAACAAGCAAACAGTAGTGTAATAAATCAATAAATAAGATATGAAGGCGCCGCCCGCCCTCGCAGCGAGCTTACTCACGGGAAAACGCGCAGGCGCACCGCTCCGCACCACGCTCAGCAGCGCTACTAGCACTATGTCACTCCTTACAGCCATGACCGCCTCACATTGCTGGCCAGCAACCACACGATAAGTACTTCTTCACACTGGGCACACTGCTTATAAACAGCGACTCGGAAGTGGCATGCAGGTGCTTTGAATATCTGAAGCACGCGCGATGCACCGAGCGAACTGCGAACTGCGACGCGAGGGAGCGACCGGCTTTGCGCGCGATTAGAACGCGTACACTTATGAGGCGCCAGCTACCGAATAAGCATTGCGAGCCCCCGAATGAAGTGAACACCTTTCGCACCTCCAAGAGAAAGTCGAAGGAAAGTGCAGATTTTGGCTGTCAAGGCTCCGCCCACACGCGTCCCCTGAGGAGCATTGTCGCGAGTCATCCATCACTCGACCTCGCCGACAGGCAGCGGCTTCCGCTAATCAAAACAAACGAACAATATCGAGTGAGGGACGCGGACAGTCGGTCGCGGACTCACGGCCAACGCTCGCCGCCGCATCATGCCTCCCGACTCACACCCACTAGGTACATATCATTACATAAGAATAAACATAATGAGTTAAAGTCATATAAGTCCACAACAACCTATCGAAAGATACTTCCAAACTATAACGAAAACCACGCACCAAAAAACCCTTAAGTAAACGCTCATTAATTTTTATTCAATTCGCAAATACGTGGGACCTGTCCTTTAAGCTACATAACTCAGGTTCTACATATCTTATCATCCTCTCGCTGACATGCAGAAGACAGCCCGCATTCTCTTTATCAGGAAAGGGTCGAATGACTCATGAAATTATTGATCGACGTGTGAGTTCATTCATACATGTTGCCTACCTATTAATGTTGAGACTATAAAGTTTGAATACAGCACGCCTGCTGCTATCCCCCATTGGTTGAGCGTAGTTTTTTTTTTTTTATATATTGAGAGCAAAACTGGTAACTTTAATTGAATTGATTCAAAAATAAACCTCCTAAAACCAGCTAAAATTCTATATTGACCATGTTTAGGGATGGAAGCCGAAGCAGATTCAAGCAGTAACTATAAGCTTGGGTGATCTCGTACTGGGTGTTCATCCAGCAAAGCCCCTTAGTAGCTGCATAGCGGCTACTTAGATTCTGAGTACAGTAGCTAGCCTCTCAAACAACGCGTAGTGCGTAGGTAGGGGTACCTACGTAGAGAATGCGTAAATGCATCAGCGCCTTTTTTATTTCAAGAAATACTTAATAGTGCTTCAGACACTCGGCTTTAACTCTAGGCATTATTATGAGATCTTTGCCAGAATGAAGACCATGTTGGATTGGAACCACGTTAGCGTCCGGTCGACACACCGGTACACTAAAAAAAAATCTAGTTAACAGCTACCAAAGTTTTGGTTAGGTACTGGTTAAGAAATTATTTTGAGAGTTTTGCTATTTGCTAATTAGTTTTATATTATTTTATTCAAGTTAATTTTCCAATAATTAAACTTTGATTAAATATAAAGTAACTCTTCGGTTATTCCTTTATTTTCAGTGTATACGTCAATGAAGTGAACCTGTAGCTTGTAGGTACTCTGTTTCAGCTTACCCGATTGCATGCATGTCTCCATGCATACTACACAAACACAAAAAATGTTGATGCGATATGCTCAAAATCGTTGGTAGGAATGCAATAGCCTACCTTAGCTAACACGCAGCAATCATAACCATGTGTAGGTATTGCATACTGCCTGCAAAATGTGATGGAGCAAAAATGTCCATAGCAATCGCGACCCACGAAAAACCCACCTTCAAATGAAGGGCGAATTCCTGAAAAGGATTCCAGAAGTTTCACAAACATTTACAGCCAGAATACCTTTCAATAAAACAAATTTGCATTGCCGTTCAATACAAAAGCAATCAGTAAGTATCTCTATCTATATAAAGTTCCGTTATCTTTTAAAGAAAAGGTTTTATTGTAATCTGGAACAGGCGCGGACTGCCAAACACTCCCTTGTTCACAACAAAAGGTATATTTCGTGGAAAAGTTTTGTTCGCAGGAGTATTCATGCTCAAAAAGGTTGTTAATTGTAGGTATTTGAATGTGTTTGTACCGTCTTATTTGTCGCTGTACCTGAAACTACATAGATCCTAAATATTAAAAAGATTGATTTCATGAAAACACATTGATGAGTAGAATGGGGGTAGGCTGAAACTCAGAATACCACCCGCTACGATCCCTTTATACTCCTTTTGGTTCGTTTACGTTACACGCAACTCGGTTATGAGTACTGTGCACCTGACCTTTGTAAACAACGTCACCAAAGATCCGTCTTTGTAAATAGATACCTACATTTTTCACAACACCTGCTCGACAATATCCAATTACATATCATGCAATCTCAATGTAAAGTAAAGCATTACCTCAAAAGGGAGGTAAAGTTGTATGAAACTCCCAAGAGAAAGTGATTTGAATATGGAACGTCAAATTCGTGTGGAAACTCGTGGAAAACTCTAAGTAAAAAAAATGCTGTCTCCATGCATATAAGCTCATATGGCTTTGTAAAGAGCTTTGTTCGAAAATCGAACTGACCACCATAAGCAGAACTCAAAAAAAAAATGAAATAGGCTCGATTTCAAAGAATGTGAAACAAAAGACGATGTTTGGTGCTGTAATTTTTAGTGAATTTTATTGCAATATTCGTGTTGACAAAATAATTCGAGCGATTAGACATTATTAATAAATCTACTACCGGAAAAATTCAAAACACAGATACGAAAAAGCCTATGAAAATTTTGTTCAATGGAGAACATCAAAATTACGAGTCAAGACTGTGTGGAAATCCGGACTTTTAGTTTATTTCCAACATTTAGCAGAAACTCGAAAGTCAAGCAGCCTATGGTGCATTTATTCAAAGGTGAGATCTACGAGTACAATAAGCATCAAACACAATATTCAAATCAATACATACTTACAGCAGCTTTTCATTGTCTAGCAGGTGTGAAAATTAGAGTATGCTCCTCTGGGTTAAATCCTATATTTTCCCTTGGGCAGCTTGAACCCTAGTTACGCTCAGGGTTCAATATACCGCCCGTGACGTTAGACACTGCTTTATTCCCTTGGTGCATAATCTACTATTATAAGCCTCTCTACATGACCAAATCAGTAGTTTCTAGATATCATTATAATGAATACTAAAGAATGAGAATCTTCATTATAACAATTAGATCTCCAGGCGCTCTGTAGCTAGGCCAGAAGACTTCTAGCGATTATTTATTCTTTTCTTCTGGACAATGCTAGGCTAAACAAACATGCATTGGTAGGTACTGCCATGGGTACTGATTATACGCCCTCTGCTTTTAGGTGTCTACAATTGGGAAATTAAAACGTGATAGTAGCACGCGCCAAATTAGACTGATAATAACCAAGAGAATCAGACAGTTTTAGAACTGCAGAATAGATAGAGAGGTTACCAGGGAGCCTTCTCTTGTCAGCAGAAGTAAAATGTATTTAAAATAGTAACCAAAATGTTAGATAAACTAATAATTAATAGATTAGACGCCTATAAAAGCTGCAAAAGTTTGTACCTATACTGAACTCCACGTAAATGTGTACCTCCCAAAACAAGTTGAGTTGGTTGTGTGCTTGGCGGATACCTATACCTACTAAACCTATACTACCTATACGAAGTAAACGCATAATTATTGCTTGGTACTTATTCGTATCTATACTTATATGAGTAGTTACATTCAGTGCTGTATCATGGAGTGGAATAGTACATTTATTCATAGTGTAAGGCAAAGCTAAGAATAAATTTTAGCGTAATGTTCAAGACGCCTGATTCCTCGATGCGGGCGCCGGTAGTAGTCTGCGAACGCAGAATAATAATGAACTTACAGCACGCGTACCCAGCCCTTTTATTACGTTATTTGCACACTTGGTAGGCGAGGACAACATACGCATTTGAGGTGACGACCTGTTGTACAGGCCAGTTAGATAAAGTTAGAATTAGAAATTGTGCGTCGCACTCTGTGGAACTAAGTAGGGACGATAAATACCTCGAATCGTTAGCATTTTTGCGCGCCCTCGTGTGCTGTGCTGCACATGTTCGGACAGAGCGGTGAATCACTACTGAAAAAAAAAACCTCGAGGGACGGCGGAGAACGCGGGTGACGCAGCGCGAGGCGCGAGTCATTGATCCCGCCGCAGTCCCGGACGGCCGACGCCATGTCGGAGCGCGCGCACGCCGAGCCGCTCCTCCCGCCGCTCGCGCTCGCTGCCTGCGTCGCGTGCGTCGCCGGCGCTGCCGCCCTTTCCAACTGCTCGGTGCTCGCCGCGCTCTTCAAAACATCACGCAGTGGTAAACAAAACTTGTTTGATAATCCCTTCTAGATAATTCCAGGTCCATATATACACCTTTCTCATATATATTATGGATAGCTTTCATTAGTTGTGACTGTAATCTTATTCATTATAACTACAGTTTGAGTCATATTATAGTGTTGTTGCGCTCCCAGTAACGTCCTGTCTTTTGAATGCTCTGTATAACAACAGAAATGAATGACCCTTTACTCGGTGTAAGTGTAAGTCAGTGCCGTACTCCGTACGTTCACATTCGAAGCATATGTAAAGATGAAACTTATTCCTACAGTTTATTCCATTAGTATCATCGATAAGCTTCGTAAGTCCTTCACTTAATTGACTTGTTTGTGTTGGTCACTTCACTTCTACTGTTAAGTACGAGTAGGTAGTAGATATGTAAACTGATTTCAACCGTTTTTATTATGTGTTGTTCTTGATGATGTGTGTTTCTTTTTCAGGTTTGCTGACTATCGTTTTACAATTGGCTCTCGCCGACCTTATACTTGGAGCGTCAATAGGACCTGAGTTGTGGTCGTACAATATCAGATCGTGGCATTTTGGTGATCATGGCTGTGTAGCCTACCGAGGACTGAACGTGCTTGCCTCGACAGCATCGTCCTATTTAGTGGCTACCATTGCATTACATTCACTCGCCACCATCAACATTGAAGAAAAGGCTATCGCAAAACGAATCAAACGAAACGAACACGATGAAGATGAAGAAATAAGATCTTCACGTCACAGTTTAGTGACAAGTAGTGACTCTTCAACTCCGCCAAGAACTATGAACCTGGATTACAGACTGACTGATCGAAGAATCTCAGTGACGCAGCCATCAGTGTTTGTTTGGGTGCTGGCTGTATCACTAAGTGTTCCGGAGTTTGTGTTAGCCACAACAGTGCACCGCGATGGCGATGTGTTGTGCACCATTGTCGACACCAGTCAACGTCTGCATATGTACTCAATTCTTGCAGTTTTCAATTTATTCTTACCTCTTATTATTATGAGTATTGCTGGTGTTCTAGTCATTATTAAGTTGAGGATAAAGAAAATTATGTCGCAGATTGAATGTTTTGAATCAATCGCAGCATTGAAATTATCCCTCTGGCTTATATTGGTTTACATTGTGCTGTGTACTCCTCGGTCCTGTGTAACTGCTTATAATATTTACTCCAAATCAATGCAAGGTAATGAAACTTCCTTAGCTCACAGTAATGATATGACAACTTTGAATGTGGCAACCAGCAGTACGTACATTGTTTCAACTTTAGTTAGGCCACTGCTCAGTATAATTTTACTGCCGCGAGTGAGGAAGTCGTTTTCTTTCGGATCGTATACCAACACAGACAATGTGTGATATACGACAATATTAGGGCAACGTAACTGAAGTTGCAAATTCTAAGTGAGGTGATATATTTTAAGCGCTGTTGTGTACGAAGCATTTAAACAAGGTTGCATTAGAATGTAAGTGAAAAGTTGTGGTATTTAGGGAGACCAAGGATTAACATAACAAACTCGATGGTTTGCTATGCAGCGAGAATAGTGTGAGTGAAAGAAAAGGACATTGCTTGTGTTGAGTGCCATAGCAGATAATGACTGTGTATGTGTACCATAATAATATGTCCAGGCTACCTACTATAAATTCGACTAAAATTAATATCTAACACATCCAAAATCACTTAAATTGAGAGCTAGTTATAAACATACATAAATATAGATAACAACAAAATTTTCCTCGAATAAAAATTTGAATAACATAATCGTAAATAAGTATAACTACTAGATACTACAGATCTTTCCTCAATTTGCCCGTGGTCCTATTCCAAACGTATTGGTTAATATAAGAGACAGCTAAAATGGTATGCAGATGAAAAATTGAACCAAGAACCCCTTAAAATACCAAAAAGACAATATGTATAAAATGTTGTATTCTATTAATTTTAATACTTATTTTTTTCTTTTAATTTTAATTATTGGTACCTAAGTACATATTCTCTCGCCAAATCTGGCAAAATTTTATTATCAAAGACATATTTTTTTACTGTTATATAATAAACTTTTTAAGCTTACTAGTATTCGTTTTTTTCATGGCTTTAGGTGCCACTATACATAAAAAATGGGAAAGAAACTTTGCCGCAGAAGGCTGATGAGGCCAAAAGGTTCTGGAGTGGCAACCGTGTACCGGAAGAAGCAGCGCTGACAAGGTGGATCTGGTCAGGGAAGCGGAAATCCCAATGTTACGAAAAGCACTGGCCTATGTCCAGCAGTCCACGTCTGTCGGCTGAAATGATGCATGTCCTTCTAAACTCACCACCAGGTAACAAAAAAATTAACACCTGTCTACCAATGTATTCCAATATTTCAAAACGATACGAAAAAAATGTAGAGGCAATGTTGCTAACACGATCAAACAAACGTATCGCGGTGAAGGGCGTTCTTGACTCTTTCACTTGATATTCAGTAATTAGTTAATAGCTCATATACGCGTCGACAGATTTACTTGATTTATACGGATAAAACGGTTCTACGCCTAATATCTTATCGGCCAACGTGTTAGGTCTGTAGAACGCCACATAGGAACAAACATACATAGACTGATAAACATATTATTATACCCTCCTTCGGCAGTCGGGTAAAAAGTAATATTCGTTCTTTTTCAAATATTACTTCTTTAACCAACATCACAACGAACAACAACAAACTTACAACAAACTTTAACCAACATCATAATAAGGATTGTTTAAGTTCTGCCCGTGTTTTGATATATCTCATATAAGCAGGGAGGTGTGTTGGAAAACTTCTAAACAGGTAACTGAAGTGGGTGTAGATAGATGTTGTATATGGTGCCTTTTGAAGCTGTAAATAAATACTATCCAGTCTTGTTTTTATTATTTTTAATTGAAAAAAGACTTTTACTTCTGAAATTGTACATGCTAACTGTATTATCTGTCAATGCAAGTACAAGCCGTCATTCTAGATTTCTTTCTTGAATGCATCGGCTTATACAAGTCGGACCAATGAATTTTATTTTTTTGTTTTCTGGCGGAGACTTTAATCCAATTTACCCAAGGCAGCCAATACAAGTCAAGACTTAGGTAAGACATGGAATGTTTTTTATTCCAGTAGATACCTAAGTATTACGGATATTCCCTACGCGGGAAATGACGTAGCCAAAAGCTACTATTTACTTTGTAGTTTAAAACGTTTTTTATTTTAGTGAAATAATCTTAGTAATGCTAGGCAGAATTAGGTACCCATTGGTGGGTTTCCGCATTGTCGAGGCGGGGGGGCTAAGTAGCCGTGGCATGGTTACCCACGGTGGAGCGAAGAGGAACCCGAGTCACCCACGATCCCCTCGTCAGGGCTTTTGCCGATAAGCAGACGATGTAGCGGCCAACAAGTAGGTTGCGGTGCCACCTGGGCGACTTCGCAACTGGGGCGGGCCGCGATGTCGTATGGGACCCACTCACGTCTGAGGGTTGGAGCCCGCACCGGGAGTGGAGTGCCGATATTGTGGTGCGCCGCTCTCCCTACCTTCTGCGGCCTGGACGGGTTCGTCAGATGGCGGATTGACGAGGCCATTGACTTTGACCCGTCACAGGGGACCAAAGGTGACAGACACGGGATCGTCTGGCGCCCATGTGCTGGATCCCCGAGGTGGTCACAGCGTACAGTGTGTTCTGGTGGGCCAGTAATCCGGTGACGGACAGCCGCGGCAGGTCTGCGGTGAGTGCTAACGCGTGCCCGTGTTCTTGCCATAAGCGGCACAGGAGGACACCGTGGAGTTTTAGCGGGTTGGAGTCCCACATAACTGCAATATCTCCTCGTAGTAGTGCAGTATGCATGTAGATTTCTCCACGCAAAAAAAAAGGCAGAATTAAGTAATCTTAGTCTAAGTTGGTTGGTAAATATAAAAATATTCCAAGCTTTATGCCCCTAAACCTACATAAAAATAAATAATTATAAGTACTTATTTATTTATAACCGACTTTCCAAAAAGGAGGAGGTTCTATGTTCGGCTTTGTTTGTTTTTTTTGTATATTCACCGATTTCTACGTCAATTGTAGACCGATTTTGAAATTCTTTTTTCGTTTGAAAGAGTATGTTCCCAAATTAGTCCCATTTTAATTTTGTGAAGATCTGATGAAGAACTTCAGAGTTATACAACATAACTCTTCAATAAATGACGGCAAATCTCTCGGGATTGCTGCAATCGCATATCTGTTTATTGTTTATACCATTTCATAACATAACATCACGTCAATACGCTCTAAAGGGGTACCCAGATGTGTACAGTTCATCTTGGTACACACTCATTTCACCGGCTTAGGGCATGAATATCAGAATCTCGTAATATCGGAATCTCGGCACAAAGTTCGCGATATTTCAATTCCGATACTGAGTGATCCAATTTCGGAATCTCGATTTAAAATAAAGACCTATGTTTTGGCTCATTTTAAAGCGCCGAACTCGATGGCGTGGTTAAACCCGTTGACTACGGTGATTAGCATTGATCGAATAATTGGGCGCTTTACTTACACTGAATCCCGGATTTATAGTAATGAGATTGCAAAAAATGTTGCGTCATTAGACTATTAATGTTCCCACTGCTGGGACACAGGCCTCCTCTCTGTGAGAGAGAGAACAGGCCTTAATCCATCACGCGGGCCCAAGTTGCAGGTTGGTGGATGTCACATCTCGTCATCATCTTCGAATTTTTGGTTCTAAGACATGGTTTCCTCACGATGTTTTCTTTCACTGTTTTTATAGTGTGGTAATGAAATAATTTACACAAAGTAAAGCGCCTGCCTGGGTTCGAACCCACGACCAACGTATACACCTAAGTCGGGGCCGTTACCACTGGGCCACCACTGCTCACTTGAAAAAATGTTACCTATTATAAGATTAAATACACAGCTTTATAGAACCCGTTGTAACAATTATGTTCTCATTGAATAACGCTTAGGTTGCGGGAATTCGCTAGATGCAAGACGCACGGGATCGGTCTATGTGGCGACAATTGGGGAAGGCCTATGTTCAGCAGTGGATGTCTTTTGGCTGAAAGGATGATGATGATGAATGCTTAGATACTTTTTCATACTTTTGAGAAGGCTGTTTCGGAACAAATACCAATCCTTGTCGAACTTTCTCTCAAATTTCTATTGTGTTACTTGCTTAGAAACCTCAATAAATTAAAGCTTACTATTTTTTAGTCTTCTGCTTGTATTAAATACAACAAATTAGTCTGTCCGATCGACTACATTTTCAATTATTTTATTGACATTCCATTGATTTTGAATATGTTAAGGATGGGATTTGCTATATTATATTAAGTTTATTGTAATTATTTTACGAAATAAGTTTATCTCAGCGATCCAGGATTCATTTAACATAAATAATAATGCTCAAGTTGTACTGACAAAAATCAGTACAGTAATCGTCGATCACTACGATACCTATTCCAATCAATGTATAATAATAATTCTCCTGATTAGAAAGTATCAAATGAAGAAGACTAGGTATGCTCAGGATTTATTCTAATTTATTAAAAACAATAAACATAATAGGAATAAGCCAAAATAATATTTAAATATTTTGTTAGACATCTCCTTTATTACATAGATTTGGCTATACCTACTTATACTGAATTTATAAATCATTATTACTCGCTAATCGTAACTAATTGAGATTGATTGACAAAAATTTATTTTCTGGATTTTTTAGCATCGTTCTTTGACGATAGCAGTTATTTTTCTTGGGAATAAATGTAAAGTTTAGTTGAATAAGCGCCCGATTATCCAGTTATTGCTGATTAGAGAGAGACACAACAGAAAATCTTCTTATGTCTCGGCAGAAACGTGTTCATTTAGTGTACTTAATCCAATGTCATACCGAATTTGCACAATAAACACAAAAAATGTGCGATGTCTCACGAATGAGTGCAATTCCGATATTAATATCGGAATTCTGATATTGAGATCTAACATCGGAATTGAAAACTTTCCGATATTACATGCCCTACACCGTTTATGTTCAAGTTTCATGATATTCAGGTAATCCATTCTGGCATTATAGGTACCTTACTATAGAACTTTGCTATTAGGTACCATAACCAAAAAGTGAAAAGTAGATTTTTTTTTTACAAAAAATTCGTTTCGCTTCAACGTCGAGTTCACGAACGAAAAACATTTTTACAAAAAAATTAAACCAACATCCAAATAAAAACACTACAAAGTGAAAAATAACTTCTTTTTTAGAAGTCGGTGTCGAAAAACGGAAAACAATAGGTAGATAGGTACCAAAGACACCGACTTTCGAAAAAGAAGTTGTTTTTCACTTTGTAGAGTTTTTATTTGGATGGTGGTTTAATTTTTTTGTTTTTGTGAACTCGACGTTGAAGCGAAACGAATTTTTTTTTTATGATAAATGATAAATGATTTTATTTCTGTAAGATGGTTTGTACAGACACTTTTACATGTCGATCATATTTTTTAAAACTAGATGAGGCCGGCGTTTCCTATCTGACTACTCTGAGAAGAAAGGCCGAAACAAACTCAGAGATCAGTCTCTTTTAAAGTCCAGAAAAAATCTTGGTTAGATCATGTGAAGACCATGTAGATAGATGTCTGAAATGGTGGGATCTGAGGGAAGAACCAGCCAGGGGATCCCTTCTTTTCGCATAATGTTCTTTATCCTAATATACTTCGGCATAACGATTTTGGCACAATTTGTTTTGGCATACTTCGACATAATTTTTTTAGGCATACATTTTATGTTGGCATAATCATCTTAAAGACTAATTTGTTTTGGCATAAATTTGATTCGCATAACGTTAGTAGGCCTAATGATAGCATAATAATATTTAGACATACAATTAATATAAATAACAAAAACAATTTTCATGCAAATGATTTATTATATATAATTATTATGTAACTTAAACGATTTTTCAATCGCGAGATAACTTTTATCTGATTTTGTGTCCTAGGTCTATTTTCCTTTTCTAGTAGATACGTACTCCAGACTTTGGGTGGAAATGGTGATGGTGAACTTGTAGTGCCCCATACATAATTCTGATCAAACCAATTTGCTATAGTTTCTGTAACAATTAAATAATATTGTTGGTTAAAAATTTAATATGATGTGCAACAAAAGTTAGTGACAGAACCGAATTGCTGCAAAACCGACTCTACGTAGTTTTGTTTGTCCTACCCCTAGAGTGTAATTTAAAATCGCGTAGGCGCGTAGGGGCGAGGCGGCCCACGGGCTGAGGAGCAGGCGGCTGCGAGCGAGGCGCCGCGGTTGAGGCTGGCCGGCGAAGCCGGCCAACAAGCCGAAGATGCGGTGGTGAGCGAAAGCCGTCTGCGACGATTAGCACGCGTGGGCCCGCCGGAAGCCCGCAGCGCCGGAGCCGAGACAGAAACCCTGCCTGCTGCATGTTGCCTGCTCGCTTGAATGCTGCATGCTTGCTTGCATGCTGTATGTGTAAATAAATTTATGCTTTAGGATATTATGCTTAAAAAAGTTATGCTTTAGAACTTTATGCTTAATAAATTTATGCTTTAGAATATTCTGCTTAATCATTATTATGGTTAGAGAAATTATGCTTAAAAAAATTATGCGTAAGCTGTTATGCGTAATCATATTATGCGAAAATATAATTATGCCAAACAAAATTATGCTAAGATATATTAGGTCTTAAAATTTTATGCAAATGGATAGGGAACCACCAGCCAGAGTGGACCTGTCCAGTCAGTCACGCATTTGTCAATAACCGTGCAGCTTAACTCAGAATTTAAGGAGCTCAACGATTCGACGAACAATACTAAAGAAAGGACATTCGGGTAGGACGCATAATCTACTCAAACAGCCAGACCATGATTAAAAACTAACTGAGATAAATTCAAATTAAAAACTAAAAAGAAAAAAAAGGATGATCCACATAGTCTTCACATTCACAATAATTAAAATAAATTATTATAATACTTCAAAAAGTAAATATTATTGTCATTGCAAGACAAAAAAAAATAAAAAAATCAGGATGCAAAATATTAAAAAATAATTGGAGCAGCTCAATCCCTAGCCTTTTTGTCCTCAACATAATATTTAATAGTATAAAACGCTTTCTGGCACAACTTACGTTTAATAAATGATTTGAATTTATTAAGGCTTAGATCTTGTACGTGGCTTGGAAGCTTATTGTAAAAGCGTATACAGTGACATCTAAAAGAGCCACCTATTTTCTTGAGCCTTGTTGTAGATACTACAAATTTGTGTTTGTTCCTAGTATTTATGTTATGGATATCACTGTATTCTTTAAACAATTTTATTTTTTTATGGGCACATAAAAGATTTTCATAAATGTACTGAGAAGGCACAGTCATTACATTAATCTTCTTAAATTTCTCTCTGAGAGAGTGCCTCGGGCTTAATTTATAAATTGATCGAACTGTTCTTTTCTGCAAAACAAAGATAGTCTGAATGTCGGCGGCATTTCCCCACAACAGAATACCGTACGACATTACACTATGAAGATAGCTAAAGTACACTAAACGGGCTGTCTCTATGTCAGTTAAATTACAAATTTTTCTAACAGCATATGCTGTGGAGCTTAGCTTTTTGGCAATTTACCTATATTTGGGCCCCACTGAAGCTTAGCATCCAAAGTTAAGCCTAAGAATACTGTGTTATTTTCAGGATTTAATTCTCCGCCCTTTATCAACACATCAGTTTTCACCTGCCTAACGTGAGGCAGGATAAACTTAATGTATTTGGTATTTTTTTCATTAAGGAGTAAATTGTTAACATTCAACCAGTGAACTACTTTTGAGACCGCGCTATTTACATCATCAGTAACCAGCTGCTGACGTTTAAGTTTAAACAAAAGTGAAGGATCATCCGCAAACAACACTATATGGTTATAATTTATGAGGTAAGGCAAGTCATTAATATAAATAAGAAACTATAAAGGACCAAGAATTAAGCCCTGCGGAACTCCCATTGTTACAACAGATCCGGGAGATCTTTTTCCATTAATGTCAACGCTCTGAATCCTATTACTCAAGTATGAAGTAAGAAGATCCAGAGCGCTGTGCCGGATCCCGTAATGGCGGCGTTTCCTGATTAGCGTTTCATGAAGAACACAATCAAATGCCTTGGAAAAATCACAAAAGATTCCCAAGGCATCGCACTTATCTTCCCATGCATTATAAGCATGTCCTAAAAGCTCAACATCGTCTCGGCATCAGTAGTTGAACTATCCCTTAGAAAACCGAACTGTTTGCTATGTAATAATTTATATTTATTAAAAAATCTTTGCCATTGCTCTAAAATTAATTTCTCAAATATTTTAATAAACGTAGATAGTACTGAAATAGGTCTATAATTTGTAGGACCTGATGTACTACCTGATTCAAACTAAGGTATTATTTAACTATTTTTCATTAGGTCAGCAAACTCCCCACAGTCGATACAATTATTAAAGATAAGAGCTACACTAGATGCTACAATGTCAATAATAGACTTACCTCCAGTTTCCCATCTTAAAATTATCGCAGCATCAATGTGACAATTTGTCAAGCACGGGTTATCTGCTGTGATTGGCTGTTGAAAATTCAATCAACCAATCACAGCAGATAACGCGTGCTTGATAACTACGTGCTTGATAGATAACGTGTGCACATTATTCCTGCGATAATTTTAAGTTAGAAAACTCGGGGTTAGCAAATTCTACAGAATGACCCCACGGATCTGCAGTCTTTTTAACATTTAAAGTGTGAAAGGTTTTAATGATATCTCTACGAGTAATATGTTCAAAAAGAAATTCCGAATCGCAAACATTAACATTTTCTTTTAGCAAAGACTCAGCAACAGAAGGCCACTGCGACTTGTGAATCTGATTTTATGATGTTGTCATTAATAGACAGGCTGTAGTCAATATTTCGGTTACCAGATCTTCCCGTTTCACTATTAATATTATTCCAAGTCGATTTAATAACATAACTACTGTTTTTAATCTTCAAACTCAAATAACGCGACTTGGCCAAACAACAAACTTTTTAGATAATTTTGAATAATTTCTAACATATAAATTAAATTCAGCAGTGTTTACACAAGTCCTTTCATTGTACAGCTCATAAAGCCATGTTCTACTTTTATGAATACTAATGGTAGCCCAATCATTGAATGATGCGTTACTATTAACCGAGATAGTCTTGAGAATAAAGGTGGCATTCAATTGTTTACAGTATATATTAAAAAAAAATCATCATATAGATGATTTGGTTCAGCATGAATTGACAAAATTGGTAATTTATTAATGAGTGGAACTTTAAAAGCTGCCAAGCGACTTGCAGATTTAATGATTAGCTTACAGAATGTGTGGCCACTCATAAAAGTAGGACCTATAGCATGTAGTGGCCAGACAATGTGATGCACCCCCCAGTTGCGCTTATTTCCGCAATAAGCGCAACTAGGGGCGAGTGGGGTGGGTGGGCCTATCTCGCCTCTTGCCCTCTCGATACCTCCCCCGGTGATGTCATGCAACACACTAAAACTGCTACCACGTAGCCGTTTTGTGGGCCATGGCTTTATTGATTTTAATTCTGAATTATTTCATTACTCATTTGTCAAAGGGTCAGTATGTTTAAGTAGTATAGGTAACAACATGTTTTTGTAGCAATTATTATAGTAATAGATGGTAATGACCCGGTTCTTTGTAGATCAATAGCTAAGCTAAGTTAGTTAAGCATAGTTTAAGTTAACTTGGAACATTTACCCAGTTTTGTTTAGGTACGTAGCGGTCAGCACACAACTCACAAGCAAGAAACTTCTATGCGATCTAAGCCGACCAAAACTAACCTAGAGTTGCTTAGTTTTTAGCAGGCCAAAATTAAGCTACGCGATTTTCGATGGCAGACAACCGGCTTTAGGCACCACCATCCATAATTATTTTGTCCTTATAACAATTTATTCAAGGTCGCCACAACATCTCTTTAGGTGCACCCATGCATGATTCTTTTGTCCTTATAACAATTTATTCAAGGTCGGCACATCATGTCTTTAAGTGCCTCCATCCATGAATCTCTTGTCCTTTGCCTCCATCCATGATTCTCTTGTCCTTATAACAATTTATTCAAGGTCGGCACAACGTGTCTTTAGGTGCACCCATCCATGATTCTTTTGTCCTTATAACAATATATTCAAGGTTGGCACAGGATGTCTTTAGGTGCACCCATCCATGATTCTTTTGCCCTTATAACAATTTATTCAAAGTTGGCACAGCATGCCTTCTTCTTCCATACTTCTCTACCGATTCAAGATAGTATATGAACATGAAACTACCACCGTAATTAGAAATGTACCTACGTACTTCTAATATTTTATTTTGCCAAAGTTCAAAAACCGGTCAAGTGCCATTAACACGGAGCATAATATTTCCGTAAAGTAAATAACTATCAGCATTTGCGCATAACATTAACCGACTTTATGCCTTCCTATGATCACATAGACTGACACTGAACTTGTTCAAGGATTGTATATATTTACACCTTCAACTAAACACACCTTCAAATAAATAAGTCCATCTATCTTTTTTTTGTTTGCCTTCAAAAGATGCCTGGAATTTTGAGAAGAAGACCAGGGCGTGTAGGATTTTACCTCACTAAAACCACCCTGGTGATCAACATTATCAAATCAGATCAAATCAAAATGTTTATTTGCCAGAAATACAAAGTAGAATTTAGCACTTGGAAGCCCCCCATCACCTCTTAAAAAACCACTCCGGAACCCCATCTGTGCAACGCTTAGGGCGCATCCCTGAGGAAAGTCCACCTACCTAGGAAAGATCTCTCGAACACAAACATACTGGACCGCAGAATTTCTTATTCGCAATAATTATGAGCTTTTACCGTTTGTATACCTACATTTTTAGAAGCTTCTATAAATTTCGTTCCACCTGTCCCGGTCTCTGTGTGCAATCACTATCAAATTTGACCTACTTCCCGGTGTTTGATTGAACTGAAATTTTACACACACGTTTGTTTCACGTTACTAAAAGTTGTTTAATCTTAAGGCTCCTCAGAAGCTGATTTTAAAGTGAAAATCACGCCTAAACGACTAGTCGTAAATTTATGGACAAAATATATGTTACGTAAGGCCATTTGAAAGTTATGTATAACATTGACAAAAATTACAAGCGCACTAAAACCGCCGTGCTGTGAGGTATAAAAATTAAAGGGTTTTAAGAGATGATTTCAAAAATATATAACACAAACGTTTTAATGTACCTTATTCAAGAGTGAATAAGTTACTTTTAGGCAACCGTGCTCCACCGTCGACCACATCATCGCTTACCTTCAGGTGAGATAGTGGTCAAACGCGAACCTATAACAAAAAACTAAAAAGATAAGTTAACAAAAAAGTTATAAATAAAAAAACTTAATTCAAAAAATCAAAAACCTGAATGAAAGAACTAAATAGACGTAAACAAGAAGAAAATCATGCTGTGCAGTCGGAGGATACATCTGGTTTTGGTCAGCCAGCTCGCGAATATGTATTCTCCGACTGCACAGTATAATTATCCATACTTATAAATTCGAAAGTAACTCTGTATGTCTGTCTGACTGTTACCTTTTCACGTTTAAACCGCTAAACCGATTTAGATGAAAACGTTTTAATGTACCTTATTCAAGAGTGAATAAGTTACTTTTAGGCAACCGTGCTCCACCGTCGACCACATCATCGCTTACCTTCAGGTGAGATAGTGGTTAAGCGCGAACCTATAACAAAAACCTAAAAAGATAAGTTAACAAAAAAGATATAAATAAAAAAAACTTAATTCAAAAAATCAAAAACCTGACTGAAAGAACTAAATAGACGTAAACAAGAAGAAAATCATGCTGTGCAGTCGGAGGATACATCTGGTTTTGGTCAGCCAGCTCGCGAATATGTATTCTCCGACTGCACAGTATAATTATCCATACTTATATTATAAATTCGAAAGTAACTCTGTATGTCTGTCTGACTGTTACCTTTTCACGTTTAAACCGCTAAACCGATTTAGATGAAAGTTGGTATGGAGATAGTTTGAGATCCGGGAAGGACATAGGCTACTTTTTTTTTTATAAGACACGTTGGGGAGAAATGGGGAGTGTGGTAGTTTTGTATGAAACTTCTTATTATGGCTTATAAAAAGTCAGGTTAATAACATTCCTTTTATTTGTTTAAGAGTAATTAGCAGGTACGTAGGTATATATACTTATACATGTATATAGAGCTTATACAGGTTTTTTTGTTTCCAAAAGTCCAGGAGCGTTTTGACGGTTCCCCCTGACACGAAGTCCCAGCGCTAAGAAAGAAAATTTGATTCAAATAAATCGCACTAGATGGCGCGATATAATTAACATTTTCTGGAATTGAACATAAAAATTGTATCATCATCATTTCAGCCGAAAGACGTCCACTGCTGGACATAGGCCTCTCCCAGGCGTCGCCACATTGGCCGATCCTGTGCGTCTCGCATCCAGCGCCTTCCCGCAATCTTAACCAGGTCATCGGTCCACCTAGTGAGAGGCCTTCCAACGTATCTTCTTCCGGTTCGCGATCGCCATTCCAGAACATTTCGACCCCATTGGCCATCTGTTCTGCGAGCAATGTGCCCTGCCCACTGCCTCTTAAGTTTGGCAATTCTTCGGGCTATGTCGGTAACTTTGGTTCTCCTGCGGATATCATCATTTCTGACATGATCACGCAAGGAAATTCCGAGCATAGCCCTCTCCATTGCCCTTTGGATGACTTTAAGCTTTCTGATAAGGCCCATTGAGAGCGACCACGTCTCGGTCATCGGTGATCACTGGCAACACACACTGGTCATAGACTTTTGTCTTGAAACACTGCGGTAAATTTGACGAGAAGATACCACGCAACTTCCCGAACGCCGCCCAGCCGAGTCGGATTCGACGGTTGAACTCTTTCTCGAAGTTGGAACTACCCAACTGGACCGTTTGTCCCAGGTAGACATAATCGTCTACAACTTCGAGTGTAGAGTCTCCTATTTTGACAGGAGTGGGTGTTACATGGGCATTCACCATGACCTTGGTTTAGTCCATGTTCATTTTAAGACCCACTCTTTCGGAAGCTCTACTGAGGTCATCAAGCATTTTACTGGGGCTCTCCATGGTCACAGCCATGACGACTAACCACCTGACCACCTGACGTCGGCAAACCGAAGGTGAGCGATGTACACGCCATTAACGTCGATGCCAAGCCCTTTCCAGTCCATAACCTTGAAGACATCCTCCAGCACAGCAGTGAACAGTTTCGGAGAAATGACGTCTCCCTGTCTGACGCTGCGCTGGAGAAGGATTTGTTTCGAGGTCTGATCCTGAAGAAGAACTGACATGGTGGCGTTTTTGTACAAACACTTCAACACCTCAATGTACCGGTAGTCGATCTGGCACCGTTGGAGAGACTGCAGTACAGCCCAAGTCTCGATCGAATCGAAGGCTTTCTCCTAGTCCACAAACGCTAAACAGAGAGGCAGGTTATACTTTTCGGTCTTCTTTATAACCTGCCGCAGCGTATGTATGTTGTCTGCGGTGCTAAAGCCTTTTCGGAATCCGGCTTGTTCGGGAGGTTGTATGAAAAATTATATGTTCTTGTTTCATCAACTCTCCTAAGCACAAAATTACTACATTGCTCGTCAAACTTCTGGGCCGCCCTAAAGTTGACTTTCCAATGCGCAAGGCACGAAACGGTGCTGTTTTTGTATGAGATTTACTACTGCACAGCTATTGTAGCCAACTTCAAGGCGTTCAAGAAGTTTGGCGAGAACTATAGCTTTGCCCGTGTCTTCGCTCCGGTCAACTGCCGACTCTACCCTACTTACCTCCCCACCTACCACCTAGCCTACTTACATTCCTACCTATCAACCAACTTTTTTTCTAGGGTCATTCTTTCGCGAAGAATCTTTAACACCGCCATTCAGAAAATGACGTCAAATGCACAACGCCGTCTATCAAGGAGTTAAACTGTCCGAGTAGATATCTGAATTGCGTGTGTTGTGAGGTACTTCTTGAACACTTTAAATTAATCTGACTTTTGATAGAGTGAACCGATTGCGGTGAAACAAAAACCAAGTAATACTTCAAGTTACGCACAACTTTTATGTATAAATGTTATCTACATTGGTTTCGTACATTTTACGTGATGCGTGCACAACTAAACAAACAGATATTAAACAAACAAACCGACAAATAGACAAAAAATACAAAAATGCTGGAAATGGGTTCTGTTGTGTTATTCTGTAACACCCCGGCAAACCTTTTTAAAATATTTTCGATGCACAAAAACGATTTTTCTACAGATATATTATACTTATTGTTTTTATGTATTGACAACACTAATTACTGTTGTCGAGAGTTGTCGTTTAAAACTTGTGTTACAAATTTTCTTTACATAATAACATACTGACTTTATTTTATAATAAGTATAACACTTAATCAAATTATAGACAGTCCTAAGCCAATACCTTAGCCTGAAAAGTATGAAGGAAAGTTCATTGTTTTTTCTTACTGCTCCTTTTTATCGTTATGAATTCATAAATGCGATGTAATATTCTTATAAAGCATATTGTCTGTCTGACGAGTCTAACACTAACTGCCAGTTTCCTAGCTCTCAATTATCGGGCTGTTAACGTAATCGACGAATAATCGCCTGTTAATTCTACTTTCAGTTTCTCAACACCCAAATGTGACAAGCGTTTAACGTTTAAAATCTCGAATTAACCACATGTTAGAGCAGTTTTGGGTTTCTGAGAACCTTTTTTAATGTTAATCTCTTGTCAACTAGCCTAATTTACAATTATTCGCAGCTTATAATTAATATTATGATTTTAAATGCTTATATTACGATATAAAAATAATAGGGGTCGGCGAAATCTTTGATATCGGTTCAGTTATAAAAAATATGTTATTTAGATCAATTATAGTTGATAAACAAGATTTTAAAAAAGGAAGGTTATTACGAACTTTTTCAATTAATTAAATTATAAAAACTTGACACAATTATTATCAAAAATAGTTTTTTTGTATGTAGGTAAATAAAAATAAAAAACAAAACTGTTACTGATCTGGGAATCGAAAATTCCTCACACGCATTCATGTAGACTGTACCTTGTACTTAGTACTTGCGGCCGGGATGGCTGATCCCGCCAGGGTAAGCAACACTTACCAAGGTCAGTGTTTGGATGGGTGACCACTTTTTTTTGGTTCGCTTGTTTTTGGATAGGTGAACCTACCAGGGTAAGCAACTTTTACCAAGGTCAGTCATGGGATGGGTGACCATCGCCACATAAATCACACATCGTCGTGATGAAAAAGTCACATTGGTTCTTGCCCGGATTCGAACCCACACCTCAAGCACGCGAGGCGAGATCTTAGCCACTTGGCCATACGTAACAAGAAAATATTAGGTACTGTAAATTTACGTGTAATCACTATTGTTACTGTTTTGATAGCTGCCGCAGAGATCAAGCAAGCAAGAATCGTTTTTTATTTTTACTTTGGTCTAAAGATAAGTTTGTTTTTTGTTTACCAATTTTTGTTACAGAAAGTGATAGGAGTAATAGATAGATTGGGAACAAACAGTCTCATGCGAGATGAATGACGCGATGTAGATTTCCGTCTGTGTGATTGGTCGATTGGATAGCTGTCAAACTCTTTGCGTTGCCGTATTCACTTACACAATACGGCTGCCGGTGGTACAGTTCTATGGTACAAGTGGGAACAAAGGGTGAGGGTCGGGTTCCGCTTCCGTCGCAATCAGGTAAAAAAGACATCGTTAAAGAAATTGAAAAACTGGCGTGCATTAAAGCCGCAAAAATAATGAAAAAAAGATAAGCACTAACGCAAATTAATGTAAATTGATGTAAACGTAACCCGCAGTCTGGCTTACTCCTACGTGTCTAGCTACTTATTGCGCCACTTCGGCTATGGTACGTCAGCCGCTAAAATGATGGCCTAGAGGTAGGTAGTTTTTAGAGAAAAGAATAAGTACTAGGTTCGGATCACTAGCAAGTCGTCAGAAACGCAAGTGATCAAATACGCATTGCGCCAGAAAACGCATGTTGATAGAAACGCATCTCGGCAAATTTGCACCACGTCAAAGACGCAGCTCGACAAACACGCAACTAGACAGATGCGCGTCTCGAAAAGCACGCAATTTGACAGATGCGTGTCTCGACAGATGCGTGTTTCGTCAGATGCGTGTCTCGACGGATACGCAGCTGGACAGTCATTTAATAAATAGGATTTAAATGCTTATAGTCATATACATACGCAATTAGTCAAACAAATTAATGAACTATTTCGTATAATATCATTGAAAATCTTAATATGAGGAAACAATACCTCTAGTAAATAATACTTGTCCACATATAATTTAATTGTATTTATCCATGTTCTTTGTTGCTTCGGGTACAACACTACGGTTATCATTATTTCATTTTTATAAATGTGATTTTTAATTTCGTAGACCAAACTGACAGCTGCCAATTACCTTATTTTTTTTAAATATTGCAAGCATGAAGCATAGTGTTGTATGTAGGTAAGGCTCAATATAAGTGATTCATCGAATCAATGAGACATGACATGACACCTCAATTTAATTTTAATAATTGGTGTAAATAAATGTTTTATGTATAATAATCGTAACATATTTAAATACAACAGCATTCATACACATAGTACCTACATACACTTCTATTGTGTTAAATATGAAATCAACAATATACCTAATAAATGCGATCGATAAAATGAAGTCTGACATAAATTAGTAGAAACTAAATAAGGGCCGGTAGTTTCTTAACAAATGAAATTCTTTTGCCGTAAAATAGTTTCATTTTCGATCTACTTCGATTTTCGATCAACTTTCGATCACACGGGATAGTCAGGATAAAATACTATATTTATGTAACGATAAAGTGACAACCCCCACAATGTCAGTTTAGTCTACGAAATTACGAAAAATCACATTATAGTAGTAGAACCACTCACTGCAGTGCTAGCGCTATCTATCTCCGTGAATAAGAAAAACCTATTCAACCTTGTGACCTATTGAAATGTGGGTACATGGACGTTTAAAAAAAACTGGCCAAGTGCGAGTCGGACTCGCACACGTAGGGTTCCGTACCACTATCGCAAAAAACGGCAAAAAATCACGTTTGATGTACGGGAGCCCCACTTAGATATTTATTTTATTCTGTTTTTAGTATTTGTTGTTATAGCGGCAACAGAAATACATCATCTGTGAAAATTTCAACTGTCAAGCTATGACGGTTCATGAGATACAGCCTTGTGACAGACGGACAAACTGACAGGCGGATCATGGAGTCTTAGTTATAGGGTCCCGTATGGGTACGGAACCCTAAAAACTTCATAGGTCTGATATGTATATTTTGTTCTTAGAATATGGCGATTGTTCTAAGATTTGGTTGTTTCGGTTCGCTTACTGTTTTTTATTCATCATTAAAATGGATAATAAAATAAAACAATTCTTATCCAGACAACGTCGCAGAGACGTATTCTGCAATGGTTTCCTAATTCTCTTTTCATTCGTTTACAACAGGCTGGGTGGATGGTTTCAAATAGCTAACGAAATGCGTATCTGTCGTGTAGCGTGTCTGACAAAATACGTATCAGTCGTGTTGCGTGTCTGTCGAATTCCGTTTCTGACAAGTTACGAGTCTTTCCTGAGAGATGACGAAATGCGTATTTGAACCACTTGCTTTTCTGACGACATGCTAGTGACCCATATCGCATAGTTTTGACATTTGCTTAATATTTTAGTGTAGTTTTTCTTACACTGATGACATTCGGAATTATTTTTACATAGATTTGACATTACTTATTTGCTTGATATTTTGCTTGCTTTGACATTGGGCATTGCTAATATATTTTTAATATGGAATTATTTCATTGGAGTATTTTTTTTTGTTTTATATTTGAACGGCATATTAGGCAAACATGGCTGAAACTTTGTTTTTTTTGTCATCCTGCATGCAAGTGTAATGATTTGTTGTGGGTAAACACATGTTTGGGCAAATAAGTTTATATTATCTTCAATTTTTAAGGTAGCCCAAGAGCAAGATCGAAGAATTTACGAAAAATTGCCAAGAAAAACTTTTTACAATAATTACAACCGACTTCCAAACAAAAACACTACAAAGTGAAAAATAACTTCAATTTCAGAAGTCGGTGTCAGGAACACCGACTTCCGAAATTGAAGTTATTTTTCAACTTGTAGTGTTTTGACACCGACTTCTGAAATTGAAGTTATTTTTCACTTTGTAGTGTTTTTGTTTGGAAGTCGGCTGTATTTTTTTAAAAGTTTTTTATTTTTCACTTTTTAGTTGTGGTACATAATGTACCAGTTCTATAGGCTAGGTACCTACGCCTATAGAGCCCATAATGAAGCCAGAATAGACGAACCCAATAACATGAAACTTAAACAAAACCGATGCAATAAGAGTATACCAGGGTGAACTGTTCACACCTGCGTACCCCTTTAGAGCGTACCAGTGTGATGTTATGTTATGAAATGGTGTAAACAATAAACAGACGCGATTGCATCAACCCCGAGTGGTTTACCGTCATTTATTGAAGAGTTCTAATGTATTTCTCCGAAGTTCTTCATCAGATCTTGATGAAAATTAAATGGGACCACATGACAAGCACCAGCTTTCAAATAAAAAAGAATAATCAAAATCGGTTTACCCAATAAAAAGTTCTGAGGTAACAAACACAAAAATTAAAAAAAGATACGTCGAATTGAAAACCTGCTCCTTTTTGCGAAGTTGGTTAAAAATAGCTAGCTTTTGGACTATACCTTAAAAATTAAACTCAATCATAATGCAAATTCTTAACTAAGACCCGACTAATGCCACCCGGCCTTAATTAACCGTTAAATGTAAATGACTTAAGTAACTTAAGGCGGTAACGTAACCGTAAGGCGTAGTTGTTTAAGTAACCGTTAATGTCTCTGAGTGTGGCAGTAACCCTCAGTTTCCCAGCTCAAAATTATCGCAGAATTAATGTGACAAATTGTCAAGCACGCGTTATCTGCTGTGGTTGGTTAAATGAATTGTCAACAGCCAATCACAGCACATAACAAAAAATTGCGACTAATTTGGAAAAAACATATCTTCGTTAGGTGCTCAAGTTTTTGAGATATAAATGTGACTAAGCCGGGAAGATGCTCCCCAGATCGGCCATCTATAAACCCTTCTAACTTTTGAACCAGTGACCAACAAATAGAGGCCATCGTCACTGATATGCTGCTAGGAGTCATTAAGACTGGTGAGTTCTTGTTTATCTGTAAAAGGATAGGAATATATGCTTAATGAAATGCAATATCTTGTCTCTACTTGGCGAAAAGTTGCGACTAATATTTTGTGTAAGTTTGTGTTATGATGGTGGCCATGCCAATGTCACAATTGTCCGTGACTACCGCCGGATAGGTTTTTTTTCTTGATAAGTGCGTAGTTACATAGTTTGTATAAAAATTATAGATAGTGAACTGTTGTTATTACTATTCCGACATCCATAAACTTATGTGGTCGAGTGTACATCTATACAGCTCAATACCATTGACAACTTAATTTGGTCGGGTTACACGCGAAGATTTATTATGGAAAAGTAATGAGATCTAATTTCTCTCAAAATACAATACTATCCCTCAGTTTCCCAGCTCAAAATTATCGCAGAATTAATGTGACAAATTGTCAAGCACGCGTTATCTGGTGTGATTGGTTGAGTGAATTTTCAACAGCCAATCACAGCAGATAACTGTTACTGATCTGGGAATCGAAAATTCCTCACACGTATTCATGTTGACTGTACCTTGTACTTAGTACTTGCGGCCGGGATGGCTGATCCCGCCAGAGTAAGCAACACTTACCAAAGTCAGTGTTTGGATGGGTGACCACTTTTTTTTGGTTCGCTTGTATTTAGATGGGTGACCCCGCCAGGGTAAGCAACACATACCAAGGTCAGTATTTGGATGGGTGACCAGTTTTTATTTTTTTTTATGTGTGGCCTTGGTAGATTTTGTTTAACCTAGCGGGGTGGCTTTAGGATGGGCCACCAAAATTAATTAATTTATTATAAGTTTATCCTCGCACTGGAACGCCTTGCAACAATTACACCAATGGAGCACAATCTTATATACTCACTATAAGTCTAAGTTTCCTCACGATGTTTTCCTTCACCGTTGTCAGCAATGTCCAAGATAAACTTGGAAAGTACATATGAATTTGAAAAAATCACATTGGTACTTGCCCGGATTCGAACCCACACCTCAAGCACGAGAGGCGAGGTCTTAGCCACTGGGCCATCACGAAGATGTGTGATTTATGTGGTGATGGTCACCCATCCAAACACTGACCTTGGTTAGTGTTGCTTACCCTGGCGGGGTCACCCGCCCAAAAACAAGCAATTAAAAAAAAAGTGGTCACCCATCCAAAGGCTGACCTTGGTAAGTGTTGCTTACCCTGGCAGGGTAAGTCATCCAAAAACAAACGAACCAAAAAAAGTGGTCACCCATCCAAAGACTAACCTTAGTAAGTGTTGGTTAACCTGTGCTGGGTCACCTATACAAAAACAACTTAACCAAAAAAAAAGTGTTTACCCATCCAAAAACCGTCCTTGGTGAGGTTTGCTTAACTTGGCGGCTACACCAACCCAGCCGCTCAAGATAAAATACTATTTAAAGTTACTGATTACGTTATAGTACGAGTAGTAAAAGAAGCGAATGAATAACAGCTAAGGTTGCCAACCGAAATAAATTGATGTAGATTATTCAATGTAACAAGCGATGATGGGTCTGGGCCTTTGGGCCCAGCCAGTTTCCCAGCCGCTTGTTACATTTCGAATTAGCTGACAATTTGTCACAAATTATCCGACCGTCAGTTGTCAGTGGGTTTCCCAACACTGAATCATCGAAAAATTACGTAATCGCTTGTTACATTGAATAATCGGCATCAATTTATTGCGGTTGGCTACCATAGCTGATAATCATTCAGTACTATAACGTAATCAGTAATTTTAAAAAGTATTTTATCTTGAGCGGCTGGGTTGGTGTAGCCGCCAAGTAAATCACCAAGGAGGTTTTTGGATGGGTAAACACGTTTTTTTTGGTTTACTTGTTTTTGGATAGGTGTCACAGCACAGGTTAAGCAACACTTACTAAGGTTAGTCTTTGGATGGGTGACCACTTTGGTTTGTTTGTTTTTGGATGGCTAACTCCGCCAGGGTAAGTAACACTTACTAAGGTCAGCCTTTGGATGGGTGACCACCTTTTTTGGTTTGCTTGTTTTTGGATGGGTGACCCTGCCAGGGTAAGCAACACTCACCAAGTTCAGCCTTTGGATGGATGACCACTTTTTTTTGGTTTGCTTGTTTTTGGATGGGTGACCCTGCCAGGGTAAGCAACACTAACCAAGGTCAGTGTTTGGATGGGTGACCACTTTTTTTTGGTCCGCTTGTTTTTGGATAGGTGACCCCACCAGGGTAAGCAACTTTTACCAAGGTAAGTCATGGGATGGGTGACCATCGCCACATAAATTTTGGTTACTCATCCTAGTCACCCCGCTAGGTTAAACAACATCTACCAAGGTCACCAACCAAAAACAATTGATCCAAAAATAAACTGGTCACTCATCCAAATACTACCAAAGATTTCGCAGAACCCTATTTATTTTTTTATCGTAATATAAGCATTTAAAATTATAGTATTAATTTTAATCTGCGAATAATTGATCAACAATTATAAATCAGGCTCGTTGACTAGAGATTAATATTGAAAATGGTTCTCAGAAACCCAAAACTGCTGTAACATGTGGTTAATTCGAGATTTTTCTCAAATGTGACATATTGTCAACCGCTTGTCACACTTGGTGTTGAGAAACTGAAAGTAGAAATAACCGGCGATTATTCGTCGATCACGTTAACAGCCCGATAATCGAGAGCTAGGAAACCGGGTGTAACCCCCGGTTTCCCACGTTTCGATTATAGCAAAAATTAATTAAACAAATTGTCAAGCACGCGTTATCTGCTGTGATTGGCTGTTGAAAAATTATTCAACCAATCACAGCAGATAACGCGTGCAAGACAATTTGTCACATTAATTTTTAGATACCTAATATCTGAATTTTTGGTCTCTTTAACTTCTTTAGGAGTATTGTTTTTTGTATAAATTTGGGAAGAAATCACGGATTTTATGGCAATCTTGAAATGAAAATTTAACACCGTGACGACCGGCACCCCACCAATGGAATGGTACCTATATCTCGATACGATTTGGGTACTAGTTGTGAATTTCGGGTACCTATTAATTTTATAGTGCAGGGTAGTAATTTCTATATAGGTTTGAGGAAAGCAACAGGCTCTTCAAACTTGGAATCAACATTAAAAAGTGGTAGTCCTGCTGAACGAGCGAGCGAAAGTTATCATCGTTGATTTCTCGGTAAATAAATACAAATGTTTCAGTTCTTTTTTTTTACGAAATGAATCACATTTATGGGTACCTAGTAATTATCGTTGCTGACTCGTAGTCACACCAGATTATCACACCAGTATGACAAACAGGATTTTTTTTCTCGTTTGTCACACCACTGATTTTTCCACACCATTTATTCTTAACTAGTGCTGTCCTAGTTATACTAAAGGGTTTTTAACCTTGCCGAATCGTACTCACACCAGCATGACAAACAGGATTTTTTTTCTCGTTTCGTTTTTTTTCAATAACGTGTAGATATTGAAATGAAATAAAAGAAGCTGTGTATAAGGTATTAACAAAATTCTTTTTATTTGAAAGGCCCACTTATGCCTTTAAGTGTGGAATATAAATGCCCGCCTCGGCTATTTACAGTGGCACGGGTTCCGAGTGATCCAATTTTCAATGACTCTTCTGCATAGATCCGGCTGAATTTAAGCAATGGCGTTATGTGTTCACCTTCAGGGCATCTGTCGATTGTGGTTTGTTTGCATAGACTTTCGACTTCAAAAAACCCTACAAGAAAAGGTCTAGCGGCGTCAAATCGCATGACCCTGGTGGCCAATTAACATCACCCCTGCGAGAGATAACCATACGCTCAAATCGATAAAAAATACCAAATACCATACAAAAATCCATGGTACTCGTACAAAACGAATGTGAAACCAATTCACGATTTGCAAAATTGTTGAAACATCAACGATTTTGCAAATCGTGAATTGGTTTCAAATGTGTATATTATTTCTATTCAAATAGTTTTAAATGTGTATATTATTTCTATTGACGTTGGTCTGTCAATTGCATTTATCATATGAACCACTGGACATCCACAGCTGAACATAGACTATAGCTTGCACTACTTACCACAAAATATGATGTATATACAAAGTTGATACGACAGAGGGGCTTTCCTTGATACTGCCTATACTAGGTACCATTCTCAAGCTCTGTACCAAAAATCAATTAAATAGGAGCAGTAGTTTAGTCGCAAATAATCGCCGCCCGTGCCGCCGCGCGCCGGCCGGGCGGCTCCTTTGACACGAGAACACAGGCCGCCGCCGCCTACTGGCGCGCGTGCGACGTTACCGGCTTGCCGCTTTGTTACCGCCTAGGTATCTAAGGTCAGTTAAATTTGTTTATATAGGGTAGTTGCGTTTTATTCTGATTTGTAAGCTATTTAGTCTGTTTGAAAAAAAAAAACTCATTTATGGTGCTTTTGATTTTTATACCTTATCGAATTAATACTAAACACGTATAGTATACGTAGTTATGCATAGCCAACCTCTTCCTCGAACTGTTTTGATAAACTAAGATCACGCCATGCCACCCATCAGTTCCAGGTAGCAATGTTTATTTGCAATAAATTACCAAGTAATGATGTCCAAAACAATTAAGAGTATGATATAACATACGAGCAGCTTCCTGTTATTGACCCACTGTGAGGTCTGTCCACCGACACACACATATAAACCATTTCACTAGTATATAAGACCATGTAACTTAGATTTAAGGGTTACTATTGTCGTAACGCTCATGCTGAGCACACGTGTAATTAATAAATATATTTTTTTATTATAAATCTTGCGCGTTCATATTTGACTGGCGCAGCCGGGTCGGATTAGTAAAAGTCGCGAACAGTATCGTTAAAAGACACATACATCGGTCGTAACGTATTCTCGACGCTATAGACTTCTAATTCGTAAAGAACCTCTTCAACAAATTCGTCAAAAGAACGTCGCGTGTGCAATAACAGCAGAGCAGCAGCAGTACGAGAACCGGCATGGGATCGAGCATACTGTGAGTAGACCTTTATTCGCACTGTTCCATTCCTTGTCTTATCCCTTACGTCTAATTGGACTAGACATCGCCAATTTGCGTAGCCCATCTATTTTTGGACAAAAATCGCCGAATCTAGATTTTATTTTAGTTTATTAAGTAAATTGGACTCACATCGCCAGTTTACTATTTTTGCATTTCATTTGAAATACGTAATTGGACTTACATTGCCATTACATTAACTTTGTTTAGACTACTCAAACTTCAGTAATTTAGACAGATTTCTAGCGTAGCAAAGCGTTGTTTGGACTCAAATCGCCAACTTCGTTATTTTAATTTTACTTATCTTATAATTAAACAAAATAATGAATATTCAACTTATCCCTAAAGAAATACAGAGCATCATCCCAAGATTCGATGGAGACGATAAGTTGCTTAATCTTTTTATTTCTAAGTGCGAATATGTAATTAGAAGCTTTAGAGGGGAGAATAACCCAGCACAACAGACTTATCTATTTCATTGCATTACAAGCCGATTAGTAGGTAAAGCAGCAGTTTTAGTTAGTGAACGAGAAAACGTCACAACCTGGGATGGCCTTAAGGAACTGTTTGTCCAACACTTCGGAGATCCGAGATCCGAAGCTTGCCTTAACATTGAATTAGAAAACCTTAAGATAAAACATGGAGAATCATTTGTAGACTTTTGCCACAGAATACAGAATGTTAGGAGCTCATTAATTTCAAAAGTAAACCTTCTAACTGACGAGGGCATTAAAGCAGCCAAGTATATAATATATAACAATACAGCTCTAAACGTTTTCCTATACAATCTACCAGAAGATATGATAAAGTTTGTTAGACTCAATAAATGCCTCACTCTAGAGTCCGCGTTAAGTGTCGTAATGGAGGAAGTTAACTTCCAAACGCGATACAACGCCCGAAATAAAAACAAATCAATCCCTTCTAGTAACGCGAACCAATCTAATACTCCTAAACCAAACTTTACGGCTCCAAATCAGTTCAAATTCGGTATTCCGACGAATAACAATCAAGGTTTTAGACAAATATATGGTTTTAAACCCAACTTTATTTCAAATAACAACAACCAAAGGGTCCCAAATCAACCGCAAGGACCTAGACCCAGTAACCAACCGAATCAAAAAGCTATAACTCAGCAACCCCAACAGATTCCGCGTACGCTTAATAATTATAAACAATCAGGCTTCTTTAAAGCAAATCCAAACCAGCAATTCCGATTTGGCATACTCAATCAACAGCCGAGACATGACGATGTGTCAATGCGAACGGTTCACAATAACATGACTGAAGGACCACTTGAACTTGACTCTGAATCTAACTGCGAACAGGTATTTTTATTAGACGACGAGAACCTTGTAGTGTTAATAGATGATAGTAATCAAATTAGTTGCGCGCAAGATGCAAACGAATCAGCAAATTTTCGGATAGAAGCCTCTACGACAGACCAACCAGATCATAAACAGAAGTAATAAACCTAAATTACAGCGGTCTTAGACTACCACATATATATCTACCGGAAATGGAAGCAATTTTTCTAATAGATACAGGTAGTACACGTTCCTTTATAAACGCCGAACTAGCCGATCAGTATTTCAAGTATTGTAAAAGCAAGGAACCATTTGAAGTAATTAGTACACATGGACGTAGCAAGCATAGCGAAGTCGCGTACATTCCTTTAACGGACACCTTTAACACAAATATTCATCACAAGTTTTATATATATAACGTAGACAAAGCGTATAATGGTCTTATCGGGTCAGATTTATTAAAAGAGTTAGAAGCCACCATAGACATGAAAAATCAAGTCTTAAGAACAAATACAACAGAAATTCCCATTTTATATAACCCGTCTTATCAAATTGTAATACCCCCTAGAACAGAAACACGCGTTAAAGTGCCAACTATGCTAAACAACGGAAACGCAATTTTAAATCATATAGAGTTCTGCCCGGGAGTTCGTATGCCTGACGCTTTAGTTAACTGTGTAGACTCTCTAGCTTACACCGTTATCCAAAATACTACAGACACTGAGATGACTATAACTTTTAAAAAACCCTTTAAAGTCGATAGTATAGAACGGGACTTAGAAAATTGCCTTGTTCATAATTTAAACTACAACTATGATTTAGAAAAACTATTACATGAAAATTTAAGTAAATTACGTCTTGACCACCTAAACACAGAGGAAAAATCATTAATAAGTAAGTTATGTGCCGAGTACAAAGACATCTTTCATTGCGAAAACGTACCTCTATCTTTCACTAATCAAGTGAAACATAAAATCCGCACAAAAAACGAAGATCCGATCTACATACGCCCATACAGACACCCCGTTAGTCAAAATGAGGAAATACAGAAACAAGTCGACAAACTTTTAGAAAATAACGTAATCACAGAATCACACTCACCTTGGAGTGCCCCTGTACACCTAGTTCCTAAGAAAATGGACGCTTCAGGTGAACAGAAGTTTCGGATGGTTATAGACTACAGACGACTCAACGAAATAACAATAGATGACAAATACCCACTTCCAAACATCACAGACCTATTTGATAGACTAGGGAAGGCATCTTACTTCACTACAATAGACTTAGCTAGTGGTTACCATCAACTGGAAGTAGAAAAAGAGGACCAACCAAAAACAGCGTTTACAACACAATCAGGACATTACGAATTTACTCGTATGCCTTTTGGTTTAAAGACAGCCCCAGCTACGTTTCAACGAGCAATGGACAATGTACTCCGTGGACTGCAGGGAATACATTGCCTTGTTTATTTAGATGACATTATTGTTTATTCTACTAGCCTTCAAGAACACATAGATAAGCTCAAAAAAATATTCGATAGACTTAGACAAACAAATCTTAAAGTAACCCTCGATAAATGCGAATTTTTAAAGAAAGAAGTGTTATATTTAGGACACACGATAACCAAAGACGGTCTTAAACCAAATAATGATAAAATTAAAGCCGTATTACAATTCCCTTTGCCTAGAACACCAACGGAAATAAAGAGTTTCCTAGGTTTAGTAGGATATTATCGCAAATTCATCAAAGATTTTTCTAAAATAACACAACCTATGACAAACTGCCTTAAAAAGAAAAATAAAGTCACCATAACTCAAGAATATGTAAACGCATTTGAAAAATGCAAAGAGCTACTTACCAACGCACCATTACTACAATTTCCAGATTTTGAAAAACCCTTTCTTTTAACAACGGATGCATCTAACTTTGCACTAGGAGCAGTCCTGTCGCAAGGGCCAATTGGTAGTGACAAACCAATAGCTTTCGCGAGTAGAACACTTAACGACGCCGAAACACGTTACAGCGCAATAGAAAAGGAACTATTAGCAGTTGTCTGGGCATGCAAACATTTCCGACCTTATTTATATGGTAAAAAATTCACAATACTAAGCGATCATAGACCATTGGTATGGTTAAATTCTGTTAAAGAGCCAGGAAGTAGACTCACGAGATGGAGACTTAGACTCTCTGAATACGATTACGAAATTAAGTACAAACCCGGTAAACAAAACAGCAATGCAGATGCATTGTCCAGAATTAAAGTTAATGCTTTAGACAACGTTTCAATGATAGTGAACACCGATAACTCAAAAACCGTTGTTATTTCATCAGATGAAGATGACAATGTTACTGTTTCATCTAGGAACTCTAAAAATAGACCTAGGTCACCATATTCAGTACCATCAATAGGAAGCGAAACAGTCACAGCTTCTGAAAGAGCAGACTCTCCTTCTTTAGTAACAATACATTCGGAGGAAAATACGGACTCTTCTGATATCCCAATATTAAAGGAAGCCATCGATTCGAAACCCAATCAAATTCTCGTATACACATGGCATAGAAACGAGTGCAGCGTTAAAGACTTATCTAGGAATAAGCAAAAAGTATTCGAAGTGCACATACCAACAGATAAACCAGAATTAATAAAAGAATTCTTAAAGGAATATATCCGTCCTAAAATTAAATATTATATCTATTTCGAGGACGAACGCCACCGTAAAGAATTTTCAAACATTATTACAACTTTATTTAAAAAACATGCAATAAACATATATGAGTGTACCGAAAGAGTCATTCACGTTGAAGACGAAAATGAACAACGAGAAATAGTCCTAAAATATCACGAGGGAAAAACATGTCATCGTGGTATTAAAGAAACCGTAGCTCATTTAAAAAGAACATACTACTGGAATAACTTAGAGCATACCGTAGCTTGCATTATCAACGCATGCGAACTTTGCAAACGCATGAAATATGATAGGAAACCCATAAAACCCGAACTACAATTAACTCAAACCCAAACAAAACCGTTTCAAGAACTTTTTATAGACATTTTCTCAATAGAAGGAACCTATTTCCTTACAATCATTGACGCTTTTAGCAAACTAGGCCAGGCTATAGAAGTACCTAATAGATCTACACCGGAAGTCATAAGGGCACTTATAAAATATTTCGCCACATACGGTGTGCCATCAAAAATTAGTGCAGACCCAGGATCAGAATTTAATAATAACTTATTAAAGGAAATGTTGACATTTTACAAGATTAATTTACACATAGGTACGCCCCATAATCCCAACTCTATGGGATTAGTTGAACGATTTCATTCTACTATTATAGAAATCTACCGACTTGCAAAGTACGACAGAAAAATAACTGACGCCGCGTCTGTCATGACATACGCTATTATGGCATACAACCAGTCTATTCATTCAACCACTGGTTTAACACCGTTTGAAGTAGTCTTCGGACACACCGATGCCTCGAGTACCTTTGCAGTAGATTTTAATAAGAGTTACACCCAACAGTTAGTAAAGGACCACGTTAAGCGCACTAAATACCTCTACAATTATTTAACAGATAAAATGATTCAGTCCAAAGAAAAAACCAAAGAAAAACGCGGCGGTGAAAAACAATTCGACCTTAAAAAAGGAGATCAAATTTATATGAAAGGAGTTAATACCAGACGTAGTAAAGATAAGCCTAGATACCAAAAAGCAACAGTTATAGATGAAATTAAAAGGAATACAGCAACTGTCCAGGACAAAAACAATAGAACAAAGAAAATACCCGTTAAAGACATAAAACGTCCTTTACAGGTTCGTCCTGGTGGTAGCGATGCAAGTAGCCCTCAGCCTGGGCCTTCAACTTCAAAGGATTGAAGACAATCCGGGAATCCTCCCCGTTAAGGAAGGACAAGCTTCACTTAGCCTATACAACTGGCATATAGTTAAGAGACTAGACTTAAATTTAGTTCATAGGAATTTAGAATATAACATAGGAAAATATAATGAAATATCCAACTATATGGAAGATAGATTAAGCACATACGTCTTAGATGGTAGTCTTGTTGATGCTGAGTTGCAAACCCAATACATAATGAACATAACTATAGAACATTATAATCAGTTAGTACCAAGCATTAGAATAAAAAGGGGACTTATCAATCCTGTCGGATCTATAATTAAAGCTATTACTGGAAATTTAGATAACGAAGACGCACTCAGATACGATAAATGGATAAACAGTCTGCAACTGCGACAAGATGCAATCCTTAATAAAGTTACTTTAGTTTCCGATATAGTTGACACATTCGTTAATATTACTAACTCAACTAGAAACAACTTCATAATACTTGAGAAAGCTATGGAGGAAATAGAAGATTTTTTAAACAAAACTCAATTCCAAAGGAGTAAGAACCTTGTCTTAAATACTTATAACATGTTAACTCATAACTTTCAAATATTAATGACCCGCTTAGATGAAGTAGAGACAGCATTAGCATTTAGTAGAGTTAATGTATTACATCAATCCATATTAGATACCACCGAATTAATTAATATCCTTCAAGATATCGAGAAAACGGATAAGTTAGCTTTTCCTGTCTCTAATGAAAACTTAGATAAAATCGAACATTGTATTGACATCAAAGCTTATGTAAAAGGCAAACAAATAACTTTTATTATGTCAGTACCAACAGTCCAATCAGATGTCTACAATTATTACACCCTACATCCTTTTCCTATGTATAATCCCCAACTTGGCTTATCATTCCTAATTACTCCTAAACATTCCCATATCCTTGCGAAAGGGTCGAAAATAGTATCGCTCTCCCAGCCTTGCAGGGAACTAGACGAAGGAAAGTTCCTTTGTTACGAGAACAGCGTGTCTTCAGTGGAAGAAAGCCAATGCATCAAAGATTTGATGACGTTCTCTACGAAGATAACATCGTGCCTGCCTCTTCCAGTCAACGCATCTGACATCAAAATAAAATCCATACATCAAGATTCTTGGATTATTTTCACAGGCTTTCCTACATTCCTGATGGAAAACTGTGACGGAGACATGAGCCAGCACGACATCATGGGCACCTACATCCTAACCCTTGACAACGCTTGTGAGGTGAAACTTGGGACATCCACATTAAGAAAACGCCGCTTACAAACCGGAGAAGTCGTCTTCCATAGTTCACCATCAATACATATGCCCAGTATTATAACACCAAAGGACACCGCACTACGCAAGACTATAAGTCTCGACGAGATTGACTTGGAAAATTTACAATTCCTATCGCACGCATTAAAGGACAACAGTGAAGTGAAAAACATTGAAAGTCATTTTGTGAATGTGCACAGTGTTAGCTTAGGAACTATTGTAATTTACATAATTTTACTTTTTGTACTAATTTTAGTTATATACCGATTTAGAAGAATACTGTTGAAAAAGCTTATACAAAATCACCAACCTCGTAATGCACTTCCGGATGGTGATTTTGCACTTACGGAGGGAGGAGTTATGCATAGCCAACCTCTTCCTCGAACTGTTTTGATAAACTAAGATCACGCCATGCCACCCATCAGTTCCAGGTAGCAATGTTTATTTGCAATAAATTACCAAGTAATGATGTCCAAAACAATTAAGAGTATGATATAACATACGAGCAGCTTCCTGTTATTGACCCACTGCACTGACCTCTATTAAAATACGCTGGACTGGCTATCCCATACAAAATGACAGCTATTTGCTGTGCCGATTCAAAGCGCCCCCAGTGACAGACGTGAGAGTTCTGAGAACTAATAAGATTGCAAATGGCCGTTGTTTGTTGATTTTACGCTAAGTGTCTCTGCGGAATAAAAAGTTTTCTAAAGTGTTTACTGTGATTGTGATATAAATTAAAGTGTTATAATACTGACAGTGATTGTATCATAGCTTGTATTGTTCGTCCAACATGAAATCGTGCGTATATTGTAAAACACGATACGAAAAGGGCAGTGGTGTCACTTTTCACAAGTAAGTGAATCTAAAACATAAAAACTTATTAGAAAACCGCTTAAAACAGTGTATTCTTTCAATAATAAACGTAAACTATTCGAGTTTACGGGATTTTACGAACATTTTTATAACCAATAACTTTTGTTAGGGATGTCAAAATTCATATCGATAATTTCGTAATATTATGATGTAAAACATCATAATATCATACTCATCAAAGTCATGCTCATCATTGTTAAAATAATGATACGCACATTATAATGATCTCTAATAATAGCAAGACACTTCAAGGTTTATTATTATTAGAGTCAATAACAAATAATTTAACACTTATGATTCATAATTCTCATTAAGTGTTCTATGTAATTATAGATATATGTATAATATTATTTATAATTTTTTACCCATACCTACTATAATGTTTCCTATAATTACAGGTTCCCTTCTGATTACACTCTCAAACTTTGGTTAAAAAATATGAAGGTTGTCAACTGGACTCCGACAATGTATCATTATCTGTGTTCTAAACACTTCACGGAAGCCTGTTTCTTAAAACATCAGTCACGGACTACGTTGAAAAAATGCAGTATCCCCACAATATTTCTTGGTAAGTGTACATTCGTATTCCTAAAATGTAAATACTTTGTTGGTATCTAAGAAATATTATTGATATATAAATAAAAAAACATTTATGTTTTTCACAGAAACTAATTCGTCCTTGTTACTTTGCACACAGAAACTAATTCGTACTTGCAAATATATTGAAGTTAATCCAAAAGAAATGTTGCCATGTGAAGCCCTTGCAGGTAAGTTATTTTAAAAAAAAACAAAATTTAAAAAATACTGAACATGGCTTACTGAAGTACTAAATATTCTTTTAAAAGAAATAATAACAAAATATATAGACATCCGTTTGTTCGCAGAAACAAAAAAATATTCTTTATTAATTACTGGAGAGAAGGTTAGACATTTTTTGACTCGGCAAATAATATGGGCTCGACAGTAATTTTTAATTTAATAAAATATGTGATTTGAGAATGCTTTTTTTATTTCCCTGTCCCCCTCCCCTGCGGTAATTAAGTTGTTACAAGTTAATTACCGTAATTACAGACCTAATAGAAAGTTATTGTGTCTCCTATCACATGGCAACATGCGGTATCTGACTAGTAATAATATCTTATTGTGCACTCTTTATAGGAAGGGATTATCTTATTAATTTCTATTTCTATCTTAGTAATTTACTATTTTACAGAATTTTATTATTTATTGATCCTATAGTGAACTGTTATCCGATTAAGGAGAATAAGGAAGGAAGGGGTCAACCGGACATATGATACTTATTTTTACAGTTCATAAACAGTACTAGATACTGCTATTTCAAGTTATATTTTCTACGTAAAATATCTGCTTATTACGACTATCTATAGTTCATTAGTTTAGTTAGGTACTCAACTAGTGCAGACATGTCTTTTTATCTGTGTTTTAGTAACATTTAACAAAATATATGCCTATATTACTTGTTTTAAATCAATTATCCACAATTTTAGTAAATCTTAACATATTATGTTATAAAACGTATTTCACGTTTTTAAAAACATATTACGTATAAACGACAACACGAATGTTACATGCTAATAATTACCTAAACCAATTTAATTTATAGGAAATCTGTAACAATAGCGTTGGTAATATTTCTATCATTGTGGTCGATATCAGAAAAGTTTTTATCGATAACAAACCTTTTGTTATACATCACTAGTATTAGTTCCATTCCCCCACACAGCTGCTGTCAGCGCCAAAATGGCGATTTTCAAATAGGCACATGAAATTGATAGCGATAGCCAGTCCAGCGTATTTTAATAGAGGTCAGTGACCCACTGTGAGGTCTGTCCACCGACACACACATATAAACCATTTCACTAGTATATAAGACCATGTAACTTAGATTTAAGGGTTACTATTGTCGTAACGCTCATGCTGAGCACACGTGTAATTAATAAATATATTTTTTTATTATAAATCTTGCGCGTTCATATTTGACTACGTAGTGTAATTTAATGCCCCTCTGTCATATCAACTCTGTATATAATTCCATTTGAATTAGTTTTATTTTTACTAAGAAATTAAAACAATTTGTACCTTATTATGAAAAAGTTGTCAGAAATATAACTAAAAGTAGAAAAATTTAAATAGTCGGCAAAGAACGAAAGTTGGCAAATGCCGATCAGTAGATCGACTTTATTAGAATATATGGGGTACTGCACTAGCAATTATAGTATACATGGTGTGGAAAAATCAGTGGTGTGACAAACGAGAAAAAAAATCCTGTTTGTCATACTGGTGTGATAATCTGGTGTGACTACGAGTCAGCAACGGTAATTATTTGTATACTTAAAATAGCTGTAGCGTGCCACCTTTTTCGGCGCTTATATTGTTCCTGCTGAATGGAGCGTGTCTACCGCAGGACCAACTTCAAAGTCGATTTTCTCGAAAACTACTAAGGTACCAATATTGTTGTTCGAGTACAAATTGAGTAGTAAATATTTACCAAATAAGGAAGCGATTGTCGTCGGGGTCCGGCGGTAGTCACGAACATCAATGTCACTCACACCAGCACCAAGGAATAAAGGGATTGCAGCCTTTTATGATATTAATTTTATCTTTATAACTCTACGCATTCTTGAGAATAACGTCTTGACAGACTGGAGTGTTTTTCTCTCTTAATTTGTACAAATATACGGTTTTTTTACTATAGGTACTTGTTATAGGTATAACCCCAAAAAACAATCTAGCTTTTTAAGATCATTAATAGATAGGCATCTCGAGGTTAATCTAAAATACTGCTTTTGGTAGGTACGGTCTAGACTACTTCAATCAACCATGACGTTGATGAACCTCAAAAATGTATTTTGTGTAAGAAAAAAAATTACAATGTGCACATTCAAGTTTCTTTTCGAACCCGTTGCGCCACCCAGTAGCGGACGATGAAGTTCAAGAGGACTGAAATTTTCAGAGCTCGATAGGTAACCTCCTAGTCCAATTAATCTCGATATGTTTATTCATTTATCGACCCAATAATTTGCCAGGGTCTCCGCCCTCTTAGAACTAATCCTGACACTGCATAGCTCCACCTTCTTTGCTGACGCATGGTTGGTGTTGTATCCTTTTCTTGACCCTTTTATTTATGCATCAAGGGCTTTTGTAAGTTTCAAGTAATTTTAGACAAACATCTTTTTAGGGTTAGGTGGCGGTTTATTTAAATATTGGTTCTAAAACTAAAAATTGTATTTAATACAAAAGTTTATTGGTGAAAACATGAAAAATATAATAGATTAATGGCTGATAAAATGCAGCAGAAATGTTACAATATTGGCCATCACAAAAACTATTTCGCTAATAAATGCCTGAAAATTCAGAATGCTATTTATAATCAGTAAGGGGCACAACAAAATGGTTAATGTCATCAATTAAGACTTCCTTTGGTAATATTTTTAAATGTTAGAGGACATCACAAAAACCACAAAAGACACTAACAAGTTTTTTGTGCCCAATTTGATACAGCCATTTTACAGGTAGATTTATTATATTTTACGAAAATCTAGATTTCATAGGGTCAGTTTTGGGCGCACTTCAACAAATTTAAATAACTAATAGCATAATTTTTAAACAATATTCACCATCATGATCTCCATTCACTGCGGACATGCGGCGAAAGGAATGTTAATTTGGGGCCGACCAAGCTGTTAAGTTTTATTTTATATAGAAAGGAAAACACTTTTAACTTAAGAAACCGTAATTTTAATAACTTAAGTTATAAATATTTATATTCATCGGGTCAGCTCGATATCTGTAATCCAGTGTAAATACAGAAATACAAAACCGTCAAAGATGACACATAACATTTAATTTTAGACGGAACGTGAAGGTCCGCTGCGAACGACATTTTTAACATTTTTTTACAAGCGACGGCTCGCATCAGCGGCGGAGGACCCGCGCCGCGCGGCGTTCTCGAATGTTACTCGTTTTCTTATAAAACACCAATGAGAACAAATGCGTGTGCTGGGAGTGAGCGCGGCGCAAGATTAGTTGTCGCCGCCCTCGGCGGGCTCGTCGCCATCGCCCTGCGTGTCTGACGTCCACAGCGTCAGGTTGTCTCGCAGCAACTGCATGATCAGTGTCGAGTCTTTGTAAGAGTCTTCATTTAGTGTGTCTAATTCGGCGATCGCGTCATCGAACGCCTGCAAAACCAATAATCAACATTAATTCTTATCGATTCAATAGAACAACTTTATCAAAATATTCATACAAGAAATTTTCTATCATTCCTTTTATAGGAAGATAAATTCTCACTGTATACAGGAGTTATAAATAAACACTCTTATGCTGGCTGGATCGAGGATTAAGGGTTAATTGCTTTACACACGGCCATGCTAATATATTATTAGTGGTTCTTTTTAATTTAACAAATTATTTCTAATTTTGAATTACTTTTTCTTCATGCAAACTGAACGAGGAGAATGCACTAGCAAGAAACTTGACAGTTAGTAAATTATGATTGTGTCATCACACACTAATTTTCTCTTTGATTAAAAAAACCTGTTTAGCTAAGTGGCACGCTCGCGCAGGGGAGTTGATTATCTCGTAATAGAACACGGAAAAGTTGAGCGCAAGGCCGAGTCTGATGGGGTGGGTCGGTTGCATTTTGGCTTTAGCAATGTCGAATGCTTCCTGGTAGGCCTTCTGCGAGTCCTCCACGACGGCTGGGGACAAGCGAGTACATTAATATGCCTAGCCTGCACTTCCCTCTCGTGCCAGCCAGCACAGAGCCTATGCGTAACTGACACTAATAATGACCTGTTTGGCGAGCTGACACGCTTTGTCTGGTGAATTTAATATCTCATAATAGAAGACGGAGAAATTTAGCGCGAGACCCAGCCTTATTGGGTGTGTGGGCTGCATTTTCGCCTTGCTGATCTCGAAAGCGTCTTGGTATGCTTTCTGTGAATCCTCTACAACAGCTGTAAGGTAAAGTGATGTTAACATACTGAAACTATTGCATAATAATTTGGGTAGATTAAAACCTAATAGTCATTAATGATAATTACACAAGTTGACTCTCATTAGTGTTGGTACTTACAATTTCTGGTTTCTCCTGTGGCCACTTCTGCGAGGTACCTATAGTAATCTCCCTTCATTTTAAGGTAAAATACTTTACTTTCTGGATTACTAGCTTTAGGAATAAGGTGCTTGTCAAGTAAACCCTGAAACAAAAAAAAAATTAAGTACCTATATCTTAAAAATCTTGGATTTATAAATCGATCAATATTTTAATTAGGGAATAAAAATTTGCTGATTGGGGAGTAATAATTGTATTGCAGAGTGAATACATGAGATTTGAAGACAGGGCAACGAACGAAAACGGGATAGCAGCGCGCGCAATGACGCGGCGCAATACGTCACCCCACCCTCCTCGCCCGCGAAAACTCCGCACCGCGCCCTGCATGCTCTCACGTGCTAACCAACATTATAACGCCCATGATTAACAAAAACGTTATGACTGCAGAGGAAATGACCACGGCTACTGTTCGCTTGCATCACCCCTCAAATTGGCGAGGCGCAAATATCATGACGTCATTCGCGTAGGATGGCGGCAACTGACGTTAATCTTCCTTAGTTTGGAATAAATTCCACGAGCTAATGGATAAACAAGGTAACGAAGAACTATGTCTCAATTATGTGGGACCCTGAAAAAAAGTAGAAGAATTCTTACCAAAACGTCGTAGCAGATTTCTCTGAGCTCCTTTTCTACTTTAACCCTATATTCTTTTGCCATCTGTTGTTTTCTTTCCGAGCCTTCGGTTTTCTGTTCAATGGAGGAGATGACGCGCCATGACGATCGTCGAGCGCCCACCACGTTTTTGTAAGCGACGGAAAGCAGGTTTCTTTCCTCATTGCTCAGCTCGACGCCGGTTTCCGTGACTTCTTTCATCGCGGCCGCCATGTCGTCATATCGTTCCGCCTGCTCCGCCAGCTTGGCGCGTTGCACCAGTTCCTCCTTGTCGACGGACATCGTGGACGATGGGAGAGGATAACTTCACTGATGCCCCTGTAATGAAGTATGAATCACGAATAAACTATTTGAATCGACAGCTAATGACGGTTCACTTCGAGTTAAATTTTATCAGAAAGACTAATCGTTAGGCGTCACTTTCACCGAAGCGAATCGCTTATAGGGTATTTGTCATCATGGTTGGATGGAAGTCGCACCTTAAGTAGAGGCTCGCGAGCGCACTAGCGCAATATGAAAATTCAACAAAGCTCAAAGAGCGCCTCTCACGCCAAACGCGACATCGACGCGGCGTCCGCTCGGTTTGACAGCATCTCACAGACTCAAGCTACTAGCAGGCTAGGCACGCGCCGTGTCGCCGCGCCGCCGCTTGGTCACCGCCACTGCGCCAACAGTATTGATCCGGCGACGCGGGATAAACACTCCAGACGAAATACGACTAGCGCGACGATTGCACACACCCCTCACCCTCGCTACGCCCCTCCTGCACCGCGCCCGTCCGCCCGGCGCCTACCTCACGCTACCCTTATCTACCTACCTATAGCTTTTTACGCGACTCTCCAGTTACTATGCTATTATAATACGCCTTGAAAATGTTCATAGATATATATGTACTCCAGAGTAAATGTTTCTTATGATACAAAAGTAGATTACTTTTAAATAAGAAAACATACTTGATAATGAGGCATCAACAACCAACATAAAATTCTGATCAGATAGTCATAAAGATATTAGTTAGAAAATTAATATTTTATTAATTGATTATCACCTAATCCACAAGAGGAAGATATAGGAGATAAAAACAGGTCTATGTAGGATCTTCATACCATCGAAACAGTTCATTATTAGCATGTATGTATTTCTTTAAAAGTTATCAACACAATTGTGTAATATAGGGATTACTCTGATTACTTGTTTTTCATTTTATAAAAGGTAAAAATAATAAAACTTTAATTATTAAGTACTTAAAAGTGTCCCCGTTCCGGTGAAAATTTAACTTAACTCTGTATACAAGAGAATGCAGCAATACACCTAATAAGTTAAACAAATTCTTAAGATAAAGAAAGGGTGGGGTCATGACCTCTGTAATGCCTCCACCCCCTCCCCACTCCACTAAGTCACCCATTTTCATATATTTGCAGATGGCTGATGTAATAGTTAATAATTAATTGTCTAATTAATTATTTATTTTCTATTATGCATCTAAAGTCATTCAATAAAAGCAAACTGTCTGTTTGCTTTTTATTGAAATGAAAATTTCAAGTAAAGTTATGCTAAACTAAATATAATGTTGTATATCCCAAAAAATATATTATGAATGAAACAACAGTATGCGTAGAAGAAGGCGTTATGTAGTTTCTGCCTACACCTATGATAAAAGGGTGTGAGAATGTTTATGTAAAAACATTTCTTTAAGATTCCAATTATTATGCGCCTATCTGCAGCAGTATACAATTTTGACGCTGGTCTATTGTTTTCTTAATTGTAACAGATGAAGGGACAATGGAATAAAATCTGAAATATATAAAAATATGTATGTGTCACTCATTATTGAACATGATGTCAATATTTGAAGGGCAATGTGTCATGACAAACCTAGCAGTTACAACTGACATCTTACAGGAGATTTATTCAAAATAGCTGTAGCTTAGTACAGATTTAGAATTGGCATGGCAAAATATCACAAGAGATTTGACTCCTGCACAGTTATGCCATAGATAAACCTCAATTATCACTAAGATGGCAAGTTATTATCAGTGTCTAGCCAAATGTTGTACTTAGCCGTGGATTCTGTAAGCATGAGCACTAGGAGAATAGTTTATTGTTTTATTTCACAGACAGTTCAGGGACATTGCTATGACCATTAAATCTAAGCAACTACCAACTAGCTTCGATAAATGCAGCAGTAGAAAACTTAACTCTTGAAAAAGGCATTCACAAATCTATAATATTCTGAGGATGAGGAAAACTAACTTCATGATTAACATAAGCTTTGTAATAATAACAGATACGTTATATATTATATCTAGTATCACATACACGAGAGCATTGTGCTGTCGACTCAATGTCACGCACGTGCCTATCTATCTGAAAAGCGATGTAAGTAAATCGAAGGTAGTCCCATTATCAAATACTTACCTACCTACTTACAACATTTACAACCTACATCAAGTTACACAACGTATATAATATGAATTATGTTCCCTCAGGAGAAGTGGCGCAAGGAATGTCATCCTAAGCTAAGTGGCAGTAATCACCTCTAAATACGTACTAGGCCTACCTTAAATGACATTAAATAGTTATTGAATTGACCAAGATAACGGCATGACTACGCACGGCGAAATTACGACGCACTAGTGTGATCGCTAGTTCCCTCTATGAATACGCCAACGTCCAACATGCCCACGCACTCTAAACGGAACTAAGTACATGAAATATCTTTTAAAATATATATATAACAGCATCAATTTACAGTAAATCTCCCTTATCCTGTATAATAATCCAAAAATATATTCCAGTCACGTATGAAGAAAATGTAAAAAAACTAGAAAACCAACTTACGCGGTAGATCTCGTTGTAAGGAACGTTATATTACACCTTACGAATTACAACGTGCGAAATAAAATTAAATCCGTTGAGTAGGACATGAATCCCGATTACAAAAAACTAGAATTATGTCTAACCGCACCGCGGAATCGTGTCGCCGGCTCGGGCAAAATGGCTGCTGCAAGGGGCACTCCTTCTATGCGTCACAGTCACAGATTTGTGAGAAAACGATTTTTAAACATCGACACTCCATGAAAAACACATAAAATTGCATTCACTTAATATAATTTTAATGCACTTACTTGTTGGAAGGGAAAAAAAGTAATTAAACCAGCAAATTACAACACAATATCGGTTTTTGTCTTGCGGTGAACGATATACTACACTGACGGCAGCGGGGCCAGAGGGGAAACAAAAACGGAACAGGGTTCACATTACGAGTCGGCCATCTTGGATTACTATGAAGGAAGCGTAGCACGATGCTAGGAATTAACATCCATGAAGTTATGGTCGAATGTGTTGCGCACTCTCTCTGCCTTACAAAAAAAAAAGAGATAGATTTAGAATCTTACCCGAGAAAAATACTTAATAGGTCAGTTTGACTGGTAACAGGAAGTCAGAGTTCTGGCGCGCATTTTTTGAAAGATTGGACTCGTGGATAGTCTATGCTTAGACTGATAAGAGATTGACCTAAGCTTTAGTAGAGATTATGTTTAATTATAATAGACGAACGTTTTAAATTCTGCTGCTCAAGACATAAATATACTTGTGTCAACAACGATGTGTCGCCGACTCTAATCCCTAACGACTCGCTAGCGATATTCTGTCCACATATAGTTTAGCAATCATTTCTGAATTTAGTCTTTGGCTATATGCATATTTATTGGCATACATATTTTGTGCCGCAGTTGTTGATAGAATAAAATGAATACTTGTTTTGTCAATACGTATGTCTTCTATATTTCATAAAGCCCTGCCCTTTGTCTGGTGGGGGGAGCGTGTACAGGTTTTCAAAAAATTAGAAAAAAGTAGTCACAAAGAAATACTTGGGCGCTTCAGATATTAATAGTGTATGCGTCTCACGCACGTGTTTCTGATAACGGGGAATTTTAATCTGCTTCTGCCGGCCTGCATGGTCGGGGTGGCTGTACGAAGGGGAAGATAGAAAAAAAAAGAAAAAAAATGGGAAATAATTAACCGGGTGAACTATTATACTAAGTAAGCAATTATTTATCCTGTTTGAGGAATACCTTTTAGGAGGTTTTTGTGAGCTGCAGTAATAATATTGTGACATACTATAATTGTATTTGGGGTTCTATTTTTTCTATATTAGCATATTATTCTTCATCGTAAATGAAGGCGACATCGCTGTGCAGCGCGGCAATTCGGGTATAATTGTGTTTTCAACGAATTGGTACAAAAGCAAGCGGAGCGAGTTCGGGAGCTTAGGGCACCCCGACACGGACAGGTTAGGTTCTACTAATCAAGTCGCTGTTTTAAACATTTTTATTCGCCCACTGTTTGTCGCCCACTTAGTATTTCAGTAAGCCTTATTCAGTATTTTTTACATCTTTAACTTGAATTTATTGTCGCTCATTTAAATACTACCCAAAAAAAAATCGCTTCTCATTAATATACAGACGCTTTAGCTTGATATCTTGTCGTACTCACCCATAATCCGACAATTATTTGGCGAAATTTCATTAATCCGAGGGTTGGAATTTTTTGTTTTTAGGGTTGGAAATATATTTAAGTATATAAGTAAAATTCTATCCTGTATTTAGAAGAAAATGGTATGATGTGAGATATGTAGGAATTCATTAATAAAATTTCTTGCATTTCATTATTCTTAAACTTACACTATTTGCACTTCTGCACTATTTGTATCCGACTAGCCTACTAGTATACAATGAAAAGTAAAAAATAATAGACAGTCATGGGGAAAACTTTTGATTATCTGAGTTTCGTATGTGTTCGTTCGTCTGTTCTGCTTCCAGCGTTCAGTACCAGTGGCTGCATGTAGAATTGTGGATCTTACTTAAGCTACAGAAGCTGTTGTGTGAGAATTTGATAGCAGATGTTTTTGCAGTAAGTGCCAAGCACTATCTGAAAATCGCCTAAAAATATTACTAAAGTTTTACATTTTGTTGCAGCACTAAAATGACTTGTCTCTGAAGATGACATCTGCATCTGAGACTGTCAGTTGTTTTAAATTTTTGGCAGATGTCATATTCACATGAGTGAGTGAGTGTCACGATCGATTGTGTTTGAGGTTAAGTACAAAGTAAACGTTGCGTTGTGGTATTTTACTATTTAATTTCGTTTCTGAACTAGTTTTATGTAGTTTATAACGTTTCATGTTAAAGGTTTACAGTTTAAAATAGAATAACAAAATGCCGAAATCAAAAAGGGATAAGAAGGGTAAGATATAACCTTAAATGATAAATGCATTTGAATTACCATGCTCGTTTATTTTATTTGGAAGATTGTTGTATGACAAGAACTCATATTATGTTTGCGGCACTCGTGTTTTGTATTCTATTTATCTAAATAACTAACATGTTCAGGTTCTTTATTTATAATAAATGCAATTTTATTTTTATAATTACAGTTTCTCTGACAAAAACAAACAAAAAAGGATTGTTAAATAAACAGAAAATTATAGAAGAAATAAGGAATTCACTGTCCAAATATGAACACATATTCCTGTTCACTGTTGATAACATGCGTAACACAAAACTGAAAGACTTGCGCAATGAGTGGAAAGACTCAAGATTCTTTTTTGGTAAAAATAAAGTCATGGCTGTTGCACTTGGAAGAACTAAGAGTGATGAAGTAGAGGACCAATTGAATCTGGTAAGTTTTCATCTTCAGTTAATTATGTTGCACCATATTTGGATATGCAAATTGAACTTTTTATAATATTGTTATCACTTTACAGCTGTCAAAGAGATTAAAGGGGCAATGTGGCTTACTGATGACAAACAAGGATGTGCCTGAGGTATTGGAATGGTTTAAAGAATTCCGTGATGCAGAATATGCTCGTGCAGGATTTGTAGCTACTAAAGATGTTATACTACCACAAGGCCCCCTTCCAGACTTCTCCCACACAATAGAACCTCATTTAAGGCGACTTGGTCTGCCCAGTTCACTAGAACGAGGTGTCGTAAATCTTATCAAAGAATATCAGGTATGTGATTCTACAATTACCATTTCTTAATAAAAAGTTACTGATTATGTTGTTAACAGAAACAGACTCACTTATTGACAATTTGCCTAATTTGCAATATTTCAGGTTTGCAAAAAAGGTGCTCCATTAACACCAGAACAGGCAAGCATATTGAAACTCCTGGGAATTCAATTGGCTAAGTTTAAAGTTGTCATAAAGTGCCACTGGACAAAAGGGAAAGGTTTCCACAAGGACCTGGATATAGCTGATGATGATGATGTAGATGATGACGATGATGAGGAAGAAGACGCCATGGAAGAAGATGAAACATAGTATTTAAGGAAAATAAATATAGTATTTTACATATTACTTTCTGGTTTTATTTCTGTCCAAGCTCTTTATAAAAACTTAGAAATTGAAGAATTAGAACTAGGTTGATGTGGCTGGTAGGCTATTGACCTTTCCTGTTATTTTGGTGCTTGTACTTACAACTACAATGATTATTTTGCATTTAAAAACTAAGCCCATGAATCATCCAAAGGAAAAAGTCACAAATTATTATGGAAACATTTAATTAGTAAAATTGCTACCTGGAAGGATCTAGGCGTCAGTTTTCTTTGCATTGTATAGTAAATAATATTGGCATGAGTAAATTATTGAAGTGAACTTGCTAAGGGAGAAAGGAGTGTGGTTGTTGGTTGACTATATTATTTTCTTTCTATGTCATGAAAGGTAATGCTTTCCTAAATTTTTACTTTTATGAGATATCCAATTGGGCCTTGAAAGGAATCCTTTAGCATGTTGTAAGGTTCAAAATGTGATTGCTTCCAAAAGTAAAATAATGGTACAAGATCTGTATGCTGCACCCAGTTGACATTTTCATCACCACCTTTCATCATGTGATTGACACTGGCATGGCTTCGCCTCCATCAGGGCATTTAATTTTGTTAGTTCAAAAATTTAGTCGAAATGTGACGCCAAATATCAGAATTTGTCGGTCACTGGTTCAAAAGTTAGAAGGGTTTATAGGTGGCGCTAATTAGTCACAATTTGCCGCCAAGTTACAGATTTAGTCAGGTCTTAGTTTAGAAAATATAATAAGTTCAATTTTTAAGGTATAATCCAAGAGTTTGATCGTAGAGTTTACGAAACAATTACAAGAAAAAAATAGCTAGCTTTTCCTTGCTTTATAGATACAAACATAAAATTTGCTTTCAAAACATCGTTAGCAGTTGATATATTTTTTAAACGGCGCAGTATCTATTACAAATTGTACCCTATCTTAGCTTCAAATAAGAAGGTCCCCGATGCTGCGCCATTTTGTTACCTCATAACTGTCAAACCTATCGATTTTGGTAGGGTGAGCAAAAATAGTAGATTGATAAACAAGGGGCTAAAATGACTTATATATATGAGTTAGTTTAAGTCTCGAGCTTTAGCGAGGGAGTAAATAGAAACCGAGTTATAATGGGTTTATAAGGCACTTTTTTTTCAATACGTTTGCGAGATAATAAATTAATCAAATACAATATTAAATATGTAGTTTATTTTATACTAGCTGTTGCCCGCGACTTCGTCCACGTCAAACTTGTAAAAATTATATTTATTTTTTAAGTTTCCCACAGCATCTGTGAGTAGCCTATATTTCTCTTTATAACATCAGCTATCTACCAGTGAAAGTCCGTCAAAATTGGTCTAGTCGTTTCGAAGATTACCCGGAACTAACAGACAGACAAAAATTATAATAAATGTTATTTTGGTGTATGTACCGTATATATATTCATATACATGTAGTAAAAAACGGTTATTTCAATATTATAAACAGACACTCCAATTTTATTTACATGTATGTATGTATGTATAGATAAACCTAGCTGACCCCCGCGACTTCGCTCCCGTCAACTGGCTACCTACCAACCTACTCACCTGCCCTACCTATCAATCTACGTACCCTACATGTACCCTACTTACCTTATTTGTTAAAGTATTTATTTGAATAAGAATATATACAAATATTTTAAAGCTGATCGCTAATCTCAGGAACTACTGGTAGGAATTGAAAAATCTTTTTGTGTTGGATAGTCCATTTATCGAAGAACGTTATACGCTATATTATAATATCACGCTACGACCAATATATATATTGGCAATAAGAGCGGAGCATAAATGAAAAATGTTGCAAACACGGGAAAAGTATTCCTTTTTGAGAGCTTCCGTTCCGTGCGCTGCGTAAACGGTTTATGTTACGCAAATATCATGTATGATGGTATTGTTCCGCTTTAAAAGTTAAAAAAAAAAGTTTTTTTTTTCACTATGACTTGACCTGGCCTGATGATTGGCCTTTTTTTTATGGAAATCAAAGGACATGGCCAAAATGTGCCCCACTGTGAGCAAACATACGTTTATTGCAGTTAATTTGAATTAATAAAAATATGAATTTTAAATGGCTTTTTAAGCCCTATAGCAGCAGTGGAGAAATAATATTTATTAAAAGTTGTTCTGTTTGATTTTGCTCAATAATACCTTTTAATGTTGCCATATAATATTAACAAAGTTAACACCCAGGGAAAAATAATAGCTAAACGACACATAAAAAAACAACACTGTTAGGAGTTTTAGGAGTTAGAGTAAATTATTCGTAAACTAATTATTTTTGTATGTTTTCTTAAGTATAAACCTTTGATTGATTGAAATAATTATAAATATTAGTGCAGTTACGGATAGGATTATTTTACATTACTACTGGCAACACCGCCGACAAATGTCAGTCAAACTATTGACTCAAACGCCTGGCATAGATATATGTACATTAGTTGATATAAAATACCTTACCCGTAGTGCAGAAATCAACTATTTTAATCCTTAATAACTTTTGTTCACGACTGCTAAGCAATATGCGCCTTTTTAATTTTGTTTTTAGAAGATCAGTACTATTAACAGACATAGATTTTATATCTGTCCATTCTGGGGCACAAGCCCATACAATTTTTGGCCATGTCCTTTGAGTTTTATCAACATCTATACAAAGTTAATTTTGTCCCTTAGTTAGAACAATGTTCAGTGCTTTCATTGAGTATGAACATTAGTAATGTTACCTATTTATTTTGGTGAATGTAGCTGTTTATACGGCGTGAGCGAATCAGACTCGCTCTTGGACGATTTTTTATTTTTAAATTTCTTCTGTAGTCGCAACGCAATGCACGCATTCTACCGAAGAGAATGCCGATCGAAGAGATCGCTTTTAGTACCATTTTCAAAAAATAAAATTTTCTTTTTTTTTATGAAACAGTCGAGTCTTCCATCATGATTATTCTAGGTACAATTAAGAATACTTTTTCGTTTTCAATGCGAGCTCTTGGGTAAAAGACAAAAAATAAGAATATAACTTTTTCCCTAGAGAAAAATATGCTTTTATCTCCACTCACAATGTAATGTTCCAAGTATGAATTCAAAAAATATTGTTTATACCATTCCCCCTCTAAAAAGCTTATTTTATTCACTGAAAACAGTGAATAAAAAGCACTTTTAATCACTGTTTTGGCGTTTGAATTTAGAACACACCAATATTATATTTGACCTCCATCTTAATGCAATACAACCTACTTGCGCATAAAATACTCGATACAAACTTTTTGTGCAAACAAAGAATATTCGAATTTCAAACTCCTTCGTCGATTTAATTTTGAGTTTGTTTATATTTAGGATTTTGATAATGATTTTATTTTGGTCTAGGATGTTTAGTGAAAACTTTTTTCCATTGTCATTCTAATATTAATTGCATTGGTGTTTAATTAATTATAATTATGTAACTTAACGGAGATGGTCACTGGCCCCTGAAACACAGGTGCTGTTTAGGTAACTCAAACTCAAAGGCTCAGCTTCAATTTACAAAAAATGTGAAACCCTAAGGTTTCTCATTTTCTGTAAATTTTGAAGGTAATAAACCATTTAATTATTTAAGTATGATTATTCCTTGTGCTTTTGGCTTAAATCCTTCTTTTTCTCGAAGTCATGGTATAAAATATAGTATGCAACTCTTGAATAAAACGGATTTATATCGAGGGCCATGAATCACTCGCGTCGTTCAGGATTCTAACACTTGAATCACTCCCTGCGGTCGTGATTCACTTGTTAGAAACCTTCACTTGTTCGTGATTCATCTATGGCCCTCGCTTTAAAACCGTCCTTTATTCACTAGTTGCATAATATACTATTATACCATTCCCCCTCTAAAAGCTTATTTTATTCACTGAAAACAGTGAATAAAAAGCACTTTTAATCACTGTTTTGGTGTTTGAATTTAGAACACATCAATATATATTTGATCTCCATCTCAATGCAATACAACCTACTTGCGCATAAAATACTCGATACAAACTTTTTGTACAAAGAATAGGTACCTATTCGAATTTCAAACTCTTTCGTCGATTAAATTTTGAGTTTGTTTATATTTAGGATTTTAATTATGATTTTGATTTTGTTCTAGGATGTTTAGTAAATACGTATTTGGATTGTAATTCTAATATTAATTGCATTGGTGTTTAATTAATAATAATTAAGTAACATAACGGAGGTGTTCACTGGCCCCTGAAACACAGGTGCTGATAGCTAGCTCAGCTTCAATTTACAAAAAATGTGAAGCCCTCGGTTTCTCATTTTTTGTAAATTTTGAAGTTATTAAACCATTTATTTAGTTATTATTATTCCTTGTGCTTTTGGCTTAAATCCTTCTTTTTCTCGTAGTTATGGTATAAAATATAGTATGCAACTCTTGAATAAAACGGATTTATATCGAGGGCCATGAATCACTCGCGTCGCTCAGGATTCTAACACCTGAATCACTCGCTATGCTCGTGATTCATCTATGGCCCTCGCTTTAAAACCGTCCTTTATTCACTAGTTGCATAATATACTATTAACATTTTCCTTTGATTTTCAAACAAATGCATCATCAAATGCACCTTAATCTACACTCACAACGTAATGTTCCAAATATGAATTCAAAAAAGGATGTATAAACACATACTTTATATTCGTGGATAGATAAAATTAAAAAAAAAACCATTACAGTGCAAAATTTTCCTTCTATTTTCAAACAACTGCATTGTAAAATAACTTTTTAATTTTTATAGCACACTGTCACTTTTTATTTTACTGGCACGTATGAACTCATTGACTTAATGTAGAAAAATAGTGTAATTGTCTATGGATGCGCGCGCTGCGCTGTCATGCCCAATGAGTTTCTAAATTGCCCGCCATACCTACCACATATTTTTTTTCCGTTTCCACTTTTGTTTTATTTCAACTGTACGAGTATGAGTGAAGATAAATAAAATAGTGTATGCAACGGCATATAATTAGGTATTAAAACACTCGCATGTTATTATTATCAAATTCTGCTTCGCCTCATGTGACAAACCCACACTCGTGTTTTACTAACCCCTAATATATGACCATTGCATAAACTACTATATTTTTATCTCCGCTCTGATTACAAAGAAGGAATTTTTGAGCAAGAGGATAGAAAAATTATTTCTGTATTCAAATCGGCATAATCTAAGAAGTCCGGTTTGAAAGCTATACAATTAAGATAGGTAAGTTTAGTTGATGCTTACTACGAATGATACTCGTTGTTATAGTGTAGAGGTAACATAGTAATTAATTAGCATTATAAATTTCATTATTCGTAAAATTTTATACAAAGTTATCACGGGATGCAAAATGAGAAACATCATCGGACTTCTTAGATTGTGACGACTTTAATAAAGAATACTCACATATGAACGGTTTATAATAATTGTACTGTTACAAGCATTTTTATGCTTATATGCAGTATGGCTGAAGGCGTCCTGCACTAAAAATAGAATAAACTTAATCAAACTAATCAGGAAATAATGCTTTAAATAAATAACAAAAATATATATTTACAAAAATAACAGTGAATAAAAAAAAGTTTCTGAATTTTCAACTCGGCATCACTTTCTAGGTAGTCAACATCGCGATCGTCATCATCATCTTCATTCATTTCATTTTTAACACGAAAAACGACGGGTTGTTATAAGTTTGACATGTCTTTGTGTGTGTCTGTATGTGGCATCGTAGCTCCCGAACGGATGAACCAATTTTGATTATAAGATATTGTTTTTTATTTTTGTTTGAAAGGTGACTTTGTCGAGAGTGTTCTTAGCTATGATTGATTAAAATCGGTTGACCCGTTCAAAAGTTATTCGCATTTTACTCTTTGAATCCGGGTTTTTTCGCAAGATATCATGTCATAATTTCGTGTTTCGATAGATTGTTGATTGAAACGTGTCTACTACTGGGTATTTTAAATGTAGTTTACAAAGCATGAAATAAAAATTAAATTTAAAAAATCCCGACATAAAAACCTCTAAAAAGCTAAAATTAAGCCTCGTACTCACTTCGGAACCGCTAAGTAAATAAAATAAACTACTGTAAACGTTGGCGGTTTCCCGACGCGAGTACGATACTTATATTTTCTTTTTAGAAGTGTTTGTGTCGGTTTTTTTTAAAGTTCAAAATTATCATGTGACACACAACAAGTGTTTTTGGTTGACTAGTGTAATAAAAAGTGAAAAATTAAAACATAATAATAAAGAGTGAAAAAATATTAATAATGAGTGAAAATACATATACGCGAAAGCTTTTAAGCAAACTGTACTTTTCAACATAGTGTTACATACTCTTTGCTTTTCAAGTGACAGTTTACAGTTCGAGGTCATTGACGCGCACTTTCTCATCTGATACGCTCGTACATAGAAAAAAATTTACTCTAGCGAGCGCTCGTATGTGTATCAATCACAGAGTACTTGTTAATAAACTGAAAGTATCAATGTCCCATAAAAACCCTACAAAAATTGAGATTAAAATCACTTATTTTTGTTTGTAGTTCAGTTCATCTTTAACGAGTAATTACGCCAGCTGTGGCTCCAGAGCCGTTAGTTGACGATATCATAAAATACCCATGAGTTAGTCTTCTATAGTAAGTGGCTGTATAAAAATAAACTGTCCAGTGTGTACTATATAGGCTGTGGCCGGCGTCGGTCGGTGGTGCCTATCTTAACCCTTTACATACGGGTTCATATTTTTAATATCGCCGTCTATATGGACGAATTTTTATAAGATCGCTTCTCTCGAACGATGGTCGAGATATTACGTCCCAACAAATATTCTTCTTCTTTATGGAGATCTTACACCGGGTTTCCCAGCTCTCAATTATCGAGCTGTTAACGTAATCTTCGACGAATAATCGCCGGTTAATTCTACTTTCAGTTTCTCAACACCAAGTGTGACAAGTGGTTGACAATTTGTCACATTTGAGAAAGATCTCGATATATGCACATGTTACAGCAGTTTTGGGTTTCTGACAGGGGCGTAGCTACCGCCGTATCTGCCGTATCAATTATACAGGGCCCCCGGGCCACGGGGGCTCCCGACGTGCGTAAGCAAAAATTAATAAAAACTTCCCAAATTTTTTTTTCGCCTATCAGACCTTTCACTGTTGTCCATAGAGGCAGAAACTTTAAAAAAACTATAGTCATCATCAGCTATACCTAAATGATTTAATATAGGTATCAGTTTGGCGAAAAAAAGGCAAGCAGAGTCTATATTTAATTTGAATTGTTTGTAAAAATTTTGGAAAAAGTGACAGATAGATAATTACGAGGATTTTTTTTTTTTTAATTTTATTCAATATTTTTTTCTTTTGTGAGAAATCTTTACCGTTCATAAGGGCCCCCATCCAAATTTTTATACAGGGCCCCGCCAAGGCATGCTACGCCACTGGTTTCTGAGAACCTTTTTCAATGTTATTCTTGTCAACGAGCCTAATTTAAATTACGAATAAAAATAATAGGGGTCGGCCAAATCTTTGGTATCGGTTCAGTTATAAAAAATATGTTAATTATATCAATTATTTGATTAAGTACCAAGATTAAAAAAAATCGGTTATAAACTTTTTAAATGAATTACATTATAAAAACTTGACACAATATCAAACATAGTTATTTTGTATGTAAATAAAAAACAAAAACTGTTACTGATCTGGAAATCGAATCTTCCTGACGACGCGCATTAATGTTGTCTGTACCTTGTACTTAGTACTTACCAAGGTCAGTTTTTGGATAGGTTTGAGTGTAACTTGAAGCGGCCGGGGTAGTGATCCCGTTAGGGTAAACAACACTAACCAAGGTCAGTCTTTGGATGGGTGATCACCTTTTTTTGATTTGCTTGTTTTTGGATGGGTGACCACTTATATTTGGTCCGCTTGTTTTTGGATAGGTGACCCCGCCAGGGGTAACACTAACCAAGGTCAGTCTTTGGATGGGTGACCATCACCACAAAAATTTTGGTCGTCCATCCTAAAGTCACCCCGCTAGGTTAAACAACCAAGGTCACCCATCTAAAAACAAGCGAACCCAAAATAAAGTCGTCACAGATCCAAACATTGATCTTGGTAAGTGTTGCTTACCCTGGCAGGGTCACGCATCCAAAAACAAGCAAACCAAAAAAAAATGCTCGCACATCCAAAGCCTGACCTTGGTAAGTGTTGCTTACCCTGGCGGGGTCAGACATCCAAAAAACGTGAAAAAAAACACATCCATAAATAAGCGATCCAAAAAATTGTGGTCACCCATCCCAAGACTGAACTTGGTAAGTATTGCTCAACCTGGAGAGATCACTCATCTAAAAATAAGCGAACCAAACAAAGGTAGTCATCCATCCAAAGACTGACCTTGGTAAGTGTTGCTTAACCTGTGTGGGGTCACCTATCCATGACAAGTAAACCAAAAAAGACGTGGTTACCCATCTAAAAACCGTCCTTGGTGAGGTTTGCTTAACTAACTTGGCGGCTACACCAACCCAGCCGCTCAAGATAAAATTCTATTTAAAGTTACAGTACTGAATGAAGTGAATGAATACCAGCTAGGGTAGCCAACCGAAATAAATTGATGCTGATTATTCAATGTAACAAGCGATTACGTAATTTTTCGATGATTCAGTGTTGGGAAACCCACTGACAACTTAGGGCTGGCTAATTTGTGACAAATTGGCAGATTTGAGATGTGACATCGTCTTCAGAAACCGGCCCTTAGTCTTGCGTCTTATCGAAATCAATCACCATACACGGTTGGCGTATTAAATAATAGGTTGCCCAAATTATATTGACAAAAATTATTGGTATTATAGTTGCCATTTAAACCTATTACCAATATTTTTTGTAAAACCAAATTAAAATGCTAGAACCAAGTTACAATCCCTTTTTATATGTTCTCAAATGAATCCTGCTTATTTATTTAAGAAAAAAATAAACAACAATTCCTATTATTTTATTACTATTAATACCTATTTTTCACATGTATTGTGGGCCAATCCGCGAAAAATTGCACCGTTACTAAGTGGGACAAAATGGACAATAAAAATTTAAAAAGATATGTTTCTTGATGATTTGATGCGGCATTTAGCAGAGTTTAAGAAAACTATATAGTAATATAACTGTATAAATATAGCTTTAAAAAATCAGAGTTTCGAACATGACCCACTAATATGTCACGACACTAAACGGACGTGACGAATCCCGCTTTACTAACAATAATGTCGAAAACACTCAATATTCTTTGTTCTTTTAGATGAAATCATTAATTCATTGCATACGCAGAAACATAGTTTAATTCACAAATGAAATAATGTTTTAAGAACTTACCGGTATCACGTTATAACTGTGACTATAGTGGACTTCTTAACTGCGATGTGACGTCGATTGCACCTTTCTTCACCGATCACCGCGACAAGACTGACCGATAGTTAAAAATAAATGGCTGATCAGGCTGATATATACATTAATAATGTTATCATGAAAATAAAATAACTTCTTTTTGTAGTTCTTGTATTATTGAAAGCAAATTAACAGTACCTAGTGACTAAAGTGGAATGTTCATCTTGGTGCTAATTTGATTATCATTTACATATTTCAAGAATTTTATTGTAATACAATAAGGTTTGTTTAAAAAAATAATGTTAAAATTAAAAGAAAGCAGTATTCTTTAAAAACACACAAAAAACGCTGAAGTGTGTCTTAAAAAACCATGAACTTTGGTTAGTTAAAGTTGGCGACAGGCGGTGTGACACTCTAAAATTACCTTTTCTGTTCCTTACTTTTATTTTTTAATTAGTTAAATTAGCAAAAATTGTCACCGTTTTACATTTATTTTTAAAGCCAATGATCTAAACAGTCCATTAAAAAAAAATGCATTCAATAGAGAATAAGATGATCTTGTAAATTGTTAAGTTATTTAAGTGACAACTACTTTTTCGTATGTTCAATTTTTTGCGGATTGGCCCTCGTACGTATCTTTTGCTTAAATAATTCTGAACCTTGCATCACTTGTAGCGTATCACATATAATGTGTATGTGAATTGGTAACGTTTTCAAGCCTTGATCATACGGCAAACTTGAGGAAATACCACATTTTTAACAAAATACTTAATTCAGTAGGAAATCTTAAAATACTTGTATTATACCTCCGCATATGATGCAATTGATGACATATAAATGTATCTGGAGTATACTCTATAACGAAGTCAAAATTATTGTAATGCTGTGAAGTACAATGTATAGACATTATAAATAGTATTTTCTATCACAATGAGTACAATGCTTAAGTTGTCGAATCCGGCTATTTTTAGAAAATAATAGCCATCATTTACCACTTAAAGAGAGTACGTCGGAAAATTAAGTATTTTGTTAAAAACGAGCCCTTTTCTTAAGTTTACCGTAAGTTAATATTTTACAGAATTTAATTCTTATTAGCGACACTATCGAATGGAATAATAATACACATGTGTTATTTTTCAAAATCAACAAGTTCGATTCCTGGCTAGGAATATTGATTAAAAAAAAAACCCATTAAGCAGTGTTAGTTTTACGCAATTCCTAATAGTTTCGTATTTGGCCATGCACACCCACTTGAAAACCTCATTCTGTATATAATAAGTAGGAACCTATCTAAGAATTTTTTATACAATTTCACACAAGGCTGTTGTGTTCGATACCCACCGCACTGGTTGATCTGCTCGTTTATGACGAAGGTTTAATTCAGTGGAAGAATATGCCCACCGTTAAATATCACGCCACCCGCTTGGAAAAGGTTTATTTTCTCAAAGACCGACAAGTTGTAGACAAACCAAAGATTATACGCACGTGCGTGTGCTCGTGTACGGCATGTGCACGGTTCACGTACCAGAACCTAGCGCGCGTGATGATTAGAACGCGCTGATACGCCGCTGATATCACATACATCTAATAATTGGCACAGATAGCTTCAATTACCAAAGAAATAAACAAGACCATTAAAACAATATTTAGTTATTTCTGAAAATATTTATTGAAACAATCACAGAAACAACAATAAATTATTTTAAAAATATACCAAATTCTAATTCGACATAATAATTAGCTATTACAAATCAATGTTTCAAAATCATTAAAGATGTGTTGATTACAAAGAATATAATAAATCTAACAGAAGCTACGCCTCTGCATTTTACGAATGTGTATTGCTTTAACACAAATATAACTTAGCACGTACAAATAGGTAATCACAGTATAAAAATAAAGCATCGTTATCAGTCGACGACATCACAGTTTACATAATCGACGAAACCAAAACTTAACTTGATTCCTTGTAACCTAAATCTGCAAACCATTTACCACCATGTATACACAGTCTTTGCAGAGAATTAATTATTGTAAATCATATGAATCACCTCATAAAAAGTCATACATTACTGCAAAAGTAAATTCTGACTTTCCAAAACAATATTCCGCTAGACACATCACAGGACAACAATCAAACTTACGTAACACACACGAGATACTACAAGTTTTTATATTGTTTTTGGTATTCACTACATGCTATTTATCTCTATATTTTAACTAACGGCGTAAGAAACTAAACATCCTATATCTAAAGCAGCCCAAATGAAACTATCATTCTAGTTAAATAATGGAATAACCAAGTTTCAAGTGTTTGCCTTTCCATTTACATTGTGGAGTAAGCGAAGCCGAGTTAGGCACATTGATATAATTGAATCTAATGTTCAAAGTAGGCATAAAATAAGCGACATAGTTTAGAGTTGGAAAAGATTTATAGTAAGTATATAGTTTGTTTAATGATGTTTGGGTGGCGGTGGGGATATGGGAGGCAACTGGACTTGTTGGAGCGGCTCGCGCCAGAATACGGTCTGCGAGAACTCGTCGCTAGGCTCGCACTGCGCCGGCGGGAACACCTGGTCCACTAGCACCGACATGTGCGAGTATCTGCGGGGAAAACGGTTGCGTTCTTATAATCATACACACGTTAATATTTCAAGGATTCAGCAGTTTTATAAGCTCGTAAATATTTTGAAGAATACAATCATAAGGGCTTTCAGTAGGATATTCAGCAAATAAATGTAACAGTTAATCACAAAAGGCTTATTTCTCTTCTTTGTTACATGCTTTACACATTGGTGATTGGTTGTGGCACAACTGTCTTTTATTTTTTTCATTTTTTCAAAGATTATTATAGAAAACATTGGCCATGCTGTTTAAAAAATCAGTGGAAAGCGTGATACAATTTTTTTTTGTTCACTGGTCTATCGTGTAAGTCACAAAGAGATCAATCAGTCTTGAAATAAGATTCAGGTGGAAGTGTTATTACTTTACATTCACAAACATTGAGCACCTTTACACATACAAATATGGTTTGTTGGCATACAAACACAATGATTGAGAAATACGTTTCTTTGTTTCTTGTCAGATTGTTTATGTATAATGGTGATTAAACAACGAGTTAGAAGAATTTTGTGCATCAGGAAAGTGAAAGATTATAATTATAAACAAAAGACCCGAAGACAGAAACCAACACAAAAAAAAGACAAGACAGATGACATGTCGATGATTGCAAGTTATTGTCAGTTATTTTAGTATCCAGCTAGTTATGGCGTTTTAGAAAATTTTGGTTACATGGTATTAATAATTTTGTTTTTGAATATGAATGAAGTGCGGCCGCAAACGTGATCAAGCCTTACAAGTCATTCCATTCGGCTTACCGGCTTAATTTCGTGAGCTCGCTAATCTCATAACTAAACTTATGTAATTTTGACACCTAAAGCTCGCGCTAGCTAACAACTATTTCAGTTTGCTGTGGTGGGAAGAAATCATCGACCATGTCACTTTGCACGTTGTAACTGAAATAAAAATATAATACTCAGTACAGTGAGTAAAATATGGTGTTAGTGACTAGGCAACGTGAAACAGAACGTGACGGAAAGCTTGTATGAGTGAGAGAATACTTACGTGGATTGGAATGTCTGAGTCAGTTCATGTTTTAATTCGCCCTTATAATTGATCGTGAAAATTCTCACGATCGGAATGCCAACGGCTTGGTATGCACACACGTCCTGCAAAGAAAAATACATTTATCATTGCCTATGATACAGGCATCGACTGTGATTAATCTACAAGACAAATGTGTGGAACGAAGTTGTGGTAGATTGATTATTATTGACCACGTTTGAAATGTAATGAGCAATATCTTTGAGTATTTGGTACTGACATTGACTCTGTTGCCGTAGCCCGCATAGAAGGGGTTGGAGCCCTGCGGGAAGAGCGCCTTGATGTCGGCGAGGCACTGGATCTTGAACTCCTCGGGCTTCTTCTCGATGACCTCGCGGTGGAAGGCGCGCAGCAGCGACGTGGGGTTGAGCAGCAGCGGCCCGTCCGGCAGGCACGTCTCGCCCTGGCGGATGGAGCGCAGGTACTCGCGCGTCACCTGGGGATTATTGTATCCGTGTAAACATCTGTTCCAATCCATACCAATGTTATAACCATGTCAGTTTGTATTATTTTTTCAACGTACCACGCGGCCGAAGCTGTGGTCAAGAGTTAGTATATGATAATTGACAATAATGGTTTATTCTGCTATCAAACCAACCACACACATCAGTAGCAACACTTGTACTGCAAAAACCACCGTTACTGCTAGTAAAATAAAGGTACAAAAACAAAGCATATGTGTTACCATACGTGCGGTTCACTGAACTTTATATTCCAAGCTGTCTGTACATCACATATTGTTACTTTTGTTCTTAGATAAATGATGAACGGACAAGAGCAGTGTCAGACTAACAAAAGATAATATCCTCAGACAGTAACTTTTCATTGTACTCACCCTCGCTTGTCCGATAGCTCTCGCAGATAAGTACAGTAACTGGTAGCCGTTATTCTTGATCTTAGTAAACAGTTGCGCTACGCCCGACTGCGCCCAATCCTTTCCCACCAGTGGGAAGATGTGTCCCAGAACGTCAGACCTGAACAATGAATCAATTAATACAAATTGTATCTAATCTTGAAAAATGTTTATCCTTAGGTATTTTTAGTGTTCAATTTTATTAAAACATGATAATGAAATGCGTCATACTTGGTGATTGTCCCGTCGATATCTGAGATGACGATCTTGTCGTCGTATCTCCACCGGAACACGTTACACTTGCATCGCGTCGTGCCCTGATACGCAGTCGTCACACTGAACACCATTTCATTCATGCCTTCGCGGAGATTTAAATTTTTCTAGAGAAAGAAAGCAAATAATACTAGAATAATGAAGTTCATAAGCTTAATCATAGATAAACATTCCTTTAGAACTCTAAAGTGAAGGACTTACAATTTGTTCCGAAGACAGTCGTAGAGTTTTTCTGAACGATGAATGTCTGCGACCAGGCCTCTTGACTTGTCCCTCTTGATCGGAATCCGATGAGCTGTGGTCATGCCGGTCAACTGTGAACAGAAAACGAAAAATACGTTATAGAATGTGTCATAAAAAATCGGATTGCGTTTTTTTAATGCGTAAGAATGTTACCTTGATCTTGAGTTTCGATAATCTGTGGTATTGATTGCAGTCCATCTTCAATGAACTCTCTGGAGTCCATCTCCTCAACAATATCTAATTCTCTGGCGTCATCTGGCTGTTTCTCTTCTAGGGAGTTCTGCTTCAGCTCGAGTGGTTCACGAATGGTTACAGTCTTAGGTTCCGTCGCCATCTCAATCTGTGCCACGGTTTCTTTCGGCATGACATCATCTTTAGGGGGCGAAGACTCGCTGAAATATGAAGGTGAAATGAATAACTGTAATTTTGTCTAGAAAGAAACTAAACTGATAATTTTCAAATTTTCCATAAACACAAATCATAACTGTAATTTTACATAAATACAAATCATAACTGTAATTTTCCATAAATACAAATCATAACTGTAATTTTCCATAAATACAAATAAAAACTGTACTTTTTGACATTCGGATTGGAAAGCTTAACACGGAAAATTGATGCAGTTTGTCTATTTGCTTGTCAACTGCGCTCGGACATAATGTCAAAAGACTCTCGTCTTAGAGCATTTTTATATTGAAACTATATTGTATGACAACCGCCGTCTAGCGAAAATAATAGAAAACAGTTTTCTGAAAACGTAAAAGTATACAAAAAAGTGTTGTTCCGAGTTTTTTTACGCGATTGAGCGTGAGTAAAAACTTGCACTAAGGACTCTGTGTGCTTATTACCAGTTTTTTAACGTACTCACTCGTGATAATGTAAACGATCTTTTATTTCAAAATGTATACAAAAAAGGTTTCTCCTTACCGTCCCCAGAAGGCGCTTATCCGATTTAATAAAAATTGACGTTTACGTTAACGTGTTTGAGCGTGAGTAATAACTCGCACTAAGGCCTCTGGTTCCTATCTGAAGCATACTCACTGCTTGGCGTCGGAGGTGGAGCGTCGCCAGCTCCACCAGGAGTAGCCGCGCGGCTTGGCTGTGCTGTCCGTCGCGCGCGGCTGAGACTCGTCTTTCTCGGTCTTCTCTAGGGACTCCAGAACACGCTGGAAACGAAATACATATTTTGTAATAAAACCATCCCAGATATGGAATAGATACAATACTCTTTAGACCATGTTCATGTTGAGAGGATGAAAGGCAACTAAAGAAAGGTATTTACAAAGGCTCGGGGTCCCAGCGCTAGGAAAAAAGAAAGAAAATTTAGTTCAAATATTATCACTAGATGGCGCGATATGCACCGATTTTTTATTGAATTGTGTGTAAAAGTAACATTTTCTAGCATTGAACATAAAAATTGTATGTTCTTGGTTAATCAACTTTTCTAAGTACAAAATTATGGAATATTGGGCTCTAAATTCACATTTCAAAGATTATTTGAACGGATCTTTTCATTAATGCCAATAGATGGAACGGTTTTAAATTACTGAGGCATACCACTCGATTGTTTAAATTTGTATTGTAATTGTAACACATTTTGGTGCAATGAAACTTTAAAAACGTGCAAAATAATACTATAAAACAAATCGTCTCTGTATTTAAAGAAAAATATATTCACGGACCGAGTAAAGCTTTTTACTTGCAAGTCGCTGCTAACAACATCTATCTATCGTCGTGGAACGGAACCGAACGCGATCGATGTACAAAAAAATATCAGTTTAATCAGACAAACAACGCTAGTTACGTCGGCACGGTTGCTTTGTATGGGATGAAGCATCTGTATGCTAGTATTATATTATCTGTGACAAAGGTGACTTGAGGTGACGCCCTAGGACATACATCGATCTTATTGGTGCGTAGTACACATAAAACTGGCTTCTCACGGCGCGTGATATCACGAGTCGCGCCGCACCAGTTCGCGCTGCTCGACGCGACTCGGGCTGGTGCGTTGTGGCACGGACGATCCGCTAAATGTCGGTAACTTGAAAAGGCGCGGCGCAAATGCATGTATAATTGAGATGTGGGGTTGCAACTCTTGATAAAAAATATGTGAGGTTCTGTATCACTGGTTCTATAGACACATGGGACTAGTCGATGTGGCGACACTGTAGAGAGACATATGTAGGTACTGGACTTTTTTCGGCTGAAATGATGTATTCAAGTAAGGTAGCAACTCACATTAGGCAGCGGGCGCCTGTAGGCCAGTAGCGAGAGCAGCAGCGGCCCGGCGCTGCGCCAGGGCATGGCGCGGCCGCCCAGGCGCACCACCAGCCGCCCCTCGGCCGCCAGCGCGCCGCCGCGCTCGCAGAACTCCTCGAACGAAAGCGCACGCGACACTCGCTCTTCTTGCACGTACACGCCTACTTGACCCCTAAAGGAACAGGTTAGCGGTTGTTGTTAGCCCTCAATGTCAGAGAAATGATTGTTTAGCAAAATGTCTACAAATTTTGCAATCTGAATATTCAATGTTTAAAAATGCGGTATTTACGTAGTGTAGATCTGGTTGATTATACTTTTCTGTGACTGTAAAGTCGTTGATTAAGAACAGTATTTTATCCTTACTTGGCTAGTAGTTTCTCATCGTCATCAGAGTCTAGTGTAGGCGGCAGCGAGGCGGGGGACTGCGGCAGCGAGGGCCCGTTGCCGGACTCGTATTCCTCCTCTGTGGGGCCGGCCGCCGGGTGCGTGCTGTGCGCTGCGCCTGCACATTCACACGGGGTTAGTGCTGCGAGCCAACGGGATGCAACGAAATCATACTAAAGTGACGGTTTCGCAGCTTGGTTCAAGAGTAGCAGGGTCATTGTTTGGCTAATTAAAATTTTGATATACTCTCAGCAAAATATATATCTGATCACTGTGATGCAGCTGTGGTCACCCTGTGCACGGGATTTTGTTTTCAAATAATCACATATAGACATTGCTGATAGTACGTATTTTTTGTGGCTATATTTAAACAAATAAAATTTTATGAATTATACTATTTTCTTTTACACAAAACTTGATACGCCAAAAACGGCCTTGGCACTGCTCGTACCAAGCCACAGATATAGAACTTACAAATGATCTCACCAGATCGATATCTGTCAGCGTGGTGTTTCGGGAAATAGAGATCAGGGTCGACCTGGCCCCGGTCCAGATCGTCTAGGTACACGCCCTCGGCGGGCACGTCGGCATCGCGCGGGGACATGAAGCGGAACATGCCGCTGAGCACGCCGCGCCGGCTGGGCCGCTCCTCGTCCGAGCTCAGCGGTTCGGCGGGGGACGCAGGCGCGGGGGACTCGGGCTCGGGTCCCACCGGGGGCTCCGGGCCGGCGCGCACGGGCGGCTCGGGCAGCTCGCCCCAGCGCCACGACTGCGACGACTTGTCGCCCTGGCGCCCCGACAGCTCCACCTCCGTGTCCGACTGCACCGGCGTGCCGCTGCGCGAACCTCTGTATGACCAAGAATAAAAAATTACACCAAATTCGCAACCCACCTGCAGAACAAAGAGGCTCTGACATAACCTCGCTACTTACAAATGCTCTAATCAGGAAACATGACCCGGATGCGTATGCCACTAGCAAGGATTGAAAATAAATTCTGGCCTTCATAATTAAGATAAGTTTTCATTTTGGGTTCTGCTATTAATTAGCCAAGCATCGCTCTGTTATAATAACGTTAAACACGTAACTGAAAATCGAGGCTATCCAATTATTATTAAATATTCGTTGTATAATTGCATAATATGAAGAACTTGGGTACAGAGGAATGTACTTTAGACTTTAGAATACCCAATTAATTATGAGTTGACTCATCTCCGCCCTGACTCATATCTTAAACTAAATCCTTCGATTAATATCAGTCGTATTGACACAATGCGACGAAAATAAATAATTTATTACCTATTTATTGGTTTGCTTTGATGAGATATATTATCTTTTTGAGGTAAAGATAGATTTATTTGTTTAAAATTGGCCATAGCAATAAGCGTACACGGTTTTTCACTACCTCTAAAATACTTGAGAAAAATATAAAGTGTAATAAAAGGATGTAATCAAGAAGTGTCTACTGTGGTGGCGGAGTAGGTAAGCACGACACGAAATAGTGTGAACATCAACATTCTAATGAAGACAACACGGGATAGTATAGTTAGGTAAATAGCGGTGCACTACGCTAACTATGATCAAATAATAACTTTACGACAAGCGTGATTACGTCCAACTTACGAAAGCTATAACGTTGATTGGTCTCAATAGGATACTTTTACAGTGAACTAACGATACGATGAACTGGGTCGTGCTTATTGCAAGCGTGTGAGTGAACGGATGTTATTCATTATTGATTATTACGCGTTTCTGGGGGCGGCGTGCACCTCAAACGCTGTGTCGGACAACGCCAGCGGGATGCGGTTGTCGCCGTTCAGCTTGAGGTTGGACATCTCTTCACTGAAACGAGGCCACTAGCTCAACAATGGGCATGGAACACATCTTACTACAAGGGCTGTCACACAATGTGTTCGCGCGAATGAGACGAGATCAATGATGTAAGGAGTTGTAATTAGTTACCTGAGCGTTGTCACATGGACCTCGGTGTCACTGTAGAAGTTGATCTCAGTGACGTTGGGGATGGGCGCGGGCTGCGTGGCGCGCTGCTCCGAGCCCGCGCGGTCCGACTGACTCGAAATAGAACTGGTCGACGACTTTCTTTGGTGCTTCTTTGAACTTGCTTTCCTAGTCTTCTTCTTTTTCTTTCCATTGCCACCGTTCGGTTTGACCTCGTCCTGGTTGGGCGCGGCCTCGATGGGCCTGAAGTCGTTGTGCGCGCTGATCTTCTGCACTACCTGGTGCGCCACGCTCTCGGCGCCGCCGAGCTGCGTGGCCGCGAATGTCCGTGGCGCGCGGTCTACCTTGTCAGTCACCTCGTCGAGGCCGTCCATCTCAAATAAATCGTCATTATTTGTGTTGTCCTCTTTGGTAGTATTTTTAGTTATCTTACTTAAATCAGGTTTCTGCATTGATTGTCCGTCAGCTGTGTATCTGTAGAATACAAACAACATTGTTATGCTTTTATGATTATCTAACGGAGTCAGTGATTAAGTGTGGATAAGTGAGTAATTTTATAGTGCATTTACAATTATCATAATCGCTAGTGTGAATAATGCTGATGTATTGGGAAATTCGCTTTCGAAAATTTGCACGCAACGTAATTGTGATTTATAACAAACCGTCACTTTCCATTCTAACCATAACATTATTCGACGTTGGACGAACATGTTATCATAGAGCTATGATTACTTTATTTTTATGATAAGTCTTACATAGATAAATATTTAGGAAAAAGCTTGATATTATTTGTTTTTTAAGGTGTTGTGAGATTACCTTCTCTTGGTATAATCAGAGGCTTGTCCATGGTCGGGTTCTACGACGGAGAGCGAGTTCCGTCGGCGGGGCTCGTACAGGTCCTCGAAGCGCGCCGCAGGAATGGGCGAGGTGGCGAGGTGCGCCGAGCATTCGGCCTCGTCCTCGCCCACCTCCTCCACGAAAAAGGCCTCGCCAGACTCCCCCAGCTTCATGTGAATGTCCAACGGCTCACCGTTCAGCTCTAGATCCACCTGTATATCAAGATTAGGCTTGAGTTACCACAATCTGTGCTTATTATGTGTGTTGCTTCGAGGTATTTTAATTGCAATGTTATACAATCAAAAATAGCAAGTTTAAACCAAAAAGAAGTGGTCTAAGCAACTAGCCAGTCAAAAATCATTTTTTTACGACGTGGAAATTAAACTGAAATGGATTCGACTTATTATATTTCACACATACTCTTAGTTAAACATACGAGTTTTCATTCGTTTTGTGGGCAGTAAACTGAGTGAGATTTAAACGTCGTACTCGGCGTGATAAAATATTGACCGTTTGAAATAATTGGCATCTCATTCACGTAGCGTCCGGATTCAAATAATTTATTCGATTACAAGACTGACGCGTTTGTAACGTCCAGGGAAAAGGTTATTTAAAATAACATGTAAAGTCTGATTACAGAATATAATGGAAACAAGACAATTGTTTTATCCCATTTAAAAATTAACAGGTGCCGGATGAAGAAAATATTTGTGCCAAATTTTCTTCAGTCTCGGTGAGAATGGTATCCTACTTTGGCATTATTCCAATTTTCACCCGAAGCAAGTAAGACGCAGATTCTTCAGCTCATTTTGGCAATGTACCCTAATATACCACTATACAATGGACTAAAAATATTAAAGAGATATTTACTAACGACTTTATACATAAGCGGTTATAGATAGTTTACTATCTAGATAGTCTTGTGTAGCTTACAAATCATTATCCACACAGAAATTGAAAAAACATTGCTAATCTAATTTAAACCTTTAATGCTTTTCGTTATTTTTTGTGAGTCAGTATACACATTATATAAAATGTTGTTTCTTATATTTTTATACTTATTCGCTAGCTGCGAAAGGTTTGGTTTGTAAGTACGTGTATTATCAGCGAACAATCTAGACGCAGACGCGTGCATGGAGCGTAAATTGAGAGAGCATCGAGAAAGAATGTGGACGGGGGAGCTCCGTCTACACAGCTAGATTAAAATAAAATTAGTGGCCACATTCATACGTGGACGAATAACTATGTGACAACTGGTGGCGGAGCGCTGACGCCTCACGAAAGCTGAAATTGTCCAACTGGTTTTTCTCAACTATGAATCACAGTGGTGATTGATCACCAAGGTAAGTATAGGAATCGCAGTTAGGTTTAAATTTCAGTAATTGTTTCAGCAATTGTCGGTTTTGAACTAATGACTGGAGGACGTCCAAGTAGATAAAGTGACTAATGAACCGTGAAGAAAAACTAAAACTTTCCTTTCCGTTCTTTTGTCTTTGACCCCACTTTGCTACTACTTTTTATAATCTTGCTCTTGACATCTTGAGTAACCGCTTCTCGACTGTCACCAACAGTCCAAAATGTACATATTTAATTTTAAAAATTATATTTCTTCAACATCGTACATGATTGACGACTTGAGACAACATTTCGGCTAACAACTTTTTGCTGCGAGTTTCGAGAGCTTGCGAATAAAAAATTGACTTGTCATTTTGAATTATCGTTACCTACTTATGAATTAGAGAGGTAAGGCATTACTGCGTAAAACTTTAATATCATTTGTGACTGGTTAAACCAGACTGTTTACATTTACAAAGATGAACTCGGATAATCCCTACATTGCTCTTTGCAGTAAACACTATTTAAACACTTACGTATGATAGATAGCAAAAACACAGCCTTATGTAAATGCTAATGAGATTGAAATAACCAGCGACATATTATTGCAAAAAAAAAACGTTACGTGCCATAAACGGACATAATATAGAGGCGTGGCATGTCGCTAGCTGTCGCAAGTATGGAGGAGATGTTTTAGTTGGATGACTGAATTGAAGGCCAAACAAGTCTTTAACTATTCGCGTGGGCATTTACATTCAACGAGCGGTTTGCTTTTTCCACCGTGACGCGGACAACGATCCAAATAGGTTTCACCAATACCAAGACTGCATAATAATACAACTAAGACTTTGAATTCTTTTTAACATAGTAACACCAGTCGTTTACGTATTATATGTCGGTAATTATTTACCTTTATTGTCGCCCATAAAACGGCTGATACATTATTTGCAACGTGCGTGCGCGCAAGGATAACCATAAAGCACAATTCATTCACGTCTCAGTTGCTATATTTACATTAATAATTACGCGACACATTCTTGCAATCTCCACTTGTGTCAATAAGATCTTTAACCAAAATGTATGGGCGAAAATGACGTAGACACTGTTAAAGAATTTGAAAGAACTGGAAAATATATAAATATCCTCCTACGCATCTGGGAGCAAGCGAAAAAATCTTGTAAATTCAAAGAAGTCCTAGAATTTTATTATGGTAGGGATTGGCTAGCTGGGAGATGAATGGGTCTGAATCAACTAGTACCTTACCACTTTGAATCTGGAGCGCAAAACGCCGAGCTTCCCGAAGCGCACGTGGAAGGGCGAGCACGTGTAACTCCCGTCGGGCTGCTCCACCACCACCACATCGATGGCACCCGTCAGCGTCGCCCCATTGATCTCGTTGTAGAACTCGCGGAAGTTTGCAATGAACTTGCCAATATAGTTCATAGAATACATGGCGGCTGATTTGTCAGTCTCTCGTTCAACTATATTCTTCACTTCACTCAATAAACACGGTATTCTAAATCACTTATTATCTTATAAATTACCCCATCTTGGGGCTGAGATCAAAAAACATAAGGATTCCTGAAACAATAGAAAAATATGGAATTAAATTAGGTAAGGAAGCAACCAGACTAGAGAACTGTTAGTATAATACATACATACACACACATACATACTTAAACAAAGGGCAGTATAAATGATTGTTTTTAATTTATGCTGTCCTTTTCCTGTCCTCCTGACCGATTTTCGGTTATGGCAGACAACCTCAGCGGAGACTTACCATCGACGTGGGAGATATAAAAATGGTTTTGTCATTACCGGAGCAAAAATATCATTAGGCAGCAGATTGTGATTAGCATCGATGGCGACGATATAAATAATTAAGTTCTAAGTATATACTTAGAACTTAACTTGAACGTGTGTTATATAACAATAATATCATCAATGTTCTTGGAAATTCAAGAATTCGAGTATTTCCAAGTACTTAAGAAGCATAGATTAAGAGAATCTTATCCACTCTATATACGTAGACACAAATAAATCCCTTATTTATGCGTAGGTAATCGTATTACAAATCACCTTCTGTAGATAAGCGACTATTTGATTGTGAAACACGCCACCAGTAAGTAATAGTTATTTTATAGTTTCACTATCTAAAAACTACGTCCATTCTAGATTTAGATCGCATCAAGACTGTTACATTCCCGTCCCAATTCTGCGTACTTAATCTCAATATAACTGGAATGGTTTCCAACGAAGTTTCGTACATACATGGACATAAATAGCGCAAGTATTTATTACTACTACTAGTGCAGATATGAGGCGGGTTGTTGGGTTCATGCACTATAATATCACGTCTAACTAGGCATCACTGCACACGCAGGATGTTACCCAATATTGCATGCTCGACATTCAAGATACAAAACTACCAATGAGTCGTGTTTAGTAAAGATTTCGTAGAACTATTGAGGTCGCTGACTGACACGGTATTCTTAGCATATCGTAGTAGTTATTCCGAAGTCCAAACCTATTTGAAAATTCAATGGGATACGAAATTGCATCATTACAGACTGCTGGGAGGAGTTAGCAACACCGATGTTTCACGTTGGAGTGCAACTTGTATTGATCTGATGCAACCAGACAGCACGCGATGACAACGTGCTGGACGCGACCGTCCGAAACCGAGGCGTGCGACCACGCGCCGGGGACTATGCCCCCAAGTATCTGCTTACAATGATTCATTTTCAAGAATAGCGAGACAAATCGTCATAATATTATGTATACTATATTTCCTAAGGCAAAAGTTGGCAAGAATGTTATAATCGCATAGCGATAGCAAATAATTAAGTTTAGCCATACATAATAGTATTAGTCATCGTTTGACACCACAATCAATGAGATATATCAGTGGAAGGTACGGGTATGCAAAATAATTTAATTAAATCCGTAAAGTCAAACTGATAGACTATGGTTTGATTATATTGAGGTATCGCGGACTTTGCCCGGCTTTACACACCGAGTGAGGATGTGAGTAGCAGGTGATACCCGCTTGGTATAAATTGTGATTATAGAGTGACGCTGTCGCCGGTAGCCAGTTTGCGAAGGTTAGATTACCGGATGGCAAAAATGACAGGGAATTGCCCTCTTCAAAGGTTAGAGGAAGCATACAAATACGTGACGCGTAACCTAAAAAGGTATCAGTTCCTTATTTTGATGGAATTAACTTCTTTGCAGCATCTTTATATTTGCGATTTAATAGTTGTAATAATTAGCATACATTTTATTGATTAGTTGCGAAAATGTTTAAGATAGATATTAAATTAAAATGTGTTACAGAACCTTGGAAACATGAATAAAATATTCAGCAGTATTTCAAACACGGTAAACCTAAAATATATTTTTAAATAGTACATCAACTAACGCATGAGACGAAGTGGCAGGTGTCCAAGGAGACCTGAATGACAACTGAACGTATTCTTAGTTCCAAGGGCTTCAAGTTCAATGTCTACAGAGATAAACGGACTTCCATTGTCGTGGGTCACAAACCTCTACACGGAAAACGAAACTCGTAACCGCCCAGTTAGTCGGTTGGAACCGTTGGAAAATGTTCAATACATAATGACTTGTAAACTGTTTGACATACTTATTGGTTAATCATACCTTCAGAATTCATTGTTAAGTTGAAATATAATTGGTTGCGCAAATTGAACTCTTAGTACTTCGACCTATTTACTACGTTACACGAACTGCTAAGGGTTGAAAACACTTTGTTTCAATAGTAAGGTTTCACGGAACCCATTAAATACAGCTATTAAACGGCTAGGTTACGATAAAAAGCCGTATGACCGCCAACGCTCCAAGGTTGGCCTTGTTTATTTCATTATTGAACACCTCATCAATATTCTACTAGTTTTAGCAAAATAACTAAAATTGTTTTTCAATCTTTATTTTATTTCGCTCAATCTTTCCTGCATTATTAATCAGCTCTATTGTTTCGTACAAACTGTTATCTTGATTTACTGGGTTACTTCGAACCACTGTCTGTCACCACTTCCTCTATAGTTGGTCATACCAGTTCATATTTTATCATTTTTATTTAGGTATCCTTATTTTCCATACCTATATTGTTATTACAATTATTAATAATAATATGCGCACAATTTCGCGTTTATCAATAATGAAAATTGGAACTGAACTTCTTTTGTTTGGCGTAAATAAACGATTTGTAGATTCGTACTACCACCACCACGGTAGTAGCAACTCTCATTTATTTGTATTTGTTAGCTTTTCTGTTTATGCAGTCTGAGAACCTTCTTTGAGACAACGACTGACTCTACTCGAGCGTCACTAGTGGGTAAAGGTTATGCAAACTGACCTATAGTTCATTCAGTTACAACCTAACATGGCATATCACATGTGAACGTGTGGAACTCGGATCCAACGCGACTGAGGAACAAACAAACGACTGTTTATGAAACCTTATCTGCAAGCCAGTCGAGCATACCACAACTCTTCACGTGCTCCGACACCACACTGGTGTTTATTCAACAGGACCACATCCAAGTTGAAACACATAGATCATATTATTCATAATCCGTTTATTATTTTTTTATTTTAGTTGAGATATATTGGTCTATTTCGCGCTGAAAACTTACCTAAAGCCTGCGTTGTAGAGTTCAGATAAGCAGTCGCTCAATGGAAAACACTACTATTCAGCTGTAGATGGTTAGGCTGGAAGCCAACCTCAACATAGTTGGACATTTGGGTATAGGCCAGGCAGATGATGATAAAAGCTATAGTCCATTTCACGAGAAGCTATAAATTTTGTAAATAAAGCGATATAAAGCGCTGTCGTCTAATGCTTTGTGGTAGACGCGTTCCAGTATCACAAAACTAGACTACAGAGCTCTATATCGCTAAAATATAACCCGACCAAGTGAAATTGCTCGTTAGTTTCGTATTACACGTATGTTACTTGTATGTTGATTGAATTTGGAATTATTTGTTGTTGATTGAATTGTCAAATGATAAATGATTTTATTTCTGTAAGTTGGTTTGTAAAACACTTTTACATGTCGATCATGTTTTTTAAAACATGATGAGGCCGGCGTTTCCTATCTGACTACTCTGAGAAGAATGGCCGAAACAAACTCAGAGGTCACAGTCTCTTTTTTTAACGACCACTCAATATCTTGGTTAGAGCATGTGAAGAACATGTAGATTGATGTCTAAAATGGTCTTTTGAGGCAAGAACCAGCCAGATTGAGTGGATCTGTCCAGCCAGTACACGCATTTGTCAATAACCGTGTAGCTCAACTCAGAATTTGAGGAGCTCAACGATTCGACGAAAGAACATTCGGGTAGGCCGCATAAACTACTCAAACTGCCAGATCATGATTAAAAACTAACTGATATAAATTCAAATTAAAAACGAAAAAAAAGAAAAAAAGATGATCCACATAGTCTTCACATTCACAATAATTAAAATAAAATAATATAATACTTTAAAAAGTAAATACCTATTCTTGTCATTGTAAGAAAATAAAAAAAAAACAAAATTCAGGATGTAAAATATAAAAAAAGCATGTTGGAGCAGCTCAATCCCAAGCCTTTTTGTCCTCAACATAAACTAAAGCTCAAAATGACGCTACGTAACTTAGAATTCTTTATTTACAAAATTTATAGCATCTCGTGACGCGGACTTTATGTTTTGCAATCTATGAACAGTGATTATTATAGTATCGAAACTATATTTTTGACTGATGTATATTAGATAACGATAATTATGTCAAAATAGCATTACCTGATATATAGGTAAATGTGTTTTTGGTGTGAATATCACTTGTGTGACATAATAAGCGCGATACAAGGCCATCATGTCAAGATACCGATGGTATTTATTAGATATGAATTTAGAACGTTTTAGCAAAAATAACTATGCGGGGGCATGAGAAGTGTACTCAGAAGATAATCTTTGGGTTAAGAAGACCTATGAAGTTGATGCCACAATGATACGACTTCACTAAATCAATTTCATGAAATTAATGATACGTCCATAATGAATCATGTGACGATGCAACCATGCGCGCAAACATTGTTCTCCTTATATTAAATTAATTGCCTTCCTACCATAGTTTGCAAATATGGAAATTATTTGTGTGGAAAATAGACAAAGTAATAGAAAATTACCCGGTCGCAAATAGCAACAGTTGGAAAGACAGGGTAAAGAATTAAAGATACTATAAATGGTTATCACGACTGCGATAATTTAATTATCGATAGACGTACGTAACATAATGCGTCTTATATTATGACCTGATCAAATCTGCAAATTAGTTTTATAAGTTATATAACACAAAGAGGACAACTTTCAGCGTATTTATGTTTACAAATGCAAATAAATGGGTACATGGAAGAATGGAAAATTTTCGAAGTTAACAAAAGAGATGGACTTTTAGACTTCAAAAAACTTGTGTAAAGGAGGTCGTTCATGTGAGGTGTATTGGAATGTAAGGAGTTTCAAAGCCAAGATCATCAAGGTTCGATTCGCGCACTATTTGCGCTTCTACTGGACAGTGGATAACAACACGGCTTACAAATAATGGCTTCCTACAAGTTACTATTCCGTACTAGGCATTTCTAGGTACATATCATGTATGAGTCACGTGGGTAAACATGTAAGAAACTAAGAGAAAAACAAAGTCGCACAAACAACCGTCATTATTCAATGCATTACTTGATTTCAATAAACAACAATAAGTAGCTTTGTTGTTTACTGAAACTATTGAAGTTAATTTGAATCTTGAATTACTTATGATTGGAAGCATCACAACATAAAAGGTTTCATAAAATAAATCAAAGGTCACGTCCTAAATAGAAATAAATTATTTGAAAAATTCTGAGGAATGCTTACTCTCTCGACCGGCAAGCAAAGTGAAAACATGAAGATTATAAAAGCATGAAAGCCTGTGTGTAAATGAAATAAACATTTCACAACCAACAGTAGACTACAAACATAATGCAAAAGCAATAAGGTAAACATTAACGATTTACACAAGAACACAAATGTAAAACAGAATTTAGGTCTGTTAAAGGTAAATCTAGAAATGAAGTAAAACAAAGACAAGCTAAGTTCAATAATACTATTTATCTATGAGCTGATTACCATTTTTAAAACAACAGCTGATATTTATTGAGATTAACAGCAATAGTAGGTAATCGATAATTCAATTAACCAAACCAATAAAAAAATTGAAGCTAGTTCAAATCTGTACACGTTAATACTGAATTGAAAACATTATGAAAACAAAATCAAATTAATTATACTAGAATAACAAAAAATATACCTTAGTAAGGAACAGCTGAAGAGGATAAACTTCACAGTCAACTTTTTAAGGCACAAAATGTTTCTTGCTTATATAAATTATAAACAATATACTGTCAGCTGTAACTTTCGTACACAATAATTCCGAACACAGGTAAGATTTCGACACGTGTTGCTCGCGCCGACTCTACCAGTAAACTGCTTCTGTGTGAGTGGCTGGTGTGGGTGGGCCGATGCGAGAGCGTCCAAAAGCCGACCATGGGCTGACGTCGCGCGAGTGACGTAGCTCAGTTGTTGATATGATACCGCACAATATCAGTCATACAACTCACACCACCGACCATGTGCTTCGAACGTTCGCTTTGCCTGCTTTACTGAGAACGCTCCCCGCTCTGCACTAACCAGCTAGCATTGGGTCGATCGCGCGGCATGGCGTGATGTCGCGCCATCATCGCTGTTACGAAAGTAACTTTACCTCTAAGTTTACGAATACGCAATGTAAAAGGAAATTAATTGTGGATGTTGCAGACATGAAAAAGTTGCTCTGATGCCTAATATGGTAGTGTTATGAGACTGCAATTCACATTTATTATCTGATGGTACTGGTATGTCATAATCATTAACTCATGTAGTTTGACTACATATAACATTAATTCGAAGAATACGGGTTTTTTATACTGAAGTGATTAGCCTATTCAGAGCCAGGCAGTAATAGAATGCTATATTTAGATAATCCCAGCAGGTGCTCAAAGAAAAGTATGCTTCCGGCTGGATTGGCTATCAGAAGCTTATTCAAAACAACGGGTATCTAAGTAAATTGTATGTTTACAGCGGTTGAAAGTACTTAATCAACTCTTGGAATGTAAACAACAACATGTCGAACTATCTGTCGCAGCAGTTCAATTTGCATCTCTATTACTGTACAGAACACTCGTCTCTACCTAGCTGTTAGTCACATGTGACCGAAATGTCGTAAACAAAAACAATGCTTGTTTATCAGCCACGAAAAGTTTTGCATTAGCCAAGACGATCCCACGCTGTAAATCATTATTGTCACGGATTCCGTGATTACTGTATTATATTTTGTGTTTTAATTTAATTAAAGTTACTGATTCAAACGTTATTGCATCAGGTCTGTTCCCGAGTTGGTCCCATTTTTTAAATTTTGTAATACCTTCAGCAGTTTTCAGATAATCGTGAAAATAATGTCCCCGTGCAGATGATAAACTAAACAGAAAAAACTTATTTTTAGTATTCAAGTTTTCATGTATTAGTTTATTGCCTAAGAGGCCTCGCAAAGATGTGGCATTGACAAAATTTTCCTTGGAAAACAACCTGTTATACATTTTTGGCAAACTGGTATAACCATAGCCAGAAAGTGATTATTTTTAAGGTTTATCTTTGGATTATTGATTATCTATGATCATAATAATAAGATATGTTTTTATGCTGCAGTTGCTGCCACCTGTGTGGTATTTTCACAGCCACAATTTCTGTTATTAGAAGTTTTATCTTGTCAGTCATTAAATCAGAATGCGGAACTCCTTATTATAAGCCACCAGCAATCACATAATCTCATAAATTTAACATAATACTAATAACTTCTGCATTTAGTATCTACCATATAAAAATAACCACTCCGTATATTGGAAGTCATCTTTACTTTCATTCATCACTTTGCAGCATTTAGGAAGAAGGATCGGTAAACTTACCATATATTTATAAAAAAAAACCTAAAAACTGTATATATATTTTGTCTTTATGTGGTAATATTTAATCGTGATAGGGATTCGGGATCTAACAAAGGTCAGCTTCTCCTACGCAGCCCTATAATATCACACAGGGCGGCGACGGAAATATCATGGCAAGACCTGCATATTAAACTATAATCTCTATTTAGTTTAGTGCTATTTTCCAATGTAATTATTGCCAATCTGAAATCTTTTATTTTAATATACAAGGATAAAAACAAAAAAGTGTTATGTAACATATTAAATGACGAACATGTTTATCTATAAATATTGTTTTGATATAGGTTAGATATAATAATTCTTGACATTCAAACAGGATGTTCTCATTTACCTTCTAGTTAGGCTCTTATTTTTATGTGTGTGTGCATTGGAGGTGTGGCTGATGTCTATTTATAATGCCAGGTAGGTACATAGTTTGGATATTAAACATGCGCATTTAAAAGTGAACATTAACATTTAAGCCAAGATCAAATGATCTGTAGTATATTATAGCGACGTAACAAAATACAGCCACCTTATTAGTCTAGGAATGGGTGTGTCATGACGTGTATTTACGACTAGCGAGAGGACCGATGGCGCCACACGATGCCTGTTGCGTATTATTTAAACCACAAGGTCAGGCTTTACACGCGGCTTGAAAAAATATTAACTCATACGAGGTACTTTCAACCGTATATCTAGTACTCTAAATAATATATTCGCATTGGCGAATTTGCGAAAACGGCGTACACGCACAAACATTATCGCGCCAGTGGCCTTCGACTTCTTGTAATGCGCATGCTTCTGCTATTGTGAGTCGTAATATGCGGAAAACATGTTTTTTGTTTTCTAAATCCGCTTACCAAGATAAGATACACACCCCCCGGTATTATATAACTTATGATCTGCCTAGCCTTTCACAACTATACCGTGGTCGGCTTCCAGCTTACACCTTCCAGCTTACCAGATTTAACACTACATTTGCCCCGCGGCCCACAGGACCTGTTTTCGGGATAAAAAATAGCCTGTCACTCAGGAATAATGTAGCTTTCTACTGATGAAAGAATGTTCAAAATCGGTTAAGTAGTTTTTGCGTTTATCCATTACAAACAATCCAATTTTTCCTCTTTATAATAGTACCTGGGCGACCGAGATCTGCTCGGTTGAAAATAGACAAAACAATGTTTTCTAAAACTGAAACCTAGCTAGATCGATTTATCGCCTCCAACTAAATCTGCATACTAAATTTCATGAAAATCGTTGGAGCCGTTTCCGAGATTTAGATTATATATATACATATATACAAGAATTGCTCGTTTAAAGGCATTAGATAGATTAGTGTAGATTAAGTCAACTGCCTATCTGTCTGACCTCTACAAACTAGTTACTGGGTAATACGATATACCCTTCAGTTTGGTAGTCTGACGACCCTAAAGAGTTAAAGACTGTCAAACATCTACGGGACCAACAGCTTAACGCTTTCCGAGGCACGGTGAGATCGGTATTGATGAATACCGATCATCCATGAAGTAAATAGATTTACTGATAATAATCCAGTAAGTGAAGTAGGTAGTAGTTTCTGATTATTGTTATTAAATATTTCATCAAACAAAGCTAAGAACACACTCGATAAAGTAACATTTCAAATTAATCGAATCATCCGTTTAGGAGCTGTGATGCCACAGACAGATACTCAACATACGTAACACCCCTCCTTTTCTGTCGGGGGTTAAAAATAGGACCATAATAAAATAATGTGTACTTCCTTCATTACGCGGTTTTTAAGTAACGAATGACAAACACAGGTCTAAAAGAAAATTGATTCTAATATACAGCCTTGCGGAACACCACTGCCTCAGCCATGGATAAAATCTTAAAATTAGGTTTATTTGAACACCTCTTCAAAGTTATTATTGTAATAAAGAATTAAAATAAGTAAATACGCCTTACTGTCTCCAAAACATTACCGAAAAAAAAACGCGATTTGTGATTTTTGTTTCTACCTGAATTGAATATAATTTTTAAGTGCATCTTGCAGGCAATATCTTTATCATAAATAATGCTCATGTTTTATTTGATTAAAACTCAAATTTAATTTATTTTGACTTGTTGAGTCAAAAGCTGCACTTAAGTCTAAATTGAGGTGTTCCTCAAGGATCTGTTCTATGTTATGGATTTGGTTTCCGCACTTAGTCCATCAGATGGACCATTGTGCGTGGGCTATGGCGGCCGTTTGGTGGTTATTCCAACCAGCCCACCTCCCTCTAGAAGTTAATCAAAGCTCCTGGTTTGCTTAGGACATTTGTGTAAGATCTGGGTTACCCGAGGGTTCGTGTTCTAATCTGGCTGTCGCCTGTGCTTTTAAAGAGTACGTGTGCAACGGTTGCCTCAGCTTCCATGCACGCCCTGCATAGAGGGCTGTCGTCCGTTATGCCTATTGTGTGGAAGTGTTTGTTTAGCGAGCAGTTTACCTTGATGGTCCCCGTCACCAGGCGCAGGCCGTCTCTGTCCAGGCATAATAAACGCATGGTTAGCCTACTATCCAAGGATGGCATAGCTTCTTTGGACTGCCTGCAGCCCGGTGTCAAGGTTCTCCGCCTGTGTCTGGGTGAATTCCTGTAGCCACCTGCGTATTTGGTTGAAGGGGATGGGTACGACAGGCTCGGGTCCACATACCGCAGTACTGGATCCTTGTGTAACAAGCTCGTCAGCCGTGTCGTTACCCAGCGATCCGCTGTACCCCTTTATCCATTGCAGTGTCACCGTGTTGCGCCCAGACACAGTTATTTGTTCTAGTGCGTTATGACATTCTAGTATTAGTTTCGAGGTAATATATTTTTTCCGTAAGGACTGGAGAACTGAAGCGCTGTCAGAGAGTATAAGTATGTGGATATCCGTAACCCTCCTGGTTTCTAGGGCTTGGACCGCTTGTATGATGCCCAATACTCCGCCTGATAGACGGTGTTGAACACTCCTAGCGGGCTGGATATGTTTATATTGAGGTCGTGTGAGAAGACTCCGACTCCTGTACCGGATTTAGTCTTTGATCCGTCGGTGTCTCATCTCTTTCGGGCCTGAGTAGTGACACTGTTCTTCTGTTAGTAATATGTTGTAGTGCCTATGAAAGTGGTGTGTTTTTGCGGCTTTGTCGCAGGGTGATGCCATCATCGGTCTTCGTTTGACCGCATCTTCCTTTATGCATGTGTTCTTGTGCAACTCTGGAGTCTTTACTCAGGGTTACTGATAGGTGGAGCCTAAAAGTGGCAAGTGCTGCCTCCTCCCGCACGATGAGGTGCAGAGGAGGCAGCCCCATCATTACCTGTAGGGCGGCAGTGGGTGTGGTTCTCATACCGCTAGTGAATGCAACACAAGCAAACCGCTGCAGTTTTTCGGGATCTCTTTGGGCTGTGCTCAGTTATGTCCTGGGCCAGGAAACCAGTGAGATTGGTCGGATGACTGTGGTGTATAGCCAGTCGGTGACCTTGGGGCTTGTCCCCCACTTCCTACCAAGTAGGCGCTTACACTGCCACAGGGACATGCTGGCTTTTGTAGTGATATAGTTCGTGTGTTTTGTCCAGTTCAGTTGTTTATCCAAATAGATGCCCAGGTATTTCGTTTCTGTTGAAGGCTTAAGGTTGTTCCAAAGAATTGTTGTAGTAGCAGTGTCGTCGGTTTTCTCTTTTTTGTGAAGAAAATTAGTTCGGTTTTTGTGGGGTTCACTGAGAGTTGATGTTTGTTGCACCATTCCTCTACTGGTTATGTCATTCGCTTAGCCTAGGGTGAAGTAACCTTTGTCGTTGAGTGTTATGATGAGGCTGTCTGCTACCAGCTTCAATAGCAACAGGGCTGGGAAGATGCCATCTAATTGAAAGGTGTTGATAGCCCACTTTAATCAGTCTTCTGTTACTATATTGCGGGCACTTGACCAGTCTTGATCCGTTGGAGTCCATTCGGGTTCACTCCCCACGTCCTGTCCTCCAGGATTTTACAGTTTGGGAAGTGAGTTTCGAAGAGGACCTTACTGGTGTCATAGTCAGTTAGTGTGTACGAGTTGTCGGGTTTTTTCAGCCCACCGAGGGTTCGGTCCTGATCGGTTGCTAGGATCTTCCTTACACTTGCGACCTCATTGTTTGTCTCAATGGATTCACAAGACTGCCGCCTTGCCGTCCTCCTGGCAGTTCTGATCTATTTTTTGTATACATGTTTGGTCTCCTTGTGTATCTCCCAGTGTTCCGGGGGTCTTGTGTTTTTTACTGTGTTAAATTGCCTACATAGCGTATCTCTGAGTTAACTAAGTTCAGCGTTCCACCAAAGGTACCTCTCGTTCCAGCTTTGTGGTGCTCTTAGTTTACAGCATGCATGGTATGCTTCAGTTAGATATTCGGATAGTTTTGTTACAGTGTGTTCTAATTGTGTTTGGTCCCTTATGGTTACTAGTGCTAGACTACAAATTTCTCATATTAGAACCCAGTTTATTCAAATTGGTTTCTAGATAAAATATTGTAGAATTTTGGTTGAGGTAGGCAAGTATTATTGTCATTTGCAGGCATTCTAATAAACTTCTATTTTATAAAATACCTTTATTTTGTAATGAAATAAATAGAGGAATATTATGAAGTTGAGCTTTATATGTGAGGCCAGAATTATTTTTTATACCTAGTGATATATTTAAACCATACAGTTAATGATATGGTTGTTATGCAGTATCAACTTTAATTTAGCTATGAATAGTTGTATCACATTCAAACTCTCAATAATTTCACTAAACCAGAATAATACATTGAAAATTAAAAAAATATATAGGGTGCATTTAAAAAACAAGGCCTATTACAAAACGAACGGCGGTTGCTATGGATTGGAACGATCAATGCATTACATTATGTAGCACTTTGGCAGTTTTAACTATGTTTATATAAGGATACTAGCAGACGCCTCGCGGTTTTGCCCGCGTATTTCCCGTTCTCGTGGGAATACAGGGATGAAATGTAGCCTATGTCACCCAGGGATAGTGTAGCTTCCCAAAAGTGAAAGAATTTATGAAAACAGTCCAGTTTTTAAGATTTTTTGTTACATACAAAAATACAAATCTTTCCTCTTTAGAAATATTAGTATAGATATAATAAACAAATAAAGAAGTATGAAATTCAAATTTTCTAGAAACCAAAGTTCATATTACAAATTATACTTAATAACATTAAAATGTAGTAAGGAGTTTACTTTTGTTTGCTTAGTATAGTAGTTCAACTCATGTTCTCATTTTATTAAAAAACCTTGCTTCGGAATGTTGCCTTTATATAAATCATTAAACAGAGTGAAAAAAAGCGAGAAATGAAGCCACTATGAATTAGGATTTTAACAAGGTATTTTTCACCATTCAATAAATCAATTCTTAGTAGGCCCTAACAAACAACACTTAAAAGTATTAAACGGCTCTAGGTATTTGTCGGCCGTATCGTATTCCCTTATACTTATACTCTGGCCAAGGCTACCTTCAACAATATTTACTACAAACCACTGATAGCTCATGAGCTGACAGCAGGAGAGAACATTTTTGGTTCATTCTATTCTGATCTTCTAGTGTTTTGTTTCTAGTAATATTTATTGTTCCCAAACTTTCTTTCATCTGTAATAACTAAGTTAAATTGATGTACAAAAGATAATATTTTATATCGAATTTGTTTTATTTTTGTTGTTGAGTTAAGGGTAGCCCTAAAAAAAATTGTGTTTTAGTGTGTTAGTAAACATTGTATCTTTAAAATGACTGGAGTATAAGTTGATTATTATTAAATAAATGATTTTTATTACTGTAAAGGTTTTAAGAAACTAAACATCTCGAAAGTTAGTCTCTGGCTTTCAGGTTTATCCTAGACATTTAATTAGTGAAAGTAAGTTGTATCAATTATTAACTAGCTAATTATTTAGTGTGATTGTAGAGTTGTGAGGTTCAGTTGTATACTCTAATAAAAGATGTTCTGGAAATGCCCAGAAATATTATGATAATTTCAGAATTAACCCTAGGCTACAATGGTGTTTTACATACGGGTTATTTATTTTGTATATTTTTTCTCATATTTAATGCAGTAGTTTGAGACTCCATGTGCTCACCTAAGTTGGCTGGACCTTTCGAACATGTGTAGAGTGAGTTATTGCTAGATCAGGTTCGAGGATAAAGTGTTTTGACACCGGTTGCATTCTTATTAGGCTACTGCCTTGAACCATAAGTGTTAATATGAAAAAGACAATCGCCAGATATTTGCCATGGCATAATTTCAATATAGTAAACCTTTCACAGTTTAGTTTAGTTGCGGGTAAACCGCAATTTAATTGTTTCTTACTCATCCTTTGTTAGATTGCACAAATTCGTAATTTCGCGTACAGCTGTATGTAGAATAATCGGCAGACTTATTTGTATATTTTGACTAAAGCCATGTAAATTATTAAGCATCAAGCTATTTAAGGTGACAGAGATTTCGCAATTTTATGCTTTCTCTAAGAAATAATGGTACAAACATGTTGCTATGTACGAAATTTAATCAAGTTTGTCTTTGATTTACGCACTAAAGCACTTACCAAAACCTTCCAATAACGATAAAGACTTCGCACAGTATAAGGACCAAATAACACTTCGTATTGCAGAGATAACTATGTAATTTTATTGAAAGTACAACTGTAAGCTCAAATAGAATAGCAAAGCACAATCACGAAACTGCATGAAACAAAAGATACTTGCTTGTAAGAATCTTGAGAGTTATTATTTTCCCGTATGGCATTGACATAATTTGACATTCGTTTTTTTTATATTATTTCCTAACGGAAGAGGCTAAGGTCTGAGACCATGCTGCCTAGTCATCAGTATTTTTCTCTTCTTGAATTCTTTAGTATGCATTAGAATGCGGATGTAACAGATTCTAATACTTTTTTGGAGTATTTGGCTGCAAATTGTATCGAATCAGCCTTCCCAGTAAGCTTTGCAGAGGTAGTCAATACTACAATAAAATTCTCCGCTCCACTATCCCGAGATCGCTTCTGTCAATGATTTCACATATTGTCCAGTTGCATAGACAGTTGAGACACAAAACTACACCAATTTTATATCACAATATCCACTAGAAATCAATTTGCAAATAATATTAACAGCCGCTGAACTACACTCGAAAAAACCCCGCCAAAAACTCCTGACATTCGTTTAGCACATTTAGCAGATTGGCACTAGTGGTACGACTTTTTCAATTCGTTAATCGTAATATTTAGGTGATTAAATTCTTACAGATAAAAAACTCGAAGTGAAATAATAAGTCGGAGTCGATGGTTAATTAAAAATAATAACATAAAATCAAAGACCTTGTAATTCTTACTACTAGACTGTGCACTATGGCGCAAAAACCGGTCCGCGCGAGAGGGCTCCCGTTGGTAGTGTGTCTCTTTCTAATCAGGTGACCATGACCAAACAGAACACGGGACAAATTGATTGTAAAAACGAATGTGTAATTATTCCGATATATTTATGTTAACTAACTACGCTACCTAATTTATTGTAAATAAAAAAAATGTGTGTTTATTTTTTGGAATCTGCATCACTTACCATCCCATGTTTTCCCGTGGGTGTTGTAAGAGGTGACTAAGGGACAAACCAGAGAATGGGCAGCAGCGTTCTCTGTGCATTTGTAACAACCATACTATGATCGCCAACCCGCCTGCAAAGCACTCCCCCTGAACAGCACTAATAAATCATAGTCCCTAGTGCCCGGCAGCCTGCCTACCTTGACTACGGTAGCGGTCGAGGTTACGGTATGGCAAGGGGTGCAAAGAATCCCGGACGAGATCCGGCTATCCCAATAAAAACCGACGACTGGAGCTGGCAACGTACAACACGCGCACATTCCGGACCGACGAAAAGATCACCGAACTCGAAGAGGAATAGAGCAGTTTACGATGGAGTATTATAGAGTTATCTGAAGTTCGAAGAGAGGGGGAGGACTCGATAATCCTCAAATCCCAAGTCTCCTCAAGTCTCGTTCTTCAAGACCCATCGAATATATAGGAACAAAAAGCTCTCTGATCCTATTCTCAAGCTCATGAAGGAGAGGCGTGAGATGATCCTGCAGTCCTCAGACGATGCTTTGAAATACCGGCAGCTAAATATACCTCAAAGAATCTCAATGATTTCGCATATTGTCCAGTTGCGTAGACAGTTGACAAACCAAACTACACCAATTTTATTTCACTAGGAATCAATTTGCAAATAATATTAACAGCCGCTGAATTTCACTCGAACAAAGCCCGCCAAGAACTCCGCAAACCACCATCTTACATTTAGTATTACCAGGCCCAAACATTTAAAAGTACTACTCTTACTACTTATTAATGAATTATTTTTTTAATACAACGATTTGCTTCATTATAGGACCTGTAGAAATATTTAAATACGTTTCAAAGTCAATGTTATGTTTTACCAAAACGAACGAAACGTTTTTAAAACATAAAAAAAGAAAATATAAAATTTTACTACCATTTCTACCAAACCCAATGACTAGTCGAGCTGGCAGACGTCAGACAAGGACACACTACCAGCGGAAACCCTCTCGCCAGGACCACTTTTGGTTAGCTACCGTTTTTATGGAAATGGCTAACCTAGGTGTATGTTGATAGATTTCATTTTAGCTAAAAAAACATTTTTGGTACACATTCTAGTAGTAAGAAATACGTATAAGGTATTTGCATAAAACAACCATCAAGGCGCGAAGGTGTTAGGGCGGCTGTTGCTCTCCTTTCGCGCCTCCGGTTTTTATATATGTTATGGATCAAGTGATTAATACGGCATTATTGTGATTTTAATGCCCGGGCAATTTGAAAAATTCCCAATATGATAAAAACTATTGAAATAATTAAATTGACCGGGCTTTCTGAATAATGCTTATCACTTTTTGGGGAGGGTATTATAAAGATGTATTTTGAGATGTCTCCTGAAAAAGACCATCGCTCCTCTTCTCTGTCTAATATTTCAGCTTCTAGTAATCTTTCCATTCTACCGCTAAGTGCTATTCACCATTTTCCAAACTGTAACTCTACGCGTCTTGACTTGATTTTTGTCCTCTCTCCTGATCGCGTTGTTAGCATGGCCAATACTCAGCCGACGCCTTTCCGCATCATGACCGGATTTTTAACCGACTTCAAAAAAGGAGGTTTCTCACTTCAACTGTTTATACATATATATATTTTTTTTATGTGTGTTCATGGATAACTTCGTCATATATGAACCGGTTTCGATGATTCTTTTTTTGATGGAATTGAGATATCCCAAGGGGAGTACCATGATAAGGAAACCAGGATCTGATGATGGCATCCCAGAGAAATCGAGGGAACTCCTCATATGTTATAGGCATACATATAGCGATTTTGGTATTTTTATCAATAATGCAAACATTTACACTCAGAAAGTGTCATTTGGTGAAATGGAACTGATGAAGAAGACCACAGATGGCCACTGGAACGCTAAGTAATGCTAAGTAGGTATGTCACGGGTATGAGATATATCAAATACTTGTAAATAAATGTATAAGATGAAGAAAATACTTGTAAATAAATGGTACTGTTGAAAATGGTAACATCAAACTGATCTGATGATGAAGCCGGAAGGTAGGCACTGGAACTCCGAAATAAAACAATGGATCCTCGTCGTGTTTAGGCTTATTGGAATCGTCATGAGATTTACTTTGGCCATAAATGATTTTCATAATATTTGGAGGTACCTACCAAAACTGAAAAGAGATAAATAAAATACGTTTTAACAAAAAAATCAATGCGGCTTCCAAAAAAAAACACTGTAAAGCGAAAAATAACTTTCTTTTCTGAAGTCGGTGTCGAAAAACGGAAAACAATAGGTACCAAAGACACCGTCATCGGAAAAGAAAGTTAATTTTCGCTTCGTAGTGTTTTGTTTTGGCAGTCTATTTGATAAAAAAAAAGTTTTTCTTATAAAATTTGTGCTCCTAAGGCTAAAGCCAAAATTTTGATTGGTATGAATGCTGACCAAACTTTGTGAGGATGCCAGCAGTATTGATTGGTCTCCTCAGTTTGCGTCTATACGTCAGTCGACGAGCAAGTAATTTTTTTCACTGCTAGGCTTGTCGAACTTTACGATGTTCACGCACCAGTACGAGCTGTTAAAGTAAGACACATACCTATATACCTAAGTTTCTCTGTGGTAAGACATTTGCCGGAACCGTGGCTGACAGATGAGGTAAAGAAGTTGATAAACAAAAAGGTGACGGCAAAGTATAAATTTAAGCGACGGCCTATTGATGCTAATAGGGAAAAACATGCATCCATTCGCAAACACTGCAATATGGTGTGTAGGAATGCTAATCGTCAATACATTCTTCGATCAGTCCAAAATGGGAATGCATCCCATGTTTCAAACTAAGGTCATTGGGGATTAGCAAAACTCGACAACAGTCAATAGGTACCTAAAAATGTTGACATCCATTCAATCTTTTTCTTCTTCCTGCCCTTGTCCCATGTTACTTGGGGTCGGCGCAACACGTTTTCTGCTTCCATACCATCCTGTCCCCCGTCACGCTATCACTGACTCCCTTTTCTTTCATATCACTCCTCACACAGTCCATCCATCTTTTCTTTGGCCATCCCCTCCCTCTCCATCCATTCACATTTATATTCATAACTCTTTTAGTAACATGCGTTTCATCCCTCCTCATCAGATGACCATAGGACAAACGGTTTCCTTTCAACTTTTCTGTCACTGGCGCCACTTTCAAACTTCCTCTAATATACTCATTTCTCACTTTATCCATTCTCGTCACTCCACACATCCATCTCAACATTCTCATCTTTGCTACATGCAATCTCTTTTCATCCATCTTTTTCACAGCCCAACATTCTGATCCATACAGTACGACAGGTCTAATCACGGACTTGTAGATTTTCCCCTTTAACTTTAGGGGCATCCGTGGGTCGCAAGTTGTTCCAGTGACCTGTCGCCATTTCATCCATCCCGAGTTGATCAGGTGCGTTACGTCTCGGTCTACTTCGCCATCCCCTTCGACAAGCGACCCTAGGTACCGGAAGTCGGAGCACATCGGTATTGGTGTTCCAGCGAGAGCTAGAGGCACGGAACTGGAGAGACCGCCAAAATCGCAGAACAAGTATTCAGTTTTAGATCTGCTCAATTTCAAGCCAACACTCTCCAGTCTGTGCCACCACATCTCCGATCTGCTCTGGACCTCTAGGCCACTCTCGGCAACCAGCACAATGTCATCGGCAAACAGCATACACCATCCATCAACAATGAATAAACATTTTACAGCATCGACCAGTTTCGGTAGGACTATAAAATTGAACACATTGTATTCTTTCATCTCTTCCGAGCCCGTTAAAAAGTAATGGAAAATAGCTGTATTCTCCATTCATTTTTAGTCAATGCTCTGCATCTGATGTTATGAAGAGCATACTATCAATTACTTTCATTGCAGTAGGAAGTGACTGTATCAGCCGTAAAATGTTACTCCCAGCGGTGGATATAATCCTTCCGGTTATTTGCCACATCCTCAACTTTTTTGCGACCAGTGGTGTCTTTCCATGTTAATGAAAAAATGCTAAAATTATTTCATTACCTAAAAAGTCCAATACCACAACTTTTTCTGAATACCAACCAATATCAGTCCTACCATTCCTGTCCAAAGTCCTGGAACGATTAATCCACGACCAAATTGCACTTTCCTATCTAAAAATAATCTCCTCAATCCCCTCCAGTCCGGCTTCCGTCCTGGTTACAGCACCACCACAGCCCTTCTCAACATTACGGATGATATAAGATCAGCCATGGAAAGCAGTTAATCAGGTCTTGGCACTGCTAGACTTCAGTAATGCTTTTAATATTGTAGATTTCGATGTTTTGCTTGGCATTTTGTGGTCTCTTAATATATCTCCATCAGTAATCGACTGGTTTCTGTTCGGTCGCCGGCAACGTAGACGTATTGGAGAGACTATCTTCCTGGTGCAGTGGCGGCGTAAGAAGGGGGGCGGAGGGGCGGTCCGCCCCGGGTACCAGGCACCAAGAGGTGACAATGCGGTCGGGACAGTTGGATTGTGTACTGTAGAGGCTTTCCACATAGGACAAGCAACCTGTTCGGCCGCTGACACTTAAAGCTGGCGACTTATAAGTTTGGAAGGAAATCGAATACAGAATATTTGAAATATATCGAACGCGTGTAGTTTTTTGTTTAGCTGGGACTTCTGTAAAAACCGCCCGAGGGCAGGCACGTTGTTGATTCAATACAAGTTAAAATTAATTTCTGCTTATTATTTGAGCTCCCTGAGCTACACCCTCACAGTACTTACGTGCGTTGCTCATGCGGACAGCATGATGGACAAGACGACGGTATATTTGATTGAATTCAATAAAATATAAGCAATCAAAAATCCGAGGCGGTCGGCAGCGAGGAGTCCTGGGATGCGGTGGTATCCATCTGCGAAACAGTCGTCTCGCAGAAGGAGGCTGCGGCAAGGGAGAGGGAGATTTTATCCACTCACCCGAAGCCGCAGCAGACGGGCCGGGCGACGGTAGGTGTGAGATGGAACACCGGGGTGGTTTTTAGTCAGTAGGACTCTGACAGACACCTCCGCCCTCCCAGGGCGGAGGACATCCAATGAGGAATTACCAAGCTTATAATAGCAGCAATGCTGCGTGAAAAGTACTGATATAAAAATCCTACACTTGCTTTTGATAAAAAGATTCCTGAAAAATTATCGCTGTTAGCAACAAAAATTATCATAAAAATTAAAGTTACTTACAAAATATAATCAAGACTTAGTTTTGAGACTTTTGTCACTATTTTTTATTGTACGTGGTATTACTATGGAATTTTTACACAGTATTGCCTAACTAAAGCTACTCATAAAAATATTTTTTCATGGTTTATATTTGTCCGAGGACGATGTTGTATCTGTCTGGGACATAATATTAGTACCTAATAATAAAAATACAGGTTATAACATAATTATGCTCTTTTATTCACATACTTAATGATAATTAAAAATATAGTTACACAATTATTATTATTATTTTAAGTTTGCAAATATAAGCATCGCGCTATGTGCTATGGTAAATTGGTTTGTGAGCGGTCGGAAGCACTTTCATTTGAGTCAGCTGCGCCGTTGGGTATGGGTTCAGGAGTACCGGATTCTGCTCTGGACGTTATCGCGTTTTGACATTTGTTGCGTAACTCAAATACCTGTGTTATTGCGTCACGGAAGCACAGGAAATTGTAGTCTATCACGCCTGAAATTAAAATACATTTAAAGCTCTTCAATTTTGTACACTTTCCAAGACCAGTTGCAAGCGTATTGTTGTTCTTCTATTTCTGAATTACTGTCACAGCGTAAGGCCCAGAATCCACCAATGCGGAGACGTGCGAGACGGAGGGGCAGTGACTGAATATTTTTAATTGTTACTAAGTCCTATAAAAATTTAATGATTTATATAATGTGCGACCAATTATTTCTTATTAGGAATTAAAATAATGCGCGGGATAATAACTTTTCGTTCGCTTTGCTCGCTCATTTCAGCTTCCGTCATCTCCTTCGAACCATACCCATCCGTGTCGGGATGACCTAAGGGCCGGCGCTCGTTTCGCTCGCTCTTGGAATAATTCATTGACTATAATTATCGAATTACCCAACCAGTACGTAACAATATTCATAATGACTAGACAATGTGATAAATACAGAAGTTTCAATCAGTAATAATTTAGATAAATTGCACGATTTGACTTGATTAGATTCATTATGCTCGGGCATTATACATAGTGCCCTGATTTATCACTTGGTCCATAACACAAACAATTCCTGCAGCCTTATTTCGTAATAAATTTAGGCAAGGCAAAGGGCAAAGAGTATGAAAAATCGACCAATCACGTAGACGGCAATGCACATCGCGTCTTTCATCTCGCATCTGATTTGTCGATTATTCATACCCTTTGCCTTGTCGAATTCAATACGCAATAAGGCTACTGGTTTTCTAGATTTCCTATAACATATTATACACATCTCGTCTCAGCATAGCTTCAGAGGATACGGTTAGCGGCGTGCGGAGAGCTTGTCAGATTATCTATTTGTTTGAAAAGAACAACAAAGCAAAAGAGATGCGAGTTGTTCGTGGCGCGCCTCTATAGGAGACAAAAATGTTCGAGCATGTTTCGCTGGACCTTGCAACCTGCATTCTCGCCTTTCAGCAAATCTCAATAATCTCCTATTTCTGTATGACAAGTAAACAGAATGCCTAAACTTCCTGAGGTGAGCAGTTACGATTTTCAACAACAAAAAAGTCTACTATGATACTCCACTGCTGAAGTGGGATTGGGCATGTCATATACTATACTCTTGTTTCCATGGTTTGAGTGTTTTTAATAGCTATTAAAATGATCTATGAACTCAGAGAAATCAATTATCTGCTAATTTTATGTCCCTATAAGCGATAAACAGTTTTCCTACCTTTCGTCAAAAAATATCTTGGACAGTGGCGCTTTTGCTTTGAGCATATGCAGAATACATAATGATAGATTGGCCAGAATCGTCACGCAGTGTGGCCTGGAAGACGGGTGTCGTCGCCGTGGAAGGCTTAGGAAACGCTGGCGGGACGACTTAGATGCGTTTAGGGGAGATTAGCTGCAGAAGGCGAAAAATGCAGAATCTGCTGCAGAAGGGGACCTTTGCATAGCAGTGGGACAATATACGTTGAATGAAAAAGGTACTCCACACGCTTATTTGATTGCCGCATTTACATTATGGTGTGTGACACACTTGTTTTTTTTTTTTCGTGGTTTCACCTCATTTGAAAACGTCTGGACCAGAAGAACCAGAACCAGAAAAATATATAATAGTTTCATTGTGCCATTTGGCCATGGAACCTTAAAATTACCTAGTAATTTAAAATGATCATATCACCTTGTTTTTGAAAGTTTTCTTCACGAAGAATACAAACAAGTGCAAGGAATTTGTTGACCTCACGCAAGTATAGGACAGTGCCATTGTTCAGTTTAATTAAACTTGAGCTTTGACTGTTGAATGTGTTCACTTCTGTTTCATCCACCATGCTGAAACAATTTAGGCATGAATACATAAAGGTAAGATGACATACTAATATCTACGCATTTAAAAAAATGCATTTCACCACAATGTGTTATAACTTACAAGCTAGTGATATTGATCTATCATATATAATATCTTTTTCACTCTCAAAGTCAGGGATTTTATGTCACAATAGCAAAATTAGCAGATACATATTATTTGCATATTATTTATTATATACTTTATTGTACACCATTTAACTAATTACAGGACAAAACATTTATAAAGATAAGTGTACAATGGGCGGTCTTTTCGCACAGGGCAATCTCTTCCAGACAACCTTTGGATGGACTGAACGAGAGGGGATAGACATAGGGCTGTCAGTGTACAAAAACTATCATAAATAATATTACATAAAATACATACTAAATAAAATAATATACTAATAAATATCAAATATAGAACAGAGAAAGGAGAAGAATAGTTACAGAGAAAGGAAATGCTCCGTCACCACTTAATTTTTTATCAATATTAACAATTCTTACCCATATATACAAGAAATATCAATGACAACATCAATCATATCACAGCACAATTCATAACTCTGCATATCCACTGGAGAGCTGTCAGTTGCTATGTAGATTTTTGACACCACATCAAAAAGGAATGCTTTCTCTATGCCAGAGTTCTGAAAAAAAAATAAAAAAAACTAAGCTTCTCTTCTCTTTGCTCTTGGTAGCCTTAATATGGTCTAGCTGGGGGGTTACCATAAGCTCTTAGATCAAAGTTATTTCCATTGTGCATAAGGGACAGATATATATGACTTGTATACATCTGTCCCTTTTTTACAGTCGCACCATTATAGTTTTGACACGTCATGCTTAGTAAGGCCCCTGAAACTTCGCCTACTACTGTAGGGGTCTGTCACTGACTCTTACTGGCCACAGCCAGCCCGGTGTTCCCACGCACGCTTACTTCAGGGGCAGCGGGTACGAAGGTATGTGACTTCCAATGCCCAAGACTATTGCCCACCCGCCGTCAGTGAGTCTCGTCTTATCCTGCCTCCGCCAACACCCGTTAAACCTTAAGAAATCGGGCGTTGATTTCGTAGAGCACCCTGCTTTCCTAAACAGGACCAGTCGGCATGCGTTCCACCGAGTGAAAAACTGGACTCACTCAAGCCACGCTGAGAAGTCTTCTCAGTTAAGACTTTAGTTACCTAAGGGCAAGAACGAAATGCATTTGGAATATGAGCAGGGGCAAATCCGCTACCTGCTTGGGGCCTTTACTGGGCACTTTGGAACCAACGACATGCTCTTGAAGATGGGTCTGGCCGCGACACCCATGTGCAGGTTGTGTGGGGAACATACGGAACGCATGGAGCACCTTCTGTGCACATGTGATGCACTGGCTGGTAAGCGAATGAGTCTCCTAGGGGTTGGATATCCAAAACCGGAAGACTATAGGCTCATATCACCTAGTCTCGTTGTAAGACTCATGAAAGGAGTTTTCAACGAGATTGGGGAGGAGTAAGGTATCTAGGGGACCACAATAGATCCCAATGGGTCGAAGTGTCCAAGTCATTTCTCGGCCCCTCCACAAGATAAGATAAGATAAGGGCAAGAACGAGAGCAAGGCCGTGAACGTCAACTCGCGCTGGGCATTTTTCATTCAATACGTAAAATACCGGAAAACGATACGTTGGTAGGCCTCCCACTAGGTTGACCGATTACCTGGTTTAGGTTGCGGGAAGGCGCTGGACGCGAGACGGACGGGATCGGTCAATGCGGCGACGCCTGCGGGAGGCCTATGTCCAGGACGTCTTTCGGCTGAAATGATGACGTATAATTTCCGCACTTCCGTGCCAACCAAATTTGAATAAAATTAGATAGACTTTCATAACGCTCTTAAGTTTGTAGGTAATATATTCATTACTCACAGATATGAGGATGTTCAGAAGATTTTCTAGGGTTGGTAGCTGTGGGATCAGCTTTTGTACTACTTTACTGAAAGCTTCAAATATGGAGTGATCATATATTGAGGTCAGGTGAAACGACAGGTGAACATGTTCCAATCCAGCTTCAGCCAGGTCCTCAGTTGCTCGGTGGTGTATGTCTCTTTGGGATTCCATCTTGTAATCATCATTGAGACCATCCACCTGAAATTAATTTGAAAATACTTTACACATATCGCACTACTTACTTATTCTTGGCTGCCCTGTAGTTGTCTACAATGGCTGCGCAGTAGTAAATCTCATGCCTTACGTCACAGAGAGGTGGCCTGTGTCCCAGCAGTGGGAACATTAAAATGCTGATAACGATGACGAGTGCTCTATTTGCAGTCTATACTATGACTTTCTGGCATTTTTCTGGGTTACTATTATTAGTTGGTATGTTAAGAGATTCATATAAATAATGGGCACCAGAGACCAGACTGAATTCAGGTTCTCAGCAGAGACATGGCAGTTTCTGTGCCTTCATTCTCAGTCCGATGAGATGGCAATTGGTCACAATCGGAGTGAGATCAGAATTTCTTAAAGTGCTTAGAAACGAGGTAAGAGTGTGTCATACTGCCAACTTCCAAAATATGGGCTGCACTGAGTTCTGCCCTACTAATAGTTTGCCCAACCAGAGAATCAAACCCAAGATATCACGCTCAGCAGTCACATTTGCGACTGCGAAACCATTGAGGTAGTTAACAAAGAATATGAAATTAATGCTAAGATAAAAATAATATTAGAAGTTTCAAATATTGACAGAATAGATTAGAAAGTATGCAGAACTCTGAATATATTAATACCAATCAATTGTAAGTCAGAACAATTGACAAATAAAAATGAGCCATGTGCCATGGTGTTAAAGTTTCTTGTAACAAATATGTTTATTCAAATTTTAATACTAAAATTAAAACAGACCATCTGCTCCCAAATGAGTCATGCTTAATCAAATATTTGTCACAGATAATTGGAATATAAAATATACATACAGATGTTGCTATGTAATTAAATCATTGTAACAATGAAAAAAGTTAACTGGTTGTACTTACTTTGTGTATAAATACCTCAAATTTTATGTTACTGTTCACTCTGTAAGCTTTTGTGACAGTGAGTTGTAACTTATCAAGAGCATCTTGGTAATCATCCTGAAACAGATAGTTTACACAATTTGTATCTAATGAAAAACTAATTACATAAATGATTTAAGTAAACATTGGTATTGTTGACACTGACCTGCGCATCTATCACAAAAACCAAGGCACCACAGCCACCAAATATTGTGTCAGAATCAAAAGTTGCATCAAAGAAATCAATCTGGCCCGGAAAGTCCCAGATTTGAAACTGTACAAAACTGCTGTTATTTATATCATCTTTGACTATTTTATTTGTTGACTCCAAGAATAATGTTTCATTTGGTGACATTTTGTGAAAAACCACTTTCTGAATAGAAGACTTTCCTGATCTAAAAATACAAGAAAATAATTATTATATGCAAAGCTGGTTTGAATCACATATTAAAGTCAAGAATAATATTGTTTTGAAGCTATAAGTTATAGGATTCTTTTTACACTTTTGTTTTAATTTTAAAGCAATCTATTATTGTAGATACGAATTTGAATCTGCTGTTAGTCATTGTAAATTGGTGTATTGAATAACTAAAAGTCAATGGTAAAAAATACAGCCATGAGATAATTATGACTGTAATACTAGAAGTTCCAGAGTTGATGTGTGCTGCAATCAGCTATAAGAGCCCTATGCTTGTCGCATTATTTTATATTTATGAACATCCATGGTTGTGTAAGATTTCTTGTAAAATACCTTCTAAGTCCCATTAGAAGAATTCGTGGCTTGTGATCTTCTTGTAATGAAGTATTGTCGCCCTCTCCATTTTGTTCGAATGGTCCATAACTGAAGTCCTTCGGGAAGGAACCAACATAACAGCTGGGATCGTCTTGATAACTCTGAATCATAAAGTTGATAAAAGCTAATTTGTTGTTTCGTTGTTACTTTGTTGTTAAATCGTAAAACAATAATATCTACTTACCATTTTAGTAATTATTTTACAGATAAATTATCAACAAAAGTTTATTGTTTTGATAAATAGGTACTACTATAAATACAATAAATTAGAACTTTATTATTAAAAAAAAACACTGCGTATTTTTATTGAACAAAACATGTACCCTAATCACTCAGGTTGACATAAATGACATTAAAATAATGACATGACATGACATTGACTGACATAACTAAATAACGACCACAGATTAATTTTATAGATGTACAATGATCTTTTGGCATGCGGTCATAATTAGAACTAATGCCTTCATCTTAACACATTCATTGCCAGTGACACACTTCGGTAGTTCTGTTCGTGATACTTTGTTTTAAAACTTCGCTAGGCCCTAAATGTCCCTAGATGGCGCTCTATATGCATCGATTTTTACTGAATTGTGTAAAATTAACATTTTCTAGAATTGATCATAAAATTGTGTGTTATTATTTAATTATTTAATCTCCTAAATACAAAAGTATGGCATATTTATTTATTTAATACATGAAGTGTTAAATAAATAAATAAACGTACAGAGGCGGACTTAATGCCTTAGGCATTTTCTACAAGTCGACCTTTGGGTGATGCAGAGAAAATAGTGGTAGGTGCAATATTTTCAGTTAAGCAAATTGCGTTTATTTAAAACGTATACCTATAGTATAAATATAATATATACTCAAATAGATAAATAATTGAAAAACATCAGCGCGGCGACGATACTACTGCCAACTTCTTACGAATATGGCCATAGATTTAGTATGTTTTCGCTACGGTCCCGGCACCACTCAGCCAGTCAGTTGCAGCGTTGCCAGAATCTAAATTTTGTTAAGTTTTACGTTACTTTCAGGACTTAATAAAAATCACTGAAATATTTATCAGCAAATAAAAGTAATCGTGTCGAGTTGTCGCACCTGATTTTGTGACAAACAAATTGACGTATTGCGTATTCACTCACTCACGAGTTTTTCTAAATCTTCCATCCCGCTTACTCCGGCGAGCGAGTGAGCGGATGAGTGTCATTTTCCACATAAATTAAGGTAATGTGGAAGTATGGTAAAGCGAGGTGGCAGGAGTGCGTGGTTGTTGGGCGCGGGAGTTTTAGTTCTGCAGCCTCGCAAGAAACGAGCCGTCACGGATTCAACCCAATCGTCACAGGTATTGAGCTCAAAATTGTGTACTTGATCTCAGCGAGTGAAATATCTGTTACGTAGTATCTTCGATAATCTGTGGTGCAAGTCCGAAATTAACAATATATTAGATCATTTCGGACCTTTCCATTAAGACTTGGTAAATCTTAGGTTTTACCGTAGTTCGGAACTTTTACAGTACCTATCATATTTACGAGGGCTGCACTAAAAGTATCGGGAATATAATATTAATCCACTGTTCCTGTCATATTAAAATCTTTTTAATTGAAAACTCCTTGGTTTTAAAAATCGAATACCATTTATTTATGTAAAAATAGATTCTCGGTCTTGTCACAAGGTTTTGTCAAACTTGTTTAGTCGTTGAGGAAGTGGAATTGACTCAAGAAAATTCAAGAGCGATGATTTATTATGACTTTCGAAGTGGTTTAACACAAAAACATTGTGTTGACTGGATGATTTCTGCATTTGGTGATGAAGCCCCATCCAAAACCACAATTTATCGCTGGTTTGCTGAATTTCAACGTGGACGTATCAAGCTCAGTGATGATCCCCGTCAAGGTCGTCCAAACACTGCAGTCACCCAAGAAAACGTTGATGCTGTGCGTAAGTTGATTGAGGAAGATCGACATGTGACATACCGCGAAATTCAGGCAACTTTAGACATTGGCATGAGTCAAATACAAATAATCTTGCATGAACAATTAGGTGTAAAAAAGTTGTTTTCCCGATGGATACCGCATTCGCTCTGTGAAGAGCAAAAAGCGGCTCGCGTTACTTGGTGCGTCAGAACTCTCGAAAGATGCCACGCAGGATCCTCAAATGCTGTATACAACATCGTATCAGGTGACGAATCCTGGATATACGCGTACGAACCTGAAACAAAAAACCAGTCACGAGTTTGGGTCGTCGAAAATGAGTTAAAGCCAACGAAAATTGTTCGTTTACGGAGTGTTGCAAAAAAGTGGTGGCCACGTTTGTCTCCAAAACCGGCCATGTTGCGACTATTCCACTTGAGGGACAAAGAACGGTTAATGCAGAATGGTACTCGTATGCTAGCATTTGTTTGCCACAGGTCGTTTCTGAACTCCGTAAAGAGAACTGCAACCGACGCATCATCCTCCATCACGACAATGCGAGTTCTCACACCGCGCACAGAACAAAAGAGTTTTTAGAGCAAGAAAACATAGAATTATTAGACTATCCGCCGTACAGCCCCGACCTAAGCCCTAATGATTTCTATACTTTCCCTAAAATAAAGAATAAATTGCGTGGTCAGAGATTTTCATCACCTGAAGAAGCTGTGGACGCCTACAAAACGCCCATTTTGGAGACCCCAACTTACTAATGGAATGGTTGCTTCAATGATTGGTTCCATCGTATGGAAAAATGTGTCAAATTTCGCGGAGATATACTGCGGAGAGATACTTCGAAAAGCATACATTTTTAAATAGTAATGTTGTGTCACTTCCTTGATTCCCGAAATTTTCGGTGCCGCCCTCGTATTTCGTAACCCTAAGGCGCGGCAGTGGCGTAGTTAGCATGGGTGAGACCCCAATGCAGATATTGTGGGTGACTCCCCTGACCCCAAGAATGGGTCGGCTGCCAATTTAGCCGGGAGTGGAGTTAGTTGTACTTGATTTCCACCAGGAGGCGCGCTTGTGATTCGTTTTGATGTCCATACATGCTAGTTAATACTAGCATAATATATTAACTATGTCCATACTACACCGGACCGGATCGGAGAATAGAATATACTTTATTATACACCAAATTAGTTACATAATAATATATTTATTTCTAATTAAAACTAGTGATAAAAGTAAGACAAAGAATAGTTCAATAGGTAAGTAACATTTTTTTAAGAATTCTCTGACCACTTCAGTAGATAAGACAATGCTCACGGGGCACTCCATGGCGGCGCGGCCACAAGTAATTACATTCTTAAAACAATGATGTTCTTATTCCGAAATCTTAAAAAAAAAACTGTCAAGATATATATAAAACTAAACTATTCTAAACGTACGTAAAAATATTCTAAAAAGATTTTTTGAGCAAGTCTAAGTAAATTATTTAACAAAGTAGACGGGTATCATAATATAAATTGTCAGTAAGTTTTCTACTGCAATAGCTGGTATTAGACGAAGGTCGACTTGGCACTGTCTTCAAAGGCAGGCGCATGGGCGGAGATGTGGCAGCAGTCAGCTTATCAGCACTGGCGCAGGGCAACGAAGGCCGCAACCAGCGTTGTCGCTCAACATACTGCCTCTCGTAGCGCTGTGCGTAACCAACACTGCGCTGCAAGCGCTCCAAGCTATCGGTGCGAGCTGGGAACCACTCTAAACTGTTTGAAACTTCTCCCACTTCAGCAATGTCGGTATCTATGATTTCTTGATGGTCTAATAGCATACCGATGTTGAGCTTTAGGTTAGTTGAACCATCTCGATAAATGAGGTATACTGAGGCTTGGTCTAAAACTCTCAGAGAGAAATATTCGTTGATTTTCAACGCCTTCATTTTGATTTGAAAGGGTTTGAATTTTTGAGATAATTTCTTACCTTTCTCTTTAATAAAGTTATCAAATTCTATGGCTAGCATATCCTCATTCTGTGGTTGAGTTTTTATTTCATTTGCTTTTCCAAGTTTAACAATATTAGGGTCCTGGTGTGCCATTTGGGTATCTATCATGACTTGCTGTAAGACTGGAGGATCGTTCAATGAATGCCATTGCCAGTGTGAAACGGGACCGATTGCGCGATCAAGTACTACTCCTTCAGTCTGATTGTATTTAAGGCTGCAAAATGATTTAAAATAATTAAATAGGTAAGATATATAGCTGTTATCGTTTAAAAATGATGCATGAATGTCCAGAGATAATAATAATTGATTGGTTAAAATCGTCAGGTTCATTAGGTTTGTCTATTTGATTAACTGATAATCTATGTACCAAGGAAATAAAGCAGTGTCCTATGTATGTCACGGGAGTCGTACGTAGACGAGTACGTTCACGATCGCATTTGGTGTAAAAAATAAATTAACATCAATTAGGCTTTTTTAGTGAAGTTTTTGTTTTTTAATAGTTAAGTTAGTTTGGTTTGTAGTAGGTAGGGTAGGTAATTTTTTGAATACTAATCCCGTTCAACAAAGTTTCCGCCTATTCTGTGCAAATTCTTTCATTCCATTCCTCTTTCATGCCTCTCGTACTTTCATTCTTCATAATTATTGTTCTTCTTGCTTACATTTCTTGTATACGGTGGGCGGGAATCCCACTTTTTTAATTGTGTAAAAGGCAACTTTATTTATTTAAAATTGGGACAAAAGACAAACAGTGCTAATATACAAGGTTTACAGAAAATTACAAATGTGCTAGAAGTGCTCTTAATAAATACAATGTGCAAAAGTGCTATTTATCACGGCCAGAATATAACTATACAGGGTGTTTGGAAGGGAGCTGTACATACGCCTAGGGTAGAAACTAGGGATAGTCTGCTACCTACCCCCGCCCATTATATTGACCTTGGCCTCAAGGTTTTTTTTTAATTTATTATTATTTTTTATTTGACTTTTTTATGATTTTTTGACTAAAACTACCTGTAGCTCAAAATCTATCCATGGGACCGGTCGGCTAATGGTCTTGTTTTAATCGTTAGAGTCTTAGGGTCCTGCAAAAAATTATTTTACACCAGAAAATTGTGGAGAAGAAAAGTTATGGGGCCTGAAGTACCGTAGTAAGGTAAAGAAATAATTTTAAGGGCAACTTTCTATGGGGTTTAAAAAAAAACTAACAGGGTTGGAGTTCTTCTGATTTTTTTAAAACATCCTCAGTCCATGCCCTTTCTAACGATATGCTAAAAGTGTAATTATCACTTTTAGTTTTAAAGTTATTAATTAATTTCCGCAACTAGGGCACTTCAAGCAAAAATTTCAACTAATGAAAATTAAATGTGTTCGATCGTAAAAGGATGGCAAATGAAACAAAAAATTTGGTAATGACTAATGTCATTAAATTACAAATTTTAATTAATTACTAATTTTAATTAATTACAAATTTTGTTCAAATTGATGACCATTGACCTGTAAACATGCTCGGCACCTCTTCCTCATCTCCACGGTCACAAGACCAAGTCCAAGTTTGACAAGGAAGGAATTGTAAATTACCACAATCTCCATCACTGGGCACCCAGAGATCAAAACCCGAGAGTCAAGAGGCACAGAGGTTTTCAACGAAGGTTCTCCGTGAACGTATGGGCAGGCGTCATCGGTAATCGGTTGATAGGGCCGCACTTTTTGCCAGACAACCTAAACGGGCAAAACTACTTAGATTTCCTCGAAAACGATTTGCCTGATTTAGCGGAAGAAGTGTTTGACGAAGATCGGCCCATAGTCTTCCAGCACGACGGCTGTCCTGCTCATTGGAGCCTAGCAGTGAGGGAGCTTCTGGACAACTGCTTTCCTAATTCTTGGATTGGTCGGGGTGGGCCAATTCCCTGGCCCCCAAGGTCGCCTGACCTTACCCCACTCGACTTCTACGTCTGGGGAAGGGCGAAAGAGTTGGTGTACGCAGAAGAAGTACCAACAAGGGAGGTTCTAATTAACAGGATCCACGCCGCATTCGATACAATGCGCGAGGAACTGCTGCTTAGAACGGTGACCGTGGAGATGAGGAAGAGGTGCCGAGCATGTTTACAGGTCAATGGTCATCAATTTGAACAAAATTTGTAATTAATTAAAATTAGTAATTAATTAAAATTTGTAATTTAATGACATTAGTCATTACAAAATTTTTTGTTTCATTTGCCATCCTTTTACGATCGAACACATTTAATTTTCATTAGTTGAAATTTTTGCTTGAAGTGCCCTAGTTGCGGAAATTAATTAATAACTTTAAAACTAAAAGTGATAATTACACTTTTAGCATATCGTTAGAAAGGGCATGGACTGAGGATGTTTTAAAAAAATCAGAAGAACTCCAACCCTGTTAGTTTTTTTTTAAACCCCATAGAAAGTTGCCCTTAAAATTATTTCTTTACCTTACTACGGTACTTCAGGCCCCATAACTTTTCTTCTCCACAATTTTCTGGTGTAAAATAATTTTTTGCAGGACCCTAAGACTCTAACGATTAAAACAAGACCATTAGCCGACCGGTCCCATGGATAGATTTTGAGCTACAGGTAGTTTTAGTCAAAAAATCATAAAAAAGTCAAATAAAAAATAATAATAAATTAAAAAAAAACCTTGAGGCCAAGGTCAATATAATGGGCGGGGGTAGGTAGCAGACTATCCCTAGTTTCTACCCTAGGCGTATGTACAGCTCCCTTCCAAACACCCTGTATATCAGAGGGAAAAAGATCAAATTTATATAAATAGTGCCTTACAAATAGGGATGAGAAGCACAACAGTTCTTTTCATCACACAAACAATCTGTTGTTGCTATGTACTACTCCAGTGCACCGTTCGTCATTGCAGTTTTTTGCGTGTTATTCTATAGTTCTTACAAATATTCTTATAATACTAGTGAAACATAGTGCCGCTTCAACTTCGGTTTTGTGCAATGACGGTGGAAGCCACATTAACACAGTACACCAGGAACTTTTCCCTGTGTTGCTTACTCATGAGCACATGCAGGCTCTCCTTCGTCAATCTCCTGTCCAGTTCACATTCGAGTTGGTAGCGTTCCCTGATAAATAACGGGCACTCTACAAGTATATGCTGGACAGTCTCTGCCACGCCTGGATCGCAGACGCACGATGGGCTCTCCTTACACTTGAAGCTATTCTGAGAACCCACCGTGCCCCGTCAAAACCTGCTTGAGAACGCCTGTAGGCCTTACCTGTTTTATAATACGGAAAGCCGCTATGGCATCCGGTAGAAACATTTTCGTCACAGAGGCTGTCTCGCCCGACACATATCTTCGGTTCCATTCATCAAGCGATTCCAAACGGATCTGTCGCTTGATAAATGACACCGGACATTGGTCGTAGTCCGGCTTCTTCCGTAACAACAATGCTGCCTTCTTTGCCAACTCGTCCGCTCGCTCATTCCCCTTCAGGCCCGCGTGGGCCTTGATCCAGAACAAAGACGCAGCTTTGCTCTGGCCCAAGGCCTGAGCCAAATTGGCACGCGCGTAAACCGCCAGGGTATGGAGAGAGCCATGGTTTGCAAGCGTCTGCAATGCTGATATTGAGTCACTGTTCAATTTCTTTAAACAGTGCTAAAAACGCCGATCGGTGTTTTATATTATCCTTATCAGGTGCGGAGAACGCCCATCGGCGTTCGCGACGAAAGCCGTCGCACACTTGGCTAATAAGCGTATTTTTTATCGCCGTTTTTCTAAACGTTCCCCGCACCGCGCTACGAGTACACTATCAAAGATACCTAAAAAACGACTTCTGCGCATCTAACGACTCCTGCCAACTTACGTGCCGGGGATTATAACTAATTGTATTTAAAAAAAAATGTGCATATATTGCAAGTATATTTTTTGTGACTTGTTTTTGCTAAGATATAAGCAATTTAAAAAGAACGCCAATGGGCGTATTTCGCACCTGAATATTAAATAAAAAAAACGCCGAAAGGCATCCGCCGCAGCGAATGGGTTAAAACCAGCCTCGGAATGGTTAAATGTTCTTTTGACAGAGATGAAGTTACGGGGCGCTATGATAGAAGAGTATTATATGTATTAAGAAAGTAAAGAAAGCTGCTAGAACAGCTGGCCGTGGCCTAAGAGTAAATACGTTACTGAATGTTACGCGAATGTAACGCAAGTTTTTAGTGTGGACGGCACGTTTGCGCTCGTCCATCGGCATTTATTTTTAAGCCTATTCGACAGTACACGTTAAATTACACGTTATGTAAGTCTGGACTTAAGAGATAATTATTATTTACCGTATCTTGCCAGCGTGATCGAAAACAACACCATTGCCTAGATAGTCAAAAGTGGCAAGTATCGTAATAGGATGTCTGCGGCCACGCTCATCGGGCTCTCCGCTGCTGTATACCACGAAACGCTGCTGAGCATTTGTCTCTGAAATTCATATCGTAAAAACATAGAATAAATCCTTATATACGAATATAATAACTTAAAACTATATGCATTTGTATAATTCCTTTTTTACCGGTTGATGATTATATAGATTGCCGTACATTTTCGACTAGAATGCGGGATTTCTGCTTGTAAAATGTTTTGTGAATTAGAAAATAAAATATTACTACCTAACATTAGAAACCGTCTCAATAGTATCTAATTGTTTATTACCAGACTACGACGAAACAAAAGGGAGGGTTATGTTATTGACTAGTATATATGCTCCCCTGTTCCCTCATAACTTCTAAACTCCTAATCATAATTTGACGATTGCACGCTCGCACCAGCTTGTCTTTCGACAAAGGCCTCCTCCAAGGCTCTCCATTGATCTCTGTCTCTCGCTACCCGTAACCATTCTGGACCTGCTACCTACCTTCCCCTTACTTCTTTTACTTCCTCTTGGGTACCTACCATTCCATTTTTTTTATCCACTTTCCGTTCTTTCCTTTGAAATTTGTTGCAAACATAATAATATACGTTCAAATAAATAAAATTGAAGTGTCTGGCTGTTTGATCCGGGTAATCTCCAAAACGGGTCAGTGTGGAATGATTTTGATTTGACTTTCACTGGCATACATCAGCTGTTAGAAGAGTGAAGGACTTAGGCTAGGTACTAACATTTTAGAAAAAGTATTAGAGATCCGTGCAAAAACCATGTTTTTTTTTTAGTTATTAGAGTTCCGTACCTCGAAAGGAAAAAACCGAACCCTTATAGGATCAATTTGTTGTCCGTCTGTCTGTCAGTCAAGACCCTTTTTATCAGGTACGCGAGGAGGTATCAAGCTGAAATTTATATCAAATACTCAGGTCTACTGTCCCTTAAAGCTGTGAAAAATCAAACTTCTAAGCTAACGCAATCAAAAGATACAGCCGTTTGTGCCGCAAATTGCCGCATTTTTAGTAACATCATATAATAAAAATATTTTTAATAATGTTAAACTTACTAACCCTTTCCTCATGAACGCATAGAAGTATTACATTGAAATTCATATCAAATACTCGGGTCTATAATACCTTTAAGCTGAGGTTTGTACGGAACCCTCGGTGAGCGAGTCCGACTCGCACTTGGCCGGTTTTTTTTACGAGTTTGACGCGGACAAAGTCGCGGGCACCAGTTAGCAGGGGGTAGCAGTTTGAAGGCTGCTCCCACTCAACCCATAATGGGTGATTTGCCATCCGATCGAGTAACTGAGAGTTGGCCATTTGCTTCTGTTGGAACTGATTTCGCTGGTCCATTCTTGGTGAAGACTTCTCAACTTCGCAATGCTAAGTCTGTCAAGGCCGATTTGTGTGTGTTCGTTGGTCTCGCCTCCAAGGCGGTTCACTTGGAACTTGTAACTGCCCTCAGCACAGATGCGTTCGTTGCAGCGCTAGGTAGATCTGTTTTCCACCGAGGACTACCATCTCTGATCAGTTCTGATAACGGTACTTATTATAAGGGCACTGATATTCAAGTGAAATTTGTAATTATCTAAATAAGGATAAACAGAATTTAAAATTGGCAATGTCGCAAATGGGAATAAATTGACAATTCGATCCCCCAGTCTGCCTACATTGGGGTGGCAATTTTGAAGCCGTTGTAAAAGTAGCAAAAACTCCTAACCTTTGAGAAATTTGTTACGGTATTTTTTTAAATTGGGGCCGTCCTCAATTCGCGACCTCTCTGACCGATCTCCTCAGATCCACATGACCTAGAAATTTTGACCCCTGGTCTTTTTTGATTGGTCAGCCCCTCAACGCCCTGCCGGAATACCCCTTCAGGGAAATTAAATCTTCGCGATTGACGCGTTTTGAGTTGCTCCAACAGTTTCTGACATCGTTGGTCTGCCTGCTGGTGGTCTGCGCTGTCATCGATTTGACAGTTTTGGTTGGGTTGACAGATGACACCAGACTGAATATTTGTGATTTGGCATGGCTGGACGTATACTATGTATGTATGGTTTTGCTTTGATTTTATTCTAATTATTGAATAATCAGCCCATCGTTATAGGATATTACTTTCGCCATTCGCGATTGGTATTTTGCTCCGCCCGTGCAGTTGTATTTGTGCATATTTCGCGCGCAACGAGGTATTTTGTGTCGACCACGTGCCTGGTGGAGGCCGGAGCTTCCGGCTCAGAAGACGTCGGTTTTCCCTTATTATTATGTATATTTTCCCCATATATAACCCTCACTGGCCACGGGATTGAACGAGCCAGGGGACTACCATAGGACAAGGGTAAGTTGCACCATTGTACCACCTTCCACCTGGTTGCCGGCAACCAGTATCTCAAAGACAAACCCATAGCATCCGCTGCCGCGTATCGCGGTTTCGCGGGTATTGACCTTGTAGGATCCAAGAGTAGCAGCGTTGCTCATGGGCCCCAGCGTTGCTTCTTGACTTTGTGGTCCTGCAGGCCTGTATTCAACGAAGATATTGGACACGTAAGTTTTTTTTTAAATTGCTGATTTTTCGTCTATTGCCCCATTTTTTTTGGGTTTGAGACTCTAATTAATTTGTGTTTGCGATTTTTGTATAGAAGGTAAGTTGCTTTATTATTTTCAACACTAAGATTGCAGTAAATTGAACCAACTGGGTTATATTAGATGATTGATAGTTATAAATTGACCTCTTCCGATCCACTTATTAGGCTAATCAGTGTCTAGCCTAGACAGAGAATAATCGATGTGGCAAATAAAATAAGAAGGGGCTTAACATCTAGTGTTGTAACAAGTGGATTAAGATACAGAAAGACAGTACTTATGTGTACGAAACAGAGGCGCATGTGGAACATGAAGTGTAATCGTAGACTTTCTGTAAAAATAGTAATAAACGTCATTTTGTATCTATTTTGATTGTTTTATTTTGTTTTCTGATCCAAGTGATAAATTTTACGCTTAAGTACCTACCGTTACTTTGTACTACTAACTGGTTGTGGTAACTGGTTGTTTTCAAATAATTCTGATAATACCCTAAAGCTTGTTATAAATTGTTGGCTAGCTAATAAAACGTTGATATTTTTAAGCACATCTACAGCATATTTGTCATAGACTTTTTTAAATATTTCGGCAAGTTTTTTTCCTTTTGTTACTATCAATCGTCTACTACGACCCAGTTGGTTAAGTTATCTGCAATTTTAGTGATGAAAATAATAAAGCAATGTATCTGCTATATAAAAAAAACACAAATGCAAATTAATTATGGGCAAAAAACCCAAAAAAATATAAACTAATAGACCAAAAATCAGTAATTAAAAAAAACAACTTCAAAGTCCAATATCTTGAAAACGGTTTTGTTTGGGAAACAGTGTTTCTAAGTTAAATCAGTCAGGAATTATGGAAACTACAACCTTTTAAAGGATCTAGAGAGATCTAGATCCTTTAAAAGGTTGTACTTTATTTATAATTACTATTTTATTTATAATTTCATCGACAAACGGACGACTACAGGGCTTCGAACTCGTCTCATAGACAGCTGATTAAAGGGAGACTACTTCGCATCAATCGATAGTATAAATGCGAGCCATATTGGTGCTAGAGCTGTTTATGTAAAATAGAAGTAAAATATGTTTCACTTACCCCACCTGACCATTTCTATTATTTGATGTTGCATATTTTGCTACTTCGCATGAAATATGTTCGAAACATCCATATGTATGTACGCATATTTCGTACTTTTTAATGTTGCGCTTAAGATATGATCCGGTCTCTAATTAGATATAACATTTTAAAAAAGCTAGACAATAATATACCAATAATATACCAGCAGAACTATAACAACGTGAAAGGCAATTGGAGAGTTCGGGATAATGTCTCTCACTAAGAAGAAAGCGTGATACCTATTTGATTACCGAAAATGACTATATTTTATTAACCATAAGTAGTATCCATAGGATACAGTCACCTTTGGCATCATAATAATCCAGTGCCAGTTGACCACTTCTGTAGTACCAGCGACCTCGTCCGTTGTCATCGAACTCGGCTAGTCTTTCGCCAGTGTTGTAAGTCATCAGTCGTTTGTTCTTGTTGCGTTCGAACCAGTCGAACTCCGGGTGTGCTGGACGCATACGATAAACATTCATCTAACAACAAAAGAGCAGTTTGAAGACAAAGGTGATGCTTATTTAAGATTTCAGAATACCTGCAAAAGGAGAGCTGAAAAAAAAAGACGAACGAATGGCCGATGGGGCCGAAAAGTTCTGGAATGGCGACCGCGAACCGGAAGACGATACGTTGGAAGGCCTCCCACTAGGTGGACCGATGACCTGGTTAAGGTTGCGGGAAGGCGCTGGATGCGAGACGCACGGGATCGGTCAATGTGGCGACGCCTGGGGGAGGCCTATGTCCAGCAGTGGACGTCTTTCGGCTGAAATGATGATGATGATGATGATGAGACACCGTGTGTAAGAGTAGAGGGAAAAATAAAACGCATAAAACAATTCATTCTAAAGTACCTAACATAACATGCATAATATACCTACTGTCATATAGATATCTACTACTACAAACATGTATATATACCTACACCTATTAATAATAAAAAATGTCACAAAATATATGTTATAGACCAAGTTATTAATACGGCATTAATCATAATGCCCAGACAATTTGAAAAATGCCCAATACGAGTGGGCAACATGATAAAAAATAATTAAATTGACCAGTTCATCTGAATAATGGCCATTACATAATGGGCCAGGTAGTAAAAAGATGTGTTTTTTTATTATTTTAATGTTGTCCTTGATTTTAATATAGATTAGTTAAGTGCGATTATTATTTAAGCAACAAGACAGCCGCAGACGGAACCGTCTGCAGGGTCTAAAGTAATCTTCGAACCAAAACTTTCCGTGTCGGGGTACCCTAAGCTCCCGAGCTCACTTCGCTCGCGCTTGGACGAATTCACTGACATAATTATCGAATTGCCAAACCGTTACGTACCTAGCAATATTCAAAATGACCAGAAGTTTTTTTTTATTAACTTATATACAATTGAGTATTCTAAATTAAAACAAACCTATATACAAATACAAAAGGGAGACGGAAAAGAGCTCATTGTGCATCAAAAAATTCGTCCACATCGATGTCAATGGGAAACGTGCCCAGAACGTTGGCAACATTGCCAGGTTGGATCGCAATGCTGATTCTCTGGCCGAAGAAAAGGCCAGCCCTCTGGTTACGTGGAGAGTCGACAAGCTTTGTGCAAATTTCTCGAAAAACTCGAAGCGCACTCGGACGCCATGGACCTAATGTTTCAATCCCAAACGGCTCAAACATATAACTTCCAATAAGGTTGTTATATTTGCGCCGTTTGAAATTTTCTGCACTGGCAGCAGCCGCCCCAGCTCAGCCCGCCGTGTTAAGAAGATGGGATGGCGCAAGTGCGTCGACACATGTTGCATCCCACACCAAAGGCCTATCCACCTTCCAAAGCATTATGGTCGTCGCGTGCCAAGCCATTGGGTTCTAAAACAGCTGGCACGACGGCGACAAGAGCCCGACGTATGATGTAATCGGCCAGCGCTCCTACTGCAGAATAGGCAATGGTAACCGGGGCGGGCAACGGCTTCACCACATTGACAACGATGTGGAGTTCCGCTAGGAGCACCCAAACGCAGACATGTAGCGATCTAATCAGTATTCAATAAATTATCCGATTTGACTTGAATTAATTCATAATGCCCGTGCATCATACATAGTGCACTGATTAATCACTTGGTCCATGATACATACACAAGCCTAACTTAGAACCACACTTTTAAAATTGCAATTTCTTCTAAACTATAGAAGTCAAAGTTTTGAAATAAAAAAACTTTTTAAATATTGTTATAAGATAGGGCAACGCCAACTATTGACGACAGCAAGAACTAGTAGTGACTAGTAGCACCATCTAGTATCGAATAGCGGAACTTCAAAAAATATCTTCTCAAAAGCTTGTGTCGAATGGCATTTTCCAGAATGTTCGGTTCGAACATTCTGAAGTTTCTATTCGCTTTGGGAACAATGAGATCGAAAGTCGATTGTTTTGGAAGATTCTTGAATTATCTAGAATAGTAAAGAACGTTCTAGAAACATCCTCCGTGCTATATGAATAGCGATCGGGCTCGTCGTGGGTCAGTTTCGATTTGGAAGCGACGCAGAGCAGATTTAAAATGTCGAAGTCCGACGCGCCCCGTCGTTTAGTAAGGGTGGTCTCTTCCTTCCTGAAAAATAGGATATACATGGTGGTGGTTGACGGAGCGCTATCAAGCGCTCGTCCCATAACTGCGGGCGTATTGCAGGGTGGCTATGTCTCGCCGCTATGCTATTCCTGTTACACCGATGACATCCCTTCGACGCAGGACTCCACGCTCGCGCTCAGATCAGATCTTAAGACCTACGAAGATCTCTATGAGAATGAGTCCTATTCTGAAGATACAATTGCTGTTAGAGATAAGTTGGTGTTCATGGTAGGTGAAACCCGTTAACACCAACATGACCCACCCTAAGGAAACCTGGTCCACAATACATAAACTTACTGGAGACCCCCGGACCCTGTCAACCAAGGCTCCGTTACAGCCAATAAAATAGCCCAACAGCAGCTAATCAACGGAAAACCCCCCTATAAACTCCCAAGAGCCAAATGGTTAATGCCTCAGAAAGTTCTAATGAAATCAGCCAGTCTTTTACTCTCATCATTCCGGCCATCAAGGCGTTAAAAAATGGCAAGGCGGCTGGTGTCGGTGACATAACTGTTGATAAGATAAAACATCTGGGACCTTTGGCTCTTCGTGGCTCTTGGCACTGCAGGATGGGGGATTATTGATTCGTCCAACACCCGGTGCAAGTGTGGCTCCCCTGTACAGACCATTTCCCACTTGCTGGAGTGTCCTGGCTACCCATTCACTTGCACCCAGGAAGACCTGTGCAGTGCTTCTGACGCTGCAATAAGCGTGGCTGCCTACTGGGCCCAGATAATCTAATTAAATGTGCCATCGAATCGAAAAGAAGTAGAAAAACGCTCGCGCTGTATGCTGACGACGCCGCGTACATCTGCATGTCCCTAAACGCGCGGTACGTTGCCGTCAAAATGCAGCGCGTACTCGATTTACTGCCCGATTGGCTGTCGAAGTGGCGGTTATCGGTGAACGAGGGCAAAACACAGGCGCTACTCGCCGAATGTGCCCGCCTCCGGTGGACATTGATTGGTCGTCCGAGGCGAAGTACCTGGGAGTGAACATCAACCATAGGCTCAACATGGGCAGCCATGTTAAGCAGGTCATCGCTAAGGGCAGAGCAGCGCGCGCTCTGCTTCGCCCAGTGCTCTCGTCTTGCCTCCCGCTGCGTTTCAAACCGGGCGTGTACAAAACAAACATACCTCTAATCATCACGTATCGCCGGCCCAGCTTGGCTCGCCCGCACAAGCGAGACAAACAAGAAATGTCTCCGCACGCAGCAAAACCAGACGCTGCGGCGGATAACGGATGCCCCTCACTTTGGGAGAAATGACGTCGTCATGCGGGACCTCAAGATAGAGAGCCTGGACGATTTTTGCGCCCGCCTCGCGTCCAATATGTTCGCGCGTGCCGACGCTTCTGCCTGGCCCTACGTCAAGCATATAGCGCCATAGCACACGTGGCCACCGGACGCTAGGCGCCTACCGCGCGATCTGTGTACTAAATAGGTCCCGCCCACTGCTATTTTTAATTATGGGGCTGAAATTAAAACTCTTATCTACTGGAATTTATTTCAACGTTGATTATGAGAAGAATGTTTTTATTTTTATTATCCAAATAAACATAAGAACAGTAATCTGACGATACAATCTGCTGCACTAATGACCAAACATTTCGGTTTACGAACGATAGGATGAGTTCAGAGCTAAATAATCCGGAACAAATATTTGTTAAAAAGGAACAGATATAATGCGGGGAACATTCAATTTGGAGGATTAAAATTTGGATTAATGGGACATAGACTTCATGGCACCCGTAATAATGCGTAATAGTTTTCACTGAATACGATCCAATTTTTTAAAATCATATCTCAGTCAGGTTCTTGAACGAACAATCCATAATCCAGAGTGCTTTTGATGATTGCTTTGTAAATATGTTTCAAAGAATCTGGCAGGACGCCTGCTTATGATACAGGCGGGGTTTTGGCGTTTTAGGCGTCGAGTTTGCCTCCACGGAGCCATATTCTCCGAGCGGGATCGGCCCCCTCACGATCGCGCACTGCGGCCTCCTTCTTGACCATAACGGTCTCACAGAAGGAAGCCGTTTTCCTCCAGTTACCTGTCTCTGCTAGCATAGCCCTCCATACTTCTGGCAGAGAGAAATCTCAACTAAACCTGGCGACCAGAGGCTCTAGACAAGTGGCATACGATGTCAGCGAAGGCGATAGTCAAAATGTAATAGTAGAGGAGACATGGAACATCGACCTTCACCCATCGGATAACTGGATGAGACATATATTTAACAAATGTAATTTATTAACAAACATGCTTATGATAACTTGCCTATCGAAAAGTTTCATAGCTATTTTTATTTGAATTAATTTTAATCAATTTTCTTTCATCACCTTCACTCTTTTTATAATCCAATGAATTTCATTCGGTTATCAAATTTCAATATCAATTCAGTTATCTGATGGGTGAAGGTCGATCTTCTACGTCTCTTAGGCTATAAAGGGCAATCTTGCCTTTTTGACAATCGCTAGCGTCACTCTTTCGATGATAGAATGTAACTTTTCTAGGGCCTCAGGACCCTCCGCTCAGAGGCCCACGCAAGGCACTCCACGAGCGATAGACAGAGGGCTGAGACAACAAGAAGATACGCGACATGCAATTTTTTTGCTCTTTTAATTTAAATTTTGGCTGTAATTAATTAATAAATAACAAAAAACTACAGCAACGTGGTTTCCGGCCATATATTCTAGGTCGAGCGCGAGTTCGCAACGCTCGTATAAATGAGCCCTTAGTCATTAGCAGCATAATTGAGTAGGTGAATTCAGCAAGGCAAGGATCCCATGAAAGAGTATGATCCTTTGCTTACCGAATTCACTTACGTTATTAGGCTGCTGGAAGGGCTGGATGTAGTCTAAACTTTTACCGTCTTATTAATAAAAATGGCGTATTCCCAGCTTACTCCGAAGTTACTCTTGGACTAGCTAATCCCGGAGTAACTAAGGATTAACATAGATCTTGCAATGTTATTAATAAACATGGAATAACCTCGGACTAACTATTCATTTCTTAGTCTTGGACTTACGCGTAAATTCTGGCAACCCAGTTGAATTTAAAAGTAAAAGAATGAACTATTGAATGAAAATAAGCAAGTTGAAGACATTATGTAGAAAAAAAAAAGCTATAAATGACATCTGCCTTAGAGATTTGACAGTAAAGGTGAAGGAGGGCATTTTAAATTATTATATAAAAACAGCTAACATTTGCATAAAACATAATTACATCAAATATATTTTTACATTTATTTTGCATTTTATTATCGTGTTCATTCGAACCTTCAACTTCAGATTCCAATAATCTTAAAACCTTAATCAAATCAGTTAAAAACAGTTTAACTACACTCTTTTACTGTATTCAATTCAAACAACAACAATGTCACATGCATATAAATATTTAATATCCGGTTTGCTTTGATAGATCTGATGCAGAGTATACCCCTCATACTAATGTTAATAAAATACCTAGGTACTCTTATTACCTACATCTCCTTGTCAATCCTTGAAATATTGTTTCCTGTAGTCATTTTGTTAATATATTACCAGAATAGGAAGGGATAAACAATAAAATACAAAATGGTTGAAAATGTGCGCTAATATACATTATTTATATTAAACTAAAAATTTTCATTAATAAATGCTGCCCGTGATGCATTACCTCTAATATTATTATTTATTGTGTGTGTCACTGGTACATTGCCATCATCTTGTGCATCTATCCACAAATAGATCTTGCCTATGTATTGCAAATATCCGTGATTTGTAATTTCGTTGTCTAAAGCTAAACAGCTGCCAATGACCTTATTTTTTTTAATGTTTCACATTAACTAAATAAAAATTCAGAGTCTATGTAATAATTGTGGCTGCGAGAGTTTTTGGTGGGATTTTTTCGAGCGTAGTTCAGCGGTTGTTAATATTATATGCAAATTGATTCCTAGTGGATATTGTGATATAAAATTGGTGTAGTTTTATGTCTCAACTGTCTACGCACTGGACAATATGTGAAATCATTGACAGAAGCTATCTCGGGATAGTGTAGTATTGACTACCTCTGCAAAGTTTACCGGGAAGGCTGACTCGATACAATTTGCTGCCAAATACTCCAAAAAAACGTTAGAATCTGTTACATCCGCATTCTAATGCATACTAAAGAATTCAAGAAGGATATTATGCACTGAAGGCGAGGCGGTATGGTCCAAGACCTTAGCCTGCCCGAGTAGGGCGAAGTAAAAAAATTGTGGTTGCCATAGTTACACTACTCTTATTCCGACCTTAAACTAGCTGGCACCATGGTTTAACTTTTAGTCCGAGACTAGTGTCAGATTAGTATAATACCTCCTTATTCCGTGTTTATTATTACGTAAATTTGTTAGTACCAACCTAATCCTTGGAATTAAGTTAATCTTACCTTAGTCCACGTTTATTAATAAGACTGTTAATGAAAGAGTCAGTCAGTGATAAAAATAGTGATTTTTGGTCGTCTGTCACACAAGTTTTACGGCCAAACGGTTAGAGCTACAGTCTTATAATTTTCACAGTATAAGCATTGTTGACCCAAAGCCATATTATGTACAAAATGTTAAAAAATACTTTTATATACACTCACAACGTAATGTTCCAATTATGAATTCAAAAAATATTCTATAAACACATACTTTACATCCGTGGATAGGTAAAATTTAAAAAAACAACCATTACAGTGCAGCATTTTCCTTCGATTTTCAAACAACTGCATCATAAAATAACTTTTTAATTTTTATAGCACACTTTTACTTTTTAATTTATTGGCGCTTAGGGGCTCCTTGATTTACTGTCGAAAAGTAGTGTCATGTCTATGGAGGCGCACGCTGATGAGAATTTGAATTGCCCGCTATATCACATATTTTTCCCTTTCCACTTTTTGTTTTATTCCAAATGTATGAGTGAAGATAAATTAATAGTGTATGCAACGGCATATAATTGGGTATTAAAACACTCGCGTGTTATAATTATCAAATTCGGCTTCGCCTCATTTGATAAACCCACGCTCGTGTTTTAATAACCCCCATTATATGACCATTGCATAAACTACTATTATATGTTTTTAAGAGGGGCTCCTATACAGGTAAAGGAGGGTGTGAAAGATAATTTTTGACTTACCCCATAAAAAAGAGTATCCTTGTTTAGAGCTCGTTAAGTAGATAAATACTGTATTTTATGTTCTAAAAATTTTTGTAAAACAAAGGAATGAGAAGCCACCAAAGTCAGCTTTTTTTACAAAATTTTCTTCTCAAAAAATTTACTTCTCATTAACCTATGAACTTGGAATTTGGTGATATTGTTTATTATTACGTATGTTTTACAAACAAATACCAATATATCCATAAATATTTTTTTTCCCCCATTTTTCTATTACAATCAATTTTTGCGGTTTGGTACGGAACCTTAAATGTGCGAAGTCTGACACGCACTTGGCCGGTTTTTTTTAATTGAAATTTGGGATTTGGTTATAAGATAAGGTCTTACTAGATATACAAAATTGCTAGTGCGTTCTAATAATGGATTTGATGTTACGTGGTGTCGAAAGTGGGCTGAAATGGTTCGTGTTATCGGTAAAGTTTTTGCTAAACTTCTTAGCCGCCTTGAAGTTGGCTACAACGGCTGCGCAGTAGAAAATCTCATACAAAAACAGCACTGATTTGTGCCTCGCGCATTCGGAAAGCCAACTTCAGGGCGGCCCAGAAGTTTGGCGAGGGCTTAACAAACTGACGACGCGACGGTGTCTCGGGTGACCATAGGCTCTTAGGGTAAGGTTATTTTGGGTACAGGGATTTTTAGATGACATTTAGGGACAGATGTAGACAAGTCATATACATCTGTCTCTTACACATTACTCCAGGGCTGACACACTGCCGTGTGTCTAGATAATCCCAATGACGGACAACACTTTATTTATAGTCAAATAGTATAAATAGATATTATCACGATTTATCTTCATTTGAAGTATGTGTTTCTTATAAATAAGAGATTTACATGCGAAGAGAGAATGCCCCAATAAGTTTCGCGGCGACACGAATCACCTCACGGCATCGCGATGACGCATGCAGCACGAAATAGCCTGGGTTTTTCATCGCATCTCCTTTTGAGCAGGGGGTCTACTCCCTAGCACGAAGCACGTAGTTTCGACCTTCCTTACGGGCATTTCCTACTCCGCATCACACACGGGCGCATGATTCGTTCGGGGCCCGAACTACTAATTAATGATTTGACAGTTGCACATACTCCCGATGTGTTTTTACCCGCCCGAAAAATTAAATCATTACGGAGTAGGGTCCACTCGATATTCCGGAGTACTTTTTGACGGGCCCGTAACTTCGTTGACGGAGTTAGGGAGTATATCCCTGACCCTAAAGCATAGTAGTTGTAAACGGGTTTTAAAAATAACGAAAGAACCACTCACTTTCCGAACTACTTTTTCTGTAGGTAGCACCGTCCAACCCTTGTCAATGAAGGTGCGATCAGACAAAGCGTAGCGTATAACACCTTTACTAGTTCCCATATCAGTCTGAAATTTTAAAACAATTTGGTAAATCTATCAGTCATTTCTAGATTTTCAACTAACTGTAATCAAAATAGAATAAAACCTACATGGAATGAAACGTTACAAATTAGAAGTTATAATCCGTCTTTGGAAGGTATGGTATGGAAGGTATGATACTGTACTTGATCGCCTCCGAACGGAAATGGGTAACCGTGTCACTGCCCTATCGTCGCAGGCTGTGGTGCCAGCACAGCCCAACCAAATTCCCAGCCACGCTGACGAAGAGAGTAGTGGCAGTGTTACAAACGTAAGTACCCAGTACAATGAGGAATTGAGGAGTGCTTTGGACTTTTTGACTGATACGCGCCTGCCGGATGATGATGCCATGTTCACATTTTGACGTAGCATCTGGTCGGTTCCTGTCAGTCACACCGAAGGTGAATGGACTCGGGAGGTTGAGCGAACGTGCAATCCAATATATTTTATTTTATAAGTTGGGGGATTACATCGCTGATAAAAATGCTTGGCTAAATGCTGGTCCTGCTCCGCAGCCATTAGGGCGCAAGAACAATTAGTGATGGAATGAATCATGGGCAGAAAATTTTTGAATTATTGTTGGACCTGCTGAAGACTGTATGAATATATTTGTATTGTATAAACTCAATTTCTTTTAGTATTATATAACTGTACAGCACATGTGTGAGTATTATGTTCCGACTGTAAATCTACCATTCACTGTACCTATGTGTCGTTCGTTGACTTCTGTGTGCCCTGGCATTTGAGTGTGTCATGCTCTCTCTAATTTCTCTCTGATGGTGGCACATGTGTTGGATCATTCGGTTCCCTTCATGATGGTTGAGCTGAGTGGTGCCGATCCATGCGTCATGTTCGTGAACGGGCGCCATCAGTTGGGATTGGTTATAACTTAGCTGCCTCGGCCTGTTATTGCATTTTTATGTTGAAATTGTTTGTTACTCTAGACGCTTTTACGTGCACGTCTTTATGCATCGTTCTCACATTGTATATGCATTTTTTTTTTCAACAAGAATTATGTAACCAAAAACTTGTAATTGAAACTGATGGAAAAGAGTGTCCGTGGAGTTTCTTGCAAATTCTTCTCCATTGAGATCTACTGACGCTTGCGAATTTGCAACTGGAGTCATATTTTTTTTTTGTTTGACAATTTAAAAGTATCATTAGGGTTTATTTGAAATAAACTATTTTGATTTTGAATAGAAGAAATGGGGCTATCACGATCAGCCCCCAAGATGTAGCTCGTGCAGTCCGTCCGTTGCCGAACTGGAAATCTCCAGGGCCGGATGGGCTGCACAACTTTTAGATAAAATAGTTACAAAGGTCGCACGCTCGTTTGGCATCTCAGTACCAGACAGCCTTATGAGTCTGGTTTGCTACCCAAGTTCCTTACAACAGGAATTACCCACCTGTTCCACAAGGCTGGTAGCACCACGGAACCCAAAAATTATAGACCTATTACATGTTTACCGACGGTCTATAAGGTTCTTAAATCCATTTTGAGAGCTAAAATTAATAAACACGTCAATAATAACTCGATCATGTCGGCCTCTCAGAATGGATGTAGGAACGGGTCCTGCGGTACTAAGGAGCTACTCCTCATAGATATGGCCATTAGCCAACAGGTTCGACGTTCCCGAAAGGATCTGTCGACATGTTGGATAGATTATAAGAAGGCCTATGACTCGGTGCCTCATACATGGCTCATGAGGGTTCTAGAATTGTATAAAATAAATACAACTCTAAGCCTCTTCTTGATGTCGTGTATAGGGCAATGGAGCACAGTCCTTCGCTATCCAGGATGTCGAAATGTCCAGAGGAATAGCGAACCTGTAAGTGGCTCGGTTCAACCACATTGGCCGAATAGGGACCAAACTTGCTTCTTACCCAGCAGGTAGTAAAGCGTTTTCTCTATAATGTGGAACGTGTACTCAATATTAAGTTCCTGGCATACTTGGAAGCTAACGACATCGTTAGTGATTGCCAATACGGGTTCCGCCTAAATCGGTCTACTGGGGATCTTCTAGCGTATGCCATTCAAATCTGGAGTGAGGCCATCGAGAGACACGGGGAAGCGCTTTAGTGTGTGTACGTTTTAAAATATACAATCAGTTTGACTCTAGCAGCTGACTCGAACGCAAACTTCATAAATTTCGGACCTTATGCGCGTGAGTTTTATTTTAGATTAAATTATTGGAAGGGTTATATTTTTTTATCGAAAACACTCAACATTTGAGTACTTTTTTCACAAATTTGGGAGAAAATAAGTTAATAAAATACTGTGGCATTAGGTGCCAAATATTTTACTTGGTTCCTAAATACCGATGTATACCGCGGAACTGACGACGATAGAAGTTATCTTCTTTTTTAATTTTGAAGGCAGTTTTATGAATACGAACTTAAATTTTTGTTCTGATTGCCATAAATATGAAAATCTATTTCCGAATTACACTATGGCGTCGCATATATTAATTATAACAGGTCAAATATTGTCTGTTTAGGTACTTTATTAATTCGTTGTATGTATTAACTAAGTACGAAATTAAGCTATTAATGTGTTCTGGTATAATCCGGAGTGCGCTTTGTATATTTTTTTTTAAGGATATCGCAATTCAATTTGCAATTGAATTCTTAAAACATTAATTTATTTATTTAATATTAAAAAATCTTTTTCCTTTTATTCCTCGGCATTAGGCAATTTGATTTAGTGAAGTATTCCGATGTATTTAAGCCGAAATTAGGTTATCATCATTATCAGTTTTTCCCCTGGGGATTAAGTCGCCAAATGCTCTCGAGGAGAGCCAGGCGATGGAGGAGGGGCCTAAAAACTAAGGCCCTCCTATATCAACACAGGTCCATCGAAATTATCCAAGATAGAGGGACTGCGATATGTATAAATTAATTTGCATCATTGCAGAGTCGCTACTGCCCTTCTTGCTCGGCAACTGAAGCTACATACGACGTTGCCTTGATATAGGAACCTTACTTTAAATTAATTAATTAATCTTATCCTTTAATAGTTTATTGATATTAAATTGTGATTGCTACGACTATATATTTACCACCTACTGTATAAATTTTTGCTAATATTGTATAAAATCCTACCTGAATACTGTCTCTCAAGATACAGGTTGCCCTAGTTTGAGAGGCAGGGTTCGTTACTCAAAATGGTTACAATGGAATAATTCTTACAATATAGCTGTAAGTAAACTGTAATGTAACCTTTTTTGCACCAATAAACATTTTTATTATAAAGATTTTTTATTTATTATTACTTACGAGTATATAAAGGGACCATTAAAAAGCTTAGGTGGGACGGGGACATGGTACTCTGACTTGTAGACAGTCCAACTAATGACGCGAGGACTTGCATCTATGTAAGGGGTGGTATAGAGGCAATGCCCTTTCCTGATTGATCTTAATTGGCATGTATCGGACGAAATCCCTCTGTCTGACCATAAATATATAGATATGCTTTAGGTTTAGGACGGCGTACAAATTTTGACTGTTACAGGTGGGATCTCCAAGTAAATCTAGGGAGTCCAAAAGATAAGCTTAATTCCATAGTGGATTTAAAATTTGAAGCGGACAGAATCAAGGCGAGCAACGTCAGTACTTGGGAAGATAATTGCCTAGAAAAAAAGCCTTTTGAAAAATGGTATCATCGTGGATTCCTGAAGTAGCTAAAATACGTCAGGAAATACGACAGGCCTTTAATGATGCAAAAGCCAGAAAAGATTTTTTCGGCTATTCTAGCATGCTGAGAGATAGGCCTTGTTAAGGCGATACGCAAGGCCAAAAGAACTACTTGGCGGAAGCATTGCACCTCCATCGAAGCTCTGCCAAATGGAATGAGGTTGTGCAAAGCAATGTCCATGATTAAGACAAACCCACTATCATCTCTAAAGGATGAGAATGGGTATCTCACGGAAACTGGACAGGACACTCTGGGCGTGATGTTTAAGAATCACTGCCGGGAATGTGTAGGTACTGCGCGACAGTACAGACGTTACAGGATAACGAGGAACCAGTCACAAGGAACGAGCTCACAAGGCACACGTCCAAAAATAACTGAGTCACGGCAAAGAAAGTGGTAGATGAAAATAAACTGAAGCTTGCCATAGCGGGCTTCCAGCCTCTCAAATCCCCTTGTCCAGATGGCACCTACCTATTACTATTGCAAGAAGGGGGCTCTGTTTTGTACCCCATTTGAGTAAGCTCTACAGAGCTTGCATAGCCTTTTGGATACGTACACAAGGCATGGAGAGAGGTCAAAGTCACCTTTATACCGAAGGCGGGTTGACCGACTTATGAAGAAGCTAAAGCTTACAGGCCTATCAGTCTATCATCCTTTCTCTTATCCTCCTCCTGCTCTGGAGAAACTGGTAAATGATAAATAAATGATAAATGATTTTATTTCTGTATGTTGGTTTGTACAAACACTTTTACATGTCGATCATATTTTTTTTAAACTAGATGAGGTCGGCGTTTCCTATCTGACTACTCTGAGAAGAAAGGCCAAAACAAACTCAGAGGTCACAGTCTCTTTTAATGTCCAGACAAAATCTTGGTTAGATCATGTGAAGACCATGTAGACTGATGTCTGAAATGGTCTTTTGAGGAAAGACCAGCCAGATTGAGTGGACCTGTCCAGTCAGTGCACGCATCTGTCAATAACCGTGTAGTTCAACTCAGAATTTAGGAAGCTCAACGATTCGACGAATAATACCAACGAAAGGACATTCGGGTAGGCCGCATAAACGACTCAAACTGCCAGACCATGATTAAAAACTAACTTACATAAATTAAAATTAAAAACAAAAGGGAGCCTTCGACAAGACAACATTTGAGTCCATACGCATTGCTGCAAAGGAACATGACTCACATCATGACACTCATCAAGTTTAGTGACAGTGACACTCTGTTATCTGTCAGTTAGATATGAGACTTATGTTTTTGAAAGCCAAATTGCTCTTTTCTGATAACAATAAATTTTCACAATATAGTACACTAGCACTTCGCCCGCGACTTCGTTCGCGTGATTTCGTTTATCCTATGAATTACTACTTATATAATATTATGTGCAGTTAGTGAAGGCGACCAAAAATGAGCAATAAATTAATCATTAAAAAATGGGGTATTGTAGATATACAGGCTTTATTTGTTTAGGATGATTCGTTATTAGACTTTAAAGAATAATAAATTTTAGGTTACCGCCACAAAGTAAAATATTCCCCTAAAAACTTAATAACCCCATTTTGCCCCATTGAGGGTTGAGTTTTGAACAGTCCAAATATGTTATTCACACTTTAATTCTCTTTTTTATTTTTCGTTTATGTTAGTAAGATTCCGCAGTAAGATTCCTCAAAAAAACTTTTTCCTATCTGGGGGTCATTTTATAAAACGTTTTATGTAAATTTCGATTATTTACTATATCCCCAAGGAATTAGATTTTTCTTACAAACAAATTTTGCCCCTTTTCTCCTCCTTAAAGATTGAATTTCCGAAAATTCCTGCTTATAGTGCTTCCCTAGAAACAACGACGATATAACCACTTGACGGCGCATACAGTGCCCCGACGCTCGAAAACTATTAGTATTTTGTCGCCTATGTAAAGGCTTCGGTACTAGTAACCATTTTAGTTGTGTCCAGTTATTAGACCTGTATGCACGCTAAATAAATACACATTGTTTTTATCTTTTTATTGCAATTATAACGCATCAAAATGCCCTCATGCGCGGTAAAGGGGTATGGGAAACATGCCAAGACATCTAGTTACAAAAAGGATGGCATAACTTTTCATCGGTTAATAAACAGTACGAAAATTATTTTTGATTTTATCAGATTATGAGACACCGCAGGGATCTACTTAAAATGGTGGATGGGGTAAACGAGCACACTTTTGATTCCCGCGTTGATGTCTTTTGGAAAAGTCTCGCTCTTTCACTAGACAATTCTAATGCTTCTATCCCTTTCTCTCCCTTTGTATTTTTATCGTAAATATCTGTGCTGTTACTTTTAATAGCTGAAGTCGATATCGATAATAATAAAATTAAACTTAATAAAAAATGTATTGAAAAATATCTATCTGCTTTTAACCGACTTAAAAAAGGAGGGGGTTCTCAGTTCGTCGAATTTTTCTTATATATTATGTTCCCGGATTACTCGTGGACGGCTTGACCGATTTGGAAAAATACTTTTTGTTCCTCTATGTCCCCGACATACATATTTATTTTTGTAATTGATTGATTTTGATTAAATAATATTTGTATGATTTTAATTGAGTATTTTTAATAACGTTAAAATCCATTTTATCGATATCGACAATTTTCCCTTAATCGAGTTGATCAACCCTAACGATAGCCATACCTACGCAATTTACTTTGAACTGACCAATTGCAGCCGCGCGTTCTTCCTCGTCTCCCGGCCCGCGGTAGTGAGTCGTGTGCTTAGAAGAAATCGGCCCATAAGCTCTCTAGTGGTTATATTCTCTTTGCCTAGAAACCTATTTCAAAAACGAAAACTTATCCAGTAAGATTCTTAGCTTGGTGTTAGTTTCGAAAAACTTATAATGACAACCTTTATTGTTTACACAGGTTGGTCATGTCAAATTTCATGTTTATCAACCCAAGAAATATAATTCTTCATAAAAACCTTGACACCTCCTATATCATCTTTGGAAGATTCGAAAAAATTATAATGACAACCTTTATTGTTTATATAGGTTGGTACTTATGTCAAGTTTCAAGTTCATTAACCCAAGAAATAAGATCCTTCAAAAAACTTGAATACCCCATAAATCGTTTTTTGGGGGCAGTTTTGAAAACTAACCGTAACAACCTCTATTATTTACTTAGTTTGGTATTTATGCCAAGTTTCGAGTTTATTAATACAAGAAATAATATTCTTAAAAAGAAAATTTAATATCCCTTAAATTGTCTTTTGGGGGTAATATCGAAAAATTTATTATACCATCCTTTATTATTTAATAAGTTTTGTATTTGTGCCAAGTTTCAAGTTTATTAACCCAAGAAATAAGATTCTTCCATACAAACTTCAACACACCTACATTGACGTGAGGGGATAGGTAATTTAAAAAAAGTAATAGTGTCAATCTTTATCATTTACTTAGATTACTATTTGTGCCAAGTTTCAAGAATATTAACCGAAGGAATTAGATTTTTCAAACAAACTTTTCCGCCCTTTTTCACCCCGTTAGGGGTAGAATTTCGGTAAATCCTTTCTTATCGGATACCTACGTCATACAAAGAACACACTCTCCAAGTTTCAGGTCTCTACGATCAGCGGTTTTGGCTGTGCGTTGATCCGTCAGTCAGTCATTCAGGACAAAGCATTTTATATGTATAAATTACTGCAGCGGCCATCAAAAGAGGCATTGATACATGCATTTATTATTTGATACATGCATTTCTCAAATTTTCTAGGTAATACTTAGTTTTAATTGCCGCGCATTATTTGAGAAAAGTACTATACAAGCCTTGACCACAACTAGGCATTGATGGACTTACGTATGTGTGCCTCGGCTTCGCCCCGGCCCACATTTACACGTTCGTCCATCAGTGCCTCTTTTGCTGGCCGCTGCAGTAATGTACTATTTTACAAGATGGGTATTACTGTTATGGAGCGATAATTATTTTTACTCAAAAATGCATGTAATGTGGTCATTATTTTGACAACCTTGTTTGAGCAAATTCGACCTTGCCGTTCTGTTTCAAGGAGCGGCCGGCAAAGTTTTGCTGGCCGCTGTAGCAGGCCGGCAATGTTTTGCCGGCCGCTTTTTTGACGTTTCAAAGTTTGAAAAAATCAAATCCAAAAAGATTTTATTTAAAACACAGCTGTTTGTATCTATAGAGATAGGTACAAAAAGATTTTATTCCATATTAGGCTGTAAAGTTCCAACTACAATTGTTCAAAAAAAAAAAACAAAGAAGTAACAAAAGCGCGGTTCAGCGAAAATTTTGTTTTTATTTAGTGACTTTTTTGCTAAAAATGAGCTCTCAAAGCGAAAATTCTTCCGATTCAATGTGTTAAACACCGCCAGACATTAAAGATGAAGCTAAATTAGTGGTTGAAAATTTAATACCGCGATACTCAAAGGAAAAATATAAGCTTGCATATGATAAATTTGTGCAGTGGAAAATCAGTAGGAAATCTAAATCTTTATACGAAAATGTTTTTCTTGCGTATTTCAATGATCTTTCCAACAAAATGAAGACTTCGTCTCTCTGGAATACCTATTCAATGTTAAAGTGCATGGTTCTGTAAGCACAATTTGAACATTAAAAATTACCACAATTTAACGAGTATGCTAAAACCACAGTCAGACGGATATAAATGTAAAAAATCAAAAGTGTTGACATCACAAAATGTTGAAAAGTTTATAAATGAAGCCCCCGACTCTGAGTACTTAGCGGTGAAAATAAGTATTTATATCTAAAAACCCAAATTTGTACTGTACCTACACGTTCTCATAATTAATACTCGTACTTGTTATTGTTACAGGTAGTTCTTATTTTTGGCATTTACGGTGCATGTCGATGCATCGAAATTACCAATATCACAGTTAATGACATTGAAACTCACATCAACGTAATGTAATTACGTTGCGAGATACTAAAACGAATATTGGTCGTACTTTCGTTGTTCGTGACGCCTCATTTGCAGTGGTGCAAAAATATTACGCACTACGTCCAGTTGACGTAAAAACGGACCGATTTTTTTAAAATTATAAAAACTGAAAATGCGCCAAACAGGGCAATATAAATAGGGAGGCACAAAATTGCTCAAATGCCCAAAATAATTGCTACATACTTAGAACTGCCCCATCCGAAACAATTTACAGGTCATTGTTTCCGGCGTTCATCGGCCACAATTCTTGCCGATACTGGGGCCAATCTTATTACACTAAAAAGGCATGGAGGATGGCAATCCGATCGAGTTGCTGAGAGCTATATAGAAGAATCGGTGGAGAATAAAAACAGAATTACACAAAAAATCGGTCAAAGTATAAACTTAAAACGAACAACGTCTTACGAGTTCCAGGAAGCTTCAACATCTGCTCAAGAACCTGAAGAAATGAATGTAATAAATGAAGAAATAATACAGCAGTCAAACACCGCAATATAATTATCGCAAACTATTAGTAACATCAAACCGGGAAAGTCGTTGAATTTTAGTAACTGTACTTGTCATAATTGTCATTTTAATTAAAATTCTAGTTAATTAATATATTTTTATTTAAATTACTGGCTGGTTTTATTTAGATTAGGTACTTGCATTTTTGAGTAAAGCACTATGCAAACCTTGGACCACAATGACTGCTTCGCTGGTCACGCTATGATTGCCTCGAGCTAGCCTAGCTACGCTCTAGGCCTTTGAGCTTGGCCATCATTGCAGCCCTTGCTGTCCTCGCTGTAAAGGCCTCGACCTACGGTCTCGGCCTTTATCTCAGCTCGTCCATAAAGTGCTGCACGCTGACCGCGCTGTGTCGGCCTGGAGCTGCGCTACGGCACTACTGCGCTGTCGGCCATAATCAGCGCGACCAGCAAAGTAGTCATTATAGACCGCGGCAGTAATGTCTAATATCAGCTTAATCACCCTTTATACGGTTTTACAATAGACATTTTTAATGCCTTAGGAAACAATCCTTGTGAAAATGACAGGTTAATTAGATAAGTCAACAATCTAATTATTTCATCAACACATGACTTAATTATTTTGGTGTTGATTACATCGTAGCCTTCACAGTTGGAATTCAACGTATGTATCTTTTGTCTCATCTCATTTTCTGACATGGGTCCGAGGTAGCAGTTAGAGTAAGGGAACTATTTGTACAATTTGTTGTGGGGATGGAATTTGTAAAGTGATTGTTTTGTCAATTTGAATGTGTTCAATGGTGCCTTTGGGGTTCGCATTGTGTATTTCGTCCTTTATAACTGTCCATTTGGCTTTACATTTGTTGTCATTATTACCCTTACTTATCCACTTTCGTTTTATTAATACTAATTATTACATCAAAAACAATATTACATACAATAAATGAGTAGCGAATTGATATCCCTTTTTTTTAAGTCGCTAAATAGGCAATCAAAGCGGGGCGCAAAAGTTGAAATGTTACCATAAGGCTGTACTTACTTCTTGGGTATCCTTTTTGAACAAAGCATCTTTTTTTGTCAATTTGTCTTTCTGTAGAGGGTCAGTATTTTGCGGAATTATTTGCAATTCTTTCAGCTGTTCTTCAGATTCAGCATAAAATTGCTTTTGAAATAATATAGGAACACCTTCAGGTTCTTCAGTTTTCTCAAGACGTGGCATATGTGTACTCTTAACTATTTTTTCGCCAATTATAATATTTGTTTTGCCAATTGGCAGTCTTTTTATTTCATCTAATTCAATCTCTAAGTCAGAATTTAGGCAAAGTGGACATAATGTTGAATGTTGTCCACTTTTCGTGTGATGCGATTTATGAGTATTTTTCTGAGCTGTTGAGATATCTTCAGGCCGCATATTATATGCATGTTTTATTCTTATTAGATCTAAAATATCAGCACCGCTATCTTGTACAACTTTTATATTTTTAATTTTTAAATCTTGTGGAGGCTTACGCTTAGCTTGTTCCTCTAGTTTTGCCCGATTTGCCTCAGCTTCTAGAGCTTTCTTATTTTTGAAGTATTCTTCTCTTTCTTTTGCATGTTCAGCTTGTAGTAATTTAAAATTATCGTCCGTTTTTATTAGACCCTTGGTTGGTTCTTCCTTTGAAGATTTGTGTTTGGATTCTTTTATTTTTTCTTTTACGTTTTGCTTTTCTTCTTCTTTCTCTTGTTTTTCTTTACTGAAAGGTATTTTTATTTTTGACATTGATACTTTTATCATATCAGAGTCATCTTTTATCTTTTTAGTGGCCTTTCCTTCCTTGGAAGTAGCATCTTTCTCTTGTGATGGTTTTTCTCTACCTTCAGCAACCCTACTTTTGTCCATAAGTTTTTGTAATTCTTGATTTTTTTTAATTTTTCCTTTATCTTCTTTAACTCTTGTTTCACGTTTTTCTTTCAGATCATTTTTCCCTGTTTTTGTTACTTCATCTTTTTTGGCAGGTTTTATTTTTAAGCCTTCTTTAACTCTCGTTTCACCTTCTTTAACTCTTGTTTCACGTTCTTTAACTCCTGTTTCACCTTCTTTAACTCTTGTTTCACCTTCTTTAACTCTTGTTCCATCTTCTTTAACTCTTGTTTCACGTTTTTCTTTCAGGTAGTTTTTCCTTTTTTTTGTTACTTCATCTTCTTTGACAGATTTTGTTTTTAAGTTTGTATCTGATGTTTCACCTTCTTTATCTCTTATTTCCCTTTTTTCCTTCAGGTCGTTATTCCCTTTCTCTGTTACTTCATCATCTTCAACAGCTTTTCTTTTTTTTTGTTCAGTTTTTAGTTTTTTCTCTTCTTGGGCAAGTTCATTCTTTTGGGCTTGTTCAAGTTTTTGTTGGTGGTCTTCTTCTTGCCTTTTCTTTTTTCTTTCAGCTTGTAGGAGGACCTTTTCTTTTTCTTTTTCTTTAGCTTCTTCAATGAGATGTGAAGACGTCACATTAACTTTTTGTTCCTTTCTCTTTTCTTTTTCTTTTGAAAAGAAAAAGCTACTGAACAGAGGTTCAACAGCTCCGCGTTTTGATTTTATCGTGGGCTGAATTTGTTTTTTCGGTTTTTCACTGCTTTTTAACTGTAATACTTCATCCGCAGTATAGCTGTCTTTCAGTTTCTTATCTTGCTTTGGTCCTTCTTTAAAATCAAGCAATCCTTTTTCTATTTTGTTTTGGTTATATTTATCGGCTTTCTTAAGCTCACGAGTGCTATGAAGTCCACGATCATGTTCTGTTATTGTTATTGTTGCTACGTGATGTTTTGGAGTAGCGTCTTTCTGCTCCCAAGGTGCAATTTTAGGGATTTCGTAAATATCTGTTTCTTTTGATAAAGGCAATGGAACTCCAGTATCCTTTTTAAGTGTCATCATCTGTCTCAAGCTAAGATCATGTCTTCTTTTCAATTCTTCTTTAGCACTCATTGAAAGCTTTTTTTCGAAGATTTCCTTTTGTTTGGTGTCTTTAATAGAGGATTTTAGAATTCCTTTGTCTGTTACATAGGATTCCACAAAAGTTGTTTCTGAGTCTACCAATGAAGTATTCGAAATATTTGTATCCATTTTATCACCTTCATGTGATATGGGAGCAAAATATGTTTCCATCGGCTCAATAGGTAGAACAAAGGCTACATCTTGTTTTACGTGGCCTTTTAATCCTGTTTCGCTTTTTTCTGTTTTTAGGGTTGATTCTAAGTAAAACATTTGATTGATTTCAGGTTCACGTGATGCAAATGCAAGTGAGTTAGAATCTCGATTGAATTGTAAGTCGGAGTACGCACGAGATTTTATTTGTTGTGGTTTGGTGAACGTTATGTCATCTTTAAGATGTTCTGTTTTTGAGAGCCATACTTTAACATATTTTTTAATGTCTTCTTTTTGTTCACCTTTAACTCTTATGAATTTCTTTACAATTTCGTCGCAGGTACAAACCTGATTTTTAATAGTTTGTGCTTTCTTACGACAATGGTCGCATATGCCCATTACAATCTTTCTATCTATTGATTTTACTTCTTGCATGAGTTCTTGAGCATGTTCAAATTTTTTTCTACAACGAGGGCAACTTATTTTTTTTTCTTCTGGAATCAGCAATATACATTATGTTAGTTAAATTTGTGGTCCCTTAAATCCGTAATTTTAGAGCACGCATAGTTATCTAAATGTAGGGTCTAACGAAAAGATGCGTACAAACTGCTACTGCCCATGTAAACGAAATTTTTTCTCCAAGGAAGTCATAATCAATTCACGACTTCTTGCCCGATCTCCTTATGGTGGTAACCTTAAGCCTGAATCAGAACTTCGGGTGATAACGAAGCGATGCAACTGACGAGCCTTCTCTACTTCAGTGGTTTTCCACCTTTTTGAAGTCAAGGGCCGAGAATAGGTACTTTAATTTAGGTTTAATGGGCCGTAACATAAGGAAAACATTCCATTATATTATTAAGAAAAAAAAACAATAATCCAAAAAAAAAGAACATTTTTCTACGAAATCAATGATATATTCCCGACTTTGTTTACTTTTAACTAATTTATCAATATCTGAAATTATAGTGGTCGTTGCAATTCTCAAACTGTTCTCAAGGTGAACATCGGTGATTCTGGTTCTAGCCTTGGACTTTACATTTTTCATTCGAGAAAATCTCGCATAGATATGTGGTGCTAGAAAGAGTTATATGATTTTTAGAAAATCTGAATTAGAGATGTATTTTGAATAAAATCCGAGCAAACTTAAATTAAATTTCTCTTTCAAAGTAGGGCAGCACTGTAGCTCCATCTGAAGTTCTTTGGAGACATCTTCGACAGAAAACTGAATGGGTGAGCATACAAATTCAGGCTCATTTAATTTTGCCCGCAATCGGTAAAACGTGAGTCGGATTGTGTTTTCAGATTTTGCAGCGTTATTATATTATGGGCTAAAGTATGAAATTGCCGATTTGTACTGAAAAATTGAAATTCGTTTTTTTTTTTTTAATTTAACATATTTATTTAATCAAAATAATTACCATTATTATCTATCTAATAGGAATCTCAATGCCATCAAAAGGAAGGTCATTTATGCCTTTGCGGTAGAACTCTGGTGATCTAGATTCGACAAACTGTGTGAAAGCATTTTGTCCTGAGAAGAAAACTTTTCATCACGTAGAAAATTTTCCAAATCACGAAAAAAATGGTAGTCCGTTGGAGCAAGGTCTGGCGTTCAATTCCTGTAGAGTTAAAATGGTTTCTCGTGCTGTATGAGGTGTCGCGTTATAATGGTAGAATAATGGTGAAGTCAATTCATGAGTCGAGGCCGTTTCACTGCTAGTTTGCTATCATTGTTCAGAGTTCGGCAGAGTTGACATCTGCCGTTATTGCTTGACCAGATCGAAGAAAGCTATAGTGAATAACACCATGCTGAGACCACCAAACAGTTACCATTACCTTGTTGGTAAGCTTTGCTTTAGGACACTGTTGCGGCGTTTGACCTGGGGTCAGCCATTGCATTTTTCGCTTACGGCTATCGTAAAGAATCCACTTTTCATCACATGTCACAATTCGATCCAATATTCCTTCATTTCTGTATCGATTCAACAAGGCAACACAAGTTTCAACACGCGTTTCTTTCTGCAGATCAGTCAAATCATGAGGCACCCGATTTTCATATATTTTTATTTTATTGATTTGACGCAAATGAGTCAATATTGTTGGTAAGGTAACGCTAAACTATGCCGCTAATTCCTGGGTAGTTTGGCTCGTATCGCCTTCTACAATCTCTTTCAATTCATTGTTATTCACCTGTGTCTTCATTTCACTTTTTTTTTCACTTTTCATTTCACTTTTCTTCTATTCACGTCTTCCACGTGGTTCGATCTTCAAATCAAAGTTTCTATCACGAAAGCGTTTAAACCAAAATTGGTGCGTTCATTAGCAGTCCCCTCTCCAAACGCAATATTGATATTGCGAGCTGTTTCTGCCGCGTTTTCGCATCGGAACTCGTATTCAAAATCACCCGAATTTTCGAAGTATCCATCTTTCTTGTTTAAGCTGTATAAAAAAAACAACTGAAAGTCGATAATCAAATGTTGCACATTTTTAAAAAGATGAACTTCATTTAGGTACCATGCGAAAAAAGTTTCACTCAAAAATCACAAACCATGAAGGTTCTATGTCAATTCGAAGTACCTGTTACAATAAAACGGCAATTTATACTTAAATCCCTATTATTTATTCCATGTTTGAAATTTCGCAAGACGAAAAATGTGGAAACAGCGTGGTAGCATTTTTTTGATTGATTGATCCACAAGTCTAACTTCACTTTAAACGCTTTTAAAGAATCAAATAGCTCATGAATCAAATTACGTTTTTCTTGAAGTTTCTTATTTAAATAATTGAGATGTGATATTATGTCAGTGAAATGCTGAACAGCTTTATCCTTCCTTTCCTACGGTGCAATTTCCTACCGCAAATCAAGCCCACGTTTTAATATTTGCCCTTTGCTGAGACCTATGTCCAGCAGTGGACGTCTTCCGGCTGAAATGATGATGATGATGATGACCTAACGAACATCACAGAAATAAGATATTAAATCACAATATTCAGGATTAGTTTCTTTTAAGAATCCCTGAAATTGCCTGCGGTTTAGGCCCCGAAATTTGATGAAGTGAACAGTTTTTACCACAACACTCATTACATTTTGAATTAACATTTAACAATACAGACTGCACTTACATTTTCTTGATGGATAAAGCAGTGGTATTGTACGAAGGAAAAATCGAACTTATTTTTCTTTAATCAAGCAACAAATCCTTCATTTTTGCCAACCATAGACGGTGCGCCGTCTGTGGAGATCCCAGCCAAATTTGATAGTTAGAGGATGTAACTGTTTATGACGGTATTAAACGATTTCAAAAAATCACATCGTCTTGGGCTGCTTTTTATTGGAACTAGATCAGCCATTTCTTCACTAACAACAAAATTTACGTCAACGCCGCAAATAAACACAGGCAACTGAGGGGTGTCACTAAGGTTTGGCTGTACTTACTTCGAGTTCAACGGATAACGATGCCTGCCGAGTCGCCAACGACGCCACCGGGCCGCGGGTTGTAAACCTTTGCTCTACTTAATAAATAAAGTTTTACCTATTTCTGATGTTAATTCTGAAGTTGTTATTTTCACGTCTTTCTTTTTGTGTAAGATGAACACATCTCTGGGTGTGTTCGCTTCACCTTGTGTAACCTGTTGATGTGAAAAAAGCGTAGGTGCATAATTCAATAAAACATTACACTGATTAACTATGATTGTTAAGACGAAATCTCCTGTCAATGGCAAAGTCGCAATGTCGAGGGTAAACGGCCTGGTAGTCCAATAGCCAGAAGACTAAGCCCTTCGATAATTCAAAAGTTTTTTTAAATTTGCTGGTTGGATACCTTATGTGAATTCATTGCTATGTACAAAAATGCTAACAGTTTAGTTATGCAATAGGTATGAAGTACATATTTCTTATTATTTCGTGGTATAACAATAATATAATATTTAAAAAAAATACTGTTTCTTTATTAGTACTAACTAAACTTTATATTAGTGAAAATACTAATAGATAGGTGCCTACTCTGGAACAATGTAAAACTGAAAATGGCTCGTCACTATTTCAATAAAATATTTAAGTCTTTCAAATCATTTCCTATGTGCATAGAGGGATTAGTTATACCTTACAACAAAAGTTATAACAACTAAGTGTGGTTGCACAGGAAGTTGTATTTTTACTTTTCGATGTTACCTACCTGATAGCATTTTCACTAATTTAGAGTACACTTCTAATAAACTACTACTGTTTCTTTATTAGTAGTATAACACTGGAGATATACTGTCTCAAACAGCATCGTTCAGCCTGTGCAGTTGTATCTATGCATCAACTACAACATGAGGAAATCTGTATTCGGATCCTGCTGCATATGTCTTGGGATGTAATTTTCTCAAATCATAAACCTCATGAGATGTTGTTAAATATGTTAGATTGAGATGACCATTTTTATGTGTATTCGTTTAAATAATCCTAAGGACCCTGCCAAGAAGAAAAGACATGCTGAGATTCCAAACGCATATGGTTGATACAACATGTGAATATTCAGACGAATTAAATCAATACTCACAGAGCACATTAGTTCCTCAAATCATTGAAACGTCTTATTCTGACACTAGTCCCTTTTGTGCCTCGAATCATCAAGTTTTAATCAAGATTCTTAAAATCTATTGAAATTAGGTGGAGCTGCATCAAGACGCACATTGAAAAACATCGTACATCTTGCCAACCGCATAAACATGAAGCGTTGTCACGCGTCCGCCGCCCCGAATTTCAGCTGAGCTAACGGATGCAGGGCGAAGGGCAAATATTCTGCGCCTTGAAACAGAATCGAATCACCAGGGAGGATACCCGAAAAAAAACCGAGCAAATCCGTAGGATCTAAAGCGGCAGCCACGCTTGCGGATTAAGGCACAGTGGGCTAATCACTCGCTTGCCGGACAAAAATAGATTAATGAAATTGAAACAGTAAGAAAACGGACCGATACGGACGGACTTTTGGCTTTAAAACACGGACACGAATTGCTTCTTGGAATATAAGAACGCTTAGCGATGACAATAGACTAGCCCAAGCAGAAGCAGTAATGCTAAATTACAACCTACAAATACTCGGTCTAAGCGAAGTGAGAAGAAACGGCTTCGGTGAGCTGAGAACGTCCTGGGGCTTGACTTTGCTGTATTCTGGTAAAGAATTTGAAGAAGATGTGCGCGAGTACGGCGTAGGGCTTCTCCTTTCCAATACAGCTTAGAATAGCCTCCTGGACTGGAAGCCGATCTCAGACCGAATCATGTACGCCCTTTGTTACTCGAGAGCTCGGAAGATCTCCATCGTACAATGCTATGCCCCAACTAATGCATCACCAGAGGATACCAAAGACGATTTCTACAACACCCTCAACGCCAACCTTAGGAGCATTAAGAAACAAGATATCGTCCTTGTCATGGGGGACCTAAGTGCAAAGGTTGGGAGCGTTAACACAAACCGCGAGCGGCACATGGGTAAATCCCCTTGGAGTTTGTAATGAGAACGTACACAGACCGATTTGTCGAGTTTTGTCAGAACCAGGACCTGGAGGAACATTATTTAAACATGGTGACCACCACAAGTACACGTGGAACTCACTCGATGGAGTCACCAAGAACCGGATTGACCACCTTCCCATTAGCGCCAAATGGCGTTTCTCATTACTCGATGTCCGAAGCCGCAGGGGATATTGATAGCGACCACCATCTGGTAGTTGCTGAAATCTGGCTTAAGGTTGCAGTGGCCCGTGAGGCTGGAGGACCCGGCAAAATCGAAAGAAAGTTCGACGTGAGCAAACTGCGTGATCCGTAACACGTTCCAATTCGAGCTACGTAAAGTGGCCTAAACAGAAACTGCTAGCTCTGTCGTGCTAGGACACACCGACTTATTTTCGCGAGGACTGGATGTCACAGCACACTTGGAGCCTGATCGAAGACAGAAGAAACCTTCACCTGAGATTGCTAGAGACCCGTAATGACGCCATGCGAGCCGACCATAACATGTAATAGCGCCAGAAACGCAGAGAAATCTATCGCAGCACCCGCAAAGATAGGAAGCAGTGGGCTGATAATTTTGCTGATCGTGCTCAACAAGCTGCAAACAACGGTAACCTGAAGGAATTGTATAAAGCTACCAAAACCTTGACAGGTAACAGCAAGTTTAAGAAGAAGCCGCTCGAGTCTAAAGACGGTCAGCTCATAGTGACGTCGGAAGGGCAACTCTTACGCTGGCGTAATCACTTTGAGGAGATCTTCCGTTTGTCAGCAACATCAACTACTGACGCTCTGCAAGTCAGTTCTACACCATCCCGGCCTCTCGACATCGACATGGAACCACCGTCAGCTTCGGAAGTTGACTTGACCTGATAACTGCGGCAATGCTACAAGCTGACTTATCCTCCACCGTTAACGTTCTGACGCCTCTCATTGAGAGGATATGATCCACCGAAGAACTTCCGGACGAATGAAACAAGGGTCTTTTGATAACTATACCCAAGAAGAGGATATCGTTGCTCTCGATTCTTTCGATGGTTTTCTGCAAAATTATCCTGGATAGGTTATCGAAAGCTATGGATCCTCTCTTGCGCAAAGAGCAGGCTGGTTTCCGCGCGAACCGCTCGTGCACGGAACAGATCAACACTCTCCGTATCATTTTAGAATAGGCATCAGAATGGCAGAGGAAAATCTATCTCACCTTTGTCGATCTCGAAAAGGCATTTGATACGCTGAAGTGGTCCAGCATCTGGTCTCGCCTACTGGACATCGAAGTGCCACCGAAAATTGTCCGTCTCTTGGAGAGTATTTACAAGAATTATTCCTATAAAGTAACTCACGACGGCCTCATCTCGGATGATATAGCAGTACACGCAGGTGTCCGCCAAGGCCTTCTTTCACTGCCCCTCTTTCTAGTCGTTCATGACGGGATTTTACTTCGTATTTTCGACAACAAGCGCCGCGGGATAGAGTGAGGATTATCCAACGTCTTACAGGATTTGGATTACGCTGATGACCTATGCCTGCTGAGTCATACCCACGTAGACATGCAAGCTATATTGAAAGATTTAATTCAGGAAGCGTCAGAAACGGGACTAAAAATAAACACCCGGAAGAGCCAAGAGATGAGATCCGGTGTGAGGAATACTTCACCGTTGCTGATTGGCACAGAGGCAGTGGAACGCGTCCACAAGTTTACTTACCTCGGGAGCGCTGTGTCAGAAACTGGAGGTAGTGAAGAGGACATCGCTTCAAGGATCGCCAAAGCACGAGCTACCTTCGCGCAGCTGAGACCTGTTTGGCAATCGCGGAAACTGACCCGAAGGATTAAACACAAAATCTTCGGACCAAATGTCAAATCCGTGCTAATTTACGGGTGCGAAACGTGGAAGGTCACAAAAGACATCTCACGCCAGATCCAAGTCGTCGTCAACCGTTGTCTTCATCGCATACTCGGCATTTACTGGCCGAGACCACCACCAACCTAAAGCTGTTGGCGCAATGACACGAGAGCCGGATCGACCGCCAGATCAAGCGTCGCAAATAGAGTTGGATTGGCCATACGCTGCGAAGGGATTCTGATCATATACCGAAGCAAGCGCTGGATTGGAATGCCCAAGGCAAAAGAAAGCGTGGCCGTCCCCGTCAAACCTGGTGTCGCACTGTGTTGGCGTAAGCGACTACCATCGGTATGACGTGAAGCGAGGTGAAGCGTGGAGCTCAAGACCGATTGCGATGACTACTGGGACGCCCTTTGTCCCATCCAGGGGGTATAGGACATTAAGTCAAGAAATATATCTCAACATGTTTAATCGATTAGCCATTAGCGCCTTCTATCTGATGTATGGCAAACTGTAATAACAAATTCATTTTTTTATCACTAGAGGACACTACTGACCTTATTATGTTGTAAGATGTTATTTTTAAATCGTTACAATGATTGGTCGCCATGTTGGTGACGACATAATGCTCAAAGAATTGCACGATAGTAGTTTCAATTTTTTCAGTATATTTTAAAGGCTCGCGCTTGACCACTATCTCACCTGTTAGTAAGCGATGATGTGGTCGATGGTGAGACACGCTTGCCTAGAAATAACCAATCCACTTTTGACTTAAAGACTCCTAGACTGTAGCTGTCGGGAAACAGACTCCGGCAGGGAATTTCACTCCATAACTATACGCATAATAAAAGTGTTTCCAAAACGTTTTGTGCGTATGGGTGGGATGTCCACCATATAACGATGGCGCATCGCTGTACGTCTGTTAGTTTGATGATGAAACGGGCTAGGTGGAATTAGATGGTGCAATTCTAACGCACACTCCCCGAAATGTAACCGATAAAAAACCGACAAGCTGGCAACACGGCGACGGTGTTCAAGGCTCTGAAGCTTTGACTTGACCAGTGCTTCATCACCGATAATCCTCTTGGCCCGCTTTTCGATCGACTCCAATGCGTCAAGCTGGTATTTGGCAGATCCGTCCCAGAGATGAGAATAGTACTCCATGCATGATCGAACTTGCGCTTGATACAAATTGAGGAGCTGTTCCAGCGTTAAGTACCTTCTCACTTTTGCGAGAATCCCTAACTTTTTGGAAGCCAACTGAGCCTTTGCCTCAATGTAAGGCCCAAAATTGAGAGTCGATGTCAACGTTACGTTAAGAAGCTCAAGATGGTCCGTTATTGGCACGGTCAAAAAAAAAAAGACACGCTTGGGTTTCAACAGCATTAAACCTGACCAGATTGGCAGCGCCCCATACGGAAACTGCCTGCAAGGTCAGGTTCAAACGCTCCACCATGGCCTCACGGAGAGACCGGATCTGCGGCACGTGAGATTAAAGTATCTACTAACGTTCTCTGGACATGTCCTGTGACAATAGATCACCAAGCCGAAATCTTCTAGTTCCACTAGTTTTTGAAACTCTTGGCTCTCCTTGTAGCATGGACATAACTGCTGTTCACTGCATCTAAGAAAACATTGTTTTACAACTTACATGCGTTGTATATAGTCCGGTCAAATTAGACCAAAAATAGGAGTGAAGTTACAAAAATTCGCACCCAGCTGAAAATTGGTAGGATAATTCAATACCCCATCATAAAATAAATCTAAAAAATCCTCATCGATCCAACACCTGGAAAAAATACTCGGGGTATAAGATCACAAAAACGGGTTTTTCGCGATTTTCAGTAAAACGGTAAGTTTTATCATAAAATAAGCCCAGACAAAAATCAGATATATCTATAAAAAAATGTCAGCATACTTTTTCCTAAGAGACACCGTTTTTGAGATATAACGATTCAAAAAGTTGAAAGAGTTGTAATCGTCATAATATGCACACGTTTTCAAACCACTTTTGTGGTTGTGTACTTAGCGCCTTTTTTTTAAAGTGGTCTTTCAACTTTTTGAATCGTTATATCTCAAAAACGGTGGCTCTTAGAAAAAAAGTATGTGGACATTTGTATAGATCTGATCTGCAATTTTTGTCTGGGCTAATTTTATGATAAAACTTATTGTTTTGCTGAAAATCGCGCAAGACCCGTTTTTGTGACATTTGATCCCGAGTTTTTTCTTTACAGGTGTCGGATCGATGAGGACTTCTTAAATTTAATTTATGATGGTGTTTTAAACAACTCTACCAATTTTCAGCTGGCTGCGAATTTTTGTACCCTCGGATGTCTAAATTGACCGGGCTCCATCATGGACCAAGTGATTAATTAAAGCACACAAGCCCGGGCAATATGAATCAACTCAAGTCAAATCGGGCAATAAATGATAAATGATAAATGATAAATGATAAATGATAAATGATTTTATTTCTGTAAGTAGGTTTGTACAAACACTTTTACATGTCGATCATATTTTTAAAACTAGATGAAGTCGGCGTTTCCTATCTGACTACTCTGAGAAGAAAGGCCGAAACAAACTCAGAGGTCACAGTCTCTTTTAAGGTCCAGACAAAATCTTTAATAAGTTTATATCAGTATCAATGTAATGTATACTGATATAAACTTCACTATTTATCACATTTCCGGTAAATTCGGTTGTTGTTAGGCAATTTGATAATTATGGTGCATTAGTATGGTTTTTATTGTGAATATTTGGTCAGCATAAAAATATCTGCGGATAAAATATATTAACAGCAAAATTATATTATTTGGTCAACAGGATTATAGATTCGGTTAAATTAAAATAAAATGTGCGGTGCGGCTATTATCAACGAATTAGTCCAAGAGCGTGCGGAGCGAGCTCGGGAGCTTAGGATATCCCGATACGGATAGGTTAGGTTCGAAGGGTAGGTGAAGGTTGCACCCTGCAGACAGAAATATGAGTTTTACTCAGCGGGGCTCCGTCGACTTTACTGCTTAAATAGTAATCGTACTTTAGTAATCGTAATTTCAATAGCTTGTAGCAAATAGCCTATTAGTTAGTTTATTAATATATTCGGTCAATATCTCGGTCAGGTGGGAATGGAGTCGCATGCCGGCGAGGTGCACAGATATTTTGACCGTGTTGTACCTATATCGTAGTTTATTATACAAATCAACTAATATTCACTTACTCTCCAAGTACCCCCATAATACGTGAAGGGTAAATAATACACTATATAATAACAAAACCGTATCATAAAATTGTTTTGTCTGTTTGACACAGTTTGACAATGAATTAAGTACACCACTGATAAGATAGACTTGTCGTTGGTTGCCATAAAGTTGTATATTATGCCAACTTGCCATAAAGATTGCTTACCCTTTTATAAAATGTATTGTTGCCTAAACAATCCGCGGGTGGCATAAGACCACGGCTCACCTATATAATATTGTTTCTTACTTTTCAGAGCGGCAATTTATTTGTCATCGATATGAATAAAAATAAGTTTGTGCGATTTTATCTTAAAAGAAAAAGTGGGTGCTGTGTCGCTTTTAGCTTAGCCCTCCTTAACGGTAGCGACACCTGAATCAGAAGTAATAGTGAAAAGATTGTTTGTACACATGGTATTTTCTTCCCGTAACAGCTGGGTCACTTGATTGGCCTAAGATTACGTCATCAATTACATTGCGGTTCTCAAACTTTTAGTGGGGATAAAGTTAAAAATAATACAATAGGTACTATATTTTTATCATTTTTAATAATCGACATATTTGATACCTTTTTATTTTTTTACTTTGCTTCTTTCTTAATTGATAGCATATTATGGTTTTATTTAGTTTCCTCACGAGTATATAGAATGAGATGAGAGTGTTGAGATGGATGTGCAAAATGACAAGAATAGGATGAAGTGAGAAATGAGTACATTAGAGGAAGTTTGAAAGTGGCGCCAGTGACAGAAAAGTTGAAAGGAAACCGTTTGTCCTGGTATGGGCATGTGATGAGGAGGGATGAAACGCATGTTACTAAAAGAGTTATGAATATAAACATGGATGGATGGAGAGGGAGGAGACGGCCAAAGAAAAGATGGATGGACTGTGTGAGGAGCGATATGAAAGAAAAGGGAGTCAGTGATGGCGTGACGGAGGACAGGACGGTTTGGAAGAAGAAATGTGTTGCGCCGACCCCGAGTGACATGGGGTAAGGGCAGGAAGATGATGATGACTCGTAGATAGGTTCTCGTATGAACTAAACAGGGTATTACCTTATAATGAATTTATGGATACAAGTCCATGAACAATCCGAGTCAAATTTGTGAAAATGAATTTTTCATTTTGCAACGTTTGACCGTGGTATTGATTAAATTCTTTCACCATTATATCAGCAACCCTGATTAATTCTTTGCAAGGATAATTCAGTTTTCCCCTCGACACAAAAAAAACAATCACAGGCACCACTACTAATTTTATTTTTTTTAAGCCTGGGGAAATGCTAATGCATGATATACTTCCACGGGGAGATAGCGCAGTTATGTGAGATTCCAACCCACTAAAACTCTACGGGGTCCTCCTGTGCCGCTTATGGCGGGAACATGGGCACGCGTAAGCACTCACCGCGAACCCGTGTAGGCGCCAGACGACCCCGTGTATGGCACCTTTGGTCCCCCTGTGACGGGACAGGTCAGTGGCCCCGGAATATACCACTTTTCGGCCGCAGGGGATAGGGACCTCCACTGCGGCCCCACCGCGTCCGCAATCAGACGGTGGCAACCCCGTCCAGGCCGCGGAAGGTAGGTAGAGTGGCGCACCGCAATACCGGCACTCCTCTCCCGCTGCGGTCTCCAACCCTCAGCCACGATATCGTATGGGACGCTCCATATGACATCACGGCTCGCCTCCGATGCGATGTCACCTGTTGCCAAGCGGCACCGCAACCTACTTGTTATTTGATCTGACTTTTTATTTGATCTGAGGTATTCAATGTCTCTGACAAAACAAATGTTGTAAAAGTAACACGACTAACCGATTACGGTTCAGGTCCAAAAAAACAAAATTTCTTCTAAATATCATTTCTCTATCAATAATCAGTTCAACAACTATTCCTACAATACAATATTTAATTCATTTATTCATTTTATATACATATTTTTACATTTTTAAATATTATTCTATAAAAAATAAAATAAAAAAACATTAAAAAATACAAAAATAGTAGCCCACCGGTATCGGGAACAGGGTCCAAGCTACCGGTGGTCAGGGCTCCTGAGAGAGGAACCTCCTAACGATACGCGCCGTGTCCAGGAGTACCGCTTTCTGAATCAAGCCCTTGATCCAGCTGCCCAACGAGAGCCTCCTCAGATGTTCGTCGAGGCTCTTCGCTATTATGCCATTGGCCGTCACGACTATCGGCACAATGACTGCTGTATTCACATCCCACATGTCGACAACCTCGCGAGCCAGATCAAGATACTTGCTTTTCTTATCTCTCTCAGCCTTCACGAGGTTCTCGTCATGGGGGACCGCTATATCAACAATCATTGCGCGACGCTCTAGTCGGTCTATCACCACTATGTCAGGCTTATTGGCAACAATAGTCCTGTCAGTGATGATAGACCGATCCCAATACAACGTCACATTGCCATTTTCGAGAACTGGGTCGGGCACATACCTATAGTAAGGCACTTGCGATTCCACAAGATTGTATTTTAGAGCAAGTTACTGATGGATAATCCTGGCTACAAGGTTGTGTCTATGCAAATAGTCTCCGTTAGCCAGACTAGAACAACCGGAGATAATGTGACGGATTGATTCCCCCGGTCGGTGACATGCCCGACAGATGTCAACCGTGCCGTCCTTCACAATGTATTTCCGGTAGTTGTTCGTCATCATAACTTCGTCCATAATCGCAAAGACAAAAACTTCGGTTTCCCCGAAAAGGTCACCAAATCGCAGCCAGGCCACGGACGCTAAAAGATCTACATCGGGCCCATGTAGGACCCGGTAGAAGCGTCCGTGAAGCTCCTTGCTCTGCCATACCTCCCTGCGGTCATTAGTATCTAATACTATAGGTTTGCGCCAGTTCTCGTTAGCCAAGGAGAGCGGGGTAAGGCCCTTGTCCACCGCTACCACATTTCGATGCATACCCACGTCGGCGGCCTGGAAGTATTCCCTAAGACTGCATACCTCGCGGTTGTGCAGGGTCCTAGCATTTAAAAAGCCACGACCGCCGCATTTCCGCGGGATATACAGTCTCATAACCGATGATCGTGGGTGATGCATACGATTTGCGGTAAGCAGCGCGCGGACCCTCCTATCCAGGGCGTCAAGTTCTGTCTGAGTCCATTTGAGTATGCCGAAAGAGTACATCAACACCGGCATGACCCAACCGTTGAAGGCGCGCACCTTGTTTCCGCCTGGTAAAAGACTATTTCGTACTTTTTTCAGGCGGCCAAAAAAGCGTTCCCTCAACGACTGTTTCACGTCACTAGCATTGATGCCTAATGCTTCCGACATACCCAAATACTTGTAAGTTTCGTTTGAGGAAAGGGATCGAAGGTGTATGGAATCGGAGAGTTGAATTCCCTCGGATTCCATAATCACCCCTCGCTTTACATGCATGACTGCACATATATCCACACCAAATTCCATCCTCATTGCGTCACTGAAGATTTCTGTCACCTTCAGTAACTTCATCAGTTGCAAGTTGTTGGGGGCAAAGAGCTTCAGATCATCCATGTAAAGGAGGTAAGATATGACCTGACCTCCTCTTCTCAACCGATAGCCCACGCCCGAACCCTCCAGTAGTGTACTAAGAGGGTTCAGGGCTAAACAAAACCACAGTGGACTCAGACTATCGCCCTGAAACAATATTTAATTATTATTATGCTTTTTCACTAAGTTATAAGCCATTATGTAAGACAATGCATGATTGCCAAAACGTTTTGTGCGATTGCCCAAAAAACAGTTTTTTTTGTTAGGTCAGTATATTGTAAAGCGTGCGGTCTGTCTATATGAACGTGATAAAATGGACCAACTTAATTTAGTTCGGGACGAAAACTACAAAACTTGACATGTCTAAAGTAACTCATAAACTAATTAGGTTAGGTTTAGTTTAGTTTGGGCGTACAGCCGTATTGACACAACGATGCCTTAAATTATGGTATTAACAACGCGTAGATAAATGAAATAATATGGAGAAAGGCACATACCAGTTCTTTTAGTTGAAATTAGTTACAATATTGAAGCCACGCTTATGATAGCGTCTCTTCGTTGGGAAAAGAAATAAAACCTTATTACACCGCCTTTTATGTTTCTGTTTTTACAGTAGTATATAGTTAGTTTAATACGGCACTATTAACATTTTTCTTGTGTATCTTTCACAGTCACGGGTTCACCACAAATGTTTGGGAGCCACAGTATTTTGCTCACGGAGCGAATCATCGCTATAGGTGTGAGCGACACGACGATACCGATGAAATGGCGAGTTGTCAGTATGACACTTGTCAATTCGATGTGTTGCCATTGTGTGTGATTGAATTACTCGAGCAAAATGCATTATTCAACTTAACTAAGCAATTATGAACTGATAATTCAATATACAGGGTGTCCCAGAAATCGACGTCAAGCCGTAAATGGGTGATAGACCAAGTTATAACAGTTCTCAGAAAAATACGAAAAAAAATCTATCTCATGTTTTTAAAAAATTATGTTCACTTTAAAAATTTACTAAAAAAATCAATCCCTGTAATGGTTCTTTAACTCCAATTGCTACAAATCCCATAATTTATCTATTTTTTTTATTATTATGTAATCTTGAATAATGCTTGTGTAGATTTTTGCCTAAAATTTAAAGCCAACTCCTCCTACTTAGAAGAAAATTAAACTTTTTCAAAACCAAATTATTCAAATTTACTGTTTCGCCCAACTTTAACTGACTGTACTGAAAAAAAAATGTACTACGCTAGTTTGGCAAGTAACATGAAAAATTGGCGCATTTAATAAGGATTCAAAAATGGTGTAACACTTGCTAGATTACGTTTTCAATAATTGGTCAAATTTTTTTTTGTAAATAGCCTCGGTTTTTACACAAAATGTCCATACTTCCTTAAAATGACTTTAGCTTACCTAAAGCTTTGCTAAACTCCGTTTCTAGTTCGATAGAGACGTTACGTAATTTAAGAGCAAAGTTATGATAGTGACTCAACCTTTTTACTTTAAGTCAGGACCAGTTTTCTCATCTTAGAAAAAAAAAACAAATTATCAGATTTAATTTTTTTTTATTACAATAAATGTTCATGCATTGCCGTCGAAGGAAGGCAGTTTGAACATTTATTGTAATAAAATAAATATAAAAAAAAAGTTTAATTTTCTTCTAAGTAGGAGGAGTTGGCTTTAAATTTTAGGCAAAAATCTACACAAGCATTATTAAAGATTACATAATAATAAAAAAAATTGATAAATTATGGGATTTGTAGCAATTGGAGTTAAAGAACCATTACAGGGATTGATTTTTTTAGTAAATTTTTAAAGTGAACATAATTTTTTAAAAACATGAGATAGATTTTTTTTCGTATTTTTCTGAGAACTGTTATAACTTGGTCTATCACCCATTTACGGCTTGACGTCGATTTCTGGGACACCCTGTATAAATTTATTTAACACTAAATATATGAATCACATTAGTTACTAAATAGTTAAGGTAGTTAGTAATTTATTTTATTTTCATTAACTACATGAAAAAGTACCTAAATTTTCTGAAAAGGACACTCAATGGTAACACCTATCGTGACGTAGTCTTAGGCCTTCTTAGGTAGAGAATACCAGGCGAAGTATACGGAGTATATTATTTTATGTACCTCGTTGATGGAATGGTTTATACCTCCTTGATGGAAACTTTCCTCTAGACAGTTACCATTGGTAACGTCATATAACAGTTTTGGTCGTACCTAATAAAAATATACGACTAGTATTCAGTGAACTTTATTTATATAAAACAAATAAAATATTATAAAACTTAATATGGTAGCAGAGCGTGGTTCATCTATTTTGAATACTTAATCGAAAATAAAAAGGCAAAGATTACAAACAGAATCGAATGTTTGTATAAAGAAAATTATGGCACATGGGCACTACAGGCCAAAGCCGTACGAGTAAAAGCAAAACTGTGGAAATACGTAGAACAAGAAATAGACTTGACAGAACCAAATGACTCGGATATTGGAGGTAATTTAATGGAAATCAGCGAGTTAATTCTAATAATATCTCCGTCTGAACTCAAGCAAATAAAAAACTGCAAAAAAGCTTATAAAATTTGGAAAAAGCTAAGCGAAACGCACGCCAGTAAATGCCCCGCAAGGAAAGCAATACTACTGAAGGAACTGATTCTTTCGAAATATGATAGCGGAAACGACATCAGGGAACATTTAAACAACTTTATGGACGTTGTAGACTAACTAAAAGAAATGAATGTCACGATTCATGAATATTTATTAAGTATTATGATGTTGTATAGTCTTTTCTCAGAATTTGAGTTGCAAAAAAGATCTTTAGAGTTGCAATTGAATCCCGGGAGGTTATCCCGGTGATCAATTGCAACCTGTGTACTAATATTTTATCAATTGGGAAGATAACAGATGCTGGTAATACAGTACTTTTCAAAAAGGATGAAGCTACAGTCAAAAATCCAAAATATGGTATTGTGATAAAAGCGAAAAGAACTGAAGATGGTGCATACAGGTTGACCATGTTTGCAAAAACTAAATCAGTTTTCATATGCCCTCTACATGATGAGAAAAATTAAAAATGAGAGTACTTTACTAAGTGTTTACCATGCATATGTAGGCTCCATACTAAAATATGGTATCCTATTCTGGAGAAATTTAACGAAAAGGGGATGTGCTATAAAAACACAAAAAAGTGCATTAGAAGTATATGCAGATTTTGACAGATTGATTAATGTAGACCAGTTTTCAAAAGGTTGAAAATCTTAACCCTACCTTCATTGTACATATTTGAAGCGACAATGATGATAAAACGCGATATAGATTGTATGAAACGTTGAGAAAAGAAGTGCGAGACACAAAACTGAACTTAAAGGCATTAAATGTAGAACAGAGAAATTTAAATCGAGTATATTTGGTATCGGCGTTAAAATCTATAACAAACTCCCAAACTTTATTAAGAATACGTCATAATTAAATATCTTTAAATTAAATCTAAAAGAATTTCTCATATTTAAAACGTTTTATTCAATTAACGAATTTCTTTATGACCGAATTATTGACTAAAATTGTTTCTGACTTATTTAATGTAAATTATATGACCGTAATAACTATATGTAATAATGAATATAGCATAACATGTTAAACTTATTTTTATTTTTTTGAATTATTTAATGTAAATTGCATGACCATAAGAATTATGTATATTAATGAAAGTAAGATGAGGTAACCTATAAAAAAATTGAATTTGTTTTTATTTTTTTGACTTATGAACCTAAATTGTATGATCCTAATAATCATGCACTCATAATAATTAATGTAAAATGAGATTGACTAAACAATCAATTCTATGGATAACAACCAGCAATTTAGGAATGTAATTGTATTCCTATTAATTATTTTTAACATAACCAATAATATCGACATACATGTAAATATTGTACACCCCATGGGTTTGTTGCAGTGATAAAAAAATACTGATTGTAAGAACTGCCTTTTCACCTGTGACAAAAAATAAATAAATGAATTTGAATTTGAATTTGAGTCTCTATTCTCCCAAGACTGTGATAAACGCAAAAGATGAAAAAGTCAATTTTGTTAAAAATAATAATATTTCCGAATGGCATTCAAGGCTGGGTCATATTAACTACATGGATATGAAACTAGCACTTAAGAATGAAAGTTTGATTGGACTTGATTTCAAAATAGATGAGCAGCCGGAAGAATGTGAAGTTTGTATTAAAGTCAAAATGAAAGCTATGGTCGGGAAACCAAGAACTGACCCTCGCACTTCTGAACCACTTCAGATTGTACTCAGTGATTTATTGTAGCCAGATACCAAAAGCTTCTTGTGCCGGAAATAAATATTTTGTCACATTTATTGACGACTTCACCAGATATAGCCGAGTATTTTTAAAGGAAGGAAAGAATCTTAATAAAATAACAAAGATGAAACAAGAAAAGAAAAAGAATATGGCCGAGATTGAATTTCTAGAAGATAATATAAATAGAGAAATACAAGAAAATCAAGAAAGAGAAGAAGACATTTGGGCGGAAGCCAAAACGCAAACCGGAATTGATGACAATATAATATCTGAATCTCATCTACTAATCCACTATACGAGTGTCACCGTCGAACAAAGCATATAAGTATGAGACACTACTACATTAGAAAAAGTGTATGTGTAAATGTGTGTGTGTGTGTGTAGAAGAACTAGTTGTAAAGCAATTTGCAGCACAAGTGCAACTAGCAGACATGTTTACAAAACCTCTATACGGACCAAGATTTAATGACCTGTCTCAAGGGATTGGTCTTCGAGCAAATTAGCAAATTCTTAAAAGAAGTGTGGGTGAAAATATTGTTTGTACCTCCTTGATGGAAACTTTCCTCTAGACAGTTACCATTAGTAACGTCATATAACAATCTTGGTCTTAACTGTTTATTTCTGTTCACTGGTCTTACCTAATAAAAATATACGATTAGTATTCAGTGAACTTTATTTATTTGTAACAAATAAAATATTATAAAACTTAACTAATAGAAAAACAATTGTTATGACCGTTGAAGGCTAAAACTTTACACAATTATCGAGTGGCCCTTCGTTCCCGAATGGTCATGCTCCCGTTTGGTCACTTTCCCTAAATGTACACTCAGCACCAAAATTGCATGTATGTCATCGTCGTATATATACATGCAATTTTGCATTTTATTTTTTTACTGAAACTTATTAAAAGATATCGGGATCTTATAGCCTTAGTTGACGATATTGTTTACTGTCAGTTAATTTTCTCTTGGTTGGAGTGTAGCAAACGGAGTTTATGGATTTGGACTTATAATTTTTTCACCAAAACTCGTAACAATGAAAATTGCAAGTAAACTAGAGAGCGTCATAATGAAATTAATTAACTTTACACATTTATGTTGTACAGGCTGAAATTTGAATGGTTGTTTTCCCGCGGTAGAACGATTTTCCATCAGAGGCCCTAGCACGAGTTTCTGCGTAAGTGGATCGACTACGTTTTTGTATCTCCACCGACTATTGTTGTATGCAAAATTAATCAGCGCCATGTGTTCGTATTTGGAAATAACAAATCCGTCCCATTTCTATTCTTCCTTTTCTATCCAAAGTCCTTGAAAAGATTGTCCACCATCTCAGCACGTTCATTTCCAAACACAATCTGCTAAATCCTTTTCAATCTGGATTTCGACGTGGACACAGCACTACCTCAGCACTTGTAAATATTACGGACGATATCAGGGCAGGCATGGACATGGGCACATTTACATTACTTGCTCTGCTCTTTTAACATATCTCTTCCGGTTATTAACTGGTTTCAAAGTTACCTGTTTTGCCGCCGGCAGCGTATTTGCACTGATTAATCTTTTCTTCTTATAATAATAATAATCTTTATTGGAACAATACAAACACATACACAATTATTTAATTGTGTACGGAAATACTACATTAGTAGAACTGTGTCGCAGCCATTAACGCGCACCTCCAGAAGAGAGACGCAACGTTCCAAATTATATACAAATTAAAATTCAATTATTAAAAATACAAGCCAAAATAATAAGGGTTAAAGTATGAAATTGCCGTTTTATTGTAGTAGGTACTTCGAATTGACATAGAAACTTCATGGTTTGAGATTTTTGAGTGAAACTTTTTTCACATGGTACCTATGAAGTTCTTCTTTTGAAAAATGTGCAACATCTGATTATCGACTTTCAGATTTGTTTTTTTTTATTCAGCTTAGACAAGAAAGATGGATACTGTATGGCTCAGAGGTAGCAAGTAGCTTACAGTTGAGTTGTTGAATGTGAGTTGACGAAAACCACAGACTTCACGATAATTTAGTTTAATAGTAAGAGTTACATGAAAGTTCCGTTGGATGCTAATCCGCGGCTATAGCGCTACGGCAGCTATTGGTCAACTAACTAATTATAAGTATAAAAGTAATTAAAACGAGTAGCGAAAAGTAGGTTGCGGCGTTAGCAATTTGCCTGTACGTGAACCGTACATGCTCCCGAGGGAAAAGTGGGATGAGCATCCATTACAAAGCAAATAATAATATACGAGTAAGATAAATGTAAAGTAAATAATTAAAGTTAAATAGTAAACAACAGTAAATGTGTAAAAGTATAGATGTAGAAGTATAGGTATAACCCTCAATTTAATTCGTCAAAGTGAAAAGCTTTCTTCGGCTGTCTTGCTTCGCTGTAAACGGGCTCCGCTGCTGATCACGCTGGTATCTCTTGTAGCTCGATATCCCCTCCAAAGTTATCCCTTCCTCTAGGTGTCACTCCTGTTTTGCCAGAGAGTGTTTTGACGCCTTTCTTTGTTTTGTCCCATCGTTTAATGATAATATAGAGGGAAAGCATAGCGATTCCTCCCAACAACAAAGAAGTAACCGAGTAGAGATAGATGTCGTGACTTGACATGTCAGACGCCTTCGGTAATAATTCTCTGTTTTTCTGGAAGTCCAACTGTTGATCTATTCTTCTTATTTCTACTGCAGTTGGCGTTTCTGTTATATTTAATTTTGCATTCTTCCAGCCGAGGTTAAAGATGTTGTTAATTGTTGAATTTATAGTTGGTATTTCTATCTCTGGTTCCATGTTAAAACTACTTCCCAGCTGGTTGTGTGTAAATATTGTGGCGTCCTTTTTCTGTAGTAAGCACTTTGATTTCAAGGAAATCACTCCAGTTCCGTCAATGACCGCAGGCGTAACTTGATCGTTACATATGATGCGCATCAGCTGTTTTCCGCACAATGTAAATAGCCACATGTTCGATTTGTGAAGCTTTGTCCAGGTTTCTTTGCATGTTACGTCATTAAGGACGCATGATAAGGACTCTTGTTGGTTGAAGATTTGGGCTTCACATGAGGCGTCTTTATCGTGCATGTTGTAGACAGGATTACGAGAGACGCAAATGAATTCGTCCTCTCCGTATGAAGTACATTGGCGCATGTCTTGGTCTTCCATTGTTATGTAAGAGTTTTTTACAAAGTTGATTGCTATGAACCTTGAACTTGGTTGTACGAGTTTTAAATGTCCTTGTCTAAGGAACGGTATTGGTATGATTCGATATATCCTGTAGTCTTCTTCGCTCAGCAAGGGGATGTGTATTTCAAATAACATATAGTTGTTTGTAATTCGAGCCTTCACATGGATGAGGTCATAGATATTTTTCAAGTCCCCTTGAATGTCCTTTACAGGTAACGACAATCCCTGTGGCAACTTTCCGGATGTTTAGTTGTTCGATCAGTTGGTTAGCCGGAAATAGGTGGGTGTCTAAATGTCCTCTGTAAATGTTGGCGATGGCATTTATCAGCATTTCTAATATTCGATTTAGATCACTTAAAATCAGAGTTGATGTTACAGCAGCGGAATTTATGTCATTCATCGTGAATAGCATTTGCGCTTTATTCACTATTTTTGTGATGTCGCTGCAAGTTTGGTTCATGTAGACACGCAATGTTTTGAATTGTTCATCCATAAAGGCAGTGTTTCTTTTTATAATGTTGTTGTTTGATTTTTCATAAGTTGTAGTAAGTAGTCATCATTCGATTGTAGATTCTGTATGTCTCTTTCGTACTTTTCGGCAAAGTCTGCGTCGAGAACTCCGAAAAGAGTTCTTGCTAATTTCCCAACTCCATCAAAGTAACCTCGTTTCGGTCTTGAGTGTTGAGTGAGAAGCATAGTGTTGTAGTCGGCTAGGTGACTCAGTTCATGACGTAGGTGGCCGACAATTGTTTCGCAAGGCGTGTACTCATGTGATATTCTTTGGCATAGTTTATCTATTTGGTTCACATAATCTTTGATCCGATCAGTTGCTTGCCAGTATGACGTTGTAGTAAACCAATAGGGTCCATTCGTCATGTATTAGTTGTATCTTCCCAGCTTCATCGAAGTAAATCGGATGATTGCTCGGTATAGGTGTAACCTTAAAGTTATTAGTCGTTGGCACTGATTGTGCATATCCCGTCATTGTTAGTACGGACAGGAGAACAAGTGACAGCCAATTGTTCTTGTTTTTTGTTGTGCCTCCCCGTTTTTTAGTTTCCGGAGTAGGTGACGTTTTCTGTTCCTCCTCGTTTACTCTCGGTTCTTCGAGTTTCATCGGTAATGGTGAAAGCTTCGTTATTGGTCGTTTTAGTGACCCTCTCCTAGTTTTCAAGGTAACGACCCGTACTCGACCATCGGCTCCTGAATGTAGTTCCTGGACTCTTCCTATAGCCCAGCGGCCAGGAGGTAAGTGTTTATCTTTTACCAACACGAGGCTTCCTTGTTTCAGGTTTTCTTTTGGTTGCTGCCATTTGCTTCGGATTTGCAGTTGATGTAGATATTCGTTCGACCAGCGCTTCCAAATGTGCACGTTGATTTGTTCAACTAGCCTCCATCTGTTTCTTAGATCGTGCTCAGCAAAATCTTGCTCTTCTTGTGGTAGTGACAATAGGGGGCCGCCAATGAGGAAGTGACCGGGAGTTAGATATTCCAGGTCTTCGACATCCTCTGTTAATGGGCACAGCGGACGAGAGTTAAGACAGGCTTCAACTTGATTTAGTAAAGTGGTAAATTGTTCGAAAGTAAGCTTCTGTTCTCCCAGTACTCGATGTAGGTGATATTTCATGGCTTTGACGGCAGCCTCCCACAGGCCTCCTGCTGTTGGCCAAAGTGGTGCATTGAAATGCCACTCAATTTGTAAGTGGCTCATTTCATCGAAGAATTCAGAAGTCTTAAACGTATTGTGTTGTTCAAATTCCTGTTGAAGTAGTTTTGCTGCGTCCACAAAATTTGTTCCATTGTTGGAGAATACGTGTCGGGGTGTACCCCTGCGGGCACACATCCTCTTGAATGCAGCGAGGAAAGTTTGCGTAGTCAGGTCCGACACCAATTCCAAGTGCACCGCTTTGGTTACCATGCATATGAAAATTGCTATGTAAGCCTTGCAAGTTTTAACTCCTCTTCCTTTGTTGATTTTCACATCAACATGTCCGGTATAGTCAACGCCCGTATTTGTGAACGGTCTTGATGGAGTTACACGCTCCTTTGGCAAGTCTGCCATCAGTTGCACGTTTCGGTTTGATTTGAAACGATGGCATCGGACGCATTGTCGAAGCTCCTTCTTGACTGTTCTGCTACCTCCAATGACCCAAAATTTTTGACGTAAATGGGCCAAGGTGAGCCGGGCGCCTCCGTGGAGTGTCCCGATGAGCCTCTTGAATAATAAGCTCCGTTAATCTTCCTGTAGCCGGAAGAATAATAGGATGTTTAGCGTCGGGAGATAGAGTTGAGTAGCCTAGCCGCCCCTTCACACGCAGTATTCCACTGTCGTCAAGAAATGGGGTTAACTTCAGTAAGTTGCTTTTTGTTGATATTGGTCGATTTTTCTTTAAACATTCGATTTCGTCGCCATAGTTTTCATTTTGAACGTTCTTGATGACCAATTCTGTTGCTCCCATAATGTCCTGTGGTGACAAACACATAACCTCCTTTTTGTTGCCGCAGTCGGTTAAGTTATTGGTTGAGTTTAGTGTGCGTTTTTGCTTTCGAATGTTGCTTAGTCGTACAATCCATCCAAGCACTCGTATTACGCGTTTATAATTACTGTTTTTATTCAGTAATTTCTCAATTATTTCACATTTCTTGTATGTTACTGCGCAGCAGTTTATTTCTTGCAACTCAGTGTTTGTTGTATAGGTCAGGCGATTGTCTTGAGGGATTTCAGGCATGTTTGTTTTTAACCAATCTGGTCCATTCCACCAAAGTTTGAACTCTAGGAGCTGAAAAGGTTTGAGTCCTCTAGTTGCACAGTCAGCAGGATTTTCTTCTGACTTCACATAATTCCAGCAGTTTGCCGAGATAATGCTGTTTATTTGTTTTACTCTGTTAGCAACATATTTCTCCCATCGGTTTATGTCGCCCTGCAACCAGGCTAAAACGACCTTGGAGTCGCTCCAACACCTTATATGTAGGTTTTTATGGCAAAGAGTGTTCTGAACCTTTTCTAGCAGTTTAGCTAGTAAAACGGCTCCACAAAGTTCCATTCTAGGTACAGTTATCCTATTGCTGATTGGTGCAACTTTTGTTTTTGCCGTAATTAGTGTAATCTTATATTCGCCGGCTTGATTTTTCACTCGGCTATAAATGACGCATGCATAAGCTTTTTCGCTTGCGTCGCAAAACCCGTGTATCTCTAGGTTGTTTTCTTGACATTGTAACCAGCGTGGTATGGAAAGTTTGTTTAGCAACGGGATATCTTTTCTCATAGCTTCCCATTCTGTAGCAAGATCTTCGGGTAAGCGTTCATCCCAGTTGATTTTGCTTATCCAGATTTTTTGGAACAGAAGTTTGGTTTTTATTGTAAGTGGCGATAGTAACCCAAGTGGGTCGTATAGCTTGCTTATTTCGCTCAGTAGTACGCGTTTTGTAAGATTTTTCTTGATTGGTAGTTCCCATTGGTATGTGAAGCTTTCGTCGTCTTGATTCCACCTCATGCCCAACATTTTTGAGTTTGTTGTTTGTTCTGGACTAAAGTCGATGTTTGTATTGCGGCTCTTTTGATCATCTCGTAAGTTTTCCAAGATAATCGGTTCATTCGTTTTCCATTTTCTCAAGTTGAATCCTCCTTTTTTCAGCAACTCAATTAGTTGTGTAACCAGTGTTTTCGATAGTATCCTCCCCGTAAACCAAATCGTCCATGTAGAAATAGTTTTTCAGGACGTGTCCAGCTTTCGGATAGGTATCTTTCTCATCTTCTGCGAGTTTATGTAGAGTGCGCATTGCCAGATAAGGTGCACTTTTCGTTCCGTAAGTTACTGTGCCCAACTGCCAATTTTGTAAAGGTTCGTTAGGGGAAGATCTCCAGATTATAGTTTGCAGGTGTTTTTGTTTTTCGTTCAGCCAGATGAACCGATAAAGCTTTTCTACATTTGCCGTGAAAACGTATCTGTACGTTCTCCAATTAATTAGTAGTGTCAGTATATCCTTTTGTAAGTTCGGACCACAGTACATATGATCGTTGAGACTGCTGTCTCCTTTCGTCTTGTACGACGCGTTGAACACTACTCTTAGTTTTGTTGTAGTGGACTCGGCTCTCAACACTCCATGGTGAGGTAGATAGACTTGGCCTCTACTATCTCCTGTGACAGGTTTCATGTGTCCCATAGCGATGTATTCGTTCATGAAACGCTTGTATTCGTAGCTAAGTTCTTTGTTTTTTAGCATTTTCCTTTCCAGTTGAAGGAACTGTGCTAAAGCCTGTGACCTTGCATCTTTTAAGTTTGTTTCGAAGTTAGGCTTCATAGGCATTTGTACCACATATTGTCCGTTCGTCAATCTTGTGGTAGTTGCGTTGTAATATTCCTCACAGTGTTGTTCCTCACTCGTTGATGAAGACTTGTCTGGAATTTCCTCGGTTTCCCAAAATCTTGCCATGTTTTCCAAATCGTTAAGTGTCACCAAGCAGTTGAGTGTCTTTACGTTCCCGCATAGAATCCAGCCCACTTTGGTTTGTTGAGCTACTGGGTATCTCTTGTCACTCCTGATGACGCCGTTTAGGATAAGTTCCGAGTAGATGTCCGCGCCCAAGAGTAGATCAATCGGACCTGACAGGTTGAAATGTGGATCCGCTAATTTTAAGTTTTCCAAATAGTTCCAGTTGCTGATTGAAAACGATGCGGTAGGTAAGTTGCTTATGAGTTTCTTCATAATTAAGGCTTCAAAGTTAAATTTGTAGTCTGAATGTATTGATTGGCATTCTAAGTTCATTGCCCCTTTGCAGTTGCCGCTAAGGGTTCCAACACCCGATACAACAGCGCTCACTTTACGTCGCTGTAATCGGAGACGCTGTGCAGCGTTTTCCGTTATTAGGCTCACCTGGGAGCCTTGGTTAAGTAGACCTCTCAAGTTGATGAAGTTTCCATCAATTGTTTTGACTTTCAGAAGTACGGTTGTCAACAACACTTCTTTTTCTTCGTTCGTTATGTTGTTGACCCCATAGGAAGTCGAAGTAGTCGACGATAGTTTTTCCTCCCTTGTTGCTTGTTTGTTGCTGGATAGTTCAGTTTCAGCTTCATGCATAAGTGTGTGGTGTGCCTTGTGACACAATTTACACGTCTTTCGTGATTTGCATTGGTTTTCTCCGTGGCTGAATAGGCAGTTTTTACAAATATGCAAGTTGCGAACTGTGTCATTTCGTTTGTTTGTGTTCATAGCCAAGAATTCTTCGCAATTCATCATAACGCAATCAATATGCAAAACGTGATTAGTTTTGCATATTGGGCATGTTTTTACTGTAGTGAAGAAGGCTTTTGGTGAGTTTTGTGACTTGTTAAAGTACGATGACCCCTGCGTTTTGTTCCTGTAGTTGTTGTTTCGGTTTTCTGATCCTTTATGAGTCTATTTTTCCGATTTCCATGGTTTGTTTGATGACGATAATTTCTGCAGAGCTTCAAGTGACATGAACTTTGATTTTAAAAACTCGGCGAACTCTTCCAGGTCGGGAAATTTCCGGGGATGTTTGATCTCTTTTATATATTCGTTATACGTAACGCTATCTAGTTTTTGAATCAATAGATGAACCACGATCGGATCCCAATTGGTGATGTCTAGCCCGATGTTTTTGAGCCCGTTCAAGCACTCCATCATGACGTCGTGAAGCTTCCGTATGCTTGAAGCGGTTGGTTGCTGAATACAAGGTTGATTCAGGAGCGTGTTCATGTATGATGTGAATAACAGCCGTTTGTTATCGTAGCGGTGGGTCAGCAGCTCCCAGCAAGATGCGTAGTTCTCAGCACTGATGCCAAGATGCTGAACCATTTTCTCCGCCTCACCCTTCAGTTTTGTTTTCAAGTGTTGCATTTTTTGAGCCTTCGAAAGTGTCGGATTGTTGTGTACACTTTCGAGGTAGAGGTCTCTTAAAGTCAACCACTGGTTATAGTTTCCATGAAAATCCGGTATTTGGATTTTTGGCGTAGATTTCTCATAATGTGCGTTGTTCCAGATGTTGTGTTGTAGTTTCCTTTTCAGGTCATCATAAAGGTTCTCTGCTGTATTGTATTTCTGTTGATAAATTGAGTCCTCATCTTGTAGTAAGTAGTCTAGTTCCCAATTTGCCTTTTCGATATGCTCCCATTTAGTTTTCAGGGTGCTTAAGTTGTCTTCTAATTCCCATTTTTCCATCGGCACCGCCAATGCTATGTTTATCTTCTCCACAGTGCGTTCGAACGCTCTAAAGTTGCAGTATTGTTGACGCAAAAGATCTTGTTGCTTTTCTGTCGACTCGCTTGTTCCCCGAGGAGGTATGTGGAATTTGATATCGTCGAAAGTAAATTTCGATTGCCCCTTACCTTGCTTAGGCGTCGCAGGTGGTTGTTCCGTCTTACTAGTAGATGCAGATGGCAGTTCCGATTTACGTTTCAACATGTCTTGCAGCACTTCTTCATACATCTTCTTCGTACTGTTAAAGATGTCGTCGTTAAAGTATTGAAGGTCTGTTGCTCCAGACTCTTCTAGTAGTTGATGGTTGTGAACAAACTTCTCCCAGTTATTGTTCAGCCGAGAAAGACGCTCCTCCAGGTACGCCAAGTTCTTCCTGGTGGGACTGTCCTTCTCGTAGTTGGTGCAAATAAGCTTCAAGTCTCTGAAGATAGTTTCTTGACGGCTTATAAGTTCTGCAACACTCTGAACCATTGTTGCTAGTTATAGCTTCGACCGTTGGTAGAGTAGAGTTGTGTCACCAATGGTACTAGTTCGCAGATAGTTGTGGATAAGTGTGTTCGCACTCTACTAACGCTATATGCGCCTTCTCAATCCAGCTGGGGCGACCCGCTTGTGGGAGACCAACTAGACCGATTCGCTAACGTTATAGTAATAGAGACACTCTGCACACTGTACATCCGGCTCGAAGGACCAATTTTATGTATGGCTCAGAGGTAGCAAGTAGCTTACAGTTGAGTGAGTTGACGAAAACCACAGACTTCACGATAATTTAGTTTAATAGTAAGAGTTACATGAAAGTTCCGTTGGATGCTAATCCGCGGCTATAGCGCTACGGCAGCTATTGGTCAACTAACTAATTATAAGTATAAAAGTAATTAAAACGAGTAGCGAAAAGTAGGTTGCGGCGTTAGCAATTTGCCTGTACGTGAACCGTACAGATACTTCGAAAATTCGAGTGATTTTTGAATACGAGTTCCGACGCGGAACTAACGCGGCAGAAACAGCTCGCAATATCAATTTTGCGTTTGTAGGGGGCTGCTAATGAACGCACCGTGCGACTTTGGTTTAAACACTTTTGTGATGGAAACTTTAGATTTGTTAAAAACACAGGTGAATAACAATGAATTGAAAGAGATGGTGGAAGCCGATCCGAGCTAAACTACCCTGGAATTAGCGGCATGGTTTAACGGTACCATACAAACAAGTGAGTCAATAGACTCATATGCATCAAATCAATAAAATAAAAAAATGGGTGCCTCATGATTTGACTGATCTGCAGAAAGAAACGCTTATTGAAACTTGTGTTACCCTGTTGAATCGATACAGAAATGAAGGAATATTGGATCGAATTGTGTCATGTGATGAAAAGTGGTTTCTTTACGATAACCGTAAGCAAAAAATGCAATGTCTGACCCCAGGTCAAACGCCGCAACAGTGTCCTAAAGCAAAGCTTATCAGTAAAAAGGTAATGTAAATGGTAACTGTTTGGTGGTCTCAGCATGGTAATACCATGCTGAGCGCAACAGTGTCCTAAAGCAAAGCTTATCAATAAAAAGGTAATGTAAATGGTAACTATTTGGTGGTCTCAGCATGGTAATACCATGCTGAGACCACCAAACAATTCACAGTCACTATAGCTTTCGCCGATGTGGTCAAGCAATAGCGGCAGATGTCTACTATGCCGCAACTCCAAATAATGATAGCAAAACTAGTAGTGAAACAGCCCCGACTCATACATTGATCTTCACCATTATTGCTCCATGATACGCTTTCTGTTCCTCTGTGACACACATTCTAACCCCGAGTTTCCCAGCTCGAAATGATCGCAGAATTAATGTGACAAATTGTCAAGCACGCGTTATTTGCTGTCATTTGTTGAATGAATTTTCAATAGCCAATCACAGCAGTTAATGCGTGCTTGACAATTTGCCACATTAATTCTGCGATCATTTTGAGCAGGGAAACTCAGGGTAAGTCCTTGAGCTCATCGGAGAATCTAAAATTGAGTATTCGTATGCATTCCACTTCCTTCTTTGACAATCTTTTACGATTTAAGCAGCTCGTTTTTGGAATATATTACCTATTGAAATAACACGTGCTTAAATACTGCCAACATTTAAGAAAATGGTAAAGGAGCATTACCTTTCACTACAATTTGTATTCTTCTCCTTTCTCTGTCATATATTTGATATTTGTCTGCGCCATATTAAAAATATAAATTAAATATTATAAATATTTACTCACGCACTCAAATTATTAAAATAGCAACACTTACATTCATTTCACATCATTCAATCAAATACACGAGGACCAATCCTTAACTCCCGCGCACACTCCTTCCTACTTCCTATGACGCTCTTCAGTTGTCAAAAAGTCGCAACTCCGGAGACGCGTGTGCTCTCTCGTTTTCTCCCGCTCTCAAAGAAAACTCAAATATAAGTGTTGTGTGTGAAAAACAGACTCTGTGGGTGGCTTACCAGCATTCAACTATAGTGAAAACTCCACTGCTAAAACTATCGAAGGACATTATTATTCAAAGCTCCAATCCCACACCCGTAAGTACCTACCTACTGCCTTTTTTCCGCTGCGCCCACAATATTTATTAGTCTATTATGTAGTATTGTATGTATGTATTTTATTTATGCGTAAGTAATATTATTCATGATATTTGGTTCACTGACAGCCCTAAATTCATCTCCTCTTGTCAATCCATCCAAAGGTTGTCTGTCTGTAAGAGATTGCCTAGTGCGATAAGACCGCCCATTGTACACTTGTTTTGTAAATGTTTGTCCTGTATGTTTTTGTGGTGTACAATAAACTTTATAATAAATAGCATAAGTTTTTGAAAACAGTCTCAGTAGGTTGGAACTGGGGGTTCTGAATCACGTCTATGGAATTGGGGATTCTTAATCACGTCTATAGAATTGGGGGTACTGGATCTCGGTTCAAGGGCAGCGAAAACACAACCAGAACCACCAATTCTATAGACGTGATTCAGAACCCCCAAATCTATTTAGATAAATAAGCAATGAAATCTTCTTGCATTGTATCGCTGACCTAAGGTTTGGATAAATTTGCATCGAGTATTAAATGTATACTCTCTTCACTTTAAAACATTAAATTAATTTAAAACATTGAGGAAAATGTATAGCATGTTGCATCCAAGGATCTTCATATATCTCCCAATCTTCTATAACACCTTCACATGAGAAACATGCTGCTTTATCATTTATACTATTTCCACAATAAAAGAATCCAGAGTCAGCCATTTCCATCACTGATCTTAATTTAATTTAAAAATTCACGCATTATACATGTCGTAACGAGGTTTGTAGTTATTTTGAGACATGTTCCGTTTTACAGATAAACGGGTGATGACACCGTCTAGCTACAGACAACAGCTTTCAATGATTTGACGACCTTTTCGTGATAGGGAGGGATAGGAAACGTTTTACCGTAGTATAGAAATTAAAGAAGAAAATGATTATTTAAAAATTTTGTTATCATAGTACCATTTATTTAAACAAAATACATTTTTAAAGCACATACAGAGTCCTGATAAGTACAACTATACAAATCTTGAGAATATTTATATTGATTGTACAGACTTAACAAACTAGGACAACCTTTGTCTTCTAAATTAACTCATACTATTTTTTTTATACTTTTTATACTAAGCTTAAATAGGAAGTGGATATATCACATTTAAACCCATTTATTTGATTACAAATAATTTATTTCATATCGTATAATATTTCAATCAATACATTTTACTTTATTAATTTTTGATCTATCAAAAAATAATAAAGTAAAATGTATTGATGGATTCCTATTTAAACTAAGAAAACAAAGTATAATGAAATCCTGGATAGTTGATGGTCATAACATTTATTTAAATACACAGAAATGTATTTTTTTAATAGTTTTAAATCATAATTGTTGTATAGATCATTTACAGTCGACTATGTATAAATAAATAAAAAATAATAATAATCAAATCTTGAAACAGTAATAAAACAATAAGTAACAAAATACAATAATTATTATCTTATTAACTAAAGTACACATATTTTGATAGTACAAACTATACTAGTGGTTTGAGCTTCTACATCTCCAGTGAGCAGCTTTTCAATTTTAGCGCTCTGATTTAAACCTTCAAAATATGGTTCATAGTTGCCCTGAAAGTAAAAAAATGAGCTCATAACAGGATTTCCATTGAGGACCTCAGAGATCCACTGCAAAAAAAAAATAAGAAAAGAAGTTAGCGCGTGAAAAAATAACAGTAGCGTAAGAAAAAAGTGAAATATTAAAACAAAGACTACCTCATGAAAACTCGGTTGTTCCTATTCTGCAGAAATTACATTTTTTTTGTCCAATATGCTAGGGCTGTAGGATAGTGGTGGCAGCGATGCTTGAAACATTATTCTGAAAAAAAATACTATCTATAAATAAACAGTATATTTTATAGATAGTATTTATTATCTATAAATAAACTTTATACAAATATTTTATTTGTAATTTTTTGTTTGATTGGATATCATTCAAACACTTTTACATTAAACAATATTTAAATCGCGAACAACGGCCTATGGTCCTACATCAATTCAACCACTGCAATGAAGTGTAATGTTTAATTACTTTCGACATACCTAGAATATTCTCCTTTCAGTTATTAGTCACAAATAGAAGACAAGAAGAAAGACGAGAACATAAGTTTAATAACGACATAAGTCCAAACCTGTTGTTTAAATACTGCTCACACATATTCATATATAAAGTTAAATAAGTTATGAAAATAAATATTAGGCAAGATGAAGTTGATCAAGCAACCCATATCCCTGAACGTGAATAATATCAATTTCAATGACTCTGCTCGTCAGATAATACACAGTGCTCTATTGCCTAACACGATTCGTTGCATAATATGTGAACCCTCGAACTGTGGCAAAACAAACGCTGTGATCGGTTTACTGTTCAGTCTATCCTAAGGACAATATCAATCATCAGAACAAAAGATGTAAAAAAATCAGCTCTGAAAACATCGATATTAAAACTGCATTAATTTAAGGTGTAATCTCATCAAGTACTTAATTTAAATGCAGTTATATGATGCCCCCAATGCAAAGTATTACAACCATCTTCCATTATTTGTCTTTTATCATCATCACTAGTAGTAAGCACCAGCTTATTAATCTTCTGAGTAAAAATTTTATGATTTTTACTTTATAATACACATGTCATCCATTCATTGTACGTAAAACTCGTTTATATTTTTTAATATCGATGTTTTCAGAGCTGGTTTTTTTACATCTTTTGCTCTGATGAATAAAGAAGCTAGAGAGTCTATACAATACAAGTGTTTGCGTTTGTGTGACTTGTTTGTAGTTTAGTTAGTTAGTTAGTTTCGACGGGCTGCTTCCGCAACTCCATGACTAAACGCGTATTTTGCGTACGGGAAGTGACTTGTGTATAATTTTGATATTTATTTATTTACTTCCATATTATGTTATCTGATAACGAATCCTTTTATTCTGCCAACGCATCGACTGCCTCTTCTTCTGATGTTAGCTTAAACTCTCTTACGGACACCCTGGGCGATCTTTTGCGTCAACGGTTCAGCCAAAATCCTGGCCGACTGTTTAACGTTTGTCACATTAACGCTCAAAGCATCCCGAGCCACCATAGTGAATTCTACGATACTTTTTCCAGTAACAATGTTCACGCCTTCCTGATTTCTGAGTCCTGGCTCAAACCTGAACTTCCATTTACCACCTGCTCTCTTTCTGGTTTTGTTCTTCTTCGGAATGACCGGATTGGTAAGAGGGGGTGGTGTACAATTTACCTTCGCGGTGATCTTTCATTTAAAATTCTTACCACTTCTATTTCTAATGAAAAAAGAAACTCGGTAGAATCCGAGTTTCTTTTTCTAGAGGTTTGTGTCAAAGGAGCTAAAACCGTATTAGGTGTTGTGTGTTGTCATATGAGCGTGTCGGTTCAGGATCTACTTCTTCCTGCAATCAACCACATTGTTAACTTCTCCCTTTACTCCGGTATTTTCCCTTCCATGGGGCATAATGCTCATGTTCGAGTCCTGCCTAAGATCCCCAATCCCACTCTTTCTGGTCACTTTCACCCAATTTCAATCCTTCCTTTTCTGTCCAAAGTGCTCGAGGCCTAACTGTCTTACTTTATTTATCACAACTCCCTCATCAGCCTGTTTCAATCTGGTTTCAGGCCCGGGCACAGTACCGTGTCAGCTCTCCTTAAACTGACTGCCGATATAAGGCGGGAATGGAGGACACTAAAGTTACTATTTTAGTGTTAATTGACTTCTCCAACGCATTTAAGAACGTCAATTACGATATCCTTTTGTCTATCTTGTCTTATCATAAGGTCTCTCACGAGGTACTAAAATGGTTTTCCTCTTATCTTCGGGGGCGTCAGCAGTCAGTTCGTACTGGAGACTTCTCTTCTGGGTGTGTTGACCTTGCAGCTGGCGTCCCTCAAGGCGGTATCTTATCTCCTCTTCTGTTCTCCATTTTCATAGATCTTATCGGATGCGATCGAGGAGCTAAACCGGGATCTAATTATGATTAATTAGATCCCGGTTTATCATTGTTCTGACATAATTTCTAACTTACAATTCACTTCGTCAACTGTGGAGAGGTCGTTGTGTGCCTTAAGCGTTGATAAGGGCCCTGGATGCGACGGTGTGCCTTCAATATTTTGGCAGATCTGTGCAAAATCTTTAGCAACTCCAATTATTATTATTTTTAATATTTCTTTAAATGAATGGGAAAAAGCTTTCATTGTTCCAATTCATAAAAAGGGTTCGCCAACAATGATAGGAAATTATAGGGGTATTTCTATTCTAAATACAATTGGTAAAGTAGTTGAAAAACTGGTATACAACGCTATCTATCCATATATCCTCAGAGGAATTTCTTGCAATCAGCACGGTTTTTTAAGGAAACGCTCGACTGTCCCTAATTTGGCTAGTTTCTCAAACTTTTCGTTTCGAGCATTTTTCAACAGTTACTTACCAGTAAAATCTGCTGTGCGATGGTAAACATCTTCGAAGTTGGATATCAGCTTTCCAGCTTGAAATTCGGCCATACACCGCATGAAAACTTTACAAATTATTTCACGGACTGACGACGAGATGTTACTGTTTTCCTGTCCACACTCAGAAATAACAGACAAAAACCAAAATTCTAATGAAAAACGAACCGATCGAGAATAATTGACAGCTCATGTACCATAGATAAACTAATATATAACATGTACTCATTTTAGATATTGCCAAAAAACTCTTTAGTTCCCATATATTGAATTTCTACTCTTTTATGTCGCACTGTACTCAATAAACTTGACACTCCCTTCTAAACACGAAACAGAGAAAACGGTGGAAATGCAAAGTAGGCGTGGCACGCGTGACACTATTAGGCGCTTCCACCCAACTTGATTCCAGTTGTGTTCTAACATCGCGTCGAGTAAAGAATCTCGCGAAAAAATTATTTTTCCGTAACTATGCTGTTTTGTTCCATTTTGGAGTGCAAAAATAATAGTAGTATCTGACTTCTCATGTTCAATTCCCTTGCTCTGCTCACAGTAATAATCTTGGTTCCACCAGTAATCGTCTTCTACAGTGTCCCTCTCACCGCTCTGGGTTTATCCACTCGTCCTTCTTTGTCCAAGTTATCTCTCTTTGGAATGCGCTCCCTCAGAATATCAGGATGGCAACCAGTCGGTTCTCTTTCAAATTTAAGGTACGTGAGCACATTCGCAAGAAGTTTGCAGAATCATCACATAATTGATTCGTTGGTTTCGGTTTCTCTATAACATTGTTTATGTATGTATCTAAGTATATATTTTTATATATAAATTTTTTCTCTATTCATCCATTCATTTAGTTGCGCCTGCCTTATATTATTATCTCTGTACCACCCTAAGGTCGACTGGTAGGAAATGCCTAAGGCATTAAGTCCGCCTTTGTACTTGTGTATAAAGTTTTAATAAATAAATAAAGCCGAAAATGTTGGGCTCTCAGTTTAGACATTTTAGTAAAATTCGACTCTCATTTACTTTTTAACATTTTTTTTTATTGTTGATAGGCTTGCGCTTGACTATTGTCTCACCTGATGGTTAGCGATGATGTGGTCAACGATGAAACACGCATGCCTAGAAGAAACCTATTCACTCTTGACTTGAAGGCTCCCAGGTGGTAGCTATCAGGAAATACAGACTCCGGCAGGGAATTCCACTCCTTTGCTATACACAATAAAAGTATTCCCAAAACGTTTGGTGCGTATGGGTGGGATGTCCACCATGTACCGATGACGCATCGCCGTACGTCTTGTAGTCCGATGATGGAACGGGCAAGGAGGAATTAGTTCATGCAATTCCAACGCACACTCGCTGAAATGTAACCGATAAAAAACCGACAGGCTGGCAACTTGGCGCCGATGTTCGAGGTTCTGGAGCCTAGATTCGACCAGTACTTCATTGCCGATGTGCCTCTTGGCTCGTCTTTCGATCGTCTCAAGTGCATCCAGCTGGTACCTGGCAGACCCGGCCCAGAGATGAGAGCAGTACTCCATGCATGATCAAACTTGGGCTTGATACAAGTTGAGCAATTGTGCTGGCGTGAAGTACCGACTCACCTTCACGAGGATCCCCGATTATTTGGCAGCCAGCTGAGGTTTTGCCTCAATGAACGGACTAAAATTGAGCGTCGATGTCAACGTAATGCCAAGAACCTCAAGATAGTCAGTTATCGGCACGGTCCTCATACCAAAAGGTGCTTGGTTTTAGTAGACCATTTATGTGCAGCAAGAACAATGTTGCTGAGTGTACCAACCCCTGAGAGACCCCGGCATTAATACCCAGTTGGTCAGATGAGCGGCCATCAATAACCAATCGAATGGATCGGTCCCTCTGGAAGTCTGCAATCCAATCGCACAGACCACTGGGCAAACCGAATGAAGGAAGCTTACCAATAAGGCATTCATGCCAGATCCTGTCAAAAGCTTTCGAGATGTCGAGGGAGACGGCAAGCGCTACCCTGCGCTTCTCGATGGCTTCACTCAAGACGTGAATGGCAAACGCTGGAAGATCAGACTTGACCGAGTTGACCGACTTTGGCGCAAGCCATATTGGCGGTCACTGAGGATGTCGTTAGCTTCTAGGTATGCCAGGAGCTTGAAGTTGAGAACTCGTTCTATACTCGCGCGTCACCAGAATCCAGACGTAAAGATTCCGCAAAAAGAGAGGCAAACAAGTTTGCTTTCTCCTCAGCGGAGTGGGCCAGTGACCCGTCGGGCTTCAGTAGTGATGGTAGAGAGGAAATTAAGTTTTGTGTCATTATTTATTTTTAACTAATTCACAGAGTTATCTAAATAAAATACATTAAAGTACTACTTATGTATTTCTTCAGATAAATCCATCTTTTGCAGATTTCTCAGCAAATACATTATTGAATTGAAGACCCATATATACTGCCATAAATCTGTATTGCCATATTCTACAGATTTGGGAAATATATAAGAAAATCTTAACTAAATTCCTAAATAAAAATGATTAACCCAGAGATAGCACTTTCTGAGATGTAGGCAATACCACAGCACGCGTCTGGATTGAGGCCCCAAGTAATTTAATCATAACAGTTTTAATTCACGTTTAAGAAATTCTAGGCCCATTGCTTTAAGTTTTTATTATTTTTTACTAATTTCCCATTAAGTCTTATTTCGTTTCGCAAGGATTTAAAAAATGGGCCCTTGATCCAGATGCACATCTTTACTTAAGTTTGCCGTATAACGTTACTTCTCACTATGAACACATGCCAGTTTCAACATAACAGGAGTTACATAAAGGAGTGCCTATGGCGACCTATACAGCTCCATTATCAGAAAATGGGTACCACATTATATAATATCACTGAATACTTAACCAATGAGCCCAAACACATTTGTGCTATCTTGTTTAGTTGAGGAGTTGCTATGACCAGTTGACCACCTTCCAGTTACATTATCAGACCATAATGGACATTGCACTATGAGAATCTGACCCAAGCTCAAAAGCCATAAGAAATACACCATTTGAAAGGAAATCGTCCCTAGTTTATCGTCCGCACTTTACAGATCGCATCAAAAGAATTTTAGAATTCTTTGGTGTGTCGTTTGCCAATGTCATTCAAATCCATTCAAAAGTATTTGCGTTAAAGAGTAAAAAACCATCCATTTATCTATACTTACATACAAACTTTCACATTTATGATATTAGAAGGAAGTTTTACTGAAAGTTAGTTAATAGAAAAAAAAAAACAGAACATAAAAATTTAGAACTTTGTAGCTCCTCACATATCCACAATCCAGAGAAGTCAACATACGAGTAATACGAAATATTCGCCATGAAATGATCACGTCGCACCCAAATAAATGAAAATGAGTGGCTCTTCACATAAGTATCCATTCAGTCAACTGTCGCGGCTATTTTCGCGAAATCGCCCATCTGTCACAGGCTGTCACGGGCCGTCTGGGAGACGACATACGATAACAGCGCGCGTGATTAAAACGCCGATATCTAAAAAGTTTTGTATGGGAGCCATATATGAAAATATCAATCTGAATGTAGACCCTTGACCGAAAGGCTCATATATGAAAATATCAATCTGAATGTAGACCCTTGACCGAAAGGCTCCTACCTGATATATCTTTTCGCAAATTCATCGGTATTCTTGCAGCAAGCCGAATGTGATTGCTGAAACACCGTGGTGTTTGGAGTGGTAACTTCTTTCTATTAAATCTTCTGGTTATGCGTGTTGCGTGAAATTCGGCACGGAATGATATGTCTCACCAAGATTTCATACAAGAACCCTAAATGAAAAACCTAACTATAGTATATTGCTATTTAATTCGTTGCGGTTACGATGGTCGTGTCTTCCTTTGTAATGAAAACAAATTTTTCTAAACTTTTATTTAATTTTAAACTTAAAGTAGGTACTCATATCTACAAATAAATAACTTAACAAACGACATAATTTATTTTGGTCCAAACGTAAAAAAGCCAAAAAGAAAAGAGACAGTGCTGTATTTTTATGACAGATCTAAGGCTCTAGACAAGTGGCATTCGATGTCAGCGAAGGCGATAGTCGAAATGTCAAAATGTATTAAAGTATTACCCAAATGATCTACCATCAAGTACTACCCGATTGATCACGTGATTTTTCGATATCGCTTGTCAATCCCATACAATTTTATGCGTTGTTGTTTTATTCGTTTTATTTTTGGACATCGCTGAAATCCGAAAACAAAAACATTGTGAGGAAATCTGAGGCCCTAGACAAGTGACAATCTATCATCGAAAGCGTGGCGACAGCAATTGTTAAAGAGGCAAAATTATATGGGATTGACAAGCGATATCGAAAAATCACGTGATCAATCCCAAACATTTTGACATTTCGACTATAGCCTTCGCTGATATCGACTACCACTTGTCTAGAGCCGCTGGTCCACCTTAGCTTTTCTTACTAAGGCACCAAAGTTTTCATTTTAATTAGCAAATTCATATAATTGAAAATATCACGGTATGCTATGATATTTTTCATAATATATTCGTATTTTTTAATAAATTCATTAATTCAAAAATATTTGAAAACAGATGTTTTTAACCCCAATGAAATTAAGTAAAGCGTTGCTACATATTTGATGCCCAAAATAAGAAATGCTTAGGCCAACAAGTTCTTTTTAGACTACAGGACTTCTTCTTTGGCCGGAACTTGGTCCTCCACACATTTGGACCAAACATGTGTAATGACCTTAGAAACATAAAAATATGCAAAATTGAATGTTCTATAAATTATTCAACAAGGAAGATGTGTATTACAATATAAATTGTTTGTTACTTTTTTACTACAATATCCGGTAGTAGACGAAGATCCAGTGGGCACTGTTATCAAAGGTAGGCGCAAGGGCGGAGAGGTGCCAGCAGTCAGCAGATCGGCACTGGCGCAGGGCTCCGAAGGCTGAAGCCGGCGCAGTCGCTTAACATATTGTCTCTCAAAGCGCTGTGCGTAATCCACTTTGCGCTGCAAGCTCTCCAGGCTATCGGTGCGAGCTGGGTACCGCTCTAAACTATTCGACACTTTGCCCAGTTCAGAAGTGTCTGTATCCACAATTTCTTTATGGTCAAGTATCATACCGATGTTGACCTTTAGGTTGGTTAAACCATCTCTAAAAATGAGATATACGGTCGCTTGGTCTAATACTTTCAAAGAAAAATGCTTGTTAATCTTCAAAGCTTTCATTGTGATCTGAAAGGGTTTGAATTTTTGGGATAACTTCTTGCTCTTCTCTTTAACGAAGTTATCAAATTCTATGGCTAACATTTCCTCATTATCTGGTTGAACTGCATGAATTATCTTATCTGCTGGAGATCCAAGTCTAAGAATATCAGGATCCTTAATTGCCATTTGGGTATCAATCATAACTTGCTGTAGGACTGGTGGATCGTTCAATGAATGCCATTGCCAGTGTGAAACGGGACCGATTGCGCGATCAAGTACCTCTCCTTCAGTCTGATTGTATTTAAGGCTACGAAAAAACAAATTTAATATTTTATGTAAGTCTACATGTTGGCGCATACATATCAACTCGGAAACCGAACGTCAACGCCTCGCCATTTCCCGCGCCGTTAACCAGGTGTCAACCGTTCTGTGCCGAGCCGAGTATACTACTTACTGCTTGATTTCAACGAGTGTGTATTTTAACTACAGGACGTATTCCGCGATACTTACTAAAAATAATAAAAATGAAAAACGAAATTAATAAAAATAGTATTTCTATAAAATTTTACATCATTCGTATCATTAAACTACGTAAGCGTGAGGACGGATATACGTAAGCGTGCCGACGACGGTGAGACGACACGGGGACTGCGAGGTGACCACGACCACGCACCACCCGAGGCGAGGCGATGCCGTTACAAAGTTGATAAGTGTATGTGACAGTAGGGAATATCATACAAAAATACCAAACGGTGGGAGTTGATCCGTTTCCGAGTGGATATGTGTGCGTCAATCTTTAGGCAACCATCAATTTCACAAAATTAATTTCATAAACACAAGGTGAGACTTCCGCGCAAACCGTCTCCGGCATCACTTAGGCGGTCGCCCACGGCGATAAGACCTGCGACAGAATTGCGACTGTATTGCGTTTATTTTGCGTATGTATCGCGAGTGCGCTGCAAAAAGTTGTCGTGGGCGACCGTACTAACACAGCGTCGCGCACAGTCTCTCCTCGATTTTAGTCGTAAAATCAGTTCTATTGTTGAAAATTATTATTCCATATTGCAATAAAAAACCTAGTTATCAAATTACTATTGGAGGAAGAAGAATATGATGATATGACATTATTATTATTACATATTAAAAAATAAGATTGGCTATCAACGAATTCTTTAATACCTAAACTAGCTTCTGCCCACGGCTTCGCCCGCGTGAATATCGGCAATCATCCCTAGGGAAAATAGTAAGGATGGATAGAGGCCAAAAAATATCGTTTTCAATATGGGTGTCAATCAATAAATGGAAAGTTTTAATGACATTAAGATGTTCGGGCATTTCGAGCGCGACGCGCGACGACACTTGTCTTGTCCGTGAGCGAGACCTGCTAGCGGTCTTATGGCACGCGTCGGACGCACTCAAACATTATGAACTTTATTTGAGCGTTCATAGAGGGCACGCGGGTGCGGGGCAGGCAGGGGAGCGGCGCGGGCTACTCACGCCATAGGTTGTTCATACAAGTGGCCGCGGTGAGTGCGGGCCGCAGGCGGCAACCCGCGTGGGAGCGGGAATCTCAAACTAGTTCGAGCTGACCGTGTGCGTTTTCCAGTAACAGTAAGTCTTGTTCATCTATAATAATTATATTTTAAAAAAACACTGGACACTCGGAACGAAGCCCCGCCTGGCGCCCTGGCCCGCCTGACGCTAAAGCTACTTTGCTCGGTAGTCTACCTAAATGCAATCTTTCATCAGCCAAATTATTGTTATCAATATTTACCGTATTTTGCCAGTTTGATCGTAAACTACGCCGTTGCCTAGATAGTCAAAAGTGGCAAGTATCGTAATAGGATGTGTGCGGCCACGCTCATCGGGCTCTCCGCTGCTGTATACCACGAAACGCTGCTGAGCATTTGTCTCTGAAATTAATATCGTAAAAAAATGAATATTAAAACCTTTTAAACGACTTTTATAATTATAACATTCTGAAAACTAGACAAGTCAACATTAGAGCTGTAACATCGTGAAAAGCATTTGGGGAGGTCGGGAAAACTTGATACTTACATAAAATCAGCTTATTTATAATGTTTCCACTGCTGGCACACGGGCCTCCTCTCTGTGGGAGAAAATGGGCCATATTCCACCACACGGACCCTCACTAAACAGGCTGGTGGATGGCAGATGCCTTCGAATTTTTGATTCTTGGAAATGCCAGTTCCCTAAAGTTGTTTTACTTCTCCTTTTAAGAGCAGTAGTGATGAAATAAGTAATACAAGTAATGTGCCTGCTTGATTTCAAAACCACGACTTAAAACTCGTGTAAGTTGTGGCCGTAACAACTGGACTACCTGCTTTATCGTAACCCCTGTGCCAGCACTGCTTTATCGTAACCTCTGGACTACCTCTGATCTACCGTAACGTTCGTTCATACAGTAGTGGTGGCCCCAGTGGGGCCCAGTGGGGCCACCACTACAGTATGACCTATAGATACTACCTCTCCATATCTACTTTATTACCGATAGTTATAAGTAATGTGTTTATGCACCGACAGAAGCTGCTAGCGAGAGTGACCTGGACAAGTTCTACAAAACAGTCGACAGGGCACTAGAAGCCATACACGAGACCGTAATATTGATGGGAGACTTTAATGCGAAGATCGGAGTACTCAAGAAGGATGAACAGTTGATTATGAAGAAATTCGGTTGTAGCAAAAAAAACAACAGAGGAACGAGGCTTGTTGATTTCGCTTTATAACACGAACTAATGATAATCAATACATGTTTCAAAAAGAAACAAAACAAAAGATGGATATGGAGATCTCCAAGTGACGATTACAAAAATGAAATGGACTATATCTTGTCTAATCAACCGAGAAAATTTCAAGATATCGGTACTATGAATCTAAACTACCCGTCGAATCATAGGCTAATCAACAAGCAAATCAACTAAAGTGCGAAGAGGAGATATTAAATTACAAGGCAATCTTGTCAAAAATGCTAGCAGATTCACCTGTTCTTCAGGAGAACACCAAAGTACAAACCTACTACGATAGCATTACAAACGCTATCACCTGTAGCTTCAAAAAATCTAGATTGCCATATGACGACCAAAAACGCCATAAGATTTTATCTGCGCGAACAACTGCTTTATTACAAAGAAGGAAAGAACTACAGAGAACAAAACATAAAACTAGGGCTATGAAAAACGAACTTGCCGAACAAACTTTTCAACAAATATATAAAAAACGATTATTCAAAAGGCAGACAAAATATCACAAAGAGAGCCTACAAAGATCTGGGAACAAACAAAACATGGATAGAAGGACTAAAGAAGGTGGACAAAGACCTGAACAAACGTATGGATATTATCACTACCGCAACCGATTTTTATAGAAAACTAGCTTCTGCCGCGGCTTCGCCCGCGTACAAATTTAAAAAACATGCTCCGATCACCACCAAACTTTACAGGATTATCCGCTGTGTCAATCTAAAGATTGTCTGAAAATTTCATTAAAATCGGTCCAGGAACATATTTACATACATACTTTCTCTTTTATATTCATAGATTAAAAAACCGTGAAAAGACTCAAAAATCCACAACCTATATCAACTGCACAAAGCTCAGTAGTAAAGATAACATCGAAATAATACAAGAAACTGAAGTTATAGAGAGAATTAAATAAAAGGCTTGAGGCAGAAAATCCCCAGAATAAGATAACATCACAAACAAAGCATTGAAGACAGCATAAGATTTTTTTTTTTTTTTTTTTTTTTTTACTTTTGATGGGTTTGCTTTTGACTCTAGTCTAAGTCAATGACAGAGACAGAATTCCGGCCACACCGCTAGCAAAACTATTAAATCTGATACTACAAAACTATGAAATATTTGAACGGTGGTCCGAATCCAACATTATTTTAATTTATAAGAAAGTAGGCCCAAAAAATGTTGGGATATATAGATCGATAAGTTTACTACCCAGTCTATACAAGCTGTTCTCCACCATTATTAATGCAAGAATCGGTCCTGTAATAGAAAACAGACAACCAGTGGAACAGGAAGGCTTCAGGAAGGGGTTTTCTACACTACACCACATCCACACCCTTGAGTTGACTATAGAAAAATATCAAGAACAACAGAGACCTTATACCTCGCATTTATGACTACCAGAAAGCTTTCGACACGGAAACCCACGCAAGCATTTGGAAAAGTCTGAAAGAACAAGGAGTCCACGAGGTGTATATAGAAGTCATCAAGAGCATATACAAGATCAATATAGAGAGAATAAAGCTAGAAGCTCTAGGTCCAAGCTTCCCCATAAAAAAGGGGCGTAAGACACCCGCTGTCCCCGAAAATATTTATAGCCATCCTGGTAAGCATAATAAAGAAACAAAACTGGAGCAAACTGGTAATCTATGTAGATGGCGCCTTCAGCCATCTAAAATTCACAGATGACATAGTATTACTATCGGAAACAAGCTTACAGCTAATATAGAGCATATGATTGAGTCCTTACAGATAGCTAGTACAAATGTAGGACTGGAAATCAACCTCACCAAGGCCATGACAATGACAAATAGTAGAAAAATACCAATAAGAGTCAATGGAGATCCACTGGAATACACGGAACAGTACATATACTTAGGAAAAACAAACAGTTTTGACCGAAAAACTAACGAAATAGAATAGTCAGGAGAATGCTACAAACATGAAACAAATACTGGAGTCTCAAGGAGATTTTAAGAGTAACATGCCTACTAGCCTGAAAACTAGCAAACTCGAGCCTCATACCGTGTTTGACGTACGGATGCCAGACGTGGAAATTCACTGCCAAATCTAAGCACAAAATTATTACCTGCCTACGAGGAATAGAGCGAAGTATGCTCAAGTTAAGGAAAATAGATAAAATACGACACACAAAAATAAGATCTATTACAAAATCTAAAAATGCCTTGACCTATGCACAAAAGCTAAAATGGAAATGGGCAGGACACGTCGCGAGGCTTACAGACCAACGATGGACCATAAGAGCAACTTTATGGAAGGGTCTACAGGGGAAAACAACCAAAGGCAGACCAAAGACACGATGGGAGGACGAGGTCATAAGAACAGCCGGCTCAAATTGGAGCCAAATAGCAAAAGACAGACTTACATGGGTGTCTTTGGAGGAGGCCTTTACCCAATCTAGGGTTCTTGCAAAAGAAGAAAACCAAGAAAACTAACCAATACATTTAATACAAGAAACTAACTAATTTACAAATACGTGCTTGAAATTAAGTTAATATTGTACAAACAAATGCAAGGAATAAAAGGCTTTTTATTTACTTATAAGTAATGTGAGTTGCACATAGAGATGGAACGTTCCATGCCTGCCATAACATTATTTAACCGAATTTTGAATGGTAAGATTCGAGGACTTACAAAGGTTTTTGATATCGGTAAACGGGTGATGGAGCTCAAATGGAGTCAGGCAGGAGATATGGTAAGGCGAGGTGATGCCAGGTAGGGTAGGGCAGTGACCGAGTGGTGTCCATGGACTGGCAGAAGAAAAGTTGGTCGGCGAGCGGCGAGATGGGCAGACGACATTGTTGCCATCGCGGACAGAACCTGGATGAGGTTGAACCTGGAGAAAAGAGCCCAGCAGTGGGCATAGCATTACCTTAAGACATAGCTTTACCTTCGGCATCATAATAATCCAGTGCCAATTGACCACTTCTGTAATACACGCGACCTCGTCCGTTGTCATCGAAATCAGCTAGTCTTTCGCCGGTGTCGTAAGTCATCAGTCGTTTTTTCTTGTTGTTTTCGAACCAGTCGAACTCGGGATGTGCCGGACGCATACGATATACATTCATCTAAAAAATAAGAGTATTCCTAAACGAAACGTTACACAGAAGCGTTTAACTACCTTATTGCGTGGTTAATCCAAAACTCTAGGTAGAACCTAAACATAACCAAGCCTCTATCTTTATGAATAAAATCTGTATGTAAACGCATTATTTCAGAATGCACCTATTTAGTTAACTCTTTTTTTTTTTTGTTCGCTGTGACGTTTATCTACTCTATCTAAATATTCACAAATCAAATTATATAAAAAATGGTATGATAAGTAAAACTTTTTTTTCAAAAATTACTACTGGCCGCTTAGACGTGATATTTTAAAATCAGTTACCTACATAAGGCTAGCTACGTCTTAATTAAGAAGCCTATTACAAAATTGCGTGCGCGGTACTGTGTTTGAACAATCCCGATGCATCGTAGCATTTGGCAGTTTATAATTTAAATATTTATAATTAGTTACTTTAAAAAAATATCTAAAATGGCTTCAAGCTCACTTCACCTAAACCCTAAAAGAAGAGGTGCTCAAGTAAAAATAAATACTTTAGAAAATTAAGCTTTTATTCTGGGAGCACGGCAGTGCCCCCAACAAGTCGAGCAAACAAAGGCATAGCCGTACCATCTTTTTCTCGAAGCCATTCAGGACATTTTCGACCCCCTATAACTTCGTTTTGGATAAAGCTAGAAGCCTGAATTTCAGTGACTAAGGGGACATAATATAACTAGGCATAATCCCAAACTACATTCAATTTAAATTTGTAGTTTAGGAATTACTGCAAGTCTAAATGCTTTATTTTCGACTGACTCACTTATTCACCGATCAACAAAATTCTTTGGTACTTCTAGTAGGCTCACAAGCTTGAAATTTTGAAGACAATAATTAGTATTTAGCCATCTGCAATTTCCACCCCGTGTAACTAACTAACCGTGTTACTGCTAGTAACTTTATAATCATATAGTCATCCAATAAATGGGATTACAAATTTACTTTAAGGGTTCATATAATTTTTCGTCACCTAGTGCTTATCTATGTAGACAAATAGTGAATATAGATAGATACAGTTAGTCATAGACGATGTTTCCTTTAATATATAAAACTTATACCATACTTATGAAGTTATGACTTTATGAGTCGGCGCAGTATGTCGAAGGTAAGTGATTAGAGAAATAAAGGAGGACTGCGTACCTACAAAAAGAAATGAGATCCAACCAAAATCATAACATGTAAAACACAAGTCTCGCAAAGCAGTTTTTTTTAAATCTTTTATTTAAAAAAAAAGATTGCCAGCCTCGTAGAAATATAAAGTTAATAAAAATAAATAATTACTAAGATTTTAAATTAATTTAACAATCCTAAATCTTCAAATCCTAAATCCAAAAACAAATCCTAAATCCTGTTTTGGCTAGTTTATACAAGGCTCTTGCCTCCTCTGATGAAGGTGACGCAAGAATACTGTTACATTTTCCAACATCTACTGACTCGGGAAAAATTGAAATTCTTTCGGCCTCGTTCCGGACGCATTCCATCAGTATATGTTAAACAGTATATGGTGTCTTCCACTATACTACACTTCGGACAATATGGTGAAGCAACCTTAACCATAAGATAGGCAAAACTGTTCATTGGTATGCGTCCCGATCGAAGCCGAAGAGCCATTACGGTTTCTGCTCGACTCATGTTCACATTTTTTTTTTTTTTTTTTTGATCTCGCTGGGAAAAAATGCATTACGCATACCCACCCATTGGGGGTAAGGGAGGGGTATGTGGGACTCCCCGGAATGAATCCGGTATACCCACTAAAATAACCCAGCGGCACTCCCGCATCGTCTTGAATTGGAGGAGGACTGGGAAACTGGCAGAGCCTTTACGTCCAGTCCCCCGCCGACGACCGCCCGCCTTTACAGCGGGGCCTTCACGCCCCTCCCTCAGTGGAGGGGCCCGGGAACGACCGCGAGTGCTCGGCCGTTCCCGCCCGACGAGGGTGGTGACTCGTGCAATGCGAGCGAAGGCGCCCCCGCGCCTGTCGCCCGCTAGTCACCACCAGGAGGTGGGAGGAGACGATCGTACAACCGCCTTCTCCCACCCCTTCTTCGCCTGCGGTGCGGCGGCGCGAGAGGATCGTCCTCCCGCGCCCGCTCCACCGCCTCCTTTTGCGACATAACGACCTCGCAAAAGGAGGCAACCGCCGACCAGGCCTCCTCACTCCCCAGCATGGAATTGAACACACTGGGAAGTAAGAGGTCCTGCCCGACAACTCCTATCAGAGCACGGCGCAGCTCTGCCCAGGCTGGGCACACCTCGAGGGTGTGCTGCGCCGTGTCCTCTGCCGCTCCGCAGTCATGGCACGCCGAGGTTTCCTCCCTCCGGATCCGGTGCAGGTGCGTTCCGAAACAACCATGTCCGGACAACACCTGCACCAAACGGAACGAGAGGAAACCATGTGGCCGCTCGAGCCAGCCCTGCAGGACTGGCCCGAGCGCGTCCAGCGGACTCATGTTTACCTGGTCGAACCATGGACAACGCGAAAGTGTTGGTTGGATCGTTCGATACCAGATTCCCTTGCTCAGAGACCTGTGGTCGAAATGTTCATGCCACATTTTAGTGCATTCTGCTTTAACTGTATACAAAAAATCACTGTGCACGGGAAGGTGTGGACTGAGTAACCCATCATCACAAGCATCTTTTGCCTATCGATTCACTACTTCATCGTCTTCCAAGCCAACATGAGCCGGTATCTACAGTAGTACAATATTCTTTTTCTTAGAGATAAATTTACATAAAGATTTAATCACATTTTATGCCTCGAAAATTTGTCGCACACCGAGTTAAATATTGAAAGGCGCTTTTCGAATCACTCAGAATCATATAATTACCGCTTTCATATGAGTCAATGTAAGATAATGCTTCCTCTATTGTAACTAATTCTAAATACATTATATTGCATTTTGAATTTACTTTTAATTCTACTGAAAATTGATTTGTGGGTCGATAAACTTTGCTCTAGAACCTATTTTATTCTTTGATCCATCTGTATATATTTTTTAGAATGCCGGGTAGGTCTTTTTAAAATTTATTGCACAACTCACTCAGTTTAATGTTTTGGTAGCACTTTTTAGCCGCGACCAGAACATCTGCTCCCGGCAATACAATTTGAGACTGATCAATCTTGTGAACCCAAGTATCCAATGAGAAATTTCAAGCTTTCGGCTTATGTAGACAGGTAATAAATCTAAAGACTCATGGATTCTGATCAACAACTGTCCTTTCTTTTCCAGTGCGACTGTTGACAAAGCACTTGCAAGTCATTTAATACAGCAATAATATTATTATCCGCGTATGATTTTATTTTAAGCCAAAATTTCAAATAGAAACATCAACGGTTGCAGGTTCAATTCATTTTCTATAACCTGAATGGTCGTAGTTTTAATAAATCACCGATACCCTCATGCAAACATTGTGAACCCTGTCTAGTTTACTTAGGTGAGTTTCTAAGCTACTGTCGTATAGGAAACAAGCGTAGTCGATTCTACTTCGAATTGTTGAAATGAATAACCGCCTCAGATGTGTAGGATATACAGGGTGTCCCAGAAATCGACGTCAAGCCGTAAATGGGTGATAGACCAAGTTATAACAGTTCTCAGAAAAATACGAAAAAAAATCTATCTCATGTTTTTAAAAAATTATGTTCACTTTAAAAATTTACTAAAAAAATCAATCCCTGTAATGGTTCTTTAACTCCAATTGCTACAAATCCCATAATTTATCTAATTTTTTTATTATTAAGTAATCTTGAATAATGCTTGTGTAGATTTTTGCCTAAAATTTAAAGCCAACTCCTCCTACTTAGAAGAAAATTAAACTTTTTCAAAACCAAATTATTCAAATTTACTGTTTCGCCCAACTTTAACTGACTGTACTGAAAAAAAAATGTACTACGCTAGTTTGGCAAGTAACATGAAAAATTGGCGCATTTAATAAGGATTCAAAAATGGTGTAACACTTGCTAGATTACGTTTTCAATAATTGGTCAAATTTTTTTTTGTAAATAGCCTCGGTTTTTACACAAAATGTCCATACTTCCTTAAAATGACTTTAGCTTACCTAAAGCTTTGCTAAACTCCGTTTCTATTAGCAGTAGTAATTGTTCTGATAAATTATGGGATTTGTAGCAATTGGAGTTAAAGAACCATTACAGGGTTTGATTTTTTTAGTAAATTTTTAAAGTGAACATAATTTTTTAAAAACATGAGATAGATTTTTTTTCGTATTTTTCTGAGAACTGTTATAACTTGGTCTATCACCCATTTACGGCTTGACGTCGATTTCTGTTTTTTTTTTCTAAGATGAGAAAACTGGTCCTGACTTAAAGTAAAAAGGTTGAGTCACTATCATAACTTTGCTCTTAAATTACGTAACGTCTCTATCGAACTAGAAACGGAGTTTAGCAAAGCTTTAGGTAAGCTAAAGTCATTTTAAGGAAGTATGGACATTTTGTGTGAAAACCGAGGCTATTTACAAAAAAAAATTTGACCAATTATTGAAAACGTAATCTAGCAAGTGTTACACCATTTTTGAAACCTTATTAAATGCGCCAATTTTTCATGTTACTTGCCAAACTAGCGTAGTACATTTTTTTTTCAGTACAGTCAGTTAAAGTTGGGCGAAACAGTAAATTTGAATAATTTGGTTTTGAAAAAGTTTAATTTTCTTCTAAGTAGGAGGAGTTGGCTTTAAATTTTAGGCAAAAATCTACACAAGCATTATTCAGGATTACATAATAATAAAAAAAATAGATAAATTATGGGATTTGTAGCAATTGGAGTTAAAGAACCATTACAGGGATTGATTTTTTTAGTAAATTTTTAAAGTGAACATAATTTTTTAAAAACATGAGATAGATTTTTTTCGTATTTTTCTGAGAACTGTTATAACTTGGTCTATCACCCATTTACGGCTTGACGTCGATTTCTGGGACACCCTGTATACCCCATCCAGGACCAGAAAGAATTTTGAACACATTTATCAACTTTAACAACTTTTCTAGGGTCTCATTAATATGTTCAGCCCAACTAAGTGATCGGTCAAGCCAAACCCCAAATATTTTGCATTTTGTAGCACTGGTAGCGATTCCTCAACAACTTTTAAAGTTAGTCTGTCTTGCTACACCATTTTTTTAAATACGTATGTTACGTTTCATAGGCGATATTTCTATTACCAAATTAAACAAGAGTTTAGTCATTTTAACCGACTTCGCAAAAAGGAGGAGGTTATCAATTCGACTGTTTTTTTTTATGTTTGTTACCTCAGAACTTTTTATTGGGTGATCCGATTTTGAGGATTATTTTTTTATATGAAAGCTGGTGCTTGTCATGTGGTCCCATTCATTTTCGTCAATATCTGATGAGGAACTTCGGAGAAATACATCAGAACTCTTCAATAAATGATGGTAAAACAGTCGGGCTAGATGCAATCGCATGTCTGTTTATTGTTTACAACATTTCATAACGTAACATCAAACTGGTACGCTCTAAAGGGGTACGCAGGTGTGAACAGTTCACCCTGGTATACTCTCATTGCACCGGTTTTGTTTAAGTTTCATGTTATTGGGTTCATCAATTCTGGCTTCACTTTGGGCACTTTACGCGTAGGAACCTAGCATACAGAACTTATTATGTACCACAACTAAAAAGTGAAAAATAAAAAACATTTTTACAAAAATTACAACCGACTTCCAAACAAAAACACTACAAAGTGAAAAATAACTTCATTTTCGGAAGTCGGTGTCAAAAAACGAAGAAACGTAAACAGGAACACCGACTTCCGAAATTGAAGTTATTTTTCACTTTGTAGTGTTTTTGTTTGGAAGTCGGTTGTAATTTTTGTATTTAAAGCGAGTTGTAATCGTTGTTTGGCCGATGACACATCACTGCAAGTTACATTTAAGAGAATGGGGAGAAGCACGTCATTTATAGCCATATTAATTGTCTTCTGCTTATACAGATCTTATAAATGACTTTCTCAAATATTTTAGAAAAAGCGGGTATCAACGGGAAATGCCTTTTTTTTGGCTGGGCAATGATCCAATGACCTCTCTCGCTCTGGGTGCAGCGGGAGGGCGGTGTCAGACTTTTACTGACTAAAACCCACCCGTGTTCCTTCAGTTGCTTGTGTCAGGGCCGCATTGTCGAGGCGGGGGGGCTCAGTAACCGTGGCTTGGACAACCACGGTGAAGCGAAGAGGAACCCGAGGAGGGGCCGCACGTCAGGGCTTTTGCCGACAAGCCGACGACGTAGCGGCCAATAAGTAGGTTGCGGTGGCGTATGGGCGCGGCGGGTTCGCGGGTGTACTGCTAACGCGTTCCTGTGTTCCCGCCATAAGCGGCACAGGAGGACACCGTGGAGTTTTAGTGGGTTAGAGTCCCACATAACTGCACTATCTCCCCGTGGTAGCGCAGTATGCATGAGCATTTCTCCACGATAAAAAAAAAAAAAAAACCAGGGCCGGAAGCAAGAGGTCGACACCACCGATCTAAACCATTTGATTACAAACTAAAACATTTGAATAAGAGTTTAGCATATAATACGACAGGTGCGATGAACCCCATCACGTATATATCCTTCTGACACATGACAGTATGCTACGCTTTGTATAACTATGCGAAGGTGTACCAATCTTCATACTAAACAGGTCGCTTGTGGGAGAACAACACAGGCCGAGTACCTTGTGTTCATCAGACTCAACGAATTCCTTGACCACTGGTGAATGGTGCATAGCGCGGGGAATAGACTGGACTTAATAGTCCGAATGCTACTCTATTAATCTCGAAAACCTGTAGAGGTTGCAGAAGATAAAATGACATAGTACCTATGCGTTGAAAACGTCTATCACTTTAGTGTCACTCGAACGCCGATGCTTAAGAACTTTTGACGAAATCAGCCGAAATTGCGACCAATAAATAAACGAAATATATGTAAGGATGATGCACCCCGAATAACATAATAACTACATACTATATACGTATAGGTATAAATTATTAAAAGCATTAACAGGTAAATTCATTCATTTGATAAATAGGAACAAGGTTCTCACAAACTAACAAATATTGTAAACATAGGTAAAATACCTAATTCAACAACAACGGAATAGTGTGAGTCAATTTCATAAACAAAAAAATAAAGGAATACAATAACTAAGAATAGTTATACAAATTAACAATTTGATTTTGTCTACACTAACGAATGCCTTATGGAGCAGGACCAGCTTGATTCCAAGCTATTTTAGCTTGAATATAATCATCTAATTTGTATTATGCTTGTTGACAAAGAGTGCTTTTAATAAAAGTTTTAAATTTTCTTTCATTTAGTATTAATAAATCACAAGGTATTTTGTTATAGAATTTAAAACAGTGCCCCATGAAAGATATGTGTACCTACTTCAACAAATCTATAAGATGGTTGATCTATCTTATCTTTATTTCTAGTATTACAATTGTAAAATACCGTATGACATAATGCTGTGAAAGTAACTAAAATAGACCAAACGCGCGGTTTCTGCATCTGTTAACTGTTTTATCTTTCTAACAGCATAAGCGGCTGAGCTTAACCGACACGAAAGAGATGTTATGTGAGGACCCCATTGTCATTTGTCGTCTAAAGTGATTCCTAGGCCATTCACTGTTTGATTTATAAAGTCCAGTTTTCGCCATTCAATATGATGTCGCATTCGCTACTTCTAACATTTGGTAATGTAACCCCGAGTTTCTCAGTCAAAATTGTATTGTATATTATATTATTACCAGATGATTCGTCGTGAACCAATATAGAAGTTTAAATTGACTTGATTCATATTGCTCGGAATCTAATGTATAAAAAGTGCACTAGGTCCAAGACATATACATATGAATTCAAAATAAACTACTATTCACCTTGTACTCAGCAAAATAAATTTGTAAATTTTTAAGCAGACACTTGTGCTCAGTGAAATAAATTTCTCAATATTTTTATGTATGTACCGTATATGGTATTAAAATTTCAAGCACACAGGGAGAATCCTTTTCTTTTTTTTTACACATTCCATTGTTTTTGCCCAACTATGTATTTGTAAGTGCTTAGGTATCTTCTACATCCCTAGTCTATACCAATATTAAAAACAGATTTTTTTTTGTTTGTCTGTACCGAATAGGCTCCGAAACTACTGGACCGATTTTAAAAATTCTTTCACCTATGGAGATCTACATTATTCCCGAGTAACATAGGTTATAATTAATTTAAAAAATTTTAGAGATCCTTATTAAACTTGCAATAATGTAACCCAAAGTAGCAAAATTTTGCCTACGTTCATTATGTGGCGTGCACTGAGAAAACTATTGATGATACATAAAGATTTTGTACTACTATTGATGATACATAAAAATTATGCACTACATGATTAAAACACTCATTATTACCTATATAAAAGTCTGCGAGAGAATGTATCTCACTATTATAGTTAAGTCACAATAGCAGCTTTTGTGTTCTAAAATTTATTAAGATCGCCAGTAGAAACAAAAGTTGGTTACATTCCTTTCATTCGTATTGTAATATAAATGTTATTCAAATAAAAAGTTAAACAAAATCTGATTTATTGGGTCAATAAACTTGAAACTTGGCACAAATACTAACCTAAATGAATATTGAAGGTTGTTATTATAATTATTTTTAATTCCAAAAGATGATACAGGCGATGTGAAAGTGTTTTTGAAGAATCTTATTTCTTGGATAAATAAACATTAAACTTGACATAAATATCAACCTAAATAAACAATGAAGTTTCATAGTTTTTTTGAAAATACCCCCAAAAGACGATTAGAGGGTGTTAGTGTTTTTGAAGAATCTTATTTCTTGGATTAATAAATTTAAAAGTTGAAATAAATATCAAAAAAAGTAAACAAAAAGAGTTGTCATTATTGGTTTTTCGAATCAAAAGACGATTTAGGGGGTGCTTAAGGGTAACCTGCCTTTTCGCCGTAAATTTTTTGGCAGATTATCACTTGTCAACCAACGTTTCGCCGATGTTTCACTTTGACAACTAGCGATTAGCAAATTTTTGTATGACAACGTTTCATTTGGTAGAATTATTGTTAAGCTAATTATTATAATGACACAAAACATTTGGGACATTTATCATTTGTCAAACATTTCACAGGCCACACAACTATTAAACGAATGACGTTTTGTCAGGGAACTGTTAGTTCCCTTTTCATACATTGATATAATGATAAAAAATAAACTAATTTATATTTTTTATTGTTGGTGGTTTTACTTTGTGGTGTTGTGGAGGGAGGGGGAGGGGGTCCGGTCATCCCATCCTTCGAAAATTGATAGTCTGTCGACTCTGTTACTTAAGTACTCCTCGTACTTGCACTTATTATATACTAGCTGTCCCACGCGGCTTCGCTCCCGTCAACTGGTTACCTTCCTGCCCTACCCTACCTACCCTACATAAATGAATGTTGCGTAACTTTAACCACTTACGCAGCGAAAGCAACGGAAGCTCTCAAAAAGGAATAATTTTGCCCGTTTTTGCAACATTTTTCATTTATTCTCCGCTCCTATTGGCCGTAGCGTGATGTTATATAGCCTATAGGCTATATACCTTCCTTGATAAATGGACTATCCAACGCAAAAATAATTTTTCAATTCCAACCAGTAGTTCCTGAGATTAGCGCGTTCAAACAAACAAAATCTTCAGCTTTATAATATTAGTATAGATTAAAACCAATGTCAACATTAAAATACTAAATTATTATCAATGAATCAGTCCAAGAGCGAGCGAAGCGAGCTCGGGAGCTTAGGGCACTCCGACACGGTCTTACAAGGTTAACTGTAATTTCTAATGATGAATGATTTCGAAATAAAATATATAAAAACAGAGCTGAGACTTTAACGAAAGTGAGAACCAATTTTAAACAACTTTGGTATCTGATAACTCCGAAAGCCGCAATGACCCAAATTTCCTAGTTGGGGATCATTATTCTTACCTGTTTTGGGTATATACACAGAGAAACTTTCAGCTTTTATATAATGACGACGGTTTGATCGTCGCAATCTCTTGGGATGTTACGGCATATGTCTTACCTTTCGCACTATTTTTTCGCTAGGTAGCATAGTCCAACCCTTGTCAATGTAGGCGCGATCAGATAAAGCGTAGCGAATTACACCTTTACCCATCTCAACCTGAAATTATTACGACTTTTGTGTCATACATATTTTTTGGAAAATACAGTTGCGCTACATTGTTTTAGCACCAAGTAAAAAGCACTTTAATTACACTGCATTGTTGCAAAAGCTACGCAATATGAATAAGAGCCACGAAAGCAAAGAGCAAAAACTTAAGCATTCCAAGAAACCCATGTTTGTATGTCCGTTATGTTGCACCTACCTCGTTCTCATCCTTTTGTGACAAAACCTTTTTAATCCCTTTCTTTACTGATTTTGTTTCCTGCCCAATTATTGACACTTTTTGTTCGAGCTTGATTGATTGGTCAGATTTTTCATATAAATCCTTTTGAAAAAATATAATGGGAAGTTCATCTTTCGGTTTCATAATTTTCTCAAGAGTTGATTTCTGTGTATAGACTCTCTCACCAATTATAATTTTGTCCTTTATTTTGTCTTTCTTTATATTTTTTTTGTTATCTAAGCTTAAAACGTCTAATTCAAATTCAGAATCCATACAAAGTTGACAGACAGACGACCTTTGTCCACTTTTATCATGAACGCATTTATGAGCCTTTAGTAACTCAGGTTCAATATCAAAAGGGCTCTTCTTCCATGCTTGCCTTAATCTTTGAGAGCTTGTTTGAATCTTCTTATTCATTTTTAATTTCTTAATGTTTGCTTTACGCTCAGCTTCTTGTTGTGCTTTTTTCGCCTCCAATTCTTGTTGTTGCTTCTTTAAGATTTTTTCTTTTAAATGTTCAGCTTGTAATTTCTTAAAATCTTCTCCTATCGAATCTTTGGATTTTTTCTTAGGTTCTTTTGGTATTGTGCCTCTTTTTTTGTTCTCTAAATTTTCTTTATTAATCGGCCTATCTATATTTGACGTAGTCATTTTTATATCAGCAAAGATATCTTGTTTCTTTTTAATGGGTCTTCCTGTCTTGGAAGACTCTACTCTAACCGGCTTTTTCTTTCCTTCCTGCAGGTTTTTATCACGTAATATTTTGGCTTGTTTATCTTTTTTTAGTTTTTCGATGTTTTCTTCTTTTAAATTTGTTGCCTTTTTTTCATCAGTTATTAATTTTTCTTTATCTTCAGCTTCTAAAGTTTCATCTTTCTTTGCACCCTTATCTTTTGTTTTAAAATTTTGAGTTTAAGACCGAGGTTAGTAACATTACCTATCAGAAGAACGTTCCCGTCTCTGTCTCCCTCTTGTAATTTAAAAGTTATGCAACAGTGATAATGCTGCTTATCCATAGCCGTTTTCACTGAAACTAGCGACAAATACATACACTGCGAAAAATTTAGAAACTTACTCAGACTTATTAAATAAAGTTACGATGCCGATGCGTAACGCTAAGACAACTTGTGGAATTCTTAGGAATTTGCAAGACTTGTTCGCGAAAATGCTAAGGACTTAACTGACTCAATATTAGTTTGAAAAATCGAGATTTATTGCAATGGGGTCATTAGTCTTTGTTTTTATTACTATCGCCACCCAAGCAGTTCGATCGTGAATAAAGTGTGAAAATCCTAGAAGAGATGGAATCCATTAATGTGAACTCTTGCCCGGGTAAAACTATGTTTTATAAGTGGCACAGTCTATAGTGGATAGTCGAAATGTAAAAATGTAAGGAATTGATCACGTGAATTTTCGATGTCGCTTGTCAATTCCATACAATTTTGCCTTTTTGACCATCACTATCGCCACGCTTTTCATGATAGAATGCCACTTATCTAGGGCCTAGGGACTCACTTGAAGACGACCCACAGCCAGGACGACTAATCGACGTGACCGTGCAATTATTCAAAAAGTTGAAATAATAATGTTGGGAGATGCTTGATGAAAGAAAAAACAGCTCGCAAAAATAATAAGAGTATCCGATCCAGCCATTTATTAAATTCTTCACGATCATCTTGGCATGAGTAAGGTCAGTGCAAGATGGGTACGGAGAATGCTTAGGCGCAGGCCCCGTATACATGGCGTCGGGCGCGGACATGGCACGGGTGGCTTCCTATTCCATTCAAACTGCAAACAAAATGCATAGAAATAAAGCGCAATTTAGAACATACGGTATGGCGTTGCTCGGATTTTGTTATGACGACATACCTTGTACCTTTCATGTCAGCGTGGGTGTGGCTCAGCACGCATAGGTCATCGGCATAATCCAAATCTTCTAAGACGTTAGATAATCACCACTCTATCATTGGAACAACACTTCAGAATCGTTGAGCAAGAAAAACTGGCCAAAGTACTGGCGATCTCTTGCATTCCTGATAGTGTGAACGAGAATTCTCTCTCCTAAAATAGCCTCGAAGTTTAACATTGACAAACGCCAAGTTATAATGATTAAAAGACTTAAAGGCAGGAATAGTAAAGAAGGAGTTATTCAGGTGATGTTACAACATGAGGAGCAGGTGGATCAGTGGATACTTACAGCGCGAAAGGAAGCAATTATTGATCAAGATGAGGCCCACGAGGCCAGTTCTGAATTAACTACTTCAAAAGTTTTGTTTCGATACGCTCTTACCGGGTTGAACGACATTGGTCAAGTCTGATATTCGTCAAATCGGCAATTAGTCATATTTGATATTGGTCAATGCTTTAGTTCGTCAAATCGTCTATTTGTCCAAGTATGACGGCAGGCTTTTATGAGCATTTCGTACAGCTAATAAAATTACGTCTTTAGAATATTTTTTGTTTTAATAGGTAGATAATATGATAGATATTCCCTTTTTAAATTCTTAGATTTTAGAACTTGGAACGTACAAGTTATAACCAGTTTTATTTTTAAGGTTATGTACTAAAGTTCCAATGTAGATTAAAAACGTAACAAAAAAAATAATTACATACTGTTATATAATGTGTAAAGTAAATGTTCTGTAAATGTTTGTTGCTATCTTAGTAGTGTTTTACTTACCATTATGTAGATTGAGATGAGGATCGTACCTACTTAGTGCATTAGAAGATGCCATGTCCAGCAGCGGATAATGATAAGCTTGATTATATTTAATGATATTGCTATTTCTAAATAATAATTTTATCGTTTCCATATTTGTGTTATTTTACATAAAGCAACTTCTGATAACGTAACTGCGTTTAATGTACGATTTTATTACGTTTATTTATTAAAATATATATTTTTATTGATATGATTAATTAAACCGAAGTTCTAAAAATAGTACACTTACAAAAAAATAAATGGCTTAGTTGCCTCAAGTGACACAAATTATATACCCAAACAACTAAAAAGTATGCTGTACAAAATCTGCCGTTCAATCTATTGGTCAAGTAATTTAATAATTTATGTTTTGTTTTTTTTATTATGTAATTTAATTTTAATATTTATTCAAATCGCACGACAAAGTCTCTCTTTCACTTGTATGACACATGCCAGATTACCTATTTTAGTGATCTTTATTTTCGTAGCAGTAAGGTTGCATTCATAAGCAAAATAACAGTGAACAATCTGATGTCAGATGCTAGCCGCCAGTTTGAAATAGAACTTGCGCGGTAAAGTTTTTGTAAAAACCATTGGAAGAGTCCGTTTATGATGTGAACCTGTGTGGTCGACCCTGTGTATTTAATTTTCAAATACTTTTCGCTACAATTTAAGTTTGGCCCTATATTATCGATGACAGTGGGCGTGGCTTAAAACCTCAGATGTTGTCTGTCAAGTTTTTCACCTCAGTTCCTTATTTGTCCGACGACTCATATTTGTACTTGTCGGTGTATGCGTTCAACGGGAAAACGCTAAAAAGATTTGATTGGTAGGTATGTCAGACGTAACAAACTCATATTCTCATTTAAGTATGATATCAGTTAGGATTTTCTTTTCATCAACCGTCAAAGACATACATCATACAAAAAAGTTATTTGTATGACGTGAGGCCGCCGGACGAAGAGGACTGTCTATACCGTATGCTATACCTTTATCTAGCAAGATTTCATAAAATTAACAGGCACATTATGAAATAGGACATTTTACGGTCTGATTGTGACACATACATTTTGACATGCCAGCGCCGAAGATCAGCGTGAGAAAAAACCAACCCAAGGCCGAGCTCTATAAACGGTGGAATAGCGCTTAGCCAAAGAACGTACGGTTGTATATTCTTTGTCTAAGCGCTATTCTTGCCCTGTCAAACAACTCTCAAACTACAAGTGCAAGATAGAGGCGGAAACGTTTCAAATTTTAAATTTGCACGTTGTTATTTTATCCTGTCCTGCTTCTGACTTTAAGTCACAGCCACATCACCTTTTTCTGCGGGTTTAGATATGTCCTTGAGTTCCTTCTCGGCTTTTTCTGATACTGCATCTTTACCTCTTTGTTGAGGTTTAGATTTCGGTTTTTTTTTGATAACATCAGATTTTTCATCTTTTCCTAGAATAAATTCTCTGGATTTATTCCCTTCGGTTAGCCTTTGTTGCTCTACCGCAATTTTTTTTTCAGTCTCCTCTGCCTGTCTTTTTTTTTCTTCAGCTCGTATTTTCTCCTCTCGGGCAAGTTTTTTCTTTTGTTCTTGTTCTAGTTTTTGTTGGCGTTCCTCTTCTTTTTTTTTTAATATTTCAGATTTCAGACGGGTACTTTCTAGAGTGTCTTTGATGAGTACGCGTCCCTCTTCCTTTTTTTTTGATAATTCTGATTTTAGACGGATACTTTCTAGAGTGCCTTTGATAGGTACGCGTCCCTCTTCTTTTTTTTTTAATATTTCAGGTTTCAGACGGATTCTTTCTAGAGTGCCTTTGATAAATACGCGACCCTCTTCTTTTTTTTTTAATATTTCAGATTTAAGACGGATACTTTCTAGAGTGTCTTTGATAAGTAGTGTAGAACTCACATTCTGATTTGTTAACTTTTCTTTTTTTTCTTTTACGTGTGGAAATAAGAAACTAAATCGAGGTTCTTTTCCCGCAGATACAAAGGGTTCACTTTTTGATTTTGCCACGCGTTGCTCTGTTTTACTGCGGCCTAATTTTATAGCAGGCGCAATTTTTTTTACATCATTTTCAGACTCCACATGATATTTTGGAGTTGTTTCTTGTTGGTCCCATGGAGCAATTTTTGGGGTCTCATATACACTAGGTCTTTTCGATACAGAAAATGGAACTCCAGAACCTTTAATTCCTATCATCTGTCTCAAGCTAAGATCATGTCTTCTTTTCAATTCTTCTCTAGCATCCATTGAAGGTCTATCTTCAAAGATTTGCTTTTGTCCACGGTATTTAACAGAAGGTGTTGGGAGTTTGTTAACACCTACATTTTTCTCCCCAAAAGCAACGTTTGAGTCTACAATCGAAATACCCGGTGTATGAACAACAGATGTTTTCATCGGTTTAACAGGTTGACTAAAGGCTACAGCTTGTTTTAAATAATCTTCTTTTGAATCGGATTCGCCCATTTCTGTATCATCTAATTCAAAATACGCATCTGGGAAAAACATTTGTTGAATTTCAGGCTCACGGTCAGCTTGGGGTGGATTGAGATCTCGATTAATTTGTATATCGGAGTATGCACGAAATCCTTCTTGTTTTTGTTTGTCTTTACTAACATATCCCATTTTGGATGGCAATACTCTAATGTATTTTTTTGTGTCTTCTGCTTTTTCACCTTTAACGGATTGAAAAAGCTTTACAACTTTGTCACAGGCACAAAACGGTTTATTACTACCTAGTTGTCTTTTATGACAATGGTTGCATATGCCCATTACAATATTTTTATCGATTGATTTCACTTCTTGTATGAGTTCTTGTGCATGCTCAAATATTTTTCTACATCGTGGGCAGCTTATATTTTTCTTTTCTGGAAGCAGTAATATAAATGGAGAAACTTTATGGAGGCATTAAGTCCCAATTAAAAAAAAATAAGACTTTCCAGTTTTAACCTACGTTCACGTTACGTTACGTCAAATAACACGTTATGGGTGCGAAACTGCCGATAACAATTATACAGAGTGAGTTTTTCAAGTGAGCGTGGATGGCCAAATTCTAAACTATGAGGAATAGCAAAAAATACTGAAAGAAGTCACGAGCCCAATTTTGATGAAAACTAAAACTACATCATTAGATTTGATAGAATCAATATGCCAGGAATCGACCCGTTAATTTTGGAAAGAAAATACTCGCTGACTTAAGGCAAGATAAAATAAAAATAAAAAAACTACTATAACTCCCGAATGAGGGAATGCTTAATTAAAAGAGAAAAACCTTGAAAACCACCTTGTTTCTTTCATTTTTGCATGTTTTATGAAATTCTAAATATCCAAAGAATTCCTCATTTTTTATTTAATTTTGCCTTTTTTAACAGAATGATTGATAATAATAATTAAAACTAACTACTTTCATTAATTTCAATCAGTATCATTAGAAACATTTAGATAATATTGAATAAGTTGATCAATTTCAGGCTAATCAAAAGAAAATAAGGGGCTGTTCTTTTGAGTAGTATATGTATATTAGAATAAGCTTTTGTTTTTTTAATTGCCCTATTTTCTTATTTTAGTCTTTATAATATATTTTATAAACATGTAATGTTAGGTTCACGGACACAAATACGCATATCGATCGGGACACGTCACTACTACAACCGAGACCGAGCGGACTTCGTGAGATAGAACATCTGAACAACATTCAAAGATTTAACAGAACTTGAGTGGGCCAAGATTTTCGACCGAATTTTTTTTGGTTCAAATATGAAAACTTGACTTGGCTCAATCATTTTTATTTTTTAGTCTTTAAAGCAGATCGCAAATCAAAATTAGAATTGAGATACATTATAAGCTTAAGCTGTATATCAAGAAACGTTCGTCTGTAAGTGATACAGCGTACCTAAGCACAATCAGCATGAAATATTCTCCCTGTTGGGACACTCTCTGTGTGAGGGATTAGGTTGTATCACAATGGCGTGGATTGGTGTGGACTAAAAGTTCGAGGACGTGCCAGTTTCATGTTTTTCCTTTTTAAGTTTAGGACAGTTCACTCTTTGTACATTTTGCACTTTTGATATTATACGACTAACCGAGATCTGCTTATGCGACTTAAGGAGCTCTAGTTTAGTCATCATTGTAACTAGTAAAGATAAATGGTGAATATAAATTATCATGGGCATGGGATAAATAATAAACTAGATGACCAGTAAGCGCTTCAAAAACGGACCGTAAAATAAGAGCACAAATACGGTTATGGTGTTATTTCAAATAAGTATGGTCCAATCATAGCCAACATTAAGACGCCAAAATGTCGTAGTGTGCGTAGACAAATTATGCAAATAACCACCGTAACACCGAGATTTTGGAAGGAATATCTTTTTTTTGTATGTTTATACCTTTAAGGGTTTTTCATAAAGAAAAAACCAAATTAAATAGCAAATACGAATAAATTACCAAATATAATAATTGTTTCACCAACGTTTGCGTCGACAACGCGCCAACTATTGTAACATCGATTGTTCTGGAACTTTGTAATTTAGACTTTAAAACATGCGTGTAAAATTAAATTTGTATTTTGAGAAGCGAAGAAAGGTCGTAATTTTTTTATTGCTTTTTGTACAAGCTTTGTGAAATCAACTTTAAGTTTTGCATTTAAGGTTGAATTCTTACAATTACGTAAACACAATTGTCGACAATTTTAATGAGAAGTTATGAATGGGATTTTGTAGGTATCTAGTGCATTATTGAACGAAGGGCTGAAACTCATCTAATTTAAACTTTTGTAACTCTCATGTGATTAGAGGATGATATGGCTATGGATGATATTCTCCTCGACGGCGGCAACACCTGAATCAGGTGTGGAAGCCAATGTTTTTATTGTGTCTGCTAATTATGGTCGCTGATGGTAAGATAGTCATGCTACTCATTGCCGAATGTTGGACATGTAGCGGCATCAACGCCGCCACCTGCAAACTAATGACATGACGTCTCACAAATTCTGCATTGCAGAAGCAAAATTTTCGGCACTATTTGAACACATACAACAGTCCGACAATAACCGTTGAGCAGTTGCCCGGACGAGACAAAATACCCGTCTGGTCGGAGGATCCTCCCTTTTCAATGGAGGTTTTTGAGACTTTACACCATGTTCTGCAAGATTCCAAAGACACAATGATATGATGAGGGTTTAAACTAAGAACCAGAACCACAACAAAACAGGAAACATGCCTGGACCATAACTTTCGGGCGACTTTCAAACAAGTCTTCAACCATGCATGATCTACTTAATAAATAAAAAAAGAATCACCTAGTTCTGATGTTAACTGTGAAGTTGTTATTTTCACGTCTTTCTTGTTGTATAAGATAAACACATCTCGGGATGTATTAACAGCATTTTCAGCCGCTTCATCATGTGTAACCTGTTGATATGAAAAAAAATATTTTATGTTGCCTCTACAATTGTTTGGAAAATGCAGTTGTTTTAGGTCGCTCGTAAGAAAATTTAAATTTCACTGCTTGACATAATGCAAATCAAACATCTCAGTTCAAGCGCGAACATATGTTTCTGTGATATATAAAAAAGAACTGCGGTCCCATCGCATAAACTGGGTTAAACCTGAGTTTTAACCTCGAGTAGGGTCTTGACTTACTTGATCTAAGATCCTGTATACCCCCCTAGCTATCCTCGGATCAATGGTGTCGGCCTTGAGCTTCGCGGCTTATATAATCTAACGACTCAATGTGCCACTGCACGTCAGCTTGTAAATGCCGTTCAATATCAATTAAATGAGTAAAAGTACTAACATTTACTGTAAATGTGCTTGACCTGTAACAATAGATCTCCAATCCGGTGTCTTTTAGTTCCACTAGTTTCTGAAACTCTTGGCTCTTCCTGTAGCATGGACATAACTGTTGTTCGCTGCATGTAAGACATTTTTTTTTTCTATAAGTTTTGTGTTGGGGTATAGGTAACCAGCGTTATTATAATTTTAAATTAACTCATAAACTTACATTGCGAATACCTCCATTATAACATTTAAGGAAAAGAGATAAAATCCAAGTCTTAAGTAACCGACATAAAATATGTTTACGTCAGTTTCACTTTGCCATGGAATCTCGCTAGAGTAATTTTTTTTCTATGCATGGAATAACAGACAACATAGACTACTATATATATTGTAGATTGTAGTCTATGACAGACAATATATGTAAGTTTCTCTGTGGTTGATAATTCTTTTAGAATTAATTAATTTAATTAATTTTTTTAATTCGTTCTTCTTCTAGATAGAATCTATTACAGATAACAATTTAAATTTATATGACATAAAAGAAACCGATTACATATGAGGTTTTGAGATTCTGGAATTCGGTTTTTTGAAAGATGGAACTAGTTATTGTTAAAGCCTCTTTGGACAGAGCACTATAATATTACTGGTAGCTGTCTAGCATGATACAGCTGCAATGACATAATTTATGAAGTGTTGTGTGTCAGTGTGGTATTTTGTCAAGTGGTTGTGTCTAATTCTATATAACTCTCTTTACGACTTTAATACATCTTATATATTTTCCTGATAAGTCTTTCACTGCAAAAGGTACCTGCATTAGGTTATGGGCCCAACATAACCAGGATACCCAAGATAGAACTCGAAAAATATGAAACAAAACAAGTTTTTTCGGTGCTGTCAAAATGGAAAATTTTACCACCACCAAGATTCAGATCGGTCAGCTCATAGGTAGCCAGAATTGGGCTACATGGAAGTACAAGGTCTCCATCATGCTGCGGGGCACAGAAGATGCCATGGAGGCGGCAGAAGGAAAACTTAGAAAGCCAATTTTAGGAACCGGCGATGGTGCACTGATGGCCTATAATGCAGAATTATTAAAATATAGGCAGGCAGACAGCAACGCTCTACTTATCATAACAAGCAACATGACCGAAGAGAATCTAATGAAAGTCATGCGATTTGAAACAGCAAACGAAGTATGGCAGGAACTTCACCGCTTGTTTGACGGTCAATCAGAAGACAGAGCATACACATTATGCATGCAATTCTTTAGCTTCAAAAACAATTCTGCGGATGACGCATCAACTATGATGTCGAAACTTAAAAACATTTGGAACAATTTGAATGCTGAAATTTTGAAGACCGACCCTAACATGAAGTTGCTGGAAATGTTCTTGATCTGTAAAATTTTAGATTCCCTCAATGAAAAATTTTTCAGTTTCAAATCAAGTTGGATGCTGCTAAACAAACAAGAGAGAACAATTGAATCACTGACAGCACAACTGTGCGGGTATGAGAGAGCGCTAGGTGGTCATATTGATGAGACTCAGGAAGTGCTCGTCTCTACCTCAAAGGTGCAGCATAAATCGCAGTCAAGAGACGAGAACATAAGATGCAGGTACTGCTCAAAAATAGGCCACCGCATCAAAAATTGCAAGCAGTGGATTAATGATGGCAGACCGAAGAAACCTACACAGTCCTCGTCCAAGCAGCAGCAAGTGCAGAATATAACGCTGATGATTTACACTTGCTCTGAAGAAAGCGACACAGAAAATTGGTACGTAGATAATGGTGCTACGACTCACGTTACCAATAGGGGAGACATATTCACATATTTTGAGGACTTTGGATCGAACCACACCATTACAAAGGCAGATGGGACCATAGTTCCTGCAAAAGGGAAAGGGTCTGTGGTAGTTCAAACCAAAGTTAACGGCAAAACTATGAATTTAACTCTGAGTGATGTCTGGTATGTACCGAAGCTTACCAAGAATTTGTTATCTGTATTGGCTGCACAAGATAAACTGCAAAATAGTACATTTATTTCCACCATGAAAGAGTGCAGGCTGGAATTAAACGGTCAGATTTTAGTAGTTGGAAACAGGAACCAGAGTGGAGGACTGTATAAGTTGCAAATGAAGACAGTTCTGCCAAGCAAACCTGTAGAGATTAATGCTGTTAACCCATCAAGCTTACTCCAGTTATATCATGAAAGATTTGGTCACCAGAACAAGAAATATATCAAAGATCTTGTCAAGAGGGAACTGGGGATTAATCTTAATGATAAAAATGATATACAGTGCGAAGGCTGCATTTATGGAAAGGCACAGCGTCTTAAATTTGGCAAAAGAGAAAGAGCTAGTATGCCTGGAGAGCTGGTTCACGCCGATGTATGTGGACCATTCCCTGAAAGTTACTCGAAATGCCGCTACTTTGTTCTTTTTAAGGATGACTTCTCCGCGTTTCGTCATGTTTATTTCATTCGAAACAAAAGTGATGTAAAAGACAAGATCATTCAATTTCTTAAAGAAGCCAAAAATGCTGGACATACAGTCAAAACGCTATTGAGCGACAATGGCGGAGAGTTTAATAATAAAGCGGTTCGGGCAGTACTGAACAGGCAGGGAATAATCCAGCGGCTCACGATGCCATACACACCCGAACAAAATGGGTGCGCAGAAAGAGAGAACAGGACTCTTGTGGAAACAGCTCGTTCATACATGCACGCAGGAGACGAATTTCCACAGGCCCTGTGGGCAGAGCTTATCAATACAGCTGCATACGTCCTCAATCGCACGGGACCCACAAGAGAAGAAGGGAAAGTACCGTATGAGCTGTGGCATAAGAAGAAGCCTAAGATTTCACACTTGCGTGTGATAGGGAGTGAATGTTTCTTTCACATTCCTAAACAAAAAAGGAAAAAGCTAAATAAGAAGGCTCTAAAAGGCAGACTTATTGGATACGATAACGATGACGGATATCGCATCTGGAATGGAAAACAGACCGAAAGATCTAGAGATGTCACCTTTTGTCCAACCATGGAATCGAGAATCCCAATGGCCTTGGGACCTGGTCCTCGGGAAAATGATCATTTACCAGTAAGCGGTGAGATAGAGGGAGATTCTGATTTGATAGGACAGGAGACAGAGAGAGTGATCTCACCGGAAGATGATTTTCCGCAACATAAAGCCTATAGAGGAGATGATGATCACGTACATGCTGAAGTTTTGGGAGATAGCAACGAAATCTTTCCGGAAGATGATTTACCGCAACATACAGCCTATAGAGAAAATGATGATCATGTTCATGTCGAAGTTTTGGGAGATAGCAACGAAACCAGAGAGGATGAAAGTGCTTACGAAGAGTTCGTTGACGCTGACGGGGGGTTAGAGATAGTCGAACCACCGTTGTTGGATGCGAGATCTCGATACAACTTACGGGATCGAAATAGCCTCTCACGTCCTAAGAAGTTCGAAGACTATGTGTGCTTCATAGGCACAGAATGTTTTCCCGAAACATATAAAGAAGCCATTGAAAGGGATGACAGCGCAGAGTGGGTCAAGGCAATGACGAATGAAATGAATTCTCTGAAGCAAAATGATGTTTGGACACTCTGTAAGCTACCTAAAGATAAAAAGGCACTCCCTTGCAAGTGGATCTTCCGTATCAAGCGAAACCCAGACAGCAGTATCGACAAATATAAGGCTAGGGTAGTAGTGAAAGGTATCAAGCAACGGAAAGGAATCGATTACGAACAGACTTATAGTCCAGTTGCTAGAATGGCCACCATCAGAGCCTTATTAAGTGTCGCAGCCAAAGAAAATAATGCTTGACGCAGTTTGACGTATAAACGGCATTCCTCAACGGCAAGCTGCAGGAAGAAATTTACATGCAGCAGCCGGATGGATTCAATGACGGTACTTCAAATGTATGTCGACTTAAAAAGAGTTTATACGGACTCAAGCAGGCTCCCAGATGCTGGAACTCATGCTTTGAGGAGATTTTATTAGATAAAGGTTTTCAGCAAAATGCAGCTGATTGTTGCCTATTCACGAAGAAAATTGGTGACAAGAAAATCCTGATAACTCTGTATGTGGACGATGGGCTTGTAGCCACCACAGATAAAAATTTGGCAAACCAATTCCTTAAAGAATTAGGAGATACTCTGAAAATCACAAGCAAGCCAGCGTCTCATTACCTTGGTCTTGAGATAGCACAGTCGAAAGATGGCTCCATTACAATTAAACAAGAGTCGTACACCAAAAAGATACTGGAACGTTTTAAGATGTCAGAATGTAATCCAGTTTCAACGCCAATAGAAACGACTTCTCAAGCAGGGAAAGTTAATAAGGTAAAAGAGGAGAAGAACTTTCAGTACAGAGAGGCAGTAGGTACGTTAGCGTACTTGATGACAGGGACGCGACCTGATATAGCGTATGCAGTCGGGTTAGTTTCAAGAAATCTGGAAAACCCGACACATGAAGATTGGCTACGTGTTAAGCGCATTATGCGCTATATAAAGGGGACTTGTTCTTTTGGTATAACATATAAAGTAGACCATGATTCCAACCTAATAGAAGGCTATAGTGATGCGGATCATGGAGGAGACCAGCAAACAGGTCGCTCTACAACGGGAGTTGCGTGTCTCTTTGCTGGAGGAATAGTATCATGGTTAAGCGAACGACAATCTTCAGTCGCGATTTCAACTACTGAAGCTGAAATAGTAGCAGCAAGTGAAGGCGCTCGTGAACTCGTGTGGCTCCAGAGAGTATTCAGCTCACTTACTAACATGGACGGAGTACCCACATTAAAAGTAGACCATGAAGCTGCCATACGTCTTGCATACAATCCAGAGTTCCATAAGCGGACCAAACACATCCAATTGAGACATTTCTTCGTAAGAGAAACTGTACAAGACGGACTAGTGGATGTACAAAAGACCGGCACTGCTACTCAATTGGCAGATATTATGACCAAGGCAGTTCCTAGGCCGAGACTTGTTAAAATCCGAGATGCTCTGGGTATACAATGCCATACAGCTAAGGGAAAGTGTTAAAGCCTCTTTGGACAGAGCACTATAATATTACTGGTAGCTGTCTAGCATGATACAGCTGCAATGACATAATTTATGAAGTGTTGTGTGTCAGTGTGGTATTTAGTCAAGTGGTTGTGTCTAATTCCATGTAACTCTCTTTACGACTTTAATACATCTTATATATTTTCCTGATAAGTCTTTCACTGCAAAAGGTACCTGCATTAGTTATTGCAATAACGTAAAATTTCGATTACCAATTCGATTATTGATACTTAATTGATAATATGTAGTATAAATATATATTTTTGTCGACTAAAATCGGTTGCAAATTCTCTGCTTGTGCTTACTTCCATTGAATACAAAACAATTTAAATTAGCCGCTTCGTCAACTTTAAATTCAATTTTGCATGTTTTCATCATCATCATATCAGCCGAAAGACGTCCACTGCTGGACATAGGCCTCCCCTAGGCGTCGCCACATTGACCGATCCCGTGCGTCTCGCATCCAGCGCCTTCCCGCAACCTTAACCAGGTCATCGGTCCACTTAGTGGGAGGCCTACCAACGTATCGTCTTCCGGTTCGCGGTCGCCATTCCAGAACTTTTCGGCCCCATAAGCCATCCGTTCTGCGAGCAATGTGCCCTGCCCACTGCCACTTAAGTTTGGCAATTCTTGTGGCTATGTCGGTAACCCTGGTTCTCTTGCGGATCTCTACATTTCTGATTCTATCACGCAAGGATACTCCGAGCATAGCCCTCTCCATTGCCCTTTGGGTGACTGTAAGCGTTTTGACGAGGCCCATTGTGAGCGACCACGTCTAAGAGCCATAGGTCATCACTGGAAACACACACTGGTCTTAGGCTTTCGTCTTGAGACACTGTGGTAAGTTGGATGAGAAGATATGCGAACGCTGCCCAGTCGAGTCGGATTCCACGGTTGACCTCTTTCTCGAAGTTGGCCCTACCCAACTGGATAGTTTGTCCTAGGTAGACATAGTCGGCCACAACATCGAGTGTACAGTCTCCAACCTTGATAGGAGTGGATGTAACATGGGCATTCAACATCACCTTGGTTTTGTCCATGTTCATCCTAAGACCCACTCTTTCGGAAGATCTACTGAGGTCATCGAGCATTACACTGAGGTCCTCCATGGTCTCAGCCATGACCACTATATCGTCGGCAAACCGACGCACATAGGGGTATTTAGTTAATTTAGCTGGCCAAAAACATTTGTTTGGGTTTTTGAGTTGCTAATGATGGAAATAAAACAAGCGCATTAAAAACAGTAATAAATAATGTTTATTTTTTATAATTTCCATAAATAGAGAAAAAAAAAATAAAAAAATATGATTCGGTCACATGTCTACACTAATATTACATAATGATGATTATGACACATACAATTTTATGTTACTAACTATAAGTATATATTAAATCAGTCAATAATCAGTTTATCTCATCCTCACTTTCTGATTGAAGTGTGTCCGCTGGGTTTGGTGTTGCAGATACAAGCATATTCAATGTTTCAGGAAGAAAAGAAGACTTCTTATTTTTCTGTATTACCCTTGAGGCACTAAAAAAGGGATCTGAGCTTAAAAGTAGCCTATTCAAAATATCTCTGTTACAGGACTCTCTAGAGAATTTTCTTGAGTAATCCTGTCTGTATGACCTAAAATGCTTGTTGCGTGCCTCTGCCGCTTCTTCAGATAGTTGCCCTATGGGTAACAATGCATTTTTTATTATGTCTGATCCGTGCACAAGTACTTTGTGCAGTGTGGGTGTCATTGGGTGCCACGGGTAAAGTTTCACGTACAAGCAAGCAGTTTCTTCTGCATATTTTTCATATTTTTCTAAATTTATCTCGTATCTGCTCGAAATCGTTTCCAAAATCACTTTTAATCTATATATTAATTCGTAATCTATCCCTGTAATATCTGAGGATAGTTTCGGATCTTCAAAAAATCTCCTGCTGGTGTTGCCGTCATTAGTGTTTCCGAAGTTTGCTTTCGGCATGTCAACTAATAAGCCAGTTGCATTGCGAAACCTGGTCTGTATTTCGATTTTCTTATTTATCTCCATTTGTTTTTCCTCTTCTGATTTTCTCTGCCGGTACTTTCTCACAGGCAATTTATACGCTAAGTGTAGAATGCTTTTATTCTTTTCTGATTTGAAATGTACAAAATTGTGTTTTAGTTTATTTAACTGACTGTCAGTAAGGTTGTCTTGAGTGAAAAGGTGATTTCCCAAAAAACATAGCTTTTCTTCTAAATTACGTAAATTTTCATTCTTCATCTTATCGAAGAGTGATTTACGAGTCACTATTCTCACTCCAGAGGTACCCCCTGAACCTAAAACAAAATTTAAACATAAATTAATATTTCACTAATTTCGACTGTAAAAGATCAAAGTACTCTGCTTAGTGTATCCGCGCTATTCCGCGGCTAATTTACATAGCATTCGTTACTTAAGAATCTACATTTTAAACATGAATGACAAAAAAAGCCGGATCTACCCCGATACTAAAACAAATACATCTTCAAAGATAAATTTCTTTAAAAAAATCTTCTCATTTTAGACATTACTACTCGATCACTAAAAACATATTAAACGGGATCAAATTTTAGTAAATATATTACATTTAGATTGCCACATACCTGTAGTCTCCGAGTCCATTGCTTCTTTGCACCAGGTTAACACAAAAAATTGCTGTTTAGCTCACAATGTTAACGCTTTCTAAAAATCGGCGATAACTGACACGTACACAAAGTTCGATGATCAAGTACCGAGTGAGTTTGCCGGGTAACGCGCAACGGGAGAGGGGCGGGGACGGCGGCCTATTGTTCGTTGGAGTGTCTCCTGCCTCAGGTAGTCGAATGCAGTAGCATTTCTTTAACTTTGTTATTCTGACTTTTGGCCGCGTAGATAATTAAAATACCCGTATGGACGGTGAGTGATGTACTCGCCATTGACGTTGATGCACTGCTTGCCTACCCTCTAACGCATGTAAGCATGATAATATATGATGTATGTTTAGATAAGTCGATGTATTTGTTTGTAAACTTATATTACCTACTCTTTTTTTAAAATCAGAATCAGTATTACTCTTCTTCTTCTTCCTGCCCTTGTCCCATGTTACTTGGGGTCGGCGCAACACGTTTTCTTCTTCCATACCATCCTGTCCACCGTCACGCTATCACTGACTCCCTTTTCTTTCATATCACTCCTCACACAGTCCATCCATCTTTTCTTTGGCCGTCCCCTCCCTCTCCATCCATCCACATTTATATTCATAACTCTTTTAGTAACATGCGTTTCATCCCTCCTCATCATATGACCATACCAGGACAAACGGTTTCCTTTCAACTTTTCTGTCACTGGCGCCACTTTCAAACTTCCTCTAATATACTCATTTCTCACTTTATCCATTTTCGTCACTCCACACATCCATCTCAACATTCTCATCTCTGCTACATGCAATCTCTTTTCATCCATCTTTTTCACAGCCCAACATTCTGATCCATACAGTACGACAGGTCTAATCACGGACTTGTAGATTTTCCCCTTTAACTTTAGGGGCATCCGTGGGTCGCAAGTTGTTCCAGTGACCTGTCGCCATTTCATCCATCCCGAGTTGATCCGGTGCGTTACGTCTCGGTCTATTTCGCCATCCCCTTGGATAAGCGACCCTAGGTACCGGAAGTCGGAGCACATCGGTATTTGTGTTCCAGCGAGGGCTAGAGGCACGGAACTGCAGAGACCGCCAAAATCGCAGAACAAATATTCGGTTTTAGATCTGCTCAATTTCAAGCCAACACTCTCCAGTCTGTGCCACCACATCTCCAATCTACTCTGGACCTCTAGGCCACTCTCGGCAACCAGCACAATGTCATCGGCAAACAGCATACACCAGGGTGCCTCTTCCTGTATGTCCGACGTCAGCGCGTCCATTATCATCAGGAAGAGGTAAGGACTGAGAGCCGACCCTTGGTGTAAGCCGACTGCCACACTGAAGCTGCCAGTAGTTCCCACTGTAGATCGGACTTGGGTACTGCATCGACTGTACATCGCTCGGACCAACTGTACATACTTCCCAGGCACACCTTTCTTCTTAAGGGCCCACCACAAAACCTCACGGGGCACCCGGTCGTATGCCTTTTCGAGGTCAATGAATACCATGTGCAAGTTTTTATGTGCACTTCTATATTTCTCGCACAACTGGCGGATTGCGAAAATGGCATCCGTTGTACCCCGACCAGGCATAAAACCGAATTGGTTCTGCGATATTTCACTCTCTTCTCTCAGCCGCCTTTCAATCACTTTCTCCCATGCTTTCATACTATGTGACATTAGCTTTATTCCTCTATAGTTGCTGCACTCCAGCACATCCCCTTTGTTTTTAAAGATGGGCACTAGCGAACTATTGCACCATTCATCAGGTATGGCTTCTTCCCGTAACAACTTATTGAAGAATAAAGCTAACCACGTCCATCCATCTACGCGCAATGTCTTCCACACTTCAACTGGTATTCCGTCCGGACCAACCGCTTTGCCATTCTTCATTCCATTTACTGCTATTCTTACTTCCTCCATACTAACCATTCTCACTAACCCCTCATTCACAGGTTTATTTTCTAACATACCACTCCAGTTATTTTCCTCATTCATCAGTTTCTCAAAGTATTCCTTCCACCTATCCTTAATTTTTTCATCATCAGAAAGAATCATTCCAGCCTCATCTTTTATACATCTTATCTGACAGACATCTCTCGCCCTTTTCTCCCTAGCTCTAGCAATCCGGTACAGATCCTTTTGGCCTGCTGGACTATCCAGCGCGTCGTATAGCTTGTCCTGAGCTTTTGCTCTCGCTATAGCCACAGCTTTCTTAGCTTTTTTCTTTGCAGTATCATACTCGCCCTTTTTTTCAACTTTCAAACTAGGATTATCTTGTTCTACACTTTGCCATTCCTTAAATTTTTTCTTCTTTTCCTTTAACACATTCTGTATTTCTGTTGACCACCACCATGTATCCCTATCTATTGTGCCCCTACCTTTCGTCTCTCCCAAAATATCCTTCCCCGCACACCTAATACACCCAGCCATCTCCTTCCAACTTTCGTTTACACTTCGATCTTCCATGTCTCCCATCTCTATCATTTTGTCTACGACTCGTTCTCGAAACTTTTTCGCACAATCATTCTTCTCTAGCATATGCCATTTTATTTTAGGAGGGGGACGCTCTTTGCTTTTGGTACACTGTATTTTTACTACTTGTGTCATAACCAGGAGTCTGTGCTGAGACACCAAGTCTTCTCCTGGCAGCACTTAGCAATCTTTGACTTGCTGTATGCTGGTACGTCTGACGAGAAGGTAGTCGATTTGGGTTTTGTGGTTACCACTTTTGTAAGTGATGAGATGTTCGTCTTTTTTCTGGAACCAAGAGTTAGCTACTGCCAGGTCAAATGCAGTAGCGGATTGAAGCAGCGTCTCTCCCTCGTTGTTGGTACTCCCAAATCCCCATCCCCCGTGGACTCTTTTATAAATCCCTTTAATTCTACCCACACGTCCATTAAAATCTCCTCCAACTATCAATTCCTCATGCACAGGGATGGTCATCAAGGCTGTATCAAAATTCTCCCAAAACATCTCTTTTACCGTTTCATCACACCCTACCTGCGGTGCATACACACTAACTACATTCAACATCACATTCTCTAGCATAACTTTCACAACTATCAATCTGTCATTAATCCTTTTTATGTCCATCACGCTTTCTTTCAAATTACTATCTAACACTATTCCCACACCATTCCTTTTCCCGTCACTTCCACAGTAGAAAAACTTGTATCCCTCACCTATTTCTCTCGCTTTGGTTCCCCTCCATTTAGTTTCCTGTAAACAGGCTACATTTATTCGTCTTCTTTTTAATACATCCGCTAACTCTCTGGTCCTTGCAGTCATAGTCCCAACATTCCAACTTGCATACCTCAATATCATTTCCCGAGCTCGCTTCTTACGTTGCCCCCGCCCGGGGTGGTGCAACAACCCTAGTCCATTTCCCACAGGAGCCGGGTGCTGCCCCTGCGCGTCGCCTGTGGGGTACGCCCTAACCCTATAGCGCATTACGTTCATAGCTAACATGTTGCATGTGATTTGGCAAATATTTTACAGTCGGCCGCCAGCCTGACACCAACCCTCCTTGGGAATGCTATTGCTGGTGGTTTACCCGCCATCCAGTATCTGGCCAAACGATAACTATATGTCTCCTACCGCCGCCCTTAAGGCCTTTTACTATGCCTGACTGCCTCGCCACCGATGGTGGGTCGCCATTGCGGCCGAGACAGATCCTGTGCACTATGCAGGGAGCAACTGCAAGGCTTGAGTGTCGAAACTTAAGCCCGCCTCTACCAGGTTTAGCCCACGAGCCGACGTGGTTACCGGGGTGTGGCCGCTGCGTGCAAGACAGCTACTTGGAGCCACTGGTGAGACTTTGTAGGCTGTCAACGATTTTAACTACTTAGATATTCCGCCGCCTGTAAGGCCGACTGGCTGGAATTCGACGCTAACACCCCACTACACCCCTATTACTATACTAACAAAACAAGCAACCCTAGTGAATTTGACAAGTTTAGGTAACAATTTTCAAGGATGATGGGTGTGGTCCTTCCACAGACATAAATATAACTACGGTGTCAGCGCCGAAATCCAAATTCGCGATTCTCCATATTATTTATTTTACGAATTCTTTAAAATACGCAACATTATTTTTCCTAATTATTGTTTTTTCAAATTCTTATATTTCCGAATTCTTAGGTTTCTTCATTGTTTACTGTCCTAATACCAAAATTTTCCAAATGAGTACAGTTCGTTACAAAAAGGAAAATAAACCGATTGTCATACATTTTTTCATCTGATAATCAAACTTTAAATCAAAACCATATATTTCAGCAAATAAATCAAAGAAAGAAAAAGGTCTGGCGCAAAATATAAACTATATACTACGTATGAAAGTGTATAAGAAGATGGGTGAAAACAATTTATTCCCTTTCAAATATTTTCTGAAATAAAAAGGAACCTGTTTTTTTTAAAGAAGTGTTATGGTAAACATATCAATACTGTTACCTGAACCAACATGTAATAATTTCTTTAAATATTCTTCAGGTGATATTGCGCTTTTTAATAAATCATCAATGACTTTGCTCCGTATGTATTTGGCAATTTTTAACTATCGTTTCATAATATAAAGGCCTTTGCCCAGCAGTGGGACAGTAAAGGCTAATAAAAAAATATGATGCCACTAGTTAAGTTACGGCGAACGAGATTATTATTAAAAAAATATATTTATTTGAATTAAAACAATGTTTATTGATTGAAATGTTCTACAAGACTAATTTACAATTATCATATTTCTATTAACTAAAACTTATTACTAAAATCCGCAAATCTGCAATTGTGCAGTTTGTTAATGACGCACGGGCGCATCCGCTGCATTAGTCAGCGATTACGTTACTTAGGCGATTGCCTAACTCCTCCCTCCTTAAGATGGAAGCGCGTCCCGCAGCTTCCCGCAGCGTCCTCGGTGCAAGGTTGATTCTGTATTAGTCGTCGCTGTTTCCACTGCCAAAGCTTCCATAGAAGGATTGTCATCAGGATGAGGTATAGTCCTAATGTCGACCAACTGGGCGTAGCCATCATAGTCTGCCAATCAATTGTGGGTTCTTGTAAGTTGTCGGCTCGTTCTATCAGTTCGTGAATGCTGTCCAGTGATATATCTTTCAATTGTAGGTTGTAATGGATGTTCTCCTCTGTAATCACGGTTTTACTAGGAAGTGGTATGATTTCTTCTACTGCTACAGTATTGATGTTTGTTGTTAGTGTTCGGTTAAGTACTTGCATTTGGCAATCACTTGTAATACTGGCGATGTATATTCCTGATATCCTCTTGTATTCAGATTTAGTTCCGCATTTACTTCTTAGGACTTCTTCTTCCTTCAGGATGATAAGCCACTTGTTGTCTTGAAGTTTCTGGATTCTTCCTTGTTTGAGGTCTATCTTGGCTCGTGTGCAGTTTGTGTTTTGGTGTTTCACAAGGGATACTATGCAGTCTTCTGATTTATCAACAGGCTGGGTGTTCAACGACGTGCAGAGTTGTGTATCTTGTGTGATCCGTTTGCAGTCTTCTTCTAGGTACGAGTACTCGTTGGTGCCCAGTACGAGGTATTTGGATTTAGGAATGATTGCCAGGTTTTGTTTATCGGGAATGGAGTATAGATGGATTAGGTCGTATTGGTTTGTATCGATGGAAGGAATATCTAATATAAATGTTAACGTGTGATCCGTACTATAAGCTTTTACGCTAATAGACTTCTCTAAGCTATGTATTTTGCTAATAGTAACGCTATCTACTGGCCTAAAATTGTATGATTTCTTAATAGCTAACATTTCGTTTATAAGAATGTGTGGGGGTAAAATGCTTGGATGCATGACTTCTAACTGAGCAAAAGTCATGGCGTCTTCTAGAATTACTAATTTGTCTAACAGCAATTGCAGACTGAAATCTATTTGTATATATAAATCTAGAAAGTGCAACCTATTTACTAGAATATTATTATTAAAAGTGGTATTTCTTAACATAAGACTTAGTTTTTTCTGGTTCTCGTCTAAAAGCTTAATCTGTTTACTATACTCTTCGACTGCATGTTTTGCTATGAATAATGATTGCTTTTGAGACACATTAATTTTATTTACTGAATTTCGTACCTCTGATATTTCCTTTTCGAATTTAATAGCGTCTTCATAATCTAAATTGCCTGTAATAGTTTTAACGATAGAGCCTAGGCCGTTAATAAAACCACGTCTAAACCTATGGTGCGGTGCAATAAACACTATTTTCTTACCTATTAAATTTAAGCTATTATCTATTTGATCTTTGTATGCCCTATTTAATTGCTCGTTATTTTCTGCAGCTTTAGTATTGGCATATAAGGACATAAGTTTTAAGGTTGTTTCGTGTAAATAGGATATGTTATACACGCAGGCCAAACTAAACGTATCTACTTGCTTTAAAATTTGACCTTGTTTTAATAAAAGGATGCCATTGGCGTTATCTACAGGGTTAAGAGTCAGGTTGGCGGTTGCGTAGAGCAGGAAGGTTCCTGTGACGAGGGTCCTGGAACAAGATGTTGTCTTCGTAAAAGTTTGAAATGAACTCTGATGGATTTTGAGTTGGGGTGGCTTCCTACGATTTCGGCAACATTGTTAGGATGAAGGTGAATGATCTTATACGGACCTTTAAATACTGGCTTCGTTTTGTCACTCCTCGTAGTCTTCGCAACCTGCTTATAAACAGTTTCACCTACCTTAAACGTGATTGCCTCCGCAGCCTGATTCCGTTTTTCTATTACCTGCTCTTTATTTTTAGATACGTGAGCTGCTATACACTCCTGTACTGCTTCTGCATTTTTGCGGTGGTTAAGGACATAATCCTGATAGAACTCTTTAGGGTAGTATAGTTCTAATGGATTTCTGGATGCTGTATGACCAAATAAAAGCTCACGCGGTGTATAGCCTGTCGTAGAATGAATGGCATTATTGTAAGCAATAATGGCGTACTTCATTAGTAATTGTATAGGGTCATCTTTATTCGTCATCCTCTGAATTCTTATTATTTCCGCAATGGTAGAGTGAAAGCGTTCAATGGGTGAGTTTGAATTCGGGTTATAAGGAGTTGTGAAATGTATATTAATGTCGTGAGATGCGCATATTTCCTTTATGACGTCGTTGTCGAATTTCGTGTCTGAGTCTGTGGTAATTTTCAGGGGTAATCCTAGTACGGAAAATACTTGTAATAAAGCTTCTGAAATATGAACGCTGCTTGACGCATTTAGCGGTACAGCCTGGGCAAATTTTGAAAAATTATCTATAATTGTCAGGAACGTCGCACCTCCGGTGGAATATAGATCCATAAACAGATGTTGAAACGGTTTCGTAGGTGTCTCTGTTAGCGTTAGTGGAGGTTTCAAAGGGTTTCTTTCGTATTTAGCTCTTAAACACATGTCGCATTGATTAATGTATCTTTGAATTGACAATAGCATGTTAGGCCAGTGATAATTTCGGTGGAGTTGTTTATACGTTTCCTGAATACCTCTATGCGACGATTTGCCTTCGTGATATCGCTTAATGAGTTCTTGTTGCTCAGTTTTGTTTTCAACAAGGGTAACTCGTGAGGTACATCTTATAAGTTTAGGACCTCTGTCGTTGAAAATTGTAGTGTAGACCCTCGAGAAGGCCAAGTACAGATTTTCTTCGTAGAAATAGCAGTGGAAGATACGGTCTGCTATTGTGTGTTCTTTTAGGAACCTGATGATTTCGGGTTCCGTGTTGTTTACGGGAATGAAAACATCTTTAATAACAGTCCTAGAGTTGGTTGATCTATTGTCTACTCTATATGTTGAACCCGGGGTAGACCTAATATAAAATTGTTTTAGTTGTTTATCTATTGCATCAGATAAAATCGGGATGCCGTTGTTTTCGTTATCGGGTTGGGTGTGGTTTGTCGAGACTAATTGGTCAGGGTCGACTGTAACAATGCTCATTGAGTCCGTTCCGTTGTCAGTGTGAGGGTGGTTGGCCCTTCTTTCTACATCGTTATTATTATTGCTAAGTCCGTCATTGTTGTCGTCTTGGTCGTTATTTGTCTCTGCTTGTCTACGGGCGTTCTCAAATATTCTGTTTATAATCTCGTCGTCATCGTTATCGTCAAAATTGACAGCTAGAGAATCTATGCTGTTGTGAAAGATTTTGGCTCTGGATAATGCATCAGCGTTGGTGTTTTGTTTACCCTTTTTATAAACTACCTTATAATCGTATTCCGCTAGTTTTAGTTTCCAGCGTGTTAACTTTGAGTTGGGGTCTTTTAAAGACATCAGCCATGTCAAAGGTCTATGGTCTGTATAGATGGTAAATTTCCGACCGTACAAATAAGGCCTAAAATATTTGATAGCCCAAACTATCCCGAGTAATTCCTTCTCTATTGTCGAGTAACGAGTCGCGGTTTCTGATAACGTTCTTGAGGCAAACGCTACTGGTTTATCGGCACCGACATTGCCTTGCGATAAAACTGCGCCTAACGCAAAGTCAGATGCATCTGTTGTCAAAATAAATGGTTTGTCAAAGTCAGGGTATTGTAATATTGGGGCATTGGTCAAAATTTGTTTACACTTGTTAACTGCGTCTAAAAATTCGTTACTATGGACAATTTTTGCGTTCTTTTTAAGACAGGCTGTTAGCGGTTTTGTAAGTTTCGCGAAATCTTTAATGAATTTTCTATAATAACCTACTAACCCTAGGAAAGACTTTATGTCCTTTTGTGTTCGTGGTACTGGGAAATTTAAAACTGCTTTTATCTTATCTTTGTTGGGTTGTAGTCCTTGGTCCGTCAATTCATGTCCTAAAAAATTCACATGTTTTTGTAAGAATTCTGACTTATCTAATTGCACTTTGAGATTATGCATTCTGAATCTCTGAAGTACTAACTTGAGTTTTTCATTATGATTCTGAAGTGAGGTGGCTGCAATTATGACGTCATCTAAATAGGTGAATACGTTATCTATTCCTCTAAGAATATGATCCATAAGCCGCTGAAAAGTGCTCGGCGCGTTTTTCAACCCAAACGGCATTCTTAAGAACTCATAATGACCTCTTTCTGTTGTAAACGCTGTTTTTTCTATGTCGTTGGGGTGCATTTCCAACTGGTGGTAACCACTTGCTAGATCAAGGGTTGTAAAATACTGTGCGCGCCCTAATCTATCGAGTATGTCATTGATGTTCGGTAACGGGTACTTGTCTTCAACAATTCTATCGTTCAGTCTTCTATAGTCTATAACGAGTCTCCATTTAACCTTCCCTGATGCGTCGGGTTTTTTTGGGACGATATGGACAGGGCAAGACCAGGGTGAAATACTTTCCCGTATAATTCCTTGTTTTAATAAATTATCTATTTGTTTTTTAATTTCTGTACGTTGTTGCGGGGCTTGTCTATAGTTTCTAACAAAAATGGGTGTGTTGTCAGTTAGTCTTAATTCATGTTTTACGGTATGTGTGAAAGATAACGGTATGTTCTCAGAGTAAAATACGTCACGATATTGATAGCAAATTTTGGTAACCTCACGTTTTTCCTCTTCATTCATATGGCTGGTTCTAATTTTCTTTAAGTTTTCGCAAAGCTCTTTGTCAATTTCAGTTTTAGTTTGAAGGGTGTTAATTTTGTGTGTTTCGTTTTGATTTGTCAATTGTGGCGGTAAAGGCTCAAGGGGTAGATGGCAGTTATTACTAATTACTTGTTCTTTATTGGTCAAGTTAATTATGGATGTTTTGAAAATTCCATTTTTTACCGTTACTACAGCGGCGGGTGACTTGAGTCCCTTAAACCAATTAAAGTCGTCGCATATGTAATTACCGTCCATACAATTCGTTTTTACTGTTATGAACTTTTCGCAATTAGGTTCAATTTTGAGTCTCTTTACTGGATAATCAAAATAAATTGGTATTTCGGTATTATAAGTTCGCAATAACTTGTTTTTAAAATCTATGTTACACCCTAATTCTTTTAACAAGTCCATTCCTATTAGTCCTTTATACTTTGGATCAAAATCGAATAGTAAAAATTTATGATATATGTCTGTCTTAAACTGCGGGGGTAAAGGTAAAATAGCAACATGCTCATGACGAGTGACAGCATGCGCAGTTTTCACTTGAAATGGCTCGCGCTCAACGCAGTGTTCAAGATTAGTACCGGCTATTACGTCAGGTGATATCATACAACGCGATGCTCCAGTGTCTAATAAAAATTTGCCTTGGAATTCCGGCAACTCTATATAAGGAAGATGGTCTTTACCTTGGTTGTTGAGGTGAACAGTCTTTACTAGCTTTGGTTCAATGGCTCCTCGTTCTGGGGAAAATCCTGATGGCTTGGTCCATCCACAGGCAACTCCTGCGTGTAGCTGTAGTCTTCACCATTAAGTTGTAAATTATTGTTATACTCACCTTCATAGTAGGCATTGTAGTCAGGGTAACACTGGTCTTGGTTGTGCTGGGTATAAAACATTTCTTCGGGAGCAAAACGCGGTGCTTCGGGCTTACTTACCGATCTCATAGTGACGTCAGACACTTTTTGTGGCGGGTTTACCTGCTGGCGAGGTATATTCGGTTGAGGTCTAAAATAACCTGAGTTTCTGATAGTACCAGAACCACTAGGTCTTACGTTACCTGAAGCGGGTCTTCCTTGGGGTATGCCTTGACCCCTCTGTTGTCTCTGATCTATGTTCCAGCTATTACGCGGGGGATAGTTATTATTTTGGGGTATCGTTTGGTTTGGCTTGGGTATTTCTTTAGGTTTGTTTTGGATGGAAAGTGCATTAAAATTATTATTGAATCTATTGAATGCCAAACGTGCCTCCTCTTGCCTAGCCGTTACTATAGCTGCTTCAAGAGTCGTAGGTTGCGCAATCCGCACGCCAATAGAAACGTGAAAGTCCAAATGGTTAACATATTGATCTATGACCATACTCTCATAATATGACTTATCCGTATGCCTACCTACTACGTTTAAGGTGTCTAAAATTGCCCTTAGTCGTTTACCAAACGTCTCAGCGTCTTCATTTTTATTACGACGCAAACGCGTTAGTTCTTGCATCATTTGTATTTCGTTACGTGGTTCGCCTAATCTACGCGTCAACGCAGCCTTAATTGTCTGCCAGCTATCAGCTGCTTCTTCGGACGCTATTGCATTGATCGCCGAACCGCTTAATTTGCTTTTAATTAAACTAACGATAGCAGGGTTCACCCTAATTTGTGGATCCAGTAGTTGCATCACATTTTCAACTTCTCTAATAAAGTAGTTTAGTATTTTAGGATTGCCATCGTATTTTGGCAACAGCTCTGAAATGAACTTGAAAGTCGCTAGGTCAATGCTTGCCATAGCCATCGCGATTTAATTGTAAAATAGAAATATAAAAGGAATCAATTCTAATTCACTTTAAAATACTATTGAGATTATGTCTTATAACTAATACTGCCTACTCTCTAAGAAGTTAGCTTGAAGTTATTTTAATTGTGTTATACGAAACGCGACTATAGCGAATACGCAAACGAGTAAATATCTCTTGTTACAGAATGAATTGTTGTGAAATGCGAAATGTATACCGCGATTTTAGCATGCATACATAAACACCTAAATTAAAATGAATGTAATAGAGTCATATAACTAACGTAATTTGTCTATAGCGATTTTAGCCTATAAACAAACACACAGGTAACAATTATAAAAATACGGCAGGAAATATAGCATGGGAAACTGGGTATACAACAAGCACTCACCACAGTATCTTCTGCATCTCTAGCCGGGCCTTGTAGAACAGCAGGGCTCCCAATTCTCCAGGACTCCCGCAGGTTGCTCGCCTTCGTAGATTCAATTTGTGATCGCGAAGATAACGATAGATACCGTTCACTCTTACCGAAGAGTTGTATTCGAATTAGAGTGTCGCGATCCTACCGACTGCGCCAGTTAAGTTACGGCGAACGAGATTATTATTAAAAAAATATATTTATTTGAATTAAAACAATGTTTATTGATTGAAATGTTCTACAAGACTAATTTACAATTATCATATTTCTATTAACTAAAACTTATTACTAAAATCCGCAAATCTGCAATTGTGCAGTTTGTTAATGACGCACGGGCGCATCCGCTGCATTAGTCAGCGATTACGTTACTTAGGCGATTGCCTAACTCACTTTTTTCAAAAAATGTATGATATAGAATAAATAACTTCTTCCTACCTTTTTATTTAAACGGAAGTTCGAATTTTCTAAAGCGTTAGTTGTCCTATGGCGTTCATTAGAACAACTCCACAAATCAAAGCAGATTTTGGTCATCCGTAAGTTAAATTGTGTGTGGAACAAAATCTGTTACAGTTTTTATTGTGATTGTACTTAAATGTGGAAAATACAGAATGTGGAATAAAATGGAACATGTAATAATGAATGTAATAATGAGAAAGTGTAAATAAAAGAATGTGAAAATTCGGAATATGTAAAAATAAGAATTCGGAAAAATAAGAATATGAAGGATTAAGAAATTGGACAATTTAGACTTCGGAAAACATCGCCGACATCATAACTACATGGTTCGTTTGATGTACTTCACGTGCCAAAAAACTGAGTAAAGTTCCGGAAATCCACCAAATCTAGAAAAATGCCTTTTTATGCCGTATTGAGCTATAAAGACTGAATAGAAAAATTTGGCCGAGGCATTGGAAATTTGTCTTTCATTGATAATAAAATTTCTTTCATCACGTTAGATTTATGTCTGTGTGTAGGGTCCTTCTGTATACTTTCTATTTAGTGCCGGTGGACTACTATTTTTTTATATATATATTTTTTTGCTTTCTTTTTTTTTTTTTAATTTCATTTTATGGGATAATATTTAAAATGTAAAGAATATGTGCGTAATGAATAAATAGAATAATAATAAAACTTGATTATTTCTGGATATATTAAATCTAAATAACAAAAAATTAGGATAAAAAGAATATTTTCCAAGCAAATTACTAACAATTACAATAATAAGATCTCAATTATTTCTAGATATTTTAAATCTAAATAACATACAATTAAGGTAAAAATATAATTTTTCCAATTAAAATATTTAACATAAAAGACGGGTATCATAATATAAATTATTTGTAGGCTTTCTTCTGCAATAGCCAATAGTTGACGAAGATATAGTGGACACAGTTCTTAAAGGCAGGCGCATAGGAGGGGAGGCAGCTGCAGTCAGTTGATCGGCACTGGCGTAGGGAACCAGGGGCCGCAACCGACGCTGTCGCTCAACGTATTGTCTCTCGTAGTGCTGTGCGTGAGCCACGCTCCGCTGCATGCCCTCCAGGCTTTCTGTGCGAGCTGGGAACCGCTCTACACTGTTCGATACTTCGCCCACTTCTACAGTGTCGGTATCCACAATTTCTTTATGATCCAATATCATGCCGATGTTGACCTTTAGGTTGGTTAAACCATCTCTAAAAATGAGATATACGGTAGCTTGGTCTAATACTTTCAAAGAAAAATGCTTGTTAATCTTCAAAGCTTTCATTTTGATCTGATAGGGTTTAAATTTTTGGGATAACTTCTTGCCCTTCTCTTTAATGAAGTTATCAAATTCTATAGCTAACATTTCTTCATTCTGTAGTTTAGTTTTGAATTCACTTTCTTTTCCAAGTTTAACAATATTAGGGTCCTTGTGTGCCATTTGAATATCTATCATGACTTGCTGTAAGACTGGGGGATCGTTCAATGAATGCCATTGCCAGTGTGAAACGGGACCGATAGCGCGATCAAGTACCACTCCTTCAGTCTGGTTGTATTTAAGGCTGAGAAAAAGAAACGCATGATAAGCTGAAGTTTTAGGCTTTTATTACTTTTCACAAACGTAATTTTGTGGATTCAGTACTACTTTCGTTGAACTTAATCGATCTTTTATAATTTAATTATCTTTATCAATATTTACCGTATCTTGCCAGCATGATCGAAAACTATACCATTGCCTAGATAGTCAAAAGTGGCAAGTATCGTAATAGGATGTGTGCGGCCACGCTCATCGGGCTCTCCGCTGCTGTATACCACGAAACGCTGCTGAGCATTTTTCACTGAAATTTATGGCGCAAAAAGATTAGAATAGACCTTAACATATATAAAGTATTGCACCTACCACTATTTGTTTCTGCATCAACCAGAGGTCCACTGGTAGACAAGTAAAATTTCAAAATATAAAAAACCTCCGACATATTTTTATTTCATGCTACATAATTTATCTAGTACATAGTAGATACGCTTCGATCGGCAATCTATTGAACACGTAATTATGACACGATATCTTGCGAAAACAGCCCGATTCAAACAGTAAAACGCCCATAACTTTTGAACGGCTGAACCGAATTTATTCAAACATAGCTAAGAACATACTCTCGACAAAATCACCTTTCAAACAAAAAAAAACTTAATCAAAATCGGTTCATCCATTTAGGAGCTATGATGCCACAGACAAACACACAGATACACAGCAACAGACGTTAAACTTATAACACCGCTCTTTTTCCATCGGGGATTAAAAATGCCTAAAGCATTAAAAGGCGGACGCCTGTGTACCTACGTTTTTGTGTATGAAGTATTAAATACATAAATACAGTGGCTTTGACAACAACATGAAAAGGACTACCATGGATTCAGTACATGATTCTGGACCCTTGTAATTATAGACCTGACAGGGTGTCCTTGACCCTGGACTTAAATGTCCGACCCCAAATATTGTGTTGTGCACTGTAATCTTACGGTGACATCCGTAAAGTCCGGTTGTTTAATGGTTTTAAAGCATTACCTTCAGCATCATAATAATCCAGTGCCAGTTGACCACTTTTGTAAAACCAGCGAGCTCGTCCGTTGTCATCGAACTCGGCTAGTCTTTCGCCGGTGTCGTAAGTCATTAGTCGTTTGTACTTGTTGTGTTCGAACCAGTTGTGCTCAGGGTGTGCCGGACGCATACGATAAACATTCATCTAAAAGCAAATAAATGACTTTCTGAGGTATAATAGTACCAGTTGGTACATTTCTCTCGCTGGGATAGATGGATACTGAAATACTGCATGTTTTTTGGCGATATGTTCTTTTACTGTAATCATGTGAAAATCGTTATTGCTATCTAACTCAATTAAATTTCCAATTTTTCACTTTTATTGGCTCACTGATAAAGAGGAAAAGTGCGGGCAGCGCGGCTCGTGTGACGGTTCACTTATAGCCAGTGGCGTTGACCTCTATCGTGAACTTTAGAAAATCAGCTGATAGGCAGCGCTTTTGAATTTTATTTTCATTGTTTTTTTTTGTATTTGAGAAAACCTACGAAACATTTCAATACTAAGGCGTTCAGAATCATGTACCTACTGAATCCATGGTATTTATTTTTCGTTTCGTTGTCAGAAAACCCCGCATTATATACCATCTATTCATAATTAAAAAAATGTGGGAAACCGAAAATTTGGGGCAAATAACACCGGATTTTGATAGTTGATTTTGTTGTTGTTTTTGATAGGCTACTTTGTTCATATGCCGATTCATTCCTGGTTAAGAATAGTCACTTTAGTACGATGCAGTGTGGATCTGTGTGCTTACCACAAAGTTTGTTGTTTTGCTTCATAATGTTGTAATTTGACACGATATTCTTGTAAACAACATAGATAGGCGTATGAGTATTCGAAAAAATGTCTTTAGTTAAATAATCTATTATACAAAAATCAAAAGGCAAAATATACAATCATAAGATCGACGTACACTTCAACGTTTCGATATCTTGCAAGCAATGACGTTTTGGCTAAGATCGACATCGTGCTGTTGCCATCTTGGAATTAACATAACATGTAATATAACTCTTGTCTCCTGTTCTAATAAGTTTAACCAATTTTAAACGACTTCAAAAACGGAGGTTTCTCAATTCGATCGTATATTTATGTGTGTTCGTAGATAATTTCGTCCTTCATGAACCGATTTTAATGATTCTTTTTTTTTTTTTGTTGGAAAGAAGATATCCCAAGGCTGGTACTGTGATAAGGAAACCAGGATCTGATGATGGCTTCCCAGAGAAATTGAGGGAACTCTTCAAATATTATATGCATACATAAAGCGATTTTTGTATTTTTATCAACAATGCAATCATTTACACTCAGAAAGTGTCATTGGGTGAAATGGAACTGATGACAAATGTAAAAGCATACCACTTGCAAAACTTTTTGGGATACCAGTTAGACCCTATATACTATACTATATAATATATCCTTAAGTTTCATAAGAACCGTTATTTAATAGTCGCTTGACTATTCGGGAACTGATGACAAATGTAAAAGCATACCACTTGCAAAACTTTTTGGGATACCAGTTATGGAGTTCTGCATAGTTATAATAGCTAGACCCTATATACTATATTATATAATATATCCTTAAGTTTCATAAGAACCGTTATTTAATAGTCGCTTGACTATTCGAGGTATTGTATACAAGTGATTATCATTAAGCAGTTCCAGTGATCATCTTTTGGTCATCATCGTAAGTTTGATGTAAATACCAAAATCACTATATATATACCTATAATTTTTAAGACTTCCCTCAACTTTCAAGGGATCCCCTCATCAGTTTCTGACTTGCTAGCCAAGAAAAAGGTAGCAAAAATGCATTCAGTCGAACATAAAACCTCCTTCCTTTTGGAAACTTGTTTAAAAATTGCGAAATATTTCTTACTTTTCGCACTACTTTTTCTGTAGGTAGCATTGTCCATCCCTTGTCAATGAAGGAGCGGTCGGATAAAGCGTAACGCATCAAACCTTTACCTTCCATCTCAATCTGAAATTTTAAGACATTTCTGGAAACCACGTTATTTTTGGAAAAAAATTGCATGCGCTAAGTATATTGTTTCAGCATATGATAATGTTGTAAGGCTGTGTTACTGACAACATTCCAAATGTTCCGTATTCACACACTTTCTGTATCTCTTCTCTGATTTTTCAAAATCACAGTTTCGTACGGAATACAGTCAGTCCCGGCAGCGAACAGAAAATAGAAAATGCCAATATTATTATAAAAAAAACCACGAAAGCGTATTTTGTCGGTCTCATCGAAGAATGTGTGTGAAGAACCGAGGAGGGATTGAATTTGCTCAAAATCACTGACTAAGATTTCTGGATCTTACTCTGTAGTTTTCTTTTCAAACCAGACAGTCCTTTTAAGACGAAATTTTATCATTGAAGAAGAGTACCTAAGTTAGCTATTAAACTTTTAAGCCACTTTTGTCCAGCTTTTATCCCACCAAGCTAATGCCTGATTGCCGCAACTCCACTTCCAAGGGTTCCGATTGCAAATTTTACTAAATGAATGTAATCGCAAACATCTCGAAGAGAAAGTAGCGGTGATTGTTAATCAAATTACTCACAATTATCGCGCAAAAATGCTATGTTCATAAAAATGCAGTCGTGGATCTAGAGCAAAAGAAAGATCAAGAAGTAAATGTCAATTTTTGCTACGTCATATTTTGGAGAGATAAATAAAAATAAAAAAAATATTTTTAAAAGGCCTGTAGAATAGCAAGTTTGTATTATATCTTCTTTACCTCATGGAAGAGGTTACTTAGTTGAACCGTATCAAAAATAAATAATAAATATTTCATACTGTATTCGCTGATTATTAAGATTGATATTATAAGGGTCAGCGTACACCGAACAGGAAATTATATTTTTCAAATGATTGATAATTTGTTTCAAACTAGTTAATTGTAATAAGTTGCGCGGTATCTTCTCGTCCAATTTACCGCAGTGTCTCTAGACAAAATTCTATGACCAGTGTCTATTGCCAGTGATCGCCTATGGGAGACGTGGTTACTCACAATGGGCCTTATCAGAAAGCATAAAGTCACCCAAAGGGCAATAGAGAGGGCTACGCTCGGAGTTTCATTGCGTGATCGCATCGGAAATGAGGATATCCGCAGGAGAACCAAATTTACTGACAGCCCGAAGAATAGCGAAACTTAAATGGCAGTGGGCAGGGCACATTGCTCGTAGAACGGATGGCTGATGTGACAGAAGTTGACAACTTGTGTCAAGCGGCGCAGTCGCGCGGGCAACCTGGGTCGCAGCGAAGTCCAGAAGGCATTTCGGCTGTGGTGCCCTCGAGTTGTTGAGGCACGCAGGCAGGCTTCGCCTCGTCAGCTCCGCTCGAATAGAACTAGCGAGCGCGCAGTGAAGACGCCGATTTTTCAGTTCCTTCACGAAGATGACGCTGACTTTTTCAGAAACCACACCACGGGCATTTTTCTAGATTTCAATGGATTTTCGGTGCCGATAATGCTAAATGAAAAGCTCAGATTACGATCATTGATTACAACTTTAGTACGTTTTTTGGCACGCGAAGTACATATAATCGCGTCTTCTAGTTATATTTATGTCTGTGACGCTGACCGATAATTTATATTCCAACCAATATTTGTTTTATAGTGAACAATTAAAGTTAAAGATGTAGCAGAAATCCTAACTTCATTTTCACTCTCGGGAACACGAGTTCGATTATCGCTGATCGAAGAGTTCCATTAAATAACTGAGATGAAAAATCAGGAGAAAAAGAAATTGAGGCTTTTTAGTTCGTTATTTCGTTGGTATTCATTGAGGTAATAATGTACTACGCACTAGAGAAATCGTAGCATTTTTCTGTCACCAACTTCCACTGTCACGTCTGTAATGCCTTTAGGTTTAAGTTTATTGTTGCCGTGGGCTTTCAGTTTTGGAATGTCATTGGTCTCGTGATGAAAGCTCTACCACTCTTAATGCAGCATGATTCAAAATGTCCCTTAATGCCACACGCGTCACATGTATGGTTTTTTGCCATGCATATTTCAAGGTTGTGTCTATCATGTTTACCACAACGTAGGCATTGATCCGAATGTATTTTACGAGGAGAGCTGCTTTTTCGGTGTTTTGTGTCTCGACTTACATGTTTCCTGATTCTCTGTTTACTTGTTTCGGGTGTATTGTATTCAGCTTGCTCTCGTGATTGAGCTACCGAGAAAATTTGTAAAAAACTGACCTCTTTTGTTATACCATCATAAGTTTCTTGAAGGTCGGGCCATTTCTGTTTTAAATCCGTTTCTAATTCAGTGTGGTTCAGCCCAGTTGCAAATCGGTCTCGTAGTTGGCGTTCCAGGAGTTGGTCATCATATCCACAGTCCCTGCTTAACTGTTTTAATCTGTTAGCGTAGTGTTCCATTCACTCGGTGTTCTCTCGAATACAACTCCAAAGTTCAGTTAATGCTCGGTATCTTGTTTTTTTTTTAATTCAATATATGACCAATAGTTTTCTTTTAATATCAGTAAAGTGAGGCAACTAAGCAGTAGTTCCTTTTTCATGTTGATGTCTATTGGTAGTATTTGGCACTTGGCGTCGAAATAATCGATGAAATCTTCGATTCGACAACGGTCTGGGTCGAATTTTCCTACGTCAAAGTTTTTTAGTATTGATATTTTGTTTGTGGTGTTGGATGTTTCCGATTGTGACGGTGTTCCATCCCTTGTTGCAGACGGTGTTCCATCATGTAGTTTTGTTACAAGTAACTGTAGTATATGCGTGATTTGTTGTTGTTGTACGCGTGAAAAATCGTTAAATTGCTCTTGGTTCATCCTCGTCGCCAATTGATATAACGCGATAAGATAAAGAAGAATTCACTGTCATTAGTACATTAAAACCTCAATGTTCACTGTAGAACATTTTATGACTTGTATCACCAAGAATAATTAATTGACAAGACATGACAATTCATGACATGCTTCATCTTTTTAAATAGATGGCAAGGAGGTTTCAAAGAAGCCTTTACAACAACCGTAAAAAAGAATGTCCTATTCGCGAAACATCCTATTCGCAAAATGTCCCAGTCTCAAAAAGTCCCATTCTCAGAAGGTTCCATTCTCAAAGAGTTCTATTCTCAAAAGATCCCATTCTCAAAAGGTCCCAATTTCATAAAATTCAAATTCCAATGCTCGATACAAACCAGATATCCGATGACGACTGATTGGTGTAGTTGATAATTACCATGCCTTCGAAACCAACTGTTGCGGACGGTTCGAATCTCGTTAGAGGGATATGTGTAACGGAAGGTCGGGCAGCGAACCCGAAAAATTATGTGAAAAAATGAGGCTCTAAACTCATTTAATCAATTTACAATTATCACGGCACTATACATGCAAAAAATTGGTATACAGGTTGGGCTAAAAATCGTTGCTTGATTACTGTTTACACCATTTCATAACATAACATCACGCCAGTACGCTCTAAAGGGGCATGCAGATGTGTAAGTAAAGTTCACCAGGGTACAGTCTCATTTAACGGGTATGTTTAAGTTTCATGTTATTAGGGTAACCTACCTATTCTGTCATAACTTGGGCCATTATAGGTATACCTTACTATAGAACTGGCCCATTACTAAAAAGTGTTTTTTTTTTGAGTTATAAAAACCTGATGCAATTAATGTAGCAAACAATCTTTTACCTCGTAACCGTCTTTCATCTACTGACGAGGCTATGAATATATCGGATATACCTACTGATTTTTTTATTAGTGCTTAATCTTTAACAGATGGATAACACTAGTCAACACTAAAAAAATAAAACATAAAAAACCCGACTCCTTAAAAAGCGAACTAAAAATATGATTTCTTCTTGTTTACTTCTTTTTATTTTGCTTAACTCGCGTTCGTTTAGTTAACTTTTTTGATTTATAACTTTTTAGTTAACATTTTATTTTTATAATTAGATACATTTAAACATGTAATTGTTATATTTATTTTTGAAACCATCTCTTAAAACCCTTTATTTTGATACCCCACAAGATGGGTATGAAAGAAAAAAAAATTGCCGCCATTTTTCTATTTTCCAATTTTAATGCAGCAAGTGACACTCGCAAGGCTAAGACGAAACGATTGACAAAAGAATCCTCAAAATCAGCCAACGCGTTTGGTCTCTATAACGTCTCATAGGAACAAACATACATGTACATCTGGACTGAGGGCCCATTTTTCAAATCCTTGCGGAACGAAATAAGACTTAAAGGGAAATTAGTTAAAAATAGTAAAAACTTAAAGCAGTATATAAATAAAAATAATAGTAAAAAAGTAACAAAATCATATCTACCCTACATAATTTTCTCCTACAAAAAATTAAAAATCAATTTTCTCTTAAAGTATTAGAATTAGAAGAACGGACGATATGTTACATTTTAGTTAAAAAATAGTAAAAAAAGGTATTTTAATTTAACTTAATCTATGAGGTTGAGCCTAGTCAATAAAGCAGAAAATATTGGGCTCTCAGTTCAGACGTTTTAGTAAAATTCGATTCCCATTTACTTTTTAACAATTCACTTTTGTGTCATTATTTCTTTTTAACTAATTCACAGAGGTATCTAAGCAAAGTATATTACAGTCCTATTAATGTATTTCTTCAGATAAATTCATGTTTTGCAGATTCCTCGGTAAAGACATTAAAGGATTGAGGGCCCTAGATATATCGCCATAAATCTGTAATGTCATATTCTACAGATTTGGAAATTTCTTAAAATATTTAAGAAATTCTTAACTAAATTCCTAAGTTAAAATGATTAACCCAGAGATAGTACTTTCTGAGATTTAGGCTATGCCAGTTTATACAAGCGTCTGGATTGAGGGCCCAAGTAATTTAATCATAACAGTTTTAATTCACGTTTAAGAAATTTTAGGCCCATTGCTTTAAGTTTTTACTATTTTTAACTAATTTCCCTTTAAGTCTTATTTCGTTCCGCAAGGATTTAAAAAATGGGCCCTCAGTCCAGATGCACATCAAACATACATATATATATTGATAAACACATTACCCTCATTCGGTAGTCGGGTAAAAATACTAGAGGGGCGCCAGTCATATCGCGAAAAACATCAGGTCGCGTAGGTATTAAACGCAATCATTGTATGAAACAGCCGATTTCCTTTTTTATGACTGGTGTTCGTAAATAGGACATTCTGTGAATGGGACATTCTGCGAATGGGTGGTCATTCTGCGCCAACGGGACTTTTTGCGAATGGGACATTTTGCGTCAGATCCCCGTTCATGTGCGGTCTTCCGGCCGCACTTCATTCAGTTGCTTGCTATAACTTGATTGTATATGTCATTGTTTGTTTTTTAGCGAAAAAACGTTCAAATTGTTCTCACCTGTCCTATATTTTAACATGACTGTTAATTATTTAAATAACAAATGTTGGACACTTGATAAACATGTAAAAATTTGTTGTTTAAGCACAGTAGTTTGTTTATTATTGTGACACTGTAGTATTTTAAACTATTTATATTTCTGTGCCCTAGCAGGATTCATGTATGAAACCTTTATACTTGTAACAACTTTGTACACTACATGAATGCAATAAATGATTATGATTATGACTCATTAAAAATTCCGTCGTGTGCTTTAAGATATTGCGCTAATAATTCAACTAATACGGCCAAACGCAAAGGTTATAACTTTTCATCGATGAGTAACTAGATAATCATTTTAAAACTGAATTCGAACAAAATATTTGGCGGACGCCATGTTGCCTCATTTGTCATATAGACTAAAAATTAAGATGTGATAATTTAAGTAACAAGTGTAAGTAGAATTACCCGTAGTACATTAATACCTCAATGGAATTACCTGACGTTTCTTTTTGAACGATAAATTATAATACTTCTATATTAATATTATAAATGTGAATGTAAGTTTGTTTGTTACGCTTTCACGCAAAAACTACTGAACCGATCATCATGAAACTTTATACATATATTCTTGGAGGTATTAGAAGTAACATACAGCGAAGCCGCGGGTAAAAGCTAGTTTAACATATATTTAGAAAGCAACTGACCGTGTGTATTCAAATAAATAGTTTAACAAATTGGTGGGTAGGTAGGTACCTAGAACCTAGGTAGGTACTGGTGTAGGGTAGGTAGTTAGGTAGGTACGTAGGATAGGTAGGTAGGTAGATAGTTAGGGTAGGGTAGAGTAGGAAGGTGGGTAGCATAGTATAGGATAGGTAGATAGGATGTGCATCTGGAAATAAGACTTAAAGGGAAATTAGTTAAAAATAGTAAAAACTTAAAGCAATGGGCCTAAAATTTCTTAAACGTGAATTAAAACTGTTATGATTAAATTACTTGGGCCCTCAATCCAGACGCTTGCATAAACTGGCATACCCTAAATCTCAGAAAGTACTATCTCTGGGTTAATCATTTTAACTTAGGAATTTAGTTAAGAATTTCTTAAATATTTTTAGAAACTCCCAAATCTGTAGAATACGACATTACAGATTTATGGCGATATATCAAGGGCCCTCAATCCTTTAATATCTTTACCGAGGAATCTGCAAAAAATGAATTTATCTGAAGAAATACATGAATAGGGCTGTAACATACTTTGCTTAGATACCTCTGTGAATTAGTTAAAAAGAAATAATGACACAAAAGTGAATTGTTAAAAAGTAAATGAGAATCGAATTTCACTTAAACGTCTGGGACGGGACAGCTAGTACCTAAATAAAGAAAACCAAAATTTATTTTACTTTACTAAGGTTATTTCAACTAATAATACATTTTGAAAAAATATGTGAATTCTAATAAAGTTTGTTAAGTATAAAGTTATGTAGGTACCACTTCTGTAGTCAGTCAGCAGTTTAGTCAGATATGAGTGAAAAGTTGTTTTAGAACGTTGAATGAAACGCGTAAGCGACATGAAAATCACGGCGCTTCAGTCTTTTTGATCTTGAGAAAATTACACCTTAGAAGCGCTCTAGCGCTGCGTGTTTATACTGTTTTGTTAGACGACTAATTATTGTTTCAGCGCTGCAGCGCACTTTAATTTCTTGACAAAATGAAGCACGTCCTTTGCTTAGGATAGCTTCCCTAGTACGTAGTAAATATTATCTCAATGTTATAAAGTTAATTTACGTCATTGTTATCCCCTCTGTAGACAAGACGGTAGGCAGATTTTTAATTACATGCATTACATATTGTTATTTTACAAGTGGCTTAGAAGGGACTTTAAAGGAATAGCACTTATTAGTACCTACTCAGAGAATCCCCAGCATATGGGATTTTAGTGGAACGAGTGATTTCTACTGGGCTACGACGGGTTGGCAATTTTAAACATGTTCATCTGGACCGAGGGCCCTTTTTTAAATCCTTGCGGATCGAAATAAGACTTAGGAAATTAGTTAAAAGTGTGGTGTGAGGGCTTTTACCACCGTCAGCAATGCCCAAGATAAACTTAGTAGGTATCTGTATATACATGTCCAGAGTTTAACTCAAGCACCAGAGGTCAGGTCTTTGTTATGAAATAAAACAAAAATGAAAGAATAAATAATTATTGCGTACAAAAAAAAATGAAAGGTTACAACAGAGTATATTATATCTATCTTTATAAATAATATAAGAATACGATAAATAAAAAGTGATATCCTAACAAATCCATGTACATGATTCAAAGACGAGTATTATAATACAAATTATTTGGAGGTTTTCTACTACAATATCCGGTACTACAGGTAGATCCTGTGGGCAGAGTTCTCAGAGGCAGTCGAATGGGTGGGGAGATGGCAGCGGTTAGCTGATCGGCACTGGCGCAGGGCTCCGGGGGCCGCAGCCAGCGTTGTCGCTCAACGTATTGTCTCTCATAGCGCTGTGCATAAGCCACACTGCGCTGTAAGCCTGCCAGGCTATCGGTGCGAGCTGGCAACCGCTCTAAATTGTTGGTAACTTCGCCCACATCAGAAGTGTCAGTATCTACAATTTCTTTATGGTCTAATAACATACCCATATTAAGCTTTAGGTTAGTTGAACCATCTCTAAAAATGAGATATACTGTAGCTTGATCTAATACTCTCAGAGAGAAATGCTCGTTGATTTTCAAAGCTTTCATTTTGATTTGAAAGGGTTTAAATTTTTGGGATAACTTTTTACTCTTCTCTTTAATAAAATTTTCAAATTCTATGGCTATCATTTCCTCATTAGCTGGTTGAACTGGACCAGTTTGTTTAGATCCAAGTTTCAGAATATTAGGATCTTTGTGCGCCATATGAGTATCTATCATGACCTGCTGTAGAACTGGCGGATCATTCAATGAATGCCACTTCCAATATGAGACGGGACCGATTGTGCGATCGAGTACCACTCCTTCAGTCTGGTTGTATTTAAGACTGAGAAACAATAATATTAATCTGTTATTTAAGCTGAAGTCCTAGACTACTAAAAATGTTCACACGTAATTTCGTGGATAGCTAATAAATTATCATTACTAATATATTATATTTACCGTATCTTGCCAGCATGATCGAAAACTATCCCATTGCCTAGATAGTCAAAAGTGGCAAGTATCGTAATAGGATGTGTGCGGCCACGCTCATCGGGCTCTCCGCTGCTGTATACCACGAAACGCTGCTGAGCATTTGTCTCTGAAATTCATGTCGAAAAAACATAAAATAAACCTTTCAATACGACTTTTATAAGTAGGTATAGGTAACATTCAGAAAGCTAGACAAGTCAAAACAAGAGCTATAACAACTTGAAAAACATTTGGGGAGTTCGGGATAGTGGCTTCTCACTATGTGAAAAAATTATACCTTAAAGTCCCCGTCACGAGAAGCTATAAATTTTGTAAATAAAGAATTCTACTAAGGGCCGACTTTTCAATTGTCTGTTAACTTTTAACTGAGGAATAAAAATGGCGGTTTGACAGCTTTTGTATAGAAAATATGTCAAACGCCATTTTTATTCCTCAGATAAAGTTATCAGACTATTGGGAAATCGGCCCTAAGTTACGTAGCGACAATTGGGAAGATGACTAAAAAATAGGTTTTGTCCGTCAGTTAGATTTCTAAAAAATATTGGACACATATTTTTTCTTTTGTCACGTTAACAAAAAATTATGACGGTACAGTGCGTTAAAATATCGCATGACGCCATGCCTTAGTACACTTTTTACGTAGAAGTTACGTCACAAGGCCCCACTTCCGAAATTTAATGCGCTTTGTCTTGGTGATTTTTTATTGAATTGAAAAAGCTAAAAATACATGTCCAAAGAACAACAAATAATGCGATATACGAAACTAACGAGCAGTTTCACTTGGTCAGGTTATATTTTAGCGATCTAGCCAAACCTTAAAACTTCCTTCCGTAAACATGCACATTGCACATCACACACACACACACACACACACGGCCTTACACGTTGCACGGAGTGGGGTTGCCAACTGTATACTTACAGCTTCATACGTGCACTATACACAAACCACCCCCTCAGCACAACAGTATGCAGTCATCTATTTTTATTGTGTGTTTATAAATTTTAATTATTATTTTGATTTCAATTTTATGATGTTTTAAGTTAGGTACTATTTTGACTTCTATTGTGAATTAAATTTTTATTTTTATCTTTGACATAATGGTACCATTTATTTAAAAATTTAACTGTATTGTAGTTTTTATTTTGATTTAAACCATTGTTTTTTTTTAATTATTTATTTAAATTGTAATTTTAAATTTGAATTCTGATTTATGTTTATTTTTAACAGTATGCAATCACCTATTTTTATTTATTTGTACTGTAATTGTAATAATTTAACTATCATTTTGATTTGAAAATTATTTATTTATTTATTATATTCTTAATTGTACACCACAAAAATATGTACACACGACAAAAAAAATATAAAAACAAGTGTACAATGGGCGGTCTTATCGCACAGGGCATTCTTTTACAGACAACCTTAAACCGGCAGCGGGGACCTGGCTCGGGGCCGATTGGCCTCTAGATCCCAAGCTCCTCGGTGGCCGGCCTCTCCCCTGCCGACGTTGGCGACGTCGGCGGGTAAAAATACTCAACGCTCGAGCTCGACGCAACTGCAGTCGTCGATGACACTAGTGATCCGAGGTCCGGCGGCGGCGAGGCGGAGCTGCGCAACGAGTAAGGGGGTGGATGGCATGCGCGGCAGACATCTGCTCTCATCAACATTATTTATCTTTTCCCTTACACTTTTCCATTGTAAAAATTTTTAGGTTGACTTCTGTCAGTGACGACGTCAACCGATTTCTTGTAATTATTATTTTTCCATTTATTCATTATATTTACATATTTTTACATTTAAATATTATTCTAAAAAAAAATATAAAAACATTTTTAAAATACAAAAATAGTAGCCCACCGGTATCGGGAACAGGTTCCAAGCTACCGGTGGTCAGGGCTCCTGAGAGTGGAACTTCCTGACTATACGCGCCGTGTCCAGGCGTACCGCTTTCTGGATTAAGCCCTTGATCCAGCTGCCCCACGAGAGCCTCCTCAGATGTTCTTCGAGGCTCTTGACTATTATGCCATTGGCCGTCACGACTATCGGCACAATGACTGCTGTATTGAAATCCCACAAGTCGACAACCTCGCGAGCCAGATCAAGGTACTTGCTTTTCTTATCTCTCTCAGCCTTCACGAGGTTCTCGTCATGGGGGACCGTTATATCAACAATCATTGCGCGACGCCCTAGTCGGTCTATCACCACTATGTCAGGCTTATTGGCAACAATAGTCCTGTCAGTTATGATAGACCGATCCCAATACAACGTGACATTGCCATTTTCGAGAACTGGGTCGGGCACTTATTTATAGTAAGGCACTTCCGATTCCACAAGATTGCATTTAAGAGCAAGTTGCTGATGGATAATTCTGGCTACAAGGTTGTGTCTATGCAAAGGTCTCCGGTAGCCAGACTAGAACAACCGGAAATAATGTAACGGATTTATTCCCCCGGCCGGTGACATGCCCGACAGATGTCGCCCGTGCCGTCCTTCAACAATGTATTTCCGGTATTTGTTCGTCATCATAACTTCGTCCATAATCGCAAAGAACAAAGCAAACCTTCGGTTTCCCCGAAAAGGTCACCAAATTGCAGCCAAAAGCTAAAAGATATATTTAGCTATTATTATTTCATTGATATTCTCGGGACCCTAGGGTCCCGAACCTTTGAAAGGCGCACCAGGGGCCGAAACCAACTCGCAAAGGCCTTGTTAAAAATGTAGAATGAAATGTGACACCTAACTGCCTTCAATTTTAACTTTCTTCCTCCGAGCACGTTTGCTCTTGCGAATCTCAACTCAATCCAGCCAATTAAGGCAAAAAAGAGGTGGGAGCTCTGTTCCTCGTCAGTGTTCACTCCGACCGGCCCATAAAGGCAAGCTGGAGATGATGGACAAGACTTTTCCCTGGAGATCGGGTCCGTGTAGTCGCCACTGCCCACCGGCTCGCCACAAAGCTGCCCTGCGGATTGTATCTCTCTTAGTCTGGCTCCTCACTTTAGGCAAGTTGCGGCAAAGTAAAATCTACCGGCACAGACCTAGGGATCATTGAAGGGCATAAGCCCCACTACGACGTCAACGTAGAGATACTGCGGTGGGGCTTTTATTATTATTACTATCTATTGCACTATCGTCTAATGATTTGTGGTACTGGAACGCGTCTACCATAAAATCTTAGACGCCAGTGCTATAAATCGCATAAATATAAACCACTATAGATATTACAAAATTTATAGCTTCTCGTGACGGGGACTTCAGTTGATTACCGATAACTATAACAAATATTCATAAAATATAGCCACCTTCAGCATCATAATAATCCAGCGCAAGTCGACCATTCCTATAATACCAGCGACCTCGCCCATTGTCATCAAACTCAGCAAGTTTTTCGCCAGTGTCGTATGTCATCAATCGTTTGTTCTTGTTGCGTTCAAACCAGTCGAACTCGGGGTGTGCCGGACGCATACGATAAACATTCATCTAAAATCAAAAGAATTTCTAATTAAACACAAGCTTAATATAACAATAGAACCTAGGTACATCCACCAAAGAAGGGCTAACTCTCGGCTGGTCTTACAATAGTGTTAAGTTGTACGAGTAAAACTTTTAATACATTTAGAAACCATTTTTTATACATAGTTTAAAATGCATCTATCAAAGCCATGACTATAAACCAGTCCTATTTTATTTAAACACTCACGAAATCGCCGTTTTGTGTGGTGCACATAGTATGGTTTGCCCCAAATACATATGCTTGCCAGGGTGCTTTTGTCCACACTCGACTCTTCTGGATTATTTAGTTCTCTTCAAAATGTAATGATCCACGTGACATGCTAGTGAACAGCTGCCGTCAGTTTACATTAATTAATTATCTCTTAACTGCACGGGCCATATTATTTAATCTTTGTATTTGAATGGTGTATTTCATGTGCTCTTTTACACCGAGGAAACCAGTTGAATACCTGTAAATTAGGTAGCCCTAGTGCACGCCAGCATCATCGATAGATACATATTATTTTACATTCATTTAGTCCGGTCAAATTAGACCAAGAATAGGAGTGAGGTTACAAAAATTCGCACCCAGCTGAAAATTGGTAGGATTGTTTAAAACACCATCATAAATGAAATCTAAAAAGTCCTCAAGGATCCGACACCTGAAAAAAAAAATCGGTGTCAAAGGTCACAAAATGGGACCTTCGCGATTTTCAGAAAACGGTAAGTTTTATCATAAAATTAGCCCAGACAAAAATTGTAGATCAGATAATCATCTATAAAAAATGTCAGCATACTATTTCCTAAGAGCCACCGTTTTTGAGGTATAACGATTGAAAAAGTTGAAGTCTTTTGGGTCTAGCTGATAACCAAGCCACACATGAACTTGTTAATAAACCCGAAAAAGTTGTTGATGAGCAGTCGCTGAGGTTGGAGGAAGACAAGCATTTGCTTTTTATATCTAGTATTTCTAATGAAACATGCATATCTTCATGCCGACTTCATCTAGTTTTAAAAATATGATCGACATGTAAAAGTGTTTGTACAAACCTACTTACAGAAATAAAATCATTTATTATTTATCATTTATCAAAACTTATCTAAGCACGCAGTTTTTAGGTGCTCCATACATAGAGAGAAGAAAGCGAACTCGTTGGTGATAACTTCTTGTGGAGTATTACTCTTTTTAAAAATTCAGCACATTTACCTAAATCTTGTTTTTCAAACATTTTAAAAACAGTAGTACCCCTCCTGAAAAATGTAGATGTAGTATCACACCGTCAGTTATTGCGTGTAAAAATAATACATGATTTTGTCATTTTTACCTTTTTTTGTAACAGCCTACCGGGGAAACCACATTAAAAAAAACGTGCTTACCACGAGTTTCTCAACTCAAAATTATCGCAGAATTAATATGTAAAGCACGCGTTATACGTTGTGATTGGCTGTTGAAAATACATTCAACCAATCACAGCAGATAACGTGCTTGAGAAACTCGGGGTTATCTTATCTTATCTAATCTTGTGGAGGGGCCGAGAAATGACTCGGACACTTCGACCCATTGGGGTCTATTGTGGTCCCCTAGATACCTTACTCCTCCCCAATCTCGTTGAAAACTCCTATCATGAGTCTTACAACGAGACTAGATGATATGAGCCTATAGTCTTCCGGTTTTGGATATCCAACCCCTAGGTGACTCATTCGCTTACCAGCCAGTGCATCACATGTGCACAGAAGGTGCTCCATGCGTTCCGTATGTTCCCCGCACAACCTGCACATGGGTGTCGCGGCCAGACCCATCTTCATGAGCATGTCGTTGGTTCCAAAGTGCCCAGTAAAGGCCCCAAGCAGGTAGCGGATTTGTCCCCTGCTCATATTCCAAATGCATTTCCGGGCTTTGAAAGTAGAGCCTAGAAATTTGAGTGTTGTAGTGCACTACCACAAAGGTGGCGTGGAAACGTCTGCATATTATGACGATTACAACTCTTTCAACTTTTTAACCGACTTACCAAAAAGGAGGAGGTTCTATGTTCGACTTCTTGTATGTTTTTTTTTTTGTGTATGTTCACCGATATCTCCGTCAATTGTGGACCGATTTTGAAAATTCTGTTTTTGTTTGTTAGATTATGTTTCGAAATTGGTCCCATTTTAATTTGGTGAAGATCTGATGAAGAACTTCGGAGATATATAGCAGAACTCTTCAATAAATGACGGCAAATCTCTCGGGATTGTTGCAACCGCATGTCTGTTTATTGTTTATACCATTTCATAACATAACATCAAGCCAGTACGCTCTAAAGGGGTACGCAGATGTGTACAGTTCACCTTGATACACTCTCATTTCACCGTTTATGATCAAGTTTCATGGCATTCGGATAATCTATTCTGACATTATAAGTACCTCACTAAAGGCAAGTTGCTTAATAGGTACAACTAAAAAGTGAAAAATAAAAAATCTTTTTTACAAAAAAAAACTACCGACTTCCAACTAAAAACACTACAAAGTGAAAAATAACTTTCTTTTTCGAAGTCGGTGTCCATAACGAAAAAAAATTGGTACCTACCAAAGACACCGACTTCGAAAAAGAAAATTATTTTTCACTTTGTAGTGTTTTTAGTTGGAAGTCGGTAGTTTTTTTTTTTGTAAAAAGGATTTTTTATTTTTTGAATCGTTATATTTCAAAAGCAGTGGCTCCGAGGAAAAAAGTATGTACTTATTCATTTTTTTATAGATAATTATCTGATCTACAATTAATCTAAATCTATTATTCTCAAGGGCTAATTTTATGATAAAACTTACCATTTTGTTGAAAATCGCGAAAAAACCCGTTTTGTGTCCTTTGACCGAGTATTTTTCCAGGTGTCGGATCCTTGAGGACTTTTTAGACTTCATTTATGATGGTGCTTTGAACAATCCTTCCAATTTTCAGCAGGGTTCGAATTTTTGTTCTATCGGATGTCTAAATTGACCAGACTAATCTATATATATAAAAATGAAACCCGTTTTCCGTTGTCACGGCATCACGCGTGAACGGCTGGACCGATTACGCTAATTCTTTTTTTGTTATGTTTTCTATTGTTAGGAGAAGGTTCTTATGAAAGAAAATTAAAAAAAAAAGCAAAGGTAGGGTAGGTAGGGTAGGTAGGGTAGGTAGGGTAGGTAGGGTAGGTAGGGTAGGTAGGGTAGGTAGGGTTGGTAGGGTAGGTAGGGTAGGTAGGGTAGGTAGGGTAGGTAGGGTAGGTAGGGTAGGTAGGGTAGGTAGGGTAGGTAGGGTAGGTAGGGTAGGTAGGGTAGGTAGGGTAGGTAGGGTAGGTAGGGTAGGTAGGGTAGGTAGGGTAGGTAGGGTAGGTAGGGTAGGTAGGGTAGGTAGGGTAGGTAGGGTAGGTAGGGTAGGTAGGGTAGGTAGGGTAGGTAGGGTAGGTAGGGTAGGTAGGGTAGGTAGGGTAGGTAGGGTAGGTAGGGTACGTAGGGTAGGTAGGGTAGGTAGGGTAGGTAGGGTAGGTAGGGCAGGTAAGGTAGGGTAGAGTAAGCAGTTGACGGGAGCGAAGCCGCGGGCACAGCTAGTTATAAATATATGAATTCATTATGAATAAAACAATTAATTATAAATTAATTAAAACTTTTAATTTACTAATTATGAATTAAAACTTTTAATTCATTTATAATTCATTATTAATGACAAAAGTTTTTTAGTGTCGGATAATTTTTTATACAAATATTAAAATCCATGTATCAACACCGCCTGAATACCACAAAAGTTCTTTTCAAATCGAATTGATTGTCACTGCAATTTCTGGAAAATTGTAAAGCTAATAAAGCTATTTAAAGTTAACAATATTTCGGCGAAATATCTTACTAACTTACAGTAGAAAGTTTTCATTATCTTATTATTATTATTTTATTTATTTTATTCATAAGTAGGTACTAATTTATATAAAGAACCTGGTAGTTAAGTTACAAGTGTTATATGGCGCTTTGAGAGATATTATTAAACTTTGTGCCTATTCCAAAAAAAAAAAAAATAACATACAAGAAGTTGAACATAGAACCTACTCCTTTTTGGTAAGTCGGTTAAAAATGGACTACATCTGAAATCATGGCTGGTAAATCTTTGAAAAGGAGGCAGGAAACATTGAAATAATATTGTACTATGGAGGCAGGTCTCATGATGGAACTAGAAGGTGGCCATAGCAACTCCTCAACCAGACATTATAACAACATCGTGTTTGAGCTCATTGGATGTTTATTGCAAAGTGATATTCCATTTTTATGATATTCCTTTTAGTTCAAAAAGCTTGTTTTAAAAAACAATTTTTCAAAGTTATTTTGATGGAACAGGCTCATGGCTCGTTTTCTTCTTTATAGTTATTATTATAAATAAGTATATGTATTATATACCAGTATATTACATACCAACAGTATTTCTGAGTGATTAAAACTGGTAAGTACTGATATCTTGTCATAAATGGCGATATTTGTAGGTCAAACAAACGCAGCGCGGCGTCACAGACACAGCCTTGTATAAACTGTGCTCGTGTGTGTAGGCACTCACTAAGCACGCGAGCGGCTACATTCATCGCGGAGAGCTGAGATCTTGTTTACAATAAATTGCGCGTTCGAAAATAATTATAACCAACCCAAAATTATTTTGATAATGGCATTATGTGTTGCATTTTCGTGAATTTTTGGTTATGGCGTCAGAAACACCCTGTATAATGAAAATATACGCGGAAAATTGAGATCCTTCCTGTTAAAAAGTAAAAGAACACCATCTCTGCCGCCACGGCGATTTCCTGCTCTTTACTAATCATGCAAAATATGTACTCATTTACCTTCCGCACCACTTTTTCTGTAGGTAACACAGTCCAACCCTTTTCAATGAAGGTGCGATCAGATAAAGCGTAGCATAAAATACCTTTACGATCCGTCTCAACCTGAAATTTCAATACATGATTAAAGAGTACTTACTTAGCTAAATTCGAATTTATTGGGAAAGTAGCTTCTACACGCGACTCGGCTGCGAGAAAGTAAATAAACAGCCGGAGCGGAGATACCTGCCTGTTACTTAAAAAAACAACCTTTATTTTTTGTGGCTAAAAGCTTTCAGGCCCCATCGTGCTCAAACTACGATGGCCAAACAGAAAGTTAGTTTTATTCCTGTATAGCAGCAAACTTACGAGTGCACACCGAAAAAGTACATACTTATATGTATGGTCGTGTCAAAGTGTATCGGTCTACCAATCAATCGACTTAGCGTATACACACTTACACAGTACCAATCAGTTCACCGCTGGATACAGGGCCTCTCCCAAGATGCGGCACAAAATCCGGTTTGCCAACCGCAAAAGTTTAGGTTGTCTACCCTATATCTTGGACCCACTTTTTCTCTACTTACTGCTGGTTCCTTTTTCGCTTTAGACATAATTGATCACAAAATGGATACTAATGCAAAAAACTTCGCAAAAGAATAAAATAATAAATACTTTTATTAATATAAAAAAAATATTTTGAATGATTTAATCAAATCGTTCAAATTGTTTTCTAAATAAATTACTTGCAAAAATACTTTAGGAAAATTCGAGTTTAATGTCAATTATCACAACGTCAGATTTTTTAAATGTTTCTAATTTTCAGAAAATTATAAGCGGCCGGTATAAGTTACAGTTTGTTTTTTATAATAATACTCTGCAGGACCCCTGTTTGCGAAGTGTGGCGCACACAGGCGCCAGAGCAATAGGGGCGCCGGATGAAATTCCAGCACCAATTATTGAAATTATTTTTGTCACATAACAATAGGACATGTAATATCGGAAGTTTTTCAATTCCGATATTGATTTCTGATATTAGATCTTAATATCGAAAACTAGATATTAATATGGGAATTGTAAACAATAGTCTTATTCCTATTATCGACTGGTTAAATGCCAATAACCTTAAAATAAATCTTACCAAAACTAAAGTTATGAACTTTAAAATTAGACACAAAGAACAATCACAGTTTCAAATAAACTATAGAGGGGACCCAAATTGAAAGTGTTTGTGCAAAGCTTAGTAGATTTTCATATGCATGCATATATTATATATTTCCTACTCGCAGAAACGCTGTAACGCAGAATATGTCTTATGACAACGTAGTCGTGTGGGGGGAAAAAAGCTCAGAGGCTATTCACACCTATAGGCAAGAATGTCATCGTCGATTGGGAAATATTGATTTCCCGCACGTATTGTCTAACTGTTGTGATCGCATGTGTAGTGATTCGAACCACAATCAAATAATTGATTGCCTGTATCGGGATGTGGTATCCGCTCTAAGAGAGGCCGCCATTGTTAGCGGGGGGAGTCGTGTCATTCGGGCGTAGGAGGCCGAAGCGCGTGGTGGATTGGAATAAACACGTCAGTGAGGCTCACTCGCTAGACTTAGTTTTAATGAGTGGCTTAATTGTGGCAAACTTACGTCTGGCGTCATTTATAAGGAAATGTGTGACACTCGTAAGATCTTTAAATCCAAACTAAGGTGGTGCCAGAATCACCAAGACCAAATCCAGATGGACATCCTAGCCGAGTTGCACTCTAAGAAAGACTTTCGGGTGTTCTGGAAGTCCACAAAAAAGCACAACCTTTGGCCTGGTTTGCCGGTGAGCGTCGACTGCGTGTCTGCTGGAAGGGATATTGCCAATGTCTTTAAAGCCCAGTTTTGTGTCGAACCAAGCAGTATTCCACCCACTGAGATGGTCGATGCTGAGTCACATTGTACTATCCTGGAACCAATAGTTAAGTTCGCAGCTGCGGACATAGCTAAGACCATAGGGTGTATGACCAGTGGTAAGTCTCCAGGACATGATGGACTCAGCATCGAGCACCTGCAGCATGCAGGTCCCTACCTGCTACCTGCCACGTGTTTTAGCCATGCTGTTCACGTTCTGCCTTCGCCATTCGTACTTGCCAGACGAGCTGATGTGGACAGTCGTAGTACCAATTGTTAAAAATAAAACAGGTGATTTATCGGATAAAAACAACTACAGACCAATCTCATTAGCGACAGCCATCGCGAAAGTATTTGACAGCATGCTTAATGATTAGTTAAACAATACAATAACATTGCACGATAACCAGTTTGGGTTCAGGCCCAAACCGTCCACAGATAGTGCTATACTGAGTTTAAAGCATGCTGTCAGATATTACACAGATCGGAGTACGCCTGTTTACGCCTGTTTCCTCGATCTTTCCAGGGCGTTTGATCTGGTTTCATAGAAAGTGCTGTGGAGGAAGTTGCTCGATAGGCAAGTTGCGCCTGAAATTGTTAAAATCTTCCGGCACTGGTACGAGAACCAGGTCAATAATGTTAAATGGTCGGGAACTCTGTCGGACTCGTACAGGTTGGAGTGCGGGGTGAGGCAGGGGGGATTGAGCTCACCAACGCTCTTCAATCTGTACATGGATGAACTTGTTGCCGGGCTCAGCAGCCGCCATGTTGGATGCCATGTTGATGACGTTTGTTTTAACAACATCAGCTACGCTGATGACATGGTGCTGCTGAGTGCGTCAATAGGGGGACTCGGAGATCTAATAAGCATTTGTGAAACGTACGCTAATACGCATGGCCTTAAGTACAACGTCAAAAAGAGCCAGCTTATGGTTTTCAATGCGGGTTCTAAGTTTCCGGTGGAGGTTCCTCCAGTAAGGGTGTGTGGGGTGACCTTAGAGCGGGTACATAGTTTTAAATATCTGGGCCATATTGTGACGTCTGACCTGAAGGACGACGCTGATATTGAGCGAGAAAGGAGGGCGCTGTCGGTGAGGGCGAATATGATTGCCCGCAGGTTTGCTCGTAGCTCCAAGGATGTGAAGATCACATTGTTTCGGGCCTACTGCACATCTTTTTAAACGAGTAGTCTGTGCAGAAACCTTACAGCGCTCTTCGCGTTCAATATAATAACGCGTTGAGGTCACTGCTGCGGCTGCCTCGCTTTTGCAGCGCATCAGGAATGTTCGCGAACGTCCGCGTTGACTGCTTTTATGCCAGCATGCGCAAGAGGGCGACTTCATTAGCGAGTAGAGTGCGGGGCAGCGGCAACAGCCTTCTTAGCGTTGTTGCCAACAGGTTGGACGGGCCTTTCATGCGGCAGTGGCAGGCCTTACATGCACCCGTATACCGGGCTTGGGGCAGGTAAAAATGTAGAATAATTACCATAGTTTATTTTAATATTTATTATTTTGTTTTACAATCTATATGATTTTTAATATTTTGACATTTTTATAACATTCAACATTTGGCAATTTTACATTTGACATTGTTTCATAAATTTTCTGACATTTTTATATTTTTTGGACCTTTTTAATTGTTGCTTTTATGATTATTTGACTATATTATATTAATTAATTTTTGACTGTTTGAATTTAATTATTGATTTTTTTATTTTGGGTTTTACCTGTGTATAATATAATTTAATGTATCATGTTTAACTATGGGCTGAAATTGTCTGAAATTAATGAATAAATAAAAAATGGTGTATAAAGCCCATTTGTTATTTGCAAAAAATATTTTTTTTTCTAAATAACTGTTCATGCTGTTCTAAATAACCTTCTCAAATTTTTTTTTAAAAATTGGTATCAGTTCAACTGGCCTATAATTGGCAACTTTTGTTTTATCGTCTTTTTTGTGTAAAGGCTTTATTATTTAAATCTTTAGCTTATCGGGAAAAGTGCCGTTCTGAATACTATTATTTATTATGTCACTTAATATGGGTGCTATAATAAGAGCAACTGATTTGACTACTCCGGTGTTAATATCATCATACTCTATCTGTTGGTGTTTTTAAGAGTATTTATTATTGTAATTACGTCTTTTGGTACAGTTGGTGACATAAAAATGGATTTGTACGATCCTGTTGTGTTAAAAACATTTGATTTTGAGTAGTTAGCATTCGGTTGAGCAGAAGATACGAAATTGTCATTAAATTGTTGTGCCATCTCTTTGGGGCCTCAATCCCACCGCACTATTCCCAAACCACTGCAACTCCTGAAAGCCAGAATCAACAGTGGCGACCACCAGAAAAGTGCCGAGGCAATGAAGCTCGACGAAATCCCGGCGAATGAATTTAACTGTTTTGGATCCCGCAACGAAATTAATCAGAAAAGAATAATGGAGGAGTAGGAAAAATACAAATTTCCACTTTCCTCCATATCAGGCAGGAGACAGAACAAACAAGACCAATAGGCACAAAGGGTCATTTATAATTGGGATAAGCTCAGTTGCCTAACACCACGGAAAAAAAAAAATATATTAATGGGTCCTAACATTGTGAGATGTTATATTTGATTCCAATAATAGGTATGGCAAAAACGCTTGAACGCACGGAAATTTGTTCTAGTTTCCACAAGGTCCGTATAGTAAACAGCTCCTGATACAGTCTGTACATTATTCAACTTAATATTGCGTTCATTCTGCCAAAGAATACACTCCCATAAGATATGATGTGCAGATGTAAAACACTGACATAAAGGCGAGACAACAAGCTTGAAGGAAAATAATTTACTTTTAAAGTTACCATGCACTGTAAGAAATTGGGCAACACAGTGATCCACCTCCAGCCACGTCCTGGCCAACCGCAAGCGAACGGATAGAAAAAAATGGTGGAGGTGTCGGCCCTTGATGGAATTATCCCACCTACATTGCCATTCGGATAAAAGTTCCTCCCAGACGTCAATATGTGGTTTAAACAATCTAGAGATTTTCTCGCGGTCACTCCGCATTAAAAAGTCCGCGTCCATGGTCTCTTATGCGGAATAGTACATTGCAGCCCGTCGCTGCACTACAAGATCAACCGGAAGAACGCCAGCAAGTACCGGTATGGCCTCAGTACTAACCGTCATGTATGCTTTGCATAAGAATATCAAAGCCAAACGCTGCCTCTAAAGTAATTTACGTCGTACCGTGTTGCGGCCCTATCAGCCCAAACAGGCGCCCCGTAGCAGATACAACCCAGGTAAGTAGCCCCATAAATAGTCTTTAAAGTCAAAAAAGACAGATCTCACGTAGGTTTAGATATTCTCGTTAAGAAGAAGTTATTTTTTGCTTTTTCACCGACGATTTTAATATGGTCTCTAACACTAGATCAAGATAGCACACGGACTGCTTCTTTTTAACCGGAACGTTATTAAATTTAATAGTAGGACACGATTTAAAATTACCTTTCAAAATGAGTTGATAAGTTTTGTGCGGAGCAAAGGTCAGGCGGTTTCGATCGCCCAACTGAGATATTAATCGTAGGCAAGTGTGAGCCAAGTTCTCGAGTCCAGCTCGAGTACTTGATTGAATGAGCAGAAGACCGTCGTCCGCGTAACCGGTTAATGAACAGCCGCTTGGAAGCGGAATCGCGAGGAAATCATCAAAGCCTAAGTTCTCTTTGGGGTCTGTTATATATTTGCCATTTACATTAATCGCATTAATATTACTTTTAGGAATGTTAGGTTTTATAGATTTAATAACTTTCCACGTTGTCTTCGACTTGTTGGTGCTTGTTCCAATAAAATAAGAGTTTTTCTTTTCGAAAAAGTCTTGAATGCCATTTTTTAGTCACTGTCTCGAGTCAGTCTATTTTCCCACAATAAAGATCGTCTAGTTCTACTACAAGGCTTAACTCCTCGTGTGATCTACTTTGGTTTAGTAACTGTAGAAATTTTGTGTCTGACAACTGGGAAACAGAGATCATATATTAATTTAAATAGTTCAAAAAATTTATTAAAGCATTTGTTTACGTCATCACATTCATAAACTTCGGAGAAACTAAGACTGGCGATATGTTTCCTAAAAAGGTATATATTGTTTTTGCTATAATCCCGTTTATATATATAATAATATGGTAAAATATTTTATTATGGTAAAATTGGGTTGTGTGGTCCGACACACCTAGCTCCAAAATCTCACTTTTGCAGCCTCTTAAGTTGTGGAGAAAATTATCTAGACATGGCCCACTACTAGGACGCGTTGGTTCATTTATTTCTAGTTTCAGATTAAATTCCTTCGAAAGTTGCTTAAATAGTGTAGAATTTTTGGCCTTCCGAAGAACATCAATATTAAAGTCGCAGCAGATTATTATTTTTTGGTTACTTTTATAGCAAAACTGCAATATGTTCGCTAAATTATCAAAGGAAAGATGTACCTTAGTTGGATTGGGAACTCGGTAAATACACAAAATTATAACGTTATCGTCAGTTAATTCCACTGCACAGCATTCAAACACATTGGGAATGTTTACCTTTTTTACAGAATCTATTTCTTTGAAATTAATGTGGTTATTGATTAATATGCAAGAGCTACCATTCCGCTTTAGTCTAGTGAAGCTTGCAGCTAAGATAAAATTTGGTATATTCAGAAGAACAAGGTCACCTTACTTCATATTGTGTTCTGTAAAGCATAAAACACTAACACATTTCCCATTCCTTGCGAGGGTATCTAAATGTTCTGTCATAACATCAGCCTTGGTTAGCAGTCCATTAATGTTTTGATGCAATACACGCAACTACACAAACATTATACACGAAAAAAAATTTGGTTGAGGATGTCAGCAGTACATGAAGTAAAGAGGTGAGTGGCAATACAAAAGATCTATCCCGACCCCGGCTCGTTCGTAGGTTTCTGAATATTTAAATTACAATCACTTGAAATATAATCTTTAAGTTTAGAAAAAATATTTGAAACGGCATAATTGTTAATACGATCACTTCTTCCCTGAAACATCGAATAATCCCATAGTAAATCTAAATTAGAGTCAAATAATGTAGCATATTTGTCAATTTGTATGTCCTGAAATAATAGATTATTAAATATTTTTATTCTAAAATTATACATTCCATAACAATAATCATATTTATAAGTAGGCAAATATAATATTATATTTATGTGCTTTATAACTGATAGACTTTCACGTATGATTGTTATTAATTCAAAGTATTTATTTGTTTTTTGGAACTCATCTTCATCAATAAATATTATGCAATTGTCCTTCATTGTATAGCCAGACGGCTTAGTTTTAATGTTACTTAGTAAGTTCTTGATGCCACAATTTAGTAAAAGAAAAAGACATGCTTGGTGGCATGAAAAAGTATTTTCCGCAATTGGTAGTATTTTATTCGATTGATTGCTACTTATAATGCAGAGCTTGCTTCTTTCCTCAATGATCGACTTTGTTTTCCTTTGCATCATTGATTATCCCGATTTATTCCGAGGAGTATCTTGAGTTGTCCGATTTCTGTGATTTTTGTATCGGCTGGTTGAGAGGTGTGTGCAATTTTATTTTCCTCTTTGGTGTTACTGTCTCGCTAGCTAACTTCTTACTCGCTTTTTCCTCAATTTTATATTTATTATTCATGATTTCTATCGTCTTTCTTAAATCTGTATTTTCAATCAAACGATTATTAATCTCCTCATGTGCCGCCTGCAACTGGTTATTGAGTTCACAGATTTGACGTTTGAGTTCTTCCATTACTTCATTCTCGTCATCCATAATAATATTAGGTACGCTAATATTTGTGTCGTCTTCCACTGTCGAATTATTGTAATTACTACATTCCTCGAATGTTTCCATTGCGGGTTCGGAATTTCTTCGAGTACGCAGAGTAATGTTCTCAAAGTATCTCATTTTGTTAAATTTGTAGTAGAAAAATTAAAAAGTCAAGTTGTAAACTGTGAGATTCGAACTCGGGTCCACTAGATTACGGCCGCTCAACTATGCTCATACGACAACCACTGCGCCAATCGTGCCTTATACTATGCAGTTGAAAATAGTGGCCGGTTACTTCTTCTTTTCTTCTTTCTATAAATCGTCAAAGGCCGCTATTGGCTGGTAATTAATATCGTAGTCGGGATCGACTTGCAAGTTTAATAAATTTATGTCATCAACCAAACTTACAAATTCCTTACGTAATTGATCAATAGCGCGAGCTTGAGATAAGAAATTATACCTCGACTTCTCATCTGTTTTCGATGATAACTGGAATGTTTTATTTATTTGTTCAAAATACAATTGACGCTTAGCTTCCAATAATTTAATTTGTAACAAATGTCTATCCACATCCTTTTCCGACATTGTTGAAACTTAACAATGCACAAACTGAGTTAACAATCTTTGCGACAAACAAATTAAGCGTAAATGTTTACGCGCGATAAAATAAAAAGATGCGATGCGATTAGTCAATAAGTAAATGAAGTATTCTGAAAAGTGTACGATGCGATGCGAGCGAAATAACCGCAAAAATTACAAGTCGATGCGATAAGTTAGGTACCTACTATGCGACTTACGTACATACGTACCTGTACTATTCCTCTATGGGTGCGATGCACAAAATGCGATATTCTACGCCGACGGTATACGGTACGAATACCTGCCCGCGGCGCGGCGGTAAAATAATATGTATGTATATACCTTCCCTACCTATTAAAATAAATATTAAACCCAAAATTATTTATACCTTTGCAGTATGTATAAAGCGGGGATTTATAGAATATAATAGCTGACTACAATTCGATGCGCTTTTAATAAAGTTATTTACTTAAACCAAGTAAATAACAATCGACTTGTAAGCAACTGATTGCGAACAATTATCCGACCAATAACTAGAACCCTAGCGTAGATATAATAAGTATGACTAGTGCGGGTCTAGCTTATTTGGTTGGTTTAATTGGCGAAAAACACTAATCTAATTTTTAGACTAGGGCGAATATTTAACGAAAATCTGTAAGTAAAACAGATAAGAATACTAACTGCGAACTTATGAACGTCTGCAGAAAGGCGAATGCGAAGCGAATGAAGGTAGGTAGGAAATAAATGTAATTTTCGTATGTACCGACGCGCGAGCGATTTACTTTATTAAACACGTTAGAAAACGTATTAATATTGTAATTAATAATAAAATAACGTTATAAACTGTGATATAATGCGTAATAAGTGAATACTACGGGATATTTGCAAAATATTAGTCTTTAACCTATGGTACTAATAATCGACTTTCAACCTAACTTATGAAGCAACAAGGTTCAATATCAACTATGCGTAAAAGCCAACTCGAGTCGAATCACGATCGGATTTTTCTCAATAATTCTAATCCGATCGTCATCCGGCTCGAAGGACCAAATTAAGTGGTGCGTAAATAACAAGGGGATGATGGAAATACCTAGATTGTGGACTGTATTTTAAGATAGGTGCTGATTGACTGACTCGTAGTTGTACATTCAATTGTACCTAGGCTTGGACGTACCTGCATATCCCGAAGGCGAATGCTCCTGCCACCTTTCAGGAACCACAGGCGCACAGATTTGATATCACACACAGTCTTTTTAACGAAAAATCAACCGAAAAACGGGAGCTCCCAGAAGATGCGTTAGCTCGCGCGCGCCGACATTAGCTCTTTTTTTATTGGTTGATGATGTATGACAGTTCGGGGTTCGCAATCCAAACGGGCCAATGGCGAGCAAGGGTCACATTAACCCGCGTAACATACAAGCATCCAAACCAGAGTAATTTTGACATAAACAACTATGAGTATTTATTACAATTTCAAAATAAAAGCAAGTAATGATTTTGATAATACTGGCGTAACCAATATATTTATTAAATGTCATTAGCTGTTAGATGTCGGGGAAGTCCAAAGTCCAGTTCTTTGTTTGCGGAGCGTTGGAACTGGAGCGGCTGTGATTTAAAATTTTGGGTATTTTCCGTAGTATTTTTGATCACTGTTTTTACCTGAATTTGTTCACGGTCATGCAGTTTGTCACAACACTGTCAGATGTGCACCGTTCAACAGTTTATATGATATGGGGATATGGAGAGTATTATTTAATACATGTAACTTTATTACACCGGACTAAAAACTTCACTTGTAGTATTATTTTTCCGCAATAACATTGTCACATAATTATTTGTGTGTCCTGTCACTAATACACTTATTTTCTTCACGACATACTGATTATTTACGCACAAAATAAATTAAAATTTACGGAGCTGACGTTGACTTGTCGACTTCCATCTCCTTACGCCAGGTCCTTACGTTGTAGGTTTGCTTGGGCCACACGGTATGATCTTGCGTTTTGTTGGGCAGGAGTCTCCGTGTTGACCTTAGCAACACGCTATAACAGATCAGGCTATTGCATCCCACCTTGCTCTAACTTGACACGCCGAGCTGAAAGCGTGGTGGTTGGCGCTATCAATCCTGGCGCACTTTGGAGGAAGCCCAGCGAATTGGGCCAGCGGCCCAATCCGCGCTCTCCGTCTTCATGTGGGGACCGCCACAATGGCTCTGTGCAAAGGCGTCGGCTATGCCCATACCCGAGGCAGAGCGAGCATTGGACCAACGGGGATTGGTCCACGACCCTTACCCAACTCCACGTGCACCGACCAAACCTCGAGCATGCGCCGCCAAACGTCTGTGGCGACCCTCATCACTACGTGACACATTTGCGAGTTCCTGGCTCGCTTTCTGTATAAGAATTCCATGATAAAAACTATTGAAATAATTAAATTGACTGGGCTTTCTGAAATTATTCAGGAAGCCCGGTCTTGGGTAATAAGCATCACATACTGGGCCGGGTAAAAAAAGATGTGCTTTTTAATTACTTTAATTTTACATTCGTTTTAATATAGAGTAGGTAAGTACGATTACTATTTAAGCAACAAAGTCGACGTGTCAATTATTTCAGTCTGCTGGGTCTAAAGTAACCTAACATGAAGGAGATGACGGGAACTTTGTTCGCTCGCATTGCTCGCTCACTTCAGCTTCCATCATCTCCTTCAAACCTAACCTATCCTGTCGGGGTGCCCTAAGTTCTCGAGCTCGCTTCACTCGTTCTTGGACTACCTAATTCACAGACCATATTTCTCAAATTGCCCAATTAATGTAGAAGTTTAAATTATAATTCATAACATTGCCTGATTTTACTTGACTAGATTCATAATGCCCAGACAATATACATAGTGCCCTGATTAATCACTTGATCCATGACATATATAACGGAATTAGAAGGAAAATAATCACAGTTAAGTGCACAGTTCCGTGTCGCGTACCATACCGATCGGACGTGGCAGACGTGACAAATTGAGTGCAGCATAAATTCCTCAAAAATATTAAAATGTGCGAACTGTAATATCGTTAATAACGAAGTGTTAGCTTTCATGTGCAATAAACTGGACACAATGTACGAGGAAGGCCTAATTGGGATATGTGGTAGTGCTTTCTCGGATGGTGATATTGTAAAAGCAAAACATCTTCTGTTTGATGCGATTCCAACAGCATCAAAGCGCAAGATTGCCAGGAAGAAAGATGGGAAATAACTACGGCAGATCGAGGATACGCAAGATTGCCAGGAAGAAAGATGGGAAATAACTACGGCAGATCGAGGATATCATCAGCTTATTACAAATAACCCATCCTGATGACCGGCCGGTTTTTGTTGCAATAGATTTGCACAAACTACCGGCCGTTCTATTTCATCAGACAGACGTGACCAAACAACTTATAGTACATCACTGCAGCGACCAGCAAAAGAGGCATTGAAATGAGTAAATGTGGCGAAGCCGAGGCACACCTGCGTAAGTCCATCAATGCCTAGTTGTGGCCAAGGATTATATAGTACTTTTCTCAAATAATGCTATCTATCGTAAATAAAATAACATAGTAAATAATCTATCTTGGACTAAGCTAGCTATAGCTTCACGAGAAAGGTAAATGGAGTTTTATGTATGATTTGTCTTAATTTGATTGAGCACGCTTCATTCGTTCTTGCACCCAGTTACTCTAAATTCAATTTCTGTATGAATTGTCACAAGAAAGTTACTGTGTCCGGGGCTGGGTTCCAAGATTTTTCGAGCTTGCTTCGCTCGCTCTTACATTTTTATATGTTGGGTTGTTAGGTTATAGTTGTTCCACTTTTGGGCAAGAAATCATTTACCCACAACGAATCAAGGTAATAAAATTATTAATTAAAATATAATTATATACCGTCTTATTAATAAAAATGGCGTATTCCCAGCTTACTCCGAAGTTGCTTTTGGACTAGCTAATCCCGGAGTAACTAAGGATTAATATAGATCTAGCAATGTTACTAATAAACATGGAATAACCTCGGACTAACTATTCATTTCTTAGTCTTGGACTTACGCGTAAACTCTGGCAACCCAGTTGAATTTAAAAGTTAAAAGAATGAACTAGTGAATGAAAATAGGCAAGTTGAAGACATTATGTAGAAAAAAAAAACCTAACAATGACATCTGCCTTAGAGATTTGATAGTAAAAGTGAAGTAGGGAATTTTAAATTATCTTAATAGCTTTAAACTTCAAAATTACTTAAAATATGATAACATGTATTTTCAAGGCCTACCTTAACAAATATCTATTTATTAAGGTGGTTGTCATTTCAGGACCATAACTATGTGAGCGCCATGATTAGTCTATCGAGAGAGATAAAATTGGAAGAACATAAGAGCCGTATGCAGATGGCATAATTCTGGCATAATTTCTAATTAGAATCTGTTACATCCGCATTCTAATGCATAGTAAAGAATCCAAGAAGGATATTATGCACTGAAGACGAGGCGCTATGGTACAAGACCTTAGCCTGCCCGAGTAGGGCGAAGGAAAAAAATTGTGGTTGCCATAGTTACACTACTCTTATTCCGACCTTAAACTAGCTGGCACCATGGTTTAACTTTTAGTCCGAGACTAGTGTCAGATTAGTATAATCCCTCCTTATTCCGTGTTTATTAATACGGAAATTTGTTAGTACCAACCTAATCCTTGGAATAAAGTTAATCTTACCTTAGTCCACGTTTATTAATAAGACGGATAGTGTTTTACTTACTTGCGTCTCCGTTTTTGACAAAATTTTACTCTGTTCCCATGCAGTTTTTCCAGGCGAAATTAATTCTCCGGGCGGTTCAAAAAAAATTGTTTGGTATAAATTAAGAGCACCTTCCGGTTCTTTAGGTTTCTCAAGGAGTCGCTTAATTTTAAAGATCTTTTCTCCTTTTATAACATCTTCTATTAGTTCTTTCGGTGCATTTCTTTTGTTTTCTAAGCTTATAACTTCTAGTTCCAATTCAGAATTATAGCAAAGTGGACAGAATAAGCCTAGATTGAACCCGTGATGGCAATTATGTCTTCTGAATACCTCAGGAGTTATGTCACAGGCTTTCATCGTAGCAGCTTGTTTAATGTAAACCAATTTTAATATACGATCTTTTCCTTCTTCGGAGTCTCCAGTTTCGACATTTTGTATACCTATGGAAGGTACAGTTTTACGCTTAGCTTGTTCTTTTGCTATCTCCTTTGCTTTTGCCTCATACTCTAACTGTTTCTTTTTGTATAAGGCTTCTTTTTCTTTTAAACGTTCAGCTAGTATTTTTTTAAATTCAGCATCTTGTATTGCATATTTTTCTTTAGTTTCTTTTGTTACTTTAATGTCTTCTTCTCTCTTCTCAAAAATCTTGACATTAATATCTAAGTCAATTTCAGATTCTTTTTTTATAAGTATTTTTGATAATGGCACTTCTATGTCACCTGTGTCATCCCGTTTAATTTTAGCGGACTTTCCTTTCTTAGAAGACGCGTCTATATCTTTTGATAGTTGCCCGCTTTCTTTAGGGGCCTGTTTCTTTAAAGCTAGGCCTTTTTTACCTGTATCTGTTAAGTCCTCTTCTTTACCCCTCATTTCGTTTTTTTTCTTTTGGTATTTCAAAGCCTTTGATATAAGGTCGTCATCTTTGCTTTTTTCCTTCACGTCTTTTTCCCCGCTCTCTATCACTTCCTCATCTTCTTTTTCCTTAAGTTCAGATTTTCTTCTCACATCTTTTTTTGTTTTACTCAAAGCTTCTGATTTAGCCTTTATATCTTTTTTACCTATCTGCGTTAGTTCATCGATTTTATCTCCTTGTTCAAATGTAGACTTCAAATCATGTTTAGTTTTCTGCAAATATTCTTTATCACGTTTTGATTTCATGTCTTTTAGTGCTTTGTCAAGATCGCTATCAATTTTAATTCTATGTTGAGGTTCTGACTTTGTGACTTCATGAGCAACTTCAAATTCTTTTGATATATTGCCTTTTATCTTTCCATCTGTCTCAAAAATATCTTCTTTGGCTTTATCCCTTTTGCCTTTTAACTTTTCATCTTTTTCAAAAATATCTTCTTTGGATTTATCCCTTTTACCTTTTAACTTTCCATCTCTTTTAAAAATATCTTCTTTGGATTTATTCCTTTCGCCTTTTAACTTTCCATCTTTTTCAAAAACATCTTCTGTGGATTTATCCCCTTTGCCTTTAATTTTTTTATCTTTTTCAAAAATATCTTCTTTGGTTTTATCCCTTTCACCTTTTAACTTTCCATCTTTTTCAAAAATATCTTCTTTGGATGTATCCCCTTTGCCTTTAAATTTTTTATTTTTTTCAAAAATATCTTCTTTGGTTTTATCCCTTTCGCCTTTTAACTTACCATCTTTCTCAAAAATATCTTCTTTTAGTTCACGCCTTTTGCCTTTTAACTTTCCATCTTTTTCAAAAACATCTTCTTTGGATTTATCCCCTTTGCCTTTAATTTTTTTATCTTTTTCAAAAATATCTTCTTTGGGTTTATCCCTTTTAACATTAAACTTTCCATCACTTTCAAAAATATCTTCTTTGGATTTATCCTTTTCGCCTTTTAACTTTCCATCTCTTTTAAAAATATCTTCTTTGGATTTATCCTTTTCGCCTTTTAACTTTCCATCTTTTTCAAAAATATCATCTTTGGATTCATCCGTTTTGCCCTTTAACCTTCCATCTTTTTCAAAAACATCTTCTTTGGATTTATGCCTTTTGCCTTTTAACTTTTCATCTTTTTCAAAAATATATTCTTTGGTTTTATCCCTTTCGCCTTTTAACTTTCCATCTTTTTCAAAAACATCTTCTTTGGATTTATCCCTTTTGCCTTTTAACTTTCCATATTTTTCAAAATTATCTTCTCCTGATTTATCTCTTATAAGAGCTAAAGTTTTATCCTGTTTTTCTTCCTTATCACTGAGCGGTATTTCATGCTCTTCATTATATTTTTTTTGACCTTCAGCAACTGGTTTTTTCTTTTCTTCAGCTTCTAGTTTTTTTTGTTTTTGTTGGTGTTCCTTTTCTTGTCTTTTCTTTTCAGTTTGTAGATGAAACTTTTCTGTAGCAGATTTAATGAGATGTGAAGAACTCACATCGAGTTGTATATGCTTTTCTTCCTTTTTTATTATTTCTGGAAAAATAAAACTAAATGGTGCCTTGAGGCCAGTTTCTTTAGGCTCAGTGGCTTTTGTATGCCAAATTTTTGATTTTGCTCCTTGTGAATCTAGTTTCAGACCCCGAGATCCAAGATCTTGTTTTGTTTTTATTTTTATATCCATTTCAGACTCCACATGATATTTCGGAGTTGGTTCTTCATGCTTCCAATGATTAATTTTTGGGGTCTCGTATACATCAGGTATTTTCGATACAGAAAACGGAACACCAAAATCCTTTCCAAATCGTATCGAATGTCTTAAACTAAAATCATGTCTTCTTTTCAATTCTTCTTTAGCTTCCATTGAAGGTCTACTTCGAAGTCTCGAATCTTCGAAGATTTCCTCGTGTTTGCGATCTTTAAGAGAAGTTCTTGGGAGTTCTTTGACGCCTTCATAAGTCTCCATAAAAGTTGTATCAGATGTGTGAGCAAAAGATGTTGGCACCGGTTCAATAGGTAGTGTAAATGTTATACCTTGTTTTAAATAATCTTGTTCTTTGTCGGTTTGCATCATATGTGCATTTAAGTTTGTGTCCGATTTAAACATTTGTTGTATTTCAGGTTCATGACTAGATGCAGGTGAATTAAGATCTCGGTTAATTTGCAAGTCGGAGTATGCACGAGATTTTATCTGTTTTGGTTTGTTGAGCATTTTGTCATCTTTAAGAAGATGCCTCATTTTTGAGAGCCATATTTTAATATACTTTTTAATGTCTTCCTTTTGTTCACCTTTGACGGATCTAAATTTCTTGACAATTTCGTCGCAGGTACAATACCGATTTTTAATTGTTTGCGCTTTCTTACGACAATGGTCGCATATGCCCATTACAACATTCCTTTCTATTGAATTTACTTCTTGCATGAGTTCTTTTGCATGCTCAAATATTTTTCTACATCGTGGGAAACTTATATTTATCTTGCCTGGAACCAGTAATAATTAAAAACAGTTTTAATTAAAGACTTATAGTCCGGTCAATATAGACGAAAATAGTTTACATTAATTCATATTTAATGTAAATGTAATGTATTCGTTTATAATAGTGTACCTAGGACAGAAGTCCTAGGTACACTATTATAAACGAATACCTACGATAGTGTACCTAGGGCAGAAGTCCTAGGTACACTATTATAAACGAATACATTATCAATCTAACGGACCTCTAAGCAGTTTTTGCGATGCTCTCAGTAGTTCGGGCCGCTTAGGAGTCTCGTCGATACGCATGTTTGTGTGAATGTGCCGTTTCGAGCGTTTGTAAGTTTTTTCCGTACTGTTCTTCCATATTTATAGTGTGTCAATGTCACAGCCTTCGGCATGATCTATTTAGGTACATAATAAATAAAGGTTTACCTAGTTCTGATGATAATTGTGAAGTTGTTATTTTTACGTCTTTCTTATTGTGTATAATAAACACATCTCTGGGTGTGTTTACAGCGCTTTCAACCGCTCCACCTTGTCTGATCTGTTGATGTAAGAATAACACATAGGCTAGGCTGATATAGCTACCACTGGTCAACACTGGTTTTGGTGCCATTTTCGGCATCAAAACCACCAAAAGCGTAACATTTTTACATCTTAGTTTAAATTTATTTACATAATTAGCTATTTGCAAATCAACAACCTTTGTTGCCTAGCTGGGTGAGATTAAACCAGCGTTAGCTTTTGCGTCTCTCGATCAGTATGACTATTGCACGGTATAGTACGGGAAGGGCTGCTTCTGGTGGTGTGCATTACAGTCCCCCAGTATTTCCAATTGGGCGGCAGAGTACCGCTGCTGAGCCGCATCAGTCGCCACACTAAGGTAATGGGGTGAGTTTGGTTGTCTCCCGATCGCCTCTGTGTCAGTGTGAACGATAGACACAAGTGTACTTTAATAATTTTATCCAGCCCTGTGTCCACTAGAACTCAAAGAACCTGCAGTCTTGAGGACTGGGTTAAGAAGACGCCAATAAAAATGTTGTTTCAGGCATAGGTACACTCGGGCATGATTCGAAGTTCAATTCAAGGTTAGAGAGGTACGGCATGTCTGATGAATTGCTGACCCGCGTCTCCGAAAACAATAATAGAGCTGGTTTCTATGATTTCCAGGTGATGCTGTACTTCGAAGAGATTTGAGTGCAGACATAGGTAAGTTCTAGCTGATTTATGAGAGAAGGAGTGCTGACGATGTTTAGCTTAACTCTTTTTATTTCTTGGAATTAGTGTGAGTGAAGGAAGGGGAGGAAAAGGAAGTGAGATCAGGTTTCATGCTGCCAACCTTTATAGGCGCGCTAATAGAACTGTATTATTGTAGAACTAACCGGGAGACTGTGGCGAAGCCCGCGTCCCCAGGGAATGCTAGCTAGCGACCAGATGATGACATCTGGTTGCTAGCTAGCACGATGCATCATGTTTCGGAGCCCACTATCCTCCACAACTAGTCTCCTGATACGTTCACATCAGCACGAGCCTGGTTAGTCTACCTGCAGTAAACAGTTATTTGAACCCAGCTCCTCTATGGCTACACTGACATCGTAGGTACCGGAACATAGCTAGGTGACTTGGTGGTACGCCAATGGCTTGTGACCACCCATTGGTCAATACCAATGTGTGGTCACAAGTCATCATTCCAACCAAACACCAATTATTGTAACCTAATTAGCACCACCCGGGGACCACGTGTAGGATACGCTAAGGTTTAGGGACTATCTCAAGGTGGGTATTCACTATGGTCGCGAGCCTCTACTAGCGGACACGTTTGCGAACTTGGAGCATGCAAAAGTAAACGCTCCGCGGCACAGGCCATCGCAGCTGCGTCGGATTTATAACAAAATACATCATGGATAACAAAATCAAACAAAATAGACCAAGTTCTAAGAAGTATTCCAAATATTCTTGTAATCCTGATATGTACTGTATCTTTTATTTTGTGCAGTAGTCGCACAAGTCCAAGTAAGACAAAAAGTCTACCTTACAATTTGGCTCGTGATGTATAAAGCGGAACGCAGACCGTATTCATTGAAGCAGTTGCAGGTGCGCAAACCGCAAGAGGTTCGCGAAAATAATGCATACCCACCTTCACGGACGCGGGTGACTCGGCCTCAGTCAGTCATTCAAGAATTAAAGATTCTTCATTTCATGACTGCACTTTGTCTTTACAAAGTACAGTCAGTATATCTACCAAATGTTAAAGCACATTGACATTAAAATATCTACTAACATTCTCTTTACATGTCTTATGACAATAGATCACCAAGCCAGAGTCTCCTAGCTCTAAAAGTTTCTGGTACTCTTGGCACTCCTCGAAGCATGGACATCGCTGCTGTTCACTGATCGTAAAGAAATATTGCTTTACAATGTTTTTTAAGTAACACTATCACAATCATATCTACTTTGACGAACTAGAATCCACTTACCCTCCTAATACCCTCATAATACTACTGTGATAAAAAATACGGTGAATAATTTTAATACGACTAAATAAGTAATAAGCTTAGGTAGGTCGGTACATCAAATTTGAATCAATGCCCTTCAAAGCCCTTGACTTGGCTAGTGATGCACTAATCCGGATGTTGATTCCATTATTGGAAGTATTTCTGGAAACCGTTTTCTGAATGGACTTCAATTGCTGTGTCGTAATAAAATCATTCACAGTATTTTTGTATCACACCATGTAATTATATTCATAATAAAAAAATCATTTATAAACTGGACACAAAACCACCCTTAAAAACGATTACTGTCAAATTGACAATACCTTCACCACTTCAGTTTGCAGTATCGTTCTTGTTCCACAGAGTTTTCTAACAAAAGGTTAATGTCCATATTTTTACATATTGCCTTAAGGAAACATAATACAGTTTGAAAGAGTATCCAATCCCACCGCACTATTCCCAAACCACTGCAACTCCTGAAAGCCGGAATCAACAGTCGCGACCACCAGAAAAGCGCTGAGGCAATGAAGCTCGACGAAATCCTGGAGAATGAATTTAACTGACTTGGATCCCGCAACGAAATTAATCAGAAAAGAATAAAGAGATAAAGATAAAGAGAAGGAACCACTTTCTTGGATAAATCTTTTACTGTCCAAGATGCTCGTCTGTGGAATGCATTGCCCGAACCCATAAAACGTGCCCAGTCATTGCCTGTATTTAAAAGACTCATAAATAGTAGAAGAGCCGAACCTACATCGACCTTCACCGAGCTGATAATAGAACGAAACATATTTTATCATGAATTTAGTATATTAGAAAACATATTAAAAATGGGTTGGCTAAAAAAATCCTGGGCAGACTATTTTTAATTATTTTTCAAAAAATGATTTTTAATTAAATGTTGCAACATCAGCAACTTAATTAAAATAATTAATTAACATGGCCACTCTGAAGGAATGTTATTAATTTTTATTATTATTTTTTTTTATTTTGCCCTAAGTAAATTAAACAAAAAAAAAATATTATTGGTGTAAATAAAGCTTTTCATAAAAATAAAATCTCAAACATTAAAATTAAATATGAAAAATTACTTCTAGGACAGTTAGTTGCAACTTAAATATCAGTTGCTCCAAAATAGCACGCACTGTTTACTATATGAAGGGTAGTAGAGGTACCTCTACCCTCCATAGTTTACACACCGAGCATGCGCACTTTCTACTATTCAGGGTCCCATCATAAGCGACTGCGATGTTGGGTCCTTTATTATTACACAGTATACTTACCTCGGATCTCTCTGTCACACATTTCCACGCGCGTTGAAATTAAAATCTTTAAAATTCGCAAACACCTAATAGGACCGGAAATTTCGCAGACAACCCTATATCAACGTGTTCGCAATAAAACAGCGCTTATGATGATATAATTTTTTTTTAATTATCCAATCCAGTGAAAGTAACTGGCATCGATATACCTGTTTATACCTGACAACCCAGTAGTTCGCCCAGGTAAATAGTAGACAACCCAACGGCTGAACATTCTATACGTTTGATACTTTCAGTCAGGACATTTTTTTTTTATTATCCTGATGTTGCAACATTTAATTAAAAATCATTTTTTGAAAAATAATTAAAAATAGTCTGCCCAGGATTTTTTTAGCCAACAAATTTTTAAAATGTTTTCTAATATACTAAATTCATGATAAAATATGTTTCGTTCTATTATCAGCTCGGTGAAGGTCAATTTAGGTTCGGATCTTAGACTAAAAAGACCATTACCTATCACTGTGATTGTCGTTGGTCAACATTTACTTTCATTGTCTATATATTGAGTATGTATGTATTTATGTATCTATCATAAAACAGATGTATGTATTTGTGTATCTGTTTTAATATTATTGTATAATTAAACTAAATATTCGTAATGTTATGTGTTACACCAATGTCAACCCCATTTCATGTCCGGGCTATCACTGTCCATTCCAGGATGCCTGGAAGAGATCGCGGTAAGCGATAAGACCGCCCGTTGTATGTATTTTAGTTTTAAGTTTCCTTTTCTATGTTTTACAATAAAGCATATAGAAATAAATAAATAAGGAAAAATAAAAACTTCCACTTCCCTCTTTAACAAGCAGGAGATGGAAAAATCAAGGATATTAGGCACAAAGGGTCGTTTATAACTGAGATAAACCTAGCTGCCTAGCACCACGGAAAAAAAAAAATATTAATGGGTCCTAACATTGTGAGCTGCTATATTTGTTTCCAATAATAGGTATGGCAAAAATGCTTGAACGCACGGAAATTTGTTCTAGTTTCCACAAGGTCCGTATAGTAAATAACACGCAGCGTGTACATTATCTAACATAATATTGCAATCATTCTGCCAAAGAATACACTCCCGTAAGATATGATGTGCAGATTGTACATATTCGCAGTCAGATGTAGAACATTGACATAAAGGCGAGGCAACGAGCTTGAAGGCAAATAATTTTACTATTAAATTTGCCATGTCCTGTGAGAAATTGGGCAACACAGTGATACACCTCCAGCCACGTTGTGGCCAGCCGCTCGCGAATGGATGGAAAGAATTGGTTGAGGTGTCGGCCCTTGATGGAATTATCCCATCTACATTGCCGTTCGGATAAAAGTTCCTCACAGACGTCAGTATGTGGTTTAAATAATCTAGAGATCTTCTCACGGTCACTCCGCGTTAAAAAGTCCGCATCCATGGTCTCTCGTGTGAAATAGTACATTGCAGCACGTCGCTGCCTTTCAAGATCGACCGGAAGTACGCCAGCAAGTACCGTTAAAGCCTTAGTACTAACCGTCCTGTATGCTTTGCATAAGAATATCAAAGCTAAAAGCTGAATTTGAAGTAATTTACGCCGTGCCGCCCTTATGGTGGCCCTATCAGCCAAAACAGGTGCCCCGTAGCACATACTACCCAAGTAATTAGCCCCTTAAATTGTCTTTAAAGTTAAAAAAGACAGACTTCGCGTAGATTCAGATATTCCCGTTAAGGCATAGAATTCCTTTTTTGCTTTTCACCGACTATTTTAATATGATCTATAAATGCAAAATTTCTCTCTAACACCAGACCAAGTAAAGTAGGTAAGTAAATAAGTTAGTATTTATTATAATAATAATATTTATTAGTCTATTGTTTTACAAATTATTTATGTATTTTATTAGTTAGGTTGTTTATTAATCCGACTTCAATTTATTGTTCATAATTTTTATTTTGTACACCTACCACTGTTGTGTCCTTTTTTGCCCAAAGGTTGACTGGTAGAAAATGCCTTGCTGCAATAAGTCCGCCTATGAATCACCAATGTACATGAAGTTTAAATAAACAAATAAATAAATTACATTCCATCTTTGGGAAAACTCCTGGAGCGCCTTATCGTTCCGTTTGCTACCGGACTGACCAAAATTTCATAACAATCAAGTATCTTGTTGCGAAAAGGGCGACATGGAATCATACTATCGTAAAATAGAGTCAGCCATAACGGAAAGCATAAAAAACACAAGCACTAAACAAGAAAAAAGTAATATAATTTCTGCAGAAACAAAGGATATGATAAAAAAACGAATTGAATTACAACATAAATTCGAACTTATGCAAAATTACCAACAAGAAATTAATAAAAACTTTCGTAGGTACCATTTTACTGCGTTATGGACACCGACTTCCAAAAATAAAGTTATTTTTCACTTTGTAGTTTTCTTATTTGGAAGTTGGTAGTATTTTTTTGTACAAAAGTTTTAATTTTTCACTTTTTAGTTGTACCTACATAATAGGCAAGCTGTTTAGTAAGTTACCATAACGACAGAATAGATAACCCCAGTATCATGAAACTTGAACATAACCGGTGAAATGAGAGATCTGCGTACCCCTTAAGAGCGTACTGGCGTGATGCTATGTTTTGAAATGGTATAATCAATAATCAGACATGCGATTGCAGCAATCCCGAGAGGTTTGCCGTTATTTATTGAAGAGTTCTGTCGTATATCTTCGAAGTTCTTCATCAGATCTTCACCAAATGAACATGGGACCAATTTTGAAACATTTTCTTTCAAATAAAAAAAGAATATTCAAAATCGATCCACAATTGACGGAGATATCGTTGAAGAAGTCGAACATAGAACCTCTTCCTTTTTGGTAAGTCAGTTAAAAACGACCACGAAAACTACAGGATGAACTGGGAAAGTATTGTTGTGTTGTCACTATCAATGTTCGGCCACCAAACGTAACTATGTGCTACTGATTTTGTTTTTACGATTCACAAGTGACTTGTATGCAATTGTGCCAGTATCGTTTTCCGTAACGATATCGGTACAATTACATGATAGCCCCACATCAAAGTACCACAATCCGTATACAATTTCGCCTAACATATTATGGCTGCACTTTTTCACCTGTACGGCCAACCACGCACCAACGCAACACAGGTGATTAAAGTTTTACGAACTACTTTTGCTGGATTTGGCCTGCCAGTAGAATTATTTTCCGACCAAGTGACCAAGAAATTTACGAGTAAAGAGTTTAGCGACTTTTTGGCAAATAACGGTAGTCGCCAAAGGTTTTCACCAGCTTATCACCCCGCTTCGAACGGCGCGGCGGAAAATGCTGTCAAGTTATGTAAAACAGCTATTAAGAAAGCATATAGACATAACAAAGACATTGATTGACGGCTTTAGAAACATTTCTACTCAGTTATAGGAACACAGCACAGAGCACAACAGGAGAAACACCGGCCATGTTGCTACAACGACGGTCATTAGATCTATTACGTACGGACCGCGCATTAGAGGACCGGGTTCAAGCGGCGCAACAGCGGCAGACGGTAAATGCTGGAGGGGCAACTCGAGAGCTACCTCCACAGGATACCGTATGGACTAGGAATTACGCGATAAGTGGCTGAAGGGTGTAATATAAGCTAAGGCAGGCACGCGTGAATACATAGTGGATAACGGTTACGGCCAACTTACAAGAAGGCATGTAGACCACATAAAACGCAGATCCCGGTTATCAAGAGTTGTTTGTGCTGATGGTACCACTTTTGACATGGCTTTACCAAATCCAACACCTACTGGTGAGGATTTCATACCGACAACAGGAGGGGCGGTGGATGTTAGTAGTTCACAATCGAAAAATTTAAGACATGAAGATAAAATAACGGGTCAGAGTGAAGCTAGGACTTCAGGCATAGAAAAATCAGAACACATCAACATCAACAAATCAGAGTACTAGATGATGCTGATATTTTCATCATCATCATCATTTCAGCCGAAAGACGTCCACTGCTGGACATAGGCCTCCACCAGGCGTCGGCGTCGCCACGTTGATCGATCCCGTGCGTCTCGCATCCAGCGCCTTCCCGCAACCTTAACCAGGTCATCGGTCCACCTAGTGGGAGGCCTTCCAACGTATCGTCTTCCGGTTCGCGGTCGCCATTCCAGAACTTTTCGGCCCCATCGGCCATCCGTTCTGCGAGCAATGTGCCCTGCCCACTGCCACTTATATGTCGGTAACTTTGGTTTTCCTGCAGATATCATCAATTCTAACGTGATCACGCAAGGAAATTCCGAGCATAACCCTCTCCATTGCCCTTTGGGTGACCATAAGCTTTCTGATAAGGGCCATTGTGAGCGACTACGTCTCGGTCCCATAGGTGATCACTGGCAACACACACTGGTCATAGACTTTTGTCTTGAGACACTGCGGTAAACTGGACGAGAAGATACCACGCAACTTCCCGAACGCCGCTCAGCCGAGTCGGATTCGACGGTTGACCTCTGGACCTACCCAACTGGACCGTTTGTCCCAGGTAGACATAATCGTCTACGACTTCGAGTGTAGAGTCTCCGATCTTGATAAGAGTGGGTGATACATGGGCATTCACCATGACCTTGGTTTTGTCCATGTTCATTTTAAGACCCACTTTTCGGAAGCTATACTGAGGTCATCGAGCATTTTACTGAGGCTCTCCATGGTCTCAGCCATGACCACTATGTCGTCGGCAAACTGAAGGTGAGTGATGCACTCGCCATTAACGTTGATGCCTAGGCCCCTCCAGTCCAGAACCTTGAATACATCCTCCAGCGCAGCAGTGAACAGATTCGGAGAAATGACGTCTCCCTGTCTCACGCCACGATGGAGAACGATTGGTTTCGAGGTCTGATCCTGAAGACGAACTGACATGGTGGCGTTTTTGTTCAAACACTTCAACACCTCAATGTAACGGTAGTCGATCTGATACCGTTGGAGAGACTACAGTACAGTCCAAGTCTCGATCGAATCGAAGGCTTTCTCGTAGTCCACAAACGCTAAACAGAGAGGCAGGTTATACACTTCGGTCTTCTTTTATAACCTGCCGCAGCGTATGTATGTGGTCTACGGTGCTAAGCCTTTTCGGAACACGGCTTGTTCGGGAGGCTGGAAATCTTCAAACCTGCGCGCGAGACGATTCGTGATGACTCTTGAAAACAACTTGTAGACATCGCTAAGAAGTGAGATGGGCCTATAGTTCTTTAGCCAGGCATTGTCGCCCTTCTCGAAGAAGAGTACCACCACACCCCTGCACCATGCCTGTGGCGATTTGCCCTCGAGTATGACGGTGTCAAACACTTGTAGCTTCTGAAGGGCCTTAAGGACCGGTTTTCCACCCGCCTTCAGGAGTTCAGCCGTGATTCCGTCATCACCGGCGCCTTGTTGTTTTTTAGCTTTTTCAGAGCCATCCTAATCTCGTACAAGCTGACGTCCGGGATATCTTCGGTATAGTGACGGGACAATCTTGCTCTTGGGTCGTTTGCTAGATTCGCAACGGGCTTGCTGATTGATGTGTACAACTGCCCATAGAATGTCTCGATCTCCCTCAGAAGCTCCGGTTTGGCAGATACGATCCTGCCATCGTCGGTCTCCAGTTTCGTGAGCTTGCTCTGCCCAATAGCTAGACCCCTTGAAAAAACCTTGGAGGCTTCATTTCGTTCAATCGCGTCTTTAATACAGTCGGTATTAAAGCGCCGGCGGTCTCTTTTCAAGGATTTAGAGATCTGTCTGTTGAGCTGCCGGTATTTGCACTCCTCATCTGAAGACTGCAGGATCATCTCTCGCCTCTCCTTCATAAGCTTGAAGGTAGGATCAGAGAGCTTTTCGTTTCTATCTGTACGACGGGTCTAGAAAAACTTAGACCCGACCGTATGGACAGCTTCCACGAACCCGTCGCTATATTCGTCAGATATTTTCGTAAATGAAAAAATGAAGGTCATTCAGGAGTTTACCGCTCACATGTATGGTATAAAAATTGCACTAGTGTGAATAATGCCAGATCACAGATAATATAATACTAGCATACATATGCCTCATCCCATACAAAGAAACCGTGCCGACGTAACTAGCGTTTTTCGTCTGACTAATCTGATATTTTTTGTACATCGAACGCGTTCGGTTCTGTTTCACGGTGATAGATAGATGGTGTTAGCAGAAACGTGAATATTTTTTTCTTTAAATACAGTGAAGATTCGTTTTATAGTATTTTATTGCACGTTTTTACAATTTTTTGCACCAAAATGTTTCAATGCAAACTTTAACAATCGAGTGAAATGCCTCAGAAATTTAAAAATGCGCCATCCATTGGCATCAATTTTAAATAATCCGTTCAAATAATCTTTGAAATGTGAATTAAGAGCCCAATATTTCATAATTTTGTACTTAGGAGAGTTGATTAAACAAGAACATACAATTTTTATGTTCAATTCCAGAAAATTTTAATTTCACACACGCATATCGCGCCATCTAGTGAGATTTATTTGAACCAAATGTTCATTCTGCCTTTTTATGAAAAGTTATTCCGCGAAAGAGGATAATGACCACTTTTTTGATAAAGTAAAAAGTTATGACAACCAACAATTTGCCACCATGTTGGTCTTCCTTAACACAAAAAAAAAATTACGGACGATTTATGTCAATTCTATGCGACTGATCAAGATTGCATAAAATTGCGACCTGAAAACTGTGGTTGGCTTTTAGACGATGATCATTTTAAACCAATTGGATTTATTGGGGACCAAACACCCTCAAAAATTGATGACATCGTACAAATTATGGATAATTGAATTGAAGAAGATTTATTAGAATGTGAAGATCATTTTAAAGCTTCCGATGATTCCACGATCTGCCAAGCCTTTTTCAAACTATATTGCGTTCGGCTTCCAGTCTAACCGGATTTAGCTGAGTACCATTGTTTTACAAAGAGCGAATGCCTATCTGACCTCCACAACCCAGTAACTGGCTAGACTGGTGTCAGATCTCAGACTTCTGACTTCCCGTAACGTCTGTCAAAGATCATCAAATGAGAAAAAAGAAGAGTATTTTACTAACTTCAATTTGTACAAGAAAACACGTATATAAACACGTTGCGTGACAACTAGGGAAAAGAGTTTTTACGATGAACTCTGGCACCCAATGTAAGATTTAACTTGTGTTTAGGGTGCCAGCGTCCTCACCTAGTTTTGAACATCTTACAGCAGTTGTAAGACGAACACAGTACAATTATCATTATTAAATTATAATATATCTAACAGCTAATGCAGCTATGATGTGGCTTAGTTATGTACCTATGTATGGATGTGTGTGTGAGGGAGAGGTAACTATGATGAAAAATTGTGTTTATGTAAGTCTGTGTAAATATGATTATAAACCTATTACTCTATTAATTACATTAGGGTGATCAGTCAAACGACGATTGCACACCATGTGTGCAGATCACAATAAAGTTTCTAGTGTGTCTGCTAATTGGTGCGCAACGAGTCAAGCAATCGATATTTGTACTAAATTTTCGGGCTCATTGTAACTCAATGTGTGAGAGACATTGAGTTACAATGAGACCACCGTAGACATAGAAACTAAGCCGGGACCAACGGCTTATCTTGCTTTCCTAAGCACGGATTGCGTCTTCCGATGATTCCGATGATGAATAATAAAAAATATAATACATTTTTTTATTTATTTTAAATCTTACTAGGTAGGTACCTACCATATAATACTGTCATTGGTAATCATTAATAAATGTAATTAACTAAGTACATAGGTAAGTAAGTTTAAAAACTAGCTTAGGCAACTACCTACTAGTTCTTTTTAACGCGAGCGTGGGTAGTTTACTCGTGTGTCACTTTATCACCCTATCCACATATTTATTTGTTAATCCAGGTATTTTACTCGGTGGAAAAGCGAAATACCTACCTATTAAAAAATTACCTCCTAGTAAGTTAGATTCTTATTTTTTTATAAAGTCTTGCCTTTCGGAGGTGCCAGGTAATTTAAAAATGTTATCTCTGGGTGCGTTACAGAAGAATTGAAGCAACCAAAACAGTAAAATATGGTATTTAATTGCTCTCTGTCATATTAAGTAAGTACTTGTACTTATTTCAATCAAATATTCACAAATCTCACGCTTACTGCTTACAAAACCATCACACCGTTCGTGATTGGCGACTGTAGTGTATCGAGTGTTGGCTGAACTCGAGACGCGTAGGTATGACTCGCGTTCCAACCACTTGTATGAAGGAAGAATACTGTTAGATATCTTTACCGTGCCTACACGATTGGTTTTGTAATAAAAATATCTATCTTATGATATCAATTTCGATTGGTTAACAGATCGGTGTAGTTACCTATATTGACATACCTGTTCACATCTGCTTGCCAGGTAGCCATGCACAGAAATGAGTAGGCAAGCCTACCAAGGCATATTCTGTGCGTTAAAAACTATCAGTTGAGATGACATTCATTCGGTTATCAAAAGAGTGAAAGTGATGAAAGAAAATTGATTAAACAATTCAATTAAAAATAGCTATGTACCTAAACTTTTCGATAGGCAAATTTATCATATGCATGTTTCAATCAATCTGCCTAGCCTTTTTCCCAACTATATTGGGGTCGGCTTCCAGTCTTACTGGATTCAGCTGAGCACTAGTGTTTTACGTGTTAACACGGTACCCCTTGGCAAGACTGGTGTCAGATCTCAAGCTTCTGACTACCCGTAACGACTGTCAAAGATTCTTCAAATGACAGCCGGGACCAACAGCTTAACGTGCTTTCCGAGGCACGGAGGAAACTCGGTATGTTGAATATGGTCACCCATCCACGGACCGACCTCGTCAAGCGTTGCTTAACCTTGGCGATCGACCCGTGCGGCTGTTATTATTTAGCCACGAGCTCCTCCTAAACTTTAGAGGTAGAATGATAATTAATCATCAAACAATATGCTGGTTTTTTTCTATAATATTCCATGTTCCATGCATCAATGCATCTAATTCAATGAATAATTTTTTGACGGTATTATTTTTTGATACATGTTGTTATATTTTAAATGCTACGTATTTTCGAACTTTATACGTATGCTTTATGCAAAGATAGTGTGTGAAAGTAATTAATAAATAAAAATATAAAATAGTGATTTCTTTTTTTTGTTTTTGTTAAACTGGAGCAAATATTTTATAAGTCAAAATTTGAAAAATATTAATGTCGAAACACGATGACAAATTAATTAAAATAATACCTAAAAAAAGAACACGATTGCTTAAGAAGCGAAAAACAAGAAGAAAATCATGCTGTGTAGTCGGAGGATTCGCGAGCTGGCTGACCAAAAGCAGAGTATCCTCCTCGTTTAAGTTTTATATATTTTTGAAATCACCGCTTAAAACCCTTTATTTTGATACACCACAAGACAGACTAGGAAAGAAAAAATATTAGGCCCTCAATATGGTCCCAAAAAACCGCCATTTTTCTAATTTACAATTTTAATGTAGCCAGTGATACTCGCAAGGTTAAAACGAGTCGATTGACGTAAGAATCATCAAAATCGGCCAACGCGTTTGGTCTCTAGAACGCCACATTGGAACAAACACATAGACTGATAAACACATTAGCCTCCTTCGGCAGTCGGGTAAAATAGAGGCGCTTTATAGGTTTCGCACACAGGCGAAGCCAGGGGTCAGCTCGGCCCTGAATATATCTGATTATGATTCTATTACTTTTTCTAATCGGTCTACCCTGGAAATAAAAGAATGTTACTCATATATTAAGCTAGATAGATATTTTTTTTTGTAATTTTTACTGTTTCTAATTTAAACCATAAAAAGATTTAAAAGATATAAACATTAATAAGGCAATGTATAAAATAAGCTACTTAGGGATCCATCATCAATACTTGTCAACAACGCTTAATTACTTTGTTATATCACCGTGTAAAGCCTGATTTTTTTTATGCGCCGGGAACAGCTCGTGCACCTTAGACAATAGCTATGTTCCGACTGATGCTACTGATCAATTGCTAACTCTGGCGCATTGAGAGGCCGCCATGGCGTGCACGATGTATTATACTATTCTACGAAATAATAATATTGTTATAATAGCAAACTTCAAAAAACTGATTATTGGCTAATTTTTAGTATCAAATATCCGTATGTGCGACGTCCATCGTCTGTGCGGCGTCTCTCCGTAACCCATGGCTCACAGTTCGTCCTATACTGCATGCCTTGTAACCTGTTCATGTGAGGACCTTATGGCTGCGTCGGTGAAGGGTTTTGCCGTAATGTCGTGGCTGAATACTGGGCCAAACATAACATTTGAAAATTGTGTTTTCCATCTACACACTACGAAGAAGCAGACTAGATTTCAGTAAACAACAGATTTTTAAAAAATATAAGTTTCAGTTTCGGCCGAAACTGAGACCATGGCCGAAATTTCAGTTTCGTTTTCGCGGCTGAAAAACCAGTTTCGGTCGGCAACTGGTTTCTGACATTTTGTGTATTTGTGTACTAAAAAACCTAATACTCAGTAAATAATAATTGTGAGAATTGTATGGAGGTTGCTACCTACCTTGCCATTTTATGAGGCATTTCTTTACATCTCAGTGTAGTTATAATGAATGTTGTTTATATTTTGTGAGTCGGCACGGTTTCCTGAAATAGTAGAAGTGTACAGGTAGATAACTGGCAACACTTTCTAAATGTGAATCAGTTACTTTTTTATAAATAATACAACACAGTACCTGTTTTCATTTATTCAGTCCAATAGGTACTTAATTTAAAATACTGTTAATTCATAACAAGAATAAGTAAGTAGTAACTAATCTTTCTTTTTCTTAAATAAATTTAAAAGTCTTTGGGTAAGTGAGACTGGTGTTCTTAGGGGCTTGAGAATCAGCTCTTTTGTACAGATATTATGTAGTGGTCCAAATGCCAATGCCACCACAGTACAGGCAAGGCAGATGACATTGTATGGCATACTGAAGTCTGGAGTGGGCAGTGATACCATAGCACCATTTGTCCTAAACACAATTGGGTACCCTGAAATAAGATAATTTTTAGCTTTTAACATAAATTATTTTAAAGATAATTAAGTAATGCAAACTAAGTATGCTACAAACATTGATTATGGAATTATTTGGATGAAAAATAATACAAGGTAATAAAAAATTTAGTTTTTTTTTTTTACACTCAATACTATTCTCAATATTATTCATCCAAGAAGAAATGATAAAAAGTGTATCATTTTTATTAAAGGATACAGACTTTATTATCTACTAACGTTTGCCAGTAGCTTCGACCACAAGATAGTCGGCAATTATCCCACGTGATAATCGCCGGCAATTATCCGGTAATATGACTACCGGGAAAAAATTGCCTATGTGCTATTCCAGACTATAATCTATCTCTGTGCCAAATTCCAACGATCTGTTCAGCTGTTCTGACGTGATTGAGTGACGAACATACATCCATCCATCCAAAGTTTTATATTTATAAGTCTAATTCTAATTCTATATCTAAATTCCTTATTGCTTACAGAATTAGCAATTAAATATACTTACATATCTTTGATGCATTAACAAAGGAATCAAATGTAGTGCCTGTAATAGGAACACTAGTGTAATTCCTGGCTGTGGGTAAATTTGCTGAAATTAAAGCTGAACCAACATAGAACCCATGATTGGCATCAGGAGGATATTCCTGCCATTTCAAGAAGACAAATTCAAAGTCTATTGTGATTGTAGTGGTGGATTTTGGAGGTAATTTCATGAGCAGTTCTAAGTGGTATGGCTTCTGCCTGCTACGGCCTGGTGAGTAGTACTGGGACTGAAATAAACTACTTTCAGCTTCGCCATTAATTCTCAGTGAGCTCAGTTGTATTGGTAACCACCACGGTGCATTCTCTAAAACCACCACATTAATAGAAGTCCAACAGTTGTTTGTTATCTCTGTCACAATACCTCCAAACTCTTTTCCATAGCCAAGGATGTAACGAGTAAAGTGTAGAGGCGGAGGCACAGAAACTGGTAAATCCAATCTGGATATATATTTCACACCTATGTTTATCATTTGACCATCTGCATTAATGTTGTATACTGCTAGTTTCGTATCACTCCCACCTCTTTGGGAAACTATGACATTATCTGGTGGTGGAGTCAATGTGAAGGTCTGTGTGTCATTTGAAGTAATATCAACATAAATCTTGCTGTCTGAAGATAGTGGGCAGGCTCCAGGCAGACCTTGTCCGAACAATTTCCTGAATGACCAGTCATTGCTATTGATTATATCATAGTCATACACAAGACCCACAGTTTGTTTGAACTCTAGTTGAGTCTCTAAACAATCATTGGATTTACATATATTTCTTACATGAACTCCAATGGAATGATAGTTGGTGTTGTGGATCATTCTAGAATTAAGCAATGCTGAAAAACCGCGACTTGATTCACACGGTAAAAGTTTCTTCCATGGTGTAAGATTCTCAGTGCATACAATCTCTCTTGGTAAAGAGGCATATCGTAGCTGTGTTGTTATATTTTGACTAGATTTCACTGCTCCTGTAGGCCATAAAGCCATTTGAGGCGTTACTGTATTAAAATTGTCAATGAAATTAAGTGAAGCACAAAATAGTCCAGAAAGAGTAGCACTTAATTTTTTCCATTGTGTATCTACATCTGCTACATCAGGTGAGAACCACGCATAGAGCTCTGCCCCAGGCGCTGCATCCAATACTGGATAACCCCATTGGTTGTGCCTCCATTGTCCTTCAGTCAAAGTTAGATGGAGCTCCTCGACTTGGAATCGAGATACTACTTCAGCCAGTGACCGAGGAGCCAAATGAGAGTGAACTGAAATAAAATAAATATTGGTATTACTTACTTAAATTATATGTATATCTAAACAACTTCTTAACAATACTTATTTAATCCTTACAGGAAGATGATTCGCTGTTCACTAAAGTGACAAATTGAAAGTAGGTGTAGAGATGGGTCGGCGGTAGAGGTTTAATATATAATTCTTCCTTAAAGTCATCACAACGTACTACCAAGCAATAAGTGACAAAAATACTGTAACATAATATTTTGCGAAGAAACCCCATTGAAATTTTAATCTTTTTTCCGCTTTGGTAATCTAGGAAACCAAGTTTGAGGTTATATTTTCGTTATCGTCGTTGACAGATTGACACAGGATTGACATTTCTCTGTTGTATGTACGACATTGACAGAACCAGGACAGACCTCAAAAGATAAAATCGATATTATTTTCTACATCCGTCAAAAGATTATATTAAAAAAATACAATCAGACGAATGGAGAAATCGGATGGAAATCGTTGCCCCCCCTCCTTAAAACGATATTGCTTGGGTCTGTGGCTTGGGTTTATAAAATTAACACTTGGCATATTCTATAGCAAATAAAAAGTATTTCTAAATTTTCTAAACAACCCCCTGTTAGGGGTTTATGGGGGGAGTTTGTATGGAAGAATCTTTTCACAATATCTGATGAACTTGCTTTTTTTCGGACTATCCACAGTCATGCGCTGACGCCGTGCGACTAACGGATGTGTTGCGCTAGGGGATGGAGTACTACATTCTATTCTCTGACGTAACAATGTCAAGCGTAGACCGACCATGATTTGGTTGTGATTTGGTGCTAAGTGTAAAAGCGCCGACGCGATGAAACAAGGCGTACCTAGCATGGGTCAACGCTCGAATGCGCAAGGCAAATGACAGGAATCAGAAGAAGAGAGCCTTCAACAGGGTTGCCAAATCCTAAAAATGTGATGCGAAGGATTCCTTTTGACCACATTAGCAGAATCGGGCGCGTGGCGAAAGGACGATGCAGCGACATATGGAGTTGCGTCGGTCTCAGCCCCGCGAGGTCCTGGTGGCGGAATGGCGGAACAGGCTTTCACGCCCTACCTCCGGCCTCGTCACCATAGGGGCGGTCCGGCCAGTGCTCGAGCGCTGGCTCGGGAGGAGGCACGGCTCTGTCGTTTCGGGTGACGCAGGTGCTCTCGGGGCATGGTTGCTTCGGGAAGTACCTGTGTCGCATAAACAGGGAGCCGGACGCCCGGTGTCACCACTGCGTCGACTGCCGGGAGGACACGGCGCGGCAAACGCTGGCGGAGCGTGCTTCTTGGGAGTAGCCGCGCCGTACCCTCATCTCAGAAGTACCTGTCGCTGCCGGCCGTAGTCGAGTCTATGGTCGGAAGCAAAGAGTTCTGGGACGCGGTGGGAGGCTGCGGAGAGGGAGAGGGAGATTTCATCCGCTCATCCGATCCGCAGCAGACGCACCGGGCGTCGGCGGAGGGCGGACAATGCCCTCTTCCGGACCCCCTAAATGGGTCCCACACATCAGGACCCGAGGTGGTGGCGCGTAGTGTTCCACGCGCGCCCCTCTTAGACGTTGCGGGGATAGTCAAACACCCCACTCCCACCCAACCTGAGATCGAGGCTCGCATAGGCGGGCCGGCACTAGCCGGGGGTTACGGCAGTATCGTATGTTCCCGCGACCCCCGGCGCGGCGGCGTAGATGTGAGATGGAACACCGGGGTGATTTTTAGTCAGTACGAGTCTGACAGACCTCTCCGCTCCCCCAGGGCGGAGGACATCCAATGAGGATTTTACAAACCGGAACAAAAAAAAAAAGTGGTTGAGCGATTGACTGCTGCGCTGCGTGTCCCGGGTTTGATTCCCGCACAGAACAAATATTTGTATGACCTACAGATAGTTGTTCCGGCTCTGCAATGATATTCTAGTAAACAGATGTTATGAGCACGCACATTGTGAAGACTCTAATACGTCCTAATTGGGACGTATAGCCTTTAGTCTAGGTTACGCATGGCGAAGAGCGATACGCTTTGTTGAAACAAAAACAAAATTTAAAAAAATGCCATCGTGTGCAATTAGAAAGTGTACCAATATACAGGGTGTTTGGAAGGGAGCTGTACATACGCCTAGGGTAGAAACTAGGGATAGTCTGCTACCTACCCCCGCCCATTATATTGACCTTGGCCTCAAGGTTTTTTTTTAATTTATTATTATTTTTTATTTGACTTTTTTATGATTTTTTGACTAAAACTACCTGTAGCTCAAAATCTATCCATGGGACCGGTCGGCTAATGGTCTTGTTTTAATCGTTAGAGTCTTAGGGTCCTGCAAAAAATTATTTTACACCAGAAAATTGTGGAGAAGAAAAGTTATGGGGCCTGAAGTACCGTAGTAAGGTAAAGAAATAATTTTAAGGGCAACTTTCTATGGGGTTTAAAAAAAAACTAACAGGGTTGGAGTTCTTCTGATTTTTTTAAAACATCCTCAGTCCATGCCCTTTCTAACGATATGCTAAAAGTGTAATTATCACTTTTAGTTTTAAAGTTATTAATTAATTTCCGCAACTAGGGCACTTCAAGCAAAAATTTCAACTAATGAAAATTAAATGTGTTCGATCGTAAAAGGATGGCAAATGAAACAAAAAATTTGGTAATGACTAATGTCATTAAATTACAAATTTTAATTAATTACTAATTTTAATTAATTACAAATTTTGTTCAAATTGATGACCATTGACCTGTAAACATGCTAGCTTCTGGACAACTGCTTTCCTAATTCTTGGATTGGTCGGGGTGGGCCAATTCCCTGGCCCCCAAGGTCGCCTGACCTTACCCCACTCGACTTCTACGTCTGGGGAAGGGCGAAAGAGTTGGTGTACGCAGAAGAAGTACCAACAAGGGAGGTTCTAATTAACAGGATCCACGCCGCATTCGATACAATGCGCGAGGAACTGCTGCTTAGAACGGTGACCGTGGAGATGAGGAAGAGGTGCCGAGCATGTTTACAGGTCAATGGTCATCAATTTGAACAAAATTTGTAATTAATTAAAATTAGTAATTAATTAAAATTTGTAATTTAATGACATTAGTCATTACCAAATTTTTTGTTTCATTTGCCATCCTTTTACGATCGAACACATTTAATTTTCATTAGTTGAAATTTTTGCTTGAAGTGCCCTAGTTGCGGAAATTAATTAATAACTTTAAAACTAAAAGTGATAATTACACTTTTAGCATATCGTTAGAAAGGGCATGGACTGAGGATGTTTTAAAAAAATCAGAAGAACTCCAACCCTGTTAGTTTTTTTTTAAACCCCATAGAAAGTTGCCCTTAAAATTATTTCTTTACCTTACTACGGTACTTCAGGCCCCATAACTTTTCTTCTCCACAATTTTCTGGTGTAAAATAATTTTTTGCAGGACCCTAAGACTCTAACGATTAAAACAAGACCATTAGCCGACCGGTCCCATGGATAGATTTTGAGCTACAGGTAGTTTTAGTCAAAAAATCATAAAAAAGTCAAATAAAAAATAATAATAAATTAAAAAAAAACCTTGAGGCCAAGGTCAATATAATGGGCGGGGGTAGGTAGCAGACTATCCCTAGTTTCTACCCTAGGCGTATGTACAGCTCCCTTCCAAACACCCTGTATATACCAAAGTACATAGAACAGAAGGGATCTCATACCATATGTAAGTACGCAATACACCTCAAATTACTTATTTATTTATTTTATTTCCTAATATTCTGAGATTAGGAGGTTAGAAAAAGAAAACACATTGGTGGTCAGAATAATGTTTGTTTACATTCACACGCAAGTGACAAACACTAGCTGTCCCTTTTTTTCTTGTTGGTTTTATCAAGCCATCCCTGTTGACTTGTAGTGAAATGTCAGATGAATGAAAGTGTGTAGGCATGTGTGCTGCCGCTGCTGTGCGGAACACTTTTTTCAATTCTTTTGTGAATGTATAACGTATCTGTTTACTAGAATATCATTGCGGCTCTGGGTGTTTGTGTATGTGAGTTTATATGTTTGTAAACGCACCCACGGTACAGGAAGAAATTCTTAGTGTAGGGCAACGTTATTTTTATGAAAAAAAAATGGTGTATTGTGTGCAACCTGCTCCACTCAACCACCAGGATTCCTTCATCCTTCCGTACGGGTCCCCAAGCACAAACACCCGGGAGGTCATTACTATCCACCATCTGCTCTTGCACGATGGTGGATAGTAATGACCTCCAACCCAGGGGCATGACCTTGTCACCCCTGGGTTAATTCGCCCGGTGATTTTTGTTACTTCTAATTCTCATGGAATTAGACCAATAACAGGGTGGCAACCTCGAGAAGGAACGTCACCAGACTTTCCTTGAGGATCTACGCGTCCGTAGCACTCTCCCTCAAGACCACGCCACCGTGCCGCCTCTGAGGGAGAAAGCAAGGTAGGCCTTTATCTACGCTACCAAGCAAGGAAAGCCTGTCGTTGTGCAACCGAAAAAGCGCATCCACGCCCTGTACTATCACACGTTAGCAACTCGACTATTACAGCACACACACACACTTAAAACTTAGGCACCAATAAAATTGGTATAATTTAAATAACCCTCGGCGCACGAGTTCGACTCGCACTTAACCGGTTTTTCTTGTTATTCGAATAATCCGTTTTCGTCGTCAAAGGGCCTCGTGAAATGTTCACTGCCCACATCAAATTTAGATCTCGCGCCGCCACTGATGCAAGCACCTTCGATCAATCTATACATCTATCTAATACCTTTAAACGAGCCATCCATCCGAACCATCTCATCTGCTCATAGTCTGAAAAACTGATCGCAAGATGAAACGGAAAAATTAAAAAAAACAAAAATCTTTAAACAAGCAAATCTTGTACCTATATATTGCTTGTTGTAGTTTAAATTTATATTTATTGTGTGTTGTAGTTTTTTTTATATGTATTTGATTGATTGATTGATTGATTCTTTGACTACCTAATGACCTATACATTTAGAACACGGTAGGTACCTATTCAAAATGTACCTGATGGTTTACGTTAGAGATGGGCTGAGTGATGATTTTTCTGTATCGGTGACTGCATGACAATGACAAAAAAATATAATGATTTTTATTTGAGTAATAAATCTCGTCACTTAAATTATGAGTAGATACTGAAATGCTCGCGGAACGGCTTAGTAACATTATCATTAGTTATTTATGTAGGCTTGAGTCGAGTTGGTCAGTTGGCCGCGTAATTTAAATTTTCTTAGTTTGTGACATTCATTGCAGGTTATTTAGGTATAGTAGGTACACCCAACTTGGTTATAAAATTAAATAATAAATACACTTCACTGAACTAAATTCACTATAACGTATGTAAACCCAATTTAATTATAGCGAGTCAACACATTACACAACGTATTTCGTACGCGTAAAATTAAATTAGGTAAGGGTGGTTGGTCGTCCTCGTCTTAGACGAGATAGACGAGTCGTCTATCCAAAATAATGATTCACGAATTACTAAATGCTAGATAATTGCATTCGTGATTTGCCGCGCATTTCGCACGCAAACATAAACAATGCAAGTGAAAGCATTGTTGCCGTTCCGTGCGCCCAGTCCCGGTCATTTTATCGAAACATGTGAGTTCCAGTATCGCCGATCGCGCAGCCTCGCAACGTCGCAATTCACAGCCACAGTCACACAGCCCGCTGGCGCTGCGCCCGAGACGGCCCGATACCGTCCGATCCGAATCACCGAAGTTCGCGTTCATTGTCATTCTAGTAATGATTTTTAAGCATTGATGATTTTGTCTTTGTCATTGCATGATGAAATGATTTTAAAATATCGATGATTTTTACATGTGACATGATATCGGACTCATCTCTAGTTTACGTTTACAAAAATGTTAAATAATTTTTCGTTTTAGTGCATTATTATCGTCTAAGTTGAGTTGAGTTGTTACATTTTGGTACCTACCTATTGATAATTTATTATTGAATGGTTCATTAATTTTATGTTGAATTTGAAACAAAAATTAAAACATATCACATTTTTCCATTTTTTCGTTTTATAAAACTTTAATGTTACTTATTTTACAAATTTTGTAGTATATTTTACGCATTTTTCATGCTTGTTTGCATGCTGTTTCAAGCTTTTTATGTTGCATATAATCCCGTCATTACTTATTACTGTTATGGGACTGTTTAATTATAAAAACGCATTAAAATGAGAATAAGAGAATCTGTTTTTAAATATAAATTTTACATTAAAATATTAAATAGGTATCACAAAAGCTTGCATTGCACCTTTTTGTTTCAAACATGAGGATATATTTAAGTTTGAATATGAAGCACAGCTTAATAAGTACATCCCGCAAATTGCTTTAGTGTTCAATCCGAAAACATAGACATCATTCAGAAGCTGCCAGTGCCATCACTGTGAAACGAACTTCATTGGGATCTCGAGCCATGAACTCCTTGCTCTTAGCAGCATCTTCTAGCAGAGAATCAGGTGTAGTAGGACCATGGTTGATTGGGAAAGCCTTACTCCCGTCCAATTCATACAAAAAGCCATCTTTATGAACAAATGTAATAAAATGATGATTCACAGTATCTTCAGCACTAGGAATATTAGTTTGTCCTTCCTGAGCTAATTCTTTATGAGCTTGAATAATACCTTCAGACTTTTCAAATAGTTTTCCTCGTGAGACAGCATCCATATCTTTAGCTCTATCTAAGAAGTTCTTCATGTGGCCATCAACCAATTCTATTTTGTCAGTATTATTAGCTACACTGTGCACAAGAGCCACAGTGCCACAGGCATTACTTACAAACTGTTTCACATAGAAAATGTTGCTGGAAACCTCTTGGCCTTTAGAAAGAATGTCACTCTCTTCTTTTTGTTTATGTTCTCCATATGCATCAGAACATGGAAAAAGAAGCATGACAGAGAGCACTGGACCGGGCACCCAGGCAAGCATGTCTGGTTCTAAACCCATAACATCGATGACACCCCATTGACTAGGTACTCCTAATTTCTGCAGAAACTTATTCATAACCTCAGGGTTTGATTCTAATGGGATTAAGGTTTCGCTCCTCATGTTTTATATTCTGAAATCAAATTGCACAAGTAAGTTTGAATACAAAGCATTTCATAAAATGAACATTAATATTTCATGTTTTCTTGGATGTGTAGGTCTATCTAAGATATCTGATGATATTTAGAGCCATCTGTCTGGGCACACACTGGCTTGGCCGGCCTGGAAAACTCTAAACACTGCACTTGTGTTGGCCGAACCAAAACATAACCTGCACAGGTGCTGGTTCTCAGATGGCTCTAGCCTTCAGAGCTTGTGCAACAACTCTCCACGGACCATGGCTCACCTATGGAAGTGCACTGCATGCCCTGTTACCAGTATGTACGAAGACCTTATGACTGCATCACCAATTGATGTTACCATAGCGAAATTCTGGGCCAATCATATTTCTTTTTTATATTTGCCAAGAAGAAGAATAATACATAACATATAGGTGTAATATATAGCATATATTAATTTGTATTCATGTACTACACTTTTTTTTATCAATGACATATCTTACAATTATTATTATTAAGTAATAAATTGGTCTTCATATTATAATCCATAAATTGAGGCTTGTTTAGTTGCAACTTCTAGTCCTGGTTTTAAAATGTTTTCTCTCATATTTCGAAGAATAGTTTAGCAGATACGCCATGTTCTTCAGCCCGGGAATTCAGCATAATGATCATTACGCATAATGTTATAAGGCATAAAGGCTTTGCCATAATGTATATTGCCATAAATACTGTTGGCATAATAATAATGATGCATAATTTTATAAAGCATAATGTATAAATGCATAATGATATTTACACATTTTGGTACACCCCACCACACCTTAACATAATTCATTTGAGTCTATATATCAAATATATTTAATTAGACATTTTAAGCTTAGGTAAAACAATTTACAATTGATTCAAATCAAAATCAAAAATTTTCGATATTTTTAAAATTTACATTTTACCTGTAGGTATTTTCATTTTCGACGTTCAAATATATACCCATAAAGTAATTATGATGAATAAATATTTTGTCTTAAATATTTATGCAACTCCAAATTATGGCAATACAAATGAGACCACATGACAGGTATGGGTAATATTTGCATTATGCCAAAGTATTATTAAGCCGCAGTATTATTACGCTGATAAAAGTTATGCGAAAACATTATGCCAAACAACATAGTGCCTAAAAAAATTATCCAAGAGGGGGATTTCCCTCCAGCCCATTTTACCCAGGTATTGAAACAGTTAAATGCTTTAGCTGGTTTTGTTTTAGCTATTGCAGGTAGCAGTAGTCGGTAGTTCCAATACTTCGAGCGGGAGAATGTAGGCGCGGACGGAGGGTTCCGTATTATAATTTAATCTTTGTGCCGTATTATTGGACTTTTTCTTGCAATGCGGGACTAGTGAAACTCTACTCAGATAATAGCAATGAAGCATTCGAAAAAGAGTAGGAACTGAAACTCCTACCTTTAATTTGCCTTCTCGTAACCAGTCGATTGTTGAGCAGGCTTTCAAAGAATTTAGCACCCAGTTTGAATAATAAATAATCAGTTATTTACTAGGAGCCAGGACTCGGGAGGTTATATTTTCATTATTTTGCTTTTCATTCATTTCATTGTTGACAGACAGTCATTGTCATAGTTGTCATTTTCTAACGTCAAAATGACTGTCACCATCAACTCAACTCATCTTAAACCATGAGTTTTTCGCGCGCTTTTTTTTGAGTGTAGTTCAGCGGCTGTTAATATTATTTGCAAATTGATTCCTAGTGGATATTGTGATATAAAATTGGTGTAGTTTTGTGTCTCAACTGTCGACACAACTGAACAATTACTCATAAATAGGAAACTTTTTACAAAGTTTCAAAACTCGGAGTATAACGGTTTACGAGAAAAAAAAGTTTCCATACAAATTTCCTTTTGTGCAAATTTTTAGGTTAGATAAATTGTCATGGTAAACGTCAAAGTTCACATTTCACGTTCCGTTGACGGTAGAGGTGTATTTTATTCAACACGTAAAAGCATTGAGATAGGAAAAAAGTGATTTGATTCCGGCCACGGCGCGTTATCCACCAAACAAACGAATCCGTTCCAGCTTACGTCATAACACAATGAGTTTTTTAGCCAATCAAATGCGTCAGATGGCACCACGCCACGCCACGACACGTAAGTGTGTTTCGATCTTTAGTCTTTGGTCGCCAGTGCTGCCAGATTAGGTGACTAATAGCCATTTTTACCCGACTGCCGAAGGAAGGTAATGTATTTATCAGTCTATGTATGTATGTATGTTTGTTCCTATGTGGCGTTCTAGAGATTAAAAGCGTTGGCCGATTTTGATAATTCTTACGTCAATCGATTCGTCTTAACCCTGCGAGTGTCACTGGCTACATTCAAATTGGAAAATAGGAAAATGGCGGATTTTGGGCGCCATATTGTTGGAGACCAAATTTTTTTTTTTTTCAACCCCATTGTGTGTTGTATCAAAATAGAGGGTTTTAAGAGGTGATTACAAAAATATATAACACTTATATATTTAAATGAAACTAATTCTAAAAAAAAAATAACTAAAAAGTTGTAAATAAAAAAATTATTTAAAAATAACAACAAATCGGGTTTTTAGCATTAGCTTGTAGTATGTTGCATGCTGTCATGTATTCCAATTCACTTTTAAGTACGCTAGAAAATAACAATACATTTTAAAGTTTTGATGAAAATCTTGTGGTTTTAGTGAATAGTGCTCGTCTTGTGTTTTATAAATAGACACAATAGAAAAAATATTGTTGCAGGTGACCGGTGACCGGAGCGGCAGTCAACCTGTTAAAAATTATTAAAAGTAGGCCGTTATCATCATAATTTTCAGACTTTTTGTAAATAAATTAGAAGCTATTTATTTATCTTCATCCCCTGCCGGACTCTGTACTTCCTGATAGCTACAATCTAGAAGTCTCTTAATGAAGGGTGAATAGGTTACTTATAGGCAAGCGTGCCCCATCGTCGACCACATCATCGCTTAGCATCAGGTGACATAGTAAATAACTGTATGGAAAAATATCCATATTTTGATATATCGATATTTTTTGCCCATGCCTAACAGAAACTAAACTGAACTAGATTTTATTACAAGGATTATAAATTACTTATTTTTATGAACATTTTTCATTATTTACCGTTTAAAACTACTTTAACTTATTTAGTACCTACAAGCATAAACACAATCGAGAAAGTTACAAAAAAAAATTGTTTATTCATTACCGAATTCTTCATAATGAAGTTGGTCAAAGGTCAAAAGAAATCAAATCCAAAACTCAATATTCGGCTATATATTTAAGGCTATTTTGCATTATCTGTAGGTAAATTTAGGCTACTTTAGCCAGGACGGTATTTTGGACGACTTGAGGTTCAACAAATCTGGCAACACTGCCTGGGTGGTGACCATAGAAAAAAAATTACTCTAGCGAGGTGGTGACACCGGTGACACGAACAAGCATAAAATATGAAAACAAAGCTTGAAACAAAGTGATTTTTTTGAATTATTTTGAGCACCTCACATGTGAAATGATAATACAAGGCGTAATTACGAAACTATACTGTCTTAATCTGAAAGATAGAAAGTAAATTAGCAAAGAAAATTAAAGTTATAAAATATAAAAAAAACAATGGATTCTGAGTTCGTGCACATATCAACAAGCCTTCGGTTACAGCTTGGATATGGGATTGGTCATGTATTAAATGATGTCTGTGCAAGTTTATGGTTTACATATTTCTTAGTATTTTTTCATTTAGTACTTGAATTTAGTGCTTCTCAATCAGGTAACTTGATGTTGATTGGTCAAGTTATGGATGCTTTATCAACACCTTTTGTTGGTTATCATTCAGACCATACAGACAATCATATTAGTTCAAAGTATGGTAAGCGGAAACTGTGGCATATGTTTGGTAAGTTTGATGTTCATCAGCAATATCATATAAGTAATTAATCCATGTATACTTTTTGCAGTACAAAACTAACATTTATATTTTATTTGCTTTTCAGGCACTGTTTGTGTTCTAGCATCGTTTCCATTCATATTCACAGAATGCATTGGTTGTTCATCTACACATAAATGGGCACAAATGTATTATTATGCTGCATTTATTATTATATTCCAAATTGGTTGGGCTGCAGTGCAGATATCCCACTTAAGTTTAATTCCTGAGCTTTCCGAAGATGATCACACTCGGACCCATTTGACTGCAATCAGGTATGATATAAAAATATTGACCTATAAAAGTAAAACCTCTAATCTATTTTATCTCAATCACTCTCACATTCTTAATCAACTCCGTGTCACTCAGATCCTAAATAAATATCTAACTTACCAAACTATTTTAGAAAAACATTAAACACAGTATAATAACTTTAGTAAAATAAAAAAGTTTTAGTATAATAACTACTAGCTTTTTATTACTAAACTATGCACCTGCCATGTTGTCTTTTTACTACTCTTGGTTGACTGGTAGAGAATGCCTAAGGCATTAAGTCCACCTGTGTACCTTTGTGCATGCAGTCTAAATATATGAATAAATAAACCAACATAATTAGCATAATTGCCATACTGAAGCTATAAAAGCAAAATTTACTAAGCAACATTTTGGGTGATAATGAGGTATTGTAGTACTTAATCTAGACCAGAGGTCACCATTTACTCTCATTTAGGTTCCGTTTCTTAAAATAATATAAAGTCGCAGTCCATAAGATTTGACACCACCTCCCCTGCCACCCCAAATTAAATTAATGAAATTATGATATAGATACAATATCAATAAAGATTTTGATGAGATGATTCTTCTGTAACTTGTTGAATAGACAGCCTAAAAAGACGAAGCGCGGGATATATTACATACACAAGTAATACAAGTATATATTGTAACATAAGGTTCCCATGAAATAGATTTGTTATCCGGATCCGGACTGCGGTCCGCCATTTGGTGATCCCTGCTCTAGAACTACTATTGTATAGAATACAATATCGCCCAAAATGTCACTTGGTCAATTTTGACTATCAAGCATTGATTAGAATAGAATAGAATATACTTTATTGTACACCAAAAAATGAAGTTACACATCTCTTTTACAATAATACTTATAACTACGGGTACAAAGGCGGCCTTATCGCTGACAGCGATATCTACCAGACAACCTTTGGATGGACATAATTATCTAAGAATAAAACAGGGGGTAGTTTGTGGTGTAATGCTACATTAAAATATAAATACATAAATAAAAAATATATTACTATATTAAATACTATACATAAGCTCATATGTAAACATACATATATAATATTACTTGTTACATACATTCATAGATGGAAAAAAATGAAAAAAGGTTGAATAATGATGGACTAAATTAGATCTAAATAGATAAACGTTAGAGAGAAAGGAAATGGTTTCTAACCAGGTTCTTAAAAGCAGCCAGCGACTGGGCTTGTCTTACTGACAAGGGCAACTCATTCCACAATAGCACAGCTTGGACCGTAAACGATTTGTCGTAAAACTTAGTGGAATGAGCAGGCATCGAAAGTTTCATAAGTTAAACATAATAATTTGATTTAAGGCGATATATACGCCCCAATATAAACGCAGTACTGGCCGTGCGCCCACTCAATGCCTAAATATGAATATTGAACCTCCTTTGAACAGTTTTGTTTGCAAAATATTATTTGATTTACATATGCTATTTCAGTTATGAAGAATTTCCAGACATCAATTTGTCTGTGTAAAAATATTTTTAAACATCCAAGTCGTATTGGAGGAGTATCCAAAAGTTGCAAAAACAATATCGTCTTGTTAATTATTTTTTTAAAGCAAAACTTTTAGTTACATGAAAAAACCTTTTTTCAAAAATAATGTACATGAATCAATAATAAATATATATTTTTTGCCAAACCTTTTAATCTACCCGTTACTAAGGAGTATGCTTTAGTAAGTAACCGTTTTACGGCACTATAGCGGTGGAAGGTCCTTAAGTATTTCACATTGTTTATGTAAACCGATGTTACCAAAAGAAAAACTAATTACGTTAATTTGTATTACAGATATGGATTTACAGTATTTTCAAATCTGTTTGTTTATATTATCACATGGATTATATTACATTTGACTGGGGAATGTGATAAGCATGTATGTTGTATGATATTTTTTATTTTTATAATGGCATGTTTCACCACTTCCAAATAAGTCTCCATTTATTTATCTTGTAGATAATTTCATACAAATTCTATTCTTTATGTTAATTAACCTGGTGTACAGGGTGAGTTTTTGAAGTGGGTGAGGATGGCTAAATCTGAAACTATGAGTATGAGAATAGCAAAAAGCACTAAAAAGAGTCTCAGGCCCGATTTCGATAAAGAATAAAAGTGCACCATGAAAAATCATGTTCCAGGAACCTAACCGAAAAATTGTTATAAATTAGGCTGATTAAGTTTGCTGTATGTCATTACTTACCAGAATTTTATCCTTATTAATGACACTATTGAATGGTGTTTATCAAAATTATTTTTTCCGATTCTTGGTTAGGCTAGAAATATTCATTTTACAAAAATAGAATTACTGGAAAACTCTCCCTGTATATTGCCTATCAGAATCTGGACACTCAAGTCAAGTAAATAAAGTCTATAATCTTATTAAGTGGTAATGGATGGTTTGTCTAAATATTTATTTTTTATTATAGCAAGTGGGGCCCACTGATGCTTGGAAATTTAGGCATGTTGTCTACATTGTATTGGGACTAGGAACACTAGCATCAGTAATATTTCATATTTCCGTAACTGAAAAAAACAACTACCGCCATGAGCAACTCTTGGCTGAAGGTGAAAGTGGAGCCCACTACGAGTTCTTACGTAAACCCCTCATGTATCAGGTAAAGTTTAGTTGAGGTATATGTTATATGATTAAATGACAAATATTTAAATTATTACATTTGCTGATAGTTAAATAAATGTAATATATTCTGTTTATTTTGTTATCATAGCATACATTAATAGATAACAGTTCTAATTAACCGACTCAATGTCAATTAATTATTTAAATGACCATGTTTCTAGGTTGCGGGAGTGTACATGTGTACCAGACTTGTGGTGAACATATCGCAGGTGCTGATTCCTCTGTATCTGCACCGCACGCTGGGCCTGGCGGCTCGTGCCCTCGCTGTGGTGCCCCTCGCCTTGTACCTCGGCAGTCTGGCAGCTGCCGGAGTCCAGAGGTTGGCACCAAGATCCTTCACCCGAAAACTTAATTATTTGACCGGTTCCGCATGCGCAATAGCTGGTTTTGTGTGGATTTACCTTGGATCAGATGATGATTACAAAGTATATTTCATTTATGTGGTTGCTGTGTTAATAGGTTAGTACCTACCCACCGATACATATAAATTGTAGTGAACAATGTAGGCGTTTTTATCAAAAATGATGCCTTATAGTGTTTCATTGAAAAAAAATCAAATATGTTTTTGTTCCACATTTCTCAGATGAGTTTGTTTTATAATACCTAAACCACAAAGCTATCGAATGAGCTGTGTTCACGTTGACGCACGCCTTGACAAAGTAATAACAGTAATTATATTTTCTGTATTAGTCAGTTCCATTTCTGTATAACTGACTACTGGGAATGAATACATAGATTGTTTTCTCAATTATTAGGTTTTGGCGGTGCAGTGATGCTGGTGACTAGCCTGGCTCTGACGGCTGACCTGGTTGGCGCGAGGACGGAAGCTTCCGCCTTTGTCTACGGCCTCATGAGTTTCACTGATAAGCTCGCGTGCGGGATTGTTATAGCGATTATACAAGCATAGTAAGTTGATGTATGATTCATACTGACAGTTGGTGTTGTTATGTACCTACGTGATTCGCCTCAGTTCAGACATCATTATCTAAATATATTATTTTAGTCACGTATTGATATGGTGATATTCTATCTCCGATAATTATTATAATGAGCGATGCTTAAGGTTACACTAGTCGATCATTCTTCCATACAAATGTAATCGTAAGTGTAGTCTGGCGATTACACCACTATTTGACGATTTATTATCAAAATAATAAAAAAATATAAGTATCAATTTGTCTCATCATTATCTAGCCTTGTATGGAAACAAAAAGGTAAACAAAAAAAATGAAAGTTATGACCGCTGAAAGTTCCATATTTCAACACTAATTTTAACGCATCATAAATGGAATATTGCAAAACAGCCATCGTACAGGGATAGATTAGAAGTTCAACAATGCAAATAATTTTATTTTGAAAATATACATTTAGTAGTTTTTTCATGATGTCTAGACTCCCACCGGTCTGTTTATAAAATTTCGCACGCTCTTTTTCGTCCTAAATCGTCATCAATTTCGCTACAAACTTGCAAAAGTGCTAATTCGAACGCGAACTAGCTTCTAACTGCTCATCACAGCATCTATCTCTTTCGCACGTGTTGTCGGATGAGATAGCATGCATTTTAACCCTGCGCACAAAATAGTTCGTGCCGTCGACTAGAGGAACCTTAAGGGCGTCATCGCACTAAAACGCAGCTCGCGCCACGCGTAATCTAGTCTCTTGGGAGCTGTGTGAGCGACAATCTTTAAGCAGGTAGGATTACTTATACACATTGTTAAGTGGGTTATCAGCTCTTATTTACAACTATCAGCTGGCAACTTGGATTACGCTCAAAATTAATTGAACTCCAATTCAGAAACTTTATGCATGTAATAAAAGCCTTTTAAGGTGACTCTTACTGAAGCGTACAGTGGTTCAATGTCCAGCTTACTCCGCTCACTCGCTCGGGGCCGCGGGTTCGAGACCCGTCCAAATTCAAAATAAAAGATTCTTATATTCAGCAGTTAGTTATATTTCTGCCTGCCTAATCTAAATACATGATCTACATAATTATATTAATAACATACTCAGTGAATATTTTGTGTGTCACATCCAAGATATGGGTGCTCAAGGAAAAATCGTGAAACAGCCCGCATCTTGATGGCCATACTGATTAGTTGCTGTTACATTTTCAGTGCAGACGGCGCGGCCCCGGCCTACTACGGAAAAGTACTGGTCTGGGTGTGTGGAGTTGCAGCGATCATAGGACTCACACTCACGCTGCTACTGCCGCGGTTCAGATCCGAGGCCTTAGTAAACAGTGGTAAGGCATTTCGCGTTTATATATTGGTTACTGTCTGCTTGTATTATCCCACTGTTGGGAAAAGGTCTCCTGCCATGACATCTAGCTGTTTCGGTCCAGTGCTAGTGTGGCTAATTTCTATAGCCCGTCCCGTCGTCTTCTGCGTGATCTGTCCGCCTTTTGACTGTGTCAGGGCTTCACATAGTTTGTTATACTTTGGTGAATAACTGTTGCCATAAATGAATGAAAACGTGATTGCTTGATAAAGATTAAGGACGATAAGGGTTTAAACCTGAGCAGAGTTTGGTCGCCCAGGTATAATACCTGGGCGACCAAACTCTGCTCAGGTGAGAAATAGAGAAAACGACGTTTTCTAAAAATGAAACCTAGCTAGATCGATTAATCCCTTTTGGTTGCATAAGGACAGATTCTCATAAAGACAGATTAGCAGAAGGACAGTTTCGCAAACAGACAAAGTACATTTAAGTTGAAAAGGGTATATTATATATTTAATTTATTTTTTACTTTACAAACTAAACTAAAACAAAAAAAAAAAGTACTTTTCATCAGTACCTAGTCACTGTAGGTTTGGTACGGTTCACATTTTGCACGTCTCAGTATTGCGAGGCGTTGTAAACAGTCTATGGCCAATATTTTATCGTTTGCGAAATCCAAACAAATGTTCTCAATTTTACTGTCAACCATAAAATCCGATTTCCTTTTTTTTTCTGCACAACACAACAATAACCACCACGGATTATTTTTAGATCGGACAGTTTTGCTGCCTCTTACAAGAGCGTGATGAAATAAAATAGTGGTGGTCTTTTAGGAATTTTAGAATTAATCCTTTTGTGCCACCCTTCGATGGCACTCATGATTCGAAACTTTTCGCCATAGCGACTAAAAACATCGCTGGTAATGAGTTTCATCCACTGTTTACAGAAACAGTCTTGAGAAAATAAGCTTTCCTCATTACTAGGGGCTAGGGAATCCAATCCCGCAAACGCGGGATCCCGCACCTTTTTTGCGGGATCAAAAATGCGGGATTACTCATGCGGGATCCCGCACGTTCGCGGGATTGAAAAAAAGTAAGAAAAATAGGCTCAGACGATGATCGGAACTATTATCGGAACGGAACGTAATCAATGTCAGTTCCAGTACCTACTCTATGACTGGGGATTCCCCTACGGCGCACGGGGATTTAGCTTTGCGCGCGGTCAAGTGTCAAAGAATGTTATTGCGTCATTTGCGTCTTACTTGTGATGTGAAAAGGTTACGTAACGTACGACAAGACTATTATTTTTTATTATCAAGTTATCAAAGTGCTAAGAGCACGTTATGAGTGGAAAAATACAATTTATTATTAAAAATGAGTGTCAATTTAGTTTATAAAGAGTATAAAAGCTCGAGTGAAGTATGGAAACATTTTTAAGAGCAGAAAATGGATCAACTGCTAAATGTAAGTTATGTCCTGCTATTATAAAAATCTCTGCTCGCTCTACTAAAGGCCTTCACACCCACTTGCGAACAAAGCATAACATGAATTTGAACTTGGTTGATAGCGTCAGCAGTAGCGTTGAAAATCCAACACCGGGAATGGAAACGAGCAGCGCAAGCCAAATTGGCTCGTTTAGTTCAACTACTTCACGTTTAGACGAATGTGCTTCAACTTCGGCAGTGTCAGTCCCACCGAAAAGAAAGAAATTAACAGATTATTTCCCACTCGAAAAAAAAGTTTCTATGAAAGAAAGAGTGTGCAGAATGGTAGCAAAAGATGGAATCCCATTCTCAAAATTCATCACGTCAGTTGATTTGCGCGAATTATTTGAATCGGAAGGCCACAAATTGCCTTCTTCTGCCAGCACGATACAAACTATGGTGATGGCCTACGGAGCATCCATTCGAAAGAAAACTATCGGCGAACTTGAAACACTGAAAAAATTGCAAAAGCGTTTCACACTAACTTTTGATGAGTGGACATCTTTAAGAAATCGCCGCTATTTCAATTTAAATCTTCACTTATTTACCGGTGGAGCTGCGACTGCGAACATTTGGAACCTGGGGCTAGTAAGAATTGAAGGACGTTTTCCTGCAGAAGCCTGTGTAACTGCGCTTGAAAAAAAACGCCAGTATTTTAAAATTGAACTAAATCTAGATGTGATCGCAGCGACAACCGATGGTGCAGCCGTCATGAAGAAAGTTGGCAGATTATTATCAGCGCACCACCAATTATGCTTCGCACATGGATTGCAACTCGCTGTACTTGAAATTCTGTACAATAAGAGACAAGAACAACAAGAAGAAGAAATGCAAGCTGAAGTACTCGGAAACAGACAAGATAATGAGAGTGATAATGAAAGTGAAGATGATAACGACGAGCAAGGTAATTTTTCGGTAGAGGAAGAAATCCAAGCAGAAGAGTTGCTACCACAATACAGAGAACTTATTCAAAGAGTGAGAAAAATTGTCAAGGTTTTTAGTTCAAAATCTCCTGTAAAAAATGATCTGCTGCAACAATATATCAAAGCAGAATTTGGCAAAGAATTGCAGCTTATTTTAGATTGCCGAACGCGCTGGAGCAGTCTCGCATCAATGTTGTCGAGGTTCAACGAAGTCAAACATTGCATATCAAAAGCACTTATTGACCTTAAACTGACATCATCTTCATTTTCATTCACAGACGAAGAATATATGACTTTGACTCATATTGAACAAGCTTTAGAGCCAGTGAAGCTCGCTGTAAACGTCTTATGCCGCGAGGATACAACATTAATTACCGCAGAAACCACATTGCGTTTCATGATTAATAAACTGAATCTACAAAACACCAGGTTAAGCCAGGAACTTGTTGTGTCACTGTCTCGCCGGATAAAAGAACGCCGCACATCAATAACTGCTGTGTTGCTTTACTTGGAAAATCCAAAAAAATATCTAGAAAAAGATTCAAGGTCTGCAAGTGTAGAGGACAATCCATTCTTTTATCCAAGTAAAGCTACGCTAAGAACTGAAATGAAGTGTTTAATTGAGAGACTGATGTCAGACGTGCAACCTGAAACTGAAAACTAGCAAGAAGATGACAGTGAAGAAGACATGCCTTTATCGAATCTGCCTTCACATACACTAGAAGAAGAATTAGAGTGCAGTCTCCGTACTGAATGGGTGGCAGAGTCTAGAGCTGCTGTGCGTGTACCCACTCGAGATAATTCAACTGATTTGATATTGAAACGTGAGATGACACTTTTTGAATGTGGAGGGAATAGGGGGAAGTATTTGGAAGCTGTTTATACTTATGTAAAATCAATTCCGCCTACAAGTGTGGAAGCCGAGCGTGCTTTTTCCGCCGCTGGCTATTTATGCAACAAGATAAGATCAAATCTAAAAGATGAAACGTAAGATACTTTATCATTTCTTCGAAAGTATTTTCAGAAAAATTAGCTGATTTTAAATGCCTCTAAAACCAATGAATATGTTCTATTTCAAATAAAAATCTAAATATGAAACGTGAAATATTGCGAATATTGTATTGTCTTAAACATCTTTATATTTAATTTATAATATGTGATAACTTTGCTTCATGTTGATAAGAATAATTAAAAATATTTGTGTGTATTCTCTTTCTTTAAATTACATGAAACAAAAATAATAATAATTAAAATCAATCCCGCAAATCCCGCGGGATCCGCGGGATTGATGATCTTAATCCCGCAGGTTTGCGGGATCGCGATTTTGATGCGGGATTGGATTCTCTACTAGGGCCTAACTCGCATAAAATAAGGTACGCCTCCGGTATAAGCGTTGCTGGCAATAGTGCTAACAGGGAGAAAAGTTGAGTGTATTTACGACCCTCTTTAGAAGAACTGAATCCAATTGCTTTTGACTTATTCCAAATTGCATTTATAAAATTATAGTAGCAGCCTTTTGCTACTACTACGTCAGGATATGTTAACTTGATAGCTCGGATAATAGCCATTTCATAATTAGACTTAAAGGTGCTTATATTCATGCTGAAGTGTTCTTTTAATATCTTAAAAAGTCTCTCGTACGTAGATTGACTTTTGGCATCAAAGTGAAAAACAATGGTACAAAACTAACAGTTTCGGGTACAGATTTATGTGAGATGTCAGCATGTCTTCAGATTTATGGTAAATGTTCCATCGACGTACATAACATTAATTTTTTTAAGTGTTGCTATTGCCAGTTGAGTACCAAAAATTATAATTTTTTCATCACATCCATCGTCAAAGAATCCTTTACTAAATTTTCTGGCAATTGCACATCCTGAGGATGCTTAAAATTACTTTTCTTCACTTTTAGATATGTATAGCGAGCCCGATAGAGAGTATCCTTTTTGGAATTGAACAAAGACATTTCCTCTGGCGATAACATTTCATCCTGCGATAGTGGCTGATCAGAATTCTGTCCCTGTTTGTTATTGCTAAGTGTGTAAAAATGATTCTCAAAAATTTTTGGTATAGGTTTCATATTATAACAAACCTCTTTTTTAGCATATGTCATTGTTAAGTCATTTTTGTTACGTTGAAAATCTGGAAAACATAAATGTTTTGCTTCTTTCAAAATTTCTTTGTTTTCGGATAATGTTATAGATGTGCTACATATACTTTTATTAACGCATCGCCAATAAGTCGTACCGGACATATTTATCTTAACAAAATTGTGTACCTGCAATTATGAATAAACCATACTTAATGCGAACTCTGATTTATGCCTTTGTTCGAAAAATTAAAGCACAAACATTATATATAAATACACCTATAAGAATTTGCATAGGTATTTGTTTGGAAACCCTAATAAAAAATAGATTTATTGCCTTCAATAAAAACGACATCGTTTTTGTCAGAACTAGGGCCCGCTTTTTCCATTCGTTAATAACAATATAATTTCTCTTATAATTTCTATTAATACAATGTCAAATCAATGACAAGTACATTAGTTTTTATCTAATCTCAAACCAATCAAATTGCATATCAAGAAGAATGCATTAGGTAGTCCTTTCTTAAAAAATAATATCATTCACATAATAAATGGGCACGTTCGTACGTAGCTACAACATTCTTGTTAACACTCTCACCGCCTGGCCACATGGCCTGCTGCTTTGGAAAACTGTATATATGCTTAGCGGTTAGAGTGTCAAGGGCTTTAAATAGTGTGCAGAACTGTACCTTTTCTGTCTTTATGTGAAACTGTCCTTATGAGAATCTGTTCTTATGCGAACAAAGCGATTTATCGCCCCCGAAACCCCCTGCATACTAAATTTCATGAAAATCGTGAGGTGAAATAGTGATCAAGCGCAAGCCTATAAACAATAAAAAAAGCAATATACATACAAGAATTGCTCGTTTAAAGGTATTAGAATATCTAGTTTAATATTATTAATCCATATTATTAGATAGCGCGTGTGAAAATAGCAAACCCCCGACGGAAAAAGAGGGGTGTTATAAGCTTGCCTTGTGTACCTGTGTGTTTGTATATCTGTCTGTGGCATCATATAACGGATGAACCAATTTTGATCTTGTTTTTTTTTTGTTTGAAAAGTGACTTTATCGAGACTGTTCTGTTTGATGAAAATCGGTTCAAAAGTAATGGGCGTTTTACTGTTTTAATCGGGGTGTTTTTGCAAGATATCGTTTCATAATTACATGGTCAATAGATTTTCGATCGAAGCATTTCTACTACTAGATAAATTATGTAGCATGAAATAAAAATGTGTAGGAGTCTTTAATTTTTTTTTAAATTTTACTTGTATCTGTAGCCATTAGTGCTTACCTATATGACTAAATCACATGACCAAAATCCAGAGTTAGTAAAAATCTGTGTAATGGCTCAAAAAAAGTTGAAATCTGGAAATATAAAAAAATATTTAATTTAATACAACTTAAGCTTATTTTGCATTATTCTTAGTAAAAAAAAGATATATGACTACTAAGAAAACATTAAATCAGATTACGAAATAATTTTGAAATAAAATATGAATTTGGAGGCCTACACTAAAAGCCAGGCAGACTTCCCAAAAACTGTAGGGTTGGCAACCGTGCCACAAAGACCACAATCACGTCTATATTATTCCCCAAAGGGTTAGGCAGTGGTCTATGGTGCCCGTCGTAAAAGTCCTCATAAAAGTAAACAACGTATCTGGTCTGATGGTCGTAACTCGTAAAGGTTCTAGGACATGCCGGTTTCCTCACGGTATTTTCCTTTACCGTTTTTGAGCGCAGTGGTGAAGAAATAATTTACACAAAGTAAAGCGCCTGCCTGGGTTCGAATCCACGACCTACAACTTGTAAATCGCAACTAATACCACTAGGTCACCCTGCTCTCTTAAATAGATATATATATTCACTAAAAAGTATGTCATAATTATTTCTTATTAACTTCAAATCATAACTGACGAAAACAATATTCATTGTTTCAGAAGACACATCAATAAACAACTCGGATATGAATACAGAAGAACGAGTGCCTGCAGCAATAGAAAGTTTATGAAGTGAATTTTAAAATACATATAGCGTAAATGTATGTACCATTATTGATATTATTCACTGTTAATTGAGCCTGGGGACAAAATGTAAAAGAAAATATTTATTGTGTTGTTTTTGTGTCTCTTTAAGCAAATAAAGTTGTATAATATCAACTTTATTTGCTTAAAGAGACACAAAAATATAGGTAAGAGTGCTCAATAGTTTAAAATAGGCGCGGATCCAAAATTTCGCTCAGGGGGTTGGGGGGGAGGCAAATGGCTTTCGAGAGAAGATGTCATTGAAAAAAATGCTGTTCGTGCATTACGGATTGTATTAATACGATCCGAAATGCACCTCTGAGGCACTGAACCTCTTTGGTTTAGTTTTCCTGTAGAACTTTTGATGAAATGTAAGCTTGAAAACCACTGTGGTTTTAAAACACATGGTCGCGAAAATTTGAGGACTTCTTAGATCTATATGAGCTGTCCAAACCTGAGCTATATTATCTATGATATAGCTCAGGTTTTGACCATTCTTCAAAAACATCAGGATTAAGAGAATGTCAGTTGCGAAAGCGAGCGAAGCGTGCTCGAAAATTATAGATCTCGGATCTAGATATATTTTCTGTTACCATTCAAACTACCAGTTTGGTCGCGTCCCAGGTTTTGGTCTATTGCCCCCGTTGCAACCCCATTTTGCCTGTTTAAAAAAAAACTAGTATTTTATTTACATTATCTCTTATTTATGTTTCGGGTTGTAAACACGAAGTCCACGTGCAACTAGGTAATATTGAATAAATAGATCTCAAGTGACTGGTCTTGTGGAGAATGCACAGCATAAAATGACGAGGTATATTGCATTACATTGACTGTTATGAATATTAGAAGAAATTGTTAAATATACCGGTGTATTTTTGAGATGGGCCTTCATGGTGAAACCCAAATCGGTTTATAGGTATAGAACAAAGGTCAACAAAACAAAGAAAACTTATCCTGTTTTTTTTATAAAGCTGGACAGTTCCCATTTTGTAGCATATCAATTTTTTGAGAACTTAAGCTAAAGTCTCATGACAAATATACACCTTTTATATTTTATTTGTTACTATAACTGTGTTATGAAAATAAAATGTAAGTAGGTAGGTGTTATAATATTATAATATTGCCATATATTTAAGGAATTTATATATGTAGTTCTGCTACATTGGAAATATTTATTCAAATTAGCTAAGCTATATTTATACTGAAAGCAGAAATTTTAATCTTTACTAAGTATGTAATCCAAAAGGTCAAGAGTAATTGGCTCATAGTCAGTAGGTAAGTACTTATTATATAACATACTTAATAAAGAAAATTGTTCTTCCCGACTTTTTATCAATATTATATACTTTTATAAAAAAATATATTATAAACTTTATGATCATATTATCAGTCTATTTTTTAACACGCTTTTATTTACTTGGTATGTATGCTTCTATGTAACGGAATCTTTGAACGTGATTTTTACCCCTTCAAAACTTCGTATTGATTTGAAACTTTGCACACTTATCCGTGACCGATGTCAATGTAATAATTTAAATAGTTTGTCCCAATATCCTTACCAGGATCTTCAGGATTAGCTATTTTTTATATCCTATACCCGGTAATGTCTTTGTCCAAGTACCTAGGCGCGTGACATGTGCATAAGCGCAGCATGCGGCTTAAGTTTTAGTTATATCCGAAGACACGGAAGTGCCTTGAGCCCACGTATTAAATAAATGTTCCGGAGAGGGAGCCTGACATACGGAAACAGCTATCACATCCAGGGAAGGCAGTAGGCACGCTAATTACCTATTCTCATCACAGAGAGGTAGTTGCATTAATATATTGACGTTTAAAAAAAACGAAAAATCACGCTGTAATGGAAAATTTAACTAAAAAGTAGAAAATAATTTTCAATAAATTTAAATTATGAATTTATGAGTAGTGTGATTAAGGTTGCCGTAGTCGATCATTCTTCCATACAAACGTAGTCTGGCGACTACTCCACTGTTTGACGATGTATATGTTTGGTGGTGTAATTATACGAGTGCCGTTTCTGTTCTGTAACCGGCCTGTGAGCGTCGAAAGTTCCATATTTCAACACAAATTTTAACGCATCTTTGGACGCAAATAAATAGCAAAAGAAGAAGAAAAATTACAAAACAGTCATCAGACAGGGATAGATTTTGGGGGGCTGAGTCACCGACGTCCGTAGGAGTTTATCCCAGTTGATTCCCTACACGTGGCCCCCGGGTGGTGCAAATCAGGTGACACTAACTGGTGGTAGGCTTTGGCCGAAGGCTTGCGCCCACCCACCGGGCAAAGACGTACCGCCATGCGGCCTAGCCGTGTTCCGGTACGATGCTCGGTGTTGGCTACACCGAGCATCGTACGTGGGCGTTCCCGCAGTCTCCAGACCAGGCCCCAATGATGGCGTCCTGCCGGCGCGTGTCTGTGGGATGCCAGCGTGGAACCTCATCTCACTTCCTTTTTCTCTCCTATCCTCACAACAATGGCAATAAGGAACAAAGGTAAAACAGCTGCGCAGCGGCAGCACTCACTGTCACATAAACTGCATCTCTGTAACAGAGGTCTACGCTCTAACCTTGATGCAGTCCACCATCATCTGGAGACTGATAAACCCGCGCTTTTGTTCCTTTCGGAGATGCAGATCGGATGCCCGTCAGAGGTTGCGTATCTTTCTTACCCAGGGTTTACCCTAGAGCAGAGGTTCAAGCCACGCGCGGGTGTATGCATCTACGCCCGTGACCGTGACGACATCTGTTATCGGCGTCTCCGAAATCTTGAAGACTCTCGATACTCAGCGCTCTGGGCCCTGGTAGACACAGGTCTGGATAAGATTATCTATGCTTGTGTCTACCGGTCGCTCAGCAGAGATCTGGAGACAACCGGGCTTAATGCAAATAATTTTATTTTGAAAAGATACGTTTAGTCGTTTTTTCATGATATCCATACTCCCAAAGGTCTGTTTATAAAATTTCGCGCGCTTGTTTTCGTCCTAAATCATCATCCATTTCGCTACGAATTTTTAAAAGTGTGTCGGGTCTAAAAAACTCTCTAATCCTACTCACAAGCTTATGAAGGAGAGGCGAGATGATCCTGCAGTCTTCAGATGAGGCGTGCAAATACCGGCAGCTCAATAGACTAGAATTCTCTAAATCCTTGAAAAGAGACCCCCGCCAATTTAATACCGAGGGTATCAAGGGATCTAGCTATTGGGCAGAGCCAGCTCACGAAACTGAAGACCGACTATGGCAGGATCGTATCCGCAAAACCGGAGCTTCTGAGGAACGTCGAGACATTCTATGGGCAGTTGTACACATCAATCAGCAAGCCCGTTGCGAGTCTAGCAAACGACCCAAGAGCTAGATTGACCCGATACTATACCGAAGATATTCCGGACGTCAGCCTTTACGAGATTAGGATGGATCTGAAACAGCTTAAAAACAACAAGACGCCGGGCGGGTGATGACGGAATCACGGCCGAACTTCTGAAGGCGGGTGGCAAACCGGTCCTTAAGGCCCTTCAGAAGCTGTTTGATTCCGTCATACTCGAGGGCAAAACGCCACAGGCATAGTGCAGGGGTGTGGTGGTACTCTTCTTCAAGAAGGGCGACAATGCCCGGCTGAAGAACTATAGGCCCATTTCACTTCTTAGCTATGTCTACAAGTTGTTTTCAAGAGTCATCACGAATCGTCTCGCGCGCAGGTTTGACGATTTCCAGCCTCCCGAACAAGCCGAATGCCGAAAAGGCTTTAGCACCGTAGAACACATACATACGCTGCGGCAGGTTATACTGAAGACCGAAGAGTATAACCTGTCCCTCTGTTTAGTGTTTGTGGATTACGAGAAAACCTTCGATTCAATCGAGACTTGGGCTGTACTGCAGTCTCTCCAACGGTACCAGATCGACTACTGGTACATTGAGGTGTTGAAGTGTTTGAACAAAAACGCCACCATATCAGTCCGTCTTCAGGATCAGACGACCTCGAAACCAATCCTTCTCCGGCGCGGCGTGAGACAGGGAGACGTCCTTTCTCCGAAACTGTTTACTGCTGCGCTAGAGGATGTCTTCAAGGCTCTAGACTGCACTGCTCTGCTCGGCATCAACGTTAATGGCGAATATATCACTCATCTTCGGTTTGCCGACGACATCGTGGTCATGGCTGAGACCATGGAGAGCCTCAGTACAATGCTCGATGACCTCAGTAGAGCTTCCGAAAGAGTGGGTCTTAAATTGAACATGGACAAAACCAAGATGAATGCCCATGTAACACGCACTCCTATCAAGGTCGGAGACTCTACACTCGAAGTTGTAGATGAATGCTTGGGACAAACGGTCCAGTTGGGTAGGTCTAACTTCGAGAAAGAGGTCAACCGTCGAATCCGACTCGGCTGGGCGGCGTTCGGGAAGTTGCGTGGTATCTTCTCGTCCAATTTACCACAGTGTCTCAAGACAAAAGTCTATGACCAGTGTATGTTGCCAGTGATCACATAAGGGACCAAGACGTGGTCGCTCACAATGGGCCTTATCAGAAAGCTTAAAGTCACCCAAAGGGCAATGGAGAGGGCTATGCTCGGAGTTTTTTTGCGTGATCATGTCATTCATTCATTCTTTTTAAAAACATTGCCCCACACTAGCAGTTTCTTCCTGTATCGTGGGTGCGTTTACAAACATATAAACTCACATACACAACACCCAGAGCCGGAACAACTATCTGTAGGTCATACAAATATTTGTTCCGTGCGGGAATCGAACCCGCGACACGAAGCGCAGCAGTCAATCGCTCAACCACTGCGCCAACCGTGCGCCCGTGTCAGAAATGAGGATATCCGCAGGAGAATCAAAGGAACTGACATATCCCGAAGAATTGCCAAATGATGATGACGAAAATGTATCCCATATTTTTTTGAATACCGACCGCATTCCGATTTTGAATATTTAATTCTTGTACGTCATAGAAAATTCGGCGTGAAATTCGCCACGAATCCGATATTCTCTTTCTCAAAATGCTGTTATGATAATATGAAGGCATTTATGTATAGTTATTACCTACAATAAGTTGTTCTTGTATTTTCTGCCTAAAAACGGGTTTGTTCTGATTTAAAACAATACATTTTTGAAAATTATTAATTTATAAATGGACGGAGTCGATCGAAATAATGTAAAATGATCGTTTCGATTAGGCTGAATGCAATTTTTTTATCGATTTAAAGACTTGATCACAAAAAAAAACACAATAACACATTGCGACACAATTTACAATTTTTAACCGACCTCCCAAAAAGGAGGAGGTTCTTTGTTCGACGTTATATTTTTTTTTATGTATGTTCACCATATCTCCGTCAATTGTGGACCGATTTAAAAAAAAATACTGTTTTTGTTTTTAAGAATATGTTCCGAAATTGGTCTCATTTTAATTTGGTGAAGATCTGATGAAGAACTTTGAAGATATACAACAAAACTCTACAATAAATAACGGCAAATCTCTCGGGATTGCTGCAATAGCATGTCTGTTTATGGTTTATATTTATACCATTTCATAACATAACATCACGCCAGTACGCTCTTAAGGGGTACGCAGATCTCTCATTTCAACGGTTATGTTCATGTTTCATGATATTCGGGTAATCTATTCTGGCGTTATAGGAACCTTACTAAGCAACTTGCCTATTAGGTAAGTACAACTAAAAGGTGATAAATAAAAAAAACTTTTTACATAAAAACAAACATGAAGTCGAACATAGAACCTCCTCCTTTTTAGCAGTCGGTTAAAATACTACCGACTTCCAAATAAAAAACTACAAAGTGAAAAATAACTATTTTTGTAAGTCAGTGTCCTTAACGCAATAAATTGGTAATTTATCACTTTGAAATTTTTTTATTTGGAAGTCGATAGTAGGTATTTTTTTGTAAAAACTTTCTTTTTGTTCTACTTTCGTGTTTTTTTAGGAACTGATGCATGAAAAGTTACAAAAATAAGACCGCAAATAGTAAGATTTTATCTTTATTTTGCCCTTTTACACCTCTTCAGCAAGCGAAAAGGTTATAAACGCACATATTTTTAGCGAAACTAAGTAAAGTGGAAAGGTGTATAATTCGTATTTTGTACACATTTTGCAATAGCCTGACGTGGTTTAACCGACTTCAACATGTAAATCAAGTAACTCTTTCACTTGCTTACGTTTGTCGCATCGCCCTATCTCATCTCGCTTACTCTTTGCAGTAATACTCGATGACAAACTGTTTCTTGCGCAATGGTTGGCAGAGCCAATTTCAGAGACACAAAAAGATCCGTTGTGACTAATATACAAGTCACAGAATACATTTTGTTTTTGTACAAGTGTTTCTATTGAAGTCATAAACTCATAAGTAACACTCGCGTACTTCGCGTAGTCGGTGTTCAGCGGCGCGCGACAGCACTCAACCTATGTAGTAGGTATCTTAACAATAGGTACATACCGCAGTCTGTCCGCTCGATTTATTTTAGCGTAACTGCGTAAGTCGTTTGAAGGAGACAAGGTGGTTTGACGAACGCGAAAATCTTTTGTAAGCTGCTTAAAAATGTATTAATATTTTTCTATAACAAGATCAAAGTCATAGATACCGAAACCAATAAAGTGTCTTTATATTTATTATTTGGTTTAACTTGTATGCAAACCGACAACTGTGCCTACAATAACTCAACAAAATGATCATTTTTTTTTTGTTTTACGGCATTGTTACTCAAGGATTTTTATAAATTAAACAAAAGGTATTATATTGACAAATTTATTACGAAGTCTATTTCAAAATAAATACTTTATATTATTAAGTATCACAAAAGCTTGCATTGCACCTTTTTGTATCAATCATGAGAATATTTTAAGCTTGGTTATGAAGCATAGCTCAATATAAACTACAGCCTGCAAATTGCTGTAGTGTGTTCAACCCTAAACATTGACTCATTAGTCAGAAGCTGCCAGTGCCAACACTGTGAAACGAACTTCATTGGGATCGCGAGCCATGAACTCCTTGCATATCTTAGCAGCATCTTCTAACAAAGAATCAGGTGTAGTGGGACCATGGTTGACGGGAAAAGCCTTACGTCCATCTAATTCATACAAACAGCCATCTTTGTGAACAAATGTAATAAAGTGATGATTCACAGGGTCTTCAGCGCTAGGAGTATTTGTTTGTCCTTCCTGAGCTAATTCCTTGTGGGCTTGAATAATACCTTCAGACTTTTCCAACAATTTTCCTCGAGAAGGAGCATCCATATCTTTGGCTCCATCTAAGAATGTCTTCATGTGCCCTTCAACCAGATCTATTTTATCAGTATTATTAGCAACACCATGCACAAGAGCAACAGTGCCACAGGCATTACTTATGAACTGTTTTATATAGAAAATATTGCTGGATACCTCTTGACCTTTAGAGAGAATATTGTTCTCTTCTTTTTGTTTATGTTCTTCATAAGCCTCAGAAAGTGGGAAGAGAAGCATGACAGAGAGCACTGGACGGGGCACCCAGGAAAGCATTTCTGGTTCTAAACCCATAACATCGACGACACCCCATTGACTAGGTACTCCTAATTTCTGCAGAAACTTGTTCATAACCTCAGGGTTCGATTCTAACGGGATTAAAGTTTCAGTCGCCATTTCGAATTTTCTGCAAATACGAACAAATATAACAACAGGTTACCGGCTTTTCAGTAAAACAGTACATCCGAATGAATTCTTGAATATGAAATGACATGACATAGTTATTCATACGTACCAGTTGCTGCTTTTCACAAATAAATAAATCACAAGATAACTACGGCAGACACTGAGGTATGGGTCCGAGAAATTCAAATTATGATGAGTAAACCCCGATCAATACAATCCACCGTCCGGCCGTAATTATCAATCAGCATAGAGTTGTCTAACTAATGTCATAGATGTCTAGGTCCTTGAAGGAATCGACTAATTTCAAATATAACTCACGGTTTTACGCTCGGTTACACACGTGCAGCAGCGAGTTTTGATTTACTGGTACAGCTGCACAGATCACCGGCGACCCAGCGACGCGCTCACAAGCGGATGGGGTTAATATAAGCACGTCCGTGCAATGGTATAATTGTCACAACGGCTTTGACAAAGTTTCTCTGTGGGTTGTGTTGACAACTCGTCACACTAGCTATCTCGTCGCTATCTCTAATAGGTCTCTTTCACAAATACGTCACTTTGTTACATGTTGTCAGTTTCCCAACTCGTCTCAAGCCGTATTTTGTCTCTTTCCCAACTAGTCCGACGTGTTGGAATGAGGTTTGGATTATCAAACTCATTTACGTCCTGGCTGAACAGAATATTTCATGTTCATTCTTTATTTTCAATCAAATGCACTTGTCACATTTGAAATTGTGACTGGATAGGACATACCATGTCTTCAGCTCAAATCGAGTATTTGCTTGAAAAGCATGCAGTTGATTTTTAGAAGAATATGATGTTAGATTACCACGCAGAGTCTTGTTAAATGTATATACGTCTGGACAAGTTTCCCTTAACACGATGCTTATGTACAATTAAGCAAAAAACATGCACGGTCAAAATATCTGAGCACCCGAATGTCAATTCAATGTCACTCTAACGTTTGACTCTCGCTCTCGCTATTGGACTATTGGTTCACGAGGCGTACGTGGGGGGCCGCTCGGGTAGGTGGGAGTTGGATCGTTTGACATTTCGGATACTCAGGTATTTTATTTTGACCGAGTAGTAGGTATTTGATTTTATTTCCGTGTTTTAAGTACACATTGACGTGGATTGTGAGAAGAAAATATATGATCTTAATTTTAAATCAAGAGAGCTGCGGTTTTTCGGTTCGCTTCAGTTGGAAAGCAGTCTAAAAGCTTCAAAAAAGCCCATGAGTCATAATATGATCTTGATGTGACCTTTCGCTCGATTTCGACACCCGAGTACTGAAAACTCGGAGACAAATTGTTGAATGAAACATGAATTATTCATGATGATTTCTTTTTATCTCAAATAAAATTGTCATTAGTCGAGTTTTATTTTTTAACTTCTTCATAAACAAGCTATATTGACAGTAATTTTAGTAAGTGGTACAGCACTATTCGTGGTGGCACTCTCGCTAGGGCTAAAGTAAAAATGTTCTGTGACTGTGGTGGGCATAGAAAAAAAATTGTGGGACTTGTCTTTGATGGACACACAACAGAGGACAAAATATTTTTACAAAATAATGTTTATTTTATAGTTATTTGAGTTAAGATGACATAATTAAGTAAATATTTAAAATGTGCCCATATATTTAAAGCATAACTATAAACATTAATACTATTCAGTCAAATATCTCATCGAAATGGCAGTTTGTGGTCTAAGAACGTTAATGTTGATTGTCTGTATTTTGGAATTGGTATGTATTATTGTTTGATATTTGAAAGAGATAACTATTGTGACGATTACGAGATAACATAATTGTACGAATAACTTCCTGCAGGATGCCTGATTAATTTTACATTTTGGCTGACCGTCTTAAGGTTAAAATTACTGAAGATCTTAGAAATTCTAGGGATTTATGACCTCCAATAGGAACCTTGTACTAGACGATATGATTTCATAAATGAATCATCCATTGAGAGTAATTTTGAATAATGCCATTGATTTTATTACAGATCATCACAATACAGCGGCAGGTGTTTGATTTTCTGGGGTATATGTGGCTGCCAATTATTGCAAACTTTACCAACATACTTTTGATAATATTTGGATCATTTGGAGCGGTTCAGTATATCACAAAATATCTTCTAGCAGTAAGTTTTACCTGTATCATTGTTGTAGCCTATGGTGTTGGAGTGACCTACTTTGTTATTTTGCTTTCACCATGTGTATAAACAACATTATGTAACAAATTTTATGGAGCTAACATACACTATAACATTCTTTATCATGCATTGGAAAGTTATTAAGCATATTTGGGTTTATTAGTGTTAACTATCTGCATTAGTTATTAGCTTCTACAGTACTTTGTAGTTACAATTTGATGAAGAGGCATTAACAATATTTTTTTTAGGAACACTAGCTTTACGTAGATATATTGAAACATTTTAATTATATGTGTTGTCTTTGGGAGTACCACTTTAGGGCCGTGACTACGAACATTTGACAATCAACATCAAACTTAAATTCGCGGGAATAGTATTTGAACATTAAATAAACATGGCCGACCACAGAGGCCCACAACATGAATGGACTCTTCCAATAGTTTTTATAAAAACATTACTGTGCAAGTTCTTATCATTCCGCGGATAGCATCTGACAACAGACCATTCACTGTTGTTTTGCCTGTGAATACAACTTTATTACTACGAAAATAAAGGTCACTAAAATAGGTAACCAGGGATGTGTCATACGAGTCTTTGCCATGCGGATTGAATGAATATTAAAATTATGTCTGTTCTATGCAACTGCTCCATATAATAACACAGTAGGTGATATTTTTTTTATAATGTTTTTATAGCCAGATAATTTTATTTATAAGTGAAGATTCACTAGATGGCGTTACCTGTCACAAATAGAAGTATTTTCACAAAGTCGTTAGCGGTTTGAATAAGTTCGCGCGTACTCTGAGTCGAAAATTATTTAAAAATAGTTTTTTCGTGTTTTGAGGCATTATTTTCAATAATATGGACAGGTAAGTGTTTTAGTATTTGATATTTGACGTTATCAATGATATTTAATTTCATTATTTTGCTCTTTTTTGAAAATTTCTGTTTGTTGCCCGTAAGCTACATTGACAGATAGGGGTATTATTTTGTATTAGTTTGTGTGTGTATAGATTATATCATGATGGCTCGATATCATGTTCTAGGGCAGCTCGTAAGCGTTCTCTTCGAGTGCTTTTAGAGGAGGATATTACTTCGGTGCTGCAGAATGGTGATAGTGAGGACGGTTTGGATTTTGATGATGACAGCCTCGCAGACCCAGATTTTTCACCTGAATTAGAAACTTTTGAAGACAATACTTCCACCTTAGATATCGACGTGGATTCTATTATAGAAACCTTAGAAAATAACCATGAAAGCTCAATCCCATCACCTCCAAGCAATGAAACTACATCAAACGTTCCTCAACCTTCATCAGCTCAAAGCAATCAATCAAAACAAACTACAACGAAACCTACCAAATTGAATTTACGCTGGAAGAAGAAGAGCCTACAGTTAAATACCGAGCAGCTTACGTTCAAGGGTAACAAGAACTTGGGCACTGAACTTCTAGAGCTAGAAACTCCTATTCAGTTTTTCTTTTACCTGTTTCCACAGGAACTTATCAAGGTGATTTCAGAGGAGACCAATCTTTATCAAGTTCAGAATGATCCTAATAACACCTTTCGTGTGACAGATATGGATATCAGACTATTTATGGGTATGGTATTTCTAATGTCTCTTATTCGATTACCTAGAGTTACGAACCACTGGACTCCGATTCTTGGTACCCCAATAATACAGGATACTATGTCATTGAATAAAATTGAGAGAGTGCGCCAAACTTTACACTTCAACGATAATAGTAAAAATCTCCCTAGGAACGATCCTGGACATGATAGAATTTTCAAAATAAGACCAGTAGTTGAGTCTCTCAATGCAGCTTACAAAAAGGTCCCTTTGGAAGAACACCTCTGTGTTGACGAGCAAATGTGTTCCACAAAGGCACGGAATGTGTTGAAGCGATACAACCCTGAAAAGCCACACAAATGGGGTTACAAAATTTACGTGTTGAGTGGTGTTTCTGGTTACGCGTATAAAACAGAAATTGAAACTGGAAAGGAAAACATTACGCTTCCAGAAGAGCCAGATTTGGGTGCAGCATCCAACGTCGTCATGAGGTTAGCGCGCATGATTCCAAAGCACCAAAATTATCAATTATATTTTGATAATTATTTTACCTCTCTTCGTCTATTAGAATATTTGGCCAAAGAAGGCATTCACAGTCTTGGTACGATTAGAAGAAATAGAATTCCAGACTGTAAGTTGCTACCAGAAAAGGTGATATTGAAAAACCCAGAGGTTATTCAGAGGAATATGTAGCTGACGTCAACGGCACCGACATATCTAATGTGGCATGGAAAGACAATAAAATTGTCACTCTGGCTTCTACTTTTGCTGGAATACAGCCTGAAACTGATGTTCGCAGATGGGACAAACAAAACTCCAGGTACGTGAGCATAAAACGACCGAATGTTGTAGGGGAGTATAATCGCCACATGGGTGGTGTTGACCTGATCGACAGCATCATGGGGATATACAAGATACAGTTGCGTAGCAAACGATGGCAAATACGTCTATTCTATCATTACTTGGATCTTACAATGGCAAACGCATGGTTGCTTTATAAAAGAGTCTGTAAAGACAAAGGCGTCCCATGTCGTTTATCTTCAGCAGATTTTCGTCTAGATGTTGCAGTAACTCTTTGTAAATTGGGTATAAAGCCTAGTATGTCTAGTCGCCGTTCGTTAGAGAACGAGATACAAGCAAAAAAACATAAAGGACCTGCACAGCATGCACCTCCTATGGCAGTACGGCAAGACCAGATTGGGCACTGGCCTCAATGGTCAGATAAAAAAATTAGATGCAAGTTCCCAAAGTGTACTGGATTTACTCACAATACATGCGAAAAATGCGGGGTTGCTCTATGTTATACCAAAACCGAGAACTGCTTCAGGAACTTCCACCTCTCATAACTTCCTCTTATATAAGATTTTAGGCTTATGTCTCAGTGTTGCCCCCAGGCAACGCTCCCTGTTTTTCCTTTTTTTTTTGAAAATATTTGAATAAATGAAAAACTATGAAACACGTATATTTTTATTTTGTTTTAATTACCCGTAAATAACAAAAAATAAAAAGTCCATGTTCTTGAGTTATAGAGGGTTAATACGTTTTAGTATGCTGAAATGGACTGTGTAATGTTAAACTGGAAACTTGAAATTCTAATGAGATTTGGTTCTTTAATTAATCGATTTTATCATTATTTACAATATGAAAGCCATCAAATTGTAAAAACACCTTAAATTAGCAAATATCTTCTTCTTCCTTCCCTCGTCCCATTATTTGGGGTCGGATCTCCTCACTTTCCTGTACCAAGTTGTTCTGTCTTGGGTTGTCTGTTCGGACAATTGAGCTTGCTTGAGGTCTCTTTTTATAGTGGACCACCAGGTCAATGGCAGTCGTAGAGCGATTTTCACCACATGGTCCTCATTTCGTCTCTTGACGTGCCCATACCAACGAAGGCGGTTTTCGGTCATTCATTTCGCACTCTGCTAAGCCGAGTCACATTTCGGACCCATACAATAAAGCTGGACGGACTGCCGATTTTTACACTTTGTTGTTATGGGAATATGTGGGTTACACAGCACACCAGACCAGTAAGTGACCGCCATTTTTGCCACGCGTTGATTTTGTGCCTTACATCCGCGTCGACGTTAGCGTCTGTTGTGAGCGTAGAGCCGAAGTACTAGAATTTTTCTTCTGTGGGAATAGGCTCCGACCCAATGTTGATAGTCACCAATGTCGCGTCTCCGCTGAAGAGGCATTTCAAGTACTCGGTTTTTCTCCTGCTAACCCTCAGGCCGTACCGTTCCAGGGATTGTGACCACGTATTCAAGAGGTCCTGTGTATGTCGCGAGTTGTCAGCGGCCTGAACGATGTCGTCCGCGTAAAGCATAGTCCATGGCAGGGGAGACGGTATAGCCCCGATGAGATGTCCATCACCAGGTTAAACAAAAGCGGACTCAGAGCAGAACCCTGATGGACGCCCACTTTGCTTCGAATGCTTTACTTTTTTTATTTTTTGTATTATCAGTAGGCCCGCGCTTGACCACTATCTCACCTGATGGTAAGCGATGATGTGGTCGACGGTGGAGCACGCTTGCCTAGAAGTAACCTATTCACTCTTGACTTAAAGACCCCTAGATTGTAACTATCGGGAAACACAGACTCCGGCAGGGAATTCCACTCCTTAGCTGTACGCATAATAAAAGTGTCCCCAAAACGTTTTGTGCGTATAGGTGGGATGTCCACCAAGTACCGATGACGCATCGCCGTGTGTCTGGTTGTCCGATGATGGATCGGGCTGGGCGGAATTAAATCATGCAATTCCATTGCACACACCCCGAAATGTAACCGATAAAAAACCGACAAGCTGGCAACTCTGCGACGATGTTCAAGGCTCTGGAGCTTTGATTTGACCAGTGCCTCATTGCCAATGAGTCTCTTGGCCCGCTTTTCGAACGACTCTAGTGCATCACGCTGGTATTTGGCAGATCCGTCTCAGAGATGAGAACAGTACTCCATGCACGATCGAACTTGCGCTTGATACAAGTTGAGCAGCTGTTCCGGCGTGAAGTACCTTCTCACCTTCGCAAGTATTCCCAACTTTTTGGAAGCCAGCTGAGCCTTTGCCTCAATGTATGGCCCAAAATTGAGAGTCCATGTCAACGTCACGCCAAGAAGCTGATTTGATTTTTTATTTTAAAAAAGAACTTTGCCCCACACTAGGAATTTCTTCCTGTATCGTGGGTGCGTTTACAAACATATAAACTCACATACACAACACCCAGAGCCGGAACAACTATCTGTAGGTCATACAAATATTTGTTCCGTGCGGGAATCGAACCCGCGACACGCAGCGCAGCAGTCAATTGCTCAACCACTGCGCCAACAGTGCGCTCAACATGGTCCGTTATTGGCACGGTTACATTACTTTTTCATTATCACGGTTACTTACACGGTTATTTACTTAAGCCCCGCTAGGTTTCCAACTCTTGTGCTAGTCCTGTTGTATATATCCATGACTGGGTCAATATATCTCTGGTATGTTCTGAGCACGAAGAGCCTGCCGCACTATCTTACGCGGTAATCGATGGAAAGCTTTTTCTAGATCAATGAAAGTTAGGTGTAGGTCTGTTGGTCCTATACTTTTTCCATCAGTATTCTGATTGTCTGAATAGCGTCAGTGGTCGATCTGGATGCAGTAAAACTAAGCAGATTAGGATATATTAAAGAGATTTCGGTGAGACGTTTATTTATGATTCGTTCCCATATTTTAAGAGTGTGCGAGGTCAGTTTTATCCCTCTGTAGTTTTCACACTGAGCCACATCGCCCTTATTTTTAGAAAATGGTAGCAGATAGCTTTGACGCCATGACTCTGGAATGCAATTGGTGGCTAGGATGATATAGAATAATTTAGTTAGCCAGACTACTGCTATCGGGCCAAGACGTTTCCATATCTCCACTTGGATCTAGTCAGGGCCCGAAGCTTTCGGCTTTTCATTTTAGCCACCGCATGTATGACTGCCGCTATATCTACTTTGGGTATTGGTCCATTTGTGGGCTCATAGCTTACTGGGTCTTCATTTGGGAACTCCTCATTCAGGAGTTCTTCATAGTATTCAAACCATCTGTCTCTAATTTCATTATTGTCTGTTAGTAATGTTTCGTGTTTACTCTTTATGTAATTATTATCGTTAATGTCCATGGTGGCCTTGTGTCTAAATTTTGCAATATTAGAATATCTTCTGCATTTTAGCGGTTTCTAAATCATAAAGGTTTGGTTACTGATTGTTCGCTCCTGTGCTACGCATCTCTTTGCATCTTTTTTCGCTTTTCTATATTTGGCCTTATCTTCGTCCTGACGTAAGCTTTGCAATCTTTTAAATAACGGTTTTTTATTTGCCAAAGTATCTTTAAACCTTTCGTTCCAACTTTTAGGGTCTTTCCGTTTTCCAAAAGGTCCTTTGGAGACACCCAAGATCTCTGATGCCTTCGCTCTACACTCAGCTTCGAAATCAGACCACATATTTTCAGCTAGTTCATACTTCACTCCAATATTGCTTTGAAGATATTCTTTAACTACAGCCAGTAGTTTTTCGCCTTTGGGGCTGTCCAGCAGCCGTATTGCGTAAGTGCGCAAAGAATTCAAACTATCCAACCGACCAAATCGGCCAATCACACAAAACGGAAATCCACATCGCTTCATTCATCTCGCATGTGATTTGTCGATTTGTTCAACTCGAACCCAGGCAAGCGCTTTACTATGTGTAAATTATTTCATCACCACTGCTCTCAAAACGGTGAAGGAAAAAAACATCGTGAGGAAACCGGCTTGTCTTAGAAACAAAAATTAGAAGGCATGTGAGATCCACCAAACCGCACTGGGCCCGCTTGGTGGATTACGGTCCATTCCCTCTCACAGAGAGGCCTGTAGGCTGATGATGATGTATTTTAACCGACTTTCCAAAAAGGAGGATTGTATGTTCGACTTCTTGTAAGGATTTTTTTTGTGTATGTTCACCGATATCTCCGTCAATTGTGGACCGATTTTGAAAACTCTTTTTTGTTTGATAGAGTATATTCCGAAATTGGTCCGATTTTAATTCTGTGAAGATCTGATTAAGAACTTCGGAGATATACAATAGAACTCTTCAATAAATAAAGGCAAATCTCTCGGAATTGTTGCAATCGCATGTCTGTTTATTGTTTATACCATTTCATAACATAACATCACGCCAGTACGCTCTCAACGGGTACGCAGACCTCTCATTTCACCGGTTATGTTCCAGTTTCATGATATTCGAGTAATCTATTCTGGCATTACAAGTACCTTACTAAAGGCAAGTTGCTTAATAGGTACAACTAAAAAGTTGAACAAAAGAAAAATAAAAAAATCTTTTTTTACAAAAATATTCTACCGACTTCCAACTAAAAAAACTACAAAATGAAAAATAACTTTCTTTTTAGAAGTCGGTGTCCATAACGAAAAAAATTGGTACCTATCAAAGACACCGACTTCGAAAAAGAAAGTTATTTTTCACTTTGTAGTTTTTTTAGTTGGAAGTCGGTAGATTTTTTTTGTATTTTTTTTTTTTATATTTTTAATGGTGAAAATATACTACACTACAGCATCAAAACTTTTTTATCTGTTTCAGTACGCAATATGGAGTTTTATGTGGCTGGTTTGGAATGTATTCCTGCTTTGCTACTACCTAAATTTGGGATCTTTAAATCGGGTATGCACACATTCAATATAACGTTTTTTTGTGTAAAATCTTTATTGTAATGAATGATTAAATTTGACTGTTCATACATATTTGCAGGACAGTGGCTTGTTATCCTTGGGTACAGGCAGTGTAAGCTGGTGGGAGAGCAATGGTTGGGGGTGTCAGCCAGTGTGGGATGAAGTGGACGGCCCTGGGTCCTGGCGGCCCACGCGCGTCGAGGGCTGCTTCATGCAGTGGGACCATGTCGAGCTGGGCCAGTCGGCTGTTGCGGCTATTTTTGCCGCCACGGCATTACCGCTCGCTGTAGTTTTAGCTTACCGATCATTTAAGAAGCAAAAGCCATCAGCAGGTAATTAATATACTTAAATGTTAATTCTAATGCAAATTTTATGTGACACAGAAAATCATGCTCACGCACATAATATTTTCACAGATAAAGGAACAATGTCGCGTCGTCCAGTGTACACGATCGAATTGAGCCCTACAGAAACAAACATTAGCGAAACTTCAATGAAACCAATGACACCCCGCAGAGTCAAGCGTCGTTCGGGTTCCCGGGGAAACAACTCTTCAGTGCGCAGATCACGTCGTTCATACAGAAATGCTGGATATTTATCATCTAACGCTTCGTTGCCACGCGAGGCAAGAGCGTCGCGTCCGACGTCCGCACACTCGTCATACTCTAATTTCCACGCAGCGCGCCCAGTCTCATATCACACAGCAGAAAGGGAGAACTTTCCTTGTGTAGAAGATGCTTATGACCCACCGCCCCCAGTCGAATCTGTTCCTATAGTCACTAATAATAGGTATAACACCATAGGACGCAGCAGTATGAAATCTGGCTACGACGTTGTCGGGCCGTATAATGAACCGAACCCACCGAGGAAGTACGAATCGAACATTCCGTCCTACGATAATATTGAACAAAATTATGAAAGCGCGCCGACTTACGATAATAGAGCGGATAACGTAACTCCTTGCGAGTCTCCGTCGTACGTGTACGGCGGCGGTGCGTACGGCGAGGCCGCGTGGCAGACGCCGCCGCCGCCCGCGCCGCCGTACAGCGCGCGCGCCACGCCGCAGGCGCCCGGCCCGCCCGCCTACCAGCCCACTAATGACCACTATAACTGAAGGTAGCACCATCACGTACTGAAGTCCTACTTACTTGCAGAGTACTTAAGTGCCTTACTCTTGTGATGTTATTCGATAGTCGAAACTTGAAACATCGAACCTTTTTATTGTAGTTATTAAGTTCTCAATAAAATTATATTAAAAAAATCGAAAAGAATAATTGCCATCAAGGTGTGTCTATGAATGAATGAATTGTAATGTGAATGTGATTTTATACGAATTACTCTTAACTAGTTTTTGAAATTGTTTCAAAATGATTTTATTATTAAATTGGGTTTAGGCGAGGATATTTTTTAAGTCATTGTTATTACTTTATCAAGACGTTAGCTTTAATGGAAGTGTTAGTGTTAAGTTTCTGCCAGAAATAGATAAGTTTACCTTATTATCACAAGAATATTTTCATTCAGATCTGAGACTGGATTTAGAATATATTGAACACTTACACCATTGATGATATTACTGACACAATTTAGCCCAGTGGCTTAGTTTGTACTTAATAATATTTGCACAAGAAGTGTATATTCCAGATGACATTTTATTATGTTAACATTCCAATGGTAACATTCCTGACGCAAGCTGCAAAGCATAAAATATTTATTACTTTAGATGTAACACAATTCTTACAGTTGAAAAGTGGGTTTTAGTAAAAAAAATATGAACACCTTTTGAACGTTAAGAAGAGATTCAAATGTTTTTTTTTTATTGTTGATGAAAAGTATGATTCATAATTAAGTACTGTTGTGGGATTTTTGTAAGGTATTATACTTCCGTCCAAGTTAGTAATAAACTAGAATCTCATAATTATCTCTATGATGACTTCTTATTTGTCTATGATTAAAATAATCGAATTTCACTAAAGTTTTGATGATTGTGGACCAATTTTGTACCTAGCAGTTAATTAGATTACAACGAGCTTTATTAGGTTAAGATAATTAGTTATAGGTTATATTTGAACCAGAATGTCTGGTAAATTTTATACCAAATATACACCTACTAAGGAAACATTGTATTTTATTTGTTACAAATAGCTAACTCTTATATTGATAGACCACTATCTGACTACGACATATGTTTAAGCAGAGATGAGCGAAAATGGGCAGGAATCGACAAATCACAGGCTGATGTAAAACCAATCAGATGAAATTTACCCCTCGGACTAGAGACCAATTTGATTGGTCTCTAGTCTTCTGCTTCTGTGGTAACACACCCTTATGTATTGAGACCAGTTCATGGGAGAGATATAAATAAAAAAGGTAGTTCATATCGAGCATTGGAATTTTATTCTTAACAAATCTTAACAGTAATCGCAAAAATATATCACAAGGTATTATTAAATACTGGTCGCGTAATAACCGATCAAATAATGTTTTAATGTCACTTTTGCAGCAACTTTGTATAAAACGCCAACTATATACAGAAGCATGATACGAGAAACATTAGTTGACTATTATTACGATTAAAGTTAATGGATAATGAAGTTGTTAGTTTTACATTATTTTAAACATACTACAAAATCGACTTCTAACTCCCAGTTAAATCCAAACAGTTCTCATTTACGACAAAGATTTATAGATAAAAAGATTAACGAACATAATACATGATAACTTCTAAAGGAGATTCTTTAAAAGAAATTCTAAGTGACTTGTGCAGAAAGCAGAACCAACATGACATTAAATGCTATGCAATTTATCGTCGTATTCAAATTATATTGACTAGTTTCTTCATACAACGATTTTAAAAGTATTTTAGTCTTCATTCTTACAATAAAATACTCTTTCGCACTGTGATGTTTTTGTCGTACACTTGTCTATGTCATCATGTTATTGCAAACACTGTTAGTATATAATATTATTAACTCTTCTCCATAAGACACGGATAGTTTATAAATTATCGAATTTTAACAGAATTTGTTGTATTGAAAATTACTGGTTCCTGTTCGGAAATTCATTTTCCCGTAAGATATATACCAATTACAAATTTACGGCGTTTGCAACAATCCGGTGACAGTTACACATATTCGATATGGGTATGGTAAAGGCGCGTGTACACTGGAACGCGATCAGATGGGCGGCAGTGTGCGTCGCTCGGCGGCCGTGAGCGCGGGATGCCACACGTCCACTATGAGCACCAGGCGCGTGCCGGTGCCGTTGTGCCACACCTCGTGCTCGAAGCTGTCGTCGAACATCAACGTCTTGCCCACTTGCCATTGCCTGTGAAAAAAAGATTGTATCCTAATGTTTTTGTTTCATTATAATGACACTAGCACAGACAATATAATACTAGCATATAGATGCCTCATCGCATTCAAAGAAACCGTGCCGACGTAACTAGCGTTTTTCGTCTGATTAAACTGATTATTTTTATAAGTACATCGATCGCGTTCGGTGCCGTTCCACGGCGATATATGTGTTAGGAGTAACTTGCAAGTAAAAGGGTTTACTTGGTTCGTGAATATTTTTTTCTTTAAACACAGTGACTATTTGTTTTATAGTATATTTTTGCCCGTTTTTATAGTTTCATTGCACCAAAATGTCTTACAGTACAAATTTAAACAATCAAGTGCAATGTTTAGAAAATTAAAACTGCGCCATCTATTGAAATCAATTTTAAATGATCCCCTCAAATAATCTTCGAAATGTGAATTTAGAGCTCAATATTCCATGTTAATTTTAAACACAATTCAATAACAAATCGATGCATATTGCGCCATCTAGTGATATTTATTTGAACCAAATTTTCTTAGCATCGGAACCCCGTGACACTAGGTTGTAGGTGAGTAGAACACCGGAGGCATATATGAGCAGATGTATTAATGTAAACGAAGCAAAAGGAATATATGAATTGTGTAGCAGGAGACGTTCCGTAGTTTCTGCCTACTCCCATGGTTAAAGGCCTGAGCTGATGTATATACATCTAAAAGTACGACTAGGAATTAACCAAAAATAAAATTACCTGGTTTCTTGATCCACTCTTATGTAAGTATCTTTGGTATTGGTGAGACCTAAGTGCATTCGTAACCGGCAGTTGGTGGGTCCGACGTGAGGCCGTATGTGCGTGCCGGGCTCCAAGGCACTGAACTTAACCTGCCCGCGCCGGCAGCCCGCCGCCGCCACCTCCGAGCGTACGATGGAACACGTCACCGGTGCCCTCTTACAACGATTCGGAACTTCTTGGCCCCGAACGAACAAGTCCAGTTGTGACCATTCACCTCGCTCCTTCAACCCTTCTTTCTCCTGCTCATATAAAGCTTTAGCAGTTTCTCCTTCCTTCAAAATCTCCTTCCAGGATTTTTCTAGCGCACGAGCCAACTTTGCGTATGGAGTCTGCTCTATATTCCACCACGGTTGACTTTTAAGTCGATCAACATTATAGAGAGAACGTTGAGCGGGCGACAAAAAGTGACCTAGTGCAGCACCTCGCTTGTGAACTTCCTGGGCTTCAGAGTATCTGCCCAGTAAGAGGAGCGAGTCTCCCAGATGGTAGTAGAATCGGGGTTCGGTCGCGGATCCGATGTCTCCATCCAGAGCTTTCTGGAAGGCCTCAACAGCTTCCTCGAGACGATTATGTTTAGTTTTTAAAACGAAGCCGTGGTGCGCCAGAGCGAAGCGATCTTCAGGCCACTTTTGAAGAGTTTCTTTTATGACCTGTTCTGCGAGGTCAACCCTGGAAGAATAATTTTATTAAATATTTAATTATAATTTTGCATTTCATATTAAGGTTTATGAAATGTAATATTTATGAAACGGTACTTGTTAGCCACATTGAGCCCGAGATTTTCCCAATTGAGACCTCTAAAAAATTATTCTATTACCGCCGAGAATAGTTTCGGAGATAATGGGTCTTCTTGAGGGACACCTTTTCCTACTCTGAACTATCTTCAATCATGTGGGATCAAGGTGGACGGTATCCCCTTAACGCAATTGAGATCCGCAGAAGTGCTATTCTCTAAAATACCAGAAGTCTGAAGAAGAATGTTAAGCGAACTGGCAACGGAAAGCGAGATGGTTGGATTAAAACTGAACCTGGCAAAAAAAAACAAGAGTGGTAACAAATGGTGAGGAAAACCCTATAAATATAGGAAACACAACAGACATAAATCTAAATAGATAACGCAAGTCTCTCCATCTGTTTGAAACCCAAGCGTGCCACTATTTCACAAACAATTTAAAAACAAATTAACTTTCCCTGGATAGAATACATTTCCAATGTCTACACGATGGTAACCCAGAGAAGGAAAAAGGAAAAGATGACTACCACAGAAAATGTGAGACGATGACATCAGACAAATGCCAGGAGTCATGTGGAGCAGAGTGGCTCAAGAAAGACATGAATAGAATAGTTTGCAGGAGGCCTATGGCGATTGGCAAACAGATCTGCAAAAAATTACCAAGAACCAAATTTTAGACTACATTAAGTTTAAATGCAATATGTATTGCATTTTCTGACTATCATTATTTTATCAATTTTCATGTATTAATAAGTTGACCTGAATAAAAGGCTATTTTAATTTTATTTACCTGTTAGCCATTAGGAAGGACACCGTTAAGTTGTTGTGGTAGTCGACAACATCAGGAAATCTTCGAATCAGCAACCTGTAGACGGGTTCCGCGCTTAAATAATTGCCTGAGAACAGTCACACATAGTCACTTTATTTTGTTAAAAGAATTGTCTTAATAGGTATTTGGCGATGGAAGAAAACTTACCTCTAAATCGTATTCTGTCGAGGGTTCGATGGGCGACCTCAAGGAGCCTGTTGTCGGAAAGACGTTCGTTCATTTTGAGCACGTCAAGGTAAGAAGTGATGGCTTTAGTGAGCAGTTGGTTGTCTCTGCGAGCCTCGGCCTCGGCGTCTCGTGCTCGCGCCAGCAGCCAGCGAGCGCGCGCACTGTCCCGCAGCGACGCGGCGCCGGCGCGTTTCACAGCCGCGCTCCACTCGCCCTCCGCACGTTAGTACACGATACACTCACACACACTCACACAACAGCCGCTCACCCGCATGTAACGAAGTAGGAAGCAAACTCAACATTGACGTCAGACGTTGATAGTCCGCACATCAGCAATTAATTTGTTTCCTACTTCTTGTTTCAAAGGAAGGTAGGTGAGCAACCGATCCTACTCTAGAGGAGACGAAGTCGTCGGAGAAAGCCGGGGGCGACGCGCGGGGTGCGGGCGCGGCTCGCAGCCCGACTTACACCGACGAGTCGACAGGAAAATGGCACAACGAGCAAAGTATGATATGGATGCGAAATTGGGATGCAAAAAATAAAATAAGTTAGTCGAGCCACTCCTGTAATTTGATTTAATTGTTTCATGAGAATGGTTCTCAAAGTTCACACACGTAAGTCTTTATTATTGTTGGTGTATTCGTTGTAGTGTTATGAGATGTGAACAAAGCCATAAGCTTTCAGAGAAAACACAACTGAGTAGCATGCTAGTTAAAACACAGTTACGTGCACTTAAAAAAAACCTATTAAATACAAATATATTAAAACATTCAAAATAGTAAATTCTGAGAATACACCAACAATTACCAACCTATCTATTCGATCATCATTATTTAAAATGCTTTAATACTTGGAAGAGAATATTGTATCAATATAATTAAACATCTGTACAGATATTTTCACTAGAGACTCACCTGGCGCAACTCTTCTTCGGCTTGGTCGAGCTGCTGGCGCCAGTACTGGTCACTGGGGTCTCCCGGCCAGTCATCCTCTATACTGTTCCCACCATCCTCTGAAAATCGAAAATGAATTGTTTCAAAATGACACACAATTCTCTAATACAAAGTTACTTTATGGAATGGGAAGAGTGGCTATTTTATAATCGTATGAAATTCTGATATAACGCATATGATTTTTATAAAAAAAACTTTCAGTCATATAATAAATGATCGATTCATGCTTTCTTTTCAAGATAGGGCAACTATCGGGACAAAACCTACAGAATCATTAATATCGCACCTATTCTAAAAACAGAAACACTAAAAAAATAGGAGAGCCAAAAATAAGTACAAATAATTAAAATTAATAATTCACATCCACTCACGTTACTGTTAGTTCATGCCAGAGTGTTAATTGGTTAGAATAATGAAACCAACAGCGAGTCTACTCGAAAAAGCGGGCACGCGCATACAGTCGTGTTTACTGTGTTTTTGTCCAGGTCGGTCCGGTTCGGGCAGGCGACCGTATTTAGCTTCGAGGCGACTGAGAAGTTCTGCATCATCCACGTCCGAAATTTCTTCCTCCTCATCATCTTCTTCTTCTAACTCTTCCTCAATTTGTTCTTCATCGATTATTTCTACGTCATCAGGTACGTCGTCGTCAGCTTCTGGCGCGGTTGGCGTTTGAACGGGCGCGCTTTGTTTCGGAGGCTCCTTCACTTCTTTCTTCACGACTTCTTCTTCTTCCTCTTCTTCAGCTTCTTCGTCATCACTGTAAAGTTCTCTGTCTTTCGTGGGTTCTTTTGCAGGAACATCCTGTGGGTTATTTTTAAATATTACGTTTATTTGTAAGCATTACACATTTTACATATTTACAATAACAGTTACTGTCTTACCTTAGGGTCGATTACTACTTCATCCTCGTTTTCTTCTTCTTCCTCTTCAACCTCTTCTTCTTCGCTTTCTTCTATTTGACGTGCAGTAGATTTTAGTACAGAGGAAATCTTTTCATGTAATGTTTCTTCCAATATTGGTTCAGGATCAATTTCTTCTACAACTTCACTTGGTATTGCTGAAGCACGTAAAACAACTCATTATGAAAGGTTTGAGGTCCAGTTAGTGTATATTATTATCTGTTAGAAATGTTTCCTACCAGCTGCAGCTTCTTCTTCAGATATGAGAGTCATACGTCGGTCTATGACTGGTGTTTCCTCCCTAATGGCGTGCTCGTCACTTGCTGCCGTATCATCTGTTATGAAAATTACATTTCATTTTCTGACTATCATTATTTTATCAATTTTCACTTCACAATCCCTTAATGACTGAGTCTACAACTGAATAATTCCATCACTTGAAATAAATTGTAAAAGGCATGCTAGTAACTTGAATAAGATCCCAAGGTTAAGATTTTGGTTTGGTGTTTCATTAATTTATTATTGTGCTGATTAAATTGTAACAGGGCAATACATTGTCTAATTGCCGTAAATTTATTACAATTGTCAAATATAAATAGATTAGACATTGATTGGACTTGCTCCAAGTAATAACGATTGAATTGTAATAGGGCAGTAAGCATTTTATAAATCTCCGTCCCACTTTCTTTTAATAGAAACGGCAATAAGCGTGTTGCTATCCAAATAACAGACACAGCCATAATTTTGAAAAAAAAAACCATGAACAAAACCTTTGTTGTATTTGGCATATCCTATGATTTTGTCTAAAAAGAGATTACATGAAAATTTTACACTTTTATCTTCGAAAACTGAATTTTACACTTTTTTTTTCATGTAATCTTGTGGCGGACAAGCCTATCATATGGACCACCTGGTGTTTAATGGTTCCCGCCGCCTATGTGCATTTGGAACACCAGAGTCACAGCAGATGCCATCACGGTGACAATGCTGAAATATCATATGTATCTTCAAGTTATATTTGGTTGAAAGCGATGGTCAAAAACTGAATAAGGTAGTGTACGCACCGCGCGGGGCAAAGGCTCGGCGCACGACCGCGTGTGTGGCCACGAGCAGCGCGCCACCCACCACCAGCTTCAGCCACACTGCAACACACGCAGCACACGCGTTAGCCCCCGAGCCACTCGCAAGGGGCACTCACTCGTGCAGTCGCAATAACTGGCCTTAACGTGACACGACCGGTACCCCTAGCGCGAACATCAAGAAAACAAAACTTTCGTGTTGCCATCGACAAACTAATCAAATTGTAACACATATCCATTATCTGGACAAACGAATGGAAACGCCTGACGACAAAAGCGTAGACCCTGGTTGGTGCTAGAGGTACTAGGTTATTGCGACAGCACTAATTCATGATACAAGCTTTGAATAGGCTCCACATTAAGATGATAGCGATCATTACGTGTGCAGCAACACTAAAAAAAGAATATCGAACAAAAACATAATATTCCCATAAAATTTGAATAAAGTATGCACAAAGGCCTTTGTGTTGCGTACGCCGTTTTTAAGCAAAGTCCGTTTCGCATTTAAATATATGCAAAATTTCAATGCTCAGTTTAAATGAAGGTCCTTTGTCTTCCAGATATTTTTAGGAAACATAAATAGCGCGCAGTGAACTGCGAGTTTCTATTTTGGATGTCGGCTAATTACAAAGCCCTTTCCACCTTCAAGAGTTCCGGAATTTAAGCAAATTCGACTCTTACAATAAATTAAATACGAATACGTATGCTACTGTACAACTTTTACAAAATCAACGGAATAGGGATGGAGTTAATTTAACGACGAATGTAATAATTAAAACTTTATAATATGTGTGTGTTCTAGAGTGGACTATAAGATGTTGTAAATACAAATATGGTAAAAAACATATTACATTTAAAATTCTAATGATACAATTTTATGAAATCCATTGAATAACCTAAGAGCTGCAATCAGCAGAGAAGAAAATCTTTTTAAATTACTCACCCTACAAAACCTGACTATTACATCCCTTAAATTAATATTACATGTTTTGAATTACATTACAAGCATTACAACACATAAACAAAAAGTACAAAACAAAGAAAAATATTAAAATTAATGAAAATAAATTATGTGTTTGTGAGTCCCATGTCATAATAAAAAAATAATCTTATACTTAGCACGACTAAAGCAAATGGGTCGAAATAAAAGAAAATAATTATAACAACATTTATTTTTACATAGTTTTATGAAATAAAATATTTCAGTTGTTAAATCTAATGTTACTTTATTAAACCAAAAACAGAGTTATTTAAGGTTGAGGTCAAAGTGAAAAATGACGTTTATATGTGTTAGGAGTACACTGAAACCATCTAGATGCTGCAGCAATAAAAGGCACATAAAAAGCAGTTAGAAAGGGTAATTATGAGCATGCAGGAAACTCAGCATCCTCTCACGCTTATCCCAATTTATTTAGGATCGGCACATAATATCTTGTTGCACACATCTCATACAGGGGACTATGAAAATTAAACAACTTACTGTGAGAAGCCTGTTCCTGCTCTCTCCTGAGTTCTTCCTGCTGTTTCTCGTATTCTTCTTCGTCAGCGAGGGTGTCTGTAGGCTTCATAGTAGACGCCTCTTCTTCAACCTGATTGAATGAAACTCGTTAATGTATGTTCAAGTATTTCTTATGACTACATTTTATTTACACATTTTGTCAAAAACATGCACAAGTTCTGTATCAAAATCAAATGTACCCACGATACAGGAAGTAATTCCTAGCGAGGGACAAGTTAAAAAAAAAAACAAGCAGAGCAATTTAGCCCGAATTATTCTGGGACTGATTGCGAATGTCCATATTACAGAAATATAATAGGCACAATATAACACCCACAAATATCTTCTCCTCCCAATGCAAAGTTTAAATTGCCTCTATTGATGCCACTTTACATTTTTCCAAAATATCTAACATTACACTAACACACCAAATTCAGTTATAATGACAAGTTTCTGAGCAAACCCCAGTAATACATGTCTGTTTTATTTCTTTATCCTAGTATAAACGAGTCCGAGTTTAAACGAGCAATATTTGTACATATTTAAAATATAATCACGTTCTCGAAAACGGCTCTAACGATTTCGATAAAATTTTCAATATGGCCGTTTTCGGGGGCGAAAAATCGATCTAGCTAGATTTCATATCTAGGCAAATACGAATATCGAAAAAAAAAAAAAACTCTATTTGCACCCGAGCAGAAGTCGGTCGCCCAGGTACTGTTTGTATACCATGCTATATAATTACCTCGACTAAAGGCTTCCCCTTCGGCGCGACAATGGCCTCAACTATGTCGTCCGGTTCCAAAAACTCTTCGTCTTCAGAGCCGCCATCATCAACATCATCTACATCCGCAAGGTCTTCGGGAGCTAATTCACTCGAGATTTCTGTAATAGAATAAAAAAAAATATTGAGTATTTTTAAAACACGTTCTATGGACCGCTTTAAGCACTAAGTGCGGAGACGCCCGATAGATATGAGTATTTTATAAAACAGAACACATATATTAGAGGAATTTTAAATATTAGCGCCAGAGGTAGAAAAGATAACAGAGAATAATGTATGTGTTGGTATATAAAACGGTAAAATTGATGAATGTAGATGTTAATGGAAGTAGAAGGAAGGAAGCCCAAAGAGAAAAAAAATATGGATTGAATAACATGAAAGAAAGGGAATTAAATAATAGTGTTACGATTGACAAACGAGAATAAAACGAATTCGTAAAAGTTCGTGAGGAAGATTGTTACTTTTTTTTACGAAAAATCTTCTGAACGGATTTCGAGGAAACTTTAATATAACTTATACACCAGAGGCTATATTTTTTTAAGGTATCAGGAGAAATACTAAATCCACGCGAGCTGCAGATAATTACACATAATTATATATTGTTAAATTAATAAAATAAGAATGCTTACCTTCGCTCTTATCGTCTTCCTCCGCTTCGGCGGCAGGCAGTTCTTCAGACAATGCATCTTCATCAGAAACCTCTTTCTCTAGCCTCTCTACTTCCACTCCTTGATCTTCTACTTCTTCCTCATGTTCCTCTTCTTCCTGTAACATTCTCCCATTGTTAATCTTACATTAGACTGGTTGCAGTTTTTCTATATGTCACAAAATACAACAAAGACGGTCTACAAATCCAAGTAATGGGTTAGAAATGTAAACTAAAGCGAAATATGATGTAAGGTGCCATGCCATGTCTTTAAATCACCTTAGTTTTGAACAACATCATTGTAAGTCTGATGGTAGTAGTCTAAATATTAAAATTTCTTTCACTTTCGACATATTCGAAAGTTTTTATCCAAGTGCTGCTGGTAACTGCATTCCGATAATCATAATGAAACAGTTTCCAAATAAAATCGTATCTTCTAAACACATACAAAAGTACATCGAAGTTGGTTTTATACAATCAAATGAAATACTAAAAATCTACAGTACTTATTTAGTACTATAGTCTCCTGATACAATTTTAATATTGGGAGTGGCAATCAAGTAGATTGTTATTATTTGTTATTCCTACTGACATATTAAAAAACGCACTGCAACATTCGTTTTTATAGAGTAAAATTTTGAAAAATAAGCTGTTTATTGTTAGTGCCAATCAAATCAAAATCGTTTATTGCTGTCAAGCATCACACTTTGCACCTCGCTTTCACGTGTTTCATTTTCATCCTGTTCGTTTTCTTGACTGTTATCATTGTCATCATCGTCATTTTCTATACTGTCTTTTGTTTCTTCGTTCTTTTCATCATCATCTTCTGCAGTATCATTGTCGTCTACCCTCTGTAGGTCGTCATCATCATCATTCGCGTCATCTTTTTCGTCTTCGCCACTTTCGTCATACTTTCCATATACGGGTTCGTCATTATCATCATCCTGTTGAAAGTTTGAATAAATACAAGAAAAGTGATTTAACTGCAAAGTGTCAAACTACCACAATAGCAAGTAATGACTAAAAATAAAATCACACCTCATTTGATTTATTTAAATCTTGTTCTGCACTGTCGTCATCATCTTGTTGTTCAACAGCTTCATCATCATCTGCATCATCATTGTCAGGTTGATCATCATCAAGTTCATCTCCTTCATGTTCATCATCATCATGATCTTCTACTTCTTTGTTGTCAATTTCATCGTCATCATCTGCTTCGGGGTTCTCATCTTCATCATCAAGCTCATCTGCTTCATTATCATCATCTTCTTCGTCCTGATCTTCTTCATCATGATCATCATCTTCATCATCATGATCATCAACTTCATGGTCATCATCTTCGTCATCATGATCTATTTCTGGACTATGATCATCATGATCAGCTTCTTCATCCTAGGTCACAAGCTTAAGATGAAAACACTGAGCCTTGTTGATGAAATTAATATCAATTAATGTTGTGCTCTGGCCCTCCATCTTCAGGGTACAGCAAGTACTTTTAATAATTAATTTTATAATAAGGTGCTTACTTACATTTACATTGCTAGAAAGTAGATACAGCTTCTAATTTTAAATACCTTATGATCATATTAAAATAAAAAATATAGATAGTGTCAAAAAATATCCACTTATTAATCATAAATATCTGTACATAAATAAGAGCTTAAGAAAGATTTTCAGTAGATAAGTATAGTTTTTTATGATTACCCCTACATTAAAAACTTACATGGTGCTTCAATTCTAGAGTATGTTCATCATGATGGTCATCGTCAGGTGCATCTTCCAGCCAACCTTCTAGAACTCCTGAGTATCGAGACTCCACTGAATTTGCTTCTACTGTAATTTTAATAAACAGTTTCAATATTTATGGAATACTTGAAAGTAGAATTCTTTTAAAAGTTCATAAGGTATATCACCATAGATCAATTATTAAAACAATTTTGAGAATCGATTCTTATTAGAAATTGGGCATAAATTGGATTTAGATGACCAAAATAGTTAACAATAATAAAATTATTTAGTGGGATTGTAAATGATTGTTTAATACAGTTTGATGATACTAACATTCTGAAAGGCCTCTGTTTTCCAGTATGATCAGTCCAATAAGAGTAATAAGTACAGCGAGCAATGAGAAGAAAATGATCTTAGCACACCAATGTCCACCAGTGCCATGTTCATTAGGAGAATGCATAAACACGTCGCCTTCACCGAGCGCCGCAGCCGTGCCACGAGGCCCTTCTTCTACACCTAGCTCATCTGTAACGCAAATAAAGCAATATAAATCTCATTTGTATGCATACCACATCGCATCACTTTGCCGCTTATTTCTTACCTTTCTTCCTTTTCTTATCCTTACGTTTCCTTGGCTGCACGTCTCCTGACATAGTTCGCAAAGACTGGCGCTCCCGAGGCGACAGAGATCCACTTTATTGTTTCATAACCCTGAGTAAACAATGAACATACAATGAACTTGCATTTAATATATGACACGAGTTATACAATTATCCAAATGCGCAATTTTCATGAATAAAGAAATGTTTGGCGCACGATGATATTTTAAAATAACCTACGTACAAAAGTATGTACCACCGCAGCTTTCTTCAATTTATTTTAGAATTTAACCTAAAAATAACCGGCAAAGACAGCTGAGGAGGGAGACAGGGATAGATAGATGAGAACTGCCGTTTAGAAATTCAATTCTGTCCAGTTAATATGAAATTGGATATTCCCCTGACATTAATTTCTATTTTGTAACAATTTTATATGATCTTGAGGAGTTAAAATCAATATACCTACAGCAGATTTAAATAAACGTTGCGTCAAATGCAATACAATATTTCATCCTCCATTATACATAATTATTAAAATAGCATCAAGTCCTCAAAACAGTAAGTGGAAAGAAAAGTTTCAGAACGTTGAAAATTGTGTCACTTGACCGTATGTGGATGTTCCAGGTGTCATGTCAACCGTCGAGTGCACTTTATTGCATTGTTGTTTAGACATATTGTATTCTCTCTTTTTTACATTACATGTAATCGTATAAACTTGCTATCTTATTATCCTACATTTTAAAAGTCTTGTGCCTTGTTATTTACATACCAGTAAACAAGAAGGTAAGTCTTCTGGTGATTTATGAGAACTATCTTACTTTCTGAACATCTGAAGTAAGTATTCGTATAAGAAACTTATGAGCCAAAAATGAGTGAAGTAATAGTTTTATATGATGGGTATTCGGTGATGACCGGAAAAGATCAGATGTCAGCAAATTGTAGTTGTACCCTACTAAAAGGGCTCCACAATGTTGTAATAGACACAATGACTGCTTGGGATTCCCAGAAAATAATTACTGGTAAGTAAGTACTCACATACCGGAATACGCTCCAGAGGAAATAACCACTTGGTTTTAATTCATTAATTCTTTTTGTTTTACAGCATTAGATAGAAATAATGTAAGGCCAGAAGATGTAAACTATGTTATTTCCACTCATGGACATTCAGATCACATTGGTAACAACAACCTTTTCCTAATGGCAAAACACATAGTTGGCTTCAGTGTTTCATTTCAAGATGAATATCACATGCATCCTTTTGATAAAGGTAACATTAATTTATTCTGAATACCTAAGTGCCATATAAGCTGCTCTGAAGCACCTATTTCTCTTCTTACAATAACAACATAGAGTGACAAATTCAGCAGGATACTTATTCAGTAACATATAAAAAATATGAGATCCTACTACAAGTCGTCATTTCATTTTTGATTAAACTTAATTATTATAAATAAAAATAAGATGGTTGCCTGTTTTTTTTTTTAACTTTGCCCTGTACTAGGAATTTCTCATATGTTGTGCATCATCAGCCAACTCTTTAAGCTAGGTTTTATGGGTTGCCAGTTGTAAACAGGTAAACTGGCAACCCATAGAAATGAGAGTTGGCCACCTTTTTTACCCATATTCTACATCACTTTTTTTCAAATGACCTATCAAACTTAAATTATAATTTATTTATATAAGATAATTGTGGCAAGGTGTTTCCAGGCAACCCTATAGCAATCTATTCTTCTATCAAGTATCATTTATGAAAATGAGGTTTTATCAAAAACCCTGGTTCCTGCAAATTTCTGCAGTCAGATCTTAGGCTGTTAGTTTGTGGTGCATGTAGACATTATGCACCCAATTTTTAACATAAAAAAAATGTAAATGCTTACCTTGATTTCAGGTGAAGAACTCAGAATAGATGAGAATATAAAAGTAGTTCCCACACCAGGGCATACACTATCTGATGTTACTGTGCTTGTAACATCTAAACAAGCTACAACAGTCGCCATTGTCGGTTAGTATAAAGCAAAACATCAACCTTACGATTTCAAGGGCTGGTATAAAAATTCATGACATATTACGGCGCCGGCCGACCAAGTAATAGGTGGAGAGACGACCCAGATGCCTACTCCAGTGTCTGGTTTGAGGTCACAGTAGAGCAAACGGTGTAGGGCTGCCCCGCTTGGGCGGAACACCGCCGTGTCCTCGTGGAGGCGGTCGGCAACCTCTCGCTTCCGGCCTGAACCAGGGTCATGGGAAGCTGTCATCTCCTGCGAAACAGCAATGCTAGCGAAGGAGGAGGCGGAACGCGTCAGGGAGGCGCCCTCACGCTCCTAGCCGCAGCAGGAGACGCCCTGGGCGTCGGGAGTCGCAAGCCGATTTCCGGCCACCGTAGGCACCGGCTTGCGGACGGTGAGTAATTGGTAGCTCGCCGTCCGATAAGGACTAGGCTCGAGTCGATGCACTATGGGAACAAACGGTGTGTTCCATCTCAAAAGTCTATAACTTTTTTGTAACTTGACATTTTGTATTGAAACTTTATATACATACTTATGCTACTGGATTATTAAAACACTGCTACTTTAAAAATTACGTTTATAAAGGAAAAAAAAATGTTGAAAAGTTTTGAAATTTACAAAATGTAATTTAATTATTAAAATTAATTATTTGCTTACGGGTTTACTGCTTTGGGTTAAATTAAAATTATTAATAAGTTAATAACTACGTAATTACATAATTTTAAACTAAAAAAAAACTTTCCATTCATGAAAAAGAAACACATTATTCTATTCTTCGTCAAGTAGTTCCATTGGTATCACAATACTTGATCTATTTAAGCTAGATATATAGGGATCAGAAGTATACAACTGGATGTGCAGTACGTATTTCCATCCGTTCGCGAGCGGCTGGCCAGGATGTGGCTGGAGCTGGATCACTGTGTTGCGTAATTTCTCACAGGGCATGGTAACTTTAAAAGGAAATTATTTTCCTTCAAGCTCGTTGCCTCGCCTTTATGTCAGTGTTCTACATCTGACTGCGAATATGTACAATCTGCACATCATATCTTATGGGAGTGTATCTTTGGCAGATTGAACGCAATATTGTTGGATAATGTACAGGCTGCATCCAGAGTTATCTATTGTACGGACCTTGTAGAAACTAGAACAAATTTCCATGCGTTCAAGCGTTTTTGCCATACCTATTATTGGAATCAGATATAACCGCTCAGAATGTTAGGATACATTAATATTAATGACAATTGTTATCCGTGGTGCTAGTCAACTGGGCTTATCCCAGTTGTAAACGACCCTTTGTGCCTATTGGCCGTATTTGTTCTATCCTGCTTGATATGGAGGGAAGTGAAAATGGAATTGGAATTTTTCTTACTCCTCCGTTATTCTTGTCTGATTAATTTCGTTGAGAGATCCAAGACAATTAAATTCGTTCTCCGGGACTTCGTCGAGTTTCATTGCCTCGGCGCTTTTCTGTTGGTCGCTACTGTTGATTCTGGCTTTCAGGAGTTGCAGTGGTTGAGGAATAGTGCGATGGGATTGACACACCCTCCCGCTTCACCCAGAGCGGAAGAAGTCATTGGATGATGCCATAACCCAAAAAAAAAAATACAGTCTGGTTCGAGGTGGCTCAGGAACAGAATACTTGGAAGGATTTGGGGGAGGCATTTGCCAAGCAGTGGGGTAAGGCTAATACAGAAAGTAGCTAAGGATCTTCTCACTGTCCTGTTAGGCAATAGGAACTATCTACCAGAGAACTTAACAACCAGTATTTGTGCGAAATTATTTATCAGATAAGTTAACCGGGACTTGTCAGATGGTGGTGAATAATGCCATAAAATAAAATATTGTCATGGGAAATTTATTGTTCTTTTTTCAGGTGATTTATTTGAAAAATTCGAAGATATTCAAAATCCAAACATTTGGTTGGAGGCAGGAAGTGAGGATCCAGTACAGCAAATGAAGAACAGGGCAAAAGTAGCAGATACAGCTGATTGGATTGTGCCAGGACACGGCCCCAAGTTTCAAGTCACAGAACAAATTAGACAGACACTAAGAAAACAAATTGGCCCTGACACTCCTTCATAAGTTCGTGAAGAACACAAGATTTGTAGCTTTTCTACATTTGTATTTAGGTATTAAATATAATAAGTTCTAAATCAAATTATGTTTTATTTCTATCCTGTTTTTTATTTTTTATTGAGTTAATTAGTTGAATGATACACACACAAAGATATAGGAAAAACAAATGAAAATCAAGTTTTTAGGTCAGATTTAATACACATAAAGAAATTCAATTTGCTAAGTTTTTAAAACGAAGCAGATTTATTTTACACCAAACAATGAGGACACATTAACAATCAGTATAAAATTTTGAAAAATACGGAATTCTAAGACACCTTTAAATCCTGACAATCTGAGATCAAATTAATATTATCAGTAAGATACTATATATGATATAAAAACGATGATATGGGACGACTAAAAGCGGTATATTAGGACATTATGAAAATAAAATATATATTTTTGAACATGCAATGCAAAAAAGTAACAATTTACATGATGTAAATTGAAGTCCCCCCCGTCATTCTATCAAAAGATCTAATTTTAGAAAATAACTTAGTGGTTTTAGAAACCTTTTTTACGTGTAAGTAGTAATTTCATTTTGTCAATACAATCACTGACGCTTACAAAAAGCAAGTAAGATTAACTAACCTTTCCCAGCAACGTAAAAAAAAATCCATTTGATGGTTAACAAAAAGATCCTAATCAAATTGTTCTAAACAAGCACGACATTAATTTTATAATATTCAGTAAGTAGGTACATAATAGTAGACTAGATTGTTTAACATGAAAGTGTATTAAAAGGTGAGGTCGTAAAAGAAGCGACAATTTTAACGCGCAGATAAACAGGTGAATCTGTTGTCGCCACAGATATAAATCTCACTAGATGACGCGATTGTGATTTGAAAACGAGTAAAATTACGATCAATGATCGTATAAATAGCTTTTCAATTATCATTATCGCCACCGGAAATCCACCTAAATCTCAAATTATGCCATATTGAACTGTAAAGACTGTATAGAAAAAGTTGGCCGAGGCATTGGAGTTTTTTTCTTTCATTGGTAAGTAAATCTGTTTTTAAATTGTGTGTGAAAAAGTGGAACGCATGGTTTTCATACAGATGGAGGACTTGCGTTATCTAGTTAGGTTTATGTCCGTGTTTGTCGCGCTTTCACGAAATTTTAGTGAAGAAATAAAACTATTGCTACAGTAATGCAACAAAGTGCTAACAAGACAACGCGATTAATTCTCCTTAGGTACATACGACTAAAAAAAGAACATATGTTGTCCCTTTCTAGCACTTAAGTGTGAAATTTAATAACGTTGCTACGAATAGAAAACAAATTCAAATACCTAAATCGGGAGTGCTTTATATACGACACCCGAGCCTAAAACTTTATAATTATTTGCATTGCAGCCATGGATTCGTAATTAGTGTTTATGATCAGATCTTGCATTCACGCCTCAAAACTATCACATTAAAATACAAATGCATTTTAAACCCAGACAGACAGTGAATCCGTGTAAACATTACGATTTAAGCACACACTGGCCATAACAACATTGATTAACCAACACTTTAACTGTTTACATGAGCAGATAAGACATAGAATATTTTTATTCTACGGTTTACATACAGAATGATTGATTGCCTTCACACTTAGAAGTTTTATAAACAGTTAAAATCTTATTTTTGCGCAGAAAAAAGTCATTAAATGGTTAATATTTATACAAAACTTGTGGCACACAATTTTCCTATTTCGTAATATCAAATTAGTTACAGGTATTTAGATGTTGCTACCCGTGATACCTTCCACAGAAATCCTCGTGTCCACCAGTCCTGGCCATAATTGCTGCGTGCAATAATTAAAAAGGTATTTCCTATTAATGATATTTTTTTTCTATATGCTATTAGAGCAAATTTCATATCACAGCCGTGGATCACTAATGCTACAAAGCTCAAACATGCCCATATCCATTCCGAATGTTAATCGATAGCTGCAACCAAAAAAAGGAAATATATGAAATATTAATAAACAAATACGTATACATAATATTATATGTAGACTAAATAGAAGTAATATTTAAAAAATAACTAAAATGATAGCGAGAAAATGTACATTTTTTGCCATGGAATAAAAATGATACAAGTAGAATAAAAAAAAAAACAATCTTATTTTCATTTATTGCAACACTTCATATCTTTTCACGTAGGAACTGAATATACCTATAAAATTGGAAGCTTAAATGTAAAGCCTAACAAAAATAACAGCTGACGATGTAAAGTTTACAATATGTAGTTTACCTGTGGGTCAATGCTCGTAGGAATAGGGCGTTGTTCATCGATGCATAGATCTGAATCAGAGTCGGTCCTACGCAGCGAGTTATCCTGTGAACACAGAGAATACAGTTTAATGTTATTTTTTACCCGACTGCCGGAGGAGGGTAATGTGTTTATCAGTCTATGTATGTATGTTTGTTCCTATGTGGCGTTCTAGAGACCAAACGCGTTGGCTGATTTTCATGATTCATAGGTCAACCGATTCGTCTTAGCCTTGAGAGTGTCACTGGCTACATTCAAATTGGAAAAAAGGAAAATGGCGGTTTTGGGCGCCATATTGTGGGGGACCAATTTCTTTTTTGCTTTTTAAGCTATCGTGTGGGGTCTCAAAATAAAGAATTTTAAGAGGTCATTTAAAAAAAGTAACACTTATTTGTTTAAATGTACCTCATTATAAAAAAATAAACTTAAAAGTTATAAATAAAAAAGTTAATTCAAAAAATCAAAAGACCCGACTGCTTAAAAAGCGATCGATCAATTAACTACCATAAATATTTAAGTAAATTGTCATTGAGTTGACATAGGCCCAGAGTTATTGTTCCGAAGGGAAGCGGCATAGATCGAGTTACATGAAGCCTTCGCTTCGGCTACTGCTACTTATAAATTATAATGTTCAAAACTGCACTTACCCCCTGCGTATACTGATGAGTGGTAGTAAGAACCCTCGCTAAAGGCCTCATGAAACCTGGTAGGGTCTCAGTGAGGGGTGGACGCGCGTGGGTCAGCAGTGGTTTCAGCAGTTTGGAGTCAACGGCGCCCCAAAGGCGCGCGAGACGAGCCTTCTGACCAGTCGCGCCGTCACCGTGGTCGCGAGGGGTATCCTGATATTGCAGACACAAAAATAAAGATTACATTTTAGATAGACAAGTAGGTGAGATGTATAAATAGATACATTATGTATGTACATAAAGGCTTTTTAAGTTTTAATAATAAATGTAGTATTCATAAGAATATAAGATTGAAAACTATATTTCTTCATGTATTTGCCAAGAAAATATTAAGTTAGAAAACAACAAAACAAATATTTTAAAACGCTATTCAAACAGTCCAGGAATTTATTGTAAGTACCAATGATAAATATTTACAAATGGCATCAAAAGTTTATGTTAATAATAATATTATAAGTAAAAGTTTAGGGTGTTTGTAAGTAGTAGCAAATTGCAGATGCAAAACAACACATTTTGATACCGTCTGTGTAATTCAAACATTAAATTTATACTGGGAGAAAGACACACTATAAATCTATACAGATATTAATATAAGTAAAGTGACACTTGGATCAATAAGTTTTTAAATAGTGGAGTGAATGAAAATTATTTAAACAAATATGGTCTGTAAAGAGACTGATTTGATCAAAAAATGCTAAAATATACAAAAGAGTTTTTTCACCAAAATGAACAAAACATACCCAAATAGGAAATATTGTTATTCATCTATCCAAGAACCACTAAAGTTATTATATTATTTATATTAATTTATTAACATTCACCAAATACATGCATGGATCACTAGATGTGGTGTTATTTGCATAATGCTCATGTATTTCATGCATGTGAGTGGTAAACAAGTCCATATAAATAGTAAAATAATAAAAAATATTAACATACTTCGATACCGTTTAGTTCCCAAGGCATAATCACTTCCTTCGCTCCATTAGCCCATTTAACTACCATGCGGCCTCTCTAGATATTAAAAGAAACCAAACAAAGCAATAAAAGTAAATTTCATGCACGACACAACACTACATGTATATAGATTTTCATTTATTTTTCTATATCCTTATTAAGTGGCGTGTAAATTCGAGAATACAGAAATAGTGAAAATTATAAGTATAGAAATGTTAATTGTCATATTTGTTTTCAGCCACGGTGCATATTGAAATCTGTCCCTAAAACCATGATTGTAACTAAGAAAGTTAAAAAAGATATTGGGTCTTATTTATAAAACACTCTGAGCTGTTTAGCAAATTCTTTATTCAAATTCTCTAAAGAAATTTTGAATATAGAATGTGCTAAGCAATGGTTACATAGTGTCAAAAAATTAATAAACAGGTTGATTATTTGTTAAAAGTATTTAAATGTGCTAAAGTAAATCCTTGTAGGTGTAAAAATACAATGTGATATATAAAAGTTCCCTTTGGTTAGTAATATACGTTTTAGTAAGACTCGTGCAGAGTTTGTAATGCGTGCATGTATTGATTAGTCTTACTGTTGCCCGGTCGCAACTGGCCGGTTGCGTTGAGTCCATGTTACGTAGGCCGAAACCTATGTCAGCGGGCTGAATAACAAAACAGTTTTAGTTACGTGTTAATGAAACTCTGGCTAAAACAGGGGCCTTTTACAGGACGGACGACTTCCTTATACAAGTAGGATATTCTATGAAAGTACTTGAATATATACAACATTATTTTCTTCCATATCTTTCTGTACAATTCTTTATTTAATAAATGCAATGCAAATTTTGGTAAAGCATGTATTATACAGTCAAGTACATTCAAAGCTATCATTTTATGACATTTACATAGGTAGGTACACAAAAATAACATTGATAATATGTATATTCTAATGACATGAATGAATCCCTGTAACTAAAAACAATAAATCTTCTTGAAATACATTTCTTCGCAGATTTCATGTCCTATAAATTAAAGACAAAGAATGTATTTGAAGAAGATTTTTAATCACCGTTTCTCAACCTAGATCTCACACTTGCTTCTATAAAGTAATACAACGAAACATTATGTGCGCTGTTAGTAAAGAAAAACGTTGACAACTTTGAAAGTTAACCCTCACCGTTGGAAAACACAGAGCAACATTGGAAGATTGAGAAACGAGTCCCAAGATGATGGAAAGCATGATGTATGAACATCCAAAGCTCCAGTAAAGTGCAAACATAGCGCTTTGAATACGTACCGGTCCAGCAGAGTCCGTGGCCTGGTACAGCTGCCACAATAATGTCTTATTAATTACATGCTTGCCCGTACCACACGCTTCTAACGTGCCTTATATACGAGCCAATGATACGTGCGCTTCTGCGACTGCTACAGTGCTCCGATGACCTTTAGTATGTAATTTCTTTATACAAAATATTACTTGGGTACTATCTAATTTTGGGGAATAAGTTTTTGTGCATTTGTGCATATAAGTGATTAGGGCTAGTTCTTTGATTATAACAACATTTACAGTAAACCCAGGGAAGGCATGTGCTTCGGAAATTTTCAGTTTCAGAATTAGCTCGAACATCGCACCTCGTAATTCCCTAAAGAGGCAAAACTTCAAAGTTTTGTGCTGCCAGTGCCGCGCTTTGTGTCAATGCATCAATCATTCGAGTAAGTGTGAAGTTTCATCTCGGTCGGGTTAAAAATTCCGGTCACCGATAAATTAATCATTTGTCACTCATGTTGTAGTAATTGCATAGACTTGTTTATCATACCAATACCAAATACGCGAGCATTTCTATGGTTATAACAACTATAGTTATTTTATATCTCATCAGCGCGCCTTCTTATTTCGAAAGTTAGAAGATGATTTCCGAAGCGCATACTTTTCTTGGGATATCTGTAGTTACGGATCACGGATGTTACCATGTATTTCTTAAATAAATTCTAAATATGAGCCAGACAAAATAAAGAAAAGTAAGGCCTAATTTTATTTGAGTAATATTTTGTATAAACTTCTAAGTTCATGCCTGATAAACTGTGTTAAAAAAAGCATTTTTCCGGCAAAGATCGGGTCAATTTCGTGTTGTATTCGACCGATCATGATAGATATTTTGTAAAATAAATCTATCTTCACTCACGTTCATTCATTAATTTATTTTGTTCATATTTTAATGTGTTTTCATTATAATTTAATTAATAACGATAAGACTAAAAAGAAGGGTAGTTAAAGATTGTTATAACATAGAAAAATAAGGCACACAGAAAGCAGCGGTTGAAAATAAAGGAAATACAAGAGAAAGCAACAAAGACAATACTGTACTCTACGGTTTGTTAATATGCTCTTGACGTAGGTACTCATTTTAACCAGGAACAGGAGAATGTTAACTGTTAAACCCTTTGCCTGCTGCATTACATATCGAGAAATAAAATGTTTCAACAAAATAGATGTGGAAAGATTTAAGCAGGCTGTAAGGCGCTTGTCCCACCGCCGACAATTAGCGAGCAGCGAGTAGAGCTAGAACCTAGATACGAGTTGGCGAGCAGCGAGAAGCGAGAATGTAGTACCGATAGTTTTACCGCTCGGCTATGAGCGAGTGTTTTTGTGCGACGGACGATTACTCGCACCACTCGCTCTAGCGGTCAGTCCTGCACACATTGGTTGGTCTATCGGCGTGAGTTGTGACCGCCAAGCGAGCAGCGCCGACCGAGTATTATCTTTGATAGCTCTTGTCGCTGCGACAAACTTGTGTCGATTCGCTGGCTGTTCACATTGCTGGCGAGTACTCTACACGCCAGCAATGTGAACAGCCAGCGAATCAATGATTAATATATGACTGTGTCTCTTTTATTGACACGGGATCTGTATCTTTTGTTCGTTTCTTCAGCGAGAAATTAATATTCGACAGCTAATCGCTTCGTCGCCGCCGAAGGCGGTAGGACAAGTGTCTTAAAGGGTAAACAAATACAAATGAATGTATATGAACGAAATGCTTACTAAGAAAACTGTTTTGCCAATTGATAGTGTGAATGATTTTGTCTACTTCTATAGTGTAACTTCAGTACTACTATACAAAGTGTTTCAATTAAAGTGTCTTATGCAACCCAAACTTAATTCACAATTATTTACAGGGTGTAGATAAAACTTACGCTTCTAACATCCCGATATGGTAGGGCGTCATTTTCGTCGTTGCCCGATGATTCCCTGGAAATTATGGTTATTTGTTACGTACTTTTTAACATTTGTTGAAATTTTGGACACAACGAATTAAGGTTTGGAAGACGCATGAAAGGTATCATGCGGGAACCAAAGTCGCAAAAATACCCTTGCAAGTGAACAGTATTGAGTGTAACAAAATGATATGACGAACCTTAAGATTGTATTAACACGAAATAATTCTATTTTTAGAGGGTTGCGCATATTTTGAATAGGCTTGAAATATTTTAGAAAGTATTTATATTGTTTAGATTGCGCCTTGTGAGGCATAGTTCCGAATACGCTTTAAAATTTGGTACGTGGTTTCATTTAGTAGTATACAGAGCCCTCAAAAGTATCTGGTTCGAGTTTGTATGTGTTTCAACTCTCATTCGAGTATAGTCCCCGGCATGTAACTTGGCAAGGTTTTGGCGTAGTGGGGGTAATTTCGCGCATAGTGCGTGACCTGACCAACCATCATATAGAGCGTTGAGTACGTGGACGCGACGCGATTAGTCAGTCGATCCTTGTGTCAACTGACCAACCAATCGGGCGCTCGGAACGGTGCTAAACATTCCACGCGTCCCGCTTGGTAACCCCAAAGAGAACTAACAAACGACATGTGCGCATCTAACGACTCTTGCCAAGTTACGTGCCGACAGCTATAATTACCAGATAAATCCAGCCTTGATCAAGCTGTACATACAAGCACTTATCACTTACCGTATCGTTGTGTCAATTACACGTGATGATTGTTGCTATCGTACGTCTTTTACCATTAATAATCTCCATAAGTAAAATTCATCGTTATCATTTCATCACCCACAAATCATCCACTGCTGGGAATAGCCGTCCCCTTTTTTCTACTATATTTCCCGATCTCGTGCATCCCATATTCAATTTTTCAAGTGGCAAAATTGTCTGCTTGTCAAGTTTGTTAAATAGGCCCCATTTCATCGGTCCACCTAGTGGGGGATTATAAGAAATTAAAACAAAATCTTACCCAGTAGGTATACGAAGATAAGCTAGCGCATGCGTGGCAGCTCCGCCCTGAAGGACCACAGTCGCTATCACAATCAACGAAGTAGTCGTCAACATAGCTTGACGGGCTTCCGACACCGTGTTCCGGATGGCTAGGGCGAATGACATTGCGCCTCGTAGACCTATAAGTGAAAATGTTTACATTTAATAACAGAGTAAAAGACATAATACGAAATATAAAAATGCAGTTTCTGAAAGCTTACATTTAAACGATTATTAATTCAGTTTTGAGGCACATAACCTGATAATCGTCAGAAGCCCAACCAGAAACCCAACTTCTTGCAATCAAAGAGCCGTTTACATTAAGATCGCAATCTCATTTCAGCGATAATCAATGTCAAAAATATAGCTCCAGGTTCTTTTTAACCGACTTCGCAAAAAGAAGGAGGTTGTCAATTCGACTGTATTTTTTTTAAATGTTTTTTACCTCAGAACTTTTTATTGGGTGAACCGATTTTGATGATTCTTTTTTCATTTGAAAGCGGGTGCTTGTCATGTGGCCCCATTTAATTTTCATCAAGATCTGATGAAGAACTTCGGAGAAATACATCAGAACTCTTCAATAAATGACGGCAAATCACTCTGGATAGATTCAACCGCATGTCTGTTTATTGTTTACACCATTTCATAACATAACATCTCACTGGTACGCTCTAAAGGGTTACGCAGGTGTAACAGTTCACCCTGGTATACTCTCATTGCACCGGTTTCTTTTAAGTTTCATGTTATTGGGTTAATCTATTCTAGCTTCACATGGGCACTATACGCGTAGGTACCTAGCCTATAGAACTGGTCCATTATGTACCACAACAAAAAAGTGAAAAATAAAAATATTTTTTACAAAAACGAAGAAACGAAAACAGAAACACCGACTTCCAAAATTGAAGTTATTTTTTTACTTTGTAGTGTTTTTGTTTGGAAGTCGGTTGTAATTTTTATAAAAAAGATTTTATTGGCAGATTGAAACTGAGATCCGACAAAGACAAGTAAAGTATATACTATTTTCTTATTTTCCCTCGGCAATCATCGCAATTCGGAATACAAAATGCTAATTTCCATGTCCATTAATTATTAGATTTATCGTGAATGATAATTTGAATTCAGAACTACTTTATTATTGTTTTGTTTTTATTTCAGTGTGAACTTTATAAAGCTGTAAAACTATTTTTTGGCTTGCGGCTTCAGCAGTTTTCCTCCCATTTTAAAAATAAATTACAAGAAGTCAAAATAGTATTAACAACTCTATATACCGCGTATGCGTCCGGTCTACACTAAGTGCAAAGTGCAACTGATAGAATAGAAATCCGACGACTGACGAAACACAAAGTTTGCCGAGGAGGCTTTTATTATGCGTACAGCTAAGGAGTGGAATTCCCTGCCGGAGTCTGTGTTTCCCGATAGCTACAATCTAGGGGTCTTTAAGTCAAGAGTGAATAGGTTACTTCTAGGCAAGCGTGCTTCACCGTCGACCACATCATCGCTTACCATCAGGTGAGATAGTGGTCAAGCGCGAGCCTATTTACAATAAAAAAAAAAAAAAACATTACGAAAATAGTTGTACTTTACCAAGAAGTGACAAAGGTGCTTTACCTGATTGTAGCTACAACTTACTAGCGAAACTTTCACCATGACTACTGTGGGCTTATTCCTAGTTTTTTTAAGGAACTCGATCGTGATAACGTAAACGATCTTAACGCGATTTAGTGTGAGTACAAACTCGCACTAAGCCCACAGATATTCATTTCAGTCACGAGCGTGCGGCAAATGACTTTTATAACCATTGACATAAGGTTCAAACTACTTTACCTGAGAAGAACAGCATGTGTTGGAAGTTCATCGGTATTGGTGGATTTCTGCCGAGGTTGAGAAGGAACGACAGTGGGTATATGTTGACAGCGCGTCCAAGGACTGAAGTTACCTGTAGTAGTATGGCTAAGGAACAATATTGTCAAAGCATTGTTGAACACATAAATGAAAAGAACAGATCGATGGATCTTTCACCAGCCGTTACGAGTGGTCAGAGGCCAAAAAATCTGGCACCAGTGATCTTTTCAAGGGGTATCTTGCTACCCAGCTATTGGGTTGTGGAGGTCATTATTTATCTAATTAACCAACAGTGATACAAAATATGCGTATTACTGTTTTATGGTCAATTATAGGTTTCCCTGTGTAGCTGGGATATATGTCTCAAACATGCGAATGGACTAATGCCAGATAATTAAAATTAAAATTAAAGGATGCAATAGAATACAAAATTAAATTTAAAGATTAGTCAAAACCACAATTATGTAAAAGTAAAAGAATAGTGAAAACTATAGACGGAGAAAAATGACAAGCAACCAATCTTCACTATTCGTTTTTTGAATGTAGGTTAACAGATAAATATATCAACTTATTAATTCGAGCAATGCGAGCCAGTACACAATTCTTGTCATAGTTAGTGGAGTGACAAGAACGAGGAACGTGCAACATTGGCGTATGATGAGTGCGCCGTAGGGGAGTGTTAAGGCGCAGATACCCCTCAGTAGCTGATTTTAAAACGAGAATCACGTCTGCGGCTAGTCGTATTTTTTTGGAAAAATATATATTACATGATAACACTTTCTTCTTTATTCGTATAACATAGCGTAATTAATTTGTAAAGTTATGTTTAACACGTACCTACAAAAAAAAAAAGACAATTGCACCAAAACCGCTGGGCGTATTAAAATGACGTGAAGACAAATTGTGTTTGAGAAATTTAATTATCTACATTTTGATCTGAGGTTTTTTTTAAGTCATAGAATAATAAGGAAAGTACAAAAAACTACAAAATGTTGAGTCGCTAGCCGCATTTAAAATACTGCAAAATACTGCTGTATCCGGTTGGATTGAAGTAGCCGCACAGACATCTGTATGAAAACCCAGCGTGCCACGTTTTCAAAAACAATTTAAAAACAAATTTACTTAACAAAACATTAAAAAGAAAACATTTCCAATGCCTCAGCGAACTTTTTCTTTACATTTTTTACAGCTCAATATGGAATAAAAAGGATTTTTTTCTAGATTTCGGTGAATTTCCGGCGTCGATAATGCTAAATGAAAAGCTCAGATTACGATCATTGATCGTAAGTTTACTCCGTTTTTTTGGCACGCGAAATACATACAATCGCGTCATCTAGTTAAATTTATGTCTGTGATTAGCCGACCCCAAGATAGAAAAACTTAGGCAGATTGATTTTGATTTTACCAGTAGGTAGTATTTTGTCAATAATGGACCAGTATATTGCCTTTAATCGGGGCTTGATCCCACTATCACATTTAAAAGATAACTAATATAAATAGTTGCTATTTTATGACAATTCCATGACACGATTGGTTTTTGCGCAACGGAATGCGAGTTCGATTACAGAATGTAAAATAATATTTGATCTACACTCACTTCAGATAACAGATGCTTGATGAAGTCAAAGTCAAATATATTCATTTCAACTAGTGCCTAAGCGGCACTTTTGAACGTCAACAATTAAAATTTACAAGTAATAAACATTGATTCTACCGTGCATTCGAAAAAGTAGCTTGTTATGAAGATGAACGCACAAGAAACTCCATACATACTGTTTATTTTATTATATCTATCTATATTCTAGATCAGAGGTGGGCAACTTTCATTGAGACTTGGAAAAACGATGGAACTTTTTGGGGCCTAGTTAAAAAAGTTTAGATGTTGCAATTTACTCGAAAAGAAATATCGCTCAGTTTATAGATGCGTAAACACAAACCGTCAGCTGTTTACACATCTATTAACTGGGGTGCAAAAGCGTTTTATCTATTTCTTTTAAGGATTTTTATACGTTTTGTGTGGATGAGATCGCCATAATATTCCGAGAGCCTTATTTTAAAAATGGCGTCGGGCGCCGGATTAAAACCTTTCGCAGACCCGAGGTTTCTGCAAGCTTTAGTTTGCCCATTCCTGCAGCCTAATTGCAAGTGAGTTCGACAGGATAAAGAAAACAACTCCATGAAAGAGTATGACACATTTCCTTGATTTTTTTTTCGGTATTGCTTAAATAATTTACACCCCTTTCGAGTGTATTACGCAATACGAAAGTTGTTATTAAAAAGGTGTCGTCACCCTTACCTATACTTGTTCTTTGGAAAATTCTCATATGCCATCAGGCTGCTGTTTCAGACGTTTTTTTTTGCAAACGGAAAGATAGTTTTCTAGTGGCACAGTGTTTACAAAACACGCACGTTTTCTTGGTAATATAAAAGAATTGATTGACTAAGAAATAACAAGACGCTCTCAGCCAAACCTGGTGGCTATAATTCTCACAACGGATCTTTGTGTCAATGTATAAGGTGAACATAGCATTGTATAACTGTCTCTTTTGATCGCTTATGTTTGTGGCATCGTCCTATCTCGCTTACTCTATGCAGTATAGGTACTCGATGACAAACTGTCTCTTGCGCAAAGTTTGGCAGAGCCATTTTCAGGGACACAAAGATCCGTTGTGACTATTATACTAGATTTATAGCCCCTTTTTAGATTAGATAAAAATAGACCAAGCTAGATCTTCTAGAATGATGATGCTCCGTTATTATCGAATTGTCGGAAGGTTTATAATATGTCCGAAATATTCGTCTCGCGAGGAAGTAGACAATGTGAGAGATATTTTTATAACTTGTGGTTTTCGTTTTGGATAAACCCGTGCCTAATTTTTTTATAGTGTACCATAAATTAGTTCTATCTATCTAGAGAGCAGTGGTGGCTCAGTGGTAACGGCCCCAACTTACGTGTCGTAGGTCGTGGTTTCGAACCCAGGCAGGCGCTTTAATTTGTGTAAATTATTGCTGGTGAAGGAAAAAATCGCGAGGAAACCGGTATGTCCTAGAATCAAAAATTCGAAGACATCCACCAAGGGCCTGCGTGGTGGATAAAGGCCCATTCCCTCTCTCACAGAAAGGAGGTCTGAGTCCCAGCATTACAACATTAAGGCGATATATACGGTCCAACGTTAACGCAGTACTGGCCGTGCGCCCGCTCGGGGCCAAAATATCACCTCCTTTTGAACAGTTTTGTTTGCAAAATATTATTTGATTTACATATGCTATTTCACTTATGAAGAAATTCCTGCCATCATTTTTTTTGAGTAAAAACTTTTTAAACATCCAAGTCGTTTTGGAGAAGTATCCAAAAGTTACGAAAAATATCGTGTTACTATTTTTTTTTAAAGCAAAACTATTTGTTATACGAAAAAAACATGTTTAAAAAATAATGTACATGAAACAATCATAAATTATATATATTTTTATCAAATGTTTTAACCTAGCCATTACTAAGGAGTATGCTTTAGAAAGTTACCGTTTTACGGCACTAAAGCGGATGTAGGCCCTTAAAAGGATGATGATGATGATCTTTCTATTGGTCTCAAAATGGTTACTTTGTTGTATTTACCTAAATTAAATGAGATGTAGTTTTGTGGTTTAGGAAAACCCAAAAGGTAATCAGTACTTTTCCGTAGCAATCTTGTCCGCCTTACGATAGTAGGTTGATGCATATGAAATTTAAACGATTGTCTCGCGATTCTGTAGGTATGCATCTACCTTTTTAAATACTTGAACACCTTTTAATTCACAACGGTTATATCTTATCGTTTTATTGATGTTAAATGCATTATCTAAATTTTTTTATCATAAATTTCAGCGACAGCGATTTGCAGATTGGACTATACGATTAGATTTGATAAATATAAGTCCTGCATTGCAATGCGGAAAACTTTTTTTAAGAAATACCTTAACTTAAGGCGCTGTACTTAGTCAAAATAGGCTTCACTAAACAGTTTTTTAGCCAAATGTATACATATTAGAGCAGCTAAAAAAATATATGTTAATCTTGATCATATTTATGGGTGGACCATTGTGTTCAAAACACGTTTTCGGTAAATTTTCTCGATAAAAAAAAAACATAAAATAACCATTTAAATTGCAATTGTAGCAATTGTAACTGTATTATTTATAAACAAATCTTGATATTAATAATAACAGTGATGTAATATATAATAATAAAGGGAACTGTTGTTTTTATTTATCGATTGGAATAAGATATTTGTTATTAATGTATTTAATGATAAATAACTCGAACGAGTCGAACGAAACGTCGCGCCATCGCGGCGTCTTTTCGCTTCTCTTTCATTTCTACGCGGAGTCGTCTATTCACCGCGCCTTAAAGCCGAAAGTGAGTTTGTTTGTTTGTTACGTCTCACGCCTAAATTGATTTACCGATTTTGATGAATTTTGGTACAGAGTTGCAGGCTACTTTAGCCCCTCCGCACACGGCGTCGTATCGTAAGCGGATCGTAATACGCGCGTAGGGGGAGAGCAATACGAGCACGTACATGTTCAATCAAGTCCGCATACGAAGCGGTGATGCAGCGTATCGAATAAGATTTTTATTGTCATTACGATAGTCGTAACGTACTGGCATAAAAAAGGAAACGTATTTTTTTTTTCAATAGGTGTGGTCCTAAAATTGTTACAAGTATTCTTAAATGTCTCCTTCTTTATTGGATAAAGCTTCGATTAGATTTTTTCTTTATTATCATCTTCTGAGAACTCAAATGCAGCAACAAATAATATTTTCTTGCATTAAATTGCGATGTATGGATGGAACCAATAAGCACGATGGTTTCTACTTCTGAAATAGTCAAACAATAAAAAACCTTCTTCATCCTGAAGAAAAAGTAAGTTCATCAATAAATCCATCGAAAAAATCTGATTCCAGTGACGCCATGATTTCAACTAATGAGATTTCGCTTACAAAACGATACGTCTATGCGACGATTCATTTGTAGGACTCAGCAGGTCTCGTACTCGTTGCGTCTCGTTGCGATACGCTTACGAGACCATTACGCTTACGATCCGTGTGCGGAGGAGCCTATTTTACTTCTGATAATTTCTAACTTTCACGCAGGCGAAGTCACTAGCAGAAGCTAGTATTATACAAAGCGCAACGTCGCTGTCAGTCTGTATGTCTGTCAGAGCGCGTGTTATTTGAGAACCGCTCATATCCGATTTACGTGACATTAATTTATAGTTTTTATACAGGTGGGTTTTTTTACAGACAAGGAAAAGTATTTTAGGTCAGCAAGCAGACACTGCTGAATTTGCAGTATTTTAGCCATTTCAAATGACTGTTAAATAATGACAGTTGTGATTTGAATTAAATTAACGATCGTTTTTTTTGTTTATGGTATGCGATGCGTCATACCTGGCGCAAATAATCTATTGCTTTTTTTCTTTCTATGTATTTGCTGAACAAATTGTTTTGCGCTGCATATCCACACGAGCGCTGTCATTGCCACTTAGATAAAATATCAAAAGGATACAAATCCAGCGATGATAAACCAGGGGTCGAAGTGATGCTTAGGGAAGGTGAACATAGAGACGCCGATGTACGTGAAGATGAAGTTCTCCGCCAAGAAGTTGAGGAGCTCGAACAGTTGCTTGGTGCGGTTGCGGGAGTCAGACGACAGGTTGTTGTACGTATAGTGAGCCTGGCATATGCCGCAGAATAGGACCGCCACAACACCTGTGGAAAGATGAAGATATTAGAATATTAATTTAGACGAGCGCGGCTTAGTGCGTATACACGTAGAAAGCGGGTTGCCGGCGCCGGCCGATCTGCCAGCGCTTGTCGGTGCTGGACCGCGCAGGTGTGTGTGTGGCGACCCAGCGCCGAAAAGCTCCGAATGACGCCGGCAAGTTCCGACCTGCTCCGATCAGCGCTGGTTGGCAGTCATTTTGCACGCTTTTGATTATGATTATTGTGAGACGACCAGCCCCTGCTTCTACCAGCTTCCTATGTAGCGGTTATCTGCACGCATCGCACGTAAAAATACTTTTTAATCAGGAATTTGTTTGTATAATGAATACGTTTTACGACATCCTATCACCTGCAACTTGCAAACTAGAAAGGCAGGATAATTATAGTAAAACCAAGATTAATATCATAAAAATTCTAGGCCCTCCATAAAATCGACAGTCCCGGTATACTCTAATTGCGGTGACCGCGACGCAGCGTTATCTAGTTTACCGCAGAAAAGAAAGAAATACTTCAGTAACAACAACAACACCGGCATTATCACAAAACGAACTAGGCTAAACGTCCGCTATTTGTACACAACTGAGTATTTGACTTGACTGCTTAACGAAGCGATAAGACGCGACAAAAGATTTCTTTTGCCTCACCGTTGGGCATTTTGACGACAACCTTCGCGTGAACTCATGGATTACAATGACAAATGATGATTATTAAGTAAATTGGTCATGAATGATACGTTAGTTTTTTGTGTATTAAACCTAGATGATTTCGGTGTTTCATAGCCGATTACGCTGGGTCGAAAAACGGAAACAGACTCAAAGGGAAAAGTCTCTTTTCTCTCTCTTTGACTAGCCTTGTCCCATTTCATTTGGGGTCACCTCTCTTCGGCATTCTTCGCCAGATGCTGCCGTTCGTGGTCGTCGTGTCATTCACTCGGGCTTGATTCATGTCGTTGTTGACAGAAATCCAAGTGGAAAGGAGTCTACTTTTCGCATATTTGGACCTGCATTAATTAAGAGGACTTGCTTCGTCATGTGTTCTTCGGGCCTTCTCATTACATGGCCATACCACCTCAGGCGCGCTTCAGAGTTTCTTCGATTGGGCGGATCTCAAAACTTCCTCGAATATGTCAGTTTCTTATTTCTGTCCTTAAGAGTGACAACTCCTGCCCATATATTTCAGTGTCAATGTTGAAGATAAAGATAGCGTTGCGTTGCGTTGGTAGTGTTGCCTCTTTCACTCACTTACGTTTGTCGCATCGTCCTATCTTGCTTACTCTATTCATTATATTCGATGACAAACTCTTTCTGCGCAATGGTTCGCAGAGCCAACTTCCGAAACACAAAGATCCGCTGTGACTTCTACAGGGTGTCCGGTGGCAGAATTAGGATTTAAAATTCAAATTTCTCCGTAACCGCTAAGCGGAGAAGCGGGGAGGGGGTGGCGTCAGCTTCGTCATTCGTGCGGGTTATTTAGTCGCGATGTCGCAGTGGACGGGTGAACAACGTGCGTTCGCAATCGAAGTGTTTTTCAAAGCCAATGATTCGTGTGCAATTGCTCGTCGAAGATTTTGTTCACGTTACGATATTCGACGATTACGTGACGCCCCAAGTGAAAATTTAATTCGATTATGGGTGCGAAGGTTTCGGGCAACAAGTTCAGCAGAAAACAGCCCACGACCGGGGCCCAGCCGGACGTCGAGAACAAATGAAAATATTGAACTCGTCGCGTCCAGTTTGCGCGATAATCCGCGTCAGTCCGTTCGCAAGAGAGCGGCTGCCTTGGGCCTTCCAAAAACTATAGTGCACGAGATATTGAAGAAAGATCTTAAATTTCATCCATTTAAAATTCAAATAGTGCAAGCGCTTAAGCCTAATGATTTCAATATGCGCAAAAATTTATGTGAGACAATGTTGGAGCGATTTCGCACAGTGAATATTATTTTCTGGAGTGATGAAGCCCATTTTCATTTAAATGGAAGTGTAAACAAACAGAATTGTCGTTATTGGTCCCCTAAAGGACAAAACCCCAGCTTAAAACATCAAAAGCCACTTCACAGTCCGAAAGTGACGGTTTGGTGTGCATTATCAAGCAGGGGAATAATTGGACCCTATTTTTTTGAAAATCGTCAAGAGCAAGCAATTTCTGTGGACGGTGTTGCTTATCGGCGAATGCTGAACGAATATTTTTTTCCAACATTGAGAGAACATCCTGCCTTCACTTCGCAGACATGGTTTCAGCAAGATGGCGCTACGCCTCACACTGCTAGGGAGACCATGGCGCTACTTTGTGATTTCTTCCCTAATAAAATGATAAGCCGTTTCGGTGACATCCCCTGGCCACCCAGGTCCCCGGATCTTACCCCCATGGACTTTTTTCTGTAGGGGTATCTTAAAAGTAAAGTGTATGAAACAAGCCCGGCGACTATCTCAGCATTAAAAGAAAATATCGTTCGCGAAGTTCATGGCATCCCGGCCGCACTTCTCCAGCGAGTGGCAAGGAATACTGAAGCCAGATTCCAAGAATGTGTCCGACGTAACGGCCAACATTTAGACGACATAATTTTTAAGAAATAAAACCCGCATTTGTCTATTTTAAAATGATTACAAATATAAATGTATATATTTTGTAGTTTTTTTGTTATTTACATTTTAAATCCAAATTCTGCCACCGGACACCCTGTATATCCTCACCTCGGCCGTGCGCACTTTTTGTCCTTGGTCTTTTTTATTGGCTAAAATTCAGCACGGTACATTAAGAGCTGGACGGACTGCAGTTTTGTACAACTTTCCCTTAACTTGTGCATTCTGCTATCGCATAACATCCTGAGAGCTGTCGCCACTTCATCCATCCAGTGTTGATACGGTGCGTTATATCGGAGTCGATCTTACCATTGTTAGAGATCACAGAGACCAGGTAATTAAAATGGTAGACTTCCTTTAGCGGCTTTGAATTCTTATAGTGGGTTGCTGATAGGTTGTCCTGTAGCAACACCGCAAGTAGTCTGTCTTTTGCCGACTGATCTTTAGTCCAGCAGTCTCCAATGCATATCGCAGCCCGGTGGAACTCGAAGAAGCACTCGTGAACTTGTCACGAGTGCTTCTTCGAGTTCCACCGGGCTTTCTCTAATGGGAATAATACCATGCGCAAAGAGTAGGTCCCAGGGTGGCTCTTTCTGTATATTTGCAATACGGTGTTCCATGAGAAGCTAAAAAGCAGGGGGCTAAGGGCCGATCCCTGGTGTACACTTCCTTTTACGTCGAATGCATCACTTGGTCCTGTCGGACTTCTTACTTTGGTAGAGACGTTGTAGTACATGTTGGCAACAGCGTTGACGTAGTATTCTGGCATCTTTTACGACTGCAAAGACTAGTAGATTGGCTGTCTCACAACCCGGTCGCAAGCCTTTTCAAGGTCGATAATGACCCAGTGGACATCTTATTTCTCATGTCTCTCCGTTTTACCAGTACTATTTTCAAAAAGCGCAGCGTGTCAGTGTTTTAAAAATCATATATGAATTATTTTGTTGGCTTCGTTCATAATTTCAATATAACAATTTAAATAATTGAAAGATATGGTTTGGCCCAGTTTGTTATAGTCGGTTATTTTACCTGTTCGTAAAAGCAAGCGGAAATACTATATATTTATTTAGCTGCAATGCAATTTAGATTTCCTGCTACATTTCCTTATACTCGTATTGCGAACAAAACGAAATATTGCAGGTCAAATGTAATGGTGTTGTGTTGATACAAAAATTTAATTCTTGTAACGTACAGAGTCAAATTGAAATGACTAGAAACATTCTGAAGATGTCATGGGTATCGTTACCTAATGACGAAAAAAAAAAGGAAATTCTATACTCGGTAATTCCAAGTTACTACACCATCAGCGACCGTTGACCCCGATGTCATTACGCGAAAATATTATTTTTAACCGACTTAAAATAGGGGGCGTATTTATTTTTTGTTTAAAGACTCGCCTCTGGGCATTAATTTGTTTATGTTATTATACCTACAGTGGCACGTGAAGCGACAGTATTCTCACGTTTTCTAAACTGCACGACATTGGCTACAATACTTTGTAAGAAGAGCTGCAGATTCACATTCGCATTCGTGTATCAAGTCACAAAGCTGCATTCTCCTGGAGCTAAATGTATCGTATTATTAGTAAGAGAGTAATCGTGACTATTATTGATAGTCTAGCTGTCTAGCATTTGACCACTATCTCACCTGTTGGTAAGCGACGATGTGGTCGTCGATGCAGCACAGCTTAGAAGTAACCTATACGTAAGGTAATAAACGATCCACCCTACAGTTGCCTCCCCTTACAAATAATTTGGTTTTACTAAAAACAATATCAGGGTGGGTAAATAAAGATCGTATCACGTAAATATGTTCTGAAACTATCCTTTCGTATGCGCATGGCATGGCGAACTGATGTTTTAGTATAGCCCACTGCTGCTGCTGGTATTGTGTTTCCCAACATCGACCACCAGTCTAAGAAGACTCTAATGCGTAGTCGTTTGTAGTATACTTCAGAGCGGCAAACTTGCATGAGGCGAAAGGGAAAGGGGTCTGTAATAAATTTGTACATTACCTGTCAACTCGCAGACTTCAGCGATGAGGAAGGCCGCATACGACATGAGCACGAAGAGAGCCGATTCCAGCAGGGGCCACTCTCGCACGTGAGTGAACTTGGTCATGTACACAGTGGTTAAGAAATCATTGCAGTTATCTATGGTTGGAAAGCTGTACTTTATGGCAGATGGCCAACATCAGATAAAAAATGACGCCATCTTGCTTTTTTTTGTAATACTATTCTTGAACAACTAATCGTTTCTAAGGTTCTTTCTAAAAAACATGCGATATAATCTAATCTAGATAGACCATCATGACCAACCATGTATTCTTTTGCTCACGAAAAGTTTATTTTGAAGTTTAAAAAAAATCTATTAAAACAATTATTATAAAATATATTTTTTTAATTTAGACCTATTTAGAATTATCTTACTTTCAAAATTGTTGACCAACAGCGCTTCCTGACAACGTCATTTAAGAGCCAACAAATGGTTGTAGTAGCACTGAGTGAAAAGCCCGTCCATGGAAAATGTTGACTCCGACAGCGCTGTTATAACATAGCACTAAGGATGTTTTTCGCAATTCGAAATTAACTACTGACTTGTGGTTGGCCATATTAATTAAAATAATTTTAGTAAACAAGTAGGATGTTGTGACTCATACATCTAATTACTGATATTAGACAGCAGACGAGTCACGTTAAGATTAAAGGGTCATGCCAACGATTCGCAATTGTTGTTTTTTTTCCAGCCAGCCATGCATGACCAAAGACAAAAAATCATACTATGGCAGATGTTCTAGAAATAAAAATCAATATTTAAAAAGGATATCAAAGCCGTCAAACAGCCCATGAGAGCACCAACCAGCAGGGATAAACTGAATATCCCTATGAAATCGCCAATGGCCCCTAAGAATGCAGTGATTTCAAATCCGCCATCGTTGGAATACCTCAACTCATAGTTTTGTATAGCTCTGTAACAAAATAGGGGAAAATGTAGCGATTGATAACCGCAACTATTGTAAAATAACACATTTATTATGTTATTAGACATGTAGGGCGATTATAATAAGTTCTTAGATATCTGTACAGCTTTTTTCTAAAGATTAACTTAATATATAAAATTCTCGTGTCAGTGTTTGTCTGCAAACTCCTCCGAAACGGCTAGACCGATTCTTATGAAAATTTTTGTGCATATTTGTATGTCTGAGAATCGGTCGTAAACTAGCCTACCCTACCCTACCTAGAAGTTTGGTAGGGTAGGGTAGGGTAGGTAGGGTAGGATAGGTAGGGTAGATAGGGTAGGTAGGATAATAATACAATGAATTCTAAAAAAATTGTTTGGTGTTTTTATGGCAAATCTAAATTCAAATTTTAAATAAAATCAAATTTATCTAGCTAGTTAGCTTCTCCCTGTGACTTCGTCCGTGATTTATCATTAAATATATGGCTCTCGTCAATAGCGTAGCTTTCTATCAGTACCTAAAATATTTTTTTGTATTCAGACTAGTTTTTCTAGAGATAACCTTTTACAAATCTATATTATTAATATTATAAAGAGGAAAGATTTTTTTGTATGTTTGTACCGAATAGACTCTACTACTGGACCGTTTAAAATTCTTTCACCAATAGGAAGCTACATTATTCCTGAGTGACATAGGCTATTTTCAATCCCGAAAAACGGGTTCTGTGGGGTGGTCCACGGGAGTGAAGCTGCGGGCAACAGCTAGTATTTAATATGTTTGTGCCAATAGTAATATAGTATTTTACCTCTACATTATATTTGTATAGATTATATTTAATCTATCTATCTAATACCTTTAAACGAGCAATTCTTGTATATATATAATCTGAATCTCGGAAACGGCTCCAAACGATTTTCATGAAATTTAGTATGCAGGGGGTTTCGGAGGCGATAAATCGATCTAGATAGGTTGCATTTTTAGAAAACACTGTACTGTATTTTCACACGAGCAGAGCTCGGTCACCCATGTACTTTTATTAATAATGCACGCCAATAATTTATTTACAGTCCAGATTCACAAGTATCCGTTTGAATGGCGCCTAATTCCGTACCATATTCCTACCACACACATAATTTGGCGGTCACACTGATGGCACAAAAACAAAACTAGTGGAGCAAGTTTAGTAGGTTTGTTATTACTATTAGCTAATACCGATAACAAACTTGATTTCATGCACTCTTCGATTGAGTTGTTACATCATTTTGTGTGATATAAATTATTTTATATTTTTCTTCAGAAAATTTTAGTCTCCAATGAATTAGGCAGGAGTTTGTGATAAACAAACATTTTGGTATAACACGTATGCAATAGCGGGCGAGAATATTGATATTGGGGCACAAATGAAGCCTGGGCTGTCATTGGGAATTTCCAAATGAAATAACCCATTTAGCCAGTTTCCAGATCCGATCTCGCGCTTAGAACCGCAAGAGAAAAAAGAAGATATAAAAATGGTTTCTTCAAATCGGTAAAATCTAAATTAATATCATGAATGAGTAAATCTCTGGCAGTACTGATCCAATTACGATCCTTATTTAACTAAATAAAAAGCAACGCTATTGTTGAGTTCCAATGTATTTTATGCCTAGAAAAAATAAACGGTTGGTTTGGGCATACCACGCGGAGGAAAGCCGCGAGAAAAAACTATTTCAAATAAAATTGCATATTTACCCGCTCAGCACTAGAGCCACAGCGTCATTAAGGACACTTTCTCCGAATATCATTGCATACAGATTCACGTCCACCTGTAACAATATTGTCATATTTCTGATGATTGCGTGACAATGGGAGACACCTTGAAAAAAATGGTAAATACACGTGAATCAGCAGATCTGATAAATATGGCGTATACAATGTCACTGTATACACCATATTTATGCGTGCAAGTTTAATTACATTGCGGGCCACGTTCGTGCGATTGATAACATTATAAGTTCCTCTGTAACAACTTGCTTGCAGGTGGCAATGCGGCTTTACAAATAGGCTTAGTAGGCGTTTCGGCCGCTAAGTTTCGTCCGACCCGGTCGAAACAGGAATTTCATTATTATTAATATTTTGGAGTGGTGTTTCGGACTATATTTTTTTTATTAGCAAATTTTGTACAGTCAGAATGAAAAGGGTTATATTATTTTAGTAAAACTCAGGCAATTTTTGGAAAAAGATAAAGCTTAATTAACATCCCATTACAACAATCAACGGTAAACATGATAAATCCCATTAATCAGTATTATTTATCGATAAAAAAGCTTAAAAAATGACACCTGAGGTATTCCACATAAGGTACCTAACCTATCGATATTTTCGCGGGAGCCATAAGTGGAATAATATTATTTTAAATGTTTCACATTTGGAACCTATGGATCAGTAGGTCAGAATAAAAAAATCGAATAAAATCAATTGCGAGTTTAATAACATGATATAAATATAACTTTCGCATTTGCTTTTTTAGGGTTCCGTACCCAAAGGGTAAAAACGGGACCCTATTACTAAGTCTCCGCAGTCCGTCTGTCTGTCATCAGGCTGTATATCATGAACCGTGATAGCTAGACAGTTGAAATTTTCACAGATGATGTATTTCTGTTGCCGCTATAATAACAAATACTAAAAATAAAATAAAATAAATATTTAAGGGGTTCCCATACAACAAACGTGATTTTTTTTGCCGTTTTTTGCAACAATGGTACGGGACCCATCGTGCGCGAGTCAAGACTCGCACTTGGCCCGTTTTTTTTAGTTACATGTTGAAAATGTATACCCAAACTACAAGGAGGCCAGAATCATGAAGAAGTATTTGCGGGCCTAGAATCAAAAGCGGTAGACACTAACGGAATACCAGGAGGGCAGCATCTAAAGTCTCGCGATACTCTTTTTACATCTCCTGATCCCAGCCTCGGTAATACTTCCTCATGATTATAATCTTCTGGTACTTAAGTTAGTCTTTACCGGTAATGATTCCAGCCCCGCAACTATTAAGACTTCTTCATGATTCTGGCCTCCTGGTAGTTTGGGTATAAATGCTTATAATGTTCAACACCTATTAAAAAATCAAAACAGGAAGTTATATTTTTATCATGTTATTAAACTCTCTACTGATTTTATGTTTCTGACGTTACTTTGCCTCTAAAAAAGGATTCGTTCGAAACACCACTCAAAAATATTAATTATAATAAAATTCCTGTTTCGACCGGATCGGACGAAACTCAGCGGCCGAAACGTCTACTAAGCCTACAAATAATCTTTTTATACCTACTTAAACGACAAAATAAATAAAATGTGCGTTTAATACATTTTTGTTTTTGCTATCAGCAGTTTTTGTGCACTACATTATGCAAACGAATGTAACCATACATGCATATCCTGCGAGAACTATCGTAAGAACAAACTTTTTTATTTGTAACGCTATACGTAAGGACATAAGAGTGATAGTCGCCTGGCTATTTTCACATACGACCCTCGTAAGTCGTAAAGACATTCTCGCTTGTAATCAGGCGAGAAAGTCTCCTTGGGTACTAGACAAAGTGAGATCAATTGTAAACATCACATTTTGGATTTCCAATCAATCGTACTTAATCGTTGATAGAATGTCACGTTGTACAAGTCCTCTTGCATAATAATAAGAGCTTTATTCATGTAATTTCATGAAGATATTATCTTAATTCATGATTTGATAACTGATAAGGGATATCAATGTACCTGACGAACTACAACTATCAGATTACCATTTCGGTCACAATAATGTTAGTCAGTTATTTCTGAACTAATGATACTCTATCACTGGTCAATTTAAATACTAAAACGTGTGCTGATAATGATACCTATTGTAACGGTAAGGTTAATTAATTTATAAAATTGTATTTTTATACTTTTTTCGTTAATTCTTTGTTGCTAAATTCTTGGGAAGTTATTTTGAAATTAATAAATGATGATGATCAAACAATAAATAATTGAACAAAGGGATATTCTTGTTGTGCCAACTATTTAGTTAAGCAGTAAAATGAGTACCTATATAGGTATTACAATACTATGTCTACAATGCCAGGGAGATATTTAGTTACTGCACATATTTGCTAGCTTCAATACTTGCCTTGCGTCGATACTCTCTCGACGCTGAATAAATTAATAGCACACCGCTGTTCAAAATATCTACGTAAATAAACGATAACATTACATTACCTTTAACTGTGAGAATATAGCGAGTACAGTCAGTGGATCGGTGGGAGAGATCAGCGCTCCGAAGTACAAAGTGTCTAGGAAGGTGAAGCTGGAGGCAAGGGACGCCGGCATCAGTTGCACGCATCCGTACATCAGGGACCCGATGACCAGCGCTGACAACGCCGTGCCCACCATCGCGAACGTCAATATAGCTCCCAGATTACGGAAGAAATATTTCTGTGAAATTGTATAAACATCAGCCTCATCTGTTCCCATTGCTGGGAATCACGCTTCGCTATGCAAGGGGCAGTGAATGGGGCGTGGGTGATTCACCACGCAACCCAGCGTATAATTTGTGGTTGAACACCCGATTTATTAATTGACCATTTATTTGCCTGCTAAACTGAAATAGGTATAAAATTAATTGTGTTACATCATTTTATAGTCAACAACGCATCTACAAAATAATATCCAATGTATTTGCGTATTAAGGAAAAATAGTTTTTCCTGTAATAGGCGATAGTGAAACCTATTAGTTTTGGTTTTTAAATTACATATTAAAAACATTAAAACAAGATTTTTAAATACTACTTTTTTATATTACCCTCAATTCCGCAGGCCTATCCACAATTGTTACACTGCTTATTCTAATAATATAAGCAATATGATATTGTACAAGCATAGTGTACAATATGATGCATTAGACACAGCATGATTTGATATTATACCAGCATTTATTGCTGGTATTAAAAGAGCAATTATTTACTATTTAGTAGAAAATCTGTAATACAAAATATTATTCGCTAATGGTACATTTTAACTGTGGTCACTTACCCTCTTCAGACAGTATCCAGCATGGAATATGATAGGTGGTAGAATAATATTAAAAAATATCTCAGGATCGAATGTTGCCTTAAGATCTATCTCGTTCTGCTCCACATTCACTATTTCTCCTCTAAAGCTATATGCGTACGTCTTGTTAGGTACTGGAACATCTAACAAAAATAAAAATATTTTAGTCACATTTTTTTGTGTTTTTGAGACTGCCTCTTTGGTCTAGAGGTTACAAGCGCAACTTCTGAGCATGAGTTCTTCGGGGTTCGACGCCCGAGTCAGGCAAAGTGTTAGGGCGGATACGCACTACACGTCCGTGTCTATGATTTGTGTTCCAAGTTCAAAATGTTCCGAATTATGACAGATTATGATGGATAGAGTTCAAATGTAGTGCGTAAGGTTCCCTACAAGAAGTAATACGGCTATTTCACTATTTCGGACACGGATCGGATGTAGTGCGTTATCTGCATTTTTTCAGTAGCAGCCCGCCCGGTCTGGATTTATGCCTGATTATTGCTTGGGATTGTAACATGGGATTAAAACAACTGGTGTACTATGATTGGTGTGATGTTATGTTAAAGTGATATTTTTAGTGAAACCCCAAAAGATTTCTTTAAGTAAACTGTTTATGAGTTCCATAGTAGACATGAGAAGATTATGAACAATGCAGTTATTATAATGAGGAATTCAAGAGATACAAAAAACATACAAGGCCATGTTGTTTGTCTATAAGTGAGCAACTGATAAAAAAGGTTTCACGAAAAAATCTTTAGAAGAGCTATTTTTAATTTTATTTATGGAGAGATAAATGAATTGCTGTTAGGGAGTGTTTCATGCTTGACATGTTAACTTGAAACTTAAATATTAGGTAAATAAGTACCTACTTTAAAAAGTATAATTAGGTAGGTATATCTTTTTTAATAATTATTGTTTATTATCAATTTACTATAATTATTTGGAATAAGGATCTAACTACATAATATTTCAAAACCATCATATCAGATTGCCCTCTTGCGAATTTCGAAACATATTAAGTGCAAAATAAATTTAAATTATCATGCTATTTTTTTTTATTGATTGAATATTACAGAGACAAAATGGTGTTTCAAATTCCTGTAGCATTAAATGTGTGATCTGAGATCCAGAGATAGACTATGACTTACCTCCTGATGAGATCATTTTATCGGGGAAGTGTAGACGTAGCATGTCTGGTGGGACCGATAGATTGTACTTTGTTTCCGGTGCAGGGTGCACGTTAATATAGGTAACTTGGTTTGTACTAGCTGCATAGCGAATTATTGCTCCTACGATTAGACCTGTTAAAGAAAAGCAACAGTTTTATACATTTACAGAAATAGATAATTATAAATAGGTATCAGCCAATTAAATACAATCAAAAGTAATAGGGTTGTTGATAAAAATATCTATGAAGTCCGTCAGTTAGATATCCTAATAATATTGGACACATATTTTTTTTCTTTTGCTACATAAACAAAAAGTTACGACGATACAGTGTGTTGAAATATCGTGTGACGTCAGTCGGTTAGTACACTTTACTGACATAGTGACATCACAAACCCCGACTCCTGAACTTTCATGAGCTTTATCTTTGTCAGTTTTTATTTTTTATTTCATAAAGCAAAAAATAAGTGTCAAAAATTATTTGATAATCTCTTTGACGGGCTAAATAGAATTATCAATTTTCTACCCAGGAAACATCCCTATTTGATATGAAGAAGCTATAACTTAATTTGGATAATTAGCTAATTGAGCCATACAAAATTAAAACCACAAACCACAAAGCCCTTTTTCTACAATAGACTGTTATTTTGATTCCGTTTGAGTATTATTCAATTTTAAAATAAAGTTTTTCATTTGGTTTTGAAGTTGAAGTATTATTGCTGGGCTTCTACTCTTTGAGAGTATCTTGTAATTTATGTCGTATTTCTTCCAATTTTTGGTTCTTGGACATACGGCACAGTCAAGATAACTGAGCATCCAAAATGTCAATCAAGCCCACTCCCACCTACCAGCAAAGTGCCGTGTTCGCCTCGTCAGACAATACCCACAGTTGAACATCAGAGTGACATTGACATTTCAGGTTCTCAGTTATCTTGACTGTGCTGTACTAGTTTTCTCACAATGTTTTATAAGTAGAGCTGATGAAATATTACAGCTGTCTGTGTTCATATGTATTGCAGTAATATACCAAGCAATGCTGGCTTTTCAATGAATGACCATGCAATTATTATGTTATGTAAACAAAACCACAAAAAACTGCAAACCAGTAAACTTCACACTGGTTGTTTGAAAAATTACATTGTTTTAAATTGGAATATTCTGTATGCAAAACATGGTTTTTCAGTGCAACAGTTATAAGTCAAATAGGAAACAAAGGTGACTTTGTTGACATTATGATTTCAAATCCAATTCAAAGCAGAAAATATCTAGATTAATTTAAATTTCTGATATAATCTTTTATTACCATATTTTATCCACCTAAAAATCATCTGATAGGTAATCCTATTGAATTCTGTGAAGTAAAATAGATACTGACTAAAATGTACCAACTACAAAACAGTAATTTAGCGGCAGATAGGTACATAAAGGTAAATAATTTACGTCAAGGTCTTGAACATCATATTGTTGTGAGATCACATGACCACTCAGTTATTAAAAATAACATTGGATTGAAAGGAAATAAATTCTAACTTACCATATATTACAGCAAGTCCTGTTTCGTGAAGCCAGCTCACTCGGCGATGTTTAAATACCCAAATAGTAAGCACAGTCAGCGTTAATAGACAGGTATATATTAAAAGATTCAAGCTGTCTATACGATGCAGCAGTGTAGCTTTTGCGTCCAGCGCGATGTCCGTTCCAGAACATAGACATTGTGCCACCAAATATAAAAGAATCGACGCGATATTTAGGAAGATATTCATGATTATTTAGTGTAATAAAAATAACGTCGTCACATCACAAATTCGCACGTTCAATCTACACGAAACACCTTATACGATATCAGAATATTCAACAGTCAGGACAACCCTTATACAAAGAAATAAATACGTAATAAATCACCCAATTAAATAGCGTTCTAGAAAAATAGTCGATACATTTTTCTACACAAGACAAAACCATACAGACAACCGTGAGTGAGATTTAGAAATAGCAACTGTCAAATTAAAATGAAATAAAATGTCATAATAAAAACGTCAATACACGCGTTTCATGCATCTGTACTATTTGTGTTGATTAGCATGCTGAAACTTGTTTCCGTAACAGAAATCATTTTAAAAATATTTAATAATTATAGTTGTTTCTTTTACTTGCAATGTCAAGTAATGCAATAAGGAACCATGAGTGTAAAGCATTTTATATGGGAAGAAACATGTAGCTATTGCGCTAGTTGAGCTAATTGACTTCTCTCTTCTGTTTAAATAATGCTTAATATGATTTGATGTGAATCATGAACAAGCCCAATCGTGAATTGATGTGGTTGGTTGAACCGTATATTTCCAATAATTTAAGCGGTTTTATTAAAAAATAGGTTTTATTAGTATCATGGAACTTCTACGCAATAATGTTTCTTTTACCAATGCAGTACCCCACCACCACAGTACGAGTTCAGTGTAGTAGCTACCTCGACGATACGGCGCACAGTGGAACGAAAAAAGGCTCTCGAAAACATAGGAACCTAAATTTAAAAGAATCGGTATTTTTGCTTGAAATGGCTTCTTATAGCCAATATCATGCTTATATATTATATATTTCAGATGCAATCTGGTAGGCAAATTGGCAAGATTTTTTTATTGATAATGTCTAGTATACGGAGTTGATATAAAAAATGCATAAATCTCCGGAACCACAAGATTAACCGTAATATCCTTGCTCACGGATAAAGAACTATTTATTTATAACTTTTTGACGTACTTCGTATAACGAGACCAAGTGCGTTTTTTCTTAAATTAATACATCTATATATATAAAAGAAAGTCGTGTTATTTACACTATTTATAACTCAAAAACGATTGAACCGATTCGGCTGAAAATTGGTGGGGAGGTAGCTTAGAACCAGGAGACGGACATAGGATACTTTTTATCCTTTTTTTTTCCTTTTTTTCATATGTTCGTCATTACGGTCGGCCAGATCCATTATTAATTAGGGTAGGGTAGGTAGGGTAGGGTGGGTAGGGTAGGGTAGGGTAGGTAGGTAGGGTAGGTAGGGTAGGTAGGGTAGGTAGGGTAGGTAGGGTAGGTAGGGTAGGTAGGGTAGATAGGGTAGGTAGGGTAGGTAGGGTAGGTAGGGTAGGTAGGGTAGGTAGGGTAGGTAGGGTAGGTAGGGTAGGTAGGGTAGGTAGGGTAGGTAGGGTAGGTAGGGTAGATAGGGTAGGTAGGGTAGGTAGGGTAGGTAGGGTAGGTAGGGTAGGTAGGGTAGGTAGGGTAGGTAGGGTAGGTAGGGTAGGTAGGGTAGGTAGGGTAGGTAGGGTAGGTAGGGTAGGTAGGGTAGGTAGGGTAGGTAGGGTAGGTAGGGTAGGTAGGGTAGGTAGGGTAGGTAGGGTAGGTAGGGTAGGTAGGGTAGGTAGGGTAGGTAGGGTAGGTAGGGTAGGTAGGCAGTTGACGGGAGCGAAGCCACGGGCACAGCTACTGTTATATAAAGTAAAAGACATGTTATGTGCTTAGAGCATTTAACCTAAGGTTAAATGCTCTAAGGTTATGTGATGTGTCTAGTGAACTTAAAATTTAAATTTAAGAAATTTAAAGATATTTTGATGTTCTATAAACCAATTTTAAAAAAGGAGGAGGTTCTCAATTCGTCTCAATTTTTTTGTATGTTTGTTCAGAGATATCTAGCCAATTGTTAACCGATCTTGAAGATTCGTTTTTTTTAAAATAGTGTAGTCCCGAATTAGTCCCATTTAAATTTGGTGAAGATCTGTTGAAGACCTTCGGAGATGTTCGATGGAGCCGCCTCGCGCCTGATCCTTATCGGATGGCGAGATACCCATTACTCGCCGTCCGCAAGCCCGCACCTACGGTGGCGGTAATCGGTTTGCGACTCCTGACGCCCGGGGCGTCTCCTGCGGTGGCTAGGGGCGCGAGGGCGTCGTCTCCGCTGTGTCTCCCACACGCGTTCCGCCTCCTCCTTCGCGAGCATTACTGCTTCGCTGAAGGAGGTGACAGCATCCCATGCCCTCTCGCTCCGTGCCATGTCTTGAACCAGGGCCGGACGCGAGAGGTCACCACCGCTGATTAACTCTCTGCCCTGGGATGCGATTAAGGCGGCACACAGTAATATTACTATTACTTATATCGCAGAGTGCCCCTTTACTTGCAGTGTATCGGGGCTTACCTACGCGACCGGCATATTCACTATGTAGTTAGCGTTTATCAGAGGGAAATTACGTGTGGGATCCCGCAGGGCCGGGGTCGGTTTTTGGATCTCTCTTGTGGGATCTTGCATACGATGTTGTCCTGCGAGTTGTCGGCATACATATCGTTTGTTACACAGAAGACACCTGGGTGTAAGCCGGTTGGGAAACCTTCGACAAGACCATCCAGCATCGCGCAAGAGTCGTGGCATCGATCCACGACCTGGGTTTGGAGATAACGCCTCATAAAACTGAGGCGGTATGGTTAGATAAACTTTCAGCAGCAGAGCAGAGAGCCACCCAGCTTGTCAGTGACTGTTGGAGATGCGCAAGTCCAGGTGGGTCGATAAATTAAGTATCTTGGAGATGGTTGGTGGAGCCTAAGAGTATTTCGAGCGCCTGATCCCCCGCTTTGTAAAGGCCCTGGGTGCTTTGCACAGACTGAAGCCCATTATCGGAGGACCACGGGAAGAAGTTCACCTACTCTACTCGGGTGTCGTGGCATTGATGTTCCTTTTTGGGGCGCCTGTTTGGTCAACGCTGCAGGCTGCTGAAGGTGTCCGACTCAGCAGGATTAACAATAATAGCTTACAGCGGAAAATGGCCAATCCCCAAGGAGGGACCGGCCCACTGGGAAAAGTTCCGGTACTCCATGGCCATGGGGCCAGTCCGAGCCTGCCGTTAATTAACACCAAAATATCTTTTACTCTCTTAAATTTTAAGTTAACTAGACACATCACATAACATGTCTATTTCTATCTATAGCATATTATATTAGTTAAAAAAGGTTAAGGATTTAGAAAAAAAATCGTACTAGATCTCGATACACGAAGTAGGTTTGTTAAAAAATCATACATAAATAGTTCTCAGTGTGCATATTCTAGTATCTCTACGTAGTCTGTAGCAAGAATATTACCGGTTATTCTTGCGGTTCCGGAGATTTATCCATTTTTTATATCAGCTCCATACATTTTATATATTTCTTACAATTTGCCTACCAGATTGCATCCTATTAAATTATATAAGCTATTTCAAGTAAAAAAACCGACACTTTTGAATTAAAGTTCCTATGTCTTCGAGAGCCGTTTTTCGATCCACTGTGCGGCGCAGACCTTCTGATCCCTAGCTTTCGCAGTGTAATCGCCGCAATAGGACTGGGCGGGAAGGACAGACTTTTGCCCGCCCTCTCCTTCCCAAAAGTGAAGCGGAAAAACACAACCTCCTTCCTTATTTGTAGAAGTCACACGCACTGGGTAAAGTACGCGCAATGATTTGTGGCCACCCTAGGGTGTGGTGTGGCCTATGGGAAACAAGTTGACAGACTTGGGTAATTTTAAGCCTGCCTGAATAGACATAGACCCGGTGGCGCTGTGGGTTTATACTTGACCAACGTAGTTGAAGAACACCGTGTGGTAAAGTATGTAAGTAGGTAAGTGCCTGACTGACTTCAACCGCAAAAAGAGGCACTTCTACACAAATCGGTACCACAAAATAAAATCTTGATATATTTATTACAGGTAGGTAATATTAACCTAAGAAATGTCAAGCAATCCAGCATAGTTTACATAGGCTAGCTTCACGTTCCACTTGTAGCGTGGATACGGAGCTCAATCGATTGGTTGCCGGATTATTGCATAAATTATCACAACTTTGTTTCTACTTAGGTACCTACTTTTACGATTGCAGGTTGCAGGTACCTAGTATAAATGTTGTGGGAATATAATATTAAGATAGATATAGTACATTACTGCAGCGGCCAGCAAAAGAGGCATTTATGGACGACGAACGTGTAAACATAAGTCTATCAATGCCTAGTTGTGGCCAAGGCTTGTATAGTACTTTTCTCAAATAATGCGCGGAAATTAAAACTAAGTAGTACGAACTCATTTTGTCATATACAATTACTTTACTAAATTTCAAAATCTACGACGAATAACAATACTTTTTCCCGCGTTAAAGTGTTAATTTGTTTATTTTTTCAATAAACAGCTTTCTATTTGAAAGGCAGTTCGAAATTTAAATTATACCTTTGATAAGTTATCTCCTTGGTTGTTATGTTTCGGAGTAAAAGATCGTTCCATTTTTAAATTACACGACTGACATGAGTTTAATAGATAATTTATTAACTTCAGGGCGGCCAAGAAGTTTGGCGAGAACTATACAGCAATTTCGATTTATCTCGGAGAAGGTTGTCAAAATAATGCTCAAATTTCCAAGCATGTTTGAGAAAAGATAATATCAATCTAACGGGGCGAAGGAATAATTTTTTAGGGTTCCGTACTCACCCAAAGGGTAAAAACGGGATCCTATTCACAGTCGGACGGACTTCACCGTCCGTCTGTCTGTCTGTCTTTCTGTCTGTCACCAGGCAGTATCTCATTAACCGTGATAGCTAGACAGTTGAAATTTTCACAGATGATGTATTTCGGTTGCCGCTATAACAAAAAATACTAAAAACATAATAAAATAAATAATCAAGGGGGGCTCCCATACAACAAACGTGATTATTTTGCCGTTTTTTGCGATAATGGTACGGAACCCTACGTGTGCGAGTCCGACTTGCACTTGGCCGGATTTTTTACCTCTCACAGGAGTTTTTTTACAGGCATTTATGATTTGCTTACCTAGTATATCTAATTAAATGTTTTATTTTAAAGAGCGAGAGGCATTGACACACAGAGTTTAAAATTTGCATAATTAGATACGAAATTTAATGGAGTTTGTTCGTTCTGCCATAGATTATTTTCTACTCATGAACTGTTAAGAATCCTTTTGTTACCGGTTGCGGTTAACATTAGAAATAATGTAATAAGACAATTAAAGCTAGATTGCCCAGTCTTTTGTCGACTGTTGTCGTTGAGTTTTATTAGTGTAGTACTGTACAGGTAGATTATTCTTAATGGCGGAATACAAGGTGAGTCACTGCGCAGTAGCGAATTCATTATGACAGCGTGGATACTGCGCAGTGAAAAGCACACTTACTAATACTGTGTTAGTATTATATGATCTGTGCTAATACTTAAATAATTAACTATATATAGCATTTGTCAAATAAATGAATTTGCGTAACTAGCGGCTGACGTGATGGGAATCGATTGCTAAAGATGATGACGTACCCTAACAACATGTCTGTATTCCGCGTAGGCTGGGCAGTTGTGAATCAAAAAAAAAAGAAAGTAAGAAAACATTTACTGCCAACTTTAACACACCACACCCACACCCAAATTTCGCCAATAATAGAGTCTGTCAAGCGAGTCTTGTCCAAGAAAAAGGCGGCAAATTAAAAAATCTTACAGACTTCAACAGTGTTATAGTAGGTATGCTGAAAACTTGTTTGATTGAAATTTTATCTACATTTATTTTTATCATTAATTTATCTACAAAAAATCAAGTATCTACCTATAAAACAAAGATGGAACTCGCGGGTAGGTTTTGAAAAAGCATAGACGTTCGTTTTTTTGTAAATTTTATTTAAAATATAGTTAGTTGTTATTTTTGAAAATACTGATTAAATTTAGATTAGTAATTAGCCTGCAAGTGTTAAAAGACAAGTAACATCGTTTCTGGCACATTTATGCGATATAATCATAATACCACCTGCCAGCTGACCACTACACTGTCACTACCTGCACCATTAGTCGGCGCTTCACAAACTCAATTTGCTGAAGTTCTTGCTGCTCAGAGGACCCTGAAGGAGAACTTTCTGAAGACGAAGGGCGAACTCGAATCGCAAATCCAGTGTGCCGGGCCTGATAAGGCAAACACGAAACAAATAAAAAAAGAAATAAAAATTAAAAAAAAGTAGCAGGAAAATCACTGTATACACGAATCAAAGTAAGCGGATGACAAGAGCCTACATAATATGGGCGACTAGCAAGAAATTGAAAAACCATTCTTAGATGGGAAAGTTGATAAAACAAAAAAATAAACCGGCCAAGTGCGTGTCAGATTTGCACATTTAGGGTTCCGTACCACCCACCCGGCGGTTCCCGCATTGTCGAGGCGGTGGGACTCAGTAGCCGTGGCTCGATCACCCACTGATCTATGATAATGGCTCCTTTTTCAACCGACTTCAAAAAAGATGAGATGCTCTGTTCGACTGTTTATTTTGTATGTGTTAAGCGATTACGCCGCCAATTATGAACCGATTTTGATGGTTCTTTTTTATTTGAAAGTTGGTGCTTCTCATGTCAATTTGATCAAAATCATTTTCCTATTTTCCCCGCATCACATGCCCATACCATGACCAGGGCCGGATTTAGGGAAGGGTAACAGGGGCTCTAGCCCAACCCCCACAAGTTATTTTTATTTATCCGAGAACTGCATTTTACCGAAATTATTAGTTAATGATTTTTCAACAAACGTTCTATTCGCTTAAATATTTCTTTTTGTGTTTTGTGTAGGTATCTACGTTTTGGAAATACAAAGATATTATTGAAAATTGAGAAAAAATGCACGAGGCTTCCACTTATTAGTTGCCCCAGGGTCTCCACGCCTTTAAATACGGCCCTGACCATGACAACCGATTTCAAAGTTGCGCTAATGCTCAAATTAACCAAATGTTTTCCAACATAGGTAGGTACTTCTCTTTGTGATGATAATATTAGGTTGTGTTTCGTAAACTCATCTAGCCATTACTTCTGACCGTGTTTTTGAATAGCAACGTGTTAAAATTAAATTATAGAATATTTGTTAGTTTAGTGACGAGACGAAAACAAATTAAAAAAAAATGAAAATCCAAAGAAAATAGTTCGAACACGAATAAAATGACAATTGTTTTTTGTAGAGACGCCTCTTTACTTCTTCTCCCTATAAGTGTGTTGAAAAACGTTGTTAAAAATACATGTGAAGATTACAAACCTGCCAAAAGATAGCAGCCTTATTTTATTTATTTTAATTTATCGTGGTGGCCCAGTAGCTAAGATCTCGCCTCTCGTGCTTGAGGTCGTGGATTCAAATCTGAGCAAGCACCAATGTGAATTTTTCAAATTCATATGTAGGTACTTTCCAAGTTTATCATCATGGACATCACAGGCAACGGTGAAGGAAAACATCGTGAGGAAACCCGCAGCCTAATTGCGTATGTGAATTCGGCAAGGCAAAAGGTTTGACCCCATCAATCGACCAATCACAAAGACGGAAATTCACATCGTGTCTTTCATCTTGCATGTGATTGGTTGGTTGATGGGATCAAATCCTACAAAATCCTGGTTAAAAAATGTATGGATTTGACAGCATTCAATAGCCATAGCGACGATGCGCCACCTATCGTGATAAAATACAGCCCCATTGAGAAAAAACGCGTTTTACTGAAATTTGTAACGATTGTTTAGCATATTTAACCATTGTTTGATTTAACAACGGATCAAAAACTGGGCCAAAACTGGTAAATATTATTAAGAATAAGAATAAGTTTTTTTTTATTCATTTATATACTTTATTGTAGGTTCACCAAGTTAAAACATAGAAAAGGAAACATAAAACTAAAATACATACAATGGGCGGCCTTATCGCATACCGCGATTTCCAGGCAACCTGGAATATTTTTCTTACTCATATGTTTAAAAAAAACTGGCTAAGTGCGAGTCATTGCAAAAAACAGCAAAAAAATCACGTTTGTTGCCCACTTAAATAATTATTTTATTCTGTTTTTAGTATTTGTTGTTATAGAGGCAACAGAAATACATGATCTGTGGAAATTTCAACTGTCTAGCTATGAAGGTTCATGAGATAAAGCCTGGTTACAGACGGACAGACAGACAGACGGATCGTGGAGTCTTAGTAATAACGTCCCGTTTTTACCCATTGAGTACGGAACCCTAAAAATGTCATTAGATACACGTATGTCGTGACTATTTGTTATAGCTGACGCCCAATTGTTCAAAATGTACCGACTATATTATGATATTATGCAATCAATTAATTAATTAATTAATTGGACTGTAGATATGTATGTTGGTAGGTAGGGTGCGTTCATGGGAAACTTCAATACAATTTTTTTGTTGTGTAATCGGTCTCGTTTCCTTCGTGACGTGTTTGGGATTAATTGCATTTACCTAGCTCTATTGTAAATAAACTTATCTACCTCGCATTGCTTATTGACAGTAGGTACCTGGTACACAGTTATATACAAGTGGAAATGCCAGAGTAGCTTGAACATTACTTACAGCTGGATTACATAGGTATAATTGCCAGCGAATCCCAAACTAGACAGTTACCCTCAGTTTCCCAGCTCAAAATTATCGCAGAATTAATGTGACTAAACCTCTATTGTTTTGAAAAAATTGTCAAGCACGCGTCATCTGCTGTGACAGCAGATAACGCGAATTAATGTGACAATTTGTCACATTAATTCTGCGATAATTTTGAGCTGGGAAACTGAGGTTTAGTCTGCGTCTTGGGACTCGGAGAGTTCATAACCAGGGTAAAAGAAATTAAAGAAGAAGGTGTACTGGTTGTATATATGTGTGTGTGTGAATAGTATCTGAGGCCTTAGTGTAAGTTTTTACTCACGCTCAATCGCGTTAACGTTAACTTCAATTTGTATTGAAACTGGATAAGCGCCGTCTGATGACCGTAAGTAGAGTAGAGACCTCTTTTTAGTATACATTTAGACATAAGAGATCCTTTACGTTATCACGAGTGTGTAAGTACCTACGTTAAAAGCACACTGTATAGTTATGACACGGTAAAGATATCTAACAGTATTCTATCTTCATACAAACGGTCGGAACGCGAATCATAGGTACCTACGCGTTTCGAATTCAGCCAACACTCGATACACTACAGTCGCAAACAGTCACGAACGGTGTGATGGTTTTGTAAGCAGTAAGCGTGCTATTTGTGAATATGTATTTGATTGAAATACGTACAAGTACATTTACTTTACGGACATTTACTTACTTTATGGCAGAGAGCAATTATAGACTATAATGCACCCAGAGATAACCTTTTTTTAAATTACCTGGAATCGCCGAAACGCAAAACTATAAAAAAATATATATACCTAACATACTAGTATGTCATTATAGTTTAGATATCTTTTCCGTGGTTATGATAATAGTGTTGTTGTAAACATACATAAGCAATGTAGGGCGTCGACTTGATAATCAAGTCTAGAAATGTTTTTATTGAGGTAAATAAACTCAGTTAATCAATGTTTATGTTACTTAGATGAACTATTAATTGCTGATATACAAGACTACATAACGTTTATTGCATGGATAATCTGAACTTAATCTGAATTACAAATTCGGAATTAACTGGTCTAGCCAATTAATGTAGGTTGGTACCTATTTGAATACGATAGAATAATATACTTGAAATGTATCAAAATGGCGAAACAAAACATCGTGAGGAAACCGACATGTCCTAACTGACACTAACTACGAAGACTGAAGACTGTGACATCCACCAATCCGCATGCATTGGGCACGCACGCGTTGTGGATTATGGTCTCTCTCTCTCAGAGAAATGGCCAGCAGCAGCATTGATGGATTTGCTGATTTTGTAAATACTGGATAACTATTTAGAATTGCGTTTCGTCTACGTATATTCGAAGACCAATCCAACCAGCTTACAAGTTTGTAAATTTTAATTTCTTTTTCTGCTGAGCAACATGTTGTTGATATTTATTTCTTTTTCTGTTGTTGTGTTGTTGTTGTTGTTTTTCTCGTGATCATGGCGTTTGTAATCGTGCTCTCAACCAAAATCTATACAAAATACATGGTAAATATCCCGAAACAATTATTAATTCTAATACTAATCAGTTTAAAAACTTATGATGAAGAAATTTTCACGATAGTGCTTTTACAGAACATGGATTGATTAACTCATTACTTACATGATCTGCTTTATCTCCTGTTCTGGACTCTGAAGGGAAAATACTTAGGTCCTTTAACCCCTTAGTACAAAAGTTTACAAAAGTTTTAGAATATGTTTGTTTGTGTATGACTGGCGGATGTGGTAAAGCAGTTTTGGCAATAATCTTCACAAATCGCTTCCCCGTGCTATTTATTACTTATATCTTCAAGGTTAATCGGGGTCTAACGGTCCATCTGCTATATCTATTATATTTTTACGGAAATAACATAAATATGGTAAAACTTCTTAAAAAATTTGTCTTGTTAATAATGGATAAGGTCGACTAGTGACGCACGTGCCGAACTTATACCTCATAATAACCATGTGGGTGATTTTGCAATCTGTGTTTCTTGCTCTAAACAAATCGGTAAAGGTAAGCTTCGTCCTGATTCAGATGGTAATTTGCAATATTATAGTTTTGGTTTTCCTTTTAATCGTGATCTACCTATGTAGATAATGTTTTTTACCCTGCATCGCGCAAAAAAAGTTATTTTGGTGTTCCTTAATGTTAGTGAAAACACAATCTTTATAACGATTGCACATCAAACTTTATCATACCTTTTTTTTTTAACATGGATAAATGCTCATGCATACTGCGCTACCACGGGGAGATAGCGCAGTCATGTGGGACTCTAACCCACTAAATCTCCACGGTGTCCTCGTGTGCCGCTTATGGCGGGAACGGGCACGCGTAAGCGCTCACCGCGAACCCGCCGCGGCTGTGCGTCACCGGACCCTCCTCTGGGGAGTACTCCCCATCACCGGCGCACCAGAACACACTGTGCGCCGTGACCACCCCAGGGACCAAACCAGCACATGGGTGCCAGACGACTCCGTGTATGGCACCCTTGGTCCCCTTGTGAAGGGTCAAGGTCAATGGCCCCACCACCTACCATTTTTAGGCCGCAGGGGATAGGGAGAGCGGCCAACGCAATACCGACAGTCCTCCTCCCCTGCGGCCCCACCGCGTCCGCCATCAGACGGTGGCGACTCCGTCCAGGCCGCGGAAGGTAGGGAGAGCGGCGCACCGCAATACCTGGCAATCCTCTCCCGCCGCGGTCCCTAACCCTCAGCCGCGATATCGTACGGGTTTGGGAGACCCCAAACGACATCGCGGCCCGCCTCAGTTGCGATGTTGCCTAGGCAGCACCGCAACCTACATGTTGGCTACGTCGTCGGCTTATCGGCAAATGCCCTGACGAGCGGCCCTTCCTCGGGTTCCTCTTCGTGGGTGACCAAGCCACGGTTTCTGAGCCCCACCGCCTCGACATGCGGGAACCCACCGGGGGGGAACTTTATCATACCTAAGATTATGAATAGATAAGTCTGCTAAAGGCAAATATTTAAATATGAGAAGGTTGATATTTCCGTAGTTAGCACATCTGCATTTCTGCAAGTCAAATCTATTCATGTTATTTATTTTAAACTGACATTTTGATGTCATTCATGAGTGTATTGATCTTGACCATGTCGATGTCTGACGTAGTTTGAAGTTGCTAAATGTTTTTATTTTAATTATGCGATCAAGTATCTGCAGGGAAAGATAATGGGATCTCCCTTCCCTCTTACTACTTAGGTATTTCTCGTTTCGCTACCTGTAGCATCTCTTACAGAAGGATTTATAAATGGTGTTCCTATTTCACAACATCCTTAAAATGACGTAATCTCTTTCTCTCAGTGCGCAGTTTTTATGGTTCAAAAATAAATAAATCAGGTAATGACGACAAATATATTCATAGGAGATTCATTGACAAAACGTTGGTTATTGTAGGAACCAACCTAGGTACTTTTATTGCACCATACTGTGCAAATATTTTTATTAAAAAATACCTACAGTAAAACCTCATTTTTTGTTAGGGTGCATGAAATGCGCAGGGAAATCCAATTTCTGTTGTAGCCGGTTGAATGCCGTGATTACCGAAACATTTAAAAGCCATTGTGTCTCGCGTGGTTCCACGTTTCAGGCACTCAAGGGGTTAAGAGATAAGCCTAGTCAGATAATCATTAGCATTTATTCGTTTCAAAAGTAGTTCACTGGTTCAATGTTAATAATTTACTACTTAATGGAAAAAAAAAAAACAAATGTATTAAGTTTACCCTACCTCACGTTAGGCAGGTGAAAACTGATGTGTTGGTAAAGGGCGAAGAATTGAATCCTGAAAATAGCACAGTATTCTCAGGCTTAACTTTGGATGCTAAGCTTCAGTCCCCTTGTTTAAAAAATACAGTGATATCCATAACATAAATACTAGAAATAAACACAAATTTGTAGTACCTGCAACAAGGCTCATGAAAATAGGTGGCTCGTTTAGATGTCAATGTGTACACTTTTATAATAAGCTTCCAAGCCACGTACAAGATCTAAGTGTTATAACACTTAGATCTTATTTCTAAGTGTTATAACACTTAGATCTTATTTATTATAATAAATTTAAAACATTCATTAAACGTAATTTGTGCCAGAAAGCGTTTTATACAATAAAAGATTACGTTGAGGACAAACAGGTTTGGGATTGAGCTGCTCCAATTATTTGATTTTTTTTTAATATATTTTGCAACGTGAATTTTGTTTTTTTTTTTTGTTTTCTTGCAATGACAAGAATATTTACTTTTTAAAGTATTATATTATTATTTTTTAGTTTATTTTAATTGTTGTGAATGTGAAGACAATGTGGATTCAATTTTTGTTTGTTTTTAATTTTAATTTATCCAAATTAGTTTTAATCATGGTCTGGCAGTTTGAGTAGTTTATGCGGCCTACCCGAATGAACAGAATATATAATAATTTACCTAAGTACATAAAACAATCTAATAATTTCAATTTATTTAAAAACCAATTAAAAAAATATTTAATTCAAAAAGCCTATTATTCTGTTACTGATTATTTAAATGAGAAAATAATGTAAAGATTAACTTAAGTAGTTGTCAATTTATCAATTAAATAATATAATTATGTAATGTATAGATGATGCAATTGTTAATTAATAATGTAATATTTTATTCTTTTACTGTAATATTTGCACACCTGCCATGGTAGGATATGGTCTAAAGAACTTTTATAAAAATTTCACCCTGAAAACTACCCATATTTCGCAAATAAATGATTTTGATTTGATTTTGGAGAAGCTCGCACGTCTCCAACCAGCTTTGGTCAATCGGTCTTCTCCGCTGCTCCTGCACTACAACGCGCGACCTCATACTGCACAGCAGACGGCCTCCAAGTTACAAGAGCTGGGGTTGGAAGCTCTCCGATATCCGCCATACTCACCACACCTTGCGCCTACAGAATTCTACTTTTTGCAGAATTTGGATAACTTCTTGGAGGGAAAAAAAATCAATACCTGAGAGGCAGTTCAAAATGCCTTTGTAGAGTTTGATGCCTATTGTCCAGCTGATTTCTTCAAGACGGGCATCAATAAACAGCCACTGCGTTGGTAAAGAAGCAGCAATTGCATGGGAGATTACTTTGATTAATAGAAAAAGAAAATCTAGAAAAATAATTACTATAATTTATTTCATAAGAAAATGCCAATTTCATAGGTAAAGCCTAATATCCAAAATGAATAAATAAATGCGGTCTGCTTGATTATTACGTTTTCACGCCGCAACCGTTGAACCAATTTTGTTGAATTTTGTCACAGATGGACCTTGATCCTTCTTACGTGTATATTTGGGTTACCTATCATAAGTTCGAAAAATATTTGACCGAATTTCATTTCACCTAAAACTTTTCAACTATTATCGTTGCGTTTTTATTACTTCATTGAAGTCACTTCTGCCACTGTCTCAGTTGACCTATTACCAATTCGTATTTTTTCGTTACTCCGACTTTTCATTTGGTCGGAAAACTTTTTATCGAAGTTACACTTGGCCGAAATAATATTTGTTTGAAGTATTTATTTTTATACGCATATCAAAATACTAAGTGAGAGAGAAACAGTGGGCGAATACAAATGTTTAAAACAGGGAATTGAAAAAAAAAATTGGCGACCGAGCCAGGGCTCCTATTTCTGTCTGCAGAGTCTAACTCTAAAGTAACCTCCAACCAAACCTATCCGTGTCCGGGTACCTTAAATTCCCGAGCTCGCTTCGCTCGCTCTTGGACTAATTCTTTGAAATAATTAATTAATAAAAATGTCTAATGCATGACAGCTAGGAGTATTAATAAATCATTTGCATGAAAATTCAAAATAAATACGTAAACACAGACAAGATTGCGTGAAGTCGGTTTTGCAGCGATTCGTTTCTGTCACTAAATTTTGTAGCTTTGTTATTGACTTTTTATGATATTTCAATTATAAATTGAAAATGCTAGCAAGTAACCGGCTATATATTTGTGACCTAATAATATATCGTAAAATGTTGTTTCGGTATGGTGAAAATATGGCAAATGAAAACAGTTCAAGAGAGGCTTCGACCAAAAGCAAAAAGTCATTTTGTAAATCGGCGTAATGTAGTTCGGTAAAATAATACGTATGCCACATGATACTTCGATGGTCTCGAAATATGTCAAATAATGCATATAGCAAAAAAGACGTCGGTCAATAGTTTTCAGTAAAATGAAATTCGAACAAAAAAATATCGGAATATTGATTGGTGCCCGTATACTTGTTTTTCACAAAGGAAGGATTTATTACCACGGGAGCATGTTCCCTTTCCATAATTTCCGACTTTCACGCGAGAGAAGCCGCTGGCAGAAACTAGTTTCTCTTCCTATTCGTTGCCTTCATTTCTGAAAGTCTTGGAATGCTTTGACGGAGTTACTGACGAGCTGCTTCCACGCCACTCTGTCTTCTGCTCTTCTCAGGGCAGTGATCACCGTGAGTCCTGTAATCGCTCTTATCCGGTCTGACAAGCGAGTAGGTGAACGTTCGTGCAGTCTTTTACCATCCACCTTTCCCACTACAAGCAGTTTTCGAGGTTGTCTGACTCTCTCCGAACGATATGACCTTTGGGTACTCAAGACTCTCTGGTAACATATCGTCGAAATACGAAATCATCGTCAGAAACTTGTAAATTATAAAATTTCTTATCCGCCGAAGCCCGAACCCATTACGGTAACTATTTGGCAAGATATTTAGTTGTAAAGCAAGCTGTCGCTTAACATAACCGTTCGTATCTGATGTAGCTACTACCTAAGTAATTACCAATTCAATCCGACCATAATATAAGGAAAATTCAAGCCAATACAAATCGTTCGAAGCGATTTCGTAGTGACTAAAGTATACCTATTAAGTTGAGTAAATCAGTATGCGTAATTAAACAAATTATGAATGGTACAGCAGGTAAGTCCCTTCAAACTGGTCATAGTACTATGGAAACTTTAAGGAATGCAGTTGAATAGGGATAATTTTTAATGCGACAGACTTCTTTATTTACAGAAGTGATATAAATTATTATTGCCACCAGCTCATCACTATTCGAGGAATAATATTTGAAACTTAATAGGTTGTGGTTCGGGGGTTCCTTTTCAAAAATGGTCTGAAAAGTGAGGGCGTGTAGGATAGGGCTACTCGTACTACGGAGTTTCCTTTTTGTTAGATTGGGGGCTTTAATTTTCGTTTGATAATTTTTTTTAACCTAGGTGCCTAAATAGGTAGAATTAAATGAATCTATACAGTTTATCTGATTTCCTTTAACGTAAATTATAGGAATATAAATGAGAATTTGAGGACAATGAGTGAAATGTAGATACCTATATTTATTTCAGTGTTTCTGGTTTGTCTTATCTTTGAGGTAATGTAATTCAATAGGCACTAAATAACAAATAAATATCTAATCTATGTTTTGAGAAACCCGTTTAAGACCAAAGGTTATTATGTCATTGACCATACCGGTTTCTTGGGTTCTTTAATCATTTCGCATACCTAAATAGGCACGTTATTTGATGATGTACATTACCACGGGCACCCACCGCGAAGAAAGAAATTTTGGTTCAAATAAATTGCACTAGATGGCGTGATAAGCTTTGATTTGTTGTTGAGTTTTGTGCAATATTAAGATTTTCTAGAGACGATCATAAAAAAGGGCATGTTGTTGTTTAATTAACTTTCCTAAGCACAAAATTAAGGATTATTGGGGTAAATTCACATTTCAAAGATTATTTGAATAGAAAAGCTCACTCCATCGTCGACTCTGTCTCTGTCATCTATGACCTAGACTAGAGTCATGAGCAAACCCATCAAAAGTAAAAAAAAGATCAAATTTTAAAATTGATTCCATTAGATGGCGCGATTTTAAATTTCTGAGGCATCCACTTGTTTTTTTATATTTATTTTGTAACACAACACAATTTTGCTACACTGAAACTGTAAAAACGTGAAAAAAAATACTATAAAACAAATCGTCACTATATTTAAAAAAAATATATTCACGAACCCAGTGAACCCTTTTATTTGCAAGTCGCTGCTTACACCAAATCTATATCTGTGGAATAGAACCGAACGCGATCGATGTTCTTAGAAAAATAATCAGCTTAATCAGACGAAAAATGTTAGTTGCGAGAGAGCAAAAACTTATGAAAAAAAAATTAATCTGCTTTCTAAAACCTATCCTAAAGATTCAGGACAACCTTTTATTGTAATTAAAAAATAAAACTTAAAAACAATAAAAACTCGACAATCAATTGAGCATGTAATTATGACACGATATCTTGCAAAAACACCCCGATTCAAACTGTAAACGTCGATTAAATCCATAACTTTAGAACCGATTTTCATAAAACATAGCTCACACACACCAGTTTCGATAAAGACATCTTTGAAATAAAAAAAAAAACGATATAAAAATCGGTTCATCCGTTTAGGAGCTTTGATGCCACAGACAGATAGGTACACAAATACACATATACACAAACACACAGATACACACGTCAAACTTATGCACCCTTCTTTTTCAGTCGGGGGTTAAAAATGGCGTGTGGTGGTGATTGAAACCTTCTATAGTTAAGACTATCCTCCTGCCCTTATTCCAATTTATAAGGGGTCGGATAGTCATGCCTTCTTTTTCTAATCGAATTGTATGGACCCCTCGCATCTATCATAGCCCTGTTAGAACTATTTGATACTGGTTACATAGATAAATTTATTGGCTATACCCAATATAATGGATTACCAATTGCATACGTGATAAATCCTTCCCTGCATTTTAACGGTCAGTACCTATGGTAAGGTCAGTACTGGCGCAGTGAATGTCAACAGTATGACGCAGACGAGGTAATAGCTTGGGTTAATGACATTACAATGGGCTACCTTGGCCACCTTTTTCGTTAAATAGCATGAGCCCTTTTTTAATTGCAGATTAATGTAACTGCATTTAAGTATTTTTTTACACATACGTAAATACACGCCTTATTTCCCATGAGGGTAGTTAGAGGAAGCTACAATAGCGGATTCATTGATCCAGATGACTTTAATCTTATTAGCAGTGTTGCCAGATTAGGCGACTTTTCGCCATTAAGGCTACTCTGAAGGCTGGCGGGGCGACCATTTTTTACGATCGGTGACTGCTCGCCAATTAGGCTACATCAGAAAAAAAATACTTCAAGATTAGACTCTAACTTTAATACAACATTACTTGGAAATCGATGAAAATGTCTGGTAATATTTAAAATATCATTAATTATTTTTGTTAATACTTCAGTCGCGACATTAGAGAAATGTTTTATGCAGATTCAATAACGGTTCTTGTGGCAAATGAAATAAAGTTGGCATTACTTTATACTGCGTTGAATGATGTCAGATATTCCAATTCACTTTTAAGTACGCTACAACGAAACAATTGAATTTAAAATTTCGAAGAATATCTTGTGGTTTTAGTGTAAAGTAGTTGTCTAGTGTTTTATTAATGGGAAAACCTTGAAGAATATATTAAAAATTATTAAAAGTGAGGCATTATCATCATAATTTTCAGACATTTTGTAAAGAAATTAGAAACTATGTATTTATTATTTTTTTTTCTTCTCACATATTTTTTTAAATCTAACTGGAACTAAACTAAACTAAATTTTATTACAAGGATTATAAATGACTTTTTTTTTATAAAAATAGTGGTAGATTTGGTTTAGCATAACTAGATATACCTATAGGTATATCATTCCTAGATCAAAATAAAACTAATTTGACTTATTTCTGTGAACATTCTGCTACTAATAAATGATCACTATCGAGAAAGTAACACAAAAATAAATTGTTGGATGCATAATCGAATTCTTCTTTTATTGAAGATGGCCAAAGGTAATCAACTCCAAAATTCAATATTCGGCGAATTTAGGCTAATTGGGACAACTTTTTGGGCGATTTGAGGGCCAACAAATGGCAACAATGCTTATTAGTGTGACAAACGTCATACACTGTTATCCTGTAGGGAAAATACATTAGCACTTATAGACGGGTTCTGTAGCCAGGTTCCAGTAGTCGAAGTTTCCTAGACGTCATATGACGACATTACTCTTCGTAGAAGCCTTTATCTGAGGGCCTTCCTTCGTTAGTTTAGTTCAACAAGCAGCGCCGACGCAGACTCAGTGCGCGTTGGTTTTTGGCGCGCATTACATGTCCGACTTTAACATCAACTTTAATTATTTATTTACGTTAACTTATTTAATTATTATAAGCAATGTTAATAAATAACTAAATTATTTTCGTCTCGCAGTGAAGCTTAAGTGATATATTAATTAATTAAATTTATTTGAATAAGATTTTATTTAGTGATAATTTGGAATAATGGCATTACACAAGCTTTTGGTGATATTTGCAGTAATTTGGATTGGGTAAGCGATTTATTTTATATATAATTTTTTTTTTTTAATTTCTCTGCTTCCTCAAAAATAAATAATTCTATAGTAAGTTAATGCGGTTAGATAGTGTAGTCTATACCTTGTCACGTTTAGAGAATTAGCGAAAAGCAAAGATAATAACTTTTACGGCCACCTTTATTTCATGACAGAACTTGTCGGAGACCGCAGATAAAATCCTTACAAACCTACCTACATGTTACTCGTACTTTGAATTTTGATTTGATCTGCAGTTTGCATTTGTTTTTTCCCTGTATTTCATAAAACAATGTAATGTATGCTCTTATTCGAAAAGTGAATCCCAAACAGAACCACGTTAGCAACTACAATACATTTGTATTGTATTCCAGATTCCAAACATTTGAAAATAAAATTGTTATATATATTCTTTGTTTTTTATAAATAATGTAGATAATTACGAAAAAGATAAGCTGTATTAAACAATGTAATCCACCTTGAACCGTCTATTGTTCTTGCAAAATGGAGATTTTAAGATTATAATATGTTAAGATTATAAGTAAGTAGATACCTAATAATGAAAATAAATATGTTAATTATTCGACGAAGATTGTTCAAACTTAAACGAGTGCCGATTTTTACGGAACTTCTTCCGCGCTGCGGTAAACTTCTTCCCATACATATCAAAGAAAATTAAGTTGTTTAGGTAGGACATAGTCTTATATTTTGTGTGCGAATTATGCCACACCTGTTTTAAGTTGCCATATTTCAGTAGGTACCTATTGTTTAACTTCGTAAATGCAATATAAAATTAACCTTTATGAATATTCAGGGATCTTTTTTTATTTTTTTCTTCAATGGAATTTTGGCAAAAGCTCGAAATTTAGCAAAGACCTACCTTAAAATTTTACGGTCTTTCTGTAATTATTAAAAAAAAAAACAATCGCGTTCAATCGAAAAAACAACAAGTTAGTAAAAAAAGTCGGTCAATAAAACCACAACTAAAAATAAAATTTTATTAATTTTAAATGCTTAAGCTATTGTTCATCAGTTTGTTTGCTATAAGATATTAGTAAACAACGATACAAAATGATATCAAACTATTTGTTCTACCTTTATTGCATTTCTTAGTAAAGTACAAGTTATCAGTACCTAATCCCATGCACTCGAATTGAGATAAAAGTAATGCTATCATTTACGCCAAGTTAAGGATAACTATATCTCATGACTCAATGAAACAATGCTAGATGTAGGTATTCTTAACAAATTCCAAAGGCAATTAATTTATTCAGCGTGTTTGTACACAGATTTATTATGTACACGTTTACGATAAGTAGTGATATTTTCCCCTTATATCGTTCTCAAAAGGATTATCCTTCATGCTATACTTATTCTTTGGCAAGCCAGAATAATTGCATTGGGATGAGCATGAATGCGCAAGCGACTCCTTTCCCCCAGCCAAAGGTGGTAGGACGAATGCTGTGTGGTTCCAGTCAGTAAGATTTGACAGAGCCCTACATCCACCCTAGGCCGCCCTGGGACATTCATGAGACCGTAGGTATAGTTCTCGCCAAACTTCTTGGTTGACCTGAAGTTAGCTACAATGGCTGCACAGTAGTATATCTCATACAAAACAGCACCGTTTCGTGCCTTGTGCATCAGAAAGCCAACTTCAGGGCGGCCCAGAAGTTGGGCGAGAACATATACTTACATCACGGTGAAAATAACCTCGTGCAATAGCGAGACTCGAACGTCTGAGTGACGTTACAACGTACAGTTATTGCAACCGAGTATACCTATTCTATCTATATGCAAAAAAGAAGTGTCGAGCATCGAGCGTCATTTCTGAATAACGTCGTAAGGCTTAGAATAATAATTGAGTAGGTAGGACTAGAGCGACATATGATGTGGTATTGACCTGTCCTACAATCCCTGAGCAATTTTCCTCAATTTTATTTTTCTTTAGTGTGAAAAAAATTTAAAAGTCGAGTCCGTGAAGATCGACCTTGCTTTCGCCTCTTATGTACGGTCTGGCGAGGATGCGTAGCGAAGCTGTGAAAATATGTGACTGTTACTACAGAATAAATAATAGTACCTATTACCAACAAAGCTATGCTATGTTACTAGAAGTATATTATTAAGATCAATTAATGAATAATAAATAGTGATTTAATTTACCTTCCTGCTTCTTGATGACTTACGTTGGTGGCTTTAGTTATTGCCAAGTTCTAAGTAAACAAAATAGTAGATATGTAACAAAAGTGGTTGAGTTGCTGCCTGCTCAGATACCTAACACAAATGATAAAAAAAATCTTGTTTCTATAAGTATATCTAAAATTTTTGCCAAACAAGATATTAAAAGATAAGCGGATAGCACAGTTATTTGAATATGATATTAAGACGAATATAACGGGTTCAAAAAGCTGCTTAACGAAACTGAAAGTAAGGTCCTCCTGGTGCATCTACATTTGTTTATATATATTTTTGTAATGGACCATTCCTGGGTTACGGAGATATCGGAGGGCAATGTTCGGACTTTTTATGTGATTGATTGAGTAATGTACAAAATATTTACTTCATGTCAAAGGAGAGCCGGAACTTTTGTAGCGATTCATTCGTGATACAATCGCAAAAAGACCGTAATACAGTTGCGATGCTGCTGGTCATATACCTTCGCCCACGTAAACAGTCACTAACACGATACAGCATGTATGTAGACGCAATCCAGCATCGATATAAGTAGTCGTGCGCTGTAGTGACTACCTGCGAACGCCTGTGGACGTTACAGTTACAGAATGGCGCAATAGTAGCAATGGTAAATCAATTAGACGCGTGTTTTCTTCAATGCAGTCGCATTGCAAAGATGACAAACGGTCAAAAGTAACGGTGCAATAACGCGTTAATGAAACGAACTACTGATTCGTAGCAAAAAGAACTCCTTAAATATGGGAATATTACTCGTAGTACCTACTGTAGCTGCCTTAGTACTGTAATTCATCAGTTAGTATAATGTTTTGTGTGGGTTACGTTGCGCGCTGCGGTAAACAAACCGCGCTTTTTCACACCAAAAATGAAAGTCTTTCTCAGCATTTATTTTTGTGCTATGAAGGTATGCTGAATTTGTGGATAACATCTTTGTGACCAATCTTTTTATGCCTTTTATAATAAGAGCTAGGCTATTTTAGGTATATTCAGTACTAGCATCGGCTTCGCCCGCGTGAATAGTGTGCTTTTGTCACTAGGGAACATTATTATAGTAGAATAAATAACCTGTGAGCTATTCAAGACCATAATCTAACTCGGTGCCAAATTTAATCCATATCCGTTTAGCCGTTCTGGTGTGATTGAGAACAAGTATCCAAACTTTCGCATCTATAATATTAGTACGATACTAGCTGGGCCCGCGGCTTCGCTCCCGTCAACTGCCTTGCCTATCTTAACCATCCTACATATATATCTACTAATGTTTTTCTAGGGTCATTCTTCCGCGATGAATCATAACACCGTCATTCAGAAAATGATTGAATGATTTAACAATCACTATGTTGATCTAACGCATGTACCTGCGCAATTAAGTATTAGGAACAGCTGTAGGAATAACAAATGTAACAACACGATGTTTCTTAGACCGATGCTGGAAAGTGAGCTCCGTCTAGAAATAATGTCTACACGTATCTCCAACACCAAATCGGAGGGTTATGATGTTATAAATACAGAAATTATAAAAGTCCGCTGTCATTAACTGACTTACCTGATCAATATATCGTTTTCAGCGGGGGCTTTTCCCGATAGATTGAAACAATCCATAATAAAGCCAATATTTAAAAAGGGAGATAAAATTGATAAAAAGATGAAATTTAATGTCGTGCTTGCATTGCCGTCGAAGGAAGGCAGTTTGAACATTTATTGTAATAAAAAAAAATTAAATCTGATAATTTGTTTTTTTTTTCTAAGATGAGAAAACTGGTCCTGACTTAAAGTAAAAAGGTTGAGTCACTATCATAACTTTGCTCTTAAATTACGTAACGTCTCTATCGAACTAGAAACGGAGTTTAGCAAAGCTTTAGGTAAGCTAAAGTCATTTTAAGGAAGTATGGACATTTTGTGTAAAAACCGAGGCTATTTACAAAAAAAAATTTGACCAATTATTGAAAACGTAATCTAGCAAGTGTTACACCATTTTTGAATCCTTATTAAATGCGCCAATTTTTCATGTTACTTGCCAAACTGGCGTAGTACATTTTTTTTTCAGTACAGTCAGTTAAAGTTGGGCGAAACAGTAAATTTGAATAATTTGGTTTTGAAAAAGTTTAATTTTCTTCTAAGTAGGAGGAGTTGGCTTTAAATTTTAGGCAAAAATCTACACAAGCATTATTCAAGATTACATAATAATAAAAAAATTAGATAAATTATGGGATTTGTAGCAATTGGAGTTAAAGAACCATTACAGGGATTGATTTTTTTAGTAAATTTTTAAAGTGAACATAATTTTTTAAAAACATGAGATAGATTTTTTTTCGTATTTTTCTGAGAACTGTTATAACTTGGTCTATCACCCATTTACGGCTTGACGTCGATTTCTGGGACACCCTGTATATAAATGACATCATAAATATAAACAAGCATAAATGCCTTTTATTTGCTGACGATATAGGTATCCATAATAGTGACAACTGATAAAAAAATATCATTTCGGACCATGAACTTGACAGTAATAATACAATGGATACATTACTGCATTGGCTTGACATAAACCGTTTAAAATTAATTTAGACAAACCCGTTAATATTCAATTGAATCAGTCGAATAATTATAAAAATAACATTAATCTTAATATAAATAAAATCAAAGAAGTAACAAATACTAGGTTCTTAGGGATCATAATAGATAAAGATATTAATTGGAAAGGACACGTAGATAATGTTAGCACTAGAATTAATAAGTTCATATATTCGCTAAAACAAGTAAAAAATTTAACAAACATATAAACGGCCATTATGTCTTACCACGCATATGTGGAATCGTTATTGCACTATGGTCTCGTAATGTAGGGCAATAGCGTTGATCTGAATAGCCCAAAAAAGTGCATATGAGCAATGTATGGTCTTAAACCTGATGACCCTTGTCGACCAATATTTAAAAAACTTGGTTTGCTACCGCTGTCATCCCTCTACATTTTTGAAATTTGTGTATTCGTAGTTACAAAAAAAAAACTTTAAGACAGCAAATGAATAGTGACGTTGGAACAGACGAGATCACTTGAAATTGGTTCTAAATGATATGCCTAGACTTATTACCAAATACAATAAAAGCTGCCAACAAGTGGTTAGGTGGATGTAATTTTTATAATGTAAATGAATTTATGGGTTTGACATCCTCTGAAAGATTGATGATTTAATTGTTCTTGCTTAATTATTGAATTGAATTTATATTATTCATTATTTAAATTATTAATTTTAATCTATTTTTTTTGCCTGTACCTAGTTTGAATGTTACCCAAAAACTGCATGCTATGTCATAATTTAGCTGAACATGTTTGTACCTTTCCATTATATTTAACACCATGTTTTATGCAATTAAATGATTTGAATTTGATTTTTTGCATAATGTGTATGTATATGAATACCTACATTCATTTCGTATACTTTACGTGATGCTTGCATAACTAAACGGACAAACAGACACAAAATTAAAAAATGCTGGAACTGGGTTCTGTTGGTTATCCTTTAACACTCTGGCTATTTATTTTGGTAATATTTTCGATGTACAAAAATGACTTTTCTACAAATTTATTATACGTATTTTGATGATGAAGATTAGTAAGAATTTTGGTTTTAATACATCCTAGAAAAATTATAAATCTTTAGTAAATTTAAACGAACCTTACATAGATATCTACAACGTTGACTTGTGTGTGCTCTAGCAGTTGAGAGTGTGTCATACTCTCTCAAATGTTTCTGCGATGGTGGAACATGTGTTGGATCATTCGGTTCCCTACATGACGGTTGAGCTGAGTGGTGCCAATCCATGCGTCTTGTTCGTGAACGGGCGCCATCTGTTGGGATTGGTCATAAATAACTTGGCTATCTTGGTCTGTTTTTAATTACTTATTGTATTTTTGAATTGTTTATTTTACTCTAGACGCTTTTACGTGCACGTCTTTTTACATCGTTCTCACATATTATATGTAATTTTCCAACAAGAATGATGTAACCAAATACTTGTAATTAAAACTTTTTTACAAAAAAACTAAACCGACTTCCAAAATATACTTTACACTGAGAAGTTTTAGTGGCCATCTGTGGTCTTCTTCATCAGTTCCACTTCACCAAATGATACTTTCTGAATGCAAATGCTTGCCATGTTGATGAAAATACCAAAATCGCTATATGTATGCCTATAAAGTTTCAGGTGTTCTCTCGATTTCCATGGGATCCTCTCATCAAATCCTGACTTGGTGACAATGGGACCAACTCGAGAATTACCCATTCAAACAAAAAAAAAATATATGCGAAATCGGTCCATAATTGACGGCGTAATCGGTGAACATAAACAAAAAAAAAACACATACAGCCGAACATAGATTATCCTGACAAGAGTGTCTGTGGAGTTTCTTGCACATTCTTCTCCATAAAGACCTACTGATACTTGCAAATGTGTAACTAGATACATCTTTTTTTTGACTATTCAAAAGTACCTTTAGATGGTTCATTTGAAATAAAGTGTTTTTATTTGATTTGACAAAGTTATCTGTATAAGACCGGGCAGAGCCGTAGGCTTAGCTGTTATGTACAGTTAATTATTGTTTTCCAATAAACAATAAATAAGTAACTAACTATGAATAGGCGCATACATTAACTTCATGTTTTAAACGATTAAAAATAAAGTACCTTGCCGGGCAAACAAGTCTTTGTATCCGCTGCTTGAGCACTGCGAAATCCAACTTATAATTTATCCAACTTTACGATTTCTAGGTACCTACACATTAATATGATAATTTACATTTTTATGAACCTGTTTTAAATTTATTCTTTAAGTTTTGAAGAATAGAAGTCCACGTGTTATGTTTTCTAAATTATGGTAAGTTTTGATTACTAATTTTGACGTCATATTGCGAAATTATAATAATATTTTGAGTTAAAGTTAAAGCCATTGAATATTGCAATTGAAGAAATAGTAGTCGCTAGTGAGTAAGAATAAAATAATATTCGCGCTATATTTAGTATCTAATCTCAATTATGTATTAATGCACTGTAACTTGTTCCGTCCTTTCCTGCGCTCTTGGTGGTATCCCTGGATTAAGTAGACTTGTTTGCTGATGAATGGACATTTAACATTATCGTTAATATAACTATTGACGATCATGTTATAATGTTTGCGGTTCTGTGAGAAAACATAGTTAATAATTTGCCGTACTAAATAAATAAATAAGGAAAAATGTCCAGCTTAGATAGGAACTCGATACATTGAAGAAACTCTTTAAAAGTATTGCATTCATGTTGTCATGTCTGCAATTGAATTCAGTTAGGTAAAGTGAGTGTATGAAAGGCAGTCGGGAGAGTCAATTGTTAGCACAGGCCACCCTGCATAATTCACTAGACTTTGCCAGTGGCTTCACATGCGTGAATGTCGGATATTATCCACTGGAACAGTACTACGTTTTAATGGCTAAAAGCCGACATCCTTATACAGGTCTGTCATCTATCCGTGTGTCATGTAATGTTTTATCCAAATCCGTTTTAACTGTGTTGAGGTGTGATTGATTGATAAACTTCCAAACGTACAGAATTTACTTTAATGATATCAGTAAGATTTTTTTTATTTATTTACTCAAAATCAGTATAGCAACAACATACAAAAGGTCTGCCAAACTGCAAAACAGTTTGTCGGCAGTTGTTCTCGTTTCACAATATTAAAATACTAACAAAATTTGGATTTCATTGTAAACAAAGTGCAAAAAAAAGAAAGTAAGAAAAAGAAAGTAAGGCTACAGAAAAAAGGACATTTTCACATTTTACACCCATGGACAATGTCATGGACATTCCCATAGTCCATAGATACAAAGTTAACTATGGGCACAATGAGAGGTAGTGTTTTTTAAGAACATTTTTGAGTTGGTCTTTAGATTTGACATGCGATATCAATTTTGGGGGTAGCTCATTCACCAACGTCGGTACTACATACCTTCTTGTGCGCTTACCAAAGTAGTTTCTGACTTTAGGAACAGCAAGTGTCTTCTTTTTAGATAAGCGAGTTGGGTACATATACCTACGTTCCTCCTTGTGATTTTCGTTATTAAATTGTTCAGTCAAGATATTAACCTTGGTTTTTTGAAATGTATTCCTGCCGTTCTAGTAAAGTAAAGGATTGCCAGTGACGACATCCACTTCTAGGTTTCCATTTAATTACACCAAACTGCCCGAATGACTAGTGAACCAACCACTTTTACGGAGTGACCAGATTGTGAGCAAGTATCCTCATAGCTTCGGTTTTCCCCCTCACACTGGGAAATGTCATAATGTACCTACTGATGTTGAAACGGACTGCTTCGAGTACTAAAAATAGAACTTGCTTCTTGCTTCCGAGATACAAAAAGCTTGTAATTAAAAAAAAGCTTGCATCTATACCAGGATTTTTTATTAACTTGCTTTCACACGTGTGTCCGGCAACTAGTAATCGATTTTTCATACAAGGTTTTAAATTTGGAAACATTGAAATAATATGGAACTATGGAGTTGGTTTCTTGATGTAGCCGGTAGATGGCCATAGCAAATCCTCAGCCAGACAGGTTAGCATCATCATGTTTGGGTTCATTGGGTATGTATTGACAAGCGATATTACATTTCGTACTATTTGGTCCAATAAAAGCTTTTTTTAAAAAGATCTTTACTTTTAATAATTATGGATGTGATCCATAGAATCCATAGAGATATGCAAATTAGAATGACAGTAATTTATCGCTATTGAAGAGGAGGCGAAGCGACTGGTTTTTCAAGAAAAGGTGCGTCATGTAGAGAAAAGATGTCTGTCTAGCGAACAGAAATGGTATTTTTTGCCACAACCAAGATGAACAAAATACTGTTATTTATTATAATTCATTTTATTATTTGAATATATTTTTGTGTTTTTATATTGAGTGCCTCAATCGTGCTCAAAATTTATTTTCCCTCTTTCATCAAAAGAACAAAATGGTCTATCTTTAACTGTCACATTAATTTAGCAACTTGGGTAATGTTTGGGCTTAAAGGAGTTTCTGCTCAGATTAATATTATCCGCACACAGAACATAATAATTCAAAAGATACAAATACAATATATAATCAAAAGAACAAAATGGTCTATCTTTAACTGTCACATTAATTTAGCAACTTGGGTAATGTTTGGGCTTAAAGGAGTTTCTGCTCAGATTAATATTATCCGCACACAGAACATTAATATAATGTTCTGTACCCGCACGATGAATCCATTCAGTTAAATTGGGCTAAGCAAGTTTTGGGTAAATGGCTCAGTATATCACGTCACCTTGAATTAACTGCCATGCTTGTCTTTGCCACCTAATAGTTACCGCATAAATAGGGCTTACAGCGCATTTTATACCAATTATTCAGTCGAAGATGGATATTAACATTTTACTGCATAATTGCAGCCTTTAGCGCTATAATTAGTCATTACTTTCAAAACCTTGCGCTTTTTATCACTGATCATTAAATTGAAATTAAATGACTGTGAAGTATTTGTTACAGTAGGTTACTTGGAAATTATAAATGTATTTTGTGTTCCGTAAAATCTCGATACGGCAGGTACGAAGGTTTTCCTCGCGGAAACGGGGTACCAACTTCATATTGACAATGACATAGTTCTGCGCGTATTTTAATAATTCAAGAAAGGGCCTTACCTTAGAGGTCTTGCGCAACTAGCTTATCAAGAGACATTGAACAGAAGGGAAAGTAAAGTATTTATTTAATGCACGAGCGATTATTTTATGTAATTTATTTTACTCACCGGAGCAATGACTTGTTCTTGAGATTTTTTTTTTTTTAGTTCAACTCTATTGTTATCACAAACAATAAACTTAATGGGAAATGCTGTCTATTACCTAATAAGATTGCCATGTGGTTTCGGTTTAAATTTTGCCATTTCAAATAAATTCGAGCAAAGAAAAATTACCTACTTGTAAATAATACAAATAGTACATTGGTAGATACGGCATATTGCAGTCACATATTCTTACTGTTTGATAATATCATTGATATCAATATTTTGCCATCTGTCATTGCTTTCGCTCATGCAGAGTTATCAGTATGAGATACAGATATGGCCGACCGCTATGTGATAATATTAATAGAAATACATATAACAAGACCTAATATGAAATCCTTATTAAGGATACAATATCTTATTATGGTAGGGAAGTGCTTACATTCATACGTGCGACAAAAACGAAGTGTCGTGATGCATTTTTATATGTTGCTACCTTTGAAAACTGTTGTGAGAAATTCGATGACAAGTGAGAATGAGAAAAAGTTGTGAGAATTTATACGAACAAATAATAATACCTGATTGTTATTGTCTCACTGCAGGACAAAGTCACAAGCATTAAGCTCCATTTGAAATAACATTAGACATGTTTCCAAATCTTTTTACAGTCCGTCCAATCGATTTTGAGTTCTATCCCGTAAACATAAGGATGACTTAAAAAGCATAAACCTGTTACCAAAACCAACTGTTTACTACAGCTACCATTTGTCGTATCACCAACGCAATAGAAGTCAAAATCGGTTGACCGGGTTGTAAAATGGGCTAATTTAAACGTCTAATGTTATCGCAAATGGAGTTTAGATAATCACTACGCTTGCTCAAGGCGTGTTGGCGATTTCAGACTTGATTTTCCTCAAAATGTTTTACTTCACCGTGTTCAGCGATATTCAAGATAAACTTAGAAAGTACATATGAATTGAAAAAGTCACATGTACTTGCTCGGATTTGAACTTACGACCTCAAGCACGAAGCGAGGTCTTAGCCACTTATCCACCGCAACTAAGACATGCAAAGAGATTATAAATATATAACGACCCTTTTTTATACCTCACTAATGCAACTTTTTGCAGTGTAGTAAACACTGCAAAAAGTTGTATTAATGAGGTATATTTTGGGACAAATTATCTTTTATCATTTATCCTTTTTCATCTAATAACATTGTTTTCATCTAAATACGAAGGACAACGACTTCTGTTTCTGCAAAATGAGGCCACTTAAGACAGGAAATGCGTGCTTTTTCAATAAACATTGAGTAGGCAAGTGATAGAGCAATCAGACAAGAGCCCAATCAAGTGCGACTAGTAGGTACCTGGGTCATTCTAATTTTCGAGGGACAATTTGTACTGACTGAAAAGTGACTGCGTTATTATAGAAGACAAGACGATACAATGATACTTGATACATAACGGGCTAATTTTCAACCGAAAGACGTCTATTGCTGGACATAGACATCCCTGAGGCGTCGCCACATGTATCTCACTGCAGAGCAAAGGTCTTGCTTCCGTATCTCCATTTTTTTCCGTTTTTAGCTTCATCTGGCATACGAAAATAGGTTCGTCAACTAAATGTATTAACGTATAATGCTTTAAACAAATAAGTTTTACAAGTAGAATGGTATTTTTCACTCAGGGACAGGATTATGTAGAATGGCCCATCTAGGTAACTATGCAAAGAGCAAAGTTAGTATTGCGAAAGTGTTCTATTTAGTTCAATGTTCTGTTTACCAATAATGTCGGCGGGAGACCATTGGTCAAATGCAAGAATTATGAACAAAATTATGTATGTATGTCGTGAGATATTTTGTGCAGAACTTAGAAAACTATGGCGACATAAAGAATGAGGTAGTGGCTTGTTCTATTTGAGCGTCAACTAACTCCATGGGCGAAGAAAATTTAAAATAGGAAAAAATTATCATCGACACGAAGAAGAACAGGGGGGTGACCATAAGCTCTTAGAGTAAGGTTATTTTGATATCGCGTAAGTGACAGATCTATACAAGTCATATAAATCTGTCCCTTACACACACTCAAAATAACCTCACTCTAAGAGCTTATGGTCACCCCCCTGGGGGCCATAAACTCTTAGATTAAGGTTATTTTGAGTGTGTGTTAGTGACAGATGTATATATTTTTTCTTCTTTGGCAACTGAGCCGATGCCGACTATTCTGCCAGTGTCACAGATGTATATGACTGGAGCTGGCTAAAAGTAGTTTTGATTGACTAATTTCGTTAAAAGTAGTGTTGACTGGTTCTAACAGTCAAAGCTCTTAAAAAGTTAAGGTGGCCGACATGAATTACGAAGAAACGCAAAGTTTTTTAATTTAAATTATAATTGGATAATCGACGGATATTTTTGTAAAAATGAGTAAGTACGAAAAGAAATAACGTTTTTAGGAACAAATTATGAAAGATAGTCATTTCAATGTTATGACAAAAGAAGAATTTGGAAATTTTGCAATGAAAATGGAAGACGCAAAATTTGCAGAAAAGAAAACGCCGTCAGTACAGTAGACTCTTTAACATAATTGAAGTCTGGTATAAAACAGTTAGTAACAAACTCAGAACTCATCAAATATTTTTTACCGGCTGAAGAAATCTACAGCATAATAAAATTGATGCTGCTCATATTTCTAGAAATTTTTGTGTTAATTATCAAAAAATTCCAAATAAATGAATTTACAACATATGAAATCTTTTATTACATAATACCTAACTGGTTAAAAGTGATTTTGACTGATGCTGCAGCTAAAACTACTTTGTTTCACATATTGTCAATTAAAATCATTATTAACTACAGATTTTCAGACAAAACTAGTTTTGACCAACGTGTTCAGTCAAAATTACTTTTGCCTAGATTTTTCAGTTAAAAATGTTTTTGACCGATTAAGACTTTTGACTGTAACATATACATCTGTATCTCACGCACACTCAAAATAACCTTACTCTAAGAGCTTATGGTCACCCTCCAGATTACTAAGGAGTTTCCACACAAATGGATCTGTAGTCGATCGATGAAAGATCGTCGGTTGATCGACTTCTGTCGATCGGTGTAGTAGCTTTGGCTGTGATTTGCTGTAGTAGGAACTATCAATCGAAACCGGCTCATTAATTTGACTTAAAGATCGATGGCATCCATTGTTTGTTTTGGTCTACGTTTGGCCGTTAAAAATAATTAAGATTCCTACTTCGATTTATTACCATTTAATATTTTTACGAATCAATGAGCAGGATAATTCAATACAGTTATACAGTTGCATAAACAACACTTCTATCGTGGTGATTGTTAGTTACATTGCTATGTAGTTGTCTATGTGTTTTTATTCTATTTGTGTCTGGGTCTAGAATGACTCAATATATAAGGAAAACCTAGCTCTATAGGTCTCTAATGAACAATCGTTCAGTTTAGTATCCATTTGATTTTAAAGTGACCATTTGTATTGTAAAAGGTCTTAAAAAGTAATAGATCGCATTGGAATTTGAACTTTATCCTGCCAGTTATAGAGTTTATTGTTATTTTTTTCTATAAATATCTCTTGTTCTGATTTCAAACATAAGTTCAATTTCCAGCCAATAGTAGATGTTTACTAGTCTTATTAGGGCCGATTTCTCCAACGTCAGATATCTTTATCCGAGCAAAAATTTTGAATTTTGTACCAATTTCCCATACAACAACTGCCTAATTTTGGCAGACGTTGGAAAAAATAATTATATATTTCATCAGCAGTTGAATGCACTAAACAACAACTTGATAGGTATTAGAGGGAAACTTATAAAAAACAAAACAATTAAATAGATACTTATCGTCCTTACGATACAAAATAAAATACTTTTGAGGATCTGAAGTGCAGTGCTAAAATAATAATGATATTTGTTTATTAAATATACCTATACCTAAGTATTATTTTTTGTTTCATATTCACATAGTATTCGCAGATAGGTATGGAACAATTATGTAGATTGTAACAACAAAATTTAACAATAAGCTTATCTGATTGTAAAAGGCTTTGTTGAGACATAGTAAGTAAATAACTGAACTAATTCTAAAGTTCATTATCCCTTCCTAATCTGAATCCTTTCAGCGCGATCGCTAACTTTAGTGAGGTTGAGGCTAAAAAAGTATTTATTGATTGTCTTTTAATTTTTGTTTAAATATACAGTTAACCGAACAATAAAAACATTTACATCGCTATTCGCGATTCGTTTAACTCGGTTAAACAATGTTTAGTAGATTCTTAATCCAAATTATGCACGGAAAATTTGAATAAGGAATCTTCTAAACAATATTTAAACGAATTGTATTATTGGAGTATTCCTGTTTGAGCACCTATTTCTTGGGCACTTACGCATTGAGCACCAAAGGTATTCCCATTTGAGCACCAATCAATATTTTTACGTACGTACGTAGGTGCTCAAAGGGGAACAAGAAATAAAATTTGACTTTATTCCCCATTGAGCACCTACCGTACTGGTAGCATAAAATTATTTTGTATAAACAAGGCCCTTACTACTGCGATATAAAGGCTGTCAATGTTAGATTGTTACCGCTAATGAGCGGTTCATAATACATCGCGATCGTTATTTACGAAGCTAATTTTAGCTTTTTAGCGGGCTGAGGCTTTTATAACCATATTCTTTTGTTCATCTCTTCAATGGCGACTTTTAGGGTTCCGTACCCGAAGGGTCCAAACGGAACCCTATTGGTGACACTCACGTGTCCGTCTATCTGTCCGTCTGTACGTCCTCTGTCACACTTTTTATTCCGAAGATTTTTTTAACGATTGACCTATGAATTTGTAAGTATATTTTACTAACAAATGCCAATATATAGATAAATTGTTACGGGACCCTAAATTTTCGAAGTCTGACACGCACTTGGCCGTCTTTTTTTTTAAAGGCCTTGTGTAGGAGTACCTTTTAAGGTAATTTTTCTGGGGTTACGCCGTGCCGTCGTCGGATTCTCCGGCACGCTTAGCAACCTACCTCTTGGGAAAACCCAAGGTTTCTCCATATAATTTATCTTTTGCTTGTATTTGACATACAACCATGACATACCTAGTAATCATGTAAATAGTTGGATGGATAGAGAGGGACAGATAGTGTGAAAGATGATAACTATGGAAAGAAAAAGGAGTGAATGAAAGCGTAACGTATGACACAGGGGCATTGAAGAAAGATACGTGTAGGTAACTTTGGTGCAAGAAGTCTAAATAAATAAATAAAAAGTGACATGGGGCAAGCCAGGAATATGATAGTAGTTGTAAGAGTTTTTTTTTTTTTTTTTGTCGACGGGTATAAACATCGGGTTGGTTACACAATGTCTATACAAGATCGGGTGATGTGTAAGATCAGTTTTTTATCTATGGCACAGTTTTAACTTCGTGTCTCAAAACTTAATTTGCCGAATGCCATTAAAACTAATCAGACAATAATTTTGATTATCTAATCAAAATGCAATTAGTTTTTTGTGCCGATTTAGAGCAGTGGTGGCCCAGTGGTATCGACCGCGACTTACAAGTTGTAGGTCGTGGGTTCGAACCCAGGCAGGCGCTTTACTTTGTGTAAATTATTTCATCACCACTGCTCTCAAAACGGTGAAGGAAAACATCGTGAGGAAACCGGCATGTCCTAGAACCAAAAATTCAACACACAGTGACATCCACCAACCCGCACTGGGCCCGCGTGTTGGATTACGGTCCATTCCCTCTCACAGAGAGGAGGCCTGTGTCCCAGCAGTGGGAACATTAATAGGCTGGAGATGTGAAGATGTTATGTGCTGATTTAGCTGGCTATATCTACTAATTTCAAATAGCCTTATTGTTTATAACCTGATATATTTACGTTGATAAATTATTAGAAAAATGGTATTTTCTTATATTAATGGTCTCTCGTGCGGATTAGTACATTGCAGCATGTCGTTGCACTTCAAGATCGACCAGAAGTACGCCAGCAAGTACCGGTAAGGCCTCAGTACTAACCGTCCTGTACGACTTGCATAAGAATATTGAAGCTAAACGCGGACTTTGAAGTAATTTACGTCTACCGGTCGTTTTTTTTTTTTTTTATCTGTCCCTATGGTGGCACTATGTATAAAAATCCACTCAGGCTACACGTGATAAAATAGGTTCCATATCTTGTGTTTTGTTCGTACAAGCTAGTGGCCCACACAGCGCGGGGCGTGTTGCAGTTTTTGCTACACCTATGTGGTTAACTGATCAATGATATACAATAATTATATTTAAATACTAGCTTTTGCCCGCGGCTTCGCTCGCAGTGAAGCCATTATTTTTTTTTTTAATAAAAAGTATCCTATGTTACTTCTTATACCTCCAAGAATATATGTACAAAGTTTCATGATGATCGGTTCAGTAGTTTTTGCGTGAAAGCGTAACAAACAAACTTACATTCACATTTATAATATTAGTATGAAATATTGGATAAATAAATGGTGAAATGTTTTTGTACCCTATGGGGCACATCAACCTAACCCTTCGGTAAAACAGGCGTCATGTTGTCTCTGTTAGATATTAGTAATAAAAACATAGTGAAAAAAAACAACTTTTTTACTAAAAATACTACCGACTGCCAAATAAAAACACTACAAAGTGAAAAAACACTTTCTTTTTGGAAGTCGGTGTCTTTGGTTAGCACTATTTTTTTCGTCATGGACACCGACTTCCAAAAAGAAAGTTATTTTCACTTTGTAGTGTTTTTATTTGGAAGTCGGTAGGAGATACTTTTTGTAAAAAGTTTTTTTTATTTTTTACTTTTTAGTTGTACCTAATAGGCAAGTTCTTAGTAAGGTACTTAAAATGCCAGAATAGATTACCCGAATATCATGAAACTTGAACATAACCGGTAAAATGCGAGTGTACCAAGTTGAACTGTACACATCTGTGTACCCTTTTAGAGCGTATTGGCGTGATGTTATGTTATGAAATGGTATAAACAATAAACAGACATGCGATTGCAGCAATCTCGAGAGATTTGCCGTTATCTATTGAAGAGTTCTGTTGTATATATTCGATGTTCTTTATCAGATCTTCACCAAATTAACATGGGACCAATTTCGACACATACTTTTTCAAACAAAACAAGAATTTTTAAAATTGGTCCACAATTGACGGAGATGTCGGTGAACATACACAAAAAAAAACAAAGTCGAACATAGAACCTCCTCCTGTTTTGGAAAGTCGGTTAAAAAACCGCCCATATACCTAGTAGGTGTCACAGAGTCTTGGCTGAGCCGTCTGGGAGGGGTACGTGCCGTATAAGTAGGCAATAATTGGTCTAGCCTAAATTATCAAACATACAGATATAATACAAATTGTAAACACAAAAAGTAATAAAAAACTGATTTTTGACAGAACATTTTTTTTTTGGAGAGGTGCCTTTCAGGCAATGTTAATACTACCATAATGATTTAGGATTTAGGATTTTTTTCACAGCGAATGTCTTTATTTCCTGGATTATTATTATAATTACTGTTTTCTAAAATAACTGGTCCAAACAAATATACTAAAATAACAGAAATATTTGAAGCAAAATAAGGTATTTTAACAATACCAACAACCTTCGAATATTGCGTTTGTAGATCGATGGAATAAATTGGCACGAGTCGTGACTTGATCCTACCACCGCTAATGGTGGAACTGTATTATATAATGAATTTATAATTTTTTATTTACCATAACCATACATATTCTGTATCCGCTTCCTGCTTTGGTAAACAACTACCGTTATTGATAAATCCGTAAACAAGCTCAAAAGCTGTTTTATTTACAAAACTTATAACTAAATGTTTTGTTCACAGAAATGCTGAAATCCTCAACTTTTCCGGAGGGTTGAAATCGAATTACACATTTCCGAAAGACTTCATATTTGGAGTCTCTACAGCAGCATTCCAAATTGAAGGAGGATGGAATGAAGATGGTAGGTATTTTTCGCTTAAAAGCACAATAATTGATCACTGAAAGTCGAAAGATTAAAGGAAAATTTATAAGCAAATACATAAGTCTTGTTCTGATTTTCAGGAAAATCTGAAAGCATATGGGACAACTTAGTACACAACAACAAAACATTTGTGAAAGACGGATCTAACGCTGATGTAGCCGCAGACTCCTACCACCTCTACAAAAGAGACGCTGAGATGGTTCACGAACTTGGTGTTGACGTCTACAGGTTTTCCATCTCATGGCCGAGGATCTTGCCAACCGGTCTCACAAACAAGATAAACGATTTGGGTCTCCAGTATTACAGTAACCTTATTGATGAACTCATAAAATATAATATAACTCCTATGGTGACGATCTATCACTGGGACTTGCCGCAGAAGTTGCAGGATATCGGTGGATGGACGAACTCTCACATCGTTGACTACTTCACGGATTATGCGAAGGTCTTGTTCGATAATTTCGCGGGCAGAGTGAAGTTCTGGGTTACGTTCAATGAGCCTATGCAGACGTGTCTGGAAGGCTACGGCGGCACGTACAGAGCCCCCGCATTGAACAGACACGGAGTTGCTGAATACCTCTGCGCTCACAACCTTTTGAAGGCACATGCGAGCGTCTACCACCTCTTCAATGAGAACTACCGTCATGTCAATAAAGGTAACAATACCTGATGTTTCACTTTATACTGAAAATATTTGTACTAGCAATAAAAATCTAATTCGACTACTATACTTTCAGGAAAAATTGGTTTGTCCTTGGATTCAAACTGGGCTGAACCAAAAGAAGACACGCCACAAGACAGAGAAGCTGCTGAATTATACTTAAAAACAACTGTACGTATAATTATCGCAATCATGCTTCTTTTTTGTTTACTAATTTAAGACTATTTTAAACAGAGACATAAATCTAACTAGATAAGGCAAGTCCCTCCATCTGTATGAAAACCAAGCGTGCCACTTTTTCACAAACAATTTAAAAACAAATTTACTTACCAATGAAAGAAAACATTTCCAATGCATTGGCCAACTTTATGTATAAATCCTTTACAGCCCAATATGGCATAAAATGGCATTATTCTAGATTTCGGTGGATTTCCGGTACTGATAATACTAAATGGAAGCTCAGATTACGATCATTGATCGTAACTTTTCTCCGTTTTTTGGCACGCGAAGAACATACAATCGCGTCATCTAGATACATTTATATCTGTGAATTTAAACAACCTGCATTAGCAGTTATTGTCATTCAGAAGGACATTGCAAGGACAGGTTACAAATGTCAGCAGAGCATTCTTATAAAATATTACCGTTGTTCAGTGGAACGTAACGTCAGAGTCATCATACTTTAGTAATGTTGGTTTATTTGTTTCGTAAACAGAGTATTTTTAGATGTAATTGTGTAATGTAGCGAATGTAACTGATACTGATTGCTATTCTAGACTGCATTGGGTATAAGATTATTGTGAGATTTAAGCGTGTGCGCTTACCTTCATCTGTTCCTTTAATGTCTCCACAACGTTTCATGTTTCGACTTCGAAACACAGAAAAAATGCAACCTTGCAATGGTTTGTAATTCGGACAAAAGATGTTAGTAGTTATTATATCAATTTTTTCGAGTACCACTGCTAAAAAACCCGGTTCCCTAAAGGTCGTTATGATCAATTCCTAACTCTTGAAGTTTTGGTTGTTTTGCGAAAACCTTAACTGCAGGGTCAAATTAAATTAATTAGCAAAACTCTGTAGAGGGTGTGGCGCATATTGATATCTAATTTGGCCATGTATTGTGTACGTATTTAATGTAATTTTTTTTTGAATTTCAGTTGGGCTGGTACGCGCACCCAGTTTACTCGAAAGAGGGCAACTATCCTGCCGAACTCATCAAGTTAGTTGACGAGAAGAGTCTACAACAGAATTACACTCGGTCCCGACTGCCGAAGTTCACACCTGAAGAAGTGAACTACATCAAAGGAACTGCTGACTTTTTCGGCTTAAACCACTACACCACATACCTTCTGTCTATGGCCGATAAACCAGTAGGCGCTATACCCTCGCATGAAAATGACGTTGGCATTGTCAGAGTCCAGGACCCGAAGTGGCCTTCTGATTCTTCTTCATCTTGGCTCAAGGTAATTGGAAACTTTCTTTAGGCAATATGGATATACTTTCTCGCCCTTGGGTTTAAATTATGCTTATACTAACCCTCAGTTTCCCAGCTCAAAATTATAGCTGAATTAATGTGACAATATGTCAAGCACGCGTTATCTGCTGTGATTGGCTGTTGAAAATTCATTCAACCAATCACAGCAGATGACGCTTTGTGCTTGACAATTTGTCATATTAATTCTGCGATAATTTTGAGCTGGGAAACTGAGGGTAAACCTCGGAAAATACATGTGTTGATTTGAAGGTTGGATGTAATATAACGTTGCTCGTGTACGTAGGTATATATTGCTAGATTGGTCTTACTTTACGGCCTGACTGAATGACCAGAAATTCTGGGTCTTAGCAAAACTGAGCGTCCTTATCTTACTTCTTACTATATCAATAACATAATATATAATAATCACACTAATATTATAAAGGCAAAAGTTTGTGAGTGTGTGTGTGTGTGTTTGTTACTTCTTCGCGCTCAAACGGCTGGACGGATCTGGGTGATATTTGGCAAAGATATAGATTATAGTCTGGATACTTTTTATCCCGGGAATATGTTCTCGTTATTGTATGCACATAGGCTACTTTCAGCCCGCTATAATGTTCCCTTGGGATGATAAAACACTTATCACGCGGGCGAAGCCGCTGGCGGAAGCTAGCAATAATTAATTGTAAAGTTTTGTAATGTAATTGTAAAGTAAATGTCTCCCTTCTTTAATCAATTTGTCATTGGCAAAATTTAATGTTATCTTAGACCTAAGTCTGAAAGATCTACCATAAGATTAGTTATGATATTCATATCACGTTTTCATACTTGCCTTTATCTCAGTCGATCGTAAAATTGTGTAAAGAAAGAAACCTCGATAATAAGCACACTGACAACAGAAACAAATCCATATAATCTTCAAAGAAGACATTTGTGCTCGAGTACTGTTATAGCTATGCAAATTGATGGAACTTAACTGTAGTATCTTTATTTTATTAAGACCAAAAGAATACGAGTGCGAGATATCGCTGAGCTACAGTTCCAAATTCAAAATAAGTAGGTACCTACTAACAACAGTAAATAAACAGCCATTTCAAAAGATCAAAGGAACATTTGAAACAATCTGTTTTCAAAACCACAAACGATTCTATTCAAATGCAACAATAGATTGTCTAACTACCTACCGTCTTTTGTTTAGGTGGTGCCTTTCGGCTTCAGGCGTCTACTGAAGTGGATAAATAAAACTTACAACGATGTTCCTATAATAGTCACTGAGAATGGGTACGCCGACTTCTCTGGATTGGAAGATAAGGCTCGAGTGGCTTACTATAGTCACTACTTGAACGCGTTGCTGCACGCCATTCACGAAGACCAGGTTAACGTCCAGGGATACTTCGCGTGGAGTCTCATGGATAACTTCGAATGGGATGACGGTTATGTGTAAGTATTGATTTGTTACTCTTTCTGGTTAATCTTTATCATGCTACATGGACCTTTGATAGCCGTCTTGTAGGATTACTAGACCTATCGTCTTCCTTCGGTCGTGAGACTGGAGTGTTGCCTCGTGGTCGAGATCTGCAGGTGGACTTTTAAATGAATATCTTGTTCTCCTATCCCAAAATTTGCCAGGAAAAAACTTTTGTTTACAATAGCATGCAATGATTGTCATAAAGATCAACTAGGGTTGAGACGTAAACGTCTGGCAGTCAAAATTGGTGATATGATAATGACACAAAATTATATGTATATTACTAGAGGAGGAGTTGGCAGGGTTTTTGAGCACGCATATTCAGATCAGGGTGAAAAGTGTGGGCTTTCCCTAAATCTGACGACTTGGAAAACTTAGATTTGGATCATTTATAAAAGTCGTTAGATTTTGGGAAAGCCCACAATATCTTCGTCAGATGTCTATTGCCTATTTCTGTCATTTTGTGTTAAGCGACACCCAAAGAAATGATTGGCCCCGAACGTTAGGTATAGGACTATATAGATATATTCTTGGTGTTTTCTCAGCAGACCGCACCTACTCAGCTACCAACTTTTTGCGCTGAATATGCTTGCTCAAAAACTCTGTCAGCTCCGGCTCTATAACTGATGGTTTCAATTGGTTCGTCGAAACGGTCAACGAACCAATTATGTGGAATCGATATAGTGTTATGTGAATTACAAAGAACTTAACATAAATAACTATACACTTTATTGTTTAGTATATTTTTATCCATACGTTGTACACAACTCAACTACTGCCAGTAGTTGAGTGGCTTTTCATGGGAATGTGGAACTATAAAGATATTTCAAGGTAGATAGGGTGGGTACCTATTTCTACGAGACGTAGCTATGTGTCCAGTTACTAGTACTAGTAACTACCTATTTATGCATATCTGTAAATAATGAAGGGCTTTTACAAGCAGAGTTTATTTGGTGTTTGCTCAGTAATAAATGAGGCCTCGTCTCAATGACCTTGGGCTCGTAACCGTGCAATAAATTATACCTTAATAATACGTAGCTAATTGCAGATAGTTTTATAATACTATGTATCGTTATGCTGTGGAACTAATTGATAGAGCTCAGGGAAACAGTGGTAGAGACGAGTAGCGACATCTATTGGCGACTTTGTAAATTAAAAACGTTTTACGTAGAGTTGTGTGTTTTTGGTGTAATTCTATAAACTGATACTAGATGGCACTATCGGGTGAATGTAGGAAATAACATTGTTTTCAGATACCTTTCATAATAATAATCGCATTTTATGCTTTTATTATGCTAGTATTATATTATCTGTGCTTTTAGTACATCCATTGGTTTTTCTGGAATTATAAAGTAATAGTGTAGGTTTATTCGATCGGTATGGTTATGGGTACTTACATTCCAAGTTCCAGCGCGCACAAGAGCAAAAACTTAATAAGTCAGCACAAAAGGGGTTCCTCTAAAAACGGTGAGAGTAAACATCGTGAAGAAACCGGCATATCTTAAAACAAAAAATCGAAGACATGTGACATCCACCAACCCGCACTGTGCCCGCGTGGTAGATTAAGGCCCTTTCCCTTTCTCACAAGGAGGAAACTTGCGTCCCAGCAGTGGGAAAATTGAAAGGCTGATGAGGCTGAGGACAAAGGGGTTCTACCATAGTACAACCTACAATTATTATTTTTAAATAAATAGATAGTATCTATTTATTTAAAAATAATAATTGTAGATTGAAAAAATGAAAGCTAGCACTAGGTACAGGTAGTGATTGGCTTCTAAACTTCGTTCTGCCCTCGATTTTGTGATTCTGCTGATCTAATCTAAGTACTGGTGCGCCACGGCGACCTTCATATTATCTTGACATTAAATGTCACATTGTTTTTTAAACAACATTATCACTTTGAATCAGATCGTCTTTATCATTCCGAAAAATAACAATCATCTTGGATTTGAAAGATTAAAGATAGGTCTAAAAGTTATGATTAATTTATTTTTATCGTAAAATATCTGCATATAATGGTGACGAAGGGCTTATTAAAATCGCATTTTTATAGGAATTCCTGGAGATGTCTCATAAATTATCTAGGCGATCAAATTATTGTCCCCTTAAATTGAATAGAGATTATACTTGGCTCAATAACCCCTAGAGCTCGACGGCTTGCTCCAAATTTCTGCCAATTAGTAAAATATGAAATTTTTTAAAAATATAACCTAGTAACCCAAACCACTTTCGCTGAAAATGGCCTAGCTTAGCCGGTGCTTGCGTCACAAGCGCCCAACTCGCAAACTATTTATATCGACCTATATATCAGACTACAATTTCTCTTTAATCTAATCAACTTCAAAAATATCTAAAGATGTTTTGGAGGCACGTTCCGTACGATATCAATAATTGATGACTTTTATCAAACGATTGCTATTTGTTTTAGTATCTTTATCATCGTATATTGGATGCTTTAATAACATCAATTTCACGGACGTCAAAGGGATTATCTTAACATTTCTTTGATACATTTATTAAGCTTGTTTTGATCTAGTATCTAGTTTTCCAAGATTTCAGAATAAAGATTTAGAGCAGAACGTAAAATTTTAAGAGCCATAAAATATTTTGCTACCAGTATTTCTGCATATACAAAGGTCTCCATTGTTTAGTCTGGTTAGCAATAAACAACTGTAGGTATCTCGATTTATTGTGGTTATGAAAATATCGGCAACGCTAATTTATCTAAGGCGATTGGGTAGGCTACAATGCAAATCAACGATTCAGTTAATTGGACTTTATTAGCTATTTATTACAAAATGTAATTAGATAGAAACATAAATTAAGATACTTATTTACAGTCTATCTATATTCATGTAACATTTAGTTGACACAGTCCAAAAAACTAAATATTCACGTCGATGCATGCCATTGTCTTTTTGGTCAGGTATAAATAAACACGGAATGAAACTCATACATCAGTCAGAAATGTCTAATTTCACTCATTTCACTTGGTTGTAAATGCATTTGCAGGTCCCGTTTCGGTCTGTATCTGGTTGATTTCAAGAGTCCGAACAAGACGAGGACGGCGAAGGATTCGGCCAAACTGTACGCGAGCGTCGTCAGCTCGCGCTCCCTTCCAGCCAACTACGACCCCGAGGACTTCACTGCCTTCTCCGGCGCCGCCCTCCTAGCCCCCTCCATACTCCCTCTACTGTGCATACACAGGCTACTCTTGTAATAGTGTCTACAATACTTTATAGTAAACTTTACGTTGTTACACTATCTTATGCTATAAGTATATTAAACTTTAAGTATCAATATCTTTAACTGTCATTCCAACTTGCTTGATCCCTTAAAACACATTAAAGTAAAGCTTAAGCTAAACTAGTGAGAAATAATCCGGCGGACGAGGTCTCCGGCGTTCAGTACTCGACGGTGGCCAGTTTCTTGGCGTTGTCGCGAGCCACCTCCCTCTTCAGCTGCGCCTGGATGCACGCAAATGACTTGCCCTTCGTCTCCGGCAACATCACCAGCATGAACACCAGGCCCATCATAGAGAATGCGGCAAAGCCCCAGAATACTGTGTAGATTTCATAAGCGTCTTTGACCACCTGGAATGACAACAGTTTCATTTTAGACCAATGTTACCGTGATTCAATTGGGCTTATTTGCAAAAAGTAAAGCTTATGAATTTTCTAGTTTTAAAAATATTTTGTATTGTATTTATTGCTGTGACTTTATGTAGAAATAAATTGTGAAATAAATGGGATTTTTGTTAGAATGTGGCGTTTGTTTTATACAATTTTAAGTTATTAATAGTGTGGCATAAAAAGCACTCTCACCTGAAATAGTTTTTGAACTGCGAACATGGAGATGCCGGTGTAGATATGGGCAACACAGGAAGCATATAACTTGACGTTGGTGGGGAACATCTCTCCAATGATAACGTAGGGAACCGTAGACAATCCGATAGCGTAGCACACGATGTAAACGAGAAGAGCAGCTAGAGGGAGCCAGTGAAGACTTGCCACCGCACCTTTGTTGACGTGATCAAAATAGAAGTATGTTCCAATCGTGCCATTCATAAGTCCTACTCCAAGAGCTGATAGCAGCAGAAGGGGCTTCCTTCCGACGCGGTCGACGAGTATTACTGACAGGACACAGGTGGCTACTTGCACGCATCCAAGAATTATAGACTCTTGGTAGGGCTCTATGCCGCCGGTGGTGGCGGTTGAATTTGCAAGCGCTAGGGCTGTTGCATTGATGGGAGAGGTGGTGCAGTTAAAGATGACCTGCGCGTACGCCACCACAGCCGCGCTGCCACAGAGCTGCTGTATCGTGAATATGCCTAGCGTGATCCACATTGCTTTCCTGTTGGTAGCTTCAGAGATCAAATCCCCCCATGTTCCTCTGTTCTTCATGTCCTCTTGGACATTCAGTTCTATACTTTTAAGTTCAGTTCTGATGTCACCACTACGTAGATTCCTGAGGGAGCGTTCTGCTCTCTCACTTCGCTCAAACTTTAAGTAGTAGTAAGGAGATTCTGGCAAAAATATGAAGGTGATGACGAATGAGACGGGAAGGATCAAGTTGATGGCGGCGAGGGTTTGCATCGAGACGAACGGGCCGATGCAGTACTGGGCAAGAATTCCGACCTGGAAACAAAGAGAAACAAATTCGTGAGCTTTCTTTTATGCTTTTTTAAACACTATCGAGGAAAATGTAAAAGTATCATAAATTGCATATACATAAACACGTGTTCGGGTAATTACAGATATCTAGACATGTTTTATTATGCCTACGTTTTACGAATGAATTCGTATCATACCGGGGTTAGTCGACTGCAACCATAAACAATGGGTTTACATCATTATTTATCAAGATAAGTTAGCTTAGTACGAGTTTATGTGAAGATAAAAATCATTATAATGATTAACTGAATACAAGACACGTACGCGTGAATTCCAGGTATATCGCAATAAATTTTATTACAAACAAAGCTGTGTGTTCAATTTGGAGGATACCTGTAATGATGTGTTATTCAGAAGATTAACAATAGACCTACGTCAGCTCTGAGCTCAATGAAATTTTAATAAATGATATATTTTCTAAACATTTCAAGTTTTATATATGAATTGTGGGCAACCATGCGCGCTGCGTAATTGAGGTAATGAGTCACGTTTGAGCGCCGCGTCGCGCTTGCTCGTGTGCACGGTGCCTTAATTACGTGCAAATACAACACAATGAGAAATAAATTGTTGTCATATAAGATCACAGTGAATAGCTTTTGATTAAACCCATGTACGCTGACGATGCTAGCTCTATGAAATGACTCTCCAATGTAATTTCCCTTGCTCGTTGTGTGGCGAAGCATCCTCGAGAGAAATTTAATTTTATATAACTAATAACGATAGGAGCTGTACGTACGTATAATGTGTTTTATGGTAATATCACTGGCTTATCACGTGAACATTTTATGACTCGTGATAAAAAAAATATTATATAATGTTATGGTTTAAAAATGAGCATGTTTTATATTGATACCTTCGCGAGCTAGGAGTAGAGCTTTGACTAAGTTAGATCTTTATACTTATTTTTGGCAAATATTTTTATTAAATGAAAGGGTATTTTAATTTCTGCTGGCTGATATGCACCTTTTAACACTTGAGATCCTCTCTTCTAAATAATTTATAGGGTAACGTTCACAATCTAATCTTAATATTTCGAATGACATAGTCGATGTAACAAGATGAGTATTATGCATGTAGTGCAATGGACTCTGACAAAGGAAACCGTACACCTGTTGGTTGCACAAGTACGTAGGTACACACCGTGCGATTCTAAGAATATATCATTTAGAAATCGCATATCTAACTCTCAAAGCAGAAAGCGAGCTTATGAAACAGGTAACAGAGCATGGAATATGTAAATACGCCGTGATAAGGCAGAGCAGGCTCCTCGAGAAATAATTTTATAATTGGAATTGCCTGTTACGCTGCAAGGGATATCGCTCATTAGCTGAACTTACCCAAAGTGAATAATTGCAACGAGATGGAGTCACTCAATTGTTTCATTGAACTTGATCAATTAGAAGCCATTATACCCGACATTGATCTATTACTCCACTGGAGCTCCTCACATGACATTATAATCATTCTTCTAACAGTGTTTCCTTTATAACTCAATTAAGTGATACTCAAATGTCAAATATCTGTGTCCGCAGATGGAACTAAACTAATCCATTAAGGCGATGAATAATTTATTGACACCTGACTGACATTGGCTCATGTTTTTTTAATGTGCCTCTAGGTATAACGAAACGATTCGTTTCACTGACGAGATAATGAGATGATTTCAACAACAAGGTTCGTACGGGATATTCTGTTATATACTTACTTTATTCATTAACGTGATTAGAGTAGAGAGGGCGCCTCGAACTTGATTGGTGGCGATTTCTCCTGTGTACATAGGAGCCACTGTGTAGACGATGCCGTAGCCCAGGCCGGAGAACATCCGCGCCACGTACAGGAGAGCGACAGAGTTGGCTACGATGACCAGCACCCAGCCGAGGATGAACGGTACCGCCCCGAGGAGCAGCGTCGTCTTCCTCCCGAACCGGTCGGCGAAGTAGGCGGAGGGGATAGGCGTCAGCGCCGAGCAAAGGATCATTATTGATACTATCCATGATCCCTCGTCAGGTGAAGTTGGTATTTTGCTCTCAGGTGACTGCAGGTACGGTAATGTAGGTGAGGGCCAGCCGTAGCAGGTACCCGCTGTAGCGGTGATAAGCGTTGCTGAAATAGAAGAAAAACAACCGTTAGTTTCAGGTGACATTTATGTTAATTAAATCGCAAACAATACCAGCAGCTCTAATAGAAACCAACTGCTTTTAGCAAAAGCATTGTATGCTAAAATAATTAGAGTACTTAAGAGAATCAACGATATTTATTGATGATTATATAGCTTATGAAAAGTGCATTGCCCCCGGCGAGGTGTTAGAAGTAGGTGTTTATCTGTATAAGTTAAGAAATATAAACGTGAAAATGTTTACAGATGTAGATAATATCGGAGTAAATTTAAAACACTATGTTCATATGAGTAGGTATCCGTGTGTGTACAATGTGCGTGTTACAGTAATGTCTACGACGTGCTGAGACCTTGACGCTTAATTATCGCCACAAAAATTTTCCTGACATCGATAATAATCATCACGTTTTTTAATTAAACCCCATTAAACTATACTATTGTTATCGCTACACAGAAAACTAAATAACATGACAGGATAATTCGAACTGTTCTCTTTTCTGAACAACCTTAATTGTCTGTAAGTTGCAGATCAAAACAATTTTTTTAATAATATTAATGAAGTTACTGGAACGTTTGCTAATGATCGAACGACCTTCCTGTAAGCAAAGCGGAACCTGGCAGTAGGCCAGAGAACCATGAGAATGAAGAAGAAGTTACACATACATCTACCTTTAACTGTACAGCTATCATTGAAATAATGGAACGAGAAAGTTTATAAATAAAAATCGAATACAACGAAGATCTAGATTCAGACTAGACACGTACACGATTAAATAGAACAAGATTGGTCTGCAAAAGTGCATTTTCTCACACTTAAATCTGCTGTGGAGATACAAGTTGAATAGAATTAAATGTAAGATTTATTTTTAGAAGTTATTCATGTATATGAAAATGTAACAAATAATCTATTCTGCTTCCTGCCTCAGCTGTATTAGTCTAAGATCATAATCTAAGCACATATTTGTAATACCAAACCATTGTACACATCGTAAATCTAATTAGGCAAGATTAGAATCTCTATATTCCATATTGCCTGGCTAATTAATAATTACATGTTCTATACATTTCCTACTTTTAGTTAAATTTTCATGGAATATAACAATTAATAAGGGAAATGAAAGTTGTTTACATTAATAAAGGAGGTTTTTTAATTAGTAAAGTATGTTAATTGTATATCACCGAAGCTGTAATCATATAGATTTTATTGATTGCCTTGTAATTTAATGCAAATACATTAAATCGTCTTTTATGACTCCCGACAGGTTTAGTAGTTTTAATTACTGTCGAAGCACTATAATAATGTTTGGCATCAACATTGAAAATGATGGATCAAAAGCAGTAATTAATCGAGTTTAGGAATTCGTACAGGATTTCATCTGATCTATTTCTTTCTATGTTGAAGCTTTGTTGTAATTGCCAAACATGGGCCGTCACAAAATTTGGAGAATTCGAAGTAGAACAAAAACCAGGCCCAGGAATTACGCTAACGCGCACATTGTAACAAACTTCCTGTGTGTGTAAAAACAAGTTTGGGAGTGGCGACACTATCATGTCTTATCTCTCGTTCGTGGAAACTTCTGTTCTGACCACTTCAATATACTCGACACGTTCCTCGACCCTGTACCTGATAATGAATATGACAAATGCCACAGTTTCGTGACAATACGAGATTAGAAAGCTACTACGCCTTTTTGCCAAAACGTATATCACTTTTTCCTATACCATGGCCTAAAACAAATTGGTGTGAAGATGTTTTTCTTTTTATATCTTAGTCATTATTCAAAGATATACTAAAATCATATTGACCCTGTTTCTCTTTTATCAGATCTTATTTGAAAAAGGTTTACTGAAGCTGTAAAATACTGAATTGTTTTCTTAGAGTGGATGAAAGTGGGACAACTGTAGATCATATCATAGTTTTTATGAAACAGTTTTGTTTGCTAGATTCTGATAAGCTCTTTCAATTGAATTTCATTTATCGGTTCAGTAAAGCACCCATAGCACGTACTTGAATCTCGAGTGGCTATCTTACCGCGCAGGTTATGTTGAAACTGCTTAATATTTTAGTATATCTGGTGCACGTGCGCCATACGAAATGCAGAAGCGAATTCGAGTCTCTACCTTAGTTTAATCACAAACATGTACCTACATAGTTAGGAACAGAATCAGACGGCTGCGGCTAAAGTTTACATGGTGGCCGTGTACTAGTAACTAGATAGAGGCCAGCGACGTTTACATATGTATACAAAAATACTGAGTACTATATCGCACTCTACGCTCGCGATGAAGCTTTTCATGAAGACAACAAACACGTGAGTCGGAATGACTCAAGGAAGTTAAAGATTAAAACACGCTAAAGAAAAATGTTTTACGAGAAGGTGAAATCTTTTAATGTGGTGATACAGAGATTGTAAAATTTAACTAAGATACAACGTTTTCATTTTCAACCTTCGAGACATATTTCAGGAAAGACAGTCTCGTCTGCTGTTCACGTCCGAAAACGTCCGAACATCAGTAGCGTAAACACTGGCGCTGTATATATAATTTATATAGCAAGAGATTCGGGGAATGAATGCCGAATGCCAGTTGGCACAATCAGTGGGCCGTCAATGTATACTTCTGTACGATTACGTCGGTGGACGCTGGCTTTAAAATCACGTGTATTTGAGTAGGTACTAAAAAGTATACACAACTTTTTATGAACATGTTAGGTCAATGATACACATTTGAAGCGATTAATTTATTTATCTGCCAGAAGAAAACTGTTAATTTGAATTGGCTAGGGCTTAAATATGATGTTTATATTAATATATTATTTTAAGCTTTGGCTAATATTGTTGGTCCTAAAAATTGTCTGCGGTTACGAATGAAGTTCTATTAACAGTTTTTTAACTATAAAATTTGCTTAGCTCTGCTTCAGTGAAAAAAATCTTCGAATTTAAATTACGGTGATTTGAACTTCAGTAATTTAATCTGACGATTAATCAGGCAATAACATAATAAAGAATCCGTATCCATGGCAGACATTGAAAAATTAGTCTGGACGTTTGAAAAATTGGTTTTGGGTTGTGAGTCGGGTCGAGTTTAAATTAAAATTTAAGCAAAATTGATAGACTTTGGATTCCATTTGATAAAAACTAAGTTTTCATTTGTTTATTTTAGAGTAAAAGTATTATGCAAATGAAACTATATTTTATTTAAGTAGGTACACTTAGTTATATTTTTCGCTCCATTATTATAGAGATATTAAATTATAGAGCTATTCAACAATGCATTAAGTTAGTAAAATGAATGTATATTTATTAAGATTTATTTAAAAAGGTATTGACGATAAATTACTTATTCTATTTACAGAACGGTAAGAATAATTGAATAATAATTATGAATAGAAAAAATAGAGAGAGCGACATTTTATTTTTCGGCAAGTATTGTACTTTTCAGTATAATATCTAATACTCTAGTACGCATTACAAGTTTTAGGATTAGTTAATGTCCCTAGTCTAGATGAACTAATATAAATTCAATACTTATACGATATGATGTACCAATCTACACTCAAGCTTCGCGTGTCACCACTCGCCAACCACAAAGTCATCTCGCGCTTCTGCCAGTTAGAGATAATGAACCTAATAAAAATGAAACTTAAGGTATAATTTAATGATTGTGGTATAAATGGTCTCGTGCGACTTGCGAGGTGGGCGAGGTCGCGGAGCGGGCGGTGCGGGGCGCCGGCGCCGCTCCGCTAAGCTCTCCGCCACCCGCCCGCATCGGCGCTCTGACGCAATCAACAACCGTCACATACAGGGTGCGTTCAAACTACACGCGTTTTATTTTGCATTTTTGTACAGCTAATTAGTACCACTAATTACACAAAGTCACATTTTAATATTTGTTTACATAACTGATAGCCGGAGAGGCCTTGGACGCAAAACCTTATCTTCTGTATTTGTTTCGAGCTTTCGAGTAAACAAGTTTTAAAAGAAAATTAAACATTCCACAATTGTATTTCAGGTAATCTGGCACAGCTATGCATAAATCACTTCGGGAGTGCAAAAAGTTGGCAATACTTTTTGGGGAAAATGTAAATGTACCATTTTTATATTTTTGTTCGGGATGTTGAAAACGACGAGTGTGACCGTGTCCTTATACAACACACATTTCAGAATAACAATAATTGTGATATTGCTGTATCGTGCGACAATGTGCCCGTTACTGAACTTGTACAAATACTCGTAGCATCGTTTGTGTGCGTGATTGAGCCGCAACTAAGTAGAACAATGGCTATATTGGACAGTTTTATTTGATAGCAAAAAAATATGTCCAGTTGAGTTGATCAATGAACGGAATTATTATATGTGTCGCGTGAACTTGGCGTTTTATTTATGGTTTGGACAAATACGTTCAATGTTCAAGTAAAAGAGGTAGATAGATCCTGTCAAGTGAATTATGGCTTGTTCAATGAATTCTTATTATCAATCTGTGTAATTTCATGATATACATCTGTCAAGTGGTAGCTAATGTACCTATGTGTGTATCAAAAAGAGGTGTGTCGCTAAAAGCCGTGTATTTGATTTATAACGCTCTTGTGTTGACAGGATGTAGTCAATCACTCACTTGTATTACAAACTTCAAAGCAAACTGCTTCAGTTGACACTTAAGCTTTGTTTACGATGATAGCAGTTGATACAACTTAAGTATTTTTCTCTAGCACTTAAGTCAACACTGAAACACTAAGAATGTTGATATAAAAGATGAGAAAGTTTTTTATTTTATTTACATTTCATGATATTTTACATTTGTTATTTACAATCTCAGCCGCATTTAAAATTAGAACAGCTAAAAACAGTCACATAAAAATATTGCCAGTCCAAAATAATATTGCTCCCGTTTGAGATTGACCTTTAAAATGTTCTATTCGTTAATTTAACCTGTCACCCCGTCATTTATTTTGACGTTAGTACGGTCATACTGTACGGAAATACGATCCTTCTTAGAATAAATATATTGTCTGTTGAGTATTGACCTGTTTTTAAAACTTATTATTTGATATACGATAATTACATTTTGATATACGTTATTTACATTCATAATTTGAGATAATTTCTATCCATCGTCACAAACTCAAATATGCACTTTAGCTGTGTTTTTTTTTCATGTTGTATTTCCATTTGTATTAAAAACGTCTTTAAAAAGTATAGTTTGTAATGGAATTTGAACTTTGACTTGTATGACATAGACTTTATTGTTCCAAAATTCGATAAATATCTCGATTTCTAAATTTAAAATACTGGCAATCGTATAAACGTTAACTTGAATCGACTTATTATGGACATCTTGCAAAGATTCTTTATCTTCTGAATGCAAACATTATGCTTCTCCGTATGAATGTTAAGATCCATATCGATAAACAAACTCGTTGTGTGGTTAGCAGCACAAAGTACGTACGAGCATATTGTAGCCATAAGCAAGACTTTGTGATTGGTCGTTAATATCGATAAGGGAAAATACCGTAATACACAGAAACGGTTCATGCGCGAACAGAATTCTACTTTAAGAACAATAAATAAATTATCATAAGAATCGGAGAACAAGATCAAACGAACATGGAAGTGAATATTATTTAGTTCACAAAGATTGACAATTTCAATTTCCGATTTAATCCGGACTGTGATTTTGCTTGATCTGATACAGTGAGTTGTAGGAAAACAGCTCTACAGAAGTCTCTGTCAGTTTCTGAATTGGGTATTTTAAGTTAAGAACGTGTCAAACCTAACTTTAAAGCCAAGGTTTTTAGGTTAGAGTTTGATAGACACTAAATTTCAAATTTTTAATTCATTGACTTTTAATATATTGGTAATAATTTAGAGATAAGTAATTTTTTTCCATGTTAATAAGTACCTATTCATACCCCGTGAAATATTGCCCATGAGTCAAAACACTGCCTAGTACGTGGAAAATTGAAGCTTTCACATTTGCTTGGCCGGTTTCCATAGATAAAGAAAATTAGAAGCCATAAAGCATGTTCTTTTTTTTTAATTAGGTATTGTGTGACGATAGCATATCGAAAGGTACTTTTTAATTAACTATTATTTACTATCACGATATTAAAACGGAATAAAAAAAACATGCTTGGTCTTAAAGTATTTTTATACCACGCGACATTAACTGTTGTGCTGTATTAAAATAGAGGTTATTATTGCACTAAAAGGATGCTGCCGACCTTTTGACCTTTTGAATATAATTTATATTCTAATCCTCCATAATGCACTTAAGTCTTATATTATTTCCTACAATAGAATAGAATAACATCCTCATTCAACGGTACAGTATATTGTCTATATATAGCACGTGTCGAAAGCACGTGGTGCCCGAACACTAGCACACTTATAGCTCTTGGTTCAAGACCTCTCATGACGTCATCAAACCTACTCTCTGTATACTATACCGTAGATATTGGCATAAACAACTTATTACTCTTTGTTAAGGTATCAAAAACAAGCTGACTTATGTTTTTTCATCTGCCCACTTAGGGGATTAGTCATAGGCTCCATAAAAGAGTTCGTGGGTTTTTTTGACGCACACTTTTATAAGTCGATTAGCAATCGCGATATTATTGAGTTATTATTTCTTCACATCAACAAAATAAAAACGTAAATATGTGAAGAATGTTTAAATATTTTACGCAGTTCTGCATTTAAACAGTATAGCGTAACTGTAGAGGTGTATAATAATTCTTTTACGCAATTTTAAATAGGTTTTGCCATTATTTTCGTCATAAGTTTTGACTTTATTATTGACTAACCTTGACAAAAATATGAATTAGGTGCTCATTTATTATTTAATTTGCACATGAATGGCACTAACTATTGTATTCTTTCTTCGAAGAGTTTCTATATCTTTTTCCAAACCGCGTTCCTTTTTCAAACGGATTTTTAAAGCATCTGTTTCCCAACGATTTGCAAATGGAAGAAAAACATTGGCACACCGATTGTTTACCTTCCGTGTTTATTGTTACAACGACGTATTCAAAGAAATGGGTAAGCATTGTTTTGGGAGCTTAGTAGTGGATAATAACCCTGTAGACCGATATTAAGGATTTAATTTTTGTTTAAAAAGTTGGTAGACAAAACACTATGGCCATTGTTTGATTTCCGTACCAGATAACCACACACAGAGCTACACATTGGCCATACATGCAACCAACTGTTTGATCAATAGCGCTAGTCGCTGGGCACACAAACAGAGTTTATTTCTCTTGTCTGTTAGCCTGACCACTTTTCCCTAGACCAAACATCGCTCAATCAAAAATCCATTATAGAAAAGCTGGTCAATCGAAGAGCCTATGCTCTTCGATTGACCAGCTTATTGTCTATACAATACATACATACTATAAATTACTTTTCCTGGACGACTGCAAAATAATATACATATTATATCTCCTAAATTTTTTCACGTTAATACGAAGAATATATAATTATGTTTAATTGAAACATTTAAATAATCACGGTGTGTCGCTCTGACAGCCAGTGTTCATTTTTACATTAGCTTCGTTAGTGACGGTTCGGTGAAGAATTCAACGTGACAACGTTAGATAAAAAATAACAATCCACGATAAAAAATACGTGTAGTCAAGTCTTTATTAGGATAAGCCTGTAACTGATACAATGGCTAATGTATAAGGATTGACTGTGGATATGTCGGCTCGAGAAGTGTTTTGTCTTTCAAGAAACAAAACATGTCGCACTGAAGGATAAGCCATTCAAATCGTAAGTGACATAGTGATGGAGTTATGAAAATGTAAATACTCCAAACATTTCAGCGGTGACATAAATTATAACTTCGGTATGTGTTTGATGATGTAGCAAAAGATAGTAAGACAGTGCCAGAGTGGTGTCCAATCTCGGCCAAAAATACACAGCTTTCTTAGGAATTCGTACTCATCGTCAGCAATGTGATCATTCACCTGATCAGATCACTAACACTCTTGTTACAACACTATAGCTGTCAAACGTTGTGATTTTTGGCACTGGCACCGTCCCACACAGGTGTGAATGTGCAGCAGCTATGGATTGACATTTGCATTAATATGACGTCAGCACATACATAGTATATGCTAATTCGTAGATGCATTACCTAATGCATATGTGTGGCAATAGAGAATCTATTCAGTAATGATTTTTGTTTGGCCGTTTCTGCATGTTTCAATTGCTAGAACATTCGATTTGTTAATTTAACCATTTTGTGCATTTATATTTACTTTAGATATTACATAATATTCTGCGAAAACTAAACACTACACTATCGTATTTTGTTGATATCGTCAAAATTCACATTGTTTTTGTTGCGTCGTCAGTTTTTGATACAAATGCGTGTTATTGTTTACATTTTCTGTGTAACTTAGTATAGGTGATTTGAATGTTAAATAGCGCTACCTCGAATTTGATAACCGAAGATATGTCATTTGGAACGATTGCGTAAATTTTTAGTTTAGCCGTATTATGAATACAACCAAGTCTATTTCTCTGTGTGATGGATGATTTTATTACCAAGTCATGTAAATCATTATTTAATAAAATCTTTAATTGTGTTTTGAACAGTCAACAGATCAGTAAGGATTTGCTAAGTCGGAAAATCTTAGAAGATTTCGAGTTACTCAAAAACCCGGCAAGTTGAATTAATACCGGCCTACGTGATATTATTAAAAGCTTTTTATTTAACTGTTCCAAAACTACTCTCTAAAAATAAACAAGCAAATCTTATAAAAATAAAGCCATTATTGATATAATTTATCATTTTGAAAATTTAAAATGTGAAACGCTAGCTTTCATTTCAACATCTGTGAGATTTGTGCCTCGGTCGTCCCACAGAGTCTCGTCCCACATAAAAAATTCCCCACTTGTCCCAATTTGTATGCCTCGCTCGTCCCAAAACTTAATTTTCAATATTTTATTCCCCGCTCGTCCCAATTCGTATGCCTGGCTCGTCCCACATTTTTTTCATATGAGTTTAATTTGATTTAATTGTACAGTCAGCCTAAAAACCTGACTGACCAGAAAGATAAATAACCTCATGTTGCGGAAAATTTGATGAACTAATTCAATCCGAGACTCCACTATAATATAAATTATAAAATTACAAGTTACGCCACCATGACAGTTTTTTTCTGATCAAACTTTAGGTTTAGATTGAAGGCATTAGTAAAGTACACATAGCCGACCCTAAGTACAAACCCTGTGCACCCCACTGCTTAGACCACTACTATTATTATTAACCTAGAACAAGTTTTTGAATGTTTATAGCTTCGGTATTTTTGTGCGACCGGATTAGAGCTTGCTCTCTCGCTCTGCTTTCTTTGTATTAATCAATTGACCAATGGCGTGGCTTTGCGTTATCAGCGCAATCGGAGCAAATGCGGTTACAAAGTGCATCTGCTAATTTTAAATATGAGGTGTTTACATTAAGCGTGGTGTATTCATAGAGTGAGGTTCAATATTTGTGAAGTTTTAAAGGGTAAGTAATAATTATAATTATGTCGATTTTTTCATATTTTGTGAAGTCATGATAAATGATTTGACTTATATCACTATTGTGGTAAATATTTACTTTTATATTAGTTGCTGTCTAAGGATTATGGTCTTTTATTATATGCATACTTAACTCTGTGCCTCCTGTGAAAAAGAGTACATCGCTACTTTTTAGGAGACGCAAATAAAAATTTGAAAAAAAAAAAAAAACCTGTTTCCTAGGTCCTGTCATGGAGTTCTTTATTTATGGCTCTGTTTCACGAAATCGTCTAGTATTTTTTTTTAAAATGAGTAACCCTTTTTCACATTAACTAGAAATTTGAACAAATAATAATTTGATTTGAGCCCTAATTCACATTAATTTTGTTTACCCATTTTAACAAACTTCAAAAAAAGAGGATGTTCTCGGTTATACTGTATTTTTTAGGTTAACCAATTTTGATAAATCTTCTTTTATGTAAAAGCTGGTGCTTCCCATATGGTCGCATTTTAATTTAGTTAACCTCCTTCATAAAATGAGGATGTTCTCAACTACAAAGTGTTTTCTGGGTGAATCAGTTTTGATGACTCTTTTGATTCGAAAGCTGGTGCTTCCCGTGTAGTCTCATTTCAATTTGGCTCAGTTCTGACAATAGCATGCATGATAAAACCATATTCAACACGTTGAAGTCGGTTTTCAGCTATGATTTTTAATCATTATAGCTATTCACGATTCGTATCTACGAAACGAAACTATTGTACATAGTTTCGTTCGGAATACCTTTCTTAGACAGATGAAAGCTAATTTTTTGCTCTCTTACATTCATTTAAAAACGAAAAGGGTATATTGGACTTGGTACCCCTTTTTACAGGAGGCACAGAACTAATTCACGTTGTATTTGCAGGTGATCAGATATAGAGCCGTGGCTTCTTCATCCTGACACATGGAGCCAGTGGCTTCATCATCCCGAGCTGATCTTCAGACTGGCTGCAGTCTGGCTTCTACATCCCAAGAGATAACCTTTATTGAATCACAAAGAGGTGTGCCTATTATTTTACATGCCGGTTACGAATATACGAAAAAGCGAGAGAACAAAAATAGCTCAATCGTCTGGAGGTGTGTGAACAGAAGGTGTCATGGAGGAATGGTGACTTCAAATAATAATGTGACGAAAATTCTTCGTCATGACATTTGTACGCCCAGCATAGCAAGAAATGACATCAAAGAAGAAATACATCGCTGTAAGCAAGAAGCAAAATCTTCTGAAGGAAAATCGATTCCTTCTGTTTTCAATTCAAGCATAAAAAAATTATTGGACAAAGGTACTGACAAGATAGAAAAATTACCTGAATTATCGAATGTTAAGAACAGCTTGTATAGTGCTCGAAACAAAGCCCAGCAAATAAAGAAAGCTACATTTAAAACGCCGTTTGAAGTAAAAATTCCAGTAAGTTACATGAGTTTTGTTTTATTTGATTATGGGTACAGAAAAATAAGGATACTAGCTTTCGCTGATGTAAATAGTAAAGGACTTCATCAACACGTGAAACATTACCTTGCAGATGGTACATTTAAGTGTGTAGTGAAACCATTCAGACAATTATATGTGATTTACGGTGACCTTGGCAGCACAAGTGAGAAAATTCACGTCGTGCCCTTAATATACATCTTATTAATGGACAAAAAAGAGTCCACATATGAGACTGCGTTTGCTCTTATCAAATCGCAAATTCCAGAATGGCATCCGATTTCATTCAGAACTGATTATGAGAAAGCAGCCATGAACGCAATCCGTAACATCTTTCCGGATGTAATATGCAAAGGCTGTTACTTCCATTTTAGTCAAGCACTTTGGAAGAGAGCAAAGGCGTTAAAGTTAAATAAAAAGAGAATGTTCAAAAAGCATATAGCTCTATGCACAGCGTTAGCTTTGCTACCACCTGAACTTAAATGCGATGGATGGCTATATATAATGGCGGATTGTCCGAAAACTCTCAATATTGAGAAATTCAATGACTATTTTGTATCGGCATGGCTTGACAACGAATATTATCGAGGCAAATGGGATTTTTGGGGGGATATCTACAGAACAAATAACCCAGTGAAAGGCAGTAACGCTAAATTAAACAGAACATATTCGGGAAAGCTGAACATCATTAGCTTTTTGAATGTGATAAAAAACGACGCTGTTCTTTCTTTAGCTCGCCAAGGTAAACCTCGGCGTGCTGATGATATAGCTCATGACAAATATATATTTGATTCTGTAACGGCAATGTTGAATGGCACTATATCACTGGGCCATTGCCTGGAAAAAATCAGCCCTTTTGTTTATTAATGATATTAATCAATCAATCAATCATCAATCATTTATTGTGTCTATATTAATGATAAGTTTAAAAATGTTGATTTTTTGGAGATTTAATTGTTAAAATACTACTTTCTCATAAATAGTAGGTTGATTAAAATACTGTGATTGTAATTTGATTGTGATATTAGTTACGTAATAAAGATTTTTAAATATAAATATTTCAATTTATGTTGAAATACCACATTAACATAAATAACATAACGTGGTACTTCTATAAGGTACATATAGGTAAATACAAATGTGTATACGGTCTATAATTATTTGACTGTTACTTATATACAAATGTTGATTTTTTGGAAATTTAATTGTTAAAATACCACTTTTTCATAAATAGGAGGTTAATTAAAATACTGTGATTGTGATTTGATTGTGACATTAGTCACGTAATAAAGGTTTTTTTTAAATAAGTAGTTCTAATTATGTTGAAGTATCTCAGATAAATATTACATGTGTAATACATATATATATATCTTAACGTGGTACTTCTATAAGATAAATACAAATGTGTATATTGATAGGTGTAATTAATAGTACTGTGATTTGGATTTGATTGTGATACTAAATAATAAAGATTTTCCTAAATTGCAATAGATCTTTTAATTATTAAAATTAAAAACATGCATCGCGGATGCATACCTAGAACTGGAAGTATTTAATATCTTTATGTTATTAGAAAAAACTATTATTTCAATTTATTGGAAGATATAGTACAATATTTTTTGTCAACTGTACTTTGAATTTGCCAGGAATGTGGGACGAGTGGTGACTTTAAAACTCAAGTGGGACGAACGAGGAATTCTTTGGAATGTGGGACAAGATAGTGGGACGACAGAGGCACAAATCATCTGTGAGTCATCATTCAAACTGTCTATGACGTCACTAAAAGACATGTACGATCTTTGCATGCAAAAAAGGGATGCACAGCCTTTTGACGATAAACTGAATTACTTATCATGGATCAACAAGAAGGTGAGTGGGAAGGCGATCAGGCGATGACTGGCTTTTGTTTATAAACATGGTCTGTCTTCGTCGAGTCGTGTCGCGTCGTCGACTTTTCCACCGCACTCTCTCCACAAGTGCGAATCGCAGAAAATCGCAATGCAACTGTAAACTATCGGATGTCTATGTCAACGACATTCGCGCTTAACTCGGATTGAATACCTGAGTGTACAGTGAAACCTGCTATTTGCCATTCAAGTACTGCATCGATCTATTTGTGTACGAACTTTAGCTATTTTTGCGTGCTCAGATGTCATAAGCAATATTTAGGGACACGAGTTGGGCTTTTTTAAATGTGTCTGCTGTAGGGGAAGGGAAAGACGTAGTTAATGCTAATGCATTTTATGATTCACAAGACTTAATGGGTGACGGACTGACAATGTTGTTTCAATTTGATCGAACAATCTCGAACAAAAATAAAAAGTAATGGTGCTGAAGAAATCTTGACGCAAACTCGGTTTAATATAATAACAGGACACGGGTGACAAAAATATCCATTCATATAATAATAATAAATATATAAAACCTAATGAACTACAGCCCTTATCAATGGTTCATTAATTTATGCACGATAAATTCTGTTCTAAGCACTAATTGCGAATTGTACCGATTAGGTAATACAGTGCTGGCTGATGGCCGATGTAATGTCATTTTTGGTATTATGTAATATTTATTATTTACATTAAACTTACAGCCATAATTATCGGGATAGTCATATGACAAAATATTGTGGTATAGATATGAGAGTGACCTGTAGCTTGAATATCTCGTGTCGAGTTTGATAAAGAAATCTGCTGTAGAAGACATTGTATAGGTTAAACGATCTAACAACAGGAAGCCTACTAAAAAACCCTACGCCTAAGCCCTAAGCCTACGTAAAATGTATCAAGCTCTCTACAGTTTCAGGACTCACCAAGTATATTGAATCTCAGCGATAATAAGAACCTAAACTACCCTTGCTTACAAAAATACAATGACATAACTTTCAGTTGATTAAAATACAATGGATGATTATCACTATTAGTATGTAGATTTTAAAATAAATGGCACGTGGGAAATGTAAATGTAAACGAAACTGAATGTGAGTCAATATTTCTGATTAGGTGTGTAATTGTGTTTGCGATACTTGTTATAACTTACATCTGTTATTTATTTTACTTTTTCCTTTCGTAATCTCGAACGGGGAAATTGAAAATAGCGCGAAAGATATGTTTTCTATTTTCTGGTCATTGGTTTTGGTTTTCGGATCAATAAGTGGTTATTAAAAATTAAATTAATGAATATAATTATTAATTATCTAATGTAGTTATGAATTAAATAATATTATAATATAATAATAACTCTAAGTGATGATTAAAAATCTTAAGTAACGGTGTGTATCAATGGGAGGTTGAATGCATCAGTACATATATGTTGATACATTACTTTAACCTTTTAAGTAGTAGAGAGTGACTGAAAGAATTCAGTAAAATCAAACATAAGCATAATAATATCTACTTTCATGTTAATAAACTTCATCTTTTTGAATTTTCCATTTCCTAAATAAGTGGCTCCGTTATTTACTATTTTTAAGAACGTACCCAAAACATCAATATTTAAGTTCCAGTTCCTTAATTTTTTTAAATATTTACATTACGGCAATTAGTGAACATGATTAAAAAAGTTAAACAATAAATGTAGGTAGATATGTAGGTACCATATATTATATAACTTAATCTACTGACGCAAATCATACGGGAGCAATTACAATAATAAATATATAAGCAATGTAATTACATTATATTGTTTACATACGCCGATATACATAAATAGGATTACTCTAATCTTGATTGACATAGAGCAATCATTGTAGAGAATTTTATAACGCTAATATATTATTTATTAATACCTAATACTCGTGAATTGTGATAATATTAAGAGACTAGCTGACCCGGCGAACTTCGTTCCGCCTAACAAAATTCTAAAATAAAAGAATTTTTCTAAAATAAACGTAGCCTAAGTTACTCCCTATTACATCAGCTACCTGCCAATAAAAGTCCCGTCAAAATCGGTCCAGCCATTTCAGAGATTAGCCGGAACAAACAGACAGACAGACAAAAATTGTAAAAAAAAATATTTTGGTGTATGTACCGTATATATATTCATAAACATGTAGTAAAAAACGGTTATTTCAATATTACAATCAGACACTCCAATTTATTTATATGTATAGATGTATAGATTTAATTAGTGATTAGTACTAGATCACAATGTCAATAGTTCTTAAATACATCATAACAAAAGAATACATTGCGCTGAATATTAAAGACTTAAAATAATTTAGTACTTTTCTTTTATTTTGCATTTGCTTTTAAAATTTCGTCATCTCGACAATGTTTTTGTTGAAACGTAAAGGAAGTTTTGGAATTATTATAGTCAAAAAACCTTTACTGTTGCAAGTTTATTTCTATTTATTACGCAATTGAAACCGCATTTTTTTATGAAAGTACATATAAGCGGCAGGCTACTCGAATCTAGACTTCTAAAAGTTCCTGCAGGCTTATAACTTGTTATGTTAATATGGTGACATTTGCGTTAGGAAAAATCCATATAGGTTAATTAGTGAAGGTGGATATTCCGCTCGTTGTTTAATGGTCATAGAGTTTAGCGGAAACCATTTATTAATACGAGTAGTTGCCGCTAAAGTCTATTAACCACCCAAGACACCTAGATATTTCTTGGTGTCTTCGGCGGTTAAGCTCACATACTTAGAAATACTAAGTTTTTATTTACCAGTTTTACCGGTCTAAAGGTCAAGGAGGTAAACTGTAGAATTTATAGTTATTTTTGGTAAGACATGAAGGGATGATAGTGATGATGTTGAACAAGATTAATGTTTCGTTTTTATCTAAATGTACATATTTTTTGAAGTTAACACGTTCGCTGCCAAGGACTCGGCTCGCGCGTTACAACGGTTTTTGAATTGTTTCAGTAATTACGGCAGCGAACGTTTTAATATTTAATTTAAAATCTGCAAAGATGGAGATAAGTACCTATTGTGAATAAATGAATGTTTTGTTATTTGAATTGGTTTTTTTATTACAATATCCCATTTTTATCCCTCTCATTGTTTTTCTATTACCTGTTTTGGTAATGTTTCTACCAGCGGTAGAGTTCAATAGTTACAGCATTCAGACCCTTTTTAATTCTTTTACCTGATGCCTCTGAATTCTTGGAATGAATGGGATTCCAAGACACGAGACATGGTTCGTAATGGACCCTTCAAAACATTTACAAATAGTTCTAAAGAATGTTCCATTAGCTTCTACTTTTGTATCGGTAGTAGATAATTATCCCCAAGTTGGATTTTACATGTTTGGTGATTATTTTACTAGAGAGTGTTTTAATATAGGAATAGGTTGTGTTGGTAGTATCTACGTTATATGTTTTAATGAGTAATAAATCCGTCGATGGCTATCAAACAGCGGTTGGCATCGCTTTCACGATTTCACGACACACCAGTAAGACTTGAGATGGCGATAAGAGAATCAAATATGATCAATACTATTTCATATTTATATTTAAGAAGTTTTAAAAATATTCGCCAGGCCAATAACCCTACAGAAAAATAAATACGTTCGTTACTGAAAAATGTTGTTCCAGACGAAAATTTTCAGGAACGGCCAATTCCACAAACGAAAAGAAATCATTCAGAGCGATGAATGATGTGAGAGACGACTCATTCTAATGGGCCAGTTTTTCAATCAATAAAGAACGAATGCTTATGAGATTTCTGGAAAATGAATAAGTCATGTTATATTATAGTTTTACGATACTTTAATATACCCTGTCGGAAGAGCAGATTGATAACCTATTCACCCATCGTTTTGTTGTGGCGAATTAGCTATCAAGTGACACAAACAATTAAGTATACTTAGTTTTAACTGTATAATAGATACAAGAAATAAATCTAATGATACGAATAAGGAAAATCTATGGCAGATTCTTCATCATAATACGTACATCTTAAGTTCTGTTGTAGGTATAATGATTTTAAGGAACTCATGTAGGTATGTCAATAGTTTTCATGATTTTCCTGGCAATGTGCGTAAGTTGGCACCAAGTTTCGAAATAACTTGTACAGGATGTTAATAAACATGAGGCAAAGACGCTATTTGTAGGACATCATGCAATCCACGCATGTTATTTGTATGTTTTTATCCTAAACCTTGTCATGAATTGATATTGCATAACTTTAATTGATATTTCAGGTCACACAGCCTGTTCAACTTTTCACCACACGTTTGCATCGAAGGCTGTTCAAACAGATGCAATTCAATGGGTTCACTCGAAAGCCTCAATTTGAGAGGTTTTAGAGCTAAAATCTTCACGCTTTATTCAAAGACACAGCACGTGCGGCTGGATTGCTACTTCTACGAATTGTCCTCGAGAAAAACCCGAGGCGTATCGCAAGTTCTGGTTTTAAATAAAAGGCAAAACATGTTGCAGAATAGCATACGTGGAACGTGCAATGTACATTACTAACAATGCCAACGGTAATGGGAATGTGTACTAACTTTGCCCCTGTTTCGTGATAGTGACAATTGACAGATATGCTCATATGACATTCGGTAGAGTCATTGTTGTCATTAGGGAACAAAATGGATTGGCAATGCGAGTACATATGAACGCTACATTAAAAATAGCTTACCGCGTTAACTTGAATATTATGTGGTTCTCGGTGAAATCATGCATCGGTAGCTTTCACAAAATAATTTTATAGACGTGGAACAACAGCGACGGCCCGAGGTAAGCCAGGGTGGGACAAAATGAAAATGACAGGGATTTACTGAGTATTTACGGGTAATTAAGTAAAATAAATGAGTATTTACGTCATCGCCGCGGCTGGTCGGCCGAGCGCCGGTCACATACGGTGGAACAGTACGGACACATGGCGACGCATGCGATAATGAGAGGTTAGAAACGAATTCAGACTCACCACATAGTGCAGTTCCATATTCCTTCCAATGTGAACGAGTTTTTGCTGTCATCGCAATTCTTGTAGCAAGACTTCTAGTAAATTATTGCGCGATATGGAATGAGATTATCTTGAGCACTGAATTTAATTTATATATTAAAAATAATAATATTAAATAAAGTAAATTGAATTCATCGTAACGATTATAAATATTAAAAATACGGAGAACTAACTAAATATCACAATAATTATATATATTCGATCTAAATTAAAATTGGGTTTGTTAACAAAACGTTATAACCGATTAGGCTTCATGTTGATGGTTTATGTGTTGTTGGCTTGCTGCTGGTTCATTGCGCGGGAAGGACGCGAGAGTCGTGGTAACGCGACGGCGACGAGTGAACAACTGAACGAACCGGCACGATAAAGAGGCGAACGAACTAATCGCAACGCACCAAGTGGGATGGAATGAGGCAAAACGGCGCGAGCGCACGCTTTTGCTCCTTGTTTATCGGGCGGTGGAGTAGTTCTTGTTGAGATAAGAAGAAGGTCGATAACGGCGGCGAGACACGCGGGTGACGCGCTGTCGCCGCTGCAACCACGCTGCCAGACACTGCCGTACACTCCGACACGCAGAATATTTTCTTAACAGAATTTATAAATAGCTTTATAGGATTAAAATAACACTGACAAACGTTAGACCCGTGCGATGCACGAGACCAGCTTTTTATATGACTTTAGTCCAGTGGTCTCTACCTATTATTTGCTTACTTTTAAATAATAGGGCATGTAATCATTTTAATTTCCGCTCCGCTGCGATTGCCGTGTTACTTAGTTGGAAAAGTATGTTACAGAAATAGAAATATAATTAAGGTTCCTTATCCAATTGATGTGTTTTTAAACAGGAAAATGAAAATAAGTTAGTCTTTATGAAAAAAAATATGTGTGTCAATTGCATGTTGCGCATGACATCGTGCCCGATGTGACACTGTGACACTGATACTTGTTTTCAGAATATCCGTCAGAATCAGCTTCCGAAAATAACTTGAAGATTATAATTCCGATCTCATATGATACATTTCTACGAACTTTTTCCAATATCTCCCATTTGTGTTTGATAAATAAAGTAGGTGAATGATAAAGCCAGACAGACAGGATTCACATTTCATTAAACCTTACTTTTTAATCTCTGGTTATATTGGATTTTATTATGTTTAACTTACCCAACAGTGGATATTCTCATACATAATAAAGTTTAATGTGCCTTTCAACTTATATTGGTATTTCATCCCTTGCTCTATGTGTTTGCAAACTTCGGAATACTCAGCCCATTTTTTGTTCGGCAAGCAATTTATTTCAGGGAGACGTCCTAATGTCGCAATTATCTTATTTGTATAGTGATGTTTTACACTTCCAGTATCGATTCTAGTTGATGTAGGCCCGACTTTCCGTCCGTTTGATGTAGGCCATTTGTTATATTTTCTATACAAAAGCTGTCAAACCGCCATTGTTATTTCTCAGTTAAATCAGACTATTGAAAAATCGACCCGAAAGCTACAAATTGAAGTTTCAGATTAGTGTTTAATGCACAGACATAAATCTAACTAGATGACGCGATTGTATGTACTTCGCGTGCCAAAAAACCGACTGTTACGACAATTAATCGTAATCTGAGTTTTTCATTTAGTATTATCGGCACCGGATATCCACCGAAATCTAAAATAATGCCTTTTTATGCAATATTGAGCTATGAAGAATGTATAGAAAAAGTTGGCCAAAGCATTGGAAATGTTTTCTTTCATTGGTAAGCAAATTTGTTTTTTAATTGTTTGTGAAAAAGTGGCACGCTTGGTTTTCATACAGATGGAGGAACTTGCGTTATCTATTTAGATATATGTCTGTGGTTTATTGCAGGTTATCTGGTATTTTCTCGTTACAGCCCATCCAAATATAGAAAACCGGACTAAATCGGATAGATATTGCAAAAATCAAGACTCTCATTTGTAAGCAAACACTAATTGCACTCTCTGGTATGTAGGCCGGGAGTTGAAGGAAAAAATACGTTACGTACGTTCGTACATTTTCGGGAATGAGATCTCACGGATCGGCATTCTAAATGTTGTCTCGTAACGAACTTGTCCTGTACTTCTTTCCTTAGCAATGTTATTAATATTTATTTCCTCCGCAAAAGTACATAGGTCAACTTATTTACGCTTTAAGGACACACACGCATCCGTTCTTTTACGGTTGTTGCCCCGAAAACTGGAACCCACATTATCGCGTCGTAGACTCGTAGTAAAAGTACGAATCGTAAGGTCAACACAGAATGTCTAATGAAAGTAAAACATTGTTAGCAAAATTAGATACGACAAGGTCAGCAAAAACCGGCAAATTATTGGATTTGTTTATTCCGTATTAACTAGCACCTGCGGTTTTGCCCGCGGTTTAGGTTTTTTTTTGCAAATTATAGCCTATGTGTTATTTTGATGTATAAGCTATGTTACTGCAAAGATTAATCAAAAACCGTTCAGAATGAAAGAAAAGAAAGAGTAACATCCATCCATACTCACAACCTTTCACATTTATTATATTAAGATTCGTATTTGCTGAAGTGCTTTGACATAATAATTTAAAACAGCGCTAAATCTTGCTAGCACATGTACGGTTTTTGGCTTCATTCCATTGATTAGGAGATATATTCGATACAGAGGACATTCGATGTTAGGATGCAAGGCCCGGTGATGCATGTTTGGCAAAAGTGACTTGTTTTGAGACTATTTCTGTAAACAAATTTATTCCTGTAATGTATGACGAGAAGTTAATTAGAGAAGGTTAGAGTAGTAAAGGCTGCGGCAGGTTATACAGAAGACCGAAGAGTACAACCTGCCTCTCTGCTTAGCGTTTGTGGACTACGAGGAAGCCTTAGCGATCGAGACTTGGGCTGTACTGCAGTCTCTCCAACGGCTCCAAATCGATTACCGGTACATCGAGGTGTTGAAGTGTTTGTACAAAAACGCCACCATGTCAGTTCGACTTCAGAATCAGACCTCGAAACCTATCCTTCTGCAGCGAGGTGTGAGACAGGGAGACGTCATATCTCCGAAACTGTACACCGCTGCACTGGAGGATGTCTTCAAGGTTCTGGACTGGAGGGGGCTAGGCATCAACCTCAATGGCGATTACATCACTCACCTTCGGTGTGGTCATGGCTGAGACTATGGAAGACCTCAGTTTAATGCTCGATGACCTCAGTAGAGCTTCTGAAACAGTGGGACTTAGGATGAACATGGACAAAACCCAGGTGATGTTGAATGCTCATGTTACACCCACTCCTATCAAGGTTGGAGTCTCTACACTTTAAGTTGTGGACGACTATGTCTACCTAGAACAAACGATACAGATGGATAGGGCCAACTTCGAGAAAGAGATCAACCGTCGAATCCGACTCGGCTGGGCAGCGTTCGGGAAGTTGCGCGGTATCTTCTCGTCCAACTTACCACAGTGTCTCAAGACGAAACTATTCTATGATTCAACGAACTGGTCTATGACCAGTGTGTGTTGCCAGTGACCTATGGCTCTAAAACGTGGTCGCTCACAATGGGCCTCATCAGAAAGCTTACAGTCACCCAAAGGGCAATGGAGAGGGCTATGCTCGGAGTATCCTTGCGTGATCGAATCAGAAATGTAGAGATCCGCAAGAGGACCAGGGTTACCGACATAGCCCAAAGAATTGCAAAACTTAAAAGTGGCAGTGGGCAGTGCACATTGCTCGCAGAACGGATGGCCGATGGGGCAGAAAAGTTCTGGAGTGGCGACCGCGAACCGGAAGACGTTGCGTTGGAAGGCCTCCCACCAGATGGACCGATGACCTGGTGAAGGTTGCGGGGATCCGCTAGATGCTGGACGCACCAGACCGGTCAATGTGGCGACGCTTGGGAGAGGCCTATATCCAGCAGTGGTCGTCTTTCAGCTGATATGATGATGATGATGATGAGAGTAGTAAAATAACGATGGATTATATGGTACGGAAAAAATAACAGCACCTCAAAGCGTATCACACCTTATATCACAATCCGAATAATTTCAAAGGAAATTTGTAATCCATTGCTCCTTATGTTTTAAAAATTTCTGAACGGCAAAGAATCTCGTTGAATAATCAAAATTAAAGGCATTAATAATGATCATGACATCATCTGATTAGGCTCATAGAAATCTTCGTAATAAACTTGTACAAATACATAATAAATATTATGCTTTCATTTGGTCAATATCATTCATTTCATTCTTCAAATTTCAATCGCTTTCGAGGTCATTGCGACAACCAAGGCAAACTTGACTAAAACTAAAAATACTTTAGGATTAAGAATATCAAATAGAGTTTTAGGGTAAATTTGTCATTTTCTGGTCAAAAGTACTTGCTTTGTGAGTACAATATTCATATAAAACACAAGTTATGTGAGTTTTCCGTCCATGTGTCTAAAATAATATGTTATTGAACATTAGTCATGGCGGGAATAACAATTGGTAACTAAAGAGGCTTAACATTCTCTAGGCCATGTGTATATAACTGTATTTTAGATGCCATTTTCCTGTTTACGTTTTCACTATTCGTTCAGGTATGCTTAGGAATATATTAAAACATAATCACCTCAATGTATTAGCGAATACAATACAGACAGGTCAGGTTTGTTTTTAAATATCAAATCCCTTTTGAAAATCGAATACTTCGATATGACACAGCTTATAAAAAAAAAACCGGCTAATTGCGTGTCAGATTTCGCACATTTAGGGTTCCGTATCAAACCGCAAAGTCAAGTTGGTTGTAATAGGAAAAATGAGGGAATTTCAAAGAAAAATCAGGTTGAGATTTCAGGTTCATAGCTAAATGAATAGTTAAAAACTAAATTTTGTAAATAAAGCTGACTTTGGTGGCTTCTCATTCCTTTGTTTTCCAATATTGTTGAAAACAAAAAATACCGTTATTATCTACTTAACGAGCTCTAAACAACGATACCCCGTTTATGAGGCAGGTACATTTTTTTTTGCACTCCCCTTTTGCTGTATGGCTTAAAAACATTTAAAAATATTTTTTGACAATTTGTATGATTTTGGGTGAGACAGACGCCAGATGGACACGGTGAATGGCAGCAATAGGGTTCCGTTTGTACCCTTTGGGTACGGAAACCTAAAAAGTAAAACAAACACCCGATGAATACTGAAGTACAACGCAAAGGAGAAAGTTAGAAGTCTGAGAGCGACGCGTCATTGAGGCTCCAAAATAGTGCAAAATTACCTTCCTATATGAAGAGAGAAAGCAAGAGTATATGGATACTTGTCAGAAATGCACACCTTTCTCTATGGTTGCTCAGAAAACTGTTGCAGAGCTAAATACTGTAGACTATTTTCTAATAACTAGATTTTCACATAATGCTCTGGAGGAAACAAAACATTATACTTTTGACGACCAAAATATTTTAAGCAGGGACCTGACTGTCATGGTTCAATGCTTTTTACCCGGCTGCCGAAGGAGGGTAATGTGTTCATCAGTCTATGTATGTATGTTTGTTCCTATGTGGCGTTCTAGAGACCAAACGCGTTGGCCGATTTTGATGATTCTTTTATTCCATTATTCATCACCTACTATCATTGATCTTTGGTTTTCCCATAGTAAATGAATAAGCAACTAAAAATAATTTTCCTTTGTACGTAATTATACCTTATATGTTCTGACTTGTCACGATGTTTGCACACTTTAAAAAAAATAGGTTTTCCTTTTCGGCACGCCCCCAAATGCTGATTTTCACGCGAATTATTGCTTGTAATGCTTGATAAGGATTTGGAAGAACTTAAGACTTTACAATGATGTATGATGTGGGCTCGGCCTGATTGTCATGACAGTTTGATAAAAAAATGTGATAAGGCATAAATAATTTTAATCCGTAGATATCTTATTACATCATAATTTGTTTGTTTCTTCCCCCACGTCACGTTATGCTGATTTCCACGCGATTTAGTGTGTTTGATAAGTATTGCACGATGTCTTAATCATACCGCTGAAAGAAATATATGAGTAAGCGTCCAAGGATGAAATTGTATCACTTATCGGACGTTATCTGATAGTGTGTGCAGTGACAGTTTTATCGCGCCTCTCTGTTATAAATAGTACGATATTGTTTTGCTTAGGATTGAAGAGATTACGGGAAATAAATATACATTGCGATATAATTTTATTATTATTAGATTTTTGTACGTGACTTTAACTACGTATGTATGGCTTTTGAAAATATTCGTAGCCTCTCACATACAATAATGTCCTACACAAAGTTCAATACTCCATCGTACCCCTATGACTTGTTTAGAAATATCATTCCCTGGAAAACCCACATATTCTAGAATTCTTTCATCGTTCACATGAGGTCAATGATTTCTGCTTTTTCTCTAATAAGGTTATTTTGTCTAAGGGAAAATTATTTATTTATGTAAGTACTTAAGCTTTATGTTCTTAATTTAGTGGTACGACTAAGGGCTTTTGTAATTTATACTCGTCCTGCAGTTGTGCGTGCGCGGTGACGGCGCCGCACTGCGCTCTTGGGGTGTGTATAAATTGTATGCAAAAAACAACTGGTCACGCACAGTACGGCACCCGCACCGCTGCGGCGTCGCAGCAGTCCGACACAAAACGTCTAAATTAAAAGAGCCCTTAGGGTATTCTTCTCTATCAATCAAAGTTTGGGTTTAAATGACGAGAAAGTCTCCGGCCAATCCACCCCCTGAAAACAGATAGATCGCGAATAGCTGTAATTTTTCATAAAATATAAACACAATATCAAATACTTATATTGTTAAGAAAGTAATTCGGGCACGGACCAAGTTCAATGTTTAATGTACTTGTTAAGACATAGATCTATTTATACCTCCAGGATCATTGGCGGTATCAATTTTGAAATAACGATAACTGCTTATGAGAAACTAATCGTAAATATCTATGGCCCGTATACAGCTGCTATAAATGGTCTCTTGACACTGAATGTAATAATGGAATAGTACATACTTCTATAATATTGTGGTTCAATTTTACGCGGTAGGTACTAGCTCTAGAAGATCTTGAATAATATTAATTATTATAAAGTAAATTAATGTATTTATTCCACTAAAACTCAATTTTACAAACATTTGTAAATTATAAACGGGTTAAAAATATCATAATCACCATCTTATTGCATAATATGTATGTTAAAACATAATTACAATAATAATATATATAATTAATGAACGGTGCTATTATAACAACTTCTTGCAATTTGCTAACTATTTATACCCTCTAAGGGTTCATCATGATTATGAGATTCTACCTTGTCAGTAACAGAAATCACCTTGGTATAAAACAATTTAATGGTAATTTCTACTTATTTATTCATTTGGGTTATTTATAACCAGCAACTGTAGCAAGTATATTAAAGTTATGTCAAAACTTACCTTAACCTGTCAAAATGTCTGCAGACTACAAGACCATTTATAATTACTATCTCAAAGCAGTCTTGAAAGTGTTCTTATCAAGAGAATCCTATTGTTCATAATTTATTGGATTCAATGATTAACAGTTATTTTTAGGAACTGACACATAAAGTTTATTGTTTTATAGACTTTAATATCTTATCTACCTACATAGAGAATACATGTAGAAGTTTAATACCATAGAAGGAAAAAAATTATTTCAGTAGCTACTTCTATATTTAGTGATGTAGCTCATTGGCGCTTGCATAATACCTATTTACACTTACTGATCCAATCGATTCATACAATTTACGTGGGAAGAAAATGCGATAGTCTATTTATTGATTTCAATAATTATACACCTTGATAATCAATCAAAGAGTGAAGTGATTTATATTGCTTTTCTTTGTCCAAGAACTCAATAAATAATTATGCTGATTTGAATCACGTATGGAATTAAATGGGCCTCAATTACTCTGAATCATTTTGTGTAGGAGTCGGCTCGACTTTGGACTGTTCGTTTAAGTTGGAAACACCATTGTCTTCATACGTTCGAAAAGCTCAAGCGCAGTTGGTATGCCTAAATAAGTGGATGTATTATTTTTAAAATAAATAAGAGACAGAAGTCAGAAGGTTTTATGGCGCCAGATATCGATACAAACTTATGTAGATTATACGTAAAAATGGGTTACTATAATATTGTCATCTATACTAATATTATAAATGTGAATGTAAGTTTGTTTGTTACGCTTTCACGCAAAAAACTATTGAACCGATCATCATGAAACTTTGTACATATATTCTTGGAGGTATTAGAAGTAACATAGGATACTTTTTATGAAAAAAAAAAAATAATGGCTTCACTGCGAGCGAAGCCGCGGGTAAAAGCTAGTAAATAATAAACGCCCAATACGAAAAAAAAACAAAAATAAGAATGTCCAATACGCAAAATGTCCAAAAATAAAAATGCCCAATACGAAAAATTACCAATAATAATAATGTCCAATACGAAAAATCACCAAAAATTAAAATTTCCAATACGCACGGGCAGGCAAACGTTACGGTCAATACGAAATTCAGGTGAAATCAGGTTTCAGATATCTCTCATGAATGACAATTGTCAATCTAATCTAACCTGCCTATTGAATTTCGCACGATTGAATCATGCAGAGGGCGGGTGAGATAAAACCCATTTGCGCACAAATTGTGTCGAGGATATACTCTCGTTTTCCGACAAGAATGAAAAATTATTTCTGCTGGATATTGTAAGATTATGATTTCACTTAATTACGGGGTTTAGTAATGTAGCATATCCATACTTCCATACTAATATTATAAATGCGAACTCTGTCTGTCTGTCTGTTACCTTTTCAGGTCTAAATCACTGAACTGATTTAGAAAAAATTTTGTATGAAGATAGTTTGAGACCCTGGAAAGGACACAGGATAGTTTCTATACCGAAAATCATCCTTAAGAGGAAATGCGGTCGCAGACATCCGACTGAATTTCCTAAGTAAACAGTCATAATTCGAGGTTTGGCTCTCGCCTATTTCCTCCGCCAATATTGGACCAATTTAAAAGATATTCTATAAATTGAAAAATGAAGATATTTAATGTGCCCCTATGTTTTTCTTTTTTCATTTATAATTGTGAAATTATAAATGATCCACTGTTGACAGCGCAATTTTGAGCATGTTTTGAGAGTTCAAGTGCTTCTAAAGATAATAATGTATCATCAAAAAGGAAAACATAGGGGCACAGTATACATCCTTATTTTTTTGACTTTGAGACTTTGTACTTAGGAAATTCAGTCGGGTCTCTCTGCCCACATTTGCTCTTAAGAGGGTCGAAGTTTTTATGGTGAACTCATAATTTCTCAAGTAAGGCGGCCCACACACTTACAATATTATGGGTCTATATAAAACAAATAAGAATAAGAAATACTAATGCTGCGCAGACGAGGTCGCGGGCAACAGCTAGTATACTATACGGAGGATAGTAACCCTAGAAACTGCGAGCGTGCGGCCTTGGCGAAACTTTTGGGTTGGCTCAATAGACTTGAAACTAATATCTTTGTAAACAAAAGGTCTACTCCTTCGGGAGTTCATTACATAATGAAGTGAGTACGTTATAAGAAGGATTGTGAAAAATTAGACAAGTTATTCCGGCTGTCGGTGGGGAATGTTGGCACCGGTGTCTGTCTTTCACTCATAGATACTGAATCGGCGCGTGGGCATTAAGTGATGATAGCTTGTACGGAGGAAATTGAGAATTCAAGAATGACATTAAATGGTGACAAATCTTCGTAGCATATAACTGCATCTGTCCTGTACAAACTGGATGGGATTAAAGACGGGATTGGCTGCTTCCTCCAAAGATACAGCCAATTTGTTTGGTCAGCCTCTGTTCAAAGTGAACTATTATTTAATATTTGGTCACAGTCTGAAAATAAAACCCACATGATAAGATCATTTACTTTGTGAAACAGTGTTTCGCTTAGTATAAAAGTGTGATATAACTCCGATACTCTGTTATTTTCTGGAGCCACTTGTTCAAATAAAGGTACGATATCGAACATCCACTTAAACGATATGTTTGCTGATATAACTGAAGTTTAAAATAAATATTCGTGTAATATTCCATTAAACTTTCCGTAATCGACAGGGAATTAATGAAAATGGCTATCAGGTGCATGCTGTATACTAAAGGTTGCCCTAGTCGACGGCACGAACTATTTTGTGCGCGGGGTTAAAATGCATGCTATCTCATTCGACAACACGTGCGAAAGAGATGGATACACACTTTTGCAAATTTGTAGCGAAATGGATGATGATTTAGGACGAAAACGAGCGTTTGAAATTTTATAAACAAACCTTTGGGAGTGTGGATATCAAGAAAAAACGACTAAATGTATATGTTCGATATAACATTATTTGCATTTTTGAACTACTAATCTATCCCTGTATGGTGACTGTTTTGCAATTTTCCTTCTTCTTATGGTATTTGATTCCGGCCAAAGATGCGTTCAAATTAATGTTGAAATATGGAATTTTCGACGCTCATAACTTTCAAATATACCTACATATTTTTTATTTTTTGTTTCCATACAGGGCTAGATAATGATGAGACAAATTGATGTCATTTTTTATTGTGAACGTACACCGTCAAACAGTGGATTATACGCCATACTACGTTTGTATGGAATAATGATCGACTAGGGCAACCTTAAGTCGTAAGTACAAGTAGGGAAAACTGGTTACTGGTTTACGACGGAACAGCTATTTAATGCGATGTCTACACGATGCACCTATAAGAATCCGATATGTTTATCCTTTTTGCAGCCTGCTGGGTATTGACCCAGAGTAGATTCTGAAAGAAATGAGGAAAATCTAGACCCAGTTCGGTAAATCAATGGTCTTAAAGTCTATCAGCCTGAATGTGGTTTTTATGAGTTTTTAAACTAACCAAAACTGGTGAAAATGTGTCACTATGAGTGAAGTAGAGTCACCTTTTGTCTGAAATACTTGGAGTATTGCCCACCTTGTAAGAGACCAAACAATGATTTATTAATACCTTTTTCTGGGTGGAAAGATCTGTACGAAGCAGCATGTCTCTGTCAGCCAGCTCTTTGTGAATGTTATGTAAATGGCGGTTATAAGTAGAATATACACCTACGCAGATTTCAGGTAGATACAAGAAGGCAAAGTTTTATTTTCTTCACAGGAACGGGAGTAACAAGCAACATACACAAAGCAAAAAACACAAAGGTACAATGCACAAATGTACAATGGCGGACTTAATGCCTTAGGCATTCTCTACCAGTCAACCAAGGGTGGTGAAGAGATAACATGGCAGATGCATTGTTTAAATTGTGACCAGCAAAAACATCGTACCCACTACCCTGACAACCGAACGGCCATCGCTCGGTAAAACCAGAAATAAACAGACCAAAGAAACATATCTTTTGCTAACGAGTGCACTAGTTTTTACAAGTAAACTATGGCTGAAAGCCAGAGAAGAAAAACATGGACACGAAACTAAGCATACCTAATTATTTGTAAACCAACTTGTTTGTTCAACGTTCAATAAATTTGGACGGAAAAGGTGATTTTCAATTCACCACATTAAATAAGCAAAGAAATCAGGACGAAAAATTATTTAAAGTAAAACATAATTATATGAAACAAAACAAGCTTTGAAGAACAAATTAAGTACGCCCACAGTGAGGTCGATTACGAACATCAAAGAAAATAACAATACCAATACGTACATAAATAATTTTATATTGCCTCAATGATTTCTTAGAAAAAATAATACATAAAAAGATATAACCTAACAAAAATAGCGAGGTTTTTCGGCAGATCCGAATGGCGCAGTAGGTAAGAGTCCATCCTTGTACAACAGCGGACGCTTATCCTTATCCGTCGCAGATATAAATTTGCAGCATCTGCATGACGGTGTTATGAAATCCCCATTGCAAAATTCTTATAAAACATTATTATTCAGCATTTAATATTTATATTCATTTGTCACCGCATGTGCCCCGATCACGTCATTATAATCAAGATACGGAACGTAAAGTGCGAAATTCAGTTTTATTTTCGCATTTTCTGACTTTTTGGCTACCTTGTAACAGTAATGGAAACATTTTCACAACATCGTCAAGTAGCAATATATACGTCAAATATGCATGTAGTGTGCTTTTGCACAGAGCGGTTCCAAGCACGTTGGAATGTGAACAGTGATCACGCGTTCAGCACGTGAAGTCTGCGTACGCACACAGAAAACAAACACACACAGCGTATGTGTGCCCAATGCCAATGTATGCATTGTTGGCAGTTACGCGTGTGTGAGATCTTTACAGCTCACACTCACACTGCCGCACTTAGTGAGCCGGCCATATATTTTCAAATCCGCAAGATATTATGATTCGGGTCAACTTGACATTATAGGGTGAATTTTTTGTTGACTTTCAGGACCGTTAACAATATTTTATATGTAGGCGATTCCCGTCAAAAATGTATTTTCAGCTTATTTTATTCCGGACTTAAAATTACACTGGAAGGACGTTGACCTATTCACTTCGGCTGACATCACCGTTTTGCGCGGAGATTTGTTAGTACCTAGCCATTCACTGATACACGTCAAATCTTGGGTTGTGGGTTTGGGTCAGACGGCTTTGATAACCTGCGCTGTTACTATAAGAAATTATAAACAGTACCTAGATATTGTCGTGGAAAAATAATGATAATATTTAAACCTAATCTTTGCAATTTTGTTTGAAAACTGTAATTCCTGAATACATTGTTGCTCATGTAGACGTAACATCACATCCTTTGCATTGTTTGAAATAGTTACCTTCATGGTAGAGCAGATAATTGTGAATAGGCAATGTGCGAGTTTGTATAAAGTGGGGTACTTATGTGTTCTCGAAGGAGTACATAAGTGGACAGTGAGTCAACAATTGTGACGTGCAGCGAACACACCCACGGAGATAATGTCAAATTAATTAATATGCTAACGTTATCACCGACATTATTGTGTACTCATGTTTAACTTTAGAGTATATTCAACTATAGTAAGCTGCGTTGATGTGTAAAAAGATAAATAAAGTTATAAATTGCAGTACAAACACGTTGGTAGAGCGAACTCGTGCGTCATAGCGGTTAAGTGTGCAATGGCGGGCACAGCCCCTGCTGTCAATATTGTACTTAGATAAGTTTTACTTCTTAAGACTGACAGCTTACGTACTAAGGGACGTTCTTAATTATTTATAGTGTGTTAGGGAGAATCAATATTGAGAGTAGTAGGAAATTTACAAAAAAAAATCTAGAAAAGGATGTTGAGAGATCTACCTGAACATATTTGTTGCTCAAAACTATTGGGTGTAGAGCTAAAGTCAACAAATGGATACTTCTTGGTACTTGTGGTTCTAATCTAAACAATATTATATATTTATATGTATTATAGCATTATAAAGAGGAAATAATTGATTGTTTGTAAGTTTGTAATAGATGAACTCAAAAACTTCTTAATCGATTTTGAAAATTCTTTCACCAGTAGAAAGCTACATTATGCCTGAGTGACATAGGCTATTTTGATCCCGAAAACTGGTCCTGTGGGGTGGGCCACGGGGCCTCGGGAGTGAAGCCGCGGAGAAACGCTAGTTGATAATATAACGAGTTAGTAGATAAGTTTATTTTTGCAGTTTTCTTTATTCCGTTTCAGGTAAGACATTTCTTAAAAAATCGACTGATATTTATTTATTTATATATGCTTTATTGTAGGTACGTTAAAACATAGAAAGGGAAACTTAAAACTAAAATACATACAACGGGCGGCCTTATCGCTTACCGCGATCTCTTCCAGGCAACCTGGATATCTACCATGACGAATTTTTGAAAACTAAATAAAAACGCTTTCTTGAGAGTCATGTTTCTGATTGATTACTATTTTATATTTAATTGTATAAGACATTCCGCCTAGTTTAACAAAAATGCCATAGTCACAAGATAATCACGCGATGAGGATGTGAATGGCACGTAAAAATTAAAAGTTGCGTAAAAAATGTAAACAACCATAAATCTGAATTTAGTTTGTTATCGGTTAGCTACTGTTTATTCTGCGAAAATCTTGTCACTTTGATTAATCATCATCTTCCTGCCCTTGTCTCATGTTACTTGGGGTCGGCGCAACTCGTTTTCTTCTTCCATGACGTCCTTATAACCGTCTCGCTAACACTGTGTCACTTTTCTTTCATATCACTACACATATACCTACACTTCACAGACGTATTTTCCTGATCCAGATTTTCCCAGCCGATGCCCGCTGCAAACTGTGGCAGGACACTTTTCCCCAACCCACTCAGTATTTACCGCCAAGCAAGCATCTCCCCGCAAGCATCTAACTTTCTTTAGTCTATCTGGAAGTCCCTGAACCGTCTCAGAATCCAAGTAGGAAGGTGTAAGCGCCAACCTCTCAAAATGAGGCTGGCTCAACAGAGCAGTAGCAGGATGTGCATGTGGCGCTGAGTTACAAACCATGCTCCACCTCCTGTCAAGTCCTCTGTGCTCCAAAATATACTATCAGGGTGATCTATGCGCTGCCACCGACGACGCCGTGGAAATGGCTAAGTTTTGGGACAGACAAATTTGAACGACTGTCGTGCCAGCGATACGAAGAAGAAGACTCTTCACACAGTTTATCCATCTTTTCTTTGGCCTTCCTCAACCGCCCTATTCAACCACTTTTGATAACATGCGTTCCTCATCCTCTTCATATTTTCCTTGCTCATCACATGACCATACCGGGACAAAAGATTCCGGCTCCACTTTTCTGTTACTGGCGTAAATTTTAAACTTCCTTTAATATACTCATTTCTCACTTTATCCATTCCATTCATCTGATTAATTTTTGTAGTAATTATATCATTAGTCAGATGGATTTTTATAAGGTTTTTTATTTGAAGTAAAACACAAACAAACAAGAAACCCTTATAAGTATTTTGTTTAGAACGCCTTGTAGTACTTAACAGTATTGTGAACTTTTCCTACAGGGCCAAATCCGTAATCGTGAATAATAAAAATGGATGCTCTCTGCATTTTGACGTTTCACGCGAAAATTTATGAGCCGAACACATACATATTTCTGTGTCGTACTCATTAAAAGAATTTACTGTTTGTATTCACGAGTACTATCAGAGTTGAGTACTACGCAAAGTTTCGCTTCTATTTGAAGTATTAATTACTTTTCAATGGAAATACTTCGTGTATGTATAGATTAGACTATTTACTCGCCTCACGGGGCGACTGCCATCTGACCTCTGCAACCCAATTACTGGGGTCCTGATATACGAAGGTTAGACCGGTTATCCGACTGGCGAGGTTTTGAATTCTTGTAGTGTCGTGGGTATGAGAACAAGAGTTCAGTAATATGATATAAAAGAAAAATGGATCTGTCAATGGATCTGTGGGTACACACAGATATATTTCGATTTGAGTAGAATTTGACTGTATTTTAACAATTCTTTATCTTTAATCTACATAGGAAATATGCTTTATCTAAACATAAATTCTTATTTAATTCCTTATTTACATGTTCCTTCCATCTTGATGGTAAGATTAATTAAGCGAAAGATAATGAACACATTAATTTGCCGAAACATGCAATTCATGAGATAATATTGAATTTCGAATGGGTAAAGATGTACAAAAAGAGTATTATGAAAAAAAAAAGTGTATTATTTTCTGCACCTTCGCCTGAGCTTGGGCGATTAATGTTTGCTGGATAACGAAGTTTTGGACAACAGTCCTGCCATAACCCCTGACTATTATATTTAGCTAACGTCACGTCATACTATTTCCGTCCAAAGCTATTTATTCACGTTAGCTGCCTAATACTGGGCGTTACATTGTTTTTGGTATGTGCCTGTAAATTATACGTGGCTTTTTGTCCTGTGCTCGACAGCGTGGCAGCAAATAGACGAGAACTGCTACAAAGCTTTGTCTCGCCTAAATTATTGTATAGGACCCATACTATAGCAGCAGCCAATTTTATTAAGCCTTTATGACGGGTCATGCGGTTTTCCCATAAAAAAGTGGACTGTGTTCCATTCATTTGTTTTTTCAGGTGAGTCTTATTTTGATATTGGCACGTAGGTATGGTAAACACAGTTTATATTTAGCAAGACATTGAACTCATAAGTGTTAAGATGTTCGAAATGAATGTTAACAATTTTCTACGGTGATTAATTTACACTATTATAATAAATGCCCCTGAGTAAGCTGGCAATATTATAGAGCACAAGTGTACACAACAACACTACACACAACACAACAACACACATAACAATATTTCTTCACTCTCATAGTCCAAGAGGATGTCAATCAGACACGACCCTGGAGGGATCGGGCGCAAGACCGACATCTTTACAGTACAACTATTTTCTTAAAATCCCACGGCAATCATCGCATTTCCGAATATAAACGAGTGCTAAATGCCATGTTCATCAATTATTAGAATTATCGTGTTTAATAATTTAAATTCAGAACTAATTACTTTATTGTGGTTTTGTTTTGATTTGTGTGTGCTATATAGAGCTGTAAAACTAACATTCATTAGAAGCTGTCCTCACATTTTTTAAATAAATTACGTTAAGTAAAAAGAGTATTAACAACTCAATATACTTCCAAGTTGATTGAGAGCGTCCGGTCTGCACTAAGTGCAAAGGGCAACTGATGGAAAGTTGGAAATCCGATGACTGACGTAACACGAAGTTTGCCGAGGGATATTAAGAAAATATTTGTACTGTATGTGCTTTCGGGGTCACAAGAATAATTTACACTACGGCTTGTTCTGGAAACATCATCATCATTTTAACAGAAAAATGCCCACTGCTGGACATAGGCTAGCCTTAAGCGTCGCTACATCTGATGGTCCTGCGCTTCTCGGATCCACCAGACAACATCATTTGTGTAAACATAACATAATTTAATTTGGAGAAAACTCTCGGTATTTTATAGGAACCAGACATTTGCAATAGGAAAGGAAACTGTATAAATGTTTATCTACACTCACAACATAATGTTCTAAATATGAATTCAAAAAATCATGTATTAACACGTACTTTATATTCGTGGATAGGTAAAATTAAAAAAATATATATCATTACAGTGCAACATTTTCCTTCTATTCTCAAACAACTGCATCATAAAATAGCACACTTTTACTTTTTAATTTAATGGCGCTTATGGGCTCATTGACTTAATGTAGAAAAGTAGCGTCATGTAGTAGCGCGCGCTGCATCATTGTCATACCCAATGAGAATCTAAATTGCTCGCCATGCCACATATTTTTTCCGTTTCCACTTTGTTTTATTTCAACTGTATGAGTGAAGATAAAGTAGTGTATGCAACCGCATATAATTAGGTATTAAAACACTCGCGTGATATCATTATCACATTCGGCTTCGCCTCATGTGATAAACCCACGCTCGTGTTTTAATAATTATGTAAAAATATGACCATTGCATAAACTACTATTTTATGTCGTCGGTTAGCATATTATGAGATGGAATGCAGACTTCACAGTCCAGGTTATTGAGACTAGACTTAGATTACACATTGTAAAACATTTCTCATATTTAAATGTATAAAGTTAGCCTGGTTAATAAGGGTATAAAGTAAGCTGCTACTTATCATGCAGGTAAGTAAATTATTTGATTATGGAGATTAGAAGTTGGTATTTATTATTTCATCATGTCTCTCAATACCAGAAAATGCTGCATCTGGGTTGTTTAAAATTTGCAATTTGATTTTAATAGTGATATTTGGTTTGCCAACACCAATTGTATTACCTACTTACATGTCTTTTTTTTAAAGAAATACACAGATTTGGTATATTTAGTGCAGGGTGACTTTTAATTCATTGGAAATCTTTCAGGATATGAAAAACAAATTTTAGTTTGGATTCAATTCTGAAATAGAAAATAAAACCTTAACAAATATTATGTACATACATAAACGCCATTTTTTAAACACATCCATGTGTTAAAATCCATATGTTTAACATAGGTAATAAATAAAAGAATAACCACGTTCACCAGTGGTCATGTCTTTTGTAAGAGTAACAGTAGTCATCATAAAAACTAAGGCCCAGTTTTTTTATCCGTAGCTAACCAATGGTTTCAAATGTTTGTTAAACGCGTTTTTTCATAAATTTTTAATCCAAAACGGTCAAATAATTAATTTACCAACTTATTTGACCATTTGTGAGACTGAAAATTGATAAAAAACGTATATTTTTTTGCATTAACCATTGGTTAAATTAACTACAGGTAAAAAAACCGGCCAAGTGCGAGTCGGACTCGCGCACGACATGTTCCGTACCATTATTGCAAAAAATGGCAAATATCACGTTTGTTGCATGTAGTATTTGTTGTTATAGCGGCAAAAGAAATCCATCATCTGTGAAATTTTCAACTGTCTAGATTTCCCGGTTCATGAGATACAGCCTGGTCACAGACAGACAGACGGACCGTGGAGTCTTAGTGTAGTGTCTTCTTAGGGTTCCGTTTTTACCCTTTGGGTACGAAACCCGAAAAAATGGTCCTAACTCATTTAAGAAATAAACAAGAAATGTAGTATTAAGTTATTTCTAGAATGGTGATTGATAATTAGATGAAGTCAACTAGAAAATCAATAATCATTCAAATCCAAAAGACCTGATAAATCTGTCAAGCAGCATACCGTCACTGGAATAGTAGTCTTGTTCTCAATTAGGTACTGTGTAGGCGACAAATAGCCGAAACAAGGCGAGAAATTATAGGATTGGACGCCCAATTTAATGTAGTCAAAGGCGAAAACTAGGCTCGCTACTGACTTGCAATTAGATTAGATTTATACTAGGTTGGCACATCTAGCGAACTCACGAGGCATGGAATTGTTTCATATGATATCATCATTTCAAAAAGACTCTATTTTATATTAATGGTTATGTTTTTGATGACTAATATTTGTATAAGCTATTGGGGTTAAGGTACGCTGTTGTAATTACACATATCTTGGAAATATTATCATTTGTTCAGCTGGATTATGTCTTCGAGAAATTCAACGGAATCAGTTTAAGATTATTTAGGAACCTGAGCTAAGAATACATTATTATTCTTCTTCGTGTCGAGCAGAATAATAAAGAAATCTTAACATTTCATTATAATATAGCTATCCATATCAATAATAATAATAAGCAAGCGTGAAATATAGTATAAAACAACGAACCTGTAAGGATCGAGCGTAGATTATTTCAGGGCGATAGTCTGAGTCCACTGTGGTTTTGTTTAGTCCTGAACCCTACCAGTACACTGCTGGCATATCGGGCCTGGGCTATCGGTTGAGAAGAGAAGTTCAGGTCATATCAAACCTCCTTAACATGGATGATCTGAAGCTCTTTGCCCGCAACAACTCGCAAATGATGAAGCTACTGAAGGTAACAGAACTTTCAGTAACGTCATCAGGATGGAATTTGGTGAGGATTAATGTTCAGTGATGCATGTAAAGCGAGGGGAGATTATGGAATCCATGGGATTACAACTCTCGGATTCCATATACCTTAGATCCCTTTCCTTAACCAAAACTTAGAAGTATTTGGGTATGTCGGAAGCACTAGGCATCGATGCAACTGGCGTGAAACAGTCGTTGAAGGAACGTTTCGTTCCCGTTGCCCTCCTGAAGAAGTATAAAATAATACCAAAACCAATCTTAATACTCATTCGTAAATCTGTTACCAGGCGGGAACAAGGTGCGCACCTTCAACGGCTAGATCATGCGGTTTTGATGTACTCTTTCGGCATACTCGAATGGACTCAGACAGAATTTGAGGCCCTGGATAGTAGGGTCTTAACCTAAAATCGTATACATCACTCACGCTCATCGATGATGAGAGTGTATACCCCGCGGAAGTGCGGGGGTCGAGGCTATTTAAATGTTAAGACCCTGCACAATCGCGAGGTATATTACAGTCTCAGGGAATACTTCCAGAAAGCCGACGTGGGTATGCATCGAGATGTGGTAGCGGAGGACAAGGGCCTTACTCCGTTCTCCTTGGCTTACGAAAACTGGCGCAAACCTAAAATATTAAATACTAATAACCACAGGAAGGTATTTTTTTTTATTATCAGTAGGCTCACGCTTGACCACAATCTCACCTGATGGTAAGCGATGATGTGGTCGACGGTGAAGCACGCATGCCAAGAAGTAACCTATTCACTCTTGACTTAAAGACCCCTAGATTGTAGCTATCGGGAAACAGACTCCGGCAGGGAATTCCACTCCTTAGCTGTACGCATAATAAAAGTGTCCCCAAATCGTTTTGTTCGTATGGGTGGGATGTCCACCATGTACCGATGACGCATCGCCGTGCGTCTGGTTGTCCGATGATGGAACGGGCTGGGCGGAATTAAATCATGCAATTCTATCGCACACTCCCCGAAATGTAACCGATAAAAAACCGACAAGCTAGCAACTCGGCGACGATGTTCAAGTTTCTGGAGCTTTGATTTGACCAGTGCCTCATTGCCGATGAGTCTCTTGGCCCGCTTTTCGATCGACTCTAGTGCATCAAGCTGGTATTTGGCAGATCCGTCCCAGAGAGGTATAACAGAGCAAGGAGTTGCACGGACTCTTTAATCGGGTCGTAAATTGGCCCAATGTAGATCTCTTCGTGTCTGAGGCCTGGTTGGGATTTGGTGAACTTTTCGGATAAACCGAAGGTTTTGTCTCTGCGATTATGGACCAAGTTATGATGAAGAACAATTACCGGAAATACATTGTGAAGGACGGCACGGTTGACATTTGTCGGCCATGTCACCGGCCGGGTGAATCCATTCGTCACATTATCTCTAGTTGTTCTACTCTAGCTAATGGAGGTTATTTGCATAGACACATCCTTGTAGCCAGGATTATCCATCAGCAATTTACTCTTAAATACAATCTTCTGGAATCAAAAGTACTGTACTATAGGTATGTGCCCGACTCAGTTCTCGAAAATGGCAATGTCACATAGTATTGAAATCGGACTATCATCACTGACACGACAGGACTATTGTTGCTAATAAGCCTAAAATAATGGTGATAGACCGACTAGAGCGTCGCAAAATAATTGTTGATATAGCGGTCTCCCATGACGAGAACCTGTTGAAGGCTAAGAAGATTAGCAAACTAAGCATCTTGATAATAATAATAATATAGTATGGTACAATCTCACCTATTTAGTACTTTCTTCTTTTTCGTTTCGTTCGGCGCATTTGATAAAACTATTTGGGCACAGTAGGTGGCCACGGTGGTGGTGGTAAATTGTATTCACCCAATTGGCGCTTCTACGGCATTCAATGCAGGTTTTGGGCGCAGAAGGCAGGAAAGCAAGTGGGACATAGCCTACTGTGATCAAGTCACCACATCATAATATTATTTTTAAACATACTGGGCAAGCCAATGTATTTAACTAAAATATATTTAAATGATAAGAGAAAAACAAGTACTAGGTATTATGTAATTGTATAAACCTACCAAAACTTCGCTGCTAGTAGTAGCCCGCGGTTTCAAACGAAGTTTTTGTAGGTTTTTCTATAATTATTATTGTGGGGGGAGCGCCATATTTAAAATGTATATAGCCTATGTCACTCCTACAATTGAGACGAATCCAACAACACCACATATGTCATAATCCTTCAAGCCGTTTGGGCGTAGAGCGTGCCTTAGAAACGGACATACATATATACATACGCTCGGAAAACATTATCCCTCTGCAGTCGGGTAAAAATAGTATCTTTGATATCGACACGGTAAGAAGAAGAATCATGCCTATATTTCACCATACCAGAATGAAGCAATGGTTAATAATATTATAGGAAAACCAGGCCCTTTATTATTCAATTATAACCACAAAACCAAATAACATTACGTTTTAAATTCAGATTTAAGCTGATTCGTCCGCTTTTTCCAATAACAAAGAATAATATAATATAATAATACTAATATTATAAAGCTGAAGAGTTTATTTGTTTGTTTGAACGCGCTAATCTCAGGAACTACTGGTTGGAATTGAAAAATTATTTTTATGCTGGATAGTCAATTTATCGAGGAAGGTTATATGCTATATAACATCACGCTACGTCCAATGGGAGTGGATCGTAAATGAAAAATGTTGCAAAAACAGAGCAAAATTATTCCTTTTTGAGAGCATCCGTGTCGTGCGCTGCGTAAGCGGTTAAAGTTACGCAACAATCATATATGTAGTGTAGCTAGTCAGTGGACGGGAACGAAGCCGCGTGGGACAGCTAGTAGATAATAATAATAATCCATTATTTAAACAAAGCCTAAAATGCGAATAATGGGAAATGTGACGAATATAATTACATAATAATAGCTACATTTTCTTTATCCTTACACTTACATAATGTCTATGTATTAATTAAATTGCAACTGATGAAGCTTCTAGCTACTGAAGTTAACAGATACCTTCAGTAACGCCATCAGAGTAGTGGTGGCCCAGTGGTTACGGCCCCGGCTTACAAGGGCTCGAACCCGAGCAGGAGCTTTACTTTGTTTAATTTATTTCATCACCACTGCTCTCAAAACGGTGAAGGAAAACATCGTGAGGAAACCGGCATGACCTAGAACCAAAAATTCATAGACATGTGACATCTATCAATCCGCACTGGGCGCACGTGGTGGATTATAGTCCACATTCTCTATGAGAGGAGGCCTGTCTCCCAGCAGTGGGCGCATTAAAAGGCTGATGATGAAGATTTATTAACTGTGAAGCATGGAGTCATTACACACATTTGTTACAAACATATTCTGTTACAATAACGAGCGTCAAGAGGCTCCGCTTACATGGGCTAATGTAGAAAATACCACACCACACCACCAGTATACTTGTCATACCTCATGAAGGGAAAAATATGCTATTGAGGAGCCGGATAAGCTTTATCGGGGGTCCCACAGGGGTCGGTACTCTCAGCAACATTGTTCTTGCTGCACACAAACGATCTGCTAAAACGCGGCACCTTTGGATATGCGGACGACAGCACGGTTGCTGAGAGATACGTGTCCGTCGCGCGCGCTACTGGACCTCAGATCCGGTCTCTCCGATAGGCCATGGTTGGGCGCTTGAATCTATCCTTGAAGGCAGTCTCCGAATGGGGCGATGCCAATCTGGTCAGGTTCAATGCTGCTAAGACACAGGCGTGTCATTTTCCCTCTAAAAGGAGCCAATTCCACCCGGCTCCTTCTTTTCGAGGTGTGACAGTGCCGATAACGGACCATCTTGAAGTTCTTGGCATTACGTATCAAGCGCAGATTCGTTCATGCATGGAATACTGCTTTCATCTCTGGGACGGACCTACCAAGTACCAGCTAGAACCAGCTTGAGTCGATCGAGAAACGGGCAAAGGGGCTCGTCGGCAATAAAGTACTGGTCGAATCTAGGCTCCAGAACCTCGAACATCGGCGCAGAGTTGCCAGCCTATCGGTTTTTTTATCGTTTTCATTTCGGGGAGTGTGCGTTAGAAGTGCATGAACTAATTCCTCTTAGCCCGTTCCATCATCGGACTAAAAGACATACGGCGATGCGTCATCGGTACACGGCGGACATCCCAACCATACGCATCGGTTTGGGAATACTTTTATTATGCGTACAGCAATGGAGTGGAATTCCCTGCCGGAGTCTTTATTTCCTGATAGCTGTAACCTGGGAGTCTTTAATTCAAGAGTGAATAGGTTTCTACTAGGCAAGCGTGCTTCATCGTCGATCACATCATCGAGATAGTGGTCAAGCGCAAGCCTATCAACAATAAAAAAATACAGTTCAGACAGAGAAAAAATCCAGACGCGGGCATAGTAGACGCTTCCATAGCACACGATGCCATCCGATGTGTTATGGTGGGCCCTGGAAGCGTCATGCCCTTATGTTTTTCTTTTTGATGATATTATCTTTAGAAGCACTAGAACCCTCAAAAAATCCTTAAAACTGCACCGGCAACTGAGGCCTAGTGTACAAATTTGACAATAATAAATGAAAAAAGAAAAACTATAGTATAGGTATACCTCTTTTATTGTAGAATATCTTTATTTAAAAGTCCAATCAATTGGTCCAATATTGGAGGAGGAAATAGGCGAGAGCCAAACCTCGTATTATGAGTTTTTACTAAGGAAATTCAGTCGGAGCTGTCTGCCCATATTTCATCTTAAGCAATCTTAAAAAACAATATGTTTGAAAAATACTTCTGCTCCACAACGTAAACATTGAAACTAACGAATGTTGTTCAATTGTCAAATGAAAGGCATTGTTATTGGTTGTGTGTAATAGCGTAAAATTAACCCACAGTTCCATCTAAATTACCCAAAGAGCAGGTATTTCCAACATTTGTATAAATTTCAAATAATGTGGATGTGACATACTCGTACTGTACATAATCAGTGTACCTACATATTTATAGCTATAATTGCAAAGTTATTTACAAACTGAAAACAAATATTTTTATATGAGGATTTTCAAACAACCTACTCAACTGCCAAAAAGTAAAATCAAATTATTCAATGATAGGAACAAAACACCAACGTATTTATGCTGCTACAAACAATCTGTATGAAGGACGTCAATTGCAAAAGGAGCCGATACGACCGCGCGTTAGAACCACGGGGAATGTGGATTATGGCCCATGGCCCTCACAGACAGGAGGCCTGTGTCCCAGCAGTGGGAACATTAAAAGGCTGACGATGTTGTAACGATATACTCATAATAAAACCCTTATTATAGGGATTTACTCACTAGTTCATACAGGGGATTATACGGTAGTGATGATATCGGAATAGGAGGTTTTAAATTTGGTTTATCGGTAACGAAACCGGAACCGAAATCGGAATCAGAGGCGGAGGTTGAAGATAGATGTGTTAAGAGAAAGCAGGTTTAATATAATTATGTTAACACACTTATTTATTCCGTGTTAATCAAACTTTTCAATGTCGGCTCAAAAATAATACACCTAACTAGGCTTTGAATAAAAAAACGTTTTCTAAAATCGTAATCAGTATTAATAGTCGATAAAATAAAATTTGTGTAGTAGTTAATAAAATAAAATCAGTTACTCCAAAAGAAGCAAGTTATAGCTAAATTAATTTTTAAGTTATAGCAGCTTTACCTCCTTCCAGTCTATTTCATAAAGTATCATAGCATCTTTAAAAAGTTGTTTGCGTGCTACTGAGCTTCGTGGACACGATAAACTATTTTCTTACAAAGCGATTCAAAAATCACCACAAATCGAATCTTATTTGTTTAATAATTATGTATGTAATACAGTTTATTAGTGTTACAGCTAAATTATTTGCCTGTAAATGTTACTCCCGGTGCTGGACGTTATCCTTCCTGTCATTTGCCACATCCTTAAATTTTCTGCTTCTAACGGTGTCTTTCCAAGCTCATGGAAAGATGCGCAAATAATTCCTTTACCCAAAAAGTCCAATCCTACATTCTATTCTGAATACCGTACAATATCCGTTTTACTATTTCTGTCCAAAGTCCTAGAACGATTAATTCATAATCAAATTAGCACTTTCCGATACAAAAATAATCTCCTCAACCCCTTCCAGCACCTCCACTGCTCTACTCAATATCACGGAAGATATCAGATCAGCCATGGAAAGCAGTAGGCGTTGCTAGATTTCAGTAATACTTTTAATACAGATGATTTAAATTTTTGCTTGACATTCTATGCTCTCTTAATTATCTCCTTCGATGGTTGTCTGGTTTCGAAGTTAACTGTTTGGCCGCCAACAACGTATATGCATCGGAGGTAACTTATCTTCCTGGTGTAGTACTTCTGCCGGGATACATCAGAGTGGCGTTTTATTCCTTTTTCTTTTCGCAGTTTTTATAAACTCAATCTCCAGTGAACTAATTTCATTCTACTATCTTTTTGCAGACGATCTAAAAATTTATTCGCGAGCTCGTCTCAGAAAGCTGCTTAAGGCTATCGTTGCCATCAATCTGGCTCTGGCATTTGCGTTTGGAGTAAGTGGTACGGGCTTATGGTCAACCCTGTCAAGACGCAGGTATATAGTAGTGGGCAGTTCGACAATGGTTTCAAGGGTCGACTGGACCTCTCTTCCCCAAGTTTTTTTTTGACAATTCAGTTATTCCCTTCAGTGAGAAAGTTAAGAACTTGGGGATACTTATTGACAAGAAGTTCTCTTGGACTGCCCAACTGCAGGAAGTAAGCCTCAAGTTATTTGCATATGCTGCAACTTTAAGGACATTGCGGCATTTTCTTCCGACTGCCACCAATATTGCGCTTGCACAATCTCTTCTACTTCCCATCCTTGATTATGCTGAAGCCAGCTATCTTGACCTTACTCAAGAACAACTCGATAAACTTGAGCGGCTTCAAAGTTTTTGTATTAGGTTTATATTCGGTTTGCGCAAATATGACCGATTTCCCTGTGAAGCTCAAGTGGTTGCCAATTCGCCTTCGCCGAAATGCCCCTATTCTTTCTCTTTTGTACAATGTGCTCTTTACTCCTTCCACCCGTTTTTACCTCAAGGATCGTTTTCAGTTTATCTGCAATTCTTACGAACTTGCGACTTAAAATACCAATGCATTCCACCACTTTCTGGGGTAAATATTTTACTGTCCAAGCTGCTTGTCTGTGGAATGCATTGCCCGACCCAATAAAACGCGCTCAGTCGTTGCCTGTATTTAAAAGACTCGTAAAAGAACATTACCTGTCGCTGTGATTATCGTTTATTTACTTTCGTTGCCTTTACATATATTGATTATGTATGTATTTATGTATCTATTATGTAACATAAGATTGTACTTGTGTATCTATTATTGTATATTTTACACCAATGTCAACCCCATTTCACGTCCAGACTATCACTGTCCATTCCAGGTTGCCTGTAAGAGATCGCGGTATGCGATAAGGCCGTCCGTTGTATGTATTTTAGTTTTAAGTTTCCTTTTCTATGTTTTAAATTGGCGTACCTACAATAAAGTATATATAAATAATGAATAATATATTTACAGGCAAACGAGTTCAGATTCACTAAAATAAGGGGTCGTCACCGATCGGAATACGTTTTTCTCTATTGTACTCATTAAGTAAACCCTTCCATATGAGATATTTGTCCAAAACATCATCATATCGACCTCCGATAACTCCGATAAATCGGAGGTTTAAAAACAATCGGAAGTGCCGACTTTTTGGAATCTGAATCGAACCTCCGTAACATTCCTAGTTCATACTGTATTCGTATAAGAACATCCAAGTACAACAAGTTATAAAACAACAGTATTTCAATAATTCCAATGACACATAAACAAATATTAGTAATTCGTAGTATTAATATGTAAACAAGAGATATCAGATAAACGGAACTTAAGAATTTTCCAGTGATATTTGTGTTATGTCCATGAGTTTGTTTTGATATACTATCGGACTTTCTAATACCTACCTACAACTCTTTTGTATGAAGAAACAGGTAAAAATGTCGGTATATTTCCATGTGGTACTTAATCATTTTAATCCAATTTGATTTGTTTATTTAGTTCAACCGATCTGTATATAGCTAGGTTTGGATTAAAGCAAAATAATAAAATTAGATTTTTGAATACCGCTAGTAACTCATCAAGCCTGAAAATCTAATTTTTCCTTCTTTATATTGTTACACATTCAGCGGAGTGGGGCTATCCACCAAAATAGTTCACCAATAATCATTGCCTTTTTTAAGTTGTCGAACCAACGAATTGGTTTAAATCCTTCTGATTGTGATGGAAGGCGTTAGTTACCGTCAAACGAGGTGAATAGAAACATTTTTGTTTTTTTTTTTTGCACTCCGTGTAATGGTAACTAAGGTGCAGCAGCGTAAGTACGCAAAGAGTTTAAACTCTATCCAACCGACAAAATCGGCCAATTACATGCGAGATGAATGGCGCGATGTGTATTTCCGTTTTGTGTGATTGGCCGATTTGGTCGGTTGGATAGAGTTTAAACTCTTTGCGCACTTACGCAACACGGCTGCAGGTCATATCAGAAAGTTTCGTGTGAAATAAAATTCTAAACAGTTCCTTGCTGCTTTGCTGCTTACCTTCATCTGCATTAAGAAACCAAGTCGTCCCAAAACTCGTTATCTAAAAGCTATTTAAAGTCCAGGCAGTGCCCACCACACATTTTTTGTTTTATGCCTTACCTTATGTATTTCTTTTCTTCTGGCTGGTCTTGCGTTGTTCTTCTTTTTCGTGTGAGGATGTGGCCACCTCTGGTATCAGAGTTAATTTAGCCGACTCTGGGAACCCCACAGGCCTCTGACTCGGCTATTTTAGTCTTATATTAACTACTAGCTGTCCCATGCGGCTTTGCTCCCGTCAACTGGCTACCTACACTACATATATGATTGTTGCGTAACTTTATCCGCTTACGCAGCGCACGCAACGGAAGCTCTCAAAAAGGTTTTTTTCCCGTTTTTGCAACATTTTTCATTTATACTCCGGTTCTATTGGCCGTAGCGTGATGTTATATAGCCTAAAACCTTCTTCGATAAATGGAATATCCAACAGAAAAAGATGTTTAAATTCCAACCAGTAGTTCCTGAGATTAGCGAGTTCAAACAAACAAACGAAAAAACTCCTCAGCTTTATAATATTAGTATAGATATAAGTCTTAGTTCCCTCACGACGTTTTATTTAAGGAAATAACAACTAAGTATATACCTATTTTCTGCCAATGTTAATACAAAACTATATACCGGGTTAATTCCACATAAAGTTACGTACCTATTTACTCTGCTCTAACAAAACAAGAGGGGTCATCGAACTGCTACTAAAACAGTGCAAGCTTATGCATCCCCAGCTGATAATTAGGATAATGGCAATAGCAAATGGACGGACAAACTAACTGTTGCAGACAACACTTTAATTTGTAACTGTACAATGTACTTTCAACGTTTTGTTCATTGCTTTTTGTGCGTAGTTTTTCAAGTACCTAACTAATGGATGGATTGACTGGATATTGTTTACCTACTTTATATGTTAGGCGTCCGTTCTTTTTTTTTATTATCAATAGGCTCGCGCTTGACCACTATCTCACCTGATGGTAAGCGATGATGTGGTCGACGGTGAAGCACGCTTGCCCAGAAGTAACCTATTCACTCTTGACTTAAAGACCCCTAGATTGTAGCTATCGGGAAACACAGACTCCGGCAGGGAATTCCACTCCTTAGCTGTACGCGTAATAAAAGTGTCCCCAAAACGTTTTGTGCATATGGGTGGGATGTCCACCATATACCGATGACGCATCGCCGTGCGTCTGGTTCTACAGTTACACAAACATAAAACTCCTGCAGTAGTGTCTGAAGTACCCACAGACCTGCACTTTTGAGGACCTAATGAACGCTGCTTTAACGTGGCCATATACTGGGCCTAAATTATATAAAAGTAAATCATTGTAACGAAAAGGAGAAGAAAAGTTTTAAATAAAGCTCTATAAAAAAAAGCAACTGCTATAAAATGTTGTGTTAGATGCATTATCGAGAATGAAAGTAATAAAGTGAATTATGGGTTAAGCTCGCCTTTATACTCGTACATAAGTTGTCGTTCTGTATACGTTTGTTTTGTGTCAATAAAGAATATGAATATGTAAAAAGTTCGTAAGACACCCACTTGGGTCTAATCATTATTATCACGATGTTCATAGCTGGACTTAGGGCTCTTCCAAGCGAAGCCACATTGACCGGTTCTGTGCTTTGCATTCAGTAGATTTCCAAAACCTTCATTTGGTTTTTTAGACCATTGGGTTAAATGGCCTAAGCTAGGTTCTTACCCAGCTAGCAGCTATTTTTATTCGTATATAATTTAAAATCAAATACGATATTTTTCAAACTTTTTCTTCACGCCCTAGAAAGATACAGATGGATCTTATTGGAAATGTACTTATAACCGGCGTGCGTGTATGGCCAGATGTATGAACGTAAACGATGGAAAAAGAGTTTCTAAGGATCTACATTCTGCCTACCCCAAGCAAAAAGGGCGTAAGTTTATGTACGTATGTATTTTCCCCATTTTTCAGGTTTCAGAGATCAAATCACAATGTCGAGAATAAAAGTCAAGAAATGTTATCACAATGTGTTTTTAATTACAAATATTTACCTTAAATTAATTAGAGATGTTCACAAAACATTGCATTCCGACTTAATAAAATAAATTATTTATTTGTATTGTATCTCTAAATGGCACGAAGATCCGTGAGACTTTCGGAATGTTTGTATCATCACAATTTTATTAATTTATGTATTAAAAGGTAATATTTAAGTTTGTTTTCACTTGCCAGCTTTAATCAGCAATATTATGGGTACTTCTACAAAAAAATTATGTGTCACAGGATAATTTAATAAATCATATTTTCGCGAATTCCTAGGCTTCCTGTACGAAATTTTTTCTTAGTATCCAATACGGTTTTTTGCAACAAGAGTTTTCGCAAAAATATACTTTTTACAATTATCCTGTGAAATGTGCACACTTACAATTTTCATTACTGATCAATTGTCTCTTAACAATTTTTCTAAATAAATCACACCTAAATATTACCTCATATTAAATGCTTGTGCGTCCAACCACCATCCTAATTACATAAAACACAAAAACAGTTCTTTCACAACCAAAAGGAGTTCTCAATCCTTTCCATGTTTAAAAATCTGTCTTCTCGACAGTGCCAAACACGTGATCGATATCATGAATTTATATTTTACGCAATCAGGCTACAGGAAGACGAAATCTTACTTAAAAATAACAATATTAGTGAACCGTATTAATAAATAATATTGTTTCATAGTAGGTACCGTTAAGGTACTTAAGTTTAGTGCCAATAAGGAACTTTTATTATTCAAGCTTTGTTACAATTGTAGCTTGGTAAGAAAAACTGTTATGAACTCTATTAGGTACCTAATAAAATGCATTTGTATTTATAATGATATCCCTTAAATAATGGTCCACAACATTCTTGCTATCCTCTACTAATTCACAAGGGTCGTTTGAAATATATTTAGCTTTACACACAAACAGAAATCTTACAAAAACCACTTACTACGGAAGGGAAACTTTTATTAAAGGATGTTTTGTTCCTAAAATCTGATACAAATTAGAATATATAAATATGTTTGATGACAAAGGCATGTAAAACCAATGTATCAAAAACTTTATAAGGCACTTTGTTCATATTTAGGCACTCATTATCGATATGCATAGGTATTTTATGTGGAGCAAATCCGCAACAAAGCACAACCGTGCTCTTAAGATTTCACTACAGCAAAAAATAATCCCTGACAGTATTGGCTTAAAGCCGCCAAAATATAGCGCTCCACGGCCAACAAGTTCGAAAGTGGAGTTAGAAGCAAGTTGGCTGCAAAAATGTATCGAGGGGCCTTAATGAAGAGCAGTTGTGATGACCGCTAGGTGGCGCTAGCGTACGAAACTGTCTCGGATGTTCTAAGCAAGGAAAAATAATAGCCCACCCCTGTTGTAGTAACCACGGTGCTAGTCTGTGCCAATTTGGGAAATACAAAAAGTTCTTAACTATACTGTCATGCTGCAACCCATTTTATAAACTTTTATGCTTAGAACTCGCAGAGTGGTTGCGGTACCCGCAAACTATGCTTCATGAGGTTTGTTTAAAAGTCACTGAACTAAAGTAAGTACAATTTAATGTAGGTAACTCGTTGTATTTATAGAAAATTTAGTTAAAGCTTAAAATAGCTTAGTATGTTCAATTCGCAGTAGGGTAATACCTTCAGAATCGAAGTAAGACAAAATACCATGCTGCAAAGAGTGCGGTAAGCGCACAAGCTTCGGAATCGAACCGCACTGTGAGTTCCTAGAGTAAATTTATCACTCATACTATTTGGATTCATACAAAGAGCAATGTTAGAGATTCGATATAACATTCATCAATTCCAAACATTAAAATTTAAATTCATTTATAAAATCCCTGTGAATACTTACACGTCCTTTAAAAACTTGGCGAGAGTTTATAGAACTTACATTACAGTAACTTAGGTACATTATGTTTGTACTTGTTTTGTTTTACGGATGTTTGTTATTTATATGTATAAAAACACTTTTGAACTAAGCTTACAATAAATATCCTCTGTAATAAATACTAACACATGTGTATATATAAAATACTAAAGTTTCATGTTACAAACTTTTCTTAGGCACTTGTTACTTGTAGTAAGTAAGTAATAATTATTATTATCCATCAAATATGGACAGTTAAGTAGATGCTCCATGTAATATTGTTGGCACATGCAGATAATACTCATAACAAACTTAATAAGAAAACTTATACGAAATAATAGATCAATTCTTCTATTACGTATCTAATAGATAGGGATGGAAGTCCAATTTATAATAAAGTAGTTATCTATTTTGATCATGTAAATTCGAAACCTTCAATCGAGAACGAGAAACCCTAAATTCATGTTCTGACACTTAAAAGTGAATTCATTGGTCTTTATAGCTCTCACTGTAACAGTTAACAACTACAATATAACACAAACAAAGAAGACAGCTGACAAATTAGGTTCTCTGCGGAATGTCGCCACGCAGCGGACGGAGAATTAAGTACTGCTTAAAATTAAAGTACTATGTAAAACAAACGCCTTAAAGTGTACACTTTTAAATTACTTACAAAATACGTATACCTCAAAAATAATGTACTTCGTCAAAAGGTGATCTTTACACTAGCCATATGGTCCTCACCCTTTTGATAAACTACTTTATCAGACGAATATAGTTTCTCCTGTATCGCCGCGAACGATTGTCCTTTAGTTTCAGGCAGTTGTAACAATATAAATATAACACCGAACACCGACAACACGCCGAAGCCCCAGAATGCGATATAGGTCCCTAAGTTATCCGCCACCACTTGATACAACTTCGTTACTGCGAACGTCATTAACGCCACAAATATCTGGATTACACAGGTCGCCTTTGATTTAATGTTTGTTGGAAATATTTCCGAAGTAATCGCGAAAGGCACTGTAGCTAAACCTATGGTATACGAAAATATAAATATGGGTATCACAACGATAGGAATGAATTTTATACTGACGAGGTACTCGCTGTTGATGTGTTTCATGAAGAAGTAGGCTCCGATGATGATGTTGGCTAGTCCAACGCCACACGAAGATATTAACAGGAGGGGTTTTCTTCCCAACCTGTCTACTAGCTGCGAGGACATCGCAGATGTTAGGAGCTGCACAGTACCGAACAGTATGCAGGACTCTTCAGCTCCCATACCTCCGTCAGCTTCCCCAAATATCTGCTGCGCGTACGATATGATCGCGGTGCTGCCACAGAATTGCTGCGTGAAATAAATGCCCATCAGAATGATAAGGCCCTTTCTGTTCCCTCCAACAGTGTACAAGTCTTTCCACCGACTCTTTTCCTTCATGTTCTCTGTGACCAAGCTGCTCATGCTCTCCAATTCTTCTCTGACGTAGCTTCTGCCTCTGAGCTTCTTGAGTGATGATTCTGCTTCTTGCTTCTGTCCTTGCTTGATGTAGTAGTAGGGTGACTCTGGCATGGTGCTGAACGTCACCACGAACAGGATCGGGATTGCGATGTTGAAGCTGGCTAGCCCTAGCATGGACACGTACGGCCCGATGCAATACTGAGACAGGATACCGAACTGAAACAGAGTTGTTAAATCGTTAATTATTTCAATCAGACAATCATTGTCTAATTTAGATCTAATGAAAATTGGTAGGTTATGGTCTTATTATGTGCATCAATGCGATTTACACAGGCAGTTTTTTTATCATTTTCCTACTAAAAATGATTAATTTAGATACCAGATCTGTATAAAAATTTCCAACCAAACAATAAAAAGAAACTCTTGCATAATTTTACCGCAAAGCACACATTCTTGGTAAGCCTGCGGTTATAATGTCATTCTCGTAATAAATTCTGTTATACCAACAAATACACAAATGCATTACTTTTGGGTAATTTCTTTTCTGTTTATATTTTTGTACGATTAGCTTTCTATCTATTCTAGAACAAAATTGGCGTTAATGTTCGTACAATCGTACCTTTACTGTATAGGAAGTGGTAATTTTCCTACTGGCGTATAGCAACAGACTGTTATTATTTAATTTTTATTTGGCTTAAATTAACATTTCTTTAGCTTATATTAAGCCATTAATATAACGCAGATGAAACAAGGTTGATATTAATTATATTCTTTTGAGTTGTTCCACTTATTAACAAAAAGTGTCTCTAGATCTTCGAATTATACTTTAAATTATATTCAAGTTTGAAAAGACTTGTTTTAAATTAGTCTAGAACGGGACCAGTGTCGATGTCAAGATCAATATTTGGTATTTATTTACTTCCACTACGTAAAGTTTCTTTTACCATAAAAATCCATCACATCATCATCAGCCTAATAATGTGCCCACTGCTGGGACACAGGCCTTCTCTCTGTGAGAGGGAATGGGCCGTAATCCACCACGCAGGCCCAGTGCGGTTTGGTAGATGTCACATGTCTTCTAATTTTTGGTTCTAGGACATGCCGGTTTCCTCACGATGTTTTCTTTCACCGTTTTGAGAGTAGTGGTGATGAAATAATTTACACAAAGTTAAGCGCCTGCTTGGGCTCGAACCCACGACCTACAACTTGTAAGTCGCGGTCGATACCACTGGGCCACCACTGCTCTAAAAGTCCATCACGCTAATTTAAAAATAGATTTATTTGCGTTAAAGTTAATTTTTGTTTGGTTTTGTAATATTTTATGGGGAATGACATTTCACAGTGCTAATTGATTGATCCTATACAAAAGTAGGCTCAAACAAAATGTTGTCATAATCATTTCTGGAGGCATATTTTGCGGGCAAAAATTCTATTGTTACACAAAAGGAAACCGCAGACATGCTCACAATGATTTATTGGTGAGTGACGAAACCGTAGGTATAATGAATGACACTGTTGTCAGAAGCAAAATTAACCGTCTGTCTCCAGATAAGTGTTCAAACGTCATAATAAAGTAGGTGTACGACCCAATTACACATGCGAGCATTGTTGACCTTGTGATCGTAACTCGGGTAGCAGACTGACCTTCGACATGACAGTGATGAGTGTTGCCATGGCGCCTCTGACGTCATCGGAGGCGATTTCACCGAGATACATGGGCGCGGTGGTATATGCAATACCGTAGCCAAGCCCTGAGATGAGTCGGGACGCGTATATCGTGGGGACGTTCCCCGCGAACATCACTAGTATCCACCCAATGATGTAGGGCACTGAAGCGAGGAGTAAGGTCTTCTTGGTGCCGATCCTGTCTGCCAGGTACGAGGCAGGAATGGGACTTGCGGCTGAAATGAGAAAACATTGCAATGATAATGACGCACACGGAACGTAATGATGCATGAATGTCCTTGTTCTGTCTAGACCCATCCCTCTTTGCGGTTGATAGTGGTCATGATTGTAAATAAGAAACATTTTCTGAATATAAATTAAAACTTGACTTTGGAGTTCCAAAGTCAAGTTTTAATTTGTAATCAGAAAATGTCTATTCATTCCATATACTTATCGAAATGAAATCTTTTAAAAATGTATTGTGGAAATCAGTGGAATCGGAAATCATTCAAATCCTAACGAAGTGGAATCACTATAAATTGGATTAGTGATACCTTTTTGTATGATTATATTATTATTAAACAGAAGGACGCTACTGCCCATTTTCTATCGTCGATGAAACCATGACGAAAACTCGTAATTACCGCTAACGACACCCAAGGGTGAAGAGGGTAGCTAATTACAAATGACAAGTCATACGGAACTTAAGTGGAATTAGCTAATTTCGCACTTCTTCTGTCATACGATGTGGTGTTTACTGAATCAATACCGACTCACTTTGGAATACTTACCGATCAGTTTGCAATGTCATGATTTGGTTATAAATATGTAACAGTACTGGTACTCACTGATATTATAATATTTACTCAATTATTTCTCACCATGACTACGTAGTACTATTATGTATTCGTGCCATGAGTTGACTACAAAAATGTGATGAAATGACTCACTATTACTAACATACTTCAAAGAAAGCCCGCAAATCAATATTCATCAGACATCCGATATTGTTCAGTAAGCACATTTTTATATTAACAACAAACAATGCTTAACAAATTCCTAAAGTCGACCCCATCATTTTGGATTACCAAACGCGGAGAGGGACAGAGGCGCGATCATGTTACAGCTTGGATTAATGTGCCGGCTAAATATGTAATGCCTTTGGGAAAGTTAATTTATCGCGTAATTTGAACGAGAAGTTTCCACTTTCCACGAGGTAAGGCAAATAAGTGGATAGCCCCGATATGGACTGCATACGTGAGTGTATTTGCTCGATCTGATTTATTTCTCATTACTTGAGATTGAAAATCACATGACGTTACATTTGTAGTCCTTTGAAACAAGGTTTGTTTGTTTCTCATGCTCGTATCTAACCTACATGAAGTGATTGACCAGACATTGAAAAGATTTAGTAATCATGTGATATCAGTTACCATGATTTCACTGTAAAGTGACCATCAAATATGTATCTATGTATGTGACCATCAAAAATGTACCTTACGCATGCAACAAATGTGCTAATCTATAAATAAATACTAATATTAACATTATAACCGGGATATTTACCATGTTTACTGTTAAAAAACCCGAAAAAGTGCCGAAAAAAGTTCGCGAGCGGACACAGTGAGTTTCGTGTGTCGCGAACAGAATCGAGTTGTGAGTGACAGTGGTAACGGTACTGAGCGCAAAAAACGAACAAGAAAGAGGGTAGACCGTTTTGTCTCCTCATAAACACCCACCCACAATAACTTCAGTTTATCCGTGATCATGGTGTTTGCAACAGCACCGAAATATCAGAAACACGAAATAAACATGGTAAATATCTTGGTTATAATGTTAATGTTAGTGTTAATGACCATGACAGTTTAAAAACTTATATAAATAAATATTCCTTGAGTCAAACGGTTTATAACTATGGTGTTTTAAGAAAGGTTTCATCAGAATATGAGTCACTTATTCCATTGCCCCAAGGTTCCATATAAAAGCTTTTTAAGACTTAGGGCTAATTTCACCAATGAAACTAATCGCGATTAGTTCTACTAAACTCAATTTATGCAAATACAGCGTTCTGATTGGTTGTTTCTCAGCGGTCTCAACCAATCAGAACGCTGTATTTCCATAAACTGAGTTTAGTTGAACTAATCGTGATCGTAATCGTTTCATTGCTGAAATCGTCCCTTAATAGACGCCCTAGAAAGACATACATAGACCTTATTGGTGGTGATCTTCAGAAACCGTCGTGATTGTATGACTAGATGTATGAACGTGAGTGAAACAAAAGATTATATAAGGATCGTAGCAGGTGGCGTTCTGTGGTTTCTATCTGCCCCATGGGAAGAAGGCGTGAGTTTATGCATGTAATTATATTATATTCTGTTCTATGTATGTAATAGATGCCACTGATGCTGCGATTTGGCCGAGTTGTCTTCAGTGGCCTTTTGGGTTCAACTGACTTAAAAAGAAAACATAAAAAAAAAACAAAAATCCGACTGCTTTAAAAGCGAACCAAAAAGACGTAAACAAGAAGAAAATCATGCTGTGCAGTCAGAGGATACACGTTCGCGAGCTGGCTGACCAAAACCAGATGTATCCTACGACTGCACAGGTTTTTTGTTTTTCTTAATTATTTTTTTTATTTAAAACTTATTAGTTTTCTTTTTTGATGCAGGTACATTTAAACATATAAGTATTATATATTTTCGAAATCTCCTCTTAAAGTTCTTTATTTTGATACCCCCACGATGGGTTTTGAATAAAAAAATAATTTGGTTCCCCACAATATGGCGCCCAAATTCACAGCCCAAAACACTCGCAGGGTTACGACTGTCTTAAGAATCATTAAAATCGGCCAACGCGTTTGGTCTCTAGAACGCCGCAAAGGAACAAACATACATACATACATAGACTGATAAACACATTACTCTCCTTCGGCAGTCGGGTAAAAATAGATACCACTTATCAGTAAATTGAAAAGAATAAGTAATAGTACCTGAACATAATATCATAAGTGAGACGATCCATGAGCTCTGATCTGCCGTCGTCGCTATGGGTGAGTCTGGAGCCAGCAGGATGGGCAGCGTGGGGGAAGTCCAGCCTACTGTGGTGCCCGCCGCCGCCGTGATCAAGGTCGCTGGAAACATGACGGGATACAAATTAGAAAAAATATCAAGAATTTGCAAGACTAGCTGTTCCACGCGGGTTCGCTCCCGTCAACTGGCTACCTACCTACCCATCTACCATACTTATCCTACATATATGATTGTTTTGTAAACCGTTTAGGCAGCGCACGCAATGGAAGCTCTCAAAAAGGAATAATTTTGTCCGTTTTTGCAACATTTTGCATTTATTCTCCTCTCCTATTGGCCGTCGCGTGATGTTATATAGCCTATAACCTTCCTCAATAAATGGACTATCCAACACAAAAAAAAAACAATTCCATCCAGTAGTTCCTGAGATTAGCGCGTTCAAACAAACAAACTCTTCTGCTTTATAATATTAGTGTAGATAGGTAAGTATATAATAATTAAAACTGTTTCACTGCAGGGCAAAGGCCTTGCATGCCTTATATGTAACTGAAGTGCAAGGCCACTATAATAAGGGCAGGATATATTAAGTACTGTGTGCATTCTACATGTAGCACTATGTTAGGTAAAAATCTAAAATTATTTTGGCTCTGACCGATTTGAGAAGTGGGTAAGTAAAAATATATCATAACATAACACCACACATTCACACCTATATTTCCTGAAGGTTTAGGCAGAATTGAACCACAGGTAAATTATATGTATATCCTAATTACATTATCCTAATCCTACTTATATAATAAACAAGTAATATTGTTAAGGTTGCCCTAGTCTGTCATTCTTACATACAAGCGTAGTATGGCGATTACTGCACTGTTTGACGGAACAGGGTCAAAAAAAAAAAAACAATTTGTCTCATCATTATCTAGCCCTATATGGAAACATCAAAGAAAAATATTTGAATGTTATGAGCGTCGAAACTTCCATATTTCATCACTAATTTTAATGCATCTTTGGGCGGAAATAAATATTGTAAGAAGGACGAAAATTGCAAAACAGTCACCATACAGGGATAGATTAGTAGTTCAACAAACCAAATAATTTTATTTTGAAAATATACATTTAGTAGTTTTTCATGATATCCATACTCACAAAGGTCTGTTTATAAAATTTCACGGGCTCTTTTTCGTCCTAAATCATCATTCATTTCGCTACAAATTTGCAAAAGTGCTAATTCGTACGCGAATTAGTTTCTTACTACTCATCACAGCAGTTATCTCTTTCGCACGTGTTATCGGATGAGATAGCATGCGTTTTAACCCAACATACAGTAGTACTGTCTACTAGAGCAACCTTAACGGCTTAAAGGCTTAAGATAAAATTTTGGACTATATACTAGATTGGGCCATAGAATTTTTTAAAATTTTTTTGATAGGCTCGCTTTACCACTACCTCACCTGATGGTAAGCGATGATCTGGACAAAGATGAAGCACACTTGCCGAGAAGTAACCTATTCACTCTTGACTTAAATAAGCCCAGGTTGTCGTCATCATCATCATCATTTCAGCCAAAAGACGTCCACTGCTGGACATAGACCTCCCCAGGCGTCGCCACATTGACCGATCCCGTGCGTCTCGTGTCCAGATTGTAGCTTTCAAGAAATACAGACTCCGGCAGGGTATCCCTTATTTAGCTGTACGCACAAAATAGAATAATTGTTATCACGGTGGTACGTTCCCGTGGGTTTCATTTCAGATTCCACGCAAACGACATCGCTAGCAAAACCGAGTTTTTAAACAAACCATTATGTCAGAATTTCTGAACAAAAACGTGTTTCGATCGATGCAAATGTGCCGTATATTGATAAAGCTTATCTAGTAAGGAAAATGTGAGCGTTAAAATAAAAACGACCATTACGGCTTATGTTATTTTTACACCTTCATGTTCCAGCGTTCATCTTATAAGAATGAACAAGGTTGAGCTTCTTTATCTGTGAATACTTAGTAGGTCTTTAGAAAAATAAACTGAACGTAAAAATAGTATTTTTTGTCAAGAATATTCTCGATTCAGAATTCTGAATCGTTGCCAATTAGGATTTTGAGCTACCTGAATCGTTAAGAATCACTTTCTAAATATAAAAAATCACGTTAACCTAAATAAAAAAAAACCGACTAGTTAATTGGTTAACCTCGGGCGCCTAGTTGGTTGGTAGATGATTAATTATCGTTTCTTTATTAGGCTTCCCAGTTTTATCATTAATCATATTTCTGTGTTAATCTGGAATTCTGGAAACCAACGACTGAGTATTGTGAAAGGGCGTAGCTCAGGGAGCTCAAATAATAAGCAGAAATTACTTTTAACTTGTATTGAATCAACAACGTGCCTGCCCTCAGGCGGCTTTTACAGAAGTGCCAGCTAAACAAAAAACTACACGCGTTCGATATATTTCAAATATTCTGTATTCGATTTCCTTCCAAACTTATAAGTCGCCAGCTTTAGGTGTCAGCGGCCGAACAGGTTGCTCGTCCTATGTGGAAAGCCTCTACAGTATCTACATAAAATGATAGATATAGTTGATTGGAGAAAATACAATATTCTTCAAAATTATAAAAGGTTATATCAAGTATTCGGGACTGAAAAAATTTTATCATGAAAAATCCTTCTCCCTTTTTGAAGTCGATTAAAAACTTCAATGTAAGGAACAGTAACTAGTAAAAAAATCCGGCCAAGTGCGAGTCTGACTCACGCACAGATTTCCGTTTAAAAAGCTACATTCCCCAAAATAAATAGGTAACATTACTAACGTTAATAAACAATGAAAGCACTGAATATTGCTTTAACGAAGAGACAAAATTAACCGCAAAATTTCCGCTCGAAAACTGTAGTCCCCACACATCTACACAAATATACAATTTTTTTATTTTTCCAAGTAAATTTTTTAAGTTGGCCGACTATTACTCGTAAACTTGGGCAGCCTGGCTGTGATAATTTTCCATTTTATTTCGTTATATATATTACTGCCGTGAATTTTTCACATATTCAAAAGCAACCTGGCAGGGGGTAGGGACACTTGACTCTAAAAAAATTTGCTATTTAAAGCATAATGTTACGCAAACGGATCCCTGAATCGAAAAATGGTTCTCACAGACCCGTAATATTTTTGAATGGCCTATCTTACGATAAACAACACCATCGAACAGACGAGAAAAAAAAAACATCCCCACTTTACGTGTACCCTTCTAGCTTTCTAGTACTAAGAGTCTGAGCTAAGCTGTGGATGGTCCTTGTTGACTACGGAACCCAAAAAATGGTAATCATGAGTTACTTTGCTAGGAGAGCTTTGCGTGGTTTTTTGTAATATCTATTTTCCGATGCTCAATTGTTTATTGATTTTGAAATATGTAGTATCAAATTGCTCGTAGATACAAGTAATTAAAAAAACTCAAGATAATAATCAAGATGCCTTGGAAACCTCAATATTATATTAAAAAGAATAGAGTAGAAAACATTTATTCGACATAGACACAACAGGAACAAACAAAATATATGAGAAGAATGTTGTTAAAAATAATACAGCAAAACTCTAGATTAGCAAAAATCGGACGCCTATTTCATATTCCCCGTAAAGTCAACAGGTTCTTACATTATTCAGAGTTTCTCAGGTAGGTACTATATTTAAATGATAATTCCAAACAACATGTTTACAACAAATCTAGAATATTTATTTATTCAAAACAAAGGACTGATACTAAGTTCGTGTCTCCTTTTATAAATATGAGATACAAAAGAAAACATACAAACATTTAGATATGTCATTATTGATTGTTTTAACAAAACTATTGCAGTGTTATCTATTCATAATAAAGCTATGTTCCTGCATAGACACGACTTATGATTTTTTCCCGCGATATTGAATAATGCAGTCATGTTGAATAATACAGGCTGAATATAATTCATTGCCGTATTTATCAAGTCATCCTGTTCAAATGAAACATTGTGGCGAGAACATTGATACAATGATATGAATGTGAAAAGGATAACAATATAAGTAGACCAGAGTGTCTAATACTAGCTTGTAGCCGGAGCTTTGCCCGCGTAAAAAGTGTTTATCATTCCAAGGGAACATGCTACCCGAATAAAAACTATCCTATGTCCTTTCCAGGGTCTCAAACTATCTCCATACCAATTTCATCTAAATCGGTTCTGCCGTGTAGTTTCTTTCGCAAACAAACAGCGTTGCTTTCGCGTTTATAATATTAGTTAGGATAGTGTAGGTTAGTAAAAGCGGGAAAATGCAAACAATTTCTAATGAATGTTAGACGTTAGTAACAGCAACTGACGTATGGGAGCCTCTTGTTCACAGAAACCCGAAAGAAATTAGAAAGCATAGTACCATGAATTGAAAGAACAAAGATTTTCTAAGAGAAACAATTATTTGGTTATGAAATTCTGGGAAACGCGTTATCCCGAAAGACGGTTTGGAAGATAAATTAATGAGAAGAATTTCCATTTGGAAAGATACATAAAGTATATTATCTTAATAAATTTCTTTGATATTATTATTTCTAGTAAAATCTGGTAAATATTGATCTAAATAATACGAATGAGAAAAAGTAAAAAGTTTCATTAATAGGTTTAATTTCGTATTAAGACATATCTAAGGTAAATTCTACGTATTCGCATTTGTTGCTACTTACGAACGCCGATTAAAAAACAAATTTTATGAAAAAAAGTTCCATTCCCCAGAAATAAATTGCTCTGCGCCAAATTGCTGGCGGCAATACACTCTTTCTGTGTTTTTTTTTTTACTTTTACAGGAAGAAACATAACATACATTCAAAACCTATTTAGATTCTAAATATAAATCTCTATGCTTGTACAGGTGATGCCAAAAATAAATGCCTACGTAGTTTGCGCAACCATTCCTGGCAATTACATTCAGTGGAGTATCTACGAGTATCACTGAGTAACATTTACCAGAGTCATTAAATTCAATGTTAAAAAAATACTACTTACGTTTTACGCACTATTCTTTTTGGTAATAATTTGAGTGTGCGTATCGTGAGATAGTGGTCAAACGCAGGCCTACACTTCTACACTATATATAGTTATTATCAGTCGGTTTGATTTTTTGTTAAAAGGTTTTTTATTTTTCTCTTTTTAGTTTTGGTAGGTACCTCCAATTAATATGATAATCATTTATAGCCAAAGTAAAACTCATGACGATTACAATAAGCCCAAACACGACTAGGATACATTGTTTTATTTCGGAGTTCCAGTGCCTACCTTCCGGCATCATCATATGATCAGTTCGATAGTGCCATTTTCATCAGTACCATTTATTTATACGTATTTGCTTCATCATAGTCGGTTAACTATTCGAGAATTCTTATACCCGTGACATAATTAGTATTAAGGAATTCCAGTGGCCATCTGTGCTCTTCTTCATCAGTTCCACTTCACCAAATAATACTTTCTGAGTGCAAATGATTGCATTGTTGATTAAAATACCAAAAACGCTATATGTATACCTATAATATTTGAGGAGTTCCCTAGATTTCTCTAGAATCCCATCATCAGATCCTGACCTGATGACCATCATGGGACCACCTGTGAAGTACCCTTTGAAAAAAAAAAAGAGTTTTCCAAATCGGTCCAGGCGTCTTTGAGTAATCGGGGAACATACATAAAAAAAAGATCCCGACGAATTGAGAACCTCCACCTTTTTTGAAGTCGGTTAAAATGAAAATAATGTAGGTATGCTTGATGATTATTCATTCTGGCAGCAAACCTCTATATTCCAAGTTGTGTCCTCCAACTCGACTCCACAACAAATGCCATGATGATTAGTCGGTAGTAAAACTTTTTGTTAAAGTTAAGATTTATTTATTATTTATTTATTTATTTCATTAATTATTATAACACCTTTACAGTAACATCCAAGGCGATGTTATAACATACATATAAAACAACAAGATAAGATATATTATAAGTTGAAATGTAAAATTAGGTTCGGTTACGATGGGGCTGACATGCCTTAAAAGGACAGAAGTCCCCAAAAAATAAAGATTAAAGAAAAGAAAAAAAACAACATCAAATTGACATAAATCGAGGGTATTTTTCCGTTGTCATGGCTACGAGTCGACTGGTGGTTTTTCAAACTTGGAATATGAGCCTAGTTTTTTTTCTAGTAGGAAGCTAGTAGACAAGTTTTTGCTGTGTCATTAAATGTCAACCATTTTTTTATTTGCTATAATAAATCAATGCTGTCAATAAAATAAAAAGTCAAGTAATAGTTAATCAAGTTTTATGTATTTTTCCTTAACAACCAGTTATGTCGTTATTATTATTTGAAGTTTTCAACATGTTTTAAAACTTTTTTTCTACTTAAATTTGGTTTCTATACAATTCTCATGTAGACCTGCACTCCGATTGCTTCACACACCTTCTATTGCAAGCCGAAGCAAAAAGAAAAAAAAGATATTCCTAATCCATAGCTTCATGTTGAAAATTATGGGTTATATTTTTGAATTGTCAAAATGAAAGCTATTGCCATTGACAACACTGTCAATGGCAATGCCTTTGACAGTGTTGACTATGCCTTTGACTACCTTCGGAACAAACACAAGCTTTTCGATAATAACAAACAAAATACTCTTTTTGGTGTGTGGGCCAATTGATGTAGTCCAGATAAATAAAAAAACACTGCTTATCCGCTAATTAAACAGAGCTATCTTCTTACCTCTAACTTCTTTCATACCCATATTGAATGAGTATGAAAGATAGCTCTGTTTGGCACCATGCAGTTGCATAGCATAGATGATGATTCCTATTATAAATGTGCTCGTATTATCAAAGGATTAGTGCTAAGTGCATCACTAGATGCAATGACACAGCTTCCTGGTTTAAATCCATAGGGACCATCGCGATAGGCGCGGCAGTGATCAGCTGGGACATATACAATGGAGAGTAGGTCAGGCCACAAGACGCAACCTATTTGCTCAGTGTCAACAAATGTTTACAAGTCGACTTGTTGACTAAAACTTTAAGCAGTAAACTCCCGGAAGGCATTTGCTTGTGGACATGGGGAAAGACGTTTTGGAAGACGACACAGGTATTATTAGTTACACATTAACGTTGACAGAGTTTACGACAGTAGAGTTGTAAAAGTATACGTATGATGTCTCTGTGTCACCCGTTAGTATATTAGTAGTGTTGGACTTCTCTTTTCTTCTATTTAAACTAATAGAAGTATTTTTTTCAATTACTTTTTTTTAGCTGCATCATTCGGAGATGATTCTTTTTTATTGTTAGTAATTCTTTGTTTTATCTACACCGAACCTTGATAATTATCTATATTATTATTGTCTTGATATTATCTTATTTATTATTTAAAAAAATTTAAATAAAATACAAGAGAAGTTTTTAATCTGTGATTTGTTTACGCTTTTCTGAGATTCACACAAGAAGTATACTAGTACAACAGAAATAACTATTTGTCTATATTATGTTATTCTTTACATTCAAAGAAGAAATGAAAAGTTGTAGCTGGTCATATAAAGAGAGACACATCATCCAACCATCCGCTAATCAATTCTTGAATGAAAAAGGAATCTGAAGGCTGAAACAATATTGAACTGACAGACATAGCGTTATGCTACATTAAGTAAATGGATGTGTCCATACTCGTGACGTGACCCGCACAGAAGACAGGAATGATAAAAGATAAAAAAGCAACACAAAAATTAAACAATAACCCGACCAAACAGGTAAAATATAATACTTATCTCAGCATAATATGCAGCGATATTTAAAAAACCAGCCGAGTGTGAGTCGGACTCGCGCACCGAGGTTTCCGTACAAAGAGCTCCATTCGCCAACATAATGAGGTAAAAATACTGAAGTTCATACACAATGAAAGCACTGGATATTGCTCCAACGAAATTACTTTTCCAAGTACATTTTATAAGTTGGTCGACTATTACTCGTAAGTTTGTAAAGCCTACTTAGCTGTGATAGTTTTCCTTTTTGTTTTATACTACTGCCATGAATTTTTTCACATATCCAAAAGCAACCATTTAGGTGATAGGGGACACACACACTTGACTAACAATAATGAGCAATTTAAAGGTTAATTTTAAGCCCTGAATCAAAAAATTTTTTTCATAGACCCGTAATATTTTTGAATGGCCTATCCAACGATATCCCCACCACGCATGTTAATACACGTAAAGTGTTTTTTTCTCGTCTATCCCAATAGACGAGAAACAAAAGTACAAGAGGTATTTTTTTTGTTTTATTTTTCCACTTTGTCGGTGTTATTAAAATATATATCCATGCCAAATTATAGCTTTCTAGTGCTAGTGAGTCTCTGACCTAAGCTGCGCACAGACGGACTTGGTGAAACTATTAGGGTTCCTTGTTGACTACGGAACCCTAAATAGAAGATATAACGCCACGCTGTTATTTAATGTTCTACTGCTTATAGATAGATACATTGTAAGCAAGTAGACACAAAACAATATACATATTGTAACGGGTTCCCAACATGCTTTCATCCTTTTAGATAATTAAGTAACTCTTAGAAAAATACGTTATAATATTTATTATGTGAGTTCATGCATTTTTCTATCAACGCAGACAATATAGACATGGGTCGCCGGACAGTCTCTAATGAAGCAATGTGACAAGCGTCAGCTTTTGGCGCGAAAAATATCAATTATAACCTTCCTCTTTCAGTGACGAAGCTAATAACTCTCTATTAGATAACGTGTGATGATGTGAGACAAGACTTATTACTTTTTCATATTAATTTCTTACATTGTAGGTTACGTTTTGTATATACTGCCTCTTTGCTATATCTTTGTCAATAGTGCTACTGCTAAGCAATAAGCCCTTTCGTAGCTATTCGGAGTCTGGATTTGGGCCCGGTTGATGACTGTCCCATATTACATGAGATTTAAACATAACTGGTAAAATGCGTACTGTACACATCTCTGCCAACCCATCGAGAAATTCAGGCATGATGTTAAAAATAAAAGGTTATAACTGACTATCTGCCTGCCATATCAACGCGTTGCAACGCTCACTCCAAAACGATAATGATCAAATCATGACTAACAAGATTTGCGAAGAACGGTAGAGGATTTTTGAATATTTAATTTGAAAGGGATCACCGTACTTTGAGTTTCTTTTTATTCCTAACGGAATGAAAACTCATTTTCAGGTCTAACTTAAAGGTGATCCTAACGATTGGCTCTTAAGTATAATCAAATTATTGATCACAGGTTCAAAATTCGAACAGTTTTTTTTTCGTTTTGTTTCTGAACTGCATAATTATCTAATAAAAATGAAAGAAGTTTTTATTCATTACATAGTTAATTTAATAAGATAACCTTTTGTATTTTTTAAATTAAAATGGAAGAACGTGGTTAATTGCAACGCAAAAAAGGTATGTTGTGAAATGATAAATGAGTATGGTATTCTGCTTCTAAAAACAAATGATAACTAGGTACATAACTATATTAACACCACTGATAGGTAGTTAGTGCAGTAACAGTAAGAAGAGGTCATAGCTTTTTAGATATATCCGTTTAGGTCCCTACTATGCCATTACACTTCCTCACAATACTAATGCCAGATGGCTAAAGTAATTATTAACATAGTTTATAATGACTTTGTTTATAACATTATGATATACGAGTGTTTATTGCCTTTTCCGATTGACATAAATTCTGCTTGGTCACGATTTTATCAATGAATACCTATTTGAAACAAAGTAAGTAGGAAATATTTGACCTCCTGATAAAACCAATGATCGTGAATGAACTGTGCATATTGGCTACAATTTAGGCCATTTATCACGAGGTTCATTGAACTCCTTCAATTGAGATGAAAGTTAGATGATCCAGTTTTTACACGGACTTTGACTATGAGCCAATATCATCAAGGAAGAAAGACTTCAAGAATCTTCAAGATTAGTATGCATAAACTTAATATTTAAAGTATGTATAATTGTGTTTCAATCAATCAAAAATGGCTAAACGGATTTGGATGAAATTTTGTACGTATATAGTTCCAAATCGGGATTAACACATAGATCTTCTTTTTTTTTAGCGTGGAGAAATGTTCATGTATACTGCGCTACAACGGGGAGATAGCGCAGTTATGTGGGACTCCAACCCACTAAAACGCCACGGTGTCCTCCTGTGCCGCTTATGGCAGAAACACGGGCACGCGTTAGCACTCACCGCGAACTTGCCGCGGCTGTCCGTCACCGGAGCCTCCCCGGCGCACCAGGACACACTGTTCACTGTGACCACCCCAGGGACAAAACCAGCATATGGGTGCCAGACGACCCTGTGTTTGGCACCCGTGGTCCCCTTGTGACGGTTCAAGGTCAATGGCCCCGCCACCTATCATTTTTCGGCCGCAGGGGATAGGGAGTGCGGCCAACGCTATACCGACATTCCTCTTCCCCTGCGGCACCACCGCGTCCGCCATCAGACGGTGGCGATCCCGTCCAGGCCGCTCAAGGTAGGGAGAGCGGCGCACAGCAATACCGGCACTCCTCTCCCGCCGCTGCCTTTAACACTCAGCCGCGATATCGTATGGGCATAGGAGGCCCATACGACATCGCGGCCCGCCTCAATTGCGATGTCATCCAGGCAACAAATACATGTTGGCCGCTACGTCGTCGGCTTATTGGAAAAAGCCCTGACGAGCGGCCCCACTTCGTGGGTGACCAAGCCACGGTTACTGACCCCCCTGCCTCGACAATGCGGGCACCCACCGGGGGGTAACACATAGGTTATGTTTTATCCCGGTATAATGTTACCTATGGATATAAAAACACTTTTCACACGGGTCAAACCGCGGGCAGAAACGTGAAGAAAATAAATAAATATATAACGAGTTTATTTGATCCCTACTATTCTTATATGAATATAAATCTCATAATTATTATAGTAGCTAATTAATTTTCATTTCTGAACCTTAATTGAAATAAAATCGAATTGGTTTCATTGAATTAAAATCAAATTGGCGTCATTTTTATTTCTGTAATTTTATTAGGGTTCCGTACCCAAATGGTATAAACGGGACCCTATTACTAAGAATCCACTGTCTGTCTGTCTGTCTGTCACCAGGCTGTATCTCATGAACTGTGATAGCTAGACAGTTGAAATTTTCACAGATGATGTATTACTGTTGCCGCTATAACAACAAAAACAGAATAATATAAATATTTAAGTGGGGCTCCCATACAATAAACGTAATTTTTTCTGCTTTTTTTGCGATAATGGTACGGAACCCTTGGTGCGCGAGTACGACTCGCACTTGGCCGGTTTTTTTTCATTTTTTTGTGTAATAATCCATGGGGTTGATAAATATTTCCGCTTCATTGACATCAGTTTATTATTTCAGCCCAGCTTCACTGAATCTTATGTCAATTTTATTTTCAGATGTTGCCGCGTTGGGCAACATATTCAAAGAAAGTGTTTGCCCGCACCCAATGCTACGAACAAAACATTACTTAGTTCAGCTGTGTGCGCAGTAAAATTGGATGTGGCCATCGATCAAACGTGCTCAAACAAAATTGATGCTATTTCTTGTCCGCTTAGTAACAGCTACCTACTATAAGTTTTTTACTACTATACAAAAATTCTTTTTAGCATTACAATAGCGGTCATTGGCCATTCTCTGATATCTCTTCGTAGGATCCTGAAAATAAACTCTGTATAAAATTAAGGTTCATGAATAATCATGATGGAAGACGTTTCAGGACGGTTTGATGTTTTTGTTTTTAACATTTTTTGTTCTGATTTTGACATTTAGAATATCAGTCTGTATGACAATGACATGTCTAAACGGAAAACCTACAGTTGTTACCTACCTAAAAATACGTATGTTTTTTGCTTACTCAGCACTAGTTGACATTTTTTACAGTTGGTAGGTATACTTAGTCAATGTAAAAACTGTTGTCCAGCAAAAAAAACGTTGTCATGATGAGGCCCCTGACTCTCTGAGCGTTTGGCATTGGACGCGAATTGACCAACATGCATCTGATACGTAGTATTAAATCGTTTTTATTAACAAACAGTCTTTGTTCTCGAAGGAATAGAAGGATACCTATTTATATTTAATACAATAAATACGAAACTAACTCTGTTTCTTTGCGACTTTAGGGCCTTCCACCGCTTTAGTGCCGTAAGACGGTTACTTTATAAAGCATTCTCCTTAGTGACGGCTAGGTCATAAGGTTTGAAAAAAATATATATTTATTATTGATTCGTATACATTATTTTTGGAAGAAGGTTTTTTCGTGTGACTAATAGTTTTGCTTTAAAAAAATTATTACAACTGCGTTATTTTTTCGCAACTTTTGGAAACTATACCGGAACGAATGAAAGAGATATTAGGCACAATAGAACAAGCTGTAAATAATGAAATTCTACCCACAGTATCAAAAGAGAATTACATTTTTATCCTCCAAAACGACTTGGATGTTTAAAAATATATATTTTCACACAGAAAATTTTATGGCTGGAATTTCTTCATAACTGAAATAGCATATATACATCAAATAATATTTTGCAAACAAAACTTTTCAAAAGAAGGTTCAATATTGATATTTTGGCATCGAGCGGGTGCACGGCCGTTTATATTGGGGCGTTTATATCGCCTGAAGGGCTGAATCGATTAGAAAGGAGATCAACCAAATTGGACCACGTTGTACTTTGTTTTTCAATGTACATTCTTTTTCATAACATTCCCCATGCACAATCTTCTAATACATCACAAAAAATTGGTTCTGCAGTAAGTTGTTGTCAGTAAGTAACGAAATGCATTTTGTCTTGATATTAATTACAGAAAAGAGTCGTTTATTATCGATATTTGAATCAAGTTATCTAGACAATCCGACTAGTTATCAAAAGCAAGTTAATTCTGCGAGTATTCTTGTATATTTAAGTTTATATTGAAAAGTTTTGTTTCTGTACAACGTCGGTACCTGCTGTACAAAGAAGGTACCACAGCTACAAAGCAAAAGTTGATCTCCTTTGGTATGGAGATAATTTGAGACCCTGGAAGAACATAGGATCCCGGTAGAGTATTCCCTTGGGATAATAAAACAGTTTTCACGCGAGTGAAGCCGCGGGCAGAGGCTAATTATTTATAAGTATGTTAGTACATACGTATAGTTTCACGGCTCAGATGCTACTTCATCATCCATGAACCATGTGGCAGGAGGCGAACCTATAGTCATTTATCAAATATTATTTGAGTTTCATATTTTTCTCCTAAGCATTTTCGTGAAAGTACCGAATTTTATTTTTTTAATCCCCGACGGAAAAAGAGGGTTGTATCTAAAAATTAAAACGAAAAAATAAATTTAAAATAGATTAAAAAAATAATATAAAATATATACATATAGACTATTAATTAATAATTTTAAATTACCGATATGTTTTTATTTAAACATAACGACTGTATTCCCTGAAGGGCTGAGGTACGTCTGTACTAATATTATAAATGCGAAAGTTTGTAAGGATGGATGTATGTATGTTTGTTACTCTTTCACGCAAAAACTACTAAACGGAGTTGGATGAAACTTCACAGTAATATAGGTTATACATCAGAATAACACAAACAATACAAATTATAATGTATTTTTTTGTAATTTGGTCATAATATAACGATAAATATCAAGTAAGTCGGAAAAAAATTCTGCCCTCTGAAAGCTATCTTCGCATGCGCTGCCTAAACAGTTGGAGATACACAAATATAATGTACCGTAGGATTGCTTGTCTTAAATAGTTCTAAATAAAAATCCTTGACAGCATACCTTTTATGTGGAAACCACTATGACCATAAAAATTAGAGATTCTTATTAAAATTGCAATAATGTAACCTACAGTAGCAAAATGTTGCATATAAATTTTATTATTTGGTGTGCGCTGAGAAAACTATTGATGATACATAAAAAATATGTACTACATGATTAGGTAGGGTAGGGTAGGATAGAGTAGAGTAGGTAGGGTAGGGTAGATAGGGTATGGTACCTACCATACCCTATCTACCCTACCCTACCTACTACCTACCTACGAGTAGGGTAGGTAGGGTAGTTGGGTAAAGTAGGTATGATAGGTAGGTAGCCAATTGACGGGAGCGAAGCCCCGGAGGTCAGCTAGTCTAATGTATATGTCATGTACCAAGTGATTAATCAGGGCACTAATGCCCGGGCATTATGAATCTAGTCCAGTCAAATCGGGCAATGTAATGAATACTGATTTAAACTTTTATATTTATCATATTGTCTGGTCATTATGCATATTGCTACGTAACGGTTGGGCAATTCGATAATTATGGTCAATGAATCAGTCCTAGAGCGAGAGCAGCGAGCTCGGGAGCTTAGGGCACGGATAGGTCAGATTCGAAGGAAATGACGGGAGCTGAAGTGAGCGAGCCATTTTATGGAACAAATTCTAGATAATATAATTTAACGGCAATTGTTTCAGAATGTTTTTATTAGTTTTATAGTATTTTTATTATTTATAATGACTGTGATATTATTGTACCTATGTGTATTGTTAAGAAGGTAACAATATGATTGTATGGTGTTGGTATAATTTCAATGTAATGGACAAGGTTCTCGTCAGATAGGAACGGAAAAATTATACGTGTTGCTCTTGTGAACTTTGTATTAAGCCTTCAACATACTAAGTGCGACACAACGATACTAACGCGTTTTTTTAAAAAAAGATGTTCTACTGATATTTTATTTATAGAAATTTCTAACAATTCCTATAAAAAACGCGTTATTGCCGAAGTTTATTATTTTTAAAAACGTAATCAGTTAAATTGTCAATTAAAACGAATACAAAGAAATTAACGGTGTAAGAGGTTGAGGTTATTCAGATAAATACTAAATTGATAGAAGAATGACGTGATTCATTTGTTTGTTTGGGTTCTCAAAAAACATAAGAAAAACACACAAGATAGGTGTTATAGGGTTTTACGTCTGGTCTTTCTCAATTCAACCCGGAGTCTGGACTTTGTGCCTGGTTGATGGCACTAGCCTCGCCATCTATTATATGGGAATTGCGAAATGTGAGTGTGCTGTGTGCTATATACAGGCGTGATGTTATGTTGTCTGTACTTATTACTTATTTAAATAATATAATTTATAATATAATATAATCTACACCAATTTTATAAAGAGGATTTTTTTTTTGTTTGTTTGTACCGAATAGGCTTCGAAACTACTGGACTGATTTAAAAAATTATTTCTCCTATGGAAAGCTACATTATTCTGAAATAACATAGGCTATAATTTATTTTCAAAAAAATAAGAGATCCTTATGAAAATTGCAATATTGTAACGCAAAGTAGCAAAATTTTGCCTATAAAAATCATTACTTGGCGTGCGCTGAAAAAAATATTGTTGATACATAAAAATAATGTACTACATGATTAAAGTACTCATTATTACCTACAAAGACAGCGAGGACTAACTATCGTAGTTAAGTCATAATAGCAGCTCATAAAAGCTGCTATTATGATTAAATACTAAAATTTAATTAGATCGCCCGCCGCGCGCCCCGGTAGAAACAAGAGTTGGTTACATTCGTATTGTATTATTCATTCTTGTGCTTTAGATGGGTAGGGTAGGTAGATAGGTAGGATAGGGTAGGTAGGTATGTTAGATAAGTTACGTAGGTAGCCAGGTGATGGGAGCGAAGCCGCGGAGGTCAACTAGTGTTTTATCATATAGGTACCTACTATGACAGAATTATGACAGACTAGCTTCTGCCAGAGGCTTCGCCCGCCTGAAAAATAGTTCTGGCTGGATTAGAACACATACCTATTCGAATTTAGAAGAAGTATTAGTATAAGAGACAGCCGTTAGCTCATTGGCTGACAGGTGATTTTGCATGATGTAATATCTGTGTGTAAAACCAATAAGCATTTCCTTTATAGTGTATGAGGAATCAGGCGTCAGGTACCTGTTAGTAAATTCTGAAGAATTTCCGCAGGGATTTTTTTTATATCAAGCGACGCGTAGCGCGCAATAATCACAAAGTGGGTAGGTACCTAGCTTGTTTGACAACCAAATGCAATTACTAATGTACTGCGAATACCTTCTAGAAATCTTGACAGTTTAATCATTTGTTTTATGCCCATTACCTACAAGATCACAGGCCGTATAACACACTGACATGATTGATAAGGTACTATTTATCCGTACTAAAATTATTAACGCAAAATAATTTCTATATGTCTGTTTATTTACGTTGTCACTCTTAAACCACCAAACCACTACCAATATATTGTACTTTGAAGAAGGATATAGGAAACTTTTATTCTAGGAGTACGTTCCAATGGGATTGTTTACAATTTTCACACGGGCCAAACCACTAGCAAAAGCTGTATCTATATAATATCGAAATCTGTCCATAATTTTGCCATTTTATCAAAATTATGAAAATATAAAATACAAAAAAATTATCTGCTTTGAAAGTTAATATTTTTGACAAAAAAATGTAACTGGTTTTTATCCGCATAATAATTCTCGGATGTTGACATTCGGCACTTAAATAAAACACTTCCGGTATTTTATTTACGCAAGAAGCGTTTCTTGAGCTGTCATACAGTTCAAGAAACGTTTCTTGAGCTGTATGACACGCACGTTTATTTAAATAAGAATTATTATTCTTATTTAAATAATTCTTATTTAAATTCATACACATGTGTGATAACTGTTAAGATACGTAGGTACCTATCCTTTTTATATATGCTCATAGGTAAATATTTTTCCTCCATTGAATTTTTCTTTACGTCATGTAGGTAGGTAAATTTAGTAACACAAAAGCATAAAAATAATAGGGTAAAAATGTATGAGGAAAAAAAAGATCTTACGAATAACCAAATGTATCCTGAAGCGTGTTATTCGATTACTTTGGCACATTGAGGGTGTTAGTAGATTATAGTTGTTTACGGTTTCGTATCGAAATGGTGAGAAAGCTCCGTCTATCTGTCACAGGAACTACAACAATTGGACAGTTATATACAATTCTTACTCATTTACATAGAAAGAAGAAAAAATAATTTCTATAAAATTAATAAGGAATATCTTATAAAATAATAGCCAAATAATAAAATATCAAGCTGTGTGACAGGACCTTAACTTCGCTCGGGGCACTGTCGCTTCCGAATTGTTAATACCGTTTTTAACGTTATTTTTTTAAAGTGTAGAATTTAATTACACGATCCCTTTGTCCTTTTAGAGACGAAAAACCTTGTAATTGTCGTGTAAAGAAAGAAATAAAATGAAAAAGTAAATTCTACAGAAAGATTTCCTTTTACTTTTTTTTCCAACATAAACATGGTTATTTTGTTCATTGTCGAGTAGGTTTTATTAAGTAGTTCAACGTTATTAAAAAAATATAGAGATAGAACATAGTAATTATTAATCATATACATATACATACGTAATTAATTTTTCACACCACCTGCTCGACAATGTCAAATTATATGTCATGCAAACCTAACCTAAAGTAAGTCATTTAAGACCTGAGGTCTAGCAGGCAATTAATATTGTACTGAATTTCATTATGACCTAGTCATTAAGATGATTTGAATTTGGAACATAAAGTAGAAATCGCATACGAACATTTACGATAGGTAGTAAGTACATACTAATGCCATGCATTCACCATTAAGATCTGCACCAAAAATTTATTGTTCGAAAACCGAACTCGTGGTAGCCACGAGTAGAATATAAATAAAAGAAAAATAGAACACAAATTAAAAACAGGCGCGTATACTGAAAATTGCTTTGCATTGTTATGTAACAAATTACTTAACACTAACTACATACACATTCTCACAAAAATGTCGAGTGACGATAGTGATTTGACTCCGGAGTATATTAAATCCGAAGCCATTGGCATTGCCAACAATATACTCCCAGAAAAGTCCAAGGAATCGTACATGAAAGCCTACGAAGATTTTTTTCAAATCGAAAACTAAAAAGGGCGTCAGGTCTGTATCTGAGTCAGTGCTTTTAGTCTACTTTCAGCATTTATCATGCATTATTCACCATCAAAAGAGAATCATCGTTAGAATTTTATCTTAGTATCTCCGTTTTAAATTCATATTTTTCACTTTAAACAATGAAGTGCTTGTTATTTTACAGTAGTTGAACAGAAAAGTGACCTTCGGGAATATGCGAAAAAACGTAGATTTGCGTATAAAACCAGAGAGCATTGATAAAGCCAAAACTAAATAAATACCAGAAAGGTCATTAGACAATAAAGGTTGCGTTCACAATTCCCAACAATAAGAATAATTTAAATTTGGTTAAAATCGTTATTGATACAAATTATGGTGTCGAGCAGCAGCACAGAACCACCAAATAACACATATTTATTATTCTTTATTTTTCCGTCTGTGTATAAAAAGCTGTAAATACAATGACTCAGGGAATGACATATTATATACAATATGCATTTTTTCTTCCTTGAAAAAAAAAGTACAAGAACCGAAAGTAGTAGTAGTTGTTTTCTTGCAATGACAAGAAGATTTACTTTTTAAAGTATTATATTATTTTATGTTTATTTTAATTGTTGTGAATGTGAAGACTATGTGGATTCAATTTTTGTTTGTTTTTAATTTTAATTTATCCAAGTTAGTTTTAATCATGGTCTGGCAGTTTGAGTAGTTTATGCGGCCTACCCGAATGTCCTTTCTTTGGTATTGTTCGTCGAATCGTTGAGCTCCTTAAATTCTGAGTTGAGCTGCACGGTTATTGACAAATGCGTGCACTGACTGGACAGGTCCACTCAATCTGGCTGGTTCTTTCCTCAAAAGACCATTTCAGACTTCAGTCTACATGGTCTTCACATGATCTAACAAAGATTTTGTCTGGATTTTAAAAGAGACGGTGACCGGAGTTTGTTTCGGCCTTTCTTCTCAGAGTAGTAGGAAACGCCGACTTCATCTAGTTTTAAAAATATGATCGACATGTAAAAGTGTTTGTACAAACCTACTTACAGAAATAAAATTATTTATCATTTATCATAGATAATACAATTTTGATAAGCAAACCAACATTAAAACTAGTTTAATCTAAACGAAATGAACAATAGAATTTTATTATTTTACTTAAGTAAATACTAAACTTCAATTCAAATTCATTAATTAGTGTTGGCATCACGGTTTATATTCGAGCATTGCCATTAGAACATTTAATTCAAATTTATATATTACTGATAGGTACTGTTCCAGTCTAAAACTACTTTAACAATGCATGTCCTCGAAAAGAGCGTTTATACTACACCTGCTCGGAAAGTACCTTGATACTTTATCAAATTTACGGTAGAAAGTACGTCATTGCATATCGAACAAATATGCGGCGAGAAAACGCATCTGAGCGGGAGAGAAAAGTGTATGAAAATCCATTTCTTACGTGGTTTTTCTTTTTTAATTTTGGGTAAGACTATGCGCTGGTAACCTAAATATCAAAAGCCAAAAAGTTTTTACAGTGAATTTTTATCTCCAAGTTCGCAAAATGACACTGGCCACTAGCTGTGTGTTGGATGGTGTCAAACAATTTGAAAAAAGAACATGTGAAAATTGCAGACGCCATTGGCGCCATTTTCAATTTGTGTGTTGTTTGAGGATTCAGTTTTCGTAGAAAAGTAAAATAAAACTATCAAAATGATAAGTAGTGATAGTGATGATGAAGATTTTTTAACTCCGCCGCAGTTGAAGGAAACAGCAAAAATACTGATTGATAACCTTTTACCACAGAAATCAATTAAAAAATATAATAAAACTTATGACGATTTTTTGCAATGGAAAAGTGAAAAAAATGCGGCATCTTTTTCTGAATCTGTTTTGCTAGCTTATTTCAGTGAAAAAGCGCAAAAATACAAACCAAGTACGTTATGGTCTATGTACTTAATATTGAAAAGTACTATATTGACAAGAAACGACATAAATATTCAAGAATACAAAAAACTTACAGCATTTCTGAAAAGAAAGTCGGAGGGATACCGTAGTAAGAAATCAAAAGTGCTTACTACAAAGGATGTTTATTCCTTTTTGCAGAATGCTCCAGATGACAAATATTTGTTGATGAAGGTAAGTTTATGAACAAAATGCACTGGTTTATGATTTATTACGTACCTATTTATGAGTAGAAATCTACTAGGTTTTCATGTTTGATATTTTTGTTTACAGGTTATTTTGATTTTAGGAGTAAATGGGGCGTGTCGTTCGCAAGAACTTGTGGATATGACAACAGACGATATCGAAATCCTCGAAAATGGAATAATCGTCAATATTCCTAAAACAAAAACCAAAATTCAGCGATCATTTGTTATATCGGGCTTATTTTATGAGATAGTGAAGAAATATAACGAAATTCGCCCCAGTGACCCCAAAACCAATCGGTTTTTACTACAATATAAAAACAAAAAATGTACGAAACAAGTAATTGGGAAAAACAAAATAAGTACTGTGCCAAGAGAAATAGCTTCCTACCTTAATTTACTCAATCCACTAGAATACACTGGCCACTGCTTTCGCAGAACTTCAGCGACTATTCTTGCGGATACTGGTGCTGATTTAACCACAATAAAACGTCACGGTGGTTGGAAATCGTCCGCTGTTGCAGAAAGCTACATAGAGAATTCCTTAGAAAACAAAACACGAATAAATAACCAAATATCGGGATCGATTAATGTGCATCAAGACTCATCTCCTCAACCATCAACGAGCGCGGCGATGCCAGATGCCCCTCAGCAGCCAGTTGCCCCTTTGGCACCACAGCCTTCTACGAGCGCAGTGCCAACAGCACAGCCAGTTATTCCTCCTACATTGTCGCAAACATCTCAAACAAACATTAATGGAAAAAGTGTTACATTAAGCTTCACTAACTGCAACAATTTCAATATAAATTTCAATTAGTAAAGATTTAGTTTTTTATTTTCCTCGTAGGTGTAGTATAAAGCACTATGTATCACTCGAGAGAAAGTGCGATTCCCGATCTCGGGTGTTTTAAAGCCCTCGCCTACGGCTCGGGCTTCAAACGACACCCTCGACGGTAATCGGTCACTTTCTCCTCTCGGTGAACAATGTACTATTTCCAAGCAGCCAAACTGTGTGGAAAGTGTCACTTTTTTCATTAGTGTTTTTACTTTTCTGTATTTTTTAAATTTTTACTCCGTCGTCAGCCAGACGCAAAGAGTTTTTATTATTTGAGAAAAGTTTTACAAATTAGTTAAGTACAGATTATCATTCATATAAAAGGTAAAATATAACGAATACTTCTTAAAAGACGATTTTAATTAATCTAAATTTAGATTTGATCAATGATTTAATTTTAAATATTGGTTAAATATGTTTGGAAGAACGTATACTTTGCTCGTGCCTTTTTGCGTTACGACGTGACAGCTATTTGCATATGCGCACTAGATATGCCCGAGGAACTATTAGTTAATCTGTGGATATGCTGAGCGCGCTTGAATAAGCCCGCCATTTTATTAATGTCTTGCTTGGTTCAGATATTTTTTTTTATTTCCTCGCACAATGCATAAAATGTTGTATGATACATGTACTTAAGATGATTCCCGACCGATTTATTCACTCACTCGCTTCGCTCGCCCGTGAATAAATGTGCCACTCATCGGGAATCACCTACCTTCCGCACTTGTAGCATAAATAACTATTTTAAAACACTTACTCGATAAGTTGCTCTTTTGCACACACACAAGAGCAAAGCAGGAGCAAAAAGAGCAATGCAATGAGTTTAACGCGTGTGCGTTTTAAAATGCACGCCGCACTAGTGTGGGACAGAGCGTCACAGATAAATAAATTTTCGCGCAAGTGTGTTGAAAAGCATCGTTTGGAACACCAGAGAATTAGACATTTTACACTTGCATCAAAATGTGCTAGTATTTCTTCTCTACTGTTTGGGAATCAAATAATAGTTACCGATTGTTTTAAACCTTTGCATGGTGTTTAAAGAAATATTATCCAGCATGGCCAATTTTCAGCGTAGTTTCACTTGCTATTTTAAACAATGATATAACAACTATACTTGGTAAGGACAAATCAATCATTGATCGACAATATCTATTTCATGCAGATTGATGTGTATTGCAATGTATTATAATAGGTATTAGATGAATACATTGTTATTACAAATAATCAGTTACTTTCTATCGCCATTGACCTGAAAACCCCTAATGTTTCCTCGTATACAGTGATCTGCAAAAATGTTCAACAGAACTCTTATCTTCATCCGGCTTTTTATGCCCAGATATGATTTGAATCTTAGAAATATGATATATAAGAAACAGCAATCTACAATCATCGCGCGATCAAACCTTTATGTCATAAAAGTCGGCATTACATACTGTGTAGTTAGGTAGGTCCTACACAAGCGTTTGCTAATCGCTCGCTGTGTCAAATTCACTTATTTCTTATAAAAAAAAACGCCAAAATCTCTAAAACTTCTGTATTGAAGAGCAATTATTGCGCAAAAATCGCTATCGTTTTGCTCTTGCACGATACGTAATAAACCTGGATACCCATCCCGATTTACTCAAGTAGGTACCGTCAGCAAAAATAGTACGTAAACATTGTCAGTCAGTTACACAAAATATTCAAATTATTATAAAATCATTAAAAAGATTGCGTCAGCGTTTAAAGTTCAAGTTATTTTTATAATACATAAAAAAATACCTAGAAAAAGATCCGAAAGAGAATTTTGTGTTTATCACGCTGAAAAAAATAATGGGGTTTTGCAATCCTTTTTCATACTAGCAACAAAAATAATTTCAAACTAGTTTAGACCGACTTCAAAAAGAAGGAGGTTCTCAATCCGACTGTATGTTTTTGTAAATTTGTTACGCGATTACTCCGTCAATTATGAACCGATTTTGATATTTCTTTTTTTTATTTGATTACTGGTACTTCTGATGTGGTCCCATTCTATTTGTAGATCTGACGAGTAGTTTTTAAGTTATCCTTAATAATGCGTATTTTCATAAAAGAGAAAAATAAAACTTTTTAACAAAAAAATTTAACCGACTTCGAATACAAACACTGTAACCGAAAATTAACTTTCTCATCGGAAGTTGGTGAAAAAATCGAAAGAATAATAGGTACCAAAGACCTTCCGAAAAAAAGTAATTTTTACATTGCAGTGTTTTGTTTTTGTATTATATTGTTGAAGTTTTTTTCTCATTACCTACAGTTTTTATTTGTTATAATTACATTCGATCATAACCAACACAAGTTTTGTGACTTTAAATTATGGAGATATTTAGTTACTAGAAAATAAACTTTAATAAAATAATACAAAACTAGTATTGTTGCTAGTAAGAAAATTTCACAAGCCCCAATTATTTTTTTCAGTGCACGTGAATTGAGACATATCAAAGTTAGTTATAATGATATATAATTTAACATTACCGTGGTTATGTCATCAGAATTAAAAATACGCACGTGAACTCCACGCATAGTTTATAATTGAATAGGCCAGGGTCCTTTTATCTTTGGTATCGCTAAAAGTAAATAAAGGATAATGTCAAAAGGATGGTTAACAGTGGTTGGCGTGGTAACAGACACTCATCATCTGATACTGTTCATCCTAACATTATCAATCTATTGGCGATAAAATGTGGTAAAACTAAAAAAAAAACTTGCAGAAACTATTAAATTTATTTATTATTTTGAGGAGTGCCTATTAAAAGTGTAGGGTAATGTTTTTTTTGGAAACTTTGAATAAAACATATTTTTTTTTGTTAAATTACTGTCTCCAGCATACCTAAACTTTTTATAGTATTTGCAGTGTCTGCAGGTATCCCATATTAAACATTAAAAAATAACATGACTTATTTGAACTATGCATAGACAAGTGTTTTTGCCGCACTACTTATGTGTATGTCTGTTTTAAATGTAAATGTTTTAAATGGCGAAATAAATAATTAATGAGTATTTAACGATTCTTTAAAATTAAATGTACTAATTGCCACAGGTAATAAAAAAGATTAATTTTATAATTCACAGTACTTACTGGGTCACCCTATACTAACGTGCTACTTTTATAATCTCGTCTCTATCAGAGATGATAAGAGTTAAGCCATTATATTGAAATACTACTAGTTATTATGAAATCAGGTAATGGACATCGATTGTACTGATCGTCCTAATAAATAACTATTCGAAAGAACGACAAAAAATTATGTAGTACTAGTTTCTGCCGGTGGCTTCGCCCGCTTGAAATTCGAAAAATATCCTGTGGGGACATATTCCCGGGATAAAAAGTATATAGATAAAAAGTATGTGTTATTCCAGACTATAATCTATTTCTGTGCAAATTTCATGCAGATTGGTCCAGCCGTTTGAGCGTGCAGAAGTAACAAAACATAAAAACACACACACGCACACACACACACTCACAAACTTTCGCCTTTACAATATTAGTGTGATTTCATCACTTGGCTAGTTCTAACTAAATATTTTAGAGTCAGCTTCCAGTCTCAGAAGCAAGAGTTAAGTTACAGTATTTTCATGAAGCGACTACAATTCTAACCTCCATAACTCAGTTACTTGGTAATTAGATACCTCTGAGTAACACTAGTGGTCGGAATTTTGGGCTTCCAGAAGCCCGAATGACTGTCAAAGATCAAATGACAGCCGGGAGGCCGAGACTAACTTCCTGATGCACGAAAGGAAACATTTATTTTAACCGAAATAAAAAAAAGGTGGTTCTCTGTTTGACCTGTATGTTTGTCCGCGATTTTTTCGCGTTTGGATGAACCGATTTTGATGTGGTTTTCAGAAAAGTATTTGTTACATTCTGGAGAAGGTTTTGGTATACAACAAATGGATACCCTGTGACGTCGTCGTTCACATGGATCCGTTATAAATATGTATGTAACTTTAACCTCGTATTTCTCCAAAGCTAGTAATTGGATGATGAACATTCTTTTTTATTGGATTAAATATCTCTCTATTTAAGGCATAGTGCAAGTTTCATCAAAATCGCTTAGGCAGTTTTCAAGATATGGAGCATACAAACGAATTCTTTAGCGACAAACAGCACGAATGTGTAAATTATTATGGGTATTTTGTCAATCCTTTAGGATATGGAACTAGCTGAATTTGTAGATATTGACGGTGAACCAAAACTAAAAAGAGTGAAATGAAAACTTTTTCGCAAATAAATGAAACCACTTCAAAAACAAAAATAATTTTCGTTAAACGATAAAAAATCATGAGGTTCGAACAACTCCGACTTCCGAAACGAAAGTTATTTTGCACTTTTTAGTGTTTTGATTTTTAATAGTTTTTATTTTCTTCTTCAGATTTGTAAATGACACAGGGAGAGATTGTATACAAACCAAAGAACCATACGTAAACATACATAAACAAAGCAAACAATCATAAGACGTCTAATTTCTTACTGAATAGAATGTTAATTGAACTGAGTCATTTTTTAATAAAATACATTAGACAATGATGTTTCGTCTAGATATTAATAACGTCTAGACATAAAGAACGTGAAAGAATGTAGGAGACTACATATCTATGAAATAAACTTTGGGAATACGAACGTTCATCTTAACTTATCAACAACAAAAAGAATAATAAAAAATACGAAAAATAATGTAGTGTATCCTTTGCATATTTTAAATGGCGTATTCCATTTTAAAATTTTAGAATACAGGCTGGCTCTTCTGCTCATTTTCAAATATACTGAAAAAGTCATTGTTTTTTTTTTGTTGACCGTCCTTTCCGAATACATTTTGTGATTATTTTGCTAGAAATAATAAGCGTGAACCAATTACTTAAAAAAGGTGTGTCAGACTTGTCAGTTGTTGATAAGATCAAGCTTACAGTCACGCGAAAAATAAGGTTTATGGTGATGTTACATTAAAAATAAAGTTATATCATTTTTGGGTAGGTAGGTTGAGACTTTTTCCTAGTATCACGCAATTAGCATCAGTCATCACTTTTTATCAAATTTGTTAGCCTTGCTAAGTTATAATATGTAATCGGACTATTATACGTTAAATTTTTAGTCCATTTAAGTATATTGTATTCAAATATTCATTGCTACTAACTATTTGTGCTAGCAATACTGAAATTTTTGTTCTATTGTCGTAAAAAATAGCGTACTTTTAAGCAAGCTTTAACTTTAGTAGAGGCTCAGTTTTTTATCCGTAGTTAACTCAACCAATTGTTAAATAAGCTAATCAGAAAAACGCGTTTATTCATCAATTTTTTACCCGACTGCCGAAGGAGGGTAAATAAAAGAAAAATGTGTAATATCAGTCTATGTATGTATGTTTGTTCATATGTGGCGTTCTAGAGATCAAACGCGTTGGCCGATTTAGATGATTCTTACATCAATCGATTCGTCTTAACCCTGTGTCACTAGCTGCATTAAAATTGGTTAATAGAAAAATGGCGGATTTTGGGCACCATATTGTGGGAGACCAAATTTTTCTTTTCTTCCAAACCTATCGTGTGGGATATCAAAATAAAGGGTTTTAAGAGATAGTATCAAATATATATAACACTTATATATTTAATTGTAACTAATTAAAATCTAAAAACCCGACTGCCAAAAAAGCGAACTTAAATGACGTAAACAAGAACAAAATCATGCTGTGCAGTCGGAGGATACTCATTCGCGATCTGGCTGACTAAAATCAGATGTACCTATCCTCCTTCTCCATCCTTTTTTTAGTCTAACAAATGTTCCAATAATTAACTCTTCAACTTTTTGAGATTTTTTTTTTTTTTTTTCATAATTTTGAAACACTTGGTTACCATATATTTAACAATTCGTTGGGTTAACTATGGATCAAAAAACTAGGCCCAAGATATTTGTCAATTGGAACGTTAATCGTAGCGGTTGAGACGTATATTGTAAAGTAACTAATATTTTTCATTAAATCATTTCATCTGTTGAAAAACTGTGTCTAATTTCAAAATAGACCGCTAATAAATTGTACAAAATAATGCCAAACGAATGATGTAAGAAACTGAAATTCAGTAGGTAAGTACCTATTAAAAATAATTTTATAAAACGGCAAGTCATCGTCCGCTTGTTTGATCAGATGAGCGGCTAAACATCAGGATTGAACATGTTGCAAGTTGCAACCCGTTAATTTTGATGTCCGAAGACTGGTTTTAAGATGTTCTTTTTTGGGTTCCGTACCTAATGAGTAAAACAGGACCCTATTACTCAGACTCCGCGGTCCGTTCTGTCCGTCTGTCACCAGGCTGTCTCATGAACCGTGAAAGGCTAGATAGTAGAAATTTCCACAGATGATGTATTTCTATTGCCGCTATAACAACAAATACTAAAAACAGAATAAAATAAATATCTAAGTGGGACTCTCATACAACAAATGTGATCATTTTGCCATTTTTTGCGATAATGTTACGGAACCCATCGTGCGCGAGTCCGACTCGCACTTGGCCGGTTTTTTCTAGCTACCGTAACAAAACTCATGCGCCGAATGTTTGGACCACTGGGACATTAGGCTTTGGCGGGCTCAATGTCTCATCATTATTTGGTTACCATTCAAGAGAAGGGGTTTCGCAGTGCGAATTTAGGGCCGGTTAAGTTTAACTTTACAAATAAATATCAGTATTCACAGCAACATTTTACAGGTTTTCATAATTTTAAGAATTTTACAGAAACTTTTAATGATTTTACAATAAATTTTACCGTTTTTACAGCAAAACTTTACATATTTAGCAGCTAAATAGTGCAGTTAACTTTAATAGTAAGTGGTTCCACAAGTTCTAACACACAAAACTTAGATTTTCGTAGCTACCTACTCAAAAATGGCAATGAAAATGACATGTCGGAAAACAAAATGTAAATATTATGTATTTAGCATGTAAATTTATAACATCAACAATAACGTTACTTCCGCGTAACAATAATTTCAGATGTGTACTCAAATAAAGATATGTAAACATAAGATACATGTGCGCAATGGACAATAGGTACCTACTGGTGAAGTTTATTGCTTCATTGATATGACAGGCATGTCAATGGAGATCCACTACGTACCTACATAATTTGACTTCCGTAAATTATTGCTATGGCACTAAGAAATCGATTAAATAATTTGTTTATCGATTTTATCAAGGCAATAGGTATTAGATGAATAAGTCCCGTATTTCTAACGATAGTAGATAACATTTTTGCCTATTAGGTATAACGTGTGGAAATATTCCAATTATTAAAGAAATTATCTTTTTTTTTTTTCGCTGAAATGCCTGAACAATGTCGAGGAAAAAGTTATTTTTACGGAAAAATATGTCAAATTACACTTTCAAGGTAACTTGCACTAGGTTACTTGTGATAAAGAACAACATAACACTAAACGCAGTAACTTCAGCGAAATGATACTCGTAATTTATGACATCAAAGTGCGTGAGTGTGCACAGTGTGCAAAACTCGCAGTGTTGCCGGGCGTAATTTACGCGCACCCAAAAACATAAATACAAATAAAAAAAACCATTTTAAAATAAACACACATTATAAATAGAAATAAAAAATTACGAACCACTGAGTGCTGTGACATATTCCCTCCACTTGTGGTTGGTCATTGTCGATGTTGTTGTGCACTTTGGGAACTAACATGAATGTTTTGTGACAGCGCGGAGCTCGCATGGGAACGCACTGTGTCGCGAGAGAATCTGTAGCCGGACTGGAGGCGTGCGGTATAGCATGCCGCCGTCGTCGCTCTAATATTACTCGCCACGTGTTGTCCGCGTTTCGTCGTAAGCGTGAATGATTTTTGCTGAACGTATCGTTCAGACAACACAATAATATTCCCGTTTTGTTGACGGTTTCAGCTGTCAATGTACTGCGTGCAGTCGACCGCGACGCGGCGCCTCCGACCTGCCTGTGTTGCCGGGATTGCTAACATAGCTTCAGATACTGCTGTTATTTGCTTTATCGTTCGTTAGTATGCAACCAACCAGGCAGATAACGTCAAAATGCTCGTGTAAAACTTCAGAGCGTTAATTTTTGTTGTGTTTTTTGTTTACTGGATTGAACAATGATAATATTTAGAATTCTGCATTTAAACTGTTGAACACGAATCTCATATAAAAACGTTACATATTTGGTTTGGCAACGACAACATTTTTTATAATTATTGATTGTGTGTCATTCAGTAAGTGATGATTGAATTAAATACCAATAGGACACAGAGTAGAGGAACGAAGTAGTTAAAATAAAAGTCAATAACGTGTTTATAAATATTTTCACTACGCAAGGTTACGACATAGTTTACAGGCATCAGCTAAAAATACTCATATCGCCAGGTTTTTGTAACCGGGAAATGCTGGTGTCAGATTATTAATAGGTTGTTATACAAAGGTGAAAATGTATTAGTATGTATGAATCACGAGCGAAGCGCCTGATAGTTACGTACTAATTATCATATGGTACAGAGCGATCTAGTCTGCAGGTATATAAATATAGACTGATTGACTGACTCACTGCTCTGAACATTGGACCCATGAAATCTAGTGCAAGAGCTGTTGTTACTATGACGCCGCGAAGATTTAAAAGTTTTCTGACACTATTGCACAATCTATACTAATATTATAAAGCTGAAGAGTTTATTTGTTTGTTTGAACGCGCTAATCTCAGGAACTACTGGATGGAATTGAATAATTATTTTTGTGTTGGATAGTCCATTTATCGAGGAAGGTTATAGGCTATATAACATCACGCTATGACCAATAGGAGCGAAGCATAAATACAAAATGTTGCAAAATCGGGCAAAATTATTCCTTTTTGAGAGCTTCCGTTGAGTGCGCTACGTAAACGGTTTAAGTTACGCAAATATCATGTATTATGGACTTGTTCCTCTTTAAAAGTTTTTTTTGGTCAGCTTGATTTTGGATAGGTGACCCCGCCAGGGTAAGCAACACTAACCAAGGTCAGTCTTTGGATGGGTGACCATCACCAAAATATTTTTGGTCACCCATCCTAAAGTCACCCCGCTAGGTTAAACAACATCTACCAAGGTCACCGGTCCAAAAAAGTGGTTTTTGACATCGACTACAGAAACCGGCCATTAAACCATAAACAGCACTCTTTGTGAAAATTAATTCTCTTATCGCATATTTTTGTACATTTTTACAACGCTTGCGATGCAGGGTGCCTAAGATTGCGGTCGTGCACAACTCAGGTAACGTTAATTGTAGTTAAATTACTAGTTGTCATCGGCTACAGCTATCCTTTGTGTATTGTTCTTTTCGTTTTAACTTCGGATTTAACGTCTGCTTTGTTCGTTATGCTCGACTCGATTACTTTTCAATAGTCTGTTGTTTACGTATCTTTTAGTCAGTTTAACAATGTACCTACTGGCTTTATTTCTTTTGTATTTACTAGTAGTACCTGTCTACATGATTGCTATTTGGAATACCAAGGATTGTATAAATCAGGTACTAACCTATAACTCCATTTGCGATAACATTAGACGTTTAAATTAGCCCATTTTACAGCCCGTTCAACCGATTTTGATTTTTATTGCGTTGGTGATACGACAAATGGTAGCTGTAGTAAACCGTTGGTTTTGGTAACAGGTTTATGCTTTTTATGTCATCCTTATGTTTACGGGATGGAACTCAAAATCGGTTGAACGGACTGTAAAAAAAAAATGGAAACATGTCTAATGTTATTTCAAATGGAGTTTCGGTCAATTTTATTATGTAATCGTGGGTTGGACTCTGTAGGTTGTCCACAAATGGAGCAGCTTCATTGAGTTTTTCGTGCTGTAGGAACTGTTGATCGACGTCGACTGATCCAATCTACCAGAGAGATCAATTGAAGTGATAAAAACTCTAAAGTATGTCCGCATCAAGAGTTTTATTTTCTCACAATAATGTAATATTCATTTCGTTAACAAATAAATGGATTATGTAAGGAGGCTCCCAGCGACATCTTAAAATTGCATGACCCCAATACTTAGGCTACTAAGATGTGTAAAGCTTTACGTAAGTTACTTACTGAAGAAGGTAAGTTACTTCGAAACCCGCATCTGTTAAATCTCAAGCTGTGAAGAATTTGAAGATTTTTGTTCTGATACCTCAACAAACTGGGGAATAAAATAGGCCTTGTTTATGGGAAAAATTGATGCTATTTTATTTGATTACATCTATTTTTTGCCCATAAACATCAGTATGAAATTTTGTATTATAAATGTTCGTAGTTTGCAACTTTGCATTTAGGATCCGTGTGTTTATGCAGTTTTTTAACGTACTCATTCGTGATAATGTAAACGATCTCTTAGGCCTTAGTACGAGTTTTTACTCACGCTCAATCGCGTTAACGTTAACGTCAATTTGTATTGAAACTAGATCAGCGCCGTCTGGTGAAGGTAAGGAGAAACCTCTTTTTTTATATACATTTTCAATCTACTTCGTCAATAAATAAATGTATACAAAAAAAGAGGTTTCTCCTTACCGTCACCAGACGGCGCATACTTATTCAGTTAGCATAACATATCATCCATATGTTCTTTCTAAGTTTTTCTTGGACATCGTTGCAGACAATGGTGAAGGAAAACATCGTGAGGAAACCTGGACTTATAGTGAGTTTATTATAAGATTCTGCTCCATTGGTGTAATTTCTGCAAGGCGTTCCAATGCGAGGATAAAATAATAAATGAATGAATCGTTTTGTGGTGACTGCTACGTGTTGGCTACGGAGCTCATACGGTGCTACCACCGGGCGGCTACGCGCGTAGCACCTACCCGGAGTCACGTCTACAATGGACTAACTCCCAGTGTAAAGACAACAAGGCAAAATGTAACTTGCCATTACTTTTCAAGGTCTATATTCAATACCTTAACTACTCAATCAGTAATTTTACCGATACATCTATCCTTTATGCTGCTGTGATATGCCAAAAAGTGTCAGTTCATCCTAATATTAAATCGACCTTCCAGAGGCTTTCTGTAAATAACTGATGAACCAATTTACATAGTTCTATGCTTAGGTGTAATCTAATAGACTGAACTCGTACAGATTACGATACCTTGGTGATCGAATGGGATTAAACCGACCAAGTTTTGAATAACTTATTATGTTGCTGAAAACCAACGCTGTGGTTGGGTTGTCCAACTGTATCACGGGACTTCGAACATCGAAATACCGATGAACGGAATACCAATAGTAATAGAATAACAATAGCAATACCGCCCCATTTCATGTCCAAGCAATTACTGTCCATACCAGGTTGCCTGGAAGAGATCGCGGTATGCGATAAGGCCGCCCATTGTATGTGTATTAGACTTAAGTTTCTTTTTATTTGTGTATTTTATGGTGTACAATAAAGCGTATAATAAATAAATAAATAAATAAAATAGTAATACATAATCGAACTGCCGCGATTATGTGAGAGAGAAACCGCAGTAACAATCTGTAGGACTCGCGTTCATCAAGAAGTTAAACCATTTGAAGTTGCGTTCGTCGAGATGTAAATAAATCATTCGAAGTAAAGTTTGTCGAAATAACAATTCCTCGAAGTTGCGTGCAACGAAATGCCGTATTGTAGGTAGTAGGTATACCGTTCTTTGGTATTTTGATCATCGAAGTTCCGTGATACAATCGATTCATTCGAAATGCAATCGAAATTCGCAGCATTACTCTGAGTAACGACATTTTCTTGCACATGGATACTGATGGGACGCATGGCTAATTTTTATAAGGTATATTGATTGTCTTTATCATGATATGAATTTTAAGTTAGATTTTTGAAAATTGTCATACACTCGTTTAAATGATTTGTTTTTATTTGTCTATAAATTTTATACTGTCATAAATTGTCAACTGAGGTTGTCACTGTCAATGTCAGTATAACAGTAAATAGATATTGAGCGTTTTTTAATGTCTATGGTCTCCGCTTCAAAGAGACTGTAGTGTCCTACGCTGACATCAGGCCAAAGGGTCAAATATGCATTGACAATAATTTTAAGTTTCATTTTTTTTTTAAATTATCCTTTTATGTTTTTAGGGGTTTTTAATCGAACTTATTACCGTGGCTATGTTTGTTTGTAATGAACATGTTGTGCAATAATCATCTTTCTGTCATATAATACAGACATGTTTTGTTGCACCAACACATTACATTCGATTAAAAACGTGATATTTATTTTGTATTTGTTCAAGCGGAAAAAAAAACACCGAACCACCTAAAATAACAAGTCCGTGTTCATAAAAATGCAAATAAATGTTGGTAGAAACTAGAAATGTCATTTAACAACACGTCGAAAACCGAAATGCAAATTTTCTGTTTAATCTGGAAACTACATTAAATGAGTAGAAATTATATGAAATAACACAGAGATTCACCAGCACACCCACGTTTAGCCAGTTAGCAACCGGACACAAGTCCAGACTCGTGATTCATCATCATCGTCATCATATCAGCCGACAGACATCCACTGCTGGACATAAGCCTCCCCCAAGCGTCGCCACACTGACCGTTCCCGTGCGTCTCGCATCCAACGGATCCCCGCAACCTTCACCAGGTCATCGGTCCACCTGGTGGGAGGCCTTCCAACGCAACGTCTTCCGGTTCGCGGTCGCCACTCCAGAACCTTTCTGCCCCATCGGCCATCCGTACTGCGAGCAATGTGCCCTGCCCACTGCCACTTGAGTTTGGCAATTCTTCGGTCTATGTCGGTAACCCTGGTTCTCTTGCGGATCTCAAGAGAAGACTCGGGATTGCTAATGTGAAATTGCAGATGGAAAAAACAACACTATTAAGTGAAAAATAATAGGTCGGAGGCACAGGCAGACCCTTTACTTTGTGTAAATTATTTCATCACTACTGCTCTCAAAACAGTGAAGGAAAGAATTGTTACGTAACCGGCATGTCCTAGAACCAAAAATTCTAAGACATATGACATCAACAGTGGCCATTCCCTCTCACAGAGAGGAGGCCTATATCCCAACAGTGGCGACGTTAAAAGGCTGATTTTGAGTCGGTTAACTATTCGATATATGACCCTAAGGTCGACTGATAGAATATGCCTAAGGCATTAAGTTCGCCTTTGTACTTGTGCATAAAGTTTTATAAATAAATATATCTTATACCTGTGACATACTTCGCATTATGGAGTCCCGGTCATCTGTTGTCTTCTTCATCAGTTCCAGTTCACCAAATGATACTTTCTGAGTGCAAATTATTGCATTGTTGATGCAAATACCAAAATCGCAATATGTATGCCTATAATATTTGAGGACTTCCCTCGATTTCTCCAGGATCCCATCAACAGATCCTGACATGATGACCTTGGGAGCACCGGGAAGTATATCCTTTCAAACAAAAGAAGAATTTTCCAAATCAGTCCAGGCGTCTTTGATTAAGCGGGGAAAATACATTTAAAAAAAATGCCGGCGAATAGAGAACCTCCTCCTTTTTGTGAAGTCGGTTAAAAACCCAAAAACACTACTCGACAATTTTTGTTTCTTTCGAATAATCTTCTTTTTAAACAAAGACAACTTATGGCAAGGATCACCCCTATTAATTTTTATTAGTAAAAAAAAAATGAAATATGTTACGATCGAACCTACACACTCACTGATCATACATGTTTGAATTGTTTGATGACTCTTTAACAAGATTACTAAACGAAGGATTTTCTACCCTTTTTTTATCTTGTAGAAATGCTCATGCATACTGCGCTACCACGGGGAGATTGCGCAGTTATGTGGGACTGCAACCCATTAAAACTCCACGATGTCCTTCTGTGCCACTTATGGCGGGAACACGGCCACGCGTTAGCGCTCACCGGGAACCCGGTTTTACAACCCTAGGCTTAGACCTTGGGTAATAAAAAAGGCATTGAAATCTAAGATAGTAAAAAAAAAAACAACAGCAAAAACCTCTTAAATTCATTTATTGAAACAACGCGCAGCCTAAACCTCTGGGTCTAGAATTATTAAACGTTACTCAAAGATTCGTTACCTATAAAAAATACGATAGCACTAAGGAAATGTTTGCGTAAGTTTATCCTTTATAGGATTAAACAGGAATTGAAGATTGTATGAAAGGTCGACATTTTGACCCATGGGGAAACCCATCGTGCATTCGGCTTTTCTACGTATATGTATACAATAAATAGTAAAGTAAATGACCTTCCTGATGGTTCGACGTGATTCGAATAAATATAACACCGATAAGCGCTTTTTTTTTGTTTTAAAAGAATTAGTGAGTCATCGCTGACAGCCGGAAAATTAGAAAGCTTGCGACCCGTTTGGTCTAGGGGCCGGTTGACGATGATGACTCACTATTTTCTTAACGCGAATGATCTATAAGTTTGATTTGCAGTACATTCACATGGGCACAATGCAATAAATTTAATTACTTTCATTTATATTCTACTCATACAAAATGTACACTTCATCCTAGCAAATATGCCACTAGGTTAGTTTTCCTATACTATTTAAGTACTTAGCAAATTATATTTACCTTTACTGATAAAAACAAGGCTCAAATAAACATGTTATTTTATCTAATACCTGATCATACACATCCTCATTTCATGGCATGGTATGTCAAACAATTGCTGTGTATTATACTAGTTTCAGCCAGCCTCGTTCCCGTTTATATTGTCTATAGGAAGGTACTCCCGGGATAAAAAGTCCCTTCTCCCAGATGCAATCTATCTCTGTAGCAAAATTAATCAAAATTGGTGATGTGGGTTAGGTATGAAACGCGTAGCAAACAAACAGACAGAGTTACCCTAGCAATTACTAGTTTTTGCCAGCAGACTCGTCGACAGTGGCTTTTACTGCGTTAAAGTTGGAAATAATCCCGTGGAAACATTGACAACGTACCCCAGGATAAAAAAAATAACATCCAGTTTATCTTTACATTTTTATCAAAATTCATTAAAATTGATTCAGTGGTTAAAGACGTGAAAACGTAACAAACAAGCAGACAAACGAATTAACTTTCGCATTAATATTATTAGTACAGATATTAGTATATTTGAATGTACCTATAGATAGTAGGTACACTGAATTGTATGGTAGTACCTTTCGATATCATGCGCTTATGCGCAGCTTTGTCATATTTTATTAAACCCTCTTAGGAGCTTGAAGGGTCAGTGATATCGTGACGGGGCCAGGACAGTATGGAAGAATAAAACGTTTTGTGCCGTCCCCAAGTAACATGGGACAAGGCCAGGTAGATGATGAAGATGCGCTTATATGACATAACGTATTGCATCAACAGAATAATTGAGGCACAAACTCACACGCAACTGGTCCTGCCAATTACGGACGTAACCCTGAACGATATTTTATTTAAGAAGAAGGGTAAAGCATGTTCTTTATACAGAGAGAAGTAATTACTTATGTCTTGATTTATATGTAGAGGGTCAAATAAAAATAGATAGCGAAAGTTCTTAGAAGAACGCGTATCGATATCTGATGAAGATAAAAATAACTAAACTCAAAGAAGTTGGTATCTAAACTACTCAAAGTTCGCTGGATCTCTTAATATTACACTAGCGGGGTCCGTTGGCCCTGTAGTTAGTAGTAGTTCGTCATTCCTGCCGAAAGACGTACAGTGCTAGACAAAGGCCTCCCTCAAGTTTTTGGTTATGGGCGTCTCGCATCTAACAGATTTCTGCAGCTTTGTACCTAGTAGCCTCCTACTACCTAGTACCTTCCAAAGCGATATCATTCGATATGAAGTCAGCACTTCAGAACTTCGATCTTGTGTTGAAATGTTCCATCGTCAGTGTCGGTAACCATCACATCTCCGGAGTTTCGCCAGTTAATTTATTTGGCCCTGTATACACAGTGACACAAGGTTGTCCATAGTGACTTTTTAGGGTTCCGAGGTCAACAAGGAACACTTATAGTTTCGCTATGTCCGTCTATCCATCCGCAGCTTAACTCAGAGTACTAAAAAGCTATAATTTGGCATGGATATAATATATAAGGTTATAAATCTTTATTACAAACGCTTGCCTTTACACGCGATGTTACTCAAATACTTAGATGAATATTTTTTCTAACTTCACTTGTTAAGTTGGATTTTATAACTCCTTCTTCAGTTACCATCGTCCTATGTGAAACCGCTTTTAGATGTGAGCCGCTAAAACCGTTTCAACAAACGGAACCCTATTACTGCGCGTGGCCGGACACGCACTTGGCTGTTTTTTTAAGATATTATTGTAGGTATCGAGTTTATTTTGAGTTAAGGTAATAAAGTAAGGATATTGCAAAGTGATGTAGTCACTTCAGTCAAGGATTGTTGTGTGGGTGCCGAACGAGATAAATCGCTTATATGGCTGGTATTAATGTTTTAAGTGCTTTACAATGCGAAGTAGAGAGATGATGTAACGCTATTTGGATTATGATGATAATGAGTCCGCTTTTGACCTCGATCTCACTTTATGTGTTCTACAATCCTTTGCTCCAATTTTATGTTAAAGACATTATGACAAATTGAGAATGATTAGAGAACGAAGAAACAACGGAACGTCCATCTATGTATAGATGCTTGGGGAAGGTATATACGTTTTTCGGATGAAATTATGAAGATCCAAATTGATTCAAATTCTTATTCATTTATTGCTCAACACAGTACTTAAAATACACTTCCAGATGTGAAACGTGAATGCGTAGTCAACCGTGTTCCACCAATTCAGGCATGCAAAAATTATAACGTATGTAATGTCATAAATTAACTGAAAAAACCAAAACATATCCAATGTTATATATAAAAATAAAAGAAACCGGCCAAGTGCGAGTTGGACTGGCGCACTGAGGGTTCAAAACTGAGGTACAAAACTCAGCTTAAAGGTATTATAGACCTGAGTATTTGATATGAATTTCAATTTAATACCTCTACGCGTTCATGAGGAAAGGGGTAGTAAGTTTAAAATTATTAAAAATATTTTTACTATATGATGTAACTAAAAATTTACAGATTTCACAATTTTTCCTTTATCTGTGCTACAAGACGTTGCTTCGTACCAAATTTCAAGATTCTGAATTCACGGGAAGTACCCTGTAGGTTTTGATTCCCTTGCGAGTGTTGAAAATTTGCGGAAATTTGCGGCATAAACGGCTGTATCTTTTGATTGCGTTGGCTTAGAAGTTTGTTCCTGAGACCTGAGTATTTGATATAAATTTCAGCTTGATACCTCCATGCGTTCCCGAGAAAAAGGAATGTCACAACTTGATCCTAAATTAGCCGTAAGACATGCTATAAATGTTTGTGGTCTTCCATACAATAACAAGGATTAAAAAAAGGAACTAAAGATCAGTGCAAGTACCTTTTATATAGAGAATAATAAATAACATAATGTCGATCCAAGTCCAACGGCCTAAATTTTTCCTGATTCATACTAAATATCAACATACATTGAATATTTTTACCATGAAAAAGATTTATAAAAGGGTTCATTTGGAATGAACGACAACATTATAAATCAGTCGTTGGTTTCCTATACACCAGATTTAGTGCAATATCCAAATGCGCGAATGTCTAATAATAACCAAGCAGTTCGCTGGAATTTTACAGAAAAGAAAAGAATTCTACGTAAAACAGATTTTACGTATCAAATTACCACACTTCGAGTACCGACGGCTTCTCCGAACCACTCGTGAAACATAATAAAACATAAACAAAGGAATTCCCTCTTCAATGAATGTGAAAGACAAATATCTACATTTAAGAATTTTACAGATCTGATAAGAAAAGCAATTCTCTACGTTTTACTTAAAGTACTTATCTATTTAAACCAATTCTATCGAATAGTGTGATTCAAAAGCTTACGATGGCATGCAATAAAATAACTGTTGTAGCTCCCGACTCATAAATTTCAGGGACGTCCCAATAGCCGATCCGTTCGTTTTTATCGGCGGACGTATATCTAAGAAAAGCCTGACGGATTTAATAATATTTCAATGCTATTTCTTTACAGGATATATCAGAGGCCCTAGACAAGTGACTTTCTAACATCGAAAGCGTGGCGATAGCGATTGGTGAAATGTCAAAAATGTATGGCATTGCCAAGCGCTATTGAAATGACACGTGATTATTCCCTATGCCACAAATGACTTTCTATCATCGAAGGCGTGGCGACAGCGACTGATAAAATATCAAAAATGTATGGCATTCGGCCATCTTTTTTTGACTATGAAAGTCATGGTTACGGTTGGCTAAGAAAATAAAGGAAGCCCTTGAACTGGAGGAATTGGAGAATTTAAACTTCATGAAAATAATTGGAAGAGCTTACTGTATCGAAGGAATTGGTAGAGACAATTCAGCCACTCATAGATTTCAATGAGCCATTTAAATGCACTGGAAATTGATAAAACATATCAGTGAATCCCATTTTTAATATACTTCACTAATAGTGTATTAAAACTGGGATTCACTGATAGGTTTTTATCAATTTCCTGAGCATTATGAAACCAGAATTAGCAAGATTCCAAAAACTAATTTCACTCAACCCAATTTACTTGTTTTTCCTAAAAAAATGTCATCAAAGTTATGAAGGTCCACAAACAAGATGCGACACCAATTGAATTTTTATAAGGTACCTACTCGAATAGGCACTCACGGAGGACGGAGTTATTTCTTCGTGGATTTACGAGTACTAAAGAAACGGATGTCCGCTGAGAGACCCACAGGCAGCCAGCAAAGACGTCCGTATAGAATAGACGACCTTTGTGTACCTGTGCCGTACCTACAGGAGCAGATTGAATGGGAAAATGTGCCATTTTGAACGTGTAAAATATTTGCATACGTACATATACATACTTACATATAAAAACGCCTTAGAGTGAAAACCTCGTAAGTGTAAAGTAACTTTTCAGGAGGAAAAAAAAACTGCGTTCTGTTATATTTTTGTACGGCGTTTTTATTTTCATTTATTGATTAATATTCATAGATAGCGCTACGAGTATCGAATGAACAAATTAGTTAGATTAGGATGTGCGTTGTGAGGTTTTCTTCCCAGAAAAACTATAATTATTATTTTTTTGCAAAAATGCATTCCCGAGGTTTTAACTCTAAGGCCACGATATACGTACGATACATGTTCATACTTACATGTGTGTAAGTACCTAACCCACTGGGAGTATATAAGAATGAAAATGAATACAAAATGAATGTTACCTAAACTGGTGTGACTAGATGATGAAAATTCTTTTAACGAATCACAGCTGTTGATAGTTCTCGTTCCAGGAACTGGACATAACTCTTTCAAGGCAGTTCTATATAAATAATGATAAAAAGAACTATCACTGTGTATCTTGAAAAGTCTCTTATATCTGTGTTAGTCTAATTTATTATACCAACACAAAAGATGACTCAGTTTAGTCAGCACGCGTAAACGGACTCTAAATGGTGAAATTGAGTTAGAGATAATATTGCTTCGCGTCCAGTGTATAATCTTACGAAGTTGCGTCATCGGTTCAATTGAAAATTATGTAGGTTCAAGATAATATAGCGTCAGTACACGCTTACGCTAGGTCCGTTTTAAAATCTTCTTTATCATGTGCGTTGTTATTTTGGTGCTATTTTGAAACATTTAGAATAAGGATAATCTTCCTGTTACTAATACTGGGACACATGCCTCGCATTTATGAGCCCCGCACACAAATTGTAGGCACGGGCCCCAGTAATGCCATAAAATAGTGGAGTGTAATCCACCACGCAGGCCCAGTGCGGGTTGGTGGATCACATTTCTATAGAAAATTTATATAAATAAAATCCTCAAGCAACAATTAATTAGGTACCACTTGTAGAACCTACATTTAATATGTTTATACGTTTATCCTAGCCTTGGAACGCCATATATACAGCAACGGAGAAAAAAGTCAGTTCCACTGTCACTTTCTCCATCATCCTGTGCGCGGTGGAGTGATTGTCATCGATCGAGCGGCACTGAGGCACATGTTATTGTAACTCGTAACAGTAACTCGCACTGAGCTCTTCGAATAGCCCTGTCCTAGAGTGAACGTCTGCTCTTAAACGTAATCTAAATCTGTTCCTGGCCGTGTTATGTCAGTCGTTCAGTCAACCAAGATAGATGAACAAAACCACGCAATACCACCAAGCATAACATACCGTCACAAAAACGGAAGCAACCCGTCGAGAAACACACAGCATGGACTGAATTGACAACTATGACGTCCCCAAATTTTGGCAAATTCGTTATTGGTTTCGACAGCGGTTTATGAATCAAAAGCTATACTGCCATTTTCCAACCTCAAAATCGTGTACGAACACAAACAAACCAACCAGAGCCCGTCAATGTCATTTCCATCAACTCCAATACAAAATGATTGAACCGATCGCGTTGTTATGGTATCAAGTCTAAATAATATATCTGAAAGGCTATTGAGGTCATCTAAATTGAATAAGGCAATTTATACGATCTTTTTTCTTAAATATCTCGCTAGATCTCTTTTACAGACTAATATAAACGATTCTTGAGAATAATATAAAAATGCTCGATCATATAATCTGAACCATTATTTTTTGGTTCACTTGTTTATAAATATATATCTGTATATCTGAAAGTGCTGATCCGATAGTGTTAATTCTTTCACTTATAGTTTTCATTATTGTTGTATCATATATGTTTCTTCTGATCCCATAAAAAAAAAAACAATTGTTTCCGTGTCATCCACGGGAGTGAAGCCGCAGGATATAAAGCCAAAGATTTTGTATTGATATCAACGATTCAAGAAAATAATATATGCTCGATCATAATCTGTAAATAAAGTAATACAGATTGCATTTAAAATAGACTTCTCCGAAAGATAACGATCTATTAGATAGATATTAAAGATAACTTTTATATTAATACAAAACATTCTTGTGTCGACCTAATTGATATGCTCGCCACACCGGTTGGTCCGATAAAGTTCAAAAAACTCTTTGTAACTTAGAAAATATGCAACAAAGGAACTGAAAAAATCCCAAGGGTTTAAGTTCCCCGTCTCATCTATTTTGTTTCAGAATCAAGATGCTGAGAGGGAGTTACGATATTGTTCTTGAACTATGCTTAACTTATTCTAAGTAATTTCAGTGTTCTTGCTTCTGATGTCTTTTGGGGATAGCAAGATCTGACTAAGGTAAGTAGGTATCTGGAGTGATGTTACAGTTATAATGAACGAATCTTTCAATGAAACTAATATTCAACAGTGGATGTTTTCTGATCCTAAACCTATCGTTAAATCCATACTTCCAATCCAATATTATAAATGCGAAAGGCAGAGGCCTGTGGGATTCCCGGAGTCAGTTTAAGGCGATATATAGGCCCCAATGTAAACGCAGTACTGGACGTGCGCCCGCTCGATGCCAAAATATCAATATTGAACCTCCTTTTGAACAGTTTTGTTTGCAAAATATTAGTTGATTTACATATGTTATGTCAGTTATGAAGAAATTCCAGCCATAAATTTTTCTGTGTAAATATATTTTTAAACATCGAAGTCGTTTTGGAGGAGTATCCAAAAGTTGCAAAAAATATCGTGTTGTAAATTATTTTTTTACAGCAAAACTATTTGATATACGAAAAAATCATGTTTAAAAAATAATGTACATGAAACAATAATAAATGTATTTTTTTTCAAACCTTTTTACCTAGCCGTTACTAAGGAGTATGCTTTAGAAAGTTACCTTTTGACGACACTAAAGCGCATGTAGGCCCTTAATTAACTCTGCCACCAGAGGTACATCCTCTCACGAAAAAGGAAGAAAAAAGAATGCAAAAGTTTTTGTGTCTGTTTCACGCTTAAACCACTGAACCAAGACAGTGGTCAAGCGCGAGCGCAAATAAAACAAAAAATAAATAGTTTAGAGATAGTTTGAGATCCTGGGAAAAGTATAGGGTAGTTTTATATGTCGGAAATCGAACCAATAATTTCTCAAGTGAGGCGGCCCACACAATTATTATCGCACAATATAAAAAATAGGTTATTAGAAATACTAATGCTATGCAGAAAAAGTAGCGGGCAACAGCTAGTATGTACTAAACAAACTCGCTGTCAAGCCTCTGTCTATTTCTGCACTTACTTTTTATAAGCCATGCAGTAGATTCTGATACGATTTTCAATAATAGAATGAGTAATAAACAAGGAACGCTTGTGTTTATAATTTGTGTCTTGTGAAGCCGGGGCGGATCGCTTGTCTTCTATATAATCAAGAAGCTAATAATTTCTAATTGGCCTTGGCCGCCAAGCATCACGCCTGGCTTATGGATTCGCATTCAAACCGAATCCCTTCAAAGTTAGAGTGAACAGGCTTCTTCTGGGTAAGACCTTGCTCCATCGTTGACTTTGTCTTTGTCACCTCTGACCTAGAGCAGAGTCAAGAGCAAACTCAACTTAAATAAAAATAATAATGGATTGGTGATAATCACATAAAAAAATGGCAACTCATAAGAGAACGACGCTTTGGGTGTTAAAGTCGTAAAAATACATAGAAGCAAAGAAAACTTTGTATGAAAGTTTGCAAAGTTAATTCAATTAAACAAACTACTAGAAAACCTGTTCTTCTAGTAATAAACATTAAGATTGTCGTAGATATTGTAAGAGAACAGTATGTGTAGCAGTACAGTGAACAGTAGCAGTGTTCATAAATATACATAATATCGTTGGCTAAACATAATCTTAATTAAAGCAATACGGAATTATTATTTCCTTTCTCTTAACGATATTTTATTTCCACCATTGTTTAATAGAGTAGGCAACGCCGGCTTTTATCATGGCTACATATGTAGGTATGTTATTCAGTAACTTATTACAACGTAGAAGGGAATGTATGTCTTCAGCGTCTGTGGTCTACTGTAAGACATAAATGTTGGTTTTTTACGGAATGATAATCCTCCAGACCAAATTTTGGCGACAGTGGCCAATCTCAGCGGAGGTGATGGCTAGCTATCGGCACGGGGCCTAACTATTATTATGCACGATCATCATCATCTTCCTGCCCTTGTCCTTGTTATTTGGGATCCCGTCAAACGTCACAAGTATGTGCGCAAACACAAATGCACTCTCTGTTTTCTCACTCTCATATTCCTACGGATGCTATGTGCGTTAAAGAGTCTATTAGGCCGGTATTCCAAATGCTCATGATCATGTTCAACTCAACTCAAATTGGCAATGGACAGTTGTAAAAGGTTGGCTTGGTTTTTTGACATTAAAGTGCTCAAGTCCAAGATACTACACGCCCCAAACGTTACCGAACTCTTTTAATACAAAATCAATGGAATTGAGCAGTGTTAGCATGTACTTGGAACGTAATCGTACTTGCTAACTTGGACTTCCATTTTTATTTAATACCTACCACACATTTTGTATAGAAAGAATTCAGTAACGTATGGGGCGTCTGGACTCTTGCACTATTGAGTACACATAATATTTATTATATCAAGCTGAGGAATCATAATATATGCCAAAAGCGACAGTTGTGATTGGTTGGGAGTTGATTGGTAGGTGTGGTCAATTCTGAGTTTGAGTCGAGTACGAGCATCTGGAATACTTGAGTACATTGATATGGACAAAACTAGGTTCTGGTATTGGACATGGGAAGAGCGTAGTAAAAGAACCCTACCTTTGCACCATTGTTGTTTAAAATGATTGTTTTTATTTACCTGCTTTGTTTTCTCCACCACCCTTGGTTGTTTGGTAGAGAATGTCCAAGGCATTAAGTACACCTATATATTTTTATGCTGCATGAAGTTTTAATAAATAAACTACATAACTATTCAGCATCATCATCATTATTATCAGTCTTTTAATGTGCCCACTGCTGGGACACAGGTCTACTCACTGTGAGAGGGGAATGGGCCATAATCCACCATGCGAGCCCAGTGCGATGTTTTCCTTGACCGTTTTGAAAGCAATGGTGATGAAATAATTTACACAAAGTAAAGTGCCTGGCTGGGTTCGAACCAACGACCTACTTGTAAGTCGCGGCTGTTACCACTGGGCTACCACTGCTCTCCCAGCCTAACTATTAACTACTTGGAACTACAGTGTGTTAAACTTAAGTTCCTCTGTTGGGTACAGAACGAAGAGACTATCCCTTATTTCACAGCGGCATCATGATGGCATGAATCGTTATTACGGCCCCTGTTATAGATATTAACGGGCTGATAACCGGCGATGAAAGGTCTAGAAGACATTAAGATGCTACTTCCTTATTTAGAAGAAAGTTTACAGAATTAAAAGTTTTAATTCGCAAAGAAAATATAGCTCCTTTGTAAATAATTAAGAAGACGTTGGATAGTTCGGTCGAGGCGGCAAGTTTGTTGACGGCAAGTTAGTTTCCCTCACAGAAAGGGACTGGGAGCTGAATATTAATCCAGCCATAGCTTTGTCTTTAAGGAGGTTATTATTTAACTACTATTACGAAGTAAGGACTTGGGAGTAATGGGTGACCTGAATGAGGGTGTATTTACTTTCCGAATGGAGACCCTATTTGTTCTTAGTTTTTACCACCACCCTATTTGTTATAGACTCGATTTTTTTGTTAGGAACAAAATGGAAAGCTACCAAAATCAGAAACATAACCAAGGCGGCAGATGTGAGAGTAAAGACAAGAACACTGAAATATAAATTGACGGGACATATGTGGAGAACAAAAACAGACAAATGGACAAAAAAAGTTACAGAATGGTACTCAAGAAATGGAAAGAGACAAAGAGGAAGACAGATAAAGAGATGGGAGGATTTCCATTTGCCAAAGGAGGGGAGAAAAACAGCAAAGGACCGAAACAAGTGGAGCGAATTAGAGGAGGCCTATGTCAAAAGACAACCTAACCTGGTAGCTAATATAGTTAAGTTAGTAATGCATAGTTATCATAAGCTAGATGTAAGATTTAATTTATAAAAACAGTATTGTAAACAGGTTACAGGGAATAAAGGCTATTTTTATTTTATTTTTATTTATGTGGTAGTGTCACAGTAGTGTCACCAACGGTTTGTTGGTTTAAACTTAAGTATATTAAATCTCTTATCACTCTTACACTTTCACTCTTGTGTGTATCTGTGTGTGCCAAATAAACTAGTTTTCTTTCTTTTGTTCCTTTTCTTTCTTTTCTTTTTTTCTCTCTTTTCTTTCTTTCTCTCTTTTCTTTCTTTCTTTCTTTCTTTCTTTTCTTATTTCTGTATTCTGCAGGCGCGAGGTGTAAATAGCCTAGAATACAATCGATTTTCATCATCATCATAATTTCAGCCGAAAGACGTCCATTGCTGAACGTAGGCCTTCTTCGAGCGTCGCCAAATTGACCGATCTCGTGCGTTTTGCATTCAGCGGACTCCCGCCACCTTCACGTGGTCATCTGTTCATTTTTTGGACGGCCTTCCAATCGATTTTACCTATATTAAATTTATTTATATTATTAAGTTAATGGTATAAGAGATATAGCTCACATATAGAGCAAAAAATCAGTAAAATATCTTACTTTAGGATGAGAAACTGTAAGCTACACTGCATGGAGTCACTACAACCAGTTTAAGTAACTATTATTTAGATGCCCGCGCGTTTGTCATTATAAAAGTACAAGACTTCTAAGTGAAGATGAATTTATGTACAGATGTGAAATGTGAAGATTCGTAACATCGAAAACCAACAATTTTGATGTATTTTAATGATTGCGCTGCTGTTTGCAAGAGTAAAACGTATGCAAATGTTTGCGATTGCTGTTTATGAAGATTCTACAACTGAATGAATATGCTCCTTATCTCTTTCGAGCATATTTCATCGTATCATGACACTTTTACTTGTACGTTACACTTTCCGTATAAGTACCTATCTAATTAATTAATAAGAACAAAATTTATTGCGAGTTGATACTTAACTCAGAATAATGTTGCAAATTCGTGGATTGTCATTGTATCTCAGTACCATCTTGTTCTGATGTTCAATAATTAACTAATTGCATAATTAAGCTATTCCTGTTCTGTAAACGGTTCTCTCTCAAGCCTTACGTCCAGCATCCACCTCCAAGCTATCTTGTCGTTTCTAACTAAGCACAGCCTTTTCCTCTGGGTATTTTTTGTGAATCTTTAAGTGCTACTTTGTAGCGTATTAAAACCTCTTATTTTTATGGAGAACGGCTGCGCGAACAAAGCAATGCTTGCAATAAACATGAGTGCCGTCTACTGAAATTGTGTCTTAAAAAATAATGTTTCTATACCATCAAAGCTTTCAACGTATAAGAATTGCATGTTTCAAGATTTTACAAGCACAATGGCTGAAAAGTGAAAAGTCATCTTATAATATTTTCACACGATGAAAGTATTTCGCGAAGCTTTTCCACGAGCTCGCGAGAGGGTAGATCACAAAGCCGCGAAGCAGCTCGCTTGGGATGCATTAGAATTTATTTTGCGCTCAACCGCTGACTCAAGCTTGTTCTATCTAGTGAGATTACACTAAACGACATGTTGTTCAAGAACATATCATAATCATTTTGAATAATGTCGACGAGATTATTCTCTGAGGAGAGATTGCTTGATGATTAGGTTTTCGTAACTATGTTTGAGAAAGTTTGTTCCGTCGCTATTACGTGGAACTGAAAAGGGCGAACGTGCGTCGTCGCTTGTTTATTTTCACGTACACTGTTTAACTTGACTCTCAAAAATATAGTAATAATAATTCTTTACGCTTTTCATTAGATTATAAATTCTACTACCTAAAACAATCAATTTGAAAGTCTGAATTTTATTCAATTATTAGATGAAAAATCAACAGTTATACATAAAATCAGTAAAACAAGTTGAGTATGTTACATTAAGCTAATTACAGGTCCTCACAGCTAGAAATGTAATAATTTTAAAGAGATCTTAGTGATCACAATAGCAGCAGGCACTACAATCGGAAGAATGAAACCACTAACGCCAACGAACAATATTGCACACTATCCACTTTTGAAAAAGTTAAGGTTAAGCTGCTGACGCACTGATGAGATTTTAGTGGTAAACACGTCAAAGGAGAACTACTTACACACACTCGCACTAAGTATGAATTACGCCTATAGTTAGATGAAGAGGAGGGGATGGAAACTGGTGGATTAAATCTTACTGATCTCTGGCGAACATTCAAATAAATGCAATTTATGCAGGAGATCAGGACAGTCGATCCCCACAATATTTTTAAAAGTTACGTGCAATTCGTTATTCTACGACAATTCCTAAGTGGTTGCTGTTGGAATTTCTTGCAAAGATTAAAAAAAAATTCAGAATGTTAATGAATACGGAGGCGAAAATACAGAAAACGAAGGAATCATTTTGGATACTTTCAATGGTGTCTATATATTTATTGTAACATGTGTTTCAAATTTGAGACGCATACTGTGACTCCGCACAAATGAGCAATACAAAAACTTTAGATATTTGTTAATAAATTACGCCTAAACAGCAGAATGGCTTTGGTCTTGATCTTGATTTTGGACCCGTGTTAACCAAAATTCTTAATTAACAATAACAGCCGCATGGATCGATCTTCAAGGTTAAGCAAAGTTTGCCTAGGCTTTTTCTTTACATAGTGTGATTTCTCCGTGCCTCGGCAAGCACGCCAAGCCGTTGGTCCCGGCTATCGTTTGAAGATCTTTGATAGTCGTTACGGAAAGTTAAAAGCCTAAAATCTGACACCAGTCTGGCCACGGGGTATCGTGTTACCCAGTTACTGGGTTGTGGAGGTCAGATAGGCAGTCGCTCCATGTAAAATACTGCTGCTAGCTGAATCCGCTTAGACTGGAAGCTGACCACAATATAGTTGGGAAAGGTCTAGGCCAATTGATTTTGTGCCACTTCTAAATTCGTCACCTGACATAGGTCATAGGATAGATAATTTTATATCCTGGTGGTAGATATCTTTATTTCCAATTGACAAAATCTGTACAAACTTAAACACTTAATAAAATCAAACTATAAAACTAACTACTTACATAATATGTACAAAAGAAAAGTCCACCTAGGCGTCGAAGTACTCCTCTACATCTCTAGGTGTCTTTCGTAGGTACTGTACTGTACTGTACTGTAGGTACCAATTTTTTTGTAATTTTTATTTTTTTCTTGTACCTACCTAATAGGCAAGTTGTTTAGTAAGGCACCGCCATAACACCATAATAGATTACCCGAATATCTTGAAACTTGAACATAACCGGTGAAATGAGAGATCTGCGTACCCCTTAAGAACGCACTGGGCGTGATGTTATGTTATGAAATGGTATAAACAATAAACATACATGCGATTGTAGCAATCCCGAGAGATTTGCCATTATTTATTGAAGAGTTATGTTATATATCTTCGAAGTTCTCCACCAGATCTTCACCAAATAAAAATTGAACCAATTTCGAAACTTTTTCAATAAACAAAAGGTTTTTCAAAATCGGTCCACAATTGAAGGAGACATCGGTGATCATAAACAAAAAAAAACATAAAATCGAACATAGAACCTCCTCCTTTTTTGGAAAATCGATAAAAAAACATAAAGTCGAACATAGATCTTCCTCCTTTTTGGAAAGTCGGTTAAAAAGGCGACGTGCACTCGGGCCCCATGATCCAAGCGCTTTGACCCCAAACGGCTCTAAACTGTAATTACCAATTAGGTTACAGTATTTGCGCCGCTTGAGGGTCTCAGCAGCCGCAGCAGCAGCGCCAGCACAGCCCGCCGTACTAGGAACCTGAGATGGCGCAAAGGTGTCGACACTGGTTGCGACCCACACCAGAGACCCACCCTACATCCAGTTTCCACAGTACCAACGTCTGGTCTCTTCCCATCGTCACTTACCAAGCCCCCAGGTTCTAGTACAGGTAGTAGACACGTTTCCCAATAATTATTGTCGACTATCACGTGGTTGAAGCTAGTGGTAAAAACTAGTCATACATGACAGCTATATTTTTGTATATCTACACAAACTTACGTACAGATGTAAACCACTTCACAAAGTAACAACTTTGGTATTTGCTATGAATAAGAATTAATCGCATATCATGTTAAAGAGCTGTCATGAATATCCAATTCCAAACGAGTTGCCTGACCTTTCAGAACTTGTGGATTGTTTTCATAATGTTATGTAATCTGTGGATGTGCCAGCGCAAGATGTAATATGATTCTAAAAAATATAAACTCGTGTTTGGTGTTTTCTTTTTTTGTCTGTATAATTAATATTTGTTTTTCTGTTCTAAATATCAATTACGTTGACCTTCACGCTTAATCAATTTGCATTTTGGTAAAGCGTGGATCCTTCGATGTGAGGTCATCGTGTATTGGTGCTCTATCAACAAATATATATCTTTTTATGTACAGATGGAAATGTTTTGCCGAAATGTGTCGAAAGTATAATTTTCAGCCTTTTGTATTGTTTACTTTTACTTACAACATAGAACTGTACGTAAAAAGGTACCATCATTAGACATGCAGTTGCATATGCACGCACCGGCTAGTTACCTAAGGCTCCCAAAGACAAGCGTGGCGTAAACAATTTCTATGAAATCGTATCGTCGCATCGCGCCTAACTGTGGGAGCATATATTTATACCGTACCACACCTAACTACCTTATAGGTATTATTTTAGATATAAGTATTATTGTAGGCTTTATTGCAAATGATCACTAAACAAGTGTTGGCATGTCAGCGTGAGACGATAGCCTCTTCCAGCTTTCTCCATTCCTCTCTAATCTCTCTCATTCTCTTTTTGTTTCGTCAGACTAGCGTTTTCTTTATCTTCCTCTTTTTCGTTTCATTTGGTATCTAGAGGTCCAATCTTTTATATTCTTAGTCCATTTGTTTTTATTTTCTCTGAGCACATTACTTACCATGGCTCCACTCCTCCGTTTAGGTAAGACAACTTCAATGATTAAAGAAACTCAACATGTCATGCGAAAAAAGAAGACCTTGGAGCTTCAAGTTAATTGCAGACCAAGAAACTCTAGAATAAAGAAAATTCGTCCCATAAATTAGGTAATTACGGCAGACGACGAGCTGCTCGAGATAATAACATAGGGCACAATACCCGTGTTTTATTGCTGCTACCAAATTATTCTAGTGGACGTTATCGAGGTAACTAAGCGTAAGGTTATCATAGCATAAGGATCGAAACAGATCCTTTGGGGATCTAAATCTACTAGAATATTGCTAGAGTGATATTTAGAACATTGGAAGTTTAGGAAATGTAAGACTTTTTAAGATTTGTGTTATGGTGGCATCTGTGTTTCCTGATACAAGAGTGAATAGGTAACTTCGAGGCAAAACTTGCCTCGCTTCACCGTTGACCACAACATCCCTTACAATCAGGTGAAAGCGTGGTCAAACGCGGGCCTATCGTTAATAATAATAAAAAACTTTTTAACAAAAAAAATATTCAGACTACCAAAAAAAAACACTATAGAGTGAAAAATTACTTTCTTTGCCGAAGTCGGTGTCGGTACCTATTGTTTTTGGTTTTTCAACACCGACTTCGTAAATGAAAGTTATTTTTCGCTTTTTATTGTTTTTTTTGGAAGTAGGTTTATCTTTTTTATTTTCCCTTTTTTAGTTTTGGTACCTCAAATTACCATGATAATCGTTTGTGATCAAAGTATATCTAATGAAATTCCAAGAAGCCCAAACACGACTACGATACATTGTTTTATATCGGAATTCCAGTGCCTACCTTCCGGCATCATCGTCAGATCAGTTCGATTATATCAGTTTTATCAGTACCATTTATTCATAAGTATAGGTATGCTTAATCATAGTCGGTTAACTTATTTGAGATATCTTATACCCCTGACATATTTATCATTAAGGAGTTCAAGTGGCCCTCTGTGGTCTTCTTCATCAGTTCCACTTCACAAAATGATTGCATTGTTAATAAAAATAACAAAATCACAAAAAGTGTGCCCATACAATTTGAGAAGTTCCCTCGGTTTCAATGAGAGCTCCTCATGAGATCCTGACTTGGTGACAATGGGATCACCTCCAGAGGAGATCATCCTTTAAAAAATAAAGGATTTTCAAAATCGGTCCATAATTGTCGGAGTATAATTGAGAACCAACTTCTTTTTAGACAAAAACAAAAATTTTAGAATATTTAATGCATTGCTGGTCTAGTGGCCACTTTCGCTACAGCTGAGCATGGGGCCCTCGTTTTGATTCCTGAGTCGGGCAAATTGCTATTCGGTTTTTTCGTCTGAAATAAGTGTACCTGGTGACATTCCAGAGAAAAGAAACTTAGTAGCAAGAGAAATACTTTCTAAGTATATCTTGGACGACACGGGCAACGGTAAAGGAAAACATCGTGAGGAAACCTGGACTTGTATATAGTTAATGTAAGTCTGAAATAGCCAAGTCAGAGGCCTGTGGGTTTCCCAGAGGCGGGTTAATTAACTCTGACACCAGAGGTGGCCACATCCTCACACGAAAAAAGAAGAAACATGACAATATCAAAGTATGGATACGTGCCCGGTTGGTGACAATAGGCTCACCCCTATTTATCTATTTTCTTTTAATTTTTTCTTTCTTTTTTGGTACACTTCAGACTAACCCTTCGAGGAATACAGGCATGATGTTATGTAGGGGTGCAATAATAAACGTACATATATTTATTACATTCCACTCCCTCAAAATAAAAAGTTGTGTAAAAAACTGTTGAACTGTCGCGTGCCAAATCAAACAAAAATAACTATTCGAATCGTTTGTCCATAAAGTTCCGCGTTTGATTCGCACCATGTTAACCCTTTCTGCATGAGTACATTTCCTAAATCCATGAGTATTCAATAAGTTCACCTGATCCTGGATAATTTTTCGCATCAAAGGGTGGTTCAGCGATTTAGGTTCTATTTAGGTTAAATCTCTGATCCATATCATTGTTTAAAGTCGTTACAATCTAAGAAGCCCGTTGACGTTTCTCATTTTACACGCCGCGATTACTTTCTACGTAAGAAATTGAAAAATCAAATTCATAATCCTAATTAATTACTATGTTACCCATACACTATAACGACGAGTATCATTCGCAAGCATCAAGTTTTATTATTATTAAGTATTTTTATAGCTGTCAAAACGGGCCTTTTATTTTTTGACAACTTTAGGTAGGTATCCATTGTCTGCTCATTTTGGAAGATTACTTATCAAAACTGGCAGTCACCGTAATTAGTGATCAATGAAATGAAAATTGAGTAGTTAGGATGGAGAAGATATAGGGGCTAATCCTGTTAACTCCTTTTTGATAGCTATTGCAAGTCATGATCAGTCTCATTATAAAGACCCTAATAGTCATTGATTTAGCTGTCATCTCTTCGTTAGTGAAAATGGGCATTGCATAATATATGCAACAGATTCCTTCCGAGTGAGTGAGAGGTCCACCTATGTTTAAGGGCCTTTAGTGCCGTAAAACGGTTACATTCTAAAGCATACTCCTTACTAGCGGCTATTGAAAAAGTTTGAAAAAAATATATATGTACTAGCACTTCGCCCGCGACTTCCTTCGCGTGATTTCGTTTATCCTATAAATGACTCTTATGTGCAGTTAGTGAAGGCGACTAAAAATAAGCTATTATTAAATCAATAAAAAATAGGGTATCGTAGATATATAAACAGAGTTTAATGGTTTGGGACGAGTCGTTACTTCACTTAAATAAGATTAAATTTTAGGTTACCGCCACAAAGTAAAATCCTAAAAACTTAACAACCCCATTTTGCCCCGTTGAAGCTAGAGTTTTGAACAACCCAAATATGTTATTCACTCTTTTCTTCTCTTTCTATTTTTCGTAGTTCGTTCTTAGCATGATTCCGCAGTAAGATTTCTCAAAAAAACTTTAAAACCCCTTAACCCTATCGGGGGGGGTAGTTTTAAAAACGTTTTATGTAAATTTCAATTATTTACTTTATCCCCAAAGAATTCAATTTTTCATATTGAAGTATATATTATCACAATAAATTCTGCCCCTTTTCACCCTCTTTCCAGGTCTTTCAGGATATAAACAAAAAAAATATTACAACCCCTAAATAATATTTTGGAGGTAGTTTTGTAAAACTAATTATGAAAACCTTTATTGTTTATTTAGGATGGTATTTATGTCAAATTTCAAGTTTATTGTCCCAATAAAACAGATTCCTACATACAAACTTCAACACCCCCTAAATCATCATTTGGGGGTAGTTTCAAAAATCTAATACTGACTGATATCTTAGATAACTATTTGTACCAAGTATCAAAAATTTTGGCCGAAAGAATTAGATTTTTCATACAAACTTCCAACCCCTTTTTTACCCCCTTAGGGGTAGAATTTACAAAAATCTTTTCTTATCGGATGCCTACGTCATAGAAAGAACACACCCTCTAAGTTTCAGGTCTCTACGATCAGCGGTTTAGGTTGTGCGTTGATCCGTCAGTCAGTCATTAAGGATAAAGCATTTTATATGTATACAATAATGATTCATGAAAATTATTTGTGAAACATGATTTTTTCGTCTAACTAATAGTTTTGCTTTAAAAAATCATTAACAACACGATATTTTTCGCTACTTGGATACTCCTCCAAAACGACTTGGATGTTCAAAAATATTTTTACACAGAAAAATTGATGGCTTGGATTTCTTCATAACTGAAATACATAGCATATGTAAATCAAAGAATACTTTGCAAACATAATTGTCCAAAAGGAGGTTCGCATGTGGTACTCAAGCCTATTAACACTGTCCAAAAGGAGGTTCGCATGTGATACTCAAGCCTATTATCAGCCCACTGCCCAAAATCAGACTCTGGTATGCTACTGAGAAGACTCCCGAAGTATAGACCCAATAACACTTTGCCCGATCCGGGATTGGAACCCAGGTGACCGGAACTTCATGCACAGCAGTAGAGCATGCAACCACTAGCTAGACCAACGAGATCTTCAGCAGGAATTTGCTTGTTTACGAAAAGTTAACTACTTCCAATGCACTTTTACAGCGTCCTTTTCAATTTGCATTTGGCATAAACCATTCATAATTGCTCCCGTAGATGGCGTTAGATGTCAGTAGATATTCGGCTCTGTCTGCAATTTATGAGGAGTGTGGTCCCGCCGGTCCCATAGGGTTTTAATTAAAGTGCTAAACTGTGGCTACATCTTTCGAAGCCGGCAGTCTTTCCAGTCAGTATTCTCTTTTTTTCACCTATCCTAACTTAATTGAGTTACTTTTTTTTCAATTCCCTGACACAATAGCGTTTTGAAATGCAATTAAAATTTTGTTCCTTTCATTCAACTATATTCTCGTCTCTGTGAATAGAAATATAATAATGTTTCGTTACAAAATTTGATGAAATTCGAGGGCAAAGAAAACCTGTTGCTTCGACAACTACTTTGTTCTAGAAACTTGTAATCAAAAATGAACATGACGACGTACAATGTATTTTCATTAATTTATATGCAAAGAGCACAGCTGAAACGCTGAGTTCTCTTTGATAGGTCAGCACAGTCAAAACAAGCCCAACGGAAACAATGCATACACCTCAACCAACCTTCACTAGGCTATGAACGTGTCTCGTGTCACAGTCATCTTCATCTTTCTGTAAGTCGTCGTTTACTGGGCTAGATTCATTGTCGCTGCTGTCCTACATAAAAAAGTGTCTTTGTAACTGTTTTCCTGCCAACACATTTGGGACTAATTCTGCCAGTAAACTTTAATGAAATTAATTATAAATATTCACTATGAACAAAATCCAAAACCCACATGAAAAAAAACTTGAACCAACTAAGAAACTTGTTTGACAAGTTGGTCTTATGTACAAAAACTATCAAATATGATTACGTAGGGCTCTTTCAGGCCCGCCAAATTCGAATAAAAACCAATCCTTCATTTTGTCTGTATATGCAATTTTGTACATATTGCCCCTACAAATCTACGTACTAAAGTCAACGCCAGAAAATAAAAGTCGTTAACACTTGTCTACCAATATATTCGAATATTTGAGAACGATACGAAATAAAAAGCTTTTTAGCAAAAAATCAAACCGACTTCCAAAACAAAACACTACAAAACTAAAAATAAACTTTCTTTTCCGAAGTCGGTGTCGAACAACGGAAATCAATGGGTAAAAAAGATACCGACTTCGGAAAAGAAAGTATTTTTTCGTTTTGTAGTGTTTTGTTTTGCCATTATAATGCTTGAAGCTGAACAAAGTATGTTCTCGGGTCTAAATAAGTTTTTTTTTGTAAAAAAATGTTTTTCAAATCAGTTTGAGATAGGAATAATTCAACAATTGTCAGAAAAAATAAAACGATGTACTCGTAGCACGAGGAGAAACGATATTTTTGATTAAAAATTCACTGACATAACCTTTGGTAATATGCATGTAAACAAGATTATGAGTACGAGTTCTCCTCAAGGACGTCTGTTAGCGCCTTGGAGAGAGCTAGTACTGACGGACGGGACGCGCAGCGAGTGAGATGTGCGGCGTGCGGCAGTTTGTACTCTGTATATAGGTAGGGTGGAGTAGGGTGGGAGGTAGGGTTGTAAATGTCCTGAAGCCGGAATGCTGAACAGACCAGCCAGTTTACCCGAAGTTTTGAGTAATTAATTTGAAAACCAAAATCCCAACTGCTTAACAAATTAACTAATGAGATGTAAACAAGCAGAAAAATCATGCTATGCAGTCACACTTGCTATGCAGTTACACTTTCTGCGGACCGCGTACAGTGTAGACGTGTTGTAAACAATTTTTGCGAAATATAAACTTAAAATATCCGTTAACCGAATGTAATACTTATAGTTGTGAAACACAAATTTCTAAGTTAATTGAACTGTGGGATCTTACAACCTTTGCTGCGAAGAAACTCAACATCCGAGCAAGGTAACCGTTTTTCCTTCCTCGGGGAAAAGAGACAGGCTCAGGTTGGTGAAACAGTATCAGGTTTTCAGACCAGCCCAAATAAAGTTACGTTCCGAAATAAGCGAAAGATTACCGACGACATTAAGGAAGAACTAAGCGAATTTCGAAAACAAATATTACAAATGATGGCCACAATCACAACCAACCAAAAATATCATCATCATGGATAAAGCGGGTGAAGATATTTCAACAATAAAGGAAAAAGTGGACGATATAAAAATTACTTTAAATGATCATGTTATAAAGTAAAACATTTTGAAATCGGATATTTCAGAAGTAAAATTAAAGGCCGTCACGGACAAAAAGCTAGAAAAATTATAATCTTTGATTGATAAAGGAAATTTCAAAGTCCACCCCGCTATCGCTCGTAACACCGGATGCGTATGAGTCTATTATGACGGAAGTCAAAGAACGTGAACTAAGGAGCAAAAATATCATAATCGTTCAAGAGCCAGTCGCAGCATCTAAAGACGAAAGAACAGAAATGGACATGGACCAAGCTATCAAAATTGTAAGGATGACATGTGTAAATTGCTTAACTGAGAAACTTTTCCGCCTCGGGAAGTACAACCCCAACAAAATTCGTCCTCTAAAAGTGTGCTTCAAATCATCAGAAACGACAATATATATCTTTAGTGGCAAAAATGATGTTAACTGTGACAATATCTAAATATACTCGGATTACACACCCCAACAACAAGAATTTCTGAAAACTCTTAAGCATGAAATTAAGTGTCGATCTGAAAATGGCGAGAATAACTTAAAATTTAAGTATGTTAGAGGTGTGCCAAAAATAGTTCTAATACTAGCAAAAACCTGACGTCAAAAGATACTAGCCATAACCAAAACTTTCACGCAAAAGACAACATTACTTACCAAATAAGTGACAACTATGACGATATAACCACGAGCACAAAATCCCTTAAATTCTTGTATGCAAATGTGCGTAGCATCATGAAATCAGGCAAATTTGACAAAATAAAGTGTGTAGTGGAATCTTTTCGTAGTACCATTCATATTATTATACTTACAGAAACATGGGTAAAAACTGAAGATGAAGCTAAACGACTTCAAATTCCTGGATATACACACTATTATAACTACAGACACTGCTCAAGGGGTGGTGGAGTATCAATTTTCGCTCACAACTACTTAAAACATCACTTAATTGAGGAACTATCCCTGAATGACAACCACTACGTATGGATCTATCTTGAAAAGTATTCCCTCGACATAGCTGGCATCTATCGTAAACCAGACGCCTCTAATTTGAAAAACTTCCTTGAAACATACACCGAACAATTGCATAAGCAGAAACGAATAATCATACTCGGGGACTTTAATATTAATGTGCTGAATTTGGATCAGACGGCTACCAAATGCCAAGAAGAACTACAAAACAGTGGCCAGTGGCGAGAATCCGCCACAACGAAAACTATAATTGACCATGTCGGCACGAACCTTGATGATACCAAGGTCCATCTTGCTATAATTGCAACTGAATCGGATCATAATCAAATATTTTTACTTAAAAATCATCAACCAGAACCGCCTAGAAGACTAAAATATCAAGCTATAAATTATGAAAAGCTGTACAATGCTGTGAGAGAATGGAATAACACCAATGAAGACTATGTGTACCAACTATTTGAACAAAAATTAATATACAGTATAAAAAGTAATGAAAATAACAAAATCGAAAGTATTGAATCCGTCCAGACAAGATTGGATAAACAAAACATTTATAAGTCAAAAAAAAGAAACATGCTATGGAACATGCATAAAAAAGGCAAATGATCAATTATTGCAGGACAAATTTATCAATCAAAGAAATGAAGTCAGTCAAGTTATACAGCAAACAAAAAGTGCTTATTATCAAAATGCTTTTGATAAATGCAAAAAAAAATGTGGAGTCTTATAAATGATCTCTCTAGGAACAAGATCAGAGAGTCACCAGCACCGAGTAAACTCTTGACACCGTCTGGAGTTTTGACTAATCAGACTGAAATTTGTGTTTTCATGATTTTTTCTCAAACATCGATCAGTTCTGGTTAGTCAAATCCCCAATCAATGCCATAATAATGTAACCCACACTACAGGAGCACAGCCAACTGGACCCTTGGACACACTTTCATAATTATATTTATAAAATGAAGTTTTTTTTACTTTTTTTTTCTTTTTTATATTTTATTTATTATAAATAAAAAAAAAAAATTAAGACCATGCACTATAGATAAAATTGCTAAAATAATTGAAAATTTAAAACTAAATACTAGCTTTGGCTTAGACGGCATAAACACAAAATCAATCAAATGCGTAAAAGACTTAATACCAGTCGAAATAACAAACTATATAAATAAAAATTTTGTGATTGGGACTTTTCCTGACAGCCACAAAATTGCAAAGGTCAGCCCCATTTAAAAAATGGAAATGAGTCTAATCCAGGACAAGTCTTGCCGGTTTTATCAAAAAAATTTGAACGTATTTTATACAATCGACTTGATGAACACCTAAGAGCGCAAAACTGTCTGTATAAAACACAATACGGTTTTAGGCCAAAATCCAATACAATTTCTGCAACAGTAGATCTAATAACAAAAAAATTTAACTAAATATGGAAAAAAGCAAATAGCATTAGGAATTTTCATAGACCTAAAAAAGCCTTCGATACAATAAGTCACACACTGTTATTAAGTATACTAAATGACATTGGCGTCACTGGTAGTGCCCTTGATATTTTTAAATCCTATCTGATATAATCGTTGCCAAGTGGTTTAGATTAACGAAACCCAAAGTAGTCCTAAAATCGTTATTTTTGGCATTCCATAGGGATCATTTTGGGACCCTTATTATTCCTGATTGACATCAACAATATTCATGAAGTTGGACTAAAAGGCGATGTATCGTTATACGCTGACGATACAGCTTTATTTTATTTTGGGCATTCCGTAGACGCTGTTATGTTCGACGCTCAGGATGATCTACATCTTTTGAATATGTGGTTTTAGTACAATCTACTCACCACAAATATAGCTAAAACCAACTACATAGTTTTCGCGGCAAAAAACAGAAAAGTATCAAACAATTCACAATTAACCATAAATAACCAACCTTTCAAAAAAGTTGATCATGAAAAATATCTCGGATTTACTTTAGATAACCACCTGAACTGGAGGCCACATGTGGAAAAGGTTAAATCTAAATTGACTTCGCTCACAGGAGCCCTACGGAATGTCCTCCGATGTCTTCCACGACAAGTGCGCTACAATATATATAACACTTTTGAAAACCTTGAGAACCTCATTTGGACCATCTAATAGAAGTATGGTGCACATCGGCCAAAACCAATATTGAAAGGTTGCAAATAGCACAAAATAAGTTAATAAAGACACTTTTCCATTATAATTACAGTACACAAACACAAAAAATATATAATGAAACTAAGTTAATGAATGTATCACAGACATACTTATATAATACTTACATCTTAACAAGAAAAATACTTAGTAAAAACATTCACACACAAATAGTTTACAAAAAAAAACCATCAAATACACAAAATTAGGCTCAGTAATGCAAATGACACACAATTATACTCACCACACACGAACTATGGCAATGCATTGTATAATAAACTGCAAAACAACATCAAAAATGATAAATCCATGCCAATATTTAAGAAACACTTACAATTACATATCCTTAAAAAAGCGAGCGCAGCTTATTATATTACATACCACTTCTATTTGCGCGCGCTCTGTATAGGTTTACGTTCTGGCTGTGTTATTTTTTTTTCGATTACCCTTTTTTTATAATATTTTTGTATGTCGTAATTTCTTTTTGCCAAAACTGTACGTAAATCAATAATGTATATTTAAATTAGTTAATCATTTCTCATGTAAGTGAAATAATTTCTTAAGGGAAATAAAGACATCTCAAACCTCAACTAACATAAAGCGCTGTAAGCGCTCGATTACCATCATATACAGCTAATAGCGTTAACAAAACTATGCAATGAAGATTTTTATACAGATGATATTTGCCGTGTAAAAATATAATGAATAAATGTCTCTAATACATGTCATGGAAAAACACGAAAAGAACGGGAGGAATAAAACTGCGTTTGAAATGAAACTTTATTAATAGAGCCACTTTTGAAATGTTACACAGCATTAGCCATGTTGTTTTTGCACACTGAAATTCACAAAAGCATTGAAATTTTTTCACTCGTCATCCCTAGCCTATTATAAAACCTTGAATGGTAGCATTATCTTGTGATGTCAAAATCAAAATGTTTATTTCAACTAGGACATCAAGCGGCACTTTTGAACGTTAATTAAAATTTACAAGTAATAATAAAAACGTTTTTACAAAAAAATACTACCGAATTCCAAATAAGAAAACTACAAAGTGAAAAATAACTTTATTTTTGGAAGTCTGTGTCTTTTGTAGGTACGATTTTTTTTGTTTTATGGACACCAACTTACTTATAATGCCAGAATAGATTACCCGAATATCATGAAACTGAACATAACCGGTGAACTGTACACACCTGCGTACCCCTTTAGAGCGTACTGGCGTGATGTTATGTTATGAAATGGTATTAACAATAAACAAACATGCGATTGCAGCAATCCCGAGAGATTTGTCATTATTTATTGAAGAGTTGTGTTGTATGTCTCCGAAGTTCTTCATGAGATCTTCACCAAACTAAAATGGGACCAATTTCAAAACATTTTTTTTTTCAAGCAAAAAAAAGAATTTTCAAAATCGGTCCCAAATTGACGGAGATATCGGTGAACAAGCAAAAACGAAGTCGAACATAGAACCTCCTCCTTTTTGGTAAGTCAGTTAAAAAATGTAAAGGCGGTGTCGCTAATACGATCAAAACAAACGTATCGCGGTAAGGGGCGTCGCTTAAGTTAATATATCATAAACGAGTGGACCGATTTACATTATTTAAACAGATAAAATGATTGTATGCCAATACTTTTCATTTGAGACCAAAATTATCAAAACATTTCAATAAAAAAAAAAACGTTTTTTCAAGTTGCGTAAGGTACAAGTCGGATCAATGACTTTAATTTTTTTTATCTGGCTGAGACTACGTATCTGATAGCGATCATACAAAAGTCAATGACCTATATTGTTCGAAATCATTGGAATTTCTTTGACCCCAATAAATGCCCACCCACATATTAACAGATGTAGTTTCTTATCAGATATTATCCGTAAAAGATAAAAGATTTTCAACACAAAACATTAATAAATATTTATATCGTTTTTCGATTAAATGCGCATTATTTATTGAAGTTTTGTTCTAAATTGATTAGAATATTGCAACCTGAATAGGTTTCATGTGATTGATTCGATAATTGCAAGATGGCTGCCGAGTCTTGTGTGTGTATGTGTGCTAGATCTCTGCTATTGATATTCATAGGGGCGGAATAAATACGATCCGCATTGTATTGGATATGAGCGGAAACAATACAGGATAATCATATTACTTCGAATTAATTACTTTGTGTAGGTAAACTCAGTGTTGCACGTTACACGTGTCCCTTTACGTGTTATGCTGAGTTTTGATATTCAAGGCGATGCCATACGACAAAACCTCGAAAATTGCCGAATAAACAAAATAGACTAATCTAATTACATTAATTAGCCTCTTCTATTTTGTTTATAAAGCTGGAAATTTACGAGTTTTTTTCCTATAATTCTAAGAATTTGTTTGTTCGAAACAAATTTATAGTTAAACTCGATACAAGTAATTAGTAATTTTCCCTTGCACATATTTTTTTTTACGCCCAGTAAAATACAATAGTACCTGTTCATCCTGTTCAGATTATGCCCCATTTGCTGGAGTGCCCCAAATGTCCGTTTTTCCCAGGTAAACAGAGTCCAGACCCTAGATGGTCTCTGACCAACGCCTTCAACGCTGCAATAAACGTGGCCGCTTACTGAGTCTAAATAATGTGATTGGAGAGTTATGTAAGTACATTGTATCGCGACACAAACAAAAGAAGAGACGAATCATATCTAAATACAGTGGTTTTTTATTTTTAATAATTAATTTTAGTCAAAATCTTGCAATAAATTGCAAGCGTTGTGTCGGCGTGCATCTTTTTCTTTTTTTTCGAGATTTTCTGATTTATTCCTTTTATTCCAAGTTTGAAAACAACGTACGATTTTCTAAGTTCAAACCGGTCGGTTCAAACGAAATTAAACGGACACGATACCGGCTATTGTTTCTGTAACCCTTTTTCGGGCAATAATGGAATTTGAAAATAGAAGCGTACAACGCAAACGTTGGATAGTGTGACTTGACACTTCATTTCTCAGCTCGTCTTGTTTGCAACATGACGGAATGCGCGACATTGTACCGTGTGTCCAACTATTTTCTTGTTCTTAACGTTATTAGGATAGACGCAATACCGTGAAAGTTATGGTTAGCTATGTTATTATATGTGTGAGACGAATAACGATGGGATTGTATCATTTATTTTTTTAATATTGATTGATACATTTCGGTATTTTCGCGAGAGTGAAACATTCGAATTAGTTCTACTTCAAACTTAACATTTAATTATGTAGGTATAGAAACTATTTCTCGTTTATGTTTATGTAACTACATATTATTAACTGCTTATTAATATGGATGACATTTTAAACTTGTTTGTAAACTTTTCCACAAGCATCTGTGTATCGAAACGAATACTAATGTCACCTATACGAATAACTACATACCTACACCAAGATTTAATGAGAAAATCTTCTCATCTCAAATGCTATTCCTCATCTTCCGTCCACTTATACTTGTATAGGTACTAGTAACATATTCGTTCCGTCAGATCCATACTTTACCCAATACAAAATACCTTTGAAGGTAACCAATGCATAAATTACAGAACAGAAGCGCTGGATGGAAATGGAGTTTTCATGCACGCTCGCTGTCAAAATAAAGCAAATAGGTATACCATCATGGCCGCCAAAGCTGACAAATCATGCGGCCAGTATTTGTTGTATATTTGGGCTTATCGGCCAATATAGCTAGCTCGTATTGTTTCCAACTAATTTAACATCTAGATCTATCAAACGATTACCGATTACAGGTTCAACATTGTGTGCCTATCGAGGCTTTCGAACTGGTCCATACAATGATTTATTGAATGGATCAGTCCGAAACGCAATGTTTACGCCCTTTTTAACCCCCGACGGAAAAAGAGGGGTGTTATAAGTTTGACGTGAGTATCTGCGTATTTCTGTATGTGTGTATTTGTGTGTCATAGCTCTTAAATGAACATAGTGTTTTTTATAAATTGACTCTAAGAAATTTCTACGAACTTGTCTAAAAGTGCAAATTGACACTTTTCTTACTTTAACATAATCTATCATGTAACATATTAAGTTAGAGTTAATTGCTTATTAGTATTTTGGGCGAGATCGTAATTAATTATTAAGAATTTTGTTCTTACTAATAAAGTAAAAAAAAAATAACATAGCTCTTAAACGCATGAACCGATTTTGATTTTGTTTACTTTTGTTTGAAAGGTGACTTTAGTGACAGTGTTCTTGGCTACGTTTGATGTAAATCGGGTCAGCCGTTCAAAAGTTATGGGCGGTTTACTGTTTGAATTGGGGTGTTTTCGCAATATATCGTGTCATAATTACGTGTTCAATAGATTACCGATCGAAGCGCGTCTACGATTCGATAAATTATGTAGCATGCAATAAAAATGAGTCGGTGGTTTTTTAAATTTTACTTGTTTGAAACTATCGTCAGTAATGTAAAGCTGAAAACTCTTACAGTTCAAGAAGTATTCCTTCAGAATGTTCCGCACAATAAAATAGACTATACACTTAAGCGTTCCCAGTAAAGGGGCATATATGATTCGATCCAAATCCAATAGTCAGAGTAAATGCAAGACGCGCTTCCAGACTACATCGCTTTCGGCAACTAACTTCGTTTGAGCAAACACTCCGGCTAAGAACTCTTTGCTCACTTGCCTCTCGCTTCCACTTGGTTTGCAGAACCTACTAAGTTCTATAAGAATATTCGCTGCCGTTTTAGTGCTCTCAGGCTTAATTAAAAACTTCGACTTCGAGATGCCTTTTCAATTACCGTTAATTATTTTAATCTGTAAGTATCTTTAGAGCACCGCCGTTTATTTTTGTTGGACTTAGTTTCACTGAGGTCGATAAGAGTTCAATCAAGCGATGACTAATGAGGAATGAAAATAAAGGATAAAAAAAGTTACTGTAAAAAAAGAGCTTTTATTAAGAAGAAATGCGATCGCAGACATCCAACTGAATTTCTTAAATAAAAAGTCATAATTCGAGGTTTGGCTCTCGACTATTTCCTCCTCCATTATTGGACCAATTGAAAAGATATTCCATTAACTCAAAAATAAAGATATATATTGTGCCCCTATGTTTTCCTTTTTTCATTTATAGTTATCAAATTTCTACACTAGGCCTCTGTAGATATCGCAATTTTGAGCATCTTTTGAGGGTTCTAAATATAAAGTATCATCAAAAAACCGGCCGAGTGCGAGTCGGACAATCGCACGAAGGGTTCCGTACCATTATCGCAAAAAAACGGCAAAAAGATCACTTTTGCTGTATGGGAGGCCCACTTAAATATTTATTTTATTCGGTTTTTAGTAATTTTTTTTATAGCGGCAATAGAAATTCCTAAACTGTGAAAATTTCAACTGTCTAGCTAGCATGGTTCATGAGATACAGCCTGGTGACATATAGACAGACAGACGGACAGTGGAGTCTTAGTAATAGGGTCCAGTTTTTACCCTTTGGGTACGGAACCCTAAAAAGGAAAACATAGAGGCATAATATATATCTTTCTTTTTTTATGAATATCTTTCAAATTGGTCCAATATTAGAGGAGGAAATAGGCGAGAGCCAAACCTCGAATTATGACTTTTTACTTAGGAAAATCAGTCGGATGTCTGCGACCGCATTTCCTCTTAAGAAGCGAACTATGAAGACGTAAACAAGAAGAAACTCATTCTCTGCAGTCGGAGGATACATAATCACAAGCTGTATTTTTATTTCGCTTCTTAAGCAGTCGGATTTTTGATATTTTACATCAACTTTTTTTATTTACAACATTTTGGTTGTCATATTTTTTTGAATTACTTTGAAATGTAAAAGTGTTATTTATGTTTGTAATCACCCCTTAAAGCCCTTCATTTTGATACCCACCCGCCGGGTTTGTATGAAAAAAAAAAGGATTGGGACCCCCACTAGCCGCCATTTTTCTATTTTTCAATTTTAATGTAGTCAGTGACACTGGCAAGGTTAAAACGAAGCGATTGACGTAATCATCAAAATCGGCCTTCGCGTTTCATCTCTAGAACGCCACATAGGAACAAACATACATTCCTACATAGCCTGATAAATAGATTACTCTCCTTTGCATATCGCAGTTGGGTAACAAAGTACCTATGCTTAATGGCTAAGCGCAAGTGGACAATATAGTTTAGGGAAGTAGCAAAATTTATATGCAATCTAGCGCTGTAGCCTGAAGTTCAGAGCGCCAAAGGACGAGGGCTCTAAGTTTGTTAATTTCACATAGTGGTTGGCATGCAACAAACTTTATCAATCTATGCGTCGCTAACTTTATAATTCGACTCTAGTGACGTCGTATTCTAGAGTGGCTATAAGATACATAGTTGAAATCTTTCGACAGCTTCTACTGCTACCATTAATTTCCTACAGAATTAAAAATCTCGTAAACTATTTTAAATCTCTTTTCATTGCTAGTTTCTGAAGTGAAAGGCCATCAAAAAGCTAACGGTTCCTTTTTAAAAGCTAGTACTTAGGTGCTGGAATTGGATAAAATAAAATACTTGAACTGCTTTCAAGACTACGGAATGAATGCCCGTTATATAATTCCATGGCATGGTGCTTATTTTTATTATGCAGAATGATAGACAGATAGATTAAGTAGATATATATTTTTGCCATGGATACGGGTTTGAATGGAGAAAATGTTCCACAGGATGATACAAGATTTCTTATTGATACAGGATTTATAATATGGGCTAATACATTCAATAACGAAAGGAAACGATTGAAAATTAAGGATACGAGCTTTGCAAAACGGCTGTTTGTTTACACATTCCCGAATCCACTAAATGACGACGTAGAAGAATACAAATAAAGGCGAGATTTACGATACCAACAACTTTACATACGATACCAGATCTGCTTACGAAAATGGAGTAGGTAGCATATTTGCATAATATTTCTGATACGGAGCCGAGGAAGTATCCTTTTTGCTCATGTGTGCTCGGAATATTATGACCTTCGCCTTAAAACCGAAAAAGCGTTCATATCAACACAAAAAGGTACGATGTACTCAAACAAGTGGGAATACCGGGATTAGATTAGGCGAGATACGTGATTTGATTAGCGATACGGATTATTTTCTGCTTAATGACGAACATTGGTTAAACTTGGGGCAGCCGCTACATAGATTATATAGCGTGATGTAGATACCATGGTCGGAAAAATGTTATTCGGTTTCCTTATTAGGAAATTCCTGACAGTAGCCCAGGGTTTGGAATGCAGCCGGTAAATGAGCTGGTTCGCCCCTTATCAACCGCCATGGTCCAACTTCGGGTAAACACACCACCTCTGACTACCCTTCCGTGTAAAGTGTTATGTACATGGGGTAACACGTTGCGTAGCTTGCACTTGTATGTCTCCGGGAGGACGCAGGTAGCGACGAAACCGTCCATTCCTCGCCCAAGGGACTTATTGTCGCAATTTATTTTTCCCCGTGACGTCGGACTTACATTCCGAATAGTTTCGCCTGTCGCCGATCCCATTTGTATCGTGTGAAGCGTAAACTTTATTCCCATAGTCAAAACAGAGTAGTCAGTCAACGAAATGCGAAAAGATTCTAAAGTTGTCTTTTCCTTTTGAGTCGTACTGCTGGCTTTTCTCCTACATCAACTGTGAAAGCTTCCTGCCTGAGGGATTTAAAGTTCATTTTATTTATTCTCTGTTGACATTTAAAGCAACCAATAAATCCAGCACGTATAAAGTGTCGATACTTTTATTTGAAAATATATCAGGTGACATACTTTTAAACGTATTGTACATTTACAGCAATCGAAAAAAGTGGTGTTTAAAATTCTTCGACACAGTAACGAATTAATTCAGCGAATAAATTGACAGACCCATTTAAAAGCTTTGTTGGATGAAACGAAAAAATGTACTGACATAAATAACAATAAATCTAATAAACCGCTAAGCCGGGCTCAGTATACAGCTGGGTGTAGGTAGCAGGCTCCTCGTGATGGACGACCCGCATTCGTTTCCAGCACGCAGATAAGCCTCCGGCGGGGTCTGCCCACCATCTGCTTGCTAGATTGCCTTTGTCAGCCGAGGCCCGTGAACACCGGGCGCATACGAATACACTAGAGGTAACTTATCTGTCTGACGCAAGTTACTAGTTAGTTCTGAGTTTAACGCCACCGGAACATAGTTGTGTTATTATCAAGTGAGACCGCACTGGAACAAAGGCGCCACCTGCCCGCGAACTGCTTTAAACTTGTCTAACTAATTCAAAATGCCGTATCGTGTCGAAGTTTTGACTTTGGGGTATCAAGTTTCTGTGATTACTCAGCTAGCAAATACCTGTTTCAGTCGTTTTGATACAATGATGTGTCTATTATAACTTATGTGGGAGAGTCAAACATTCCAAAGCCACGATTAAAGTTATCGTTTTCAGTTATACGTAATGTTTGAAAATATATCAGTTTTTTTTTTTTTACAAAAATCTTACCACCGTCTTCCAAATAAACAACTACAAAGTGAAAATTTTTGAAAGTTGGTGTCTTTCATAGGTACCAGTTTATTGCGTTATGGACACCGACTTCCTTCTGACTTCTCCAAAAATAAAGTTATTTTTCACTTTGTAGTTTTTTATTTGGAAGTCGGTAGTATTTTTTTGTAAAAAGTTTTTTTAGTTTTCACTTTTTAGTTGTACCTGCCCAATAGGAAAGTTTTTTAGTAAGGTACCTATAACGCCAGAATAGATTACCCGAATATCATGAAACATGAACATAACCGGTGAAATGAGAGATCTGCGTACCCCTTAAGAGTGTACTGTCGTGATGTTATGTTATGAAATGGTATAAACAATAAACAGACATGCGATTGCGGCAATCCCGAGAGATTTGCCGCTATTTATTGAAGAGTTCTGTTGTATATCGTCGAAGTTCTTCATCAGATCTTCACCAAATTAAAATGGAACCAATGTCGGAACATACTCTTTCAAACAAAAACAGAATTTTCAAAATCGGTCCACAATTGACGATATCTCCGTCAATTGTGGACCGATTGAACAAATATAAAAAAAAAATGCATAATGTCGAACATAGAACCTCCTCCTTTTTGGGAAGTCGGTTAAAAAGCGAAAAAGGTAACGTTAATTTTTAGGTTTAGAATGCAGATAGTCTGGTATCAGGAAGGCAGGTACATATTTCTTACCGTGACAGTATTATATTGTTCGTTTGATCAGATAATTCGGAAGTGTTCGCTGGGCGGCTTGGTGGCCGGCAGACCACTCGTAAATTTTACCTTTTATGAGCCATTATATTGGCGATAATTCCGGCGCGCGGACCGTTACACGAACATTTTGGACTGGAAAATATCCTATTTTATATCTAACAAACATTGTTATTTCTAAACTGCCCGAGAGTTTTAAAAACATCAATGTTTATGGCAATGTTAATTAGGAAAATCCCGGTGGGATTTAGCTGAACGTTCTGTACAAAAATTGTTTCTGAAAGACGGTTAGGTATGATGTTTCCTCTATATTCTTGGGTTGGCTTGACAAAAATATGATCTACAAAGGAAAATGGGAGAACTTTCGTATTCATGCAGTTTATTTAATTGAAATAACGACGGCACCCAACGCTGACCTATATATTTCGATCAAAGAGCGGACCCCTGTCACTACTACTCGTATATTTATTTGAAAAATAGACAGCTATTAAAACCAGTTCTTAACAGCATGGGACTGAAAAATATTTCCTTGTTGCTGCCATTACTCTGAAGGAAAAGTGCGGCCAGTAAATTGCGGTCTTAAGAGCCGCCATCAACTACCTAGCTTTTGATGTTTGTCATTCACAAACTTAACGGAGCAGAATCTATTAAAATGAGAGAAAGGCCGTTGGTGTATATATTTGTTGATACAAATTGTGGCCGAGATCGAAGCTCAACGGACAGGATTAACACTTCGGGTCGCCACTTGATCAGACTCTAATCCTGCTATTCAGAGTATTGCGTACCAAAACTACAATGTTACAACGTACATTAGAGTCGCAATAGTTGGCAGAGAGCCGTTAGGTGTCTAGCAAGAAAATGGTATGGTAATGAGAAAACAGTCGCGCCGCCAGCGATTACTCTAAGATCCGATAATGGCGTCGTTTTTCTTCTATAATCCTGAAAAAGTGATGCAGCCCGGGCATTACGAGAATGGCTACAAAAACGATTCCCTGACTAATATAAATAAAACCTTTCGGATTCCTGTTTTAAATCCAATTGTTAAAGCTTGGGAGAATACGGTATTGGATAAATTTATTTTCAGGAGCAAACCGACTGTTTTTTTACACACAATATTGCGTATAAAAATGTCTATTAATATTATTTTTGAAATATCCCGATTTTGAGAAATGCGGTCAAACTTTTTTGCAGCGATTTTCAAGAAATTAGGATTACTTCTACATAACGCTCTACCGTTTTAAAAGAATGCCGTAATAAATTTGTAAAAAGTAGGAATTTATCTGTAAAAAACATCATAAAATTAGGTCAGCAGGTCTCAGCCTTCAGTCGTGGCCGGTAGAGAAATTAAGACTAAGCGAAAAAAAACAGTAACGGTTAATTAAGTAAGCTACGGAACACTTAATTTATTGATTCAGTTCATTTCAGAATACACGAGTATAATGGGTGAAAACTTTCCATTTACAGTGAAAGCGAAATTGGAAAACTAAAACTGTAAATTGAAGTGTTTGTTTGTACAAAGGTATTTACTGTATTGAATGGATCCAATAACAAGTTATAAAATAGTTATTTTATGTTTAATTTAACAGAGGCCTACCCCAAAATAGATCGGTTTTATAAAACTCTTACGTAACTACGGACTTGTCCTCTCTTACGTAGCTTGGTCTTCGTCATAGTTATTATATTTAAATTTCTGTTTCATTTAAAATTGGTATTTATTATAATATTTATTTGTCTATTGTTTTAGAAAACATTTATGTATTTAATTAGTTAGATAGTTTATTAATATCAGATTTTAATAATTGTTCTTTTTTATTATTTATTTTGTACTCCTACCACTGTTGTGTCATTTTTAACCAAAAGGTTGACTGGTAGAGAATGCCTTGCTGCATTAAGTCCGCCTATGTATCACCATTGTACATGAAGTTTAAATAAATAAATAAAAAGTTAAAAAAAAAAACATACAACCGACTTCCAAATAAGTAATGTTTTTAAAGTGAAAAATAACCTCAGTTTCCGATAAAACTAAGGTCCTGGTAAAACAAATAAAAATCAAGAATTTTAACAAATGTTTTTCACAACAAAATAATGAAAGAGGAAAACCTTTGCTAATTTTATGATCATTACTGACAGCCCCTTTCTACTTATTTCTGCGAATTGCCCTGTGCGCTTTTCAGCCATTATTTTTTGTTTTGAGCGGACCGCCCTGTTTTTAATTTTTAATTTTATTTTATTTTAAGTAGCTTAGCAAACAGGCCGACGGCGACGGCCCACATGATTGAAAGTGATTACAGCTGGCCACCTGTGCTACCTTTTAGATAAGTTAAAGTCGCATAATTCTCATGTAGCTGATTTACAGGCAATTTTAAGCCCATATTTCAACCCAGTTTGAAGGACCTCAACTCTAGAAAAATCTCTCGATTGCAGTAAATATCAAGACTGTAATTGGATGATTTGACAGGGAATCGTTGGAGAACGAATAGTAATTCCGAGTCTTAATTGTCTGCCTACACAACACAAAACAGCCTTTTGAGAGCTACCTTTTCTTTTATTGCCCTGTATTAATCTTGGTTTTCCTCTCGTCTTTCATCCTGTGACCTTTACGTGACTGCTTTCTAGTATTATGTAGGTACTCGTAGCATTACTATACTAGGTTTAACCAAACATATTATCACGGCTGTTTTCGCTAAAGTGTTGGACAGAGGTTTACCTCTATCTAGACCTTTCGCCAGTTTAGTATCTATAAAACCCATGTCATATGGTCAAACCCATTATTAAGAACGAAGCACAAAACAAAAAAAAATATCCCAGTTGTAAACGACCCTTTGTGCCAATTGGTCTTGTTTGTTGTGTCTCCTGCTTGATATGGAGGGAAGTGTAAATTTGTATATTTTTCCTAGTCCTCCATTATTCTTTTCTGATTAATTTCGTTGCGGGATCCAAGACAGTTAAATTCATTCTCCGGGACTTCATCGAGCTTCATTGCCGCGGCGCTTTTCTGGTGGTCGCCACTGTTGATTCGGTTTTTCAGGAGTTGCAGTGGTTTGGGAATAGTGCGGTGGGATTGTCCCAAAAAACCAAGCACAAAATCCTGACTCAAGGCAGCCATTGAAAAAATATAGCAGATGCAAAACCTAATAAAAGAAAGAAAGAACAAATAAGTATTAAATAAAAAATATATTTTAAACCAAGCTTTACGAAATAAAAGGTACGTAATGTAATATCACTTGTCAAAACACATCCAATGAATGCGAACACGATGATGATATCTCATCTCCTTGAGGAGTTGCTATGGCCACCTTCCGAACACATCATGAGACCAGCTCCATACTATCATATTCTTTGAATGTTTGATGAGAGAGCTTAAGCCTAATCAGATGCCAGGAAGTGCTTAAAAAATAAATTACTAGTTGCTGGAAACACATCAAAACCAAGGTAATAATATACAAGCTAAATAAACAAGCGTAAAAATGTTTTGTTTGTGACTCATACATATGTCGCATCATGGCTGGCCGATAGATGCAAACCATGGGGAAGTCAGGATGATTCCCTTAAGTTAAGACATCGTGTGTGGGCAGGTCGGTGGGTACAGTCGTGAAAATGAAATAACACAAACTATTCGATGCACTGGGTTTATTCAAATAGTTCATAGTTACAATCTTGCTTACTAGAATTATGGATTGATACTGATTCTACGACGTCTTAGCTCCAAGGCGGTCAGTACCTACTCAACTCCTATACTCTGCTGTCCCCACCACGCAAGTCGTTAGAGAAAGCGCGCCACAGCGTAGTTGTTCTTGATTTGCCGACAGGTGGCTGCTTGTGATTTGTTTTGACTTCCGTACTATTGACTAAACCCGACACATGCAATATTACTATGCCAAACAATAGTCAACACATCATACACCAATAGGCAGACAGTCAAGACATCGCCCTACTATACTAAATCACCACTAGTCACCCTGTTCTTACGCCAACTATCAGTAATCTAAATATCGTTATGCGCCGAGACATATCCCTACTATACTATATCACCACTAATCACCCTGTTCTTACGCCAACTATCAGCAATCTAAACATCGTTATGCGCCGAGACATCTCCCTACTATACTATGTGTTCGTACGCCAACTATCAGCAATCTAAATACAGTTATACGCCGAGACATCGCCTTACTATACTATATCACCACTAATCACCCTGTTCTTATGCCAACCAATCAAAATACAGTTACGCTCAAACCAATTTTCGACCACTAGTCGACCATAATATATGCAGATGTCTGTGTATACAATATTGGCACATATGTTCACATCGTAATCAAGCCATATTAGCATAAAGCGGAATTGACAAAGGCCTTCTAACTAGTCTCATCAGCTAGTAGATCTCATTTGTACATCAATAATGAACTTGCTATTACGTTTGTTTGAAGTCGGCTTATCAAATAGGGCCTCATTATAGTGCTATGGGATATTTCGTGGGGGAAGTTAGTAGTGTTGCCCTTTAGTTTAGGACTTTAGAGCCTAGTGTTGATGGGGTTTCTATGTTTGTTATGCAGGCCGTAAATGGCGGCCGTTTTGTGTTGCAGCTATTGAAGTCTGCCGATGTTTAGAATACGTGTTGAGCTCGCCATATTTCCCGTCCTTCGTTCGATTTTCGTGGTTACATTGTGCCCAGTAAGGGCTCTGTAGAATTTTAAGTCAAGTTTTAGGGAGTATCTAGAGACTAAGGTTCTGTAAATTAATAATTATGTATAATTGTCAAACACAGGTTTGACAATTGGTTTAATTAATTTTGAACTGACAATCACGTCACTTGGCTTGCATTTAACTTTTGACGTGTTGACAATTAATTTCCGGAAACCAGGGTAGTCTATCGTGGATAGGATGAGGGTAACCATGCTCATTTATGGTATTCTATAACATCTGAAAAGATTTTACCACAGCATATAACTAAAATATTCTCTTTGTCTTCCTATTAGTATGATAAATACTTTAGCCAGACACAACTCCGTTCATTTTCGCAAAAATTGAGCTAGTTCCATCCCTTTTATTTGGTTCAGCGCTCAGAGCACTCTCACGTCCCCTACGGCTCAACAATATAGTGGTTATACAGATTTCCAGTTAGTTAAACTCCGCAGTTTTCGTGAGCAAATCAATCTTAAAACCAAAAAATAAATAAGAAAAAGTGCTTGATAACAAAACAAAGGTTTTCCTTCATAAAGGTTATATTAAAACCAGTTCGTGATAATGAATTAACAATGTAATTTTAACGTAGAACGGACCCGGGATGGACCGCTGTGGTGTACCTAATGACCGGCACAAGCGTTACGCTTCAATGTACCGCCACAAACCAATTTATATTTTGTCCTCAAAATAAACTGTGAAATGAATGAATTCAGTTCGAGTTTATATGCCTTACCTAATTAAACAAAGTAAATTCAACATTATCTGGCTACCGTTAACTCGCCCAGCTGATGCTGATTTGAGTATATTTTTAGGGTTCCGTAGTCAACACGGAACCCTTATAGTTTTGCTATGTCCGTTTGTCCGTCCACAGCTTAGTTCAGAGACTCTTAGTACTAGAAAGCTATAATTTGGCATGGATATACATATTAATCACTCCGGCAAAGTAGTAAAACATAATCATGAAAAAAATTTTTTTTAGACGTAATGTGGTGATGGTTTTTTTTTTCTCGTCTATCTCATGGTGTGGGGTTTCGTTGGATAGGCATTTAAAATAATATTATGGGTCTGCTAGAACCATTTCTCGATTCAGGAATCCGTTTGCGTAAAATTAAGCTTTAAATTGCTAGTTTTTGTTCGAGTCAAGTTTCCTCTCCCACCAACCAGCTAAATGATTTCTTTTGGATAAATGTGAAAAAAATCATGACAGTAGTATAAATAACGAAATTAAAAGAAAAACTATCACAGATAAGTAGGCTTTACAACTTTACGAGTAATAGTCAACCAACTTATAAAATGAACTTGGAAAAGTAAAAATATACAATGATAAAATCATAACATCCTTAATAATAATGATTTCTAAATTAATAATGTTTGCGCACGAATATAACGCATTTGAGTGGGCGGAGTCGTTGGCAGTACCGGACCGTACGGCGCATGCGCGCGGAGGAGTCTATTTAGGTGTGTTACTGCCGTAAGTATTGGTATTTTTCGATGTTTTGTAATCGAAAGTCAAACTTGATTCAATTGCCAAGCGAATTCCGCTACCCGACCATAGATGGCCGTATTCTCAGTGGTTACCATTATAGACTTAATTGCGTTTACCGTAAGGTTGACATTCACGTCATAGGTCGATATTTACCAAGGCCACATCAGTGCAGTATAACACATTGTATTTTTAATAACACTATCGATATCGATAGATGCTCGATTTGTTAATTCGAAAAAATAAGAAGTAGTTTTCTAGTTAGTATATATCGTCACCTTCCTGCCCTTAACCTATGTTACATGAAGTTTTCTTCTTCCATACCGTCCATATATATTTTTAAGAATCAAATCAATTTTGTAATTATGTACTAATTTATTTATATCTATGAGGGGGGCGGGCCTGTTGATAATATTATAGTAAAGAAATATTAAATTACTTATTATCTTTTGTCGATATCCATCTATAAAGTCAACGTCCGACCAACTACATCACTAACTGAGTAGCGAAAAACTTCTAAGACTGAAATACTAAATATCTATATTCAAAATTTTTCAAATTCCGAAAGAGAAAGAAACAAGGAGTGTCGTGTGAGGATCCAGGACCGAATCATACTATTCCCCGTGGCTCTCACTCGCGGTCGTATAGGCTGCTTTCGCAATTGACGTCCTTCATACAGATTATTTGTTGCAGCTTATACAAGGTGGTTGATTGTTCCTAACATTGAATAATTTGATTTTACTTTACGTTGAGTAGGTTGTTTGAAAATACTCATACAAAAATATTTATTTCAGCTTATTAATAAGTTTGCAATTATAGGCATTTAGATTTTTCTTCTCTTTGTTTTATTTCTCTTTGTTAAATTTTAACTTCGGTGTTTTAGGGTCAGAACAAACGAACGTAATTATGTGATTTGTCGAGTAAAATGAGTCGCGCAATTCACGTTTAACTGAAATTCGGTTAGGCTGCCAGGTAGACAGACGTAATTTCAGTTGCTATTCTACGTTCATCAATCTTTATTACAAACGCTTGCCTCTAAACGCGGTGATACTCAAATACTTAGACGATATTTTTTTTTAACTTCACTTTGAAGTTGGATTTTAAACTCCTTCTTTTATAAGTGAACCGCTCAACTGAAATCGTTTCAATGTTCATGTAACAACAAAAAGCCCTCTTCTTAGTCCGCATTATTGTGCAACTACAGAACCTTACTTACAGAACCACATTACTGCGTATGACCAGACACGCACTTGGCCGGTTTTTTTAAATATTTTAATTATGTATTATTTTTCTTCAATATATATATTTAAGCACTTATTGTGATTTTATATATTATGTGTGTACTAGTTAAGTTTTATAGTCTATTATTCCTTGTACTTTTCTTGTCGCAGGTTTGCTGGCAGAAATTTCTCTAGAAATAAGCAGCGCCTTTGTGCTCATCTTAATATATATAAATCTCGTGTCACAATGTTTGTCCTCAATGGACTCCTAAACCACTTAACCGATTATAATAAAATTCGCACACCATTTGCAGTTCGATCCAACTTGAGAGATAGGATAGTTTAAAAGGGTAGGGTAGGTAGGGTAAGGTAGGGTAGGGTAGGGTAGAGTAGCGTAGGGTAGGTAGGGTAGGGTAGGGTAGGTAGGGTAGGGTAGGTAGGGTAGGGTAGGGTAGGGTAGGGAGGGTAGGTAGGGTAGGGTAGGGTAGGGTAGGGTAGGTAGGGTAGGGTAGGGTAGGGTAGGTTAGGTAGGGTAGGGTAGGTTAGGTAGGGTAGGGTAGGTTAGGTAGGGTAGGGTAGGGTAGGTAGGGTAGGTAGGGTAGGGTAGGGTAGGGTAGGGCAGGGTAGGGTAGGTAGGGTAGGGTAGGTAGGGTAGGTAGGGTAGGTAGGGTAGGTAGGGTAGGTAGGGTAGGTAGGGTAGGTAGGGTAGGTAGGGTAGGTAGGGTAGGTAGGGTAGGTAGGGTAGGTAGGGTAGGTAGGGTAGGTAGGGTAGGTAGGGTAGGTAGGGTAGGTAGGGTAGGTAGGGTAGGTAGGGTAGGTAGGGTAGGTAGGGTAGGTAGGGTAGGTAGGGTAGGTAGGGTAGGTAGGGTAGGGTAGGTAGTGTAGGTAGGGTAGGTAGGGTAGGGTAGGGAGGGTAGGTAGGGTAGGGTAGGGTAGGGTAGGGTAGGTAGGGTAGGGTAGGGTAGGTAGGGTAGGTAGGGTAGGTAGGGTAGGTAGGGTAGGGTAGGTAGTGTAGGTAGGTAAGTAGCCAATTGACGGGAGCGAAGCACCGGGGGTCAGCTAGTCCATCTATATAATATGTTTTAAGTTTTTTTATGTGTACATGAATAAATAAATAAATAAAATGAACATCTTCTTGAATTTATCTTTAATCTGACCCATGATTATGTTTATACCTATCCACAAAATTTTCGAAATTTTATGATAAAATTTGTGTTCGTTACCACAAAACTCGTAAGTTCTTGTTCGTTGTTTTGTTTAGACAACACAACATTTTGTCTCGTTTGCCCCTTAAAGTAAAACACAAAAACCTTGTTAGTGCTTACCCTTGTGTTTTAGTACAGTCGGAGCTATTACTCTTATTTTTTGAAAAGTCGGACTGTACAAACGCTGTGTTTTTATCAAATTACAGAAAGATACATTCGCACTGGTCCTTTCATACATAGAAACTTTATTTTATTTTTTTATATATTTTTTTAAGTGTCGTGTCACAGTTCAATCAAAGCTATTGGCTAGTGTTTAACCGGACTATCCTGTGGAGACTAATCTTACCCTACAGCTTGGGCATTGAGTTCTAAACCTAAGCGACCACGCTGAGGGCTACCACCTGTGGGGTACGAATCTCGGCTCAGGGCGTCGGTGGAAGGGTCAGCAAGGGAACAGGCTGAATCTTGACTATTATTTATTTTACCATCAGTTCGGAATGTACCTACTGTGGAGAAGAACTGACAAGAAACTCTACTTTGTCTATTTTGAATTTGTGCAGCACTTCGCGGGCTGATTTGAACTAGATCGGGGTGGATTTTACGGGGACTTTGCGACGGCGACTTTGAGGGTCATCAGGGGTACTGAGAGTGAGCCTCGGTCCGTGAACTCGGGAGTTTTTGGAGGGTTCGTAGAGGGTGGCCTCTTTGATTAGAGGGTTACTATGTTTGACTGCAGTGTAAATGAATCGCTTGGTAAGCCGTTTCGTGAACTGCTGAATCGTAGGGATCCTTAAGTCTATATGAAGTTCCTGATTTCGGACAAACCAAGGGGCACCCGTGCTTTTCCGGAGAAATCGGTTTTGGATCACCTGTAACCTATGTATGTGATGGGGCTTTGCGTTACCGAACACAGCGCAAGCATAGGTCATGATGGGACTGATGACCGCTGTGAAAATGGGTAGCTTGCACCTAAGTGACAAGCTACTGCGCGCGATCACCATCCCATGAAATCTGTCAGGCCTCGAGAAAAGGACAGCCTGGCTCTTGTCTGGATTTACTTCTATTCTCCAGAGTCTAAACCACTTGCCTAGAGTGTTTACGACTCTTTGGAGTTTATGTGAAATGGCATTGGGTACACGGCTGGTGTAATAGAGGGCCGTATTGTCAGCGAATAGTGCCAACTAGGTCGATTTACTTTTAGGGATATCACTGGTGTACAGTGTGAAATTTAATGGGGATAATACTGAGCCTTGAGGGACTCCAGCTCGTATGGGATGAGGGGCGGAGAGTTCGCCCTCGAATCCATAGCGGAAGGTTTGATTCGACATCCTGTCTCGTAAGATGAGCACGAGATGGTCTGGCACGCCGAGTTTCTATAGCTTATAAATTAAGCCATTGTGCCAATTTTGTCGAACGCTTTCGCCATGTCGAAGAACAAGGCACCCGTCATATGAGAACGCTGGAACCCAGCACTGGTGTGTTCGACGATACGGTGAACTTGTTGGACGCATGAGTGTTCGGAACGAAAGCCGAATTGCTCATGAGGAATGAGGTTCTTTCGTTTAGCAGTCTTATCGATAAGCCGCTCATAGACTGTACCGAGGGCACTGAGCAGACTGATAGGATGATAGCTGGTAGGCTCCGATTTGGTTTTATCGGGTATAGGGATGCCTATTACAGCGGCTTGTTTCCACGCTTGTGGGAAAATTTTATTACGAGTTAAATATGGCCGTCATTAGAAAAATAATTTGGGTAGGGAGAAGTTTAATCACCTTATTGGTGATGCCATCTAGGCCAGGGGCTTTACGATGATGGAGTTATTTAAGATCTCCTCTACTTCGTCTGTACTGACGTGAGGTAGGGGGTCATCTGGGTCTTCAACGGGAGAGAGGGAGGGCCTATGTTCGACTTTAGCGTCCATCATATCTAAATGGGCTTGATCTACTGGTTGGGAGCTAGGTAAGCTTTGAAGTTCGAGGCTGGCAGCCAGACATTCGGCTTTCTCAGTGTTTTCAGATGCTACACTCTTATCAGAGCGAATGAGTGGTGGAATGAGTGATTCTTCAGTGGAGCGTTATTTCCTCTGAAGGTGTCAGAAGACATGGTGGGTGGGTTCCAGTTCACTCAGCATCTTCTCCCAGTTCGCAGAACGATGCTCAGCAGTACGATCCCTTACAGCACGCTGTAAGTTACGCATGTGAGCTTTGTTTTCAGCACAGGGAAAGCTACTCTAGGCACGGATAGCTGCGTTCTTCTCGGTCATCAACTTCCGTACATTGTCCGGGAGTTTGCCTTGCTGGATGTCCAGCACTGGAACTTCCTTTGAACATTCATTCAGGACCGATTGTACGTGAGCTGTAAGCGAGTCGATCGCCGCTGTCGTATCAGCGACTGTTGCTAGGTGTTCGGAGATTGAATCTAACTGGGGTGACTTGGTGGATTTCCGTTGCTTACTTACTCTCCTCCAGTCAATGACCTTTTGAGTTGGGAGAGACTGTCAAAGATCTGGGAGGCCTGAGCGACTACTGAAATGCATAATAACAAGATGGTGGTTCGAATCTAATTCGAATAACGTTTCTATAGAGTTCAAACGAAGGTTTACATTCTTAAGCAAGGCTATATCGAGAATGTCCGGATTATGCGAAGTTGCAAGTAGTGGAAAATGGGTAGGACTCATCGGAGCAATGACGTCATAATGGAGATGTGTGCTCCAGTACCAACTTTCCTCTAGGGTTGGTAACGGTACTGTTCCAGGCTAGCTTTTGGCATTGACGTCACCCGCTAGAATTACATAATCACTTGTTGGTTTGCGCTGGGTTAAGTGCAGCGGGGGCCACTAGGGCCGCTGTGCTAGGAATAGTTGGCCCTGGGATAACTAGCTTAGATCCATTAGCGCTGGAATGGCATGGGGAATAGATTGGGTATCCACCAGTGCCGGGAAGGCTTTCAGGTGGTTTAACCTGTTCCAGGGGAGGGCCTCCGAAGGGCAAGCCTCTGAGGGCTAAGCCTCTGCTGAGTTGGTGATACAAACATACATAGAAACAAATACCTGCTAATTTTATTCTTAAAATCACTGCCTTCGTTAGATTAAAAATCATTTCCATATGTGTAGATATAATTAATGCAAGTATGTCAAAACGACGAATATTGTGCTATTAGTTTTTAGGGTTCCGTACCCGAAGGTACCATACAGAGCCCTATTGCTGTCACTCACATGTCTGTCTGTCTTTCTGTCCGTCGCTACAGTAAAGAAAGATAAATATAAATTTATTTGTTTAAACATGTGTAACATGTAGTCTTCGAATTTTCATAGTATAAGCATCTTGATGACCCAAAAAGCCACACAAAATGTCTTAAATCATTTTTTAAAGCTTTTAAGGGGGCTGCCATCCAGCCAGGTGGGCGCAAAAAAAATGGGGTCTTTTTTCAGTACTCGTTGAGCAGATAAATACCGATTTCTTGTGTTTCCAAAAATAATTGAAAACAAAGGAATGAGAGCCACCACCCACCAGTATTTTTTACAAAATTTTGTTCCGAAGAATTTTTAGTATTTTACCTATGAACTCCAAATTTGGTGGCAATGTTAATTATTACGTATATTTTATTAACAAATACCGATATATTGATAAAAAAATTTTTTGACGACCGACTTCATTTTTCGGTTTGGTACGGAGCCCTAAATGTGCGAAGTCCGACACGCACTTGGCCTGTTTTTTCTGTGGTTTCACTCTTGTTTCCTTTGCCTCAAAAAAACGTCCATTTTGCCGGGATAAAAAGATACCTATGGCAATTTTGATAATCTTATCGTTTCTTGCAAATTTTACCTTGTGCAAACAAACAATTTAACTCTTTATGACATTAGTTTAGATACTCGTAATTATATCACCCAGAGGATTAGCAACGAGAGCTTTATGAGTAACTAAACGTGTTGTTAAGGAACATTATGAGATTAACCCATTAACCAAATCACAATGATTTTAAGTTTTGGATTTCAAAACAGTGTGAATTTTACTTTTTTTAAATGAAGAAGTACTTACTGTTTTCTATGAGGTGGAACTGTTTTTTTTTCTTTTTGGCCTATAATGTCCCATTGCAGGGCAAAGGCCCTTCCCCACATTCTTCCAGCCAACTTTGACCCTTGCCTACTCTAGCCAATTCGGCAGGTATGAGTCCAGATCGTCACGCCATGCCAGTGTATTTTGACCTTGCTCGGCTGCGACGCCCGTCATCAGGTACCCACTGCATTGCGATCCTGGCCTATCTGTCCCTGTGTGCATCCCCTCATCCAGTCCCATTTCAGCCGCACAGAGTTGTCACCAAAATCTGCAATACCTGTCTTGGAGCATATAATGGAATTGCGGATTCGGTCCATCAGTTTAATTTGCAGAATGCTACGCTCCATCGCTCTTTGGCATACCTTAAGTTTGGACTTCTGAGCATCGGTCAAAGACTAAGTCTGAGCGCCATAGGTAAGGATAGACAGGATACACATGTCGACGAGCTTACGCTTTAATGATATTGGAAGGTCTCCCTTCATGAGCGCCTTCATGGGCCTTGCTCTTCCAGACATTTTCGATTCGACGATCGATTTCTTTGTCTTGTCTGTTGTGGAAGGAAAATAATTGACCCAAATAAATATATTAGTTGACATATTGTATTTCCTGCCCATCTACCTCGACCCTATATTTGACGGCGTTGCTCATGGCCTTAGTCTCGAACCAATTCATCGTCAGTCCAACCTAAAGGCTTGCAGTGTTCAGTGATAGCCTTTTACTGCCGATTCGAATATCATTCCCAATCCACGAGGCCGCGAGTGTTCTGAAAATTTCATCCAGTGTACATGTGAATAGTTTAGGGGAAAGCGAGTCCCCCTACTTCTCCCCCTTTGCTATTTTTGAATGAGGCGCCCAACGAGTCTAGTTTAATATTAGCCGTACTATTGTTGTAAATGATTTCTAGCAGTTCGATGTCGATTTCCTCTATACTTTGACTTCGCAGGGCTGAAAATAATGCGCTGCTGCTTGATGCTGTCAAAAGCTTTTGCGTAGTCTACGAAAGCTAGATTTTTGAAATTCCGAATGTTTTTCTATTAACTGATATAGAGTTTGCAGGTGGTCTGAGGTGGAGAAGCCTGGGCGAAATCCGGCCTGTTCTGGAGGTTGGTGCAAGTCCAATATGGTCTCGATGCGATTGTGGATAATCTTTATGAAAGCCTTGTAGATATGTTGGGCCTGTTGTTAATATTGCATTTTTCACCTTTTTTATGAAGGAGAACAATATTTGAGTAGTACATCTGGTTTGGGATATTGCCTGACTGTAGATTCGTGTTTAAGAAGTTGGTGAGATAAGGAAGCAGAATGGCTTTTCCTATTACTGTTATACATATAAATAATATCTAGTGCAATTCCAATACAATAAATAGGTACAATAACTTTATTTATATTAGGTACTGGGACCAAATCTGAGATCGCATAAATGATGAATGTATAGGACAGCTAACGTTTTTCATGATTTCAGGGTTAGTTCCGAAGTAAAAATTGTTCATAATGTTGAGTACAATTAACCCTTTCCAGGAATTGCGTTGTTTCTGTTACACCCTTTATATAAGTAAAAATTAATTCCAAGCCTAAAAAGACCATAATTTTTAACCGACTTTCTAAAGAGGAGGAGGTTCTATGTTCGATTTTATGTTTGTTTTGTTTTTTTTTTATGTTCACCGATTTCTCTGTCAATTATGGACCGACTTAAAAAATTTTTTTTTGATTGAGTATGTTCCGAAATTGGTCCCATTTTAATTTGGTAAAGATCTGATGAAGCAGTTTGGAGATATACCACAGAACTCTTCAATAAATAACGGCAAATCTCTCGGGATTGCTACAATCGCATGCCTATTTATTGTTTACCATTTCATAACATAACATCACGCCAGTACGCTCTAACGTGGTACGCAGATGTGTACAGTTCACCTTGGTAGACTCATTATACCGGTTATGTTCAAGTTTCATGATATTCTGGTATTACAGGTATACCTTACTAAACAACTTGCCTATTAGGTAAGTACAACTAAAAAGTGAAAAATAAAAATAAACTTTTTTACAAAAAAATACTACCGACTTCCAAGTAAAAAACTACAAGCAAAAATATTTTTTTTTTCAAAGTCGGTGTCCATAACGCAAAAGAATTGGTACCTACCAAAGACAACGACTTCCAAAAAGAAAGTTATTTTCACTTTGTAGTTTTTTATTTGGAAGTCTGTAGTATATTTTTGTAAAAAAGTTTTTTTTTTAATTATGTATTCATAATTGTCAGGACAAGGCTTGTAAAAGTGATTTTTTTGGAAATTGCACTGAAAATAAATTGCGCCTTTGCTAAGTCGGAGCGGATTCTCAGTAATATTATTATAACTTATGTTGTAGTCGCAAAGAAAAATCAGTTTGTCAAAATACCCCGAGTACTTACCATGACACGTGCTGTCTTATATAACAACGAGTGAAAAAGGTAGAAATGACTCATTTCAGAAATACCTACCGCAAATAACTATAGTAATATCTAAGTAAACATTTGTCGATGACGCACCTAAGGCTTTTAGATGTTATTAAATGTAAGATAAGGTCACACCTCTTATGTTATGGACTGTAATACAAATATTTAATAGGTAACTTATAGCTGTTTTGTTGTATGTTACGACTTTTGTTGCCGGACACAACGGGGAATTTCCGGTCATGCTTAACCATTTAGATATTCTTTTGTTACCGACCAAATTTACCGAGGGGTTTTCAAGACGTTTTATTTAATAAGTTTAATCATTTAAAACAACATATTTTGAACCGACTTCCCAAAAAGGAGGAGGCCCTTAATTCTTTTTTTGTTTGGAAGGTGTTCCTCTCGAGGACCCGAGGTCCCTTTGTCACAAAATCAGAATCTAATGATGGGATCCTATGGAAATCGAGGAAACTCCTCAAATATTATCGGCAGATATGAAGTGATTTTGATATTTTCAATAACATGGCTAGCATTTGCACTCAGAAAGTATTATTTGGCGAAATGGCACTGATGAAGAAGACCGCAGATGGTCACTGGAACTCAATAAATATGTCATAGGTATAAGATATCTCGAATAGTTAAGCGACTATGGTAAAGCAAATACATATAAATAAATGGCACTGATGAGAATAGTACCATCGAACTGATCTGATGATGAAGCCGTAAGGTAGGCACTGGAACTCCGTAATAAAACAATGTATCCTAGTCGTGTTTGGACTTATTGGAATTTAAATGTGATATACTCAGGCTTTAAATGATTTTCATGGCAATATGAGTATCTACTCTAAAAAGAGTAAAATAAAAACTTTTTACAAAATAATTAAAACAACTTCAAAAGCAAAACACTGCGAAGCAAAAAATAACTTTGTTTACCGAAGTCGGTGTCGAAAAATAAAGTTTTTTTTCGGTTTGTAGTGCTTTGCTTTAAAAGTTGTTTTGATTATTTTGTAAAATGTTTTTATTTTTAATTTTTATGTTAAAAGTTTTTCAAATTCGTATTGAAGTGCCAGGCAATTATAAATCATCAAGCCGTATGCCCGATAGGATTCCCATCGCCAAAAATAACGAATTCCTATACAAACTCTCAACTCCATTTAACAACCTTAGGGAATGCATTTTCAAATATCGTTATAGCAGGCAAATTTGTGTGTATAATTTCATGTAGATTCCAGATCTGTGATTGAGGCTGTGCGTTATTTGTCAGAAAATTAATGAAATTAAGACTAAGCCCCAATTTCTAAATTAAGCATTTGAAGTTGAGTATTTCTCAAACTCTACTTTAACCTGAAAACCTGTCATATTTAGACACTGAAGTAGGGATTGAGATGATCTTAACACAAAATACTCAATTCAAAAATCGGGGTCAGTAGATAATAATTAAGTGAGCTCGGACTAGTGCAGTCAAATAGGCAGTCGCTCCATGTAAAATACTGGTAATCAGCAGCGTCTGGTTATCATGAAGCCAACCCAAACATAGCTGAGAAAAGGCTCGGCAGAATAATTGGACTAGAATTATCATTTTTGATAACAAACTTGATACATTTGACCCTAAAAACGCTCTAAGCTCTGCGCGACCTCTCGAATAAAATTAAGCCCTAAAATTACTTAATGGCTACTTTAATCTTCCTAAGACCTATATTTTACTACCTTCTAAGAACGTCATAAAATATTTTAATGATTGCTGTAAACGCCGGCAAAATCGCGCAGTATCCGGTCAAGTGCGACAGTCGCTCACCCAATTAATCCCCCAATTCGTAGAGTGCTTCAGGCAATTCGAGGGCCTCAATAATTAAATTATGTCCTTTTTGTCGAATTATCTATGAATAATTTAATATTCGGATTTGATTATGAATTTTGTTTTAGTAGATGATTTATAATTCATGGTGAGTTTAAGTAGATCTAAAGATGGTTATTGGGGTACACTAAAATGGGAAACCGAAGAGACCTTGTGTATTTTAAAAGCCCCTTGAAAAAGGCTTTATTTGCTGGAGATTATAATTGTTATTTGACTAACAGATAAAGTTAATGATTTGTGTAATCGGTATTTGTGATGAGAAAGAATAAATACGGTAAGGAAGTTTTGAGAAAGAATTTGGATGGCTATAAGAGCAGGAAAATACCAAAGAAATGACGTATGAGCAGAGATGGCGACAAATAGTATGTAAGTATGGATGAAGAAGGCTTGTTGCATAGACCCGAAATAAATTGGTACGAGGTCAATCAAATACTAATGATGATGATTATATGCTTTATAAAGCTAGACTCTGACTATTATAACTCTGAAGAACTCATAATTGGTATCCCCAAAAAGTTTTGTATGTGGTTTGCTTTTAAATCTGTCAATTTCGTGGTACTTGAGCTGTCAGATTGCTAACGCTGTGCATTGTTTTTCTTAAATCCAATTAGAAAAATGGTTAAATCTATTAGAAGTGTATTATGGGAGTTATTATATTACATATTATGTTAATACCAAGATGTGAAGGAACAGCACGACAACTGGTTGCGCCGGTAAGGACGCAACGCAGATACGCGAATGGTTGGTTTCGAGAGATAGGAAGATGATAAGCGATTTTGGATCAAGTGAAGGTGACTCGCTTACAATAGGGTTAGGTAAAGCACAAATACTTGGGTTCGGACGTCCAAGAGTAGATCCGCTGCCGCTATCGATGAGTGGTATGAAGGAAAAGAGGTTCTGGGTGAATTCACTGGCTTCGCGTTTGCACGCATGCAACTGGCTCGACTTAATTCGACTGGCCAACGACGTTTCGACCTAGCACCAGCATGGAACAAGAAATCTTGAAGACGACACGAATTGAAGAAGAAGGGGCCTGCGCAGAATCCACAGGCCGATATATAACTAGTCGTTGGACAGACGTCTGTCAATTTCGAATAGGTGGGGTGTGGTAGTCTCGCTAACACTCGATACTAAGGCATTGTGCCGGAAAGGATAATGAGGTTAGGATACGATACCAGCCAAACATCTCGCGTTTCGCTCCCTACCCGCAAGCACTTTACAAACACGACCGAAGTTAGGTGCGAACAACAACACTTAGCCAAAAACGACAATGTTTACAAGATATCGCAACGTTGACGTGTATGTCGAGCTATTGATTTAGATATTTTGCCTTTTGGTATTTGTGTAATAGATTATTTAACTAAGAACACTATTTCGAATGCTCATGCGCCTGTTCATGTTTTTTTACAAGAAGATCGTGTCATATTACGACATTGAGAACTGAGAAAAAGGGTCACTCCCAGTGATAAAACTGTATCAAATCCACACTGCATCGTACTAAAGTGACTATTCTTTACCAGGAATGAATCACACTAATATTATCAAGGCGAAAGTTTGTGAGTGTGTGTGTTTGTATCTTTGTTACTTCTTCACGCTTAAACGGCTAGACGGATCTGGATGAAATTTGGCACAGTGATAGATTATAGTCTGGACTATCACAAAGGATTTTGACTTTTTATTGTCCCGGGCATATGTTCCCTTGGGATAATTTTCGACATGCACGAGGGCGAAGCCGCAGGCAGAACTAGTCAGAATGTAAATAAAATAACCCTCCAAAAACACCAACAAAACTTAACTATGAAAATCAATTTTCATAGTAGAGACGGTGTTACCTTCCCCAAATTTTCGGTTTCCCACATCTTTTGATTAATGCAGAGTTATAGTAGCCTAAGTATACATCTTACACGTTTGAAAGTTTTAAACGTGTATACAATCTACATAGGAACGCCATACAAAAACAAACTAAATATTTCAAAGAGTTCCTGAAAATCAAACATGAATGCGCAAGTTTAAAATGTTAAGATAACCACAATTTCATTCTTAAACATGATAAGATACAAGCGTCGCCACGTCGTTCCTGATATCAGATACGTACATTTGATTATCAGTTAAGATTAGGAAAGTAACTTGGTCATCTTCCAAAATAGCCATTTCCTCATGTTATAAATAAAACTTCAAGCGTCTACCTAAACGTTTTCAAGTGTGTTTTATTCTGATTCGTATGAATTGGCATCCCTGCCCTAAAACCCCTTATCTTTTACATTATTACGTGCGAGCGGCAGAAAGATAAAAGAAATTACGAGTAGAAGGGATGAACTGAGGACTAAGTAAGAAAACACAGAAGGAAAACGCCTCCTAACACGTTTCAAGCACCCAATATAATTGTCTCTAAATAAGTTAAATCCAGTGTTTATTTTTTTTAAGGGAATGATAATTACTCGTATGTAGGTGAAGGCGTTATTTTACTCACGAAAATGATCAACACTGTTCATCCGGACGTAATCCCTTCGCTTTTTTTATGTACAGGCGTCATTTTACTCACAAAAATGACCAACACTGTCCATCTGGACGTAATCCCATCGCTTTTTATATGTACAGGCGTCATTTTACTCACGAAAATGACCAACACTGTCCATCCGGACGTAATCCCATCGCTTTTTATAGGTACAGGCGTCATTTTACTAACGAAAATGAAAAACATTGTTCATCCGGAAGTAATGCCGTCGCTTTTTATAGGTACATGCGTCATTTCACTCACGAAAATGACCAACACTGTCCTTCCGGACGTAATCCCGTCGCTTTTTATAAGTACATGCGTCATTTTACTCACGAAAATGACCAACACTGTCCATCCAGACGTAATCCCGTCGCTATTTATTGGCACAGGCGTCGTTTTACTCACGAAAATGAAAAAAACTGTCCATCTGGACGTAATCCCGTCGCTTTTTATAGGTACATGCGTCATTTTACTCACGAAAATGACCAACACTGTCCATCCGGACGTAAACCCGTCGCTTTTTTTATGTACAGGCGTCATTTTACTCACAAAAATGACCAACACTGTCCATCTGGACGTAATTCCATCGCTTTTTATATGTACAGGCGTCATTTTACTCACGAAAATTACCAACACTGTCCATCCGGACGTAATCCCGTCGCTTTTTATAGGTACAGGCGTCATTTACTCACGAAAGTGACCAACAATGTCCATCCGGACGTAATCCCGTCGTTTTTTATACTTGTCAGTTTAATAGAAAACCAATAATTTTTTTTAATTTACAATGTTCTCATAAATAATCGATTGATGAAACAAAAGTACGTTAGTAGCATTTTAAGCAATGTGCACCACAAATAACCTTGTTTGCTGGTTTTTGCCACCGCGCTTGGTGATAAAGGAAAAGATGAAGTGGAAAAACAGGGCTGATTTATCACCATGATGAATGTGTGACTTCACTTCCTGTATGTTGTTTGTGAAGCTTCTGTATTGAATTCTGCAGTGAGGTTTACAATGTTGGCAAGTCTCGTCATAAATTTGGCGGTTCGGACAGGCAGCTTCCTTCCGTCGACGCATGCGCGATGCACTCTGGAGCCACGAACTTTTTATTTCAGACTTCCGTAAACCCACGCTTCAGCTTTCAGCGAACAAATGAATATTCTAGCTTTATCTATGGCAGTTTCATCCTGTGACCCAAAAATGAACAATGTGTGCTAGTTCACCTTTGTAACCTGTGTTTATTAGTTCGTGAAAGATTTATAAGTTAAGTCTTGATGAGTTCATAGTTACGGTTTTCATGTACGGAAAAATTTTGTTACTTGGAATTGACGACGCTGAAAATTCTGTGTAAATAGTCAAAGGTTGATATGTAGCCTATTTGCGGAATGACTGGTTTATCCTAGGTTTGATCAAGCCCTTTCGGCAAACCAACATCATGCTCAACCAACATAACTACTGAAATGAGGGTGAAAGGTATACTTCTGCCTATCCCTTTGGAGAATAAAGGCTTTATTATGTTTATACCGAGTTCAAATCGAAGATAAGGTATATCACGTGTGTTCACAAATTACAGGGAGACCAAACGGTTACCAAGTCATTGTTAGATCGATGTTCAGCAGCGGACATATTATAAGAACTGATCATGATGACATCGATACAATGTGATCCCACAAGAATCCTCCTAGCTTATAAAGTCTAATTTCAGGTACAAAAATTGTAAATAACTTTAAGTCTTGAACACATAAATAATCTTATTCTTCTTATTCTTCTTCTTCTTCTTATTCGTCTTATTCTTCTTATTCGTCTTATTCTTCTTATTCTCCTTACTCTTCATATTCTTCTTCTTATTCTTATATTGTACCTACGTTCAACAGATGACATGGCTTGTAAAGCATGGTCTGTTGATCCCGGCTGTTATTCGTAGCTCTTTGACTGTCGTTACGGGTTGCTTAAAATCTGACACCAGTCTTTCCAAGAGGAATCATTTTATCTTTACTCTGGCCAAGATGAAGGTACAATATGTACTAACAAAGCACTGACAGCAGGGTGTAAATTTTAGGTTCGCTATAATCAAAAACTATGAGAAAAAAATCTACCGGCGCGGCGGTCAGAGCTCCAGAGAGAGGAACCTCCTAACAACACGAGCCGTGTCCAGCAGTACTGCTTTCTGGATCCGGCCCTTGATCCAGCCGCCTAACGAGAGCCTCCTAAGGTGTTGATCGAGGCTCGTGGCTATTAAGCCATTGGCTGACACGACTATCGGTACAATGATAGCTGTGTCCACATCCCACATGTCGACAACCTCGCGAGCCAATTCAAGATACTTGATTTGCCTTGCCTTTTACCTTGGATATTTTATGTTCTCAAATTATCTTTCATCTGTACTAACTCAGTTAAATTAACATTCTACCATTCTTATAGTATATCGAATTCGTTTTATTTTTGTTATTGAATAGAGGGTAGCCCTAAAAAAATCTGTTTTACTTTGTTAGAAAATATTGTATCTTCAAAATGGCTGGAGTATAGTTACTGGGTTGCAGAGGTTATATAGGCAGTCGTTCCCCGCAAAATACCGGGACTCAGCTGTGTTCAGTTTAGCTAGAAATCAACACCAACATTGCTAGGAAAAATCTAAGCCGATTGATTTTGTTATTCAACCAACTTTATTTGGTTTGCTGGCAAAATATTATTGTACTCAGTACTGGTTTTTTTTACAGAGAGTGGAGAATATTATTTTTCTCGGAAGCTTTTATATAAACTACCAACACAGCTCAGCTGCCTGTTAGCACTAATTTATTTTATTTTCAATAAAAAGAATGGAATATATTGAATTCCATTTTCCTGGAAACCATACATATCTTCTTGAAATGGTTTATGTTATTCAGAAAAAACAAAAAGATAGCATTTAAAAATGTTGTGTACAATTGCTAACAGAATCATATTCTACCAAATAACGTATTTTTTAAATTCTAGGAATTAGGAATACATCCAGATAAATGTTTTCCAATTCAGCATTTTTTGTGCCAATTTACAAAATTTTCTGCAGGAAAACGAAATGAAAGCATAATCCGGCTCAGTTAAGAAGTGCAAAAGATTATTTCTTCTAATGCCAGATTTTTATAATATCGAAGTTTTTAGATTGAAACGAGGACTCGATACATTTTATTATAAACTATTCTGAACCAGTGGCTTCACCTGCGTGAATGTTGAAAATTATTCCACAAGAAAGTATTACTGGGATTACTCTAGGATTACTACCTATGACCCAATCTAGAACATTGTCTTGTCTACCCATGCCAAGTTTTATCCAAATCCGCAGAGCCGTTGAGGTGATTTATTAATTACTAGCTGTCCCACGCGGCTTCACTCCCGTCAACTGGCTACGTACCTACCCATCTACTCTACCTATCATACCCTACCTATACTAGATATATGATTGTTGCGTAACTTTAACCGCTTACGCAGCGCACGCAACGGAAGCTCTCAAGAAGGAATAGTTTTTGTCCGTTTTTGCAACATTTTTCATTTATGCTCTGCTCCTATTGGTCATAGCGTGATGTTATATAGCCTATAACCTTCCTCGATAAATGGACTATCAAACACAAAAAGAATTTTTCAATTACAACCAGCAGTTCCTGAGATTAGCGCGTTCAAACAAACAAACAAACTCTTCAGCTTTATAACATTATATAAGTATAGATTGCACATCCAAACACCCCTACAGTTTTTGTATTTATAAAATTAGCTGGATGGATTGGATTGGATACTTGTATGGACTCCTAGTAGTCACTTTTCATTCCATAACAAAGATTTCCATTTATTTAGTAGCAGAAATCTTTTTTTTTTTTCCATTATGTACCATTACTCGTAGTATATTACAGGAAACCATATTTTCTGAGCTTTCTACCATTGGTACCATAGCGATTCATAACCCGATGATTGATTTAGGCACCAGAATTGAGGAAAGTTGGTTTGTTAGATCAATAATTATCACTCAGTCTGCCTAGGCCTCTTGGAATGGCCAGTTCAACCAGAGGCAGCTGACTAACAGTCTTTTACGTAGAATGACTGCCTATCTGACCTACACAACCTAGTTACTGGGTAACGCGATACCCTCCGGCAAGACAAATTTCACGTTCATCCGAAAAATACAATCATACTCGTTTTTTTTTCATTATTATCGATAAGCTCGGGTTTGACCACTATCTCGCCTGATGGTAAGCGATTATGGTCGTAAGTTTTGTAGTCTGACGATGGAAAGGACTAGGTGGAATGAAATTTTGCAGTTCCATCGCACACTCCCCGAAATGTAACCGGCGTCGTGGCTCTGAAGCATCGACTCAAGTGCATCAAGCTGGTTTTTGGCATATCCGTCCCAGAGGTGAGTGCAGTACTCCATGCACGGCCGAACTTGCGCTTTATACAAGTTGAGCAGCTGTTCAGGTGTGAAGTACCGTCTCACCTTTGCAAGAACTCCCAATTTTTTTTGCAGCCAACTGCCAGCCCCGCGCGCGGCTGTGGATACAGGTGCGAGCACGGGAGGGGCGAGAAAACGAGACAAAAGTTTCTCTTACTGTCTTCCGCGATTTAACGATGCAGCAATTTGATTTAGCATCCGTTAATATAAAGTGGAGATATCACCTACTTTAAGTCAAATTTCACACTTTAACGGATTGTACCCAGTAATTAGCAGATTACCTAGTCAATGTGTATATTAACTTATTCCGTATTCTAACTGTAACATATACATACATACAAAATTGCTCGTTTAAAGGTATTACATTAGATATATATTTGATAAATGCGAAAAGTACACCGTCAAATACATGAAAAAACTTAAAATTGCGAAAGATTAAACTGAAGTTTCTGTATTTTATTCAAAAATACAGGGGCGTTTAAAGATATATGTATTTTACGTGTTATTTTCAGCGCTAGCGGTAACCCATTCACGGATCGACCTTTGCAAGAGTTGCTTAACCTTGAAGATCCCGTAAGGCTGTTATTACTTCCACTTATCTTCTATATATCACCGACAGTTTCTCATTCACTTAGCAGTAATGTCACTGGAGCTGCCTCGTTGCAGTCAGCAGTTTGCATGCACAGGAAACATCCATTAAAAGTTCCAATTGACTCGAACATTGGCACTAGAGTTGGAATTAGTTCCGCGAACTAAATCATTTATCTTTCAAAATGTGCTCCTGTACGATCTTAGCAGATGCAGTTGCTACGTGCTGGAGTTCCGGAACTGTTCTAGTATTTGGTATTAGTATTTATGCACCAGTCCGCTGCTGTGCTGAAGATTGTTAGTTTAATAGCTGTACCAGTTACAAATAATCAACCTCATCACTATAGAAGCATATAGTCTAAAAACCGGCCGAGTGCGTGTCGGACTTCGAAAATGTATGGTTCCGAACCAAAATGCAGAATATAAGCCGTCCGAACCCTTCTGTGCTTCGCATTTGACCGCAAAATCAAGTTGGTGGTAATAGGAAAAAAATGAGATTTTCGCAGCAAAAATCTGATTTATCAATATATTGATATTACTTAGTTAAATATACGCAATAGTAAACATAATCAACCAATTTCTCGTTCATAGGTCAGTGGGAAGTCAAAAAAAAATCAGAACATTTTTTTTTAAAAAAGAGCTGACTTTGTTGGCTTCCCACTCCTTTGTTTTTCAATACTTTTGAAAACAAAAATACAAGATTTATCAACTCAACGAGCTCTAAATAACAACTCGATGGAGTAGGTAAATTTTTTTTCGCGTCCACCTTTCCTCTTTGGGAGTCCCCCTTAAAACATTTAAAAATATTTTTTGACAATATGTATGGCTGCGGGTCAACAAGATGCATAAACTGTAAAAATTTGAAGACTGTAGCTCCAACTGTTTGGCTGTAAAACCTGTGTGACAGACGACGGATAGACGGACACATGAGTGACGGCAATAGGACTCCATTTAGACCCTTCGGCTACAGAACCCTAAAAAGAAAGTTTAAGGTATTGTTGATACGAGTAAGTAGTAAGTAAATTAAGGTCGCTGCATACGTAACTTGTTTTAATCCGGACGGAATGAAAAATATTGTTTCACACAAAATGAAAGGAAAAAGCCATACTTCACGGGTGCACGATGACTCGGGATGGCGACGTGGCGTCCGGATTAAAACAACACACAGATTACGTGTGTAACAAACTTTATACTGAGATTACATGAACATTTTTTAAAATACGGATATCACACGTCTAGAGCTGAAAAAACCGGCCAAGTGCGAGTTTGACTCGCTCACGAAGGGTTCCGTACCATTATCGCAAAAAAGGCGAAAAATCACGTTCGTTGTATGGGAGCCCCACTTAAATATTAATTTTATTCTGTTTTTAGTATTTGTTTTTATAGCGGCAACAGATTAATTTATTTATTTATTTGCAATTCAGCAACGTTTTTATTTGTTTTTTCTTTTATACATCATCTGTGAAAATTTCAACTGTCTAGCTATAACGGCTCATGAGATACAGCTTGGTGAAAGACGGACAGTGAAGTCTTAGTAATAGGGTCCCGTTTTTACCATTTGGGTACGGAACCCTAAAAACAACGTTATCCAGTATTTTGTTTTAAAAGCCAAAAATTTTGCTCCAAAAATATGAGACGTGAGTATTTGGTTCTATGGCTTTTTCGCTGAATACTCTGTGTAGTTACAAAACTCGAGTAACATTTTTACCAACATTTTGTGCAGAGAAGGTACGGCTATGGTACGGAGTATTTAATATTTTGGTTCCGAATTAATTCTCGATACAGAATTCATTTTTGGTTTCTCTATTTTCACCATTGAATAGTGTCTGTATATACCGCCAGCGTTCTCGGTATGTTTTTACGTTTTTTCATTTTTTGTCTATTAGTGTAACAGTAACCACAGTAAACTTTATAACTAGATCGTTTGTATCTGCATGATTTTGAGCGCAGTATCATATTAAATGATTGTTTATTTATTTACTCTTCACGTACAATAGTTATACATAGGCGGACTTAATGCCACAAGGCATTTTCTTCCAGTCAACCTTTGGGTTAAAAAGGACAACGTTGTGAACGGGTACAAAAAAAATATTTAAAAATAACAACTTGTATACGAAAATGTATATACTTACAAATAAATTAATAATAAACATATACAAATAAAATAAACTAATAAATACCAATAAAAAAACGAGAAACCTATGAATAATTATTATGACTAAACTTCTGTCTCTAGATGAGAGCTATTTAGTCTGACTCAAATAGTGGTCACGAACTTTTCTTTTAAAAGAGAATTTGCTTTCAGCCTTTTTAATGCCAAAGGGTAGCGCGTTCCAGAGCTTGCCTGAAATGCTTGAGCGTGTATTCTAAGCAACATTGCTGTTAAGTATCCATGAAGAACCCCATGCTTCTCTATCTTCATTACAGACAGACACGAGACTTATAAAGGCTGGGCACATAACCGTAGGGTAACAGGTGACTGTAGAGTTTGAAATACTTTTTTCGAAAAGAGAACTTGAGATATTTTTCTCCTTTGTTCCCATTTGATTAATTTCGCTCCAAGCCATGGACTCAAGAGAATTGAATCAATTCGCTGAGATTCATCGAGCTTCACTGCCTCGGTTCTTTTCTGGTGGATGGCACTGTTGATGCTAGCTTTCAGGAGTCACACTGGTAGGAAATAGTGTGACTGGCTTGTTCTTTTTCTTTCTTCATTGTCTGTAATATGTAAATCACACAATTATTAGCTTGACTGTGTAAGTTAATTTTCCTTGTAAAGTTCAGGCATAAATTAGTTAGCCTGTTGATTTTTTTATGTTTTCTTTGTCTCTGAAAGCACTTGGTGATAACAGCCAGTTCAATGTCATCAGTATTCATTACTCCAAGAGGCTTACATGTTGTTTAAGCTCTTTTATTACGTATTGTCCTGAATAATATAGCGTTAAGGCGCTAGGAATCGCAAATTGTGATATATCCGTTTTTTTTTTTTTATAATCTTTGCAGCTCTTGCATATGTGAAATGTTTAAATTCGTTGTAGTTAAGAATGTGAATGTGTCTTTTCTTCAAATTTTATTTTTAGCTTAAATATCATTCCGAATTGACCTCGATAAAAATTTTCGGATTCGTTTTACTCTTTAATTACGATCCAACTGTTTTTAAATGATATGTACGAACATTTTCATTTCATTGATTGAGTTTTTTAATTTAAACGAAGCAATACGATTGTGTAAGGAATGTAGCAGGTGCCTGTACTAATAAACCTCTTTTCTTTGTTTTGTAGTTTTTGCGTAATCCATGAAAAAAATCGAGAGTTCACGCATGTATTCTAGAATTTTCTGAGATATAAAAATATTTTCGACCGACTAAAGAAACCAGGATCTGATGATGGGATCCTAGATAAAACGAAAGAACTTCTCAAATATTATAGGCATACCGATTTTGGTATTTTCATCACTAATGCAATCATTTGCACTCAGAAAGTATCACTTGGTGAAGTGCCACTGGAACTCCGAAATAAAACAATGTATCCTAGTCGTGTTTGGGTTTATTGGAATTGTCATTAGATGTTCTTTGGCTATAAATAATTTTCATGTTAATTGGAGGTACCTACTAAAACTAAAAAGAAGAAAATAAAAACTTTTTAACAAAAAATCAAACTGACTTCCAAAACAAAACATTACAAAGCGAAAAATTACTTTCTTTTCCGAAGTCGGTGTCGAATAACAGAAAACAATGGGCACAAAAGACACGGACTTGGGAAAAGAAAGTTTTTTTCGTTTTGTAGTGTTTTGTTGTGGAGGTCGATTTGATTTTTAATAATGAGAATAAACATTTTTTATATTTTTGACCGGGGCGGCTGCCAGAACAACGCTGAATGCGAAACGCACAGAACTGGTCTATGTTTAATAGTGAACATCTTTCGGCTGAAATGATGATTATTTAATTTTTGTGAGGCACCAGCCCCACAATACTTCGAAATTGCTTTTTACGTTTCCTACCGCCTTAGCACTCGTACAATTTCCTTTCAGAGAGAAAGGTATTAAACTTATGTTTGTATCAAGTGGTTCTATTATGTGTTCTGTGTAATGTCATTACTGATTCATGATGCATGCGTTTGCGCTCCTTTTGTGATTGTATTTTTAATTTATTTATGTTGGCAAGGAACGTGTCAGAACTTTGTGATTCCAAACTCCATCTCAAACCCATGAAGACTTCAAGAATCGTTTTGTGTTGTGTTTATACTTATTATGTCCTTTATTTAGCTGATTTCTTATTAAATACATTTTTAAATATTTTTATAAAACATACAAAAAACATTTAAAATATAAAAAATAGAGGCCCACCGGTATCGGGAACAGGGTCCAAGCTACCGGCGGTCAGGGCTCCAGAGAGAGAAACCTCCTAACAATACGAGCCGTGTCCAGCAGAACTGCTTTCTGGATCAGGCCCTTGACCCAGCCGCCTAACGAGAGCCTCCTTAGGTGTTGGTCGAGGCTCGTGGCTATTAAGCCATTGGCCGAAACGACTATCGGTACAATGATTGCTGTGTCCACATCCCACATGTCGACAACCTCGCGAGCCAAATCAAGATACTTGATTTGCTTATCTTTCTCGGCTTTCACGAGGTTCCCGTCATGCGGAACGGTAATGTCAACAATCATTGCACGCCTCTCGATTCGGTCCACCACCACTATGTCAGGCTTATTGGCTACAATAGTCCTGTCTGTGATGATGGACCGATCCCAGTACAATGTGATATTGCCATGTTCGAGAACTGGGTCGGGCACATACCTGTAGTACGGTACCTCCGATGCCACGAGAGTGTATTTCAGAGCAAGTTGCTGATGGATAATCCTGGCTACAAGGTTGGCAAATACTTATTATTATTATTAATACACACATACACATACACACACATACATACATACACACACATATATATACACATATTTCTTCTATTTTTAAAGACTAGGCTATAAAAAAAACAAATTAAAAAATATTAAAAATAGTAGCCCATCGGTATCGGGCACAGGGTCCAAGCAACCGCTGGTTAGAGCTCCAGAGACAGGTACAGTCAAGTAAGTAGATAAATGACCCATTTGACCGATTAATCCATTTGAAACCTTCAAAACATTAAAGATTTTTTGCTATACCACTCGCGGTGCACTTAAGACGTTTTATTTATTATATCAACTATATCAATGCGGGCAAAGGGTCATACAATTTTGAGCATTGTGCTAATTGCAATAGATTTTTAATTGTATTAAATGTATTTTTTGGTAAAGCGGAAATTATGTTTTAAATTTGGAGTTAACTGTAGTCCAACATTGTTGGCCTATATAAAAAGAAGTTTATGATAAAGAAAATATTTCAAAAACATATAAGAACTATTTCAGTTACAGAAGTTTATTATTAATTTGAAAGAAAAATATTAAAACGTCAAGTAAATATTGATATAGTGGCATGCCAATAAAATGACAGGGAGATTGTCACTGTCATATTTTATCGATGGCATGTTTTTTGCTAAGGAAATGTATATTTAAGCAAAATTCGACCTAATTGTGTTAGATTTTTTTTTGTAAAATACACTTAGGATGGGTCATGAATCAAAATTGCCAATTTTACCTCCTCACAATACTAATCATTATTTTATTAGCTTAACTAGCAACCCGCCTAGGCTCCGCCGGGACAAATTATAATATACAAAACCCTTCTTTCTTTATCGCTCTTACTATTGAAAACCCTATCAAAATCTGTAGTTGTTTCAAAGAAATTCGATTAGGTTTAATAATATTTAGATAAATTAGACGGGTGGGTTTCTGTATTGAGAATTTGGAATTGAGAACGTGTCAGTTGAGTGAGTTGAGATTGAGATTAAAAAAAAAACGTTGAGGTACACTAGGAATTTCTCTTGTGTCGTGGATGCTTTTACAAACATATAAACTCACATACACAATCACCCTCCTTCCTTAGCCTCCGCAGTCGACGTGCTGACGCCTTTTATTGAAAGGATATGGACCGCTGAAGAACTCCCGGACGACTGGAACAACGGACTTTTAATAACCGTGCCCAAGAAAGGTAATCTCAGTGGTTGCGATAACTGGAGGGGCATTACGATGCTGTCGACACCCTTTAAGGTCTTCTGTAAAATAATCCTTGATAGGCTATCGAAGGCCATTGAGCCTCTTCTGCGCGGGAAGCAGGCGGTATTCCGTTCGAGCCGCTCATGTACGGACCAGATCAACACTCTTCGTATCATTCTTGAGCAGGCAGCAGAGCGGCAAAGGGAAATTTATCTTACTTTTGTCGACTTCGAAAAGGCCTTTGATACGTTAAAGTGGTCCAGCATCTGGTCCCGCCTATTGGACATTGGAGTGACGCCAAAAATAGTCCGCCTGTTAGAGAGCATTTACAGAAAATATGCCTGCAAGATGACTCACGGAGTCCTCATTTCGAAGGACATCGCAGTGCACGCTGGTGTCCGCCAGGGCTTCCGCCCCTCCTTTTTGTAATCGTTCTCGACGGAATCATGTTGCGCAATTACGATAGCAGGCGTCGTGGGATAGAGTGGAGATTGACCAACGTCTTGGAAGACCAGGACTATGGCGATGATCTATGCCTGCTGAGTCATACACACGCCGACATGGAAGCGAAACTGAACGATCTGCGCCAGGAGGCGGCGAAAACTGGGCTCAACTCAGAGGTCAAGTGCTGTTATCTTGAGCGTGTAGTAAACGGTGTTTTTTTTCAAAGACTTAAAAAGAAAGAGGTTATCAATTCGACACTTATGTATGTTATATTGTTGGAATTGCCCAATATTCACATGTGTTACTCTAATTGGGCTTCCAAACATGTGTGCTAAATTTCATAAGTGTATGTTTTTATGACTGTATGTTTGTATTTTTGTATGTTTGAAAGACACTGACTTTCGAAAAGAAAGTTATTTTAAACAAAATGTTGGAAGTCGATTTCACTTTTTTTCAAGTTTTTTGGCAGTTATATTTAAATTCCAAGTTAAATGAGTAGAGTCTATTGACATCTACCGGGCACAAATCCATACTCCAAGCCTCTACTGAGAAATTCCAGATGAAAAAAAAAAACAAAATAATACTTCACCCGACCCGGGAAGCGAACCCAGTAGGTACTGTAGAGGACGCATAGGACGAGCAACCTGTTCGGCCGCTGACACCTAAAGCTGGCGACTTATATTTATTTTAAGTTTGGAAGGAAATCGAATACAGAATATTTAGAAATATATCGAACGCGTGTAGTTTTTTGTTTAGCGGGCACTTCTATGAGAGCCGACCTACGAGCGGCACGTTTGAATAAATATACGTCGTAGAAGTCCAATAGTATTTTTTTCAGCCTCTAGCTGCGTCCCCCTTTTACAGTACCTTACCCTCAACAGTAGCGCTTGCGGCCACTATAACAAATCTCTTTAGTAAAGTTAGTGATAGACACAATTATAATACTAGAAATAAAGATAAGTTAGATCAACCACCTTATGGATTAGCTAAAGTGCACGCATCTTTGATGGGGTACTGTGTTAAATTCTATAACCAACCTTGTGAGATATTAAAACTAAAAGAAAAATAAATAAAACAATAGTTAAAAGCACACTTTGTTAACAAGCATATTAGAAATTAGATGATTATATACAAGATAAAAATGCTTGAAAACATGCTGGTCTTACTCCTGGTTAATTTGTATTATATTCACAATTATAGTAATGCTTTATTTTAATTTTTTTCTTCCATTTTTGTTTAAAAAAATTGACTCGCACACTGTTCCGTTGTTGTTGAATTAGGTAATTTACCTATGTTTGCAATATTTGTAAGTATGTGAGAACCATGTTCCTATTTATCAAGTGAAGGAATTTACCTGTTAGTGCTTGTAATAATTTATACTTATATGTAGAATTGTAGTGCTGGGTGCATCGTCCTCACGTATATGCATTTATTAATGTATGTACTTATGTTAATAATGTAAAACATTTTTTTTTAAAGAGTAAGTATGGAGTTTCTTGTGCGTTCATCTCCATAACAAGCTACTTTTCCGATTGCACGGTATAATACATTTTTATTACTTGTAAATTTTAATTGTTGACGTTCAAACGTGCCACTTAATTTCCTAGTTGAAATAAATATATTTGACGTTGACTTTGACTTTATACCAACGAAGAAAAAAGATAAATAAACACATTAAATAGGGCAAAAACACTCAGTTACACGTGGTTCTGTCTTGTCCCTAAACCACATAAGGTTTGTGAGGTGGAAGTGATAATCACGACAGGTGTCACCGGGTCACAGGCAGGGTAGGTGTCCCTGTCACTAGGTCACAGGTAGATATGTCCCTACCCCTGACATAATCCCTTACTTCGGCCTTACGACGCCCTTGGGAGACATCGGATGGCCGATGTTGTCCCCGGAAACCGCTCGACTAAAAACTTGAGGCAGTTTTTATGTATGTACTGAATTAAAGTAGCTTTGTTTACATAAGGTATGGCAATTGAATCTATTATGTATTACGTGGAGGCTTGTTTGTTTTTTTTTACGACGTTTGTGAGGACATTAATCGTGTTAACTTGTAAGTTCCCGATAGGAATAGCACGTGCGTTTTAGATTTGAAATTTTACATAGTGGGTCTTTACCCCCTAGTCTTTTTAGAGTTTTGTTGATACGATCATATGCACCAGCCTGCAGGCATGCATAATTCTTTTACTTTTAACTTTAAATAGTAACCCTTTGTGTTGTAACAAGACAAAGAAAATAATTATGAACTGACTCTCTCAAAGGAAAGGCAGACAGCAAATTAAGAAAGAAAAATAAAACCCATTCACTTACAATAATACAATTCAAGCAATAAAATATTGAAATAAAATTGGTTATTGAACAAATGAAAGTCGGGGTAATTTTACAACGTTCTATGGGCAAACAGTGTAATTCCGGAAAAATATAATAATTTACCAGGACTGTAATTGCACCGCGCGGGGTTCTTTTCACCTTTCCGCTACAGTGCCTCCGCTAAGTATTCTATAAATTTAATGCACAACTTTAAAATTGTTGCTTTTCGCTGGACTTTTCCTTATAAAATGTTAATAGCCTGCAGCCATAAAATGTTTCTAAAATATGTTTTTATTTAAAAAAAGAACGTTGGCCCATACTAGGAATTTCTTCTTTATCGTGGGTGCATTTCCAACATATAAACTCACATACACAAACACCCAGAACTGGAACAAGTATTGCCCTGTGGGAATCGAACCCGCGACACGCAGCGCAGCAGTAAATCGCTAAACCACTGCGCCAACCGTGCGCCCACTGTAGTTGATATTGAAATGTATGTAAATAACTATAAAAATCTCTAGAGAACGAGTTCTGTTAGCAAAAACTTGGGCAGAACGTAAATAATGAAGTGTACTAGCAAGTTTCACGGAAGTGGCGTTGTCTCATCACAACAGAACTGTAGAACTTTAGCTTTCAGAGATACCTACTGTAGTTTATTTATTAAATATTGTTTATTCACAAAATACTTGGGAAAGTTCTCAAAATCAAGTCAATACATCTATTGGTTTTTTGGCAGATAGAACTAGCGGTCCAAGATCCCAGAGACTCCAGACGTTTCTGATTCTTTATAAAAATAATTGTGGGATTGCGTAGTTCCTTTAGCACCTGGCTCCTATAAATTGGCCGTAGGATCGAGATAGCAAGTACGAATACGTTCAATGTACATACTAACACTACTCAATCCCATACATTTTTTAAATAAAGAAACGTCTTCGGGTTCTAGGATCTTGCTTTATAACTCTATAGTGATTCCAGTGACGTAACATTTCGATTATCGAAGCAAATGAACAAATCACAAAAAAAAGTTTGAAACAGTATAGGAAAAATCATGCATCCACTCTAATATAAATAAAATACATTTTTTTTTTCTAAATAAATGGAACGTGGGCAACGTTCCTTTTATTTAGCACACTAGAAATTTCTTCCTATATCGTGGGTACAAATATATACCCAGAGCCGGAACAAATATCTGTAGATCATACAAATATTTGTTCCGTGCGGAAATCGAACCCGCGACACGCAGCGCAGCAGTCAATTGCAAGACCACTGCGCCAACCGTGCGCCCAATTTATCAAAAACAATCCTATAAACAAGATGTTACATTCTTTTTCTATAATTTTTTAAACTGTTCATAAAATGTTATGTGTGTTTTAATAAGTAGTGATCCTCAAATTGATTTGCTTTAAGCTCAAACATAGAAAACGTTTTTGATGAAAACTAAAACAATATGCACAATAAAAAAAACCGGCTGCGTTGATGTAGAAGATTGATTACTTCACAGTTCCAAGGGATTGCTGACGTGAGTGTTTTGCTTAAGTTTTAATTTGCTTCCACTCGTTGCTAAGACAAAAGTCTTGACAGACGGACAGACAGGCATTTTTATATGCAGGTACAAATTTACGGATTTCGGATATTCACTTTACTTGTGCTAGATACTCCGACCATATGTATAAAGATTACCATGTTAGCTATTTGGTTATAGGAGCAGGGGGTAACCATAAGCTCTTAGAGTAAGGTTATTTTGATATCGCGTAAGTGACAGATGTAGGAATACAAGTCATATAAATCTGTCCCTTACACACACTCAAAATAACCTTACTCTAAGAGCTTATGGTTACCCCCCAGATGGGAACTAAATTCGATGAACGCCTTTGCTTTACTACAGTCATTAAAAAACCTACAAGGATAACCCTGTATAAAAAATAATAATCAGCTACTTATTGATCTTCAAGTGTATAGCAACATTAACTTTACGAATCACGAGGTATAGGCACGTTAAAGCACAGCATGTACATAGGTTATCAAATTTTACGCAGCCTCACAGTTTCTCATGTGTAGGTATCACTTCCCGAGCTCCGTAGCGCACCGGAGTGCCTAGTTGATCGTATCAACATATCGATTGCTTTAAGAGCTATCCGGTAGATAGCACATTGCTTGGTTAACGTTACCTTACTCTTTGCACAATACATTACAATCTTTATATGTGTACAGTGCTCCTAAATTTGGTGTAATTTATATGTAGTATGAAGACTTTTTTTTTGGGACAATCTCACCGCACTTTTCCTAAACCACTGCAACCTGCAACTCCTGAAAGCCAGAATCAACAGTGGCGACCACTAGAAAACCCGCCGAGGCAATGAAGCTCAACAAAGTCCTAGAGAGTGAATTTAATTGTATTGGATCCCGCAACGAAGTTAATCAGAAAAGAATAACGAAGGAGTAGGAACAATAAAAATAAAAAAAATAGGAAGACTGGCATGTCTTAATCTCTGAGAACCAAAAATTCGAAAACGTGTTACATCCACCAGCCACGCACTTGATCCACATTATTATGGCCCAGCCCTTCTCACAGAGAGGAGGCCGGTAGCCCAGAAGTGGACACGTAAATAGCCTATTATTTATTTGAACGCAAAGGCTTTTAAACTGTCATCAAGAAACGCGTACCTTGCTAACCATATTTTTTTAACTTTTTTTTTTCAATACCCTTTACCCTGACAAGCTCCTCCACAAGAAACTCTACTGCCTATATTTTATGAAATAATATTTCAAAAGTAAGAAAGCATTTTGTTATTGTTTGTAGCACTAATATTTTACAAAATGTCGACTCAACACAATTTACAGTGGCCCGAGTCGGCCACAGACAACCAATATTTTCGTTCACGAAAATGTCAACGAAAATTTTATCGGCCCATAAATGCATGGAATTTTTATAAGAAAGTTTATTGACTTATTTATACTAAACATTGGCCTTTCCCGAAGCTCAGTAAATAACGATAGAATGACATGTTTCAGAATTGGGATAATATTCGTTTCAATCTTAGTTTGCCTTTAATAAATATTTATTTTACACACACAGAAAGAAAGAAAGGTACTTGAATTTTCAGTAAATAATAAATATTAATAGGTTAAAGTCAATTGATAAAGGACGTCTCGTCTGTTGGAACAAAGTTCAAATGCTGCACTTTTTCTTTTTATTTCTAAACCGGGTTCGAGTTTGTTTTCTTTTAGTGGTTCAGAAGCGAAAAAGCCTCGTGTAAAGGGAATTATATAAGTACAGGCAATGAGGAATTCATAAAGGTACAGCGGATTTCACTTCGAGCGAATCAAAAGTGAGTCGTTTTACACAGTTGAATAAATCACGGGATGAAACTTGTGACGGAGAATGGGATTCGAAACAAGTACGTATGTACAATACAACGTACATAAATATGTAATAATAATATATTCTCTCATTTGGCGCTTATGTGCGATCGGCATAATAATCAGAAATCAATTAAGCACCAACGATATTCGAATAATATCATTATTTTTCACTTTTTCCACCCCGACTAACAGATATAATGAGCTTGACCGGAACTCTCTTTGTTCTAACGTTTACATTGTTCTCTTTCCTTATTGTGATAATAACGGAACAATATGCATAAAAGTCCATAATTACGTTTTAAATATTATTTGACCTGTTAAATGTATCATCATTTCAGCCAAAAGAAGTCCAACGCTGAATATAGGCCTCTCGAGTGTCGCCACATTGACCGGTCCTGTGCGTCTCGCATCCAGCGGATCCCGCAACTGGTCTGAGGTCCATCGGTTAAATGAATGATCTATATTTTTTGTTTCTGTAGTCGGTCAAGAATAGGTAAGGCCGTAAATCAAAAGTTAGTGGCGTGGCACCGAGCGGCTATTCTTCAATACTTCCCCGGAGAACACGCGCACTACATAAGTAATTCCTGTCTGAATATTTCCTGTGTTTCACCAACAAAAAAAAGGGCGCGCCCTCGAGGCAAAAGTTTCAGTGAAAACGTCGTTTTGAAGATATTGGATTTTTTCGGTTACCCGAGACTTATAACTCTCCTCAAGGCTTTATCTATTTACGATGAAAGTGGAACAGTAAACGTATATCGCGTTATTTAAATTCCGGCGTCCTTAACTTCCAAGTATCTTAACGTAAGATAAATGGGAGCTGTAATACTTGTAAAGGTAACGTAATACGAGCGGGCTTATCAAAAGACTTGAACAACTATTTTCATGAGTTAAGTAAAGAGTAAAAGGCATCTATTAGTAAAAAGGTACCGAGACAAAGGAACTAACGACCGTCGTCGCGGTAATTAATGAATTCATTGTCTTTTTAATTTCACCTCGAGAATATTAATGGGGTTTGTACCTGTTTAATGTGGAATTTTCTGAAACTCCCGCGTCAACTCTTTCAGGTGTCAGGATGAGTTCGTTAATAGATGATCGATGGACTGTCATGATTCGGAATTTTATCGAAAAATTCGCGAGAATATTTTAGGAACGTTAGCGAGTGAAGCCTCGTTCACCTTCGTTACTTGCTAAAAAGACTTTGTACAGTTTTGATATTCACATTTTTTAAAGAAAATCTGAAACGGAATACCCCGTTTGGGCTTTGGTTGCAAGAACGATTTCTAGGTTTCCCATAATCTGAGCAGTACGAGCAGTGGTAGTGGATAATGGTTTATAGCATCGACTTACGTTTTGCTTTATTTATTTGTTTTTTTTTTGTTAAGTTCTTTTGTTCGAACCTAGACAGGCTCTTTACTTGTTTGTTATCTAATTAATCACCTTACCTACCTACTTACCATTTTTTTGTCTAGGATCATTCTTCCGCGGCGACTCTGAACACCGGCATTCAGAAAATGACGTCAAATACACAACGCCATCAATCGAATATGGAGTTCAACTGTCCGGGTATCTGAATTGCGTGTGTTTTGATATTTTACTTCTGGTACACTTTAAATTCATGTATCTTTGATATAGTGAACCGATTGTGATGTAACAAAAACTTAGTAATACTTCAAGTTACGCACAATTTTTATGTATTAAAGTTATCTTGCTAGTTATTCGTGCACAACTAAACAGACAAACAGATAAAAATACAAAAATGCTGGCAATGTGTTCTGTTGGTTATCCTTTTACATCCCGGCCATTTTTTTTGGAAATATTTTCGATGTACAAAAACGATATTTCGTCAGATTTATTACATTGATGATAGATATTGATTGATAACACGCAATTTCACTAAAACGCCATTGATTTGGGTCGCGTCACCCACCGATCGCTCGCTCCCCTTTTGCCAGCGAAGAGAGCACTAGATTTTAACGAGTTTTGCTCCAAGAGTCTCCAACAGCAATTATTACACCGTTGACTTCTGTTAAGTGAATTTCCACTTATAAGTTTTAATTGTTCATTTTACAACGAAACTGTTATGAAGAATATGCAGTGGGCGTTTCATTTAAACTATTTATAGACATTACACCTCATTAATAGACTTTAAAGTCTTTGGTACTAAAGGCGAGCTATAGTCAAGTATTCTCAAAGTCTTCCATTGAATCGAGTCGGTTGCCGAGAGTTTATAGGGGAAGTTTCCCGATGCGCTAGTGAAATATTCCACTTGTTAGAAAACCGCACGCGACGACGCCGTCGTAAAAATGAACGAATCAATAAGTCGTCTACGTACGACTATCTCACGGTTTAATGGCGCTTTTTTTTACATTTTCAGGACAATGAACGTTCTATCTCAAGTGTCTAGGTTCGAGATTTAATTGCCCGATAAGAAAGAAGTGTACTTAATTGCGCAATGAAGTAAGATCGAAAAGAAAGGGTGAACAGGATAAAGTAAAAAATGTTTCCATGTTGCTGAAGCTAATCTGTGGGAAGATCGTTATTATTCATTGTTATTCGGCTCTAAAGGGCAGTAAACAAAAAACTATATTGCAGCGAAAATTGCTTGAAATAAAATTGATTTTTATGTTTTGTTGGTTTCTTTATTTGTTTACGTACGAGCGGCGTTTTCAATCCATGTTCAATCAATTTGCATGTGGCCCACATAGACGCGCTTCAGCGACAAACTTTCGAAGGGCTACCCTTTTTATTCTCGAGTTATGTGATTGAACTCATTGGTATTCCTCCCGCAGCTTCTCAAGTTTTATACTTAATAAAAGACACGCACACGGTACCAATAATGCGAAGGCTATTTTGTTCTGTAATAACGGTCTTATTCCAACTAAATAAGTTTTAATAGAGTAACGAAGAACGCGCATCTGAATGAACGGCACGTAATAATTTTGTAAGGTTTATTTTTAGATACTTGTTAGGTTCTCTGAATGGGAAATGAGTGTTTGTATCAAAGGAAAGGCTCTTTCATGTCATACGTGGAAGACGACTGCTTGCAGGTCTCAAACGTTCGTTACGAGACGAATATTAGCTGTTCCATATGTAAAAACTTACTGAAGCAACGTGCTTACATACCTATTCGTATATTTATTCTGAATCTAGATATTAAACTTGAATGCCGATGCAAGCTCTGCATCTTCGATAAAATATCGATACTTTCTAACCGACTTATCAAAAAGGAGGAGTTTCTATATTCAACGTCATGTTTGTTAACCGATTTTGAAAATTCATTTTATGTTTGAAAGAATATGTTTTGAAATTGGTCCCATTTTAATTTGGTGAAGATCTCATGAAGAACTTCGGAGATATACAACAGAACTCTTCTAAATAATGACAGATCTCTCGAGATTGCTGCAATCGCATGTTTGTTTATTGTTTATACCATTTCATAACATAACATCACGCCAGTACGCTCTAAAGGGATACGCAGGTGTGCATGGTTCACCGGTTTTGTTCAGTTTCATAATATTCGGGTAATCTATTCTGGCATTATAGGTACCTTACTTAACTACTTGCCTATTAGGTAGGTACAACTGAAAAGTGAGAAATATAAAACTTAAAAAAAAAAACTACCGACTTCCAAATAAGAAAACTACAAAGTGAAAAATAAATTTATTTTTGGAAGTCGGTGTCCATAACGCAAAAAAGGTACCTACCACGGAACAGAAAAAAACAGGTACCTACCAAAGACACTGACTTCTAATAATAATAGGTTATTTTTCTCTTTGTAGTTTTCTTATTTGGAAGTCGGTAGTAGTATTTTTTCGTAAAAAAGTTTTTTATGTTTACCGATCAAGATTGTGAAGATGCAGTGCTTTGACATTTTCAGTTGTAGTTGAGTTTGCAAAGTTGTTTATATAATACCTTCAACATAACATCTAATGTCGTGGTGGCCCAGTTGCTAAGAGCTCACCTCTCGTGTTTGAGGTCGTGTGTTCGAATCCGGGCAAGTAACAATGTAACTTTTTGTAATTCATATATTCTTTCTAAGTTTATCTTGGACATCACAGACAATGAAGGAAGGAAAACATCGTGAGGAAACCTGGACTTATAGTTAGGTAATTTAAGTCTGAAATCGCCAACCCGCATTGAGCAAGCGTAGTGATCAAAGCTCGTGCCTTCTCTGTACAAGAAGAGGCCTTTGCCCAGCAGTGAGAAAGCAACAAGCTGGTATTATAACATAATATCACCCCCGTATTCACCGAGGGTTTATGCAAAGATGTACCTTTATAGTATGTTCTCTCTTATTTCACCAGTTACGTTTAAATCCCATGCCATCAACCGGACACAAATCTAGACATCGGTCTGCTACTGAAAATATTCAGCTAAAAACCCAATAACAATTTGACCGACTTGAGAAACGAACCCAAGACCTCATGCGTGTGTGACTACTATACCAACGAAATTACGACCTAATTTTGGGGTATTTCGTAAATATATAAATCCTGAAAATTAATGATTCAGTCCGACCTCTCCGTTGCTAAGGGTGTTTGAAGCGAAAAGGGTGAGTAAAGTCACGGGTCAGTTAAAAATTACAAAAATAACAAAAGTCTGCCTTTAAAACAGATAAAAGAAAAATAAATAAAGCAAGAAATTACAAAAGAGGTCAACTGGTTTACAATAAATGCAAGAAAATACAAAAGGGTTTCAATTGGTTTATAATAAATGCAAGAAGGAGAATAGTCAGTAAACTTATTTGTTTCCATGTAAAATAGAATGCTCCTAACATTTTGAGGTACGAAATTAATGGTTGTGATGACAGAAAATAATTTCAACAAAACACTGGCAACAACAACAAACTGGGCAGGGTTACTAACAAAAACTAGAACAATAGATCGAACAAAGGAATAAGTCCCGTGGCCGCCGCTCTCAACTGTAAGCCAGCTTAGTCAACAATTCCTAACACTTGGAGAGAAACAGTTCATGAAGGCACAAAGGTAATAATATCTCGTCTAGGTACATAAACCGCGTACAATTTGCAAAATGGAAAACGAGCCAATTTAAATTTTACGCAACGCTCGCGCTCAAAAACGTTTCCTACGGACACGAATTCCCTTTCTGCGAACGTCATACGAATGAGCGTAAAAAGGAATTACATAGTAAAGCGATGCTTACTCTTTTACGGCCCAAAGATCGGGAAAATAAAGTTCTTTTTATTGCCCTCAGTTTTACAGCCCTGGTAATAGGTGAATTCGGTGAACTTAGCGTTTGAAATTCCGGAGTGCAAGCCGGCGCGCTATGCACATTACCTCTATCTTATGTTATTGGCGAACACTGTCCTGTTTGAGATTGTGGGGTACGTTTTAGTATCAGAAAGTATAGCTGTTTTTATCTAGGTCGGGCATAACTGTTCTGGTGTCTTCTTTTATTGAAGCTCACAACTTTCCTGACCTCAGCCCTCGATACGTCGCTTTCGCATTTTGTTGAATCCGATAAGACGTCGATTGTGTTTCTTATTTTATTAAAACTGACAGGAGGATCTTGGACTAGTTCAGACTCAAAGTAAATAAACGACATGTCATTTTGTAATTGCCCCGGTACTTCATCTAAATTGTATTGCGTCTTGTGTTTGTTATGATTGCACTATTACATGTAATTGCCTACAATAGTTTTGTACAATACAAGAACACAGCGCCAAGTACACATGTAGCAAATCTACCGAGCTGAGTTGAGGAAGTGGATCATTATTCTGCTCGCATGCAGGGAGCTAGGTAATGGCGATGCTACTCCAGCATTATGTCACACCGTTTAGCTCAATAGATTGTTGTCATACATGATGACAACTGAAGTGATGCATCGTTTATAGTCGGATGTGAATTAAAGTAGTGTTATGAAACAAATTAAACTTCACGTTTGAACAACGTGATTGTTTTTAATGGTTTTATAATTCTTCTGTTTTAACTGAGAATCTTTGTTGGTTAGCTGATTAAAGGGTTACCAAATTCAACCCATATCAAGTGAGTCATTTAATTTTAAGCAAGCTACCTAATCGATGAGCCACATCAAATACTTGTGAAGCCTAAACTTCAACAAACAAGCGTTTGTTGACTCACTAATAACTAATAGTTTATTATCATAGTTTAGTTGGATCTCTGAGCAGTGTAAGCATAGCAATACAACAATGTTACGAGTATTTGAAATTATCGAGGCAACTTCAGTGAGTGCCGGAGGCGTAACACAGAAATTAAATTCCAATACTCATTGGTTTCCAACAGGAGCCGTCATAATCAATACAAGAGGAAATAAGTTTGAGCACGAAGTCGCGGCTAACAGGTCAAAGTTCGTTACTTTCTTTCATAGTTTTATCCCAGTTATTTTAGTTTTTAAAATATCGTAGCCGGCAAAGAAAATTAAATTAGGGCTTTTAGGGGGACGTGACTAGGGCAACTAGGGCTCGCTAGGGCTTTGTTCACTTGGACAAATTGGTGACTGATTTTTTCACACTTTGAGCTACTTCACCTTTGTACTGCTAAAGAGGAGTACCATCTCATTTACAATGGTATTGGGCTACAATAGAGGTAATTGTCGGACAAAAACTAAACGCGTGTGGTAGTGAAAATCACCGACATTCTACGAATGAATATCCACTATTTTAGATAGATGCTAAAGGCAGATGTGTTTTTGTTTCCTAATAGTTAGAAACAGACGTCTTTAGATGAAGAATACTATATTTATCAAAGGCATTCCTCGGCAATGAAAAATAGATATTCCGAATACCGGCGAACAGCTTTTGAGTAAGTCATAGGAATCTATTTGACGACCATAAGCCTAACATGTTACTGTGCTGCACTTCACATAACATTCAATTTGACTAAATTCTGCCAACACTGAAACATAGATAATTGCATATAGTTTGGGACTTATGAATACTTCTGCAGGTTTACCCAGTATTTTATAGTTGTAGGCATATGTATTTAGCGATGTAGGTGTAATATATCGTTTCTATGTGACCTTCAACAAAAGTCCCTAAAATAAAAATCTCGTTATAAAATTAATCGAATTCACGATAGTTTATATTTTTACAATGACGATGATACAACCAAATACCAATGGACACAATCACTCGACCTAAGCACTTGGAAATCATGGGAACAGCATAGGAATGATACAGGTTGATAGTACCTAACTAGTAACGGTGATCTATTGTTTAGTTTCTGAACGCCTGTGTAGGAATCGGGAATATCCCTCTTGGCATATTTTTTTTAAGGCGTTATTTTGTTTGGCATAATGTTTTTGGCAACTTTGGCATATTGCAAAGCTTAGCATAACTGTCATTTGGTCTAACTTGTTTTTGGCATAATATGGAGTAGCATAACTGTTTAAGGTATAATATTTATTCGTAATAGTTATTTTATTTTGATTGTTAAGTTAGGCATAGTAATTATTCGTCTATTAATCATGACTCAATTTGATTAGATTAAGATGCGGCGGGGGTGGCCCTTGGGCCATACTTGAGCTGCGAAAATGTGTTTTTTTAACCCCCGATGGAAAAAGAGGGGTGTTATAAGTTTGACATGGTCTCAACTGCAGTCCGTAAACAGGCTGCGGAGCTTAATTTTCTTCGGTATGGAATTCGTTTTGGAAAACACTTTCACTAAGTTTCAAGTCGCGAAGCCTCATAGATCCTAAGAATAAAATCCTAGTTTCAATAATTTCTAACAATTACATAATAGAAATCACCACAATAATAACAAATGCCACAGGTATAGCAAAAAAAAATGTTCTTAGGATGTTTCGTTATACGTGCCGACTAAGTGACAGCAGATTCTAATAGTTTTTAACTGCTGATATTATAGTTTTTACTTTACTTTATTTTAACCCTGCAGCTGCGGAGGTGAGGTAGGGTTTGTACTTCCCGCAGCGCCGGAGACGATGCAGAAGCAACTTTAAAGTGTTTTGATATATATGTTAGGTTACTATAATTTATTTTTCTCAAAAACGGTGCATTACCATTTCATGGAAGTTGTGCCCTCACAGGAATGGGGTGTGAGATACACCCCATTCCTCTTCTCCCACCTCCTCCTATTGCCTCCTATATTTTGGCGATATTGTTTTTGACACCAATGGTTTTGCGAGTTTTGGTGATTTCAAATTTACATTAAAAAGAGTATACTCTAACGAAAAAATAATACCTACAATATAAGTACTTCTGGATAGGTACTGCAGTGGTTCGATTTTTTTAATTTTACTTGTATTCCGAAGAACATTATGTATAAATATCATCATGCGTTTTGTAAAATTATTCTTTTTCAAATTATGCTTAATTTGTATTATGCCAACAGTATTTATGGTAATATACATTATTGCAAAATGTTTAAGCCTAATAATATTATGCGTAATGATCATTATGCTGATTTCCATTATGCCAATGTAAAATATGGCACTATATTTTAGGCTTATCATAGCTAAACCGTAGGAATCACTACTGTTCATGAAACATAAAAATTATAAATCAAAGTTGGTTTCTTTGGTACCTCTTGTTTTTATAGGTTTTCAACACCGACTTCCGAAACGAAAGTTATTTTTGCACTTTTTAGTGTTTTGCTTTAGAAGTCAGTATAATTTTTTTGAAAAGGTTTTTAAGGTTGAAATATATGGGTTATCACTCAAAAGTGAGCAAAGTCTAATAAGGTATCTAAAGGATTGACAAAATTTACTTTTAATTAAGTTAATTTACACATTCGTGTTCTTTGTTGCTAAGAAGTTCGGTTGTATGTTCCATATCTTGAAAACTGCTAAACCAATTTTTATGACACTTAGACTGTTCCCAAGTTGAAAAATCCTTAATCCAATAAATATAATCCAAGAATGATCACGATCCGATAAGTGGTTGTGGAGAAATGCGTCGACAAACATACATAATTATATCCATACAAACAAACATACATACACTTATGAAATTTGGCACATGTGTTAGAAGCCCATAAAGAGTAACATATTTGAATATTGTGCATTTCCAACAATATTACATAAATACGTGTCGAATTGATAACCTTCTTTTTGCGGTCGGTAATAAGTAGCATAATATTAGCCAAAATATCCTTCACACCTAGATCCATCTAAACGCGCCCTAAGAACAAAATGGTTCTCTCTATGACGCTGGAAGGTGATGGGCCAGTAATTTATAGCCAGTAAAATCCGTAAAGGAAAGTAGCCGCCTTAGCTAGTAAGTAGTTTTGCGCGTTGATGTGAGGGCGAGTAACAGTCGAGTTACTACGTGCTAAAAGGTATGGACAGCGAGGTTCGTAATAATTGCTAGTTCGTGGTGAACGGAGCATTTCGGAGCCAACGAAGGAAGAGAATTTGATTTGAGGTTTAATTAATTTTAGGTAATAAATGTTGGGACATAAGAAAATAAATTCAATAGTTTACGAGGTAGCTTTATGGATTTAATTTTATAGCACACAAAATAAATTCATTGATGCTTTGCAACCTCAGTCATAAAAAGATCTATAATAAAGATAGATCATATCAACTGCATCCATAAAATTAAAACAGATTTGAGCCAAAAATGTAAAGGTTCGTAAACTTTTTATCTCCTTTAAACGATGTTTTCTCATCTGACATCGACGCCATGTTTGTTGTCGAGGGATTAAATATCTATTTTATGAATTTCACAGTAAAATGTTAACTACCCATGTCATTAAATAATTTTAAATTTATCCACGACAGACTACGGAGGCAATTATTAAGGTTCTGTCTAAAATTCATTGAAATAACTTCAGTTCAACTCGGCTTTGACATGCGGCCCCTCTGCTTCCGCGAAAAGTTATGTAAAGGGTCCGCTAATATGTACTCTCTTCTGAAGAGGAATTTATAATAGCAAAGGTTTTCTAAGTAATTAATTAGACTCTTCCACTGTCCTTCAACAATCCTTCAGATGTTTTATTTTTATGTAATTTTCCTGTAAAAGGTTCATCCCATTTTTTCTGTAAATGTTGGGTAAGAAGAATTATTATTAGTAGGTATGATTGGGGAATCTGTCCGCCTACTAAGTCACTCCAGTAAAGACGGTGGCACAGTCATCTCGTGCTGCCATGCACAGCGAAGCTCAGAAAAGACGCATTTTTAGTGTCCCCAGGGATGTACCATAACAAGCCTTGCACAGAGGGGATTCCGGGTGATCTTTTAAAAAATCTTTCATGGTTCCAAATGCTAGTGGGATGGTTTTAGGGGAGGAAAAAAGCCGACAATCCCTGGTCTTTTTCCCAAAAATCCAGGCGCCTGTTGAAGGTTGTCCCCCAATAGCAAAAAAAGAAATGTAGACATGAATATTATTGTGTGTATGTTGCAGTGTAGTAAAATATAAAAACCTAAATTTATTCTTCATTTGAGTAATGAATGATAAAAGTTCTACATACGTAATACATAACATATACAGCGCAAATATATTAAATTCTCCGCAGACTGATATGAAAATAATATTAAATTCTAGTGAGCGAAAAAATATGAAATAAGAATAGTCACTAAAAAGCAACAGATGAGAAATCCGAAGGCTTAAATCACAAAACTGAAATTCTGATACACGCAACAAAACTCGCCGAAGTGGAAACGGATTGAGTATCAAAAGATGGAGTAGAATGTTTGACGCTCTCTTTCAAGTATTTGCCTTTAGGATTAAATCAATTGGAAAACATACGAGGGTCAAAATATTCGTGATTGGCTCGGAGACATCTCAATCTGAGATTTTTATACCTATAGGTACTTACTTATTATTTTTTATTATACTTCAGTGAATACTTTTTCACTGACAAAAAAAATTGAATAACCGACAAAAGATTTGTCTGGACCCAGATTTTTTATTTATTTATTGGCTCGCGCTAGATCACTATCTCACCTGATGGTAAGCGATGATGAGGTCGACGATGTAGCAGGCTTGCCACGAAGAAATCTATTCACTCTTGACTTAAAAACTGCCAGGTTCTAGCAATCAGGAAATACAGACTCCGGCAGGGAATTCCACTCCTTAGCTGATATTTTTTCCAGACATTTTGAGTTGAAGATTCACAGTACAATAGATGAACAGCAGTAACGTTTTATGCATATCATTATCTGCCTTGTCTTGTCCCAAATATATAAAGACGACTTCCAGTCCAACCTTCTCAACCCAGTCACTGGGTAACATCATGACACCTTGGCAAGACTGTTTGCCAAACTTTCCGTCTTCTGGCTACCTGTTACGATTGTGAATACCGTACTATTATTTTATTTTAGTACATGGAGGACTTACAGCTAATAAAAACAAATAAAAAATGATACCATAGTCAATAGGTACATTGTCATCATCACCATCTTTCTGCCCTTATACCATGTTACTTGGGGTCGGCGCAACACATTTTCTCCTTCCATACCGACCTTTCGGTCACGCTATCACTTTTCTTATCACTCCTCACACAGTCCATCCATCTTTTCTTTGGCCTTTCTCTTCCTCTGCATCTATCCACATTTATATTCATAACTCTTTTAGTAACATACGTTTCATCCCTCCTAGTCAAATGACCATACCAGGACAAACGGTTTTCTTTCAACTTTTCTGTCACTGGCGCCACTTTCAAACTTCCTCTAATATACTTATTTTTCACTTTATCCAATCTCGTCACGCCGCACATCTATCTCAACATTTTCATCTCTGCTATGTATAATTTCAAATATTAACAAAGAGTGGTGTGATTGTGGCAAAGTTTTCTTAAAAGTGAAAATAATATTTATCAGCGCATGCTTGCTGATAATAAACTTTTTTAATGACTAGGCTCCTAAACTCTGTCTTATTCGTATTTACGGACCAAGAATTTAAAGGCTACGGTCAGAATTATTTTAAATCTAAAGAAAATTACAAATCTCTTAATTCTCTGGGAGTTTATCTTCTCTAATCTCTCCGAACAAAATTCGGAAACAACTCCTTTTAAGTAGCAACTTAGTTAAGAGACAAGATTCAATACTAAAAGGGTTTACTTTGTGACTCCTCGCTTTGTGACTTAGCAACAATATTTTGATGTAGGTAATATTAAATGAGCATTTAAATATAATACGTTACATAACTTTGAACTTGGGAGGTTAAACAATGGCTATTTTTGGGAAGGGTTCGTCCATTTATAATATTATATAGGATAAAACTAGGAAAATTGAAATATCTCCTCCTTTGTATCACTCGTAACATTGCCTCATATTTACTTTTTGAATTTGATTATGAACGCTTGTCAACTATTTGAATATGTCATCATCAGCCTTATTAATGTTTCCATTGCTGGGACACAGGCCTTCTATCTGTGAGACTGGGTATGGGCCTGGTGGATGTCATATGTTCTAACGTTTTACTATAAATATCAACGTAAATACTTTCTCATAAGATAATAAAAAATATAAGCAGGTACCGAAATCTAAGTAAAAATTATTTTCCGCTTATCAACGGAAAATACCACACGAAGCTCGCGACTGTTCTAGCGTTGTTGTTTCACTCGCTCGCGACTCACCCTGCTCACCCATAAGTTGCTAGCTCATGTTTTTGTATGCTCAAATAGGTACCTGCAAAAATTGTTTCATAATTTTTTTCTTCGTTTGGTTTTTAGTATCGCTTCCTAAACCACGAATGCTTTCCATTCGCTTACAATGATACATAGTTATGTAGTACAGTGCTTCACACTCATTACATTCTTATAATTTCCTATATAAACTCCGCATCTGATGGTGACCGTACACACAATCGCCTTACGCGCAGTTCCATACGCTTTCGCTTACGCTGCAAGGTCACTGTCAGTGGAGGGTAGCAGAGTACTCATCATTCACCACTAGACATTAATTCCAGTGTTCGAGTTTCGAAGTGGAAGATTTGGACTCGTTAAGTTCACAGCAACGAGTGAGACAACAACACTAGAACAATCGCAAACTTCGTGTGGAATTTTCAGTTGATCAGCGCAAAATAATTTTTACTTAGATTTAGGTACCTACTTATGATGATTATTATCCTATGAGAAAGTATTTACGATGATACTTATAGTGCAACGTTACAATGCCTTCGAATTTTTGGTTCTAGGACATGCCGGTTTCCTCACGATGTTTTTCTTCGCCGTTTTTAGAGCAGTGGTGATGAAATAATTTCCATTAAGTAAAGCGTCTGCCTGGGTTCGAACCTAAGACACGTAAGTCGGGGCCATTACCTCTGGTCCTCTCACAGGAATTTCCTCTCACGGAGAGGAGGCCTGTATCCCAGCAGTGCGAACATTAATTGGCTGATGACGATGATGAAGAGCCTGTTCTGGCTCACTGCACGGTAATGGCCTGCCTTTATACTTCTCCTCTCCTCCTGGTTTATAGACCAATCCTGATAGTAATTGGTAGGTTTAAATTTAATCCAAGTTAACAAATAAGTGACTTACAGGAATCAAAACAAATCTGTTCACTCTAGTTAGAGAGATCATTTTCTAACAATCAATCATGTTCATCACATGATGTAAATAACAGGTAAATCTGAGAAAAACTTAATTTGTTTGTAACGTGTCAAGTTATACTATGAGTATTAGGAATTTGAGTGGGTTGAACGTGAATCGGTTTAATTTTAAAAGAACGTTCGCTCCCCGCGCCTCCTTTGATTTCCCGAGAGTATGAAGTTAGTGGAACCACGGTTTGTTATGAGTTCCTTCCACACGGAAAGTCTGCTAACTTTAATATAGTCCACCTTCGATATTGTTTTAGTTGTAGCACTTGTTCAATATGAAACTCTTTGCTTTTCCAGAACCCTTTTTAAAAAGAATTTTAAACCTATTTGAATTTTTGGGCTGAAAACTTTTTAGACCTAAATTGGTTATGAATACGGTTGTTTTGAAATCAGAATTCGAATAGAAAGTTTGATTTAAAGTTGCGGTTGTTAGATTGCGTTATCGTGTTAGTAGTTTTGATATTATTTTTGCTGCTGCTAGTTTTATACTGAAAACATATTGCTATTAGAAAAATGTCAGGGTATAAATAACATTTATTGTAGGTTACACATTTGAATTTCAAACAAGTTTTTCAAGCGTGTCTATGTGTTAAATTAGCGTAAGGAAAAACAAAAGATGAAATAGATATACATATATATTTTGTACCTTCAGACATTTAATATCATGCCCCGTCTGATATCTGTTACTACCAATGATGTAGCCAAAAACCTCGAACAACATTTTACAATGATTGTTCGATGGCAGGATCAAGTTCTTGATAGAGGCAGCATTTTTTCTAAACACATTAACCTACATAGGTTAAAGAAAGGTTTTTTCCCCGATCCCAACGAAGCTGACGAAGGTTATCTGATTTTCATCATCATCATTTCGGCCGATAGTCTCACATCCAGCGGAATCTCGCAACCTTACAACCAGATCATTGGTCCTCCTAGCGGGACGCCTGCCAACGCAGCGTCTTCATCACGCGGTCGCCATTCCAAAACTTTTTAGAACCACCTTTAAAAAAATAATAAGTTCTATCAAGATTCATATTTCATAAGTCTAAATAAATGGAGCATCAAAAGAGAATAGAACAACAAAGCAGATTGAGGTTAAGATTTAGGTAAAGCTGAAGCTAAACAATCCTTTAACCGTAGATATAAAATAAATAAAGAAGTAACTTTGATGCTTCTTAAATAAATTACTTTTTATTTTAATGGGAATAATTCGGTCGGCAATAGTTCGAACCTTAATAAATAAGTACTTACCTAAAAAAAAATAAGGCCCCAGTTTTTTTTTTCATTGTTAGGTGTGGGGAGTAAATATTATAGAATACTCCCCACTGAATAATAAAAAAACAACAAACATGAACATATAATTGAAAAAGTAAAAACAGAAAAGAACTTAACTTTCAAGGGCCTGGAAGCTGAACACATTGAATAATTTTTAAGAACAATTTATCGTATTTTCCGTTTATTAAAGAAAAAGCCACGTTTTTAGTTGCCAAGAGCGTCTAGTTGACAAAGTAATATTGTATCAGCGATAATAATTCGTTAAAAAACTAGAACATAGGTATGGGATTGATAATCTCAAAACATCCATTTCGAGAATTGAAATGACATATTTTTGAGAATAGAATATTTCTTCGTCTAAAGCCTGAGAGACGCCACCTAAGCATGAGCGAGTCAATGTATAAAGCACGATGAAGTGGCACAAGCATACATCCTCATTATGGATTCATCAATTTATTATCCATTTTAAGCTCATTTCGTTCTCGTTTGCATGATTTTTTGTAGTTTAAGATTACCACTGCACCATGTACAAAAACAAAAAGCCATGGTAGAGAAGTCGAAGAACTTAGCTAGAATCACCTCTAAAAGAAAATAAAACAATTTTATTCCTATTCTTTTCAGCTTTTCAATATTTACTTAAGTTCTCAATTGAATCCAATAAGCCAAAAGCAATTGCCACCAATAAACAAAGAACCTCTCTCAGAAAAATAGAATTAAAGCCTTAACGAGTCCCTAGGTAAGAGTCATTCTGAAAACGATTAAATCCTTTTAATTGGGTTTTAGTGCAGAATAGTGCTGCGAGTTTCAGAAAGGATGCAGGATTATCCTTTATGAGAAACAATAATGCAATGGTTTCATGAATTATATTGAGGATTCCGCGAAACAATTTTCACAGCAATAATAATCTGTATCCGTCAAAGAAGATCATCCTTTCTTGCTTTGAAGAAAAGTTAATGTTTCAAAGTTCATCTTAATATATTTTCATTTCAAAGGCAGAAACTTTTAGATATACAAGGGTACTTGGAAGACCTTTTTCTAAGAGTTATTACATACGCCTTAACAAGCGACCTTCCACTCGGTGAAGACTTAGAGCCTGCAAGGTGTTGGCTCTTAACAACCCTCCCAAATTGCGCCATTGCCTCAGATTACATCAATTAAAATATGAACATGGAGTTACTTAAAACCTCTGCTAATGTAACGCGTGTAATTAGCAATGTTAGAATTAGTGAGGCGGGTCCGTACTTATGAGAATCTGAATTTAATGAACATACGGAGGGCTACTTATTTCAGAACTGCTAATTTGTTTCACTTGTTTGGGTCGTTTTCAAGCATGTTGATTAGGGATTGGGGCGAAATATCACAGAGTATTTATAGCCGACTAAATATACCAGACCTAGCTAATGTGTGTTTAGTCTAGAGGGTTAAATTTTGGACTTCATTTATACAGGCCAGACTGACATATTTGCACAATCACCTACGGTCAGTTTATTCATCAATGTCTACCTACATTATAAAGCTAATTGCTCCAGTGTAACGAAAATCAATCCATAAGTCACAAGACTTAATAACCTCACTGCAGCCAGACTCCAGTCAAAGTACGAAAGTTGTTTACCGACCTTTTTTAGCCTGTTGCCCGGATGTGTTTCACCAAGCGTGCGCAAAGTTCCCTCATCCATGCTGCCCGCTACCAAACAGCATTAGTCAGGAACCACACAGAATTACCCGCGGGCAACATGGCGTTGGGTAAGGATGTACTTTAACCTTACTTTTTTTCTGTCTACTTAGGTGTTGGTGGAAAAATCGTGGCAGTATATGAAGGAGTGACGTCAAAGTGTCGGGAAGGTATTAGAAACTCGTATCTATTGATGAAGAGAAGATACCTTTGCCCAGTAGTGGGAGAACTTATGTTGAAATAAGAAAAACATAATTTTGATAGAGATATAAAGGTTGGATTTTTAATCCCTAAAAATAAACATTACTCGAAATCGAAGGCAAAACCTCAGCTAGTAAACTCCGAATTTGCTCTGATTCTATCGATATTTAAAGTTTTAACGAATTCAATTTGTTTTTAATACCGGACTTCCATTAAAAAATAATTTAAAACGCTACATAGATTTCTGAGCGGACAGTTAAGTGGGAATCCATCAATTTCCTGCGCGCTCATTCGCTTGTGACAAATGAAGCGTTGTTTGATTAATATGCTGCAATAAACTTATGTAAATGCGGGAAAAACATCCAGATGGTAGTATTTTTGGTACAAATTTTGTTGGTGTCAATAATTACTTATGTCATCCTGGTCTGTAGAAAGGCCTCATCAGAAACGTTAATAATGAAAAGATTTTTTAATACGCCAACATCATCATCATCATCCACAGTCTGACTTCACCCACAGTTGGGCATAAGCCTCTTTTAGCCCATAAGGATGCACCAAGTTTTACCCGGGATGGCAACAATATCATCTGCCCATCTCGCTGCCGGATGATAGAATAGAATAGAATATACTTTATTGTACACCATAAAAGTTACACATCTCTTTTAAAAGAGAATCTTATTTTTATACGGGTACAAAGGTGGTGTTATCATTGACAACGATGTCTACCAGACAACCTTTGGATGTACTGAAAGAACTTAGACTAAAAAAGGGGGTAGACTGCGGTGTATTGATATTACATTAAAACATAAATAAGTACAAAATTATATTGCTACAATAAATACTATGCATAAACTTACATATAAACATACATACATAATATTACATATTAACAAATTCATAGAAAGGGAAGAAAAAAAAAGGGTTGAATAATTCAAAACTCCTTCTACCAGCCTTTGGACTCTGCCTTACTCCAGCTGTCACTACCGCGCCTCAGCATGGATTTATTTTTAAAATATTATTAAACTGAACAGAACTCTCTACTTTGTAGCAACTATTATTTTTAAGTGCACAAAAAGTTTAGTTTTCCTATAGGCATTTATGAACACATGATTAACTGATTAGTTAACACAGCAGACGCTCAAATGAAGCAGATGGCGTCTAGCGTGTAACTTGACCTGCCGGTTGATTCCACCAATAATTAAATCTAAGTAGGGTAAAGCTGGGCTTCTCAGAGGTCTGATAGCCCGTAATAAACCCCTAAACTAAGATCATTTTACTGTGAAACTCCGCTAATCTCAGATTACGAACATCGATTCATCTTTCAAAGTGAACTGTAGCCTGTAGATTAAAATGTAACAATGCATTTTGGGGAGTAAAAATTTTGTATAGCTGACAAGGATAGTTATATTATATGTACAATATTAAATTACTGCTTAGGTTGGCCACTACTATATGCCGAAGATGTAGTCCTTATAGAAAATCCTTGGCAGAAGTGCAAGCAGATCTGATGACATGGCAGGAGTACCTGGAGCGGAGTGTTTTGGGAATCAGTAGAAAGAAGACTGAATATTATGTACTGTGACTTTTCCGGAGCTAATTTGGGTGTCATTCAATTTCCATCTATCAAAAACAGACCTCTTAACAGAATTGAGGCGTTCAAGTATCTCGCATCCATTGTAGCACCAAAAGCCTGTGTGGAGAGGGACATACAGAATAGAATCCAGGCAGCCTGGGTAAAATGGCGATTGAAGTCTAGACCAAAATGCCAGCATCCTATGCGATTCCCGTATGCCGATTAAAGTTACAGGCAAAAAAAATGAAGATGCTACGCTGGTCTGGTGGAGTTTCAAAAGTCATCAAAATTAGAAACGCTTTTAAAGTCGTTAAGATACACGAAAAACTCAGTGAGGGTTGCCTGTGCTGGAACTATGAACATTAAAGATGGAAAAACGGGCCGTGGACGACGACCAATTTGGTTACGAATCTTTAATAATGACTTAGATTTTTTTTTTATTTATTTCAATTAGGCCACTGAGCGACACTTTTGAACGTCAAAAATTTAAATGCAAAAGTAATAATAATTGATTCTATCGTCAATTCGGAAAAATAGCTTTTATGAAGAAGAACAGACAAGAAACTCCATACTTATTCATTAAAAAAAAAAGTATTTTACTACATCTACATACGTACATTAATTAATATACGTGAGGACGATGCACCCAAACTAATACAACTATACTACGTATAGATATAAAGTATTACAAGCACTAACAGGTAAATTCATTCATTTGATAAATAGGAACGTGGTTCTCACATACTTACAAATTTTGCAAACATAGGTAAATTACCTAATTCAACAACAACGGGAGAGTGTGCTAGTAAATTTCTTAAACAAAAAAGTGAAGAAGAAAATAAAATAAAGCATTACTATAATTTAATTATGAATATAATATAAATTAGCCAGATTTGTCTACACTGAAGATATATATGGAACAGGACCAGCATGTTTCCAAGCATTTTTATCTTGAATATAATCATCTAATTTGTACTTGTTTACAAAGTGTGCTTTTAACAAATTTTCTTTCATTTAGTTTTAATATATCACAAGGTATTTTGTTATAACATTTAACAAAGTACCCCATGAAAACGAATTTAACACAGTGACCACATACATACGCTGCGGTAGGTTATACAGAAGACCGAAGAGTACAACCTGCCTCTCTGCTTAGAGTTTGTGGATTATGAGAAAGCCTTCGATTCGATCGAGACTTGGGGTGTACTGCAGTCTCTCCAACGGTGCCAAATCGACTACCTACACCTCGGTACACCGAGGTGTTGAAGTGTTTGTAAAAAACGCCACCATGTCAGTTCGACTTTAGAATCAGACCTAGAAACCTATCCTTCTGCAGCGGGGAGAGACTGGGAGACGTCATATATCCGAAACTGTTCACGGCTGCACTGGAGGATGTCTTCAAGGTTCTGGATTGGAGAGGGCTAGGCTTCAACGTCGATGGCGAGTACATCACTCACCTTCGGTTTGCCGACGATATAGTGGTAATGGCTGAGACCATGGAGGACTTCAGTATAATGCTCTATGACCTCAGTAGAGCTTCCGAAAGAGTGGGTCTTAAAATGAACACGGACAAAACCAAGGTGATGTTGAATGCCCATGTTACACCCACTCCTATCAAGGTTGGAGCCTCTACACTCGAAGTTGTGGACGACTATCTCTATCTGGGACAAACGACCCAGTTGGGTAGGCCCAACTTCGAGAAAGAGGTCAACCGTCGAATCTGACTCGGCTGGCCAGCGTTCGGGAAGTTGCACGGTATCTACTCGTCCAACTTACCACAGTGTCTCAAGACGAAAGTCTACGACCAGTGTGTGTTGCCAATGATGACCTTTGGCTCAGAGACGTGGTCGCTTATAATGGGCCTCATCAGAAAGCTGACAGTCACCCAAAGGGCAATGGAGAGGGCTATGCTTGGAGTTTCCTTGCGTGATCGAATCAGAAATGTAGAGATCCGCAACCCTGGTTGGGTTACCGACATAGCCCGAAGAATTGCCAAACTTAAGTGACTGTGGCGACGCTTGGGGGAGGCCTATATCCAGCAGTGGATGACTTTCGGCTGATATGATGATGACACCATGAAAGATGTGTGTACTTTAGCTAATCTATGAGATGGATTTGATAACGAGCAACATAACAGAACAGACAACCCACAATCATGAGGTTTGGCGCAGAAGTACTAGAAGGACTGAACCCAAATAAATTAAGATAATAAATATCCAGGGAACAGAAGAGAAGAGCACCAGTAGTCGCAAACCCTACTGCTCAATATGATTTTTTTGGGCCTGATGCCAGCGTCGATAAAAATGTTTTTAAGTTTTAACATATGAAATTCTTAGTTGTAACCCGGACTCCGGAAGTGAAACCGGAAGATACTATGGGTAGGCACATCCTAATCCTTTGGGGAATACTGGCGTGATGCTATGTTGATATTATATGGTTAATATAAATTTTGTTTAACAAAACATTTTACTATTGTGGTTGGATGTTAACAAGCTCATCGGGGAATTCATGGGAATTCTAAATTAGCGTATTAATAAAACCTTTATTTATTCATCCCTTTTGTGACTTGTTATTCGTGTTAATTTGTGTACATTATAATCGTTTGTGTTTAAGTTACTAGCCGAGTTGTAAATTAACCCGTTGGGGAAATTACTGCGAGTGAGGAAATTCTGACACGAGTGGGAATCTCTTTGTTATAGAATTTTTTTCAGGGTTGTGTTAGGGTTGAATACATTTTATCTCACGTACAAAATTTAAATTTTACTATGAGCATAATTTTAAGACAAGTATTAAAGTCAATTAATTTACTATTTATAACAAATAAGTAGTTTTTTTATATAGGGCAACTGCAGTCTTGATTGAATTACATAGATATTAGAAGAAATCCAATCTCCCCAGATTCTGTTCAAAATATATGATCGTAAATCACAATCTGTAATTACGGAGCGGCCTTAAAGACAGACTTCGACCAGTCAGTGCTGGCTCAGCTATGATTCAGAGTCTTTTGTGCCAGGGGGCGACAATTATCTACTGCCACCATAATTACAGGTGAATTCGCCCTCACAATCCTTGCGGACTCAGCTTTAGTCCATACTAGGTTTGAAAGCGACGCAAACGGCGCGTGGCGGGGAAAGGTAAAATCTTTTGCCGAATTTCGGACTGCCCTGAAATAGAACTTGATTATTTTCGTTGGTTTTTTTTTGCCAAAACGTGCGCTGTAAACATAGTCAAAAGCTGGAATATTGCTCAGTTATATAAAACTGGTCTTTCTGAAAATGTTTTCGTTCATTTTTATTTCACAAAGGAAGACGTGTTTGTTTTAAAGTAGCGTGTTTAAATTAAAAATGTAGTGTATCTTGTAGCAGTAAAGGCGGGATTTTAAGTAAATTACTTTGAATAATGTAGTTACATAACCTTCGGATTCTTTTTCTTTATAAAATACTTGCGTTTTCTGCGGCTTCGCTTATGTGTCCTATTTCACAGAAACCGTGCATTTTTGCAAGATAAAAGCAGCATATTAGTGAAAGATTTTTTGGAACCGGATAAGTATTTACTTCCAGAGATTGTCTTAACAAACATTTATGCAAACAAACAATATTATTTCATAGTATGATGATTTTTATCATACGCCTGGTTTGTCCCAAATATAGGCACCTCCAACAGGATTCTTCTAATTTTTTTATGAGATCGAAGATTTATCCCGCAAAGATATTCCTCGGTCTTTAGTCATTTCTATTTCTTAATGCACAAAGACTATATACTTCTGTATAAACAATGCGAGACAGCTTTTATGTGATCAGTCAAACTTGGGATTCACCTTAGTACAGCCTCGCACTTCAATGCATCTGCGATGGAATAATTTACCGATATCTTTCTTATCCGACATTTTAAAAAGTAGGTAAAGTATTTTTTTGTATTTAATAGCTGTGTATTTTTTTACTGATTTGATCATAACGCACGATTCGGCCAGTCGTTTAAGATATTAAATAATATTCTTAGGTTGCAAAAAATGCACTGTAAATAAGTATTTATTTTTATGGGATGTCGTTAGGATAGATACTAATAGTATAATGAAAAATTTTCACAAAAAAATAAAATCGCTAAAAAAAATGTCGCTAAGGGGTGGTATGACGGTGGTATGGTGGTGGTATACGATTTGGATGAAACTAGCATTATTCCCTAGATGAGAGATAATCCAACAAAAAAAAGAATGGTCACGATCTGATAAGTAGTTTCGGAGAAATGCGTGGACAAACATACATATAAACATATACACATACACTTATGAAATTTGGCACACATGTTTAGAAGCTCAATTAGAGTAACATATGGAAAAATCGGCCAATTCCAACAATATTTCATACATCATGCGTATCGAATTGATTAACTCCTTTTGTTGAAATTGGTAAAAAAAAATTTGCTTCGAAAGACCTTTGCTTACTGCGTGGTGTTCGGAAAACTTCAAAATGTTCAGACATTTTTCAAGTTTTGGTTTATAATGTCTAAACGCCTTCGGAAAAAGATCAACTTTATCCTAGAATTTTGAAGGAGACGAACTTTGAAACAATTTCAGTATCCTCTGTTGGTCCAAGAGGTTTCGAAATATGCATAAGAATAGATACGTTAACCATATCTGAACAACTTTAGTAATTATTTGCAATCTTTTACGTCTTTCAAACGTCGCAGTCTAAGATCGAGAGATAAGTCCATACTGAAACTGAACAGGGATTAAAATTATTCAAGCAGTTACTCTCTACAAAGCACAATATTAGTTCAAATACAAGCTCAACGTCACATAATCGTCGCTGCGTCAGAATATCAGACAGCCTCTTTTATAGTCTTTGAAACCTACCAATATTTGGTGTATTGCCCTCGGAAGCCAAAAAGGGGTATCTCAATAACATAATAAAAAATAAATAGAAAAGATATTATCAATTATCAAGCGCATATAAAGAAAAAGAAGATTTAAATAATATAAACTTTCGTCTCAAATCTGATTTACAAAATATGATTAAGACTGATTACATTTAAGAAAATATGCTCGACTCCTGATAAAAAAGTACAACTCCAACATGCAAAAACAAAACTTTGCATGGTATAAGTTCACCAAATAAAAAAAAAATAACAAAAATGATCAAAGGACACGAACAACAACCACGTCGTCCTGAGTGGGCGACCAATAAACAAAATAAAAAGAGACATAAACCATAAGTACGTATAGCCGTCCTCAGACACTAAACAAAGCGAATGATGTCCCTACTCTTACAGCACCAATAAATGTAGTATCGAAGCCTACACAAAAGAATAAACAGTGTATCCTGGGCAGTAGATAAATCAAAGGATCCGCGCCTTTAGTTAAGAATGTTTTTCAAACACTTTCACTACTGTCATTACATTATGCCCAACTGCAATATAATTAAAGGAATTTGCCATACATGACTATTGCCTACTTTTCATAGGAGAATATATTAAAACATATGATAAGAATAATATAGACGTAATAATATGTTAAATGAATCCCTTTCGAAAAGTGAATCTGTCCCTGCATATACCTAAAACAGAATCACTAATAAACAACTTCAAAGTTGAAATGTTTAACAACCTGCTTCATCTAGACAACTAAAATGATAAGGACGCATACATCTTCGACAGCAATCGTGACCTAACACATGAAACGTTTTCCTTCACTACGGGCAGAATCAATAAATACGGAATGATGAAATCTACGAGAATATTATGACTGATCTAAAATTATATTGTAATACAAATCGACAGCAAAATATCAACAATATACAAGAAAATGTTTTCAACAGTGCATATACAAATCTGGAGGAAAATTCTAACGTTTTTCGTGTACAATAATATATATATACCCTGCATTAAAATATTACTAAACAAGAGTATCCCTTTATGTTTATTTGGAAGAGCTAGAAAGTAACAGAAAACGAAAAGATGCATTACTGAACATTTTATGACACTAGAACAGGAAGAACTACTAAATATACCAAACTACAGCCTAGCAACGAGTTTTTCTAGATGATACAGAAGAGGTGGCGCATACATTTTAACTAAGATTGATCTTAAATCTAAAGTGCTAAATATATATAAGTGGTTTTCTTTAGATAACTTAATTGAATGCTGCGCGATAGAATTGACGGAACACATTTTTTTTTTATCTTGTAGGCTCGTGCTTGACCACTATCTCATCTGATGGTAAGCGATGATGCGGTCGACGGTAAAACACGCTTGCCTAGAAATAACCTATTCACTCTTGACATTGATGAAAGAACATTATAATTGTATGCATACACTGAGTTCTCCAATCAAATTTAGATAAATTTCACGATAACCTGAACAACATAATTATTATATTTTGTATATTTAAAACTTAGTAAAAATGTTATTTTATGTGGCATCTTTAATATCAACATTATGAAAAGAAATATAGTATAGAGATATATTTGAAATATATTTGAATTTTGAGTATGCACTTTTAAGCTACTACTCAAAATTGCAATTTTCTTAATCCATTGCAGATACACCGCAGCACCACCGCATGTGTCACCGCAGTGGGACATGTTTAGATAATATTGCACATAGTGTAAGGGGCTGTAAAGGAGAAATTATAGAGTATGGTTTGTCGAATCATACGGCACAGCTTTTGAAATGTCCAGTAAAAAAGCATGTGCTTTAAAGCGCTGGCGAGTAAAAATACCAAATTATAGTCAAGAAAATATAGAAAAAATTAAAAACAGCATAAAAAGCCACATAGTTTACCATATATTAACTCACTTAGAAATACAAATAGTGTTGGTTCTGACGAAATTCGCACTAAAGTTGTAAAAGAAACGGATCAATACATAGCTCCTCATCTCAATAACATCATTAACATGAGTATATCTAATGGAATCTTTTCCAAAGGACTAAAAACTTCCTTAATTATACCATTGCACAAAAAACAGGATATATAATTTATGCCAAACAATAGACCTATTGCTTTGATTGTCTTCTCATAAATATTCGAGAAAGTTATCTTTAAACCCCTATATCATATCATATCACATACCTTGAGAAGTGAAATATATAAGTCAAAGAACAAAACGGATTTCGTAAACAAAATACAATTAATGTGGCCATATACGATTTTTTTTCTTCCTGTTAATATATCAAATGTGGACAAGAGAAATCCTGTTTGTGCTTTATATATGGATCTAACCAAGGCTTTCGATTGTGTAAATTACGCAATGTTGTTAAGCAAGCTTGAAAAATACGGTATTAGGGGAAATATACTTAAACTGTTAGAATCCTGTTTGGCAAATAGAAAACAATATGTAGAAATCACACAAATTTGTACAAATGATGGTTACAAGAAGAAATGTCGATCCAAATGTAGGACAGTAAAATAAGTCATACCTCAGAGGAGCTTGCTAGGGCCTCCTTTCTTCTTGCTGTTCATTAAAAAACTTCCCGGACACATTAACCGTCCTATGGTACTATTTGCTGCCGACAGCATAGTGGTAGTTAAATGGGACGATCCTATTATGACTTATGAAAATTAAGTGAATATGACATTAAATACATTTATATCATGCTTTGACAAAAATAATCTTATTATTAATTTAGAAAGGACTAAAATTATGCATTTTTACTAGAAAGTACCAAGTAAGATCCCTGACATTAATTATTTATGGACTCCAATAGAGTCAACTACTGTCACCAAATTCCTTGGTATCATATTAGATAAAATTGACCTGGAGATCCTAGACAGAAGAAATCTGTAAAAAATATAGTAAATTCGCATATGTTCTTTACATACTGTCAAAGACTGGCTGCCTAGAATCGGTACTGTCATGTCATGCCATATCACGCTTATGTTGCATCAACACTTAAGTATAGCATTGTATTGGGGTAACTCAGTCGATAGAGAATCAGTATTAAGAGCTCAAAAAAATGTATCAGATCTATGTGTGGCCTAAATAGTACCGACATTTGTCAACCGTTCTTTAAAAACCTTCATACCCTACCATCATTGTACATCTACGAAACTAAAATATTTGTCAAAACACACATCTCGAAATACAAAATAACTTCCAAAACCTACTAGAGAAAGTTACGCGACAACAATAAGTTAGAGATCCAAATAACACATGGCTGAAAAGCCCTAATTAATAAAAGTAATTTCTGTATGGCCACAGAATATTTAACAAGTTGCCTGACACCTTAAAATCATAAAATCTGGACAAATTCAAAAGTGTACCTATGAAAATTTTAATTAATAAATGAATATTATATTTTAATCGATAAATGTTTATTTATTTATTTATTTATTATATACTTTATTGTACACCACTTAAATAATTACAGGTAAAAACATTATAAAGATCAGTGTACAATGGGCGGTCTTATCGCACAAGGCAATCTCTTCCAGACAACCTTTGGATGGACAAAACGAGAGGAGATAGACATAGGGCTGTCAGTGTACAAAAACTATATTAAATAATATTACTTAGATACAACATAAAATACATACATACAAATAAAATAATATACTAATACATATAAAAAATAGGGCAGAGAAAGGAGAAGAATAGTTACAAAGAAAGGAAATGCTCCTTCACCATTTTTTTAAATGAAGGTAATGTTTGCGCACGCCTTACCTCAATAGGTAATGCATTCCACAAACGAGCTGCTTGAACCGTGAAAGATTTGTCGAAGAAGGATGTGGAATGCATACGAATGCTTAATTTTAGGTTTTCCGATGATCTCAAGGACCGAGAATGTGTGTCACAGAGGAACTGAAAGCGTTCTTTAAGATAAAAAGGACTAGAAGGATTAAAGAGCACATTATATAGCAATGAAAGTATGTGGACATTCCGGCGAAGGCGAATAGGAAGCCATTTGAGCTTGGTTCGAAATTCAGAAACATGGTCATACTTGCGCAAGCCAAATATGAACCTGATACAGAGATTTTGAAGTCGCTCAAGCTTGTCCAATTGGTCTTGGGTGAGATCAAGATAGCTGGCATCAGCATAGTCCAGGATAGGGAGAAGAAGAGATTGTGCTATCGCAATTTTAGTGGTGATGGGAAGAAAGTTACGAAGGCGTCTCAGGGAGCCCGCAGACGCAAACAGTTTACGACTGACCTCCTGCAGTTGTTTAGTCCAGGAAAGGGTGCAGTCGATGTAAATTCCCAGGTTCTTCACAGTGTGAGCTATAGGAACAATGGTGTTGTTGAAAGAAACCTGGGGAAGTGTCGCCCAATCAATTCTAGAGACCGTTCGGGAACTGCCCACAACAGCCACTTGAGTTTTCGTCGGATTGATCTTCAGCCCAAACTCAGTGCTCCAGTCACCTATTCGAGCCAGGTCCACATTAATAGTCTCAATAGCGTCTGATAACTCGCCGAGAGGAGCTTGAGTATAAATTTGGAGATCATCAGCATAAAGGTGGTAGAAAGAAGATAGCCGTTGAGTGATAGCATTAATAAAGAGTGCGAAAAGTAGAGGAGATAAAACGCCACCCTGCGGCACACCGGCAGAGGTGTGACACCAAGAAGAGAAAGATTCCTCAATGCAAATACGCTGCCGGCGGCCAAACAGGTAACTATGAAACCAGTCAATTACCGAAGGAGATATGCCAAAAGAGCACAGGACGCCCAGCAAAATGTCGAAGTCAACCGTATTGAAGGCATTGCTAAAGTCAAGTAGGGCAAGTACAGTTAACTTTCCCATTTCCATGCCTGACCTTATGTCGTCCGTAATATGTACAAGTGCTGAGGTAGTGCTGTGTCCCGGACGAAAACCAGATTGGAAGGGATTTAGCAGCTTGTGTTTGGAAAGGAACGAGCTGAGTTGATGGTGGACAAGTTTTTCAAGGACTTTGGATAGGAAAGGAAGAATAGAAATGGGACGATAATCAGAGACAGATGCAGGATGAGATTTTTTGGGAAGAGGAATAACATGGGCATCTTTCCAGGCTTGAGGGAAGACACCACTGGAAACAGAGAAGTTTAGGATGTGAACGATAACAGGAATAATTTCATCAAGGATGGGGATGATCATTTTACGGCTAACACAGTCACTACCAACAGCGTTGGACGAAATCGATACAATACTCTTTTTAACATCACAAGCAGTGAATTGACTTATGAAAAAAGGGGGAAAATTAGGTACCGGAATGTTTGAAAGATTACTAAGCGTAGTAGCTTTAGTGACCCCATCCAATACAGGTGAAGTAGAAAAATGACTATTAAGTAAATTGAAATCCAAGTCTTTAGGAATCGTATTGTGAGACTTTTTTCCGATACCTAATGATTTGAGAAACTTCCAGACGTTAGCTGGATCACCGTTCTGAACTGAACTATGGATATATTGGCGGTTTGCGATTCTACACACCTTACTGCAGTGATTTCTAATTGAGACGTATTTTTCCCTGCTGACGTCATTTGGCCGAATTTTAAACTTAAACTTCGCAGCTGCCTTTTTAGCTAGTAAAAGTTTAATTTCGTCGGTCAGCCATGGCGCCGGAACATGCCTAACTCTCACGGCTCGTATAGGTGCATGTGTGTCGTATAGATTAACTAGGGTAGAAGTCAAGACTTCAACTTGTTCGTCGACGGATGAGGAAGTCACTAGTGGCGTCCAGTCAATATTACTGGCATCCTCTCGAAGTCGATCAATGTTCATACCATCAAAATTGCGAAGCAGAAGAGTTTTGAACTTATGCTTAGGTGGTCGAATTTTGTATGAAGTGTAAATTAAGTCATGGTAGGAAAAGGCGTCAGCAGAACATTGACCATGTTTAGCGACGTGATCAAGAGACGATACAATAATAAGATCGAGAAGTGAGGGAACAGAGTTAGGAAAATGGTGAGTGGCACCAAGATCGAGAAAAGAGAGATTGACAGATTCAATAATATGACGAAAAGAAGAAGAGCGGGAGTCTTGTTTAAGAAGACATGTATTAAAGTCGCCCATTATGATACTATGACTGTAAAAGGGGATTAAATCTTCCAAAATACGTTCGAAAGAAGAGAAGAAATTAATCCGAAGAGAAGGGCAGTAGTAAACTCCAAGAAGAATCTTAGAATGATGCAATTCAACTTCCAGGAAAAGATGTTCACCAGCGTTCGGCGGAGGCGGCTGCGTGGACATGTTAACTATAGAAAAAGGAATATAATTACGAAGATAAATAGCCACGCCGCCACCACCACCGACCGTGCGATCATTCCTGATAAGTTGAAAGCCGGGAAGAGTGTAAGAGGAAGAGGGAAGACAAGGTTTAAACCATGATTCTGAAACAAGAATCGCATGGATATTGTTACAGTCAAAGCTTGCCAGCATATCGGGGAAGTGGGCCGGAATACTCTGGGCATTTATGTGGACTACATTAAAGTTCCCGGAGACATCGGCAAACAGAGAACCAAGGGTATCAGCTAAAGAAGGAATACTATCCAATGAATTTGAAGAATCATTATCACTGCTACAGTCAGGGCTGAGCATAAATATAAAAAAATAAATAAATACTTATATTAAAAAAATAATATATCCTAATAAAAACTTATAAAACAGTACAGACTACGCGGTTTAAAAAGTCCTGTCCACCCGCCAGTGTTACATAACAGAGTTAAAAAAAAAAAAAAAGAAAACAAAACACAAAATAAAATCTGATTCAGTAGTCCAGGCATAAAAAAAAAAAAAAAAAAAATATGGTTGCCTGTAAAGTCGGTTTTACGGGCGAAGATTTTACGTGACAACGTCTTTTTCTCGGTAGAATATTTATTGATATGAATATAATTAAATTGCACAATAGGAACAAGGAATTGAATGAAAATAAGAATTGCACAAATTTTAACTATAGAAATATATTTTGTTTACTAAAACATTGTACATGTAAACTTCGGCGGGCCTCTCTCTCGTTCGGTGACTCATCGTAACGTTACCGAGCGTTACACTTTTTCATAAGTGCCTCCCAGCCACAACCTAATTTAAGACGTTGTCACGTCAAAAAAAAAAAAAAAAATATATATATATCTAGCAAAAGTAAAAAATAAATAAAAATAGGAACGTATTACAGAACGAAAATTAAGCGTCTAAGGTTGCCTTTTGTCAACGCAACGCAACATGAAGTGTCAAAGTCAGAAAATGACAGTGACAGATAACAAGAAAGATAAACAATATTACAAACCTATACCTCCACAAGAAATTTAATAAGAATTGCTGCGAAATTAATAATAATTAGCTGCGAAACATAGCTAATTATAGAAATAACTACTGAACACAATACACTATCTGGACTATATATACCTGGACTACCAAAAAAAAGGATGAAACAACGAAGAACCTCATCGTCTGGCTACAGTGCGCTTGGATTTAGTTGCGGCTATTTTTCCCACTGCGACCGGTTGAACAACGCCCGGCTCCGGCTGTCCAGAGACCTGCTGCGGCTGAGCGGCCATCAGCTCCGACAACTTATTGAGATCGGCAGCGGAAGTGATTCGATGCCGGGATCCCTTTGAATCGAGGACGAACACAGTTCCTGCCGAGGTCCAGCATTGGGTCACACCAAATTTATCTCGTGCCGCCATGAAGATATTATGCCTGGCTTTAGTGAGGAACTCCGACATAGTGATTCCGGACCCCTTCAGCTTAGTCTTTCCGAACCAGATCTTATCACGGAGATCCACATCATGCAGCTTGATGAGGATAGGCCGGGGTTTGTGGGTTGTGCTGCGCCCCATCCTGTGACACCTCTTTATGCCAGTTGTGGCTAAGTCTATATGTAGATGCTGTTTCATAACTTGAGCCACCACCTGTGCAGTCTCCTCGTCAGGCTCCTCGGACACTCCATGCAACAGCAGGATTTTACGCCGCCCACGCATCTCCAAGTTATCCTGGCTCTGTGCCAACATAGCAACTTGCAGCTGTAGTGTATTGAGCGCTTGAACAATAAATGCCCGGAAAGTTGTAAATTCCGCTGCCAATCCTGAGGTGGTGATTGTTGTAGTGCAAGGGGTCTTCAACTCCTTTTCAAATTCCAACATTCTTTGGCTGAACATTTGGGTCAAATCAGTGATGGTGCGGTTGATAGCTTCCATACTGATGTTAGAAAAACTTAATTTTGTGTCTTAGTGGTAGATAACACTTCACTGGCAGGTAGAGATAATTAACTACCAATATGTGTCATTAATTTATATAATTGTTAACTTTTACTATTTTAATTGTAATTTTAAATAAAGAGAAAAAAAAAAATTGTTGTTCTACTTCTGACTACCCACATATTTAAAGTATTTTTTACTCAATAAAGGACTATTTGGATGACAGTACCCTGTACCAAGTACCCAGATCCCTCCTTCAGATAATAAGGATTAGGTCATAATTTTTTTTTGGTTTCCTGTATTTATTGGGTATTTACCTAATTGACATCACACTATAAGTTATTACTGTTGACATTCTGGATATTTATTGTACTTGTTTATTAATTAATTGATATCATCTAATATTTTCTTTAAAATTATTTATTGACATTTATTTATTCTTTGATTTTATTGTTGACGTTCTTAAAATATTTATCTTCTTCGGTTTCGTTATATTCGAATTACAAAATTGACAGCGGTTTCATTATGATACCCATAACGACATCGGGTTGCATTATGCGAATCGTCATAAATTCTAAAACACAAGCAAAGACATTCTGAATATACAGCCAGCTATAATATTACTTCGAAATCGAGGCAATGTAAATGATGTTTTTAAAAATGGAAGAAGTTTAGAACAAAAGTATCGTATACTATTTGGCTGTTGCGGCTATAAGATCTTTGCCTTATACCTAATAAAAACTTAATAAACAAATAAAAATAAAAGTGGACGCGGAAAAATTTTTCCGAGTGAAATTTTATTCTAAATTTTATTAAAAATGTCTTCAACATCAAGTGATATTGAAAATACTCCACCAGATATAACAAATAGAGCAGTTGCGGCTGCAAATAATTTACTACCAGAAATATCAAGACATGTGTATGAGAGGTGTTATTAAGATTTCGTGATATGGCGGGAACGTAACAATATTCCAAGCACATCATTTTCTAAAACGTCTTGTTGGTATATTTTGAGGAAATCTCAAAAAACTTTAAACCATCCTTGCTTTGGACGCGCTACTCTATGTTAAGGAACATGCTCAACATTAAACACCAAATTGACCTTTCAAAGTATTATCATCATTGAAAAGAAAATCTGAAGGATTTAAAGCGAAAAAATCTCAAACATTCACACCAGACAAAATAAGAATGTTCCTGAATTAAGCACCTACTAAATATCTGTTCATAAAAGTAAGAAAGTAGTTTGTAAACTTATTATTTTAAGAATGGTTCTCTAAAAAAATCTTTGGTAACACTATGTTTTAATTTGCAGGTTGCGTTCATTATTGCTTTGATGGGAGCCTGTCGTTGTGCTGAGCTACATCAGCTGGAATTTCAAAATGTGAAACAGGTCGAATCAACTCTTGTCGCTACTATTCCTAATACGAAAACAAAAACTACGCGAACTTTTACTATAACAGCAAAATATGCAGAAATTTGTATGGAATATATGAAACTTCGGCCTAAAAATTGCGAAAGTCGCTATTTTTGTTGAACTATGTGTGTGGAAAATGCACACGACAACGGGTTGGCATTAATAAATTTGGCCGTTTGGGTAAATAAATTGCAATGTATTTAGAACTTCCCAATCCCCATTTATACACGGGCCATTTTGATAAATGATAAATGATTTATTTCTGTAAGTAGGTTTGTACAAACACTTTTACATGTCGATCATATTTTTAAAACTAGATGAAGTCGGCGTTTCATATCTGACTACTCTGAGAAGAAAGGCCGAAACAAACTCAGAGGTCACAGTCTCTTTTAAAGTCCAGACAAAATCTTGGTTAGATCATGTGAAGACCATGTAGACTGAAGTCTGAAATGGTCTTTTGAGGAAAGAACCAGCCAGATTGAGTGGACCTGTCCAGTCAGTGCACGCATTTGTCAATAACCGTGCAGCTCAACTCAGAAATTAAGGAGCTCAACGATTCGACGAACAATACCAAAGAAAGGACATTCGGGTAGGCCGCACAAACTACTCAAACTGCCAGACCATGATTAAAACTAACTTAGATAAATTAAAATTAAAAACAAACAAAAAGTATGATCCACATAGTCTTCACATTCACAACAATTAAGAAAAAAAAAAAAGAACTTAAAATAAAATAATATAATACTTTAAAAAGTAAATATTCTTGTCATTGCAAGAATACAAAAAAAGAAAAAAAAAACAAAATTCATGGAGCAAAATATAAAAAAAAAACAAAATTAATTGGAGCAGCTCAATCCCAAGCCTGTTTGTCCTCAACGTAATCTTTAATTGTATAAAACGCTTTCTGGCACAACTTACGTTTAATGAATGTTTTAAATTTATTAAGACTTAGATCTTGTACGTGGCTTGGAAGCTTATTATAAAAGCGCACACATTGACATCTAAACGAGCCACCTATTTTCGTGAGCCTTGTTGCAGGTACTATAAATTTGTGTTTGTTCCTAGTATTTATGTTATGGATATCACTGTATTTTTTAAACAATTTTATATTTTTATGGGCATATAAAAGATTTTCATAAATATACTGAGAAGGCACAGTCATTACATTAATCTCCTTAAATTTCTCTCTGAGAGAGTGTCTCGGGCTTTATTTATAAATTGATCGAACAGCTCTTTTCTGCAAAACAAAGATAGTCTGGATGTCGGCGGCATTTCCCCACAACAGAATACCGTACGACATTACACTATGAAAATAGCTAAAATATACTAAACGGGCTGTCTCTATGTCAGTTAAATTACGAATTTTCCTAACAGCATATGCTGCGGAGCTTAGCTTTTTTGACAATTTATCATTGTTTCCGCCGAAGCTCTGCCACTACCTTAGTAGATGCTGGAGGTGATATTACCAGTTTGAAACGCCATGGAGGATGGAACTCCACGGCTGTAGCTGAGGGATATATTAATGAATCTATCCAAAACAAAGTAAAGGTGTCAAATACATTATTTAATTCTATAGAAAATACATTAAACGAAGTTAACATTAATGTACCGCAATGCATGTCTCCAGGCCCATCTACAAGTTCAGCCTGTAATTCTGCTATTCCTGTTTATTTTAATAATTGCACAATACAAAATCTACATATAAATAAACAATAGTCAGTGTGTAGTTAAGTTTCTATTAAAAATACTTATTTGTCTAAATCTGTGTTTTATTCCTTCCTTCGTAGATAAAATCTTGTATGCAACTGTACGTTATTGGTCTTTTAATAACTCGTGCCCACCTATTTCGATACGCTCTACGCTTGTACCGAAAAATGGCACTCGTATTAAAAGACCGTCCATAACGTAACAGTTGCATAAATAGCTATTAATAGATTTATTACTTATTTTGACATTCTTGTATTAATTTGAATAATTGACATTATCCTGTTTTAATTTTTTGACATTTCTGAAATATTTTATTAATTTGGTACTTGTTTTGATATTGCAGTTTTTATTGAAATTTAATTAACGGTCAGGGATTTCTAGGATGGCTAGTGTTTTTAATTATATAGAAATGGAAAAGAAAATCTCTTCTTTGTTACGTTTTCGCGCCTAAGCCGTAGAGCAAATAAGTACCCTAGGCCCATAAGCGGCACAGGTGGACACCGTGGAGTTTTAGTGGTTTGGAGTCCCACAAAACTGCGCTATCTCCCCGTGGTAGCGAAGCATGCATGATTCTCCACGATAAAAATAAAAAAAGGTCCTGCAGGATGACTTTAGATTACTTTCTATCAACATACCACGCGGGCTGAAGCAATTTTTCAATATACTTTATGTCATAAAGGTAAAGGAAATTCACTTTTTTATTTATTGTTGGGCTCGCGTTTGACCACAATCTCACCTGATGGTAAGCATGATGTGGTCGACGATTGAGCACGGATTGTTGATTAAATTTGACACTTTGATTGAGTTACCGCTTTTTAGCATCGGCCTCGCTGTGACACAACACAGATTTGCGCTAATACAGTACATGGCGTTATTGAAACCCAAGGTAGACAGACACATAACCCAGCTTTTGCAGGATTAATCGACATAGATTTGTGGATATCGATATAACGCTTCGGTGGTTTAATTGTACCAAGACGTCTTGTTCGGTATTAGGGCCAAGTGTAGCGAGTCTGTGGTCACAAAGTTTGATTTGGGGTCGTTGGTAACCACTTAGTTTGATTGATTTACGATTTTCATCTTTCAATAGACCACAGCTCAGTTTAAGGTTAGTGAATTGATTTCAATAGTTTGGTATTTTTGAAATCTTATTTAACTATACTTTATAAATATTTTCGAACTCTTCTCCTTTTTTCACCGTGGTGTAAATGGCGGGACGGAATTTTATTTTTGAAATACTGAACAAATATTTAAAATAAGTATTTCTAAAGAACTGCATTAGCAACCTATAAATTGTTGATATTAACAAGTAAAACATAATAATTATAAAACCCCCGAAACATTTCTTGTTCATGCTTTTTAAACTACATTTATCTAGTAGTCGACACGATTTGATCGACAATCTAGTTATGACACGATATCTTGTGAAAATACCCCGATTCAAAGAGTAAAAAGCCCATATCTTTTGAATGGCTCAATCGATTTTCATCAAACATAGCTAAGAACACTCTTGATAATAAATAAACTAAATTAAAAATCGGTTCTTCCGTTTAGAAGCAATGATCCTACAGACAGATACACAAACATAGGTAAACACATCAAACTTATAGCAGCCCTCTTTTTCTGTCGGGGGTTAAGAATTAGAAGCAATGGAACAACAATATATCAAACCTTGACACATAAAATAATATCGCAAGATTGTTCTATTTTTATTTTATACTCATTTTTGTCAATAACGAACACAATACGGAATACAGGAAACAGATTAACTTTATCGGTACGCTACATCCAATTGTGTCAGTCGTTATTTTATTTCAGTTTCAGATCAATAATGGATGGGTACGGTGTTTTGTTGAAGATTCTGTGCTTTTGTTCCTTAATTGCTCTAGCCCAAGGTGAGTTACATTATTCGGTAAATTTACTTACTCAAACATTTTAGTTTATTTGTGATCGCGTGCCATGAATTAATCTCTGTACATTATTTAGCCGATATAAATTATTTTTGTTTGCTTAAAATAATTTACCATTTAGTTAGTTCCATATGTATGTACATTGTTGGAGTATCACAACTTCAGTTTAGTTTTTTACTTTCACGTGAACATGGTTATGCTGCATGATCATTGGTGTAGCTATGCCTAAAATTACCCTATTTCAAAATTTGTTCAGTGTCTTTTTTACAAGCTTTTTATTAACTGGCAATGTATGTGTTCGGCTCAAATCTTGCAACTGATGAAACATTAACATTAAGATGAAATTTAGTATACACGTATTACACGTTTGGTTTGGATGAACAGGAACCGTAAACAAAAAAGTTTGTTTAAACAAAAATTGGAAACGTTATTACCATACTGTAGCATAGCCCAAACACAGGTTTAAGATTGTTCACAAAAATAAAAAAAATTGACAGTTAAAGCTGTCATCCAAGTCAAGATTATTGAATCGGATTCGTAAAGCGCTGATCCTGATTGGGATAGGGCAAGAGCTAAAAAATGAAGCATTCTGACTGGAATAAGTGAAGGAGCCCTCCTTTAACTTGGGGGCCCCGTATCATTCATACAAGCTGCCGATGCCCTCCAAATTGTAAATTGGTCTCCCCAAAGTTACTTACATTTCCAATAAGGTGACTTTGGTTAATCAATTCTCCTTTACAATTTCATCAAATTGATACCCATAAAGTAGCATCCATCCAATCCTCATTAGCATAGTACCCGAAGATAAGCGAAACAATTCAATTTTGTTCCCTCACATAAAATCCAGTGGGCAATAAATAATGGGCCGTCAGTTTACGGGTCACATCGTAACTGCATTTTAATGTGACCACATGTCTGTGGGTCCTACGTTTTATTGTTGTATTCTCGTTTGTGTCTATACCATAGATAGAGCAATGAGACGACTCGGCGGCCACTGCTAGATTCGTATCAGTTGTATAATTACTAGTCAATTTCCTCAATAATTTGATATGAAAATATTATTAGTATAACATAGTGTAAGTAATTTGTTAAGATATGTTAACCGCGGACATAAAATCAACAATCACACATCGTATCATATTATTATGAAATCTTCACCATCTCAAAGTCAATTTCAGTACTTATCTAAATTTTAGTAAAGGATTTTATTTTAAAGTAGCATAAAAGCATCACCATTTCAGCCGAAAGACGTCCACTGCTGGATATAGGCCTCCGTCCAGCGCGCCGCCACACTGATCGGTCCTGTGCGTTTCGCATCCATCGGACTCCCGCAGCTTTGACCAGGTCATCGCTCCACCTAGAAGGAGGGCTTCTAACGTTACGTCTTCCGCTTCGCGGTCGCCACTCCAGAATTTTTCGGCTCCACTGACCACCGACGGCTTGTTTGGCAATGTCAGTGGCCCTGGTTGTCCTAAGGATATCCTCATTTTTGATTCGATCACTCCGAGCATAGCCCTCTCCATTGGTTTGAATGACTTCAAGTCTACTGATAAGGCCCGTTGTGAGTGACCACGTCAGTGCACAGGTCATCACAGTACACAGCAACACACTGGTCATAGACTTTCGCTTTGAAAAACTGTGGCAAGTTGGATGCGATGATGCCACGCAACTTCTCGAACGTTGCCCAGCCGAGTCGAATTCGATAGTTGACCTCTTTCTCGAGGATTGACCTACCAAACTGGAACGTTTGTCTCATGTAGACATAATCGTCTACAACTTTGAGGGTAGAGCCAAGAATAAAATGCAAAGTTGTATTTTGGACTAAACTTTGTTTCGCGTGGGTGTGAAGCGAGTGTCCGATTTACTCTCTGAAGTTGGTTGGCAGCTGTTGTCATCTGAAGGCCTGTGATAACTCTGACTATGATCATGCTTGCTTAGCCGAAACTTGTTCTCAGCGAATTTGCCCGGCTTGAATGTTATAAGAAATGGCGTCTCTACTGACGAGGCGTCTAGATGTTCTGTGGTCTATACCTATGTGCGTTACGTTCAGACTTTAATAGATTTTATCTCGGTATTTATTTTAGTTCTTTGAATTAGCTGCTTACTATAAGGGTGTACGTGATATTGAATTCTCGTATATTTTCAGTCCTTTAAACCTTTACAAGACAAAGGTGTCTTAAGAATATCAAGCTTAGTTAGGCTTTGAACGCTTTATTTGCATCATCTTGTATTATTTGTCCATATCCCAAATAATTTGCGAGTAGCGCAACAAATCATCTTCATCCATACGTACACTTTTCTGTCAGTCATTATCTCAATAGCCATATCATTTTTCTTACATCCATGTCTTTGTTTGATGTTCTCCTACTCTTATATTCCTATTCCTACATTATCCAAATACATACTCCAAACTTGTGTGTTGACATATTCCTTATTCCTCCGCATCATATTCCCATAGCATGACAACTTTCCACGCAACTCTTCAATCACCGGTGCCAACGTAACAACTTGTGCTATTATTTATTGTGTGGTAACAACACACATTCTTCCTATTAATTTATATTGATAGCAAAATTATATAGGTACGTATAGGTATTTTAATATAGATTTTTCGATAAACAGTGATTTGTAATATCTTTCAATTATTGCCGAACTAGATGAGGAAATCAAAATGTAATGTTTATTTATCCGATTGTCATCTGCCACGAAAATAACAATATAAACATTAATTCAAACCAATATTAATTTGCTTTGTGGTAGTTTTAATTGTAATTAATAAATGCAATGTACTCAGTACCTGAAAGTCGTTATAATCATAATATGCTTGTTAACATTGCAGAATATATTGTGGCGTTTGTAGCTGAGCTATTTAATTTTGCTTGTTTACTTGTGAAAATAATTATTATTTTATAGTTGGTAACAGGATATATATTATATTATATGCAGTGCATTGAGTAGATTTGTAAATTGTTGCTGCGGTAATGTTAATGTTATTTTATAGTTAGTAATCGCGACGATATTAATTTAAATATTCACATAAAAACAAGCTAGATGATACGACGTTTCTAATAAATTGAAATATCGATAGTTATAAGCGCCTAAGAAAAAGCGCTTAAGATGTAAGCGAGCTGTCGCTAATTTTTTTCGATATTACCGAATGGTCCTACAGTTAAAGTTGTTCATATTTGTAAGCTTCACTCCTAGCAAGATTGTCATTTGCATCAAAGTCACTCTGTATATTTGGTGTATTATCTTCGGCCACGATATCTTTTAGAAGCATTTACAACATCAAAAAATATCAACATAAGTTTGGTTAGGATTTGCGATATTTGCTGATAATGCCTAACAATAAAATTACTTATTTATTTTTAAAACCAAGCGACTGCACAGAAACCTAATACAGTTATGTCCACAAGTGTCCACAACAAAGTAAGAGTGCACTGCGAACGATTGAGAATACTTGTCGCGATTTAAAATGTTGCTTCGTCCTCGAGGTTCTACATGTTTGCAAAACTCCGTAGACTCCAATCCAAACTAAATAAAAAAGCGTAAATACGAATCACGTGCAATGCCTCGTTACAGCATGTATTTACCAACTTAGTAATTTTATCAATATTCCCACTTAATATTCTGCACTAGTATATATTTGTTATTGCTATTAGTTTCCCTCTTTCTTTGTTTAACCTTTTTCTTATATAAAAAGTTGCCACGACAATCACGTTTGGTTAATTTGGCTTCAGTGCACGTTTCACCTGAAATGTTTTATTGAGTAACACGCTCCCACGTTTCGGATGCTTTTTGAAAAATCGCATCTCGCCCGCCGGCCGGTGATGACCCAGTATTTCAGGATGTTCAGTGTAAAAGCAATTTGGAATGACCCTATTTGGGGAGGCGTGAAATGTAGTACGTTTCCTTTTAATGTCCTGAAATCAATCTGGATTCAGATATTTTGTAGGCGTCGTTTTTTTGTATATCAAGCAAAATTGATTTTGACAGTACATTGAAGGTCCGTACTGTGAATACTGTGATAAATTGTAAAGGACGCATGCTGGTACGAACCTTACTATAAGCAAGCTAGGAGAAAATACTTCTGGCTACTTATGAAGTGTCATGCGAATTTATAATAGGATTTAGATATTTTTGTAAAAAGAGTATTTTGTTTGGGCTGTCAGATTTGTTATAGCTGCGAAAGGTGATATTGGTAAATGTATATTCGAATAAAATATTAAAACTAGGCTTTGTGTCGTTTCAATATAAACCGAAACGACCTTTAGGGTCGGGGTCCTCACAGTACCTAACTGGTGGTCATTCAGGCTGATAAACATGAATAATATCCAACAAGCCTGCCTCTTGATGTGATTACATTCTAAGAAGATACTAATTAGAATACAAATAGATATTTCGTTGATCATCTGGCGACCCTATATAATTATAGAAACGTCTTACTTCTTGACAACAAGACAACACGTGCGGCACGTTCCTACAATCCAAGTGTAAAAATAGCAAGTGAGTAGATCATATCAATTAACAACAATCAATAGATTTATTTTACAAGTTTGTATCAAATATAATTCGATAACTAGCCTAGCTATTTATTATTCTATTATTTACCGGTTTCCTATCGGATACAATACCAATAAGCTGTGACGAACGTCAACTTGATTAATTCCACATACATAGGGAAAATATGAATAAATAATCGAATAATAAACTTAATGCTCTCCAAGATTTGACTGTTCAAGTCGAAAGCCTTTTCTGTTATTCAGACGCTGTAAAGGAGGACACTTTAACGGGGGTTTCTTATTCATCTATAAGACGGGTTAATTCAGGAGGCTGTTGTGTGTCTGTTGGTAGGAGCGGAAAGGGTGTTGTTGATTAGATGCCGGTTGACAGGACGCTGAGTCTGAGAACTGTTGACTGCCTGAAACAGAAGAAGATCGCACGCACACATTGGCAGAGATCGTATACGCAGAATTCAGCGAGCAAGTGCGGGGTCTCGAGCGTTCTCGACGTAGAACTACGTGAAAGCGAAGGTCTTGTCTGTGTGCGTGCGTCTGGCGGTGAACGTAGGGAGTGTTGAGTCAGAGGGGGATGTTATCAGCCGGGTGTTATCGCGGCGTTGCGTACTGGCGTATGTGCGTAACGACTCACGCCACGCCCCCCGGCGTCTTCCCACGGCGGCTTTGGTAAGATGCGCGCGCATTCCTGTTCTAGCGTTAGGGCGAGATCACAGCAGGACACAATTTTGCATCTATTTATCTTTATGTTGCCAACTTTTGCGTGACGGATGTTTATTGTAACAACGATTTTGTAAACGGTTTTAAAAGTTGTTTTATTACCTATTTATGTCTGGTTCCTAGAACAAACGTTTCTACCTTTATGAATGTTCAATTTATTTTCAGGTACAATTGTGTAGAAAACATCACTTATGTAAACAACAGTTTCTGTACAATGATATTTAAACGGATTTGCTAGGCTAGTTAGCACTTTCAGAATTTGCTTGCACTGCTGGACATTCAAAACTTACATTTTGTTTTGAATTTGCTATGCAATAACATGATAATAAATTCTTCTAGTGTCTAATACACGCCAAACTAAACCCAACGTCCCGGAATCGCAATATCAACGGTATTAGATTTCAGGCTATAACAAACGCGTTTTCATGTAATAAAGAAGCTAACTCATAAAAACTAATGGTGCACCCTCAGCTGTCGTAAATAGTCGTTTGTACTCGAGATCGCGTGTGAGCGAGGCTTAACATCGTGTCGTTCGCGTGATGCGTTGGAAAAATCTGTAGCTAGAATCAGTAGCGCAGCGCCGCCGCTCGGTCGCCGAAACTAAACGTTGCTACGTCACGCGCCTGCACGCCATCTAGCGGCAGGCTGCCCGCGCCGCATCGCCTCACCTGCCAAGCGACATTTCTCCGTCGCGCTCGCACCAGTGGCACGTACAAATAACCTCAAAACTCTCGCGAACCAACCAATCACCAAAATATTGCCCCTCGCAGTATTAATAACAGTGACCACTATCCGCAAGTCAACTCACAGTGTTTTGAACGTGACGTAATCCTGTCTCGCTCCTGGATTTGTCCTGCAGTGTTGCTTCATAGTGATTCTCGTAAAATCGAAAGTTTACAGGACCAATGTTCCTTTTGGTGGGCTGTCATCGGGCAGCCCCCAAATTTTGTGGCATGATGTGGTGGTTAATATTTTTATGTGTTGTAAACCTTAAAACATTCGGTGTACTTGCGTCGAATAGCAGTGGAACTGTATCAGAATGTGAGTATTTTTTTTTGGATTATTATAAAATTGATTGTTGTTTAATTGCATGAATGGAACAATAGAAATGAGATTAAATGTAGTGGTCTGATAATGTAGTGTTGTTATAATGCCGAGGTACATTTTGGTAAAGTAAACAAATCGGTTTGGTATTTATGTAAATGTTTGATCGCGCGATCTTTTTAACAGCTGGGAACACCTTGTCCGCTGCTCAGTGAACGCGTTAACTAGCTTATTCATAGAACAAACAGGTTTGTTACGTACTCACCTGACGTAAACACGTGTGGTTTACTTTTGCCATAATTGTTTTTGTTTTTACAGAAAGACAGAATGAAAAAGTGAGATAAACAAGATAAGATAATACCAGACAGTCACGCCATACCTTGTGATATCACTAAAATGACAATAACACGCCCATTATGGAAAAGGGTTTCAAGTTTAGCCACAAATGACTATCAGAAGGTCATTACCGATTAGGAATTTATAAATACTTTACAGCATTTAAGATTTTTTCTCTAAAAGTGCACAATTCATTGAAGAGGTCATTTCATTTCAATGCTATTGTGTGTATTATTGATCAATTTAACGTCTCAATACACCAGGAACTCGATAATCTACCAATAAACACTAATATAGTCAAATTAAAATATAATAACATTACAATGACTAATGCCTGAATGGAAGACGATGATACTAGAATGTTTGCAGTTCTGTGAGAAGACACGAGTATAAGGATTAATTTGATTTGGAATGAATGGCTATATATGCCAAATATTATGTTGTGAATAAATAATGCCAGAACTGATTCCAAGGATATTAAAATTAATCATTCAGAAACAAATTCAAATCAATTGAAGTAACAGTTTACGCGTAGTTACGAGGCGTATAGATTTTATGTGTTATATATAGTCAAATATACATATATAGGTACTTCTTGATCTATAAACACTGTAGGTATAATAACTTTACTAAGATGTGCGTCATTTACGGTAATTCTCCATTGTATTTAGTATAGGTACACAGTCTTAATATCAACTCATATAGACAAGCATAAAACTGTAGTTAATTAATAATTTAAATAAATAATATATTTGTATACTTTAGTGTATGGATTGACAAAATGAAAATGGCTAAGACAAAATGTCACTTTGCCACTGACCCGGCGATTATTACACGATCACATATCTAATATCCGAGATCTATGAGTATCTATGAGTGAGATATTTACATTATAGTGTAATATAGACATGATCATATCGTCTTTTAAAAAGATTTATGACATTTGATATTTTGGATAGGATCATACGTATAATCCTAGATATATGATAGTGAAATACCACAATGGGTATGAAGAAAACAACAGTCTACTTAGGGACATACATATTAGTGCTCAACAAACAATATTCAATTTAAAGTAATCCAATACAATAAAATCAGAACAGAATATTGAGAAACCTTCAAAAGTCAAGTGCTCTCTGTCTCACAAACCTAATAATGAGCGACAAAAGAAATATATTAACATAGATTGAAGGTTCTGGAATAAATAACAACAGAACCTTTAGATTCAGATACTATAATTACTGATTATGATTTGTTTATACATAAAACAGCGTTTAAAACAGTCAACGCTTGTATTGATACAAGCAATTCAAGGTCTTATGTGGTTTCTGCGTCTGTCTCAGTCTCAATCACAACGAGATATTTAGCAGTACCAGTAGTATCTATATAAACATGTTTGTCATGTACCGCGCAAATACAGGTATCCTTAGAATGTTTACCACAGCTAGGTACGATCATATTCATAAAGGATTGAATGTGATACATTGATGCATAAGGTGACTATCTACATTCCACCATCTCATATTCGCAGATATTCGAGAACTAAACGGAAATCTACTATCTACCATCATCGTTAATGTTAGCGATTGTCTTTTACTATATCTTATTACGATATCTTGCTTTATGAACAAGACTTTGCTTTGCACGTCATGCACTGTATCATTTTTCTTGATTTAGGTATAGGTACGTCTTGCAGGGCATGTGCCAAAACTGAAAATAGACAGTGTAAACAGATGAAAGTGGCAGAAGACACTACGTTTTCCTGGATCGGTACAAAGTTCAATAGTTGTGGCGGAAAGCCAATGTATCCAACGAAGATAATATGCGATCTTGTTTACTATTTTTTCGTGCAAGTAACCTTCCTACAAGTTCATTTATAAATTTACGCTGACATAGCGGTTAGAATGTGACAAAGAGTTGCACCCTCTAAATGGGTGGCCGAGCGAAAGTAGTTAGTTATACTGTCTCAATTTTGGCGTCCCACAGCACAGCTGACGCGACGCCCATAAAAGTCGGCTGATGAAAGAGCACAATTCCATTGTGAGGGCTATAAAACGGGCTTTGTGCTCGGAGAAGGCGTCATTATATGAAAAATGAAAAACGAATCGCACTTGTCACATTCAGCTCGATTTTATTGGGGGAACACGGCCTAAGATCCTAGAATTTGTCAATCGATAGAATTTGTTTATGATTCTATTCGACACCATTATGTTGCTATAAATCTTCCAGCATTTGCGAAAATTGCATTTATTTTTATGCAATTGATTCTGGCTACTGGTTAGGAAGGTATGAGCGACAGTGCGTCAATAAGGATGACGGTATAAAGAGAGCGTGATTTGATTGGTCAATGAGCGCAATGAAATCTATACAAAGTGACGCTGGAGTTACCCAGCTTGTACGGCGTGATTTACGGTTCATTTAATGTGTCCATTCTTATCCATAATTCTATAACTTTATCCTGTCAACAATATTCTTTTGATGACAGACCGTAGGGAAATATAAAACGGGACAAGAACAAAAAAAATGCAAGGATTTTATTATATTTAAGAAATAATCAATATGATGAAGCTGCTAAAATGTCCTAGTATTACTAGCACAGTGCAAGGACACTGTAAAACGGTGAAAGGAAGTTTGTGGTATACAATGTAACTCATTTTGTTATGAAGTTTTGGCAATGGCTTAGCATTCTAGGGGATCGGAAAATACATAGATCTCTTTTGTCAAAATCTACTTCTACATTGGTAGCACACATTTTACAATATATACCACCACATTCACTTTTATGACACTGGCGAGGATGAGCTGATTCACTCTTTACATTCTATCATGACAACAATCCAATTTCAGAGAACGATCCAACCATTTTTAACTACGAGCGAATTTATTTTGGACAGTTGGGCAGTAGACAAAATTGGGGTCAAGTACATTTGTACGGGACCAGCTGCAAAGCAAGAAGGGACAACTGCAGATTAGATAAGGGCCCACTTTTTGCCTTCAAGTTTAATGAAGGGCGCACGATCTGCAAACGCAAGCACTTGCCTGAAGATTTTGGGACGAACTATTTTGTACGTGTACTTAGTAGGAAGACGGGTGGGTCGAGGCTTTTTTTTTTATTAGAAAAGGTCCTGAGGCTACGTCTGCCTTTGTTTCGTGCGTATGTTAGGTACTTTTTTGACCTCTCAGTTTCTTAATAACTAGATACAGAAGATTTATTTTGGATATTATCACGGACGAAGCAAAGTTTACACAGTCATGTTGTTTAGTATTTTTGTGAATTATTTAACATTATATTTTACAACGTTCGCTGGTTGCTTGTAACATAGTTGAGCACTTTTGGTTGTTTTGTGTCCCGCCGCGTGTTACTAGTATTTTTGCAGTTCAAACAAATTCAGTATAATTTTAAGTAGTTTTAGTTTTATATTTTAAATGCTGCTGTTGTCGCATCGCATCGCATCACTCTTGTTGCATCGCATCCGATTTTTAACTAAAGTAAATATGTGGCGAACGTTATAATAAAAACACAAACTATCACATACGTCGTGATGATAATATTTATTCATTAAATATCAAAATAGCATTCAAATGGGCCCCAGCTAAAGGTAGTAATAATAGCGAAAACTGTCAAGATAATTGAAGCAAATATCTAAGGCTAATTTATCGGCAAGAAAATATGTATCGAAGCAGATAAAAATGCTAGAACCTTGTTTAAGACAGGTATTCTCCAGAGAACTTTGTAATGGATGAAGCAGACACGGTTTGAACTCTTGGTTTCTTTATATCTGAGACAGAATTAGGTACGTTATTGTGTTCACATTAACGACTAACGTGTTTTGCAAATGATGTAAGTGACGTAATTGTTTTTTTTAAGCATTAGCACTTCCGTCTATATTTAACTCAGTTTTTGCTATATTATACCTAATGATAAGAACAGATGACAAAACATTCGTTTTTTTTTCGTAGTCATGATATAGTAGAAATATAGCGTTGACTGAGAACATTATTAGAAGCTTCCGTTAATTTGCCGGCAAGGATAACTAACCAAATTTTTCTGCTTGTGAATTCATGCACGTACACATACACACGTCCCGAAAATCACTTCGCGGCGTTATTCCTTATATATCGGAGCTACAGGGAAATTTACTGGGTAATAGCGAAATATAATTTTTTCCCCGTCCAATATAACCGCAACAGTGAGCTCGGAGCCATCCATTACTTTGTGACGCGCGATGAGGGTCCCCAAATTGGTTATTTTAGCGACACGGTGTAGTCGGACAAATTCACCAACGAATTTCACACGATGGGTGACGAAATTTCACTTTTATATTCAAGACTGGCTTTTGCCTGGCTTCGCCCGCGTGTATATCGAAAATTATCCCACGGGAACGTAGGGACCACGATGGTAAAAGGTATCCTAAGTTCTAATTCAGGTCATGGTCAACCCTTGTACCATTCAGATGCGTTCAAACATATCTATATCATTAGTAGGATGGAGTAGTATCAATATCGACAGCTGTCATACTTACAGCCGTAGTAGATGTAGCATAGCCCAAAAAAATGGCAAAACCAAGAGTTAGACCAACTAGTGCCGATCACGCACCTGCAACACCCCACGCAAGTTTACGCGGGAACACTGGGCCTCACCGGGTTGGTTTTAGTTGTCTTTTTATTAAGAGTCTGACAGATCCCTCCGTCCTGGGGCGGAGAAATTCTTGAGCATTTGCGCCACGATAAAAAACTGTTGTCGGTGAACAAGGCACTCCATCGAGCTATCCGCAGCAATATAATATATTACCTATATCAATATGTATTTAAGAAAAAATAACAAAGAATCATGATCGTAAAAATGTGAGCGAACCGAATGCATAGATTATTCTAACCGGAAATCCCCCTCTTCGTATAAAATTTTTAGGCAAAACGTTTTCGCATAAGTTTTACTAACATAATAATACTGTTCCATAATAATACTTTAGCATAATGCAAAGGTTAGCATAACAGTTTATTGGTTTAATTTGTTTAAGCATTTAAGGCATAGTATTTATTCGTCATAAGAATTTTATGTTGAATGTTAGGTTAGATGTCAATTCCCCCCGGTGGGTTCCCGTATTGTTGAGGCAGGGAGGCTCAGTAGCTGTGGCTTGGTCACCCACGGTGAAGCGAAGAGAAACCCGAGGAGCCCGCCCTGACAAGCGGCCCCGCGTGGACTTTTGCCGATAAGGCAACTTGGGTGACATCGCAACTGAGGCGGGCCGTGATGTTGTATGGAGGCATCGCGACTTTGTTGGAAGCCGCGGCGGGTAAGGAGTGACGGTATTGCGGTGCGACGCTCGCCCAACCTTCCGCGGCCTGGACGGGGTCGCCACCGTTTGATGGCGGACGCGTATAGAGTTGGCCTATCTCCTACAGCCGAAAAGTGAACTGAACTGTCATAGGGGGACCCGGGATACCATACACGAGGTCGTCTGGCACCCATATGCTGGTTTGGTCAATGGGATGGTCACGGCGTGCAAGGAATTCTGTTGCGCCGGTGATGGGGATACTCTCCAGATGATGGTCCAGTGACGGGCAGCCGCGGCGGGCTCGCGGATGACTGCTTATGCATGCCCGTGTTTCCGCCATAAGTGACACAAGAGGATACCGTGAAGTTTTAGTGAGTTGGAATCCCACATAACTGCAATATCTGCCCGTGGTAGCACATTTTGCATGAGCATTTCTAAATACAAAAAAAAAGTTTAGGATTCAATAGGATTAGGTTAAGATGCAGCGGGGGTGGCCCGTGGGCCACCCTTGAGCCGCGAACATGTTTGTTTTATACCAAAGAACATTATGTGTAAATATCATTATGCTTTATAACATTATGCTTTATAAAATTATGCTTCATTATTATTATGCAAACAGTATTTATGGCAATATATATTATGGCAAATTATTTATGACTATATTATATGACATTATGCGTAATGAACGTTATGCTGAATTTCGTTATGCCAATGTAAACTAAAGCAATATGATTTATGCTTATCAATAGTAAACCATTCTAACCAAGTGTCGTCGTCGATCTCATCATTGTTTCCCATCAGGCAAGTTACCTGTCAAGCAAAAATCCTAATATAAAGAAAAATGAAACAAATTAGTTTGCTACTGATAGACGACGGCGTTTTTCCGACCGGGGCGACGGCGACCTAATTTTTAAACGATGATAAATGAACATTTTCGGTGACCCTAATTGCAGGTATAGGATTATCACAGATTAATATGATTAAAAAGAAGTATGAAGTTCAAATCATTATCCCACATGTGAATTTATGAATTTTAAATAAAAAACAAAAAACTTTATTTAAATTGCGTCGATAAGCGATAATAGCAGTTGCATCGCAAAACGCTTTGCTTCTATGTGAACATATTTGCAATTTTGCTTAGTAAAAGTCGCTTATCGATGTTACCCGTACGTAAATCGTATCGCGTCGAGCCATCAGGGAGGTGACCATAAGCTCTTAGAGTAAGATTATTTTGAGTGTGTGTAAGGGACAGATGTATATGACTTGTGTATGTTATGGACCAAGTGAGGACAAGTAATTAATCAGAGCACTAAGAATAATGGCCGGGCAATATAGATGTAGTCAAGTCAAATCGGTCAATGTAATGAATGTTGATTTAAACTTCTATATTTATCACATTGTCTGATCATTATGAATATTGTTTATTTATTTACATATACTTTATTGTACACCAAGATTAACATTAAAATTAAAACAAACATACTACATGCGGCTTTATCGCGCTCTGCGATCTCTTTCAGGCAACCTTGAATGGATAGAGATAGCCTGGACACGACATGGGGTTGCACTTGGTGCAAATTTCGAGTGTGTGCCTTGTTCACCGACAACAGTTCTTTTTTCGTGGTGCAAATGCTCAAGAATTTCTACACCCCAGGGCGGAAGGATCTGTCAGACTCTTAATAAAAAGAAAACTAAAACCAACCCGGTGCGGCCCAGTGTTCCCGCGTAAACTTGCGTGGGGTGTTGCGGGTGCGTGGTCGGCACTAGTTGGTCCAACTCTTGGTTTTGCCATTTTTTTGCGCTATGCTGCATCTACTACGGCTGTAAGTATAACATCTGTCGATATTGATACTACTCAATCCTACTAATAGTATAGAAGTGTTTGCTTATTTTTTATCAATCAGCCCTCAAACGCTGAACGCATCTGAATGGAACACGGGTTGACCATGACCTGAATTAGTACTTAGGATACCTTTTACCATCGTGGTCCCTACGTTCCCCATGGGATAATTTTCGATATTCACGCGGGCGAAGCCAGGCAAAAGCTAGTCTTGAATATAAAAGTGAAATTTCGTCACCTATCGTGTGAAATTCGTTGGTGCATTTGTCCGACTACCCCGTGTCGCTAAAATAACCAATTTGGGGACCCTCATCGCGCGTCACAAAGTAATGAATGGCTCCGAGCTCACTGTTGCTGTTATACTTTAGTTAAATATCGGATGCGATGCAACAAGAGTGATGCGATGCGATGCGCTTCAGTATTTAAAATATAAAACTAAAACTACTTAAAATAATACGGAATTCGTTTGAACTGCAAACAGACTAGTAACACACGGAACACAAAACTACCAAAAGTACTCAACTATGTTACAAGCAACCAGCGAACGTTGTAAAATAGAATGTTAAATAATTCCCAAAAATATTCAACAACATGACTGTGTAAACTTTACTTCATCCATGATAATATCCTAAATAAACCTTCTGAATCAGGTCAAATGGGGAAATGTCGCCGACATTCAGACTACTCGTATCTTTGTTTTACAGAAAAGAGGTGTTCGATCGATTTATAAATTAAGCCCGAGACACTCTCTCAGAGAGAAATTTAAGGAGATTAATGTAATGACTGAGCCTTCTCAGTATATTTATGAAAATCATTTGTATGCCCATAATATATATATATATATATAATACAGTGATATCCATAACATAAATACTAGGAACAAACACAAATTTGTGTACTACAAATTTGTGTTTGTTCCTAGTATTTATGCTCCTACAACAAGGCTCAAGAAAATAGGTGGCTCGTTTAGATATCAATGTATACGCTTTTATAATAAGCTTCCAGGCCACGTACAAGATCTAAGCCTTAATATTTAAATCATTAATTAAACGAAAGTTGTGCCAGACAGCGTTTTATACGGTTAAAGATTAAGTTGAGGACAAAAAGGCTTGGGATTGAGCTGCTCCAATATTTTTTTTTTTTTTTTTGGTTTTCTTGTAAACAAACGTATTATATTATTTAAATTATTGTGAATGTGAAGACTATGTGGATCATCCATTTTTTTGTTTTTAATTTGAATTTATCTCATTTAGTTATTAATCATGGTCTGACATTTTGAGAAGTTTATACGGCCTAACCGAATGTCCTTTCTTTGGTATTGTTCGTCGAATCATTGAGCTCCTTAAATTCTGAGTTGAGCTGCACGGTTATTGACAAATGCGTGCACTGACTGGACAGGTCCACTAAATCTGGCTGGTTCTTTCCTCAGAAGACCATTTCAGACATCAATCTACATGGTCTTCACATGATCTAACCAAGATTTTGTCTGGACTTTAAAAGAGATTGTGATCTCTGAATTTGTTTCGGTTTTCGTCTCAAAGAAGTCAGATAGGAAACGCTGACCTGAAAGACAGGCAATGACTGAGCACGTTTTATTGGGTCAAGAAATGCATTCCACAAAGGAGCAGCCGCCTGGACAGTAAATGATTTATCCAAGAATGTAGTGGAATGCATAGGCATTTGAAGTCGCAAGTTTGTTTGAATATTGCTACGTAACGGATAGGGAATTCGATAATTATGGTCAATGAATGAAGGAGCTAAGGGCACCCCAACTAGGTTACTTTAGACCCTGCAGACAGAAATAGGGCACAATGGACACAATGGGGCTTCGTCGAACAACAAACCAATGCCAAAATTAAAATAATTAAAAGAACACATCTTATAATTTAATAATAATATTATATAATTTAATTTATCTCATCATCACCCGGCCCGATAAGTGATGGGCATTATTCATAAAGCCCGGTCAATTTAATTATTTCAATAGTTTTTTATCAGCCTACTCATATTGGGCATTTTTCAAATTGCCCGGGCATCATGAATAATGCCATTTTAGTCACTTGGTCCATGACATATACATCTGTCCCTTACACATACTCAAATAATCTTACTCTAAGAGCTTATGGTCTTTTTTTTTGGGATGGGATATCATCCAATGACTTCTCTCACTCTCGTTGAGGCGGGAGGGCGTGTCAGTCTGTTACTATCTAAAACCCATCTGTGTTCTTTCAGTTGCTTGATCCAGGGCCGCGTAACTCTTTTTCAATTTTCACCCCCCTGGAAGATCATTTATTGAAATATTCCAATTTATTTTTCGAATATGTCTATCAACAAAAAATAAGAAAAATGTTAATTGTTCAACATTGTCAACTTAGTTTCTAGTACTTTCTGCAAATGCTTATCCTTGCCTCTATCATGTGATTTAACTACCACATCTGTATATAAAATTTGAAGACACTATATACTCAGCAGCAGCTTGAGAAAATACATAGTTAAAACTTATAACCGAGTTGGTCCCGAGACTTAACTGTTCCATTAATTGCAAGCAAGTTGTGGCTGCAAGTTTTGTTCAACATGTGTGTTGCGAAGTTCTTGTTCGTGATTTGTTTTCTAAAACTAATTTGTGTTTAGTCTTTAGGTGCCTGCCTAAGTATTGATTTTGTTGGGATGTCTTACATGAATTTTTCTATGTTTCAAATTTTACTCTCTTCAGATCCATTTTAATATTTTCTAAGCTATATGTCCTTATTCAACAATGATTAATTTGTTTTTGATTTTTAGTATACCGTTTCACGGTGTAGTATATTTTATAATTGCCAAATAGATTGTACACGTGATTCCTTGTCATCCTAAATTCCCAAGCATGGTATTTCCTAATCTGTTAAGCAGTTTTTAACGCCCAAAATTGACAAATTCTTATCAGAAAAACTTATAATTTATATTCGAATTAAGTTTGGGATTTTGAAAGGTTCATTTATCTTCTTTACAAAATTTTAATGTGTTGCCTTTTTTGTGTTGTCACTGGTTATTGTTTTTATCTTTTTATGTGTTGTAATTGTTTTCTTCATTGCAATTTGTGTTGCTTATTTTGTACTATTTATTGTAAGTATTGTTTTTTTTTCTATGTTACATTCTATGTTTTGTAAGTGTGTACAGAAAGTCTGAAAATAAACGATAATTTAATTTATGACGTGGCAACATCATCACGTTGATAAGCTTTAAGTTCACTCTTTACCAAACATAGGTTCATTAGTTTCACCAAATAACCGTTCAGTACTAGACCAAGCATTGACTTCTCGGTACTTTTAATAATTTTTATCTGCCGTTCCGTTTCTGACCATACGATAGCAGCTCAATTAAGGGTCCGTGCCAAGTCCAATGCGACACTTAACGTTGACCTCGATTCTGTATTGGTCCGTTGTCATTAAACCTCACTGCTGCTGCCCTTTGCTATGTCGATGGTACACATAGACGTTTCTATAACAGGGGTTAGATCGGAAGCTATCCCAAAATTTGACAATCGATTTTAATCTCTTCATCTTTCAAAATAAGTTCGAATTTTCAATGAAAAGCTTCCAAGTTTAAGCTATTTCTCTCCTGAGTCAGTCATTTGATTCCGAGCATGTACTAATTGTGGCAGAGTTGGACGGTCAGTACATTTGCGTTCAATGGTTTATTTTTGTCGCTCGCAAAATATTGCGTTTGTGGTTGACATTATATAAGGACTCCCAATATTTTTATTACAGTTTATTTAGAAGTTCAGTGTGTTGCGGGACAGAAAACCAATTTACTTTACGATGTAGGCGTACTTATTATTTCCAAAATGTTGCTCCTTTGTTATCTTTGGTCTCCAGAAATTATTCGATAGCGCACCGTAAATAAATTCTGGTATTACTTAAAATAATTTTGAGGAAACTCCCGCAGTCACAGAACTCCAATTCAAGTTCTAAAGAACTTAATAAAATCGGACGTCATGCACGAAAAGTCTTTAGCGACAGTTTTACACTCCTCAAGAGTTTAAATTTGCGTCTTTGTGGGAGGCCGGGAACTCCTTACCGCAAAGTTGTTGTTACAATGTTCAGCGATGACTATGTAAGGCCGCTTCAGTCCATAGTTAATAAAGTTTCGAACAAGTTATTCATACTTACTAATGAGCCAACTCATACTAGGTTTCTCTCGGCATGTTCTCAATTACGCCGATTCAATTGTAGCAGCGGCGGTAGACGCTTTCATGATTTAATTGTCTTAGTTCAGCATTTCTTGAAATATGAATAATTATGGCTCTATTTCAAAATTTCTTCTGCCACCGTCGACGTAAACAAAATTAACAATAAGTATTTTGTTTTTTTTTTTTAATTTGCTCTAGTCTACCACTAACGCCATTCTTGTTTCATAATATGAATTTCGTGGAAAATTATTGCAACGAAACTGCTCTATGCAGATATTCTGGCCATTCCACGTGTGTATTTAAATAAGGGAACGTTACAGCGAACTATTCATTAAAATACTTTGAAAACTGTGAAAATAGTGAAGCATTTCAATGTAGAAAGGAGAAAATTGCATATGGAATGCTCGTAACAAGCGTAGAATCGTTTGGTTCTGCAGAATGGGCCCCGGGCCGGGAATAGTAGCGGAATGGAAAAAGTAAATGCAAGTCACACAGATGCATACACAATCATGATAAGATATACATATAATGTTGACGTTTTGAGCGAACACATATTGCAGCATTATTGGGTTCTGACTTCTGGATCGTGCGATAAAGGATAACGATGTGTTATGTTTATATTTCATTCACATATGATTCCTGATATCAATAAGGAAGTTGGATATGGAGATACTATAAGATTTTTAGGTTGGTTTTATGGAATGATGCTGAACACCGTTTCGAAGTATTTATTCAATTAATCCGTTGTTATATTGGTATATAAATCGTATACTGACCTAGTACTACTTTGTAGAACTCATCAATCTTCTGAAAGCAATTTTTCAGTTGAACTCAATATAAAGTCAAATACAGTTAGCGTTTCCTTTTGCTTCTTTCCTGACGCTGTATTCACTAAGTCCTATATTTATTCTTTATTGTACAACAAGATATTTCATTTTAACAAATTGATAAAAAAAATCATGTACAAAGGCGAGCTTAACTCAAAATGGAATTTTCTTCCAGCAGACCTTTGAGTGATAGAGTCCTGTTTAAAGACGATTTTTCTTTTTATAATTCTGTCGCTGCTTATGCTTCCTCTAGAGTTAACTTAGCTACTATTTCGTTGATTTTCATGAAATTTTGAATAAGCCACTTCGCAAGGCGTGTCTGAGGGAAAGTTTGCGCATTAGCGGAACCGGAAAAAGGGGATGAAAAAGTTGACGACAACTTCCCGCAAAGACACTAAAATCGCGAGGCGTTTGCAAAAGTTACGCCCAAAGTTAATATCGAAATGATTTGGTCGGTTTTAGGTTATTTATTATAAGTATGGATATCAAGGATTTAAACAACAACTTTAATAAGGGTTTTGAACAGATGCCTTTTATTAAATCTTTCAGGCGAAATTCATGCTTCTGATGATGCCGTTTCACGCGAAATCTTTTAACCAAATTCAATTAATTAAAAAAACTAACAATATCGATTAGGGATGTTACGAAACTGATGATATCGGAACCAAAGCCGGAATCGGAGGTTTTAAATTTGGTTTATCAGTTTCTGAACCGGAACCGAAATCGGAACTGGAGGCGGAGTCTGAAGAAAGATGTGTTAAAAGAAAGCAGGTTTAATAAAATAAAATAATACATACATTGTTATTCAGCCTTTTTAATTTCAACTCAAAAACAGTACCCTTATCTAGGCGTTGAAATAAAACAAACAAATTTTCTAAAATCGTTAAGAGTATTATTATAAACAAGTTTGTATGCATTCACTGCGGCCGCGTACCGACACCGCAGCTATGCATCGAATTCCAATATCCATTGATCGAAAAGTTTCGGAACCGATATCGAAATCGGAGGTTTAAAAAGCAATCGGTAGTTCCGACTTTTCAGAATCGAAATCGAATTTCCATAACATCCCTAATATCGATCACTAACACAATCGAAAGGATTATATTTCAGTCAAACTGAAAATGCAGACGTTCCGAAAATGAGCAACTAACGAGAATAGTTAAACGGACCTGTAATTTGCATACAGATTGGCTTTCAGGGATAAACGGTCCATTTGTATTCAAACGCAGGAACCCAGCTCAGTGGTCGAGGAGCATTTATCCAGTTTAGGATTTAAATCGGCCGCAGTATTATCTGCTTATCGATATCATGTAGTCCTAAGCTCTCCCGAAACTTTACTGCTGCACATTTTTTTCCTTTCTACTTAAACTCATTCTGGCTGTTTGCCAGTTTCCGTTTTTCAGGCACCGAATTTGGCAGGCAGTTGATTCTTCACCGATTTGTATTAAAATTTATCGATTATGAGATTACGGAAACTTTCTATCCCATTTTGATATTTCACTGCAGTTTTCTGTCTATTTCCTTATTCCTAATTCGTGATTAGGTTTTCTTTGGAAGACAGGAATACAATCTTTTCATTTCTTAGCTTATATTCAAAAAAAAATTTGCTCTCAATTACATTTCTAAAGTTTTACAGTTGCCTTCTACAGTAAATAAACTGCCCTTTGGTCAACCTAGCTTTAGCAGAAACCCATCAAACTTGTACAGGATCCTTATGTTTGTCCGTCCAGCAGATATAATCCTCTTACGGTGGCCGAGAGATACCACGGGCATAAGTTCATTGGCTTATTCTAAGCCGGAGACACAACTAACTTGATTAAACCTTTGTGATCTTAAACAAACGTAAATTCGTCCTTAAAACAGGTAATTTAGTGACCATATAAACTGACACATATGACCCGGATAGTCTTTCTTCGATTAAATGGCTATCACAACACGATCTATCCTTTGTGGGGACACAATACATAGTTGAGGTGAATGACATACGACCGGGCCGAGACAGCCGATGCTGACAAGCGTCGAGGGGAGTGCGAAAATAGACCAAACTCATGTACATGACGTCATTGGACGCATAGATGGGCATGGAAACTAGAAATTTTCGTCTGTACAGTTAATAGCCTGTCTATGGTGACAATTTGGCTTTGACAGCGCCTTTCGTAGCAAGGAGAATTTTAGTGGTAGATAGAGTAGATATTGTTTAGATTTGCTGTCAGTGTATGCTTTGTGTATCTATGAGATAACAAATTGTTTGGCAGTCACTTTCTGGCCAGACAAAAAATTTGCGCAAACGAAGATATCCTTCGTAGTCTCGATTATTCTTACTACGGCTTTAATAAGTGCTTCATAATCTTTAATGACCCTCATGATCGTTAGACAATTCAACAATCCAAATGATAATAATTATTATTTGGATTATATAGTGACTCGTCTAAATTTCTCAAACTCCGTCTACAATTTTCGCATCCGAAGGTTTACTGCGGACGTGCGATGGTTTGTACTAGGGCTAATTCTACTCCCAATTATTCTAGGCACAATGTTCCGACAGATGAGTACTTGAGATATGTCGGTTATAAACTATTTTTTCGCGATACTGGATCATTGAATTTTTTAGTTTTCCTAGTCATAGAGGAATTTGCCAAAAAAAATCTGTTGCGTGATTGATTTCGATTCAATGTTCGGGTAAAATTTATATTCTAGGTGGGTTCACATGTTTCAAGAAATGTTTATAATTTAGTAAGCTTCGCTTCTTGATGTTTTCTTAGTAAATTCGATCCATTTGTTAAACTTATTTTGTTCTGATAGGTACTTCTTAGTAAATAGATCTTCGGATTACTGCGAATTATACTATATTAAATTATATCCATAGATTTTGTAAGTCCCTCCATATCTAATGCTTATAATTCAGCGTGAGATAGGAAGGAGAGTAACCGAAAGGGTAGTAAGGAAGGGATAGCAAGGGTCTGCAATTTGCTGCTACTAATGTCCTCGTTAAACCCAAAGGTTATCGCTGTACGTGTCTTCGATGAATCTGATGGTGGCCCTAAGAACATAGAACGTGGCGATGAATAAGCCTATGAGTATATAGTCACAACAGCTTTGTACTAAGAATTATATAAATCAAGACAGTTAGGGACTGGTGCTATAGGGCTTGTAGTTACATCGACATATGGGTCGAATTCGTCTTCGATGAGATATATTTGATTAATATACGTCTTCTTGTAATCAAACGATGATTGAATATTGCCTCTCTTTTAAAGATCTGGGTCGATAAAATCTGGAGCAACAATATGCCAGTGTGGGAATACATACAAATTTCTAAAAGGTCCGCATATCCTTGGTGTAAATAACATCCATTCATCGTTTTCCACGAAAGGAAACTGATATTCCGATCATATTGCAATAGTTACCCCTTAGTGAATTTCCGAAATACGAGTCGTTTTTTGGGGTGATGGCGTTACTATGGCAACTGGAGTTCATACTGAGAATATTTCTAGTAGCTTTGTAATCCATACAGAACGTGTTGAAAATATTACTTATAAATGTTAAAGTTATGAATTTGTGTTAGTTACTCTTTCACGTAAATGCTACGAAACGGATTTGATCGAATCGAAAATTTACATTAATATAGCTTTAACATCAGAATAAACACATAATTTATAAACAGGTGGGTGGAGCCGCAGGCGGAAGCTAGTATAAAAATAAAGCCTCCTCTATACCGCCACCCATTGCTCCAGTGCACTAAACTCCTCAAAGTAGGGTAGAGTGCGATAATTCCTTCTGAAGTTTAGACAGGAAAGCAAGTCACGCTTACGCACCACCACTAACTCTACTTACCGCACTACGCTTTTCCCTTTCAAAGTAATACCAACAATAACTATATAGTAATTTAATATAATAAGTTTCACTCAAGTATAATTTGATTAAACCCCACCAAGCAAATAATTAAGAATGCCCACCTCCTTGTTTCCTTTCCTCAGTTTTTTAATTAAAATAATTTTGCTTCGCTCGTGTAAATTCTTGGTTGGGTAGCGATGAAAATATTTCTTACCTAAATGTTGCCAAATAATATCTCAAACTTTTTCGGAATAGTATTGTTATTAGCTTGGTGGAGTTTTGTGAACTTTCGAAACGGTTAATTGTATGTTTTCCAAGTTTTTGTGGTTTTATATTTATAATAGGTACCAATATCCAACGAAAGAGAATAGATTTTGCGAAAAAAAAATTAAAGCCTTAGAGCAATATAAAAAATCGTGAAATAGAAATGCGATTTTTAAAACTCGTTGCAGAAAATCCCATTGGCTCTTGCAACCTGATGGTCTTGAAAAAACAAACTTAAAAACACAATCATCAAAGAGTCCAATCCAAAGGGAAAGGGATAATTTAATGGACACTAGAAATAACAAGGACAAAAGGGTACAGCCAGACCTAAAATGGCGACAAACCCTTGTCTAAGCCGAGAGTCAAATCTAGTAACAAATAAATGTATTAGTTCAAGTTGAGGTCACGAGTTTCTAATGCAGTAAATTCTAATTGGTATATTCCAATATATTCAATCGGTGGCACATAAGGGTTAATTTCGTAGTTAAAGCGATCGTGTTGGTAATTTGGAGCTACATGATTAGTAACGTGGACCATTTAGCTAAATGAGTGAGTTGTCGCGATTAAGATAAATTGCTCCACGTTACACTATGTTGCGCTTTACAGAGCTTATATAAAAGCTTGGAACAGAGCAACATGAATAATTTGTTGTGTAAAACATTTCAACTGTTGCGAATTTGTCTTTTGGCTCAGATTAAAAACAAACTCTGTAACCCAACACGGGTGCCATGTTTTTTTTTGTCAAACCAGTTTTATAAAGTTATTAAAGATGAGTTTTGCTTGTTGATATATAAAAGTGATAATGAATGCGCGTTCTGGTGGCGGAGCTAGTTCACCTTCAAATCGTTTATGCTATTTATTATTTATTAAAACTTCATGCAACATAAAAGTACATAGGCGGTATGTTCATATAATTATGATTATATAAATGCACCAACACTAGTCTGAGGCAAGTTAATACCTATCGATGTAGATAAATCAAAACAAATTTAATGGAATGCTAGTTAATCGCGCTGTCAATGTCACATCACTTAGATTGGAAGCTATTGGCCGCGGGGCTTCAGTCCTTAAAATAACTTCAAATGATGGTAACTGTAAAGTGTGTAAAAAGTGTGTAAATAGCGGATTTTTTTTTGGGGATTTTGGTCCAAATCAATGTCCACCACTAACAAAATCTTTAGATTTGTCACTGAATAGTTTTCATTACATTAGGGGTGATTTTTAATAAGCCAACACGATTATAATAAAACCTGATTCTAAAAGGTTAAGAAAATAACTTTTCACCAATATTTTTATTTTAAATGTGGATCTTAATAAGCGTCATTCAGTATTCCATATGTCTCGTTAGTGTTAGACGGTGGTCGTTTAGACCAAACCCGAAACATTTTAGCCCAATGTCCTTTGCCGGGTCAGTCCCCTAGGCCCGAGCGATTTGCTCTCAATGCGACAGACATGAGGGCTCTTCACACAGATTGGATGTCAGAGCGAGTATGCCGCGCTACACGGTCGCCCTTTCCTACAACAACCCTCCCGGAGTAATGAAATTAAATTAGTGTCCCTTTCAGACCACTTAGACTCCATGAATGATATTACCAATACCATTAAAATTAAACGAGTTTTGTCTCGTGCCGACTTGGTTCGCCGTCTTTTACGGACTTCGCTCTCTGTGTCGTCTGGGGACGTTTCAAATACTTTAACTATTTTTACTTGTTATAAACGGTAATACAAAAGGCTGATGCTTTCAGCATAAACCACAGCATAGCACGTGGGTTTAGCAAATAACCAATATTTCAAACTTATTTCCTCATCATAATTTTGATTAATAAAGAAAATTGTCATTACAATTCAGAAATATAAAAAAATATGAGTTTTTTTTATAAAACTATTTTAAATTGTGTGAAAATAAAAAAAAATGTTTTGTAAATAATCTTTTTAAATGATACAATTGATTTCATAGCCATGTGATGTACTGTACTAGGCCATGCGAGCCATATCTCATGCGCTTGAATGAAGACTGAGCGCTAATGAGCGCACGCGCAGTTACTTTTAGCGGGCACTGGCAATGAGCCGGGAAAACGCAACGATGAAACATAAGCCCTGTATATTTACAATATCACAATAACACTAAACTTTAAAATAAACTTCTAATATCAGAAGCATTGAAATTCTCGAAAATTATAACATTTCGGGAGCAATAATTTGGGTAATAACTGCGACCACAGCGCGTAAGTATATTGTGTATTTTAGTTCTACGTATACTTCTTGGAATCTGATTTTAAAAACCAAACATCAGTTTACTTGGGCTGTAAAGTTTCTCCGACACATATATCGACACATCGGCGATGACGCACTGGTTAAGTCAAAGCTCCAGAGCCTTGAACATCGTCGCCGAGTTGCCAGCTTGTCGGTTTTTTATCGGTTGCATTTCGGGGAGTGTGCGAAGGAATTGCGTGATCTAATTACGCCCAGCCCGTTTCATCATCGGACTACCAGACGTACGGCGATGCGCCATCGGTACATGGTGGAGATCCCACCCATATGCAGTAAACGTTTTGAGAATACTTTTATTATGCGTACAGCTAAGGAGTGGAATTCCCTGCCGGAGTCTGTGTTTCCCGATAGCAACAATCTAGGGGTCTTTAAGTCATGAGTGAATAGGTTACTTCTAGGCAAGCGTGCTCCACCGTCGACCACATCATCGATTACCATCAGGTGAGATAGTGGTCAAGCACGAGCCTATAACAAATAAAAAGAAACATACACGAAACTGTGTATGTCTGTTCAGTAGAAATATTTTTGCCCTAAAATAATAAAAGGCAATAAAAACCATCTCACTCCATGCCAAAAGTTAATCGGCAGCAGACTGGATAAAATGTAAAAAATATATTCATTTATCCCAAGAGTTTTGTTCCACAAATATTTATAGAGAATAATGCAATCTGCTCTGTTACGCTATAAATCAATAGCGCGTATGTAAATCATTGATTGCAATATACCGTATAAAGGGGAATGGGTGAAATGGAACAGTGGCTCTTCTCGAAAATATTACCGCATAAATCAAGTCGAGCGGACAAGCAAGATAGTCTCGATTGTATTGACCGCCTGATTCCTCGCGTCCATTACATAATGGACTTATAAAAGGCTGTTAAGGATCATGGAAATGTACATCCAATCGTATATTGTAGCAGCATAGGCCCGTTTGAGTTATATGCCAAGTTTTGATAGGCTATTTTCCTCTATTGTGTGTTTATCTTTGAAATGTGTGTGGGGCGTGCCAGTGTTATGAATGTAACTTTTTCTTGGACACACATAATTGAGATGTTAACAGAAATAGTTTTGGAGTTATGTGCTGGGGGGAAAGCCTAGAAAAAATACTCAATAAAAAGAAGTGTGTCGGTACAAGTTACGTCATTTGTTTTGACCGATTTAGATTACCGCGGAATACATGAATCAATCGTTTCATAATCTGGATTGATTTAATTTTATCATCATGCGATAGGTACTTTATTTTTGCAATCTTATCCTTGATGTATTAATTATGATTCACAAATTGAATTTAGCTAAATCAAATACGATCAATTAAGGATTATTTTAATCACTATTATTCATCAGTTTTTACAGAAAATCGCGGTGTTATTAAAATAATACAGTCGTAGGTAAATAAATAATGGAGCTAGCATTATATCAGCCGCATGTCATATTAACGTGAAATGTTATCTTATCATTACACTTGAACGTTTTATTGTTTTCGTTCCTTCGAACAGAGGAAACATTGTAGGATTCTTACTAAATGAAGTCTTTCAAGATTTGCGTTGAAGGCTATCTCAGTATCTCTATAAGCCATATTTCAGTTCATCCCGGAGCATTCAAAGGAATATACCGATCATTTTCGCAGGCAAAGAACTAATTAATGCTTAGAAGGAAGTAAATATGCAATAAATGATGGTTATCCGATAAACAGGTGTGACTTCAATTTGAGATTGCAATGCAATAAGTCAGTTATGTGTAATGCAATAAAGTACTATGCATTTAATAATAACGCGCACTATATTATTTTCTATATACCCACTTGAAACATAAGTGTAAAATTTAGAAGACAATCGAATTAAGTAACACTGACTATGGTTGTGTGCTGCGAGTTAATATTTCTTTTAAATTTAATAAATACTAGCTTCTGGCAGCGGCTTCGCCCGCGTGAAAGTAAAAAATCATCCCGAGGGAGCATATTCCCGGGATAAAAGTATCCAATGTGCCATTCCTGACTATAATCTATATATTTGCAAAATTTCATCCAGATCCTTCCAGCCGTTTGAGCGTGAAGAACTAACAAATAAACAAGCACACAAACACACACTCACAAACTTTCGCCTTTATATCATTATTGAGATGAGATTTGTAGTTTGACTACCGTGTTTTGTGAACATATTATAGTCGCAAAAATATATTAATTGATAACAGGACATACGAGTACCTACTAGTTAGTTCATTGATGACTTCATAACATCACGCCATAAAATTTACAAGACAGGATGTGTGGCTTTCCTTGTGTTTTTTCCCTCTAAAATTCCCTCTCAATTTATTAACAATCAATTCATTGCTGTTTGCCATTATTATTTCATAATTAGATGTATTGTTTCCCGTGCCTTTTATTAGTACACTCTAATATGGCTCGCTGCCTGCCTCTAATAAGCTTCCTGAAATGACCTGCGACTTTTACTTTTTTTCATGCATCCTGGATGGAAAAAGTAATAGCTTCCATTCTGAATAGGGAGCCTTCTTAATGATGTGGTCAGGGTAGTATTAGGGTTTAGCTACCAGCCATTAGCTTATCATTCTGCGGTTTTAGTTTTTACCCGACTGCCGAAGGAGGGTAATGTGTTTATCAGTCCATGTATGTATGTTTGTTCCTATGTGGCGTTCTAGAGACCAAACGCGTTGGCTGATTTTGATGATTCTTACGTCAATCGATTCGGCTGCATTAAGATTGGATAATAGAAAAATGGCGGCTTTTGGGCGCCAAATTGTAGGGGATCAATTTTTTTTTCATCTAAACCTATCGTATGGGGTATCAAAGTAAATGGTTTTAGGAAGTAAGTTCAAAAATATAAAACACTTATATGTTTAAATGTACCTAATTCTGAAAAAAGAACTAAAAAGTTCTAAATAAAAAAAGTTAATTCAAAAATCTCAAAACCCGACTGCTTAAAAAGCGAACTACAAAGACGTAAATAAGATGAAAATTTTGCTGTGCAGTCGGAGGATACATCTGGTTTTGATCAGCCAGATCGTCAATATGTATCCTCCGACTGCACAGCATGGTTTTCATCTTATTTACGTCTTTTTAGTTCGCTTTTAAAGGAATCGGTTTTTAGATTTTTTGAATTAACTTTTTTTTTGTAGGATTTTTGTTAGTTCGATTTAAAAGATGACAACATTATTTTGCACAAAAATGTGCGTGCGCTTTTTTTTAATACACGGAAAAGAAATTGGTAACAGTTACCAAAGTTTTGATCAACACACTGGCAACGAAATTACTGGTACTTGAGAACTTTGTCTTTGTCATACAGAGTTTCGATATTTGAAAATTGTATTTTTTTATAACATAAGTTTTTTAAATTAATATTTACAAAACTGTTTGGTTAATACTTTTTCAGTGTACTACAAATACTCTTTTATACTTCTTCTTAAAAACTACCGCATTATTTATTAAAAGCTGAAAGGATAAAACATAACATAAAATAAATTGCATTAAAATGGAAACGTGCAAGATAAAGGTAAAGGGCCAAAATCGACTGTGCTTTGTTACGTTACGCTACCCAATTCCAAGCTTGTTAGATGCAGATTCACCCATAATTAGAGTTCCGTGTTTGACATGTCCGATGCAAATCTATAGTCACATAGTTTGTGGGCTGGGGTGTTTCACACCGGTCACATTACACCCCACTGGGTCTGGTGTGAGGAGCTTCTAGACAATTATATAAAACCAATCACCGTAATACGCTTTCTGTCTAAAGCGGAAAGATTATGAAGGACCTTACTAACTCATTGCTTCATATGTTTGACGAATTCGTCTGCTCGACAAAGTAAATAACGCAATGAAAGATATTGAATTGACAAATTGAACATAAATAGCACTAATTGTGAGTAACGCACAACCCCGCAGTTGATTTTCTGAATACAAAGGAACTTGTTTTCAAACAACAAATTTTATTTTGAAATTGCTTTTAAAGTGCAATAGTTGAAGCGCTGACTTGAGTATTTATGAAGAGTTTTTCGATTGAAGCAAATACTTGAAAAGCTTTGAACTTTTTACTGTAAAAGTAATTTTAATTCAATGAGTTAACAAGTTTTATTAAATAAATAAATGTGACACTGGCCAGTAAATATTATGCTACCAGGTTTATTCCCGATTACAGCGAAGCCAAAAAGACCCTCTTTTTGGTTTCGCTGTAATCGGGAATAAACCTGGTAGCATTCAACCTATGATTTTCTACACAAAGATAAAATCTCTTATGAAGTATTATTTCCTTGTTTCAGCAATATGTTCCCTGAAGCAGTTCCAGTGCACCAACGGCAAGTGCATACCCAACATGTGGGTGTGTGACTTAGAGAAAGACTGCGAAGACAACTCCGATGAAGAAATTGAAGAATGCAAAAAAGGTTAGTGTCTTATCGTAAACAGATAGATATCGTAGTGGTTCAGTGGCTAAGCCCTCGCCTCTCGTGCTTGATGGGCTCATATCCAAGTACAAATGTTATATGTACTTACTTCCTAAGTTTATCTTGGACATCGCTGACAACGGTGAAGTAAAACATGGACTTTTAATTACTATAAGTTTTTACTCCATTGGTTTAATTATTGCAAGGCGTTCTAGTGCGAGGATAAACACATAAATAAATAAAATACGTCAACAATAAGTTGTTTTTGTTGAGGTACTCATCCAACCTTCCAATAAAAGGTTTTCGTAGAAAATCGTCTGGCACTTCTAATCTGAGAATCATACGGACGCGACATTATGTACTATCATGATATTGAAAACCACCCATTACACTTATTTTCTTTCTGATAAAGTAATAGAAACCATCTATATGATTCTCAAAAGACAAATAACTTTTATACTTTCGTAGAGGCCTTTCAGTCGTTACAAAATAACAAAAAAGTGGAAGAGATGACGTTTGAAAATTCAGCTCTATATGTTGTGGTTGGATCCCACTTCCATACAAGTAGCATAGACTCATATTACCATTTCCTACGTGTGCAATAAGAGTAGGTACCAACCTAATCTCATAGCTTTGTGCACGAGTTAAAATTAATTATGTAGGAGAGCCACTCTGTTCCGGAATTTATTCTCTCGTGGACGAGGGGGACTTCATGCCCAATCTGTACGTGAAATTGACTTCTTTCAAATGCAAGCACAACCATTTGGTAGGAATAGGGAAACGTGAATAAAAAGTTGCTTTTGAAAGTGGAATTACAGTCTGTATAAATAGGGGGTTAGTGCTCGTTCACACAGCTGATGCCCGTTTTACAGGTCTGCTTTATCGTATATGTTTTTATTCGGCGCTTATGTATGTAATTGTATGAGCGAGTTCACACACATGACAGTATTCCAGATCCAGTAAAAAAAATCGATCCGACAAAATATACAGCAGTCCGTTTAACAGGTCCGCTTTATCGTATACGTTTTTATTCCGAAATAGCCTAGGTAGTTGTATGAGCGAGTTCACTAATACATCAGTATTAAAATACTCAACCGTTTTGTTTGAAAGTTGGTGGTACACTGACTTAATGTGGTGTGAACATTACCTCCAGTAGCGACGGACCCGTTAAAACGGCACTGTAAATGCAGTGTGAACATCACCTCCAGTAGCGACGGATCCGTTAAAAACGATTCTGGATATACGGATGTTCTGTGTGAAGTACCCTTAGTTTTCACTACCACATATACCGTCACACCAATATTCCCCCAAGATTTAGGCAGCAGAGGTGTTTCTATGGTGCCCACTTTTCTCCAGCTGTGTTTAAGTCCCATGTCAAGCGACCTCCTTTCCTCCTGCTCGCGTCGTGTTCCTCATTACTGAGGTTCGTCATTTCCCGTCGTCATGGAAACAACTTTTCCTTCACTAATTTGCGCCATCTATGCCTGTCTTTGGCGTCATGGAGAGCATTGTGTAGTTTGGTGTTCAACGATGTGCGGACTTGTTCTGACTATCTTATTGGACTGCGTCCTCTAGGATGTTTCCCTTCAATCTTGCCAGTAACCATCACCTGTTCTAGATTGTGTACATCTTTTCTGGCGATGTGGCCAAAGAACTCCAATATCCTACGAAGGCAGATCGTAGACAGTCTGATCTTGATATTCAGTTCGCGGAGGATGGAGTCGTTGGTGCGAAAGGCGGTCCAAGGGATTTGCATCATCTTTCTCCAGCACCACATCCCAAATGCATCTCCGCACATCCTCGGAAGCAATCTACTTTGCATGCCAGTATTTTATAAAATTCATGTTGAATGTTCGTTTGGAAGACACTGCGTTGGAAGGCCTCCTACTTAGTGGACTGATAACCTGGTTAAGGTCGCGGGTATCCGCTCAAAGCGAAAAGCATAGGACCGATCACTGTGGCGACGCTTGGGGTAGGCCTATGTTCAGCAGTGGACGTCTTTAGGCTAAATTGGTGATGATGATGTAGAAGTTATTTAATAAAAGGAATAAAATTACTGTTTTCGTCTTTGGTGTCCTTACGAGTATCAATACTTGGAAAACTATAGACGTCACTGGTTAGGATTAAAAAGCAATAATTCCGTAATTTTTCCTTCATTCCATAGCAAAATTGTAACATTGTTCGTATTTATGCCCTACCTCGTTATAATAATAAAAAGATAGTGGGTAACTACGGAATGCGTCATTGATTTTGAGTCAAATACATTTATTGCGTCAAATTACTAAAAATTGTATGTTGTTGCAAGAATATCGGGTATTCGTCATTCATTTTAAAGGGAAACTACATACATGTCTTCAGGCTAATGGTTTAAATATAGCTTTAACAAAAAACTTTTTCACAAAAATTACAACCGACTTCCAAACAAAAATACTACAAAGTGAAAAATAACTACAATTTCGGAAATCGGTGTCAAAAAACGAAGAAACAAAAACAGGGACACCGACTTCCGAAATTGTAGTTATTTTTCACTTTGTTTGGAAGTCGGTTGTAATTTTTGTAATAAAGTTTTTTATTTTCCACTTTTTTGTTCCACCAGTTCTATAGGCTAGGTATCTACACATATAGTGCCCAAAGTGAATCCAGAATAGATGAACCCAATAACACACTTAAACAAAACCGGTGCAATGAGAGTATACCAGGGTGAACTGTTCACACCTGTGTACCCCTTTAGAGCGTACCAGTGTGATGTTATGTTATGAAATGGTGTAAACAATAAACAGACATGCGATTGCATCTATCTCGGGTGATTTGCCGTCATTTATTTATTGAAGAGTTCTGATGTATTTCTTCGAAGTTCTTTATCAGATTTTAAATGGGACCACAAAACAAGCACCAGCTTTTAAATAAAAAAAAATCATCAAAATCGGTTCACCCAATAAAAAGTTCTGTCCTTTTTACGAAGTCGATTAATAAATGATTGATGACACTGAACCAAAAATCGTCATAATATGTATGACGTAACAACATGAAGAGGGCTACCCAAATGACTAAAGGTTATTTAATTGGGGACAGATACCCATTTATAATTTAATGATAGAGTACCGTATGATATCGTCCTCACTCGGCACTGACAAAGGCATCTTGTACTGACGGTATTGACGGCCTATTAATATTTATTAAGGGGCATAGCGTCAGTAACTTGACGGTCTTTCCCCTAATTTAAGATCAATAGCTCTCTCCAAATTTAATTTTCAGAAGCAATTTTCGAGGATGGCAAAATCAATACTTTGCAGCTTTATGTGAGGGTCGTAAGTCGTGAACTCGTGATGTAATTTAATTATAACATTCATTTAATTGTGTTTCTCTTGGTTTCAATCGTCAATTCAGGTAAAAAAGTTGGGTTTTACATCAGGATTATTTTTGTAGTATTGAGCTAAATGAAGCCTTCTCACAGAAGGGTTCTGAAGTGGCAATGGCGTACAAAAAAAACGCACAACCACAAACTAAACAAATAATCTGGTGCAGGTCGCGGGAATCCATTGGACGCAAGAACCGGCGACGTGGCGACGCTTGTCCCACTTATATTCAACAGTGGACAAAGTTTTCTTGGGGATAAAATGATTAGGATGAGCCTGGGTTTGTGGGTATGTGGCTCGCCCCTAATACATTTGACTTAAACGTAACGTGGTGAAATGAACAAGTACATACATGGTGGTTGAACAATAAACGCCTCTAGTCTACCACTTCGTAGAATACTGTATTTCTCAGAACTTAATGTAATGTTGTGTACTTTAATTATTTACGGGTTTTAATTTAATATGTTCTGCACACAATAGAACAGAGAATGCTTTGTAATAAACAAAGCTAACGTATAAAGCACGGTCATAAGTTTTACTGTTGGTATTACGACAGAACGTTACCTTAAGTCGCGGAACTATTATTTTTGCGCTTAATGCTCGTAATTTTTCTCCTTTATTCTATTTTTCTTCATTTATAAGAGAAATGAATGTGAGTACTTTTCTGACGTTACCGACAACATTTCGTAAGTTATCTTTTAGATAAGATTTGAACGAATCTACGCTTTATGAACTTGGGGATTGACAGTTTTATCGGATACGAGCTTGTAAACAAACTTTTGTCAAAACTATTTCGGTCGATCGTGACAAACGTTTCTGAAAATATTAATTTTATATACTTTGTACCGGAAGACGTTGCGTTCGAGAAAGGCCTCTCTTAGCTGAACTGAGGGCCTGGTGAAGGTTGCATGGATCCACTGGATGCAAGATGCACGGGACTGGTCAATGTGGCGGCATTTGGGAGAAGCCTATGATCAGCAGTGGACGACTTTTGGCTGAAAATATGATGATGATGATAAGATCAAATGCTTGATCAAGCACTTGACGAGCATTTACAAAAACATATTTCCAATAAGAGGTCTCACCGCACAGGGCAATTTCTTACAGACAAGCTTTAGGTGGACTGAACGAAAGGAGATAAAATTAATATCAAAATAACTTGAGAACTGCTTCATTGGTTCAGGCTACACGAATAACCATTGGTAAATATAAATATTAACTTTAAATTCGTAGTATTTCAGATGAACAACAGATTAAAGTATAAATAGAGGTTGCTTCTTTGGTACTTGTTGCTGAGTCGCTGATATGAATCATTGAAATACGTAAAGAAAGAAAATGAATGAAAGAAAACTAGTTTATTTGGCACACACAGATACACACAACGTAGGTACAAATAAAAGGTAACATGATGCCAAATAGGTCCAGTTCAGCTAATGTCATCATCTAACCAAAAGTTTGTTTGTTTATAATAGTTTATATATCAATATCATAAGATAGTTACAACAGGTATGCAGCTGTTCATAGGAATACTTATGTAGAGCATCGTCTGTTAAGGCGATATATACGCCCCAAGTTAACACAGTACTGGTCGTGCGCCCACTCGGAGCCAAAATATCAATATTGAAACTCATTTTGAACAGTTTTATATGCAAAATATTATTTGATTTACATGCTATTTCTGTTATGAAGAAATTCCAGCCATCATTTTTCTGTGTATAAATATTTGCGAGTAAGTTGCGAAAAAATATCGTGTTGTTAATTATTTTTTTAAAGCAAAACTATTAGTTACACGAAAAAACCTTGTTTCAAAAATAAGGTACATGAATCAAAAATAAATACATATATTTCAATCCTTTTAAAGCGGTTTTTCCACTAAAGCGGTGGAAGGCCCTTAATTACCTGCTCATACATCTGTGTTAAAAACTTCATGTGCTAGATCAAAAGCTGCATACTGACATACTGTGTGGTCATACTTCTTTATACAAAACTTTATGATCAGTAATGCAGCTAACAGGTATGCAGCTGTTCATAAGAATACTTTTGTAGAGCATCGACTGTTAATTACCTGCTCATACATCTGTGTTAAAAACTTCATGTGTTAGATCAAAAGCCGCATACTGACATAATGGGTGGTTATACTTCATTATACATAACTTTATGATCAGTTATGCAGCTAACAGGAACGCAGCTGTTCATAGGAATACTTTTGTAGAGCATCGACTGTTAATTACCTTAAAAACTTCATGTGTTAGATCAAAAGCTGCAAACTGACATAATGAGTACTTCATTATACATAACTTTATTACGGTTATCTACTTAATGAAATTCATAAATTAATTTGATTCACAGTCTAAATTGCTGGATCTAGAATCATACAATTTTGCAAAAGAGGTCCTTATTAAGGTGAGTAAGAACGGAGGTAGAATTTTCGAAAATTCAAAGCTTGTATGGGAGTTTGAGATTTTTGCCGTTGGCAAATCCCATGTGGATTGTTTGACACAGCTTGTTTGTTTTATAATAGACCCTAGTCAACACACAGTACCTAGTATTGTCCAGTCACTTGTTTCATAAGTTGTCCCTGAGTGCTGGCACCTTACTATCAATCTGTATCAATTTATTAGCGTTTGATTGCATGCGCCCACTTGATTGCTTGGGCTTCCTCTATTGACGAGAGATGACTAGCGCCGTCTCGTTGGCGCCATTAGACAATACTCATAGCGCATGCGTTGTCTCTTTAACTATGAAATTATTAGCTTAGTTAGTACAGACGCCGCTTTGTTATTGTTTAAAACTAGAAGAGGGCCTTCAAATCTTTCATGTAACACATACAATGTGACTTTAAAATCGTAGGCATTCTGGGTATATAATACAACTTTGAAAAATGTAGAAAAAGTTGTTCGTTACATAAACACACATAAATATAAAGTCGACCAATGTAGGAAACATATGTTTTTTTTCGTGATTTCAGCCCTTAAGGCGTATATATTCCCCAATTTCAAAGCAGTACTGGCCATGCGCCCGCTCGGAGCCAGAATGTCAATATTGAACCTGCTTTTGGATAGTTTTGTTTTCAAAATATTCTTTGATTTACATATGCTATTTCAGTTATGAAGCAATTCTAGCCATAATTTTATCTGTATAAATTATTTTATATTATTAAACATTCAAGTCGTTTTGGAGGAGCATCCAAAAGTAGTGACGAAATATCGTACTGTTATTTTTTTTTTAAGCAAATCTATTAGTTTCACGAAAAACCATGTTTCACATCACACATACACATACATTGTACTAAGGAGTATGCTTTAGAAAGTAACCGTTTTACGGCACTAAAGCGGTGGAAGGCCCTTAATGAAAGTTGTTCATAATGAAGATTTGTTTCACCGTTTGAAATATTGTCATTATGAATTTAAAGTTGCCCTACTTGCCCTACATAAGACATCTTAAGACTGAGCGAAATACAATTTTATAGAGTATTCTATCGGTCTATACTCCATTTGCGATAACATTAGACGTTTAAATTAGCCCAATTTAAGGCCGTTCAACCGATTTTGACTTCTATTGCGTTGGTAATACGACAAATGTTAGTTGTAGTAAACAGTTGGTTTTGGTAACAGGTTTATGCTTTTTATGTCATCCTTATGTTTATGGGATAAAACTCAAAATCGGTTGAACGGACTGTAAAAAGATTTGGATACATGTCTAATGTTATTTCAAACGGAGTTTAGTTCGTCCTTAAAATATGTATTAGAATACCAACTAACAAGAGTTAATTTTGTAGATGAATCATTGACGCTGCAATTTCGCGCTTTAGCTCGCTCTTAAAACATGCTAACTAACAACAACAATTACATTCGCAGAAAATTCATGACTCATGTGGCGTTTCAATTCATGAATTTAACTAGGCAAACCTTTTCTGAATATGTAGATACTTGGTAATTGTGGTTTTCCTGAACACTTCATTGTTTACTTTTAACAATTTCTATCACTACGAGTACCACCCAAGCGTTCATGGGTCATGATATCTATTAGATCTGGTCACAGGAAACATGCTCAAGGCAAAGCATCTGCAAAATAGAGTTAAGAAAGCTGTTGGAGGCAGCAAGTATCAAGCGGTCCACATTGGAGAAGACAGCATAACTACGCGACATATGTGGTTGTGATCCTTAATTAGTAGTACAGTGAGGGAACGACAAAGAACAACCTCCTAAAAGAAAGTCCTATCTTAGCTGTCACACAGTCAACTAAAAAGACGCTAACGATAATCACAAGTCAAAACATCCTATTAACGGGTCCTATTACCCAAACACGCTTCCGGAATCAAACCACAAGTGTAGTTAGTCACATTAGCAAAAAGGGGATGCCAAGGAATCCGCACATTGTTTAAAAGTTCCCTAAACAAAGCTCCGGCACTCATTTCTCGTTATCTTTAGTCAAAGTAATTTAGAGGAAGGAGCACGGACCACGTTCCTCGAATCTTTTGTCTCTTGTATTTCTGTAATTTTATCTATAACTGCAAATTCGTGGCACATTTTTGTATAACATTTTTAAGTAATTTTTAGTATATGCTTTTATACATTACCAAGTTTCTGCCAAAGGTTTCGCCCGCGTCTGTTTTATAAATTATCTCAAACGAACGTACCTACTATCAACCCAGGTGAAAAGTAGCCTAAGTTGTCCTAGTACACCCTACCTAGTACCCTTGTTCCAAGTTTTATACAAATCCGCTCTGCCATTGAGGCGTGATTGATTAACAAACATTCGGACTTTAACAATTATAATATTACCAGTACAGAGTGTGATTGTATATTTATGTAAGTATTAAAAGTCAGTGAAAATTAGGATTACATACAATACTAGCTGCTCGCCCCGGATTCACTATGGTTCATATTGATTTCATGACTTTCGATCTACTTCTTCATGATTCTGTTCTCCTGGTAGTGTCGGAGTCACCAATCTTGATAACGGCCCCGGTTTTTTTACTTCAGGATTCAGGTCTCCTGGCACAGAATAATTAATAGTCTCCTGGTTAGTTCTGGAAAATCTAACTGTGCCCCCTGGCCAGTTGTGGAAAAGCTCACGATCTTAGACTAAATAAAAATGACCGTACAAACTTTCAATCCCCTTAAATATTCATATTTCAACAAACAATAAATTTCGTAAATTCCATTCTGAAATGACACCTACAGTATAAAATCAATATCCTTTCAAACTTCTATCATTAGTGGTTTATATTGTAAGAACTCAGAAAAAACAAAGGGAAATTAAGAATAAAATATTTAATTAAAAATAAATTTATGCAGTACAATAAAATGTTAGGTAGTTGCTAAGCCTCGGTGCTATATGCGAGCAAGGTGAGCGGCCCGCGCGTTGCTATCTTCACAGTTGTCAGCTTCATGACGTCTCTCGAGCGCCATCTATCGCCTTACAATATATATCAATAGATTAGTCTACTACAGCATAAAATCGTAAATATCATCATCAATGTCATCATCGATGACAATCGTCAACTAAAGTGTCCATGTAAAACTTTTCATCCAAAGAAAGCGCTTTTATAAAATCAGTCTGGCAATAATAGAAATAACTGGTAATGTGGTTAGAAAAACGATTACTTTTCTTATTCAGAAACTATAGAGTAAGTTCGAAAATAAAACCTATTATTGTACAAGTAGTCTGATTTTATTCATAGTCTAGACTCGAGGTAAAGCTCAGATCGCACTTTGACCTTTGGGATTAATATTACATTTAGGGCTTCACCTTTTCCTCGCTTTTGGAAACTATTTTGTGTTTAGTAGAAACCTGAGCAATAGCAGAAAATTGCTGGAAATATTTTTATACTTTCCGAAATAGGTAAAATTTTCTTGAGAAACGCGGTCAATTTTGTAAGATTTTCCAAGTGATGTAGCGTGCATTTAAAGACACAAACCTACTTATAGTGCGCGGCACGTAAGTTGAACAAAAATGTACTGTTGTGTAATGTAATTTAAACTGTGTTTTCTTTTTATTATACGACCTAACCGCTGACAGTTTATAAATTGTCAACGGTTAGGTCATTTATAAGGGATTCATTTCGATTTAAATCATTCAATTTCAATAAAACGTTATTACATTTTCGTGCACAATACACGAATACCTAGAATTACTTACTAGTAGGCCCAACTCAAGCACTTCATCACTCGAGCTGTCAAAATAAAAAAGAAAGAAAAATAAGGATACCTAACACGTAACAAACAAGGTTAGCATGAATACCTTAACAGACTATAATACTGTGTTAATACTTCAACAACAAAATAGCCAGGCTTTGTAAGCGTTAATTTTATTTATTTGTTCTAAGAAGAACTTGCTCGTTCAGTAGCCTAAACCTTCATTTAGAGCTGGTAACAAAGTCCTATTCAGTTTACGAGCCGTCCATTATGCAGGTAGGTACCGACGGAATTCTCTCGGCTGCCGACAGCCTTATCTCGTCCTCCCCTTCCCAAAGACCTGATTGTCTTATTATCACAAAGAAAATCATTAATCATTCTTCAACCAATTTTCTTTACTCTCATTGATGTTAATTTATATTTTCAGTGGATCAGTTTGTTTATCTCATTCATCTTGGCGATTCCCAAAAGTAAACAACTAACTTGCAAAGAACTGGTAAAACAAAGTAGACGTGATTAAATTATGTACGTATTCGCTTTTAATCTTATACTGTTTATTGTTATGCTTTCATGTTTTATTATTTTCCCACTTTGTGACATGGGTCGGCAACGGCGGTTACAGTTTTTGCTCCTCTGTGGGCGCCATAAGGAAAGGTTATGACTTGACAGTTTGTATTCGTCATTATCGGAGTTCACTCCTGAAATTATTTCGATTCATGATCATGATGCATCGTATTTTAGTGTAGGTACTAGTGGCCTCGCCACATGATAGATATCGCATGAATATAACTGAGATCTACAATCGAATATTTACCCCTAAAATTTTTACACAAAAATTAAGTAACTCTTTTGAAATATGTTTAAACTTTGAAGTTGCCAATATTAAAGAAATTACTTCAAATTTTTCGAATATATAACTGTAGTACACGGTTGAAAGCCGATCATGTGAACAACCAGGCTTTTATTGTACCAGGGAAATAGATTTGTTGAGGTAGTTACTAGGTCACCGCTCAAATTCCCTCCCGCTGAGATGCACGGTTGGCAAACGCCGCTGTATACTCTGTATTATATGTATGAACCCGCTTAAAATGTTTGAATAATATTCACGAAAGTAAGTTTTTAAGTAGAAATGTTAATAGGGTTCCGTACCTCAAAAGGTAAAAAAGGAACCCTTATAAGATCACTATCTTGTCCGTCTGTCCGTGTGTCACCACAGATTTTCTCTGGAACGGATAGACCTAGCAAGTTGAAACTTATAACAGACACTGAGTTCTATAGTCCCTATTCGGTGTAACAACACGATAAAAAAACATATGGCATATTTATATTTTCGCGAAAATATGTATCAAAATTTACCTCAATTTTAAACTTTTTTTATTTTTCGGAATTTTCCCTTTACTTGTGCTGTAAGACCTTGCTTTTAACCAAAATTCTAGTTCAACCGGAAGTTTCCTATAGGTTTTTGGTCGAAAATCTTTATTGTAGTTCCCGTTGACCTAATTAAGTTGGTGAATGTAGCTCTTTGTACGGAACCCTCCGCGCGCGAGTCCGACTCACACTTGACCATATTTTTTTTATAAATCAGAAATAAGGCGGCAGATTATACAGAAACGTAGAATTCGTTTGATATCTCGATTTGCTTTAAGTGTTTACATTTTTATAAAGGGACCTAGAATTTTATATACTGGTTCTAACTTCCAAGAAGTAGGTTTCCTAAGGCAACGTCTGCATGAACCTTTTCAGAAGAAACTCTCATTAAATTATACCTACGTAACTTTGTGTTTGACTTTTCTAATTTTCTTCGTTTATATGAGTATTTCAAATTAGTCGAGATTTGAATGAATATTTATCAACTTGTTTTGATGTAATTACGTGTCTAAAGTTAATAACATTTTGTAGAAACGGGGATTTTGAGGTTTTGATTACGTCGAGCAATAAAATTTGATATGGGAATTTCCTCACGATTTCGTTAAAATTCGCAAAGTTAGCACTTACATTTAATTGTCATTATTTTGACGACGGATTATGAGCGTCTCGATAATTTGCGATCCAACATTCCATTTTTCAGGAATGCTTCTTTTTACACGATTTACACGAAATTTTTTTCAAACGAATTTTATTACAGTGAAATTCAAATTAAGATTTGGAAATATTGGTTCAAATTCAGGGAAAATTCTTTAGCGTGATACCTTTTCTATGTAGATATAATTTATTTATTGATATCATAAGAGTATCTACATAGACTGTATCACGTACAAAAAAATACTTATTAAAGATACACAACGATAGGGTTCAAAATAAGGATATGCATAAATTCCGTACAAGATAACAATATACAAATTATTCACAAATAGTGGCCAAAATCGCGTTCGGAATTTTTGTTGGTATATTCGGAAACTGCTTTCTCTCTCACCTAAGGTTTAGCGACAATGGCAACATATTTGCTGGCATTCGACATTTTCTAGTTGATAGGTATAAGTGGGTAGGTATACCTGTCCTACAGGTGTAATATGTCGACATTCCGAAATCTGGTCACGCACGTCCCTCAATAGCCTCGACAGCAGAAAATTGTGGGTATATATAGAGCAGGGGCGAATATTTTTTTTTCGCCATGGGCCAGGAAAACGATGGAATTTCTTCGAAGGGGCCCGGCATTTAAAATAATGCATTTAGCTTTTATATTGTAATTTACCATACCATAAGTATACATAAACTTACATGTCACGTTTGCCACTTATTTGTGTCGATGAGAATGCCTAAGGCCTAAACCATCCGAAGGCCAAACAATCAAACTGTCAAAAACGACATGAGCAGGCCGGACTGAAACTTTTCGCGAGCCGAAGCTGGCCCGGGGGCCGTAGTTTGCCCATCCCTGATCTAGACAATTCATGAATAACGGGAGACGGCTACAATCGGCTACCTGCTATTTTGTACGGACATTTTGTTACATCATACTCACATTATACAGGCTCAGGTTATTTGCAGGGTCTCCACTAAAAACGGGTTTTTTGATGTCATGTAAATCTTTTATGTTTAAATAAATGGGCTTTCTAGTGTCTAAGTTTTCATATGAATAATTTTCAGTAGGTTTAAAGTCCTGAAAATCTCAGTACTTAGGTATCATTCGCTTATAATATTCTAGAATTAATTTTCGTGGGCTGAAAACAGTAATATTGTAAGATTCTTCGAAACTACACGCGTGACTGAAGGCTTAATCATATTTCAAACGTGCGTAACAAAGGTGTAGATTATAGTATTTTGATTATCCAGCATCCTTTGATCTCAGAGCAATGGTATTTATGTAAGGTTCACAAGGAATGCTACTAAGAATCATATCACAATCAGATCATTGAATTACAAGATTTTTTGAAGAGGGTTGACGAATGAAAAAGAAAAGGTAAAAATTCGACAAGGTAACGAAAACAAAAGTGTTCTTCTAAAATGTGTTTTGATATCCCAGGGAGTGTAACGGCCGCCGGGATTAAATTCAGCAATCCAGGTCATGGTCTACTAATGTTTCATCCAGCAGGTCTGATGCAACACCGGTAGCCGTAGAGGCTTAATCGTATAAAAAACGTCCAAACATCTAATCATGCGAAAACCCAAATATACTCACTTTCACATCTATAAAATTTGTAATTTCTAAGTAGCAAACGGAACCTTTGTCAGATATGTCTAACCGAAAATATCACGATAACCACAAGACCGAGGAGCAGAAATCTCGTTGCCAGGTAGTCAAAGGGTAAACCTCAAAGAAGGAGGACAGTATCTCTGGGACCGAAGGTTGAGTGAGGTACTCCATTGATTTAGAGAAAATGACAGGCTGGTAGATATGTAGCTACACGTGCCTGTATGTGGCTATAGGAATTATTAGTATAATAATTCCTATAGCCACATTTGGCAGCGGCTTCGTTCACGTAGGAGTTGGAAATTATTCCACAAGAACGTTCATTTATTTAATACTTTAAGCACATAAACGTACAGAGGCGGAATTAATGCCTTAGGCATATCTACCAGTCAACCTTTGGGTGATGGACATACAAATAGTGGTAGGTGCATTTACGATTGTAAAATGGATTTGAATACAAGGCCTAAATGTAAGCTATAAATAAATACAATTTATACATAAATACAATTTAGAACGTTCTTCTGGGAAATGAGAATTATGTGTCCTGATCCAGGCAATGGTACCCGTGTGCAGTTTTAAAGCCAATCCGTTCAGCCGTTGAGATGTGATTGATATGTAAACATTCAAAATCGCAAACATGCAAACACACAGACCGCAAGATTTATGGTAGGATAATAGTAGGAAGTAGTATATACAGGATGTGTCAGACAACGACGCGAAAAAAAATACCATAGATTCAGTACATGATTTTGGACCCCCTAGTGTTGGCATTTTTCGTCGTTTCTTCCCGAATTTTTTAAAAAACATTTGCATTTTTTGTACTGTAATCTTTTCAAAATCGTTATTCCTATCTAACTCAAATAGATTTTTAATTATTCTCCTTCGTCGCCGCTCAAGTTTGACGTCAAAAAGAAAAAGTGCGGCCGGCGCGGCGCGTGTAGGTACTAGCCGGCGGCGTTGTCCTCTATCAGGACATAAAGAAATCAGCTGATAGGTAACGTTTTTTAATTTTATTTCGTGAAATAAGGGCTTTAATGATATAATTATCTTTTATTTTTCAAAAATAGGAAAAAACCTCCGAAAAATTCCAACACTAGTCCAGAAACTACTAGTACAGAACTAGTCGTACTGATTTCTGGGTTTATTTTTTCGCGTCGATATATGACATCCTGTGTAATAATATTGCGAACGTGCAACTAGTTTAATATTTTGCTAGATAATTCAAAACTATCTTTGAATGGTTTAATTTATCTGTGATTGTGTGTAATTAATGGTTTAAGTAATAAATGATTTCGAGTTTGAGTTTGAATAAATAGTACTTTAACATAGCCATTTTCTTGTAAGTATTGGACCACTCATGCGTATATTACACTACGTGGAAATGCTCTTTAGTTTTTTTTGTGTTACCATGGCCAAAGCGTTCATTGCCCTTCCCGAATAAATATATTTTCGTAGGGACCTGAACAAATAAACTGTATTTCATTTTCATTAGTAAAAAAAATGTTGAGGACCACAATAGATGAGGATTCCGGACGGTCAAGTGCTTTTTTCTGTTATTTTTTTTATTTCAATAAATGTAGATGGGTCAAAGTACGTTATTGCCCTGTTCAACGCAACAACTATTGTTTGAATCTGCCCTAAAGTTAAGATACTATTGATTATATCTACCTACTCGTACTTCATAGCTTGTGCCTGAAAGTCTAGCTAGGTATTTACTACTTTAAAAGGCATATCTGTTACAAAGTAACTTTAATGAGGCATTTTAATTAATTCAGAACTTTGAAATAGTACCTATGTATCTTATTTCTGGCTAGGTACCCAGTGGAATGTATGAAGGTAGGTATATTGTATTTAGAGCTTACTTTAGCAACCTTAAACGCGGGTAAGTCAAATAATCAGATGAGATATAAAGTCGGGTTAAGTCAATAGTACGGACGTCAAAACAAATCACAAGCACGCCACCTGGCGGAAAATCAGGAACAACTACGCATTGGCGCGCTTTTTCTAACCATTTGCGTGGTGGGGACAGCAGAATATGGCAGTTGAGTACTCACCGCCTTAAAGCTAAGACGTCGTAGAATCAGTGTCGATCCGTAATATTTGTAAGCAAGATTGTAACTTAGTTGTGACTATTTGAATAAAACGAGTGTATCGAATCATTTGTGTGATTTCATTTTCACGATTGTACCCACCTGCTCACACACGATGCCTTAACTTAAGGGAATACATCCTGAATTTCTGATGGTTTGCATCTATCTACCATCCTTGATGCGACATATATATATCTCAACCTTCAATGTCAAGATTAGAACTAAGTCTACAGTCTACCTTCGTAAGGAGGTTAGTGTTCATTTCTCACCAAGTTTAACCTTATTTGGTTTTAAGTACTTTATACCTTCACGTATTCCCAGCGGGAAATTTTTACTGTCTTCCAAGTTCAACGTTCTCACGTACGCCTATTCAAAATATACGCTACGCACGCCACTTCAGAGCTTAAAAGACGCATTATATAAGGTATCTTATTATTCCCTTATGTATTTGCCTACCTTTTCATAATGCTAATACTTTGCAAGGAGAAATTGTACAGGCAGAGTATTTCTACACATAAATACCTGAAATTACAGTACCGTAAAATGATTATACTGTGTCAGGCTTACTGTGAATTTTATGCGCCATTAACTGTCGTTTGCGGCCACGTCAGCTTTATATAAAGTGACAACCCTTTTCGAGGACAGCCTTCTAAATGTCAGGCAACATTAGCCTTTATGTAATGGTTGATAGGGGTGAATTTTCTTTCAGAGTGTCGCTTTAAATATATGAGTTGCTTCCTTCCAATACAGCTTTTGAAGGTGAGGCATCTCTACGAGTAATGAGGCAGAAAGTAAGCACTTCTGTGGATGATATGGTCAACACTTACCTTGTCCACACAAGAGCGACAAAATGAAATACTTTTAGCGAGTTTATTAGTATCTTTGTTGTTTTTCTTATATTGCCTTCAAATTTTCCCTCTAGCTAGACCTTAATTAGAAATATAACTATCAGATGGAGCAATACATTTTATATATAAATAGGTACGTAAATAGTTTTTTCTTAGCCCTGTGAATGAATTTTCGTAGTTAGATAAGTACTGCTTGTCGCAAATAAATCTCTTATTTTTCTTTCTCTTTTGGTTCTATTACCACAGTCTATTTATATAATATTAACAAACAAAAAATTTGCCTCTGTATATAATATTAGTTCAGAGTAACCTCCGACTGTGGAATTAGTACTTTTCCAACGTCTTTATAAATTATTGCTGATGTATTATCCTTTATTTATAAACTATTGGCTTCTGCCTGCGGCTTCGCCTGCGTGAAAAATGTTTTATCATCCCAAGGGAACATTCCCTTGGATAACAGCAGATAGGCCTTTTTATCCTGGTATAATGCTATACCAGGATAAAAAGGCCTATGTGCTATTCCAGACTATAATCTATCTCTGTGCCAAATTTCATCCAGGTCAATTCAGCCATTCTGGCGTGATTGTGTAACAAACATAAATCCATTCATCCAAACTTTCGCATTTATAATATTAAAATATAACACAAGTAAGATTTACGATGAAGGATAATGAAGGATGGGCCAATTATTGTTCCATATAACTATGTAACTACATACTCTCACGCCTTTTTTCCATGGGGGTAGACAGAAAATACAGAACGCCATCTGCTACGAACCTTATCATGTATACTTCTTTTGCTTCACTCACTTTCATACATCTAGTCATACACGCACGACGGTTATGAGTTCTGTGCACTACGTAACTTAGAAACAGTAGGTATCTAGTCCATCTCGTAATAATAGTAATAATCTATTAACCTTAGCTCAATATATGCAGAAATAGCAGGTAAATGATATAGTGGAATTAATTAAGATAGTAATGATATCTCTCTGTGACCACACAAGCGCAAGCAATAGGATTTGCTTGCCAGTATGGAAACTAACTAGTTGTATTAAATTAAACTACATAGAACATTCCTACATCTAGCTACGGTTTCATGAGATATTATTGAAGACATCACTGGTTCAATTAATTATAAATAACTAAGTTAACACATAACCGGTTACTTATTGAGAACTTTTTATTCTAGCATGAAGTTGCCGTGCGTTAAAACAGAGTTTGACTAGGTAGTGTAAAACCAAAAAATATCAAAATAGCCAAAAAACAAATGAGTTCTGAATATATTTTTGAATAGGAGTAATAGTATATTATGCAACTTGTGAATAAAGAATGGACTTCAAGAGAGGGCCATAGATGAATCACGAACATAGCGAGTGATTCAAGTGTTAGAATCCTGTGCGACGGGAGTCTTTCATGACCCTCGATATAAATCCGTTTTATTCAAGAGTTGCATACTATACTTCAAGAGAGGGCCATAGATGAATCACGAACATAGCGAGTGATTCAAGTGTTAGAATCCTGTGCGACGCGAGTCTTTCATGGCCCTCGATATAAATCCGTTTTATTCAAGAGTTGCATACTATACTTTATACCATGACTACTAAGAAAAGAAAGATTTAAGCTAAAAGCACAAGGAATAATAATCAATAAATTGTTTATTAGTTTCAAAATTTACAAATAAATGTGAAACCCTGACCCTTGAGCTTAGCTAGGTAGCAGCATTTGTGATTCAGGGGCCAGTTATTACCTCCGTTGCTACATAATTATAATTAATTAAACACCAATGCAATTAATATTAGAATTACAATCCAAATAAGTATACACTAAATATCCTAGACTAAATTCAAAAATATTATTAAAATCCAAAATATAAACAAACTCAAAATTAAAATCGATTAAGGAGTTCGTTTTCGAGTATTCTTTGCACAAGGAGTTTCGAGTATTTTTTACGCAAGGAGATTATCTATTGATGAAGATCGAATATATTGGTGTATCCTAAATTCTAACACCAAAATAGAGATCAAAAGTGCTTTTTACTCTCTGTTTTCAGTGAATAAAATAAGCTTTTTAGAGGGGGAATGGTATAAAAGAATATTTCATAAGCGGTTCCAATTTTTTTTTTTATCATAAGCGGTTCAATATTTAAAAAAAATACTACACATATTATTACTAAATAAAAATTAATAAATCGTAAATTTAGCGTGGACGTATGCTACCTACTGTAACAAAACAAAACATTCTGCAAAGAAGCATACGATGACGGTAAATTTACTAGAATATTTTCTTCTTTAGTACTTTTTAGAGCGTTATTTTAAGTATTCAGGTTTTAGTTTTTGAACTTATTTTTTATTTAAAATATGTTGGGGTTTTTGCAGAACCTGAGAGAACAAATAAACGAAAAGGCATACATGCATACATACATACTTACATACCGATCAACAAACACTTTGCAACGCCGCGCCGTAGTCGGATAAAAAATTATATTCAATTTAATGTGACTTCGCATAGCCTATAACCAGCGGACAAACAAAACGCTTCGAACAACACCTTATTTGTCAAATTATAATAAGTAGTAGAAAGAGGTCAACTATGGAATCCGACTTGGCTGGGTAGTATTCGGGAAGTTGCGCGGTATCTTCTCGTCCAACTTACCACAGGGTCTCAAGACGAAAGTGTATGACCAGTGTGTGTTGCCAGTTATGACCTATAGCTCTGGGACGTGATCGCTTACAATGGGCCTCATCTAAAAGCTAACAGTTACCCAACGGCCAATGGAGAGGGCCATGCTCGGAGTGTCCTTGCGAAGTGTGAGTGAGTGTGAGTGTGTGTTGCCAGTTATGACCTATAGCTCTGAGACGTGATCGCTTACAATGGGCCTCATCTGAAAGCTAACAGTTACCCAACGGCCAATGGAGAGGGCCATGCTCGGAGTGTCCTTGCGTGATCGAATCAGAAATGTAGAGATCCGCAAGAGAACCAGGGTTATCGACATAGCACGAAAAATTGCCAAACTTAAGTGGCAGTGGGCAGGGCACATTACTGGCAGACCGGATGGCCGATGGGGCAGAAAAGTTCTGGAGTAAGACGTTGCGTTGGAAGGCCACCCACCAGGTGGACCGATGACCTGGTGAAGGTTGCGGATATCCGCTTAATGCGGGACGCACGGGACCGGTCAATGTGGCGACGCTTGGGGGAGGCCTATGTCAAGCAGTGGACGTCTTTCGGCTGGTATTATGGTGATAATGATGAATAAGTAGTTTAGAAGTTATGAGGTAACAGATGAACATACTCTTACGTACACACCCACCCACATACCGGTCAAAAACATAACACTCACTTTTGCTTCTCCGTAGTCGGGTAAAAAGTAGACAAAGAATAGTACACCATAAGATAGCTAATTGTAGACATCTAAAGGCCTACGCACATCGGGTCGGAATGGCAGAGATTTTTTGCACCGGTCAGCGCTCACTAGTCACTTAGATACTGTAGCATTCCAGCGACCTACTGAGACATCCCACGACATGCCGCGGCAAACCCCGTCACGTCGACGATTTAGCTAATAATTTAATACAATAATACAAGATAGCAAATTTGGTGGCCACGTACCCCCGCTTGCACTGCCTCACCCCGCGACATGTCACGGCGTCCTTCAGCGTGCCGTTGCATACCGCAATGCACTGCGGCATCCTGCCGCTGTATCTCTTAGCGCGCTCTACAATGCCGTGTCATAAAATGCCTTTCGATGCCACGGAATCAATTTAACACGATAAGTTTGAATGCCCTTAAAATAAATTTGTAAAAAATTAAGTCCTCTGCCATTCCGTCCCGGTACGTAGGTCCTGAGGTATTTTACCTAATAACATTTTGATCAAACTTCATGGTACAAGCAATATCAGAATTATAATCTTAATACCTCACTTCACAGTTCTGAGAACGGAGTGTAATCTGATTCTTTGTTTCTGCTCGCTTGTAGCAAATACTTGGAACTCTCGAATGAGAAACCCATTCTATAATATTATAAACGCGAAGGTAACTCTGTGTGTCTGCTACGTCACGTCTTAGCGGCTGAACAGATTTCAATGAAACGGGTAGACCATGTCCTGCATTGAATTAGAATACTTATTGTCCCGGGATTAAGTTTCGCTTCGGATAATTTCCGATATTCATGCGGGCGAAGCCACTAGCAGAAGTTAGTTAGAAATAAAAGACGAAGATTTGGTAACGTCACTATCGGTATGAGGCGCTTGGGTACTAAAGCTCGCATTTGTTTTGCAATTTTTTTTTTATCTTTACTAACTATCGAGTTTGTTTGTTTGAACGTGCTAATCTCAGGAACTACTGGTTGGAATTGAACAATTGTTTTTGTGTTGGATAGTCCATTTATCGAGGAAGTTATAGGCTATATAACATCACGATACGACCAATAGGAGCGGAGCATAAATGAAAAATGTTGCAAAAACGGAAAAAAAAACCTTTTTGATAGCTTCCGTTGCGTGCGCTGCGTAAGCGGTTAAAGTTATGCAACAATCATGAATGTAGTGTAGGTGAGGTATGGTAGGTAGGGTAGATGGGTAGGTATGTAGCCAGTTGACGGGAGCGAAGCCGCGCGGGACAGCTAGTTATTGATATTCTCGCGCTTGACCACTATCTCAACTGACGGTAAGCGATGACGTGCTATTTTTTTTTTTTTTTTTTTTTAACTTAACACTAATCCCCGCCAACTTAATTGGCGCCTTATGTGCTTAACCTCTATCATTCCGGTCAATCTTTCATGCCTCTCGTACATTCATTCTTCATACAAACTCTTTCTTTCATACATCACCTTGCATTCTGTGGGTAAGATTATTTTATTATTCTATTCTAAGGGCATGATTTATTTACTTATAAAAATAGGTGTAAAAATACAGAATGCAATAAATAAGGTGCAATATATCACAGTTGTGCGGAATGCCGGTTATCACAGTATACAGAAAAGGCAATTTATCACAGCAAGCAAGTACAATATAATTAGGGATAAAACCCACAAGCACAGTTATTAAAAAATCACAGTAGTTTTACACATTATAAGAGCTTAGGTACTAACCTGAGGTACTGCCGGCTATACGTGTCCTTGCTGCATTCCGTGCTTACATTTAAATATTATACAAAATACTAATGAAGCACGGTGCGCTTCAGGTTTTGTTCCGACGTATAACCGCAGTGGCTACGCTAATGCAGTACTCCAGAAACTTCTCCCTAGTTTTCTTGTTCATGAGCCCATGCAGGCTCTCCCTCGTTATTTTCCTGTCCAGCTCACATTCAAGTCGGTAGCGTTCCCTGATAAATAACGGGCACTCTACAAGTATGTGCTGGACGGTCTCTGCCACGCCTGGATCGCAGACGCACGATGGACTCTCCTTACACTTGAAGCGATTCAAGTATTCAGAGAACCCACCGTGCCCCGTCAAAACTTGCGTGAGGACGCCTTCGGACTGCGATGACGTGCTATTGTTATCTGTGAGCATCTTCTACCGACCACTGAATGACACAGTTGTGGTACGGGTCTAAGTTCTTCTAGCAGGAGCGATTGCTTTAAAATATGACCTTTCTTCGTCGAAACGACGACGCATAGTTCGAAAATTGTGCCTAATTATTACAGGACGACTATTAGTCATCAACGGTCGGCTAATCTCCTTGGAGATGTTCCTCTCACGATGGACAGTGTCGTTTAATTGCAGGGTCTCTCTGAAAAGAGATACTGATACCATGACTTTAGACAGTTAATAACATTGGTTTATTTTACGCTATAATAATAGGTACGTTACTTATATTATATTGATTATATACCGTATTAAAGTCCTTTTAAGATTGCTCCTAAAAATGTACATATTGCTTTGTTAAAAAGTGATAAATGTTGAAAATTTGTTGCACTAAGTATATACAGTCAATAATGATATGGCATGGCAGCGATTATAAAGATTGACAATTGCCACAAAATAATATATTTATTTATTTATTCATAAAAATTACATAAGTTATTTATTTATTATTATACTTTATTGTACACCATAAGTTACATTTTTATAGGAAACTTAAAACTAAAAACACATACAATGGTCGGCCATATCGTAATCCGCGATCTCTTCCAGGCAACCAGGAAAAGGAAAAGTTACTCACTGCTTTGTCCAATTTATAATTTGAAGTTAATTTTTGAATTTTAATTTTGGAAATATTGTCTTTTTTCTCTCCTACTGTAAAAGTTGATCTCAAATTTAATAATATATATTTAAACTTTTATGTTTATATTCTTTAAAAATAATACTTGTAAGAAAGAATTAATAAAATATTTTATTAAACAAAAAAATATATTTAATTTCAAATGTTGTATGAAACATGTGAGGCGTAGTCGAATAGACGAAGGTTAGAGCGATAAGCGTGGATAAAATAGGGTTAGTAGGTAATCTAGGGTTGAATGCCTCTAGAGCCAAAGTCATGTATCTCGATTTAAAAATAGATGAGTAGGTGTGAATCGAGATTATTGTGAAATATTTCTGTAATAAATTCGGGATTTTGTCACAGGATTGTTCTAAATGGCCCAAGTCCATATCTGTATACTTTTTGTATAAGCTTTTAAATAAACAAGTTGCGTCTAATGTAATGTAATTATCCCTAAAGCCAGACATACAAATGTCAACGAAATTGTAATAATGTTGGTACATAATATTTCGTGAAAGTTTACACAGCTTGCCACGCGTACAGCCTATTTTCATAACATTAGGTACATAATTTTTTTTGCGCATCCTGCCCTAAACTAGTGTCACATAACAGTGCGTAATACCCAGTATTAACTCCACGAAGTAAAGAAGGATCTTGATGCGAGTCTATCCAATCCATTCTGTCTTTATGTCAGATGAAGCTTTCCGATTTGTCGTCAAGCCGACGTAATTTCAAAATTATTGGATCATTATGAAGGACTATAAAGAAGTTGGAATAATCAATGCAGTTACGCCAGTAACCCTGATTCCCGAAAATCCATAAAGACAAACCAATCTTCGGCATTACCGAGATGAAGGGTAGTAATTGCCACCATAAAGTGTGGTGTCCCCTCAACTGCTAGCGGCCGGTATTAAATTTTAGTGCTTTCCCAAGTTTCGGCCTTAAATCCTTATCGATTCCTTTATCCTTTACATTTATTTTTAAACTCGATGCCGAGTGCTTCTAGCTATTAAAGAGATTAACGGTGGTGACTACAAAATATTGCTGCAGTAATATTTCTGTACGTCGATACTGAAAATCGCAAAGACCATTTCAATTATGGTTATTACCTAATGCATAAAATATTAGGAATTATTTCTATCTCTTTAGCGCTATATTAAATTGTTAAAATACAATGTAATCTGGCTCGACTACCTTTTTGCGACTGTGAACTCAATAATGGAGCTGTCATAAATAATTAAAGAGCGATTCCAGCGTTTTATTTCGATTAAACTTTACAAACGCTAATGAAAATCGTACGAATAATGTAGCCGAATAAATTGAATGGCTGTAATTAGTATTATCATGAATATTGTCAAAATTACACTGGTAAGGGGTTCGCGTAAAGGCGTTTTGTTTTCAAGTAAAATGTTTAGTATTTTTTCTATTAACATCAACAACAATCGTTAGCAGTTAGCGCCTGTTTTTATTCCCTAATAGGTAATTCGAATCTTAATAAAAATAACACTCTGTATGAAAACGATTGCTTAGAATCGCATGAAAATTGTATTTTCACATTTACAATCGCAAAGAAAATTGAGATTGAAAAATCTTCATGACAGGCTCTTTTTTCTCGCAAAATCGTTAGTTCTTATGACGTATTTATAATAGATGCTTATGCATATGTACAAAGGAGGGGCGAGTTAAAAACATCTGTTTTTAAAACGGGTGGGAACAATAAACATGCTTATAATAAAATCCATTAAGATACATCCTCATAAAAAATCCCTTCAGTGAAAATGTGTATAACAGTGCTTTCGAAAGCTCGGTCGTGGGAATTATGAAAAGTGTCACAAGTAGTGGGTACATGCGCCCCGCACTTGTACCAAGTACGAAGTAACAAGGCGCCGCCGCCGTGTCGTTGTCGCGCCGGTCACGTGCCGCGGCACTGCACTGTAGAATGTACGCAGCTATCTGTAAGAGACCGACGGGGAAGAAAACAAATGAAACTATAAGGAACATAGATGAAAAAAACGTGCAAGTATAATAACAATTTGCAAAACTAAAGAATGAAATATCTACTGCTAAATCTCTTTTAAATACTTGTGAGGAAATGGAGGATACCGATTTTTATGTGGTTTTCACCATTTTTTTTTTTTTTTTAACCTTTTCCCCACGCTAGGAATTTCTTCCTGTATCGTGGGTACGTTTACAAACATATAAACTCACATACACAACACCCAAAGCCGGAACAACTATCTGTAGGTCATACAAATCACGGAACAAACGTGCGGGAATGGAACCCGCGACACGCAGCGCAGCAGCCAATCGCTCAACCATTGCGCCAACCGTGCGCCCAAATGTCAAGGTCATTTAGACTTTAGATAATGTGTTCTATAAGGTTTATTATGTGTGGACCTTATTAGTAATAAACTTTCATTTAATAAGGAAATCTTGATGTTCTGTGAAGTCGTAAAAACCGTGAGAAACAGGGCAGGTCGCTAGTAAACTATATAGCAATCTCATAGATGTCATGAAACAAGAAGATGAGAAAATACGCGACAAAGAAAAGGTCACTTTTCTCGACTCGTTCAAAAATATTTCATAAGCAAAAATACAGTTGTGACCTAATTAACTGGCCACGTTGACAGATCGCTGCGACTGCAATCACAATAAAATTGTGACTACAACGAAAATTTTAAGAAAGCAAGAGCCGCGTACTTCACCCAATTTACATGAAATTTCCGTCATGGAGAATATTTCTTTCTTTTCTCTTCGCCTTCAAATGGTAATGAGGGTCGGTTGGAAAATTTCAGAAGCAGATTAGATTTCCCCGCTTCTATATTGTCTGTTCAAATGAACGGCATTGAAAGTTGTTCACTTCGTTGGTTCGTCCGATACGTTTTGTTGGCATTTTGATTGTGTACTTAAAAATCAACGAACCCGTAAATTTTATTTAACGGTCCCGCAAAATGTGTTTCCTATGTAGTCTAATTATGCATTAAAATTAGTGTTATACAAATAAGTGAACGAAATTAACTAATTAGTGTTATGTTGACGTTATAATGACACTATTATTGTTAGTATCATCCAGCCTAAATATTGTTAAAACAACAAGTACTGTGAACCTAGTTATCTGCGAAACGGACTTCGAAATTAGATTCATACAATTTTGGCAACAACAAAAATTGCAACACATCGTGTGTCTCAGAATATCAAATTAAATAATTCACTATTCAATTTGATTCGTAATAAACGTACTGGTTTTGTAGATAGGTATATATAATAGTATAAGAAAACGAGACGTCAAACTGGCTACACAGAAGGACTTTTAGACCACATCGAGGAACGCTGCCTTGGCGCTTTAAGATCCACTGCGGAACTTACCGGGAACCAGATAGACAAGGATTAAGCATAAACCCGACCACGGAGGTAGTCTTTATACACTTAAGTAGAACCTAGTCTATTAAGAAACCTGCACTACACTCGAAAATATTCTACAAGCATATTTGTTGAACTGCAAAAGTTAACTAGGCTACGAAGACGGCTATCTTGCATCTTTCAACTTTTTCGTCACTATATTCTGTCCGCAGACTTCTGTATTTTTAATACATTCGCTTCTGCAAGGTGAGATGCTGCAGAATAAAGACTTATTCGAAAGAAACTTGCTCAAGCGTAATATAAAATCCACACCTGACGCGCATAATATTAGCAAGAAAACACGGGCGCATATTTAAGTTTAGTCCCGGAGACAGGAGTCAAGAACCTTCATTGTAAATAACGCAGATAATATTATAGTTTGTTCCAGTGCACAAACCACAGGTTTAGTGGTCGCGCTGTCGTGAGCCTAAAATTTTCCGCGTCATTAAACATGGCTGGCGTTCTACAGCCAACATAACAAAACAAACGATGCCAAGCTTTGTGGCATAGTTCACGATGAATGAAGTTGGTGCACCTGCTTGTTTGGTTCACGTAGCGTTTATATTACAGGGATGAATAATACGATTTTTTATGTCGGTAGTTTGTTGATTTTGAAGTAATCTTCTGTTACTTTGCGATTTTTATGGGTTTAACTTAAATGACTAAACAGAGTTTATGATTCAAGTTCAATTTACGTAGTTAGGTACTGTTATGTAAAGGTTACCAACTGTAAGATAAGTATTTATGACGACCAATCTATATTTTTCAATATGCAAATTAATACTGGCGACAAAATTAACTCATTTCACATGCACAGAAGCTCAGCCTGAAAGAATAAATAATAGAATTTTCAAATTTTAGAACGGGATACACAATTTTTCGATTGCTACGGAATCTCTGTATAATTTTGCTCTCCCAAAACAGTACGAGGCACATACGCAGAGCAATCGAATACGCGCCATGCTTAGATTAGTTCGTTTGTATCCAGGCCTGACTAGGTTCGATAACTTTCGCCTCACGTTCGAAGCGGCTAAAAAAATCGCTTGTCTTCGTACGATTTTCCGCAAACACCGTCGTCGTCCCCGCGATTGGCTCCGAACGTCGCCGTCTAAATTAAGTTACATCTACCTGCCTAAGTTTTGCGCTAGCTCTTGATAAGCTCGGGGACATGCCGGGTAATTTTAGTTGTGCAACTATGTGCTACTTGGGTTTCTTTAGTCGGAGTTTGCCGCATTGTTTAATGTGCTGAAGAAATGTTCCAAAGTCAAATAAAGACGTTTGAATGGTTCTCTGAGTAAGGTTTTTAGTTTTACCTAGTTTTCTGAGGAATCAAATTACCGGGACTTATTTATCAACGTTACTTTTTGCGCGCACGTTAAAAATGACGTACTTATCCAAAATATGATGAAAAAATCTCGCTGATGGTCGAGATTTCCATAAAGTATAAGAAAAAGCCTTCCAAATTACCTGACGTTGAGCCAGCTGAATTCAAAATCAGTCAAAACGCTCACAATTTCAGCCTTAGTACGCGAAATGTTCGTGATTCCAACGTGGAGAGCCGTAAAAAATGGTTTGACTAAGCTGAAAAACAGCGCTCGACTTGTGACCTTTCTTCCTTTGAAAAAAAATGTTGTTTCATTCGAAAAATGAATGTTAGGGCCACGTCAAAATGTTCGCCGCGGAATTTGTGTTTCTGTTACGTTTCGCTACATAATTTATAAGCGGATGAGCCGTCCACCGTCCACTCGTATTTCAATGGCGGCCAGCGAGCGGTCTTTTCACGATCCCAATTTTTAGCTTTCAGAACACTATCGTATGCTAATAAGCTCCTCACTGAATAGCATGAAACATGAAAATGTAGTTCCTTTTTGCTGGGCGGTTAATTTGGAATTTCATGAAAGATAATTAGGTAGCACTTCTAGCATCTCAGTGACCTATTTAAGTTACAAAGTGCTATAAAATTGTTAGCAGACGTGTTTCAGCGAGTCACTTCCGACCAATTTCTTTATATTGCTTGTCTGCTTGGTGGAAGACTGTTACTTATAGTTTTATTTGTTCGGCGTCTGCCTGACAGTGATCGAAGACTTTAATGGCGTGATTGTGTAAGTGCGGAGTATGTGGCTCGTGTGAGTTTAAAGAGAAGTGGAGCATCTAGATACGAGGTGACAGCAAGATATTACAGGAAGCCGAGTAATCTTGAGAGGCAAATATAAGAGGTTAGGATGTTTGTCGTGTAATAGCGCTTATTTTGTCACATTCGCGTCGCATAAACGTGACGGAGCGGGCACAATAACGCGTAGGCTATGCCGTAATGGCCGACGCCTCTGATTTATACGTATTTCTTTTATGTGCCAACCAAATGGCTTTCTTTATAGTATGTTTCTTTTTCGGGCGCAGCCACAAGTCAGTGTCGCGGTGGGCCGTCTCTAAGTGAGTTACGGTGGCGGCAATGCTTTTAGATCAAATTAAGTTTAACCTTAGTAGTGCTCTCGATGTGATAATGTCCTGTTCAATGTATTAGACAGGCGTTAGGATGGCTGAAACAGGAAAGTTACAGGCACTGTATCGTGTTGTTTGATCATTGTTTGATACACACAAAATATAGCCCCAAATGAAAAACTACCCAAATTTTAAATACAACGTTAACATGCACACTTTAACGAACTCATCAGAGTACACTATAAAACAAATGAAAGCCTGCACATTCTAATAAATTTAAATGATTTTCAGCGTCAATTCTGACTAACAACCGACTCTTTTATGAGAGGAATTTAATAGAATAATAGATATGCTTCATATTCTTTCAACACGATGGCAGTGACACTATATCAGGGGATGAATAGCAAGCTCTCGCGGAGATAACAGGGGAGGAACAAAAGGGTTCCATAAATCGTTATTAACTACAGTCTCATAGTCCCTTGTTCAGGAGTGAGCCGATAGTATACGTCACAACTCACGAGCTAGTAAATTAAATAAGTTCCGAACTGTTACAACTTACTTGCATGACATGTATCGGCTGCATAGTATCGGTTTGCAATGCCTTGTTTATAGTTTAGCTACTATGACTTTGGCCGATTAATCGACGAAAGAGGATTTTTTCACTCAAAAATTAAAGACTGAAATACTGTTATTGTTCAGTAAAATGAAAGAGCTCAATTCAAATTCAAACATGTTTAAAAGAAAGTCTCGTGCATGGTTTTTGTTTGACCAGTTAGACAATTACCCACGTAAAGTCAAATGCCACAAGCTTTTTATTCAAAGTGATTCCTCCTGTATACATTTTATTGAGAAATATAAACAAAGTAAGTAGTCGAAATTGGCCGGTTGTCGACTTTACCAACTAGTCTCCGACTATTCGGAGCATCATTCATTTATAATTACTTTATAAAGAGCTAAAATTTGTTTAAACGGTAATATCCGGAAATAATGATCTGATTATGTATTCTTTTATTAGTTAGCTACACTATTGTTGAGTATCTAAGGCTACTTTGTGCCGAAAAAATAAAAATAAAATAAAAACCCGACTGCTTAAAAAGCGAACTAAAAAGACGTAAACAAGAAGAACATCATGCTGTGCAGTCGGAGGATACATATGCGCGAGCTGGCTGACCAAAATCAGTTTTTTTAGAATTAGGTACATTTTCTTTTTTTTTTTTAAGAAATTGTTGTCCCACACTAGAAATTTCTTTCTGTATTGTGGGTGCGTTTACAAACATATGAACTCACATACACAAACACCCAGAGCCGGAACAACTATCGGTAGGTCATACACATATTTTTTCTGCAGGAATCGAACCCGCGACACGCAGCGCAGCAGTCAATCGCTCAACCACTGCGCCAACCGTACGCCTAACGCCAGCCGTATACATTTAAACATAGAAGTGTTACATATTTTTGTAATCATCTCTTAAAACTCTTTATTTTGATACCTTACATGATGGACTAGGAAGAAAAAAAATTGGGCCCCCACAATATAGCGCCCAAAATCCACCATTTTTCTATTTTCCAATTTAAATGTAGCCGGTGACACTCGATTAAGACGAATCGATTGACGTAAGAATCATCAAAATCGCCCAACGCGTTTGGTCTCTAGAACGCCACATAGGAACAAACATACATACATACATACATAGACTGATAAACTCATTACCCTCTTTCGGCAATCGTGTAAAAAATGCACGACTCTACTACGGGAGGGAGCCGTAGAAAAAAGTAGTAGTTTTTTTTCTTGTGACGCTATGGCATTAGTTGTTAATATTTTAGTTTAAAGGTGCCGACATAACAGTAGATATCTTTTTTACACTACCGTCCTCTCACTAGTGACCTTTTGTTCTAAAAAAACCTTAAATACTAACTAACTAGTCGCAAGCAAGCAAGATTCCATAGAAATATTTCAATAAAAAACACAAAACATTTATAAATAAATGAAAAAATATGGAGCATTGATGTAGATCATGCTATATCAAAAGATTTGTCTGAATAGAAAAAGTCAGAGCTAAAAAATAAGGACAAAAACCTCTGAACAAAGGAGGTTAGGTGATATTTTAGTCTTTTTACCTTACATATGTGCCGAATACCTTAATACCTTTCGACTCTTTATCTTCCCTTCATACAGAGAGGGATCAGTTATATGTTATTAAATAAGAATTTGTATGTCTATGTCTGTAAGCAAAGATTTACAAGTCCGTATTCATAATAAATACGTAGATTGAAGTTTTATTCAATCGAGATACATATTTGTACAAAGTCTATTAGTTATTTTTATGTACAGCCATCTTGTGTTAAACTAGAAATGTGTGTGTTGTAACTAGAAATCTATTACCATTCGAATTTAAATTAATATCTGATTGATCATCAATATACGTAGAAATCTATTACCACCCGAATTCAACTGTAATAATTGATCCTGAACATGATAGCATTTATTTCGCTTGACATAATCACTCTAAAACACAGATCACTGAAGTTGCTCAAGCCGGAGAATTGAAGCGGGAAATTTGCCGCATGCCTGAATAGCTGAGGGCCAAAATAGAGGCTTCTATGAGTTCTATGCAGCTCGAAGGCGTCTCGCAGACCCCGTAGGAGATGGCAGTTGTTGGACAAACAAATAATTAGCCCTGGTACACATTAGCTCTGTATCCAAAAAATAGGAAGGCACGGAGAGAGGCTTTGTCCAGCAGTGGAATGATGCAGGATATCAGTCATCAGTGGTCAGGTACTTTGTTTAAAATCATTGATAATAAATTGCGTCTTTTGGACGCAATTTATTCTTCAGCGTTCTCAATTGAGGTATCTATAACACAAACCCTAACGTGTTTAAAAGTGTGGATGCTTGTTTAATTAAGCAAACAATGCACAATATTTAAATTATTCAATCAAATGCTAATTAATTTAACCTATTAAACTATGTTGCCCTGCTGGGGGATTTTTGTATAAACGAAACATTTTATTTTAATTATCCTAGGAGAAAAACGAAATTACACTTTCCTCGACCGGGGTATCTAACCTGTCTTGTATTACTGAGCATGAGGTCCAGCCTCATGCTCAGTAATACAAGATGAACAAGGCAGCCTTGTTGTTGATGGTGTTTCATTTATTTTTAATAGGTAACAAACCTGCAAGGCTTTTTATTATGCGTTACACTTAAAACCAAACGCAACGCAAACATTCGCACCGATATCAATTTTAAGGAAACAACACCGCTCTATATTCTCGAATAAATGATGTAAAAACAGGAGATGGGGGAGCGTAACACAATTCTGTGTGTTCCGCCGACGCGGGGGCTCCGATAAATCTAAAGTAAACACCATCGCGCCACAGATAAGATATGAGAAACAAACGAGGAAATGAATCACTATTTATTACATTTTAATATATCGGCAGGGGGAGGCTTCATCGTTATATAAAGAATTGACGATCATCTCAGAGGAAAATATGAGAGAAATCATATTTGGAGGGTTCGCGGGATATCACTTACACACAAACACTTACATCAGTATTGACCACTATCTCATTTGATAGAACTTAAGCGATGATATGGTCAACGATGAAACTTGCTGACCTAGCCTAGAAGTAACCTATTGAAGACTTAGGTATGACTCTCAGGTTACAGCTTGTATAATACAAACATTTTTCTCAGCCAAACTGATGTTTCAGGAAGTCAAAATTTCATAAAACATCTCCCAGTAAAACAGTTGTCACACCAAGAAAAACAATGGTAGCTCGCCTACATTCGACTTTTACGATATACTCGACACGAAAAGCAGCTCATAAATATTTCTCTTCATACAAAAACCTCTAAGAAATAAAACCAAAACATTCCCTGATGTATTTCCCGTATGTAGTTTGGAATTTTACACGCAGACGAACCTAAGTGAGATAGGCAGACATAATTATAGAATGTCAGTCGGCTGCGCCGTGCTGAAACCCGGCACTCCAGCCAGGTATGCTAGGGATGCGATGCATTTGCGGATATGCGGATATTCCGGGTAAAATGGTGCTACACTACAGATTGCGTTTACTCTGAGCGCACCCTGATATGTTGGTTTGGTTCGTTTTGGTCGGTTTACTCTAAACAAATCCGGTATCGAAAGCTTATTCGGCTTTCAGAGCGCATATTTCGAATTCGATGGGCCCTTGTAGCTTGAACCTTCCAATTGAAATCGAAAAGCGAGTGGTTTCTGAACAATTTCCATTCTTTTGGAATGGAAATATAAATAACAAGGAGTCGCTGCTGGTAAAACTGTGTTAGAGTATATGTCAGTAAAGTATTGATTGCAGCAGAACGGCAACTGCTGCACTTAAGCAATGTTTGAGAAAAATTCCCCATGAATTTTAAGAATTTTCAAGAATAAAATAACATTTAATACACAAAAAAAACTGAAACTTCAGTTATGTTTCACACCTGGGATACTGCTTGTAAGAAACAAAACACTTCCGTTCACTTTGCCCGCACTGGTTGTAGTCCTCATTCACAGACCACGTAATCGTTTCGCTGCTAGCGACTAGATAGGCACTATAAGGCACAAATACGATTAATATTTGCGTGATTGTGTCCACACTCGTCACGCTAAGCGCAAGCTCAAACTGTCACAGACATTTACCAAGCTGAAGGATATTTTTTAAGATTTCAAACTTTCACAGACATATACCAAGTTGAAGGATTTTTCTTAAGAGTTTAGTTCTGTACTCGAATCAATTAAACCATGACAGTAAAAAAAGTTAACGTCAGTCGAGGCAGTAAATCAATAAATTACTAAGATTGAGTAGAGTGAAAGAAACGATTTAGAATAGTGCGTTAGTAGGGTGATGGTTACAATTATCAAGAACCGTTCTTTGTTTCCTTCCAACTTAACAGACACATGTGTTGCTGGGTGAGTTTATTGCGGCACTTCTTCTCAGCTCAACACTGGAAAGTGGTAACGGGCGGGCGTTTTTTGGGTACCGTCTTTATTTTTTCGGGGAATACAGGTTTGATCTTATGCTTGTTTAACTCGTACGTGTGTCTTTATGTGAAACCGTCGTTCAAAAATTGCTGCTTCTTAGCCTAAATTGAACAAATGACTTTTGATTTAGATTTTTTCGGTGACACTTAATATCACGCTCATTTTGTTAGGGAAGCGTTGGCGATGCCGACTCTAGCAGCGGCGGCCGAGGCGTCTTCGTGCTCTATGGTCTCATTGCATTACACACGTCAACCGTTTTTGTTGCCAAGCCAGGTTTCCTCTGTTCTCACTGTTTCGAGAAATTGTACAGCAATAATGAACGAACTGAGTAGTATTTAATGATCTGGTTTTGAGCAAGAACAAGGGTGATCAATTAACTCTTTTGTTTAACCTGAAAATTTTCTGTTTGACGGGTCAGTATTTATCGCACTGCACCAGTATTGCGGATTTGCACCGAAATTCCCTCACACACATAGGTACATAATTAGGCCACATCATAGCTGCATTAGCTGGTAGATATATTATAATTAATAATAATAATTGTACTGTGTTCGTCTTACAACTGCTATTATATGTTCAAATTATAGGTGAGGACGCTGGCACCCTGAACTCAAGTTAAAACTTACATTGGGTGCCAGAGTTCATCGTAAACACATTTTCCCCTAGCTGTAGCGCGACGTGTTTAGGTAAGTGTTTTCTTATACAATTGAAGTTAATAAAAAACTTTTTTTTATATGAAACTTAATAGAAATTTGTATCAATGGATAGATTAATGCCCATTAAAGACTTTTGCGCGTTTTCGGTAACATTTAGTGAATTGTAAATGAATGTCGAAATAAAAAAATGTTATTGTATTTTTAACGCCCGTTTTGGCATCTATAACATTTACTCCTATATTCTAAGTCATGACCTAAGGTCACCCCGTTCACTCAACTGCACCACGAATCAACCAAATTGGCAGTTATGTCTTATTATTCATTGACATTAATCGAAGGATTTTTCCGTTGTCATGGCGACTGATTCGAGTGGTTGAGTCGAGTGCCTTCAAATAGACTTGCAAGAAGGGCCCTTAGCCATTAGGCATTCAATTAGGTGCAACTATGTCATATAGAACCAGAAAAATCTGCCTAGCCTTTTTCTAACTATATGGCTGCCAGTCCTACCAGATTCAGATGAGTACCAGTGTTTTACATGGAGCGGCGGCCTATCTGACCTCCGCAACCCAGTAACTGGGTAACACGGTACCACTTGGCAAGACTGGTGTCAGATCTCAAGCTTCTGACTACCCGTAACGACTGTCAAATATCTTCAAATGACAGCCGGGACCAACGGCTTAGCGTGCTTTCCGAGGCATGGAAGAAACTCGGTATGTTGAAAATGGTCACCCATCCACGGACCGACCTCGTCAAGCGTTGCTTAACCTTGAAGATCGACCCGTGTGGCTGTTATTATTTAGCCACGAGCTCCTCTCATATAGAACCATAAAATAAAAAATAAATACTGCACCTACCAGAATTTGTCTCTGCATCAGCCAAAGGTCGCCTGGTAGAAAATGCCCAACTGAACGTTTGTGTGCATAAAGTATTAAATAAATATAAAGTACTTAATAAATATATTCACTGCTTCAAAACTAAAGTTCATTCATTTAATAAAGCTTTACTAATATGTGAATACTTACCGCGACGATGCCTCGTTCCTGAGTACGGATTGCTCTTCTCATTAGAAAACGTCGGTAAACTGCAAAGCGCCTAATTATCAACAAACTAAAAGCCAGAACTCGCAAATTCGGGAACTACGTCAAGCGAAACTCAAGCTTTAAAAGCTAAAAGCCAAAGCTTTTCTAAATACTAAGTACAACTAAAACTAAATACTCGCTTCCACGAAATATGTACAGAACTCATCGACTTCGATCCATTTAAGTGCAGATCAGCATTAACAACGTAAACAAGGAATTCCAGGTTGTTGTCACGTAAAATAAAACAGGGCGAATAGCAAGAGAATTCAGTGAACTATTCTTAATAAAAATCATTTTTACAAAAAAAATACTATCGACTTCCAAATAACAAAACTACAAAGTGAAACATAACTTTATTTTTGGCAGTCGGTGTCTTTCGTAGGTACCATTTTTTTGCGTTATGGACTCCGACTTCCAAAAACAAAGTTATTTTTCACTTTTTAGTTTTCTTATTTGGAAGTCGGTAGTATTTTTTTGTAAAAAAGTTTTTTTTTTTTCATTTTTAGTTGTACCTTATAGGCAAATTTTTTAGTAAGTTACCTTAACACCAGAATAGATAACCCGAATATCATGAAACTTGAACATAACCGGTGAAATGAGTGATCTGCGTACCCCTTAAGAGCGTACTGGCGTGATTTTATGTTATGAAATGGTATAATCAATAAACTGACATGCGGTTGCAGTAATCCCGAGAGATTTGCCGTTATTTATTGAAGAGTTCTGTCGTATATCTTCGAAGTTCTTCATCAGATCTTCACTAAATTAAAATGGGACCAATTTCGAAACATACTCTTTCAAACAAAATAAGAATTTTCAAAATCAATCCACAATTGACGGCGATATCGGTGAACATACACAAAAAAAAAACGAACGAACATAGAACCTCCTCCTTTTTGGTAAGTCGGTTAAAAATACATAATGTAAGGCTTTCTAGACAAAACTTATTTAAAAACAATCTAGACTTCTTCGGTTCTAAATTCAAATTCTCTAAAATAAACACCGCCTAAACAGTTGCCAAGTACCGTCGATATTTATAAAGTAAGCCCGTGTTGTTACAAAACATTAACGAAGTTATAAAACACAGCCGCAAATACATTGCACGCAATAAAGAGACACATAAAGGCCATCCAAATACTCAATAATGTCGGTTTTAATTTACATGAAACATTTCAACAGGTACGAAATCTTCTCATTTACTTAGTATAACATATTCGTATAAATATCAACAGCCCGTTTCATAATAATAATAATAGATACAACTCTACGCACCTTCTTGATGTCGTGTATGGGACAATAGAGCACAGTCCTTCGCTATCCAGGATGTCGAAATATCCAGAGGAATAGCGAACCTGTAAGGATCGAGCGAGGTATATTCCAGGGCGATAGTTTGAGTCCTCTTTGGTTTTGTCTAGCCCTGAATCCTCTAAGCATGCTTTTGGAGAATTCAGGGCTGGGCTATCGGTTGAAGAGAGGTAGTCAGGTTATATCTCACCTCCTTTACATGGATGACCTGAAGCTATTTGCCCCCAACAATCTTCAACTGATGGAGCTACTAAAAGTAACTGAAACTTTTAGTAGCGCCATCAGGATGGAGTTTGGTGTGGACAAATGTGCGGTCATGCATGTAAAGCGAGGGGAGATTGTGGAATCCGTAGGAGTTCAACTCACGGGTTCCATAAACCTGAGATCCCTCTCTCCAAACGAAACCTATAAGTATTTGGGTATGTCGGAAGCGTTAGGTATCAGCACTACTGACATGAAGCAATCGTTGAGGGAGCGCTTCTTTGGCCGCCTGAAGAAGGTATTCAATAGCCTTCTTTCGGGCGGAAACAAGGTGCGCGCCTTCAACGGTTGGGTCATGCCGGTATTGATGTACTCTTTCGGCATACTCAAATGGACTCAAACGGAACTTGACGCCCTGGATAGGCGGGTCCGCTCACTGCTGACTGCATATCGAATGCATCACCCACGATCATCGGTCATGAGATTGTATATCCCGCGGAAGTGTGGAGGCCGTGGCTTTTTAAATGCCTAAAACCTCCACAACCGCGAGATATGCAATCTCAGGGAATACTTTCTAAACACCGACGTGGGTATGCATCGAGATGTAGTGGCTGTGGACAAGGGACTCACCCCGCTCTCCTTGGCGAATGAGAACTGGCGCAAGCCTGTAGTGCTTGATACTAAAGACCGCAGGGAAGTATGGCAGAGTAAGGAGCTTCACGGACGCTTTTTCCGGGCCCTACATGGGCCCGATGTAGATCAATCAGCGTCCGTAGCCTGGCTGCGTTTCGGTGACCTCTTTGGGGAAACCGAAGGTTTTGTCTGTGCAATTATGGACGAAGTTATCATGACGAATAACTACCGGAGATTTATTGTGAAGGATGGCACGGTTGACATCTGTCGGGCATGTCACCGCCCGGGTGAATCGATCCGCCACATTATCTCTGGTTGTTCTCGTCTAGCTAACGAAGAGTACTTGCATAGGCACAACCTTGTAGCCAGGATTATCCATCAGCAACTTGCTCTGAAATACACTCTTGTGGCATCGGAGGTACCGTACTACAGGTATGTGCCCGACCCAGTTCTCGATAATGGCAGTATCACATTGTACTGGGATCGGTCCATCATCACTGACAGGACTATTGTAGCCAATAAGCCTGATATTGTGGTGGTGGACCGAATCGAGAGGCGTGCAATGATTGTTGATATTACCGTCCCGCATGACGGGAACCTCGTGAAAGCCGAGAAAGATAAGCAAATCAAGTATCTTGACTTGGCTCGCGAGGTTGTCGACATGTGGGATGTGGACACAGCGATCATTGTACCGATAGTCGTGTCGGCCAATGGCTTAATAGCCACGAGCCTCGACCAACACCTCAGGAGGCTCTCGTTAGGCGGCTGGGTCAAGGGCCTGATCCAGAAAGCAGTACTGCTGGACACGGCTCGTATTGTTAGGAGGTTCCTTTCTCTGGAGCCCTGACCGCCGGTAGCTTGGACCCTGTTCCCGATACCGGTGGGCCTCTATTTTTTATATTTTTAAATGTTTTTTGTATGTTTTATAAAAATATTTAAAAATGTATTTAATAAGAAAATTGTGAAATAAAGGAAATAATAATAATAATAAAACCTTTATTACATGCATTAATTGTTAATTTATAACATAGTAATTAATAAAACAGCCAATTAAATTCAGAACCGTAAATAAACATCATTAGTCATATAAACATCATTAGTTAGATCACTTAACAACATATTTTTATTTACTAATTTAATTGTTTAGATATGTAGTTAATTATTAAATTTATTCTATTATTTAAATTATTCTATCATTCAATTTATTATATTATTAAATTTATTCTAATATTTAAATTATTCTATCATTTAATTTATTATATTATTAAATTCATTCTATTATTTAACATATTCTATTATTTAATTTATTCTATCCTTAAATTCATTCTGATATTTAATTTATTCCATTATTTAATTTATTTAACTATATAATTTCTGCTGCATGCAGCTGACACAAAGGCCTCCCCCAACTCCTCCCATTCTTTCCTGTCCCATGCCTTCCTCCACCACTTGCTTGTGTTTTTGGATATTTCATCTATCCATCTTGTTTTCGGTCTACCAACTCTCCTCATCTTATCTCTTGGAGCCCGTTTCATATGAAGGGTTAATTGAACGGGCTCTAAACAGTGGGTGTAAAAACGCACTCATGTATGTTTTGACAATCATATAATGACGCTGTTAATTATAATTGAACCGGGCGCTAAATATGTCGGATACACAATAATTGGGGCTGTGAGCATAATTGAAAACATTTCGGAGTAACGCGAATATTTTAATTCAATACGCGCGCACTTCAAATACTTCGCCGTATTGATGGTATTGCGTTCGCGTAATATCAAGTTATTATTGCATATTCAAACCGATAAATAAAAAGGTGTTTGTTTTTAAACGATATTTGCTATTAATTATGAATGATATTTCAAACAATAATAATCCAAATCTATGAGGATTTTCATAATTATGAGAGACTAGTTTCTGCCCGCGGCCTCATCCGCGTAAAAAGTATTTTATCATCCCAAGTGAATACAAACTATCATTTATCCTTCCCGGGGTCTCAAACTATCTCCATGCTAAATTTCATCTAAATCGGTTCAGTACATCCAGAGATTACTCCCTACAACCTCACAAACTTTAGCTCTTTATAATATTAGAATAGATTTACCAAATTAGGTTAATAAAAAAAACCTACCTACTCTAAATTTAAAAAAATATCAAATTAGCTTATAATTCAAAAGGTGATTTAAAATTTTAGCAATAGTAAAAAACAATACATGCGTATCAACGATGAGCTTAGTCAAATATTTATTCAAATTTGACTCGTAAATATATCTCGCTGTCAAAAATATCTCATGTATTTTTAGTCCTCATATTTAAACTTTATTTTTAAATCCCAAGTCCATGTACGTTACATACATCGTCGTTTCTAAAATAATTATGTCGTATAATGTTCAAGTTTCATCTTTGTTAACTGTAGGCGTTTCGATTACACCAAGTACCTGAGATATATCACTGATTAATTTTAATTATAACACCGCCCTACGTATCCCTGATTTATCGTTAGTATTACTGAGTCAGGGTAATTGAAGCATTACTTTGAGGTAGGCAGGTTTACTAAGCAGCTTAATCAGTGTCGGCAGTTTGTTATTATGTTTAATGACTCGTTCTAATTCTCCCGGCACCCGGCGAGAGCCTTCTGACTAAGTTCTGCGGGACCCTGCGGCCGTAAAATAGATAGGTACAGAAGGTCAGGTCATAGAATCAGCAAAATCGCACGCTTACATAGATAGACACTTCAAACCAAAGCTTGGATACCGGAACAAAAATCGAAACGTATAACGCCTAAGTCCATAGAGAACTTTTTCTTTCGGTTTTGTTCTACCGTTAACCACAATTAAACGGTTTTAGGCAACACAAGTTCGTAAATAGATTTTGTGGAATTAACCGGTTATTGTCGCCAACCGACAATGCGCAATCAAGCAGAAGAAAAAAAACGATTCAGTTTTAGGCGCGCGCGTGCCCCGCCTAAACGGGTTATTCAGGATTTTCAATAAAACTATTTTACCGTTTAGACTCCGAACAGAATAAAAGAGGAAACCGAATAAAACTTTTAAGACGGGTTATTTTTAAACTAGTTCCAAGCCTTGCTACAAACAGCGAATACACTCGAAACTGACATTCGTTTGACATAAAATACACACGAGAATGGACAGAGCTTTACCTATGCAGCTAAGACGTGAATATGGATAGAAAAATGTGAGAAAGATCGATTTGTCTTCTGTAGCATGCATTAAAGACTTGCAGCGTCACCTTCGTCATAACAACAGCTACAGAAAGAGACTAGTTTTCGCTCGATGTGTGGACCTAACCTTCTCTTTCCGTATTTTTTGTGTCGCAGTTTCGAACCGACTGCATCCATAATGAAAGTTTAATGTGTAAGAATCTAAAGTTCCTTAATGGTACGGTATACCAAAGATGAGCTATTGAGTTAAATTGCCTGCAGTTAGAAATAATTGTTGAATGAAGTTATTTGTTTAACACATTGGATGATTGTGTGTTAGTGTTGTTAATTGTCAGTGTGGATGAATTATTGTGACCTTGAAATGTCGTTTGTTGAACTTGTGGCGTGATGTCGTTTCAAGTTCGGGTTAAATTGCGTGGCTTTGTATAATGGAATGATACGCTGAGCTGTAATAATAATTGAAGTATTCTAGGCCTAGCAAAACATCGTGTACGAGTAAGGTAGGTACTTATGTTAAATCGTAGACATATTCGAGCAAGCAAAACTACTTTTTAGGGTGGATTTTATTTCTTTTTTACACTATGTCAAACATATAACTTTTATTCCTACCATTACTTTTAATTGAGGCAACAAATTACACCCAAGTATGCACAAGTAAAAAAAATACATAAATAAACATATTTTAGGTATTTTCTGCTTGTTGTGTTAATTGCGCTGTATAAACTTTTATGTCCAATTCATCTTTATTTTCGTAGCAATATTTTCGTTTATATTTTTTATACGTTTGTATAAATCCGCATAATAATTCGGTACCATGTGGTATGAGGAACGTTATCTCCAAATGAATGCTGTACCATTTCAAATGAATTACAGATACTGTTAACATGATACAGCCTGTGAAGGTTTCGCTAACTTTATTTTCGCCGCCGCTCAATTCCGCACCCTTGTTGTATTCAAATTTGATAGCGAAACATATTTCATGCCCAAACTGAGCATTCTAGGTCAAGCAATATAAGCCAGATGATGAGGCTGTTCTCAGGAACGGACGAATAAGTGGATTTCTGAATAATGAAGCTTGAATTAACAATGGGCTGAACTTGCGACAAGTTTTTTCCTAGTCATGCCTGTACCCGGTATATTTTTCAGTTCGGATCAGTTCCGCTTACGTTAACTTCCTTTTGCAAAGCATCTAAGACGAAACGAAAGGGACCTTCGCAAAAAACTGTTTATTCCAGCGCTTTAAGCAACTGATTGAAACCCGGATCGGATAAACACTTGGTGATAGGTTCAAATGGAGATTTCTTCTCCTAATCCTGCTCCTTGCAAATTGGAAGTCGGATATAAAGACTTATTTATGAAACGAACCTTTGTAATGTTACTTTCATGTCGAGCCACGAGAAAATTTCCTGGAACACAAATATTTGTGGAATTCTCGTTACTTCATCACTTTTACAAAAGCTTGTTAGTGAAAATACAGCTACAAAAATATCTTTGATAATCTTGTATTTTTAGTTAGCTTCGCGCTGGTTTCTTTACGAAGGTTTTTTCACTAACTATAAATACATTATAACTTCGTTTACACTTTAAATTTTTTCTACAATATCATCACAAACTAAATTGCCCATCTGTAACACTCAACATAATTTATTGGATACCTGCCACCAAGTTCAAATCCGGTAGAAATCTAAGAAAATAAGCGGCTACATTTGAGAACGAGTCAAACTGCCTTCCCTTTATCGGGCTACCTAATGGTACGTAAAATTTGTAACCGTTTGGAGTACTATGACGGCTACGACGTGGTACTTTCGTAGAGCCGCTACGAACGTAGTACTTTTGTAGACCCGCTACGAGCGTAGTACTTTCGTAGACCCGCTACGCTGAGTGGGGTACTCGTTACGCCGAATGTTAGCTATGTGTAATAAAATCGGTCGTTCTTAGCAGCTTAGTAGATGTAAGTAGAAACGCTACGGATATTGACGTACTTGCGGAAGGTGATGCAGAAAATGTGAAAGTTTAAAAAGGAAATGTGTTTTCCAGGTGGCGGGTTCGCTCAGTTTATTGCCACTTATGCGATTTTCAACGTGATATTGCCCGGAGTTAATTGATTGCTGGTGATAATAATCGATTCGTTTACGCCTAATTCTGCAAGATAAAGATAATAATACAAGATCGATAACATTCATTGCGTTATTTACGTTATCGAACAAATTAACTTTTCCGACATTTGAAGCAATAGATTAGGCATTTCCTTTAAAATACTTCAGATTGTGACAGAAAGTGTATCACTTATTAGGGTGCTAGATCAGGGCTAGCTTAATAAAGCTATGTCCTCTACGAATTAAAGTGGATATTGCTAAAATAATCACGCTTGCGTCCGGCGAGTTTCATTAACCTGGACATATCCTGGCAATAAACCCTATAATTCTGCCGTGGTATATCACGATGATGTTGGATGGACATCGCCGATTTTTAACTTTTGAGGCTATATTAATGAGAAAAAATATCTATCGATCTGTGTATGCAAATTTTCATAAGTATTCAAGATATTGAAAATTCGCATACACAGATCGATCGACATTTTTTGTTTCTCATCAATATAGCATCAAAAGTTAAAAATCAACCAGATGTCGGATAATGGCATTTAAGTTATACCACGGCAGAATTACGAATTTGGAATAATAACAAAGTGTTCAGAACTGGAGCATAGTTCTAGCATTTAAAAAAGGTACATTTCAATTCGCAATTTCAACTCGGCGACAATCATATCAAAAACTTATTAATTATGTTAGAAAATTAGAGGTGCTTTTGATAAATTGGGACTAAGATTAGAATGCGAATGCTCCTAAAAATACGGGATCTGCCGCTCTGAATAAGTCCTCCAAATTATAATTATTACAATAGAGAAGAAGGAAGTAACTTACCTTAACTCTGTCCTAATTCCCCAGGTGTCATAAAATTGAATATAAATCCGTACCCCAGGGCCATTCTGGGGAAATTCCGCCAGTTATAAATAAACACAGAATTAATAATATCAGTCTTTCCACGATTCGTTCCGAGTAATAAATTACATTATTACGAGTTGTAATTAACGCCAAGTGTTTTGGCTTTTATATAGTGTCTTATACCAATAAAACTGGTCGGCTATTTAGTGTTTTATTAGGTAATCTGCTATTAGAGGTCACGGTGGATGAGGAGGAGAGGAGCTCGTGGCTAAATAAAAACAGCCGTACAGGCCAATCTCCAAGGTTAAGCAACGCTTGCAGAGAGCGGTCCGTGTATGTAAGTTCTCATCAAAGGACTTAAGAAAAGGACAACTAAATAGTAAATAATACCTTGTTAAGACAACAAAATATCAAATATTATGTTATTGCTAGTAGGAATTGTAATTAATCTATTCACTGCTTGCCATTAAATTACATCCTATTTACAACCATAAATTAAAACCGTCTATTAAATTGAACCCTCTCGAGCGATAAAATATTCTAAGCCATATTTGACTACTTCAAATTGTAATAATATTTACTTCAAGCAAACGGCAAGACGACAAACAAAAGGCACAAAGCTTTGAAATAAAAGTCCTTTGGAGAATTGCAGAAATACTTCTCAGAGGATATCGATAACAAGCATCCCTGATACGATAATGATAATATTGCACAGACATAAATCTTACTAGATAACGCAAGTCCCTCCATCTGTATGAAAACTAAGCGTGCCAATTATTCACACACAATTTAAAAACAAATTTATTTACCAATGAAAGAAAACATTTCCAATGCCTCGGCCAACTTTTTCTATACAATCTTTACAGCTCAATATGGCATAACAAGGCATTTTTCTATATTTCGGTGGATTTCCCGTACCGATAATGCTTAATGAAAAGCTCAAAATACGATTTTGAATTGATCGTAATTATACTCCGTCTTTTGACACGCGATGTAGGTACATAGAATCGCGTCATCTAATTAGATTTATATCTGATTTGACCACCTTAACATAACAAGATTGTTCCGTGCCTCGGCAAGCAAGTTAAACTGTTGATCCTGGCTATTATTTGTAGATCTTCGACAGTCACTACGAGTAGTTGGATGCCAGGAAATCGTGTACCCCGAGTACCAGGCAGTATCGAGTTACCCAGTTACTAAGTTTTGGAGATCAGCTAGGCTAACGCTCCATATAAAACTGCATCCGGTCAGACTGGCAGTCAACCCCAACACAGTTGAGAAATGGCTAAGTAGATTGATCGTTTGGCTTTTATATAGTTTATTATTATAACTAACTTCTGCCAGTGGCTTTGCCCGCGTTGTAGTCGAAAATTATCCCAAAATGTACCCTATGTGCTAATCCTATTTATAATCTATCTCTTTGCAAAATTTCATCCAGAATCGCCCAGCCGTTTAAGCGTGAAGAAGTAACAACCATACAAACACACACTCATAAACTTTCGCCTTTATAATATTAAGTGTGATAATAAAACTGGTGAGCTATACAGTGTTTTATTAGGTACTTAGTTATTATAGGTCACAAAATGTTAGCGTTGAGGGTAATGGCAAATTTTAATTGAAGTTACCCCTTTGGGTTCAGTCAACATGGAATCGTTAGACCCTTCAGGGAATACTTTATTTAAATAGGCTTATTTATGTAGTAAAGCAGAATGGGTGTTAAAATTGACCTCTTTTTAACACAGTGTTAATAAATGTGAGGTGGTAATTGTGCTTTGAGACCCAAAAATAACGCTTGTATTTCTTTGTTTGTTCTAATATTATTGCGTGAAATTAACGTTAACCGTTTTGATTTTGATTTTATCTTATCGCAGAGGCAATTTCTGTATTTTTGTTTTAAACGTTGGGCATTTTTACAAGTAGTTTACATTGATTGCAATTGTGTCCTTTGATTGTCGTCGAGATGAGATTGCGGTTTGAATTTGAAGGTTTTTTCTAGTAAGAAAATTGACCTCCTCTCCTTGCAAAATCGATGGTGTTCAGTTCAACCCCGTGTCCCCACACAAACGCCAACGATCACCTATCCTATTTCAATTTGGTCCTAAAGTACTTAGTAGTCTGTGCTATCAGATTTCCGCGCCGTTTCGGTATTTGTCGGTGAAGCGCGCTATCACATCGAATCTCATTTGGATTTCAAAGTTTGCATGGCTACGCAGTGCCCCCCCCCCCTCCCACTTTAAGCTCGAGGGGGGTGCTGACTCTGGAACCTGTTCCTGTAATTAACTGTTCGTTGCATGAACTTCGCTTAGATACGCACGATTCAATAACAAAGGCCTATTGCATATTGCGTTTTGTGTTTCAAGTATTATCTGATTGGCTGATTCAGGGAATTTGAATTAATGTGGTTGAAAGTGGGGATTTTTTTATTTTTTTTGAGAAGCCGTTGTTTTATTTATAAAAGATTCTGAATAGATATTGCCCCGAATCTATGTCAGATACATATGGATAAGTTTTCAGAATTGAAAATTGTTTGATCAAAATGATAATGGCGTTTCTTCTCTTGCAAATTTCGATTAGATACATAACTGTATAAATTTAATATTTTTTACAATGGAACACCAAAATATAAATAATCCTTAGGTGCACGCTACTGTCAAAATTTTGAAAATTTAGGGGAGTAATTGTCCAACATTTTGAAAACTTTTTGACATTGATTGCCCTGAGATGTTATTGCGACTTGAATTTTATTGTGGTAAACAAAGACACACGTCGTGCATTGTGTTCTTTGTCTTTAAAAAAGAACAGCTTTTTGAAATAAAGAAGGAAAACGTCACGTTTGCGAAAACATAGAGTTTTGTGCCAGTAAAGTTTTAGTGACGTTGTAAAGAAAAGGTTCGTTTACGCTTAGTTTTACTTCGCGGTTATACTAAGATGTTCTTCTACTCATAAATATGTGTTCTACATTCATGTAAATACGAGAATATTTCCTCTGAATTTAAATGGATGTATGCGAATGAAAGCGACATGAGAAATCAATATCGTATTTCAATACCAACCTTTTACAAAGAAAATAGGTATTAAAAAACGCTGCGAGATTTACCGTACACACACTTACGTATTGTATGCATGGTATAGTTCACTTACATTTTATTACTTACATTCTGCTTATTGTTACTACTCTCATTGTTATATCCATAATAAAGATTGCAAACAAAACTTTGCATTTCTCTTTAGTCGTCGAGTTCCAACTGCACAGTTTTTTGTTCCAAACAAAATAATGTGTTCATAACAAGAGTTTTGACATTGTTATGGAAAATGACACGGAAACGCGAATTTACGGGCTTGTTTTACCCTCCTGCAGACGACGAACGAGTTTCCGACTTTTAACATTTCTTGCAAACTGCGCCCTTGTTTAACTTAGATACATTATAAACATTTGTGACTAAAAATAACTTTTAATTATCTCTTGACTTTTTAACTCTCGCCTTAGTTGCGTAACAGTTACGATTGTGGCACTGTATCTCGTTTAAGGATCTCTAAATTGGGTCCACATGGTGTCATGTTTGGGGTTCTTTATCGTAATTACTTTTGGTCTGTGTTTGCATTAGTTAGCAGAATAAACGGTTGATATAATCGGGCACGGGGCACCGGGCACCCGTAGGATTAGATGTCCGTCGTCTACATAATAAATTAGAATCAATACTCATCTCTATCGTCCTGCGTTGTTTATTAGAAGGCCTTAGTTATCTCGTCTTTGATATATTCGGTCTTTAATCAGGAGCTTGTCTTTCTCCTGCCTATTGTTTCCTCGAGTGTATTAATAGAAAGGGATCTGGAGAAGGATTTGATAGAGCAGTCAAGAGGTTATAAGTGAGGGTAGACGATACTTCACTAGACAGGTAATGGATGTTATTCATTGCCTTTCTCAGTATATTGTTGAGTTTACGAGTTAATTATTGACGTAGAAGTTGAAATGTTTTCCGACAGCATCTTTCATTCTGTAAGTAATACGAACGTATTTTCTTCCATATGCAAATTCAGCGAGTTACATTTATTTATATCGAACAAAGCGAGACAATGTTAAAATACGAGCTTCTGAAAAAGTTTATTTTAACCTGCTTACGATCCCCGTGTTCCTCCCCTGGGACAAGGGGAAGCTTTTTCCGAAAGGTTTCCGTGGATTTTATTTCAAATACCCTGATTACTTACCATGGTGCTTCACTATGAATACATTTCAATATTTTTACACAACTCTTTGCTTAAGGGCTTTGTTGGCGGGTATTGTAACTTGATTCACAATACCGAAAGGATTTTGCAACTTTTTGAGTAGCCCTTGCAATATGTACCTACTCTTTATTGTTACATTTTATTTTATTGAAGTATTTTTGTACTTTTATTCATACGTGCAACGTGGCCTGCAAAAGGTTAAAATGGAAGTGGATAGGCCACGTTGCACGTATGAATAATGACAGATGGTCCAACAAATTAGTTCACTGGGCTGGCCCTGTCGGCAAAAGAAAATGAGGTAGACCCCCCGAAAGATGGCTTGATGAAATAAAAGAGACAGCAGGTAAAGACTGGGAATCAAAAGCCAAGGACAGAAAACTGTGGAGTGAAATGGAGGAGGCCTTTACTCGAAAAGAGGTCCTTAATTAGAAAAACAAGTAATATAATCTAACTTAATGTTGCATTAGCTATATTTAAAACCGAAATATAAATGTGAAATTATAATGAAATTGTATTTAAGTAATTAATGTTATAATGAATAATTAATATGGTATATGATATGATTAAGGATAAATAAATGGCTTTAATAATAATAATATTTTTTGTACTTTTAGTAACCTAAATGTAGTTTTGAAAATTAATCATTACGCATATCTTCAGTAGTATAATGTTTATTAAATGTGGGTATAATCTTACAATATTCACATTATTAATTTTTCAATATTGAAAACGTAAAACCTTTAATTTAATTTCAACGCCTACCTACTAATTGGATTTTTACTAATTAGCGACTCTCTCCACATTCAAACGAATTTATTATTAGCCAAATTTATTAAAATGCGACTAGGTATATACTACGAAAGAGACATTCATTAAATCTTTATTTGATGATTTTAGAATTACAAATTTATTAATTTTTAAGTTCTATTAACTGAGATAATTTGATCGTTTTTTTACTTGCTCTTTTGATACTTTCAATAGTTAAACGTTCAACAGAAACTCCTGAATACCATTAAACAGATACCTCATTTTCTAATATAGAATCCATGTATAAATAAAAACATCATCAACCACCATCAATGTAATAAAATACACGAACATATGTTATTAGCACATAGTTTTTATATATAAGAGATGATTAAAATTAAGTATCCAGATATATTTTTCCCTCATCACGAGTGTCTTCGGAGAGACGTGACATGGTAACCCAAGTTCATAGAGGACGATGTTCGCACGTACAGCATGTCTGCCGCAAATAACAAAACTAACTTAACGTTCACTCTTATTATTGAACAAAGAACCTCCTGCGGTAATTAAATAATATATAGGTTCGAGCCTAGGTATATTTTTTCTAGGAATCTTCGAAAATAACCGGATTTCGAGAAGATTGAAAGAAAGAAAAGAAAGGAAGAAAAAGTGTTTAACTGTCATAAAAAGACATACAATATAAATACATGCATAAGATAAGAAGAACACACACACACGCACTTAAGATATGTGACACACGCACACATACACACACACACACATACACACACACACACACACACACAAGCACACAGATGTATAAGATTGGATGCAAAACAAAACCCAGCTGAAGTATTAAACGGTTGTTGTCAGTCGCTTGTGACTCGTACGAAGCCGCCGGCGACGTCTACTCGCTTAAAACGAAAACAAATCAACAAAAAGCGCTGAAATCGTTTCTCAATGCTCGATGACGTATGAAATGGGGCTTACCAAGCAAAAGACAGTTTTCCTTTCATTCAAAATGCGTTTGCATCTGTATACAGATGAGGGTTATTGTTCCTAGCCGGTGATGCGGGCGGGTCGGGCTCGGTTTAAAGCCCGACAGTGATAAATGTTTCATTTATTCTTCAGTATGCACACTGCCGTATTCCAAATCTGCCGCTTGAATTTTATTGTTTAATTATTTGTTACTCTCCGCCCGGGTATTCCTTTCATTTGGTTTGCGGTACAACCGTTTAAAATTATATTCACAAGGTTGTTATAGGAACTTTTTTGTGTCTGTAATTATCCAGTTTTAACAAAATAATAAAGCCAACCTATGAGCCCTGCGGTAGCCCAAAAAGTATTATCAGCAAAATCACAAACCTAATTCCAACATCAGTTGTGCAAAAACATGTTTTAATGTAATAAGAAGTTTTCAAAGAACTATAATCCATTACGTTTTTTTTTTCGTTTCAGGTAAGTGTCTGCGTATATACCCGTAGCGTTAACATGTCGACAAAAGGTTGGTATTATATCACTGAAAAGCGAGAATTCTCGGAACCTATATCAAACAGAGAAGGTACAAACTGTCTGAGGTGCTATATCATATTTTATCGTAAAAGTGTAATTGCAAAATAGAGGCTCTGGTTGTAAATTATGTGCGAACAGCTAAAATAATGTAGGCAGCGCAATACGAGTGGCCACCGGGGACATATTGAGACAACGAGGCCTCCTCACGGCTTATTTATTGTTTATTTTTTTCTGTGCATTATGTTTAATATTAAGAGCTTTACTTAAACGGCCATGGACCGTTATTAATTATATTTTAACCAATTGAAACTTGAGCAATTATGGCCTAGGTTTGAGGACAAATTTTGCTTTATAATTTAAAAGGAGGGTCGGGTGGGCTCGGTGGTTACAATAACCCGTCGACATCGCGTCACTCCGGGTCCATCGTCATAATGGAAATAAATTACTCGAAGTCGTAACTATACGAAGGGATTAGCCGTCGCCATAAAGAGGGATTAATAAGGTTTAATTATATAGCGTTTTTACGTGTATTCGTCGGGTTTGGTTTATATTTAGGGCACGTACGCGGAGAACGCTCGCCTCGCAACAAATGAAGCTTCCAACTCGGATCAAACTTTCGACCATCGATTGTACTGAAACTATGTGGTGTGTTTACTTACAGCTCTTGAAGTTTTACTGGATGGGCAGCTGTTATGTGAGCAAGTATTTTAACAATGGAAGAAATACCGGATCGTGCCATAAATCTTGAGTTTCCCTATCTTATAGGAAAAGTATTACAAGAACATATACCATCATCAGTCGCTCTTTTTGTGACAGTCAATGCGGTTCCCTGTTCTATATCGTTAACTATCTCGTTTCTTCAAAGCTATATTATAAAATTAATTGGTATCAAATACTAAAGAAAATAAATTAAATCCCAGTTGAATATTAAAACAGTTCTATTTTCGCAAACAAATTAAACTCCTCAATTAGCCTTTGTCAATTAATTTAGGTCATTGACATCTGAAGTGGGACATATTTAATCGGTTCAGTGATTGAACAAGAGCACCTACAAACCTTTGAATGTTCCCGATTTTATAGATCTAAAAACCATACCACCAGCCGTTGATTTTGTTCTAATTTTAGTTATTATCGTCTGTATTATAGTCTTTCAAAAGAATTATCTATTTTTGCTGTCGTATAGAGATTCACATTTTTCATTAGCAACTTCATCGTCCAAAGGTGCATGCATTCTGGTAAAAACTTTTTTTGAACCAGTAACATCATTTTCATTATTATTAAAGGTCACAAAACAATTGGAAAACAGGTAACTAAAACTTTATCTGGCTAAACGGTTTTTATCAGAATTTCAGGTACAAATTAGCCTTCAGAGTGAAAGATTCAAAACCATATTTAAAACCCACCACTATCAATAACTTTCGAGAATGATCCTATTTGGTATCCTCTTACTGAAGCGTATTGTGTTTCATGTAAATATGCGGGCGTCGAAAAATGTGTAGGTAGGAGGTGCGCTTTCAACGTACAAGTAGCTCCGCGAACATGACTAAGAAATTCAATTCTGTTACATCCCACATATACTTACGTTGGTATGTAGTGAAGGATCGCTCTTAGTGTAGCGCACATTCATCGTATAGTGTTTCACTTCGAAGCATTTCTTCGGTTACCCGTTTAACCCCCATTCTACGTTTGTCGGTTACCCATTTTAAGTCCCTCTTAGCCTCTCTTTTACCAAATTCGAGGCGGTATTTTTGCTCCACAAATAAACAAGGGCTGTTATGCTTTATGAAATATGTACATACTAATGCTTTCTTTTCCTCGTTATAACCTTTTGTAACAAAGTAAATGAGCCATAAGCTATCAAATGGACGTCTAGATCCTGCGAGAAAATTAGCCGTAAGTTATTAATGGTTATACTGATACATTGTGCTCTTCCGACTGTAGAACACAATAGTAATACAATAGCTTATATCATGAAACTATTTATTAAATTTTATGTTTTTAGACTTTATGTTAAATAAACTATTGTTCCTATTGTATCTTTTATCTTTATGTTGAAAACGGAACAGTAGTTTTGGTGTAAGCAAGACAAAAGTCATGAAAACTGTTGTTAAACGAAAATATAAAGCGAAATGTGTTGAGCCAATATAATAATTTTGTGGAAACACGTGCACCATGTCTCCATAGTAGTTTTAAACATTTTGCAACTGGAAAAGAATTTACTATACGATAAACGTCGCGTATCGCGTCACATATTCGGTGTAAATTAAGCGACGGCTGCGGCCTTATCGTGTGGAATAGAGATGAGTGGCCCCAATACAAGGATTTGTTTGAATAAAACTTTATTTCTGAAACAACTATTTCACTGCGGAAATTGCTTTTTTGTTTTCCCCGTCACTGACAAAACTTCCAAGAATGGATAACATAGTAGGGTAATATTAAATGGTGAAGCTTCGCAAAGACTTTCAACTTGTATATAATGTTTTTCCAGGTGTAATTTTTGTGAAAAATAGGTGCCTATTAAAGAAAGTTCACGTTGTTAAAAAGGCACATTACTTACAATTTAAAGGGGAAGTTATGTTCCCGTTAATAACACGGCAAATGAGATATTGTTGAATTTTACTCCTTTGTCCAGCCTTAAGACAGGCAATCACCTTCATTTCCTGCTTGTTAGATTGTCAATTAACCTTTAATGACTGAACGTGAAAATTAGATTTTTGCTGACATACTTGCTTTATATTCAAGAATAAAATACCGATTTACAGTCTTCGTTGAATGATTGGTCAGAAAATATCAGGGTACCACTTGAATGATGAACTTGCAACGTCTATGCAACTGAATCAATGCGTGCTTGTTCCCCGGAACTAATCAGGTCATTATCAGACCCTTGCCACATTAATCATCTCGTAAGGCGAGTCATAAACGTTCGAGCGGTCAACCCGTGACCGACCGTTACGGCATTCTTCTGCGGCCAGTTGCCAGAGATTGTAAGTGGTTTAACTACGACGAAACTTTGCGGTCTACCCTTATATTTTACACGAATTGCCCCAATAGTAATATAGCATCGGAACGCTTTGGCGACACTAGAACCCAAGCTTTTGTTTTATTTGAGGTCAATCTGCGAGATAGTCAACTGTTTATTGGAACCATTTTCTAAAAAACCGGCCAAGTGCGAGTCGTTTTCGCAAACCGAGGATTCCATCAAACAGCTACCTTCAACAAAATGTATGTGTAATTATTATGCAAAGTTAAGTTCTAAAAACAATGTTCACACATATAATATGTATTTTTACGACTAGAATGATGTAAACAAATACTTGTAATTAAAACTGATGGAAAAGAGTGGTCGTGGAGTTTTCTGCATGTTCTTCTCCATAGAGACCGACTGACGCTTGCGCATGTGACAATTCAAAAGAACCTTTAAGGTTTAGTTTTTTCTGCCATTTTGAAATGTCAAATCGTCTCGTAAGTCACTTACAGTCGACAACTGTGTTATTAAATAGGTGATGTGTTCAATTTTAAAGCTTACTAATACAAATAGGCTATCAAGGACGCTGGGATGGTCTGTGATTGACAACTAAATTAACTGCTACAGCATAAATAAACTTTCAATACTTAGGTACTTATTGTCAACCATTTTGATTAAAATAAGTAAAAAATAGATTTCCTTGATAATAACTTCTTGGCCTTGTATCGTCATAAAAAAAAATGTTTTTATTTTGTTAGAGAAAAAGTGTTTTAAAAGATTCTATTTTTAAATTTCGGTATTGTGTTTATAAAGTATGTCAATATAATAGCTATTTATGTAACAGTTACGTTATGGACGGTCTTTTAATACGAGTGCCATTTTTCGGTACAAGCGTAGCGCGTACCGAAATAGGTAGTCACGAGTTATTAAAAGACCAATAACGTACAGTTGCATACAAGGTTTTATCTACGAAAGGAAGGAATAAAACACAGATATAGACAAATAAGTATTCTTAGTAGTAACTTAACTACACACTGACTATTATTTATTTATATGTAGATTTTGATATGTAGATTCACCTGGAGACATGCATTGCGGCACATTAATGTTAACTTCGTTTAATGTATTTTCATTGAATTAAATATTATTTTTATTCAGTCTTTATTAGGTATAAGGCAAAGATCTTGTAGCCGCAACAGCCAAATAGTAGAGCCGATACTTTTTTTCTAAACTTGTTCCATTTTTAAAAACATCATTTACATTGTCTCTTTTACATTGCAGCTGTATGTTCAGAATGTCTTTGCTTGTGTTTTAGAATTTATGACGATTCGCATAATGCAACCCGATATCGTGATGGGTATCATAATGATACCGCTGTCAATTTTGTAATTCGAATATAACGAAACCGAAGTAGATAAACTCGTTTTGAATTTTATAATTCGAATATTACGATATGAGTGTAGATAAAGATATGTACTTATGTCTTAAGGAATTTTCTTATATGAATCGAATATTTATCATATTGATATAGGTACGGTGCTACTAAGTACGGTAAGTATGAGGATTCAAGGAAAAGGTAGGATAAAATAAATGATGCACACATGAGCAAATCGGTTCGATTAACTTTCTTTCAGAAATAAATTAGACCTTTTGAAGCAAGTCAGACCTTTCGAAGGTAATTTTGGTTTTGTTGAACATTAGATACATAACATGTAGGTAGCTGTGTTTGGTTCACAAAAGAATCGTTTAGGTACCTAAACTTATTATAAAAACGAAGATAAATGTAGACCATTTGTTTTTATTTTATAACATTCTGTCTTCACGGCGGGATGCCTGACGTATCTATCAGATGAGAATGTCTACAAAAAAGTAGAGCGCTTTATTTTTTCGAGGAAAATAAAACCTTTTTTATTGCACTATTTTTTATTTTTCATTTTTATGGCTGATATAACATACCATAAAGAATCTTTAAAGTATTGATTAGATTAAGTGATAAGTACATTTATAAATTGTTATTTTTTATTTTTGTAAAATCATAATACGTATTGCTACATTTACCTTAACGTAATCTATGTATGTATAGAAGAATTATACACAAAATTCCTCATTCTACAACAATAACAACAACCAACTACAACAACAACAATCAAGCAACCAACATTTCTCCTTCTTCATTTTCTTTTTATGGAAATCCAATCCATACCTATTTGTTAGCCTGATATAAAACACGCACGTAGGTAGGTAGTTTCTGAAGGTGATTAGTGGACGGATCGCATTATCCCCTAATTTAGTTCTCTGAAACCCTGGTACCTATGTAGTTAGCGATTGGCAACCAAGAGGAGCCCAGAATTCTGTGGGCCACCGATAACGCCATTATTGGAATGTCCCCGCAACCAGGAATGTGCCTTGTAGGCGTATAGTAAACAAATATACCTACTTACCTATTTACATCTATTGATGCTAACCGATTCGATTAAGATTAGCCGATCTATTCGGATTTATTTTTAACCAACTTCAAACAGGAGGCGGTTAACAATTCGAATGTTTTCTTGTTAACCGACAGCAAAAATGATGTGGTTTTTTTTGTCAACTCAAAACTTTTATGATGTGAACCAATTTTGATGATACTTTTATTTAAAAGCTGGTGCTTCTCATGTGGTCCCATTTAAATCTGGTGGAAATCTGATGAAGAACTTCGGAGATATACAATATAGCTTCTCAATAAACAAAGGCAAATTTCTCGGTATTGCTGCAATCGCATGTCTGTTTATTGTTAACACCAATTCAAAACATAACATCACCCCGGCACGCTCTAAAGGGGTACGCAGATGTGTAAAGTTCATACTGGTACACTCTCATTTCACCGGTTATGTTTAAGTTTTATGTTATTCGGGTAATCTTTTCTATTATAACTTTCTGCATTAGGTACCTTACAATAGAACTTGCTCGTTACATACCACAACTGAAAAGTAAAAACTTATTATAAAAAAAAATACAACCGACTTCCAAAAAAACACTGTGAAAAATAACTTCAATTCCGAAAGTCGGTGTCATAAAACGAAGAAAGAAAAACAAGAACACTGACTTCCGAAATTGATTGAGTTATTTTTCACGTTGTAGTGTTTTTTTGGAAGTCGGTTGTATTTTTTTGTAAAAAAGTTTTCTTCCGGTCTATTCCCTAATGTGAAAACATAGGTGAAGTAAGCTTGAAGAAAACTGACATTGCACCTTAATTGGATCGATTATCAGCTCATTTCATGTTCACTTCACTATAATTTACACTGTGAGATTAATACAGAATACTACTACAGGTTTGGTTCGATAAAACGTCGGTAAACATCACTTAGATAAATTACCTACCATAATTACACACAATTTTTAGGGTTCCGTACCCAAAGGGCAAAAACGGGACCCGTCTGTCCGTCTGTCACGAGACTGTATCTCATAAACCGTAATAGCTGGATAATTGAAATCACAGATGATGTATTTCTGTTGCCGCTATAACAACAAATACTAAAAACAGGATAATATAAGTATTTAAGTGGGGCTCCCGTACAACAAACGTGATTATTTTGCCGTTTTTATTGCGATAATGGTACGGAACACTTAGTGCGCGAGTCCGACTTGCGTTTGGTTGGTTTTTTTACACAGCTGTACTTTTAACAATTTATCATCCCTTCAGTATAACAATACATATAACTTAAAAAAAAGAAATCTTGGGACACAAGAGTTCAGCCTCTTACGTGATCCGCAGGTAACAAAAGATTTTTAAATTGGGTAAATTCAAAACGTTTCGAATATATTATGTATATTTAGACTTGCGAAAAGAACATGGCGCGAATAATTTATCTTTCATGCATAATTTATTTTATTCCGATTTTTCTTTTCACCTCCACCTTGCAACGAACATGAGAACCTCAATTAGATCGACTTTTTTAGCATATCTTTCTTTTAGCTGGTAACGAGGTATTATACTTTGTTTCTTTTACGTATATTTGGTTGTTATTTTAATTCGATGCTTGGCGTACTTTTACGTCACTCATGGATTCCTCGACGAAAAATAATTGATCACTGAGTTATTTGCATGTCGAACTTTATATCATAACATTAGTCGTCCCACGCGGCTTTGCTCCTGTCAACTGGCTACCTACCTACCCTACCCACCCTACATATGTGACTGTTGCGTATCTTTAACCGCTATGCAGCGCACGCAATCGAAACTCTCAAAAAGGAATCATTTTGCCCGTTTTTGCAACATTTTTCATTTATGGTCCGCTCCCATTGGTCGTAGCGTGATGTTATATAGCCTATAATTTTCCTCGATAAATGGACTATCCAACACAAAAATAATTTTTCAATTCCAACCATTAGTTCCTGAGATTAGCGCGTTCAAACAAACAAACAAACTCTAAGCTTTATAATATTAGTAAAGATTAATGAAAATTTTTGAACAATTAAACGTTTATCTACATCTGAGTGAAGCCACCATTTCACAATACATATGGGATCTCTCTGGACCTTACGATCTTCCTTTGCATGCATAATACGTAAACTCAGTGAATTTCCTCCTCAGCGAATATAAAGTTACGACACCAGAGCGAGTTACACCGCCTTAAAGTCTGATTGAACGTCTTCCAATGGAATATACTTCGCGTTTGTTTAGATTATCCCCTGTAATGGCGGTATAAACTTACCGGCTTCCAGAAATTGGTCGTATAAGTAGTTTATTATTTGTTCCCCCTGTATTTACTGGGTATAAAACAAACTGAAATGGATGTTGTTGATATGTATTCAAATATATTTTATCGTTTCCTCGAAAAGCCTATTACTTTTTATGGTTTCCATTTTCAGCCGAAGTGTGTCTGACCATTCGGATATTCAAACTATAACTACTGAGCTTGAGACTATCATTATGCTGCATGTTAGGGTAGTAGGCGTAGTGGCAACGGCCGCGACTTACAGTTTGTAGGTCGTGGGTTCGAACCCAGGCAGGCGCTTAACTTTGTGTAAATTATTTCATCACCTTTATTATTTCTTCTCTGCTGTGAAGGAAAACATCGTAAGAAAACCGGCATGTCGTAGAACCAAAAATTCTAAGACATGTGCATCCACCAACCTGCATTGGGCCCGCGTCATGGATTACGGCCCATTCCCTCTCACAGAGAGGAGGCCTGCACGCACAACGGATCAAATGGGAGTCTAGGTGCGGCAAAGGAGGTCCGTCTTGCCTATACTGCATGTTTATTCATTATATAAACCCAAGTACTTAATAAAAGTAGGTACCTATTCCTAATCTGCTATCTCTTTCGCCAAAGTTCGATAACAATAAGTAAGTAACAACGATAGCGATCAAAGTTTTGAAGCCACGTGGCATTATCTCGCCGTTCTGGCCAAATGGTGGACCTTAGCGAATGTGTGAGACGTGGGTTCAGTCTATAAATCAAAAAGTTGAGAAAGCGACGACTTCCCTAACAACGCGAGTTGGGAAAAGGCTGTTTAGAAAAAAAAAGGATATTTGATATTTACTCGCTCCCGGCTATGAGTGGGTATTTAAATTTCCTTGTTGAACCAAATTAAAACTCTTCTTGTTAACAAAAAGAAGTGGTAGATATTCTTTGTTTGTCCTTATAATGTTTGCCCATTATTTCGCTAGAAATTGTTTGGTTGTAAACTTTTAACTAGGTAATAACTTTAAGTCTTGGTAGTTCCCGAACAAAAGATGAACATCCCATCGATGTATTAAATTATAAATCCACTTTAGTCCCCACATCATGCTTGGCGGCCATATTTAAGTTTGCGCTTTGTCGCTGTTTGCATCGACGTCCGGAGCCCAACGACCAGTGACCGATACGGTGCGATGGAACTCTACCTCACTGTTAGCGCACATGAAAACCGAATCTTGCACAACCATCACATGTTTATGCCCCTACCGAGACTCACTGAAATCCCGTGACGTTTCACTAGACATATAACCGAATTTACTGTAGGTATACCTCGAAACGTTACATTGTTAAATACCATCTCGACATCAGGTACATCGCCGGTATCTAGGGACACGTAAAGTGTACAATGTACGGTACAAACCACGCTCCCAAAAGGATGTCCTGAGGATTAAGAGAGCGGACAGATGGAGTAATTTCAGCGAAGGATTTGTGTCCGCTTCTTTGTTAATAAGTTAGGTGGAGTTCCGTTACAATATGCATGTTTGTGTTTTGAAATTCAACTCAGGTAGTAAACAAGAGCAATGTTAGCGTTTATCTGGGAACATTATGTAAACTGGGATGCAACAAATGTCGGTATAAGCGTCTTGCTTCCCGGGTTCCGTGTACCGCCGTAGTGCCGTAGATCCGGCACCGTGGCACCTCAAATAAATCTTGCTTTGTCCGAGGACATTATGTATGCTAACGTCGGCCATTCCTTTGCTCGGTGAGCTGAGCGTTGCGGCATCATTGTCTTCTAACTGAGGAATCTGTTTAAAGCCCAGATTAATACAATGCTGTTGAGCATGCGCGAACTTTTTAATAATAAAGTTGAACGTCTTTGTTGCTGACGTTACTATTTGTGGGTATCGTAAAAGGCGACTTAGGATTTATGTCGAGAGCAGAGCCATAAAGTTGGGATGAAGTCTTCTTGTGCGATGACAACATTCCAAGTAAGAACTATTGTCAACAGTTTTCTTCAAATAATACGATAATTTTCGTTCCATTTTTTGTACAAGGTGTTTGTAAGTCATGATTTACTAGTGGAGTCTTCTCATTTGTATTCATGTATTATGTATACCTACACGTAAAGACCTCGTATGGATACCTCCGCGTGTCCATGTTCGGTGTAATATACTCCCCAGGGCAGTGATGTTTGAGATCAATGCTCCATACGGACGTTTACAAACTGCTGTCGATACTAACTATGTTACTTTGTAGTGTGTCAACGGCCCATGCCAGCCTGCGTGTATTTTTGGACTAAAATAATATTAGGGCGGTGTTACACCCACGCAGTCGATGTTTATTGAAGCCTTGATGAACTTTGATCGTGTAACCCGTGTAGGTTTAAAATAGCTCAGGGTGATCGATGTTTGTGACTTTTAAAACATGTCGAACGACAATCGATCATACTTGCACCGTTTGTTTTCATTGATCAATCGGCATTCATAGAGCACGGTCGACGTCGGATCGTTGGTAGCGGGTAGGTAAGTATAAAATTAACGTTAGGCAGAACAATTGAACGATTTAAATCAAGTGGGTGTTACCCATATTATAGCCGTGTAAATTTTCTGTTACAAAACCCTTCTTGCGTTTTTATAAAGACATCAATTTAAACATATAATAAGAGCTCGTAAATTTCAGGTTACTGAGCAAATATGAAAGGCAAAGTATTATAATATAAAAAAGATATCTTTCATCAAACTTTTTGGTTTCTTCCACCGTATTATTTTGGTACAAATATTATTTACCTTACATTCGATCCTGAAGAACTTCTCTGCAGAATATCTAACTACTAGAATCGAACTGTTTGAGCAGTAATAAGTTTGTACTTACCGAAGCCAATTATATAAGTTGAGCATTTAAATCTGATCCATAACGTTGCTATGCGTTCAGTGGTCGTCGTGAATCTGCATATATATTCTTAGAATATTTGAAGGCGATCGATAAATACTGTGGTTCCAGAGTAATCATGTTATCCAGAATGCTATTAGCTATAGGTCAATTTGAGTGAGCTATTCTGGGTATAGTCTGCATTGCTGTAGTAATAGATGAACTGGATAGACTATAGAATACTCGTTATTGTAAACCACAACAATTATTACAACACAGTACAATATCACACACACACACACACTCAAACACTTTTTCTTTCTTTCTAATATATTAATAATAATTAGAATTAAAAATAATTAATAATAATTAAACTACTGATGAAGGCAAAGAGGTATGGCAAGGCAAGGAGCTACACGGGCGCTTCTATCGGGCTCTCCATGGGCCCGATGTAGATTTTCAAGCGTCTGTGTCCTGGCTACGTTTCGGTGACCTTTTCGGGGAAACTGAAGGTTTTGTCTGTGCAATTATGGACGAAATTATCCTGACGAATAACTATCGGAGACATATAATGAGGGACGGGACGGTTGACATGTGTCGGGCATGCCACCGTCCGGGTGAATCCATCAGACATATAGTCTCTGGTTGTTCTCGTCTGGCTAACGGCGAGTACTTACACAGGCATAACCAAGTGGCCAGGATTATTCACCAGCAAATTGCTTTGAAGTACAATCTAGTGGATTCTGAGGTACCGTATTACAAGTATGTGCCCCACCCAGTTCTCGAAAATGACCATGTCACATTGTACTGGGATCGGTCTATCATCACTGATAGGACTATTGTCGCCAATAAGCCGGATATAGTGGTGATAGCGGTCTATCACCACTATATCCGGCTTATTAGCGCGCCGCACAATGATAATCGATGTCACCATCCCGCATGACGAGAACCTCGTGAAAGCTGAGAAAGAGAAACAAATCAAGTATCTCGACTTAGCACACGAGGTTGTCGACATGTGGAATGTGGACTCGGCAATCATTGTGCCGATTGTTGTTACGGCCAACGGCCTGATGGCCAAGAGCCTCGACGACCATCTGTCGAGGCTGTCATTACACGGTTGGATCAAGGGCCTGATACAGAAGGCAGTACTCCTCGATACGGCTCGCATTGTGAGGAGGTTCCTGTCTCTGGAGTCCTAACCACCGGTAGCTTGGACCCTGCTCCCGACACCGGTGGACCACCATTATTTTTTATATTTTTAAATGTTTTTTTTTATGATTTGTTTTTATAAAGAAAGATTTAAAAATGTAAAAAGTAGATGTGTAAAAAATTTAATAAACGAAATAATAATTAGAATTATAAAATTTTAAAAACACCCGACACATTTTTATTTCATGCTACATAATTTATCTAGTACATAGTAGATACGTTTCGATCGGCAATTTATTGAACACGTAATTATGACACGATATCTTGCGAAAAAAACCCGATTCAAACAATAAAACGCCCATAACTTTTGAACGGCTGAACCGATTTTATTCAAACATAGCTAAAAGCACTCTCGACAAAATCACCTTTCAACAAACAAAAAAACTTAGTCAAAATCGGTTCGTCCGTTTAGGAGCTATGATGCCACAGACAGACCTAACACCTCTCTTTTTCCGTCGGGGATTAAAAAAATCTATGTCCTATTATTAAGTTGATGGATCATTTTTCGAAGCGATTGTGTAACCTGGTAATCTATCTATAGCCGTCAAAAAACGGTCAAAGACCAAAAACCGTTGTGACCATGCCAAGTTTATGAAATTTTACACCTACGAAGAAAAACACCAATCTAAGTGACACGTATATTAAAGAAGCTCGTCCTAAATATTTTCCGTTGGAGTGGTTAATGTGGTCATACTGCGGACGGGCGTGCAATCCTTTGGTCCGTACGACACGACATTTATTGGCCCGGCGCTGTCACACGACGGACTACCGCCGCCGACATTGACGGACGATCGCGCCGAATGCGAAACGAGACTTATTGGCGACAATTTTTCAAAGTCATCCGACGCACGCTTGATACGGCCCGCTTCCTCATTTAACTAGTTCTACAAGTTTGCCGAAGTTCGCCTCTCTCTTGAACGCATTGTGAAGGCCGTTTCATTATGTGCTATAAAACTGGGACGCTTCCTCTTCTTCGCTTCAAATGCAAATATTTTGGAACTATCTTCTGCCAGCAGTTTCGCCCGCGTGAATATCGAAAATTATCACGAGGGAACATATTCCCGGGATGAAAAGTATGCTATGTGCTATTCTTGACTATAATCTATCTCTGTGCCAAATTTCATCCAGATCCGTCCAGCCGTTTGAGCGTGAAGAAGTAACAACCATACAAACACACACACTCACAAACTTTCGCCTTTACAATATTAGTGTAAGAAAGATTAGTGTGATGTGATGATAGTAGGAGTAGGTAAGATTTCAACCAATATACACAAAACCTTAACAAATTATAGACCTCAACCTTCCTCATGAATCACTCTGTTTATTGACTAACCGACCCCCGCAGCTTCGCTCCCGTCAACTGGCTATCTACCTACCTATCACCTACCTATCTACCCCACCTACCTACCCACCCACCTACCCATCTACCTTACCTACCTACCGACCTACGTACCTGCTCTACCGATCAATCTACCTACACTGCCCTATCCTACATACCTATCTACCCTACCCTATCCTTCATACCTACCAACCTACCCTACCCTATCCTACAAACCCTACATTACCCTATCTACTTACCTACCCACCTTACCTACCTATCTACCTACCCACCTACCCTACCTACCCTGCCCTATCTTCCAATTTGTAAAACTATTTATTGGAATAAGAATTAATACTACAATACGAATGTAACCAATTTTTGTTCCTAATGGCGGTCTAATTAATTTTTAGAACACAAAAGCTGCTATTGTGACTTAACTATGATAGTAAGATATATTCTCTTGCAGACTTTTTTGTAGTTAATAATGAGTACTTTAATCATGTAGTACATCATTTTTATGTATCATCAATAGTTTTCTTAGCGCACACCAAATAATGAATTTTATAGGTAAAATTTTGCTACTTTGAGTTACATTACTGCAATTTTCATAAGGATCTCTAATTTTTTTTAAAATAATTTATAGTCTATGTTACTCGAGAATAATTTAAATTTCCATAGGTGATAGATTTTTTGAAATCGATCCAGTAGTTACGGAGCCTATTCGGTACAAACAAACACACAAACAAAAAAAAATCCTCTTTATAATATTGGTATAGATAATCGCATGAAAATCCGTTCAGTAGATTTTGAGTTTATCGCAAACATACAGACGCGGCGGGGAACTTTGTTTTTTTAATTTGTAGTGATAGTGATATTATGTTTAAGACACAGTGACCCACCTTCCATCATACGCTGCATATCCTGGTTGTGCCTACCTACACTTGAGGATCATATGACTGCTTCTGACTGACTGAATTATAGGCTAAAACTAGAACGCCAAGAATTATATTTCATATTTCCAGAAACAAAATTACCTACAATGTTTATGGAAGATTTAACAGAAAGTAATGTTTACCGACTGCTACCGACTCGTAATCCCTCATTTTCTCACTTTCCTTGAGTCAATGTTATCCGACGTGCCCTAACGATTTTTCCTTTATTTGTAAAAACTGTAATATGGAATGAAATCGACTGTTCAATCACGCGTGAAAGAAAATGATGATGGTAATGATTCGGAATGAATTGAATAATCGTTAATCGACTAGAATTCAGTATTGTGCCTTTGTTTGGAGGAAAAAACATGATTTATACGACCACGTGCTGCGTAGGCCTAATAATACATTATTATAATAAGACTCTGTTTGGGTTTGCAAAGTATCATGATGGTGTTAGGTAATTTTACCTATTTGTGATTCATTTATTTATTTATTCAATACTTTATGCACACAAACGTACAGAGACGGACTTAAAGCCTTAGGCATTTTCTACCAGTCAACTACCTCAACTCTCTTATAGGTACATAATGTAGTACAAAAAGTTCTGTCTCTAAAGGGCGTAGTCATGTCATTAATATTTTAATTACTCACACAGAGTGAACATAAAATAACAGTGCTAGTCAGATAGATACTTAAAAATGCGGATGCCACTCCAAATCACATAATAAAAACCCTTACGACACCATCTAGTAGAACCGGCGTGTCCTATTTTATTACTCGGAGACCCTTTAAAATTCAAGTAGTGTACAAACAGACAGATTTCAGAGTAATTGCCTTAGGATTGGTGCCATTAATTAACACATTCCCTGGGGTTGACTTTTAGGATTTACGAAGAGTAAAGACTGCGGTAAGAGAATGGCAAAAATAAGCATTATTTTGGATAAAATTTTAATCATTGTTGTAACATTTTTTTAAGGCATGATGGGGCGTAGATTATAGAATCAGCAGAATTGGGATGACGACATATAAGATATAGATATGGAAGATGAAAACATGCTGCGCCGATTTCAAATAAATTGTAGTACTTACGGGGAGATGGAAAGGCATAATTCTAAAGAAATTGCATGTATGTTTCTCATAAAACTGATCCTGAAACTGAAAAATTCAAATGTTCACTTTTAAACACACTTAACTACAGACCAGTATACAGTGACCGTCACACATTTACCTTGTTTAGGTAATTCATAAAAATATTTTATTATCAATAAGTCTTTTTCGAAAAGTACCTTGAATCCTTAATAGATTTTAGGTGTACACGAGCAAAACAGAAACAAGTGTTCCGTAGAATATCGACGTAAGAAATGGGTAGGTACAGTCAGCATCTAAAATTGCTTAGCAATTCAGGTCACATAATCCTACAGATTAAAAGTGAACATAATCATCTACTTATCAATGAAAGTTAACATATTGTTTAAGAATTTAGTTTTTCCGTTATAACCTAGTAGGTACACTATTTGTACAGTGTAAAACATTTGTAACAAACTTGAAAATTAGAATATAAAAAGCCTGTTAATGGCTGTATAGAAATATTTGAACTCCCAAGAAAGTCAATTGTAATTTTGCATAGCGAAAGTATTAAAATAACTGTTAAAATCCTTTGTGTCAATCTCATGTTAAAACTTATTTATCAAATATTTCAATTCAAAGAATTCGTAGTTACGAATTCAACAAAAACACCACCAAAAAACCACCATCACCATTTATTTTGTTCCACACATCAGGTATCAATCAAAGACACCATTATTTTAAATGTATTCTTTCATTAATAACCTTTTTTATTTGGTCTGGGAAATCTTCCAATGACATCTCCCGCTCTGGTTGAAGCGGGAGGGCGTGTCAGACTTTTACTGGGTAAAACTCACTCGTGTTCCTTCAGTTGCTTGTGCCAGGGCCGCGGTAACTCTCTTAATGCCAAGTTTTTTTAATAGTGTTAAAACGGGTTGTATGTATATCTGCTGTTAAGTGTACATATACGTTAAAATAGATGTAAGTTGAAACGGGATTTCGGTCTGCCGAACGCACCATTATCCTGTTTCGAGAATTACCTTTTACTATCCACTTTTTGCGGCGAAAAACATTATTATACTTTTTTCCTGTTTGTAACTTTGCGTGGTCTGGTTTCAAATAACATTCAATGGATATGTAAAAGCTTCCGCTATGTAACAACCTTTAATTTTGAGTGAATTTTCTCTTTTACCTAAGTGCTCGTGGTGCGCTGATCAAGAAAAAAATCCAAATGTAAATTGAATTCTAGATACATCCTATCATTTGTAAATTGATTCAATTTCATATTCTGTGAAAGCTTATTCGTAGAAACGTTGTAAAGGTTTACGGATATATTCATGCCCTATAGGAACCTATCTAAGTATAGAGTTTCTTGTGCGTTCTTCTCCATAACAAGCTACTTTGCCGAATGTACGGTAGAATCAATTTTTATTACTTGTAAATTTTAATTCTTTGACGTTCACAAGTGCCGCCTTTTGGCCTAGTTGAATAAACACATTTGACTTTGACTTTGATTACTATGAATCTCAATTGTGAATTCAAAAGTACTTAGCAGGGAGTGCTCCAAATCAGAAACCGGGATATCTGTTTGTGTTTATATAAAACTTCGATATAGGTTTTATGTTCCGTCAGTTTTTACAAGCTTTATATTATCTTGATTTCGTATGTGTGTCCGGCAAATAGTAATCGATTTTTCAAGCTCTTCCTCGCACCCGATATAGCTTTAACTTGGCGTACTGACTTATGTAAACATTCGTCTTCTTCTTGTCGTATGAGGATGTGGCCACCTCTGGGACCCCCACAGGCCTCTGACTTTTTCATTAGATGTTTTCATGATAAAGCCGGAAGGTGTACATAGCAACTCCTCAGACAAGATAACACCATCGTTTTTGGGCTCATTGGATAAGCGATATTATTATTATTAAGAGCTTGTTTTAAAAAGTTTTTTTACTTTAAATTTTTACTAGTGATAGAGAATTATGGCAACCCGAAGTCTCACTGCAACATGATGACACCGACCGCTCTGCCAAGATTGTGTCAACGACGAAGAAGAAGAAGAAGCGAGTAATAGAGAAAAGAAGAGAATGTGTAGCGGCGACTAAGTATAAGACAGAAAAGATGATAATGGTCAATATTTTTAGAGCACCATTTTAATTTTTTGTCATAAAAATAATAAATGTCAGGAACTCTGTACGCACCCTCGTAAAACTAAAAATTTATTTTACAGGAAAACCTTTTAATTTTCTCATGCTTTTCCTGTAAAATAATTACTTCAAAAACAATTAATTAAGTATACATTTAATACCAAAATTATCCTTTTCATGATAATTTCATTATTGTTGTAATTGCTGTGAAAATTAAACCTCAATTACTGAAAATAAGACTGGGAATTGTATGTGTAAAAGTATTATAAACGTGGTTCACGGATTATGTTACTATAAGCTAGATAATTAGATGTATATCAAAATTACTCACGAATTAGGTATTATGTAATTTTGGTTTAAGTATGAAACTTGGTACTATAATTTGTGTACAGCTATCGTTACTAATTATGTAATTATCTGTAAGTTACTCAAATAAGTTCTTGCGTAGGCGGTTTATAACGAACTGAGAGCAATTTTGTCTTTGAGCTACCCAGTTGGTTAGGTAACATAAAATAATATTTATGCTTTCATTGATAGCGAGTTCCAGGTTTTATGGAAAATATTCCGGAAACTTTTGGACCTGCCCTCGTATCAATTCTTGTCTCTGACATAGGCCTCCACCAGGTGTCCCCACATTGACCGATCCCGTGCGTCTCGCATCCAGCGCCTTCTTCTTGCGTCTCGCAATCTTAACCAGGTCATCGGTCTACCTAGTGGGAGGCCTTCCAATGTATCGTCTTCGGGTTCGCGGTCGCCATTCCAGAACTTTTCGGCCCCATCGGCCATCCGGTTCTATCTCTGTTTCTTATAACTAATCAATTGATTAAAATATAGTGATTTCCTACCCTATTTCAGCAGATGCACTTAATTAACTCCTACATACCACGAACACTAAATCTTTCTAATTAACTAATTTGATTGCAGTACACCACTACATATAAATTAAATTCCACACACATAGTGCACCAATAATTTCATACCAAAGAGCAAATTAATTAAGATATTTTCAAAATGACTCTACTTTTGCCAATAAAATAATAATGAATAAAAAATAATAATAAAAAAAATAAAAAATTAATTGACATCAAGCACTTTTACAATTTTTTTGCTGTCACACTATTCTTAATTTAAAATTATTTTTTCTAAACAAGCGTGTTTTTTTATAGTTTTTTTTAAAGAATTACTTATTTCAATTTTACCTTTTTAGTTCAATCGCTAATCCTGAAAATCCTAGCACGAATAATGCGACAAATTATTCAAATTATTGCATTGTCATCGGTCTTTGATAAGTGTGCAAAGTTTCAAATTAATCCGATATTTGGAAGGGGGTAAAAATTACTTTCAAAGATTCCGTTACATAGATACATACTCGTACATACCAAGCTAATAAAAACGTGTTAAAAAGCAATCTCAGTTTTAGACCCACTTGCGCCAAAGACTTAACTCAGAATTAGTTACTAACACGAGGTTAGATAACAAATATATCATACATTACTGTCCGGGTTAACTTGGAATAAAACATAATACAGAATAGGCGAGCCTAACCAGATTCCATTGAAAACATCAAGTTATAAATATAATACAACTAGCTTCTGCCAGCGGCTTCACCCGCGTTTAAAGTTGATTATCATCCCAAGGGAACATTAGACTGGGATGAAAAGTAGTCTATTTTTATTCCAGGCTATAATCTATCTCTGTGACAAATTTCATCCAAATCCGTTCAGCCGTTTTATCGTGATTGAGTAACAAACATACATCCATCCATCCATCCAAACTTTCGCATTTATAATACTAGCTTATGCCACCGGCTTCGCCCACGTGAAAGTCAAAAATTATCCCGAGGGAACATATTCCCGGGATAAAAAGTATCCTATGTGCTATTCCTGACTATAGTCTATGTCTGTGAAAAATTTCATCCAGGTCCGTTTAGCCGTTCTGGCGTGATTGAATAGCATACATACACACATCCATTCAAACTTTCTCATTTATAATATTAGTAAGAAATAAGATATCCGCTCAAAAAACTGATAGAAAATCTAGTATATTGTGAACAGCTTGCTTTTCCCCAGTTAATGGGTTAAGGGTGCTCCTAACTATGGGCGTCACAACACAACCTCACAACTGAATGCATTAAACCATATTCACAAGCCTTTATTGCAGTTTACGGAAACTTCTGAATAGCTTTATTATTCTCTAAATTTTATAACGTGTTTGAAATAGTGGAGTGTTATTTGAGTAATGTTTACAACGATATGGTGCTTTCAGTCTTTTACTGAGTGTGAGTATCTTTATGTGGGGTAAATACGGATGATTTTTCGGATTAATTCTTAACTAGCTTCTACCCGCAGCTTGGCCCGTGTGAAGTTTTTTATTATCAAAGTGGATCATTATACCGCTTATTATCGGGATAGAAAACTTGTCATGTCATAACATATGTACTATTCCAGACTATAATCTATCTCTTTGTAAAATTTCATCCAGATCCGTTCAGCCATTCTGGTATGATTGAGTAAATCCATCCATCCAAACTTTCACAATTATTATATAATAATATATTAATAAGATGATGTAAAATAAAACTTTCCTTAAATACTTACCTTTTATTTTAAAGTTCCGGACAACATCGTCTCCAGACATATCATTCTATAGAAATTTTTCTAAGCGAAGAATTTCAATTATAAAATTTCAAAATAGGTTCTATCCATTTTTTTTATTTTAAGATATAGATAAAACCTATTTTATTTTCAATGCCCCTATAAACAGCCTTTCCCGTATCCGGATTCATCGAATTCTCTTAGTTTCTCGGAATTAGCTACACGGAACCACCGAGCACTTACCTACATTACGATCATGTTCTTACCCCATCGATCGGACCTAATGAAAGGATATGACTACAACTTGCTAACTATGCCATGTCGAGCACCGTATAAATTCGGGGTTGCCCGCCTCCCCCAAACCAGAACCTGTAATTAAACTGTAAATTACCGCTAAGTGCAGACTGGGTCTGAAGGTCGTATCGGCACCCTCTCCCAAGAATACCAATGAACCTGAGCCGTAATCAAAAATTTATTCGACTGCCTACAGGTCGAACATATACCTACCAAAGTACTACAAAACTATCTTCAATCCAATTTTATATAGCCATGCTTCACCGCTGAAACTTAGATTTTTATTCTTCAAAAGACATCTTTATTTTCTTAATGATTTTCAACTTCGAACTTTTTAAATTGAACTTCTGCAAATTTCACTACTAACTAGAAGTCTTTAATCTTAATTAAACATAAAAGTTTGTTAAGTAGTCTAGTTATTAAATTTTTAAGTGGAGGCAGGTTTGTTTACTGAAAACATTATGGTTTATATTTAAGAAGTTATTTTAATATATAAACAGGCAATTTTTTTTTACTTAGAACATTTTGACAACGATGAATGTAGACCTCCAATAGAGAGGGCGGCTGTGCAATAATTTGTCATCTATTGACATAACCTTTAGATACAAATTACCTTAGAAAAATAAGCAATATTTGTAATCGTTTTAACAATAGCTAAAAGGTTTCTACGGTCTGTGGAGTGTAAGTAATGTGTTTGCCCACAAAGAATTAGCTACCTGTGGGTTTCTTAAAAGCCCCTAAGGATTTGTGGCAATTGGGCAGCTCACGGCGTCCTCACGTTTGCTTTCGATTGCTAACTTTTAATTGTAGAGTGCTAAAGTCTATAATAATAATAAAATCTATAGAAAATTAATAGCAGAGTGGAGACCGATCCATTCCACGAAACTTGGTACTAAATCATTTAGTTCACATTAAGCTGTTGCCTAACTCCATATTGATATGCCCTCTATATGAACCCAGTCTTAGAAACTGATCCAATCACGCGGGCCGGTTGATATACTTAGGTACTACGTCGAAACTACACAACCCTTTATAACATAATCCCCAGAGGTGAAAGGTTTCAAATAACATGTGGCGGATTGATGAAACCTCAAATAATATAGTTTGGAGAGATTATCGTAGCTTTCGGCAAACATTGGATTTTCACAGAAATGTCGTTAACCAAACTAAATATTAACTTTCGCAAAGAGATTAAAAACTAGACGAAAACATGTGTAACATGTTAAGGCACCCTTACTCCACTCATCCGTCCACTTCATTCGAAAAAGGTCTAGATTTCCTTTGATATACGACGTAATCTGTCCATACAATACCTAGGAATGTAGTAAACGAGTGCCTAAGTGAACTTGCTAGCTTCGGGCGCGCTGAGTGGCATCATTATCACGACTTTAGGAAGTTACACACGTTAAACACAGATTGCGTGCTTCTGTTGTCGGTGAACAATTAAGTCGGTTCAGAATGTTCTCCAAGATATTAGCAAAGTTGCGACAAGGAGGGCGCGATGCGATCCCGCGACCGAACTTCTCCGGTGCCGTTTAGCTCGTAAAAGAACGTAACTGCCGCTGTGAATAGATAATAAGGATTTTATTAAAATTCCTTGTCCTTGTTTTGCCATTCGTAGGGCTCGCTTCGGCGGACGTCTTTTGTTCTGGTGGCATGCAAGCCTAAAGGCTTGCCAAATTCTCCCATCGTTGACTTCAATGAAATTTCAGTGCCACATTTATAGTCCCCCTTTTGTGTTCGTTTTTATATCAAGTCTTGTGATGATAAGACAGAATTTAGAGTGAGTGATCTTGTCGCTATAAAACACCAACGCCCGTGTTAATTATGCAAATAGTTTCTGAAATATATTCAACTTTTGTGTTGGGATAAAAATGGATATTGGATCGTTTTGCGTTTACAGCGGACCGTAATCCACGTTCATTTATTTCGTTAATACGAATCAATGTTGCACAATGTGTGAGTTGTATATAATATATGATTTACTACATTGGCGTCCGCCGTTTTAATTAATCTCTCTCTACGCGAAATAACAACGAGGATTCAATTTTCTGGTCAAATGGATTGGTGCTGCCAAACGTGCTGGCTCGGCCCCTATGTGCCATTCGTTCACTTTTTATTTTTCATACGTCCATTCCTGTGAGTCCATATAATCGATTTCGTGAAGGATCACGGCCCTTGTCTGTAGTCCAGCTCGAATTGTTTTTAGAATTGCTTTTTATGTGATAGATGGCTTTTATAAATTTGTCAATATTATTCGTCATGAACGGCATGTGGCAGTACATAGCCGTGAATGTTTTCCATAAATCATCTCGGCAGGATTCGCCTATAGACTGTGTCTCCCGTAGGAGTCGTTGAGGGAAAATTACTTTCTCATGGTTTTGGTGGTCGGTGTTTTATTGCTTCATCCCAATGAATAATGTTCGTTATACAGAGAATTCAGGGGAAAAATTGTGCTAACAGCAGTTCCGAAACTTTAAATTGGCGCTCTGTTTTGTGGTTTCGTAAAATCTCGACTCAGATTCGATTAAAACATTTCAAAAACTAGGTTTTTTAATAAAAATGCTAAGTTTATGTTGTGTAGTTTGTATGTCTGTGGGTATCCAGGCGAAATGCTTCGGTTTATGCTCGTATCTCAGCTCAAACAAGAAGCAAGCCAGGCGTTCTTAACTTGCGGTTCTGCGACTCCAACTTGAGTATACATTTTATCAAGGCGTGACAATTTAGGATAAAAGCCATTTGTAAATCAAAGCTCATTTTCAATAGTGCTATTTAATCCGAGGTAGTGTTGGTTTTAAAGTGTGCGATGTAATACATTTGAAGAAGATTTTGTCAAAGAAGTAATTAACTCAATTATTTGAGTATATACTTAGGTAAGCTGATGAAAGCTTATGATGTTTAAATGTTACTAGAATCTTGTACTTAACCAACTTTGTAGCTACATACCAATTATGTAGGTAGGTAGCTATAAAGATGAAAGCTATGAAGGTGATCTTTACCAAAGCATAATTTTCTTGATATACCTAATTGTATTGGCAGTTCTATTATAGAAGCAATATATGCGTATCCAATTCCGTTGAATGGTTCCCGTTCCCAGCCGGCGGGCGGGGCCACATCACCTGTCATGATGCTGAGATCGACGGCTGCTTTGCATGCTACCTGAACCACTAAACATGGCCTACATTATATCACTTGGGTAGTTACATTTGAATAAATAGAGCAGAAAACAAATCATTTGTAGAAGGCAAAATCGTAGGAGTCGGAATGAATCTAAGGAGTGGCTTACATGAAGTAGTATGGAAAGTTCTCAATCGGTGGTATATCCAAGTAGGCTATTTGGCAAAATGGGGTCTTAAAGTCCTGTCCGATACTATATGTGAATTTGATAGCCCTGATTAGAAGAAGACCTGCATGCTGGAGTGCCCAACTGCCCATACACTTTTTGAGTGAGGTCCTCAAAAAGTGTATCAGCAGTTGGGGCACTCCAGAGAAGGCCACTGCTGTTATTGACTTTGTCACATACTAGGAAAACATTATTTAAAAGCTATTAACGACTCAAAAGAAATATGTAGTCCAATACTTTCATCATGCAGAGAAATTATGAAATAAATGTTCTTGAATCTAATAGTTCAATATTTTCTGAGATGTTCAGTTATATAAAGTTAGTACCTGTTTACTGCTACCTAGGTTTATTGATCTGAAAACAGGAGTTGAAAGATCTCATAAAAGTTAAACAGAGTTCAAGCGACAGGCAATATTTAAATGCAATAGAACTTTACCGGTAAACTGTAATTATTTTCAATCCAATGATTGTTTGAATGGTTTCTAGTTGGTATTATATTCCAACTGCATTGTACTGTTATGCCAAACTGAGCCTCGATCCGAGAAATATCAAAACAGTAAATAGAACGATTCTATTTAGCTTCTCTAACAAGAGAATTTCTCTTCGCCCACCGACCTAAACCTATCAGAACGTCTGTTTGATCGATTCCGCTATTTTATTGAATAGAAGTCGACATCTGAACTGAAGTGATCCAAAACTATTTTATGGCTCCCTAGTGCGTTATGTTGAAAAGCCGCTAAGTTTCAGATTAATCGATTACATTCCGGGTTAGATTGGGCAAGTTTAACAGGCGCTTGGACGGGCCAAGTTAACCCATTTGTCTGAAACATGCCTTTACCCTTGACAAGAAAGATTTGACGGGTTCTTCACGACCTTATCGATGTACTAGACAGTCGACGGGTTACGGGATTAATTTACGCTTCCATGGGTTGTATGTCATGCAAACTTTCCTAACTGTATTTGGCAGGACACGTATTGTACTTAAATTATGAGGACAACAATAATACGAAATGAAACTTGAACGTCGAAACTGGCGTCGAACTGTTTCAACAAAAAGACAATGTTTTACAGTTCAGCGTGGACGAATATAATATTCATCACATGAAATCCGGACGCCAATACGGACGTTCATTAAAATACATTGAAATAATCCTTTTCTATTAAATTTAATCTGACCTCGGCCGGCTTTGTCTGGCGTCATTAATCTTCATAAATGAAAATGATATGTGCTGCAGGAAATCAATTTTCCGCTCGACTTCATTGCATCGAGTATTCGGTGTCCCGTGTTTGCCATTTGACATTTAATATTCCTAAATGGGAATGATCTTTTTTTGCACGATCACCGTTTTTAGGAGGACACAGATATTCGAGAGAATTTTTATTCTAATAGGATTTTTGCCGTGTGAACATTTTGCGCCAATACGATAAAAGTGCATTTAAACCGTCTAGAAGTGATTTTTAATTAAATGCTGCCATGACAGGCATTATTTTTCCGTTGTAAGCTACATAGTTGCTAATGCCAATATATTGATATATTTTTTTTGGTTTCATATTTGGTATACCTAGGTATTTATATTATGAAACTTTTTCAAGGAGTCCTCAGACTGCTTATGTCGTAAAGAGCTTTTTTTCAAATATGTTAAAATAAAAATACTACATGTAATATTCGGAACATTTCAAATAAATTTCGACTCATGCAGATTGACTACAGACAGATCGAGAGCTATTTGAACTGTCGATGCATTCACTCATTTATAGTGCTTTACGGAATTCGCCGCTGCGTTGATTCACTATGGCTTGTATACCTAATATTCATCCGAATCTCATGAATGCCTCAATTAATGATGCTGTTGGCCCGCCAATTTTATTGATTAGGTAGGTAGGTATTATTGAGCCTCATTTTCATTGGTTGATAACTCGGTCGGTATACCTACAGCATGGGGGGACTCGCAGGCGGTGTAGCGACTTATGAAATATAATAGTAAGTAGAGAACACCGTCTGCTACCATAATTATGCGATATAGAACTCTACCGCAGCCCGCATTCGAACCCCATTGACCAATGACAATAAACCTCTTGGTATTTTTCAAACATATATTTGCAAATGGTTGACTCTTGGGTCGTTGAATTACATCAATTTTTTCATCTAGCTGGAGAGTTAATCAAGCAATAATCTTTCAGATTCCAGTGGTCAAGAGTCTGACCCTGTGTTGAGATTCGAAGATTTAATATCCGCATCGACTTGATATTGATCTTACTTCCAGACAGTAAACACAATTAATCTTACTGAAGGTTATTTCTGTCAAAGAATTTTGTAATTAAAGTGTAAGGATTCTTCTTCTTATAAAAGCTTTAATTGATTGTGATTTAATCTCAATTTCTCCAATACCATCTTGTTAAAAATTCTTTTGACTATAAAGGCCAGTTTGGTTGAATAGTCACTTTGCCATATTTCAACTTTGTGTATCAAAAGTTGTGAGATCTGTGACTGACAGATAAACATCGGCATGATTCTATAAACGTTCTCTCTTTCCAATTTCAAATGTGGGATCCAAAAAGAATTTAAAATTGCGCTCCGATTTTGAATTTGCCGCTTTTTTAATTCAATATTTCCGTCAAACCCACTTTTGATAAATGAGTCGCTGTGAGTCGCTATTTGATTAAACTCTGATGCGAACATGTTGCTGTCAAACATAAATTATATGTACATGTTTTACGTTTTCCTTTAGAGAATATTCCCGTTTACCGTTTTGTTTGTTAATTTAAATCGCAAAAAGCATACTGAAGTGGCAAATTCGAATCTCCAATTGTTCGGCAGTTGTTCACATAAGCAATATGTATGGGAAAACAATATGAACGATGTTTACCGGTAATGGCAAAATCTAATAAAACTGACGAGCTGTTTGTTGGAGAATAGCTAATGTTGTTTGTGGAAAACTCCATCTTCTTTAAATCACACAAAAACTTGAAGTATTGAAGCACGTTTTTCTACAAATTTTATATATTTTTTTTTACATTTATAAGCTCTACACGTCTTCTAACGATCTTGAGAAGGGTTAGAAATGACAACAACCGATGGAGGTCGTCTTTTTTTCACGATTCTAAAGGATTTTTATCCCCATGTCACTATTAGAAGCAATATAATCCTATATTGGGCGATGTTGATAACTTAAAGCAAACGTTTAAATACCTAGCTAAAATAATATTTAACTTTTCTTCATATTAAAATAAGTCTATTTTCGGCTCATGAAAATGATTTGTGTATGTTCAATAATTTGAGCGTAAAATTACTTTTTGTAGTCCTCAAAATAAATTACTTTCCCGTGTCAAAATAGATCTCTTTCGTATTTTTTTTTTTGTAATAAAATGTCTAAAATTTTATTCAGGGATAGAAATATAAACAGATTCTACATTCATAAAACTTAAATAAACTCGTATTTTAAAAACTTTTGAAAAATATGAAAGCGTTTTTCGCTCAACGTCTAAATATGCGAGAATGTTGAGAATTATAGCACCCTATAAAATTCTCGTTTATGCTATATCACGGGCAGGATGTTGAAACTAAGCTGAAACTAGTTTCTGAATTGAAGACAGTTTACAAGTAGGTACGCAAGTAACAAACTGTGTAAGTACATTTCGAAGTCATATTGAACTCGATTCTCTTCGGATATTAGTTTTACACACTTTATAACTTATCCTATCTTTATAGCTGTTTACTAGATACAGAAGAGCTGAGGATATCAAGAAACCAATGCATTCGAAATCGCGATCCATTTTAAGGTGCGCTGTCGCCGTAAATCATTGTAGATGCTATCATAACTGCAGTAAAATCGTGCTCTATCTTTGACTGAGAATAAATTTGAAAAAGTCTGATATAAAAGCCTCGTTTCGAAATACATTTCCGTAAGTTATTTCAACAATGAAAAATTACCTCATTCACAAAACAAGCAGCGTTAAGAAGTTATATAATTAATGAGGAATGCTCGTTTCAGACTTTTACGTAATACACGCAACCTATGTGGTGGACCACGCATTAATATTAGCGACGAGGCTCACTTTAGTACCAGCTATTTTTGTAACAAACAAAAATAAAACGCAATTTTTGGATCCAGTTTTGTTGAACAGTGTGATGTTTTGATAAACGTCTGACAATGTACGATTTTATGGCAGCGAAAACCCCAGAGGGAACCCAGAGTTGTAAGCACGGGTTTCGGGTTTTAAGGGCGGCGATTAGACCTTTTACATGCAAACATAACAGCAAAATCTCACACTCAAACTAACATTACACTTATATTCATCGAAGGGTTGGGCAGAGGTGCATTTATAGTACAGCCTTGTTTCGCCAGGTATGTTTTAAAGTTCAAATATAACAGGGGGCTAGCCTATTGACACCAACCGAGCACAAGTCCAGACTCCGAAATACTAAATCACATATTAAAATAAACATTATCTAATATTCTTGGCCATTTACGCTTAAAGGGATTTCGGTACTAAGTAAATAACTGGAGGGATGACAATTCAAACTCGTACGTGTGTAGGACGCATCGGACAGACTTGACACTTGGAACCACCCTGACCCTATTCATCTAGATTCAGAAAAGAACCCTGAATAAGAAAACAGTAAATACACTATATAGTATAAGATTATTTGCTTTCCAGACGCGTGTGAAGGATCGTTAACCTTGGAGTTATGTCCTCTTTAAGAAAATGCGAAAACAAACTGCGTTGCATCCATATTTCGGACGTTCTAGAAGCTATAAAGATGAATTCATGCGGCCTTGTATTAAATTTAGATGTGTTTATTTACGCGTTGACAATGTGAAGGAGAAGATGGGAAATTCCATAACACAATTATCTATCTTTTCTATTATTACGGCAGCTATATCATTTTAAAGAGGATGCTGATGGTAGTTTTATTTTTGATTTTTCTAAGCACTTTCTAATTCCAACACACTACTACAGTAGAGTAGCATCAACAACGGTTTAGGTAGACACTCTAACAAATAACTTTGTTGTAGAGGATAAACGGACGGCGGGAACTTAGGAGCCCCGGAGGCCACTTAAAACTTATGTGGCTTCGTTAACCATAGTCCTATATTCCCACTGTTGTTCAGACCTTCCAGAATTATATAACAAGAGCCGTCTTCAAGTTTAAATTTAGTGTTTCGTCTCGTCATTGTGGTTTCGTTGAATTTAATCAGTATATCACTAGACCCTAGTTTGTTTTGTGGAGTCGGGCTAAACTGCGGGGAACGATGGAATATTCAGCAGCAAAAATACAAACGGCAAATCTCAACTGCAGATGGCTTTGTGGGGTTTCGATGATACGATTTGATTGGCGAAATCTATGCAGATGTTACGATATGGAGGTTGAATATATTTTTCCAATACTCGTATCAGAGTAAGTCGATACTGTTCAGATAATAATAACCTTGTTTGGGTTTTATAAATTCGCTTTGATATCAGAATGAGGTTAAAATCTCAAATGGTATCAATACCAACCACAGATACAAATCTAACTAGATGACGCGATTGTATGTACTTCGCGTGCCAAAAAACGGAGTAAAATTACTATCAGTGATTGTAATCTGAGCTTTTCATTTAGCATTATCGACACCGGAAATCCTCCGAAATCTAGAAAAATGTCTTTTTATGCCATATTAAGCTGTAAAGACTGTATAGAAGAAGTTGGCCGAGGCTTTGGAAATATTTTCTTTCATTGGTAAGTAAATTTGTTTTCAAATTCTTTGTGAAAAAGTGGCTGGCTTGGATTTCAAACAGATGGAGGGGCTTGTGTTATCTAGTTAGATTTATGTCTGTGATGCCAACATTATCATTGTTGTATCAGGGATGCTTGCTATTGATATCCTCTGAGAATATCTTAAGTCCATCTGACGTATTTCTGCAATTCTCCAAAGGTCTTTTATTTCAAAGCTTTGTGCCTTTTGTTTATCGTCTTGCCGTTTGTTTGAAGTAAATATTATTACAATTTGAAGTAGTCAAATATGGATTAGAATATTTTGTCGCTCGAGAGGATTCAATTTTATAGACGGTTGTAAAATAGGATGTAATTTAATGGCAAGCAGTGAAAAGATTAATTACAATTACTACTAGCAAAAACATAATATTTGACATTTTCTTGTCTTAACAAGGTAATATTTACTATTTAGTTTTCCTTTTCTTAAGTCCTTTGACGAGAACTTACGACGCGTTAAGTGCTTTTAAGAATTAGCTCTTAAAAGGCAGGCCTTTAATTATTGTCACAGTAGAGTGCTCGTAGTTTATTTTAGTATCTATGTTTTTATTATTCTTGTTTCATTCAGTCGTTAATAGAAGTCAATTGACATCAATGGACTATATTGATTTATTTACAACGGGCTTGTACCTACTCAGGATGGAACAAAGTAGTAGCGATTCAATCATTGGAACTTCGTTCGTCGCGTGTTGAAGTACCTATTTAAATTCTTGATGGAAAACAGTCAATTCGATTCATCGACCGAGGTCCCACGTAACACGTCAGAGATATTTCTCGTAAGAACAATAAGAAATAATAATTCAGACAGCTTACCAGGATACAGAATTGTTTTTCACCAAAAAATTATTCCCAACGTAGGTAATTTATTTAACACGCAACGTCGTACCTACTTATATATAAATAATTTGACTTAGAAAGAATAACATTTTTCTTGAAGACGATTGCTGCCGCTTTTCTTATCAGGATGGCTCAGGTGGTAGCGCATAATAATGGAATAATTATGATGAATAGATGATTGTGTAACACGTACCTAACGCTAAGTCATACATTTTTTTTACGAATAGGTAATACCTAGCTAAAGTTATGCAGAAAATTGTTTTGATGTTGCTCTGATTGAATTCAACCAGATACTGGAAGAAACATGCCAATATTGAACTGTTTTAATTATTTTCAACAGTCTTAATCCTGTCGTCGTCAACAAACAAACGATCAATTGATCACGGCTTCAACCGAGTGAAGAGTTCGCCACTGTTTATAAAACGAACATTTTCTCCTACACAAATACTACTAAAGCAACATTTATCGAGAGCTTTCCTCATTGTACCGACGCTCGGTTCCATCGCTTTGTGGTCGAGCAGCATATTTGTCAACAAAGGACTTGCATGTACCTAGAACAGAACGGAACGGGTCTTGCATATTTTAGAAATCGGTATGCTATCTGCACGGATTCCACCGGGCCCAGAGCGCCCGAGAGCAGAGAGCCGCGCAAACACTGTATCTGAACGTGGTTCGAATGTTAGTCTATTGATCGAAAGCTAACGAACTTACCAGTAGCTTCACGTCTAATAGTTCCTCAGATAGATTCCACTCGTTTCGACTAAAACCAATATAAGTCGAGTAGCCCGCTTGAAAATGTCTTAACAGAAATTGTACCCCATTACATTACAGGTTCGATAGCTTCCTACTGTTATTGTATTGAGAAGATTGATTATTACAGCGACGGCAATATGTAACCTTAAATGAAAATTCCTACAATGCGTAGGTACAACTGTCATTCTTGATAAAAATATGGCAAACATTTTGCGTTTTAATGATATCGCCAAATGTAAAGAGCCGTCACGAACAGCAGTAACAACTCGACGAAACGGTTTTAGAAAATACAAAACCAATTTAATTTCGTAGTTCTTACTGGTGTGCTTTAAAACGACTAGAACAACACTAGACGGTCTGTAGGGAGAAATTAATTTGATAGCTGTACTGTTTTGCTATTGAATTCATAGCGGCGCAAACAACGCCTGGCTCGAACGGCAGAGGGTGCTATTTACTTGAGGCAAGAAAACAAGCTCGGCGCAAAACTGCAGGCGTTTTATAGTACATTGCATGATTGCAATGTTGGCATTCTTGTTCAGTAATTATAAGAAAGTTGGTGACGCCTGCGGCTTCGCTTCAGCGGAACTTAAATAAATCTCTTAAATAGAAGAAAGTCGACTTGCGGTTGTAAGAAAATGACAAATCCCAACAGAGAAAATGTTCTTACTACGTTAAAGTTCATTAATGTTTTGGAGTTTTCGGGATAGCAACACAATTATCAGAAAGTTTAATTTCAATGTTGTCACATTTATGCCCTTTTATGTCCCTATAAAAGGTGAAGTGCTTATTTCTTTTATCTTTTTTAATATTCTTATGCCTGTGTTAGTAAGTATATTCCGTTGTTGTTTGTGGAGATGCCTCACTAACATTTTACGACTGTGCCCGTTGTACGGCGAGTTATTTAGGCACTTCAAAAAGTTATCTTGTTCAAGTACCTCGTCGAAATAGGTACGAGATAATAACTTGTGCAAACATAGTATAACTTAAGAAAACACATATGTTATTCGAATTTCCTTTGATTTCCCAGGCGATTGGAGTAAATTGCTCCGAATGTGAATATATCAGAAATATAAAATGAACTAATTCTGTCTAGACCGAACTTACACTCTTGAATTTTCCCTTTTCCTCTTCCATTCTTCAATTAGCAGATATTGTGGGGATCTTAGGATTATTTTCATTTTAACTTGGTTCGGCCTTGGAAAAAAATAGTGACACGTTTTGATCTTCGATCGTCCTCGTTTTCAAAGAGTGTCTATAAAGTTTCTTACCCTTTCTTCATCATTGAGATCTACGTTTTGGAATGTAAAAACAGTTTCAGCTACTTTCAAGTTAACTGACCGATCCCTTGACAATTTTAAGTCAACCTGTAAATAGGTACAGTTGAAAAATAATTTGAGTTTGGGACCTAAAATATTTAATTTTACTTTACTTTGGTTGTTACCTAACGAAACGGCACTAAGTGTATTTGACTATAATATAAACACATGTATTACTAATCCAAATTGGAGGAAATGTGATAATTACAGAATTAATAATACATAGAATATCTAATTACGTTGACAATACATATTTGATGGGAAACCATTACCGCCATCATAATAATTAGGAACGAGTGATATTACAATGCGCTAGTTAATTAAAATTTTATTTAATTATAATATTATGTGCTTCAATGAAATTATATAAGGTAATATGTACCTAATTATTATTTTAATGGTAAATGAAATCAATACTGATTGGCAGTAGTTTGCAATCGGAGGCTACAGTACATTCCTTTCATTTTTTAAATCCATCCAAAGGTTGTCTTGAAAAGATCGCTTTTAGCGATAAGGCCGCCCATTGTGTCACCCAGTTTAATGTTTTCTTATTCTTTACTTTCTGTAACTTATATGGTGTACATAATAAAGAGTATTCTATTCTATTCTAACGAGACGTTTTCCTGGTGTTGGTGTTATCTAACACTAATTCGTCAGAGCTGATTGAAACATACATTGTGACAACTTCTTAGGGCAGTTACGCACTACCTCCGATCTGTGTCCGTGAATTTTCGGTTCCAAAGTAGCCATAGTACTTCTTGTAGGGAAGCTTACGCGCTACATCTGTGTGCTTAATTCGAGTTTTTTAAAATACTCACTCGTGATAAAGTAAACGATCTCTTATGTCAAAATGTATACAAAAATGAGGTTTCTCCTTACTGTCCCCAGACGGTGCTTATCCAATTTCAATACGAATTAACGTTTACGTTAACGCGACTGAGCGTGAGTAAAAACTCGGGCCTCCGAACTCTTTGTACACTCATAATCTGCCGTATTTCAGAACATTTTGAACTCGGAAATCAAATCACGGACAAAGAAGTGTAGTGCGTAACCGCCCGTATTCATTAAAGTCGGTTAAGTTTGGCTCCTTAGCTTACCTACGGCTAGTATCTCTATCAGTAGGAAGAACTGGTCTATATCATTGCTGTAAGAAAATTACCATAATTATAATCTACCTTATCTTTTCCCAATCATGGTGGGCTTCCAGTCTAACCGCATGCAACTGATTACCAGTAATTTATATTGAGCGACTGCCTATCTTCCCCGTACAGCTTAATAATTGGGTTACACGAGAATTACCCCTTGGGAAAGACTGTGTCCGACTTTCGGGCTTCTGACATACCTATCCGTAATGACTGTCATAGTTCTTAACGTGCTTTCTGAGGTAAGGATGGGATTCGATATTTGTTTTTTTTTGTTATGTATTATAGGCTCGCGCTTGACCACCATCTCACCTGTTGTTAAGCGATGATTTAAATAGGCTGAAGGGAAAAATAACATTTGAAATCGAGACGTGAGTCGATGAAAAACTCTTCAAATGTTTTGTAGGCGGCCACGCCAATCGCAGTGTCTCAGTGGCGTTAATAAAAGGTCCCCCTAAGTGCAGGTATATGGGCACTTGGGGCACTCGAAAGCGTGGTTCATATTCTACACCGCACTCGCATTGTGTATAGATATTTATAAAATAACAATGAATTTGACAAACATTTGTACAAAATTCAAAACGAGCCTAATTTATTTATAAGTCCGTTCACTAAAATTAATTCAGTAGTATCAGATTTCCTTTAATTTTAAATGCTGCGGTTGAATCTAGTTTGTGTTGCTGAAAATTAACATACCTTAATACCACTTCAGTTTTGAAATAGAATACCACTATTATATCAAATGTTTTTGAGCTAGAATTGTGAAGTATCTCTCTGTTCTATAAAACTCAAAAGTAAGTGAGATAATTTACACGTTTATGTTTTCGAAAGCGACCCAATCAAATTTACAGTTACAGATTGCATTGCATTTACATTAAACTGTGGATTTTTCCGCTGTCACAGCAAAAAATGCGATGGGAGGTCCTTCGAAGGGACTGAAAATTTAGACCTTTGTTTTTAACAACCGAAACTTCATTTATTTGCACTTTTTTAGGGTTCCGTACGCAAAGGGTAAAAACGGGACCCTATTACTAAGACTCTACTGTCCGTCTGTCTGTCTGTCACCAGGCTGTATCTCATGGACCGTGATAGCTAGACAGTTGAAATTTTCAAAGATGATGTATTTCGGTTGCCACTATAACAACAAATACTAAAAACAGAATGAAATAAATATTTAAGTGGGGCTCCAGTATAACAAACGTGATCTTTTTGCGGTTTTTTACGATAATGGTACGGAACCCTTCTTGGACGAGTCCGACTCGAACTTGGCCAGTTTTTGTTTAGTATCTTGGACACTAGGTACAAATAGATAAAATAATATATATTCTTACTTGCATAACAAAATATTGTAACACTACTCTTTTAAAATATTACTTTGACTGTATATATCTACTTAGTAACTAGGTATATATATACCTATAAATAATAAAACTGCACAAAACGTAGTTTCTTATTACTAAGTTATAAGACATTTTTTTTTTGGGACATTCCCACTCACTGCACTATTCCCAAACCACTGCCACACCTAAAAGCCTGTCAGAATCAACAGTGGCGACCACCAGAAAAGCGCCGAGACAAGGAAGCTCGATGAAGTCCCAGAGAATGAATTTAACTGAAACTGAAAGTTATAAGACATGTTATTCTTCGTACTTTCATAAGTATATCTCTAGGTCATACCTTAACGTCCTTACATTTAAAAATCACATACCCATATTTTTTACAGAATCCAGTTGTTGAATAGCTCGAGTATTGGCGCAACGAGCTTTTAACATCCACAAAGTGTTGCTAAACTATTGCGATGCGGTCCAAAGACGGCTTAGTACAGCTGGCTGAATAGATATATATTATTTAATCAAACGAGAAACGCCACGGACTATCGCTTGCTTTTGTGTTGAATATAGAATAGGCTTAGAAGTTTGGAGAACATTCTGAAAATTGAGATTTTGTTCTGAAAACGCTCGAATAGTTATTTATATCTTTAATAAGACTATGGGTTTGCCCTTCTATTACAAACTTAATTTTTTAATACAAAATAAAGTCTTATGGTGTATTGTGGCACCTCTATCTTTGGGGAATAAAAGATGTTATTTTATGTTATTAATAAGATTTAAATAGGTAATTACTTCTAATCTTTTTTTTTATCAAAAATTTGTATACTTAGTTAAATAATAATAAATTGCTTCATGGTCGATCATATTTTTACGATCCAAATCTTCAAAGCCAGATATAAATATAAGATCTTGAACAATTCTCCAACAAAACATAGGTAAATATAGGCACAAAAATAACATGATTTACTTAAATAATTAACTTTCGCTGGTAGTGTTGGACAAAGAGAATTATTCTCAACGTAAACAGTGTACGCGTTCCGTAGTCGAGTCTAATTAGGTTCAAATATTTAACGTAGGTATCACTGTAACGGATGGTTTTAAATACGGAGGGTTTTAAATACGGATGGTTATAAAATACGGAAGGAAAACACAGTAAAGGCTGCTGTCTCAGAAAGTTGGCTGACGACACCTAACGAAGCGAAAGGGACATTATTTTTTATCTAACTAGGGGGAGTCGAAAGAAAGGGTAGATTTTACTGAATTATTTAAAATTTTCCAAGAGATGGGTTGGGTGAGGGAGTTAAGGTACGGTATTTATAATACTGATAACTACGTAGAAGAGGCTTTAGGTGCCTAGTCCCAAGTTTCGTTGCTAGGTACTGTGAAGGGGTAACTCAGGGAGCTCTAATAATAAGCAGAAATTACTCTTAACTTGTATTGAATCAACTCCTGCCAGCCTTCGGGCGGCTTTTACAGAAGTCCCAGCTAAACAAAAACTACACGCGTTCGATCTATTTCAAATATTCTGTATTCGATTTCCTTCCAAACTTATAAGTCGCCAGTATTAGGTGTCAGCGGCCGAACAGGTTGCTTGTCCTATGTGGAAAGCCTCTACATGAGCTACGCCCCTACGAATAGATGCGCAGAATCATGTGAAGCGCAGCTATTCTCAACTTTGGAAGGAAAATCACTCTTACCTAACACCTTTACCTAATATGTGAAGGGGTAACTCAGGGAGCTCTAATAATAAGCAGAAATTACTCTTAACTTGTATTGAATCAACAACGTGCCAGCCTTCGGGCGGCTTTTACAGAAGTCCCAGCTAAACAAAAACTACACGCGTTCGATCTATTTCAAATATTCTGTATTCGATTTCCTTCCAAACTTATAAGTCGCCAGTATTAGGTGTCAGCGGCCGAACAGGTTGCTTGTCCTATGTGGAAAGCCTCTACAGTACCTACTCACAGGGACAGTGACCTCAAAGCAGTGTTAATGTTTGGAGTCTGTAAGAGTCCTGAATATTCTGTCTGAGAAGTATATAATAAAAGATAAAGTTTTGTTATTCTTAAGAGGACAATAAGTTTTACGGTTTTAAGCTTTATTCAGATTTAGAAGAGCAATATTCAATAATTTAAATACACATAAGTACTTTATTTATTTTCATTAGAATCAAATAAAAAATGGCTCAGTAAATTCTACTACAGATACTTACGAGTACTCTATCACAGCAAAATTTTCTCCCTTAGATACACGAGTGTAAGAGCTTCCCACACAACAGCCTTTGATGGTCGCACTTCAGCGTTCATTGCTCCATTTGTATACAAGACTCACATCAAAGTACCCACGCATACATACCGTATTGTACGAAGAAATTGTTTCTGTAATCCTATTGGAAACTGGAAGTGGGCTGTTTCTATAAATACCAGTGATTGACGCTTATGTTATTTTATAGTTAAATCTAAATGAAACTCTCTTTACATTTTATGATCGGAGGTTGTAAAATTATAGGAGACCGTTGATAGACGCCCATGTAGAAGTAACCAAACATCATTCACGATATAGGGGTGTTAAAAATTTACCATGCCATTGGCTTACAGCGAAATTTTACGAGAATTTTAACCTATATTTTAAAGGGGATTTTAGAAAACTAAACGAATATGAATATGGCCATAAAAATCTCAATTTCTATCAACGATATTTTGTTGAGACCATGCTCACAATGACGTGTCAAAACTTTTTTTTTTGTACTTTGCCCCACACTAGGAATTTCTTCCTGTATCGTGGGTGCGTTTACAAACAACCCGTTTATAAATCCGCTGCAAAAAAGGGACAGTGCTCTTCATTCTGTACTGCTGCGTATCTCTCTATATCACACAGTGGAACCACAATAGTTTTGGCCCTCAGAGTGAGGCCTCTGAGCTTGACCCCACAAACAAATAGCTAATCAAATAGTCAAAATTCCATAGTGATGGAGTACTCTGGTACTCAGAAACCAAAGCCTTACCTCCTTTGAACTCTATTGATCGAATACCCGACACCCACGCCTCATAGACGTAGAAACCTAGTCTATTCTTAGTCAGAAGTTCTGAACACTTTTACTACGGGGGCCGACCTAGACTGCTTAATTATTTATCCAGCTATTCTCCCGTATCGATCTCGAATGAAACTGCAACTCTGGCTTGTAGCCGTCAACGGCATGAAATTGGGTGCTTGGAATATATCATGTATATTGTGAGGGTAAGTTTTTGCGATAGTATTACAGGATCAGAGGCAACAATGTGAGAACTGGTTATGGAATGCTTTGACAACTGGATTTTTGAAGGAACTAGTACTTATTACTGTAAAATAATGTTGTGTCCGCAAAGTAGAAAATATGAAGGTTAGAAAATGTAACAAACCTTAAGGTATGCAGGCAGGTAAAAAATAGTTCTGGTTGTTTTTCAAGTGTCATGCTAATTAAAAATAAGTTTCGAATAGCTACGTAGAAGAATCAATCTTTTGTTTAGACCTTCAGATTTGTAATAACAGCAATAAGTATAGGTAGGTTGAGTGAATATATAGGGTGTGCCAGAATGTTTTTCATTTTTGAAAAAAGCAATAGAATTTGTTCAAATTCGTTGTATTTACTGTTAAATTAAATAAAAAAAAAAAATATAATAGTTTGTAAATGCGCACCTTCCACGCATGAGGTAATTCGAATCGGTATGATTAAGACCGGGCATTGTGTTATTTCAATATCAGCCCCTTTTTTTGGGTGGGAAATCATCCAATGTCTTCTCCCGCTCTGGGTGAAGCGGGAGGGCGTGTCAGACTTTTACTGACTAAAACCCACCCGTGTTCCTTCAGTTGTTTGTGCCAGGGCCGCGGTAACTCTCTTTCAAATTTAGCCGCGACCCAGACAGGCATCGGCCCTAGCCCATCAATTTTTGCTGACATCTCTTTGAGGCGCGCATGGAACACTACGCGCCGTCGACTTGGACCTGGTCATTATCGAACGGCGAGCTATAAATATAAACTCCTCCGGTCTGAATTTAGCGTTTTAGAATCTTTTCTGTACTTAGTTTACTTACTAGTCAATTCTGCCTCTTAAGCTAATAGTCACAATTTATAAATCCGGTTCTTTCAAAATTTAGGTCCCCGCCTCTCTACTTGGCAAGATATACGTGGTCGCTCTCTACGCTAGCCATAAAATGCTGCGTGACATTTAGCAGGGGCGCGCAACATTCGGGCAGGAGCTTCAAACTTTAAAGCGATGATAAACGCTATAATAAGCTCGTGAATGGGCTCCATTACGGTAACTCGTAGCGGACTCGTAATTTATGTTGTATAACTTCAAACTACCCACACCCCGCCCTAAGGATTAACGCGCCAGCGAGCTGTTTAATTGTACACAAAACCATGGATTAAAATAAGGTGTACGTTGTTAAAGTTTTCTCTTTATCATAATTTTGGGCTCAGGATCTTGTTTTGTGATAGTTTTAATACTCCCTTCATCTCTCGTTTGACGATGAATGTATAATTTATTATTAAATTGCACGTTCTCTTCTTTAAATATTCAATGGTTTTCCTTATTTTGCCTGCCATTTTCCAGGGCCATCAAGTGATGTTTGAGGAAAAGTCTCAACATAGGATGCAAAGCATAAAAATCACCCCTGTTTGTATCTTCGCTAGTGACAGTGATGAAAATCTAATACTTACTTAACTCTAATGATATTCGTTTTAGTTTTTAATGTAGTTAGAAATTTTGTTAATTAAGGAATTTATCATAACTTATATTAAGCCAAAATAAACTTAGCGTGTTTTAACTTTTCTAAAGCTAATTAAAAAGCAAAAGTAAATCTAAAGTTTATTTTACGTATTTTAAAGTTTTAATTGCACAAGAAACTATATTTAATATTTAGACGTATAAGAATTAATAGCTTCTGCCAGCGGCTTCGCCCGCGTGAAAGTCGAAAATCATCCTGAGGGAACATGTTTGCGGTATGAAAAGTATCATATGTGCTATTCCTGTCTATAATCTATCTCTGTGCCAAATTTCCAGCGTGATTGACTAACAAACATACATCCATCCATCCAAACATTCGCATTTATAATATTGGTTATTGATTTTTCATAGAACTTTGGTAGGTACACTATGTATGTTCTTACTTGTTGCTAAACAAATAAATGAGTAGGTTACGTAGATAAAATACCCTACTTTTCTCTGCAATAAAACTCTGTAGGTATATGAAAATGATTCAACATCTAGAAATGATAAAAAGGAATATTTAAAAGCAAACTGCCTGGTAAATTGCATTTTCTATTTCCTTGTTTCTTTTTATTGAATCAAGTTAAAAGGTTTCATTCGATTGCACGGTCTTTCTTGCATCGATAAATGCCTGTAAATGTATGCCACTAAATAAAACTTACTCGTACTGTTAAATGAAAAGTGCTTATCTAACTACCTACATAGGTACAAAGTTACCTTGTATTCAAGGGACTCCGAGTTCCAGCCTTCGCCTTTTATTACAGCAAAGAAGCCGGAATTCCTGACCTAATTAAATCAAATACAGTTAAAACCAAATACAATGTTCCACTTAATATTATTTCTACTTTTGACGGCACCAGGTAACTTGGTAGAGACCAAGTCCCAGTTAATATTAACGGGCTTCGCAGCACGAGTTTGCTTCGAACAAACATTGTGCACGTTAGCAAATTCATAACATACCTATATATAATATAGGTTGGTAGTGGAACCTAGTTGCATAGGAAGGCCGAAGCTTCCAGAAAGCGGACAGCGTCACATTATTGAATTTCAGTTCAAAACGTCGTTTACAAAAGGCCTTCGAGAAAACTTTAAGGAAAATAAACTGTCTTTTAAGGTATTCATATTTTTGGTGTCGTTCTATTTCTGTCATATTTGTGTTGTGATATTTTCGGAACGCGGCAGGCCAAGTGTCAAATATTTACACCAATCGAGGTGCTGTTAAGGTTGCGATTGTGATTTCTACTTCCTTTTACTCGTAGTATGTCAACGGCAATTCAAATAGAGTCGGCCTAGAATTCAGCTACAAATTTTTATGATATACGACTATCATTTCTGGTAAATACCATTCAAAATACAGGACCTGCTAGAACCGATACTAAAAAGTTCATCATCTGTGCAACAGGACCATATTTGTACTACAAGGTAGCCTCATATATTAATCGCGTGATGATGATTATCTTCTATCAAAATCTCTCTGGCTACTTAGATTCTTCTTAATGATACAACATTCTATAAAAATAGAAATTAATATGAGGCGATGCATTGGCAAGGGGTGCGAAGAATCCCCGGCGTGGACCCGGCTACCCCAATAAACACCGACGACTGGCCCTGGCAAAGTATAACACGCGAACACTCCGTACCGACGTGAAGATAGCCGAACTCGAGGAAGAATTGTGCAGATTACAATGGAGTATTATAGGGTTATCTGAAGTCCGAAGAGAGGGGAAGGACTCGATAATCCTCAAATCCGGTAACCTGCTCTATTTCCGAGAGGGTGACCGGCAGTCCCAGTATGGTGTCGGGTTTATCGTCCACAGGTCCCTTGTGACCAACGAAGTGAGGATCGAAAGTGTGTCGACCAGGGTGGCGTACCTTATACTCAGAATATCCTCAAGATATTCGCTGAAGGTCATACAGGTTTATGCGGGACACCCCGAAGACGAGTTAGAGACCATGTATGAGGATATCACCAGAGCCGTTAGCTTACATCTCGAAATACTCGATGATCGCTCGGACCCCATGGACCTAATGTTTTAACCTCAAACAGCGCAAATACAACAACCTTATTGGAAACTAATTATTTGAGCCGTTCGCAAGAGTGAATAGGTTACTTCTAGGCAAGCGTGCTTCACCGTCGACCACATCATCGCTTACCATCAGGTGAGATAGTGGTCAAGCGCGTGCCTATTGATAACAAAAAAAAAGATAAATGGGGTCCGAGTGCTCATCGAGTAACTCATCTAGTAATCGTAGTATCGAGTGTTTTGAGATGTAAGCAAATATAGCCTTTTAAACGCGTTCGTAGTTTTTTATTTATTTAAGTGTACATATAGGTAGTTATTGTTAATTAAGTATGTTATACTATGTAAATTTATATATTGGTAACAAAATTACTTTCGTTTAACGAGTAATATAATATTTTTAAATAATAAGGAAATATGATTAACGAAAATTATTGATAAGACTCTAACAACAGAAGATCAAGCTCTGCCTTTTATCCCGCTGATTCAGTACGTGAATTTTTATTACCTCGATAGGTCTTCCGCTTTACTACTTTTGCTATCACCATACACTTCAGAAGCTTCATTTGATTAAAATATCCTTGAGGTTGCATCGGATAGGTATTATAATTTCTAGACTCTTTATGATTGCTTCAGGACTGGTTCTCGCAATTTATCTCCTTGAGATTTTGAATAGCAATGAGTTGTTTGTTCTGCTTGCATTGGATTATTTGTATTTTCCGCTCTATCAGCGATGTCCGTGGTTCCTAACAACTACATCATTTTATACACACAAACAAAATACATAATATCTACAGTAGTTAGCATTAGGTACCTACCTACTAATCCAAAGAGAAACAAACTAAACTAGATTTCAGCAGAAATAATTTACTTAGATTGTTAAAATATAATTTTAAGCTCAATTTATTAAGCCAAAGCAAACAAATATGTTATGACGATAAAATATTCTAGGAAACTATTTTATTCCTACCCCCGATGTAGGGGTTTCATTTACTTTAATCTTTCAATTAGTATTAACCCTCCAGGAGTGACGTACTTAGATGAAAAACCTGGTTTAACAAAATACATACTATTATTTTTTGTAAGTAAAAATAATGATATTCTTAAACGTAAATATTAATTCTTTGGCTAGAATCATAATACTTTAGCTGGCAAAAAACATTCTAAACCAATGAATGAAAAATGATATTCCAAAAAGTTCTTTCTACGGACCGGGCATATGGAATTTCAATAAGGCACCAATCACTTTCAGCATCATCATTATCATTTCAGCCGAATGACGTTCACAGCTGGACATAGGCCTCCCCCAAGCGTTGCTACACTGATTGGACCTGTGCGTTTCGCATCCACCGGACGCCTGCAGCCTTGACCAGGTTATCGCTCCACCTAGAGGGAGGCTTTCCAACCAGAACTTCTCGGCCCCAACGGCCATCCGTTCTGCAAGCAATGTGCCCTGCCCACTGCCACTTAAGTTTGGCAATTCTTCGGGCTGTGTCGGTAACCTTGGTTCTCTTGCGGATGTCTTCATTTCTGAATCGATCACGCAAGGAAACTCCGAGCATAGCTCTCTCCATTGCCCTTTGGGTGACTTTAAGCCTTCTGACGAGGTCCATTGTGAGCGTCCACGTCTTTGTCACGTAAGTAATCACAGGCAACAAACACTGGTCATGGACTTGCGTCTTGAGACACTCGAAAGCTACTCAGCCGAGTCGGATTCGACGGTTGATGTCTTTCTCGAAGTTGGACCTACCTAACTGGACCTTTTGTCTCAGGTAGACATATTCATCCACAACTTCGAGTGTAGAGTCTCCGACTTTGATAGGAGTGGGTGCAACATGGGCATTCAACATCACCTTGGTTTTGTCGTCAGTTTGTATACTGGTAGCCGATACCCGTCCGGAGATTCTTCGCACTCCTTGCCACGCCATAACCTCGACCGCTACCGTAGTCGAGGGTAGACGGGCTGCCGGGCACTAGGGGCTATTTTCGCCAGGCGGGTTGGCGATCGCAGTTTGTTATGAAGTGCACAGAGAAGGCTGCTGTCCATTCTCTGGTATGTCCCTTAGTCGCCTCTTACGACACCCACGGGCAGATATGAGATGGTGAAATTCTTAACATCCGGCACCATATGGAATTTCTATCAGCTAGTACCTAAATAGATATTATATACAGGTTGTTACAGAAAGTTGCGATCAGATTTTAAGAATTTCTTCTGTAAATGTAAATGAGCAACTTTCTCTAAGAAAGGCTCAAAAAAAAATTGGATTTTCCTACAAAGTTGTCGTCAGCTGAATACAATTTCGAATAAAATCAAATATTATATTATATTATTATTTTTTAATATTATTATTTATTTATATGGATGTATAATTATTAATTTACTTGGGTAAAAGCTGTTCTTAAAATATGATCGGACCTTTTCGTTACACCCTTATGTAGATAGTAACAACTTGTTCTATTATTTATTCTGTGGTATAAAGAATCTAAACAGGCTTACCTAGTAGCCTATCCACTCTGTATAATTACTATAAACCCAATTAAATTATTGACATTTTAATCCTGAAACCAATACCTACGCCCTTCGTTAATAATATAATATTTAAGTTTCCAGGAAAATAAAAAACATTTTCTCGTTTCCCGTAACCCTCATTACAAGTTATTCACAGCATTAGACATATTCATTAAACGAGCCTCGTTAAATTTAACAATGATAAAAATATGAACTTGGAAATAAAATATAAAGTTACAGCTTTATTTATGCATATTTTTTCTCTATTGAAGAGCTTTCCCGCTTTAGTGCTCATGTAAGTGCTTCATTCATACAGATTTCCGTAAAATTACCCATGGAGAAATGACATGAAAATTTCATAGTCAGTACTGTTATGCTTAGGTAGTTCTATATTTTTATTAAATTATTTGAATTTAAAGGGAACATTCGACGACATCACAAAGCCAATTTAAAATAATTTGCCAAAGAAATCTGATATCGATGCGAAAGCACTCAGAAAGCGGGAACCGAGAACACGTAATTAGGTAATAATGACATCAGTCAATGAGCCAATTACGGAGCGGAGCGAAGCGAGCTTCAGCGCAGAGGAATGGCGACCACAAGTACTGACAAACAATAACTTCGTTACGACTTCCCTCCCCTCTAAATAAACAAACAACATGGAAAACAAACAAGTTTCAATTTATTATAGTCTCGCTTTCATTCGACTTGTGATTTCCAAGTACCTACGTTTTTTTTTGTCCCCGACAAATTGTATATTTAACTTCAAAGATAGAAAATAAATGCCGTTGCTCTTCTGAACTTTCCAAATTATGAAACTTTTTAGCGTTTATATTGCGTTCTCATGAAAAATACTAAAGTGCCTTCGTGTTTTTCATCGCAGTCCACATTTTAATACTTTTAAGTTGCCATCATTTAAGTAGGTTGGAACCTAAATAAGCTCTACCCTTACTTTTATATTTATCAATAAAGAAAAATCAATCGTCTTTGCGTAGAAAGGATCGTAGAAGCCGAAAATTGACTTTAATAAAATTTAAACAGCTTCTATACAAAACAAAGACATATTAATCGAATCTACTTAATGTTCTTGTGCCAACACAATAATCAAAGGCGACTGAATAGTAGGTACTAAAGCTGATTAAAGGCTTTAATTTGGACAGAGATCAGAGTCTAGGCTTAAACAGAGAAACTTAGACAGAATGGAAGCAACTGTAAATCAAAACAAACAAACGCTGAAAGAACCAGAAGTACTTTGTTGACAACTTCATCTATTCATTCATAGAAACTATGAATCCATTGTATGAGGTCGTAAGTGTAAAGTCCGTCGCGTCTTTTTGCGGAAGCTGGATCGTCGCCAATATTCGTACAATGTTGTTATGAGATTGTGCTGGTACTAGGTAGCATTACCGTAACAACGCCACTGTATTTATGGTGGCAGTGGCACCCACCGAACTATTCACGGGATCCACTTCATCTTTAAAACCATGCATAAGTCTTTATTGCGATATTCGATTAGTTTCCCCGTTTGTCTGGTGCACGAAAACATCCATGCGACACTTTGAAGCTTAGAAAATCATTCTTGAACAATTGATCGGTCTGAAAATATAAGACATAATAAACAGTTTTGTCTTACATCCATTAGGAATGTAATAAACTCATGCATGTGAGAAGTGCCAAGTCCAGGCTTCCTCTGCTATATGCCAACTTTTTAGTTTAGTCATCTCATGCGAATATGCCCTTCGTCTGTGAATTGACTGTCTTAGAATATAGTTCATCATTTCGTATCGCAAAATTCCCCAGCGATCTTCAAACTTCTAAACACTAACAGCATCAATTACTAACTCTAGCTTGAAGATCATGACTTATGCTAATTGATGTCTTAGTGCTAGGTACTCCATTCTAATGCCTCAGTCTTGTACAAACTCGATTTACCGCTTACCTAACCGTATTTACTTAAATTACTTAGCTTAGACTGGCTATTGGAATAACTAGGTACTTATCATTCGCCTTTATGTGGGCCACTATCAAACTCTCTTGCTACAAAACAAATGTGCCAGTGTGCCTAATAGAAATGATGGGTTTTAGGCGCTGTGCATTAATTCACAGCTTATTGGCAATATATCAAATATTATATTTAAGAATGAAACTCAAATACATAATATGTAAATCTGTTGCCTGTGCCATAATTTTTACAAGTCCCATCCCCAATCCATAAAAGCATCGAGCGGTTTTTCACTAACTTTTTTTTTAATACATTGGCTTTGCCGACCAATTCGAATCCAATTTACATTTCAATCGGGAGCTTCATGTAAAAACATGAGCCTCACAGAGCATTCCGGTGCGCTGGGGAGGGCTTATGAAATAATGTTACATTGGGCCGCAGATACTCCTATAAATTTACAGTAGGTACATTATTTTCACTGAAAAATTCCTCGTAACTCATGTGGAGACATAGAAGGTGAGAATTATAAATATTTCTTAGCAAAATGCCCGGTGCGGAGCCTTACCTCGGGTATGTTGCTTACGCTCATGAGATTTCCAACGTTCAGACTTATCTGTTTGAATTATTGCTAGTTTTTGTGTATTTTGCCTTGTTTTGGACTGCAGCTTTGATGATTCTTGAACATAAATTATGTTGAAAATTGATACAACGTTGTTTTATTTTGAAAGTTCTTTAAAACTGAGTCTTAAAGGCTCAAATAATTTGTAAACAAAGACGCAAAAAACATTGAAAAGAAAAAAAATAGATACTTTACTCGTAAAAGCATCAGGCAGCTGTTTCATACACACGAATTTTAATGAAGCTATCCAAAACCCTTTTGGAAACAAAATACCCTTTCTTCTTTAGAATTTCTAGGTATCTATAAACCTATAAAGATCCAAAACAAGTTGGCATCACGGCCGGTTTCTCTTCACTTAAATATGCATGAAAGAAAATACGTGGGATGTTTCTACGAATATATTTTCAGTGCACATGGACCGCTGCATCGGCTAGTTTAGGGGTGACACTTGTCAACAGAGATTTAAAAATGAAGATAGATATTGATAGATTGAAGAATCCACGAATGATCCCTAGTTAATATCTACCAAAATTTGTAGGAGTTTTTGTGGGCATTAGAAGCATAGGCGACGCTTATGAACCCAAGAGAGCTGCCAAAACGTGGAAAATTTCAGCTTAAGAGATTGCATGGTTGGCTCGGGAGTCATAGACATGTCTTATGCGTGGAGACTTAAGGTTTTCGTGGTGGCCCTATTTCCAGTTAAACTTGCTTAGCGCACAGTCCGAGTGCACGCTGTAAACTACTTTTATTCGGCCATAACAATACTCTCGCGGGATGCACGAACATGTCCTCTATAATTTCCAACCCCTTCTTTTTCGTGTAATTTGCAAAACGATGGCTTTTATGCGTCGTTAATTCAGAGTTGTTGATGTTAATGCCCCTGATGTGAGCTTTTGAATTGTCTGTTTGCTTAACGTTTCGTTATGGGGACCGGTATAAATTATTATGTTTACGTGTAAACCGAGGCTTAGTATGTGTTATGAATATTCGTAATTTCATCATTTGGTACTCTTTTTAATACTTGTTAATGATTCTGTGCCAAAAATACTGTTTCGAGAATCATTAAAAGGCTTTTATGCTGTTTTCTATCATTTTGGTCTTACACACGCGCTCTGCGCAAAATTTGTGTTACTTGTACCTGTCTGTCTCATTCCTGGAATATGACATGTTTTTCTGAAACAGCTACAATGGGATAATATATATTATTAAAATAATATTATTAAAGAAAAGACACCATTTTATTTTCAACTTTCAACTGACATTATATTTAGTTGACTCGTGTTTTTTTTCATGGATGATAATTATATGGAGCCGATCTTTTATTGAAAAATAATAAAATTTGTACTAACTTCTAATAAATATTCATAGGCTTACCACGTCAACACCCACTAGAGCTTTATCATCATAATTATCTCATTATCCTAACATGAACTTTAAATGTTTATTTTGCGAGAAATACGTACATCTACCTAATGTGTATTTTAACGGCACGTGTAAACCTAAGTACCTACATATAACACGTGGCACAATTTAAAAGGGGATTGGTAATATTTGCTCTCCCCTGCCCCTTTGAAACCTGTTCACTTTTTTCTATTTAGAAAAATAAAGTTCACACTGGGTGACGCACTAAACGGTCAGTATTTGCTCCGATATTTAATCTTTTTCGTTCTATCGTTTTTACACGTTTGACCAAAGCTGCCCACAGATAGAGGCGACGCGACAAAAATTGTTCTAAAGGCAATAAATATCAGTAGATCAATTTCTATGAAAAAGGTTGATGCATCATTGTCGAGTCGCACTTGTCTATGGGCACCTCAAATGCGAAAAACGAAATGCGCTTATGTTTTAATATGGCACCTTTAGGATAGACCTGAGAAGGGGTGTCTTGTTCTTATCTTCGGGATGCAAGGCATGGATATTCAATAGCAATCAGCTTAAATGTTACCCGAAATTTCAGTTTGCTTACATTATGCGAATAGAGGTATGCAAACGCTATTATGAAGTAAATTAGTTGTACCTGCTACAGTAGTTCATACCTCCTTCAATAACTACACATTCATTTTCGTAACTAAGTGTGGTGTTCACTAGTAACAAAGTTAGGGTTTGGGTTTTATAAAAAAACTACCAGATTTATCAGTAAGTAGACAGCACTGAATTTTATTTTTTATTTTTGTAATATTTATTTATTCATGAATAAGAGACAACAATACAGAGTAACTTAATAATAAACACAAAAATATAGACAAAAATCGTTTAAAGTAACAATTTAGGCAGGTCAACAGTAGGGGAATGTGAAAAGGTAGATTATAAAAATGGTTTGGTTGTCTTTGGAGTGATTCGCCCTATCCCATCGTACTGATATAAAACTGTATCACGAGTGGATAGTCTTCCTCAGCCTCAGAACAACAGATTCCCATAAGGTTCCAGTTACAATTACATATAATTAAGCAGATTATTATTATGTATAGGTAATAAATTTTAGTACAGTTAAATTAAAAGTTACATGATTGGAATTGTCTGAATTGTTTTGTGTTTGGTTATGGGCGTACTGATATGTATAATATGTGTATATGTTTTATGTGTGTTTCTGTATGTGTGCTTTATTATTTATGTACCCTGTTATACCATTTTTTTTAGCAGATTTTCAGTGCTGTTGTAGTCTAGTGTTTTTAAATATTTATCTATAGCTTTCTAGCATGTTTGGCTGTCAAGATTCTTCAATCTTAGATCTTTACTTACTTTGTTGTAGGGGCTAGGTCCGAGATAAATATGAAATTTGTGTGCAAAAGATGTTCTACATTTGGGAATGTTATAAACTTATAAATAATATCTAATAGTCGCCTTTTTGCAAAGTGCGGTTTTACTTTATGTTGTGCCATGATCTCTAGTTTAATGAATAATTTTCATACCGTGAGGACTCCGAGTTCTGAGTAAAGTAAGTGTGTCAGATAAGTATACTTTTTGCGAAAGATAACTTTAAGTACCATGCGTTGGGCTCTTTCGACAAACAACATGGTGGATTTTGATGTGACGAATGATTGTGACGTCCAGACACCGCGTGGGGCAATCTAATAATGAATAGACGTAAACATTCACATGTTTATTAAGAGGATGCCACAATAAGTATCTAAAAAAGTAAGTAAGTAAGTTAAAGAATCTTAGGCTCTGTAACTCCTTATTTTTAAGTCTTGAAAAAAGATAGATTTGTCAAGCACTGCAATGTTTTGAGTTAGTATTATGAATAGGTTGTAGTTAGCTGAATAAACCACTTTTTATATCAATGTAAAATATGATAGCATAACATTGAAAATATGGATGAATTTGTTTTGATCCTTTGTAAACAAACGAATTATTTCACATTTGTTTTCTAGGTTTTAAATATTTCAAGACGAATGGAGGGTCCCCGACCATATTAATAATTTAAATATAGACGCAGACAAGGTTGTGACGCAAAAGATTTTTTTATATTTGTGGATTTCGAATAAACACGTTACTCGTCTGATCTGAATATATTGTGAAAAGGTGTTGGCAACTGTATTTTCTTTTTATATAGGCTGGCATTTTGTTACCAAGGTCTACCTTATTACGCCTATTTATAACTTGAAATATTTTTTTATTGAAAAGGAGAATATTCCAATCTTACTGATTTTATTTATTCGTTAAATTTATATATTGAGAAATCATAATATTAAAAGATACAAAATAAATATCACATTTTATATCAAATATAAAGATAAAGTTGGCGACGAGTAATTTATTCGTCCAGGACGTTTTTATTCCTTCTAATAGAAACGTCCTGGACGAATAAGTTTCATAACATTTAATTTAATTAATTCTATCAGTCTGACGGTAAATACTCATCCACCTTACTACCTATACCTATCTACTAAGTAGATTATCAGAAAGTCAGAAACTTTATGCAAAGTAGAGCAGCTTGACACTGTTCTTGTAACGTTGAAGTTCTCTCGATGAAGACTTAATGTATACAGATTAACTGGTTTAATTAAACGATACGAACGCTCAGTGCATGATATTATAATTTTCAAAACAGTTATACGGTTGCAGTACTGAGCTACTAAGTTATAATGCTTCTTAAAAGAAATTCCAATCAAATTTTTATGGACTCGCTAAGGACCGTCATCGAAGTTCGTATTTGCAGTAAAATAGGGTTTATGGTTTGACACAAACACTAAGTGTCAATTCTTATAAAGGAATTTTGTAAATATCTCGCTGTAATAATACGCTGTAATACTCTCTTCGCTATGTCATAACCTTGCCAAGAATTTGTAACAGTACTTTATTTCAGAATACAACGCCAAGATATTTTCATAATTTTGCCTAAATTACTCTACAATTTTCTTTTCTAATTCTAAAAACCTCCTCAGTATCTGCAAATGAAGTGGAATGAATATAAAGGTCGAAGAAAAAAACTAAGTCCAAGGACTAGGTCAGATCAGAACTGAGACACAAGATTTTATTCTCAAAGTTACTTATGTATTCCCAGCAGCACCTTCCGAGATAAATAATCCTCAGGGTGGTCCGTAGGTATGCACAAAAAAGGTCATGTCATCTAAAACGCTGGCATACAAAATTTATACGCACGTAGGGTAGGTGCTTTGTTTTCTCATGGCAGCTGGAAGAGCGCTTGAGGAGTTATTGTTTTCATGTCATGTGGGAGATATATCGTTCCACGTTTCACCGAAGAAATGAAACTGCTCCTTACATCGCACACTTTGGATCCCAAGTTTTCATTTACATGTTGATTTTATTTGCTGCAAACGTACCTACATGTCTCCGAGTGCGGAATATCAATGTGACAATTTAAATGTATATGCTGATATCCCATCCATATAAATCACTGCTCTAAATATTCGAGATTTACTCCTGTTTATTTTCGCACGATTCATTTTGTTAGGAACTGGATTTTGTCTTTCTTTTTCGGAGACACGTACGACTTGTGAAGACATTATAGGGATAAAGATTACAACATTAGGAAGTTACAGTTGGTACCTACATTGTTCTATTATAATTTGAAAATATGAATTCGTTTAAGTACAATTTCATTTTCCATAACTGTTGTCGTCATTTAGCGAACAGCGTGTGCGTTTCTAACGTCAAAAGTTATTTTTAACTTAGTTCAACAACTATAGTTGGTGCTGTACTCAGTTTCGTAGATATATTAACGAACATTAGCCCTAAGAATCTGACTGTATCTGCCCTGCTGAAATAAAAACTATAAAAAAGCAATCAATTTAGAAAAAATGTTTTTTTACAAAAAATTGCATTGTCACGAGAAACGAACGGGTGTGCAAAATTTCAACTCAATCCAACTCCGGGAAGTGGGTCAAATTTAAGTAGCAAGATTCGATTACAGATACCGGGACTGATGAAAGTAAATAATACCTTGTAAAACATACCTAGACGTATTATATCACTTCAAAACCCAATAAATATAATTGACAAAGCTATAAACTTGTAAGATCTAATTACCTACATGCCCAATATAAAGTTTACAAAAGGGCCGGGGAATTTGCCGTTCATTTATTTGTTAGCTGGATTCCAAAGTATTATTGGTGAAATATTTACGATGGTATCTGCCTATTCTTAGATCAAGTTGGCATAGTAAATGTTAAAGATCTCTTTGTTCTTTGAAATCTAGAGAGAGAACAATTTAGAAGATTTCTACCACGCGACGTCGATTAATTTAACTCAAACTTGGGATCTATAGCAAAAACTTAAGATCTAATTTTAAATGCTAACTTTGTAAATCAAATGAATAATAAACAGTTATTCGGACTTCGATTACTAAACATTCGTGTACAAATCGGGCGAAACTTTGTTCGAGGATGAGAACCAATGAAATCGACAATGTTTCAGCCACTCGTACCGATGACGTTGTTACTTTTCGTTATTGCTGCACAGCACCCCTGTTTATGTCTTTGCGAATAACCGCCTCATAAAATTTACGAACTTGGGGGTAATATTGTTTGCTTATTACAACGCGTTTCGTTGGTAACGTAACGTATTAACCGCTCACTACCGCTCGCTGAGACTTATTTGCATAATTTTAATTTTGTTATGTATGATATTAAGTTATCGCACGTAGCTACGTGCCCAGAAATACCTTCATATTTGAATATCATACACGAAATTACCCTTAAAAGTGGCTCTACGAAAGACCAGGTTTGTATCCTTTGTTTGTAAGCTATGGAGCCAAACCAATAAAGAACAGACAAGAAAACAAGCATATAAACAAAGATAACATTCAAAACTTGGCCTGGCGAGCGAGTTCAGCAAAAATATGACGAAATCTTCAGGTAAAGGAACAGCAATACAATAAAGAAAACTTAAAATATTCACGAGGCACACGAATAACAAACAGAACTTCGCAATCGCAAACTTAGGTAGGCTTCAGCGGAGTAAACTGTGAGCTTCAGTGGCAAATGGTGAGGCGGGCAGGCGAGACCTGGCCGGCTGCCAAACACACGTTTAGTGGCCACACGCGTATAAAAACTACGGCGTTTAACACGCTCTATCTGTTCCAAGCTCAAGGGGAGTTCTGTATTATTTAGGTGATGCATTATTTAGCGAATTTTTGAGAAATTTGTCTACAGTTTTCACGGATATGTGAAATACTTTTTTTGCGAAGCTCTGTTGGTCATTATTTTAACGTCAAAAACAAATGATGAAAATATTATGAAAACTTAAATTTCTTGTAAATCCTACTTCATAAAAACACAATGATTATTTTCTTTTACAATCTCAAGGCGATGAGTGGTCTTGGTTATTTTAAAATTATATAATTTCCCTCATAAAAACTTCATAAAAGGCTCTTCAATAATTAAATACCACCCAGTAGAGTGAAGCGCCAATGCCGCCAACGTTTCCGCCAGAAGAATTTTTAATTATTTTCTTATAAGTACGAAACATAGCTACAACGGTAAAACACGAAACTTGGAACAAAAATAACTGAATTATGATCTTGTTCTTCATCCATATTTATACCATATTAAAGTAGAGCGTTCCTTCTGAAATAAAGAGCTTCTTCAAGAATTAATCCACTTCCCACATTACAGATTGCTTTCAATTTAAATGGGTAACACAAACCATTTATTTTCTTAGCCTTCTGGTTTCGCGTTTAGCCCTGAAACTATTAATATTATCTCGAACTACTTTTAAGGATCGGAATAGATAGAATATAAATTAATACTTATTTCTTCTTAAGTTCTTGTTTTTATTAGCCATAACTTATGAGCTCGTATAGGAACGACTTGAACTTTGCCATTAGCTACTTAACTCACACTTCACACTCAAACTTGGGCAGTGATTGCAGTGAATGATGGCATTAGATGTTTTATTATTGATGGTATACACTTTTATCAGACAGTTTTGAAAGTCAACAATTGTTTTAATGCTCCATTTACGAATTGACGTCAACATCTCAATGATTATTATCAACCTGAAACTACTAGCTAAAATTTCAAGCATTAAATTCCAAAAATTTAGAGGCTAACTAAAGTAATAAATGTGTTTTAGTGCTAACTAAACCTGTAAACTTCAACATACTAAGAAAGCCATCTATTTGAGCAACCAACACTTTAGTATAACGTGGGTATAATCTAGCTCCACTCGAGAAAAGCCTTTGAATTAAGAGGATTCGTTCAGTCTTACTTATGTACTTACGCAACTAACTTTTGACGTGTAAAACGAGTTGATATTAGCTCTATATTGAGGTGTTATTTGGACTGGAATGCTTTTATTTAAGAAACAGAAATATCTGTTGCTAACTGAGAAACAATCCCAGACGTTTCCATGATAAATCTCTGCAGGTGTTCGTCATGGAATTAGTAAATCCTATTACTCGGTAAATAATAGATTAAGTTTCAATTATGTAGGCAGGTAATTTTGATAAAGACCTTAAATGGATTACAGACCAATTGATTACAGAACAAAGACGACTAAGAAAGGAAGAGCTTTCAACTACAAACGCCAATAGATCCGACTATCGTCGGTTGGAGCAGCACAATGATCTCTAGATCCGATACGTTGCCACTGCGTGTGGTTTCAGGAGTTAGATACCAATGCGCAGCTATGACCACGTTTGAATTTATGCCTAAATTGTAAGTGGGAATATCGAGTCGAGCATAACTGATTGTAGGTTAATTTGATTTTCAGTCACATTCATAGTAGATATCAATAATACTAGTGTTCGTATCAATGAGTGTGATCCTACTGCCTTCTAATATTATTTATGTGAAAGTAATTATGGATTTAATGTTATCAATCGTACCTTCAGTGAGAATATCATAAGATAATTTTTATTGCCCTTAGAATAGTTTTCGCCTTAGTCGCTGGTAAAAGTTATTGTCCCATAATATAGGTTAACGTTTTATTGATTGTGCCGAAAATATTGATAACTTATATCCTTAATTATATTCCCAGACCTGTCGGCTATCTGACGAATCAAAGCTCTGAAATAATGAAACACGACGTCTAGATGAAAAAAAGTCGCAATCCAAATAATTGAGTCCCCTTTAAAATGTTTATTAAGTTTAAAAAAGCTGTATTGCTCAGGGGTAATTTTGTTTTGGTGGAGTTTATTTTTTGTAGCTCCCCTCGTTGGTCGTGGGCGGGCAATCGTGACGTAGGTCGACGTACAATTTCCTGTCTATGGGTCGTTCTGACCGCTGCTCTTTCCCGGGAGATTTAGCTTCGTCTGACAACCTGGAAATGTTCGGCGGATATAGGATGTCAAGCTTTGCTTTAGGGCTACCGAAATTGCTTCCGACTAACGCTTGCCTTTGTATCGTTGCATACGGGAGAATTGTCTGAGATTGCACATCTTTAAACGAAAATGAAATCTGTTCTTGGTAGGCGCATGAATTAAGAACGGCAGTATTGATTGGGTTATTTTTTGTTGAAGAGAGAAAAAACATGCAAAAGATTCTTGGAAAATTTCGGCACAAACTGGAAGTTCTTTGTCCTGTAGGATATTGGAGAGTTGGTAAATTCGGAGAAAACTGGAAGTGCTTTTCCATGAAATATCGAAATTTAGACAGAACTATTTCAGTCGGGCGTGTTAGTGCAAATATAATTTAAAAACCATCCTCATAGAATGTAAATAAGTATTGGCAAGTGTTTTCATTGTCACGGGTCGTAAATAGCTCGTAACGAGCATTGAGACGGAGCAATGTAGATTGCAATGCAATTTAAACAGTACAACAATGCTGAAGTAATCAACATGCCTTTATTATTTATGTGACCTTTATTTTACCAAGATTTTACAACATCTGGATGAAAGTAAGTGTAGAAATAATTACATAATAGTACTTTTTAGATCTAGATCTATTACATCTTACTAATATTATAAATGCGAAAGTTTGGATGGATGTATGTTTGTTACTTACTTAATCACGCCAGAATGGCTGGATGGATCTGGATGAAATTTGGCACAGATATAGATTATAGTCTAGAATAGCACTTTTTATTCCAGTACAATTTCCGCGGGCTGATAAAACACTTTTTAGGCGGGGGAAGCCGATGGCAGAAGCTAGTAGGTTATGTATACAGATGATCCTGATGTTACTGGATACTCTGCAGTCGGGCATACAGGAAGAGGCGTAAGCTGTTTGCGATGCCATTGTGCTAGTGGATGAAACGCATGTTACTAAAATAGTTATGCATACAAATGTGGATGGATGGAGAGGGAGGGTCGGCCAAAAAAAAAGATGGATGGACTGTGCGAGGAGTGATATGTGTTAACTATGCGACAAGCTTTTTTATAGAATTTGTTATACGGACATTATCCACAAAAAAACAATTTCTATGAAAAAATATTGTCGCATTGTGTCTGTCTGTCCTGGCGTCTTTCACCGTGCTATGTAGGCAGCATAAATCCGTATCTTTCAAACTATTAATGGAAGCAGGAAGTTAAGCAGCTAATGAATAAAAATTCTAGAAAATAACTAGAATGTATTAGTTATTTCTGGAAAGTAAATAGCTTTGACTTATCAATGGAGGTTTTATAGTAGAAATAGATGTGTTGGGTAAATATTGATAGATGTTATCTTTCTAGGGCCCACTTGCACGAAAACTTAACTCAGATTTAGTTGCTAACACGAGGTAAAATTGGCAGCTTGACATACAATATTGTCAATTTAATCTCGTGTTAGCAACTAACTCTGAGTTAAGTTTTTCATACAAGTGGGCCTAAGAAAATTAGTGTTTATTTTAGCTATAAAATAGGTAATGAATAGGTTTTCAGGACTAAAATGTATATATTTTAGTTCAAATGAAGATCTTTCTCATAAGTCACTACAACCACTTTCTTGATAAACGACGCAATAGTTTCTTTCTAGCGAATAGCCTACTCATATACCTATTATCTATTCAAGCACAAATTAATTGAACCAATATAGAAGTAGCTATCTATATTATTGAGTATCATACAAATTAAATTCTTCATCAATACATATAATAAATCCGTAGAAAAGTCGTTTTTGTAAATTGAAAATATTTCCAAAAAAATAGCCAGGGTGTTAAAGGATAACCAACAGCACCCATTTCCAAAATTTTAAGAATTTTTGTCAGTATGTCTATTTATTTGTGCACGCATCACGTAAAATGTACGAAAACAACCTTAAATTGTGCGTAACTTGAAGTATTACTTAGTTTTTGTTTCATCGCAATCGGTTCACTCTATCAAAAGTTAGATGAATTTAAAGTGTTGAATGAAATGAATGTAAAATATCACAACATAGGCAATTCAGATAATCGGATTTTTTTTTAGATAATTGATTTTCCGCGGAAGAATGAGCTGAGAAAAAAAATGTACACATGTGATATTCTTGGCTACATTTTGGCGATATAGTCGTAACATCACTAACATCGACCTCTTTGATATACTTGCAGTTATAAATTACCGTGAAATTATTGATCGTTTAGAAATCCCCTTTAGTGTGCTAATTACAAAAACTTATTTCTGCTGTAAAAAACGTTATCTACATAGATACAAGCTAAAAAAAAACGCTTGTAAAAAATCCTGACGCTCGACTAAGCGTAGTCATCACGGAAAAGATTAAAGTGCCTTGTAAGTGAATGTACACACAATTATAAAAGTTAACAAGAAAATCTCTCTTTGTTTTTCTCTAGGTATAGAATTATATAATATACCTCAGTATCCACGACAATTTATTGGACACAGGAAATGAAAGAAAATAAGTAATAGGTACCTACACCTACCTAAGTCTTCTCCAAACCTAGCTATTCCGAGCCTAGGTAATTACAACCTAGCCTTTTAGTAAGACAAACGCCACAAATGTATTTTAGCTGAAAATATATTGTATTTACCTATTTTATCCTTATCCGCCTTTATAGGAACGGTCCACCAGATTGTTTCATGATCCATCCTAAGCGTGTTTTACTAAAGACATTATAATGCAATTAGGTCGAATTTTGCATAAATATATATTTCCTTAGCAACCAACATGTTATATATTTAATAAGAAAGTGGCAATTAGTTTACCCATCTCGCTGACATTTCAATGGCATGCCACCATTTTAATATTTACTTGACGTTTTACTATTTGGCATATTGGTTTTAATATGGTTTTAATATAAAGATAAGCTTATTTAACCGAAATAGTTCGTATATGTTTTTGAAATAAAATATTGTTCTATACTTCTTTCTCTATGCAAACAATGCTGGAACAGTTAATTCCAAATTCAAAACAGAACATTTGCCTTATCACTAAAATATTTTTCAATTCAATTAAAGATCTATTGCAATGAGCACAATGCTCAAACTCGCACGACTCTATGCCCGCATTGACATTGTTTTTACATTATAAGAATAAAACTTTACGTTTTAAGTGCACCAATAGTGGTATAACAATAAAACTTTAATGTTTTGAAACTTTCATGGTCATGAATCGAATTGGTTAACTGTCAGTGCCTATATACTATTTAATACATTTTTGTCAATTTCACTTAAAAGATTGCTGAAGTAGGAAGTAATTAAAAAATACACCTATAACAATATGGGTAATTTAACATTAATGTATAGCAGCTGACGCCCTCAACACCGATGAACACACACAATTATTTAGTATTTATTAATCCATGGATAAACATCGCCCGATAAATTATATTAATTACGGGTTCATCCCATAATAATTTGTTCATTTCGCAATTACGTGGGTACTTACATATAACATTTATAACGGTGTTTTCCTTTCTGCGTTCAACACGCATTGTGTACAAAGCTGTAGTAAATACAAAGTGCTTTTTTGTGTTACATTGATGGTTTGCGCAGGGAAGGATTGGTTTCCCGATAGGCAAACGCATCAGTGGAAATGTGACATAAATAATTCAATGGAAGTCGATCAGAGGCCTCAACGAGACCCTGGGCGCAACTGATACACCAATAGGCAGGTAGCTACTGAAATGATTCCCTTATGACGCCACATTTGCGGGCCCCATACAAGTTTCGTATTATTTCGTAGCTCTAATGGAATTGAAGTAAATGTACGCACTTACACATTTTGCTGGGAAACGTGTAACAGTAAGTGCTTTCAGGCATACCGAGCACCGTCCAATTTCCGAAAGCGTATCACGCGAATTACCAATTCAACTCCAGTTTTATTACCGTAACAAATCAAAATGACTATTTAACATCTGGGAATAGGGCAATTGACAAATTGAAACCTAAATCGTTGGACAAACGATAATCACAAGTCATTAAATAGTTTAGGTCCCAGCATTCAGAGGACGATTGGACCCAAGATTTGTGGATAGCTAGGAATCTTGTGGATTACATACCGACATACTTTTGCGCGAAAATGGAGCAAACGGGGGTAACAGCGGGTTGGAAGCATCACAAATGCATTTTAGATGCGGACCCAGTTGCGGAATAAAAGGAGTGAAGAGTTTCCTGAACGCTCACATATCTATAGGTTATTTGAAATAAATACTCGCAGATATTGTAACAGTCGGGTTGTATGGAGACTAGGTATCAGTTTTATTCGTTCATACTTCAAAGTAGGTCAAAGACTCGTGTAAAGCTGACGCAATAAGTGTTACATATTTTCAAGTAAGTAATAAGTTCAAAAGCAGATAATTGTTATCAAAAACACATTGGGGTCAGAGGATCAGCATTTTGAATTTTGACTTTTGGAGTAAGTCAGTGACACGAGGGAAGACCGAAAATGACGTTGCATGATAAGAAGGTTTTTTTTTGTCGTAGCTAACGTAAGAGAGAATCTTTTAGCTAATAATTTCTTGAAATAGCTGACAAGCTTTTCATGAGTAGGTTTCTTAAAGGAAACGGCCTTCTATAAAAAAAACCCAAGCTAGCATTCGAATATATCCTAGATGAACTAGGTAGGCAGCGATAAATTGACGTAAATAATACAAAGCTGAAATAAAAACTAATTGATTTAATTATTGATCTTCGATAAAATACAGTACAACGTAGTTGCTACACAAATTAATCAAGGGTCGAAGTTTACTCTGTCAATGTTCTATTTATTTGAAACGTAATACATAAATTTCTATGTTTACATAATATTCTACTACATAACGTCATTCAAAAATATTTACATATAAGTAATGCAATATTTTGTTGGTATTCCATCATTTTTGTTCTAAAAATGGTTGTTGGTTATCTTGGTGTATATTAATAAATAAACAGGAAACATAAAAACAATACTTATCGAAGTGAATAGAAAAACAATTAGTTGCGTACTTAAGTTTTACTAAACCTTTGATAAAGAATGAACTTTAATTGTATAAACAACATAATGGTTATTACATTGTCTTAATCTTAAAACAATTCAATAATAACGACATTGAACCTACAGGGTTATTGATATAAGGGCATTCCACCGTGAGCGAAGAAGAGGAAAGATTCCGCGAAAGGAAACTTTGTTACAGCTGATAAAGTAAACAAAAATACCACTGTAAAAGTATTTCTGAAGTAAAATAAATACAATTTCAAGTACTAGGTATTTCAAAGCGTTAGTTAATAGATAGGTATTTACTATTTACGACGACTCTCGATTCAGGAAGTATTTAAAGATTACTGGCAAACTAAATTTCAGGTATCAACTGAAATTTAGTTTGAAAGAGATTGTCTTGTTTACCTGTTTCGTTCAGTAAACTCGACAAATATTTTTATCGAAGATTGTGTTGCCTACCGCGAAAAATGTAAAGCTCGGAGAATCTGAAAAAAAAAAGAAAATTGTTATAAGTAGGTACAGTCTGTCAAGAAAGTCATGAAAACGAAGGGAGGGCGCCACCATCATTAACATGGTATCCCAATAAATTTCGACTAAAAGATATTGATACTTTTATTTATAAAATAATAATTACAGATTTTCTCTTTACTGGCGTGTACATTATGTTACCGATCTATGTGACACTGACACTTGCAAAAACGAGCTTTGACTTTCATTGGTAGTGGCTCCAATAAAAGTACTCCGTGGTAGTGGCGAACAACATTCCTGTTAGAACTAATTTTCATTCAAGTGGCATTTAATTTTAACTGATACTTATTAGTTATGTATTCTTATTTATTTATTTATTAAAACTTCATCCAACATAAAAGTATAAAGGCGGACTTAATGCATTAGGCATTCTCTACCAGTCTGTATTTTGTTTTATAAATATTGCGACGAAACCAGACTTCTTTCAAATTTGTTTATTAGGATAATTATGTGTATCCTACGTACCTACAAGCAAGAGTTGATCAAACCAGACATTCTTATGAATATCTGGTTTTATATTAATAAGAATGTCTGGTTTGATTAACCCTTGTTTTCAGTTACTATCATTTATGTACTTACCACAAAGTGCAAATCACGATGTTTGGCCTCTCTGCACTGCCGTCAGCATGGCGCTGATAGAATATAGATAGGTATGAGCTCAATTGCAAAAATAAAAGAGTTTATTAAGTATTTCTTTTTTATTAATCGGAATCCAAATAATCAGAGTCTGTCAAGTGCACATATGTTGAAGTCATCCATTTCTTTTTTAGGACGGCCTGATCTGTGTTTGCCAGGTGTTCCAAATTTGCCATCATTTTTAAAGCCTTCATCTACAATACGCATCACTGTACTCTCAGATTTTCCTGAAAGAAAGATTTAAAAAATAATAATTATGTAAATCTAACAGAAAATAGATTACTCTATTTTAATTTCAAACATGGTATAAGTAATTTATTCATATTTAAAATCAGCGGTAAATTTCATCTCCCAAAAGTATCAAAAGTTCTGGTCGCACTACAATATGGCTTACTTATATTTGCAATCTAACCTATTATTGCACAATGTAAACAATCCTTATTTCGGTCTTACAATCGTATGTTTAGTAAATTTGGAACTTCTGGAAGATAAAAAACAAACAGTAACACGATTACATACCGGTCATAGATGCTGTTCGAGCATAAACATCATCCAAACTTGATAAAATTTGTCCAGCTTGGTGTTCTAACAAACATTGCTGATACACTTTAAAAATAATTTCCCTAGCTCCACTCCTAATTGTTTTCTTCATAATTATCACGTTTCTTCGAAGTTTTATCTATGTAGATTTGAAAAGCAATAAAAAATGCAGTAGATAACTAATTTCAAAACAAGTCGATGACAGCCGATGACATTCAATGTACTATGATTTAGTGTTGCCCTACTTCTGAATAATGTTAGTTCCTCTAACATTATTTTCATGACTTTCTTGACAGACTGTATTTCTGGTGTAAAAGTCACTTACGTATAGACAGAGAGACATTTCATATAATAATAATTAAATAAAGCAATTAATGTTAAGTAAGAAGATAACCTAATTTAGAATAAGGTTAAAGAATGTCAAGAAACGGCATGCGTAAGATAAAAAAGGATATTAATAATAATTATAATATTTATCTGGTAATATAATAATAGTTACACACAATACGTACCTCAATAACGTTTTGAATTCTCATTGCAAAACAAAGAAGGCCATGATACAAAACGGCGGTATACTTGTGATTGGCAGCTCGTATGTGACCATTGACCGCATTGACATTTCGTTCGCACAAAATTTAAATACAATTTTGAAAAATGGTTCAACTCACCCACCTGGACAAGTCTCCCGGTTTTTCCTCTTATCTCTTGGAATATACATATCAAAAATACACAATCTTTGAAAATCAAAGTTCGGCTCCCGATGTAATAATAAATGAACTTTGATCACCAACAAAGGAGACCGCGGTGATTAGCTAACCTAATAATGTGCAAATGTTGTGTGTAATCACAGCGACGTTTTAACAAGAAAGGTCAGACGACTATTATGAAGTTATGAATGATAATAATTGAACATCGCAATAGGGCGGAATGTGGGTGAGACGTAATAGATTACTGTACCAGAACATTCAAAACCTTCATGGCTCACAGACTAGCAGAGATAGAAGAAAGGACAAAGCCTCAACAATAGCGCTGGGTACCCACGGCTATGAATCCAGCAGACGGCGACCAGAAGCGTACCCAACAACTTCAACACCGTTCACAGATGATCATCAGACTATCTTTAATTACCTACTGCTGGTTGAAGCCAAAAAAAAAACTTTTCAAATTCGCTCGATTGATGTACTGAGACACACATATACATCAAATGAGTCTATGCTGTGTTAAAACAACAGACAGATAACTGCAAAAAAAATATTCACACTACACCCTTTTGTGTATCTCTGTTTGTTACATAGCCATACATTCGTCAAAAAACAACATTCATTTCGTTCCATTTGAAATAAAACTATGAAATTCTGAATTATTATCCAGCACGTACCGCTTTGAATGCTGTAAAAATAAACTACTCATAGGAAGGTGTTTCTGGTAAAAGGTACCTGTTTTTTTCTTCGTTGTTCAGCTTTCTTCCGTTTCTTTAGATCTACAGAGAAAAGGCATCTTCCCCAGCTCGTGCTTTTGCGTTTAGATTAAACATACTTATTTGATCACTTGCATGTTTTCGAGAGTGGAATGAAAAACACTGTGAGAAGAAGGGTGTGTTTTTACCTAAATTCGAAGTCTGAAATGTTATTAACGAGATCACCAGCTTCTAACAGGATACATATTCGCGATCTGGCTGACCGTAACCAGATGTATCCTCCGACTGCACAGCATGATTTTCTTCTTGTTTACGTCTTTTTAGTTCGCTTTTTAAGCAGCCGAGTTTTTAGATTTTTGAATTATCTTTTTTTATTTACAACTTTTTAGTTATTTTTTTTTTTAAGAATTCGTTACATTTAAACATATAAGTGTTACATATTTTAAAAATCACCTCGTAAAACCCTTTATTTTGATACCCCACATGATAGGTTTAAAAAATTTAGCTCCCGCAATATGGCGCCCAAAATCCACCATTTTTCTATTATCCAATTTTAATGCAGCCAGTGACACTCGCAGGGTTAAGACGAATCGATTGACGTAAGAATCATCAAAATAGGCCAACGCGTTTGGTCTCTAGAACGCCACATAGGAACATACATACATAGACACATTACCCTCCTTCAGCAGTCGGGTAAAAATAGGTTAAATCATGTCAGCTTCATGCAATAACTCGAGGTGACGCGAAACGTAAAATGATTTACCAACATTTCTATACTTCCGCAACTACATTTACGTACTCATAACAAACAGACACAAATTCTATTTGCTCACCGAATACAAAGCAACCGTTGAAATCCCGTTCGATCCCTTCAAATACACATTTGAAAACATGGTTGTGACTCGCGTTCAGCCATGCTTAAGTTAAACTGGCGGGTTTTGACGCGATCACTACCAAATCACATCACATGATCCTTTTATAGTCCCACAACTCGATCATCCGTACGATTCATATCTACTTCGTTATGCACTAATTATTAATTTGGAACACAGATATTCCACGCAGTATTCCTACATGGTCAGCTTTGATTTGCACGTGCGCCCACGAAATAAAATATGACAAAAACTGCGGAATGAATTCGATCAAAATTCACGTTCAATATAAAATCCTGCCACGAGTCACAATAAACTAACTAGTCACTATTCCCTTGAATCCCCTTTAATCCGCGTGGTTTGGAGCGCAATACCAATGGCAATATGCCGAATCTGTATCTGAACAATTGAATTGGCACTGATCAATTTTTTAACAAACCCACTTTTTAGGACAGATATTTTGTTGATTGTGAAATTCAAATGAATGTCAAATATGAAATTGAATCATTGCCAATATTTAACAGTATGCCTGTTTTGCAATGTGGCATTTATCATTTTTTGTCCAGTTTCGACAAAAACCGTGTTAGTTTACCTGTGCACGTATCTAAAGCAAAGATACAGCACCAAAACTAGTACCTACTGTCTATTCGAGTTGCAATCAAACCTAGCTGTAGCTATGTTAGATACTCGTACAAAAGTAAAATCGTGTCCCGAATACGGGCCATCGGCGTAATCGAACTGGGCTTTTTAACTCGAATCCAATAGATTTTGTTACTTTATTGTATTTGCGCACATGTCACCTTTTTGATTTGAAGCTAAGTAATTTAGTCGTAATCCTGTCTGTACAAAAGCATACATTGATATCGGCTTCATACAATTTAGCGAATTCAATAACGCGTCTGTGAGAATGCATTGTGATGTTGAAAGAGGCATGGGTGTTTCCTCCATTGTACCTACGCCTGACGTTATGGCCCGACCTTATTTGAATTGCGAACACCTCCAAGCGATTCAAAATGGAAGCAGAAACGATTTTTTCCTCCTTCATGAATGAGATCAGCGAGATCGGAACATCGTGTTCATGGCACTTAAAAAGTCATAAATTAACGTTGGTCGGCCGCGAGCGGGTGAGCTTTTACTTGAATAATGACCCTAAAGCAGTCCGCTGAAGGTATCAAAGTGCTCCTTGATTTTTTTTTTTATCGTAACTGCCGAAAATTCGAATAAAATAAAAAGTTAAATCTAGAACCCTGTTTTAAAAAGACTAGGAGAAGATAACGGAAGCTTTGCCTGATCAAAGCATACGATAAAATGTTTCAACATGTTATAAGAATATTCTCAAAAATAAGAATAATTCGTGCATACCGTTTCGCCTGGGTAAAATACATGCAAGTTAGTCAAACATTAATCAACATAATTGTATGAGTAAGGGAACAAAAGGTTCGCCGGATATCGTTTTGATGTGAGGGCTCGGTTTGTTTCTAGGTTTCGTCCAAATTGCTGCGGTGCTCCATGCCGGGGGCACTTAAAGGGCCATAAATTAGTGGTAGCTGCCCACAAACGGCAAGGTGGGTGGTTTTCCACGTGAATAATGGGCGCGGAGACCAACGAGCCTCGTAATGTTAAAAATCCGCTATAAACATAACATTTTTCGTAAATAATTTTTAACGTTTGTGGCTGAAATGTCTCCATAAATTTTGTTCTTGTCATCGCGGTTCGTTTTATTTCATTGACAGCTGCCTGTTTCATAATGCATACCAGACAATAATGTAATCGATGAAATATTTGTTTGACTGTCAGCACAAATATGTATGTAATAATATAATTGTACAGCTTTTTGTTCTCCTGGATTTTACATAGTGGAAACTAAGAATTGTAGGTACTCACATCCAAACACACATAGAAGCAATTCATTCCGAATGTTTTGATATTAGTTTGTAACAAGGACGCAGACAACGTTACGTAATCAAGCTTATATTATGCAAGTTACTATCCAGCGATGAGAATAATAACTAAAAAGAAAGTTAAAATTTGCAATATTACAAAACATGGTTATTTTACTAATTAATTTGTTTTTGTTGCAGGTAAGCTTTGTTTGTATACACGACAACAGCGCGAGTGCTCTCTTTGCGTAAGTATACGTACAAACGTAGCAATTAATTACCGAAACTGGTGGAGACAGATAAAACATCATCCATTAAAAATTTAATACGTAGACAAAAGATATAGATGTATCCAGCATTATCCGTGCCAAGGTCACGTTTTCACCAAAACAATATTTTTAATAACAACAAAACAAAGAGACGCGAATGTCTTGGTAGTTGGTAGATAAGTAATTAGGTCAGACGGGGGTCAAGTCTGGTCATAGTGATCTACTGATAACCCAGCACGCGTTCCAGCGACGTCACATCTTAATTCCAAACACGTATCTTCGTTATTATATCGAACTGCCGCATCAAGATGTGGCTGAAAGATGGCGCAAATTAGATTGGACCCAAATGTGTGCATATTTATTTGATTAAGTCTGGCCATCTGATGCTCAGATCGTGCAATCGTAGATTATAAATGATACTGAAACCGCTGCCAAGGTCATCACTTAAACGTCTCCAAATTATTTGTCGCAGAACCTTTTTCAAATAAATATGCTTCAAAATTCGGTAGTAAAGCACCCAAGTAATGGGGCATACCGCAAAAGTAAGACGTAGGTCATAGGTACTTGACATTCTTTCAATTTAGAGGACAATAAGATAACCAGTCTTTTTACGTTTTAATATCGCCTAAAGATAAAATATATTCTAATAATTTTGTAGGTCACTGATATATAACTATTTTTTCAATGATTTGATTGATTACTTGTTAAATTCTGCAAAAAGTCTCGGCTGAATAATTGAATCCAACATTTATTTCAAACACATTCGATCACCTTTTCAAAGCTACTTGTTACAGTTTGCAAACCTTTTCTCAGAAAGTCCTAAAAAAAAATTGCAGGTAGGTTTAACAACTGTTATCATTCGTCTCCGCTTTTTTCTATTGAACTTTTTATCGAACCAATTTAGCTTGAAGTGTGCTCTTTTTTATTGGAAAAAACATTTTTCCCGGGGGTGTGGTACAGTTAGTGTGTCTATAAACTAGCCGTACGTGCGTTATTCCAGTGGCTCCAGTACAAGGATTTATCTTTGTACCTAGACCATTCCACACTTGACTTTCTATTTCCGGTGGATTGCAAGCGGTATCCTGCGGGATCTTCGTTGCGATAAATGAGGAAACTTACTTCCCGTCGGCTTTGTCTTAGCTAAGTGGGATGCTCATCGATTGAGTTCATTCCGCACTCGCGCTCTCCGATCGAATGAACGTCACTATGCTAATAGACATGCTTGATAATAAAGAACTTAATAAGCCATTCACTTTGCTGTTAACTAACCGTTATTATGTTGAAGCTGGTAACTGAATTACATGAGTTACTCGTACATTACCTACTTACACATTAGCTATTAACAAACATGACCCTTTTATAATCAAAAATGTTTTCTATGTTTTAATACTTTAACGTTACGATAGCGTATGTCATGTGTTTTGAAGAAAGCAATATTGTATTGTGCTCAAAGAAAAATATTGCAATGCCGTTCTCGCGCAATTTCGCAGCCATTGCTATTTCATATGGTGCATATTCCGTTCATTTGTTCTCGTTTTTTGCAGATGCTTTCATGACGTGAATATTCATGTTTGAAGGCCGTCATAAATATGTAAAAACTTTTGAACTCCTCGCCTAGGTGCGCGGCACGGTTGAAGTGTTGCAGATAACGTCTTTGCCTAGGAATATCAGAACTTACTGTTAGTTTTGAGCATTCGGTTTTGAATTAGGGTTTCAATACTTTTCAAGACATTATTTTTATTTATTTCTTTAACACTTGATTTACACACACATAATACAAGGACAAGACGAAGGAACAGAAAATAGGTACAGAGGTGATGCTTATTTCTAATGAAATCTCTGCCAGCATACCTGCAAAAGGAAAGGTGAATATCGAAATGTAAACATTGGGGAAAAGTAAACATATAAAACAATTCACAGCTAAGTAATATACAATACTACAAATAAGTATATCATTATTGTTTCGAAACATTTCATTAGTTATTGTATCAAAACTTTCATCGCCCTAATAAGTATCCTCTTGGCGACACATGCTTTCTTGGCTGGTAGATATACCTAAGCTAACAATAGAAATTTAAGTACCCACACCCTTTTTATACAGCTCTACCAAAGCATAATAACGTGGTTAACCACATTTATGAACAAAAGATGATATGAACGAGTGGAATAATTAAAACCACAATAAATTATACAAACAGCTCCATAAAAGCAATAAAACAATTATGAGAGCTTTATAAACACACAAACCCAACATTGTAAAAAATCACCCACCTAATTCAACTTCATAGGCAATCTGCGTGATTACGTAACACTCATTTCATTATCACATAAAGAAGAGCGGAGCGCGCCTGGCAACTTTAAAGAATGAAAGTTTCAGCATAAATTGAGAGTTTCCGAAATAGGGGCGCGCTAACAGCAACTCTATCAGACCACCTGCGTCCAACATTCGAGAATTTAGATTAGTGCATCACGAGTTGGCGTATTCGCGGAAAGGCAACGTCTCTCAAAGTTTCCTCCCGCGGCAATCGTATAAATGTTAATGAAAGTCAGACGTCTCTAATGAGATTACCGTTCCCGTGAAATTGGATTCGCGTGGGACTTCTTTAATTTTCATTCAACGCGAAAATTAGGTAGATTCGGGCGCGACTCGCCTGCCATCTGACTGGTTCACATTGAAGGCCTATGGGCTTATTATACCTGTTAGGAGTGCTTTATTCATTTGGAAGTCACCTTTGTGTGTTTGAAATGATATTTGAAATGCTGAATATTTATGACGATGCCGGGAATTAAGTCGATAATTTGATTCAATGTACGATTGATGGAGTAATGTTAAAATATAAACACCGTACAAACATTTATACAGATCATCTTGAAAATTTATAGAGACGCAGTCAACATATTCGCCGGTTCAATCAGTCAGGAGTCCGGGCACACGTCATGAATATAACAGTGGTTGTGCAATATTCACCCCAATGTCACATTTATGGAACATTTTCTTCATGACGTAGATTCACAAGTATGGAATTTCTTCCAAAGTGTTTTTTTTAATACTTCTCCGCCAAAACTTTGTTATTAGATAGCAACTGTTTCAAATTGTCGAGTTTTCTTTTGTATTTCATGACTCAACTTGAAGTCATAAGAATAACGGCTTCAGGAAAGTTACAACTTATTTATATTCGTGTGTAGGTACGTAAAACGCGATGCGTAACTGCGTATTTGGAATGAGGATTTTTAATGTAATTGGATTTTTAAGTTAAACTTTGCTATTTATAATATGAATATAGCAAAATAACCGTGAATATCAGATTTACTTATTTATGTATTAGAATTAGTATGTACAGAAAGCGGAGGAGTTTGGTCAGTGCGGCGGCGTTGGGCGATCGCTCCGGTCGCTGCAAATTGAGAGGCTATCGGCTCAGTGCAAATTGAAAGCGCTCCCAAATTGCAGCAGACCTTTGTATTTGTAACCAGGGCCGGAGCGTCGAGAATCAATCAGGGTAATGGGGGTTTGTCCGAATCTGCTAGGATTAGTCGCGGTGAACAACCCTCGCCCACTACGGCAACAGACTTTCCAATCGTCCAATGGCGGCCCTTTGTCGAATTGATTGAATGGCCTTTATCTACTCCTTCATTTGAATTTCGAACCGTGATCGTAATAAGAATCAGATACATTTTGAAGCTGCAGATTTCATGAATATTATTTTTAAGGCATTTCCATTATAATTTGCAACTTTGCTCACGAACTGCAAATTTTGGTAATTTCGTATTCAGTTATGAGGGTTAAAAGCAAGTTCTCGCCCACCTGGGTTAGGCGTATTTTAATTTAAAATAACGTTTGTTTATTTTCATTTAGGCAGATGTTTGAAAATTGAAATAAAATATTTTCACCACAAAATATACTCGAGTAATTTATTCCATTTATTGCATTTTAAATCTTCAATTGTAGTATGCAAAGCTCCAAACTCTACACTTGATTTAGTAACTATCGACGTCACCCCGTACCATAATTTTGTTAGAGCAGCGTAAAACGATAGGATGTGCGAGACTGGCATATTTGCGACAGCAATAAAGTTAGCTTCGTGGTACAGGTGTCGCAATAGACCGTGGATCAAGCAACAGCCGTCGGATCTAAATCTAAATGTTAATGTGGTTGATAGCTACATTGAAGTTCATCCTCCGTCTTCGTTAACGACGCAGTCTGAAATTTTGTTTATAACAGGAACCATTGTGTAGGTACCAACCTAATGGCACCTATTCATAGGGTCAGGTCATTGTTGCAAACTGCAGCTTAGTGGAGCTTATGTCTACACAATAGTAGTAGTGACCACGTAAGCCCATAACGTGACCTACACAAAGCATTTACAGATTGCGAGCGAGGCTGCGGTGCGCCGCAGCGGGCACAAAGCTCTGCGAAATGTTCGTACTCACCGGGCCTAACAATTAGCGTAATAGACGTTTGACCGACCACCCCTCTCTTGCCTTTGGCTATTGTAAATCACTCCATGCACACATGTGCACTCAATTAGTTTTTGTCTGTGATACGGATTCGTTTAGTCTTTAACTAGGTACGAGTATTTTTAGCTTTGCAGTTTCTAGAAAAAGGAAATATTCTTAGCATACATCTACGTAAGCTTCTCTGAGAATTCCAAACGAAGTTTTTCTGCAGAATTAGCTCATACAGTAATTATGAAAGCTAAGAAAAAGCAGGAAACGGGCTACCAACCTCAATGTTATAACGATGTGGATACAATATAATTGTGTGCTACGGAGCCAAAGTTTCCTTTGTCTAAAACAATGAGTTTTAGTGAGGCAGCTTGCCTCTGTCTAGACTAGGGACAGTTGGTATTGGGCACAGGACAGAGCGGCATACGAATGAAGAATGGTGGACGGGGGACCACATGTACGTACGTACCGCTTTGTTATGTCACTATTGTACCTCTAAACTGTAACCGACGATATTTTACACTCGGAAATCTTTGTACTTGTTCGTTGGAACTGTTGAACAATGGGTGGAATATATCATACGAGACATTTTCAAACGGAAAGCAGTAGGTACACTAACAGATCTACAAAACAAACATTGTACAGACTCGAATGATACTTTTCATATCAAGTTGTGCTCGTAGAAAGCTGGAAATGAAAAGTTTCGTTAACATGCACCAGAAGCATTTCCTTTTGTTGAAATATAAAAGGGCAGTTACGTTTTTCAAGGATATTAAAATGTGAAAAAAACAACCCACAACAACACAAACAACAACAACAACAAGCTTAACCCTTGCTCTCATTATGAATACTGGACATTTCGCCTTTGAAACATATCGCATTGAGAGCAACCCTCCACTGAAGGGGTCCTTTTAAATACCACGATAGTGCTAATTAAGTGTGAAGTGTTGTACTAATTAATCCACTATAGAACAAAGAGCGTGTGTCTGTGTACTCCTTTATTAAACTGAGATGGTAGATTGCAGCTAGTTTGTAGCTAATATATTCCGGACAAGATTTATAGGGGGTAAACTTAAAACAGTTAAAGGATCTGGCTCGCGTTAGTTTGGCTACGAGGCCCAGTTAGAAATTGCGAGATTCTAACAACAGGAACTGTAAACGGCGACTCTCGGTGAAAGTTTATAATCAATTCAATCCCTTGACGTTATGTGTTTGTTCAGCGCGTTGTTTAGCAACAAGAAAAGTTTACTGTTGGCGTTTTCGCTTCCCGCAAAAATGTTGGTAAATGTTTTTAATAAACAGCATGAGCAACCGAAATTATAATTTTACTCATTCGTTTAAATTATGGCTCGCTGTAAATGTCTGTGGGAAGCCTCAGTTTTTGCGAAATACGGAAACATGAATTTTGAAATTCCTCGAGTAAAGTTTTGTAGGCGGCATGCCGCGTAATTTATGTGGAGTTAGAAAGAAATACTTGTTGCTCAGTTGTTTCTACCTGCGTGAAACATCTCGTTGCGAGGACAAAAATCCACTTTGGTTAGGCGATTGTTTGTCCACGTAAAGATTTACTTCAAGGATTAGGAGTAGTTTAGTAGTTTTATACTTTTATATCCCATTCGAGAATTTAAGTAAAAGGTAGATACAGACGACTAACATTTTCTTTTTCTAATAAATTATATATTTAGCTTCTGCCCGCGGCTTCGCCCGCGTAAAAAGTGTTTTATCATCCCAAGGGAACACATACTACCGTATGTCCTTCCCAGGGTCTCAAACTGGAGGACCATGGAGTTACCATGCCAAATTTCATCTAAATCGGTTCAGTAGATCCAGAGATTACCCCCTACAACCTCAAAAACTTTACCTCGTTATAATTAAATTCAATTCAATTATAAGTAATTTTCCCAGAGAATTTTATAAGTTAGGGCTTAAGAAACTTCGTGTGCGTGTTGTTATGATTATCCAGAGCTGTCTCATCGGAGTGAATTTATTGATCGATTTGCTAAAGCCGAAACAAAACTCAATTTGTCTTATCCCACGCTTATCCCGGTGGTATTATTTTTTGTTTCATAAGCTAACGCTGACTGTTTGCTTAGAAAATAGTTTTAATATTCAAAATGGAATTTGTGTTCGCTGTTTCGTTGGCCTATTTTCGAAAATTAAATTGCCTGTATTTTTATAGACTTACTAATGAAATGGTCAATGAACTCTTGAAGTGAGCCTGGCTGTGGTCTGTTTTTCAGCCAGATTACATGATAATAAATTTAAATGTGTATTTTCATAATAAAAGCAAAATAAAACAAAGTTCTAACGTAAGAAAAAGCTAGTCTTTGAATACTGAGGATTATTTCCGCCTTATTCCCTACAGTCTAAGTTTGCACAGTGAAAAAGACAATTGTTTCTACACGCCAACGCTCGAAACATTTTTACGTTTTCAAAATCAACTCGTTCCTTCCCCACGGGTTAGTCGCTGAAACTTAATATTTTCGCAGAAATTCGTAGCGTTTCGGGAACAAAAGACTGTAATAATAAACCCAGCTGGACCCTGCGTTTTGTGCACCCTATCGGGTTCCGATTGTTGTATTTCATGGTGTTCTGGAATCCTCATGAAAATTCCAATTTCGTTTCCAACAAAATTTTGAAAACTCTCGTCAATCTTGGTTACTTATAATCTCGAATTTCGCGTTAGACATAACAACTACAATGTCAAAATTTTCACTTTAATTAATATTAAATCGAGCTTAAACAATTCCTCCAAGCTTGTCCAAAATACTTTCCAAGTTAATACCTTAACTCAAATCTAATTTAGTTCCTCGTTTCTACATTAATTTAATTTTCTTGTATCCATTGAGTTCGAGTGACATGAAGTGTTAATCAATTAATTAATGTACAAAGTTCTTGAAAGACGGTAGGTATGTCCCGACGTTTCGAGTTTGTTTACTAAATAACTAATTCGGGTAAGTAGGCAGCGAGTAGCTCCTATAGAAACACGTAGCACGTATGTATGATAATGGTGGCAAATACAAGATATTTTGGTCTTTAATTAATATGGATGTGGAGTCCTTAGGGTATATTTGCTAGCTGATAATATTAAGATAATTAATTAAACCAACAATATAAGACGATATTCTCAGAAGGCCAAAATTAATACATTAGCTAGACAGTGCGAAAGTAGGTTCAAGACTCAATCTAAGAGTTGCTTAGCAACTTAGATAAAAATACGGCAAGCTTTTGATATTCTAGCTAAAATTTCTATGTTATTATATATTCTCAACTTGATATAATTCTGGTTGTTTGATGCTTGAAATTTCTGATGTTCGCAGTGAGCATGCAAATTTTGAGGTCAGCTTATTCATACTTTGGAACTATTAAATACGTTAATCACGTACCAAAATTGCTTGTAGTTTTCCATTAAAATATAATCAGATGTGTGTGCTTGTTTAAAATTTATTTTAGTAAGGTCTTCACATTTTTTTTGATAGGAGGAATTAGGCTTTACCTACAAATTAGATTAAAATATGGATCCTTAATCTATTTGAAGACACTGTTGGCATAGTGGTTGAGCGATCGGCTGCTGCGCGGTTTCGATTCCCGCACAGAACAAATATTTGTATGACCTATAGATAGTTGTTCCGGATCTGGGTGTTTAAATGTTTGTTAACACATCCACGATTCAGGAAGAAATTCCTAGTCTGGGGCAAAGTTAAAAAAAAATACTTATAGGTATTTCAACCGATAAATCTTCACTCGTTGACAGTCTATCACTGCTCTACTAAGATAATATTGCTAGTACCTATAACAAACATCACAAATCATGATGTTGTCATTATGCCTCACCTTTGATTAATTCCAACCACTCCTAGCTTTAATTATGCAAGGTTTAGTTAGCACTTCAGGCTATGTACAGACAACAATAACATAATTGCTCCTAACTACTAAGTGCCAATCAATAGTGCATAAGAGGCGACGTATGGTTAGTGTGCTTAGCTATTGGGAACCAAGCTACGAATTATTTAGCGTATTTGTGCAGCTATATACAGAAAACTTATAAAATTCTAGCCGATTTAACACAGAAATGAAAACAGCGGTATTATAAAATCAGAAACACTCAAGGCCACAAAAAGCTTATCCTTTGACTGTGAAACAGAGCTTCTATCGCTTAACAAAATAACATTATTTTTCTAAAGCTGTACGTCATCGCTGCACGTTATAAACGGTCGCTTGTTAACTACAAACGGCAACAAAGAAGCACTGCGCACCAAAGAAACAGACCCAACCAGCGCGTTTCACGTGGTACTGGCCAATTTATTTGTGGTTAAGTGCACACAATAAATTTCTCAAATGGCCCGTGCTTACACCGACGAAGGCTGTCTGCTATTTATTTCCTAAGTCCGTGGGTTATCGTCGAACCTACGGACACATTGTAGTAGACAATGGAGCTTAGATTTGTCGCGTGATGTGATAATAAAAACCACGTATTACGCTCTATTTGTCGCTGCAATATACGCTTTATAGCGCTTTTATGGGCGCGCGTAAACTTAAGCCACTGAGAACGAAATACGTTTACTGTTGACCTTCTAAATGAAAAGAATGGAGTCATCGAAGGGAGTGGTTTTTTTATTTTCTAATGTCGATTCAACTCTCCGAAAATATAACTCGCGGCAAAATTATTGAAGAGTGAATTTTGATTAAAAATCCTAATTGTTTTGGCGTAGAAACCGATGAGCCGATTCGATAAACAATTAGAGCTCAATCAAAGTAAACAAGGCAGCGGCGAACAACGAACCCCTGAGCGGGTCGGTACTGAACGTTGACTGAAAACAAAGCAGTGCGGTCAACAAATTGATTGAACATTTCAACTTTACTTAAAGTACCTACGGAATACTATGAAATCTTTAGAATTCACTTTGCAAAATATTTTCTGTCATCTGCGTGAAAACTTATTCGATCCGAGAAAATAAAATTAAACGTGAATAAGTTGGGAAATAACACTTGCAGCGTTGGGTTTCTATGGCGACAGTAGATGTCGGGCTATCAAACTGGCATGACAGTAACGCGGGCGATTTTAGCTATAAAACCGCAACCAAGAAGAGTAGAAAGTATTTAAAAGGAAGAAATGGCTTTTAAATTTTTATTTTCATCGTGGAATAAGTGGATAACTCTGTTTATAATACAAATAGGTAACATTGTTTGTTTGTAACGTTTATAGGTAAGTGATGCTGTTTTGCATAGTTAGGACGTATTCCACATTGGGCACCCGCTTTAACGGCAAATGAGGTATTTCACATACAAAGAAAGAACACACACGGTACGGCACGGACACGCGGCACACGGCACGGCACGGACACACGGCACACGGCACGGCAATTATTGATATTTTTTGAATTGCCGATATGGAATAATTTAATATTTAAAATATTATTCCACAGTTGGCACCTATGGAACAGTAGGTACTAGTGTTGGGACGTATATTTTTACAGTACGTCAAAATCAAAATTTCGATTCAAATCATTAGAGTTTATAACTTCCTCTTTTGCTTTTTAACCGACTTCGCAAAAAGAAGGAGGTTTTCAATTCGACTGTATTTTTTTTTTTTTATATTTTTTACCTCAGAACTTTTTATTGGGCGAACCGATTTTGATGATTCTTTTTTAATTTGAAAGCGGGTGCTTGTCATGTGGTCCCATTTAATTTTCATCAAGATCTGATGAAGAACTTCGGAGAAATACATCAGAACTCTTCAATAAATGACGGCAAATCACTCTGGATAGATCCAATCGCATGTCTATTTATTGTTTACACCATTTCATAACATAACATCACACTGGTACGTTCTTAAGGGGTACGCAGGTGTGAACAGTTCACCCTGGTATACTCTCATTGCACTGGTTTCGTTTAAGTTTCATGTTATTGGGTTAATCTATTCTAGCTTCACTTTGGGCACTACACGCGTAGGTACCTAGCCTATAGAACTGGTCCATTATGTACCACAACTAAAAAGTGAAAATAAAAAACTTTTTTACAAAAATTACAACCGACTTCCAAACAAAAACACTACAAAGTGAAAAATAACTTCAATTTCGGAAGTCGGTGTCAAAAAATGAAGAAATGTAAACAGGAACACCGACTTCCGAAATTGAAGTTATTTTTCACTTTGTAGTGTTTTTGTTTGGAAGTCGGTTGTAATTTTTGTAAAAAAGTTTTTTTTTGTGAAATGTTTAACATTACAAGCATTTATACCCAAACTATCAGGAGACCAGAATCACGAAGAAGTCTTAGTATTTGCGAGCATCATTACCGGTAAAGACTAACTTAAGTACTAGGAGACTAATCATGAGGAAGTATTACAGAGGCTGGAACCTAGATGTAAAAAGAGTTCCGGGAGATTTTAGATTCTGAACTCCTGTCCTGGTACTCTGTTAATCTCTACCGCTTATGATTCTAGGCTCGCCAATACTTCTTCATGATTCTGGCCTCCTCGTAGTTTTGGTATAAATGTTTATAAGGTTCAACAAATACTACATAAGCAAAAGATAAAGTTATATTTTTATCGCGTTGTTAAACTCTCTACAGATTTTAATCTAACTTTTGATTTTGACGTCCAAAAGAAAATGAACGTCCCAACACTAGTACCTACTGATACGAAGGTGCCAAATGTAGAATAACATTTTAAATAATAAATTATGCCACATTTGGCACCTGCGAAAAATATCGATATGTGCCGAATGTGGAACACCTCAGGTGCAGATATTGGAATACCTTGTAGTTAGCTATATTATAATTTTAATAAATGGTGAACTAATTTAATAGTTAGACTTAGGTATAATGACAACAATAAAAATTCTTGAAGAATTTGAGAAGCAAAAGCCAATAAAAACAGACAAAACAGAAAAAGAGGGGACAAAAAATTGTACGAATCATCATTAATTTTCTTTAAGTATGCAGTTTCTTCTTATTACCTGTTGGTAATTTAAATAAGGAGGGGTTTGCAAAGGTTAATCGTCCATATTTATGCACCGGCACGTTAACAAGACAACATTACACTGCAGTGTAAACTTTCGTCTCTCAAACTTTATAATTAATGTCCCGTTTTAAAATTTGTCCACCGTGCGCAGTATTAAAGTTGCGAGGTGATATTTCGGCCACACGGTGTACGTGTAGCGAACTAGATTAGGTTAAACTTTTAGAACTATCGCATCAGGCTTGGTATAGAACAATCAATACTAAAGAACCAAGATTATATCATAACATAAGAGCTTATGAAATTATGACAAATGGATTTAATAATAACGGACACAGCTTTATTCATATTCCATTTCAATTTGAAAATTAAAAATGTTTGTTGGAAATTTTACAATGGTAATGTAGATAATCCGAATAATGTTCGTTATAGACGTTGAGTTGAAATGATTATTATTTTAAAGAACTTAATCCGACTATAACCGTTCATTATGATCAAGGGTTGTTCACGTCGCAACAAGGCAATGATTTTATCGATTATTTTCGTCTAGTTTTCGTATTGCGAGAATAAAAATTCCTCCAAGTCTTATATATTTTTGAAATCAATGCCGAGGCAATTTGAGTAAAATCGAAAACACTCGCACGCACGTCGCAGAAGTTAATTATTTAGGTACCTATCTACAGGAAAATAAAAATAATACTGTCGGATTCAATTGCAGGACTATTTTAATTTTTAATGCTTTTGCTGGCGCCCTTTTTCACTTATGCTTTGTAACAAATATGTTTGCACTCCTGCGCAGTGCAAGAGCTACTTTATGTAAGAAGAAACGGGTTAAGTGCCATATACTTTGCAGATATCTAACTAACTGGAAATAAACTGACCATTTGTATTTGATTCTGTAACTCAAACACGCGATGAAAACGAACATTCAATGCAACATACTTTTTCAGAGTTTTTATATTTACTCTAAACTGACACAGGTAAAACTCTCAAAAACAAACATCATCGCCATCATTTCAGACACAAGAAGTCCACTGCTGGACATAGGCTTTCCCCAAGCGTCGCCACACTGATCGGCCCTGTGCGTCTCGTATCCACCGGACTCCCTCAGCCTTGACCAGGTCGTCGCTCCAACTAGCGAGAGAACAAACATAGCCAAGAATATATTCCGTAAAACTCTTGGACGTAGAAAAAGCAGCGAGCATGAATTCTACATAGTGCTTACTGAAAAAGCAATACCCAATAAAATAAACAAAAGGCTCTCAAATTGGAAGTGTAAAGCTTTGAGCCGAACTGGGCAAAATTGCCCGTAACCCGGTGGCGTTTTTTTAACTTCGCCCACAAAAACTGTAGTATATCTTTGTAAATTCGCTTTCGAAGCTAACTGTAACTACACGTTTAGTGGGCAAGCTTAAGATTCTTAATTCTGTAAGCTTTAGTAGCCATTTATTGTCTTGTGGTGTGTTTTATCGGTAAAACTAGGTACCTAATTATTCGTGTAAATAGATGTATTTTAAATACATCCATTTTAAACTTAAATGCAAATTAACCCGACTACAAACGTATAAATTTGCATTGTTTAGATAGTAGGTTTATTTCGATAAGTTTGAAAATAATAGCTTTTTACTTTATTAGATTCTAAGCCCACAGACAAAGGAAACCTCGCCAAAAATCCTTTTGTATTTCATCCAAATACTAGCGAAAGAAAACTCAATAGTATTTTCACGCAGCACTTAAAGAAACTCAAATTACAATTTCGTGATTGCAAACCTCTATGGTTTTACTATTTACTCGTATCTTTTCAAACACACATGATTCTACATAAAATGTACATATTTTCCAATTCAGTAATCCTACATCCCGTTTACGTAAGCTTATTCTTAGCATTATACGTAATTTTATTTAAATAAGCCGTTTTTCGCAATGCCTAATGGTACGTGAGGGTACAATTTGCAAATCCTAATAACTGACGTCATGAAAAACCACACTCTACTTTTCCCGGCGTCGGATTCGAGGGTCTGCCATATAGTGGCCCACGGGAGTCTTTTGGACGGCAAATTGCTTCAGATGACTATTCAATGCGGCCTGCCTTCGGGTCGAAACTGCCTGTCAGGAACTCGCATAAAGCTCCCATTCTGTGCAAGTTGGAGCAACTTGTGTTAGTGTCGAGTAGACAAGTTGCACGAATAACGTACATAGTAGATCGAAGGAAGAGCCTTTACGCGAAAACGTGATAGTACTCTAGGATGAAACGAAATTTGATATCGCGGTTGTTATGGCCACGAAATCAGATGTCGTTTCAATGAACAAACTTTTCGGAGGCATAATTGCCTTAATTTGGGTGGTTCTTCCGACTTTTTATTTACTGAAGAAATCAAATCACAACCAAACTGTCGTTTTCATAAATTGACGGCGATTTCCTAACAAATGCCGCGAAATTTTACGGAGTAAATAATAACTTTTTATTCGATTCTCTTTATTGTTTTGAATTCACTAATTGGTGAAAGTTTTGAGCAGTTAGCAACCGCGACATTCCGGAAATGATCTCAGTTACATGAAATACGCGGCAAGTTTTTAGATCCTAATTGGAAATCAACTATGTAGGCAGAACAACAGCACTTAACCATCGTTTGGAAGTTTTGAACTACGTCTCGTAATTTATAAAACAAATTGTATTATTCTCTCATTAGGTGTGTTAAACAACAACACGCGTTAGGCCTAAAAGTGTCAAGTAATTGACTTTGAAATGGGTTTCTTTCATTTCGTTCAAGGCAGAATTTTGAGACGGGTGCATTGTAAGTATGTAGGTCGAGGTAACAAATAATTCTATGGTAAAAATAAATGCATCTATAATTTACTCAGGTGGTTATAAGTATCCTCGAAGGGAAAATCTGAATCTCGAGAAGGTAGTTAGAGTATCTACCTAAAATGTAATATTGGTTAAACAACGCCGTTTAAATAATGATACGATTCTCATTAAATTTAATGGAAAAGCTACCAAGAATTACTGGATAAAACTTATGCTGAAGACAATTCCGAAAAACACGTGCCTTCGAAACAAACGCAGCTATCAGCTGTCACACAGGAGCCAGATAACATCGAGAAAACTCCAACCAATTAGCATAAAACATCTGGCAGCAAAGAATTTAGACTTGGCTAGTTACGAACGGGATTGGAGACAAATGAAGCGAGGACACTGGGTGCTGCGCCCCAGGCACACGGAGCTCCATGATGAAATTACACAAATGCTAATGAAAGTCCCGCTGCTCGAGTGAGATTAGCGTCGTCGCTGTGAAATTGGACCTGTTTAGAGGCCAATTTCACTCCGATCCGGGAATTAGTTCCAAGTTCCAACGTTTTTATTCTCAGAAAGGTGCCGTTGTGAAGGTAGTACACGTCTGAACTAAATTATCTACTGTCTTTATCACTCGTGGCTTGATAAACAAACGCGCTAACGACTCTCAGTTTTATTGTAATCACGCTCAACGGAGTCGACAATAAAACGGTCGAGACGCTTTACATCAGCCTTCATAAAAGCTAGTAGAAATAATATTTTACGGGCACAGATATTAAACAGCAAGTAATTATGTTTACTTTACCTCTTGACTTATGTGCGTACATTGCGTCGCCAACTATATTTAGCGTATCTAGTGTATTACATGCCAAAATAAATTATCTCCTACATAAATAACGTAACAAGACCAAGATGGCGTCATATTATAATAGTTTAATCAGGGCAGAGAGTTCAAGTGTTGGGTTAAAGTGTCATAAATAAGGGCTACCTTGCATGCTTGACCGCGCCGATTTAGATACACATGACTGGTGCATGGGGATCTAACGTCAAACAATTTCTAACACCCGTTATCTCTCTACTGCCTCCTCTCATCATACTTTAAACCCTGACGTCAAAATCCTGTTGGCTTAGTAATAAGTTCAGAGAAGATTAAAGAGAATTTCGAAATTGTTTTAATATGAAGGTATACAACCAACGTTAAATTACTGTAATTATTTGCTTTGACATAACATTGATACGTTCACGTAAATGAATGACGACGAAATAAATTTTAACTGACGGCAGCATTTTTTATCGGCCGCAAATAAACAAAATTCGGCGTTCATTATAGGCAGGTAATTCAATGCTGTAAAAGCCTGTGGTGTATATTGCTGTACCTACTTTGTGTGCCGGTGAAATGCATTGTCATAGCTTTACCAATATTGCCATGATGTGACCGCAATTGAATTCGTAGTAATATCATAAATTGTAATTATTGAATGCGAATTTTGTATGATTAAATCCTTTGTCTGTAGGTACTTTATAAAATTAAACATATTGTCAGTTGACACAGTAAATCATTAACTGCATATCCGTAAAGCGAGCAACCAATGGCATCTGTGATTTACAACAGCTGTGTACTGTATATGCTTGACTCTTCACGCAAAATTAAACATTTCCCCACAACTGGGCGTCAACGACGTATCCGGATTCCGAACAATCTGATGGCAGCCCCTGTCTAATCTCCCATTCCTCGATCCCGCGTCCCGCGTCTCGCGTCCCTCCCTAATCCAACTCTATGAGCGTTTATTTCATATTTATCCGAGTTGTCGCCGCCGCCTTAATGAAACTTTTCTTCCCTTTGTTTTCATTATATTTACTTGTGTTTACCCATTACTATAAATATAAGAATTTATGTGGGTTTATTATAGAGGAGTTTCTGTACCGTGAAATTGCTTATTGGTAGTTCGATGAGAAGTTTTGTGTGAATAGGCGTGAGCTCGATGATACTAATCAACTGTTGCTAAAGGTAGAAAGAACCTAACCTAACACATATAAAGGCCATTAAGTAAGTACTCGGGTACTCTTTGGCAACTTTAACTTTGTTGTGAAATACAAATATTTGTAGGAAATAAACAGCTATATTGTTTTTCTTTCATTTCTGGTTTGAGAATGATAATAATTTGCACAAAAGCCTAAAGTTTAATATCCATTGGTTTGAATTCGTTGACTTACTCATACAAATAAAGTTACTGAAGGGTTGTCGTCGAGAAAAGTCTGAAGTTTAAAATCCGACAGATTTATAACTTGCTATAATTAAGTACACATAAAATTTCGCTTTTTGAGTGATCAAATTGAATAGTTCAGTCAAGCACCCAGAAATAAAGCGTTCTTTTACATTTTAATGTCATTTGCCTTGAATTCATTTTGTAAAGTAAAATGGACGGTCTGATGGAAGACAAACTTACTATTCAAAATACGTAGCTACCTAGAGTACATAAATAGCCACGAAGAAGGAAAAAAGAAGCAGTAGGTAAAAAATCACTGCAGCAGTCAAGGAATGCAATTCCCTAGTGGAGAGAAAAGACTCGGTAGATACAGGTTGGCACTACCTTTTCTTTGGGTACATTAACACAAGTGAACCCGCAGGAAATTCAAGCATAAATTACGTAGTCCCAAGTACTTTAAATATTGTAGAAAGCTCATTTAAATTTTCAAGCAAACCTAATTAAGAGCTGAAGTATTCGACTCCATCATGTTTCATAGAAAAACATGATATAGGAGTTGAAATCTACTGAAATGCCTAAATATTTTCATTTTTGGTTCTAAGTTGGTGAAATTATAAGATGTAGCTTACTGAACTTGAAACGACTCTAGAACTTCAAGTATTTTCTTCAAAAATTTGAAACTTATTTAGGTAGATAGGTACCTACTAAGTAATTTCGTGTTAATTGCAAAGGCATTAATTATTACTTGAGAAGGTAAGTGATATGTTGTTTGTAATTAAATTTATTATTACAGAATAGGCATTTTAGGCTTAGCTTACTTTAATGATAGTGTTCCATAATTGGAAATGTGATTTTCTCACTGAATTAATTTCAGCGTTCGATAAGTGCTTTTAACGAATCCAAAATAGAAAGTCACTTGAATTTCTTTAAGTGCTAATCACTGGTTTGGGTCAAATGTTTTTTTTTTTGTGCAGGTGGGTACTCAATATAATTTAGATTTGTACGTTTGCTAGAGTTGCGACGTCAATCGCAGTTAGTACAATCAGTAAAATAAATAGATAATAGGTAGAAGAAATACTCGTGTGGAATTTTTCAATAGAAGCCCGTAGTCTGGACTTGTGTCCGATTGGTGGTAATAGGACTATAGGACTTAAAAAAACCCTTTTAACAAAAATTTTACTGAAAAGCAAAAAATAAAAATAAACTTTTATTCTAGCTAAGAGTTGGCACCAAACAAACAAACATGCAAATTAATTACCTAATCTGATAAGTCTTTATAAAGTTATGCGGTTCTCAATTTGACATGTATATATTTTTATGTACGTAACATAAAAATATACATGTCAAATTGAGAACCTCCCCCTTTTTATAATCGGTTAAAAAAAATTTGACCTAAAAGTACAAAATGAGATTTTAACAAGAATTCAGTCTATACTATAATATATACAGTTTGTAATGTTTTAAAAGACCGTAACTGTGATTTCAATTTAATTATGAGACGACTAATAATCATACATTTACTGAAATAACAACATAAATATATAAGTGAATCTCTTCAAATGCCTAAGAAAAGATGACTGCATTGTTTTAGCAGTGGGTGGGCTCTGGGTCCATTTATCTTGTAATTATTTAATTTTGTGACGAGCCAGTTGTTATTTAGAGGTTGACGCATGACATTGCGTGTAGGAGAAAGATTAGAAGATTGTCTAGCAAAGATTAATAAAATAGTGACGAGTGGACACCTAAAAGAAAGAGAAAATAATATCTTATCTATATACTATTTATATTATCATCACAGGATGATTAATATCTAAGCTAGACAAAAAATACAAAATAAAAAGACAGGATAGAAAAAACATTATAGTTAAAAGCTCACTTACAGACTCTTTGCTGCACAATTTATCTTCTTAACTTCAGCTGACTGGAGCAAAAATGTTGCCATATACGTACTATTGTGTGCTAAGCGAAGTGCTTAGCGACCCGTCACAGGGTAACACTACACTCCACACGTCTTCCCTAAATGGGTGTTTTAAGACGACCACTTCGCATTTATATTACCGACTGTACCACAGTATTTCGTACAGTACAGGGGGATTTTGTACACATGTCTGTTGTTTGCGGCATGCAGTACAAGCCTGAACAAAAGTGTCGCTGCTGAAGCCAGAGATGCTACAAACGACCGTCGCCAAATAATACCGTACAACTTAAAAGACAGCGCGTATTTTTTTACCGTCTTTTTATTTCCATCTTCGAACAAAACTGTTCAGTTTTTACCTACCTTTCGAAGTGGGCAGAAAAAATAACAAAACCCACGCATGTTTACGTGGGTTGTGAGTTTTATGTTTCAGCCTGCCAACCAATGTCTATGACCTCAGTACCTCAAACAATTTAGTTTTACAAGGGAAGTGGTTATTTAACTAAATTAGACCAAAGATGAATTAATATTGGGATTAGCAAATTCTGATTCTAGCTAATTAGATGAGATCATAATCTGATGGAGACTGAGTCTAAAATATGGGATCGCAATTTAGACTCAAAGGGGAGTATTTCGATGTTATTAGAAGGATTATCGAAGTAGTCTCGTTAATGTTATATAACAAAAGGTTAATGAATCAAAATGAGAATGTTGACACTTCAAGACAAGTACAGAGAAGAGATATTTCTCAATGGCCCATTCCCTTGATTTATTACGACTGGTGAAACTTTGTTTTCTAAAATAAGATAAAAATATCATGAGTCTCATATTTCACTGTGTTATTGCCCGGCAACGTGGTAAACTTTTATCGAAAAACGTTCAGTATTGCAAGTTACGCACATAAATCCAAAGTAATGGTAACATTGTGCATGTAATTAAAAGTTAATAGTTTTCATAAATCAATATAAATGTTTATTTTCTCGTTGGGCTGGCTGTAAATAGGATCATTCAATAATATTAGTTATCTTGCCAGCGAATAAATTATTCATTAAGGTTTATTGCATTACTTTTATCTTGTACAACAATAAACGATAGTGTTGTCACACTGGTGACTTTTGGACATTTATTTAAAAAGACTGTAGTGAGAACACAGAACAAATTGGTGTGTACCCAGACAATAGGAGGTACTCTGAAAAGAGTACTCCGCCAGACAAGTTATTTCGCAGTCGCCAACCGTGCTAACAGTAAATGATGTTCGCAAGCTAAGAGGTCAAACATCCCTTTCAACTGTTTGTCATTATTAAAATGAGTAAACACCTACTACAGGGTGAGACAAATAAATTCATTTCAGCCAACAAAGGGCGTCCAAGCTCGGCTAATGAAGAAGGACGTCTTGTTTAATTACCTTTTGTAATTTTTCTTCTAAGCGGGCCAACGTATAAATTAATTTTCTTTCAGTGGCCCGTCTATGAGCACCGTTATGAGGCACTAAGTGAACCCTCTTTTGTCTGATATAACCTGGCGGGAATGTTGGAAAGACTTTAAAAATCTTGCTAACAAGGCTAATTTACGAAGACTACACTATTTTGAGGCTTTTACAAGCAAATTTGGAGTTTAAACATGTATTCTTGTCGGAATTTGTTTACTTTTATGCACCGAATTCTTTTAATGATAATAAGTTTAACAATTTCATTTTTGATTTCGAATTAAATGTCAAAATTTTTAATACGCTAAGTAATTGGATTTTGATAACCAAGATAACCAGGTCAGAAAAATTATTGTGTCATACATAAGATAATATTTAATAAATATTTTCTGCTTGATACTGGAACGGCCGTATCGAAAAAAAAGGAAGTGCGATTAAATTAAGTACCTATTGTTAACAAATGAATTATTAAAAGTGCGTTTGTTGTTTAAACAATGACGGCATATGTGCAGTAGATAGTATTAGTCATAATTTATTAATAGTTTATCATAGGACAAGCCAGTGATGCATTGGCACAACATACCCACAGTAGCCAGAGGTATATAATCTTCTTCAGAGAAAAGGTGAAAAATAGTTATGAAAGGACAAAAGAGCACTCTTAGGAAATGCTCTCAACAGCCGCGTACTGATCGAGCGAGCAGCATCGCGAGGCAAATCCTCGGTCGGTCAGGACGTGCCTCGGCCGAAGCAAGCGCAGGTGCTGCCTCGCCCGAGCGTATCGCGACCCGAGCCGAATGTTGTCGATGCTAAAACAAAATCGCCTCAGTAAGTTTGCCGCGTGCACTCAAGACGGTTGTGTTTTGCCTCGCTTGTTCGACAAACGACGGAATCGTTTGCTTCATGGATAAAGAACAGTACCTTAAATTAATACAATTATATGGCGAATGTAGACTACTTTGGGACGCACAATCTTCTGATTATACTAATAGAGGACTAAGAGTAGATGCTTGGAGACACATAAACCGGGAAATAAACATTCCAACAGCAAACTTCAATAAAATGATGGATTCTTTGCTAGGATCTTATAGGAGGCCAAAAACTTGCGATAAGTCGCGTTAGGCACGCGCAGTCTCTATTCGACTTCTCGTTAAACTGAGCGCTCGATGCTGGCTCAGCCACCAGCCACACCGTGGCTCGGCCTTGGCGCACGCGGCAGCCTGCGGCTAACTGCAATTCGCTTAAGTCGTATTTGCAATGAAAATTCAAAGTGCAGAAAAAACCTCTAATTTTTGAAATACTTATATCATAAGGAATTGTAATGCTTGGATGATCAGAACTTAGCTATATCGAAGACGTTGAAAATTTCAAATGTTATATGAGACATACATTACACTGTTATATTGCACCACACTGAACCGGGCGTCGAAAATCCAAAAATGCTTACGATGTGCCTTCGTCCCTTACGATATTTGATATTTCCCCTGTCGATATTTAACCTCATTACCTTACCAGTACCTACATAATTAGTCATAAATAATGCGTATAGACAAAAAACGTTACTTTTTAATAATGCACTACCGGGGCTTCCGCGCCTGTTTTCGTAACATCACCTAAATCTCTTGAAACATCATAGGCTTCGTTTAAAGAGCTCGCGTAGCAAACTTTCCCAATATTTTTTTCATCACGTTTGTCAACTTCCAGGGTTCGTAGCACGTCAACAAACAAACAATATTTCCGCGGTGACACGAGTTTTTCGAACTCATTTCCATTCGGGAGCGTGTTTTGCAGGAGAATTTATTGACTCCGTGTACTTGTCAGGAATACGCCTGGGACTATCATTTTGTAGGTACAGTTAATTTAAGTGACTAGGTAGCGGGTACCTATTTTAGTTATGAGCGTTTTATAATGTGGCATAAATACATCAATCATTCATCTAACTTACCTAAGCTTCTATAAGTATTAGAGGCTTCATAAGAAAATTCAAAATATTTTTATGAAAGAAGTAAGTCAAAATAAGATTAGCAACATTTTTATTGTGCCTCATATTTATTCTGATGAATTTGCCAATAGTTCCGTTATACTTTCAAAATTAGGTACCTAGCTATTCTATGTTAGAGTTGGTGGGCCATTGTGCATGGGCCATGGCGGCCGTTTGGTGGTTATTCCAACCAGCCCACCTCCCTCCAGAAGTTAATTAGGGCTCCTGGTTTACTTAGAACATATGTGTAAGATCTGGGTGACTCGAGGGTTTGTGTTCTTATCTTCTTGACCCCTGTGCATTCAAAGAGAACGTGCGCAACGGTTTCATCAGTCTCCATGCATGCCCTGCACGGAGGACTGTCCGTTATGCCTATTGTGTAGAAGTGTTTGTTAAGTGAGCAGTGTCCTGTGATGGTCCCCGTCACCAGGCGCAGGCCATTCCTGTCCAGGCGTAGCAGACTTCTGGTAAGCCTACTGTCCAAAGATGGCAGAGCTTTTTCGGATTGCCTACAGCCCGGTGCCGAGGTCCACCAGTTTTCCACCTGTGTCTGGGTGAATTCCTGTAGCCACCTGCGTATTTGGGGGAAGAGGATGGGTACAACAGGTTCTGGTCCATAGTCCGCCGTACTGGATCCGCGTCTCGCAAGCTTGTCAGCCGCATCCATTTCAGTGTCACCGTGTTACTACTAGAAACAGTTATTTTTTCTAGTTAGTAGTAGTAGTAGTAGTCGCGTTGTGACATTCTTGTAATAATTTCGATGTAATATATTTTTTCCGTAAGGATTGGAGGACTGGGACGCTTTCGGAGAGTATACGTATGTGGTGTCCGTAATCCTGGCTTCTAGGGCGTGGACCGCTGGTATGATGCCCACACACTCCGCCTGATAGACGGTGTTAAATCCTCCTAGCGGTCTGGATATGGTATGGTGGTGATATAGTTCATATGTTTCGCCCAATTCAATTGTTTGTCCAAATAAATTCCTAGGTACTTGGTTTCGGTTGAAAGTATTAGGGTTGTTCCAAAGAAACTTGGTAGTTGCATGTCGTTGGTTTTCTCTTTTTTGTGAAGAGAATTAGTTCAGTTTTTGTGGGGTTCACTGAGAGTTGGTGCTCGCTGCACCATTCCTCTACTATTTTTAGGGCTTGACGCATGAGATTGCATAGAGTGTTTTCGTGGGTCCCGTTTATTATTATTGTTATATCATCCGCGTAGGCAACGGTTAAATAAAAATAAGGTATCTCTACTTTACTTGGTACCTCATCTAAGTTAATATAGGCCCAAAAACCTAAGTCAATAAAAAGTAATTGAATAGTGACACATTATATCTTCATTATCCGCACATCGTTTCTCATTAGCACTTAACTGTGACAAACAAACTTCAGTAAACAAGGAAGAGTGACCAACTGTCTCGGGAACTTACTAACTTATCCCTCAACTTTTTGTGTGAGAACCGGAAACCTTTCCTATGCGACGACCCTCGGGAATATTTTATATAGATTAGAAAATAATATCATTCTTTATTTTTTCTGTTTATTTTTGGGCTTATTATTTTAAGAATGTATCAGCTTGGGGAATATGTAGGTGCTCTTTATAAATATGTTATATTAATTATTCCACATACATACATAGCCACACAAAGGTACATAGCCACAGTAACTTATATAACGTTATATATTTATTAGTATTAGTTATGGTTAAAGTCGGTCAGCTGTCTACTAGGCTCGTAGAACGAGTGTAGTATCTGCGCACTTGATGGAAACAGATATACATAGATAGTTTGCTGTAAGTAGGTCGTGCGTATCCGGAGGGACGCTATCGGCAGATATTGTCGCTATTAGTGCATTAAACTGTTACTGTTATTGCACTGTAGCACTATTAGAAAATCTTTATTAACGCGAAACGGTAGACTCAGTACCGATAGTCCTTTATTGAATCCGTTAATGAGAGCACGATTGAGAATAATCGCGTTTAGGATGACTATGCCATTGAAGTCATTATCACACAAACACACACAGCAACAACAAACAGCTTGAAATGCAGAATGAAATAAATTGCGTGGTTAAGCAGAATTGCAGTACTTTCCAAGTCAGTCTAAATGTAATCACAATCTAAAGTTCTCAAGTAGTTTCAAAGCCGATGTAAACAAACGATGAAATCGCTTAAAACTTTTATCCGCTGCGATGCCAACAATAAAATTAAGGTTTTATGTCCCTTTAAGGTTTGAACTTTTAACGCATTACATATATATTTCACAGGGAATAAAAGGCGAGGTTTCTATACAATGGCGGGGATCGAGGGAGCCGTAATAGTTCTCAATCTTCAATTCGAAGGTCTGTGCAAATCTTTGGGGAGCGAGCGGAGTTGGCGACGGAGGCTGTCCCTAAAATATCAGCGTGTTACTGGATGTGACAGGCCGGTGTCCGGACGGGTCGCCTATTGAGCGCACTCATTAATGATTCATGTGTAGATGACAGGCTACCATCGATTTTATATCTTCGCATACAGGAATAATACCAATTTTATATCCTTCGTCGGTATAAAAATGGGTGCGAATATTTTCAATACACTCAGTGTGTTTGAGACGCTAATAGGAGCGACCTTCCAGTCAACAGAACAATCGTTACCTCAGGATACGCTTTCAATTTGGCAAATGCTTGGAAATTTTACCTATAGGTAATGCTTTTATGATTATGCGAGTTTCTTATAAAAGATTGAATTTCATTCGCGTAAGAATATTCAGGCGCACTATGTTAAAACTCATTCATATGCCTTTTTTTAGAAAGCACCTCCCTAATTGAGATTTAAAAAAAATGCTTCGTTCTAGCTAGCAGTGTTTTCTTGGGACATTAACTTTGCGAATTCAGCATTTCTTTAAAAAAATTACACCAAGATTATTTTTGGACAAATTACACTAAGAGCATTTACGTAAACGTTTTTCTAGCTTTGGAAAAATTACACAAAAAAGGGCGAGGGCAAAAAGGCCCGAAAGTCGTAGGTTCCGTTTTATACAATTTTGTATGTCACGTCTAGTTAGAATAAATCTGCGTTACTGTCATAGTAGACGTTTTTATCTCTAAAGTAAACTGTGAGCAATAACCGAACCGAGTTTTGGAATTGTGCGTCGCCATTTTGCGTCTCGTGCTTGGATTCGTGGTTCGTAGTTTATTTGTGTTCGCTTACGTTTGAATATGGGATTTCTGTTACAAATTAACGAGGGAGTCAGTCAAGTGTCATGTCGTCGAGCCTCATTGCTCCAGCAACGTTACACGTATGCGGCTGACACCTACCCTCAGTTTGATCGGTGTAAACACCGAATTTGTGTCACAATACGAGATTTATGTCGAAATTACTAACTAAACATTTCGCTCAACTAAACCTCGTGTTTGTATTTAACAATTTCAGTTTATTTTCAGAAATAGCTCTTTAGAAGTTTAATAAGGAAAATTGTGTGGAAATATTTCAAACCCTTTCCGAATTCATAATTTGTAACGAAGACACTCAATTTGAATTCAAAATAGTTCTGAGAAATTCTTCTTTCCCTAATAAACCAGATATTAATTGTTTATTTAAATTCAAATTGAATAAAACAGGAACAAGCAGATTAAAAATATACATCAATCATATTCCCTTAAGACACATAACGATTCCTAAATCATAGGTACGTTCACAACAAAACAATCATCAGACACAACTCGTGGGAACATTAAAAACCCAGTCAAACCCAACTTTTTAATTTCAACAGTCAATTTCAAAAACAGAATATATTTTTGCGAATGCGTAAAACGTAATAACTCAGGGATATCAGTCGGTGGCTATTTCCCCGATGCAATTTTCCGCCCACACCGATAAGATATAATATTATCGGTTATTATTTAGACGCAGTAAAACACAGACAGATGTTCATCCTGATGTTTATATTTATAGACGTTTGTGACGACTTATTTTATTATCATTTTGTGTAATAACATTATTTTGACTGTTGGAACAAATTGGACTTTCATCTCCCTTTTCATCGAATGAGACCAATATTAAGCTTTTTAAAATTTTACTGCTGCGAAACCTAACTTATGTACTGCCTTTTTGCTACGTGTTTTTATCTAATTAGTCATTACTTTTTATTTGTTTCTTTAAATATGATGATTCATGCTTCCATAGTTTGGAAGAAGGGGATATGTTGTGTCGACCCCAAATAAATAGAGATAGAAAAGAAAAGGGCAAGAGTATGACGATTCGAGCTTATAAATTCGTACAAGTAGTCACAGCTTTTGCTATCTGTTCAACGACCATATCACGTCCGATTTTGATGAGGATTCCTCTTTCCACCAAGAGTAAGTCCTCAGTTGTCTTCGCTTTTCGCTAAAGTACGAAGATGTTGCATTCTTGTTTCCATAGACTCTGAACTGAACTGTAAAACTTACAACAAAGTAACGCATTACCTACTCAATGTATGCGTCAACCGATGAAATGGCGGAAAGATCCACATATTGGCGATTATCTATTGACCTACCACAAAGACAATTTTAAATGACTGATACACATGTTACAAAGTTGCATTCACGTCCAACTATGCATCATATTTATACTCTACTCTCCTATTTAACTTTCATAAAAGCTGAAGTAATCATTTTTCTTCGTCAAAGGATTCCAAAAGTAAATAGCACGCAATATGTTTAAAGAAATTGATATCCGAAAAAGAAAATTGTATTCTTAAAAATAGAAACTGTTTTTAGGGTCCCGTTGTCAACTAGGAACCTTTATAGTTTCAGTTTAATGTATTAATTTGGCATGGATATTAATCACGCTGACAAAGAAGTGGAACAAAATAATGGAAAATATTTTTAGGTACACGTAAAGTGGGGATGTTTTTTTTCTCTTCTATCTCATGGTGTGGGGCATTGTTGGATAAGCCATTCAAAAATATCACGGGTCTGTGAAAACCATTTTTCGAGCCAGGGATCCGTTTGCGTAAAAATAAGAAAATTGCTTATTTTAAATAAGGAAATTTAAAAGCGAAACTATCACAGCTAAGTAGACATTATAAGTTTACGAATAATAGTCGACCAACATGTAAAATGTTTTTGTTAGACCAATGTTCGGTACTTTCATTATTTATGAACTTTATATTTTTCTTTATACGTATTTTTACCTAATTATGTTGGTGAAAGAAGTTGTTTGTACGGAACCCTCGGTGCGCGAGTCCGACTCGCACTGAGCCGGTTCTTTTAATAAACTACTTGGGAGGACCTGGCTCTTGGACTAGAGGTCGCAAACACTACTGATGAGCATAAAGTCCGATTCTCAGGTCGATCAGAGTTAGGTATGGGGTTTTTCCAATAGGAATTTGTCAGAAGCAGCCTGAAGTCTGTATTTGAGCCTCTTTGGTGGCAACGGGCATGCCCTGCGTAACATGAAACTGAAAGATATGTAGATACCTGGCAAAATGTGGGTGTTCTTAAAGGTCACCTCTGCCTAACCCTTAGGGGAAAAACAGGCAAAGAAATTGGTTAAAAAAAACAATGTTAGGTTACATGGGCGTAAATTACGCAAAATCTACAAAGGTTTTGCGGCATATCAGCTTTGATAAATGATGTGTGAAATAAGTTTTCTTAAGTAACTCGAGAAAAACACAGGCCTAACAAAAAACCAAATTGGAAATTTTGGTGCCATATTGTTTTCTAACTTTAGTTTCGCGAGTGAAATAGGTTTCGTGACTCCTTTTTATCTTAAAATAGCTGTAGTGGCAGGGTGTTTATTTCTTTTTCGCCTTTACAACAATACCGAAGCCAAATGGCAATTTTGTTATATCATTTACAAAAGCCCTATTCTATTTCTGTGAGTTGTTTATTCGATGCCTAATTCTGGAGGTTCACGTCAAAAAACCAAAACAGGCTTCACAGCGTTTTTGTTTATGGTCAAACAAGTAATTTTAAAGTGTTCCGCGCGATGCAAGTGCAGGATGAAACATATGTCAGAGTCAAAATATATTTATTCAACTAGGCCAAAAAGCGGCACTTTTGAACGTCAGAAAATTAAAATAAAATTTACAAGTAATAAAAATTGATTCTACCGTACATTCGTAATAGTAGCTTGTTATGGAGAAGAACTCCATAAGAACGCACAAGAAACTCCATAATATATGCGTGAATTGCGTAAGTTTTATTCCCACAATAGTCTTTTATAGCTTTGGAGGAGACACTTCAAATGCATCGTTTGCTCTAGGAATACCTGGAGGCGTGTAGCCAGGTGCTTAGTAAACGGCAAATTTAAACAGTTATTACTAACGTACGTTGGCTCTTTTAGCACTGTTCACAGAGCTATGGATTACTTGGACATGAACAGTGTTCTAAGGTTACAGTCAATTTCTCCAAGTCCTTTGAGGAATAAGACCTTTATCAACTGCAACTACCTGCAGTTTTAATAAAACCGAGTCTGACGATGATTCTCCTAATATTTTTGGACTTATAGGAAATTTTACGAGAAATCTGTACCATTACTAGAGAGTCATAAACATCAACCATCCGTGTTAAACATCCGCCATTAGGGATAACCATTTTTATCATATCTTTGTTTATACACGCCTTTGCGGGTTTTGCCGCGGCTGGCCTAACGATGTTTTCCTTTGCTCGGAACTTCGGGAGTCGAGAGCAATACAATAAAAAAAATGTAGACGCTTAGAAACCCCAGCTCATTTACAGTGGGGTCGTTAATCAATGATCCTTTTTAGTAGTATCCTGCATATGCGGTACCTATTTATTTCAAAGGTTTTGCTAATCTTAATTACTATCTATCAAGTATATCCAGTGGTGAAGCGCCTGTATATTTTGCGTCGAGAACATTACATATTCGAAAATCAAGCAGATCGCTTCAGTTTAATTGAATTTGACTTCAACAATGCAATACAGATATGTATGCGTTTAATAGAAACCAAAGCGGATAAACGGGAATCCGATGATTCGATCCGATGACGATGGTCCTGCTAGCACTAACCTATTAATTGGAGAGGGTAAGGCATCAGTCCCATTAAGCTATATCCGGCTGTTTAGCTAGTTAGCAGTGTCTGGTGGCTAGCAGAGTCAAAGACCCATACGTATACTGCTATGTGTTTGTTTTGCATTGCATCACATAGTCGTAAACATCACACGAAAGTATTGACGCGTTGTCTATTCTTAGGGCCTTGCACCGCTTTAGTGCCGTAAGACGATTACTTTCTAAAGCATACTCCTTAGTAACACGGCTAGGTTAACAAACTTGAAAAAAAAAATATTATTGATTCATGTACATTATTTCTGAAACAAGATTTTTTTGTGTAACTAATAATACTGATTTAAAAATTAAAAACACGATAATTTTTCGCTACTTTTAGATACTCCTCCAAATCGACATGGATGTTTAAAAATATTTTTACACAGAAAAATTCATGGCTAGAATTTCTTCATAACTGAAATAGCTTAAGTAACTCAAAAAATATTTTGCAAACAAATCTGTCCAAAAGGAGGTTCAATATTGATATTCTGCCTCCAAGCGGGCGCACGGCCAGTACTGTGTTAACATTGGGAAATAAATACAACTTAACTCCCGACATCGAACTACAGACCCTTGACCGTCTGTAGTTCGATGTCGATGATTCTGATTGATTTTACTATTACTGGTAGTAAGTAGGTACGGCATTTTCCTTGAAATGGTCATAGGTACGGGACGCAATTTGAAACCCGTGAACTTGGAAATTGCGAACTACCCATTCAGCCTATAAGTTTACGATCAATATATTATGCAATGTACACAAAATTTGATATTTTCGCCTGCGATACACCTAGACCACATTTATCGGGCTACTCGCCCGTATATAACGGTCGAATACGGCAAAGTGTGCGAAGTTAACACTACCAAGCTGACTTTGCTAAGCCTCTTGGCGAAATTCAAAATAAGCAAAGTTAACTGGCATGATTTGGTATTACGTTGCGGTCACAGTTCTAACCACTTCCAAGACAAGATTGTATCAATGAATTCGAATTTCGTTGGTGCTTTGTTGTGGTTATCTTTAAAAGACCGTTGTGTCACCCTATGAAATGTTTTCTTCATCTATATTTAGTGTACTGTGTACATAATAAAGAGTATTTTATCTATTTGATCGCTTTTTGCGACATTACCGATATTTTATTAGAAATCAGGTATCTATAATATAAAATATTTTCATCTTAATAACTCACCAATGAATCGGTGATTATCCTTTAGCAAGGGAAAATATCAAAATAAGTAGGTCTAAGGTACACATTCGATAATAATATTCTGTAAGTACACAGAACGCTGCTATCTATAACTTAAAGATATAAATTAGAAGGCATAGAATACCCAAAGGCAAGTTCAGGCTCTAAACTCAAAGTTCTGAGCAAATTCTCAACAGAACTATGTAGACAAATTAAAAACAGAGTATCAAGCTTGAAATGAATGAAAATTACTAATTTATGTCGATCTTTAATTTATCTCTGATCTGATTACTTAAATCTGTAAATATGCAATTAATTAAATTACTTCATTCTGAGAATTCAAAATGTCACTCCCGACTCATCCCAACGGAATGAAAAGATGCCAATTTCACTGCACAACTAACAAGAACAAAATAATCATTCTGACTTAAGATCCAGACTTTCAAATAAATTAAAGTCCTAACTTCTCGAGTGGAAACTAATCAAAGAGTAACTAACACTAGATGACGAAATTAATGAACAAATATTAATGCACTGATGTAGGTATTTTCAACTCTCGAAGCATTGAAAATGAAACAGAGTGCTTTTATTGAGGCATTCACGCTTAGATACGCAGACTAAGGCGAAGATGGCTGCATAAGCTTGATGCTTACAGGATTGGTCTTCATTAGTTCAAAAGAGGCAAGTTTGAAAAGGAGAAAAGGGGCCATTTTCCCTACAGAGGGATAGAACAGACTGAAAATGAAATCAGAATCCATATTTATATTATTTTGTCTGTTAACGCCTAAACCGCTAAACCAATTGTGATGAATTTTGGTACATTGGACTTTGGAGAAGACAAAGCATACGTTTTATCTCGGATTACGTTCGCTTGCCGACTTTTACGCAGAGTAAAAATAATTCATACTTAGGTGTCTTTTATTCTTAGTAAAAGGGGCAGTAATAAAATTTCATCAGCTATGTAATTAAGCTCACTGGAAGGGATCTGACAGGTGTCGTTGATCGACGACTGATGCAATGTGAATGGCGCTTGCACCGAGCTTCGGGCGAATTGCAAGCGCCATAATTATATGGGAAAACGGACAACCAGACTGACGTAAGAACTTATTAAGTTGGATCAGTTAGTTCTTTGGTTTTTGTGGGGAACTTGCATCAGAATCAGGTGTAAAATGGTTTCTTTTTATAGTATTTTAGGTGTGAGTTATTTTTGTGTAGCATGCAACATTATTTTCTGTACATTAATTATTAAGCACTTTATACAACAAATTTTAATGTTACTAGCACGTCTTGCCTTAAACAATTTAAGTCTCTGACAATTAGACTAACACGAATTTGAAAAACATTAAGGAGCTAGTTAGTCAAGTTTGATAAAAAATTGGGGGAATAAAATAGAATAGTAAAAATGATGAAGTTGCCTTATTTATCTGTATGTGCATATTGTTGCATTCTTCACAAATTGCATGCTTGTTGTATGTAGCTCCAAGCAATGCGGAAGAACTGGATGCCACTTGTGAAATCAGCTCATCAGGAATCACCTAGCCACCTTGCTAATATCAATACTAGAAGAAAGAAGAGTAACTTTACTTCATAATCGTAATGCAATTTTATAAAATACAAATTAAATTTTACAATTAAAAATGGGTTGTGCAGGCCTACCCGCTTTTTACTTTTCGTGATAACAAACTTTCCTTCTTTTTATCCTTACAAAACTTCTCCGTTTCGAAGAGTTGATTACAGTTTTTAGAGCGTAATCGCGGTGTAAAATGTATATTTAATTGTAGCGGCTTAAAGAGTCGCTGCCGTTTCTCCACTTACATTATTAGATACAATACGAACTTAACTTCTACAAAGCTTTTAGTGGCGAGAAACGCTAACATTCTCGACCACGACACGAGTTGATTTCGTAACACCTAATAGGCGATAAAGCATCGATTTTCACACAAAGAGAGGTTAGTGGCGCAACACCGACCCCTTTTCAATAAAATTCACATTTTCTTTCACAAGTCGGGTGTTGGTGCCTGGGTAACATTCATGACGGAGTTTAGTGACTTCCGAAGTAGCAGGTTATCAGACGTGGGGGTGCAGAGGGCGTGTGGGTCCGCGGGAGGGGGCGAGGTAAAAGCTGGATGCTGGTGGTGTATTCGCGCCCCCGCATTCTAGTCCCGGCGCTCGGCGCGCTCGCTCGCGCCTACTTCCCGCGCGACTCATTACGCGTACTCTGTTCTTATTTTTATTTACTTACGCAGCGTCCGATTTCTTCTTTCTATAACGTGTGCCGGAGGTTTGTTGTGACTGTTGCAAAGTGACGGTGTGATTTTTACGGTTCCTTTTTGTCATGAATTTGGGTAACAATTGCGGATAATTTATGGAAATTAAAATTTGTATCGTACATAATTATTTCGGAATTTATATTGGTTGAAACAACAAAAACAAGATGTTTAAACTTCAATTATTTTCTTTAAAAATTTAACTCAATCTTACTTTTATTTTGCGAATTTTTACTATGTCAACAATGTTGATAATAATTAATTAATACATATATAAATAATATTATTATTAGGTCTACTCTATCTTTGTTGTTGTGATTCTTGTCTGTTTATTATAAATTTACGATAACTATGTTAAACAATTTCCTGCATAAATCTATTAAAATTGCAGTTTATAAACTTGAGCTAAATCCAGCTGGGTCAGTCCGTCTCAAGTGAAACGGTTGCCTCGATCGACCGCTCTTCTAATAATAAACGTGATATCTAGGTACTGAATAATTGTTAAATATATGCAACTAATCGACACCATATCGTCTACACTGACAGCATCCGATTCGTATTCATTGGAACGGCAACGTCGAAACGACTGTATTCAGATATATTCGGTCATTTAGCGCCAGAAACAAATACAAACCATAATTAGCTACAGCAATGACGGTTATGGACAGTAAAATTACAGGAGTTCCCGATTTATATAACCGAAATCCATTTACAAAGCAATCGGTAGATAGGTATATAGGTACCTAGTTGACTTCGTATTTTTTAAATAGTTTGAATAACATTTATGCATCGAAAGTTGTAACAAACGTAGCAAACATAGCAAAAGTAGGTTAAAGTAGAACAAGCGAAATTATTTAATTTGCAACCTAAACAAATGTAGGTCGGGGCCGATGAATTAAACATACTGAAGATTTATTGTTCGAATATGTAAATACTTACTGAAAACCGCCAAAACCTTAGGTTGAAATCTTATACCGAAATATTCAATTCATACAAATGTGAACAAATCTCTGTATTTGTGTGAGGAAAGAAAATACATTCATACAATTCTGTTTAGAGGCATGAATCGAGATGTAATATAAATCAGTCGCCAAAGTGATGCGTAGTAGGTACGTTTGTATGGGAAGTGATGCCCATGTTCCGTCCTACTCTACTTGTCGGCCACTCGTGCAATGTGGCCTTAGTAAGTAGGTACACACGCTCAGAAAAAACATAAAACTGCGCTTTCGATCCGGACCCGTCACTCGTGGACAAGTTTCTATCTGGGATGATAACCAAGTACAGACGCCTGCGAAAACCGCCATGGACTTTATGATACCGAATCTTGAGGACGCAATTAAGATTCGGTGAAAGACTTTATTTTTCTACCCACTATATAATACTTCACTAAATATCAACACGGAGGCTGTAAAACCATTATATTATTTCAGATTTTCACGATAAAGCCAGTTCATTTTCTCATTTCAGTTTTTAATTTGTTTTGTGTATTGAAAAGGATGTCAAGTATCCCATTCCGTTCGGGAAAGTTCGCTATTTACACGCTCTCGTTAATGTTTCCATTGTCCAACATAGACGCCTCATTAAAAATAAACATCAAAAGGAAAACTTAATCCAAATGTAAACTAAGGGACTCTCCACGTTGTATTTTAATTGCCGTTTTATTTGTTTATCATCTCAAATATAGATTTAGTATTTTGGATCTTTACTTACATTTTTGTACGCAAGGACGACACCAAGTTAAAAAGGATATTACCTAAGTTTTTTCTTTATTCAAATGAATTTTTAAAAGTTAGGGGTAAACTTTGTAGTAATTTTACAAGTGAAGACGTGTCAAAAGTAATGGCGATCGTCTTAGTGACCAGATAAAATCGTTACTAAATTTCTTTAAATTCTTACTAAATGCTACATCAAAGATATTTATTAAATTTGATAGTTTTCGTGCAAGCCCGCAGTGGACTACGAAATTATAATAATAATTTGATAAACGCTAAAAAGTTTCCATTCAATGTCATTGTTAAGGAGACTGCTAAATAAATTATTGAATGGTAAATTAATTCAAGCAACGATGTTACCGATCCATCATACAAATTATATCGATATTATTCACAAGAAAAGTGCTTCTATGAAGTACGCGTTCGCGATCGCAAGCCTAAGCTGGATTGGCAACTTTCTTAATACGACCCTACACTCCCTTATCTCTTGACGCGCTCTAGGCGGGACACTCGAGCACGAATCTATAATAGAAAATAACTATCCGCGGGTTATAACCGCCGGCTGATCCAGACAGACTAATAACTTTTTAATAACTATCATGCACGGAGATTTTAAGAGAATATTCTTTTTGAAGAGAATATTTTAACAGGAATCCAAGCATCCATAAAAATGCCGTAATATTGTCTCTTATTTTTAAGACGGTGTTTAGTATCTTTTTGAAGGATATAACTCCAATCAATTCCGACAAGGTCTAGTAATCGGATTGTAGATACAAGAAATTTGCTGTCTAAACCGATTTATGTTACGTTTTCATATTTCACAATTTACTTGGTAAATATAATAAGTTATTCTATACGGTTTCTCATTATAAATTGGATTTTGAATAGCTGAGGTCAAACAGTTGCAGAGTTGAAATATAAACCAAAAACTAAAATGTCTGATGAATTCTGTTGTTTCGACTTAGTTTTTTTTTTAATGAATTGATATAAATAAGCTTTATTTTTGGTTGAATATTTCTTGCTTACTTTTAGGAATTTAATTAAAGTCCCGGAATGGCTGAAGTTTTAATTTCTAGGGCTAACATCTGTCGTTACTTCTGTTATAACAATCGCAGGGTACTAATTTATTCAGTCGTTATCTTGTTATCTATTTTCATGAGTTTTTTTTTAGTTTACTAGTAGTTTACTTTGAGTTGGTATCTAATTAATAAATCGTTTTATTTTAGTGTACTCTTATTAGGTACTGTCCAGATTAAAGGTGGTCGCAAATTCTATTCCGAGGTCGATTGTTATTTCTTTCGGCAATCTGTCGAGTTACCTACCTGTTTTCTTTATTATTTATTACTGTTTATTGTTAAAACAGTGTTGTAAGGAAATGACCGATAGTTACCTACGTAGGTATAGAGGTAATCACCAATTGTTTAATCAGCAAGTACAAGTGCGAGAATATTACTATTCATGTATGCTTACACGATGCGTCTCGGTACATAAAATACATGCATAACCTTCTAGCTCAAAATCGAATGTAGACTTTGGATAGAACTCCAATTTGATTCTCTGACAAAGCCACGAGTAAACCCTTGTATTCAAATATTTTCATTAAGAAAAGGAAGTTTTTCATCGTCTACGTATAACCTTGATATTTCTGCTAACGGGCAAATACCTTATGTAATATGAAGGTGCTTCAGAATCCATCTCAGTAACATGCAAATTTGTTTGGGGGATCATCCGCGGTTTTATCAACGGAGATGTGAAAAATATAACAGAGGTGAGATCAGAAACGTTTTATGAATATGATTACTGACATGTAGATATCAAATCTACATAGATAAAAACAGAAGCATACAAAAATATTGGCTTGGAAACGTCGTAGATTAATTCGCCAAGAGTAAAACAATTTATATTTATTATTTCTGTTTTAACTTTTCGTGTCTATGCCCTAAATGTGTCTAGATAGGTCGCAAGTTTAAGCGTTATTTGAACTTTGACATTGACATAGTCTAGCAACGATTTTGAGAAACTAGACTTGACTTTCATGATACTTAGCTTCTGATTTTGTAGCTTTATTTTAGACATGGTGTAGAAAAGTAATTAATTGTGGTTTTGTGCAACATTGAATATAGTCGCTGGTGTAATGCAATATGATGTTAATAAATGTCCCGACATTTTTCTATCCCTAGTGACAGTGCAAAGTTCAGCTCTGGTTTGATCGTGCAGACGAATGCCACTATCACTGTCCATAAGCAAACATTCGAAATTGTACTAAATAGTCAATTAAACTACAATGAGTAATTTTGAAACTTGTGTGCACTTATTAATTTTAATTATTATTATTTTAACTATAATATTTGGGTAAAAGTATCTATTTTCGCCGTAAACAGAACTCGATCAATAAAAAGAACAAAAAATATAAAGTCTAAACCGAACTGGACGTACAATATGATATCGGATGCAAATGGATGCCTGACTGATTTGCATATTGTGTTGTAAAAGGGTTTGAATGGTGACCAACTGACCTGTGACCACAATTTTTTGTTTTAAATTAAGAATGTCGTTGAATTTGACGTCATTGATCCACGTAGTAAGTATACCAATTGTTCAAGTTTAAAGAACGCGACTTTTTTGAAAGGCGAATATGAAAAAAGGAGTAAATAATGAAAGTAAAAATCGCAAATATTGGTAAAATTCAGTTTTACGTTTCCTCAGAATAATATTGGAATTATAAAAAAAACTGATCCTTTACCAGAAAATTGCACACGTTGGAAGAAGAAACACTTATTGTCATTCCCTTCGTTTGTGATACATAAACTGAATTTGAATATTATCCGTATTCGTTGGCAGAATCCTGGATCAAAAGGATTAGTATATATGTAAAATGCTTGAAATTGAGTTTTGTTTGGAAGGCAAAGATACCTTCTTACATGCGAAGTAATTTGGAATTATACGTATGAGAAGATATCTAATATTTTTGCTTCTACCTTCTAACGAATCTTAACTAGGTCGGTACCGGTTTCAAATTCTCGTTATTCTGCTGCCACTGTTGAGATAAATATCTAGACATTCAGCAATTTCGAATACTGTGATAAAGAGGGAAAGAAAATTCAAAAATAAAAGAGTAAAATATTCAAGCACTCAATCACCATTACTCCTCGTAAATTTTTCTAGGCGATCTTAAGCCGCCTGTAAGTGACACCCAGTTCTGTTCCATTCAAATAAGTAAAGTAGGCGTGGTCTAACGGAGAGGGATGGGTGTGAATTTGACAGAGGTTGTTAATTATATGGTCGTCAATGTCGATCGTGAGCTCCTTGCGGTTCCAAGGAAAATTACGAGCCACGTACATGGCTCGTTTAACACGCGTACAGTTTAATGAAGTCGTAAAAAAGGGAATTTAGAGGTCTCACTCGAAGATTTCTTTCTCAACGTTCAATTTGTTATTTTAACGTAAATGTATCTGTTTTACGGAAAGCGTGTAAGAGGAACACGTAGGATGACTTCGATACCGTAAAATCTTCTGAAAGTTATATTTTCTTACTTCAAATTAGGGAAAGTAGGCAAATAAGTGATGTCATTTATTTTGCAACCTAGAAAAAAATATTCAGGCGAAGTAATGTTAGGTAACAACTTTTAGGGACCAATAGAGTTCTTTTTAATTACTTCCGCTGGCTCTGTTAACCTTTTAATAGAGTAAAGCAAATGGGTATGCAATACCTCCATTGCCAAATATTGTGGAATATTATTTCGTGAGTTACTTGTCGAGTTTTAATCATCTGCTACCTAGTAGCATACAGTACAGTACCTACATATCTAAATTAAGAAGTAATTTCAAAATAATGATAGTATCGTAAGTTTTTAAGTATCCGAACAAAACGTAGCACGTCTAGAAACTTCACACAATTTTTAAACGAAACTTTAAATGAAAAAGTTGTGAAAGCGGTTTGTACCGTTTTTTCTTTTCATTTTACACTTGTACTCGTCAAGTACATATAATAAAATTCCAGTTAATTGTCTACAAAGTTCGAGTTAATGCGTTTTGTTCTATAACTCATTTTTGTAAAGCTTTTTATGACCGATCCACAAACAACTTTAAAGTGAGTTACACAACTTATAAGTGCGAAGTTACAAACATCTTTCTAGACTGGGTGAATTAAAATGGTGGCTTGTGTGCACCAATTATGACCAATAGTTATAGTTGACATTTTTTAGTACCCAATCAGAACCCGTACTGATTGGAAAGGTACTAAAAATTTTCAACTGTCAATAACGGTTGGTCATTATTTGTACAATCAAACTCGTTTAGATCAGTCCGCTCGCAATATGGGGCGAGTCCGAATAGAATAATGGCGCGGTGTAATTAACGGGTCCCTGAAGTTCGGGTAATTAATTTTCGACTGGCTCCGATCTATCAGAGTTTACATGGAATTAATAAGGATTTGGGAAGGGCGATAAGCGTGCCTTTTTAGAGAGCGGCCACATTTGCGCGCGTGGCTCCGACAGGCCACCGCCCGCTGTCGAAACACGCCTAATTTGCATGCAAAACTTTTCATCAAAGTTATAATCCGCGCCACAATATTGGCAACTGGGCGAACAAATCACTTCTCGGTCTTACATAACTCGGGTATACCGTTTCAATAAGTTGTGATTACATTAAGGTACCGATACTCATACACGCTGTAATATTAGCTGCCTCGGTGAAGGCTACATAATAATTAGCAAGTTAAAATTACAGTTCTAATGTTGCGGTTCTGAAATGTTAAGAAAATTTATTAATTATTTGCAGCAGCATAAGTTTGCAAGTTTACAAGGTTACATAATCTGTGTATCTGTAGTCAATCTTATTAAATATTTTTAGTGCCAATCTGTGAGTAGTCATAATTTATGAAACCACTACTTCAGAAAATAAGGTTGATACATGTTATCACTACCAGTGGTAAAAGTAGAGAGCTTTAATTTAACGTTATTTGATAAAACGAAAACCTTTTGGAAACAAGGCGCAATAAATTATTGTTTAACGCCGTAAATCCGCAGCAACTGTCCCAAATCGTTTACTTATTCCACCATATCTATCTTACTGTCTTGTGTATCCTTTAATGTAGATACAATAAAACTATATCTTCATAAATTTTGTTTACCTGCCTTGCCTCAAATAATATTTTGTGTACTGAGCCTTTCTCTTATCTTATTTAATATTTTATTCGATAAATGTAGGTAATGTAGACTGCCCTTACATATTATATTGCGTATACATGTGCGGAGGTTAAGTGAGCATTCAGCGCGTTGAGTTATTCAGAAGCAGAGTTTTGCAAAACACAGACCACAAGCTTGTCCGATTCCATACGCTCAGTCGAGTCACTGTCAAGAAATTAAATTAGGCTGTGGCGCTTATGGCCGGTCCACAAGTATCTAGGAGGCATTGCAGTTGTGGCGTAGAAATCCCTATCAAAGTTTTATTGCTCAAGCAAACCGTGGTGTAACTGGCCCCGGAATGTTAGGAATTATTAATGCACTAGTTTGCTTTGCCCGCACACCTTAATTGTAACTGACGGTTGTTGTTTATTCACGTTTCACCTGTCCATTTAGATATACTTCGTTATGAGAAAGTTATTAGAACTTCTAATGTGGCTCATGTGGCTGTTTAATCTATACTAATATTATAAAGCTGAAGAGTTAGTTTGTTTGTTTGAATGCGCTAATCTCAGGAACTACTGGTTGGAATTGAAAAATTCTTTTTGTGTTGGATAACCCATTTATCGAGGAAGGTTATAGGCTATATAATAATATATAACATCACGCTACGATCAATAGGAGCGGCGCATAAATGAAAAATGTAGCAAAAACGGGGAAAAAAATCCTTTTTGAGTTTCCGTTGCGTGCGTTGCGTAAACGGTTTAGATGGGTAGGTACGTAGCCAGTTGACGGGAGCGAAGCCGCGTGGGACAGCTAGTTTGTTTATAATTTAAAGTATTTAGCTGACCAAGTCTCGTTTGAAGTTCTAATTGAACATTTGTGATTTGTCTTGTATTTTGATGGAATATGTGGGAGTTAGTGTTCCTTTCAAACAATACCAAAAAGTTGTAAATAGCTAGGATGTAAAATGTGACTTCTTTCTATAATTATTTCGTCTTATTTCCGCGATGCACACGCGATGTCTTATTTCTCTGAATATCCCTGGGACACATGCAACATTTAGGTTACCTGCTGGCTTTATGGAATAAAAGTATTATCCAAGGGGTATTACGGCCGTTTGTGGCCTCATATAGCTCTGACATATGGGGCAATAGTATTAGAGTGCACTTAGACTATTCTAGTCGACGATCTTCGCAACACATTTACTTACGTAGTATCTACTTTGACAAGCAAGTCTTATATCCTGTAATATTGGATTATCCTAGTAGAATGATCGACATAATTTAATTTGTTTCTAGGTCTACTCATGCTTGATAAGTATTAAAGTTTACCTTTGTAAGTATTGTCTTTTCAATAAAAAAACGAAGAAGAGTATTTTTCAATTGGCTACAAAACCAGCTCTATATTTAGTGACAAATTAAGGCATTATTTTTATCTTTCGACAAAGTAACCGACATTTATTAGATTTTCGTGTCCGTGGAGAATACTCTACGAGGTAATTACTTAGATATTGCTCGAGTTTTTTGACTCACTCGCACATTTCGGTAGGTACTGCCGGAAACGAAAGACGTAAGTAATAACTTCTTATGATACAATTTTTTCATAGCTCCTTATTATTAAAGGTACAATATCGATTGTTGCGTACAATTTAAAATCGAACCGATATTGGGACATGTAACTTCGTATAAAATAAAAATAATACAGGTGTAAATAATGTGCCATTTTATCAATAGGTTTTTAAGGATCTAACTTCTATAATAACCTACCTTACGCCAAAAAGGAAGCCAACCGCATAACTGTAGATATATGGTTGTAGTTACTTGCCAATTACCCGCCTATCCTCTTGAACGTTTCCGATTTAATTATGCCCAGTTTGTCGTTTTTGAGCTATTTTCGAACTGCTTAATGCTGTTCTCATTTGTTACCTAATCTATTTGTTTCTCTGTTAGTTAATGCGCTTTCGAGAATCATTTATTGAATTTCACGCGCTGCATCAGTGTTCCTTGGATAGGTTTGAATATATCTATAAATATTTTGTAATAACATAAAATTCGGCAAACCTCTACTACTTTCACAATCATCCTCCGAGATAGAACCTAAATCGAAAATATATACATTTTAGATCAAAAGCAATAAGTGCGTATAATTTCGCGGTGAAACTATAAGCAAACTATTCCATACATAATCACTGACCCCATTTAGGAGAGCCGCCCGAATCGTAAATAACTAGGTATCACGTGGTTCGGAATCACGACGTGAATGGAGAAATTTATTACAGTCACACAGAAAAATAAGTGCGTCTTTATTGCCAGAGGAATATATTTTAGATTATTTGCTAATGAGAACCTTTGCTGGGTGCTGAAAGCGTAGGCGGAGATGGGTAATGATAACTAAGTCGCAGAATAAAATTAACTATCTAAAAGGAACTAGATTTCTTTAGGTACCTACTACTGCAAGAAAAACAACGCTCAGCCAAAGTTAGCAATTTAGGGTATTAATGCATCGAGTTGGTTTCTTTAGTCAAAGCTGCATACCTGCTGCAAACACATTACAGACACTAATGTGTAGAATATCCGAATAACAAATACCGATGCTGTTTGAACATAGCTACCGGTAGTCGGTATTTGTATAAATGATTCCCAACTATGTCACCGCTGTTCGGGGATGACTGCATTTGTCATCGAGTCACTCTCAATGGGAAAAATCGAGAGGCATCGGAGTATTTGTCGAGCGTATGTGCAACGTTTCGATGTCACCGCCGACAATATCGATTCCGAGGGGGAAAACGATCGAGTTTTCATATTAGCGTTTCCACTAATGTGCAGTAGGATGAGAACGCCTCTTTTACCTTTTACGTTTCGAGCACTCACGCTCAAGGCTGAGCAGCTACTATTGTACATTTCAATCTTATTACATTTTTAATGTACGACGTAACTACCCTTATTAGGGAAACCTTAGGCATTTTCGCCTTCTCATTATAATTCTATACAAACATTAGTGAGTACGCGCAAGTAATATTTTACGGTCAACTTTCAGAAAGCGACCTCCGTGAGACAAAGGGTCGATGGGATTATCCCAACTACCTGCTTTAATACAGGTAGTTCCCAGTGGATTCATAATTTAACTGTGAACTTCTGATACACTAGTTTGCACACTATTCGCTTGTCTGATTCGTTTATCTTTATTATCTGATGTTCAACATCTGTTAGAAGTTTATAACTTTATTTCGAATATTCCAGATTAATATCAAAGACATCTGTAACTGTGTGACCTACATAAATTACGTTGCGATCGTTTATATATTACGTTTCAATTCAAATTGTCGCGAGTCTAACGCGATAAGCCCATAATATATAATAACAAATTAGGTCTAGTACCAAACAGCGAATAGCCTTAACGACAACACTCGTATAGGGAGTCGAGTGGCTCGTTGATTTTTAAACGGGTTGTAAGCTAGTTATCTCTACACGCGTAGGGCTGGTAACGATGTTAAAAAAGGAACCGTGAAAATCACTGAACTTTGGCACGTGTGTGCTTGGTTTTACAATTCTTACTCTTTCACTTATTTACATTTTACCTTTTAGTGTATTGAGTGCTACAAGATATACGGTACTAAGACTATTATAGTGAAGAGGACAATATGGCGTGTTCTTGGATCATTTGTTTGTTAGCGGTGGCAGTGACGGCGCAGGCCACTCAATACGACGACGATTACGACACCTACACAAAAGCTTACGACTACAAAAGTGCAGGTAATTTTAATGATTTCTCCATTTTGTTCCGAACTACTAACTTCATGCGACCAATTTGATTTTCACCGTTATGCCTCTCAATCGAACCGAATGGCGTCCTCTCAAATTGAGTTTTGTAACGAAGCCTTCAAGGCAATAGTCACCGGAGCCTCTAACTAGATTTTCGCACTGCCTAAAGGGAATAGATGTGAACAATGCATATATATTTAGTTATTACTACATACATTTAACTCAATGTAGCTAGCTACCTACGAATGTACTTTACAATAAACGTGAAAGTTTGTGAGGATGGATGGATGGATGTTTGTTACTCTTTCTTTGATGAAACTTTCCAGAAATATAGCTTACACATCAGAACAACACATAGGTTATAATTTATAAAAATACTGGGAGAAGTACTAATACCACGCGGGCGGCAGCTAGTAATAAATAATTCTTTACAAAAACACCAACTATTTCAAAGCAAGTCTTAATTCGAATGTTAGAACAGGTTTGAATAAAACATGTGCCCGGGGTGTCTAGTTAGACTAAAACATTAATATACTGTTAAAACGGAGCTCCGGTAGATTGTTTTAATACGATTTAGTACAAACATGCCTGTGAACTCACTCATTTACATGATGTAATAGTAAGTATAAAAAGTAATAATGCTACCGAAAATATGGAAAACCTGGTAATTTACATTACACGATTATTATGCTTACGCTGTCTTGCATGTCACATTTTTTACTCGGGTTTTTTTTTTTATAAAAGGGGATTTTACTTCATATCAAACACGGAAATATACACATATTACACAGTTTCGGTACAACATGTTGACAGTACGACAGCACAAACAGTAGAACTCGTAGGCGATTCTCGTCGTAGCAGATGTGACGTTCACCGCGTTGCCGTAGCACAGGCGTAGCGCGCTACGCAAGTTGAAAACCAATCTTCAACTTTTCGTAGAACTCGGTTTCGCGCACATTCGCAAGGGTCAAACAATCGCCGCGCATTTCCGATGGGTCAAACAAGGTGTCGATGGTAATTCCGCTTTGTGCGCTTAATGCCAGCGACATAAGAACCACAGCGCGCAATATGTAAGTAGCATATGCTAGTGCGCTCCAACGCTCCCAGTTACGTCGGTAACGAATGCACTCATCGCTGTCGGCTGCAAGTAAGGCCCGGTAATACAATTTTCCGCTGCTCTGACGCTATTGCCAACTTGGGGACAATTTGGTCTAATGCTTGTGCATCTCGAGTTCGCAACGAACATTGTTTAAAATATTTCGCGGCAATAGCTGTAGTCGGTAGCAATTTTCACGGAAATTGAAACTTTTAATATATATATTTTTTATTCCACTTGATACACAATGAAAGTGTAATTTCAGCCGCAAACACATACGAATGACCTCATTTGCAACAGATCGGTATGAACACAGAACACGCACGTATAAGCACAAAGAAATTTCACAGCGACGAAAAAATAGGTACCCACTACGAACCCGTTTTGAATATACGCGTACATATCCTACACACACAGTTTGTTACAAAGCTCTTTTGAAACATAAAACCCTTGTTCAGTCACCTTTATTCTTTTGATGCTTGCTCTTAAAACCTGTAATATTTTAACCTAAGAAACACAGGTTAGAAGTCACAAGATCAATAATAATCTGGCTTTACAAAATCCTATAATTTGAAATATCGACTTTTTGAAATCGATATGTGAAATAAAACAAGTAGGTAAGTATCCATTCGTACTTTCTTTATAACTGAAAATTGTCAACAAATATTTTTAATTTTTCATATAAATTTTGAGGATTTTCGAAAACTATGAAAGCGTACAATTATAAAATCCAATTTCGTCCCAATTCGTGAAACATTTTTGTATTCATTACATCTTTGGCGAAGCCGCCGGATAAATATGAAACAGTTACTATTTATTAACCAGAACATCATTATTTCATTTAAACCGCAATATGGAATACGCTTCATTGAAATTTTAATATGTTACATTTCCTACCTACTAAAGTAGAATTGAGCTACAGTATTGAAAGAGTATATTAACATTAAACCGACATATTGTTCCTTGTCTAGGTCAGAGATGACAGAGACAAAGTCGACGATGGAGCGAGCTTACCCAGAAAAAGCCTGTTCACTCTAACTTTGAAGAGATCCTCCTTTTTACAAAGTACCTACTTAGACAGCTTGTCAAGTTCAAACACAATAATGCTATCGAAAAAACGAAACTCGAAACCGAGTGTGTGCGATTGAATGTGAACAAGATATGTCATTACATCAATGAGAATCGTAGATACGGAGGGCTCCAGAGGCAATTTCGCGGACGGCAATTTTTGTCGCCATTTCGCGTTAGAGTGATTTCATTCCACGAGAAGACATAGCTGTCGAACTAGCTTATCGGACGGGCGCAGCTCCACGTATCTCTTCGATTTACTCACTTGTCTGGCCGCGGCTCAATACCAGAGACATTTATGGCCTTTTCTTGCGGATCCGATTAGTGATTCACATCTCTATCGGTCGTAGAACAACTGCGAGACTAAATTGCGCCTGACAGGACCGTTCGGCTAATGGGACCGTACCCGACGGATTAATTAACTGTACACTGTCGAATAATCTCTTTGTTCTCTAGTAACGACTTATATGGATACTTGCACAAATGTTAATCAGCAAAATTAACTGTGATGATTGTCTATTAAATATTTGATTTTACATTCTAGTTTGGCTTTTGTGAAATGTTTGTCTTTGCCTAATTAATGTGCGTTCGTGCTTAAATCAAATGCAGTGATAACTTTGGGAGCGTAAATGGTACAACAATGTTTCTAGGAATGGAGCGTTTTGTCATCAGCTAATTTATATAGCTATCGCTAACTACATAGCAGTTGGAAATCTCACGTAAAACATTAATGAGAAAGTTGGAGCGATAAGGCTTCAAACCAGGATTGAAGCAGGACGGCTGAGAAGAAGCTGCTATTAACATTCCAGCGTGAAGGGGGCAATAATGTGGGTGTTACACGGTGAACGTTTCACTCAAGCAAATGGCCGCGCTCAGGGATATGGGTATTCTGTTACGAATAGATGGGGAATACCACTTCAGTACTGTAATCGGGCAAGGTATTGCTATAGTTTGAGTAGACATGGGTATGGATATATCCTCCGAAATAACTGCAGAGACAGCAAGAACGAAAATATTACTCTATTCTTAGTAGTCGATCTCCGAGGGTTCTATAAAAAGGTTACAGTCACAAGAAACATCTTAAGTTTTATTAAATTTGTGTGAAATTGCTAGGTTGCTCCACGAACTATATTTACAGAAGCTCTAGGACTAGGTATGTATTTAGTAGACTACCCTAACAAGTTAAAATTTTAGTCTTCTTAAGTGTAACGTAATACTCGGGTTCTAGATGTTTACTTTCGGCGAAAAGCTCTTTGTTTATAAATGTATTGAGTAGGCCGCATCATCCAAAAAAAAGACGAAATAGCTAAGTTTTAAAACGGACCGCAATCGAGAGTAGGTATATAAGAAATGTACATGCTACATATAACATCATAATTAATATAATAAAATTCAATGCACGTAGGTACTTGGTACATCGTAGAACAAAGATATCGCGCGAAGTTTTATACTTAACGTTAAACGTGAAAAGATTATAAAACAGAGAAGGAATATAAACTGTTACGAGAAGACTTAGAAGACTACTTCATACAAAAGTAACAACCAAATATTACCGGCGTATCACAAACATAAATTCTGAGGTAAAATTAGTCAACAGTTTGTAAGTGAAGTTACCTATTGTTAGTGAAGTTTTTTACGGCGAGTACGGTGCGAAATACCGCTTTACGTTCCAACAATCTCTGATGGTACACTTGAATTTATCGTGCGGGTTACACAGTAAAAGGGCAACGTAGTCGGCGGTGGCGGCAAGGCGATATTATTCGGCAGGGGTGCGTTTTGTTTACAAATTGCTTGGTGGCGCGTGCCCGCCCTGCCTCGCCTCGAATCACCCCGAGATAAAGCGGCTGCTGCTACCCGCCGATAATTTTCTTAAACCTTGTTTTATACGCACGTTGAACGGTGATTTCAGCCATAAATGGATTGATCCAGTTTACGGCATCCCCTGCCTTGGCTGAGGGAAATTAGAGCGATGCCGTAAAGTGGATATCATAACGGAATTTTTGCAAAAATATTGTTTTATTAAAGTTATTGTGCGATTTTTCTTCAGTTTGTGTAAGACACAGTTTCAAGTCTTGTTATTACCTAGGCATTTCAGTTTTTGGCAGTTTAATTCAAAACTTTTGATATTGTTTCAGAAATTGCTTGTAACAAACTGAGATTAACATTAATTTATTCGCCTCATGAATATTCTAAAATGTATGAAAGGAGACATATGAGGATACCCAACCTGTATGCTAAAAATACATGTTTTCTACATAATGTGGCTTAGTTCAATATAAGTGGAGATTAAAGACCCTCAGAAGCGTCAACATGGTCCCTGTCACATCTTCCAAATAAATTAAAAAGGAGTAAGATCCTTCTCGGGGTATCACGTCGTTAAATATCAAAATCTACAAATGTAAACTTAAGGTTCATTTTACTTTGACGTTTAAGAGTTACAAAAATATTTATCAGCGAAATTGCGTTTGGCCAAGAAGTAATGAAAAATTCAGCCTTGACGCGACCTGTGTAACTAGACCTTTAACGATATTGCTGGATACTTTTGTCTTCTACTTGATTAAGTTTATACTGTGTACTGCAGCTACGGTTTCATACAATTAATTTAATGTTTTTTCTTTACAGAGAGTCGCACTTGTACACAGTCAGAGTTCCGATGCAAGACAGGAAGATGTATCCCGCTGTCCTGGCACTGTGACAATGAAAAAGACTGTCCTGATGGTTCAGACGAGGAGCCCGGCACTTGCAGTCAGTATCAAACTTTACTGCTCATACTCGCACGTTCACTCTCACCAGTAAACTTGCCTAATAGCGAACAATTTTATATTCCTTTTACTACGTTTGAAAATAGTAATTTTGGTAGAAATATGACACTGGAATTAAATATCAGACTTCCAGCCGTATAAACACAAATTAATTAAAATATTATGAGACCAGGAAATAACGATGTAGACATGTTTGTAAGTCAAATCTATAAAAGGTATTAAGTTTTTTTTCTAACATTAAAAGGAACGTCAACTTTGCCGGGCCGCCGGCTTGTGTATATTTGTGTGTGGAAAATAAGCAAACACTGTTATTTTGGCAAATTTACTTTAGGGTCGAGTTGGCAGTCAGTATTGTTTAGACGTAGAACAATGAAAAAACAAGGTCGTAAAATGACAAAGCCAGCAAGGGTATGAAAACTGGACGATCCTGTGATCCCAACGCGAGAGTTTCCTTTCGGGTTTAAACAATCTGTGCCCTTTACGTTGATGATCATTCATTCAGTTCAATGTCCTAGACCTAAAAAAGGACCGTCTACGCGTCTATCTAAAATAAAAGGTAAAACCACAGAAGGATTTTAAACGATAAAATATCTCATCACTATCAATCTTAAAATTCATGTACTTAAAAATCCTTAGGTACCTACTATTTTAAATGGATTTTTATTTTAAACCCCCGCATTATCTAACTGAAGTAATATATATAGCGCCGTATATTTGGAGCCAGGCGGTCAACGTAATGGGATGGCATCAATTCAAGAACTGAAACCGTAAAAAATAATTATCTAACGATTTATGACCCGACTTTTGAAATACGCGTATTTTGTCCTTAGCGGGACTTCCAGCGTAGATTAAAATCTTAATTACGACCAAGTTTTCAGGATTAAGTTTATAATCTTTGTCCCAACTCACCTGCTTCTAGAAAAAATCAAAATTGAGGATCACATTCCAATCAAGATGAGTGTCTGCTTTCAAAGCAATAGGTAGGCATAATCAAATATTAATTATATTTTACGGTTAACGAGAAGGCTCGTATCCTTTATGTAAAATGTCATTACAGAAATTTAAATATGGTCCTATAAGTAAGTCGGTAAACGTAATGTGAAAAAATGTGAATATTCACAAAGACGGGAAGGGTCCCCAAATGAATTTTTGCCGAGAGCCGTGCGGTATTAAAATAAAACACGTAATACGAATTTAAACATTCCATGGGGTGTGTAGAGGATCGCGTTAATTTATTTATGGTTGACACATGAGATAACGGACAAGGAAGAGAATGTACGCCACAGATTGGACTTGTTCTCGTTGAGCCGGCGGGTAATCGGCACACACCTACTCATGTTCTGAAAATGTAATTTTCTAATAAGTTGAAAATTTGGATCGATCGGCGGTTTTCGCTACGGTGGCGACCATGGAGTTTGGTGCCCAGTGTCTTAATCCTCAAACTCTCCACTTCTCCACCCAAGTTTTAAGGCGCGTACCTAATCCTATTTATGTGAAACACTTGTCTGTGCTTTAGCACTGTCTCTGAAAGTAAAATATACGAATTTTCTTTTCAATAGGTATCAAAATGTAGCTTTAAACATTCTAGCAAAAATGACATGGATGATATGAAAATTATATAGTTTTCATATCGGAGCCATGATGGATCTAGCTGAAAATAGTGGTGCCTTAGGGATTTGTGTTCTTCGTATGAAATATGAGATGCTTAGAAATATTTCGCTCCCACAAACCATATTAGGAAGGTGAAATTTGTAAAAATTTTTGGTTTTATTATAAATCAAAGATTTAAAAATAGATACGTATAGCCCGAAAAGGTTACTGTATGAAACGACTGTCCACTCCATTATTCAAATGTGAAACGAGTAGAAAATTGCGCGTTCGTTTTTTTTTTGGTTTGTCGATCCAAGGGAGGGTCACGCTATCAATTGCGATTTTTATCAGCGACACTTTTCAATACAAGTGACCCGTAAAATTAACATGCCTTTTCATGATTTAGGATATAAATGTAAGTAGGTATTATGATAAATAGCACCCACTGAAGTCTCGTTCACATATTCTACAAAGTAGGTTCCTATATTGGAACATGTTTTCAATTGATGGCAAATCGAATTAACTAGATTGAATTCAATAAAATAAAAAAAACCCCATGTGTGATCATTGGGTTTTTTTTAATAAAAAAGGCCAACCATAATAATTTTAATGTTTCAATAAAATGTTGTGTCTGTTTATTATCCAAGCTAACTTTAGAATTATATTTTGTATTGCAAGCAAGCGTTGTCAACAAAAGTCCTTATAAAAAGAGTTGATCTGGAGTCAAAGGGACTTTTAATTCCTTGTTTTTCTCAAAATGCAACGGTATGTATAAAAAGTTTGTGAAAGTTTGCGAAGGTTTTATTTCAGTGAGTGTGGGGTTATGGCAACCGCGGGCGTAACTTTGTACACTTAGAGCCACTGTAAGTTGTCCCACATAATGGAAAATCCTTTTTTATTTAGCAGGGACACGCAATGTTTTGTAGGCGACAGTGTATAAGGTGGTTATATATAAATCAAGTTTATATAGGTAATCTGGCTTTGTTGTCCTTGTTGACAAATGTATTTATCACCGAGGTTTCAACTGTAGCGTTATTTTCCGGGATAAGTAAGCTTTATGATGTCATGTCCCTCGTGCAGTAGGAGCCAGTTCTAAGCTTGTGGATATTATATCTCTGTCACTTGGTGTATTTACGTTGCACGTTATTTACGTATAGTGTGACAAATGTTATCCAATACTTTTAGAGATTGCGGCATCAATCATGTTTAGAATTTATCATCTAATGTTATGAAATCATCCCTCAATGTCTTCTGTAATTAATAGTATCCATTGTGTAGACATTGTTTGAATATACAAAATAAGAACAAATAATTTGAAAGAAAAAGAAAAAAGGAAAACTACTTTAATTTTAGTTTAGTTTTCAATCTACGGCATTTTTTTAAGTATGTAGCTAGTGAAAATTAGAACATACCTAAGGGAAAAGCCGCTTCAAAATTTAATTCATGGGTTATTTTTATTTAACTGCTTTTCTCTTTCTATGTAACGTAAATGCATTAAACTAAGTAGATATACCAACAACAGACAGAATCCCGAGCAGAAATGTTTGAGCGGGAGTCACTAAAGCTTTCTCAATTTGCGTCTGTTGAATTTCGTTAGCGCCGTCGCAAAACAATATTACATTCGAATAAGGGCACTGTTAAGAATCATTAATTACGTTTTAGCCGTGCCCGTGCTTAGCATTACCATTTATTATATTGCCAAAGCACTTGGCTAGCATTTTAAACGTGTTTGCTTTGTCAACTAAAGTTGCTACTGATAGCCTCGTTCCAAGTCAGTCCGTTTGCCAAGATTAATTACATCAGTGTAAATTGTTTATATTGCGAGCCCCCTGATTTATTTGTGTCTGATCGCAGATAGTTTAATGCTGTTAAATTGTTTGCTCCCCGACTAAAGTTCTGGGAATAGTTTGCAAGTAAAGCGCTCAGGGCAACGTTATCGATGCTTAACATTGCAAAGTTACTTTGACGGCAAAGACACTAAAGTCACTATCATAAAATAACCCTAATAAAAGAGTGAACCTTAAAGGGATTCATTGTTGTGAGAAATTCGATATCAATCAAAATTTCATACACAGCTACAGAAAGGCGGTGTCCGGAACACAGGTTTGTGTGCACGACTGGCCAGTGCATACCGATCTCTTGGAAATGTGACGATGTAGCCGACTGTATCGACGGTTCAGACGAACACCAGTGCGGTAAGAGCATGGTCTCGCAACGGATCAAAAGCATGAAACCAGCAACAATTGGCATGTTGGTATACCTGGTTCATATTTAGGATCGACATAAGCATAAGCATGCGAGTATAAAAGCACACTTTACGACCGCTATAAACTTCTTCGTTTTTGATCAAAATTATAGATTATATATACGTTTTTCTATGATACTCACGGTTACTTTATAACTTATCTATTTTACTACCTACTTTATTGCCCGAATCGATTAGTACATAAAAATAGGCTAAGATAAAACAAAGGCAACACGCAATTACGGTAGAAGATTACGAAAAATAAAAAATTAGGAAACTTATTATTTTTACAAGGACAACAAAGTAATTGCTGTCCTAGTTACAAAATTTTGTCCTTAGAAATATTTTACGAAAAATAAGAGCCGAAGTATAAGACGAAAACGGATTCGAGGAGATCCCTGGAGGGATTTGTTACCTTATCACACGATTTACCGTTTATATTCGCATCGTACTTAGCATGTGCATGAATGGGTTGACAGAGGTGAAGTCGTGCGGACCAGAGGAGTTCACCTGCAGAGGAAGAGACGGCGAGTGTGTGCCGCTGACGTGGATGTGCGACGACAACGCAGATTGTTCCGACGGATCGGATGAGAAAGCATGCAGTAAGGGATTTAACATACAATGCAAGAGTAATTATGTACATACAGCAGGAAAATTTTGCATCTTGAGGTTAGGTACAAGTGTATCTAAAATCGTGAAAGCAACAAACCTTACTATAGGGGTTGATTTTTCACGGCTATATGTTTCAGCGGCGTCACCCTTCAAAGTTAATTACGTTACTTTCATAATTACTCCTGAATTGTTTATTCACATTACATTTTATATATGGGTCAGCATTATTTTATGATGTGTCAGAAAACCAAAATTATCATCAAAACATTATTCAATCATTGGTTACTATTAATATGGTATCTAAATTCTGTAATCGGCTAGTAATATTGTGGAAATTGCATGATGCCGACCTAAATGTATTATCTTCTGTTTTAAGTTAAGATAATGTAGCACAAAGAGCACATTATGATTTATTTCTAATTCTCAGATATCTCTAGTATTCCCGTTATCTAATTATTTCATTCAATGTTTATTTATTTATTAACGTGAACAATCTGGACTTCTAAGCATGATGTACGAATCTAATAAAATATTGAATAACGCAGGATGATTCTAAAATTCTAGATCTGCATCAGTAGAATCTCTGTGCCAAAACGAACAATAGCCAGTAACTTGTGTTATAAAAAGTTTATCGTGAATTTGGTATACCAAAAATGTATTTTGGTATACCAAATTCACGATAAACTTTTAACTAATCGTTCTCAGTATCGCCAGCACCAATCAATCATGGAGTCGGACCCAACTAAACTCTTGTGTATTCTATCAACGCTCGGCTCATCCATCTATAAATTCTTATCTACCAACACTGGGCGAGCCGAGACGTGAGCGATGATGTTGCGTGCCTACTTCAATACAGGAAAGGTTTCCTTACACCCAAGCCTCATCACGATTATGTCATCGTTTATCTTATTAGGTATCTACATGATTCTTCTGCAAATTCTGAAGCAGTACAAATAGGCCTTAACGTTCTGTGCCAGTTTTGTGTTGGGTTGTAGTCTCGATTCTAAATTGTTTTATTATCAGAGAAACAAAGAAAAGGCCTACCTACCTTTTTACACAAAAAAGTAGGTAATCAACTCACTTACAAGTTGTAGAAATTGGGTTCAAGCACAGCTTTTTCCAACTAGAAATATCTGAGAATAATGGAATACAAGGAAGAAATTTGCATTTTTACTAGTTTTATGAACTATACAGTACCACAAGAATTCTTTTATTTTCATATTAAATTAGTCGAATTACTTCATTAGATCTGCTTAAAATGTTAACTGGCAGATTTTTTTTAATTAATCTGCATTTTATGCGCAACCCGTTTTAATTTAGATGTGCTCTTGGTGCTGATTGAAACTCTACATTATAATAAAATTTGTTTAAGTGTACCAGCGAATTGGAAACATTGAATAATAAGAAAACTGTTCGCCTTTCAAAACAATTCTCTTTGTTTTTTCAATTTACACTGAAGCTGTAACTAATTTATCAATTTGTTGTCAGACTGTTTATTTAAAACTTGACTTATTTCAATGCATTGGTGAAAATATTAAACTGGACCGTCGGTGCAAATTTAATTAATAATTTAATATATTTGTCTCCATATTTAACAATAGTCCTGCACCAACCGGGGATTGTTCTTGGATGCACTTACGTAGTGCATCCAGAGATATCAGATTATCGGTTGGTGTCAAATATCATGATACATTTCTCTAACAAGACCTCTGCGAGTTGACTTCGGCCCCTGGCACGCCTTTCAAAGGTCCGGGACCCCAGAGTCCCGAGATTGTTAAACAAATAATAATAACAAAAAATTACACAAAACAAATGGTCATGAAACTATGTCTAGTGTTTTTAGTAAATATCATTAAGGACTGAAAACTTTAATTGTATTTTAAAGCAAGCCTTTAATGAATTGAAGGTTTGAAATAGTTTTTGACACCCATTGAAGAACTTCTTTTTAAAGGTTTTTTTTTTTTAGTAACCATAGAGGTGATACAAGTACAGTAACTATTTTCTCCCAATCCTTTTATTATGGCGACTAAATGTTTCGAATACAGCTGTTACACTGAATTTTGTGAGTCTTTGTTGCAATTTGTGTGTAATACGGCCGCGGAAAAATAAATTTTCAACGAAATTTTAAATGTAGCTTGCATGTTGATTGCGATAGTTTTTCATTAATCTTTATGGCCAATACATGCACATGTCATAGCAAACAGGCAAAAAAAAATCTTTGAAAAACGACCGCATACACCAATTCTCTCACAAATAAGTCTTGACCTGGCCTACCAGATGAGACGTGTCGCTCGGACGAGTTTACCTGCGGGAATGGCAAGTGCATCCAGCTGCGATGGGTGTGCGACGGCGATGACGACTGCGGGGACGACAGTGACGAAGTCAAATGTCCTGCGCCGACCTGCCAGCCGCAGACGCACTTCTCCTGTGGGAATGGACACTGTATATCGGCGTGGTGGCGCTGCGATGGCACTGAAGACTGTCCTGATGGAAGCGATGAAGTTGTAAGTTTTTGTAGCAATTTTAAGGTTTATAAGAAGCGAGATATTGTAGAGGCTAGATGAAGGTAGTTTAAACTATGTACAAGCAGAAATGTAGTAGTCATGTTAACTATTAAAACTAAGTAAAGCAGCTCTGAAAAAAGACATGAGCAAGCAAATACCGAAGTTTTCACTTAATGTATCTCTTCTGTATATTGTGTTAATAAGCGCAAAATGGCAATATCGCCATAAGCAATCGTGTTGATGAATGTTCATGCATTCTCTGTAATATGATTAAAGCGAGTCTGCGGCAATACTTTGATGAATTACATCCACGAATAGTTATTGCTTGCCATCTTGATTTAATATCTCTGTCAATTATTACAAGACTCGACGGAAGTGATAGAGTGGGGTACAATTTAGCTTCACTTGTTTGTTTGACTGACCGACATTTTGACAATTCAAAAGTGCCTGTAATTCGTCTATTTGAAATAAACGTTTTTGATTTTGATTTTGGTCTATCCGCAGCGGAGACCACCCGGCAGCTATTTTAATTGCATTCTAAACCGCTTATCTGAAAACCAAAAGCCTAATAATTGTAACTGGCCGTAATCTAATCAATGGATTAAATTGATAGTCATTAAATTATAAATGATTCAATCAAAGCTAAATGTAGCGAGAGATAAAATGTAAATGACCTAAGTGCGTGTACGACCACCCGTAAAGGGTTCCGTAATGAAAGCGAATTAGGCATATTTGAATGAGCAAATATACTAGAGATTTAGTATATTTGCCCTTTCAAATATGCCTAATTACATACATTTGCTAGAAACTCAGATCCAAAACATCTTTCTGCCATGCACGATCGGAAAAAAGGTATACGCGGCGTAGGCAAAATCAAAAAAGAATACTAACCTTTCGATTTTTCTAACCAATTCAATTCACTTTCCAGGGCTGCACAGCGACTCCAAAGATGCGATCCCCTTGCATATCATCAGAGTTCGAATGCAAGGACCGTATGACCTGCGTTCACAAGGCCTGGGTGTGTGACGGCGACCGGGACTGTCCTGATGGAGGTGATGAAGATCCTCAGCTGTGCCGAGGCAACGTCACCTGCAGACTTGACCAGTTCCAGTGCAAAGACCACAGCTGCATCCCAGGAGCGCTGTACTGTAATGGAGACAAGGACTGCCCTGATGGCAGCGATGAATTGAACTGTAGTAAGTATTATTTAATTAAAATATGTAGTAAGAACATTTTGTGGGTCCTAAATATAAAGACCCCATAGACATGAAGACCTATAAAACTCATTTTTTTGTAGAATATTCTTAAAACATCTGCCACTTGTCAGAGCAATGTGCCGTCTGATGTAGTTTTGACATTGAAAAAGAGTGTATAATATTATAAAAATAATTAACTCGGCACTGCTTTATATACCCATTGGGTATATATTTGAGCGTCAAAAATTAAAATACCTACGGGTAAAATGTCAATGTTCAAAATTCATAAATAAAAAATGACCATTATAACCGAAAATAAAAATAATGTAAGTTGTCGAATGGTTAGATAACCTACGTCCAATATATTTTAAACCTAATTATCTACAAAAGTGTTATAGAAAGACCTAAATATCGAAAGTACAGAGTATCGAATGTCCCAAATACCGAAGTACAGAGTATCGAATGTCGTGAACCCGAATAATTAGAAAACGGTGATTTTTTTTCAACCTATTCACACATTCAGTCTTCCTTCTTTTTAAGCTGTGTTTCTCCGTTAAGGCTTTTTAGAATTTCAGTTAAGTTTACTTTTGTTTCCATCATCAACTCTGATGTTAGGATCGGGATATGTGTGAGCTTAGGGCACCCTGACACGGATTGGTTAGGTTCGACGGAGATCCCGTCATCGCCTTCATGTTAGGTTATTTTAGACCATGTAGACAGAAATAGGAGCCGCACAGCGGGGCTCCGTCGAATTTGCTGCTTAAATAGTAATCGTAATTACCTATTCTATATTAAAACCTTGCAGATCGAGTAGTCAAAATTTGATCGATATTTTAGCGAGTAGGTATTTATTAAATGTTGACATTTTGAACATAGGTATAATGACTATCGACATTTTTAATCAGTCGATATTTTAATAACTCGGCATTTAAATCTTAGACATTTTAAGCTTAGGTATAGCAATTTTCGATATTTCGATACCAGCGATAAAATTTTCGATGTTTTGAACAGTGACATTTTATCCGTAGGTATTTTAATTTTCGACGTTCAAATATGTACCCGTATCATTCTGAACAAAGTTAACGTTCCCATTTCTAAATCTAAATGTTTATAAACCTGAAATTTAGTTATCATAACATTTACGATTCTAATCTCGTTGCTGTAAAATACATTCATTTGCATATTAAACTTATATTAAACTAAACTAATTCATTTACCTTTACTTTCCAGCAATACTGAAGACTGTTTGCGACAAGAAGACAGAATTTGACTGCGGGGCTGGAATGTGCATCCCACTCTCGAAGGTCTGTGACAAGCATCCTGACTGCCCCAACTTTGAAGATGAGCCTCGGGACAGGTGTGGGGAGAACGAATGCGCAAAGAACAATGGAGGATGCACGCAGAAATGTGTGGACACCCCCGTGGGATACTACTGTGATTGTGACAAGGGATACAAGCTTGTGGATAATAGGACTTGTGAAGGTGAGAAATTTATTGGAATCAAGTGATATAAGGACAAAAGTTATATAACCTTGATGCAGTATTAACATCTGACAACACAAAATGATGAAAAGAAAATTTTGTAACTGTATAAATCTGAGCTACTTGCTGCCGTATAAAGATCTTTTTGGCATGTCAATCAACGTCTAAAAGGTTTAATAGAAAAGCTGTAGTTCTTGAATGTCAAGATTTTTAATTTGACTCACAAACTATATTTATAAGGCTTAAGGAAGTTATAGAAGGTACTGCAGATTGCAACCAAATGACATTGTAGGCGGTGTATGCTGAAGTTAAGGCACCTTAAAATAACAGTAATGACTAATTAATGACTAACAAGATTAGTTTGTATATTTTCATTTGTACAGTCATAGCCAAATGATTAAATAATGTCAAACGGATTAAGATAATATCTATAAAAAGCACAAGTCTAATGAGATACAATCACAAATTATCGCAAAAAGCATCGAATATAGGTTCTTTCTACGAATTCTATTTTACTTATCATAATAATAATTATGACAATAAGGAAAATATTGTATTCTATTAGGCTTTGTTCAGTAAGTCCTGAATACCCACTTTCATTGAAGGTATTAATAGATCGTGATAAAAAGATATTGATTAAAATTTTGTTGTTGCCTTTAAAAGTTATATTAATAGATATAAATCCTACAAATTATACATTTCATGAATGTATAATTTGTAGGATTTATTTTATTTGTTTCTTATTCAGAACATCTTTTTTGAAATATTCTTTCGTTACATTTGACACACCCACTGGGATAAGAAATGTTTATATTGAAGAACCACTTAACAAAGGGGCATATTTTCACTGAATATTTTTGCTTAATACCAATTTGGTACAGTTTCCAGCCGTAAATATGGCACGTCGAGACTAAGAACAAGATAGATTATCCTCTCTATCTTGTTCTAAGACTCGACGTGTCTTTTGTCTTTACAATATACACCGTATAAGCTATCGTGCCGATAGACACAAAATCAAATTTTGTCGCCCTATTATTTAGAAACCTGTAGGTATAGCTCTAGCATTGGTTTCGCTTTAAGTCCTGAAAAGTGCAGTTGTTTTTTGATGCACCACACCAACAATGGCACATATAAGCTATAGAAGAGCTGAAGAGACTATTTCATAGAGGGACACAATGAAGTTCATGTTCGGATTTGTAGAGCCATATCGTTATCGCCCCTGTGAAACTCCCTTGTCAAGTTAAATATGTCATATTTAGGTCGTTTATTCACGAGGCACCGCACGACACGATTTGCTGTCACGATTTTAACACACGACACACTGTATACGGTTTGTCGTCCGTTCGTTTATTCACTGTACTCGATTCTGCAACGACACTGCAGTGCACTTGTATTGTTTTATAAGCGCGTGAGTGACGAACCACGCGTGAGCCGTGCGGTGCGGTGTGTCGTGTCGTCAACATGCGCATACCGGTTTTGTTCAACCGCTAAATCGTCACCACAAAAAAACCGCGTCGGTCGAACAAACGGTCCATGCAAATAGGAGCTCTGAATCGTAACCACATTTTGCGGTGTCATGTGTCGCATCGTGAACAAACGGCCTTACACCCAGCTATCCTAATAACATACAATCTCTTTTATCACTACAGCACCGTTTCATTTTCCAGATGTTGACGAGTGTTCAGATCCAGGCGCCTGCTCTCAAATGTGCATCAACGAGAAAGGCACTTTCAAATGCGAGTGCCATGCTGGATACGCCAGAGACCCCAGAGATCGTACCAGGTGCAAGGCCACGGAAGGCCACCCATCGCTCTTGTTCGCGAGGAGATTTGATATCCGCAAGATCAGCCTGGACCACCACGAAATGGTTGCTATCGTCAATGACACGAAGTCAGCAACTGCATTGGATTACGTCTTCAGAACCGGAATGATCTTCTGGAGTGATGTTACGGATGAGAAGATTTATAAGTTAGTACATTTGAATTTAAAGAAAAAAGTGGGTGATGAAGTGATGATACAAAACATAACATCACGCCTGTATTCGTCAAAGGGTTGGGTAGAGGTGCTCCTATAGTACAGACATTATTTCGCGAATTATTTTAAGTCCCATGAAATAGGGGGCGAGCTTATTGCCATCAACTGGGAACAAATCCAGACTCCGGGCTGCTACTTAGAAATTCAATACTCCATTTGAGATAACATTAAACATTTAAATAATCCCATTTTACAGCCCGTTCAACCGATTTTGACTTCCATTGCGTTGGTGATATGATAAATGGCAGCTGTAGTCAATTCGGTAAAAGGTTTATGCTTTTCCTGCTATCCTTATATATACGGGATAGAACTCAAAATCGGTTGAACGGACTGTAATAAAGGGTTGTAGAAATTATTTCAAATGGAGTATAGATGAGATAAACTCTCGCTCAGCTATCTCAGCTCCCGCTCGCTCAGCAATAGTGCTTGCGACCACTAGATTAACGAGGCAGTTGATACGATATTATGTAGATATCTAACATAATATCATCACACGCTTTTAAACAAGGCCGGATGTTATTACAATTTCAGTTGCAACAATGCGTCAGGATTACATATATTTTTGATCTGCCATTTATCAAATCACTCAACATCAGACGAGATAGTGGTCAAACTGGAGACTATCACAAAACAAATGAAAAAAAAATGAATTACGGTTTTAATTTGGTAATTGATAAAAGGTAATTAATAAAGGTACCTAGTTTATTAATTAGGTAAAAACCGTAATTCATTTGCAATTGTTATATGTATTATATGGCCGCGTTTCTACCTGCAACTAGTTCGCATACATGTTGCATTACATTGCGGGTTACCCAAGGTATCATCATCACCGTCATATCAGCCGTAACACGTCCACTGCTGGACATAGGCCTCCCACAAGCGTCGCCACATTGACCGATCTATGGATAATTATGAAAAATCGCTCGATCGTGCACTGCAATGTAATTACACTTACATGCGAGTTGCTTGCAAGTAGAAATGCGGCCTAAGAAAAAAAACCAGGCTCAAGGATGAATCAAAGTTACCACGCTGACCATTGTTGACAAAATCACCGTCACAGTGATGTAGTAAGAGATAATTACGCGTCCATAAGAAACAATCAAAAAGACATTGGACTCGCATGATACACTTATACAATGAGATAATAAATTACATAAGTAAACATGTAACACGGTAACAAAAAGTATTTTTATCGTGACTAAGAATACGACTGACGTCATATTAAAATGCTTTTACCGAATGTGTGCTATGAGATTAATGAACTTTGATTGCATATTTACTCGTATTATAATTAGTACCTACTTGGGAAAATTAGCACTTTGCTTTTTCTCGATTACCTTTTCAATGTATTGTTTCACGTAGATTTAACTGACCATTAAACTTATAGAATATAAACATTGCAGTACAAAATACAGTTTTTACTGATGCTCATAAACGATCACCACTACCATTGTTACTACTTGAGAAAACGTGGCACTGCACGTGAATAGTTTTTGTCAATTTAGAATGCCAAAACGTAAACATATATTTATAAAAATCTCGGCACAAATTAGCTATTACTAAGCTCATTCTATACAGGTACTTACAAATTTTGAATAGAGAATTTGAATATAGAATCTGCTAAGCAGTTGCTAAAAACCTCAGAGATTTTTATAAACAAGGCCACTGATGGCATTTTTTTGTTTTTGGAAGTCCTTTTGTCACAAAACTTGCTAAGTCCCGTGGCTTATCTCACGATCAGCGATAGTGTAGCATTTTATCAGTAAAAGAATGTTTGTAATCGCGTCTTACATACAGATGTTTCCTTTCCCAAACCAAAAAATATATCTCTTTATAATTATACTCTGGCCAAGATGATGGTACAATATTTACTATTATAGCAAAGCACTGACGCAATCAGGTGAAAGTAGAGGTAAACATTTAAGGTTCGCTCTAATCTAATCTTCTAGTCCTATGACCTTGGATATTTTATATTCTTACTATCTTTTATCTGTACTAACGCAGTTAAATCGATGTCTTCAGATACAATATTTCATATCGAATTTCTTTTCTCTTTTTGTTGAGTAGAGGGTAGTATTCCAAAAAAAAATGCTGTTTTACTTTGTAAGTAAACATTGTACCTTCAAAATGGTTGGAGTATAGTTTGAACTAATACAACAATATAATAAAACTTACAGCTATAGTACTCGCCAAACTTCTGGGCCGCCCTGAAGTTTGTTTTCCGACGAGCAAGGCTCGAAATGGTGCTGTTTTTGTATGATATTTATACTGCGCAGCCATTGTAGCCAACTTCAGTGCGGCCAAGTTTGGCGACAAATATACCTATATTTGTCTCTACTTCTGTAACAATAATTTTCTCTAATCTAGGGCGCCAATCGACGAGGGTACACAAAGGACAGTAGTCATTGGTGACCAGCTGATCACATCAGACGGTCTCGCCGTCGACTGGATCTACAACCATCTGTACTGGACCGACACTGGCAAGAACCACATCGAGCTCTCAGACCTGCAAGGAAACATGAGAAAGATCCTCATCAGGGACCAGCTGGAAGAACCTAGAGCTATTGCGCTTAACCCTCTAGATGGGTAAGTTTTGATTGGAAAACTATGACCGGTGATAAACGTTACATAGTACGAGTTTTGGCTAAGCTTTTACTCTTGTCACTGTCGCACAAATGATAAATCACGGTTTCAGGATGGAAACAGGTTCATAGCTAAGCTAAATCTCGTGTTAGTAACTTTTATTAATCTCGGTCTATGCTTCAGTTGACCTGTCAATCACAAAACTGTTATGAAGTAAGCCATTTGCACAAAAACCGGTGTAACTTAACTCCACTTTCAGGCTAAACGTTACAATAACGCTAGGATGTTGTACCGATATGCTTTTAAAAACACGGAAAGCCTGACCCAGAACAGTAAATAATAAGGCGAGCGCAAATATTTTCCGTGCGGGAATCGAACTCGCGACGGTCGATCACTCAGACACTAAGCAATCGGTGCCGCCACTGCTTAGACACGCTGATAATGTAGTTTCCACGCAAACTAAAAGGTTTTGTGACCAAAACAATACAAAGTTTATAATTATTATGCGGAAATTTGAACAAAGCAATTGCCATTACATTAGGGTACATTACACTATCTTTACATACCTACTATTGTAATGTAGATATTACAATAGTACAATAATAGCACACAACGATCATACATACAATCGCAAAATAAATTCATTGAATATTTTTTTTAAAGTGTCTACGATACTTTAAATAAAGTAAACAGGAATGATTGATGAAAATGTGGCATGAAGATATTATGAAAAAGCACAAGTGAAATACTAAACCGGCCAAGTGCGTGTCGAACTTCGGACATTTAGGGTTCCGTACCAAACCGCAAAAAAAATTAGTTTTAATAGGAAAAAACAGGCAAATAAAAAAAAAACTGATTCATCAATATATTGGTATCTATCTGCTAGTAAGTAAGCGAATTCGCCCGTGTGTAAAGTGTTTTCTTATCCCAAGGGAACATTCCCGTGATGCACGTTAGTCTATGTAAATTCCAGACTATAATCTATATCTGTGCCAAATTTAAACCAAATCCGTTCAGCCTTTCTAGCAACAAACATACATCCACACACACACACATACATGTATCCAAACTTTCACATTTATTATATTATTAAGATGATAAACATTATCGCCAAATTTAAAGTTCATCGGTCAGTGGGAAATTAAAAATTCTTCGGAACAAAATTTTGTAAAAAAAACGCTGGCTGGTGGTTTCTCGTTCCTTTGTTTTCCAATATTTATACAAAAAAAATACAGCATTTATCTACTAAATTGGTTCTAAACAGCGATATATAAAGCTAATTTTTTTTGCGCGGCCCCCTTTCGCTATATGGGAAAGTAGTAAGCGTCCGAAAAAAATAAATAAAAAAGGGGTCAACATGTTGCTTATACTGAGAAAATTTGGAGACTATATCCAACCGTTTGGTTTTAAAACCTATGTGACAGACGACAAACAGACAGACTGACACTTGAATGACAGCAATAGGGCTCCGTTTGGAACCTTCGGGTACGGCACCCTAAAAATCAAGTAATTTATTAAAATATGAGGCATATAAATAGTGTCTGGCGCACCCTGAGCCAGACAGCACCTTTTGAACGTCAAAATTTTACGTAAAAACAGAATCCCAAAACGCCCATCTGTCACTTATATTTTATTTAATTGAGCATGCGCACAGTGCAGTTGCAGTTACATTTATAGGTTTTTGTTATGTTATTATGAAATTGTCCTTCCTTGCCACATATATTGCAGGTTAGAAACTACACATTTATAGAATTCCTTCAGATGGGCTTTCCCGAGTGCAATGCACATTAAATACCAGCCAAATATGAGCTATACACAGATAATATAATACTAGCATACAGATGCCTCATCCCATACAAAGAAACCGCGCCGACGTAACTAGCGTTTTTCGTCTGATTGAACAGATTATTTTTTGTACATCGTTCGAGTTCGGTTCCGTTCCATGGCGATAGATAGATGGTGTAAGCAGCGACTTGCAAGTTAAAGGGTTTATGTGCATGAATATATTTTTCTTTAAATACAGTGAAGATTTGTTTTTTTTGTACTTTTTGCACGTTTTTACAGTTTCATTGCACCAAAATGTGTTACAATAAAAAATTAAACAATGGAGTGGAACGCCTCAGACATTCAAAACCGCGCCATCTATTGGCATCAATTTTAAATGATCCGTTCAAATAATCTTTGAAATGTGAATTAAGAGCCCATTATTCCAAAATTTTCTGCTTAGGAGAGTTACAATTTTTATGTTCAGTTCCAGAAATTGTTAATTTTACACGCAATTCAATAACAACTCCGTGCATGTCGCGCCATCTAGTGAGATTTATTTGAATCAAATATTCTTTTTAGCGCTGGGACCCCATGGCTATACAATGGCGATATAATATTGATACACACACGACGTAGACATAACCAAAACACTTTTGTTAAACATTAAATTTTCCCAGAGATATCATTTTCATTTGTGAACCATTCAAGAAGACAAGTCATCATAATATTTAACTGCGAAAGTTGGAGTAATTATTTTTTTTATTTATTAATAAAAGCGTTGATCCCGTTATATTTTTCTCAAACGCAATTATAAATCATGCTGTATTTTTCCAACGAAATAGAAGGATAAAAACCTAATGACAACTTTCAAATGGTTTTAATTTGATTTTTTTTTATTTATATCGTCCGCGTCAGTTTGCATAGTATTTCGCTAAACGGCAATTTCTCTTAACGGCTCGAATTATATGAGAAAATATCACAGCAAATAAAAATAGCCGCACTTCACTAACTGCATAGTGTTCGGTACGACCCTACATTTATACTGAATTCGCAATTTAGTTTAGAAACGTGTAAACAAACATTAGTTTCAAAAAATATTTGTTCACCTAGGCATAAAGTTTAGTTCGTGCTACAACTTCATTTTTTTATGAGTTTTTTAATACGAGTAGTACCTACCTACTTCAGTCATTCTAAACTCTAACATTTTGCAATACTTTAAGTACATTCTTGGAGGCTATTTCTATATGCAGTTTCAAAAATAAAATAAGTCGCTCTTCTTTCTTTTTCGTTTCTATGATACATTTGATCAAACTATTTGGGCCCAGTAGGTGGCTACATTTATTGCAGCGTCAGAGGCACTATACAGGTCATCCAAGGGTCAAGTTTATGGGTAGTCGAGACACTCCAGCAAGAGGGACATAGACTGTACAGGAGCACCGCAATCGCACTGGGTGTTCAATGGACTAATAATCAAATAATGTGGTTTATCAGTCAATGTATGTATGTATGTTTGTTCCTATGTGGCGTTCTAGAGACCTAAAGCGTTGGCCGATTTTAATGATTCTTACGTCAATGGATTTGCCATAATCCTGCAAGTGTCACTGGCTACATTAAAATTGGAAAATAGAAAAATGGCGGCTTTTGGGCGCCATATTGTGGGGACTCAAATTTTATTTCTTCCAAACCCATCGTGTAGGGTATCAAAATAAGGGTTTACGAGGTGATTTAAATTATATACAACACTTTGTTCAAATGTACTTAATAAAAAAAAATGTAAACTAAAAAGTTGAAATAAGAAAGTTAATTCAAAAAACTGAAAAACTCCGATTGCTTAAAAAGCGAACTAAAAAGACGCAAACAAGAAGAAAATCATGCTGTGCAGTCGTAGGATACAAATTCGCGAGCTGGCTGACCAAAACCAGATGTATCCTCCGATTGCGTCTTTTTAGTTCGCTTTTTATGCAGTCGGGGATTTTCATTTCTTGAATTAACTTTTTCCAAATAATATTTGCAGCGGTCTACTTGGGTGCGAAATCAATTCAGTGCCTTCCACAGTCACTTTATCATATTTCATGATTCAACGATGCTATTAATAAGAGTAGGTATTATTATCAAAATCGGCAAACAATACTGGATTAAGTAATCTGTAACTATGTGTCATTATTCATTAATTATTTATCATGTTTTTAAAGCAAAAGTTAATACCAACTTTCCTGGTAGGTAAGAAGATAGTCAATTCGTTATTGTAGACACCTACTTATACAGTAAAAGACTGTCCTCATTAGTGTATAGCTATATCACGAACGCGGATGAAAAGGAAAATGACTCTTATTTCGACGTCATAAAAGTCACGTAACCCGCCTTCGTGAGACAGCCACAACTATACCAAAATGTCATGTTCCGTGTCAAAATCACTGCCTATTATCAGGTAACTAATGAGGAACAGGATGCAATAGAAGAAGTAGGTTCAAAAACATAGAAGCTTTTCGTTCTTAAAGTCGATTAACAAAACGACACCATAACCTAACTCAATGACTTTTAAAGAGAAAGACTACGCTTTTTGGTTGGCCCCTTTGAAATACCAACAAGCATTCCATACAAATTCATCATAAATAAATTGCTACTACATAAAGCACGGTCGGTATGTGAAATGCTATCTGACTCAAGACAAATTCGATCAATTGACAAAAGAATGTCGAGTTATTTCGGGTCGTCGCCATGGAGTGCAATAAGGATCATTTTTCGTTGACACAATAGACATTTTACCATTCAAAATTTCACATACACTTTGGAAAATCAATAGACGAATAATAATGTAATGAAATATTTGTGCTTTTGTAACGCTAAATTAAAAACTTAGATCCTTATTTACATCCGCCTCACCTAAGTACTAAAAATCCGTACTCACCGTATGTGGAAGTTATGACTCAAGGCCCACAGGCCAATCAAAATAAGTTCACCAGTTCAAATTTGCCTCACCACGAATGGCTTTAGGACAGGCGTTTTCCGCCATTTTACATCAATTAGCAACCTAGCACAATACTCAATTCAAATGATGATATCTGTACACAACGATGTTTTCGTAAAAATGTGATAATTGTCACAAAACCGCATTTGCTTTGATTTCAAACTGCTCATTTATTTGGTAGCTAAATATAATTTATGTGTACGTATAATTTGTGTGGTGAAGAAACCCTTCATACGACATTATGCAAAGCCGACCGTATTTTTTTTCTAAATAGATCATTTTAAATTTCAAGACCTTTTTCTTATTTTTTTCTCTAGCTGGATGTACTGGACCGATTGGGGTCAGGTGCCGAAGATTGAACGTGCGGGTATGGATGGCTCTCACAGACAGACCATTGTATCTTATGACGTCAAATGGCCCAACGGCCTCACACTGGACCTTGTGCGCAAGCGCGTTTATTGGGTGAGTGGCAAAATAAGATAAATTGTAATAAAAGAAGTTGAATCCATTAAGAAGTGTGACAAAGAAACGGTCATCTACCCTGCCTGTGCTGCCTGCCCATGTTGTGTTTAAGGGTCTTGGGAAATTTCCTTAGACCATAATTGTAAGCCGTAGATACTGACCTACTCTAGAATTAATTAATATTCAACAAGCAACTCCGCAACGTTTATCTGCTTCTAAAACGGTGTTGGCGAACGAATGTTTCCCAACTAAAACCTAATAATTTATGAAAAACAAATGACGTTCGAACATGCGATGACATCCATGAACCAAAGTATTTAACCATCACAAACAAAGATACAGAATCGAAGAATACTATAAAAGTGGGTTTTATCCTTCATAAACATACCATACTTAATTTCGCCTAATGGACTAGGTAATAGCATTAGATACGAATATAATTAGTGTTATCTATAACAAAATCAAATGCTTTGAATTAATCAATAAAAAGAGACATTGATATTATGATAACTCGACAATCATTCAACTTTTTTATGATTCATCGAACCGATTATGAATTTTATAAACAATCTGCCTATAGCCACAGCATTTTTTAAACATAGAACGTTTGGAATCTTAGAACATAAATATTTGTTTAGGTGGATGCAAAAATGAACATGATCTCTTCGTGCAACTACGACGGAACTGGACGCAGGGTGATCCTGTACTCCACTGACGTATTACGACATCCTTTCTCTATCACCACGTTTGAAGACTGGGTGTACTGGACTGACTGGGACAAAGCTGCTGTCTACCGTGCCAACAAGTTCAACGGAAAAGACATTGAACCTATTACTCCTACTCATAATGTAAGTTTTACAATGGGCTTTCTAGGAAAGACAGTACAAGATATCTCCGCAATATCGCATTTTTATTTCTTTTATTGTATTCTACGCCACATAATGAGTGAAGGACAAAAATTTATAAAAACAAGTGTACAATGGTCGATTTGCTTAATATTATTTGTAAGATAAGCTGGAAATGAAAAGTGAATTTTGTTCGATGAATAAATTAGATCGATCGCGTCAGGAATGACCCTGGCAAGTCAGACTTTTCGTTTTTTAAAAGCACGCGAATTAATAAAAAAGAATAATGTACTAAGTTCTTGCGTAAATGTACCAACATGTAAAACTATCTGATTTACGAGTTTTAAAGCCAATTTTGTGAGTTTTTTGGTCATTACCGAAACGAGATATCGTCTCCTTGACATCGACTTATATAATTAACGCTTAAGTATTGAGAGTCGAAAACGATATAAAATGTCAAAGATAGAGCGAGGAATAAAATAAGGAAGTCTGAAGGTTTGACCCTGCCATCATTATGGGTTTTGACGAGGACCTTGTAAAACGAACATTTTATAAACTCCGTACTGTTTTTAAATTCATCCAACTAATTCTTTTCCTATCTCGATATTAACGATTTCATTGATTGAGAATTTTACACATCTATTTACTCTAACAAATATGCGTCCATTACACAAAATATAATTAAGCAGGATTTGTATTTTTTATTCGTTGTTTTGGCAAGTAATTTTCCAGCATGAGCTGTAGCTAAAATATATAAGCAACATTATTCATCGGTACTATTAGCATTGCGGTACTATGTTTATTTCATATGGTAGCAGATTAATCAATGATACCTAAAAGAACGTCTGAGTCCATAGAAAACAGATCAACTAGCCTCTTATAAAAAAAACTATCACTACTATTTTGCCACCACTAAATGAGTTCTATCGTTGACAGCTTCAAAACCCCATGGTGATCCATGTCTACCACCCATACCGTCAGCCCGATGGTGTCAACCATTGCGCTGCTGTTAACGGTCACTGCTCCCACCTCTGCCTACCAGCGCCGCGCATCGGGGCCCACTCACCACGCGTCTCCTGCGCATGCCCCAACGGACTAAGACTGCTGCCTGACAACCAGATGTGCGTCGAAGACAGTAAGTGGTTTGCCATTATTTTGGTAATGTTTGAATTTTTACAGGCGTGTTGTTCTATGCGAGTGGATGGTTGGTCCTTGATCAACCAATTTGGCGTAAAGGATTATTTGTATCTGGCGTAGACGTTTGACAGGCGTATTCACTGCGCTAACGCCATGACTACGCTACTTCAATCAAGCCTAAACGACGTTAGCACAGCGTCTACGCGTCGTCAACCAACGCCAGGTGTGAAATCCCTATTGGCATTTGTTTGCTTGAAAATGTACAGAAAGATTTATACTTTGATCCATGTGTTATGTCTACGCATTGATTTACACGACAGCGCAATAGTGTGTTTTTAATCAATAAAAAGAGGTACTACTATTATCTACCACAAAATTGAGGTTTGTATTTTAACTCACAATTCAACAATAACAAGAATGATTGTCTTAATAAAAGCAGCAAAAACTCAAACAATGTAATATTTCTCTATTCCCTTGCATTAATAGGGTAATCTAACTTTTTACTTCAGTATCTGTAAATGTAAATGTTTTATTTAAACGTCATAACTTTTATTTTTTGGCATTTTTTTTCATGCGTATAATGAGACACGTGAAAGATTACTCAGTTTCAAGACACGTGGACAGTCAGATGTTGATTGTCTGATGTTAAACGTACCGTAAACGGAATATTATATTTTTGAATCTTCACGGATTATGATACAACCATAGACAAGACTAAGACTACCTATAGACGAAAAAAACGTAACAAAGATGATTTTCTGGATACCAAGGGACGTCGTAGATAAATATCGTTTCAGATCGATGAAAAAACATCAAGACTCATACGCTTTGGTAATTCAGCTACTATTTTTATCACTGCTGTTGTTTATGTATGAAAAACTTTGTTGCTTGTATATCTAGCTAAAATTAGTACCTACGTACTAGACACGAGGCTCGCTCTGATAAGTAACAATGATAATATAATTAAAACGTACCGAAATAACAGGGTCTTTTAAAATTACTGTCTAAAAAATCAGTTCCTAAGCAAAATTGGCATTGAGATATCTCTAGGAAGTCTGGTTTTTGTCTATATTGTACGTTCTGATACTAACTGTGATTCTTAACTTCACATGCACGGTATTTTATAGAAAGGTGAGGCCAAGTTTCAAACGATTCCGTAACATGAAGTAAGTAAGGAAACAATGTACAATTAACCAATCGGCTACAGACAACTATAGTCGGTACCTGAGTGTTACAATGCCATTGAAGTTAGAGAATGAGTCTGTCAGATAGGTATATGAAAGACAGAGACAGTACTTTACGGTCCCAATCTTTTTATAGAGGTGCTCTAAAATGAAGGAAAACACCGAGAGGAAACGTATAAAAACAAAAATTCGAAGACTTGTTTTGACATCCACCAACCCGCACTTGGTTCGTGGTGGATTACGGCCCACTTTCTCAAATAGAGAGGAGGCCTGTGTCCCAGCAGTGGGAATTTACCAGCGGCATTGCATAATCAGCCTAATGCTAAAGCACGATGTGCTATAGGTACGAGTATTAGGTTACGGAGGCTTACTATACTCATTTTTGTAAGGCAAGGTGTTCCAACCTTTCCTTCGCAACGTCATTTCGCAGATATGGAAGATAATGCTTTTGTCTTAGGGCGTATATATTCCCCAAAGTTAACGCAGCACTTTCCGTGCTCCCGCACGGAGCCACACTGATATCAATATTGAACTTCCTTTTGAACAGTTTTGTTTGCAAAATATTATTTGATTTACATATGCTATGTCATTTATGAAAAAAATCCAGCCATAATTTTTTCTGTGTAAAAATATTTTTAAACATCCAAGTCATTTTGGAGGGGTATCCAAAAGTTGCGAAATAAAATCGTGACGTTAGTTATTTTTTTTAAGCAAAACTATTAGTTTCAGAAAAAAACCATGTTTCACAAATAATATACATGAATCAATGATAAATATATATTTTTCTCAAACCTTTTAACCTAGCCGTTACTAAGGAGTATGCTTCAGAAGATAACCGTTTTACGGCAATAAAGCGGTGGAAGGCCCTTAAGATCTGAAGATTATTACAGCAATGAGGTGTTTACATTATATTTGCGTAATACCGCAGGTGGCGAAATCGTAAACGAATTTCCCTATCGTAATCAGTTTTATAAGAAGATTAGTATAATGCGGTATATGTGGCTTGATTTCGGATACTTGAAACGTTTATAATGTGTGAATGATAGTGATAAGCCGTTAGGAAGTTTCATTCAATCTTAATTAAGTAGTTTACGTTCTGTCAAACATTTATCGTATTGACGTAAGAGCTTGTCAATTAAGAATTATATCGGTAAAAACCGGTTTTTGTTTATAGGTTTCCTTGAGATCTGGGGTTCGATATATATTTTCCGGCTACGGCAAAGCTAAACGGAAGGGTTATGGTTTTAACACCATATGTACTTATATTTTTAGTTTGTACGGTAATCTCTCGCTAATCCGCCATCACAAAATTTCATCCAACGGCGGATTACTGATATCGGATTACAGTGTACATGACAAAACATAGTCCATATTGTACTAAATGACGAAATTTGATATAAAAATTACCATTAAATTATTTTAATAAAATGCTTTCATTTGCATTTGCATTTGTAATGTTTAGATTCTTATCGAGGGTGTAGCCTGAGTGGTTAATTCAATATTACGAACTTGCAATGCATCGTGATTAAGCACTTTATACCTACTTTGTATGTGAAGGACCAGCCAACATTTCCAAACTGGATTTTATTTTGATCATAATTCGTTATTAAGCTTTTATAGTCGATAGATCATGCCATATATTAATGAAAATAATAATACGTAGGATAACAAAAAACGTGGAAAAATCTCTATAGTAAAAAATTGAAACCGTGCGTGATTTTGCACCTTGTGTTTTTGTAAACATCAACCTCCCAAGTTCTAATTACGTTGGCATGATCAAAAATGCTTATCACACGCAAGATGTAATAAATTAATTAGCAAAGAAAGCCGTCATTGCAGACACTTCCCTGTAGGTAATACCTAATTAAGTCCAAATCTAGACACAAATTAGCAGATATGGAAAAGATAAAAGTAATTGACGGGGAATTAATAATAATTTAAAATGAATAGGTGCTGATAAGGCAGAATTATAAATTAACCCTTGGTTTATTGATTAATGAAATTAATAAGCGTACAAAATAAGGATAAACAATACAATAGGTAACAAAAATAGGTACCTATTTTATTGGATAAAATGGTGTGATTTGGGGAAGGAAGTTATAATTCCGTTGAAACCCGTGCCATATAGGCAAAACCCAACATTGTTTATATGTTTTAAAAATACATATTATTTTTAGGAGTTAATTGTAAAGTACCTACATTATATTCTTATTAGGTTTGACCGAGTAATAAATGATAAAAATCATGAGATTCTGACGACACATCTTGCGACCACGTGTACCAATAAAGTTATTGTTGTGTGGTGTGTTTATGGTTTGTATTGTACATACAATAATGGCCAGTTTCATAAAGGACGTAAATTGATTAAAACTCATAGTAGGTATATAGGAAACTGTAAACTGTGGGTGTAGGAAGCTGCTACAAAATTCCTAGGTATAAATTAAATTATATAATTAGTTCTTGTCGTAGAAAGAGCACAAAAAGAAAAATACGCAAAGTTCAATTTGTCTACAGCACTTGTACGATATTTTGATCGTTGGAAAATTACCACACACAGATCAAATACTGGATCTAATTTTGTTTTCTTTTGCTCAGAGATCGGTTGGGTAAAAGTGCTAGTTTCATGTGGAAAACTAGTCCATAGTTAAGAGGAAATGCGGTCGCAGAAATCCGAAGTTCCTAAGTAGAAAGTCATAATGCGAGGTTTGGCTCTCGCCTATTTCCTTCTCCAATATCGGACCAATTTAATAGATATTCCATAAACTGAAATTAAAAAGATATATATATACTATGCCCCTATGTTATCCTTTTTTCATTTATAGTTGTTAAATTTCCACACTACGCCTCTGTTGACATAGCAATTTTGAGCATTTTTTGAGGGTTCTAGTGCTTCTAAATATATATATATTATTTTTTTTATCAATTGGCTCACGCTTGACCACTATCTCACCTGATGGTAAGCGATGATGTGGTCGACGGTGAAGTACGCTTGCCTATGTAACCAATCGGGAAACACAGACTCCGGCAGGTAATTTCATTTATTTATGAAATCATATATAATAATTATTATCATCAAAAAGGAAAACAGGGTCATATCTTTCTTTTTCATTTTATGGAATATCTTCTAAATTGATTCAATATTGGATGTGGAAATAGACGAGAGTCAAACCTCGATGTATGACTTTTTACTTAGGAAATTCAGTCGGATGTCTGCGACCGCATTTCCTAGTAATGTAATGTAGTTTCAATTTCTACACGTTATGTTATGAAAGGAAAGAACCTCCTCCTTATTTTGAAATCGGTTAAAAATATACAACTCCAGATCCGATTTAAGATGTAGTACCGCTCATTGAAATCATTCATCTGTTGATTAAAGTACCTACAATTGAATGGGTTAATAAAAAAGACATTTGTAACGTTCAATATGATTGATTGTGTGCCCGATCAATAAGCCGCCATCAAGTACTTGTTACGTAGTGTTTTTATACGAGGAAGTTGTTTACAAGCACCAATTTGGAACTTCTTTTAAATATATTCTGCCTTATATGTAGTTCGCGTTTTAAGTTAAGGACCTTCAAAGATCAAGGTGGAGAGAATGTAAACTTGACTCTAGGTTTTAAATGTAGATTCAATCGTATGAGAGTTACCTGTTGAATGTTTAAAACTTTCTTCAATGAAAGGTCATCAAACGCTTTAGTCACACCATCACGCCATATTATTGCGTCAGATGGCGTGACATTAGACGAAAACATACGCGACCCGCGATTTCGGTCCTTGTGGCGATCATTTTCGTAATATCATTGCGCCGACAAGGCCGCTAGAACATTGATGTGAATTTTAAAAATACTTGGCCGAATCAGTTAGCGGGCCGAACACGTAACGGGCCACGTCACTGGGTGACGACACATCGTACGATATTTTTTATCAGTAGTAAATTTTTGTATGACTTATCAGTTACGAAGAACTTCCATGTTTTGGTCGGAATATACCGCGCCTACGCTATCTCACACTTCAAAAGTATCGTTTGAGTTAATCGCTACAATTATTACTCATAATTGTTTATAAGCAAATCGTTATCATAAGAAATGCCTTACGTGTTGATACGAGTGTCGCGTGTTGCGGTGATTTGTAATATGTACTACATAAATCACGTAACATAAATTGATTAAGTCGATAAATTTGGCGCGATCGGCGGATTTATTATAAATAGAGTATTTTAGCGGCATTTTTTTTTGAGCTTTTTTGTAGACAGACTACCAAGGTCACTGAGTAATTATTAATCATCAGGTTAATTGAGTAATTTCATAAGGTAACTAAGTAAGATAAGCTTTGAGATTTACAGGATAAATTAGTCACAATTTGTTTTTAAGTTTTTGGTCATCTGAGAATCTATGAATGAGTCACTATAGTAATGTATTTATTAACCTGTAAGGCTTGTGACCTCACAAATGGGTGCTTATGCACCAAGCAGACCTACTTGATGTGATCGCACTCGTGTGGAAACATAGAACGCCCAATAGTCTAACAGTTGGCGAATAAGGCGACGTGACGTCACAGCATCACGCCACCTTTTGTTCAGTGGTTCTACCTGCGATCCGGCACGCCGCATGCGCATGCTAGCAACGGTGTTACCTCACCTGGGTTGCTTACTAGAAATATATTTAAAAAATCTTATACTCGAAAGTATTACTGATTTAAACTGAAATGTATTGACGAATGCAAATGAATGACACATTATTATGAATCAAAATATTTTCAATGTAATTAGGTTGACAGATTAAGTAGTATGTGTATTGCCAGAATGTTTTACATCGTATGGTTATGGATAAGAATAAAATGGTATACTTAGGTTGAAGGCGACTCGATAAAATATATTATTTTATGGGCTCCATGGTGTAGTTAAAATTAACCATTGCATGGTTTGTGAGCGCGAGCCAGATCGCGTTCAGTTAAATTGACAGAACGGCACGGTGGTGGGACGTCAATGGCGGTTACACGCGACCGGTTTTCGGCCTGTCTCATTCCGATTCGGAAACCCGTACGTGTCGCGTGTGCCGTGCATATTTACGTGAAATTGTTTCGCTGTGTGATCAATATACAAAAATACTACCCACTTACGGAAAATGAAAACAAGAATTTGTCAATAAGGAAGCATTTTTAAGGTGTTTATTTCATAAAATCTACAGATGCAATAAAACCAGATGTGGAGGTGCATAATAAACCCACCATTGGTTCAAATGAAACCATAGTTATTGAAGAAAAACCAGTAACCAGTGAGTATTTTGGAGACATACATTCAATTTATCGTTCAACCAGTTTACCCCCTTGATCTGTCTCACATGAGTTTGTTAATTAATCACAATCGTGTCGTTTGAAATGTTGCCTTTAATCGAATTCGCCGAAATGAAAGTGAACGTATCATAACTAACCTTGCTTTCAGTAATAGAGAAATGTCCAAAGTTTCAGTAGATATATTGTTGTCGATCAAACGCCACGATTTTGATTAAAGATTGCTTCATGGATGGGTTGAATCATTTAATCACATCGATTGATAAGATAAACTATCGCCCATATATACATACGGTAATGGGTATCAAACATCACTAATACTCATCAAGCCATCAACTAACAACAGTTCATTGTGATGATCAATCAATATCTGTGTGTCTTCAACTTGGGATTCCTTGACTGATTTGCAGGGCATGTCAAACTGCTAGTTGTCAAACAGATGTATAGCTATTTTGAATACGAATGATTATCGGGCAAGCTTGACACATATGGTGAATTTGAAAAGAGAAGGGCTAGGCCTTCTCTTGAAGTTGGGCAGTGGCCTTCTGAAGAGTCAGGACACGACCGAAGAACCCGAAGAGGTACCAATCCCTTCACCCCTGTCGGACCCTGAAGCTGAGCCAATGAAGGCGTACTGGGAAACTGATCAACGAGATCTGAGGAAAAGAAATCAGCCATTTATAGATCTGTTCTTGAAAGGAGAGGCATTGGAGAGGATACCAGACGCCACGGAAGAGCCCGTTAAAGAATCTCATTATAATTTTGAAAAAATCAGTTTGGTTCATTTACCAGACGCCCTGAAAAACTTAAATATTGAGGGTAACGTATTATGATTTTATTTTATTTTGTGCTAAAGTCGGAAACATCACACTTTCGATGACGGGAAGACACACAGATTCATTATGAGCTGGGTGCATGTCGCATACATTTCCGTTTGTCTACTAATATTAACCAATTTTATCGCAACTAACACATTTTTCCAGAAGATTTGGATAAAGTAATTTTAAATTACATAGAAGTTTTTTTTTTAATGAATACTATGAATTGTATCGTTCAATAAACAAATTAAAAGTGAATTGTCTATTTCGAATAGTCTAGCGTTATTTGAAATAATACCGAGTCACTCGGCATAAAGATGTACTTGATATGACCATTAATACGAGTATTGTACCAGGTTCAGGGTTTTGTTATGTAAATAGCAGAACACCACCCATCCTGTCCGGTTTTTTTTGTTTTATAAGTAGTTTTGTATTAGTAGTATTTGATACCATCAGTCCTTGTAAACTATATTTTATTACAACATTAGTCATAACGCCAAAACAAAAAGAAACCATCTCTAATGTAAAAGTAGGTTAGGATATTTCAGTTAAATAGTATTGGTTGGCACGTTTCATTGACACTAGCTGCAAATAGAATGTCTAGCTCTAGTGCGTACGGGTTAAGCGCACACAGAAATATAAAGTTAATTTGACAATTAGATGTACGAGAATCGCAGGCGCCTTGTGCTCAACACGCCTTTGTGGATATGCGTCAATCTATAACGCTATTGTCGTCATTCTTCTTCAAATGATTTTAATTTGTTGACAATGAACTTGTCAACGAGAACGGACGTCCAATATTGTGTACTCAAGCTGTATCTACTACCAGGAAATTTGTTCTTGTCAAAGATTTATTTTTTCTACGCGAAGCCTAAAGGGCCTTGTTATTTTTTGCACCTTTTAAATTGAGTTAACAAATTTGGTTTCTATCATTTATTCATTTTTATGTTCTTCATTCTATGTTGCTTTCAATTTAACATCTTCACAAATCGCCTTTCTTTTCTGCTTTTTGGTGAAAGTTTTCACTTTTTTTTTTCACAAAACCAACGCAAATGTTGTGATAATTAACTTTAACCCTAATTACGTTTAAAAGCTTTGCAACGTGTAGTTAGTATTCGAATCAAATTAAGTCAAACAAGTGTATCTGTACCTATGGTTCATTTACAATTTAATTTGTGAAATCATTTATCAATACACAGCTCACTTTCGCTTTATTGGTCTTGCATATCAATGAACACGTTGCAAGGGTTTAAAGAACAGTTAAACGTGTCTACAGACAGTGTATTAACTATTTTTTTTTCTTAATTCTAGGTGTCCCTGAAACACCCAAGATTGGAACAGGAATCTCAAGCAGTGGCCGCGATGCCGGCATGGTCGCTGGCGTTGTGGTGGCAGTAATCTCTGGAATTATCATATTGGCAGCACTGGTAAGCACCCAATTCAAAGAACTTTCTAACAACCTTCCAATAATAACATTAGTCATCGAACGACATACACTAATAGTCGTGCAGGTAAAAAATGGGACACTGTAACGTACCGTTAAAAACGGAGCATGTTTGAAATAGACACTCCTGTTTTGTTTTTAATTTCTAGATACACGACCTAGATCATAATTGTCTCGGATAGAATGACACTGATGTTGCCACCCAAGTACCAAGTACAGTAGGCAGACATTTTGAAGAGTCTACATTTGCAAGTTCTGTAAATACATTATACAGTTCTAAGAAACGTGTGTATAGTGAGATTATTTATCTCGAACATTCCAATACGTTTACTAGTGATTTCAATTTTATTTCTGTATTCAGTTGTGTTTGTATTTTATTTCAAACAATACTCTTCGATTCGGCGAACTCAGTTCTTAGCGTTTGTCGACTTATCAAAATCAAGGATCGTAAACAATAAATATTTAAGCTTTGCAAACCTGAATGGGATTTATGTTTATAACATACCTAATACCTACATAAGATACGTCAAAACATGAAAGATGATATTTACAGATGTTTTCGTAAGCGAATAATTAAAATATTGTGTCATATGCGATGTTTACGTTGGAAATTACCAAAACGAGCCTCAAAATATCGCGCGTAACATATTATTCAATTAAACTTATCTCGCGTAAAACGTCTTTAGCGCGATAATACCACTAATTGATTATGATTAATGAAGGTAAGTCTTACGCACTGGTTTGACTAAGCCTTTCGCGGTTAGACGCAAGTATAAATTCCAACCATAACAGTCACGTCGTTGACGTTAAGGAAATTTGTTGATTGTGACACTAATGAATAAATTGCTTTCGTTAATGTCTCGGTAGCGATAAATTGCATCGTAGCAACCGGTCTAATAGACATCAATTGGTTCTACTTCTTTGATGATGTAATTTTTCGACCTTCGTCGAGTAATGCCCCGATGTTTCTCGTCTATTGAAAATCACTTGTAAAATTGATGAAACCTATTCTTTTCAGATCGCAGTGCTTATGTACAAACACTACGTGAACCGTAACCACACATCTATGAACTTCGACAACCCGGTGTACCGCAAGACTACAGAGGACCAATTCGCACTCGAGAAGAATGGCTACGCACCGGGCAGCAAGCTGTATCCCAGCACCGTGGGCGAAGAGGTGAGAGCGCTTACCGCCATGGAGTGTACGCTTAACATACAAAACAGTCTAAGATAAGTCGCACAAGGACACCCTGCCCTCCGCCAAGCCAATTAACGAGCTAGTGTCTCACCACTAACTCAACTTCCTTCCTTCCTTCATATATTTTTATTGTAAACTAAGAACATTATTTTCAAAACATCACTCCGACTTCTTGTGTAAAATGAATTATACCCCGTGTAACTTGGCCAAAATGATAATTGTTGTAAATATCAATGAAAATTAGCATTATTTTACTATAGTAAAGATTTGTCATAAGGTCTGCCTAAGACATTTTAAACTTGATGTATTTAGAGTTATTATATTTACTAGAGATTGTTTTAAGGATTTATAGGAAATATTTTCGTTTAGATTTAAAAGATTGTGGCAATTTATAATGTGCCAACATTTTTACCGCATCAGTATTGAATTATAGTCGCCAAATTATTGGCTCTAAGTGGTAGGTGTAAAATGCTGTAAATAGTCCCTTTTAAATAGCAAATATGATTTTTGTAATCTGCCTAAAGCTTAACATAGACATTACTAATAATATTTTACCGCCGAAATATTTATTTTTCATGCGTTAACATGCGAGGGCATTAATATTGGTAAGTTTTAGTAGAATGAACTTAGGCGTTTACATCAATGTTACGTGACAGTGCGATTTAGTTGCATTTCGTTGTTACTTAGATGTTTTGTTGAAGCTGACTAAGTTTGACAATATTCTCGATGACTAATGTGTATTTTCTCTTTGCAGGCCCAAGAACCTCTCAACACACCGGCTACAAATGACTTTGTATAGTGTACAAGCTGGAAGCAAATACAGTATAATGTCATTGAATGTGAAAAGAAAGCGAAGGACATGTGATACTTAAAATAGTGTTATCCAGTGAATGGGACTTAAGCTAACATTTTTGTAGTAAACTCTAAAAATAGTTAGCGTTAGTGCAGTGAAGTGAAGCTTATTGGAACAAAGTTCTGTTTGCTGACATGCCTCGCGCCGGGATGGATCTCAAAATTACGATTATTTCATCAGCTTTCATATCACACGTTTCGTTTTTTACACAGATATAGAGAAAGGTAAGGCACTAATTACTTTTACATCTACGATTATACAAAATGCGACATTATTGTGATAGCAAAATCTTAATTTGTTCAACGATTTGCATCTATTGCTTCGAACACTATCAATGTGTTCGATCAGTCAGGAAATGATCGCCAAAGATACGCAGTAATCAGATAGCACTATCCACATCCACCCTTTTCTATATCTGTGTTCTGTACGTAAAGAGATCTTGGTAATGCTTTTGTATCTGTATCACATTATTAGACGTTAGAAGGGACATGTTTGCTCTAATTTTCTCTTTACACTGTGAATATTAAACATTCTTAAATATTGCTTTATCAAATGCCTGGTGCATTGTAATTATTTATATAGAGTTTACAATTTTTTATTCCAATTTAGTTGATAATGTTAATATTATACACCTATACAGCAATCTTAAACTCTAGATTTCCGCATTCAGAGAGAATGAAAAGCTCATGTTTCATAATGAAATGTACTTAGTTTGTAATTTGTCATGTTTTCCTAAATATTTTTAAAATTGAACTGATTCTGCATATTTGAATATGGAAGTATCCAGGTAGATACCTGGTTTTTTTAAATAAATAATTGATTTATTTATTGCGAGAACACACTAGTAAATGTAGGCTAATATAACAGTAATGTGCCAATTTTAGTAAAATTTACAATTGTGTCGCCAAATTTTATTATAACATACTTGATAGTAGTTGAATTCTCATACGATATATTTGTTGCGTCGGTAATTTATTTGTACTATATGAAATTGTTATTATTAGCATAATACAGTTTTAATATGAATTTATATTTTATGTACCAGTTGAGTTTTACCATCGAACATTTTTTATGTATTTATATATTTAATAGCAATGAACGCATAGTATTTGGAATGTGACTTTGTCAAGCAAAATCCTGCCAAATCCATTAAATATAAATTATTACTCTATTTGTAATGTAATTCAATTACATTAATACATACTTGATGCACATTTCATACAATATGCCTAGCTCAATAAGTGTGGTCACTAAAATAAATTATTGTGTAAATATTGTCAGTAAAATATATGTAAAAGGTGTTAATACTATGTCTTTTATTTTATTACTGTATTTTTATTTGCTTCCTGTTATAAATAAATGTGTGCTATGATCTTTGAAATGGTGAAATACCTACTTAAACATCAATCATTATCATTCTGTGGAAAGTAACTCTCAATAACACACAAATGCAGGGAAAAGCCGAAAACATTTCACTACTTATATCTGAATTGCGGAGATGATAGTATCATTCAGATCACTCGTACAACATGTTAGTATTACTGACGAGGGAACGGTCATGGATAGGTACATAGGGTTCCATCTCATTCATACGCCGGGAGTCGAAAGAAAATACGATCCTCTGTTGCGGACCTCAGGGTGTTGAGGCGTTTGACGCCCCCCGCGACGTCTTAGAGAAACGCGCGTGGAACACTACGCGCCGCCACCTCGGACCTGATGAGTGGAGGGCGACGGACGAGGGTATGTACTTCCCCGACTTAACCTTTGAGGAACATAGACGTTGTGTTACGTAATAGTACCATACGTGCAATGAAATCTGACAAAGCATTTCTATTAAACCTTTTAAAGACGTTCTCTCTGTGGGAGATGATCCTCATCATTTCAACCGGAAGATGTGGCGACACAGGGTGAGGCCTATGCTCAGCGGGGTGATGATCGTATTGATAGAATATGAAATTAAAAATCTAAAATAATCACGTCGTTTATTGTACTATAACAACTAAGCTACATGTACGGCATACAGGCGGAAAATATATAGTATGAATATTCATCACGCTATAACCATAGTGGGGTGAGAAATCAAGAGTCGAATCCCTGACATACCCTTATACATCAAGACATTAGCATCATCATTTCTCATCCAGGGCCAAATCACACAGACGACGAAGCGAAGCGTCGAATTCTCTAGAATGTGCGCGAATTCGTGAGTCTTCGCCCATATCTAAGTAGTAGTGAGAGATTTGCAGTTGACACATGACTTTCTGTCGCTTTGATTCGCATAGATGCGCTTGTATTCGCGGGTCTGCGAATAAACAACTTCCGATTGCTTTCTTTGTTTTGATAGAAAATGTGTGCATTACGTTGTGGAGTTAAACGTCAATATACTATGCACACTTTTATATAGATGCCTAGCTTCGCTTGGACTATCAATGTGCTTTGTCCCCGAGGAGGTATTAATCTTATAAATATTAATATAAATAATATTATAAGTTATTAATGCTAGTAACAGGCGTGCTGTTGTGAGCAGTCCTTTTTTACATACCGTAGGTACATTTTATGCGAGGTTATTAAATTAAATTAAAAATATTTTTTATTGAAGTTAGGTACTTAAAATTATAATACAGAGTAAAAATAATTAATCTATAACGCTCATCGCTGGGTATGGATAGCAAAATATTCTTAAGTGAACCCACGTACACTTAGTGGAAAAATAATTATCCCACAAACATGAACACTCCACAAAATGCGAGTTACTGCAAAAGTATAACATTTAGGCGCTTATAGAAAAGATAAATTCTAACCATAAAGATGATTGCCATAAAGTTCAAAATGGGATTGACTATTGCACTACTAAAACGTCAAGTGGTCAATCAAATACATTATGGCATTCAAAACTCAAAGCATTTGTTCCCATTACAGGCACTTCAGAATTTTCAAGGTCCTTCAGTCTAAAAGAAGAAGCTAGTTGCACAGTGGCAGCATTTCGAACATGCGTATCGCCTATACAGTGTCACTAAATCTAGAGTCCCTTTGCTATGTGATATGCGCAATCTTAATACAATCTAACCTTACTACCAAAATCCTAATTTTTACGGAGGTGATACAGCATTTGCTGTGTTGTATAAACAATAAGTACCTGGGCGACCGAGCTCTGCTCGGGTGAAAATAGAGAAAACTACGTTTTCTAAATGAATCCAAGCTAGATCGATTTATCGCCCCCGAAAACCCTACAAAATTTTATGAAAATAGTTGGAGCCGTTTCCGAGATTCAGATTATATACATATATACAAGAATTGCTCGTTTAAAGGTAATAGATTGATAGATAGAGCAACATAATGTACATTTTAAGTAACTATGCAATACTGATGGAGTAGGCTTATACGAAATGAAAATCAGTTTAAAACGTAAATAAAAACGTCGTGTATTTTAATTGTACTATGCTTAGTAAATACTTAGACTGGTACATTTAAAATTAGTTTGTCTGTTACATACTATCGCTCTGCTCGTACAAAACTTGGTATCTATTTAATATTTTCACTATCATTGCAATCGATATCTCAAGGTTTTACGTAAAGATAAAAATAATGCATTATATCTATAGTTCCGTGTGTTTGGTTTATGCTTCGATGAAATGAAAAACTTAAAATTAACAACATAAAAATTATAAGAATAACGCAAGGGAAGGCAAACATCATTGAATAAATTTATTATAAATGCCAAATATTAATCATAAACAATCGCATCATACACATTATTATATGATGAGATATTTTTTTTTAATTTTCAACATTTCTCAAAAAATAGCACAAGGATTTTAAAGCCAACATTATTCATCTAAGATCACAAAATCGGTGTTATTTTTGGTTCTAAATCACATTATTAATTAAATTAAATCAAAAACTTATCACAACTTGCAATTCGTTTGCGCACAATCACTGGTATCTAGTGAAGTGTATTACTTATTATAATTTATATCATTATACTAAGCTATAAATGTACTCCACAATAGTCAACTATCGTACAAAACGAGTAAGTTTTTTGTGTCATGAGCATTTTTTCACGCTCGTGGGATTGTGCGGATGCGGAACCCGCAAAGGTATTTCCATAGATGTGTTTATTATGGAAACCAGGGTAGCCTTGTGCGTGAGAACATTTGCATGACACAACCCTCAAGATCACAATTCGACGAATTCTATAGGTGGAAAATAAATGCTGTTTAGTGACATCCAATGATCAGACAAAATTAAATATGATAAACGACTGTTTGGAGTATACATCGTGTATTTTTAATGGCTAGAAAATCATCTAAAATATTCATCAACAAAAAAATTTACACGAAGTTTTCAAGTCATCAAAAATACACAATTTAGAATTACACTTCAGGCTACATAGTACTTTCTAGAGCTAAATACGAACTACTATTAAAGACTACCATTAACTACTTGACTAGTAGGAATCTCATCATCACTCACTCGCAGTTTCTTCTTCAGATTATCAGCTCCGTTCATTTTAATGTCACTATCTTTGACAGCTGTCACTTCATTGGCTGAATGAGGTAGTTTGTATGCTTCATACTGTTTGGTGATGTGTTGCTTGTATTTTTGGAATGTATTCGCTGCGATGTGCTGTCTGGCATGGCGGAACAGCTGATCGAAGTGGTGGAGATTGTGGCTGGAAGGTTTAAATGGTTGGTATTAGAGTGGCGACCAAGAATAGCCAGAAGGAATGTTGGTCGCCCAGCAGTGAGATGGGCAGATGACATTGCTGCCATCTGGGTAGATCCTGGATAACGGTGGCACAAGAGCGTGGGGATTGGCACAATAAAGAGATGCCTGTGGCCTAGCAGTGGGCGAAGACAGAATGCGGATTATGATTAAAATAAAAAGTTGTTAGGGGTTGTCCCCATCACCACGTCACGACGTCGTCACCGCGGAACGATGCGTAGTACGTCGTCGGAAGCAGTACGTGGCGATGCGCTCACTCTGTTGATTTTTAAATCTTATCGAATAGTTGTGTAAAAAAGATGTCAGAAATGCTGTAACTGCCAGACTAAGACACAAGAAACGAAACTAAACGTTGTTTCATTCTGTCAAAAATGCTGAAAAAAATACCGGAATTTTTCAAGGCACGACAACGTGTTACGCTGCGGCATACGTTACCGTGACGTAATGAAAAACGGTATCGTGACGTAAAGTTTATGGTCACAACGTGCCGCGCCGCGGGCCCGAACCGTTCCACGTTGACGACATCGTGATGTGGTGATACGGAAAAGCCCTTATTACTTTGATAGACGTTTGGTAAGTATTTTGCAGGCAATTGCTGGATGCGAGACGCACAGCACTGGTCGATGTGGCGACATTTGGGGCAAGCCTATATTCAACAGTAGACGTCTTTCGTCTGTGATAATGAAGAAATGAAATGAAAAATGAATGAAACATCCTGATTAACAAGCTAGGAAAAACAGTTAAATACTTCAGTACGTCCATTCAAGTAAATAGTGAGGTTATTGGTGACGCGTACCGGTGACAAACAGTTAAAATGTCTTTCCTGTACTTGTTAGTCACAATAGCAGAGCATGGTTTTGAATTTTAAGTGGAAGTTTGTGTGTTTTTATATAAACAATCAAACCTTGAGGGTTCGGGGAAAATTAATCATGACATTAACTTTGTTATACGATTTTCATAATAATGAGAGCTTTGCAATTCTACTAAGAAAGCAGTCAAACAGATCCTAAGACAGAGGCTAATTGTGTAAGTGAATTCGGCAAGGCAAAGGGTTTGACCGCCATCAATCGACCAATCAAATGCGATATAAGACTCGATGTGGAATTCCGTCTATCGGCCCTAAGCCTTGCTGAATGCACGTACGCATTTACGCTGTAGGGCATAGCATTATATGTGAATCATGACAACACGAACTCTCACTGCAGAGCGATGACCACCTCCGCTCTGCCAAGACCGAAGAAGAAGAAAGAAACTATAAAGAAGATTGTCCACACACAGGCCCCTTATGTGGTATCGCGGGTGTGATTTAAATATTATCCTCAGAAAAGTATTTTTTATCCATCCGTGTCCTAAGTATAACATTCACAACTGATCTTTGTGTCTCTGAATTGGCTGCAAGACCCTGCGCGATAGTTATTTTTGTGTCAATATTGAAAGTGAAGATAGCATTTTATAACTGTCTCTTTCACTCGCTTACGTTTATCACATCATCCTATCTCGCTTCTCTATTCAGTTAAACTGTTTCTTGCACAATAGTTGACAGAACCAACTTCAGAAACACAAAGATCCGCTGTGCATATTAGACTGCACTTTGTCATTTGTATGTACCTTATTGCATTGTTATAAGGGTTAATTTCTAGAACAGAAAAATAGTTAAATCTCGTGAACCCGGGTGAACAAATAAAAAATATTTTCTTTATGAATGTAAATTGGTTTTCTTTCTTCAAGATACAACAAAAAATATCAAAACACATTTTTTTTTAAGTGGCCCAGGTTCCCTTACAAAATGGGCAAGCTCCTTTGTAAAATGGCCTAAAGCACGCATTAAGGCGATTATTGCTAAAATTCCTCACTGGAAAGTAAGGAAATTAGGTAGCTTATTTATAATACTTACATGCTCAATAAAACAGAAGAAAGCATCTCTCTGGTATTTAGTAGATGGCGTATATACGCCCTCGTGTGCTTCTTACAAGTTAAACATTCGCATCCTTCTAATACTGGCGTAAAATCTTCTTTGTATCTGTAATTTTAATATAAATTACCTTCAAATTTGTTACCGAAGAGGTAATTACGATGATTTGTAATTATAAACAACTTTTTACCTTTACAGGAAATAACATTGAACAAAAAGTTAATGGTAAATCATCAAATAATAATTGCCTAAAAATAGTCATTGACGTTAATGAATACGAATTCCAAAAACAGAATTAAGTAGCAGTTTTTCTGGGATTTCAATAATTCATCAAGAATAAAATTTCCTTTGAAATTAAGTTTTCATATACAAAGTAGTAAGTTTTAAAAATTCGCTTTACACGTGAGTTCGTCCAAGGCTAGTAATTAGCGCGTTATACCAATTATTAAGAAACGCTTTACGCCTTACTTAATGGCAATGGATATAAATATGGAAGTTATTTCTCAAACACCAGAGAAGCCCGTCAACTCAATTTCAACCTTTCCATCCAATTGCCGTTACTAGCAGCCTTATGGCGTAATGAATTCTGCAACGCAAAGGGCAAATAGTATGAACAATCGACCAATAACATAGGACGGAAATCCACATAGCGTCTTTCATCTCGCCATGTGATTGGTCGATTATTCATACTCTTTGCCCTTTGCCTTGCCCAATTCATTACGCAATATGAACAATGGGTGACTGCGGGATTGCTTATGTCACCCCCGCGGGTGACGTAAAATACTCTTACTAGTATTAATGCCACTGCATCCGTTCTGGCTGGTATTCGACCGACCCCAACATAGTTGTGAAAAGGCTTTGCATAATGATGAAACAATTAAAGAGAACGTCGCATCGAGGTGATCACCACCTCACCTAACACGTGCGCACGAAAACTCGTGAGGTAACACGTGCTCAGTGACCTCAAAATATAGTCATTTTTATTTATTTAGGCGCTGACGAGACGCAGCAAGGCCGTAGTTTCGATCAGAAGATCGCTGTTTGTACTTTGCCCGCAATGTGCAAAGATTAAGTTTGTAAATCGAACGACTTTATCTATGGTCAGTTCAAATTCCGAAGTCTAACAAATTGTAGGCTGCCGAGCCAGCAACAAAAAAACAAAACCTTCGACCTCGTTTAAAAAAAGAACACGAGGAAAACGTTTAAAAATAATTAAACCGTTCATTATTATTCAAATGACGAAGATCTAGAAAAAAGGCCATAAGATTAAACATACCTTTCGTCATTGAGATCTAAGATACATGGTTCATAACTAAGCCGGTCTGGGTCGAAATTCAGCGTCAGTACATGACCTGCGTTGCTTAGCTTGGCGGGGTAGGATCCATCGAACAGGTCCCAACCTTGTTCTATAGCTGCAACTATAATCGCTGGGTTCCAACAGCCTTCTACTACTCGGAGTAAGTTTTTTGGGAGGGCGTCCTGAAATTGTGCAGAAAACACGATGAGTCAATATGATGAGTAAAAGTGAGTTCTAAAAAAGTAATTGTTAAGAGAAAAACTTGAATGGAAACGCCGGGCCCCTCCCGGCGTTTCCATTCAAGTTTTTCTCTTAACACTTAACGCCCTAGAAAGACATAAATAGACCTCATTGGTAAAAGGCCAGGTGCGCAGTACTCATAACGGGCGTGCTTGTATGACTAGATGTATGAATGTGAGTGAAGCTAATGAAGTATTTAAGGATCGAAGCAGGAGGCGATCTGTAGTTTCTGCCTACCCTCATGGGGAAAAGGTGTGAGTTTATGTATATATGTATGTTAAGAGGAAACGCGGGCAAATAGCTCCGAATGAATTGCCTTAGTAAAAAGTTATAATTCGAGGTTTGGCTCTCGCCTATTTCCTCCTCCAGTATTGGACAAATTTAAAAGATATATTCCATAAATGGAATAAAAAATAGTATATTATGCAACTAGTGAATAAAGGACGGTTTTAAAGCGAGGGCCATAGATGAATCACGAACAAGTGAAGGATTCTAACAACTGAATCACGACCGCAGGGAGTGATTCATGATGATTGAATCACGAGCATAGCGAGTGATTCAAGTGTTAGAATCCTGAACGACGCGAGTGATTCATGGCCCTCGCTATAAATCCGTTTTATTCAAGAGTTGCATACTATATTTTATACCATGACTTCGAGAAAAAGAAGGATTTAAGCCAAAAGTACAAGGAATAATCATAAATAAATAAATGGTTTATTACCTTCAAAATTTACAGAAAATGAGAAAATCAGGACCTTAGGGCTTCACATTTTTTGTAAATTGAAGCTGAGCCTTTGAGTTTGAGTTACCTAAACAGCACCTGTGTTTCAGGGGCCAGTGACCATCTCCGTTAAGTTATATAATTATAATTAATTAAACACCAATGCAATTAATATTAGAATTACAATGCAAATAAGTATTCACTAAACATCCTAGACCAAAAAGAAAATCATTATCAAAATCCTAAATATAAACAAACTCAAAATTAAATCGACGAAGGAGTTTGAAATTCGAATATTCTTTGTTTGCACAAGAAGTTTGTATCGAGTATTTTATGCGCAAGTAGGTTGTATTGCATTGAGATGGAGGTCAAATATATATTGGTGTGTTCTAAATTCAAACACCAAAACAGTGATTAAAAGTGCTTTTTATTCACTGTTTTCAGTGAATAAAATAAGGTTTTTAGAGGGGGAATGGTATAAAGATATATGTTGTGCTTCTATGTTTTTCTTTTTTCATTTATAATTATCAAATTTGTACACTAGGCCTGTTGACAGTGCAATTATGAGCATTTTTGAGGATTCTAGTGCTTCTAAAGATAATGTATCATCTAAAAGGAAAACATAGGGGCATAGTATATAAAATATCATTATTTTTCAGTTCATGGAATATCTTTTAAATTGGTCCAATATTGGAGGAGGATATAGGCGAGAGCCAAACCTCGAATTATGACTTTTTACTTAGGATATTCAATCAGATGTCTGCGACCGCATTTCCTTTTTACAGCATCTTCCTGTTGTAAGTGATAACTTGATGCTTTACATAATAATAACTGACCTATCCAACCATCAACAAGGTTGTTGACCATTTAACATAGTAAGACCTTGCTCGTCAGTTGAAGTTTTATGGGTCAAATTAATATTTACTAATCAATGAAACGGTAACAAAATGTACGTGTACATATGCAGTTTTTTAAGGGCAACGTAACATTTATTATCGTAAAATGCGAACGTAAAGAGTTTTATGTTTATTATACGTAACATAGGTATGTACGTACCTACGTTTGCACATGCCTATACAAGGTGAAAAATGACGAATTAGAATAGTGTTACGTAAATTATTAGCTATCCATGTGTGTTTTTAGAACACATAGACTTGCGTAGGCTCGCTTTGTAAACATTTTCTTTTTTATACGCAATTGCTGTAGAGTATGACGAATTATGCGTGGAAAAGTCTGATAGATATTTTCCATAGGATTTTCCGTATTTGTTAGTGCATTACAATTACATCTAAAATTCCAAGACAGCACGCAGCTTTGACGAAACTATGATGAATACACATAGCCCATTCATTTGTTTAGTAGGTACAGGTCATCACCCTATCGGAAAATGCTATATTTTTCTAAATAACGGTAAATATTCTACTCTGAATCGGCAAAAATTCTCCCTAAATATTACAATAGGTTAAATAAAAATACGATACATACTTTTGGACACGTATTTTTTCTTTTACCACGTAAACAAAAAATAACGACGATACCACAGACGATACAGTGCCTTGAAATATCGTGTGACATCACGCCGTGCTACACACTATACTGGCAAGTGACGTCACAAGCCCCGACTCCTGAACTTTGATGCGCTTTATCTTTTTAAATATTTATTTATTTGATAAAGCAACCAATATTATTTGATAATCTCACTGACGGACTAAATAGAATTATCATTTTTCTACTCAGGAATCATCCCTATTCTACTTTAACATCTGTGAAGTAAACAGATACAAAATATAGTTGATAACCTCAAGTATGTGTAATGTGCTCAAGCCCCTTCACCGAAAATCGTCATTAGCGACGAGGCACCATTCCATCTCTGGATATGTGAATAAGCAAAATTATCACTTCTGGGGCATCGAAAATCCGCGTATAACCTATGAAGAGCCATAACACCCGCTCAAAGTTACTGCATGGTGTGCTTTTACGCTGGAAGCGTCATCGAGCCGCCAAACGGCTATTGTGGTCGGCGAGCGCTACAGAGCCAACGACTTTCTCCTTTTTCAATCGAATTAATTGGGACTGGAGAACATTGTGGCTCCAACAGGATGGAGCAACGGCGCATGCTGCATGAGCCATATCCAAAATTCTATGTGCTGTATTTCCAGGTTGCCAAATCTCTCGTTTTGATAATTTTTGACTTGAGTCGATAGACAGACGGGCCAGGAGACTTAACGGCAATGATGCGCTGGTCGACTCAAAGCTCCAGAGCCTTGAACACCGGCGACGAGTTGCCAGCCTGTCGGTTTTCTATCGGTTACATTTCGGGGAGTGTGCGATGGAACTGCACAATTTGATTCCGCTTAGCCCTTTCCATCATCGGACTACAAGACGTACGGCAATGCGCCATCGGTACATGGTTGATATCCCACCCATACGCACAAAGCGTTTTGAAAATACTTTCATTGTGCGTACAGCTAAGGAGTGGAATTCCCTGCCAGCGTCTTTGTTTCCTGATAGCTACAACCTAGGGGTCTTCAAGTCAAGAGTGAATAGGTTACTTCTAGGTGCTTCACCTTCGACCACATCATCACTTAACATCAGGCGAGATAGTGGTCAAACGCGAGCCTATAACAAATAAATAAAAAAAAATAAACTGGCCCGCAAGATCACCTGATTTTACCGTTCTAGACTTATTTTTCTAGGGGTTTTTAAAGTCACAAATCCATGTCTAAAAGCCTCAGATTTTTGAAGCCCTCAAAGAGAATATTCGTTAAAGAGAAAATTCGTTCGCGAGGACCTATCGCCGGAAAATACAACATAAACCAAAAGCATCAAAAAATTACAGCTAAAGAAAATTGGGAGCACTTTCGTGCCACCTTGTATTGACGTTTCACTACATATTATAAAATAAACAGATATTCATGCGGTTATCATTAATGGAAAGAGTGAGTAACGAGGAAGGTTTTTGTGTATAATTAGTCACGGGCGAAGCCGGGGCGGGTCGCAAGTGTAGTATAAGTAATCAATATAAATATTATGATGATATTATTGTCTGTTTGTTTGTAGGAGGTAATCTTTGGATAGGCCTCAGTAGCGAAGCCGCGGAGGGGAGAAGTCAGTACATATTTCATAATTATAATATGGGTTTATTATAATTTGGTTTCCAGTGCAGCTAACTGCATTTTTTAAGAGTTCTCTTTTAAATTATCAACTATTTTTAACCCCCGACGGAAAAGAGGAGTGTTTTAAGTTACCAATCCTAGGTGTTCGTGTATATGTGTACCTGTCTGTGGCATCATAGCTCCTAAACGAATGAAGCGATTTTGATTTAGTTTTTTTTTGTTTGGACATCATCGGGAGTTTTCTTACCTATATTTGATGAAAGTTATGGGGGATTTACTGTTTGAATCGGGGTATTTTGGGGGGGCAAGACATCGTGTCATAATTACATGTTCGATAGATTGTTGATAGTAGAAGTAGACTACTAGATAAAGTATGTAGTTTAAAAATAAAAAGAAACTGTCGGGGGTATTGGAAATTTTTAATTTTAACTTGTATACCCATTTTGATCCTTCCTATGTGAAAACCGGGATAGGCCACGGCAGCGAAGCCACAGTATTTTTTTTTGATCTTTTAAGAAAACCCCAATAAGGAATTCGATCAAATAACTATCTTAAACATACAAAGAAAAGTAGTATTACCAATGACTAATCGGAGCCGTGGGATTGAGCACAATCCATTCTGATGTCGGCATCAACACGAAATATTGCATCATTACTTAGGAATGTAAAAGGTGTGTGTCATAGAAATATAAAATACAGGAGAAGTGGCAAGGGGGCGTGTCGTTGTCCGCGCGACATGGACTGACTGTACATGTCACAGGCAAATGGCCGGTCTCCGCTAAACAGTGCGCTTTCGACCGTCATCGTGAAAAATTACAAGAATGCCGTGTTGTTCAGTGGTTTCTTGTAAAAAGCGAAGCCTAAACCAAAACTTTGTAAATCATAGAATCACTTACAATAAGTGAGTACAAGTATTTCACTATATTTGTCTTTAAAATCATGAAAAACAACAAATCGTAAAATATTTCTTGCTTCTACTATGTTATTTTTGTATTGAAATATCACAGCGACTGTACTATTTTGGCATCAAATACATTGCTTCCTAACCATTACCTAAGTTTGTCGCTAAGTGACTGGACAAGCAATGTAAAAATCACAAAACGATACATCATTGAGCGGATGCATCGCGTAGTACGGCCGCTGCTCCTTGCGAAGAGTTAGTGATGTGCTTGTGCAGATCCACTAACGTAGGCTATCGATAACAATGTCGATGACGAATGAAATATTGTTATTATATTTTATTTTCAATTTGTCAACCGTTTTCAACCGGTAGGAAAATCGATGCGAAATAATGTGTATTACTTATTTTGATTATTTTACAGTGTAGTAGAGAAATGCGTAACCAACTTTTTGACAAAAAATGCAACCCCAATAATATCAAAGTGTCAAGTGCTGCACAAATACCTCCACTTTACAGGTCAGTGATTAAACACCATAGCACTAGCAGGGTTCAACAATACCTCCTGTTTCAATTCAATTCAATTTATTTATTTCAAGTAAAACAGACTCATAACATAATAACAATAATAGCAGCACAAAACAATTAAAATTTGCTACATTAAAAATAAATTAAACATTACGCTATGAAAGCCTAAACCAAAGTAACCGGATTTTTGATTGTTTGAATTTTTCGATTTACTTAATAATTTATATTTTTAGCTGCATATTTGTTTTAACTATAATTTTTTCTGGACAAACCGTTTTTTTATTTATTTTCAAGTAAACAAAAAAAAAATACAATAATAAATGGGTGAATCGATAAGTTTCCGATTTAGTCAATCACTAGCGTGTATGTAAAATAAATTGCTTTTGCATAGCACAACGATAGCGACCAATGTTTTTGTGTGCGTAATTTGTACGGTGATTGGTGTATACACGCTGTGCTTGAAGGGATAAGGTTTATAATTTATTGTGTAGTACGTTCTGATTTAAGAAATGCGGGTGTGTGCGCGACTTCGTATCTATTGCCTTTACTGAACTGCATGTGTAGTAGTTGCCGTGTGGTAGGGGCAAACTGGAGACACAGGTTTCCGATATATTTTCGTCTACCGGGCATATCTCCTTGTTTATTATATCTATGGTGTGTGTGCATAAAATTGTTATTTTTTAATGAAATTTTGCCCAGCATTTCATCAACTGATAAAAGTTAATGTTAAAATGAATTATACTGCACCCTCTCTCTTCTTTTGTACTCAACTATAAAAAAACTATTTGGCTACAACAAATGCAAAAAGCAGGAACTGACGAAATGACTAATTTTGCCATGATGTTTTACGTAGGCGTCAAAAAATTTTATCGCTTCGGAAATGTTTTGTTCGGAAATGTTTAGACAAGCTGAGTCATCATCCTACTTACCATAACCTAATATTATATTTGCGGTCGGAGCAGCATGTTTCCTTTTTGCCATCATCCCAGTTGTCACCTCCTTTCTAAGCGTTTCATTATTCACAAAATCCATTCATAATTTCTTAGGTCTTGAAATATATTTACGGAACAAAACTTACTTACAAAAATACCAAACTTAAATGTCGTAATACACAAAAAGAGCAACTCAACAATCTCCAACTTTTTAGGTCACTTAAGAACAGCTGTGGCACTATTGTGAAACACAAACATTAATCTACAGGTTGCACATCTGTTTGCATTATGGAAAACTACTAATTACTACCAGAAGTTCTTTGAATAATTGTCAAACCGAATAAATTCTCTTACTCACACCAACTGTCTTGAAAATATCTCCCAATTTCTGTAACGCCAACTTATCAGATTCTTCAGATGCATCCGTTATTCCTGCCAAAGCTACTCCAGTTAGTGTATCCTTATGTGTCAGTACATGTTTGATGGATTCATTACTTTTCTTAGGCATCCCAGTGGCTACCACCACACCTGAAAATGACATCAGACACTTTAGAGGTTTAAGTTGAACAAAACTTTAAACTTATATAGCTATAAATTAGAGATATAACAACAACATTACATCGCAGAAAGTAATGCAGAGTTACCTGTAGTAGGTGCACAGTCATATTTCTGTCAATATGGCACTGGAAGAAGACATAAAGACCAGCCAAGTGCGGACTTCACACATTTAGAGTTCTGTACCAAACCGCAAAATCAAGTTGGTTTTAATACACAAGAATGAGGGAATTTCAAAGAAATTCAGATTTATCAATATTTTGGTATTTGTTCGTAAAATAAAAAGAAATATATGTAATAATAAACATTATCACCAAATTTGAAGTTCTTAGGTCAATAGGAAATTAAAAAATTCTTCGGAACAAAATTTTGGACTCTTTGTGGCTTCTCATTCCTTTGTTTTCCAATATTTTTAAAAAGAAAACATACTGTGTTGAAATTATCAAAGGGCTATAAACAACGATACCACACTGGATGGGCTAGCCAAAAATTTATTTTTCGCAGCCCCCTTTACCTGTATGGGAGCCCCATTAAAAACATTTAAAAATACCTATTTTTGACAATTTGTATGGCTTTGGTTCAACAGGATGCATACTGCTTATTTATCCTGCGAAAATTTTGAAGACTAGGTCCAACCGTTTGTAAAATCTGTATGACAGATGACAGACGACACACAGACAGACACATGAGTGACAGCAATAGGTATCCGTTTGGACCATTCGGGTAAGAAACCCTAAAAATGACTGATAATAATACAATGTACTATAATACAAGTTAATAATAACATCACCCTGTAGTGAAGCCCAAAAGTGATTGGAGAAAGGGTAAGCATCAGACAATTACTGTAATGATGAATATAAAATAACTTGTGATAGCAAATAGATAACAAGAATGACAAAAGACATAATATGCATTACATGACACATATTACGTGTGGCAGCTACTAGGGTCGTTATGAAGGGTCAAAAAATTATTAATGTCTATTCATACTGACCAATGAGAGCACTTTCTTTAAGCTGCTTTGAGGCCTTATATCGATACACACAGGTATCCAACATATTGCAGGTCCTATCTAAAGACTTCAGGATCCTCTTGTACCCGTCATTGAGTGATGTTCGGCCATCTGCAATCGCCAAAATTATTTCTGGTTTGTACACTTCCATCAAATCCATATATCTGAAAATTCATTCAATTTGGAGGAGTTTTAGTTAACAGCAGGTTTTCTTAATTATGATGATGTAGTACAGTAATAGAATTAATGTTTTATTATATTAATAAAATATGTAGGTTCAAACAGTTCAGGAAATTAGGTATGTTAATTGTGCAATAGGGGTGTTTTCTGGGTAGAAAAACGATAATTCTATTTATTCTGTTGCAGAGTATCAAATAATATTGGACCCATGTTTTTTGCTTTATCAAATAAATAAAAATTGACAAAGATAAAGAACATCAAAGTTCATGAGGCTTGACGTCACTTTGTCAGTATAAAGTGTAGCACGCCATAACATCTGATGATGATGTCGTGGTGGCCCAATGGCTAAGACCTTGCCTCTCGTGCTTGAGGTCGTGGGTTCGAATCCGGGCAAGTACCAATGTGACTTTTTCAATTCATATGTACTTTCTAAGTTTATCTTGGATAAAACTGACAACGGTGAAGGAAAAACATCGTGAGGAAACCTGGACTTAAAGTGAGTTCATTATAAGATTGTGCTCCATTGGTTTAATTACTGCAAGGCGTTCCAGTGCGAGGATAAACAAATAAATAACGCACTGTAATGTTGCCACTTTACATTTACGTGTCAAAAGAAAAAATATCTGTCCAATATTTTTGTATTAAACTACCTACCTGAAAGACAAAAAACAAATTTTCAGTCAACTACCCTATTTATTTGATGAAAACAAACAACCTATCTTTGTTATCTTATCTTGAACTTATTGGACTAATACAATAGAATTTGTTAGTATGTTTTAAATAAATAAAGAAAAACGGCATTCTCCCTCTGCTTTTTTTGTCATAGGCACATCTTACCTCTCTGCATTAACCATTTTCTTTCCATTCTTGGTCCAAAGAGGTACTTTATCAAGCTCAAAATGTCCTGAAGGAGTTTGCTCACTCATGTTATGCGATGTCACACAAACCAGCTGTTCCGGCAAGCCAGCAAACTTAGCAACACCTTCGCCTTGAGCCTTCATACCAGGCTCTAGTTGCAAGGAGTTTGATACTGGCACCCATAACAGTTGAGGAGTAGAAAATACTTTGGATAAAACCTCTGCGGTAAGGTGGGATACACTGCCACCCTGAAAAGTTAGTATTCTATTTTTAAACTTGAGAGAATTGTTCATAATATAAAACAAGAATTTAAGAGGTAAACATTTAAATAAGATGAAAGCATACAAGTAGCAAATTGTTTAGTTTTACATAAAATTTAACAATAAGGTAACAATACCAACAAATAATAACTGACCACTAAGAGTTGCAAAAAATATTCTTTTATATAGCTTATTTTTTGTGGTACCTAACAATAATAAGTATTTAATAATATATTTCCTAGAGGATTGACCTAAGGGACAGCCCAAAAGTTCGTTGATACAGGCTGTTGATGATGATGAGATTTTCAGTCTGTTATAAGGAAAATGCAATCGGAAAACCCAAATGTTTATGGCCTCCAGCACTGCATTTGTACTTTAGCTGTTATTTGTATACAGACATACTATAATGTACTACGGTCATCAGAGCCTAAACTAGTAAACTCATTTATCATTCATAAATCAATATTTTGAAAACTACCTGAGTTAGTAAAGCGGCTGTTGGAGTTTCAATAACAGTGCTCGGTGATTTCATAAATCCGGTCAGAGTACCAATCCGTTCACTTCCACGGCTTACTTGTTTGATGGCGAAACGCATTTTTAAGTAACTCTTACGCTTATATAAGTAACTTTATTTACACTTATTTACGCGCTTTTCATGCGCACATATAACCTCCAAAATAAATAAATAAAGTCGAAACTTCCGACTGTCACTTGAGTTGCCAGCTTCGAAAAACGTTAAAATGTTGTCATTATAATGAGGGACTCAAACTGAAAGTGTTTATTAAAAACATTTTTTTTTGAAAATAGATTTAAAAGAAACACATTTTTAAAGATAACAGATACAATATGATACTTGTAACGAATCAAACTGTAAAGTTTAATATGTGTTTATAAGTGTTATTAAATGAAATAAAGAGGCAACAACGCGCGGTGCGACGACGACGACGCACAGTGTTTTATAGACCCAAAAAAAGTGACATCGGCTTTTTATTGGCTATTTCTACCTTTTAGTTCATTACAAATGCACGAATAGAACTCCAATGTGCCAATTCTGAATACTTGATTTTTAAAAAAATCGGACCTATATGGTCAAAAGGGCAAAAAAAAAATCGTATAAAAAAAACTGTACATATTTGAGCTTTGTTTGTATTGCAGTTTTATGAAGCAAGTCAAGGAGAAAATTATGCCGTGCTTAAGTAATCAAAAACGATAATAGAACTCGCAAAAAAAAATGTTTTTCCGAAATCAGTATTTATTTTTTTATTTATGTTCTAGCTCGAAGTAGAACCTCTGTCTGGTACAAACAGATTCCTTATACTTAGGTTTATCATCCATAAAATATTACTTGCAACTTGGGCCTAGGTTTTGAGAAAATGATTTTCATAAATATGTGTTAGGGTTGTCACTACTTTGACCTTTTGTGACGATTAGTGTTTATCACATAAAATCAGCAGGTCTTTTATCTTCTATAATGGTATAATTCTAACAATTACTAATTTCAAAACATTTTTCACGTGAAATTGTAAACAAAATCATACAAAAATGTAATAGGACAGTTAATGTACAAATGTGAGCTTAGCCCATTATTGGGATCTTGGCTACTTAGTTTCATTACTGTCTGATAAACACCTGCCTAAACTATTATAGGGTAGAGATGACAATAAATTAAACTCCGTATAAGTCATGATATTCCCAGTCTACACATAAAAATACAAACGAATATATCCAGTAGTTTAGCCACAGGACATTATTATTCATTTTAAGCATTTTCTACATGATGTCTCTGTTAATAGGTGAGCACCGACAGATTAACGACTCCCACGTCCACACGTTGCCAGCTCGCTTCCTGATGCAATTCAGTGCAAATTATACCTAATGCCTGAGTATTAAGAGTCAAAGCGTGCCATCTCAACTAGATAAAGAAAGAATGCATGCGAAATTTATTACTTGCTGTTATCTTATCTTATGTTATGGAGGGGCCGAGAAATAACTCGAACAATTCGACCTATTGGGATCTGTTGTGGTCCCCTAGATAACTTACTCATCCCCAATCCCGTTGAAAACTCTTTTCATGAGTTTTACAACGAGACTAGGTGATATGAGCCTATTGTCTTCCAGTTTTGGATATCCAACCCCTAGGAGACTCATTTGCTTACCAGCCAGTGCATCGCATGTGCACAGAAGGTGCAGTATGTTCCCCACACAACCTGCACATGGGTGTCGCGGCCAGACCCATCTTCATGAGCATGTCGTTGGTTCCAAAGTGCCCAGTAAAGGCCCCAAGCAGGTAGCGGATTTGCTCCCTGCTCATATTCTAAATGCATTTCCGGGCTTTGAAAGTAGAGCCTAGAAATTTCTTTGAGTTTTGTAGACCGGTATTAGACAGCCAATGTGTTCGTTGTCTGTGATCTGCAAACTCCCTAAATGCGGCTTTTACGAGACACGTCGAAATGCCTACACATGGTTCTGGGCCCACATGATCATTTGCTGAGCCCTCTCTTGCCAGTTCATCTGCCACTTCGTTACCATGGATTCCTTTGTGCCCAGGGACCCACATCAGTCTTACCCTGTAATGCTTCCCAAGCCTGTTTAGGGTCCGGATAGCATCCAGAACAAGTCTGGAGTCCACTTTGTAGGATGCCATGGCTTTGATTGCAGCCTGACTGTCACTGTTAGACGGATTTACCTCTGGTTCCTCTATCTATATTATCTTGAGCACAGGTTATTATGGCATATGTTTCTGCTTAGAATACAGTTGCCATCTTCCCTAAGCTTTTGCTACATTTGTAAGCTTTTGCGAATATTCCCGCTCCTGTACCTGATTCCATTTTGGATCCATCAGTGTACCACACTAGACTATCTTGTTCTGGTGGATCGAGTCCCTTCGTCCAGTTCTCTATTGTAGGGATTTCGACCTTGAAAGACCTTTCAAACACAAACATAGTTTGCATTTTATCTGATATCATGCTTGTTACCCGATCCAGGCCTTCATTTCCATCGAACTTTATGGTTAGTCTTTGGCTTAGAGGCATCCCATAGTCCAGCAACAGCAAGACGATGTAATGTCTTCCATGCCTCGAATTCAATCATCATATGCACCGGAGGGATATTGAGGTATCTCTCAATCGCTGCCGTAGGTGTTGTCTTGAAAGCACCCGTGATGCAGAGACACACTGTTCTTTGTAACCTGGTGAGTGGCACTATGCACGAGGCAAGTGTTGTTCTTGGCCACCACTCTATACTGCCGTATGTGATAATAGGTATTATCACTGTCCGGTACAGCCATAGTATCACTTTGGGCTTTAGCCCCCAAGTTTTACCGTAGTTGGAACGACACATGCCGAACACTCGTAAGGCGTTTGTCGTAATATTTTCCACATAAATTTTCCACCTGAATTCTTTATCAAGCGTTACACCAAGATATTTAACTTCGGTGGACCAGGGCAGCTTTATTCCATTGAGGGAGGGCTCTCCTAGGTTTCCTAGTTGTCTCTTTCCCGTGAATGGAATAATGACTGCTTTGCTTGGGTTGATAGAGAGGTGGTTCTTTGTACACGATTCCTCTGTCATCCTCAATGCCTGTTGTAATAATCCAGAGAATATGTTCGGGAATTTACCATTAACCATTATAGCTATGTCATCTGCATAGCCTACTGTGTAGAATGGTCCGGTATTGAGTTTGGTGAGTAGCGAGTTTACTACTTGTCTTGTCGAAGGCTCCCTCTATGTCGAGGAAAGCCCCGACACATATCTCTTGTCCCTCTAGCGCAGCCTCGGCTCGACTTGCAACATACTGCAATGCCGTTTCCGTAGATTTGCCAGGGCTGTAGGCGCACTGTTGTTTATGTAGAGGGAATAGTTTAAGCGGTCCCTCTTTTAGATACCTGTCTACCAGTTTCTCCAGAGATTTTAAGAGAAAGGATGATAGACTGATGGGTCTGTAAGCTTCAGCTTCTTCATAAGTCGGTCTACCCACCTTCGGTATGAAGGTGACTTTGACCTCTCTCCATGCCTTAGGTATGTAACCAAAGGCTATGCAGGCTCTGTAGAGCCTACTCAAATGGGGTATCAAAACATATGCCCCTTCTTGCAATAGTATTGGGTAGATGCCATCCGGACCTGGGGATTTGAGAGACTGAAAGCCCGCTATGGCAAGCTTCAGCTTATTTTCATCTACCACTTTCTTTGCCGTGAGCCAGTTGTTTTTGGACGTAAGGCACACGTCCTACGAGGAGCTCGTCCCTTGTGACTGGTTCCTCTTCATCGCTGTCGCGCAGTATACAATCCGGGAAGTGAGTTCAAAACATCACGCCCAGAGTGTCCTGTCCAGTTTCCGTAAGATATCCATTCTCATCCTTTACAGATGAGAGTGGGTTTGTCTTAGTCATGGACATTGCTTTGCACAACCTCATTTCATTCGCTAGATCTTCGATGGAGGTGCAATGCTGCCGCCAATTAGTTCTTCTGGCCTTGCGTACCGCCGTGTTATACCTCGTCAGCATGCTATGATAGCCAGAAAAATCTTTCCAGGCTTTTGCATCATTAAAGGCCTGTCATGTTTCCTGACGTATTTTAGCTAGTTCAGGAGTCCACCATGGTACCTTTTTGCAAAAGGCCTTTTTCTCTGGGCAATTATCTTCCCATGCACCAATGGTGCCTGCCTTGATTCTGTCAAACTTGCTGTTACGCACTAATGTCATTGTTTCATGAAATTAGGTAAGTGCGAAAGAGATAGCTAATTTAGATTTTTTGATATTTTGCTTTCTTGTCGAAGTCGTATATAGGTCACGGTCACGGGTCAGTTCAGTGCGCCACTGACCGACGTTCTGTGACATTGCGTGCGCGGCTTTGTAATTTAGGAACCGCAACAGTTCCGGCTTGTTTAAAGTCACTGCTCGTATGTTTGTGTTGAATTATGCGAAATTAGAGGAACGTCGGTCTTTTATCAAGATTTAGAAATAATATTCTAAGACGGTGTAATTTACGACGATGTAGGATCGAACCAACTTTAATGTACCTAGGCTGTAGGCTTGTGGAAGACATGTTACCGACGCCATACCTATGATGACGTTCTCTGCGACAGTAAACTACTTACCAAATAAATACATAGGAATTCCCGCGATTACCTTCTACATAACCTACCTGAGTAGTGAGATAGTTTTCCTTTAGTATTTGTAATATTTATTTTGTGTACAATAAAGAATATGAATATGAGTTATCATGAGTGTTATTGTTTACGATTCAATAGACTATATCTGCAACATGCACCATGATCGATAAGTCATAAATACTTTAAAATTAAATTATAATTAATTTTAGTTGATTATAGAAAGCCAGTAATAATTGACCTTTGTGACACCCCTAAATTTGGAATTTTGACCTCGGTACATAAAAATCATTTTCTCGAAACCTAGGCCCAAGTTGAAAGTAATATTTTTATGGAAGATAAACCTTAGTAAAAGCAATCTATTTGTACCAGACAGAGGTTCTACTTCGAGCTAGAAAATAAATAAAAAAATAAATTGTGATTTCGGTAAAACTTTTTTTTTCGTGGGTTCTACTATCGTTTTTGGTTACATATATACGGCATTGAATTGCTTCATAAATCTGCAATACGAATAAAGTTCAATTATGTACAGTTTTTTTTAAGAATTTTTTTTGGTCTTTTTGGCGTCAAGGTTACGAAAACTTTACGATTTTTTTAAAAATCAAGGACACAAAATTGGCACATGGGAGTTCTACTCGTGCATTTGTAATAAACTATTAAGTAGAAATAGCCAATAAAAAGCCAATGTCACTTTTTTAGGTTTATAAAACACTGCGCGACGTCAACGCCGACGACGATCATCAGTTCACTCACATACAAACAATAACGCATTCAGCTTAATATATTTGTTCAGTTCCGATTCCGACTTCTGACCGCGAAATTGAGAAAATTTATTCAATATATACATATTAAGTTAGACCTTTTGAAGATCTTTGAGTTTGACATTCGTTACGGTTAGTCAGAAGCCTGAGATATGACACCAGGCTGGCCAAGGGGTATCGCGTTACCAGTTACTGGCTTGTGGAGGTCAGTTATGCAGTCGCATAACTGACCTCATGTAAAAAAACTGGTACTCAGCTGAATCCGGTTAGTAGTAGTAGTACCTAGTTGAGAAAAGGGCAGAAGAGAGACTAATTTAAATTTTTAGGAAAATATACACAATTTTTATTACTAAAGTGATTGAAATCTGATCTCATTATTTAAATTATAGTTTTTAATTTTAATCCATTTATTTATTTTATTTACATTTTTAAATGTTACGGGACCAACGGCTTAAAGTGCTTTCCAAAGCACGGAGGAAACTCGGTATGTTGAAAATGGTCACCCATCCACGGACCGACCTCGTCAAGCGTTGCTTAACCTTGATGATCGACCAGTGCGGCTGTTATTATTTAGCCACGAGCTCCTCCAAAGACAAAACCTTTTTTGGTGCAAAGAGCTTCAGATAATCCATTTAAGGAGGTGAGATATGACCTGACCTCCTCTTCTCAACCGATAGCCCAGGCCCGAAACCTCCAGCAGTGTGCTGAGAGGGTTCAGGTCTAAACAAAACCACAGTGGACTCAGACTGTCGCCCTGAAATATTCCACGCTCGATCCCCTTATACGAGTAGGTTTACTGTCCTCTTGAATCTATCGATTCTGGATAGCGAAGGACCGTCCTACACTGCCCCAAACAGGATATCGGGAAGGTGCGCAGTTGCATCAATTTTATACAACTCCAGCACCCTCATGAGTCATGTATGTGTGGCACTGAGTCCTAGGCTTTATTTTAGTCTATCCAACATCTCACCAGATCCCTTGGGGAACGGTGAACCTGCTGGCTAATGGCAATGTTTTTATGGAGCAGCTCCTTAGTACCACGGGACCCGTTCCTACGTCCATTCTGAGAAGCATCATGTTATTAGTCGAACTTTTCGTTGCCAAATCCGAATTATTTCTTTGTTTTTTATTTCTTCTGTACACAGAAAGAGAGACATTTTTTGTAACTACTTTTTTCTAACATCTACAAGAAGTAATGTCAAGATGTTTCTTGTTGAAGTGGTAAGCTGTTGTATTGATTTTGGGGAGGGCCTGGCCTCCATGCTTTAAAAAAAAAATAACCTGCTTCGTTTAGTCTCATTCTGCTTGGCTTGGTAGTATAAATGCAGACCTACCTTGCCTTACTCCTGAGATGGCAAGGTGGCCTGGTCTTGAGGGAGGGCGCTACAGTCGTGTACATCTTAAGGCAAGTGCGGTGATGTGCCTTCTCGACGTTGCCACCCTGTTATTGGTCTAATTCCTTAAGAAATAGACGCAACAGAAATCACCGGGCGACTAAACACAGGGGTGGCGAGGTCATGCCCCTGGGTGTCCACCATTATATTACCCGGGAGGATGACGGGATCCTGTGGCTGAGCCGATGAGCGTATGCGGTTTAAGGTCTCTGAGGCAACACTCCACTTTGGCCCGGATTTGTCATCACACGGGAGGCCGTAGCTTAGCCAGCTACGGTCAATCGGCTGCGAGGTCCGGTCAGACGGCCCCTAGGCGAGTTCACTCCCATTGGGGGCTCGCAGGCGGCGGTGCTCGCTCGCATTGCTAGTGGTAGCGGTGTGAGTTAGTGCTGTGCAGTCTCGTGAGCAACTAATGGGGGGGGGCTATATCCCTCGACTAATCCCTGGTGCTACCGTAGCATCGCCACTTGAACACTTCATGGCGGGTGGGGATAGTCGAGGAATGAAAAAATATTACTCGGGTTTAATGGATTTAAAAAATAAAAAAGACCACAAGGCGAAAGGACCGGCGAAAGCTGGGACTGCGCTCCAACATGCGGGACCGGTGAAAGCTGGGACTACACACCAGATGGCGGGACCGGCGAAAGCCGGGACTGCATCTCCCCTGGCAGGAACGTCCAGAGGCGGCACTGCAGCGGGATCAACTCGAGGTGGGGACTGTGGCGGGAGTGTCAAAAGATGGTACTGCTGCGGCACTGTCGAAGATCGGCACTGCTGTGGGACCACCGAAGGGCGGAATTGCAAACCAGCCCACCGTCCAACCCACAGTCAGCTGGCGCGACACGGGACCCTTACGTTAGAGGTCAAATGACCTTGCGACCCCGGACGCGACCGCCAAAGGCAGCACCTCTTCGTCTCCCGGCGGCCGGCATGAATCAGGCTGGCTTCCGGTTGGACTATCTGGGGCGCAGAGGAAAAACCCAAAAGCTGAGACAGCAGGCGGCTCTAGAGGGGACCCCTACGGGAGGCTCATCAAAGAGACCGCGTGCTGTTCTCAGCGGCGACAGCGGGGAAATGGCGGCCAAGAGGATGCAGACCCAAGGGCAATCATCCGCGACCGGATTCTATATTCATAATTGAGGAACTGGAAGAGGCGCCGGACCCTCTACCTGTTCTCGCAATTGCTCCCGGTGTTGTCGCGGGTGCAGTTCATGTATCCTGCGACAACTCTGATGCAGCTTGCTGGTTCCGGGGTGCCATCCACAATGTGGAACTTGGCTCCCTGAAACTCAAGGCCGTCGACGCCAAGGACCTTCCAAAGCCAGTCAAAATGGCATGGAAGAGTCACATGTGTCTCCGACTGCACAGCATGATTTTATTTTTGTTTACATCTTTGCAGTCGGGTTTTTTGATATTCTTAACTTTTTTTTTAATTCGCGGAGCTCGGTTTTCATTAAACGAGTTTTCCCCGTTTCTCCGCTCCGCGAAAATATATATAAATTTTGAACCAGGATTTAAAATTCCTGTCCACTAACGCGAAGCGCAGTTTTTATGCATTCGATTATTTGGCTCCGCACCTCTTTTCTCCGCTCCGCGCGAATTGGACAGGCACTTTTAAGACGACGACTAACGCCGACGACCTTGAGGGAACAAAACGCGCACTCGTTTCACACCTGCGCGACCTTGGTTTTTTGTACTTTCCATAATATTCTATGACTTAAAAAAAGGCGTCACATTAAAATGTAGATGATTAAATTGTCTTTGAGATGGTATCGATTTCATTAAAATACGCCCAGCGGGTTTGGTGCGATTGTCGTGTTTTTGTTCGTTTTAGACATAACTTTACAAATTAATTACAATAATATGTTATACGAATAAAACTCAAAATTTTCTTAGATAACTTTTTTTTAAATAGTCTAATGTAACATAGGTATATTTTTTTCCAAAAAATTACGACTAGTAGTCGTTTAGAGGTGATTCTCATTTTAAAATCATTTACTCAGGGATATCTGTGCCTTAAATAAGAAACTTTATTTACTGTGCACATAGCATTTAATTTCATAAACTAGCAAAAAGTTAAACTAGCAAAAGCCACTTATTTGCGTATACATACTTACATACCTACATAATATAATAAACCTACAGAAACTGACCCCTTTTCCCACGGAAGGCAGGCAGAAACTACAGCAGCCTTATTGCGTAACTAGCTGACCCGGCGAACTTCGTTCCGCCAAACAAATTTCTATAATAAAAGATTTTTTCTAAAATAAACGTAGCCTAAGTTACTCCTTATTACATCAGCTACCTGCCAATAAAAGTCCCGTCAAAATCGGTCAAGCCATTTCAGAGATTAGCCGGAACAAACAGACAGACAGACAGACAAAAATTGTAAAAAAAAATATTTTGGTGTATGTACCGTATATATATTCATATCATAGATATAATAAACAAGGAGATATGCCCGGTAGACGAAAATATATCGGAAACCTGTGTCTCCAGTTTGCCCCTACCACACGGCAACTACTACACATGCAGTTCAGTAAAGGCAATAGATACGCAGTCGCGCACACACCCGCATTTCTAAAATCAGAACGTACTACACAATAAATTATAAACCTTATCCCTTCAAGCACAGCGTGTATATATATACCAATCACCGTACAAATTACGCACACAAAAACATCGGTCGCTATCGTTGTGCTATGCAAAAGCAATTTATTTTACATACACGCTAGTGATTGACTAAATCGGAAACTTATCGATTCACCCATTTATTATTGTACAATTTTTTTTGTTTACTTGAAAATAAATAAAAAAACGGTTTGTCCAGAAAATTTTATAGTTAAAACAAATATGCAGCTAAAAATATAAATTATTAAGTAAATCAAAAAATTCAAACAATCAAAAATCCGGTTACTTTGGTTTAGGCTTTCATAGCGTAATGTTTAATTTATTTTTAATGTAGCAAATTTTAATTGTTTTGTGCTGCTATTATTGTTATTATGTTATGAGTCTGTTTTACTTGAAATAAATAAATTGAATTGAATTGAAACAGGAGATATTGTTGAACCCTGCTAGTGCTATGGTGTTTAATCACTGACCCGTAAAGTGGAGGTATTTGTGCAGCACTTGACACTTTGATATTATTGGGGTTGCATTTTTTGTCAAAAAGTTGGTTACGCATTTCTCTACTACACTGTAAAATAATCAAAATAAGTAATACACATTATTTCCCATCGATTTTCCAACCGGTTGAAAACGGTTGACAAATTGAAAATAAAATATAATAACAATATTTCATTCGTCATCGACATTGTTATCGATAGCCTACGTTAGTGGATCTGCACAAGCACATCACTAACTCGTCGCAAGGAGCAGCGGCCGTACTACGCGATGCATCCGCTCAATGATGTATCGTTTTGTGATTTTTACATTGCTTGTCCAGTCACTTAGCGACAAACTTAGGTAATGGTTAGGAAGCAATGTATTTAATGCAAAAATAGTACAGTCGCTGTGATATTTCAATACAAAAATAACATAGTAGAAGCAAGAAATATTTTACGATTTGTTGTTTTTCATGATTTTAAAGACAAATATAGTGAAATACTTGTACTCACTTATAGTAAGTGATTCTATGATTTACAAAGTTTTGGTTTAGGCTTCGCTTTTTACAAGAAACCACTGAACAACACGGCATTCTGTAATTTTTCACGATGACGGTCGAAAGCGCACTGTTTAGCGGAGACCGGCCATTTGCCTGTGACATGCTCAGTCAGCCCACGTCGCGCGGACACCGACACGCCCCCTTGCCACTTCTCCTGTATTTTATATTTCTATGATTCATATACATGTAGTAAAAAACGGTTATTTCAAAATTAAAAACAGACACTCCAATTTTATTAATATGTATAGATGTATAGATAAGAGCAAAGAGTATAAAAAATCGACCAATCACATCTATACATACGAATATATATATGAATATATATATTGAATATATATACGGTACATACACCAAAATAACATTTTTTACAATTTTTGTCTGTCTGTCTGTCTGTTTGTTCCGGCTAATCTCTGAAATGGCTGGACCGATTTTAACGGGACTTTTATTGGCAGGTAGCTGATGTAATAAGGAGTAACTTAGGCTACGTTTATTTTAGAAAAATTCTTTTATTTTAGAAATTTGTTAGGCGGAACGAAGTTCGCCGGGTCAGCTAGTCCAAGATAAAAGACCCGGTGTGGATTTCAGTCCATGTTATTGTTCGATATTTCAAACCTTTTGCCCTTTGTCTTGTCGAATTCATTATGCAATACGAATGACGGTGCAGAACGACACGTGCTACGACCTTTTTTACACATTTGCTTATACATATTTGCCGGTTTCTGTTATAGGAACGTATCGAAGACCTAATTATTTAATATGCCATTCAAAATAGACTTTCTAAATAGACTTTTCAGAGGCCATTATAACATTGCAAGTCGTACCCTTCGAAAGGGTCTTACAGAAGGGTACCCACCCTTTATCGTCTCATTGTTTCAAAGAATGTTTTCAGATCTAATGGATATATTAATTAAGTTTGCTCATTACGACGAATACAGTACTTTGTAGCATTAATTATAACTGAAAAGCCCCTTTGAATAAATGGGGGGGGAGCAGCAGGAAGTTAATTTTAGGCAAGCCATACGGAACTGCAGTTTCATTAATTCCGTATTCCATGCCTTTGGGCATTTTATTATTTATTAATTTTCATATCATCTTCTTTAAGTACTCTATAGAATGCCGGAGGGGGCACCGAACAGTATGTTATAGGCGGGTGGAAGGTTTTTATATAGGTTTGTAGCGACATACCTACATTCCGTGAAAGGATCTACTTTTTTACCTGAAAATTACTGAGGTATGGTATGCCAACGAAAGCACTGTGAATATTAAATTAACTGCGGCTAATATAACCCCTGTTTTTCATAGGTTTTTTATGCTAGTGCCTTTATAATTTCTTACTTATTTAGTTATGATCAAGGCTAGGAGCGTTTATGTAGGCAATTTATTAATATCCATGAGTCTTTTAATTGGCAATAATACCTCAAGAATATTTTCACTTCTACTTTAATGTCTCGTGAAGCTTGCATAACTAGCTTGTCATATTTTTTTTAAATAGATAATATTATGAAGAAGTTGGAGTGTTTAATGAAGCACTGTGTAATTTCGTCTGTGCACCTACAGCTATTGTGAATTTTGAATTAAACTAATTACGAATCTTTATTACTTTTATTTTTTTATAATAAATATCTCAATCAAGTTTTTGATTTCAAAGTAGCTGGTAGGAAGATTCTCAAATAGATCCCTATTAAGTAGATAAATCTTTGAGTAGGTACCTATTTATTTGCCTATTTTAGTTTTAAGTAGGCACTGCTAGCTAGGGTCGGCCGCTACGTCGTCGTGGAAGTATTATTACTGAACAATATTTATTCATAACCGTTTATTTTAACATCAGACAGTTTACCGAGCCTCGAGCCCCTGCTATGATATTAATTTTGAGCCCTAGCTTTAAATGACTACTTGAAACCTTTGTTAAATACAATAAATATCAAGGTCTTCTTGTTGTAGTCAACTTTAATAACAAAACGTTATGAGACTCAGTGTTTAACGAGCATTTTGATGGCAGTATAAAAATTTGTTTAACCTGGGTAAGGTAGCCTGGAACTTGCCCGCTTCCTCTTATAAACGCGAGATCATGCAAGCTGAAATTTAATTTATTATAAAAACTTGAGTAGGTAAACTGCGTTATAGCGACTAGAACGTTTACGAGACACGAATATACCTGGAACCCTATTATTAATGTATGCAAGCTAATTTGTGAGTCACACTCAGGATTTTAATGCGGGCGGGAGTGGAAGAACCTAGTTTACGTCAGGAAAGCTGGTAAAAAGTTGGCATAATAAGTTTCTCGTATGAGCAAGCGTGGTCATGCCCCACGCGTCGGTGCATTAATGCCGTACAACTTAATGCTAGCTCGCACGCGGACCACTCGTAAACGTAACGAGTGTTTTCAAAGAATATATGATGGATCACGTGTGAGGGAGTTTTTGCCTGCGTCAATGGCAACTTTCAGAGGCTCTAGTAAGGTCTAAGCTGCAGTAACAACTTTTGATTGAAGAACGTAGAAACCTAAATAGAACCTTTTCACATTCAGGAAAGTGGCCACCTATAATATACCTACATAAATAGGAAAGGTCAGTCGACTAAAATAATCAATGACAGCAGTCCTAGCGAAGCACGCAAGAAATTGGTGTGTGGCTGCTCAAATACCCTCTCCAACTGACTATGTTGAGCCTGCAAAAAAGTTCCCAGCGGACCATAAACTGCCATGGCCTACTTGGAAATCTCTGAACTGGTTACGAAGCCAAGTGGGCCGCTGTGGGCATAACGTCAGCGTCACGTCTGCGAGCACAATGTCCTGTGGAACCACTCCACAGACGATGCCCCATCTCTTGTCCTGCTCCTTATGCAAAAACACCTAACCTAATAAAAAAAAGAAGTATAATAGTATTTATCATGAAAGCACACATGGCTTGTCAAGGTACGTGAATAGGTAAATGAAATAAAATGTGTAGTATTGATCTGCACTCTACTTACGAGATGTGTGTATCTTTGGCATCTGGAAATCACAGTCAGTACTTACCTATTGTAATCCGACTGATTCAATGTTGACGACGCTGTCCATCCTCTTATGCAAATACTCATATTCGCTGAGTCACCTTCGGAAATTAGTAGTTCTGCGGGTAAGATGTAGGTACCTTTTGAGATGCACCTAGAACGTAGGTTACATTTAAAGCGCGTTCTTCACCAAACGCAAACGTCTGCCACATCTGCATCAGTTTACCTAAAGTCGCTACCTACTCTTCCAGCAGATGGTGGCTAAAAGTCTGAAAGCCTTTGTGCCTCGGTGGAATCTAGGGCCACTTGCGCAGCGTATGTGTACTCGCCTTTATTTTTGTTTACACTTTGTATAATGAATGCACTATGCATGCGTTGATTTTTATGTGGCTTTGTATCCTTCACATTTTGTTGATACGCTGAGTTTTGGATTAAAGCATTACAATTATAATATGCTATTATGCATATCAATAGGTAATTTTGTTACTTCATTCTCTATTCTTTATTTTGTTCACGTAGATCCAAAGAAATAAATGAAAGTAAAGACTAACTGGGACAATGAGGGGGCTGCAAATTTGTCTCACTTAAGGCGCAGATACGCCTCAGAAGCTGATTTTAAAATGAGAATCACGTCTAAGCGGCTAGTCGTCATTTTTTTACATGATTTTTTGATAACAATTTATGGGAAATGTCCCATACATTGTTTCCAAAAAATCATTTTAGTAGATCATTTTCTTAATAATTTGATCTATGAAAATTTTGAGTTTTATTCGTACAACACAGTTTATTTATTTGTTAAGTTATGTCTTACACGGACGAAAAAAAACGGCCAAGTGCGTGTCGGGCCAAGCGCAGTAATAGGGTTCCAAAATTGCATAATAACACGGACTAAGAAGAGGGCTTTTTGTTGTTACATGAACATAAACGGCTCACAACGTTTAAAAACGGGCCCACATAAGAATTGGTAACTGAAAAATCCAACTTCATAAGTGAAGTTAGAAAAAATAATATCTATTTGAGTACCACCGCGGGTAGAGGCAAGCATTTGAAATAAAGATTTATAACCAGTTTTACTTAATAATTTGAATACTGCAGTATTACCGTTACGGAGAAAGTCTACGTTAAAATCTCCAAATATTTACAAACCGAAAACAAATATTTTATTATGAATATTTTCAACAGTTTACTCACTACCAAAAAGTAAAATCAAATTATTCGATGATAGGAATAAACAACCAACATAAATAAGCTGCAATAAATAATATTTCTGTATGTAGTACGGCAATTGCGATACGAGCGCGTGTTAGAGCCACGGGGAATGGTTGGTTCGTTCGTGGATCTCCCCACGCACACTCCCTGTTTCTTTCTATTTCGGAATTTGAAAATTCTTGAATGTATTCACTATTTCGTTCTCGAAAGTTGTTATTTAAGTAATTTTTCAATGGCATTTGTACAAAATTTTGACTGTTTCAAGTACATTTTTAAGTTGGTCGACTATTACTCGTAAACTTGTAAAGCCTACTTAGCTGTGATAGTTTTTCACATAACCAAACACACTTGACTCTGACAAAAATTATCAATCTAAAGCTTAATTTAACGCAAACGAATTTCTGAATCGATGGTTTTAAGAGACCCATCATATTTTAAATGAACTATCCAACGATACCCCACACCATGGCATTGATGAGTAAAATAAAAAAACATCCCACTTTACGTCTATAGGAGATACCCGAAAAAGAATTTTATTCATGATTTTATTCTTTGTCGGAATTATTAATATGTAGATCCATGCCAAATTATAGCTTTCTAGTACTAAGAGTCTCTGAGCTAAGCTGCGGGCGGACAGACGGACATAGCGAAACTATAAGGATTCCTTGTTGACTTCGGAACCTTAAAAACGACAATCGCACCAAAACCGCCGGGCGTATTGTAATGAAATTTTCACCATCTCAAAGACAATTTAATTATCTACATTATGATTTAAAGCTTTCATTTTTTAAAGTCATAGAAGGCAGGAAAGAACAAAAACTACTCAATTCTGGGTCGTACACTGGGGTGTGAAACGAGTGCGCGTTTTGTTTCCTCAAGGTCGTTGGCGACTGTCGTCGCCTTAAAGAGTCATTCCACTTACCCCTAGTTCCCCTTACTAGTTTCTCAGATATCCAGAGATTAATAAACAACTGTCTTACAGAGAGTTCCATAATTGAGGAGTGATTTTTGAATAAAATTACGTAGGTAAATTTTTTGTAAACATTTTACATGAGTTGTAATCTTTATTAATAATCAAAGAAGGAAATAAACAAAAAAAAACAAGCACTTTTCTTTATTCGGTGTCTTGGTATAGTTATTGGTAGCTATCTATTGTTTTTTGTTTTCTACACCGATTTCGGAAAAGTTAATTATTTTTAACTTTGTAGGTAGTTTCTTTTTGATTTCCTTGCAAATCATTTATAACCAAAGTACATCTCATGACGATTCCAATAAGCCCAAACACGACTAGGATACATTGTTTTATTTCGGAGTTCCAGTGCCTGCCTTCCGGCTTCATCATCAGATCAGTTGGATCATTTTCACCAGTAAAGTTTATTTATAAGTATTTGCTTCATAATTCGAGATATCTTATACCCGTGACATACTTACCTTTAAGGAGTTCCAGTGGCTATTATCTGTGGTCTTCTTCATCAGTTCCACTTCACCAAATGATACTTTCTGAGTGCAAATGATTGCATTGTTGGTGAAAATACCAAAATCGCTATTATTATGCCTATAATATTTGAGAAGTGCCCTCAATTTCCATGGGATCCCATCGTCTGATTCTGACTTGGTGACAATAGGACCACTTTCAAACACGAAAAGAATTTTCAAAATCGGTTCATATTTGACGGACAAGTCGGTGATAAAAAAAAATCCATACATTCGAACATAGAACTTACTCCTTTTTGGGAAGTCGGTAACAAAGAGGTAAATTACACTCAGTCGCAATTCTAGCGGTAGATAATAATGACGATAAAATCGAAAGGACTAATCCCAAATATCTAGAGGTTGGTTTTGTCCTACTAATAGAGGTTTATTATGTGCTCAAGTTTCTCACTTATCCAAGGCCCACTTAACCAGGCTTTACTATAACATTAATTTGATAAAATACGTGACATACTTGCAGTTCTTAATTAGATAAATGATAGCTGTCATAGATTAATAACAGTGTTACTCTACAGAGCCTATTCTATTTTACATCTTGATCGAAAATTCCCTGATAACAATGACCAAAAAGGAATAATATACCATTCCAATCCACCATCTTTGCCCTGTTAACTAAATCAACACCGGAGACTTGCCTACTGTATCTAATCTACAGGACACTACAACTCTCTCTGGCATGGCGGCCATATTTGTTTGGACAATGACGAACGCAAGTCCTTCCCCAAGGACGGCATACACGTCAGCTTTACATAATAAGTTAGTGGGTACCACTAGCCACTAATTTCTTTAGGGCGTGCGCCAAATTGTCCCATGTGACCCTTCTATAAACATTAATCTTCTCATAACTCACTTCAAAACCAACATTGCTTGATATTTCATTCAGGCCGGTACCTAAGTCAGGCCCCTCAGGTAATGTATGTAACTTTATCAACATGTTAACTTGTCGTCTTATTTACAAATGTAATATTCAACGTTTCCCACGAGACTGGTTCAGACACCATATTTAAATTACTTCTCTCAAAGCGGGATTACATTTAGCTGAGGTTAAGAGGCAGAATTTCACTTAATACTCCCTCACATCTTGTAATTTCTTTAAGTTAACCAACGCAGTCGGCTCCACTCTGCATTAATGTTGATACGAATGTATTAACTCATGTTTAAACGACCTACATCGCAAAGCTTTGAGAAAAATACTTTCATTTACGTAGTAGATATGAATATATGAGCATCCAGATTGTATTATGAAGATAACCATGTTGAAAGCACCTATTTCCCGTTATGTTGTTCGTTTGCATAATTATTTTGATTCTGGTATTAAGTTTTGTTTTATTGTTGATTCTGTTTCATTGTTGATAATAACTACTATCCTTCACAATTCTGATTCTCCTCAATACCTTCGAGAACCCTTTGAATACCTCGTGCCGAGAGGTAAACCCTGTCGCACTGCCGCTTCTCTTCGCCTTCGTCCTCCGCGACACACTTCAGCCGCTAAGATGGCAAGTGCGTCTCTCTCCCACACTCTATACGCGACAGCCCTTCTCTAGAGGTCTTCAAGAGGAAGATTAAAAATCATTTCCTTGCACAATGTCATAATATTAGTATGTATATATATATGCCTATCCTCTATAATTGTCAACTTTCTCTGTCACTCTAGGGTTTGCTGTAAGAGAACTCAGCATTGAGTTAAGCTCGCCTTTGTACATGTACTTTAATATCACATGTATGTAATGTTGTTTTTTTGGTGTACAATAAAGAATTAAGAACTATTTAAGGCTTTACATACAGATGTATGAAAAACACACCTCAATCTAACTGCTAGGAAAACTAAGTACTAAATAGTACATCATTCGAAGCACAAAACTTATAATAATCCAGCACCTTTGAAATAACGAGAAACATTACAATTGTACATTCAATTACCTCCGCTGAGTACCTTATGCCGTTCTTGTTGTACTAACGAACAAGAGAAGCAGGTGACAATGAGTAAATAATCAATGGAGTTCACGACATACTGACGTTCTTCAACAAGCAAGGACCAAGGTTATGGGTATATATATGTGAGCTGCATTTCTTAATTTCCTAATCAAAAGTTCAAATATGTGTTGATGTGTGTTATTCAATCTCTTCTTAAGTCTTGAACGGATTGGTATGAAACTTGCAAAACAACACGAGTATACTACAGAAATGGTATGATCTGGATTAAGATGCATGATACTTTTGTTCCCGGTATCTACATTTTGTTAGTTAAATTTTCGACTCTCTCGCAGGTGTCGTCACTGTCAAAAGTACACTTAAAATAATTACGATCTAGTACCGTACCCACTTACTAAAAACTTACGTTTTTGTGAATACTTGTTGCGTTAAGCAGTTGCTTACTCTGTGACCAAATTTAACAACAAATTATACAAATGGGAATTAGAAAATGAACTACAAGTTCTACATCGTTTCTCTGAAGGTATGGCCTTAAGCAAATAGTTACTGTTAGAAATTTCAATTTGATGTTAGTTAGGACAAGGTACTTGAAATTGTTTTAGCTTTTATTAAGAAACATATTATACGAAAATGATCACTGGGTAATACTAGGTAGTATTACGGCTGTGACTAGATAATATTTGTATTTCTATACATTCTTAGTTTCTACGTAAAACTAATCTTATATTACCTTCTACCCTTTGAGATCAATTGTGGTCCCCTAGATAACTTACTCCTCCCCAATCTCATTGAAAACTACTACAACTAGGTCGACCAGGAGATATGAGCCTATAGTCTTCTGGTTTTGGATATCCAACCCCTAGGAGACTCATTCGCTTACCAGTCATGAAAGAATGCCACATAAGGTGCTCCATGCGATCCGTATGTTCCCCACACAACCTGCACATGGGTGTCGCGGCCAGACCCATCTTCATGAGCATGTCGTTGGTTCCAAAATGCCCAGTAAAGGCCCCAAGCAGGTAGCAGATTTGCCCCCTGCTCATATTCCAAATTCATTTCCGGGCTTTGAACGTAGAGCCTAAAAATTTCTTGGAGTGTTGTAGACCGGTATTAGACAGCCAATGTGTTCGTTGTCTGTGATCTGCAAACTCTCTAAATGTGGCTTTTACGAGACACGTCGAAATGCCTACACATGGTTCTGGACCCACAAAATCATATGCTGAGCCCTCTCTTGCCAGTTCATCTGCCACTTCGTTACCATGGATTCCTATGTGCCCAGGGACTCAGATCAGTCTTACCCTGTTATGCTTCCCAAGCCTGTTTAGGGTCAGGATAGCATCCAGAATAAGTCTGGAGGCCACTTTGTAGGATGCCATGGCTTTGATTGCAGCTTGACGGTCACTAAGAATATATATATGGATTTACCTCTCTGGTTTCTCTATCTATATTCTCTTGAGCACAGGTTATTATGGCATATGTTTCTGCTTGGAATACAGTTGCCATCTTCCCTAAGCTTTTGCTACATTTGTAACCTTTTGCGTATATTCCCGCTCCTGTATCTGATTCCATTTTGGATCCATCGGTGTACCACACCAGACTATCTTGTTCTGGTGGATCAAGTCCCTTCATCCAGTCCTCTCTCGTAGGGATTACGACCTTCAAAGACCTTTCAAACACAAACATAGTTTGCATTTTATCGGATATCATGCTTGTTACCCGATCCTTCATTTCCATCGAACTTTGTATGGTTAGTCTTTGGCTTAGAGGCATCCCATAGTCCAGCAACAGCAAGACGATGTAATGTCTTCCTTGCCTCAAATTCAACCATCATATGCAGAGGAGGGATATTGAGGTATCTGGTACTATGCACGAGGCAAGCTTTATTCTTGGCCACCACACTATGCTCCCGTATGTGATAAGAGGTATTATTATTGTACGTATTGCACGTAAAACTAAAGTAGCTCAATTACATATTTCTAGTAATTGTGCTCGCCAAACTTCTTGGCCGCCCTGAAGTTGGCTACGATGGCTGCGCAGTAGTAAATATCATACAAAAACAGCACCGATCCATGCCTTGCGCATCGGAAAGCCAACTTCAGGTTGGCCCAGAAGTTTGGCGAGAACTATACTAAATTACGTTTATATTTGCCATACGTAAATATAGGTTAGGTCGAAACCTACTATTCGCTATTTTAAATAAAAGATAAGATGAAAAATAGGTCAGAAACATTATGAATATCTAGAAATGTTAGTAGACAAGCCTACAGGCACTGACCTTCAAGTTTGACATCAGAAGACTGAAAAATAAAAAAGATAACTCCATTTTCTGTAAAAACACTAGCTATAATATCATTGTACATAGGTAATTGGTGGTAATTGATAAAACATGAGGAAAATAATTGGGACATATAAAGTTTTTTTTACTCACAACAAAACAGGGTTTTGCTATTGATAATTAGTTTTGTATTCTATGACTAAAGTTTGCTTAAAAAAGTTAAAAATGTAAAACGGTTTAAACCGAAAAAGATTTGTAAAAATTTAGGGATAAGTACCTACTTTATTCAGATATTAGAAAATAAATTTTAATAAAATAATACACACCAATTATTTTTTGTGCATCTCAACATTTACTACGGTGACGATATCTATTAAATATAAACTGGGCGTCGCAACGCCCAGATTATATTTAATAGATGTCTTGTTTTAATAGTATTCTGGAGAGGTTTTGCAAGGAGAGATTTGGAATCAAGTATTTATTCTGTCAAAAAAAAGAAATATAATCTTCTTTTTTCTTATCCACTTTTTTGTGCCGCAAGCTCACAAGACAATTTTCAAGAAAACTCTTTATGATGCCATGTTCAGGTACTGAATTTTTTTACAAATATAGAGTCAGCAAAAAATGAAATTTTTGACGAAGGTTTGTTTTTATGTTTGCTACGGACCCACACGGGAACGTTTAAAATAAATTGAGCATAAATTATTCAAAATATGAACACTGCGAAGGAATGGTAAAACTAGAAAATACTTACATACTTTCTAAGCAATTCCATTCTAGGTTTTACTGCATTTTTATTAATGCAAGCAAGATTTAAACGGCACGAGGTTCTTATAAACTTAGTTTTTACTACTATTTTCTGTACAATTCTACCTATAAGTAAGTCAATATCAAGCTAGAAGTGGCCATAAAACTGTATAGTTTACCAACATACGAAACGGAAAGGTCGAAATAAAAAGTTACGGGCCCGAAGCCGACAATGGAGCAAAATTCGTTCCCATAAAACGAAGGTCGAAACGCATTACTATTAAAAATTTACGCGTTGAAAAATATGTCTGCGGGCTAAACCAAACCTTGGTTAAATATTTTATTCCCATTTATCAGTAAGCGTGTTCCATAAAAGTCAGAAAAAGCTTCAATGTGTAATACATTGGGGACACGTGACGAGATGGCGGCTCTTCGACAAGACTTGGAAACCCGACTTCGGAGATAAATCATGTAAAACTCGCGTAAGCCACTCTCACTGGTTTTAAAGTAAAACTCAATGCGCTGTTTTTATATTACCTCAATTCAAATCTGCAATTTCAGATGAAAGCTTTCAGTTCACGATTTTAACATTTATGTTGAGCTGACAGTTACATTCTTTTCAGTTTTTTTTTATGGTAATAAAATCTTTACTTAAAATTTTTCTGTGCTTGAATGTTCAAGTTGGTTTTGTTTTCTATGTAATGTTTGCCTATTTTTCAAAAAAATACAGCTTTATTGTGCTCTAATTTATGCTGTTTATATACGACTAAGCTGGTCACATATTAAATTTCCAGACAAAGATTTAGTACAGCAAGCACATTTGTATTCGCGCATAAATACCGAATAAATATAGAAGCTCATCCCTAACAGTAAAAAAATACGTTAAATTATATGATTACCGACAAGTTCGTACAAAGGAAGCCAATTTCTCTAAGAGGTTGGCTTCGAATGCGTATACAAACCCAATATACGTTATGTACTATTCATTTCATATGCCTAGGAGATGTGCCAAATGTCCTTTCTCTGCGAGACTGCTCTACGAAATCGTACTAAGTAAATGAACATTGTAATATACATTTAAAATGGCGCTGCTCTCTTTATTTTAGTTACATATGTACATAAAATATTATGTTTGCTCTATCGCGTAATTTTGGAATATTTGTGTAAGGCAGTTAGAAGATTATTTCTTGAGAATCGTAGTTTCATCATGAATTTTGGGGTGTGTGGGTGTGTCTGTAAGATTATTTTGCTTTATTAATAACTCCTTATGAAATTCTTTGTCTGGTGAAGAATTTGCTACGTAGGTACCATTATTTCAGCCACCGAACGTTTCGTTTCGATTAAGGGGCACGAAAACATTGCAACTGTGCAAGCAGCTACATTCAATCCATTTGTTCTTCACTGGAACATCTGGCCTGGATGGTAACACACCTAAAAAAGTCACTAAAATAGGGATCGAAAATCATGAAGTTTCAGAAATATAACTGTGAAAACCCGACGCTTATTTTCTCATCTAAAAACATTAATCCATAACTCAGCCAAATAGTCTCCTACACGTTAACGGCTATCCCTTTCAAAGCTGTATCAGGCATTGATATCTTCCTATTGACAACATCTATAACGACCGAAACCCGATATAAAAAGGTAAATGCCGGTTTTGCAAGTAGGTCAGGATTTGTGAATAAATCTAGATTGGGCGTAATGTGTGTCGACATTACCCTCCCGGGGGTGGGTCATGTCTGTTTGGGGCGATAGATAACGTTAGACTGCTTTGTCGATGGGAATAAATCTGATAATAGAGCGGCCATAATTACCTACAACTATCCTATCGGTTCGATTTTGTGGCGTTTATGTGATTATGTGATAATGGATCTAGCTAGGATTTAGATTTATTAACCAACCAATTAATATAGTTTTGAGTTTTTGTTAGTTATATTTTTTACTAGCCCTCGTTATTGTTTAAAAAAATATAAGTTTATTTATGTAGGAGTATATGTATTATTATTATGGGGAGCAGTAATATTGTGATAAAATTGACACCCATTTTGAGAAGTGAGTGTTGCGAAGTGCACATTTTGCGAAGTGCACATTTTGCGTCAAGTGCACATTTTGCGTCAAGTGCACATTTTGCGTCAAGTGCACATGATGCAAAGTACACATTCTGCGTCAAACCCACAGACAAGAGTCCTGTGTCCCAGCAGTGGAAACATTAAAGGGTTGAAGTTTATGTATTATTCTGATGTTATAAAGTTTAGCTACAAAGTTTCATGAAAATCCATTCAGTAGTTTTTGCGTGAAAGACTAACAAATATCCATAATTCGTTTTTTTTTGTCCAGAGAATGCCAGACTAATTTTACATGACTTATTTTGACAGGTTGTTTGCAAGTTTAGTCAGGCCAGAAGTTACATCTGTAATAATAATGGGTTTAATTGAACCCACTTACAACTACCTATAGGTTACCTAATCCTTAGGTACTAAATCCAGCTAGTCCATTATATATGACAGTACCTTAGTAACAGGCACCCGTCACATAATTCCTTTAATCTCCCGAAACATAATAACTTGCTGTTTTTATTTCATTACTGTATTACAGAGAAAGCTTGTTACGTTGTTTCGCAGTGAGCCTTTATCTTATTAACCTTTATGATACTTGTCTTGTTATGTTTATATTTCTGTGAAATTCTATATTACTGGAAAAATCCAGTAACAATCAAAGAGAATCTTTGAATTGGTACAAAAACAATTGTTGTTAATAAAAATAGCCTAAAGGCGGCCATGCCAGATAAAACAGAACAAAATATAAATAGTTTTAATGTGAACGACTTATTATTGGTGATATTTACCTACAAAAACCGGCCAAGTGCGAGTCTGACTCGCGCACGAAGGGTTCCGTACGATTATCGCAAAAAACGGGATAAAAAGCACGTTTGTTGTATGGGAGCCCCACTTAAATACATATTTTATCCTGTTTTTAGTATTTGTTGTTATAGCGGCAACAGAAAGACAACATCTGTGAATTTTCAACTGTCTAGCTATCACGGTTCATGAGATACAGCCTGGTGACAGACAGACAGACGGACAGTGGAGTCTTAGTCCCGTTTTACGTACGGAACCCTAAAAAGTAAGTAATGTCATGTTATATCTATCTATCCAAAGTAAGCAATGTCAAGTCCTGCCTATGCCCAGCAATAATGCAAGCACTTAAGTTGACGACAGTGACCTTGAGGGAACTAAACGCGCACTCGTAGTTTTTTATACTTATCTTATTATTCTATGACTTGAAAAAAAGCCTCAGATCAATATGTAGATAGCTAAACTGTCTTTGACATGATGTCAATTTCTTTAAAATAGGCCTAGCGGGTTTGGTGCGTGTTTTTGTCCATTTTAGACATAACTTTACAAATTAATTACAATTTAAACTCAAAATTTTCTTAGATCAAATTATTAAGAAAATGGTCTAACGTAACATATACTCGTATTTTTAAAAAAAATACGACTAGCTGTTTAGACGTGATTCTCATTTTAAAATCAGCTATTCAGGGGTATCTGTGCCTTAAGGCGCTAGGAAATAATCTCATGGGGTTGCCGTTGCCGAAAACGATAAGGAGAATTATATACATAATACTAGCCTGTAATTGTGCCACTGTAGGTCAAAGACCTCTTCTCTTACAGAGAAGTCAGGAGTATTGAGTACTTCACGAAGTTCTCTTAAAACCAAAGCCCTCATAATTCCAATAAATACCCCAATTAACACTTTAAAAACACACATCAATCTTAAAACCGTACAAAAACCAGCATCAATCATTGTTCCCAATAAGTTATAAACCCGATCATTTGTCAGACAGTACATCACGAAACTTTGTACCGCCCACGCTGACATTTATACACACAGCCGGTAGGTCCTGTAGCAAGAGTGTCACTATATATAGTTTGCACGATTTTGAGTTTTGAATACCTCCGTAATCAGCAAAAAAAAATCTATAAGCAGTATTTTTTTCTCATTCAATAGATTCCGGATTGAAGAATCAATTATTATTGATTTATACTAACAGTGTGCCTATTAAAAACTATGCAATTGTATATATTTTTGATACGGGAAACTCTCGCTTATGATTATTCTATACCAATATTATAAAGAGAAAACATTTTTTTGTTTGTTTGTTTGTACCGAATAGGCTCCGAAACGAATGTACCGATTTTAAAAATTCTTACATATATGGAAAGCTACATTATTACCCGAGTAACATTGCCTATAATTTATTAAAAAAAAGAGATCCTTATGAAAATTGCAATAATGTAACCCAAAGTAGCCAAATTTTGCTGAGAAAATTATTGATGATACATAATTGATGATACATAAAAAATAATGTACTACATGATTAAAGTATTAATTATTAACTACAACAAAAGTCTGCAAAATAATATATCTCACTATCAAGCCAATAGCAGCATTTGTGTTCTAAAATTTTATTAGATCGCCGGTAGAAACAAAAGTTGGTTACATTCGTATTCTTATTCAAAACAATAATTTAACAAATTGGTAGGTTGGTAGGGTAGGTTAGGTAAGGTAGGTGGGTAGGTAGTTGGGTTAGTCCCAGAGTACTCCGATCCCAGATGACCCCGTCCCGTTAGACTCCGAATACGATAAATATGATTACAATTCTTTTTCTATCGTTTTCCACTTAAACGGTCGACATAAAAAGTGATAAAATGTATGTTTGAAATACATAACGAATAAGTGCTCGAAATTTTGTACAATGTCGAACATAGTTAAGATATTATTTTAGAGTTAACTTTTTACTATGCTACATTATAAAAATGATTCCTGAAAGTGACACTGTATTTGCGTTTATTTTTAAATACATGAATGTTGCATGAGTAGAGAGAGTATGTATTTTGATTTTCTATATTGAAAAAGGAACCTATGGTTGCTCTAGGAGAAACTATATTGTATTCTCTTATTATAATATTTATCTTAACCAAGCACGACTTTATAATTTTTTCCTGATCTCCTCAGTTAGTACTATAATTTGAGTAAGTAATAAAATTTTCTCGCTTATGATTTAAAGTTGATAAACAGCATCAATTTTCGTGTATATCCCAAAATATGTTTTTGTTAGATAGTGACACTCTCGCTATAGGACGTCAGCACAGGCCCAATAAATTAATATCGCCATGATAAAGGGGGTTCCACACGACAGACTAACCAAGAGGTTATATCCGGCCCATCCGTCAATACGAAAGTACTCGATTATGACGTACGTGCGATTTATAACTTTACATAACCACATTAATCATTAAGGAGATTTGACCCAGTTTAATGATATCATGGAGTTTGTGTAGCTTGGTTTTTATGGAGGTTTTTCTCGTTTAGGGGTAAGTATCATTTATATGAAAATATCTGCAGTGCTATTTTGAAAAATCTCACCTTGGAAATTTGTTGAAGTGTACATAACACTTTATGTAGGGGGTAGCTGTGAATCTGTCCAAACAAGATGGAATCACTTACCATCAGGTGAGATAGTGGTCAAGCGCAAGCCTATCTACAATAAAAAAAACAAGGTGGAATGACAGTTCACTTCAAGCTCCACTCCACCTAAGTTTTGAAAGAAAAAGAAAGAAAACACTACTATTTCATAGAAGCCAGAGCACCCAACATTAACATAAAAAAAGATGAGGAAAACTAAGTTTTCACGGTGCGATGTTTACAGAATAGAACGGCTGGTACCTATATCATAAACATAGCATAGGAATAAATTGATTATTAATTCTGCACTAAATAACATTTTATCGCTTTATTCAGCTTTGTAGCGCCTGCTGCTTCGGAAGGTCTCACACAAGGAGGACCGATAACCTGATGAAGGCGGAATTCCGCTGCATGTGAGGAGCACAGGACCGGTCGATGTGACGACGCTTGAAGTCGCCCTTTGACCAGTATACACCGTGAAATTTAAATGGTTGTTTTCCCGCAGCGAAATGGTTTTGTCTATGTAATACAATCGTTTCGTAGTTATATAAAATATTAGAAACAAAAACTGGCATATTTAACATTGTGAAAAACTAAACTCGAAAGCGATCACGAACCAATAGTATACCTCCCGATATCTACGGCCGAACGACAGCAGGCCGTTGACCCGGGTGCTAGGTCACCGTCGAAAGGATTAGGTTCGAAGGCGGCTCCGTTTGATCATGTTACGCGCGGGCTAGATTATGCCGTATAATTACACGCGAGAGCTTATTTTACTTTAAACATTTAATAAATCGGTCTTTGCTTTGTCGGCTTGTGGCTCGCTCGTTTGTTTTGCGTGCAAACTTTTATGCCGTATCACCACGTGCGAGAGTTTATTTTGGTTTGACATTATTTTGTGCATCGGTTTTCTTTGTAGGTGGTGACACGAGTAGTACCTAGTACCTACAAGTTACGTCCAGAGTTACTATTGTTACTCACTTTTTCGAGTTGATGAATATTTTTTTAATTATTTTAAAACAGAAACATCGTTATTTATTTACTTTAACTCTATACTTCGAAAGTACTCCTTAAGGCAAGTCGTTCTGCCGCGGGAAAACAACCAATTAAATTTCAGGGTGTAGATGACTTTCTATACGACGAATGATGATGTTGGTGATTCTACTCAGCCATTTGCAACGCGTGCAAGAATGCGTGCAGTTCTATTCACCCAACTGACCTAACTATATTATGGAATCCAACGAACAGGTTAACAAAAAGTTGGACGGATAATTTACCCCGGGTATTACTCAAACATATAAAACTAACGTCAAAATATTTGCGCCACTCATAAAGCGGTAGTTCACTTATCGTGTCATACGGCACGTTTAGAGTGCATTAGGCAGTGATTGAGCTAAGTGCGGGACGCATTAGCGATGCGACGCCGGCGGATGTCCGCCCCGCGACGCGGCGGTACCGACGCGGCCGTGACGACACTTCGCGGCCATAAAGTAATGTAAACATAATGCAAACCTTTGGCTATTTGACAACGACGGTTGTTTGTGAGAGGAAATGCGGTGAAATCAGACAGAAATAGCAAAATTTTTCGGACGAGACGTTGCGACAATTTTCCAAGAAATGAGAACAGATTTAGAACTTAGAGATACGAACGCTCAAATTCATCATTTCTCCCCTTCACACCAGTTTACCATCATTCTTCTAACATTTATCACTGTTACACATTGCAGAAAGAAAAACCTTGTAAGAAAACGAGGTTACGCAATTAATATATCTTAGCGGCAAAAACACTTGTAATATCGGAAAGATTGTGAAGAATATGAATGAAAAAGTTAATATGGAGGACCGCACGCGCGTGCGGCCGAGAAAAAAAAAGATGGATGTCCGTGAATAATGTTCGGTCGCGAACTGTAGTAATGGACAGCACTAAATATTGCACCAAGGGAAAATAAATTACACCACTTTTTCAGACGCACAAAAAGAACTCTTCGTTTTCTCTTTCAGTAAAGCGGTGAGTAGAAAAAAGTTTAATAAGTTAGGACGCCGGACACTGATTATGTAGGCTGAGTGGTCGTAGGCGTGTGCCCCCGATGGCTTGTTTACTATTGTATGTATTTATTGCAGTTTTACGTTCAGGATTGCTATTGTTAGGTTTATTTATGTTTTGTAGATTTGTCTTTTCTCTATGTATAAAATTTTTTTTAAATAAGGGCATTCAAAACAATACAGCGATCAGCTACTTAACTGTATGCTTTTATTTCAAATCAACAGACTATAAATGTGAATGTAAGTTTGTTTGTTACGCTTTCACGCAAAAACTACTGAACCGATCATCATGAAACTTTGTACATATATTCTTGGAGGTATTAGAAGTAACATAGGATACTTTTTATAAAAAAAAATCGGTTGTCTGTAAAGTCGGTTTACTGACGATAGTTGAACGTGACAACGTCATAAGAAAATACTGATGGAATGGTTGCATTTTATCGCCGCAATTATCGATGCTATAAACAATTGACACCATATCACTTTTCACTGCACTTCATACTTGACGAAAACATGTAAATGTATTATTGTATAGCAGCTGTCCACGCGGACGCATCGCTCACTCAAGTAGGAGAGAGACAGATGTCGAACGCTGCCGAACGCGGAGGCCGATTGTGCCTCTTTGTCGCTCGTTCCGCGCTCTCGCTTGCACTTCAAGCCTTAAATGGAACGCCTCAGAGCGAGGTAACGCCGCATGAGTCATGTTTTTTCGTGCGTGCAGCCGGCTCCATCGAATTATAAGACGTTGTCACGTCAAAAAATGTTTTTTAATGGCTTCACTGCGAGCAAAGCCGCGGGTAAAAGCTAGTACTTCATAAAAGAAAGCTTGATCTCTGCGGCATATGTCAAACTGACGTATACGTTATTGTTACGTTATTGTTAGCCTGTCAATCGCTATTGTTACTGTATTGATACTGACAGCTTACGCAGAGATCAAGCTATGAAATATAGATCCACTTAAATTTTAAAATCAACAACCAGAAAATTTATTTAACCCGCATCGCAAAGCCACTCAATCCACAGGCATTGTAAAGAAAAATTAAACTTTAACCAGAACCAAATTCACAAAATTGTGTAGTCAAACTAATTTTCTGTTAATGAGGTTACGGACAGCTCCATGCGAGTGAGAAGTTTAAATTGGTTCACGACCATTGCCGCTTCGGTTTTTGTCGGAGGAATCAGCGGCCCCTTCAGGAGTAAATGGATTTATTACCTTGCACCGTTCAGGTGTAGTCGTAATTACTGTTATTGTGCAAGCGGATTGTTTATTGTTTGCACTAGGAAAATTGCAACATATATTTCATGTCGGACGCGCTCGATGTATGAAATATTACGACTGCAATTCGATATATAATTCTTTCTCATTGCGGCATTAAACGAGGACATTGTAACTAATTTATCTATTACAAATGCTTTTAATGGATGGTAGAGAATATTAAAAGTGCAATTTTAATAACCCTATTTGATCTCTGTGTGTTCAATCTTTCGTGCCTAGCCAATTCACGAATGTTGGTCATTGACTCCGGCAATATTCATCTTGTCCTTTCACTGTACGAATTTAAAAGAAAAATAGTTCCGTTGTCCTTTTAAACCAAATTCAGGATGGTCTGTTCTTGGCTCAGTAAATAAAAAACAAAACATAAAAATTTAAAATACTCGACAGTCTCTGGGATGATCCCATTGTCGTAGAAAGTACTTTAGTCCACGCCTTTTAATTAACAACGAACTCGATTCACATAAAATATTCACGCCGCCATGATGGACCAATCACGACGCACAAAGATTCAATTGAACAGAGATGCTACAAATGTGTGTGTTGCTCTCTTTGTTCAGTCACTGGCTGCAATCAAATTGTAAAATAGAAAAATGGCGGATTTTGGGTGCCATATTGTGTATGCCATTTTTTTTTTCATTTATACTCATCGTGTGGGGTATCAAAATAAAAGGTTTTAAGAGGAGATTTCAAAAATATATAACACTTACAAGAACAGGGACAAACGGCCCAGTTGGTAGATCCAACTTCGAGAAAGAGGTCAACCGTCGAATCCGACTCGGCTGTGCGTCGTTCGGGAAGTTGCGCGTTGTTGTCTTCTCGTCCAATTTACCGCAGTGTTTCAAGACAAAAGTCTATGACCAGTGTGTGTTGATAAAGTGATCACGGTGGGACCGTGACGTGGTCGCTCACAATGGGCCTTATCAGAAAGCTTAAAGTCACCCAAAGGGCAATGGAGAGGGCTATGCTTGGAATTTCCTTGCGTGATCACGTCAGAAATAATGATATCCGCAGGAGAACCAAAGTTACCGACATAGCCCGGACAATTGCCAAACTTAAGTGGCAGTGGGCAGGGCACATTGCTTGCAGAACGGATGGCCGTTGGGGCTGAAAAGTTCTGGAATGGCGACCGCGAACCGTAAGACGATTCGTTGGATGTCCTCCCACTAGATGGACCGATGACCTGGTTAAGGTTGCGGGAATGCGCTAGATGCGAGACGCACGGGATCGGTCAATGTGGCGACGCCCGGGAAAGGCCTATGTCCAGAAGTGGATGTCTTTCGGCTGAAATGATGATGATGATGATAACGCTTATGTGTATAAATGTACATAACTCAAGAAAAAAAGTTAACTAAAAACTTATAAATAAAAAAAAAACATTCAAACAATCAAAAAAACCCGACAAAATTGACACCCACAGCTGAACAAAGGCTTCCCCTTTGTCCTTTCGAACCACTGTGCCTTGCGTGAATTTTAGTCAAGTTGTGCCCGCAATCGTGATCAGATCGTCACACCACCTTAGCTTCCTCGGGCGTCAACTGATTGACGATCTTCGCCCATCCCACTCTAACTTCAGCCTAGGTTCGCCACCTTAATATCTGTTTTGATTTGCTTCTTTCTCGATATAACGTGCATTACTGCTTCATCGATTCAGTTTTGTCATAATGTCAATATCATCTAATGACACTTCAACCAACCTTAGTTGGAAGCATTCTAATTAAAAGTGTGACACTGAAATTACATAAAACAATGGCCAGTCCATTAAAATAGTTTAGTTTGATAACAACTACATTGATCGACAATTTCATGCTATGATAGTGACTTTTATTTATTAGCTAGTAAGTATAGTTTAGATCAGATCCGGGCGATAACAGGACTTATGGTGACCATTGCCCTGAGAAAATCTGAAGACAAGCTTACCGAGACCGGCACGACCTTCAGCAATGAAGACAATGAATAAGAAGTATAGTTTTGTGTGCAGTAGTCATTTCCATAGCTTCAAAAAGCATTATGTTGTGTCCTCATTTTGCAAGAAAAGAATTTGTATACCGATGAAGGTATAAACGACTTGACTGTACTGTACTGAGCCAGCCCTGCAGGACTGGCCCGAGCGCGTTCAGCGTCCGGCGTCCAAAGGCGGCGGTGGCGAAGTCCTCCGCCCAATGGAGGACGATGGCGTCCCTCGCCTCCGCCGCACGGCCTCCCGCTCCTCCATGGCGGGGCGCTCACCCAGCGCCCTAAGCCGCACCGTCCAATCGTACACTCTGGCGAGCACCCATGCCTCCAACTCCCAGGGAGGGGTGCCGGCCAGAGCGCACGCCGCAGAAAAGCCCACTGAGCGGTAGGCCCTCGCCACCCGCTGTGCAATGGCCCTTTGCGGCCTGCGGATGGCGGTTGCATTCTCCCTCCTCTGGAGGGAGTCCGCCCAGATGGGTGCCCCATACAGGGCCATGCTACGCAGGATGCCGGCATAAAGGCGCCGGCACCGTGCACTCGGCCCCCCGAGGTTGGGAAGGAGCCATGAGAGGGCGTCCGCGGCTTTCAGCAGGCGCGTCGACAGCCCGCTAAAGTGCGGGCCGAAGCGCCACCTGCTGTCCAGCACTACGGGGACGACGGGGGATAGCCAGGAAGCTACGTATTAAAACGCAGAAATTACTTTTATCTGATATATTTGTATCAATTCAACAACATGCCTGCCCTAAGGCGGATTCTCTAGAATTGACAATCAAAGCCTAGCAAAAACATCTTCATTTATTTTTATAAGTTCCAGTTTCAATTCCCTTTCAAAACATAATTTTCTGTTGCCAGCCTTATTATAGACAAGGAGTTTCCCTTAAAATGGGCAGAGTCTTCACAGTACCTATCCATAGATAGATATATACTCAGTTTTAAAAGGAAAATCCTCGTGTATCGGTTGTTTCAATTTAAATATCCTAATCCTCGCCGTAGTGGCGGGCAGTAATCAGCCGGCAGTAACCGGCATCCGAAGGGATTTAGTTTCAATCACGCCGGTGGCCAGAGCTTGTGATTAATGCATACTAAACAGGGCACACACAGACGATTTCCAGATAATTTACTTTCCTGTATAATAGTCTCGTACGTTCCCATTTTAAAGTTTTTCAATTTCAGAGATGTGGTTGGGATTTTTTTGAGAAACGGTGTAGATACGTAAAGTATGTTTTCGTTTTGTGTTTTTGGATTACGAACGCGAAGGTGTGGTTCTTGTTCAGCTTTTAGAATGGCTAAATTCGCATATAAACTTAAAATTTTTGAATAGTGCGTTTACTTTTTATCATGTGTTGTGTTAATTAATGATATTGACACAAAAATTACAAATTCTAATGTTTTATTTCTATTCCGCTCGATAAAAACGGACGAAGGAGAGATCCGTATTTCCTTTCAACAAAGTTTGATCAAATAACCATAACTATTCTTACATGTTTCGATCTTCATAATCCCGACACAACAAGTCAACAAGACCATTTCAAAATTAAACCGGCGCCTCTTACATAATCAAATTAATTAAACGCAAATAACGTTTCGTTATTTTGTTTTTGCTTAGATTACGTTTTATAAACTCAAGTGGGCAAATAAAGCGTTGTTGATGACAAGTGACTGACTGGCGGGCAATTAGTGGGTGGGCAGGCCAAAGAAACAAAGGGCCTCTTAGTTTCACTTAATTAAAAAAGAGGAAGCCGGCGCGAGGCAGAGAAAAATTGCTGTGAAATAGCGCGGTACAGCGCTGTGTTTGTGTGTGTACGAGACCGTGTGGAGATATTTTTTTAAAGAAAATGCTGGGCCAAACTGGCTAAGTCCTAAGGTGTGTGTGATGTGTTAGTTAAGCTTTAATATAGCTTCAAGAGTGTTCTGTGTCTCATCTGTCATGGGTTTTTTTTTAATGGTTTTAGAACTTATCGAATAGTAGTAGGCTTTGTGACCAGCTTTGTATGATGATAAAATAGAATAAAGTTTCCGTCAGTTCGATTTTCTACCTAAAACCGCTAGGAATTATAAAGTATCAACAATCCAGATAAGCTCTTAGAGTAAGGTTTTTTTGAGATCGTGTAAGTGACAGATGTATACAAGTCATATACATCTGTCACTTACACACACTCAAAATAACCTTACTCTAAGAGCTTATGGTCACCCCCAAGTTCTGACCTATTAAACACATCAACACGGTCTAGGGATATTTCATACTCAATTAAATAACTCGAAAATTACTGGCCGCATTGGAATCTTCTAAACACCGATTTGTTTGTAATTTATCTCAGACTAATTCCAAATTCAAATTTTTGAAAATTCTTTTGTTTCGGTGGCATAAAAACGTCTTGATGTGTAGGAGAGGGAATTTTCATTTGTGCGAAATTTAGAAAACCAATGATGTTCTAGTAAACAGATATGTTATAAGCGCACGCATTGTGAAGACTCGAATAAGTCATAATTGTGACTTCTGTCTTTAGTCTATGTCACGCATGGCGACGAGTCCTAAGCGGCTTCGTTGAAACAACAACAAAATTTAAAAAAATGCCGTCGTGTGTTTTTAGAAAGTGTACCAATTATAATGCCAAAGTTAATAAAACACAAGGGATCTCATACCATGTGTAAGTATGCGATACACCTCAATTTAATGATTTATTTCAATTTTATTTCTAATATTCTGAAATTTGGCGGTAAGAAAAAAGAAAGAGATGGTAAATACATTTTTTGCCGTGAGGGCGACAAGGACGCGTGCACTCCGGACATAGATTAAAAATACAGATGCGAATATCTTAGGCATTAAAGTCATAGTTACCCCACAGTTCTGTTTTCCTTTTTTCTAGCCTTGTATAACTTATTTTTTTTTTTAATAATATATAGGCTATCTATATATAATTTCAAGTCAGAATCGTGAATATTGTTTACTGTTCGCCAATAGCGAGTCTAACTATTTATTGTTTTTCTTCGTTAAGGTTTCCAACTTATGAGGTCAGACTTCAGGAATGGATCGCAATTGTTCGTAAACAAAGAAGTGAATCAGATTGGACGCCTTCTAAAAGCAGTAGAATTTGTTGCAATCATTTCAAGGTGACCGATAGATATACTTCGAACAAAGGTCGAACACTTCTCAAAAGTAATGTTGTTCCTGTTATAAAGGTAATTAAATTGTATGGTGTATTCCGTAGCCTTTACCCGCCGGTTTGTCCAAGTTGAAATTGTTCTGACATTCTAAGTAAAACTATAAATATTATTCGATCGACATCAACTTTTACGGCAAAAAAAAGTTATATTCGGGAATAATAATAAAGAAATAAGATGGAGCTTAATTTTTGCTTTGAATAAACTTCAAAACAATCAAGGATTAAATTTTGCTAATAAACTCTCGCAAAGACATTTAAACTTTCGCAGCACATTACATACACCAGCATTAGCGTACATCGCAACTTACCGAGTAAGTCAAGACCACACAAGGTGGTTATAATAGTAATCCAATCACTGTACAATTTAAAGCATTGTACAAAAAAAAAATAGTCTCCTAGAATTACGCAGCTCCTTTAGTGGTAATTTCATTCCTATGGAACATATCCCTATACTTACGTGCTCATCATCCGGGATCGAAAATATTAATTCATCATCGGGACTTCGTGCTTTAGATTTAGACGACACTGAAGATATTTTAGATATCCCTACACCTGATGACAAAAATTGTGTAAACAATATTAATATTCTTTCTGAAATGTTGAATAATGAAATATGTACAGACTCAGTAAAACAAATTTTAGGTTACATTTCTGGTTGGATTGCACGAAAATTAATAAAAGTTATTAGGTGTGAAATCTGTGTTAATACTTTATATTCTAATGAAAAGTTGTGGTTCCACAAATTAGTCACAATCAGGGACATGGGAGGTTTATGCTATGCATCAGAAAACTTGTTTACAGTGTGCTTAAAATCAGAGATGGTTATAAAATCTCATTTATATGAAAACGGTACCCAGTTTGTTAATAATCACGAAATTGAGAGACTAAAATGTAATATTTTAAAAACTTTTTTAAATACCAATATATTTGAACCAGTTTTTGAACATTCTAAACAACAGTCATCTGCTTTTAATCATCGTATACATTTAATTAAAACCGTAATTGATAGATACAAAACAGTTCGTTTCAATTCCGCTCATAAAAATAATTCGAAATAAAGAAACTCTCTAAGAGACAGAAAAGAAACAAATTGAATCTTTTCGAAGGTGTATAATTGTTTTTAATTCAAGATAAATATTTTTCCTTTTATATAGTGTTTTAATTCTCACCTACCTACCTTTAGTACTATTTATTAGGTTATGCTAATGTTTGTATAGAAAACAGGCGGTTTGTTCCTTCTGTCTCGTTAAAATGTTAGTCTTTGATGCCAACATGCATTTGTTTACATTCACGCGCAAGTGACAAACAATAGCTGTCTCTTTTTTTCTTGTTGGTTTTGATATGCCATCCCTTTTGCATTATTTTGACATGTAGTGAAATGTCAGATGAATGAAAAGTTTGTATGTTTGCTGCCGCTGCTGCGCGGAACACTTTTTTCAATTGTTTTGTGAGTGTATAACATATCTGTTTATTAGAATATCATTGTAGAAAACAATACGAATTACGTTTAGTGACAGTTTTTTTTTCATTTTTAAACGAAAGATAAAGTTAAAATTGAGGTATTGTAGCCATGCAACGCCAACATTTGACGAGGGCGGAGATGTTACGAGCTGTGGGAATGCTGGAAGCTGGGTCTGTTCAGCGTAATTTTGCTGAGGCCATAGGGACCCACCAAAATGTAATTTCAAGATTGTGGACACGCTATCGTGCCACAGGTGAAGTAGCGGAGAGGCACCGGGGGCCAAGTCGCATCACTACCCCCAGACAAGACCGATTTTTGCAAATTACTGCGCGAGCTCAACCAAATGCAACGGCGACTCAATTGGTCCAAAGGCTGCGAGTGGAACACCAAGTGCTTGTGAGTGACCAAACTGTAAGAAGGCGACTGCATGAAAGCAATCTACGCTCTCGTAGACCACTCCAGGTCCCACCTTTACAGAGAGGCAATCGTGGACGACGATTAGAATGGGTTCGGAACCACGTGGACTGGGGCCGTGAGCAATGGTCCAACGTGCTGTTCACGGATGAATCCAGGTTCGGCTTCCATCCAGATTCACGAAGGACGCGTGTTCCTGGACGATGGAGCCGTCTTCAGAACCCTCAGGAAGTTCACCCATACCAAGGAGGAACAATTATGGTTTGGGCAGGAATTCGTCTTGGAGGACGGACGGATCTCGTTTGGGTGCGGGGCAATATGTCGGCAGAACGATACGTCCAACAGGTGCTGGGGCCCGTAATCTTGCCCCACAGAACACAAATGGGGCAAGATTTCCTGCTCATGCACGACAATGCCAGGGCACACACGGCGAGAACGGTAGCAGCTTGGTTACATACACACAATGTTAGGGCCTTAGACTGGCCTGCTCAATCGCCAGATCTAAATCCCATTGAGCATGCGTGGGATATGCTGCAAAGAAGAGCTCTGAAGGAAGTTCCTGAAAATCTGGCTACAGAAGATCAACTTTTTGCGCACCTCAGAAGGACATGGGACAATATTCCGCAGCAAGACATTGACAACCTTGTTCTGAGCATGCCGAATCGTTGCCGATGTGTTATGAACATCATGGGCGCTTTCTCAGACTACTAACTTCAAGTTTATAAACACAAATTAAATGATTTTTCTATTTTTTTCAGTTTTTACTCATAAATTAAAAGTTAATTCATATACGGTTTCCGTCTATGCTTCATTTTTTTTTTCCATAAAATCCTGAAATTTTAATCGAAGTACCTTAACCATTATTAAAAAATGGTAGAATATTAAATAACGTATCTTTTAAATATATACATGTCATATAAATAATTAACACATTGATAGTAATTCGCTTTTTTAAAAATATCCCTAGACCGTGTTGATGTGTGTATTTTGACTTTTCAATTACATAAGCTTTTGTACGTATCTACAACAGAATGATGTGTGCTGTTTTTTAATGCTTTTTAAAGCTACACATATCGGGCTTTACAACCAGCCCTTTTTGACGAGGGAATATGTTCAGCAAAATTCATCAGTTTCAGTTTCCACCTAAAGCAGTTACAAATAATAAAGTACCAACTAGTTGCAATATTTAATCACGTTAACCTGTTATTACTGTCACCGTTTCAACCCAGAATTTAGCTCATAGCACAATAGCCGGAATATTTCCGGCGCACTGCGGAAATTTAGTTTATAACAAGCCATGTAACGTCAAGTGTACAGTATGAGTTCACTTGAGAGAGGGGGAATCGTTAAAAATAATTTTAAATTTTTCCTGTTAGCATGGAATCCGTCGGCTGAAGTTTGCAGCGTGTGAAAAACTAAATTGCTCGTTGCTCGACGCGCGAATTTCAAGCAAGTTTAGTTACTATAATTTTCCGGCGTGGCTGCGCGGGTTCAGTACAATGAGGCGCCCGCAGCCATCATTAAGGTGTGTATGCGACTCTCGCGCTGCGTCTTTCATCCCTATTTCCACTCCGCGAACTTTTCCATGTGACTGTTGGTCTGCTGATACTTGCCCATAATAAACATTCGCCAAGAATATTGTTTGGGAAAAAGAAAGGGAATGCTACTGGTGATTTATTTTATAATTAAAGGGTTGTGTAACATTTGATATAATAACAAAAGTCCTAATGATCATATGACATAATTTTATTTAATATATCTACTTTTTTTAGTATAGCGACCAAATGATATAATGAATTATTGATATAATTTCATTTAACTTAAGTTTATATGCTATGACCATTTTATATATTGCACATTTGAAATAATATTCAATTAGGGCCTTACCTATGAAATTGGCGTTTTGTTGTACTGGCCACTTTGATCTCAAATATCTCCTCTTTGGTTTGGAATTCCAATTTTAAATTTATACAGCTATTTACTCTTTTGTGCTTTTGTGTTTGGAAAACCGTAATTCATTTCGTCAATCGCTATAGGCCACTGCTGCTTCAGGACAACGCTAGACCACACACTGCACAACAGACGGCTACCAAATTAGAGGAGCTTCAATTGGAATGTCTAAGACATCCATCGTACTCCCCGTACTTTGCTCCAACAGATTACCATTTTTTTCGAAATTTGGATAACTTCTTGCAAGGGAAAAAATTCAACTCCGATGGGGCAGTCCAAAGCGCCTTCAAAGATTTTATTGATTCCCGTCCGAATGGTTTTTTTAGTAAAGGGATCAATGAACTACCTATGAGATGGTAACCGTGCATAAATAGCAATTAATAAAAAAAAAAAACTTTTTGTTCCTCCCTTATAAAACGCCAATTTCATATGCAATGACCTAATATTTAGTTACCAAGTAACGTTTAATATAATTTAGAAACGTGTACTTTATTTCGTATATACAGGGTGTCCCAAATCGACTGTCAAAAATGCAAGCACGACATCTTCTTAAAAGAGATCTGGTTATTTTTTTAAATCTGATAATTTGTTTTTTTTTTCTAAGATGAGAAAACTGGTCCTGACTTAAAGTAAAAAGGTTGAGTCACTATCATAACTTTGCTCTTAAATTACGTAACGTCTCTATCGAACTAGAAACGGAGTTTAGCAAAGCTTTAGGTAAGCTAAAGTCATTTTAAGGAAGTATGGACATTTTGTGTAAAAACCAAGGCTTTTTACAAAAAAAAATTTGACCAATTATTGAAACGTAATCTAGCGAGTGTTACACCATTTTTGAATCCTTATTAAATGCGCCAATTTTTCATGTTACTTGCCAAATTAGCGTAGTACATTTTTTTTTCACTACAGTCAGTTAAAGTTGGGCGAAATAGTAAATTTGAATAATTTGGTTTTGAAAAAGTTTAATTTTCTTCCAAGTAGGAGGAGTTGGCTTTGAATTTTAGGCAAAAATCTACACAAGCATTATTCAAGATAACATCATAATAAAAAAAAATTGATAAATTATGGGATTTGTAGCAATTGGAGTTAAAGAACCATTACAGGGATTGATTTTTTTAGTAAATTTTTAAAGTGAACATAATTTTTTAAAAACATGAGATAGATTTTTTTTCGTATTTTTCTGAGAACTGTTATAACTTGGTCTATCACCCATTTACGGCTTGACGTCGATTTCTGGGACACCCTGTAGACAAACGTCTATATTGAGTAAGATAAACATATGAAAAAAGCAATTGTAGACCCGATTGTCAAATTCGCAGTCAGGACCAGTTTTCTCATCTTAGAAAAAAAAAACAAATTATCAGATTTAATTTTTTTTTATTACAATAAATGTTCAAACTGCCTTCCTTCGACGGCAATGCAAGCACGACATCTTCAATAAAACCACCAGGTGGTTTTGACCAGAATTCAGCCACGGCAACAGCGTCTTCATTTGCCTCATAAAGGTCTCTCAGGGTGCAGGTGTGCACAGAGAGCACAATGCGTAGAGACGAATGCATTTATCCTCTGTTTTTTTCTTACTCGGACTGTCCACGTCTCAACTCCATAGAGGAAAATCAGGCAAACCGGTGTTTTGACCAACTAGATACTGTTACACAAACCAAAATATAAACTTGTCCTATATAAAGGGACTCTTCCAAAAGTAGTACTTTCCGTCTCTCTCACATAAACTTTCCGTTCCTAGTAGTCTAGCAATGACATACACCGAAAAAGCTTGTTATTTATCTTGCTAATTGTATTGATCTAGTAAATGTTCAGAAGAGTCGAGTTTGTCCTCAAGTTTGTTAAAGTAGAAACTTTTCGTAGCGTGTCAACTAGTAAATAAATGATTAATGAGACCACAGGTCGAAGCGAATAATTACTTTTCTTTTTCGATAGTTAAGAGATGAAAATTAACGTTAAAAATTGATTCTGTTAAGAACACACAATGTTTTAATAAGGATGTGATCGTTTTCTCAGATTAAAACTTACAACATGTATGTTAGAATTATAAAAATTCTCAGAAACAATATTAATGATAAAAAAATACTAGAAAAAGAAACACGGGAATAAATAATTCGACGCGTAGCATCAGCGATAGCAGTGACGCCTACGCCGTAGCAAGCTACGTCGTAGCAAGCGAGTAGTGTCTTGTCTTATGCACTGGTATCGATAAGAGATATTATGTCGAATGGAAAATAAGAACTAAAAAAAAGTTTATTATAAAAATAATAAACCGACTTCAAAAGCAAAACACTAAAAAGTGCAAAATAACTTTCGTTTCAGTCTTTTGGTACCTCTTGTTTTTATCGTTTTTCGACACCGACTGCCAAAACGAAAGTTTTTTGCACTTTTTTACCGTTTTGCTTTTGAAGACGTTTTTTTTTGTAAAAGTTTTTATTGCTCTCTTTTTAGTTGACTATCCCTAAAAGCAGAGCAAGTTTTATAGCAGGGTAGTACCTAAAGCATTGACAAAATACCCGTAATAACTCAATTTACACATTCGTACTGTTTGACGCTAAGGAATTCGGTTGTATATTCCAAAACTTGAAAACTGCTGAACCGATTGTGATGAAACTTGCACAATTCCCTAAGTTGAGAGATATTTAATCCAATAGGAAAAAGTATGATCACGATCCCATAAGAAGTTTCGGCAAAAAACCTGGGCAAACACACATACATACAAACATACATTGAAATATGGTTCACATGTTTAGAAGCCCACATAGAATAACCTATGTAAATATTGTGCAATGTCAACATTATTACATACATACGTGTCAAATTGATAACCTCATTTTTTAAAGTCGGTAAAATACGTTTAACACAATAAATATTGAAGAAACACTTATCTTGTCAGTAAAATTAGACCTTAATTTTAGTATAAATACCTAATATTATTTCCACTTGACCTCCGGCTTATGTCTTATTTTTGATTATTTGTAAATGAAGCAAAAAGGGCAATGCGGGGGTCGCAGTAGGTGGCGTTCAGTTGTTTATTCCTAGCCCTATGAAAAGACTTCGTGAGTTTGTAATTAAACCATAATTTCCGTAACTTCTCAAGAAATTTAAAATAATTCATCTTTTCATTTAAAAATGTATACTAATATGTATTAAAACAAGATGTGTACTTTCCTTCTTTATTTGCTCAAGGAAAACTAATTTTTGAGGGGTAAATTTAACATCACGTAATTAGCGGATGGCCGTGGCCAAAGATGCCTTTAAGTATATTTGTACGTAAACCACGATGTTCCCTTTTATTGTTATTATACAGAATGCTGAGAGTCGAGCAAAAGTAAAGTGAAATTAAATTGAAATCAACATTATTTGCCTAAATGATACTAAAGTGTTTCCAAATGTACGTTTTAAATGAGCATAACGCAGTTAGTGTGATTTAATTCAATAATGTAACTAATTAGCACAAATGCTATACTTAATTATTTTCCCCCCCGATGGGTTCCCGCATTGTTGAGGCGAGGCGAGACCAAGCCACGGCTCAATAGCCGTGGCTTGGTCACCCACGGTGAAGCGAAGAGGAACCCGAGGCGGGGCCGCTCTTCAGGGCTTTTGCCGATTAAGCCAACGACGTAGCGGCCAACTAGTAGGATGCGGTGCCGCTTAGTAACAGGTGACATCGCAGCTGAGGACGGCCGCGATGTACTATGGAGCGTCCCAGGTCCCATACGATGTCGCGGCTGAGGGTTGGAGCGGCGGGAGAGGAGTGCCGGTATTGCGGTGCGCCGCTCTCACTACCTTTCGCGGCCTGGCCGGGGTCGCCACCGTCTGATGGCGGACGTGGTGGGGCCGCAGGGGAGGAGGAGTGTCGGTATTGCGTTAGCCGCTCTCCCTATCCCCTGCGGCCGAAAAATGGTAGGTGGCGGGGCCATTGACCTTGACCTGTCACAGGGGGACCAAGGGTGCCATACACGGGGTCGTCTGGCGCCCATGTGCTAGTTTGGTCCCTGGGGTGGTCACGGCGTACAGTGTGTTCTGGTGCGCCGGTGATGGGGGATACTCCCCCGAGGAGGGTCCGGTGACGGACAGCCGCTGCGGGTTTGCGGTGAGTGCTTACGCGTACCCGTGTTCCCGCCATAAGCGGCACAGGGGGACACCGTGGAGTTTTAGTGTGTTAGAATACCACATAACTGCACTATCTCCCCGTGGTAGTGCAGTGTGCATGAGCATTTCACAAAGCAAAAAAAAAATAAGACTTAATTATTTTCGGAAACCATACATTTGTTTGATGTTAAATATCGTCTTTTAAGTACTATTTAAATATCGTATTTTTAAGTACTATTTCAAAAATAAAGAATGTTCCTCTGATATGAAGCATTGATAAAATAAGACCATCCTTGTAAACAAGTACGAACAGTTTTAAACAAAAATGTCATCATAAAAACTCTCCATCTTATAATCCCCAGAGTACAGACAGTAACTATCCCATAAAACACGTTTTATAATGAACGCCATCGTCTCCAGTGAAATTGATACCCATCAAGAGGGCTATGCTATCAAAAGTTATAATATCAGTATGCATTAAATGAGCCGTGTGCGGTATCCGAGGCTTCCAAGAATTAAACGCTGAAGATTTTCGTGCCAGCGGCAACCCCTCTGAACAACCCCTGCAATTAAAACGCACCCGAAGGGTTGCACCGCTTTCCAAATTGCAAACACGTCCATTGTTTTAATCTACTCCTCTCCCAGAATCCTGGGTATAATACTGAAATAAGGACTCCTAGTTTACTTTGAACCCCTCTTTTCCAACATAAGGGTGCGTAAGAGGGCTCCATATTAGCTGGATGCCTTCATTGGTGCGGAATTTACCGATGTATACTTGATTGAAATATTAATTTCAAGCTTCCTTACTGACAATGCCGCGGAATAAAATGTCCATCATCATCTTAAATAACAATTTTACAGGAAAAGTACGCATTTCTTTATGAAAAGGTAGAGCACAGGATCTGAATTATTGAGAATTATAAAATTTATCGACATTTAAAAAGCAAAAGACAAACCTTAAAAAATCAGAAGACAGTTGCCTTCTGCTTTTTTAAGGTAGGATATGAATAATGTGCTTATAGCAGTAATTTTAAAGAGAGGGTTTTGTACGTAAGGCCGCAGTAATGTTAAGAGCGAGAGTACATGAAAATGTATGATAAGTTAAAGGACCTAGTAAGACCTTACAGCCTAACACTCCCTACATTCCTAAGACCTATAAGCCCTACAGCCCTAACCTTCCAGGTTCGGGAAAGGTACACTCACTGCCAGTCCAGCAGACTCACGGGACTGATCAGAGATGGTTAAAGTGACTTGGCCACAGTTAGGGGTAATGAGACAAGAATATCAATTCAAATCTGATTTATTAACAATATTTAACAGCTTATATACTATTTTGTCTTAGTACACACTAATGTATAAATTTATTTGTGTCCTATGCGTGTAAGATGCAACCAAACAATATTTTATCTGGGCCGCGAGTCAGCCGGGGCGAGTGCTGAGTCAATGTCCAAAGGTAACATTGAACAGCTTTCACAATTCAAATAATATTAAAAAATAAATACATATATAACAGTGGTTTGTACACATCCCTTTACTGCGGAATATTATAAGTGATGTCACGTATCTACATTTTCCCTAGAGTATTGGTGTGTAATTACTACATACATGATAGAAAAGAATTGGATTATAAGAAAGGCGTAATAGGGGTAAAATACATAATGATACGTCTTTGCATACTTTATATATTTTTCATTAAAAAGAAAATTAACGCTTGTGGTATTATAAAAGGATGTTACGTTAGCAACATTTGAATGGTATTTCCTGTAAATCCGAACAGAACTCATCATGCCGTCCGATCAGTCAAATATGTTCGACAAAAACTTTATCTGTTTAAAAATTTTCGGCATTTGGTCAGGAAATACTCCGTGGAAATATTATAGATTTTACTCTTTCATCTACCTTTTCGTGACTTTCGCATGTTACAATGTACTTCTTACTCTGAATCTACTTTATACGCCCCGGAAAATCGAATTATTACTCCGCGAAGTAATATTTTATTTCACTGAAATAACAGTTGCAACGAAAATTTTGACGATCCTCTTTATGCGTGATAAAATAATTGAAGCAATTAAATTGATTGATTGCGATGAGTTTGTAGGTGATTACGAAAATAATGAAGGAATCCTGTACAAAACTAACATGCGTTACAGACTAGGTTGGAAATTATACGCCATCTCATCAAACATGGCTTATTCGAGCCAAGTAGTCGTCCCAATATTCTTGGATTTGATACGAGGCACCAAGTCTGAATTGCCAATATGCAAATATTACTTCTTGAGCGATGAAGTTCGAGAGTCCCATTTCCTTTTTTGGTTCATATATCAATCTGCCGGGATGTACGGTCATATGATGTATAACGTGAACATTGATTCTTTGATCGCTGGACTGTTGGTTGTAGCTATAGTTCAGTTAAGTTCACTTAATAATAACTTAAGGAATTTGAAGTTATCTGAAAATGAAAGAAAACTGCCAATCGAAATTCAGGACAAGCTACAAATGACGCGGCTCAACAAAATGTTAAGACATTATGAAGTAATTTTAAAGTAAGTACAAATTTTTAAAATGTAGGTTTGAAGCTGTATTAAGTAGAGTTTCTACAAAATAATCTCAATGTTATATTTTTTAGTTTCTGTGAAACAGTGCAGAACATGTTAAGTGTAACATTGTTCTTTCAATTCGGGGTGGCGTCTATGATCATATGCGTGGTGATGTGTGGACTTGTTTTGGTAAGCAATATCAGTATTTCTTTTAACAGCATTAACACTTATTAACAATAACTTTCGTTAAATATTCGTAATCTTAAGATATGCCTTGCTCTTCAGTGGGACTATAAAAGCCAGAAATAAATAAATATCACACGAAATCATATTTTTTTTTTATTCGTCGGGTTGTGTGAAATGGTGTGCCATAAATTGATAATGAAACAATATAGGCTGAAATCGTCTTTTGTTTTCAGCCATCATCAACGGAAACTCGAGTATTTTTAGTGATGTACCTTTTCACAATGACACTTCAGATTTTTGTACCAGGATTTTTGGGAACTCAGCTGTCTCACGAGGTATGTATAGCAAATAAATAAATAACTCTTAGGGGATATTACACTATAACAAATCTAGGATCACAAATCTATGAATCATATTTATATGACAGTGTAACATACACATGATTTCATATGAATCATTTCGTTATTATTTAAAAATATGATGATGACGATTCTTTCAAGGTGATTTTATGTATGATCATAGATAATTATATGATAGTGTTATACCACTCTTAACGTGTTTCTAGTAGATACTGAAGCAACCTACATTTTTACTAATATTTTAAAAAGCAAAATTGTTTAGTTTGTTTGTAGGATGATCTCTGGAGTTCTGATCTGCAGGCTCATTACCTATCTTTTGCAAGAGCAAAACGATAGCGATTTTTGGGCAATAATTGCTCTTCCATACAGAAGTTTTAGAGTTGTCGGCGGTTTTTTTTTAATAAGTGCTTTTGAAAAACAACGAGCGATAAGCAAACTATTGTGTAGGACCTACCATACCTACACTGCGGGTAATTCCGACTTTTATGACATAAAGCGTTTGATCGCTATCGTTTTGCTCTTGCAAAAGATACGTAATAAGCCTGCGGATTACCTACGAAAATTCTTTCACTGCTAAATAAAAAACTGCCATTAGCTTTTATGATTTTTTTGTTAAATCACATAGTGACATTGAAATTGTAATCTGGCAATATTTTCTTTTATTATTATTATTATGAGGGACAAATGCGTGGTTCCTAAGTTTCTTCATAGGAGCCAAAAAAGCTTGTTCACAATGTTTGTTTTTCCATTCCAGAGTCAAGAGATAGTGACAGCAGCTTACCATAGTGAGTGGATACCAAGATCAGAGTCATTCAAAAGAAGTTTGAAGCTCTTCAGAGAACGAGCTGCAATCCCAATCATGATTTCAGGCCTTCAAATGTTTCCTTTATCACTGCTCACCTTTACTTCTGTAAGTTTTTTTTTATTATTTGAAACAACAAAGCCTCATTTTTCAATAGTCACAAAACTTTTGCCTAAGGAATAAAAATGTCCATTTGACAGCTTTTGTATAGAAATAATGTCAAACAACCTTAATCATCAGTTAAAATTATCTGACTATTGAAAATTTTTCCCTTAGAAATAAAAAGGACGAACATATTACATCAAGTGAAAATCGGGCGGCCTTAAAGCACAAGGAAGCAACCTTTGGATTAGTCATATTTTTTGAGCTGCTTGTGGCGCTGTTCAAGGCAAAGCTCCAGAGCCTTGAACATCGTCGCCGAGTTGCCAGCTTGTCGGTTTTTTATCGATTAAATTTCGGGCAGTGTGCGATGGAATAATACGATCTAATTCTGCCTAACCAGTCATCGGACTAACAGACGTACGGCGATGCGCCATCGTTATATCCCAGCTATACGCACTAAATGTTTTGCGAATACTTTTATTATGCGTACAGCTAGAGAGTGGCATTGATATCACCTGATTGCTTCAATCTAGGGTTCTTTAACTCAAGAGTGAATAGGTTATTTCTAGGCAAGCGTGTTTCGCCGTCGACCACAACATCGCTTATCGTCAGGTGAGATAGTGGTCAAGCGCAAAAAGAATAAAAAATTTATTGCAAGAATGTTTTTGACTTTATTCAGTAATATTGGATCGGGTCGATAATAATCATTAAAGTTTGATAGATTTGTGAATCTGAAATACTTATAAATTTCAAGCAAACTATTTAGATAACGGAAAGACAAAAACATGATTTAAAAAAAGAAAACTAATTCGTAGGTATTATAACCGTAATTAGTACCTACTACTCTTCTCAACCATAACTAAACTATATTTACTTAAAATAAAAAAATAAACCTCATTGAAGCGTACCATATCAATGCTGCCATTTAACAATTAAAGCAAATAATATTTTACTTTCCTGTTTCAGATTATGAAGACTGCTTATTCTTTCTTCACGCTAATTAGAAACGTTCAAGAACAATAGAAAAGGGAGAAAAAGAACATTATTGCAAAACTCACAACTTCATCTGCGAAATGGAGTGGCAGCTTCAAGCCTTTTCTGCATTTCATTGCTTTAGTAAAGCTAGAATTTAAGTTACATAATAAAGTTTTAAAATAATGTAATAAAACACCAACAAAATATGTTATTGTCTTTTTAATTAATCATTGGCAAAGATAATAAACTCACCAATCTAATCAATAAATCAATTAATCTAATTGATTGGCAAAAGACCGGACGGAATGTCTTTGTTTCCATGGAAGATGGGTAGAACTTTAGTGTGGGATGCTACTTGTGTCGATACTCATGCGCCATCTTCCTAGCTCGTCGTGCTGTACTGGCGCTGCCACTGTGGCTTTATCTTCAAGCCTTTTGGGGTTGAAACGTTTGGTCCGTAGGGTCAGAGTGCTCGCGCTTTGTTCAAAGATCTTTCCAAACGCCTAGTTGACACTTCGCGTGACCCAAGGGCTGGCTTTTACCTTAGTCAGAGAATAAGCATTGCCATACAACGTGGCAATGCTGCCAGTCTTTTGGGTACCTTACCAGTGGACAACGATGTGGAGGAGTTTTTCGACGGCATATTTTAGTTTAGTATATTTTTAGGTTTAGTTAGTGAGTAGTTTTTGGTTTGAGTGTATATGTTTGTAGTCTTAGTTTATTAAATATTTTTTACACTGAATATACTTGTATCTATGAAAATAAAAATACTGTTTCTTACATAAACGAAAAATAAAATCTAATTGATTAATAAATTTGACCTTTACAAGTTTAAAATTGTGTCAAATCTTCACGTTTCATACAAGGACAAAGTTCAGTCACAGTTCTGTCATAGACCTTGTTACCAAGTACAATCGAGAAAAGAGTTTAGTGACTAGGAATTAAACAATATACGAGTGATAACGGAGCATTAGGCATAGAGGTAAGTTTATATTGCGTTCGCAATAAATAAGGACTAACGACGTCAAGGTTTTTTTTTTTTACTACCTTTTTGCTTCGGGTCGTGATGGCCCAGTTGGCTAAGAACTCGTCATCATCGCTTACCATCAGGTGAGATAGTGGTCAAGCGCGAGCCTATATTATATAAAAAAAAGAAATGATAAATGAGGTATCGTTAGAAGTTGCCGCCTGTAGTTGTTTAAACAACAATACATTATAACAGTAGATAGTTAGCAATCTTTATGGCAAGTTGGCTTTACGGCTATCCTCTAAGAATATTTTCTTGTTTCATACTTTTCAGAGCGCGATTTTGCTATAGTCGGGTTTTAGTTTGAAACTTATTTTTTGAACTCTTTTTTGTTATGTTTGTGTGCAGTGTTACCCAGCACACACCCAACATAAGTGGAAAGGAGTGGACTTTTCTCTTTTACTGGCAGTACCAAGAAACCATTACTCGTAAACGATTAACGAATGAGATTTCACGTATCGCTAATAGGTGGTGCCACCTGCGCTAAACTCATTAGCGACGAAACTTCAAATTGCCCTCAATTAAAATTACTAACGTGCTTATGGCCACAAAGGGAATCAGGTTGATTCTGGCACGTGCTTATTACAATTAATATTAATCTGTCAGTGATTACACCTACAGTTAAAGTGGATTACGTAATATTTTGAAGTGGCGTACTGCGTTAAATAAGCCTAGTCTTGGTTACTTTACGACGACGTTTATCAGAGATTTATGGATGACTTCTTAAGTTCTAAGTTTCTCGAAGAAATTGCTGGGTGAACTGGAATCTCAAGGCTAGGCACCAAAGCAATTTGTCTTTCAAGAACAACTACGCTTCGGCGCGCTTTTTCTAACCACTTGCGTTGCGGGGACAGCAGAATATGGCAGTTGAGTACGCCTTAGAGCTAAGACGTCGTAGAATCACTGTCGATCTGTAATATTAGTAAGCAAGATTGTAACTGTGAGTTTGTGACTATTTGAATAAACCCAGTGTATCGAATAATTTGCGTGATTTCATTTCACGATTGTACCCACACACTACCTCTTAACTGTCCATATATCCGAATCGGCAAAAGACAATGGTAATTTCTATTGTGTCTGCTAATTAAAACTTGTATTTCAGTAAGATTTTGAACTTCTTCCAAAAGATTGAATGAGGTGACAAACGCCCGCGCTAGCACTCGTGACAGCCCTGACTGAGCTCTTCCAATAATACCCAAGAATCCCTGTAAAATCGTAATGTCAATGTGTGCGTGCAAAATGTCGCTTTGTTCGTAGTAGACTCTCTGTCTGCGGCGCGCCGCCGCATACTTATTCAGATTACTCTGACTGGCTTAAAAGGCTCTAGACAAGTGGCATTCGATGTCAGCGAAGGCGGTAGTCGAAGTTTCAAAATGTCCTTACATTTTTTTTACATTGATCACTCGATTTTTATCGTTTGTCAATCTCATACAATTTTGCCTTTTTGACAATCGCTATCGCCACACTTTCGATGATATAATATCACTTGTCTAGGGCTTCAAGAAATTGTGAATAAAAATCGTAGTAAAATGCGAGACGTGATATCGGAAAATCACGTGACCAATCCCTTACATTTTGACATTTCTACTTTCGCCTTAGCTGACATCGTATGCCAATTGTCTAGAACTTGTTTAGATCAAATCAAGGCGATAGCAGGACTCACTGTGACCACTGCTCTGAGAAGAGCCGACTTCCAAAGTCGCTCGTCAGTGAATCCGTCAAAGCTTTTCATGACGGGCACCGAGCACGACATTCAGCAATGAAGATACGAAAAGAAGAAAAAGGTACTCCGGGGATATTTTTTTAAAAAGAGTAAGTATAGAGTTAATAATAATAATAATAATCATTTATTCACCATACACACATGATTTATGACACAATAAATATTTGTTGAATTTTGTATTTGTGTTTTTTAGTTTCTTGTGCGTTCTTCTCCATAACAAGCTACTTTTCCGAATGCATGGTAGAATCAATTTTATTACTTGTTAATTTTAATTGTTAACGTTCGAAAGTGCCGCTTAATGGCCTAGTCGAAATAAATACATTTGACTTTGACTTTGATAAAGGTAGAATGAACAACTGTCAATGAATAAACGGTGATTAATGCTAATTTCACCATGTGTATGATGGAATAAAATATATCTGCGTTCGAAAGTAGCCAGTTTAATAGAATTTCGGGCTATCCAACCTATTTTATTCAGAAAAGTCATAATCTTGGCCGAATTTGGAAACCGATAAACCAGAAGTTTATGCTTTTGGCGAATGCAAGGATCGTTAACGCAATGCCGATGAACGACAGACTTTCATGAATAAATTAATATTTTTATTCGATTAAAGTCAGTTTATTAGTTTCATTTCACTTTGACTGCGCTGGAACTGCTGACCTATTAAATTTTTATCGGCCGTATAAAATATTTTTGAGTTTAATCTGGTCGAGGAATTTAATGATTTTTTGGCAAATAAAAAGTCATTTTATGTGTTTAATGGATGACTAAAAGCTTCATAGGCGAAAAGATTTATTTTAAAGTGGAATTTTATTTTGATGATGCCTGCGGTCATAGCTTTGATCAGCATTATCTTGGTACTAAAAATACATTTTTTTTTGTAGTAAAGCGACAGTAAAACGCTGTCGTAGGTAAATATGAAATTTCTTTATTCTGTAACTAGCTTTTACCCGCGGCTTCGCTAGCAGTGAAGCCATTTTTTTTACTTTTTTTTACAAAAAATGTCTTATGTTACTTCTAATACCTCCAAGAATATATGTACAAAGTTTCAGAATGATCGGTTCAGTAGTTTTTGCGTGAAAGCGTAACAAAAAAACTTACATTCACATTTATAATATTAGTATAGATATTTTGTGTTTCTGCAAGGCTTTATACTTTTATCTCAAATAAGTATATGTCGGGTTTATTCAATAGTACGGACTTCAAAACAAATCACGAGCACGCCACCTGTGGGCAAATCAAGAACAACTACGCTGTGGCGCGCTTTCTCTAACGACCTGCGTGGTGGGGACACAGAATATAGGAGTTGAGTACTGACCGCCCTAGAGCTAAGACGTTGTAGAATCAGTATCGATCCGTAATATTAGTGAGCAGGATTGTAACTGTGAACTATTTAAATAAACCCAGTGTATAATTTATCGAATAATTTTTGTGATTTCATTTTCACGACTATACCCACCGACCTGCCTACACACGATGTCTTATCCTAAGGGAATACATTCTGGTTTCCCGATGGTTTGCATCTATCGGCCAGCCTTGATGCGACATATACTCACCGAGAAACCAGTCTTAAAGTTAAGTTTAAACAAAGAACCAAAATAAAATATGCTTTACACTGCACGATGCTCACGCTAAACTCCTTTTAAAATTCCGATGCACAATAAGGCATAACTAATTACAAGTCGACTTCATGCAAAAGGAGCTGTACAATAGACTGAAAACAATGTGAATGTGTAAAGTTTGTCTATTTACATAGTTATCACGGAGCGTTCAGCGTCACTGGAGAGCAGCGGTAATGGCTCGGCTCATTACACGACTCCTTACACATTTCGTTGGGGAAACAATTAGAACTCCGTGCTAAGCGGCTTGTTTTCGAAAAGAGAAACTTGGAAGGAAAGAACTGAACTATTTGAAGCCGTTTACGAAAAGATTGTTTTGAAAAAAAAAACTTGTAGGCGAAAAAAAAGAATAAAATGCTGAACTATTTTTGTGCTTAGATAAATAGAGCTGTCACTTGCCATGTGATGAGATGATCAGAAAAAAAATTAAAGTGTTGTTATCAGATATCTTTTGTTCGTCAAAACTCAAAACCAAGGTCAACGAACAATAAAAAGCAAAAATAAATAAATATTTTGGAAAATGCAATTTAACTGGAGTATATTTTTGAGATTTTAAGTATCACTTTACTCAGCTCATTTTTACCTCTAAAGTACAGAAGCACTTAATAACAAAATCTCATTTTGCCTTCGTTTGAACAGTAGCCATGTATACTGTGTGTTGGCTAGACAAGGGCTCTCCAGTTAGTCTTAATGAGCTTGGTCATTACGGAGCGTGCGTGCCCCGGAAACAAGTATCTGTAAGGAAACTTAAACACCTTACCAGAATAAACAGCAGTATAAGCAGTGGCGTAACAAAAGGGTGACAGAACAAAATGCCCCCAGTCAGAGGGGGGCCCGGCCCAAGAGCCAGTGAGAACAGGAGAATCCTAACATATATAGGCAAATCTATACTATGTCCTTATATACTTAATATTATAAATATGAATGTTTGTTTGTTTGTAACGCTTTCACGCAAAAACAACTGAACCGATCATCATGAAACTTTGTACATATATTCTTGGAGGTATTAGAAGTAACATAGGAAACATTTTACAAAAAAAATAAAAAAATTACTGGCTTCACTGCGAGCGAAGCCGCGGGTAAAAGCTAGTAAAATAATATTATAAAGCTGAAGAGTTTGTTCGTTTGTTTGTTTGAACGCGTTAATCTCAGGAACTACTGGTTGGAATCGAAAAAATGCGAGCGGAGCATAAATGAAAAATGTTTCAAAAACGGGCATAATTATTCCTTTTTGAGAGCTTTCGTTGCGTGCGCTGTGTAAGTGGTTAAAGTTACGCAACATCATATGCAGGGTAGGTAGGGTAGGTTTCGCCAAGTTTTAGAATGAATCCTTGGGCTAAGAGGCCCTTTCGAGGAATTTGCCATCTCATCTGATGCTCTAGACAAGTGTCATTCTATGTCAGCGTTGACAATGGTTAAGATGCCAAAATGTAAGGGACTGAGATGCGGAAGTGTTTGACATTCCCATATATTTTTGACATTTTTCCAATCGCTATCGCCATGCTTTCGAAGATAGAATGTCACTTCTCAAGAGCTTCTGGTATATTTACGCCACTGATATAAGGTCTAAGAAATCATAAAAGCTGACGTGTAATGATGCCTGTAAACAGAGTAGCATATTGTCTTTGATAGTGTAAACGTTTTGGAAGTGGCAGGCAAATGTTGGCAACGTCTGCAATGCAAATGAGTCTAGACAGAAAAATTATGGCTGCTTAATTTTTTGTTGGTATAATTTTATTGTATATGACTCATACTATAGGAAAGTTCGTTTAATTTGTTTCCATTGACTGATAAAAGATTTTGATTTTTAAAGGGAATATTGAAGTTGTATTCGATTATGATATTAATACTATATTTAAGTTGAACGTCTTTATAACATAACCAGTTGTGTGCCGTAATTACCGAAACAATTGTGTCTCGCATGGATCCACATTTTAGGCACTCAAGGGGTTAACTGTTATAAATAAATGTTTGCAGACATCTGGAACAGGTAATACGATCACTTCAAAGATAAAGTTATTTGATGGTCTGAACATCTGCTCTCATTTAAAATTTTAGATTTTATTAACTTTTTATATTTCCCCACTATGCCCACTGTTGGGGCAACAGTGGGGAACGCCGAGTTATTCTTCCAGTCATATTCTATCACCGCCTTGAACTAGAATTTGCGGTACATACACGCCCGTGTCAAGTCAGTACCGCTGTTGAGCTGGCCTCGGTGACGCCGTCTGATCTCTAGGAGACGCGGCTGCGCAACCTTGATCAAAAAAAACTTTATTGGAAATTTTACAAAAAAAAAAATATTAAGACTTTCTCGTCACTGAACCTTGTTTCATTGTAATTATTAATTTGTTTATTTCAGACATAGAAAGTCCATATTATTACATTTATAACATCTCATAAAATTAAAAAAAAAACATATAAAAGATGCCGACGAATTGAGAACCTCTTTATTTTTTGAAGTCGGTTAAAAACAGATAAAATCCAACATACTATTGATCCTGATCCAATCCCAAATTAAATTTAAATATTCAAATAATAATAAATAGTTATTTGGTGTCTGCTTTCTTTGTGATTCTTTATCACATTTACTCGTATTTACCATTTTCCCACAAGAACTTAGCCTAATATAAAAGACCAACAAAAACACTAACTAATTTTTGGAAGCTAATGAAATGAAAACATGGCGTCGGAATCTTATTACTTTGTTAATTACACAGTGTCAAACTCCATTAATGCACACACAACAAAATTAAATTTTGGTGAGTCTGCATTCGTGAGTTCGAGTTCAAATATTTAATAACATTGTGCTTACTTTATTTGAGTAATGTGAGTGACGTGGTAACTTCTTCTTGTGTTCTACGGTTGATTTTAGGCATAATTATACCAGTTTCGACTAACGCTAGAGGACAGCTAAATGGATGCAGAAATAATAGCGCACTGTTAGATTTGCAACTGTGCTGACAATAGGGATCATTCCTGGGTAGAAAAATAATAATTCTATTTAGCTCGTCAGTGAAATTATCAAATAATATTGGACACGTATTTTTTGCTTAAAAAAAATAAAAATTGACAAAGATAAAGCGCATCTAAGTTCAGGAGTGGGGCTTGGCTTGTGACGTAACTTGTCAGTATAAAGTGTAGCACGGTGTGACGTTTCACGATATATCAACGCATTGTATCGTCGAATTTTTCGTTTATGTGGCAGAAGAAAAATGCGTGTCCAATATTTTTAGGTAATCTTAGTGACGGACTAAATAGATCTTTTTTGTCATCTATTGAAAATAATGCAAAAAATGTCATCTGTTGAAAAATTTTACGGTTATTTAGGATCAGGCCTTCTTATAGTTACAAGCCTAACTTAGAATCTTCGTAGCTTAACTTAGATATTTCGTATCGGTAAATGAGAGTCAAATACCTATTGACTTTTAATTGTTCATTTACAGTTCGATTCATATTGATTTGAATATCTTGATTATAATTATATTAAAGAATTTTATCGTACGCTCTTCAACGCACCACGATTTCATTATAAGAGTCTACAGCGTCCACTAGTCAAAACACGATACCTATACCTACTAAACTTATTACTAATTCCACTATTTACCGCGGAAAAAAAACCTCTGCGGTATTCTCGACTCATCAGAAATGGGATAAACAACTGACAAAACAAAGACAAACCTTCCATTTCCATTCTCAAACACAAAAACAAAGCACTTTTTGTTCTTCCATTAAATAAATCCATTACAAAAATAGTTTACCTTCCCAATTAATTTGGAAAATCACAAGTCGCATCCCGGCTTTCAAGTATAATTTAAACATTACAACGAGAATCCCGCCGGGTCGGGATTAATCACTAGCTGTTTAAAAATTCAAATTATCCATTCTTCTTGGCTACTTTTCGAATTCGGTCGGAAAACGAGAATTAATAATTTAAAATTTTAGATGCTTCAACTTGGTTTTACTTACAGATCTGTTCGGTTGTTCTAAGGGAAATTTATAGCTGAAGAATTTTCCTTACGGTATAAATTATGGGGTTATAGTATTAGGAAGGACGGGCTCATGTTTATTTAAACGGAAATTCAGTCGTAATTTTCTTAATACTGACATAATACAGGACCAAAAGAACTGGCCGGTTCCAGATACATTACATTCACAAAAAAAGCATGACAAAAAAAACTCTTTAAAAAATTCCCGTCATCATTAGTGCTCTGTATCGCTTACATTTTAAATAAAGAACGTAACAATGCCTCAACACTTACAACTCATACGCGATGCACTGTAAAACGCAATCCAAAGCATACCAGGTAGCCCTACAATCTCAAGCAAAACAATAGGAGGTAAAGAACTAGCATCAGAAGTGGGATGAGGTGCGCACGTAACGAACCCCTGGAGGCATGCTTTATCCTCTGAATAAAAATAACACATACGTATACAATCAGTTGATGCTACCGGTAAACGTCTGCCTTTAGGCGCCATATTTTTGCCTTTAAAGGTAGGCGTTCACGGTTCCACATAGTTCGTATCGGTAGGATCGTATAAAATGGATTTTAGTATTATATTCTATGAAACTTATATGAACTCATACAAGTGGGTCAAAGGTATCCACACAAAATTAAATTATATCAGTTATTACGACTGTCGAAAAGGGAAAAAGTATAGGATTGAGCTATCGCTATGTCATATCGTCAATTACAAACATTTTGTCATTTCGGAAATCGCTGTCACCGATTGAATAACACTATTCAAGAGACTTTGAATCCCCCTGAGAATCCCTGTGATTAGCACTGCCCTTCGGTAATGCCGATGCTAAGTTTTTTAATGAGACCGCTAACAGTTGCATCTGCAATGCCATGACTGCGAATACAGTTGACAAGTAAGCTAATCCATTTGGTACGATCCGCCCAATGCTTTCGATGTGAAACTACGGACGCTTACCTTTATCTGGCAGAAAAACAAATGCCTATCTAGGTTCTGCGGATGCTCTGCGGGCTTCTGATAATGGATTTGGGCTTAGATACAGTTCCACAAAAAAACAAGAGGCTTTTACGGCTGTTTATGAAATAATAAAGCTTGCAAAGTCAAGGTAAGGAGATTTCATTTTGGTGTAATGTACATAGGCCCATGAAATATGTGGTAATATTTTGTTTGTTAAAGTAAAATAGAGGGATATGAGGTAAACAATAGAGGTGGTTTATGTTCGAAAATATTTTATACCCAATATGATCAGCTTTACCGAGTTTGCTTTAATGCACAATATTATTAATTTGCCTGCAATAAACGGTTATTATTATTATTAATATAATTAATAAGAAATAGCTACAAGTTAAAGCCAAAAAAATCTTTTTACTAAAACTTGAACCAACAAAATAAGGAACTGAGAAGCAAAAAATAAAAAATACTATACTATACTAAAATTTAGTCTAGAATTTTGAATTGGCGCCAAACAAACAAACTTGCAAATTAATTACATATACCTTAGAATGATTGCAGCTAGGTTAATCTTCGTTAATGGTTTGTTTGGCGCCCCGCCTCAAAATACTATACTGAAAGTATTTTTTTAATTTTTTGCATTTCAGTACCTTATTTCGACGGTCAAATGTTCTGTTAACAAGGTTTTTTTTTCGCTTTTCAGTTTACTTAATTTCAACAGAATCGGTTCACAATTGAAAATTCAGTGGGTAAATTATCAATAAATATATATTTTCTACGTTTAGAGGTGGATTTTATTTTTAAAATTTAAATGGGATCAACTTTGAGGTATAGTCTTTCCAATAAAAAAATATATTTTTGAAATTGGACTACTCTATAGAAAGTTATGCATGGCCATACATAAAAACATGCATTTCGAATTAAGAACCTCCTCCTTTTTTTCGTCTGTTAAAAAAGGTATTTGCAGCAATGATATGAAAGTCTCGGTTTCAACGAGCTCAAATCAAAACAGGTTTAGACAGAATAGCTATTTATGCAACTGTTACGTTATGGACTGTCTTTTAATACGAGTGCCATTTTTCGGTACAAGCATAGCGCGTACCGAAATAGGTGGGCACGATTTATTAAAAGACCAATAACGTACAGTTGCATACAAGATTTTATCTACGAAGGAAGGAATAAGACACAGATTTAGACAAATAAGTATTTTTATAGAAACTTAAGTACACACTGACTATTGTTTATTTATATGTAGATTTTGTATTGTACAATTATTAAATAAACAGGAATTTCAGAATTACAGGCTGAACTTGTAGATGGAGACATGCATTGCGGTACATTAATGTTAACTTCGTTTAATGTATTTTCATTAATTTTTTTATTTAGTATTTATTAGGTATAAGGCAAAGATCTTGTAGCCGCAACAGCCAAATAGTATACGATACTTTCGTTCTAAACTTGTTCTATTTTTAAAAACATAATTTTCAGTGTCTCGATTTCGAAGTAATATTAAAGGTACCAAGCTGTATGTTCAGAATGTCTTTGCTTGTGTTTTAGAATTTATGACGATTGACATAATGCAACCCGGTGTCGTTATGGGTATCATAATGAAACCGCTGTCAATTTAGTAATTCGAAAATAACGAATCCGAAGTAGATAAAAGTATTTATTGCCACTGAAACTAACATGCCTATAAATCATGTTTAAACTAAAAACGATATTTTCAATAACAGTAGTTCAGGCAGTTGGTCATATTTTATTCCGCCACTAAAGCACAGTCATAATTTAAAGTGTTTCAACTATGTCGAACTGAGGATCACTAGTTTTCGACCAACAATTTTCGTTCGACGCTGAAAGTTACCTGTTGAGGCTGAAGTTTATCATACGTGAAAACAACACTGAACTTCACGACTTTGCCAACGGGAAAACAGTTTTCACCTCTATTATGCATAGTGCAAAACACGGAAAACTCGTTCGAGACAAAACCAGTATTCGTATTTTGGCAAAATGTTATGGTTATTATTCAATTCAAATCGTTATGCAAGTATAAATAAAACGTCTCCACGTTTGTTACTGACTTGGATTCTGAGTAATGTCTACATACTAACAACTTATGGATCTTTGGTCTGAATTAAAACAATTTTTCATAAATTATTTGCGAAGAACGATTCCGCAACCGTACACACAGAAACTTCAAAAACCATTTTCAATAATTAAGTTATAATAAACATATATTATTTTAACATATATTACCTAGCCGAAACTGTAATATTGCGTTTACAAAGTTAACTAACCATTTTCATGAATATTAAATAAAAAGAACAAACAGACAAAAAACGCTGATACAATAAGAATATCCCAATATCCCTGCAGACCGGAACACGCCCGAAGGTTCAATAAAATAATATTAATTTCAGTTTTTAAAAGTTGAGAGATTTATTAAAAAAGAATTTCGGATGCAGACTGCAGTGTGTTTTAAAAACATACAGATTTTCATAGATTCATTATAGTGCAAAAATTAAATTGCTAGTTCCTTAACAGGTTTTTTAAATAAAAGATTGTTCTTTTTTAAGTTTATTTCGTTTTAATTTGATTATGTTATTACCGGGTACTATGTACACCCATAGATATGAGTAAGGGTCTTCTTTTAAAGGTATTGTCGTACTTAAAAGAAAGCCTTTACAATTATTTTGTAAAATCTGTTGATTACGGAATAAATTAATTAATTATTATTTTATTCCTAAATGATTTGTAATCATTTCTGATAGTAAAACGTTTAACAAAGGACTCTTTTACGAAAACTACATATTTTGGCTCCAGAAAAAAGGAAATTTTTATCAGCGCTTACGATTCTCAATCTTAGTCATTTTGAGACAACCATTAAGATGGTAGCCGATAGTTTATTTTTCGTTCATTTTCGTAATTCATTCGGCACTATTCACTCAAAATGAAACGTTTGAAGACAAAATGAAACAAGACTGCGGTATTAATTCATTAAAAGATGCCAATATCCAAAATCATTGGATCGGACTCTGGGATCGGATTCTCCAATGATGTTGGATATTGACATCTTTCACTCCACTGCGAATGAACGAAATATGAACAGTCTGAACACACAGAGAACGTTCACTCGATTCGAAAAATTTGTCTCAAGTCCTGTAGCGGCGACGAAGGACGTCAGGTCGAACGTCGTAGCAAAATGATGTTCAAGTAGAACGATTTAAATACGTTCCTGTTTTTGGAGAATTTCAAAAATTATCTGTCTTTGGCACCACAATCTTAATGAATATAAATTGCGAAGAACAGATGAATGCTCTTTTCTATATCATTCTAGCAGCGTAATTGCGTAAATGAATTCGGCAGATCAAAGAGTATGACTCCATGAAAGACTATGACAAATTCCCTGGTTTTTTTTTCAGTATTGCATAATAATATTGGGCGCTTTCATTTGTGTAAGATACTCTTTTCGAATGAGTCCAATAATTTATGTCAATACCTAATTATTTAAAGGGAATCGTGAAGCAAGTTAAGCGTCTGATTCCACCTTTAACACTGCTGAATGTCACTTTTTCTAGACCAGTATAAATGAAAAAATGCGCACATTATACGAGTATACCAGGTATATAATTTATAAGAATTATAATGGGCGAATTTTTATACAAAGTTGTACCTACGGTGGTAGAAAAAAACTGGTCAAGTGCGAGTCGGACTGGTGCACGAAGGGTTCCGAACCATTATCGCAAAAACCGGTAAAAAATCACGTTTGTTGTATGGGAGTCCCACTTAAATACTTATTATATTCTGTTTTTAGTATTTGTTGTGATAGCGGCAACAGAAATACACCACCTGTGAAAATTTCAACTGTCTAGCTATCACGCTTCATGAGATACAGCCTGGTGACAGAGGGACAGACAAACAGACAGATGGATCTTGAAGTCTTATTAATAGGGTCCCGTTTTTACCCTCTGGATACGGAATTCTAAAAAAGATGATGTTTGAGTAAATAAACAAAAAAGGTAAAACTAACGAGAGCTACCGAGTCCCACATTCAATTTATGAATAAATATTGACATGCAAGGCGGGTGGCCCCAGGCGATTGATTGCGATGCGACGCTTTCCTAGACATTCTGAGGGAACACGAAAATCAAGAACAATGTGGCAATATAAACAAAAGTACCATTTCCGTATCGTATAAACACTGCAAAGAGTACTGTTTGTAAATAAAAAACTTTTTACAAAAAAATACAACTTACTTCCAGATAAACACTACAAAGTGAAAAATAACTTCAATTTCGGCAGTCGGTGTTCCTGTTTTCGTTCCTTCATTTTTTGACACCGGCTTTCGAAATTGAAGTAATTTTACACTTTGTAGTGTTTTTATTTGGAAGTCGGTTGTATTTTTTCGTAAAATGTTTATTATTTTTCACTTTTTATTTGTGGAACATAATGGGTAAGTTCTATAGTAAGGTACTATAATGACAGAATAGTTTATCCGAATAACACGAAACTAAAACAAAACCGGTGAAATGAGAGTGTACCAGGGTGAATTATATACACATCTGCGTACCCCTATAAAGTGTGATATTATGTTATGAAATGGTGTAAACAATAAATAGACATAATAGAGATTTTCAGTAATTTATTGAAGAGTTATGTAGTATATCTGCGATTTTCTTCATCAGTCTTAACTTTTAAATGGGACCTCTTGAGAAGCATTTGCTTTCAAATCAAAAAGAATCATCAAAATCGGTTCACCAAGTAAAAAGTGCTAAGGTAACTATTGGTTTTCGAAATTGGTTGGAAAACTGTATCAAGCGTCAGAGTTGAGAAGCCCATTGAACGTCTAATTACAGAGACAATAGAAAAACAATAGCTTAGGCACACATGGTGTGCAAACGACGCGTCATGGGAGAAGTCCGACGTGCTACATGACGTCAGATGGCACGACGCCCATACAGCTGCCATAGAAAACTGCGTTTTCGTAGAGAGGAACAGATAAATTCCTTTAAATTGTTTGGTCACTTTCGTTTTTCGATCTACTTAGAATCTGTTTTCACTGTTAGTATTCTATTTTAGTCTTATAAACTTGACAAATAACAAATATTTTTTTCATGCATATTGCTATAGTTCGTAAAATCGTTTTGTTACAGTAACAAAAATGATATCGGTAAAAGATAAAATGTCAAAGTAAAGTAGCTATGGAACGTAAATACGTTGAGGCCGTAAATCAAATGTAGGAAATTGGTTGCTTTGTAGATACTCCGGAGTTATTGGCAACCTGTTACTATTTGTTAGCTATTAGATACTGTCTTCAAACCTTATATATTACGCCTGTGTCTGACTATAAGAACTCTTTTTCTTTACAATCATGTTGATGATGTAGGTATATTATTGTATTATCTAAGTTTATAAATTCGTATTCTCGTTTCTGCCATGCAGAATTTAATAAAGTCACTGCCTACACAGCTACAGCATAATATTCAAACTAATTTTAAATAACTTTTCCAACCATCTAGGTTATTCATTTAATCTACCAGACTGAAAAAGTAATTTTTTCCACAACCCCTTTCCTCTGCTATTTCCATGACTACAACAAAAGAGTTCTCGAGCCCTTTATAAATATTTTTTAGACTTTCTCTAGCATATTCTCTTAATTAGGACGGATCTCTGGTTCCGTTTGCGGATGGACGACTATGGGCGTCACCTTTGCTAATTGCATCTCATTTAAAAAGAACGGAGCCCTCAATTAACCTACATCCTTTCCCAACGGCCCCTGTTTAAGTAGAGAAGGCACTTATTGTAATATTACCACTTTGAAATATACCCATGAATTAATGGCTCGACATTTACTTTGACCAAACATAAATGTAGTAGTCTGGTGTGGGTGGTATTTAATTTTAAAAAATAAATGCGTTTGTATATAGTATCTTGGTCTGTTGCAAGTCAGGGTCATTATGCAAAACAAAACTGTTGACAACATGGAGAATCTTAACTATTATAATAAAAAGAGAGAGCCCGAATTTTGTGTGTTTGTTCAGACGTGTAGAGTTATCTTTGTACTACACCTATTTGAAAAAATCTTTCACCATTTTATAAGGTACATTACTTCAGATGGATAAACCCTTGAGGCTAATGAGCCTATTCGTTTTAAAAAGTAAAATATCTAAAAACTTTCATAAAAAACAAACCAACTCCTAAAGCAAAACCCTTTGGTACCTCTTGTTTTATTGTTTCTCAACACCGACTTTCGAAACGAAAGTTATTTTTGCACTTTTTAGTTTTTTGCTTTAGAATGAGAATAGATTTTTTTTTATTATATATCTCTCTCTTTTTAGTTTTAATACCCTATCACTAAAGACTGAGCAAGAGACAATTGACAAAATACTCATAATAACTTAATATACACATTCGTGCTGTTTGTCGCTAAGGAGTTCGGTTGTATGTTCTGTATCTTGAAAACTCCGTAACCAATTTTGATGAAACTTGCATTCTTCCCTAAGTTGAGAGATACTAAACTAAATTCAATAATAAAAGAATGATTACGACTCGATAAGTAGTTTCGGAGAACCGCGTGGGCAAACATACGTACAAAAATAAAAACACTACAAAGTGAAAAATAAATTTAATTTCGGAAGTCGTAGTTCCTGTTTCCGTTTCTTCGTTTTTTGACACCGACTTCCGAAATTGATGTTATTTTTCACTTTATAGTGTTTTTATTGTATTGTTGTATCGTATATCGGTTGTATTTTTTTATAAAAAGGTTTTTTTAGTTTTCACTTTTTAGCTGTAATACACATAATGGACCAGTTCTATAGTTATTACCTATAATGCCCGAAGTGATGCCAGAATACATTATCCCAATGACATTAAACTTGAGCAAAATCGGTGGAATGAGAGTATACCAGGGTGAACTGTACACCTGCTTATCGCTTTAGAGCGTACCAGTGTGGTTTTAGGTATGTTATAAAATGGTGTAAACAATAAACAGACATGCGATTGCAGCTATCCCAAGTGATTTACCTGTAATTTAAATGGGAACATATCACAAGCACCAGCTTTCAAATAAAAACAGAATCACAACACATATAAAATAGTCAAATTGATAACGTCCTCCTTTTTGAATTCGGTTAAAAAATATAGTCTAGTTGATAACCTCATCCTTTTCGAAGTCGGTTAAAATTACACACAAACATACACTTGTGAAATTTAGCACACGTGATTAGAAGCCTATACAGAGTGATACATGTGAATATTATGCAATCCCAACAATATTACATACATACGTGTCTAATTGATTATCTCCGTTTTGAAGTCGGTAAAAAGACCGAGCTCATGACACTACCTTGAGGTACCCCTGCATTTATTTGTATAATTTAGGATACAGACCACAAAACCGAACCAGATAAAAACTTACTATTAACCGACCCCTCAGAATCGTTCCGTTGGATTATTTTACTTTTCAGTCTATCGAGTATCTCAGTTATTTCGTTACACATAAAAACAAAGGTCAGACTTTAGACGGTATGGCTAGATCGATAAAATAAAATACCATTTCTTCTATAAAATGACAATAACGAAGATAATATGAAATGTTTTTGAATAGTATATGCTATTGTGTCTAGGATTTTTACGCAGCCAAATATTAAGAAAACAAAACCACATATTTATTTAAAACAGTCTGTTTGACGGTATTTTCGGTAGAATAAGATACAAACATTTTCGAATAAGAAGCGCCCAAAAACTCCGATACTATGATCTTAAACTTTTGCTTAAAATATTGTACAACCAGTGGCCCATCCCGGCTTTGCTTGGCACGTAATAATTTATATCCTATAAGTTTGCAATTTTTTATTTTATTACAAAAATCTTCAATGTAGGTTTTTAACTTATAGAAGAGAAAATAAAAGTATTTCAACTCTTTGAAAACTACACATGAATTAAATTCCCTTTGAAAAAACTGTAATGTGATAGTCTACTATAAACACTCTTTAATTAAAAATAAATGCATTTTTGTAGAAAAAGTGCTAATAACAAGCCAGGGTCATGTGTAGAACAAAAGCCATGGAGATGTAGTTGTATGCGAATGTTGATTTAATATGTGCAAAAAGTATAGGTAACAGTTTCGTCACCTTCAAAATGATCATATTACATATTAAAAGAATCTATGATTTTGTAAAGCATGAGTTTCTTCAAAAACTGTTTTGGACTGTCTTTCGGTTTAAACAAGTTTCATCATAACCATTTCAGCTGAAAGACATCCACTGTTGGACATAGGCCTCCCCAAAGCGTCGCCACACTGAACGGTCCTGCGCGTTTCGCATCCACCGCATTCCCACAGCCTTGATCAGGTCGTCGCTCCACCTAGACGGGGGCTTTCCAACGCTGCGTCTTCCGGTAAACAATTTTAGCCCAGTCGAAATACCAAAAAATATGCACAAGATAACTTTATATTCATTAAAATATTTTAAAATTTAAGAGAATTATGCAATTTATCCGTTACAAAAATAAAGCTCACAAAAAAAAGTCACACACACGATACTCCACTCCACTCTAAACGTTATCTATTCTGCAAGTCTTGGCAACTTTGTAACAGAACACCTATCAGATCCACATACAGGAGCAACACACTCATATCTCTTTCTTGTAATAAACAATTTGTATAATGGAATTGCATCAAATAGACTGCTTTAAAATAAACATGAAATTTTGGAGGTTCCTTGCTATTTGGCCTGGCGACGAACCCACCCGTAGTTACAGCTACTATTCCAAAGCATTTATTGTGACTTTTGTCTTTGTCTACTATGTTTTATTCTCCGTTAATTTTTATTTCTTGCCGAGACGATTGGATATCTTCATTGATGACTTGATGTTTTATTTTACTGACTGCTCCGTGTTGTCCAAGGTGCTAACTTTTCTTATCTTGCGCAAAAAAATCATCGCGATACTAGACGTTCTGGAGAGTGAAATATTTCAACCTGATGATGCTGAAGGAAGAGCTATTATAGCAAAAGCCAAAAAATTCAACAAGCTTTACTGGAAAGCTGTAGCATTCGTGTCAGTTACATCAAATGGTACCCTTCTTTCGCCCGTAATAGTACACTTTATAAAAGGAACAGAACTGGTATTTCCCGTGTGCAGTTACGGTTTTTTTTCGGAGTCATTCAGACATATGTTTGTTTATCCCATATATTTATACCAAAGTGTCGGTATAACTTTTCACATGCTATACAATTTGAATGTTGATACTTTTTTTCTGGGATTATTGGTTTTCATAATAGCCCAACTGGAGGTCCTTGACGTGAAGTTAAGGAAAGTGACAGATGAGACTAAATTTGATGAAGGAGACAGTGAAATGTCTAGAGAACCGATCGACAAAAATAAAGAAGCTGTTACTAAAATTAACAAATGTATCATACATTTTGACGAAGTGGGCAGGTGAGTTGAAACCGTCTTCTTTCTCCTTCCATACATCTATATCCACTCCCGTTTAGCTGTCAAATAATTGAGTATGTATATTGTATGCCATCAGATTCTGCGATCTTGTTGAAGATGTTTTCAGTGTGACCTTATTCGTACAATTCGGCATGGCATCATGTATTATATGCGTTTGCTTGATGAGATTCACTATGGTAAGATTTTTTATATTTTTTACATTTGAATTCGTTTAAAGATTTTTAACATTTATATGGAATAAATGAAAATTACTTTTATATTGATTTCAGCCAGCACCGTTGGATTATTTTTTATTTCTTGGCACTTACATGTGTGTGATGATCCTGCAAATAATGGTTCCATGTTGGTTTGGTACACGGATTATGGATAGGGTAAATAGTAATGTACTCCTTTTGTCCATTGTTATAAAGATCTATGTAAGTGTCGGATTAAATATTATTATTTGTTTTATTATCCTTTCTCAGAGCAACTTGCTTGCATTCTCTATTTACAACTGCGACTGGACTTCTAGTTCTCGACAGTTCAAGAGTAACATGCGGCTCTTTGTAGAGAGAACTAACAAGCCTCTATCTATCACTGGAGGCAAGATGTTCTGCCTTTCACTTCCTGCTTTTACTTCTGTAAGTATATCTACTAAACACTGCCATAACTATTGATACCAGGTTTCTTATTGAGATTGATCGAGTTTTGACTAGTTTATATTTCATTTTATTTTATTGTGTCATTCTCTCTTATTTCAGATTATGAATTCTGCTTATTCATTCTTCACACTGCTTCAACAAATGCAAGATTAAAGTCCTCACCATTGTAAAGTAATACCGTTTTTACAAGCTCAGGTAGCAGGAGTAACCCGATTTCTGGTATTTTATCTTGGTGAAATATGAACAATAAGTAAAAAATTACTGTGTTGGCTTTGAAACGTCTTTACCAAATCCTTGTTCGTAAGTGAACCTAAACGTGTTAAAATCGTAACGAATAATGCTTAGTGCTTAATTTTCATTAATTATAAACTAGACTAGCTTGCCATTTTCAAAGTTCCAGTCTATTAGGCAATGCTTGCTGTTTATTTAGATTGACGTTATTTCATAAATATAAGATTATATTCATGATTGATTTACCTTTCAAGTTCAAATAAGTTAATTTCAGCAAATAGGGCACAATTTTTCATTAATAATGGGCTTAGTTTTCAGCTCTCAATTAATTCTTAACACAATCTTTTGATTATAATAAAATCTCACAAAGAAAATGGTATTATTTTATTAATCCAAAGCGGTATTTATAAGATTTCGAAACATCATTTAAAGCTCGAAAATTAATTACATTTAATTTTACTGTATTTTTTTTAAGTGTATTATAGAGTTCCATGTTACAGTATTTTTTTATATAGAGACGATCAGTTAGGAGTCGTCAATGAATTTAAAAGCTTTAATCAATCAAATTAAATTAGAATTAGAATTCCTTGGAGAACTTGTTAATCACCGGGATACTTTACTCATTCACTTTGTGACAGATAAGTTAGACAATAAAACTTACCGTGAATGGGTAGAGTATAAGGGTCGCCTTGACAGGGACTTCAAGATAACATTTACTGTGTTCCTCACATTTAATCGAAACATTAGAAATTTCAAGTTCAAAATTGAATAAACATTCAAACACTTGCAAAAATTCTAAAGTTAGGACAATGGTAATACAGGATTCTAATGATAAAATAGACAAGAATAATCTTGTGAGTTATAGTTCTTCAAAGTCTAAGAGTTGTGTTAAATGTAACGGTGAGCACAAATTGAGCAGTTGTCCTCAGTTTTAGGCGTTGAGCAACGAAGCCCGGTTACAATTATTACCGAAATATAAGATTTGTTTTAAGTTTGTCTTCAGGACATTACGCTAATAACTGTAAACAGGCAAGTTGCAAAATATGTCGGCGCAAGCACCACACTCTGGTGCATGTCACAGATCATTCGAAGAAGTCAGACTTGGCTATTACTTCTGCTAACATTAATGATGTGACCAGCTCCATCAGTTCCTAGTGCAAGCTTGTCCCTCTCTGCGATTGTTGAACGTGGTGACGTATTGCTATCTACGGCATTAATTAAGATAATAGGTAAAAACGGGTTGTTGGACGATTCGCACAAATTTACCAGGCTCGAAATGTGCGAAACGTCCCTTTTTAATAATATTATGTTTTTTTGTTGCAATTCGCACGAAGTCGACCACTCGAAAATGATGTAGTAGGCAATTGGTACACACATTGTGATTTATGCAATACTGTTAAGAAAAAGTACACTGAAGTACAAAAGTATTAAAGGTTAAATATTGTTATTGATATGAAATGAGACACAAATTGATCAAAAATGTCTTTATTAAAATAACTACTATATGATTTGAGGGGTATTCCACATTGGGCACCCACTTATACGGAAACTGATGAATGGCCCCTGAGGTATGCCACATACGGCACCTATCGATAATTTCGCAATTTTATTCCACAAAATTAAATGGCACCTACGGATCAGTAGGTACTTACTAGTATTGAGATGTTTATTTTTTTGGCAGTCAAAATCAAAGATTTGATTAAATTCAGTAGAGAGTTTAATAACATGATAAAAATATAACTTCCACTTTTGCCTAATCACTTTTTTATTTGACTCCGACAATCCGAGGGTCCTTTGAAAGGCGTGTGAGAGGCCGAAACCAACTCGCAGAGGCCTTGTTTTGTATGTATCAGGAAATGTGACACCAACCGACGATTATCCCTGTATGCACTACGCAAGTGCATCCCTGGTTGGTGCAGGACTACGGTTGCAAAATATGGGGAAAAAATGTATTGGGCTATAATGTATATGGCTATTCTGTAATGTGATAGATGAGTATTGCAATTACAAAATTAAAAGAATGATAAGGAATGTATGCCAAAAGACGATTCTGACTGTGAACTTTCTACGATTTGTTGGTTCTGCCTTTTAATGACTATCGATACGAAATTTTTGCCTAAAGATGATTCTGACTTACAAAATTATGAGTTTTGAATGTATTATAAATGAGTGTATGGCAAACGATTTTCTGCGAAATGAAGTTTACGCTATCCGTTGTTATGCATAATAATATTATGAAGAAAAAGTTGCTGCTATAAAAGGTAGACCCGTTTATTATCCATTGAAAGTTTCGCTAAAACATCTTCCATCACTGACACAAATATAGAGTAGTTTTTATAATTAGAGGGTCTGTAAACGCACAATATGACATGCTTATCCAGCTCAACACAGAACAGTTCAACACTATGTTGAATTGATAGGTCTACTATATCTTTACAAAGTTTTGATTTAATACCATTTTTAATTATTATAAGTGGACCCACGCAACATAATTTTCATAATTGATTACCATTGCATAATATTTCAGCCAATGCTCAGTGAAACAAACAATTACAAACATTATTTCATTATAAAGAAGGTGGATACTAACATCCACCTTCTTGCTCGCAAAAATGTAATTAAAAAAAGAAGTCTGAGCAGAATTCCTTGAAATTATTCCTTTAGAATATTCAGGGTTTTTTTCGAAGCTATTGGTAACCGAACTGTTTTCATATCAGATGGCACGACGCCCATACAGAGAGACAGAAATATATATTTCTTTAATTTGTTATATCTCTTTCGTTTTTCGATCAAGTTTGATTCTGTTTTCACTATTAGTATTCTATTTTAATCTTATAAACTCGTCAAATAACAAACATTAATTTCATGTATATTCCCTAAATAATTCGTAAAATCGTTTTGTTACAGTGTATAACAAAAATGATATCGGTAAAAGATAAAATGGCATAGTAAAGTAGCTATGGAACGTAAATACGTTGAAGCCATAAATCAAACGTAGGAAATTGGTTGCTTTGTAGATACTCCGGAGCTATTGGCAACCTGTTACAATTTTTTAGCTACTAGATACTATCTGCGGACGGGCAGTCGGACATGGTGAAATCATCTAATCTAAAAAAAAACTATCTTCAAAGATAAAGATATATTTATTTGCTCAAACACGTGTATACATGCAAGAATAAACAATACATACGTGCATGCAGGATAACATTAAAACAATACAAAAAGTTCGGACATGTTTGTCACATACTATGGCGTGCAAATATGCAAAACCATGAACAATTACGAAAATTAATTTAATCACAATCAGTACATGACAAACAATAAAAAACTGCATTAAAAAATAAAAATGCCTAAAAAACCTTACATTTTACGCCTGTTTCTGACTATAAGAACTCTTTTTCTGTTGTTGTTGACGATGTAGGTATGTTATTGTATTATCTAAGTATTTTGATCCGTATTCTGGTTTCTGCCACGCAGAATTTAATGAAGTCACTGCCTACACAGCAACAGCACTATATTCAAAGTAATTTTAATACCGTTTTTTTTTCAACCATCTTGGTTATTCATTTAATCATCCCAATACATTTCATTATCCTTTACCTCTGCTATTTCCATGACTACAACACAAAAGTTTTCGAGCCCATTATAAATATTTTTAAGATTTTCTCTACCATAGTCTCTTAATTAGGACGGATCTCTGGTTCCGTTTGCGGATGGACGAGCGTCACCTTTGCTAATTGCATCTCATTTAAAAAGTACGGAACCTTCAATTAACCTACATCATTTCCCAAGGACCCCTGATTAAGTAGAGAAGGCACTTTTTGTAATATTTAACCCCTTTGAAATATATCCATGAATTAATGGCTCGACATTCACTTTGAAGAAACGTTAATGTAGGAGTCTGGTGTCGATGGTCTTTAATTAAAAAAATAAATGCGTTTGCATAGAGAATAGGACTGTTGCAAGTCAGGGTCATACGCAAAAAAAAAACTGTTGACAACATGGAGAATCTTAACTAATATTAAAAAGAGAGAGCTCAAATTTTGTGTGTTTGTTCAAACCTGTAGCGTAATCTTTGTACCACATCTATTTGAAAAAAAATCTTTCACCATTTGAAAGGTACATTATTTCAGATGGCCATAAATTATTATGACCCAGGCAAAGCCGGAACGGGCCACTGGTTATAAAATATTTTAAGCAATAGTTTATACTATCGGAGTTTTTGAGAGCTTCTTATTAGAGAGAGACAGAGAGAGAGTGAGAGAAAATGTTGGTCTCTCACTCTCTCTCTGTCTCTCTCTCATGAACTAGTATTTATTTAAGTACCTAATTCTCAAGACTTAAAGAACGCAAGACTCAGATTGTACAATATACTGTGGGTACTGTCCTAAAGAAACACCGTCAAACAGACTTTTAAATAAATATGAGTCTTTGGCTTCTTACCATTTGGCCGCGCAAAAATCCTAGACACAATAACATCTACTATTCAAAAGCATTTCATATTATCTTCGTTATTGTCTCCTATTTACTGTTTTCCATAAACTTTTATTTCTTGACGAGACAATTGGATATTTTATAGAAGAAATTATATTTTATTTTACCGATCTAGCCATGCCGTCTAAAATCTGACCTTTGTTTTTATGTGTAACGAAATAACTGAGATACTTGATACACTGAAAAGTAAAATAATCCAACCGAACGATTCTGAAGGGTTGGTGAATAGTAAGTTTTTATCTGTTTCAGTTTTGCGGTCTGTATCCTAAATTATACAAATATATGCAGGCGCACCTCAAGGTAGCGTCATAAGCTCGGTATTTTTACCGACTTCAAAGAAAGGGAGATAATCAATTGGACACGTATGTATGTAATATTGTTGGGATTGCACAATATTCACATGTATCACTCTGTATAGGCTTCTGAACAGTGTTCATTGTGCTAAATTTCACAAGTGTATGTTTGTTTGTATTTTTAACCGACTTCAAAAGCGAAGAGGTTATCAATTCGACTGTATTTTTAGCCAACTTCAAAAAAGGCGAGTAGGTTTCTCAATTGGACCATATGTATATTTTTTTAACCGACTTCAAAAAGGAGGAAGTTATCAATTCGACTGTTTTTTTATAAGTGGTACCTCAGAACTTTTTACTAGGTGAACCGATTTTGATGTTTTTTTTTTTATTTGAAAGCTGGTGCTGGTGCTGGTGTACAGTTCACCGTATACTCTCATTCTACTGTTTTGGTTCAAGTTTCATATCATAAGGTTAATGTGTTCTGGCATCACTTTGGGCATTATAGTTACTAAATATAGAACTTGTCCATTCTATATACCACAACTAAAAAGTGAAAAATAAAAAACGTTTTTACAAAAAAAAATACAGCCGACTTCTAAATAAAAACACTTGAAAGTGAAAAATAACTCCAATTTCGGAAGTCGGTGTCAATAAAAGAAGAAACGGAAACAGGAACACCGACTTCTGAAATAGAAGTTATTTTTCACTTTGTAGTGTTTTTATTCCTGAATGTATGTTAATGCACGCATTTCTCCGAAACTACTTATCGGGTCGTAATCATTCTTTTAATATTTTATTAAGTATCTCTCAACTTAGGGAACAATGTAAGCTTCATCAAAATTGTTTAGTGAAATTTTCAAGATAGAATAGAACCGAACCCCTTAGCGAAAAACAGCACGAATGTGTAAATTAAGTTATTCTGAGTATTTTTATCAATCCTTTAGATCACTTGCTATTTAGAGGTAGGGTACTAAAACTAAAAAGAGAGCATTAAACCCTTTTTATAAAAAAAATCTCTTCTCATTCTCATTCTAAAGCAAAGACTAAATAAGCAAAAATAACTTTCGTTTTGGAAGTCGGTGTTGAAAAACTATAAAAACAAGAGGTACCAAAAAGTTTTGCTTTAGGAGTTGGTTTGTTTTTTGTAAAAGTATTTATTTTACTTTTTGAAACAAATAAGCTCATTAGCCTCAAGGGTATAAATTTGCAATAGTTTTATTTTATTACAAACTAGCTTCTGCCCGCGGCTTCGCCCGCGTAAAAAGTGTTTTATCATCCTTAGGGAATACAAACTCCTATATACTATGTCCTTCCCAGGGTCTCAAACTATCTCCATGCCAAATTTCATCTAAATCGGTTCAGCAGATCCAGAGATTACCCCCTACAACGTCACAAACTTTACCTCTTTATAATATTATTATAGATTATTATAAATGCGAAAGTTTGGATGGATGGATGTTTCAGAATGGCTGAACGGATCTGGATAAAATTTGGCACAGAGATAGATTATAGTTTGGAATAGCATAAAGACTTTTATCTCAGTAGTATGTTCACGTGGGATATTTCTTTATATTTGATGGATAGATGGATAAATGGATATATCATATAATGTGTAGGTATGCGGAACGGGGTATAAAATCCCACAACCCTCCATAGAAAAGGGAGGATCTTCTGACCAGATGGTTATTGTGTCTGCTCTGGGCAGCTGCTCAACGATTATTGTCGGACTGTTGTATGTGTTCAAATCGCGCCGAAAACTTTCGCGATGCAGGATTTATGTGATGTCATGTCATTAGTTCGTAAGTGGCGGCGTTGGTTCCGCTACATCACCCCCACTGGAAACTGGAGGTCGGAGTCGTAGTTGAGTCTTCCGTACATTTCGTGATGCGTGCCAGGCTAGTGGAAGATTGGTTCTCGTGAGTCAGAATCGGCCGTCGCCGAGTTCGCGGTGAGTCGGAACTGTATGCGGTTGTGGCCCAGTGAGTCGAGGTGATGATATCTCAGTGAGTCGGGAACTGGCTGGCTGTGTGACTCGCTGCTCGAAAGCTTGAGGAAGTGATGATGTCGTCACAATTAAGGAGCTCTGCACGAATGCTGCACTGATGTTCATGTTCGAGGGACTTCGTCCGAACGAACCTCTCCCGCGTGTAACTTTTCCTGCCTCTCTGCCGATTACTCTTCCGTCAGTATAACTGTCTCTTTGGTGTCGTTATTTGCGCTCATCTCAGAGGCGCTCTCAGAGACGGTCGTCGTTTCTTCGATGACACATTATTATGTCACTATAGTGTATCAAATTCTCCAAAAATATCCGGTGAATTTTGACGTTCAGCATTCTAAGGTTCAGCAAGTTGGCACCGTTTTGCACACAGAGAAAGTTATTTTTGCGTCTCGTTGGAGATTGTATTGGAGGAATATGTGTGCAAAATTTTAAATTTCTAGCCCTTGGAGTTTGGTCTGTGCGTTTATATAAATATTGCATACCCTCTTAGGAGTACAATTTAAATACGTAACTTATAATTTTTGCCGTATTCAATTCATACGAAATTTAATGCAAATATATCCAAGGAATAAAAAGTTTCCTACAAACTTTTATCCCCAATGTCAAGCCCGAAAAAAAAAAACCGCCCGACAAATTCCGTCCTTAGTGAATGCCTATGTCATAAGAGGAATACATGTGCGATATTTTAAATTTCTAGCCCTAGGGTTTAGCCTGTGCGTTTATTTAAAACTTTCATGCCCTATTTTACCCTCTTAGGGGTTGAATTTTGGATAACGCTGAAATACGTAACTCATTATTTTTGCCGTACTCAGTTCATACAAAATTTCATGCTAATATGTCCAAGGAATAAAAAGTTTCATACAAACTTTTATCCCATATTTCACCCCGTTGGGGGTTGAATTTTGAAAAATCCTTCCTTAGTGGATGCCTGCGTCATAAGAGGAATATGTGTGCGAAATTTTAAGTTTCTAGCCCTAAGGGATTGGCCTGTGCGTTGATACATCAGTCAATCACTTTTGCCTTTTATATAAAGATAGAAATAGAAATAGAATAGAAGAACGATAGATTGTATTGAAGAGCAGAAATACTAAGTTTCAAGTAATTTTGGTGATAAACAATTTATTTTTCTGACAAACTTTAACAACCCTTTTTACCCCTTTAAGGGATGAAATTAAAAAAAAAACCTAAAATAGGTTTTCTTTAATTGTATTGGAGCGCAGAAATACTAAGTTTCAAGTCATTTTGATGATAAACAATTTATTTTTCTTACTAACTTTAACACCCCTTTTTACCCCTTTAAGGGATGAAATTCAAAAAATCCTTGAAGACATATTTTTTTATTTATGTTTAATGGCTAAATACCATATTTCATTCAAATCAAAATAAAAATGACAGAGTTGCATACAAATTTTCATCCCTTATCTAATTCCCTTAGGGGTTGAATTTCAAAAAATCCTTTCTTATTCCTTGTCTACTTTATAAAGGGAACCTCTGTGTAAAATTTCAGCTTTCTAGGTCCAAGAATTTGGGCTGGGCGTTGATGAGTCAGTCAGTCAGTCAGTCAGGACTTGTCTTTTTATTTATATAGATTTAATCTTCAAAGTAGGTTTATAACTATTACAAAAGAAACTAAAAGTAATTCAACTCTTGAGAACTACTCATTAATTAAATTCCCTTTGGACAAACTGTAATGTGATAGTCTACTATAAATACTCTTTAATTAAAAATAAATGCATTTTTGTACATAAAGTGCTAATAACAAGCCTGGGTCATGTGTAGAACAAAAGCAATGGAGATGTAGTTGTATGCGAAGTTTGTATAGTTACGTCACCTTCAAAATTATTATCAATATATTACGAGCAATATAAAAAGAATCTATGATTTTGTAAAGCATGAGTTTCTTCTAAAACTGTTTTGGACTATCTTGCTGTTAAAACAAGTTTAATCATCACCATTTCAGCCGAAAGACATCCACTGTTGGACATATGCTTCCCCAAAGCGTCGCTACACTGATCGGTCCTGTGCGTTTCGCATCCACCTAGAGAGGGGCTTTCCAAAACTGCGTCTTCCGTTAAACAAGTTTAGCCCAGTCGAAATATCAGTAAGGAATCCCTTCTTTTCGCATAATGTTCTTTAGCCTAATATACTTCGGCATAACGATTTTGGCACAATTTGTTTTGGCATAATAATACTTTGGCATAATTTTTTTAGGCATACATTTTATGTTGGCATAATCATATTAAAGACTAATCTACTATCTATATATCTAATTAAACCTAATCTACAACAGAAGCCTATAAAACATAAAATATGCATCCTCAGTAGTGAAAATAGCAGTAGAATATGTAAAATAATGGATAATACTAGTTTACCAAATAGTCATGAAATCTGTCACTATCGTAAGCCAAATTGTAATTTAGAACTAATACTTGACAATATAGATAGTAAAGTTAAGAATTTTACTAAAACAGATTTCTGTATTATATATGTAGGTGAAGAAGATTTCAAAAGAACTCAAAATTACATAGAACTTGTTGTACTTATTCGTAAAAAATTATTACCTCTGAATCACACTAATTTTATTATATGCCTACCAGTTTTTAAATATATGAAAAATGTTAATATTATGTACAATAGCCGAGTTGAGACTTTTAATAATCTTCTCTATATGGATGTAGAAACATGTAATTATGCATACATTTTAGATTCTAACCTTAATTTACCATACACTTATGATACATACAGCCCACATTACGGGACACTAAATAACAGAGGTTTACAAATTATTATATTGGATTTAATAGAAATGATCTCATACTGTAGCACTATAACAGACACTACTACGAATAGCTCAGAAGTTGATTGTTCCCAAAGAATACAAAAAGAAATAATAGGTGCAGACTCACTAAATAATTCTCAGTTTTTTCTGTAAATACATAAACATACTTCACCAAAATATAGCGGGACTGATGAGCAAATCAGATACACTAACAATCGAAATAGAAGAGCTTCTCAATGCAGGTACTTATATTGATGTAATTTGTATAACAGAACATTTTATCGAGACTGGTTATGAATATTTGCTGCGTATACCAAATTTTTTACCAGCAGCTTTCTTTTCTAGAAAGGCTAAGCGCGGAGGTACATGCATTCTTGTTAGAGCCGGACTTCAATTTAGAGAAATATCTGACGTAGCAAAACAGTCAGTGTCAGGTGTCTTTGAATCCTGTGCGATAGAACTTATACATCATGACATTATTATTATTTGTATATATCGCATACCTAAACACAATTACAATATATTCTATGAAAAATTAGAGAACGTAATAAGGAAAAATTGTTTACTTTCCAAAAAGAAATTAATCTTAACTGGCGACTTTAATATTGACATCCTAAAAAGGAATAAAACTACACTAGAATTTGAAAATTTTCTTGCCCAATTTGGTCTTAACTTAGCCCTTCACAAGCCTACTAGATTAAGCAGCAACTCCTGCATAGATAACTTTGCACACTCCTACAGAAAAGACTGTAAAGCACAAATAATAGACCTAATTCTATCAGATCATACATCTCAAATACTAAGTGTACCTATAAAAAAATCATGTAAACTTAAATATTGGAAAACTCAAAAGCAAGACATATGCCCAGAAAATTTAAAGAAGTTTAAAAACTATCTGAGCAATTTAACATTTACACGAGTTTATAGCACTAATGATGTGATTGACTCTTATGACTTTTTTGCAGATGATTTTTTGATGCTATATAAACTATGTTTTCCAACAAAACATGTAACCATAAAAACGAATACTAAAACTAAATGGATTTCTCGGGGTATAAAAATCTGCAGTCAAAAGCAGAGAAAATTACTCTGGTCGTATAGACTAAAACCTGACTGTAAAAAAAAACTTGAATTTAAGAATTATACTAAGATTTACAAAAAAGTTATACGACTTACACAGAAAACTCAAAATAACCACTTCATAAACAATTCTCAAAATAAATCAAAAGCTGCATGGCAAGTAATTAATAAATCCAAATTTCGCCTTCCACAATATCTAATACCGTCCATTAAGAGAGGTAATTGCACTATCACGCATCCCATGGATATCGCAAACGAATTTAATAACTTTTTCGTAGATGTAATTGAAAAAAATAAAAATAGTAATGTTACTTCGACTAGTAAAAATACTTTTAACAACTTAACTTCACAATCATTATATATGCAACCAGTTTTACCTATTGACCTAATAAAAATAATTAATAACCTTAAAAATACAAATACTGTTGGCTATGATGGAGTATGCACTCAAGTTGTGAAATATGTGAAAGAAATTATAGCACCACCATTAACGCACATTATTAACTTATGCATATTAAATGGTGTTTTTCCTAATAGTCTTAAAAAAATAATTATTAAGCCGTTATTCAAAAGAGATGATAAATCAGAAGTGAAAAATTATAGACCCATTGCCAAAGTTCCTATATTTTCAAAAGTTATCGAAAAAGTAATTTTCAATTCCATTTATAATTATTTTGAAAAAAACAATTTGTTTTGTAATGAACAAAAAGGATTTCGAAAAAATACTAATATCAATATGGCATTGTTCGACCTCCTTTCTTATATTATGACGTCTGTTGATGAAAGAGCTCCGGTATGTGCTATATATACCGATATGACGAAAGCGTTTGACTATGTAAACCATGAAATTTTGCTAAAAAAAATGTATGGCTATGGAATCAGAGGTAATATTTTAAAACTTCTGGAGTCATATCTGGATAACAGATCCCAGTGCACAGAAATATCTCAACTATGCCAAAAAAGCAATTTAGTAACCAATTACACATCTCAACCAAGAGCTATAAAATTTGGGGTCCCTCAAGGTAGCGTGCTTGGCCCGTTACTTTTCTTAATATACATAAATGATCTCCCAATACTCATTTCTCAAAATATGGTACTTTTTGCCGATGACAGTACAGCTGTTGTAAAGTGTACTAACCCTGTCTCTTACGAGGATGACATAAATGATTGTCTAAATAAAATAATTAACTGGCTTAATAACAATAACCTAGTGATTAATTTAAACAAAACAAAAGTAATGCACTTTCATCAAAGGTGTGAAAAACCTCCAGTTCATGTTACATATGACAAGTGCCAAATAGAAAATACAAACAAGGCTAAATTTTTAGGTATAATGCTTGATAGTAAACTAACATGGAAACCCCATATCGAAGAAATCTGTCTGAAATTAAATAAATCTGCATATGCACTGTTTCAGCTATCAAAAAAAGTTAATACACAAACACTTTTAATAGCGTATCACGGATTGGTTGCATCAGTTCTGAGGTTTGGTATAATTTTTTGGGGGCAATCTACTGAAAGAGAAACTGTATTTAAAGCGCAAAAACGATGTATTCGGTCCATGTGTGGCTTAAAAACTACCGATACTTGTAAACCTCATTTTAAATCATTAAAATTACTGACTATGCCAGCTATGTACATTTACGAGACTGCTTTGTTTGTTAAAATCAATTTGCACCTGTTTCAAAAACTATCCGAAGTAAAAAAGACTCCAATGCGTTCTCAATATATGAACAAACTTTGCGACAGAAAATGTAGAACCGCTTTAATGACAAAGAGTTTTTTTGGCATGGCTCCGAAAATTTATAATAATATACCCGATGTCATAAAAAATTTGCCCCTTTTAAAGTTTAAGAAAAGTCTCTACTCGCTATTAATTGAAAATTGTTATTATTCTGTAGAAGATTTTATAAATGATAATTTTTAATATTTCGTGTGCGTTTGTTGTTATTCTTCAATATTTTTAAGAAATCTGTTTATCTTTTTTCGTTCGATTTAATTGTAGATTTTATTAACATATTTAAATACATTTAAAATAGTTTTTTTTATTTTTATTTCTCTTAAACTGTAGTATGTAATTTTGTTTTATTCTGTTAATTTTTTTATTTGCTTGTGTCTTTAATAATATTTGTACGCCTTCACGGCAAAACATAGCGCCCATTATATCTAACCTAAGATCTTTATGTAAATACCTATGTTTCACAAATAAATATTCTGATTCTGATTCTGATTCTGACTAATTTGTTTTGGCATAAATTTGATTCGCATAACGTTAGTAGTCCTAATGACTATTAGCATAACGTTAGTAGGCCTAATGACTATTAGCATAATAATATTTAGGCATACAATTAATATAAATAACAAAAACAATTTTCATGCAAATGATTTATTATACATAACATTATGTAACTTAAACGATTTTTCAATCGCAAGATAACTTTTATCTGAAGAATATATTAGATGTTTTGACAGTTTTTGTATAAAAAAATATGTCAATCAGTTAACTTCTATTATGAGAAATAAATATGAAGGTTATTCCTCAGATAGAAGTTAACTGATTGAAACAGTGGTCCTTAATTATGTATAATTATTTATTTTAGGTGTATATTTTTAGCAATTGCTTGTAAATATGCTAGTTTAGAAGTATACTCATCTTTTTTACTAATAATTTTTTCAATTCTTTTGGTTTTGTCCGTGTATTTTTCCTTTTTTTTTGGTATAAGTGATATTCCGACATCCAGTTTATCTATTACAATGGTTTGATGTTTTATTTCTTGAACAATCTTTTTTGCCAAAAAATAAAATCCAGGATGGTGTTTTCCCACAAAATGTGCAAATCTATTGTGCCATGCCTCTGCATGATTTTGTGTCCTAGGTCTATTTTCCTTTTCTAGTAGATACGTACTCCAGACTTTGGGTGGAAATGGTGGTGGTGAACTTGTAGTGCCCCATACATAATTCTGATCAAACCAATTTGCTATAGTTTCTGTAACAATTAAATAATATTGTTGGTTAAAAATTTAATATGATATGCAACAAAATTTAGTGACAGAACTGAATTGCTGCAAAACCGACTCTACGTAGTCTTGTTTGTCCTACCCCTAGAGTGTAATTTAAAATCGCGTAGGCGCGTAGGGTCGAGGCGGCCCACGGGCTGAGGAGCAGGCGGCTGCGAGGAAGCTTCGGCTTGTTGGCCGGCTTCGCCGGCCAGCCTCAGCCGCGGCGGTGAGCGAAAGCCGTCTGCGACGATTAGCACGCGTGGGGCCGCCGGAAGCCCGCAGCGCCGGAGCCGAGACAGAAACCCTGCCTGCTGCATGTTGCCTGCTCGCTTGAATGCTGCATGCTTGCTTGCATGCTGCATGCTTGCTTGCATGCTGCATGCTTGATTGCTGCATGCTTGCTTGCATGCTTGCTTGCATGCTGTATGCTTGCTTGCATGCTGTATGTGTAAATAAATTTATGCTTTAGGATATTATGCTTAAAAAGTTATGCTTTAGAACTTTATGCTTAATAAATTTATGCTTTAGAATATTCTGCTAAATCATTATTATGGTTAGAGAAATTATGCTTTAAAAAATTATGCGTCAGCTTTTATGCGTAATTATATTATGCTTAAATATAATTATGCCAAACAAAATTATGCTAAGATATATTAGGTCTTAAAATTTTATGCAAATGGATAGGGAACCTATCAATAAATATGCACCACATAACTTTAAATTCGTTTAAATATTTTAAAAAATTAAGAGAATTGTGCAATTTATCCGTTACAAAAAATAAAGTTCACAAAAAAAAGTAACACAAACGTTACTCCACTCCACTCTAAACGTTATCTATTCTGCAAGTCTTGGCTACTTTGTACAGTAACAGTACACCTATCAGATCCACACACAGGAGCAACACACTCAGATCTCTCGCTTGCAATACAACAATTTAGATAATGGAATTGCATCAAATAGACTGCTTTAAAATAAACATGAAGTTTTGGAGGTTCCTTGCTATTTGGCCTGGCGACGAACCCACCCGTAGTTACAGCTACTATTCCAAAGCATTTATTTTGAGTTTTGTCTTTCTGTACTATGTTTTATTCTCCGTTAATTTTTATTTCTTGCCGAGACGATTGGACATCTTCATTGACAACTATGTTTTATTTTACTGTCTACTCCGTGTTGTCCAAGGTGCTAACTTTTCTTATCTTGCGCAAAAAAATCATCACGATACTAGGAGTTCTGGAGAGCGAAATATTTCAACCTGATGATGCTGAAGGAAGAGCTATTATAGCAAAAGCCATAAAATTCAACAAGTTTTATTGGAAAGCTGTAGCATTTGTGTCAGTTACATCAAATGGTACCTACCCTTCTTTCGCCCGTAATAGTGCATTTTATAAAAGGAACAGAACTAGTATTTCCCGTGTGCAGTTACGGGTTTTTTTCGGAGTCATTCAGACATATGTTTGTTTATCCCATATATTTTTATCACCGTCGGCATAACTTTTCACATGCTATACAATTTGAATGTTGTTCCTTTTTTCTGGGATTATTGGTTCTCATAATAGCCCAGCTGGAGGTCCTTGACGTAAAGTTAAGGAAAGTAACAGATGAGACTAAATTTGATGAAGGAGACAGTGAAAAGTCTAGAGAACCGATCGACAAAAATAAAGAAGCTGTTACTAAAATTAACAAATGTATCGTAAATTTTGACGAAGTGGGCAGGTGAGTTGAAATCGTCTTCTTTCGCCTTCCATACATCTACATCCACTCCTTTTTAGCTGTCAACTAATTGAGTGTGTATATTTTATGCCATCAGATTTTGCGATCTTGTTGAAGACGTTTTCAGTGTGACCTTATTCGTACAATTCGGCATGGCATCATATATTATATGCGTTTGCTTGATGAGATTCGCTATGGTAAGATTGTTTTTTACATTTGAATTCGTTTAAAGATTTTTTAACATAGATATGGAATAAATGAAAATTACCTACATGTTGATTTCAGCCAGCACCGTTGGACTATTTCTTATTTCTGGGGACTTACATGTGTGTGATGATCCTGCAAATACTGGTTCCATGTTGGTTTGGTACTAGGATTATGGATAGAGTAAATAATAATGAACTGCTTTTGTCCATTGTAATAAACATCTATGTAAATGTTGGATTAAATATTATTATTTGTTTTCTTGGCCTTTCTCAGAGCAACTTGCTTGCAATCTCTATTTACAACTGCGACTGGACTTCTAGGTCTCGACAGTTCAAGAGTAATATGCATCTCTTTGTAGAGAGAACTAACAAGCCTCTCTCTATCACTGGAGGCAAGATGTTCTGCCTTTAACTTCCTGCTTTTACTTCTGTAAGTATATCTACTAACCACTGCCACATCTATAGATACCAGGTTCTTACTGAGATCGATCGAGGTTTTATTAGTTTATATTTCATTTTATTTGATTGTGACATTCTCTCTCATTTCAGATTATGAATTCTGCTTATTCATTCTTCACACTGCTTCAACAAATGCAAGATTAAAGTCCTCACCAATGTAAAGTAATACCGTTTTTACAAGCTCAGGTAGCAGGAGTAACCCGATTTCTGGTATTTTATCTTGGTGAAATATTAACAATAAATAATAAATAACTGTGTTGGCTTTGAAACGTCTTTACCAAATCCTTGTTCGTAAGTGAACTTCAACGTGTTAAAATCGTAACGAATAATGCTTAGTGCTTAATTTTCATTAATTATAAACTAGACTAGCTTGCCATTTTCAAAGTTCCAGTCTATTAGGCAATGCTTGCTGTTTATTTAGATTGACGTTATTTCATAAATATTAGATTTTATTCATGATTGATTACCTTTCAAGTTCAAATAAGTTAATTTCAGCAAATGGCACAATGTTTCATGAATAATGTGCTTAGTTTTCAGATCTCAATTAATTCTTAGCACGGTATTTTAATTATAATAAAAACTCACAAAGAAAATGGTCTTATTTTCAAAACATGATTTTAAACTCGACAATTTATTTTATTGCGAATAAATAGCACTTAAATTTTTATTTATTAAAATATTACAGAAATATGCGGCATGACAGGCCGTTTTATATTGCTTTGATTTAGAAGCTTAATTTAGGGGTCGTTAACATTAACTTCAACTTGATACCTATGAGTAGACCTTGGGGACCTCTCCACGTGTTCCTAAGAAAAAAGACAGGTAGACACGGAAGTGATCCTATAAGGCTTCCTTTTTTTCCTTTTGTTTTGCATCATAAAAATTAATTGTGGAATTACGGACTTACCTACTTTTGATTTACATTTGTAAGGCCCGCTTGCATCACCCTGGGTTATCTTACTAACTCCGAGTTAGTACCTTACCCCCTGTTATTTATGACAATTGTGTATGACATATATTCATACCTATTAGTTGAAGATCCGAACCTAAATCGACCTTCACCGAGCTGATAATAGAACGAAACATATTTTATCATGAATTTAGTATATTAGAAAACATATTAAAAATGGGTTCGCTAAAAAAATGCTGGGCAGACAATTTTTAATTATTTTTCAAAAAATGATTTTTAATTAAATGTTGCAACATCAGGATAATAAAAAAATTGTCCTGACTGAAAGTATCAAACGTATAGAATGTGCAGCCGTTGGGTTGTCTACTATTTACCTGGGCGAACTACTGGGTTGTCAGGTATAAACAGGTATATTGATGCCAGTTACTTTCACTGGATTGGATAATAAAAAAAAAAAAATCATCATAAGTGCTGTTTTATTGCGAACACGTTGATATAGGGTTGTCTGCGAAAATTCCGGTCCTATTAGGGGTTTGCGAATTTTAAAGATTTTAATTTCAACGCGCGTGGAAATGTGTGACAGAGAGATCCGAGGTAAGTATACTGTGTAATAATAAAGGACCCAACATCGCAGTCGCTAATTTTTCATGTTTTATTTTAATGTTTGAGATTTTATTTTAATGAAAAGCTTTATTTACACCAATAATATTTTTTTGTTTAATATACTTAGGGAAAAATTAAAAAAAAAAAAAAAAATAGAAAGAAGATAGAAACTGATAAAAAATTCAGGCGAAAAATCCTTCAGAGAAATAGTTGTTCAAATATTTTTTTTGATAAAAACAAATTCAATGAACGTTCGAATTGTGCTATTTCGAATTCTATTAGATAATAATTAAAAGGATCTATATAATGTACTTACTGAAAACTCTGTAGAAAAAAAAAAATTCTTCATTGTATTTGTTTTCTAGAACAGTTTTTTGTAACACGTGGACCAACAAAATCGAGTACTGCTTTGGTTAGTTCAACTTCATGATATTTAAAGTTTTTTTTTTTTACGAAATGCTAGCTTTAACGAACAATTTTTAAAAGTTTCATCAGTAAAATCACTTAAAGAATTGTCCGAGCCACACAAAAAACACTTTTTAGCCATTTTTAGCACAACGATACAGAATAACACGTGTTTTCGATGCAATATAATATTATAAGTCATTAGCTACTCCAAAATAGTACGCACTGTTTACTATATGAAGGGTAGTAGAGGTACCTCTACCCACCATAGTTTACACACCGAGCATGCGCACTTTCTACTATTCAGGGTCCCATCATAAGCGACTGCGATGTTGGGTCCTTTATTATTACACAGTATACTTACCTCGGATCGCTCTGTCACACATTTCCACGCGCGTTGAAATTAAAATCTTTAAAATTCGCAAACCCCTAATAGGACCGGAATTTTCGCAGACAACCCTATATCAACGTGTTCGCAATAATACAGCGCTTATGATGATATATATTTTTTTAAATTATCCAATCCAGTGAAAGTAACTGGCATCGATATACCTGTTTATACCTGACAACCCAGTAGTTCGCCCAGGTAAATAGTAGACAACCCAACGGCTGCACATTCTATACGTTTGATACTTTCAGCCAGGACAATTTTTTTTTATTAACCTGATGTTGCAACATTTAATTAAAAATCATTTTTTGAAAAATAATTAAAAATAGTCTGCCCAGGATTTTTTTAGCGAACCCATTTTTAATATGTTTTCTAATATACTAAATTCATGATAAAATATGTATCGTTCTATTATCAGCTCGGTGAAGGTCGATTTAGGTTCGGATCTTAGACTATATTATTTTTCACCTCGTGTTAGCAGCTAACTCTGAGTTAAACTTTTTCTCGCAAGTTGACCTTAGTGTTTCAAAAATCCATCTGTGCAAAATCGTTCTGTTTCCAAGCCTGCCAAATTTGCTATTGCTGTAGGTAGTTCTCAATGCTTAAAGAATGATTTCCTGGATCATTTCGCGGTTGGAAGAACCACCTTCACTAATTGCATCTCATTTAAAAACCACGACGGCAGCAATTAACCTACATCCATTAAAACCTTCATATACTTTGCCCGTGCATTAATATTTTATACGTCTTGGAAATCTACCTGAAAATTAATTACTAAAGGCTGTTAATTTGCTTTGAACTAAAATAGGTGTGAACTAGAAATTTCAAAACGAATAGAACGTCTGATGTATTTAAACACCTCTGCTTATTAATTAAGACTGTACCTAGTTTTAGTGTGGTGCATGTAATTATAAGCCTTTGCCGAGCCTTTGTGACCTCAGCCTATATAAGCCAGTACAGCCCAACTTCTTATGGCAAAGCAAAGAAAATTTGCCTCGGTGAAAAATAAACACCTCAGAAAACATGGGGTATCATCAAATAGATTGTTTCAACATACATTTGACCATCATGAGAATTCTTGGCGCTTGGCCCAAAGAAAATCCAAGTCTATGTTATGTGTATTTCTCCTGGATGTATATATTCATATTCACTATCTTATATGTCATAATATATACGATGAACTTCTATTTTCTACCCAACCAGTTGGAGATTTATGCTGAAGAATTGATATTCTATTTCACCAATGTTGGAGCTGGGTCCAAGGCATTAGGGTTTATATTCTTGCGTGATAAAGTTAACAAAATGTTAGATATGTTGGAAAGTGAGATGTTTCAATCTGATAATCCCGAAGAAAAAGAATTGATAGAAAAAGCCAAAGAGAAATCTTTGTTTTACTGGAAGATCACAGCTGGTTTATCCGTGTCTGCTAATACAGTCAATGTGTTTCTTCCATTGCTGGTTCACTTAATCTTCAAAGTAAAGTTAGAGTTTCCTGTATGTAGGTATTCTTTTATACCGGAGCACTATGAGGCTATATTTTTGTATCCAGCGTACGTATATCAAGGCATAGGGATCACTACCCACATGTGGTACAACGTGAATGTAGACACATTTCTTCTGGGTGTAATGTTTCTTGCAATGGCTCAGTTAGATATTTTGGATAGAAGGTTGAGAAAAGTAACCGATGTTTGTGTGAATATGAATGCACCTCATGGTTCGATAGATAAGATTATAGACGACGACAAAGCTGTTTCTGAAATAATTAAGTGTATTAAACATTATGATGCCGTATGCAAGTAAGTTCATTTTAAATATGTACATATTACCTAGTGCATCATGCACAAATTTTAATACGTGTGTATTATAACATTTATATTTTCTGATGTTTTTTAGATATTGTAAATTGATTCAGGAAGCCTTTAGTGAAATATTATTTGTTCTATTCGCTTCGGGCTCCTGTAAGATATGTATGTGCCTCTTTCGATTCACTATGGTAAGCATTTTTTTATAAAATTCCTTCAAGAAGAGAGCAGTTATGGTAACTACGGGTTTATTTATTAATGCTTTTTTATTTTATTTTAGCCTGCAGAAACAAAGTATTTGGTTTTTCTGACTCTGTACACAGTTGTGATGACTCTCCAAGTGATGGTCCCTTGCTGGTTTGGATCTCGACTCATTGAAAAGGTGAGGAAAGGTACATTTAATTTTTAATTCTGGACTTTTATTTTTACAAAGGTAAAAGTGTAAAAGTGGCTGTATCTTTTGTATTCATGTTTTTTTTTTAATCTTACCTGTATTTTAGCGAACATAACAAAAAAGAATTATTCAAATCGACCAAGAACTTTGTACAACCGACGCCAGTGTAACCTTATTAAAAACACATTTTGGATGCGATGCAAGAAGCATAATATGCCATAAGTATCTTCTGCGACCTGTCGAAGGCATTTGATTGCGTTAATCATGAAACATTACTTTGAAACTTGTCGGTCAGCGTTAAGTTTAGTAAAATCTCATTTGAAAGACAGACAGCAAATAAATCAAATAAACGGTGTCAATTCATCGGTAACCCTGAGGAATGAAACACGAAAATGGGGGTACTCCAAGGCTCAATATTAAGTCCTTTTTTTAGTTTATATTAACGATTTACCCCACCTATTGAAAAACAAACTAAACATGGTGTTATTTGCTGATAGATGGAGATCAGAGGCTGGTTCAAAATTAGTTCATTGCTAATAATTTTATTTATATATGCTAAAAAAACTAAGTGAATAAAATTTGCCTTGCCGAATGTCAAAAGTACTGATTGTGACATTATTATATATATATAAATTAGATAGCGGGTCTTTTCCTATATAATATACGGAAACCTTAGACACTAAATAACCTTTACCTATTCATATATATCTATACTGGCCCCAAATCTGCTGTACTACATTAAACGGTTTTAATCTTTATAATTAATTCTACATAACTAGAACCACCACCACCACCACCTTCTACTATTCCTATCTATGGCCCAGCCTATCTTATCTGTGACCAAGTCGGCGCAAAGTATGGTCTAAACATTGTGCTTTTATGTGTTGTCGATGGCACTATGTGTCAAACCATTTCTTATAATGACAGCTATGTTTTCTTAGATTTTACTTGCCTTAGGGGCATAACAAAGACTTTCTATTAAATTAATATCTGACTGCCTCAGACTTAGTTCTTATGGATTTGTTTTTGGACTCTGCCTGCGACTTCAAAAGCTGAGAGTATTAAATTGCATCACAACATAAGACAATTAAATCATTCAAAAAAATAATCCAATTAGGTTTCTTCCGATGCCCAGCGCGCATCGCAAGTTCCTTCTAGCTTGGATCGTAGCCATTTGCACGACATGAAAAGGAAACATTGGTTAATAAAGAACAAAATCTAAGTTACATCACAACAATTATTCACAGACTAAAACAGCATTTTTAAACTAAATATCGGGACTTCTATCTCTTTATTATAATATTCCGATGATTTACAATTTTTTCCTAATTTTCTTTATATAAAATTTCCAAAGTTTGCATTTTACAAGATCGAGTTGTTTAATATGATCATAATGCTAATATCCTAGTACTAAGTTACACCTAAGGCAGATATGAAGGCAATTTTTCCTGGCCACAATCCTAGTATAACCTTCTTTCTACCAAACCTAGCCAACTATTCCAAGAAGTTTCGTTACATATTCTTTTATATTTAATTTGGATCATAACCTTTTCACTGATCGCCTACTTTGAATTTATTTTGGCGCCATAAAAAACCTTACGACGCCATAAAGACTTTTAAATTTCGTGTGGATCTCCTTCGGTTTATTTTTCGAAAAACTTTTCTTAAAGGTTGTCACTTTCTTCCTTTTCAAAATGACTTTTGTTAAATTTTGTGATAAGTTAGATTAAGTGATTTCGATTTTATTTGCAATATTTTGGTTGAAATCAACGTCATATACATATTAACATCAAGATCATTTTGGCATTCAGATGGAACCAGAACTAGTTGTTCTGACGGAATCTCAACATGGTTCTCTGAAAGATAAACAGAAAATTAGTGGAGACAATTGGACTGGACCGATACATTACTAAACCCTCGTCCACGCACTCACTGCTGGACAGGGAATCCAACTCCATCTCGTCGTTAGCTGGGCTGTCATCTCCGATTGGCTGGTCAACTTCGTCCTCGAACAGGCAGCTCTCTCCGTCGGTGTGATCGCGATCGCCTTCAATTATGTGGCTTTCTCCGCCATTGGGTCAACGCTTTCCTCACTGTACTGTATATCATCTTGTGTTTGTACGTCATTGATCACTATACTAGAAAATAAATTTGCATTAACATCCTCACACAAAACAATGGATTGCTTCTCGTCTCGATCGTCATAAAATAGAAAGCGCAACAAGTTTAATTGTTATTAAGTATTTTATAGCTGTCAAAACGGGCCTTTTATTTTTTGAGAACTTTACTAGTCTTATGATAGGCAATGAGGTTGCCTCTAAATATGTGAGGAGCCCTCACAGTACTATGTACCAACTACCTACTATGTACTAAATCTACCATTTACTGTACCTATATTATGTCGTTCGCTGACTTGTGTAGGCCCTGGCAATTGAGTGTTTCATGCTCTCTCTAATGTCTCTCTGATGGTGGCATATGTTTTGGATCATTCGGCTCCCTTCATGATGGTTGAGCTGAGTGGTGCCAATCCATGCGTCTTGTTCGTAAACGGGCGCCATCAGTTGGGATTGGACATAACTTGGCTGCCTCGGCCAGTTTTTAATTAGGTACTTATTGTATTTTTGAATTGCTTGTTTTACTTTAGATTTGTTTACGTGCACTTATTTTTTTACATCGTTTTTCGCATTATATGTATTTTTCCAACAACAATGATGTAAGCAAATACTTGTAATTAAAACTGATGGAAAAGAGATTCCGTGGAGTTTCTTGCACGTTCTTCTCCATAGAGACCGGCTACTGGCGTTTGGGAATGTGCAACTAGATTAATGTTTTTATTGTTTGACAATTCAAAACCACTTTTAAATGGTTTAGTTGAAATAAAGTATTTTGATTTGATTTGGTGTTTTTTTTTGCAGAGCGGTCACATTACTTTTTCCGTATACAATTGTGATTGGACGCCACGATGTCGTCGATTCAAGAGCAATTTGCGATTATTAGTCGAAAGAGCGAATAAGCCTATTACGATTAAAGGAGGAAAGATGTTCCTGCTTTCACTTGCGACTTTCACATCGGTAAGTGTATCTAATCGAGAGGTGAAAGGCTATTTGTTTGAAGCGACATTTTTGACGGTATTGAGTTATTTACATATGATTCAGCGTTATTTTGCATCGGATGAGCCGAGTTTCGTACAATTCTGACCACTTTTTTGGCGCTTACGACAATGCAAAGAACATTACCTACCTCTCCCACCATCTTGTAATTTTATATATTATATTTATGTATTTTTATTTTCTATATATTAAGTTAAAGTATATGTGTAATTTACGATTAGTTAAGTTATTTTTATCTATTTTATGTTTCCTTATTCTTTCTACACACTGTGTCTTCGTTTATCATCCAACTTTCCTGTCGCAGGTCTGCTGGATGAAATATCCAATAAAATAAGAAGTTCCTTTGTGCTCTTCAATTTGTATAATTTATTTATCTGTAAAGATTTTTGTGGGTGCATAATAATAATAATGCAATTTTAGTACATAATTATCAAACATGATGTATGGATCCGACATCACATTTGCCATATTTTTTTAGTACTTCATTGCCGATGAGCCTCTTGGCCCGTCTTTCGATTAACTCAAGTGCATCCAGCTGGTACTTGGTAGATCCGTCCCAGAGATGAGTATTCCATGCATGATCGAACTTGCGCTTGATACAAGTTTAGCAACTGTTCTGTCGTGAAGTACCGTCTCACCCTCGCGAGGATCCCCAATTTTTTGGCAGCCAGCTGACCTTTTGCCTCAGTGAATGGACCAAAATTGAGCGTCGATGGCAACGTAATGCCAAGAATTTCGAGATGGTCAGTTATCGGCACGGTCACACCTCGGAGAAAAGGAGCCGGGTGGAATTGACTCCTTTTAGTGGAAAAAAAGACACGCCTGGGTCTTAGAAGTATTGAACCTGACCAGATTGGCATCGCCCCATTCGGAGACTGCCTTCAACTTGACTTGCTTAAGTCAAGTTGCCTGTATCGTTAACAAAACCAAAACAAAATAGCCTGTTCTTAATAATCGTTGAGTAACGTCGATTCAATCATTTTGCTTTCTACTGCATAAGCACTGTAAAGTCACTTAAACCATTTTGCCTGCTGCTGATTTTTTATACAATGTTGAAAGTTGACTCATTTTTATTTACTCTTAAAATAAGGCGATATAGTTAAATTTGTATTAGCGACATTTATCTTGGAACTCAAAACTGTTTTTTTATTGAAATTTATGCCAAAACTTTAAAAAGGTATTTTTTGGATCTCTATCCACCTTAAAATAAGAACACTAGTTATTTATAACGACTTTTTATCCAAATTTTAAATATTTAAATAGCTCTCCTGTAAAGTATGTAAAATGTCACTTCAAACAAATAGCATTCCACCTTTTATTTGCCAGATTATTCAATCAAATTATAAGGTATCCAAAATCAATTATTTCTGGCAACATCATTTTCTCATAATAATATTAATGTAATCTTATTTCTTACTATTCTACTAATATTATAAATCCGAACGTTTGATGGATGATTGTTATTCAATAACGCCCAAACTACTGAACGGATCTGCATGAACAAATTTACAGAGGCACAGAGATAGTCTGGAATAGCACCTATGTGCTATGTGCATAAAAAGCCTATGTTTTTTTATCCCAGTTGAAAATTTCTGTGAATCATCTCACAGAAATTTTCAACTGGGATAAAAAAACATAGGCTTTTTATGCACATCCCGACGTCTACGCGGACGAAGACGCTGGAATATCTAGTATTATATAGGAGTATTTGGATAGATCCTCAAGTAAAAAAGGTTCCGTTTTGCATGATCTAACCTTTGGGACCTTACTTGAAATCTGTCAGTAGTAGGTACTTTATTTGGAAGGATTCCCATCTGATCTTCAAAGCCTAAAATATCCCTCGAGATACTACCGACTGATGACTTGACCTATACCTATCTTGAAGCTCTACCTAAGCAGATGTTTTCTATTGTTTCAGATAATAAATTCCTCTTACTCATTTTTTACATTATTACGTCACATGCAATCTCGCTGAATGGACAACTTTTTACGTGGATCTACAGTAGATAAAAGTATAATTTGAGTTTAAGTTAATTTCTTTGCAATTAGATCTGCTTATCACTTCTTTATGGAAAGGTGACAGAGCAAGCAAATTAATTGGTTAGAAGCTTTGATAAATAATTAACAGTAGCCGGATAAATTATACGAAAATACGTTGTAATTAAGCGTCAATTTATGAAATGATACTGTAACATCTTAACAAGCATTATATAAGCTTGATAAGATGTAACTTTTACCTTGTATATAAGTAGATAAGAAATAAATAATTTATTAAGTCATTTCATATTTACTTACGAATTAAAATGAATTCAAAATAAAATACATTTCATATAAAATAAGTTATACAAAGTGTAAATACAATGCCTACTTCTTACATAATTCTCGAAGTTATTTTTATTTTACTTCACGAGCAGCAAAATAAATACAGTGAACACATGAATAAATAGTCGTTTCTCGACGAGGGAGAACAATTTTTTCTTGGCGTCTGCGAGGAACAAACGTCACACACAAGGTCCGGGGACAATGGTTCTGTTCAGCAGTTCATCTGTTAGCCGGTGGCGGTAATAAGGCGTGTTTTTGCTCGAACACACAACGAAAAAGGAAACAATGATTTCGCTCGTGACTAGATAAATAAGATGTCCGGACGTGACGAGGGTACCATTACAGTTTTTATAGATTCTCTCACTAGGTACAGCACCAACCCCCACCTGACTCTCTTTGTTTAGGTCTCAGTACAGAGACAGTACGCAAAATTATACCCAACCTCGATCACCGAATGAGGTCACAAGCTGTATCCAATCCGTAATCATTACTCCCTGACATTTGTGGAGGAAATAGTAATTGTAATTATGAACAGAGTGGCAATGTATCCATTTGTTTCCATCGATGAAAAATGGATAAAAATTGCGCCCGCACACGTCCTTCCGCCGCTGCCTCCAAACGATGATTTAGTGGCGATCCCTGGATTTATAGAGCGGCCCGCCTCGCCCAGCGACTTCAATGAATAATAAATTGAAGATCTTTTTCGATATTATTGATACTTCGGGTATCTTCGCGTGATGTATGTTCGGGTGAGAATTGAAACCCTTTTATTAAAACATATATTACAGGACACGTCCCGACGGTGACAATGAATAATACGCTCCTTGTTGCGACTATTCTTTGCGGAGCTCTCTCTTATTTCGGATTTTATTACTCTAGGATTATTTATAGCATTGTCTGTATATTTTTGTAGAGATTCGTCGCGTCATAAATCCTTTGTATTTATTATATTTTCCTTAAGTGCACGCCAAATGGGATGATACGCAACTAAATCGTACATGAACACCAGTCTTTCCAAGGCAAAATTAAAATGTATAGATTAGCGTAACCAAAAGCGTAGCAATAAAGTAAAGCAGCGCACTCACAGACATAAATCTAACTAGATAACGCAAGTCCCTCCATCTGTATGAAAACCAAGTGTGTCACTTTTTCACACACAACTTAAAAACAAATTTACTAACCAATGAAAGAAAACATTTCCAATGCCTCGGCCAACTTTTTCTATACAGTGTTACAGCACAATACGGCATAAAAAAATAATGCAATAGTTTATCTGAATGTTACTCCGTTTTTGGCACGCGAAGTAACATACAATCGCGTCATCTAGGTAGATTTATATCTGTGAGCGCACTGCAGCGAGAATGTCTTTAGAAAACGTCATGCACAACACTCTCTCGCAAACTGCGCTGGGTAATCAAGACTGTACGTTAACTTGGTGGCTTTCAAAATTCTAACAACAGCTATCGTCGCTAGTTGTCAGGCGTACAAGTGGAGGAGTTGGATGTTTGAATTTGCCGAGCTAATTCCGAAGGGCGTACGTACCAGTTTGTCTTGCGGAGTCGCGTAGTCGGCACTCACAAGACGTACCCACGACGAGGCAGCGCAAACATATGCTAGTGGGGTTAAAACTTGCCCCGCATGTAAAATTAGTTAAATAACTCCCCGGGAATCTTCACTCTCTATATGGAAACACGTCTTTGCTCTAAACCCGAGCAAATTAGACTAGCGAACTTGCACACATTAAGCTCGCTTTCTAAATTAATCTTCGTACTGTGGCTAATTAAGAAAAAACATTGTTCGTGAACTGGAATTTATGTCTGTTTGTGTTGCAAATTACTATAGCATTGTTGTTATTTAGTGTTGAGTCTGTGCCAGAAATAAGTTGAGTAACAATATCAAATGGACCTGCTCTGATGTTACGAGATAAATATGTGTAATATTAACAAAGCTTTTCCAATCGTGTTTCAGCTATGTTTATTGGATATGTTACATAAGTGTTAGTTATGTAGAAGGCCGTAATGATATTTTTACTATAAAACTGGACTCTTTCAAGGACCTGATGAATAGGTAGGCAATATATAGCTGCAACGTTGATTATGAATCTAATAGAAGAAACTTTAAAGTCGAGTATCAATTTTGTCAAATATTTTCGCTCAATGAGTGAAACATTCGGTTGTTGTACATTCTTCTTTTTGCACTCAAACAACAGTACTTTATATAAATAACCAAATTCACAAGTAAGCTTTTAGACGATTTATTGGAATCCATTCTGTAAACGAATGGCTTGCTCCGATCATTCGAAGTTACTTTAATACTAACAATGTTATACTTAGGCATTTGCTTCGCTTTGAAAGACGATAATAGGGAAGAGATTTTAAGTCTAAAGTGAAAAGGTTACTTCTTGGAAAGCCGGCTCCATCGTCGATCACATCATCACTTATCGATAGATGAGTTAGTGAAGTGTATAGCCAATCAATAATAAAAAAATATACTTCAAAAAGCACGTTGAATATTTATGTACTTTTACATGATGCGGATTTAAAGAAAGGAATGTCTTTGTATTTGATTAGGTGGTATAAAATAAGTTTTTACTATGCCTTACTTACTTACTCTCTTAAAGCCTGCTTCAAAATTGGTTTTACCCGAACTCCACAATTTGCCAAACAGGCGTTGGCTACAAACACATGTTTACTATAAAGCGACTCTAGAATTTCAATTTAGTTTTCAGTCCCCACTAATTCTGGAATCTCAAAGCGTCGACATGTTTGTGTCATTTGTGTGACTTGGTCGTCTAAACACTTGGCCGGTTAATTTCTTCAGAGTCTGCTCCTTAGACTGCTGAGTCGTGTTTCGGGTGAAAATGGTTGATTTACATATATGTGGGTAGATGTAAGGACTTGTCGCGACTAGGTTTAGTCGTGAGGATTGAAAAGTGTCTGTTAATTGATGCAAGGTTAATGATGTTGTTAATGTTTCTATTTATAAAAACATTACTTCTTCAACTTGTAACACTTGTTCTGTTACTAGCGTACATAAATCACTCTGAAAACACGAAGCAGAAATTTTGCTCAAGAGTTCCTTTAAGAAAGAAAGTTGGTACTTAGGAAAGTTATTAGAACATTCATCAATTGAATGGGTTAAATAGGGATAAAAATTTGTTATTTCTTGGCGATGAGAAATCCACGCATATGGCTTCTTATTGCAATAATTACTTCAATTGGTAATCGAATCTAAAATGGTTTTTATTCCTCTTTAATTACATTGGAAGGCCCGATTGTCTTATGAATATATTTTGCGGAATTAACTGTTTTTAGTTTCATTAGCCAATTTTCCACCGTGTCATCAGATAAACTGTGACAAATCCTTATAGTGACAATAAACAGGTCTGTTTGAACGTCGTCGTCATGTGCAGACACTGATTAGTAGCGAATGGCTGCGGTTGCGGCCGCAGCAACTCTGCTGCACTCGCATGGTTTGTGACCCCGGAGGTCGGAGGGTATGGAAGATACTTCGAAAGATTTCGATAGAGTTAGAGATAATGTTTTTCAGTCATCGCAAACGTTGGGATGGAATTTAGAGTATGTAAAACTCAATATTAAAAACATTGGGTTTAGGTTTCGGAATGAGTACCTATTTGCGGTTAAAAACGTGTCAAACCCTATTTTAATGCCAAAGTTTAACAAACACTCAACTTCGAATTCTTAATTCAGAAATCGAGAGTAAATTTTGGCTAGTGTTATTTTTTCAGTGATTTTTTTAATGAAAGGCCAAACGCGGATATGCCTCTAAAAACATAGGTGCTAATAGGATCTGCTGAAAGAAGTTTTATGATCTCTTTGGCTACTTACTTAAATATGTGTTTTTTATAGCCTCGAAATAGGTATGTATTATTTAAAATATGTATGTAAGTGTATTTTAAGCAATCTATGATAATTATTTTTTGTTGCCACGTCTTATAAAGTGCACCTGCCATGTTGTCTCTTCACCACTCTTGGTTAACTGGTAGTGAATGCCTAAGGCATTAGGTCCGCCATTGTACTTTTGTGCATAAAGTTTAAATAAATAAATAATAAGTAAAGTAACGTAGGTACACTTTTAGATACGACCTATATCACTGATTATAAGCACTAAGGTTGACAAAAAGGTTCTATTGTATCCATAAACCCGTGAAATAACTAGACCAAAGATAAAACCTATGCAAACAAACTTTTCATTATTTTCCTACTAACCTTCCTTCCAGTTTCTTTACATTCCCGTCCACATTTGCTGGGTCGAGTGATCGCGAGCCAGTCCAGTCGCAGGGAATGAGTTTTCTATTTATCTAAAGAGTCAACTAAGCTCAGTCGGTTAGTTAGTTGCGGCAATGGATGGTTTAGGTAGTTCAAGCCATGTTTGCGCACTGATCAAGATTGCTAGTGGAAATTGGTGACAGATTAGATGGATTTAGCTACTAGGATGCAGGTTCCTGTTTTTATTTGTAGTTCTTTCTTTCTTGTTTGTTCTTACTTTGTTATTTTGCTCGAGCGCATAAAAGTGAAATAGGTACAGTTGGGTTACTCGTACTAGTAAACTAGGACTATTTTATACGTTTTTTGCATTAGCTTTATTTATTGTTTACTCGTAATACAATGATCGTTCGCAGAGACTGTTTACCTAGGTAAGGTTATAAATAAAAGTGACAGCTTTATATTTTCTAAAATATCGTCATTAGTACACCGGCAAACTTGCCTGAAATTAATTAGAGTTATCGTACCATATTGAGAGCGACGGTTGCTAAAAAGTCCGAGTTCGTACAATATCGATTTGTAGTCCGCGAAAGTGCTATTCTAGATGACATAACTAGGTTACCTTCATAAAATAATATCAATATTTGGAGAAAGTTGAAAACGTCTAAGAATTATAAAGAAAAGAGAATTAATGAAAGGTTGAAGGTATATAAAGTGTGAACTTAAGTAAGGATAGTACCAAGAGAATGGAAGAGAAAAACGTATTTTAACACCAAATAACATGGGGAAAGGGCAGGAATATGGTGGAAACCATCGATATATATGTACTACGCACTAGATTTGGCAATCTGAACGCTCACTCTGTTCGACTGAACTGTACTGCAATCCGTACACCTTACTATTATGTTGAACGAAACGCCATGAATTTCATGGCGCGACATTTGGATCGCAAGTTAACTAAACTAGTGAATCTGCAAATAATGTTTAGAGCTGCAGCGAACTTTAGTTCTAACTCACCGGCATTTGAACAAATGCTTTTTATGAATATTCTTGTCTATCGGTAGAATGTCAATGGTGAAAACCATCTAAGAAAGCATGCAAAAATGAATTTATTTTCTTGAAAAGATAACCACCTAAAATGCTTAGAAAAGTGTTGATTCGACAGAACCAACTTAGAAAACTATTTGTATGCGAAGAAACAGTAATATAAAAGTCCCCGCTCAACATATTCGCACAAAAGCTATTGAACAAGTCCATTTATTCAATGTTTTAAAGACACATGGTCTCTTGAAACTGTTCGGGGTAGAAGAAAAGCTTGGAGTTGATCCGTTCAGCTAAAAGTTTTCAACAACAGTTCAAACATTTTGCGGGCACGACATACAACGGTTCCCTTTCAACGGAGACTCTTTGTGCGCGATGCATTAGATCGATTGTTTTGTGCCGCCAATTGCTGTAATGTGTTGCTGGAGGGTTGTTCTAATCGGGGGATAGGGTTACGTGCAGGTTTTAAGAGGCTTTTGTAGTAACATGAAACTTTAACAAAAAATTAGAACCATTCTATACTTACACCACTGCAAGCATAGAAATTTATAGTGGTTTTTATTTATTGGAATAATATAATAAGGAATCATCATACAGAGCGTATTGGGATAATATAATAGGTTATAAATTATCTGTTTGCAAAAAATCCTAATTCTTTAAGCCGTTTTTGCGTAGTTTTACATATATGATAGTGGTAATGTTTCTGCTCTTTTATTGTTATTGTTTAAATCTATTTATACAAAGATAGCCCAGAAAAAAAGAACGTACGTTAATCCATGCCAGGTATGAATAAAATTAAAATAAAACCCATTTAGTCTAAATAAACATAAATAACACCCGCAAAGCGATTAGCAAACATCTAAAATGCCTATAACAATAAACAAATTATGTCTTTGCATAATTTGTTCTCGAAAATTAACTTTAATTATTCCATTAATTCAAACGGACACCCTTCACATTATTAGCATTCACGACGTAACTACAGACGAAATAAAAGGGTCTAAGTTCAAATATTTCAGGTCGAGTTAATTTGCACGAAAATTGCAAGTTTAATTTCTTCCTGTTAAGAGTCCATTTCGTCTGGCCCTGTTCGGCTTTGTCTTTACAATTAATTTAGTATGAGGAAATCTCCATTCCGTGACAACGTCACAGTATTTACTTTCCTTACCAGCCTGACTTTCATTTATATTTCAAAGGGACTAGTCGCTCTAATGAAATTGTTTTAAAGGCCGGCTTATGATTTATTTATTAACATAGAATCCGGTGAATTATGTCGTTATGCCTTTATTATGATTAAATAATTATGAAGTAAACTGTTTGGCTTTTTGTTGGATGTTTTAAATGTCAAAGAATTTTTATGAAGTGTTTATTTTGTGTTAGCTTTTCATATTTCAGTTTAGGTAGGGCATGAATAGCTTATGTATGTAAATTGGGATATGTATAAAGTTTATACTAAAATGTTGTTCGTATTTTATAAAAATGCTATTTAAAAGGACCAATATAGGTGAACTGACTCCAATCTTAACGAATATTTTCAATGAAATTATAATAAGAGGCAACATTCCAGAAACATGGCCAGAATCTCACATACTCTTACTACACAAAAGGGCGACAAGGAAAACAGCTTTACAGAGTAACTGAAGTCGATATCATTTTTGTTGCACCATCGTGGCTCTGCCAGGTCCACTTACTGTGGTCCCGCTTTCTGAAGAAGAAGTTCATCATATAGAGGCCCTCCTTCTCCATAAAACTGGCCAGTAGGTGATCCCGGTGATTCCGTAGTTCAACTCCAAATTGCCCCACTTGCAACTCATCATCGTCTCTTTTACCCAGTTTTGCGTCCATGACAACGTGAAATGAGTTTTGAAACCATGCATGGCTCTAGAAATATCCTCATACATGGTCTCCACCTCGTCGTCGGGGTGTGCCGAGGTCGGGGCTAGACTTGTACGCACTTCAGCGAACATCTCGAGGATATTCTGTGTATAAGGTACACCACCCTGGTCGACACACTCTCGACCTTCACCACGTTATTCATAAGGGATCTGTGGACGATAAAACCAACACCACCCTGGGACTGCCGGTCACCCTCTCGGAAATAGAGCAAATTACCGGATTTGAGGATTATCGAGTCCTCTCCTCCGCCTCTCTTCGGACTTCAGTACCTAGTATTACTGGAAATAAACTCTAGAAGCCTTGAGTATGATAAATAACCTAAATGAAGAGAGTATGAAAGTAGGACTAAGAAAGAATACGACTAAAATCAAATTAATGAAAAACAATGTAAAAACAAAACTCACCGACATACTCACACGAATTATATCTGCAAAAGTGGAGATGGTCAAGACATACGATGCGTGACAAGGTAGGAAAGTGGGGCAAGAAGGTCACAGAATGGCACCCAAGAAACAGTAAAAGAAATCGAGGAAGAAAGCACTCAAGGTGGGAAGACGAACTTCGTTTAACAGTTGGAACAAAATTGAGAAGGGTCACCCAAGATAGGCACCAGTGGAAATCGTTGAAGGAGACTTTTGCCAATAGGCACACCGAACTAAGAGACATTTTATTGTTTAAGAAATGTATTTACTCGGTATGAAAAACTTTTAATTTTTCCTTCTGACAGTTAAGTGCGTAAATTTCTTTCGCATTTGTGCAGAAACAGTTAAGTCTTTCAATTATTTAAAAAATACTTTAGAATAAGTTTATAGATATAAAAGGAAATATAATCTATTATTAGTGCAACAAAAAATCTGCAGATTTAAAAAAACCGGTTAAGAGCGACTCGGACTCGAACACCGAGGGTTTCAGTACCATCATATATATATATTGGACGTGTTACTTTACGTACAGTCCTTCAAAAGTGGGATAGATAGACAAGCGGACAAATCTATGGGCGTGCAGGTGGAAACTACTTAATTTAGTAACCGGTAGCCTATAAGGAGCTTCATTCGTATAGGTACCTAAATATTTCTGTGCCCAGAAAAAATTACAACTGTGCTTCACCTAAAACAACCTGCGAGTAGGTAGGAAGGAGGACATATTGGTTGTATAACGTAAAATGTATTTAAATTTTCATCGGCGAGGCCTATATTCGTCAGAGAATTTTAACACTGCGGTGGTGAATATTGCAAGTTTAGGTCAGCGCCATCTCATGACCGATAGTGGAACTGTAATTTTTGTTGATGATTTCAGAAAAATTACAGTTCCGGTTACTAAATTAAGTAGTTTCCACCTGCACGCCCATAGATTTGTCCGCTTGTCTATCTATCTCACTTTTGAAGGACTGTACGTAAAGTAACACGTCCAATATATATATATGATGGTACTGAAACCCTCGGTGTTCGAGTCCGAGTCGCTCTTAACCGGTTTTTTTAAATCTGCAGATTTTTTGTTGCACTAATAATAGATTATATTTCCTTTTATATCTATAAACTTATTCTAAAGTATTTTTTAAATAATTGAAAGACTTAACTGTTTCTGCACAAATGCGAAAGAAATTTACGCACTTAACTGTCAGAAGGAAAAATTAAAAGTTTTTCATACCGAGTAAATACATTTCTTAAACAATAAAATGTCTCTTAGTTCGGTGTGCCTATTGGCAAAAGTCTCCTTCAACGATTTCCACTGGTGCCTATCTTGGGTGACCCTTCTCAATTTTGTTCCAACTGTTAAACGAAGTTCGTCTTCCCACCTTGAGTGCTTTCTTCCTCGATTTCTTTTACTGTTTCTTGGGTGCCATTCTGTGACCTTCTTGCCCCACTTTCCTACCTTGTCACGCATCGTATGTCTTGACCATCTCCACTTTTGCAGATATAATTCGTGTGAGTATGTCGGTGAGTTTTGTTTTTACATTGTTTTTCATTAATTTGATTTTAGTCGTATTCTTTCTTAGTCCTACTTTCATACTCTCTTCATTTAGGTTATTTATCATACTCAAGGCTTCTAGAGTTTATTTCCAGTAATACTAGGTACTGAAGTCCGAAGAGAGGCGGAGGAGAGGACTCGATAATCCTCAAATCCGGTAATTTGCTCTATTTCCGAGAGGGTGACCGGCAGTCCCAGGGTGGTGTTGGTTTTATCGTCCACAGATCCCTTATGAATAACGTGGTGAAGGTCGAGAGTGTGTCGACCAGGGTGGTGTACCTTATACACAGAATATCCTCGAGATGTTCGCTGAAGTGCGTACAAGTCTAGCCCCGACCTCGGCACACCCCGACGACGAGGTGGAGACCATGTATGAGGATATTTCTAGAGCCATGCATGGTTTCAAAACTCATTTCACGTTGTCATGGACGCAAAACTGGGTAAAAGAGACGATGATGAGTTGCAAGTGGGGCAATTTGGAGTTGAACTACGGAATCACCGGGATCACCTACTGGCCAGTTTTATGGAGAAGGAGGGCCTCTATATGATGAACTTCTTCTTCAGAAAGCGGGACCACAGTAAGTGGACCTGGCAGAGCCACGATGGTGCAACAAAAATGATATCGACTTCAGTTACTCTGTAAAGCTGTTTTCCTTGTCGCCCTTTTGTGTAGTAAGAGTATGTGAGATTCTGGCCATGTTTCTGGAATGTTGCCTCTTATTATAATTTCATTGAAAATATTCGTTAAGATTGGAGTCAGTTCACCTATATTGGTCCTTTTAAATAGCATTTTTATAAAATACGAACAACATTTTAGTATAAACTTTATACATATCCCAATTTACATACATAAGCTATTCATGCCCTACCTAAACTGAAATATGAAAAGCTAACACAAAATAAACACTTCATAAAAATTCTTTGACATTTAAAACATCCAACAAAAAGCCAAACAGTTTACTTCATAATTATTTAATCATAATAAAGGCATAACGACATAATTCACCGGATTCTATGTTAATAAATAAATCATAAGCCGGCCTTTAAAACAATTTCATTAGAGCGACTAGTCCCTTTGAAATATAAATGAAAGTCAGGCTGGTAAGGAAAGTAAATACTGTGACGTTGTCACGGAATGGAGATTTCCTCATACTAAATTAATTGTAAAGACAAAGCCGAACAGGGCCAGACGAAATGGACTCTTAACAGGAAGAAATTAAACTTGCAATTTTCGTGCAAATTAACTCGACCTGAAATATTTGAACTTAGACCCTTTTATTTCGTCTGTAGTTACGTCGTGAATGCTAATAATGTGAAGGGTGTTGAAAAGTTTGCTATTTATAGATATCGTTTTATTTTTCCTGTAATCTTTATATAAACTTCTATCACATTGAATATTTTTTGATTTTTCTCTATTCAAACTTCGGAGATAAGGGAGGGGAACGTTATTTTTTTACATTATTCGTTAAAATTCGAAAAATATGCGGCTTGAACAAAAAAAAGAAAAATGTACAAATATCTTGCATATATATCTTGTCCTTTCAGTCCATATAACAAAAAAATATGTTTTTTTCAATTTCTTTCTTATTTGCAAAATTGTTGAGCAAACGTCATCTTAAACTATTCCAAATTTTAAATTGATAGCATCAGTGGTTCTTGAGATATCCAGCTGTGACAGACGTACCATAAGGGTTCCTTTTTACCATTTTGGTACGGAACCCTAAAAACGGATACTTAGGAAAGCGCTGGTCAAGCAACAACAAAAAAACCTCACAAAAGCGCGGTAATGTAAATAAAAACCTTAAAGCACTCTATTATTTTAATAGCAGATCATTTTTCCACACCCACCCTCGGTTCATGTTTAAAGAAATAGCCACTAGTGCGATTTTATCGGTAAAAAAACTCACTCCCTACTCGCCCCAAGTTAGTTGACCTGTGGCGCTAGTTTTTCAGTGGATAAATACGACTAGCATCACCCTAGGGAGTAATCCATCAGGCGTGAGTAGCCTCTAGGACTTTTCCCTCTCAAGAAAAGTATATTATAAATTTAGAGAGTATGATTTTTCCATGAGAGTTATGAAGGTTAGGTTTGAAAAGTTCTGTATGATTGTTTTAGTAATTTAGGAATGTTAGTGTGTAATAATAAAGTGCTTTTAGTATGGAATATCTTTAGTTGTAGGAACATTTTTTGATGTCTTTGAGTGGGTGAGTTTGCAGTTGAAGCAAAAACACTGCATTTTGAGATACTAAATGAGAGTCAGCATTTGATTAAGTGTGTTGAAAATATTTAAAACAAGTTCCTCTTTACAAGCAAGTAGGCAAAGAGGCGTCGTTAATCTAAATTTAACTATATTAAACTCACGCATTTTTCCCATGGAGGTTGTCAGAATATGACCGAAAATGAAGAACGAACGAACTCAATATGTTTTATTATTATTTTGATTCTTATAAAAATAATAATAAAAAATATTGAGTTAAACAATAGTTGACAATTTGGATTATTTATGACTTAAAACTTTAGGTATGCGTTTATAATAATTGTCAGAGGGATCATCTGCAGCCGAACTAGATGAGAATCTGTATTTCGGCATGCAGCTCCACCCATAGGAACATGGACGCAATAAACATAGTAAATAAATAAAATAAAAAAGTAGGTAAAAAACAATTGTCGTAAAATTTCAATATAAACGAATTCACAATAATAAATTAAAAAACAATAAACTAGATCAATAAAATAAAAATTAGGAATTTAATAATAAAATTAAAATTAAATTGTAAAATTTGACGTAAAATTAAAATTAAAATCGAAATCACAATAATTTAAGTACAACAAAATTAAGAATTAAGTAATAAAAAATTATATAAAATTGTAAAACTAGTCGTAAAATTTAAATAATAATAGTAATCAGAATAATTCAATTAGAATATGTAGGATAAAAAAAATGAGAATAAATAATACAATTAACATTAATATAAAATTGCCTATTACCTACCTACCAATATTTTTTCTAGCGTCATTCTTTCGCGGAGAATCTTAACACCGTCAATCAAAAAATTACGCCAAATGCATAACGCCATCTATCGAATATGAAGTTCAACTGTCCGAGTATCTGAATTGCGAGTTGTGCTATTTTACTTCTTGAACACTTTAAATTCTTCAACTTTTGTGTATTCTATTCTTATACTCCTAATTAAAAATACCTATGCACGTGTAAGTAATTTAATAAATATATTGGACGTGGAAATAGGATTATTTTCGCTGCAAGTTATTTCAGGCTCCTACAGCGGGTATAGGCGTACTGTATCTAGTAATAAACATTCAATTACGGGACGATAGCTAATAATAAGCACACAAATAAATCATTTTACCAGCACATGACAAAATACCAATCACAGCAGATTACTGAAACGTGATCCTAACTCGAAATTAGTCTAAACAAAATCGTTTACGCACTGAAATAGATTAAGTAAATAGTAAATGCAATCCAAATAAGTTAGTTAACGAAACGTATATTAACGGCTTTGTCATCGGGCTGTAACTAATTGGACGGGCGACTGTTTGTTTTAATTTAGGTCTAATAAAATTGTGGCTAGGTTGAAACGAGAATTGAAATTAATGGTGTCTACATATAGTTTAGCTAGGTAGGTATTGTAGTGGTAACAACAGAATAATGATCAGTTGTAGAATAAGAGTTCGTCCTATATTGGGTTAGATTACATCATGAAGCAAAACTTTGATATTCTAACGACAGTAAAAAATGCAAATATTACATTACGTAACTACCTTTTGTTTTTCAAAGAAAGAACAAGCGTTCTGGCACAGTAACTAAAATAAGTACTTAGATCATGTTATTTTGTGTCTCACGGTTTAGCCAAATAGGTTAATTTGATTCTATTTGATGGGTATGTAAATAAAATGATCATAATATTTATCTATACTAATATTATAAAGCTGAAAAGTTTGTTTGTTTGTTTGAACGCGCTAATCTTAGGAACTACTGGTTGGAATTGAAAAAATATTGTTGGGTTGGATAGTCCATTTATCGAGAAAGGTTAAAGGCTATATAACATCACGCTACGACCAATAGGAGCGGAGTATAAATGAAAAATATTGCAAAAACGGGCAAAATTATTCCTTTTTGAGAGTTTCGATTGCGTGCGCTGCAAAGCGGTTAAAGTTACGCAACATTCATGTATGTAGGGTAGGTAGGGTAGTGTAGGTAGGTAGCCAGTTGACGGGAGCGAAGCCGCGTGGGACGGCTAGTGATGTATAATAAGACAGATCACGAATAAATACGACATACAAAGATGACGCGTTGTGTCATGAAGTAACTCTCAATTCGAATTCCACACAGGTAATAACTTTATTGACCGAACTGTCATGCACTAGACACTCAAAAAGACAAAGGCTTAGCCACTAAGTAGGTGTACTGAACAGCTTGCTTATTTCCTTCATCGTACAGTACACAAAAGTTACGAGGAACACCGTGGAAGCGCCAAACGGAAAGTGTTTGCTCTAATGAATCGCGATTGTCTCTGGAGCACACCTGATGTCATCTTTCTCTTGCACAAAACTCCCCTCGCGAACGACTGAGATATGAAAAAGTTATTCCTTTTTTAAATCGGAATTGTGTGTTCTTTGCTGAGTTCTTAACGAGGTAGGCAGAAAGTGCCAACGGTGGATTGTGTATTTTTTTAGTTTGCGTTGTACTTACTTTTTTGTTCTTTGTTTGTTCTGTGAAGATAAGAAAATAATGGGATTTGTGATTGCTGCTTATGTTATGCTAACTCTTAATTAAGAAATGCATAATTAAAATAGCATAAGCACTAACAGTTTTCATTGGTAGAGTTTTCAGTAAAATAGTAAAAGGTTGTCCGTTTCGTTTGAAAACACTCGTGGATAGGCGTGAATCGCAAAGTGACAGCAGTTTTTCAAAGAATTTATTCTAATCCCTAGAACAATATGTATGAACAAGTAAAGTTTAAAATTTTAATAAACGAAATGAAAACCAAATTGGTTATCCGTTTAAGAGCTATGATGCCCACAGGCACATACACAAATAAATAAACACACAGATACACACGTCAAACTAATAACATCCCTCTTTTTCCGTTGGGGGTTGAAAAGTATTGTGTCTAAACAAACATCTTGTGTTAAAATCATAACGGAGGTTGTTAAAGACAAGAAACATTTAAAAACCGCCGACACTGTTTTATTTCAAGCATAATTTATCTAATACTAGACACGCTTCGATTGACAATCAATTGGACATGTAATTATGACACGATATCTTGCGAAAACACTCCGATTCAAACAGTAAAATGTCTATAACTTTTGAACGGGTGAACCGATTCTCATCAAACATAGTTAAAAACAGATAGTATTTAAACGAGCGAAATAAATCCAAATTAAAGGTGTAAAAAATAAAATTAATATGGCTTATTGAAATACCAAGTGGGCGACAAAAAGTGGGCTACTATAAATGTTTAAAACAGTGACTTAAAAATAAAAGTTTTGTCGACGGAGCCCCGCTGCGCGGGGTCCTTTTATGTCTGTAGGGTCTTAAGTAACCTAAAATGACAGGGTCTTAGGGCACCGTGTCGCGGTGCCCAAAGTTCCCGAGCTCGCTTCGCTCGCTCTTGGACTAATTCGTTAAAGACACGAATACATACGAACTCGCGCGCTTCTCAACGATGTCGCCTCGTCGGTTTTTATGCTATTTTAAAAGAATTATATGCAAACATAGAAAATAGGACCCCAAATACAATTAAGGTATGTAATAATATTATTGCCGCAGCTCGGAAAAACCTCCTAAAAGGTATTACTCAAACTGGAGTCACTTATTTAGTATGATAGTCGCCCAATGAATTTTTTCGCTCGGTTAATAATTTCCCGTTAAAACACTCTCGATTAAAAAAACGAAATCAAAATCGATTCATTCGTTTAGGAGTTATGATGCCACAGACAGATGCATAAATACACATATAGTCAAACACACAGGTACATACGTCAAGCTTATTACACCCCTTTTTGCCGTCGGAGGTTAAAAATCAGTGTTCACTTGTTTATTAGATTGCGGTACAGTATGGTCACAATTTGATTATATTTATCCTTTGTTGGAAAATAGGGTCCTACTTGAGAAAACATTTCTAATTGGTACCTCCCTAAGTATCTGCTTTACACACGAAGCACTCAAATAGCATTACAGTAATCATTTAGTATTCAACATAACGTCAGTACACGCAGTCAAACTAATTTGTAGGGTAAAGAATTTTGAGTTTTAGTTAGTGATTTATAAGCGTACATAGTTTAATTAGATCGCCTCGGTCCGCACAAAACTGAATGCGATTTACGTATTTATTCACGCATGCGGCACAAATCTAGCGGTGGCGGGTATGTGATGTCAAATATTATGGCTCCGTTTAGAAGTGTAGTTCTACGCATTATTCCCCTTCATATTCATTGTCATACTAAACAGTCAGCATTCTAAATGCTTATATAAGACGCCTCTATATACCTAAGCACTCTAACTCCTGAAAACCAGAATTAAAAGTGGCGACGACCAGGAACGCGTCATAGAAATAGATCCCGATGATTCCTTGAGAAATGGTTCAACAGTATTGGATAGTTGGATCCCACAACGTAATTAATCTGAAAAGAACAACGGAGGAATGTAAATACCAGTTATCCTCACATGCTCAGAGATTATGACAATACTATCGTACGTGTAATGAACATTGGGAAATCTTTCGCTAATCGCTGACTCATCTCTTTTCACCACGGTATAAGTCATTATAGAATATCTCATACATGTTTTCGTAGTTGGCTTTGGGTTTTTATAAATAAGATACCTAAAGTTTTGTATGTAGTCAAGCTATCTTTAAAAAAACCGGTCAACTGCGTGTCGGGCCACGCGCAGTAATAAGGTTCCATAGTTGCACAATAATGCGGAGTAAGACGAGGGTTTTTTGTTAGTACATGAACATTTAAACAGTTTCAGCGGCTCACAACGTCTAAAATCGGGCGCATTTGTACAAAATTTTAACTGTTCCAAGTAAATTTTATAAGTTGGTCGACTATTACTCGCAAACTTGTAAAGCCAACTTAGCTGTGATAGTTTTCCTTTTAATTTCGTTATATATACTACTGCCGTGATTTTTTTCAGATAGCCAAAAGCAGCCATTTCGCTGGCAGGCGGGGGAGAAGACACTTGACTCTAACAAAGATTTGCAATTTAGAGCTACATTTTACGCAAACGGATCTCTGAATCGAAAAATGGTTTTAACAGACCCTAAATATGTTTGAATGGCCTTTTCACCGATCCCCCACACCTTGGGATAGAGGAGAAAAAAAAACATACCCACTTTACGTCTATAGAAGGAACCCGAAAAATATTTCTTTTTCGTGTTTTTTTTTACCACTTTGTCGGAATAATTAATATGTATATCCATGCCAAATTATAGCTTACTAGTACTAAGAGTATCTGAGCTAAGCTGCGGACGGACAGACGGACATAGCGAAACTATAAGGGTTCCTTGTTAAATTCGGTACCCAAAAACCTTTGGATTGCTTGATAAGATTTCCGCGGCAATTTAGACTTTCTGTCAATATAAATGCCATGTCTCTAAGAAACATAACAAATGAAATCAAAATGGCGTCGTTTAAACATTTTGGTCTGAAACAAACCTGAATACTACACCCTTCCTGAAATACATGATACTATTCGGAGAATCTGCCGTAAAGGAAAACTACTCACATCACTTGAGACCTAAATACTAACTTGAAACAAGATCTTAATGCGTCATCGTTTAGGCTGGCTATGATGCTCGGAACATTATCTAAGGAAGGAAGGCGTGAACCACGTCGTTAGTGAATCTACAATGGGGTAATGGGGTCGTAAAGGATCATAATATTCAACCATGTCGGCTACTTGGAAATTATCATGAAATTAATTTGGCGTGGTATGATATTCCACTTAAATATATAGTGTAACAGCTGTGTTAATCAAGAAGGGGACGTTTTGGACTGTTGTTTTGTATAGGTAAAATCAATTATATTTTGGTGCAATTCTTTGAAAATAACTGAATTGCATCGAATTGAATTATATCTTATTTTATCTCATATCTTATCTTATCTTCTCAAAATTAACCAAATTTTAGTTTCATGCAGAAGCATAGCAAACAAATAAACTGCCAAAATTACTGGTTCTATTTAGACATAAAATTATATTACGGTCGGTTACTCGCGGCATTTACCATCAATTTGGCGCCGTCCTTAAATATTAAAAGTCCAGTTGACGACTTCGTAAACTTTAATATAATGTGCGAATATAGCATTCCATATATTCCACCGGCTGACAGTACTGTACTGCACTTTTATGCTCTCGTACAAAATGTGACATTTGCCCATTTGCGTGGTAAAAAAACAGTTTCGTACTCCATTGTAAATTTCCATTCAATTGGGTCACAGACGTTATTTGGTTATTTGCCCATTCTGCAATTTTGGTACTGTCAAATGAAAATATTGATTGTATTAAGTGAGACTATAGGATTGGTTTTCAGTCGAGCGGCGCCCAGCCAAGCGTCGATATTCTTTTTCCCCTATAATAAATTGTACATAAAGGCGCGGCGTGCGGGTCACGCATAACATCTCATAGATTTATATCCCACACTTCTGTCCAAATTTAGATTTAGTGTTATGTTTAGCTATAATTCAAGTTTATTCTAGCCACCACTTACGTGTTTCGCGAAATTGAGTAAAATAGGATTGCGAGGGCGATAATTATTAATATTTTATAAGGTTGCAACGGGAACACAAATTGAAAATAATAAAGTAGCCCGTCGCAGTTCCACGGATGCTGCGGACGTTTTAGATAAGCGCTGTAGTTAATTTATTGCAAGAGAAGCAGTGACTTGTGTATAATATTTTATTATGCAGTTTGCATTTTCATAACATAGCGTCTAGACAGTAGACCATATGGCGTAGAATTAAATGGACGATCCATCCAAAAATGCTGCGGATTCATATTCAGTCGTAATATCCTGCAATTACCCAGCTTTCCAACGGACGGTGGGGCTTAATACATTCGTCGCTCAAACCGTCCGCTCACATATGAGTTTTACGTCATTTGGGCAAATTTTTCAAAGCTGAACAATTTTTCCACGAAACGAACCGACCGGCCCGGTTTAAATAACACTCGTTAACTTTTCCGCACAGTAACGGGCTACGCGATTATTTTCGAGAATGCGATTTTTTAACGGGTTGATTAAAACGAGCGTTTTTTTTTTGCGTCTGAAGCACGAGTAATTTTTCACGTTAATGCACGGCTGGGCGAAATAGGCACTTATTATGTTAACGTTGTTTACGTTGAGTTGGAAACACAAAGTAATTAAGTTAAAAATATTGACGTAGGTAACAATCAAGTATTCGTTTTGATGTTTAAAAAAAGGTTCGCGTTTAAACTTTTGGTTGAAAAATAAAATTATATTTGTATGTGAGTCGGGTTATTTTTAAAGCTTACATAAAGTTGGTGGTATGAATATAAATAAAATGTTTTCCTATAAATATAAGAGGATTAAATGTCAAATTAGTATTCAACAGCATATCTATCCGGAGCTAGCCGGCACCAGGGCAACAGTGCCCTGGGGAGGCTTCGGTATCACCGCGCGGCTATGTGAAAAATTTAATTCATTGCCAGCAAATTTATATGCATACCGCGATTGCAGTCTATTAAGAATGCACCGTCCGCCGTTGCTGGGAGCTCTAAAATAAAACGGTCAGCTTCATTTCATCCGTCATACCTATCGAGGGTTAGATAAAATTTAATCTGTTTTTTCTTGCTATTGGGGTTTTGAAGTGCTTGTTTGCATTACTTACCAACTTTTTATGCAAATCATAGTCATCACTATGATTTGCATAAAAAAGTTTGCAAAAAAACTATGCGCTGAGAAAACTAAATTATTTTTCAACTTTATTAGAATGCCTTCAGAATAAATGATTAAGCCATAGTTTAAATTGTAGAGTTTAGTAGTATTTTTGATATACACCCCATTTTCGGAAACCAGACGTTGTAAGACTTCTCTGGTAAAAAAGGAACCAAATCTGTAACAGCACTTACATTTTCACGTCCATTAACCAAAAACAACACTCGACGCAATCTACTTAAGGCAATCGCCTAATTTCAACCAAATGAAACACTGAAGTGCTAGCTTTACACCAGAGAAGTTGTTTTATTCGATCTCTTACAAAGTAAACGTCGGGATTCCATGAAATATGCATTAAATATTTGCTGAGCCTCGGGCCAAGCCATTCCCTTGAAGTTGACTGAACCGAACAGATTTGCAATTCACCGAACATCCTTTAAGAAAAAAGAACAAAGGGGAAGTAGAATTGAAATGAACCACTAAATATCAACCGGCTAAGTGTTCGCTCGCCGAGAAATGGTTCATTGTGAAACCTTTTGTTTTTTGCTATATTTTGCTGCTGCGCCTTTTAGAGGTTTGAGCGTGGTGCTGCTCCAAATGTTTTGTCGAAGATCTGGGTGAAGCTATGGCAGAAAAAATGCTGTGGAGTAAAAGTTTTTAAAATGTTCATAAAAAAATCTAAATAATAGTTTATTTCCAACCAGATAACATTACCGAAATCCGGCAATGCAATCACTTAATGAAACAGAATTCAATAAAATTTTACATCGAATATCTAAATTAATTAGGAATTGCATACGAGGATAATATTATTAGAAGGTCAACTCTCAAACCTACTTGCTATACTACTAGAAAAGATCAAAATCAAGTCGAGACTCATCTTGGTGATTTTTTAAATGTAGGAAAATTTTGATGCATTTTGAAAGATTGAGACAGAGTTGAATGCGAACGTTCCATAAAAAATACAAGCATCACTCAACGACACTAGTCATAAAGAAATTAAACTCACAGACATCCAAAAAAAAAAAGAACTTAGCTTAACCAATAATAAAACTAGTAATCTAGTTCCTAATGACTCAAAGCCAAGAAAATGAACAAAATCGTTATAAGCTAAGTGAACCGCTCATTTTCCGAACGGACGGTAGAAGTTAGTTTTATGCTACACTTTGATATTTTACTTAACATCTATATGAAAAAAAATATCTGGTTTTACAACCAGCAACGAACTACTCCCTCCGACAGCTAAGTCAGAGCATCACGTTTATTGAAGAAGAAATCAATTGATGATCAGCTAGCTGGATCAATGCGAGTAGTATAAATGAGGGTACGGTTGACCTCTTATCAGAAAGCCAATTCGCATAGCTATCTACATAAAAAACTTCACCTTGACGACAATAATTGTTAAAAGTTTGTTAAAATGTAGAGAACATGTCAAAAATATGAGACATTGCGACTGCGATTAGAATAATAATAAAAAAAGAAATTACAAAATCAGTAACACAAGGTTAATTATATACTAAACATTTGTACAAAAGGTTGTCAGTATCAGGTTGAACAGCTGGCTCCTGAACTAAGTATAAAGATACTTGTATCTCAGGAGTCAAAGTAACCATTGAACATTATAATTTAAATGTGACTCAGTGTTTACCATAATGATACCGTATGAATCCGAACGTTCCGTAAAAATTAGAGAATCACCCATCTACACTAGACAAAAACAAACGAAATTCAAAGACCGCAATAAAAACAAAAGAGAGCTCAGCTTAAACCAGTAATAAAATAATTAATTTAATTCCTAATGACTTAAAGCCGCATGAAAGTGAACATAATCGTTATGAACTAAGTGAACTGCTCATTTTATGAACGTAAGGTGGAAGTTAGTTTTATGCTGCACTCCGAGACGTTACTTAAAATCAATGAACACTTTATCTTCACGGTCTGTTTCGCAAGGCAGTAAAGTTTTAAGCTTACTGCTGCTTCTGCTTATCTGCAGCAGTAATGATTGAAGCTGGTGTGAAGAACTCTTTTGGGATAATCTAGAGATCTAAGCAATTTCAACGGTATTAACATTAAACAAGCTTTATATTGGTGTGAATGCCTGTAAAAGACACAGGAGTGTTTAAAATGTTTGTATATTAAAATACTTACAAATTCTACATTCTAACTTAACTGCAACTAACCTAATGGCGAAACGCAATTTAAATTGCGTCGATAGGCGATATTGCGCACGTATATTCGAACAAAATTTAATGTGCAACTCGATCGAATTGCATCGCATTGGTCCATGTGAACGCACTTGCAATTTTACTAAGTAAAGATATCGCTTATTGGTTGATATAAATCGAATCGCGTTGAGCCATCAGTAAAATCGCTTAGTATTAGATGTGTCTCAACTTTAAAGTACATTTAAAATAAATAATGTAATAAATAATTAAATAGTATAATCCAATCCATCCTTTTACATGCGCTTCTAACCACAAATTCGCTTTAACAGCCCATACACTACAATATATACAATCAGCTTATTATTTCGTTGCAACTATGTAAGTGGCCACATAAGAAATTCTACACTACTTGCAAGTCCCAAAAGAGAGGCAGAAAATGCCATATCACATAGGGTACAGCGAGACGATTGTCATCGAAAACGGCCCTATTCCGAACGTAATAACTTTTGATTTTTCATATTAGATCGGGAACGGCAAACGACGTCGATTGTTGGGGACATTAAAGAATCGCTGGAAGACTGTAACGTCCCCGCAGGCATTCTAATAGAGTTCGCTACTGCCTGTGGGTTGTTGATGTAGAATCTTACAGAATAGGGTACTGGATATTTTGATAGGGGAGACTGTTTTGAAAATGTAATGTAAAACAAATAGAAGAAATAGAAAAACTGTAGCTGCAATAGGTAAGTATTCATTCATTTTAAAATAACATAAAAACTTATGAGTCGTCATTTTATTTCGAAGAGCTTTTGTAGCATCTACAAAGGTAATTAATCCCTGTAGCAACATCGTCGTATTTCAAGAGTCTTCGAAGCATTAAATGATTTGATTAATTCTACAACTAGGTTTATTTGTAACTAAGCAGACAAAGTAACTAATGAAATCGTTACTCAAGTAAAGATTGTCTTTGATGTCAAAGTCAAATTATCTATCAATATTCTAGTAAAGCAAGCACAAAGATTTGAAGACGGTAGTGATGAAGCAAATGTGTAAGACTGTGGCTATAATTGTCTAGTACCTACTTGCTTATATAACTCTTTTCATTTTTCGTAGAGTGACAAAAACTCCACCCACGTTCAACTTAACAGAATTGATCGCGCCAATCTAGAACTGTCTCCAACCTAAACTAAAATATCAATCACCCGTGACCCGTGCCCCATCTAGCAGTAAGAGGATCTCTAAAGAAGCGTTCCCGTTATTAAAGGCATCAATTCGATGCTGACAAGAGATAAGGCGTGCACTCACGACCTGAAGCGACAGTTATTACCCTCTAATGTAATGCCAGTTTGGCACATCCATTCAATTACAGCTTAACTGTTTGTTACTAAACTGTTGAAATGTGTTCCATGTACACGATAATACATTGGAAGCACATGCGATAAGAAATAGATTGACTGAAGGTTTGAGTGTTAATTTCTGCACGAATCTTAGACAGAAGATGCTAGAAGAAGTACTTCAATAATATTTATCTCTAGCTGTTGCGAGGAATTTCTTTCTAAAATTCAAATTTTGTATAAAAAAATGTTTATTTAAATGTTTTTAAAACGTAACCTCCGGAAGTCCTGATGCAATTTCAAAAGTTCTTTCAGTTATAGAAAACTACATTATCACTGAGTGTCATATGCTACTTTTTGTCCCAAAAAAATGCACGGTTTTTGTGAAACCACATGAGCGAAAACGCTGGCAAAATGCACGGTTACTGTGAAACCAAATGAGCGAAGGTGCGGGAAAATGAACAGTTTCTATGAAACCACATAAGCGATGGCGCGAGAAAAAGTTAATACTAGTAACCTCGTTAAATCACGTAGTCTTCCAAAAAACATATCTCTTATTGTTTTTTACAATCTTTCAATAAAGAAATTTATCTTCAAAGGTTTCGGATGTATGCACCGTCTTCTGTCAGATAGGCACGGAATGAATGTGATCCTGAGGCTATTCAAGAGAAATTCTATCATCGAAAACATCTCGATAGTGATTGAAAAATTGTCAAAATGTATGAGAATGTCAAGGGTTATCGGCATGTCACGTAACCAATCCCATAAATTTTGGCATTTTGACCATCAACACCGCTAGCGCTGACATCGAATGACTCTTGACAAGAGCCTCTTGATTGATAGGAAGCCGAATTCTCTATTGGCCTGTTGACTGTAGCGTAGGTATCATCACGGCCAGGGTAGTATGTAGAAATGTGAGGGTAGAGGAAGAATTTTCTGCCCAACGGTGCTAGTACACCAAAACACCAGTCTACCCGGAGCCACGGTCGTTGCAACACGGCCGTAACGTCGGGTGAAATAGGTAAATAAACAATTCGTAATCATTGCGTTAAATTCCTGTGATATATTGTTTTTCAATTTGGTTTGGTAAGTTTTGGACAAAATATTTATAAACCCTCATATTTTAGAGAACGGGAAAACGGTCAAAATAGCACAACCCTCAAACAATATTAGTTTGAAATTCCAATATTCAGCGTTTACGATGGAACTTTTGTAATAGTCACGTTAAAATCGTTAATGACTTTTGCCGTTTTATGAAAGGTTTTACGATATGAGTTGCGTGTGAAGTGTTCCTGAACTGTTACGTGATCGGGCGTTAGGTAAAAGTTATTGGATTTAAGTTAGTAATGAAAGTATAAGAAAAGTTTTTGAAAGACTCATTAAATCAATTTCCAATGACTCGGAATGCTTTTTGACTAATGAAACTGATCACACAAGCCTTAGTGAAACTCGACTTTTTCAAGAGCGAGAGCTGTTTGAAAAAGGACGGGATCTATAGATGTGGTAGACCTTGAAGGAGATCGCCCACCAGACGACGTGTTTGCCTGAAACATACAACACGAAACAAATGCAGTTTCAAGTTATTTTTTATTTTTATTATTGGATTCTGAGGGCCTTGCATTTTCATACTAGAACATTTTCAGCATCTTTGTTAAAATACAAACCGATATTATGATTGTAGTTGGCTTTGCCACTGGAAATATCATCGTCAAAAACTAGGACAGTATTTTAATAACAATTTTATATACTTTTTTTTTATATATCAAATCCATTATAGCTCAACTTAATTAACATAGGATCTAGGTACATAAAGACAAATTAATAGATTTTAGCAAAAAACTACATAGATACAAGTTTGTTTTTAGCGTGGAGAAACGCTTATGCATACTGCGCTACTACGGGGAGATTATCAGACCCTCCTTTGAGGAGTAACCCATATTACCGGCGCGCCAGGACGCGTTGCACGCGTTGACCACCCCAGGGACCAGACCAGCAAATGGGCGTCAGATGACCCCTTGTATGGCACCTTCGGTGCCCCTGTGACGGATCTGGAGTTCAGGACAGTGCCCACGCCAGCTACTACTTTTTGGCCGCAGGGTTTAGGGAGAGCGACCAACTCAATACCGACACTTCTCCTCCCCTGCGGTCTCACCGCGTTCACCATCAGACAATGAAGACCCGGCGGAGAGGAGGGAGAGCGGCGCCTCGTCCTGCAATCCTCAACCGCGACGTCTCAGATACACGACATCGCGGGCCGCTTCAGTTGCGATCTCGCCCAAGTGGCACCGCAACCTACTTTATGGCCGCTACGTCGTCTTCTTATTGGCAAAATTTTGCTTCACTGTGGGTGCCCAGGTTGACAATGCGGGAACCCACCGGGGGGTCAGTTAGCGTAGCCGACTGACCTTTGAACGATAATACAAATCTCTTACTACAAATTACTACATTTTGACAGTCACGTCGAGTGTTTTGTATTAACGTGATTTAAGTTTTTTTTTTATTATTACTTATGAATTAAGAGAAAAGTGCAAAAACAAATATTCACTGACAAAGAATTAATATTTGTTTCGGGATATTTACCATGTAACCTAAATATAGGTTACATGGTAAATATCCCGAAACAAATATTAATTCTAATGATTGTGACCATGTCAGCTTAAAAACTTATATTTATCACTCACAAAGGTTTTCATTTTCAACAAACATCAAAAATGTTACATGGTAAATATCCCGAAACAAATATTAATTCTAATGATTGTGACCATGTCAGCTTAAAAACTTATATAAATTTATCACTCACAAAGGTTTTCATTTTCAACAAACATCAAAAATGGTTTTTGGTGTCAAAAGAAAATCACTGCTATGGTTTTTTTTTTCTTCTTTGTAGTAGTAGTAGTACTAGTAGTCAAGTCAAAGACAAAATTATTTATTTCAATGAGGGCATTAAGCGGCACTTTTGAACGTAATAATAATTGTTTCTACCGTCCATTCGGAAAAGTAGCTTGTTATGGAGAACAACGAAAAAGAAGCGCCACACTTACTCTTTTAAAAAAAAACTTCTTAACAAAAAAATCTAACCGACTTCCAAAACAAAACACTACAAAGCGAAAAATAATTTGTTGTGCGTTTTGTTGTGGAAGTCGGTTTGATTTTTTTATTTAAAAGTTTTTTATTTATCTCTTTTTAGTTTTAGTAGGTACTTTCAAATACTATGCAAATCATTTATAGCCAAAGTAAATCTCAAGACGATTCCAATAAGCCCAAACACAACTAGGATCCATTGTTTTTTTCGGCGTTCCAGTGCCTACCTTCCGGCTTCATCACCAGATCAGTTCGATGTTAGCATTTTCATCAGTACCATTTATTTTTAAATATTTGCTTTATCATAGTCGGTTAGCTATTCGATCTTATACCCGTGACATACATAGCATTAAGGAATTTCCGTGACCACCTGTGGTCTTCTTCGTCGGTTCCATTTAACCAAATGACACTTTCTGAGTGTAAATGATTGCATTATTGATAAAAATACCAAAATCGCTATATGTATGCCTGTAATATTTGAGGAGTTTCCTCAAATTCTCTGGGATACCATCATCAGATCCTGGTTTCCTTATCATGGTACCACCTTTGAATATTTCCTTTCCAACAAAAAAATAATCATTAAAATCGGTTCATAAACGACGAAGTTATCCGCGAACACACATAAAATATATAATTATATATGTACGGTCGAATTGAGAAACCTCCTCCTTTTTTGAATTCGGTTAAAAACGTGTTATTAAACGTTAATAACACCATTTACATACATACATTAGTTCGTATACGTGAGGAGGACGATGCACCCCGCTAACACTATTATACTACGTATAGGTATAAAGTATTACAATCACTAACAGGTAAATTCATTCATTTGATAAATAGGAACATGGTTTTCACATACTTACAAATATTGGAAATATAGGTAAATTACCTTCTTCTCATGTTGTATTCCTTTCTTATAAAACCATGCATTTTATTGGAATAAAACTATGCAGTGATAGATCAGTTTAGCATTTCCAGAGATATTACCTACCTGCAAACAAATAAATTTACTTCCATTTAATATTAGTCCTAATTTAGATATCTCAGTAAAGTCAAAAAAGATTAATAACATTTTCTTCTCTTTTTTGGCACAATCCCACCGCACTATTGCCAAACCACTGGTACTCCCGAAAACCAGAATCAGCAGTGGCAAACTCCAGAAAAGCGCGGAGGCAATGAAGATCGACGAAGTCCCGAAACTTGTACAACATAGGTAATCCCAACTCACACGAGTAACATATTGATTAAAGGACTCGCTAGTAATTATCCGGTCAAAAGATAATTAAGTCCATTCACATATCTGTAGAAAATAACGTGATTACAACGTACAAGTAGATAAGGAGGGTCAAAAAGAATAGAGGATTAAAAGCTATTGGCTGACTGCCCATCCAATTTTCTTTGTTGACGTCTCATGGGACGGGCTAAGATAATCTTAACAAAGCAAAGGCGTTAGAGCCAAGTTCGGCCTCTGAAACAATGTTATCCAACACCGAACAAAGAAAACAATTACAACTTTTTTACAGATAATTTATCACATTACTTTTGTGTCTAAAATACTCGTACTATGTGTTGTGGAAGAATAACACGCCCTTCCTTTGTTATTTCTGTTTTTGGTTAAGCTTTATTGTGTTGGAGAAAAAAGAGCGGTAAAATTTTTTTTTTGGGGTTTGTAGCCGGCCAAATTAATAGACTTAATATTTTTGTTACTACTTAATCAACGCTCACTGGAGCTATGATATTCACCTTTTTCTAAAAATATACATTCTAGTACTAAAAATAAATTCTTTTTAACTGGATCTTCTACTTTACTCTACATTTCATAAGGATCTCTATTTTTTTTTTTAAATAAATTATAATTATATAGCCTATGTTACTCCGGATAATGTAGCTTTCCATAGGTGAATGAAATTTTTAAAATTGATCCAGTAGTTTCGGAGCCTATTCGGTACAAACAAACAAAAAAATCTTTCCTCTTTATAATATTATTGTATGTATAAATTAATATTATACATAGATATAATTAATATATTATTATTATTATATAATATATTATAGTGTAGATGAGCTTTTAACGTTCTGCCTAACATTTTCCCATTGTTGGGGTTGGCTTTCAGTATAATCGAATTTAACTGAATACAACAGGAAACGACTGGCCTTCTGACCTTCACAACCCAGAAACTAGGTAACACCATATTAAATCACAATCTTAGAGAGCTACGCCGGTTGTTATTTTTAAAACAGCTCTAATTAATTTTGCTACTCTCTGACAAGCAATATCATCTCAGCAAAATTTACTGTCGCTGATATTATATTGCAACTAAGAATTTGAACATTTTTAAGTACGAGAATTGGCCTTAAATTCTTTAAAAATTTCCTAAAATCTTAGAAAACTACTGAAACCTAATGATCGTTATAGTACGACATAAATTTTTTTTAGCGAACTATGCCGCTCGAGGAACCGTCTTTATGTCTACTACTTTCCGTTTACTGTTGCGAACATCTGCTATATTCACTACTCGTGTTTCTTTTTGTGTTTAGTTTTATACTGATATTTAAGTAACATTGGAAAAGAGTATCATATACTGTTGCTAATTTAGTAGATAGATATTCTAAGGTTCTTTCAAATATGTTCAGTGGCTTCGTCTAGACTCTAGACGAAGCCACTGAATACGACACGACTCTTTAGTGTCTGATTGTCATAGCCAAATGTTCAAATATTATCTGTGAAAATAAATATATGTGTAAATAAATATATATTATACGCGATATATAAAGATAGTCTTTCTTTTCTCTTTCGTAGATCAAAATTCCAGTTGCTTGTGAAGAACTGTTCCACTAGCCCTAATAATTTTGATTATATACAGTCCCCGTGAGTTTTCCTTACAACTTACCCAATACCTCAGTAACTAACACTCGTAATTTCAATTTTAATTACCGATAACGATTATAACTAACAGCCAAACTGTTTGCGGCCTATAAATATCGGTTCTCAATTCAATAGACATCCTGTAAACGTTTGCTACCCTAGTACACTGTTACTGATTGATGGTCGATATCAGAATATCCTGCAGATTTCCGTTCACTGAGTAATACGTTTGCTTTAACTACTGTACAGCTGTATCAGTTTATGTAAGCCTGGTGACTGATGTTACGGCGCCATTTGGCACGAGTTTTTTGGTACGTTTGCAATTTTGAGCTTTCGGGGGTTTTAGTGATGGATGTCGGTGTTTTAATTAGTAGGGATGTTGAGTTTAAAAGTTGATAATATGTTTTTTATGTTCATTTTTAGGGTTCCGTAACCAAAGGATAAAAACGGGACCCTATTATTAAGACTCCACGATCCGTTTGACTGTTTGTCTGTCTGACTGTCCGTCTGTCAACAGGCTGCATCTCATGAACCGTGATAGCTAGACAGTTGAAATTTTCACAGATGATGTGATGATGATGATCCTAATCGGAAAATCTAGATGTTATTAGACAAGCATAGCTCTTTTAGCATACTAAAGAAAGTGGCTTGGTATGTTATCGCACATAAATCATGTTGCTTACTTACGAGTACGATACCAAGGTTAAAGTTCAAGTAAGCTAAAATAAATAACAGTTAATCACATTATTAGTTGGGCAAGTTTGATAACAAAATTATTTATTATGCTTCACATACGTTGATTATCTCATTAATATAATCTTTTGGTTAACTTTGAGCAATCACAATCAGAATAAATAATATCTAATTTGAAAATAACTTATTATTATATAACTTTATGTTTAAATTCACTGAAGGTTTTTTAGAGACCTTAGTGCGTGTGCGACATATGATCACACGCGCGGCGGGCCGGCGGCTAATCTGTCGAGTGTCGACTGCATTGTCGAACGAATCATCCGTCCGTAGGTGATACGGAGTAGGAAACGCCCGTAACGAAGGCCGAAACTACGGACTTCGTGCTTAGAGAGTAGACCCCCAGAGACTCGCTCCGTGTGCCCGCCTATGGTTTAGCGCACGGTCTTATTGTTTAACACGTAAAGTACTTTCTATTCATGATTAGAAACAAAACTTACAGTAGGCTAAAATTTTGCTAAAAAGAGGTCTAATATTAGTTTTTTTTTTATAGGTAAGGTCTAATATTTGTTTCTAAAAGTTAATTTTAAAGAGTTTTACTAATATTGGTTTGTTTTTAGGGTTCCGTACCTCGAAAGGAAAAAACGGAACCCTTATAGGATCACTTTGTTGTCCGTCCGTTTGTCTGTCTGTCGAGACCCTTTTTCTCAGGAACGCGTGGTGGTATCAAGCTGAAATTTATATTAAATACTCAGGTCTACTGTCCCTTAAAGCTGTGAAAAAATCAAACTTCTAAGCTAACGCAATCGAAAGATACATCCGTTTATGCCGCAAATTTTAGACACTAGAAGGGAATCAAAACCTACAGGGTACTTCCCGTGAACTCAGAATCTTGAAATTTGTTACGAAGCAACGACTTATAGCACAGATAAAGGAATAATTGCGAAAACCGTAAATTTTTAGTTACATCATGTAATAAAAATATTTTTAATAATTTTAAACTTACTACCCCTTTCCACATGAACGCGTAGAGGTATTAAATTGAAATTCATATCAAATATTCAGGTGTATAATACTATTAAGCAGAGGTTTGTACGGAACACTCGGTGCGTGAGTTCGACTCGCACTTGGCCGGTTTTTTCAATTTGTTTCTAAAATTAATCTATAGAAATGTTACTCCAATTTAAAGAGTTTTACAAGCTGCACTCTCTTAGTGTTCATAAGCTTTTGGCCACGGAGACGAAGCTGTAGGAAATGGCTAGTTAAATATAGAAGTCTGAAAAAATAAAACCTAAAAAAGGGTAAAACCGGCCAAGTGCGTGTCGGACTTCGCCCACTTTTAGGGTTCCATACCAATCCGCAAAATCAAGTTGGTTGTTATAGGAAAAATGAGTTAATGTCAAAGAAAAAATCTGATATATCAATATTTTGTAATGTAAAAATAAACGTAATAATAAACATTGTCACCAAATTTCACTTATACTTTTTTTTATAATTTTTTTATTTGTCATAAGAAGTTAAAAAAAATTTCGGCACAAAATTTTGTAAAACTGATGACTTGACTTTGGTGCTTCTCATTCCTTTGTTTTCTAATATTTTTTAAGACAATAAAAACAGTATTTACGATAATCTACTCAACCAGTTCTAAACAACGATACCCTACTCGATGGGGTAGGTCTAATTTATTTCTTTGGGCCCCCTTTTACTGTAATGAGACTGTAGCTCAAACCGTTTGGCTTTTAACCTGTGTGACAGACGAAGGACAGACAAACAGACGGACAGACAGACACACACGAGAGTGACAGCAATAGGGCTCCGTTTGGACCCGTCGGGTACGGAACCCTAAAAAGAACACTTACTATTTTTTGCGAACACTATTCAATTGAATTCGAGTTTTGAATAAGTTCTGCCGGTTCTCTTGGTAAAATTTTTCATGCGATTTTTTTGTTGAGGTACCAAATTCAAATCAATCAACGGCATTTTCCGATTCACCATTTTTATACCGTGCTGTATCTTACAATTAACTAAGTAACTCAGCAATAATATATTCAGTCACATAAAGTCTTGTAGGCGTCTCCAAGCCTCATTAATTTTACTTCTAAATGTGATTAATTCACAGACTTGTTAGTACAAATCGGTGTACAGATGGCTGTACAGACTCCAATGACAATTTATCACTTCATCTAATAATATCCCGACTGTCTCGTGGAAACACAGATGGCGATGACGTACTGACCAGCACGATCATTTTTGTGAGATGATTAATTTTCTCAACTGAAATTAGATAGACTGTGACATTTTGGGAATGGTGTCACTGAAAATGTTTTGTGACGACGGTTTTAGTAATATTTAGTTAGTTGCAAGTTGTTAGGTTGTTGAAAGATTTATTTTATTTCTTAGTTTATTTTCGCACTTGAATGCTTTGAAACGATTACAACAATGGAGCACATACTTATAATAAACTAAGTCCAGGTTTCTTTACCATGTTTTCCATCACCGTTTTCAGCGATGTCCAAGATAAACTTAGAAAGCACATATGAATTTTAGCAAGTCCCATTGGTACTTGCCCGGATTTAACTCACGACCTCAAACAAGAGAGGCGAGGTCTTGGCCCCTAGGCCACCAACACAAAACAAGTGTTTTTTTTTATAAGTCACAATATGGACTTTTCCAAAACCGAGAAAAATTAAATGCCTTTGCCCTACAAAGGGATAACACAAGCTAAACACAAATAAATAACAATGCTTGATTATGAATATCGATAGACGAAAAATATGTCAAATTGAAGATCTTTTCTCTATTCATTCTTTCGTGCCTCAAATTCCTAAAGTAACTTACAGTGTTTTATATGTAAATGATAATAAAGAGAAGTATCTTCATTCCTTTTCTCTCCTTTTTCTATCCATTCATTCAGGTCGAGCACCTGTGCACAGTTCTGCTCGAGCGGGTTTTAAAATTAGAGATAATGAAAATGCTATCGCTTTTTCCTCTTGCATTTTACCTTAAACATGAAGCCAGCTGTTTCAATAAGAAACAAGTAAAATTAAAAAAAAAACTCCGCCACATTTTTATTTCATAATACATAATTTATCTAGTTGTAGACACGCTTCGATCGACAATCTATTGAACACGGGTTGAAAAGTATTGTGTCTAAACAAACATCTTGTGTTAAAATCATAACGGAGGTTGTTAAAGACAAGAAAAATTTAAAAACCGCCGACACTATTTTATTTCAAGCTACATAATTTATCTAATAATAGACACGATTCGATTGACAATCAATAGGACATGTAATTATGACATGATATCTTCCGAGAACATACCGATTCAAACAGTAAAACGCCAATAAGTTTAGAAAGGCTGAACCGATTTTCATCAAACATAAATAAGAAAACTTTCGTTAAAGTCAATTTACAAAAAAAAAAACGAAATCAAAATCGTTTCATCCGTTTGGAGCTATGATGTATAAGACAGATTCACAACTACACAAACACACAGACACACACGTCAAACTTATAACACACCTCTTTTTCCGTTGGGGGTTAAAAAGATGATTTCTTTCATTTGATTGCAGAATTTTGTTTCAATTTTTTTTCCACGGTTTACCAGTGTGTCGGAATAGTAGTTTATGCAGTCATGGTCATATAATACGGGTTATTAAAACACGTGTGTGATAATAGTATCACACGAGTGTTTTAATACCTAATTATATGCCGTTGCCACTATCTCATACAGTTGAAATAAACTATAAGTGAAAACGGAAGAAGTATGTGGTATGGCGTGGCGATTGTCTCTCTTGATATGACATGATACTATTTTTCTACATTAAGTCAATGAGCTAATAAATTTAAAAGTAAAAGTGTGCTATAAAAATTAAAAATCGTTTGAAAATCGAAGGAAAATGTTGCACTGTAACGGTTTTGTTTTTCATTTTAACCATCCACGAAAAAAAGTACGCGTTTATACAATATTTTTTGAAGTCCTATTTGGAACATTACGTTGTGAGTGTAGATAAAATATATAATTAACAATAACTACTTATATATACACTCAAATAAAATTAAAATAATAAAACTACGAACGCGTATAAAAGGGCAGGAGTAATTGTGCGCCAAATAATTCGTCCACATCACTGTCACCGTGAAAAGTATCCAGAACGCTAGCAGCATTGTCACGTTGGATGGCAATGTTGATTCTCTGGCCAAGGAAAAGCCCAGCCCTCTGGTCACGTGAAGAGTAGACTAACCGTTTGCTTACACCTCGAAATACTCGAGGAGCACTCGGACCCCACGAACCTTATGTTTCAACCCCAAACGGCTCAAATATATAGCTTCCAATAAGGCTGTTGTATTTGCGCCGTTTGAGGTTTTCTGCACCAGCAGCAGCTGCCCCAGAACAGCGCGCCGTGCGAAGAAGATGGGATGTTGGAGGTTTCATCCCACACCAAAGGCCTACCCACCTTCGAAGGCATTATGATCATCCCGTCTGGTCTCTTCCCATCGTCGCGCGCCTAGCCATTGGGTTCTAAAACAGCTGGCACCCCGGCGGTGACAAGAGCCCGACGTATGATGTCATAAATGCTGGCGTGCCGTGCTATCCGACCAGCGCTCCTACTGCAGGATAGGCCTTGGTGTCCGAGGCGCTCGACCGCATCACCACATTGAAAACGATGTGGCAGACATGTGGCGATCTGGAAGGTGTTGTCACTCAACATAGTATCTATGTTGGGTGACGGTAGTGGACGTATCAATATGTTTATCCCGTACCAACCTGCAGAGCGGCTCATCCCACTGTCTCTGGGGAAAAGGGGTCTCGGGCAACGCTGTGTTTGGGTAAGCGACTTTCCAGGCATTGACTGCATGCCAGTACGACATTTCTCAGTTCTCGTATCGTCGTATCTTCAGCCCCGTTCGCCTTTAAAAAAGCGTGCTTGTGAGCAATGGGGACATCTCTCCAGCTGAACATCAACGGATGTGGCAGGTTGGCTGCTATAGGTTCCGGCCTCGCTACAGTCTGCATTGTCCATTAAAAGAAAAATAAAGTAAAACTTACCCTAATATAAAACTATACACACTATATTATTACACACTAGAACTCACAAATTAAAAACAAAAAAAAAAACACATTGCCACCAATATAAGTTTCTCTGTGATTGTCACACAGAAACTGTCTTTTATGACGGCTGCGGGACGCAGGAGGCCTACACCCTTCGCAACCGTCGCCTTGGCAACGGGCGGGGCATCGCGTCGTTTTATTTGTTTTCTTTTTTTTTACATCATTGAGGTAATAATGTACTACGCACTAGAGAAGTCGCCACACATCACTTCTGTGTTTCATTCCGCACTTCACTCAGTTGCTAGATCTTGAGCGCCTATGTCATTGTTTGTTTTTAAAGGAAGAAACGTTCAGACGCATTGAATATGCCGTCGTGTGTTTTCAGATATTGCATTAATAATTCAACAAATACGGCGAAATGCAAAGATATAACTTTTCATCGATGAGTAACTAGATAATCAAGTAAAATTGAATGCGAACAAATATTTTTTGAAGTGTGTGATATATATATAACAGATATATATATATATGTATATATCTGTTTTCACCTAGTTAGGTAATATAAATGAATCGAATAGGAATGTATAAACCTTGCAATCTTGAGTACTGATTGCCTCATAAAATTGATAGAAAAAAATGATTTCTTTTCAAAGGAAATCATTTTTTTTTCCTGCAGTACTGTAGTGCTGTAATTTAAAGGAGATTTAGAGAGCAGATGTGTAGAGAATTTTGAAGATGTTAACATAAGGTAGGTTCTTAGAACTTAGTTGCCTGTTAAGGCATTGCAATTTAAATTGTTGTAGAAAATATAGATAGGTACTCACTATTACAGTTACATATACAGTACCAGACAAAATTTTCTTTTTTAGATAATAAGCCCTTGGAAAGGTTTCTCAATTAAGAATGTGGAGTTAAGAACGTGTCAAACCGTACTTTAATGCTAAAGTTTGACAGATTTTTAGACGAAAGTAAAGTTTGACAAATACAAAACTTCAAATTCTGACAATCGATCAATCGGGGATGAATACAATCTAGGGCCTACTTCAATTACACATTCAAGGTTTAACTGTAGATGAAATTATGAGAGAGGGTAGGTACAAGTAGTTTGAATTTGGAATTAGTTTGAAACCAATCACGGAGCGATGAGGTCTCCCAATTAACTAATCACATGTCGTTTAAGCAAACTCGATCAACTTTGTATCACCCTTCGGGTCGATGATTTATATCTGGAGACGGAATACAATAACTATGGCCTTAATACGACAAAGGGTTGTCTTGATATATGTATGTAGTAACTGAATGAACTCAAACAGTAATTGTAAGCTTCTAACACTATTTACCTATTATCTTATATCAGCCCATATTGTCTCACTGTTGGACAAAGGCCTACTTCCACTCTTGCCAAAATTTCCATTCTAAATTATTTTCTATTCTTTCCACTTATTATGGCTGTTTGCTTTTGTGGTATATGAAGTCGCAAAGATGGTGAAATGAACTACACTCTTTAATTAATTAAATTATTTATTGCAGTTCAGTTCTACACTAACAGATTGTTACAACACGTGCAGAGAGTCTATAATTATATAATAACATAAGAAAAATAATAAATAATAATTTAAAATTCACATAGACTGGCAAATCAACTAATCTAAAGTTAATAAACAAATCATAATTCAATAATAATTCAACAATAACAATTTCATCTCATACCTTTAAACGAGCAATTCTTGTATATATAGATATAATCTGAATCTAGGAAACGGCTCCAACGATTTTCATGAAATTTAGTATGCAGGGAGTTTCGGGGGCGATAAATCGATCTAGCTAGGTTTCATTTGATAAAACGGCGTTTTCTCTATTTTCACCCGAGCACTGGTCGGTCGCCCAGGTACTAATAATAATTCAACAATATTCAATAATTTCCGATTAACTCATTTAGTCGCTAAAACACTCATCAACATGAGAGTAATGAGAGATTAGGCCTTTTATTTGGCTAAGATCATGAAAAAAAAATGTATAGAGTAGATAGCTTCGGCTGCCTATGTGCTCTCTCATGTTTACCAAACTTGTACCTGTTCAACTTTTTTTTCCAAGAAGTAATTTCGTATCTGTTTAATAGACATCCGAGGTAGGTTTTATTATGTATTTAAAAATAAATCTCACTGTTTTTCCACGTCGTAAGAACAACGCGAAGCAGAAGCAGGTTACTAGTCAAAGATAAAGGATTCTCGTAACTATTCTAAGAACCCATTATAGAGTTGCACATAATATATTCAGTCGAGAGAAGCTATTTCTGTAATATTTGCCCTTCCACAACGATAACAGCTCAGAGAGGTGCTTATATTTAATGTACAACGGAATTTACAAAAGCTCTTAAAACCAAAATTATGTTAACACTAATAACATAAACATGTCTGTTTATATTATTATGAAAATAATTGTTAGGACCGTGGGCATTACATATGGTGCACCCCTACCTTTAGTTCCGGGTTTCGCTCCAGTTTTTCGCCGAAACTTCTCAAATATGTGTGGGGAGAGATAGGGATGTCACCTGCATCGGGACCTAATGTGCCATTAGGTTGGGAAACGGGTTGCGATGGGTTAGACACCGCGTGTCGGCAGCGTAAGGGTTAAGTGATATGGACCAACTTGCGTTTTCAATTAATGTTTCGTTTCCTTCTTCGCAATTTATTTAGTTTTGGATGAGGTGTAGTTTCACGGTGGCCCGTCTGTTTTTGTGTTATTAAACTTCTAGTTCCTGACGACAGATTCTAAAGTCTATGTTCGTCGCTTTTCCAGTATACATATTTTGTCCACCATTTCAATCTTATTTAGTTATTTTACATCATCATCAAAATCATTAACATCATGACTTCTCTCACTGCTGGGCACAGGTTTCTCTTTTGTTAATCCGCACGCTCCTGTGCCAATGATCATTCAGGTTCTACCAGCGATGGGAAGAACCTTCATTGGTAATTGTAAATGGCTTGTGTTTAAACACCGCCCAAAAAAGTACCTATTTTACTACCAAAAAAATTCTAAACGGTTACCAAAATGGATAAATGGTCACCAAATAACGTTTCCTAAAATATTATGAAATAAATCCATTTTTTCGTATTATTGACTGCCAAAAAAATATATGGACGCCTTTAAAGTCGACGGAGCCCCGCTGCGCGGGGCTCCTATTTCCGTCCGCAGGGTCTAAAGTAACCTAACACGAACGAGATGACGGGAGCCGAGTTCGCTCGCTTTGCTCGCTCACTTCGGCTCCCGTCATCTCGTTCGAACCTAACCTGTCCGTGTCGGGGTGCCCTAAGCTCCTGAGCTCGCTTCGCTCGCTCTTGGACTAATTCGTTAAAAACACGAATACACCCGGTATATTAATCTTTGAGTTGGATAGAATTTGGTGACCGTTGATCCATTTTGGGAACCAATTATTTTATTTGGTGCCTAAGCTTAGAGTCTTAAAAATATTTTTGATGACCGTCTAAATTATACCCATTGTAAATCCACACTATAATAATATTATTAATTTTTATTTGGCCGGTCTATCTACACACTGTTTGTTCTAATAATACAAACATAGTGTACAATATGATTCGACAGAGACAGCATGTAATATTATAAATTACCTGTCGCTATTACCTGTCGGTGTCTTCTTAGCGTGTCACTGTGATTATCGATAGATTGTCGTCATTATTTTTATTGCCATCATATTTCTTTTTTATGTATTTTTGTATATTTTAGGTACCATATGTATTTATCTGGCATCTATTTTAATACAACATTTTAACACTGTTATTGTCACACCATGACAGCCTCACTTCATGTCCACCAATTACTGTCCATACCAGGTGGCCTGGAAGAGTTCGCGGCACGCGATAATGTCGCCCATTGTACGTGTATTAGTTTTAAATGTCTTTATACTAATATATATTATGGTGTACAATAAAGCATATCATACTAATATAAAAAATTTAATGTGAATGTAAGTTTGTTTGTTACGCTTTCACGCAAAAACTACTGAACCGATCATCATGAAACTTTGTACATATATTCTTGGAGGTATTAGAAGTAACATAGGATACCTTTTATTAAAAAAAAATTATGGCTTCACTGCGAGCGAAGCCGCGGGTAAAAGCTTACTAGCTTTTACCCGCGGCTTCTCTTTCGCCGGGATTTAAATAAATAATATTATAAAGAAGAAAGATTTGTTTATATGTTTTTTTTGTAATGGATAGTCTCAAAAACTGCTTAACCGATTTTCAAAATTCTGAGTGACGGGTCCTGTGCGGTAGGCCACGGGAGCTAAGCTGCGGGGAAAAGATAGTTTATGGTATCATAAACAAGTAAAATTTAATTTTTAAAAAACCGCACACACAAATAAGTAGGTACCTCTTTAAACTACATAATTTATCAAGTTTTAAACACTCTTCGATTGACAATCCATCGAAACACGTAATTATCACACGATATCTTGCGAAAATAGCCCGATTCAAAGTGTAAAATGTGCATAACTTTTGAATGGCTTAACCGATTTTCATCAAACATAGCAAAGAAAATTCTCTCAAAGTCGGTTCATCCGTTTAGGAGATGTGATGCCACAAATGGATACACAAAAACACAAAGACACAGTTACAAAATCTTTGCCGTCGGGGGTTACAATTATTTTTATATTACCTACAAATAGTTTAAACTTCCATTGAAAAAAATAAAATGAAAACCATTCAACCTTCCCAAAATTTTACACTCGTAATACTCCTGAAAATTTACCTTTTATTAATCAGCCCCACAACAGCCAGGCTTAGTCTAACTAAATCCTTACAGATGCGTTGTTTAATATTTACAAATGCAGGCAGCAGGTGTGAGGGACAGGCGTCCCTTCTAATTTGTTAGCTGGTCTGGGAGATCCCTTATCACGTGACGTCATCTGTTTTCAATTATGGAACACGTAACTCTAGGTGTATTTTATTGTTGGTGCGAAACTATGTCAATTTTGAAAATTAGAATATTACAATGCCAGTATTCAAAATTAGAATATCACTACGCCAGTTTTCAAAATTAGCATATCAGTTTTGTGTTTAAAATGATCAAAGCCAATAGTTATATCGTTTTCTTGGAAGGGCGAGATAAAACTTTTTGTATCTATTTCTGTTTGAAAATGTTAATCACCTTTTTCCCAGTAAAATGAGTACCTAAATAACCAAATAGGTTTATCATTATTACCTTGTCGTCAGTGACTGCATCATCCAAAAAATATTCATTCTCTGATTCAAATACTAATTCTATCATTCTGTTAAAATCAATATAAATTAGATAGGCCAATAAATAAATAAACAAATAAATGATTTCCTGTTCTATGTAATGTCCATTACTAACTATCTTATTTAGATTCACATAATTCTGAAGTGAAAAAAAATTTTGTCTCGTTGAGCGATTTTTAACCCAAGAAGCTGTCAGAGCATATGAATAAATTCCCACCACACAAAACATTAGAAGTCAATACAAAAGAAACTAAATAAAGTATATTTCACAGGCATATATGTTCGGAAGCGGGCCAAACAGATCGTTACCCGAAGTCGTTTTGTGGGAACAAGTCTCATTTATCGCACGCGTTGCACTATCCAATATTACTGAGAGGCTCTTATAGATTTTATGGCCCAACGATGATTGCCCATGGGTACGTATATCACTGTACATCTCTATAATTTATGGAGTGGATAATGATGTTGAGTGCTATATGAGCTGGGAAGCTAAAAGGATTTTTATTGGTGAAGTGATCGATTTTATGGTAGGTGCAGAAAATTTATAGGGAAGTAGTGATGAAATAAGAACCGATAGATTTTCTTATCATCAGGGAAATACGCTAAAATATCGATCTAATAATGGGGTATCTATCTATTTATTCATTAATTTTAGCCAAAAATGTCCAATGCTGGACATCACATCGACTGGCCGATACATATAATAGGCACAGGCACAAAAATACAAAACGGCTTATTATGTTTTACATTTCAGAAGCCAATCGTTACTTCAACTTATCCTGTCCTGAATTACACTTGAGTTACTAGGGTCGCATCCTCTATCAGCATGTCAATTTATACCACTCGCGCCTCTCCCTTTACCCGACCTAACTGATACATGAAGATTATTTATAAAACGACAAACAAGGTATATAGACCGCTGTATTCTGAACACTGTCTCTATAGGTAGAATCTGTCAAAAGCTTAGCTTGTTCAAGCTTCATCTAAATTCCTTACAAACTGCCAATAACCTTTAAAACAACGGTCGAGGTACCAGGAGAGCAGCGTCCACAGGACGTCACTCCCAACAACTATTAATTAGGAGCCCGGGGTCATCATCCGGTAGCAAGACAGGTGTCTACCCGAATTGCACGGACCCTCCCTGACGTGTTGCTTGCAAATGACGGCTGGCCTTTTTTGGACTGCTCTTAAGTTTGCCGTCCCAATATTGCTATGCGATAAGAATACATTGCAAAGAAATGCGCGAAAAATAACAATTTGATTGTTTAGCTATTATATGTTTTTATTAAAGCGTTTATGGTTTCAGTTACAAATGGTACGGTAATGATATATACAGTATTCTATCTTCATATGAACGGTCGGAACGTGAGTCATACCTACGCGCCTCGAGTTCGTCCAGCACTCGAACGCACCGCAGTGTCAAACGCACGGTTTGATGGTTTTGTAAGCCATTTGCGATTTGTTAATATTTGATTGCAATAAGTGCCTACAAGTATTTTTTTAAATTTGTTTTTTTATGTTTTTTTTTATTTTTATTTTGTTTTTTTTTTTTTAGGGTTTCAATTTAAATCGCATACCATTTTTTTTCTAATGTTTATTCCGTAGGAAATATAGTTGCTTGCATATTTGATCATAGTTTTTTGTAATAGTACCTAAGTTGTAAAATCTAATGTGTCATTATATGGCAGAGAGAAATTATAAACAATGCTATGCTATTTCTGGTTGCTTGAACTCTTCAATAACGTATCCAGATATAGTATTTTTTAAATTACCTGAAAAGTCCGAAAGGTAAGATAATTTTTATATAGGTACCTAGTCTACTAGTACATAATTTGTTTCTTTTTTATGGGTAGGTATTAAAACTAGAAAGAAACTCAAGTAGGTAGATGAAATTAAATTACTGTGGACGAGCAGCCCTATCGCGTGTTTACGTACCGCGCAGCGTGGCGCAGCTGTAGGTAAGTATTTTAAGGACAGGAGGGTCGAGTCACAAAACTGTATAGACTTTTTCAGAGCATTCTTAGGACAGAGTATTTTATTTGTCTTTGTGATAAGAGAGCCTGTCATTATTGAAGACTTCTTCAACTTCATATAATGCTGAAATATCTTAGTATGACACCCAATCGTGCGAAATCTTAGCTTTTTATGTGCTTCTGTCTTTAGGTAACAGAAAATAAATAACGTTAGAGAGGAGAACAAAGATGCTTAGGCCCACATCAGCTAATAGTTCTGCCGTCTGGTTCCTCATTTGTAGGTACTTCGGTATAGATAGACATAAGTTGCGTCAAATCCCCTTTCCAGGTGTCATTTTTCATACGCCCGGGGACCTTTGACATAGGTAATTTAGACACGGGTCATCATTTACTAAAATATTAGAAAATCATACTAATAAAAACATTAAGTTTTTATTAAGTCCTAATCAAGTAACAATTGATCAAAGAAATACTTTGTCCTGTGGAGTTGACTAGTTATATTTAAAAATATTGCTGCGGATGAAAAATAATTTGGGCCCAATAAAGTCGAGAATCCTCGCAAAGTGACCATCAGGTCACTTTGCAAGGTTGATCCTGTACGGTGTCCCCCTTATATCAATACGGGAAACACATAAACACGATCTCTATGTTCAAATAAAACTGAACACACCTTCCACACTTACTCACTGTACCTTATACGTATCAGGCTAAGTACGTGACGAGATCCAGCAAATTTTTGTTACACTCAATAAATGTGATACCGAGTAATGTTTGACGACTCGAAACAATGTCTCCCGATCCTCCCCTATCACCTTTGACGCACAGAAATTCACAAAAACATGGAGACGATATCAGGCGTACGTGTTATGATGTCGGGGGTTTATTACTGAGATGTATACAAGTGATAAAAAGCGACTGGTTAGATGACATGAATTATGATTATAATGCAATCGAAAAGTTCTGGAGACTCAAATGTTAATCAGTTAACATAGCTACTGAGTAAGCAAGCGTTTTTCATGCAGAGCTTGAAAAAGCTGAGCTGGTAACTGAAAAATGCCCAACTTGTTGGATGTACAGCAAGGATAATAAAATTAAAGAAAATTCCACCAATTTATTTCAAGTTTGTGTAAATTCCAGACAGACGACGTAAAACGTAGTCTTAGTGAACGTAGTGAAACAAACCTGCCGCACAAAATAACATTCAAACGTCGTGCCAAAGCGACTAAAAACAGGCCTACATTCAATATTCAAGATATCGAACGCTGCCTGAATAGCGGCCCCGTCGTCAGCGCTCCCGATTTCGCGTGAATTGCTTGTTTAACATATTTTTTCGTTTCTGTCTCGTTTACGTTTAGCGTAACGACTTCGCACGCGTTATGTATTTGAATTGGAAGCCGAAGTCGGCCCATTGTGATTGCTCTTTTTATAACAGCGTCTTCTCTTCAATGCAGATTTGGAACACTCCAATTTTTCAAGTATTTTTGCTGTTCATTTTGAAGCCAAATGGGCTTTGATTTGGGTCAAGTCGTTCGTATGTGGGGGGAGGTTTCCTCATGCATACATAATATCATGTGTGGTACGGAAAGCCGAGTGACAATTAGTGGTATTGCGATATTTGGAACTAAATTTGGCATAGATGCGATGGGTTTAATTGCTATATGCAGGGTTATACGGTGTGTTTACGTCAAATATCTATCTAACTTACGTGTAGGAGGAGGATGAGCTAAAATATCAGCCGCACAGGTCGATCTTCAAGGTGAAGCAAAGCTTACCGAGGTCGGCCCGTAGACGGGTGACCATCTTTATGTAGCGAGATTCCTCCATTTCTCGGCAAACACTTTAAGCCATTGCGGGTACGAGTCTTGCCAAGGGGTATCGCGTTACCCAGTTAGTAGGTTTTGGAAGTCAGATAGGTAGTCACTCCATGTAAGATACTAGTACTCAGCTGAATCTGGTCAGAATGGAAGCAAAACCCAACGTTCAAGTTGGGCAAAGGCTATACAGATTGGTTTATCTAGCTCAGCGTAATAGAACTTCAAAGTGCAAAAATTCAGAGATTCTTATAGCGAAACGATCTGCCACAGGTGCTCCGCCGTCCTTATCAGGACCACAAAAGATCGGCAATTGACCGCAAAATATTGTTAAATAAATTAACGGACGCTCGTCTTGAAGACATCTTCGCATTAGCTATTCCAAGCATGATATAGATTATCAAAAAGGCTGGCTCTTTTATTGTCATTTTTTTTCAACTAGAAAGTATTAATTTGCTTTTTTTTCTGGACCCCGATAAAATTCTTCAACAGTATCCGGACCCTACTTAAAATTATTTGCCGAACCCCCTTTGCCGGCCTTATATTCACCTGTAGACGACAGATTTCTACGAATTATTATTATTTTGGGATAAGCACAACTAAGTAAGGTCTCAGAAATATACTACTGTTTCGCTGTGTTAGATACGGGTTCCAGGAAACGGTGAGCAGCTGGCAGTCTCTATTTATGATCCACGCTCCTGTGCTTCGTAGACACGTAAAACTGGCATGGAAATCTTATCATATTTTTTTGAAAATGTCTAATCCTGTGAAGTAGTGAAGTAAGGATTAATATTTTGGGTATTGTAGTTTTAAAATGGTTTTTTTATCGTTTTTTTCTCAATTTAATTATATGAATTGGTTCAGATGACATGAAAAACAGTGTTGTTATTTCTCTTTATGATACCGGCGGCGTTAAGGCCTCGTTTTTCATTCCCGTAACTGTCATACTCATTGTAGGTTAAATTCCGGGCAAGTATGAATGTGACTTTTTTAATTCTAACTGTGTACTTTCTAAGTTTATCTTAGATGTCACCGACATCGGCGAGGGAAAGCAAGCTTCAGGAAACCTAGACGAGCCAACTTTTCTGTATTATATTCGTCAATCTTTTTTTTTAGTATGTGACCCGATTATTCAAAGACACCTTGGCCGATTTGGAAAATTCTTTTTTTGTTTGAAAGGATAGACTTCCCAGGTGGACTCATGATCATCAGGTCAGAATCTGATGATGGGATCCAATGGAAATCGAAGGAACACCTCAAATATTATAGGCAAACATAAAGCAATTTTAGTATTTTCATCAACATAGCAAGCATTTGCACTTGGAAAATATCATTTGGTGAGGTGGAACTGAAGTAGAAGATTACAGATGGCGACTAGAACTCCTTAATGATAACTATGCCACGAGTATAGTACGGGTAATATTTAAGCGACTATGATGAAGCAAATACATAAGGACTGATGAAAATGATACTATCGAACTGATCTGATGATGAAACCGGAAGGTTGGCACTGGAACTCCGTTACAGCACAATGTTTCCTAGTAGTGTTTCGGCTTATTGGAATTGTCATGAGGTGTACCCGGGTCATAAATAATTTTCAAGGTTATATGAACTACCAAAACTAAAAGAGAAAAATAAAAAACTGTTGAACAAAAAATTAACTGCCTTTTTACTTACCAGCGAAAAATAACTTGCTTTTCTGAAGTCGGTGTCAAAAAACGAATAGCAATAGGTACCAAAGACACTGACTTCGGAAAAGAAAGTTATTTTTCGCTTTGGAAGTCGGTTATTTTTTTTGTTTAAAAGGTTTTGTCTCTGTTGTGAAACAATTATGTAAGGGCATAACACATACAATAACGTTCCCACTTCTGGAACACAGCTTGGGAATGAATTGTAAAGATAAAATAAAAAAATAAGTAATAAAAAATATCACAAAATATAATCCGATTACCAAAGCAAAACACTACGAAGTGCAAAAAAACTTTTGTTTCGGAAGTCGGTGTTGCAAAATAATAAACCACTGCCGATTGAATAGATAAAATTCAGCTAAGCTAGCTATAAGATAATCGTATTACGCAGCTGATGTAACAGCTAGGTACACACACTGAAGACAAACTGAAGGAACTACGATAGATAAGTACGAAACTACGTAAATCATATTCAAAGCGATTATTCACGGCAGTAATCGCATAAATTATGCTAAACTAAAGCAACTAAATTCGTACAAGACGTACTATGCCTGAACTTCATGGATTAGATCCTATTACGTGTCTACTTTTATCTAATCTGCTAACTAGTACATTAGGGTGTGCTTGTTTCGTTAACTATACTTCATAAATGATAGCTTGATCTCTATGACATATGTCAAACTGACGTATTCGTTACTGTTACGTTATTGTTAGCCTGTCAAGCGTTATTGTTACTGTATTAATACTGATAGATGTCGCAGAGATCAAGCTATCTTTTATGAAGTATTACTGGTGCCCACGACTTCGCTTGCGTAGAATAATTTTTTCGAAGTAACCTTTGCCGTTTTCCAGGGTCCAATCTATTCTTGAAGAAAAATTTGGTAATGGATTCAATTTTTTAGGCGTAACCACTTAGCCAACAAACAGACAGACAGAGTTACTGTCAAATTTATAATATCTACTCGTACGCCCTTAAATTATTTTAGTCTAGTAGTCTAGTCTGTGTAGACTCGCCTATTTACTATGAATTAACCAACTAGTTAGGATTATATAAAGCATCCTTGGTAAATGTGACGACTCGTATGGTTGTTATACAACGTGGAGATCTAAACTAAACGACTAGGTCAAGAGTCTGTTACTGAACGGTAATCTGACCCACAGCAAGCATTGTTAGGAGAACCTCCTTCACTCTGGATACGGAAATACCGTTTTCATGGTTCTTAACACTTCGCTTCGAGTGGAACGTAGTTGCAAAAAGGTATCGTTATAGCTAGCTGTTTTGTTTTTAAGCCTGATTGGGCTTTCAGCGTAATTGAGCGTTAAGACATGTGCCTTAATGCTCAATTTTTCAATAGTCACATAACTTTTATTTGAAAACTATAATGGTGGACTGACAGCTTTTTCATAGGAAAATATAACATCTACCAGCGTATTTATTCTTCAGAATATAGTTATTGCCTGACTATTGGACAACAAGCCCTTTTATAAAAAATGTCTTCATTGTTTGTCGTGATAGATGATTTGTCTGCTACATATCTCTAAAGGTTTGCAGTATCTGCATACTTAAAAGACAAGCCATAAGACAGTATTAATTGTCAAAATTAGACTAAAGAATTAAATAATAACCAATTTGGCTCTAGCGGATTAGATGCAGAACTGCAAACTTTTAGCTAATCATACAACTTCTAAATTAGCTTAAACTTTAAGGCATATTTAACTGCCATATGAACTATCCTGAAGGCTGACTGCCTAATACAATTTCAAACAATACAATACCGCGGCAGCAGCATCAAGTTCCCAGCTACTTTGCTCTTTTATTTATTACTTGCGCACTGAACGTGCTCAACGCGAATTTGTTTTCATAATATTTCTCACAGGCGCCGCCTCTGTGTTATGTGCTCATCCTGCACCCAATTTTCAACCCTTGCTCAAAGATACAAGCTCGAAATTGGATAGTCAACCTCCGGGAGCATGTACATTTGTCTCTTTATTTACTTTATTGCGACGTTTTATAATATTCTACCTATTCCGCGATAAGGCGCAAGACGCTCAACCGTTACAAAGTGCTTCTTGTTTTGAAATCATAAGGAGTTTTGCGTGAAAAGTTTGCACTAAAAGAACGTTTTTCTTTGTTATAAATTTTGCGGAACGTGAAATGAGACTGGCCGGTAAAACAATTGCTTTATTCATTGGGCTATTAGCTTTCTTTTACTGCGAGCTTTTATTTTACTCTTTGGATGCACCTTGTGTCTATAACAAAATGTGCTTGTTTATAATTAGGCCCAAAAAGACAATCAAGTCTTTGGTGGAGCAACTTGAAAGAAATATACACATATATTCTTGTGCATAACATACGAGTAACATAATTTTTTTGTTTCTCTTCCACAAAAGTGCCTTAAATACTACAATATAATCAACGATAATTTCCTTATTAAAACAAAAATTAAATGAAAACCAGAAACGAAAACTTAGTTATTAAAAGATTCCAGTTAGCAGACTTTAAAACTTGCACCTGCCGTTATCCGACGATTCCGCTTACACAAACTTTCCTTTTCAATGAACGTTGGAAATCTTTTCCTTCTATTATTGTTTTCGATCGGCGAAGTTCAAGGGAAATGGCAGAAAGTCTGAGATCATAACATTCAACTTAATGTCCTCAATGTGACCTTTTTAAGCGAGTTTGTTAAGTAACTGTCGACGCGTTTTATAGACAGGAAAGGTATCTAATATTTTGTGCTTATGAAAAGGAAACATGGAATGGTAGGTTATGGAGGTTGATTTACAGCGAAGAAGTTTATTAAAGTAATTTTGTCTATTCATAATTAAGAAAATAGGTTGTTAATTAATTTGTTTTTTTATACATAAGACATGGCTTATTCCAAACCAAGCTAAAACTTCGATGACATGTGATATCCATAATCTGGGCCCGCATCATCATCCTTTTAATGTTCCCACTGCTGGGACACAGGCCTCTCTGTGAGAGGGAATGGGCCTTAATCCACCATGCGGGCCCAGTGCGGTTTGAATGGATGGACCTGGGCCCACGTGCTGGTATATTACGCCCCACTCCCACTCACAGAGAACTCAGAGTCCCAGCAGTGGGAACATAGTGGGATTATAGGGTGATTATGCTATCTTTATGCTATGGCTCTGCCCGTTAAATGACTGAACGTGTCACCAATGAGCTGGTTTACAGTAATAAATCAAATCTTTGAGCCTCGTAGGTACTTTACTCAAAGTTAGAAAAGTAAGTAATCTTCCACTTCCTCAATAAAATGTCTGCTTGATATATATATTGATCACCGATTGTCACCTAGAATAACTCTGTTAAAGTAATTCGAATATTTCTTAAATATCTTAAAAACGCCTGCTACAAATCTTAATTTAAATTGGAGACAGATTATATTAAAACAATTTTCTTCCGTTCATGAAAATTCAAATTTTTGTTACGAGGTCCTTAGGTACTTATGACAAGTCCATGTGACATATGCTTAGTGTGTACAACGCTGCCAAAACACTTAAATACGAAGGCACAAACATTCTTGAATAATCGACGGCTATTAAAAATAAAAGCCTGCGTGTTATTTTTCTATCAGCAGTATATAACTCATAACACAATCTCAATCTTGTGCAAACAAGAGCAAAATAATTAAACGAGCCGTCGGCCGCTCGTTGCTTACTTCCTATAAATTCCACTGAAAATATGAACGGTGTCGCAGTATTTCAAAAGGCTATTACTTATTAAAGAATTATGCACACAGTGTGGGGAGCTTTACGTGGCTTAAGACCTCGCTTATGAAAAGAATTTAATAATAATGTCGCATTTTTATGCCTGTGATATCGTTTACTTGGCGGTCGTAGCGTTTATTCATACTTTCATTAATAAGTGAGTTGTTAGTATTATTTCCTTTGGTTGAAAAGCTTTTTAAAATTAAGTGCCAATGTTTATTTTTATAAAGCAACGTAGCGCAGACTTCGCCGTCCTATTCCACTCCTATATTATTGTCCGTTCCTTTCGGAATCTAGTTTCGTGGCACTCGTGTGCCAAGACGACGTTCGATGCGAAACTGAAGTAACAAAAGCGCAAACAAGGAACGGCCTTGCCAAAGATCCTTGTCAACTGGATTAATTCTGTTAAACAAACCACCAAGTAAATGCTAGCAGGTTGAGGTAGATAAGGGCACCGGAAATTGCCTTAGAGTAGGAACCGAGTGGCTATTGCCAGTGGCACAGGGCAAGTGGGTGATGGATTGGTTGCTTGCATGACCGAGTAATTGTTACTTGAGGTCCGCTGACCGCCCCACGCTTGCGTGCCAACACTCGGCCTTTCTTTAAAACATAATCTGTGGACCTTTTATTGCTAATTTTTCTTTAAGTGAGACTTAGCGAAGTGACGCCTTTCGAATGGAAATGGTGGAGACGTTTTCATGGCGTGTGATTATGTAGATAATGTGATTACTGTCGAATTTTGGGTGTTAATGTACTTTCTGAAGTATGTAGCCACAACTTCGGTTGCATAAATCAATAAAGATAGAAAATTGTACCTGAGCAAAACGTGGGTCTTCTCTGCCACAACGAATCATAAAACCGCTCTACAATTTAATGCAGGGCGTTTAGACAATACGATATGAATGCTCAGACAGGTAATCCAGATGAAACAACAGAAATTTTCACAAAACATAATGCTCACTACTCAAAGGGAAAAAACGAGTGTGCAGCATATCATATCATATTCAGAACGGCAGAAACACACGAGTTACAGCACAAATAGGCCGTCGATGTGGTGATTGTCAGCGCAGTTTGTTTTTGATTCCATTCAACAAAGCGGCTGGATGCAGCACGTCGCAGTATTTGTGACACATCGCTGACTTTCTGTCGAGCTAATAAATACTGTTGCGATAACGCTGGGTTTAATGTTTTTTGTTTTGATTTTTATGAATTAGATATTGATGATGTTTTATGGCTCGTAGAGAGATGGTCATACAATGAAGTGTACTTAGACAAAATTGTGTTAGACTTTCAAAAAGAGCCCATTGTATTTGTATTATATTTTTAAATCAGTACATTACCGATGTTGCCGGTAACTTCCCGTCATATAATGACTTGCTAAAAATATATAATGTAATGAGCCTAAAGTCTAGAAGATTATACCTTGAAACGATGTTCCTTTTTGGTGTCTGTAATCACAGGTACGACTGCTCCGAAATTACCAATAGAGTAAATTACTTTGCTCCTAGAAGTGTTTTGAGGCGAGAGGTGAGCGTTCGCCCTCTTTTCGCTGTTCCTTCCTGTCGAACAAATGCTGAAGCCCGCGCATGCCTGCGTCGTATTTGTAATGGTTTTAATGAACTTTTTACCAATTTGGACATATTTGCAATGCCAACTAATAAATTTCGCAACTGCATTATTGAAGCAATAAAAAGCCTTTAAATTCTTATTGTAACAGAATGTAAAATTATTTGTTTCTTTGTTTTGTATCGTGTGGCGATGTGAAAGATATGATGTGGATAACGGAGTGAGTTGCGCATTTATATCATGTTCTTATAATATTAGTCACAAGTTTAAATGTGTAACTTAGTTATTCCTAAATAAATAAATTATAAATATCTGGTCTACCTAGTTTAACATAGGCATCACTCCTACAATGCCGAAGAATAAGGTACAGGGATACCTGTAGTACATGCAAATTTTGCCAGCTATGTTTAAGTCTTACGTAACAGGGGATTAATCTACTGCCATTAAACTCCCAAAAAACTAGAATCGGGGGTTTTAATCATGCAGGTATAGAATTTTTCATAAAAAGAATGACTTTGTTTAAATGGGAAAGAAAATAATAAAATTACTGATAAGACAACTGTGTTCAAGTTTGGAAAACAGAGCTTTTAGCCAAAACTATCAATTGACGAGTCTAACCATATACTGGAAGTTTTGTTTTTGGGTTGGACATACTGGAAGGTTTTAGCGGGCAGTTCTTGAAACTGACCTGTGTAGCCTTGCTCTTTCAAATACTCTTGTCTACAGACCTAAAAAAACAAAAGCCATTAACACTTAATAAAGCTTTCTACCCGACTGCCGAAGGAGAGTAATGTGTTTAGCAGTCTATGTTTGTATGTTTGTTCCAATGTCGTGCTCTAGAGACCAAACGCGTTGGCCGATTTTGATGATTTCCAGGTCAATCGATTTATCTTAACCTTGCAAGTGTCACTGCTATCAAAATTGGTAAGTAGAAAAATTACGGCTTTTGTGCGCCTTAATGTGGGAGCCTAATTTTATTTTTTCGTCCAAACCCATCATGTGGGGTATCAAAATAAAGAATTTTGAGAGGTGATTCCAAAAATATATAACAAATATATGTTTAAATGAACCTAATTCAAAAAAAATAATGTTAACTAAAAAGTTATAAATAACAAAGTTAATTCAAAATATCTTAAAACCCAACTGCCTATGAAGCGAACTAAAAAGACGTAAAATAGAAGAAAATCATGCTGTGCAGTCGGAAGATACATCTGGTTTCAGCCAGCCAGCTCGCGAAAATGTTTACATCTATTTAGTTTGCTTCTTAAGCAGTCGGGTTATTAGATTTTTAGAATTAACATTTTTTTGTCAATATTAATTTATCGAGATGATCCACCCATTACTAGCTGAATGAAAGCGTGTTGCAGACTCCATACGATTGCCTCCGCCCAGCCACTCCAGGATTAATACGGCAACTGTAAACTGTAACCGAGTTTACACGATTATAGCGCATCGATGAGCAACACCCTTTATTTTTGGATTCGATTAATTGAATCCGGAATTCGATTGGTTTTGTTTCTTTTTGAGTTGAATGAGTTGATTGTTTTTTAGTATTTCCTTTTTATTCGATTAATATTGCATATGTTTTCGGTCATATTTTTTTGTATTTGACTTATCTATTCTAGTAGTTTACAGTCCTAAATCATGATATATTAGCGTACGAGTCGAATAGACTCTCCTTTTTAGATCTCTTGCACTTAGTCGAATACTGAATTAAAAATCCAGAAAAATAACCCAAGGCTGTTTGTTACGTCATGATTCAAGATGTTTCTTATCTCGTAGCACTTTCAGCTATCACTATCTACGAGATAACTCATCCCCACATCCAAACAAATGGAAACGCAAATCACCACTATTCATCTTAAGTCTTAATAACGATCGAATCTGGCACACGCTCATCAGCAACACACTACATTCAGTGGAGATGTTCGCAGATTATTAGTAGAGCCATACATGTATTATTCATAGTTGTCTGTCCGTATTACAACGGTCATACATCACGGGATGACTCCCCCTTTTATCAACAATGTGTTATTCAGTTCTCGTGTCAGCAGTCAATATCTGATCATATTTTGACCGCAGTTTTGGGTGAAGCGCGACTGAGTTTCCTTATCTACTTATTGTTCTTTAAGAAATGCTTCATATTAATTTATGTTGTTTCATTATAGGAAAAGATGAGTTATCCTAATTTTAAATGCACGATAAGGCTTTGAGTCATCATTTGTAGACATCATCTTTATATTCGTTATGAGACAGAAGCCCGTAAGTCTGTCCAGTATTGCCAACACGTATCTTAATTACTATAGAGATTTTAATTGACTCGTTGTTCTAATGATTGCGCACCCGATAAGCTTAGGTCCTGAGACCGAATAGGGTAGATGATTAAACGAATCTATTCAGTCCGTCAATTAAATTACTTTAAAATATTGGCCAAGTATTTTTTTCTTTTGCCACGTGAACCAAAAAATTACAACGATACAGTGCATTAAAATATCGTGTGATGTCACGGTATGCTACACTTTATACTGACAAAGTGACGTCACAGCCCGCACTCCTGAACTTTGATGCGCTTTATATTTGTCATCTTTTATTTATTTGATAACGCAAAAAATACGGGTTCAACATTATTTGACAATCTCAGTGACGGACTAAATATAATTATCATTTTTCTACCTAGGAAGCACCCCTATTGCCGGGCGAATTGTTATTGGGTTTCTGGTATTTTCCTGGAATCTGGACTTGTACCCGGTTGATGGCAATTGACTTGCCGCCTGTTACTTGGGGCTTAAACGCAATTGATTAAAGGTGAGTGTACTATAGGTGTGTGTGTAGTGTATTCATCAGAAAGCTTACAGTCACCCAAAGGAAAATGGAGAGAGCTATGCTCGGAGTATCCTTGCGTGACCGCATCAGAAATGTAGAGATCCGTAAGAGAACCAGGTTTACCGACATAGCCCGAAGAATTGCCAAACTTAAGTGGCAGTGGGCAGGGCACATTGCTCGTAGAACGGATGGCCGTTGGGCCAGAAAAGTTCTGAAGTGGCGACCGCGAACCGGAAGACGTTGCGTTTGAAGGCCTCTCAACAGGTGGACCGATGACCTGGTGAAGGTTGCGGGGATCCGCTGGATGCGGGACGCAAGGGAGCGATCAATGTGGCGACGCTTGGGGGAAGCCTATGTCCAGCAGTGGACGTCTTTCGGCTGATATGATGATAATGATGATGTACTGATAGGTGAACTTCTGCCAACCCTTCGGATAATATAGGCTTGACATAGCGATGAGCGTTGAATCAACGAAATAGTTGAATCAACCGTTGATGTCCTGTCAACGATATTAACATTAACCGTTTATGAAGTATCTAGTTGAATTCGTCAACGATTTTAATGGAATAAATTTAACGAACGTCAGTACAATAAACCGAGCAAATCCAAAAAAACTTGCGTTGAAAATAACATCAGATTACAAGTAATAATTTGAACGTATATAGTTGATTTTGCAAGCCTCAAGAATAAGTATGAAGGGAAAGTCATCTGAGTAGAACTATCAATCAATCTTTTTCTAATACTTACATATATTGCATCAAAATTATTTTAAAATAGCGTTGTCTAGTTGATTCGTTGAACGTCGCAACGTTGATTAATAATAATTTATTTAATGGTTTTCATTGAAAGTGGACATTAGCAGCACATCAAATCGTTGACGAGATTAACTAGATGATCAACTAGTTGACGAAGTGAAATCAACGTTAACGTTTGGTTAATAGAAAAACCGTCAACGACCCATCATACGTCGTGATGAACGATGGTCAGAGGCATCAGAGAGGCCAGATAGGCAGTTGCTTCTTGTAAAATGCTGATATATAGCTGTATCCCTTTAGATCAGTTGGTTGTAGATGATAATTAACTTTTCACAGGTTTCTGAAAAAAACATATATGTATTGTGCTTTATGCATGCATGTATTTATGCTTTATGATTGTCCAGCCTGTTGTTGATTTTAGTTGATCTAAACAAATACTTGATGAGCACACTGCCACCAGAAAATAAATGAGCATTTCCGTCATTTTCAAATCACAATATCTAGTTCGAACAAAACCATGTTAAAAAAACTAGGGCACGGTTCCACATGACGGTAAGATTAAGCGGTTTTAGATTAAGACCTCAGTACGGCACTACTACTGTAATGCTAAAAAAACAATAATGCAGTAACCGCTTTCATAGCTAATGCAAACTTGGCGTGAGAGCAAAGCTTTCGCTTTGTTCTAAGTTACTGCAGTTTATTCTAGATTCAATAGGTAGGTAGGTTTATGAAGTTGTGTTATGGTTTGTATAACTCAGTGTGGTTAAATTAAAAAACTATTAGAAGCATACCATCTATTAGCAAAAAGAATACGGGAAACACAAAATTATAGAATTTGTTTTGGAAACTTAAAACTGGAAACAGCCATACTGCATTTTTGCTATGCACTGTTGTTCTGCATTTGAATGTGTGATAAAATAATGAAACCTCAAAAGAGGTCATTATATCAATACATCATAAATGATCATGTTATACTGTGGGTATAAATAATCATGGTAATGTTCCCACTGCCCAATTTCTCAAGACTTTTAGGCTTATCTGGAAAAGGAGGTCGAAAAATTCATCACCATGTGATGATGAATGTTTGGTTCTTTTGGGACGTGTCAGTTTCCCCACAATAATTTGACTATTATCATCATCTTCCTGTCCTTATTGCTTGTTACTTTGGGGTCGGCGCAACACGTTTTCTTCTTCCATACCGTCCTGTCCCCTGTCACGCTATCACTGACTCCCTTTTCTTTCATATCACTCCTCACACAATCCATCCATTTTTTCTTTGGCCTTCCTCTCCCTCTCCATCCATCCAAATTTATATTCATAACTCTTTTATTAACATGCGTTTCATCCCTCCTCATCACATGACCATACCAGGACAAACGGTTACCTTTCAACATTTCTGTCACTGGCGCCATTTTCAGACTTCCTCTAATATAGGGGAGCGGGGGGCTAGTTGTAACAATTTGTCGCTTCTTGGCTATGAAAGCTTACTGTTTTCGTATTTATGAAATCTAGCAGTACTATTCCAATTTAAAACTATTCAACTATCGATTGATTGATTGATTGATTCCAAATAAACTTTTGATCAAACCTGTAACGATTTTTTGTAGAAACGGCTTTGAAAAAAAACTGACGAGAGTTACAACTTACCCCGTGATTGGGGCTAGTTGTAACAGGCTTGGGGCAAATTCTTACATTAGGAATTGAAAACTAGTTTTATGTTTTATAAAGATTTATTTGGCATATTTGGCATAAGAAACTACTAAGGCACTCAGGCAGGTACTAAGAAACTACTTTTTACTTAAACTATTGCATTTTAGGCTTACAGCAACTTATAATCTTAACACCTTCAGTAATCAGACTTTTGATTCATTTAGCATTATAAACCTTAGGCACGAACAAACTTAGACTTTTAAGTTTTATTCTTAATGTAATATAAAAATAATCAAATATTAACAAAAACCTGGTCTATCTACTAAACTAACAAGTTACAACTTGCCCCGTAAACGTGTTACAACATACCCCACTGCGAGGTTCTTTCAATATCATCTATTAAAAAAAAAAGTCGCTTACTTAGTGTGAAATTACATTTAATATAATCAAACTAAACAAATGCTAATTGTATTTGTATAAATCAACAATTGGTAAACAATTTGAAATCTACGATAATCAATTTTCTATAAACAAAAAAAAATCCATTACCTCGCTAAATCGGAGCGCCTGCACAACACCGCTTCCTGGGCCGTCCGGCAGGGTACAAATAGCGCTTATATGATAGAATGGGTATTACGTAGTAGGTTAGGTGGAAAATCAAACGAATATTCTTCTATTATGTAGGTAAAAAATGCTTGTTACTACTTGCCCCTGTTACAACTAGCCCCCCGCTCCCCTACTCATTTCTCACTTTATCCATACTCGTCACGCCGCACATCCGTCTCAACATTCTAATTTCTGTTATATAGAATTTGACTATAATTATGACTACATTTTGGAAGTATCAATAAGCAAGAGGAACGCCTCATCAAATTATTAACTGTACCTAGTAATTATGTAATAAATTTCACCGAAGTCAGTAGGAGCTTAGTGCTTCACTTTGTTAGCAAAGTGTGCAGATATTGCCTGAAGTTTCCGCCCCCATCCACAGTAAGGTTCAACTATTGGTAATCTATGTGTTAGTACTAAATACTTGCTAGATACAAGGTGCTTACGATATTGGTGTTTGATTAAGTCCCTTATTTAGTATCCCAGGCAGGGAAATAAAATCGAATCGAATTCGAGTGATAGAATAGAATAGAATATACTTTATTGTACACCATAAAAGTAACACATATCTTTTATACGAAAAACATAATTATATGCTTGGGTACAAAGGCGGTCTTATCGCTGACAACAATATCAACTAGACACCACCACCAGACAAAACAACCAAAGAAACGAGGGCAAAAAAAAAAAAAAATACAATAATGATAAAAGGAATTTGATCCAAATATAAAAGCGTTGGAGAGAAAGAAAATGGGTTTTAACTAGGTCAGGTAGGGGTAGGTAGGTCTTAGGTGTAGGATTGATCTTAGTTTGTGAAAAAGATCTTTGAAATTGGCACTACTCGGTTTCTAAAATAATTATCTATATTATAAAGAAGTGAATAGAGGACAATACAGCAGAGCCGATGCATAAATAAGTCATTGATATAACATTTAATCAATATCAATACATAAAATAAATATGCAGAAAATTCCAACGTGTTTAAGGCTAACCAACAGAACACATTTGCAGCATTTTTGGGTTTTTGTCTGTTTTATGTTTGTTTGTTTAGTTGTGCACGCATCATGACACAACTTTGATACGAGTACATAAACATTGTGCGTAACTTGGAGTATACTTACTTCTTGTTTCATGCCAATCGAATCAATCTATCAAATGTTAGATTAATTTAAAGTATTCAAAAAGTAAAATATCACAACACACGCAATTCAGATACTCGGACAGTTGAATTCCATATTCTATTGATAACGTTGTGCATTTCACGTCATTTTCTGAATGACGGAAGAGTATATTAACAATATACTCTGCGAAAAAAAAATCGGTGGGTAGGTAGTGTACCTAGGTAGGCAGGTAGTAGTATAGGTAAGAAGGTAGGTAGGAAGGAAGGTAAGTAAATAGGGTAGGCAGTTGATGGGAGCAAACCCGCTGGCATAGCTATTTTGAAATATAATCTTCATGTGGGCAATATTTGAAATTTTTGATTTTCGACGATGGTTATCTCATTTTGTTTGCCTACTCCTCCTTTATTATTTTCTGGTTAATTTCGTTGTGGACAATTCCAAGACAATTAAATTCATTTTGCGGGACTACGTCGAGCTTCATTACCTCGGCGCTATTGTGGCGGTCGCCACTGTTGATTCTGGCTTTCAGGAGTTGCAGCGGTTTTGGAATAGTGCGGTAGGATTGTCCCAAAAAAAAATGTATATCTTTCTTCTATATTGTTTATCTTTTATTTATAATGAAAAGCCTGAGGAAACTTTTTTACCTAAACTAGACTAAAACCTCATTCACACCCACATGACCTACATCCTACCATTATTCAATTACCCTCCCATTTCCCTCCAATAAGCAAAGAAAAACAAAAAAGAAACAGCAACAAATTAAAGTTAGATCGGTTGGCTACCGCAGCGATGCGATAAAGGAACCCGTATACGAAACAGACTATCGTGCGATGTTACTATACGTATTAATCACGAGTTTGCGGACCGAGTGATAAATTAAAGCGAAGCCTTATATTTAGGGTTGGCTCTCATAAGCCGTAATATAAATAATTTGAGCCTTTTCCTAACTGTATTGGTGTCGGCTACCAGTCTTACCATATCCAACTGAGTACCGGTACTCTACATGGAGTGATTGCCCATCTGACCTCCACAATCTAGTAACTGGGTAATACGATACCATTTTTTTTTTGTATTTTAATGTAATTTTCTCATTGAATGTCCTCGGGGTCTGTCAGACTCGTACCTACTGACTAAAAACCATCCCGGTGTTCCATCTCAGACCTACGCTGGGGGTCACGGGAACATACGATTCTGCCGCAACCCCCTGCTAGTGCAACCCGTAGATGCGGGGCTCAACCTCGGGTTGGGGAGGAGTGAGGAGTTTGACTCCCCCCACGTCATCTAAGAGAGACGCGCGTGGAGCACTACGCGCCACCACCTCGGGCCCTGATGTTTGGGGGTCACAGACGTACCCCTTTGGCAGTCTAGTGTCAGATATCAAGCTGACTACCCGTTACGAATGTCAAATATGTACAGATGACGGCTGGGACCAACGGCTTAACGTGGTTTCTGAGGCACGGAGGAAACTCGCTATGTAAAGAGACCACCCATCCACGAACCGACACCGGCAAGCGTTCTCTTAAAATAATACTTCCCATAAAAACGTAACATCACGCCTGTACCACCGAAGGGTTGGGCAGAAAGGCACTTTAGTGTCACCCACATTTCACCGCTTATGTTTAAGCCTCATGTTATAGGGTACGAGCCTTTTGTCGCCAACCGCACAAAAATTCAGACTCCCTGGCTCTACACTGGTGACATTGAAGAAGTGGCGATAGCGATTGTCAAAAAGGCAGAATTGTATGGGATTGTGATCAATCGTTTAATCGATCAATAACTTTTATGTTTAGATTCTGAGGACCTTTTGCGCAGTAGTAGCGGATGCGAACACTAGTAGGTATACCTATATTTTTTCTTACTGATTTTGTTTACTCTGGGAATCGTGATAGTTTTCCTTAGAGGCACCGAGATTTACTCTGATTTGTTTTTCGGTAGATATTGGAATTTTCCTCGTTATATTCGGCAGGTGAGAATTTATTGTGGTTTGGTCGTTGATATTGATTGAGTGAATCTGGTTTTATTCTAGTCAAATAACTTCATCATTTCTTTCTTTTCTTTTTTTCCATCTCATATTGTGCACTTTTCAGCTTTGTAGTTTCATGTATTCAGTGGACTACATAGGACTGTATAGAGAATCCAAAGCTTTATTTGCTTACTAAGCTTGCCATTCCTATCCAAAGCCCTTGAACGGTTAATCCACAACCAAATAAGCACCTTTCTCTCCAAAAATAATCTCCTTAACCCCTTCCAGTCCGGCTTCCGCTCTGGTCATAGCACAACTACGGCGCTTCTGAATATTACGGACGTTAGAAGGTCTGCCATGGAGATGGGCAATTGCTTTTGCCCAAAAGCATTTGGTCTCAAGATTAAACTAACCCAGTGCAAACTTAGCATACAGTAGCAACTAAGCAGCATTGGGTGGGCCTAGATTATATCATCGTACAGTACTTAAGTACATCCACGAAAATAAAATGATCTTCAAAATATCCTTTTTTGAATCATGTGACTATTACAGTGAAGCGAGTCTCCCCGAAAAAAACATGGATTCTAATTAACTAAAAGGAAAATCCCGATGACAGCCCTAGTCATATCGCAAACGTGTGATCTAGACGCGGCGTTTTTGGTACGCCCGCTTACTAGCAACGCGTTATCATTAATCACGATGATCTGACTTCTATTTATTTTATTTTAGCTATAAATAAAACACATGTATGATTTATTTGTTGCATTAGCTCTAATGTTTTGTGATATATGTCCTTTATGTGTGAATAATGGACAGATATAGCTAGTTCTATTTGCAAATTCATCGATAGGGTTAGAGATAATTGATTATGTAGATTGTGTATTTAACTCTGGGTGAGTCAACAAATCCAAAATTCACAGGTCATGTAACACTTTATCTACGCAGGGATCGAACTTTTTCTTTTTTCGCTATCGGGGAGAAATCTTCAAAAGACCTGGACTTTAGGTAAAATGACCAGAGTGTGGGATTTTTACAAAAATCACCATGGTGATTACCATCATCACATAGAAGGGACGCCGTTACCTCATAAAAGACCATTCCGGAATCCTCTCCAACGTCTACTAAGTAGCAAACTAATGGTGCTCCCACACTACTGTTAAAAATGTATACAAACATTTTCTAACACTAATACAGTTACTAACAAATGTTAGGAATTGTTACATTCTGTTAGGAATTGTTAGATGTAATGGTGCTCCCACACTGCTGTTAAAATGTTTGCAAACATTTTCTAACACTAATACATTTACTAACAAATGTTAGGCAAAGTTACATTCTGATAAGAATAGTTAGATGTTTTGAGTGCTCCTACACTGTTGGCAAATATTTACAAAAGAAAAAGCGCTCTAACTTGATGCAAGCCTTTGTTATAATTTGTTTACTAACAATTTTGTGTTTACTAACATTACTTAACACGAAAACATTTTCTTAACATTGTGATCAAATGTTTGTTTAGAAAATGTTTACCAATGTTTGTAAACATATTTAACAGCAGTCTGGGAGCACCAATATGCATTTTTTTTTTTTTGCTTTCCATAGGCTCGCGCGTGACCACTATCTCACCTGATGGTAAGCGATGATGTGGTCGACGGTGAAGCACGCTTGCCTAGAAGTAACCTGTTCACTCTTGACTTAAAGACCCCTAGATTGTAGCAACTGCTCATCCAGTGATTTGTAAAAAATAAACCTAAGAATGTTGTATTTCCAAACGTCTGAAATGTTAACAAACTTATCTATTATGTGGTGAATTTCACGGAATTTTCCGTACAGCGAACGTCAAGGAAAACCCTGAAAGAAAACATAGTAACATCAATATAGATTTGTTTCATTCGAGATATTTTTGTCAGCAGCGTGTAAATCTTGTAGTAAACCCGATTCGAACTGTATGTCTGACTAGATTTTTTTTGTACTTACATGAGACAAAAGGAGTATGTAAGGATCATAGCAGGTGTCTTCATAGCAGGTGTAGTTTCTGCCTACCACCTCGGAAAAAGGCGTGATTTTATGTATGTATGTATTCGAGCTGTTATCCTGGGCGTTAATATCAAAGAAAAAAAACTGGCAATAGTAGATACGACGAATAGTAGACGTTGCTATACAAACTTCAATATTTTTGACGCATACTACTACTTACTGCTTTTATTTCTTAATTTCCTAGTGAAAATGTAATTGCAACTATATACTAAGATAATTTGAGTATTCACTGCAAATGTCAGCCCAATTAAGAAATCGTGCACTCAAAACTGTAGCTTATTATTATTAAAGGAACTGTACTAGCGTAACTGCAACTTTGTCATAATGTAGCTGTAACATGTTACACACAATGTAACGTAAGCAATTTAAACCTAGTTTAAATGGTAACGCCCAATTATGTGCTGAAGTTCAAATTAGTTTGAAACTTTGACGAGCCTTGTAGCCAGAAGAGTCTATTTTGATTACGTATGGGCCGTAGTCAACTAGACAATGATTTAATTTGAAATATGATTCACTAAAATAACCACCCTACTGAATTTTGTTTGTTTCTATGTGAATTTCTGCATAATTATTGTAATTATTTCATTACCGTTTTTTCATTTCACTCTATTTCTACCACATCGTGCGCATTAGGTATATTATGCTCTTTGATTGTATTAATTTGCTTGTATTAATAGGCTATACAATGTAGCAAATGCTAGAAAAGGCACGGATTGACAAGCATGAGTTAGTGAGTTCGTTCCCCACTCGTAAATACGAGTACCTACTGTTTTTATAAGGATAATTTTTGTTGCGTTTTGTGTGATTTTTCGTTTCGAACAGCTTGACTGAAAGTGAATTGATTTTAATCTTCAAAGCTGTGTACGTAGTAACCTGTTAGTTTTACATGGATGAAATTCTGTAATACCCTGTCATAGATTTGAGTGATCAGTAATACTCTTACTCGTAATTAATTTCAAAAGCTCACATTGTAGAAACACAAGCTACATCAATTTCGAACTGGAAACGCAATCAGGGGCACAATAAGATAGCCGAGCTGACCAATGCCGGAGAATCGCATCATCTGGTGGTATTGAAAATGTAATAAAACGATGCACAGTGAACCCGATTGAGAGTTGTGTGCGCAAAATTACACAAAGGATTGTGTGGACAACAGTTATCTGGTATTTCTGTTAGGAGTCGTACATTGATTTAACAACATTGAATGTGTGGAATTCTCTGAAAAAGTCTTGAAAATTCTAATTACAAATAAAATTAAATTGTAAATAAAACATTGTTTTAAACTGTATAATACTTCTTAGTTGATACAATATTTTCCATCATTAGGTATTTTTTTCTTAATTAACAGTATTTATAGATTTTGATGCCTGTCGTTAGTGAGATTATTAAGTAAAAAAAAAGCTATTGTTATTTTATATTTATTCAAAGGCTTGGATAATTGTATGTCAAAGTCAAAGTCAAATAAAGTCAAAGTGATGTTATTTATTTCAACTAGGTCACCAAATGGCACTTTTGAAATTTACAAGTAATAAAAATTGATTCTACCGTGCATTCGGCAAAGTAGATTGATATGGAGAAGAACACACAAGAAACTCCATACTTACTCTTTTAAAAAAATAAGTGTTTTACAATATTCACATAAGTACTGTTTGTAATTATGTGAATATTGTAAAACACTTACAGAATTAATAAATTCATATATGTGAGGACAATGCACCCAGAATAGCACTACACACTATACTACGAGACAGGTGTAAAGTATTAAAAGTACACAAACCCTGTGCAGATATTATAATAGATGCTAGAAAAACATTAACATACGAAGTACTTAAGTTATGACCAATCCCAACTAACGGCGCCCGTTCACGAACATGACGCATGAATCGGCACCACCCAGCTCAACCGTCATGAAGGGAACCGAATGATCCACCACACGTGCCACCATCAGAGAGACATTTGAGGAAGCATGACACACTCAACTGCCATGGCACACACAAATCAACGAACAACGCATAGGTACAGTAAATGGTAGATTTACAGTTGGATACCTAGTACTCACACACGTGCTGTGCAGTTATATAACACTAAAAGAAATTGAGTTTACATTATACAAATAATTATATTAATACACTCTTCAGCAGGTCCAACAATACTACAAAACAATAATATTCTGCATATCACTTGTTTATGCACCCTAGTGGTTGTAGAGTAGGACTAGCATTGAGCCAAGCATTTTTATCTGCGACGTAAACCCTCAACTTATAATATGCCTGCCTGCATAGTGTGCGTTTTATACAAGTTTAAAATTTCGTCTAATTCAGTTCTAGAATGTGCGGATAAATTTTATTGTAACATTTTTGTATAGTACCCCATGAAACATGAGGCTACTTTAGCCAGTCTGAAACCTGGTCGAACTAATCGGTCCTTATTTCTAGTAACTTATTTATGTCTGTCGCCGTTTTTACTAAAAATATGTACATTGTTTCTCACGTTCATGATGTTTTCATAAATATATTGACCAAGAACCGTCATGATGTTAATGTACTTAAACAGTTCTTTAGAGAATTGCGCCGGCGAAGATTGTATATCGCTGTGATGGCTCGTTTTTGCAGAATAAAAATTAACTCAATGTCTGCAGCCCTTCCCCATAGTAAGATACCGTAAGACATTATACTATGAAAGTAACTAAAATAGACTACCCTCGCGGTATCTATATCAGTAAATTGACGATTTTTTCTAACAGCATAGCAATAGCTGCTGAAATTAGCCGCCCTGCAAGTGATATTAAATTAGGACGCCATTGTAACCGTGAGCGTGATCTTCAGGAAAACCGTTTTATAGACGAACACGTCACGACGTCACAGTCAGTACTTTTGACATTCGGCAAGGAAAATTTTACGCACTTGGTTTTTTTACCATTTAAAACTAAATTCCTGAACCTGCCGTATTGCGTTATTTACGTCGTCAACCTGACAATTACGTCTATTTATTTTATTCAAATTCAAATTTTGGATTCAAATATTCAACAAAACAAGTGAATTGTAGATGTATGTAAGTATAGCGCTATCCCTAAGGCTTTTCGAATTCATGCGTGATATTATGTACTGTTAAAGTCAGATTACCTCGTCGCTCTAGTTCTCGCGGCTGCTACAGCCGTGAATAATAAACTTGGTTCGATGCCCAGGTCCAGCAAAGTGATATTGGGTTTTAACTTATGCAATTTGTCAATAGCACTCCAAAGTATGGATTATTCACGATTGATGGCAATAGTGGAAATATATTGTTTTCCTACTCCTCCGCTATTCTTTTCTGATTAATGACGTTGCGGGATCCAAGACAGTTAAATTCATTCGCCGGGACTTCGTTAACTTCATTGCCTCGGTGCTTTTCTGGTGGTCGCCACTATTGATTCTGGCTTTCAGGAGTTACAATGGCTTGGGAATAGTGTGAAGGGTTTTGATGGCAATAGACTCGCCTTTTAGTAAATGGAACTTAAACATAGCACCTCTACCTTAACCTTCACGGCAAACAGGCATGATGATACGTAATGTATAAGTTATACATACCATTTACACAGTCAAAATAAATGCATAAGATTTTTTTCCACAAAATTCATCATGTCGTCCCATGTGCGCCAGTTGCGCCGTGTACTCGTGAATTTTGTTCCAATTCCCTGATAGATTGTTAAGTCCTGCTTCTGTGCAGTTTGCCGCTTCTAATGCTACTTTTTACGTGACTGAGCCAGACTGGATGCTTTTAGTTTTTGTACTGCTGATCTCCTAATCTGAAAATAATTGAAATGAATCTATTAATGTTACTTGTGTTCTGTTAGTCTGCTACTTCTGGGAAAACGTGTTCCATCGTCGACCACATCATCGCTTATCATTAGGTGAGACATTGGTCAAATACAAGCCCTATTAAAATAATAATCCACCGGCCAGGCCACCTGTAATTTATCAGTTTATTCAACATTAGCCATATTTTTCTAATGATACTGACTGAAATTAATTAAAGTATGTAGCTTTATATAACACTAGCCGTCACATGCCGCTTCGCTCCCGTCAACTGGCTGGGGCTGGCCCGTTTTTGCAACATTTTTCATTTATGCTCCGCTCCTATTGGTTGTAGCGTGATGTTGTATAGCCTATAACCTTCCTCGATAAATGGACTATCCAACATAAAAAGATTTTTTTAATTCTAACCAGTAGTTCCTGAGATTAGCGCGTTCAAACAAACAAACTCTTCAGCTATATAATATTAGTATATATATACCATAAAGTTGTTTATTTTGTTTAAAAACAAATTAAATAATAAATGAGGAATTATTTTGAAAATTAATTTTGCATGTTTCATAAAACATACAAAATGATAAAATTATTTGCTTCTGCCAGCGGCTTCGCCCACGTTAAAAGTGTTTTATCATTCCAAGGGATAACAACATTATACCGGGATAAAATGCCTTTGTGCTATTCCAGACTATAATCTATCTCTCTGCCAAAATTCATCCAGATCCATTCAGCCGTTCTGCCGTGATTGAGCATCAAACATAAAACCTCGGATGGTTACTTACGCATTCATAATAATAATTAAGATTCTTATTCATATTGCAACTCATCGGGTAGCCCTTATATTGTTTTGAATAGTTTATAATAAAAAAGGTGGTAAGATATTGACAATGTTTTTGGAAAAAAAGTTAAACTTAAGTCGATGATCTATCTAGCCTTAAAGTTTTCTCTACTGTTTAATACTTTTGCTAACATCTTATTAGATGTTTATATGTTTAGCCTGCTTTTCAAAATATCTTCCAGAACTTTAAACTGCAGTTTAAACTGATGTGTCATTAACCATGCATACTTAAAGACCAATGGGCGCACGGTTGGCGCAGTGGTTGAGCGATTGACTGCTGCGCTGCGCGTCGCGGGTTCGATTCCCGCACGGAACAAATATTTGTATGACCTACAGATAGTTGTTCCGGCTCTGGGTGTTGTGTATGTGAGTTTATATGTTTGCAAACGCACCCACGATACAGAAAGAAATTCCTAGTGTGGGCCAAAGTCTTTTCTTAAGAAAAAAAAATTGGTGTAAAAAATAAAATTGTTTGAAAAAGGAACACAGAAGCGATTAGCGCTATTTCAGCATTTAAGTAGGTGGGTGCATGCCAACAAAAACCAGAAATCACTCCATTAAACTCGAAGGAATTCTTACAAAATTCCTTGAAAAACGGAACAAAAACTTTACGTGCCTGAATAAAATTCAAGGTAAGCCGCGTAGCAACGTGTCATGATTGCCGCCGACAGTGACACATTACTGTTGCATTCGCTCCCCCTACATTGGCTACATTGCTTAATAACCACTATGGAAATTACCATTTTCTAACCCTACATTAATTTATTTATTAGCTATTAGGTACGTCTGGGGATTCGACTGTGCAATGAAGTTTATTTTTTGTTTGTTTTTCAGCTTGAAAAATGATAGTAAATTACGATTTGCCACCGGTGACACTTTCAGACTACTTATCTGGTGAGTTGGTAACTGTAAAGGGGCATGTGATGCGGCGGAATGATGCACGAAAGCACAGGAACTTTTAGTTTTAAATATGAATTTGGGTGGTTTTAAGGGTAGAGGAAGAAAGAAACGATGGATGGATTGTGTGATTCATGATAAGGCTAGAGGAGGCTTGATTCTCAGAAAAAAAAGGTAATTCAAAAATCTTAAAACCCGACTGCTTAAAAAGTGAACTAAAAAGACGTAAACAGGAAGAAAAGCATGCTTTGCAGTCAGAGTCAATATGTATCATATTCGCGATCTGGCTGACCAATACCAGATGTATCCTCCGATTGCACAGTATGCTTTTCTTCTTGTTTACGTCGGATTTAAGATTTTTTGAATAAATTTTTTTTATTTAAGTACAACTTTTTAGTTATTTTTTTTTTTAGCATTGTGTACATTTAAACATATGAGTGTTATATATTTTTGAAATCACCTCTTAGAATCCTTTATTTTGATACCCTACACGAAAGGTTTGGACGAAAAAAAGAATTTGGTCCCCCACAATATGGCGCCCAAAATCCGTCATTTTCTACTATCCAATTTTAATGCAGCTAGCCAGCTAGTGACACTGCAGAGTTAAGACGAATCGATTGACGTGAGAATCATCAAAATTGGCCAACGCGTTTGGTCTCTAGAACGCCACATAGGAACAAACATACATACATACATAGACTGATAAACACATTACCCTCCTTCGGCAGTCGGGTAATGATGGTAAATAGAGACGTTTGGACAAATAATATAATACAGAAAGAACTGAGTTACATACTGGTTCCTGAGAACTTAAACAAAAAGACTTATTATGAGCGATACCAATTGTCGATCATTTAAAATGCAAAAGACAACGTTATATTTTGATACTGCATGTTAATCCTGTACATTTTGTACTTTTTAAATATCATTTATCGCTGAATAGAATGTCACATTGCAGAGGTCCTTAGATTGTGGTTACGATATATTATACAGATAAATTTTCTTAATGAAACATAGCAACGTTCTGCGCATGAACAAAATAACATTTATCTTGTTGTAATTATCCTAAATTTGTATAGCTTCCTATTGCATTTTGCAGCATAATTCTGCATTTTACAGGATGTGTATAGAATTAAAGCGATAAATTATGTTGTTTTGAGGTCAGCGGGTGCTGCGAATGCTAATCTGTGAGAGTACTTGCTAGACAAAAGCCGAGATGTTGCCTGATTTTACACTCAGCGCTTCTGAATTAACCTTCGTCATCAGTGTTAGGAACAAAATGGAATTTAACTCTACCAAATATTTCGTCATGAGTTTTACTCGCGCACGACACCCTATACATTACGTATAAAATGAATCATAGCACCATCACGAGGACAAGTGAAACTTAATTCTACTTCGATCCATTTCGATCTGGGTGGTGTTTTGACATCTTTTTTATTTATTTTTTTATCTTCTATAGGCTCGCGCTTGACCACTATCTCACCTAATGACAAGCGATAATGTGGTCGACGGTGAAGCATGCTTACCTAGAAAAATCTGTTCACTCTTGACAAACGTTTAACGATCACATAGTATTGATAGTAAAAGATTCATTTAGGCGATTAGGTTTCATTCTATGAAATGCGATGGATTTTAAGAAGATCAGTGTAATCAAATCTATTTTTTATATACTTGTGAGGGTGAAAAGAACAAAATGTGAGGTTATAAGCAAATGTGAGGGTAAAACTGAATGGAATAAAACCAATGCATAAATTAGACCATATTTTAATCAAAGCAACATAACTTCAGTAAAATACTTGCCACAATATTATTGCGTAAAAACTACACGCACATTAATAATGAATATCATCAGTACACAACATTATCACATTAATCACATTAATAATAAATCAAGAGCAATCAAAACTTACCTGACCGTTCAAGTCCGAAGTCAAACCAAAAATTGAACGATCAAGCCTCTTGCTCACTCTTTTATAATGCGGCTTGCTTGTCAGTGGCAGGGAGCGCGTAGTCAACACACAAACTTATTAAACAGGGAGTAACTCAAAAGATACTCAAATATTATAAAAAGTAGGAATTACATTATATCTCCCACACGGCCATTCTGACGAGCAGCCGGTACGGCTCGTGAATAAAAATTTGATGGTATATGTACATTTTAGTGGTTCATTATAACATAACAATTTCTTAGGTGATTAACAATTTGAATAAATCAACAAGAATAATCACCAAAAGATGGCCTCGGTAAAACCTCTCATGTAGGCACGGCCTAAAGCACTGAATCATAAAGCACAAATAATAAACATCGCCTTGGCAAAAAGCCATTCATGTAGGTGCGGCTTAAAATAACGTGATCACACTGCCTCTGTGAAAACAAAAAACTAGCAATATGGCGTGGCATTTATCACAAATCTTAAACATTGCCTCGGTAATAAGCCTTACATGAAGGCGCGGCACAAAATAACGTGATAACATTGCCTCGGTAAAAAGCCTTGCAATAAGGCGCGGCATTTATCACAAATCATAAACATTGCCTCGGTAATAACCCTTACATGAAGGCGCGGCATAAAATAACGTGATAACATTGCCTCGGTAAAAAGCCTTGCAATAAGGCGCGGCATTTATCACAAATCATAAACATTGCCTCGGTAATAAGCCTTACATGAAGGCGCGGCATAAAATAACGTGATAACATTGCCTCGGTAAAAAGCCTTGCAATAAGGCGCGGCATTTATCACAAATCATAAATATTGCCTCGGTAAAAAGCCTTACATAAGGCGCGGCATAATAAACTATAGCATACTCATTACCAAGCACTCGCCCAACACCTGGCCAGAATGTTACGGGCGCGTACGAGGCAAAAAGTTACTAACTAAAGTTAACAATAATAATGTCCAGAATCTAGTGATTCTGCCAGCTCACAGCACACTGGAGGAACAAGTCTCCGATTTTCGTGAGAAACATACTAATAATCATTTCCAGTTTTGTGCACTTTTATAATGTACTATTCATTGTCATGAATATTACATGTAACGCATGGACCCTTATGAAAGGAGTTTCATTATAGCATGTGAATGTTGTAATATCACCGATAACGAAGATTCGGTACTTCCCGATAAGCATAAGGTCCATGTGTTTAACATCATTATAAAGTAAAATAAAACATAATTTAGTCCAGAAATAACTGGAGACGATTGATCGCGACCCAAGAGCTGAAAGGAAGTTGGTCCAGAGGTTTTATTAAATGTACAATCAATTGCAAGTTGGACTTCCCCAATGGGTTACTTCCAGCTTCTTGGGGAGGTATTTTCGACTACCGTGAAACAGTCAGTGAGGACTTTCATTAGCCTTTCGACATGGCCATTTGCACGACTGACACCAGTTGCAATGATGTAATGTAATCAATTGACCAATTTTGGCCAAAAAACCAAAAATATTTTCCAGTGTATGACATCGCTTGATCACAAATTATTCTATTGGGGGTTCCGAAGGTAAAGATAAAATCTTTCAGACAGTTTACGAAAAAGAATTTGCAGTTAGGATACTCACAGGTTTTATCAAGCAAAAATCAATCTGCCTAGCCTTTTACCAACTTTGTTGACGTCGCCTTCCAGATCAACTGGATATAGCAGAGTACCAGTATTTTGCATGGAGCGACTGCCTATGTGACCTCCATAATCTATTAACTGGGTAACACAATATTCTTTGTCAAGACTTGACAGATTTAACCGTAACGACTGTCAATGATCTTTCAATAACAGCCGGGACCGACGGCTTAACACGCTTACTGAATCACGGGGATATCTCGGTATGTTAAGATGGTAACCCATCCACGGACCGACCTGGGCAAGCGTTGCTTAACCATAAAAATCGACCCATGCGGCATATTTAGCCACGAGTTCCTCATGTTTTACCAAAAAAATACTTTGAAAAAGAGTTTGTTGTCAGTTAGTTTGCCCGAGGTGTCCATATGGGAACTCAGGCATTTCCATACTGTAGATACAGTATGGAAATGATAAGGTATTTTATCAATGGGATGCTGGGTAACATGATGGAAACCAGATTAAATCTTGTTGATCGGACAAGTGTGCCAATTCTCAACATACCTAAGAACATCTTTGGATATGTTTGGCAATGGAAACCAAAACTGTTCGCGTACCTTCTTTAGGTTTTTCGCCAAGCCTAAGTGCTTAAGGGGGGTATGGAATAACTGAATGGAGTACCATTATATTTTAGAAGAAACAACAATTTCTTTGTATTTGTATCTTTTGCATTATAAATTCTAAACATTATTGTATCATTGCTTGAAGCTAATCGTTTCTATACTGGCAGTTTTATTGAACCTATCAATTATTTGGTTTCAAAAACAATCTATGTTGAAAATTACAGGGTTCCTACTGAGAAAATATAGGTACGTGTGGTATGCGCTTTCCTTTACGACACCCAATCTCAAAGCCGAATGATTGCAAGTATGCCCACCATCAATGAACACGGGATTACAACCAGTATCGAGCCCAAAACTCTGACCGTATAGGTAGAGCCTTAAAATGTTTTAAGGCTGAACCACTGCCAAAATTTCAAACTCGCACAATTATTGACATCACTGCTCGGTATTGGTGGTGTGCACACCGAAGCACTACGACTCTTAGTAGAGTATCAAGTTTTTAGAATAGAACAGCACCAAAACGTAGTTGGGTTATAATATGTGGACAAACTTGGTTTAGAATAGAGATAATGTTTGATATCTAGTTCCACTTGGCAACGGCCTTAATTATCTATATATAAAAGAAGTAAGTGACTGACTGATCGATCAACGCACATCCAAAATTGCTAGTACTATATAAGGGACTCATCGTTTGAGAAAAGTTCAGGAAAACTTTAAAATATCATGAATGGTCGCAAAATTGGCGAGCCTGTATCACTGTGTGACAAACAGTGATACTTTATAAGGGTTTTTACTTTCACAGGACTGGGTCTAACCATAACATTGGAAATAATTCAACCCAGATACATATTTAATTTTTTGTTTTGAGAAATTAGGAAAATTTTAAAACCAGTCCAGTTACAGAATTAGGTATACCTTTTTTCAAACTATCAAGACCTTCATGGACAAGAGTTGAAGAAGATAGATAGTCTTCTGATCGAGACAGAGCCTGTACCTACCTTTTTTTTTAACCAACAAAATAGGTCTAGAGAAAAGAGATTTACTGACACGAATGATCCTATTATCTTATAAAACTTGCACAATCATTTTGACATTCGCTAGATATATCAATACGATATGAATTTCTTTTGAACTTATTTTTGTTACTGAATTCCCCGATGTAAAAAGGTCAAAATAAGATTTCAATATACTTAGTACACGACCTTTTAAAATGGAATCCTCATCAATATCAGTATAGGTTTGCATAATTATTTTTTTTCAACCTAATTAATGCTTTAAGCAGTTTTATAAATTTTGGTTTTATAATCGGATAGTAAATACTGCTTATATGCCAGTAATGTCAAAAAGATTCTCACCCAAAAGGAATAAATAAGAAATTGAATATAGTTATCAGGCACCAATACGAGCTCAAGCTCCTAGTTCAGGTCATTAACAAAAATCAGATTAGTTTTAATAAGAATATAACTAAATGCATTTCCTCCAACGCCGCATAATATCGTTTTGATAAATATTTTGCCACTGGTGGAATCTTCAAGACTAACGCTTCAATGAGCATTCTGTTCAACTATCAAAGAGACAAAGTAGAGACCATCGATTTTACCAATCTTAGATGGCTTTTCGCAACAATTCAGAATTTAACCGATTGTTTGGTTTTAGTTTAAAACAACAATTTTTGCAAAGGATAAAAAGTGTGAGCTTTTAGGGGTTAGACCAGTTGGCACTTTCTTGGTTTGGTCATTATAAGTAGAGGTCCTATCAGATTCACTATTAGTAGTAGATTCCTTAAGATAAGAGCACATTTGACATCGCTATGTCTTATAGTTATAACCTTGCGAGTTATGTTTAGTCTTTTAGCATGAAAATTGTGATCAGCAGAATCATGTACTGGATTTTTACAGTTATAAGAAAAGCAACGTTTTAAGTGTCAGTCGTCACAAAACTGATATAACACGAAAGTCCAACACACCTGATTTCACGGCGTCCACCAAATGCAGCTCTGTCACTTTCACGCCAACAGCCTTCTTCGCCAACTCGCGTTTACACGATGCCTATTCGGCCAAGCTGCTTTTCTTGTAGCTCGTAGACTTCATGAAGGCAGTAAGGTCATCATAGAATCAGGATGCATCTGCAAATGATGGAATAAGATAAGACTTGATGTATATTCCGACTTAAAATCGTCAACATGACACTTAATAGCATCATCATGATCAAAAGAGGGTAGATATAAATGTTTGTTAAATTTCTTGCACGATGTAATGGATGCAAAATTTGCAAAATTTCAAAAGAGGGTAGATTAAATGCTTGTTAAATTTCTTGCACGATGTAATGGATGCAATATTTGTATTTGTTCTGAAGAAATAACTGTCATTTCTTTCACGTTAGTCGTTATAAAATGAAGAAAAAATGTTACTGCCCTGATTTTCCGGTCCTGGAGTATTCGAGCTTGAAGACCCGTGTCCTCTTGCATCTGCTGCCAGGTGACTCGCACGCCAAAGGATCAGCCAATTTAGAAGTGGCATCAGAGGTTTCCGGAACGGTTGACATCGTACTGAAACTCAAGAGAAGTGGAAAATGTGTTAATACATGGGCGCTCGATCTCGCTTCTGATGTGAGGGTGAAAAGAACAAAATGTGAGGTTATAAGCAAATGTGAGGGTAAAACTGAATGGAATAAAACCAATGCATAAATTAGACCATATTTTAATCAAAGCAACATAACTTCAGTAAAATACTTGCCACAATATTATTGCGTAAAAACTACACGCACATTAATAATGAATATCATCAGTACACAACATTATCACATTAATCACATTAATAATAAATCAAGAGCAATCAAAACTTACCTGACCGTTCAAGTCCGAAGTCAAACCAAAAATTGAACGATCAAGCCTCTTGCTCACTCTTTTATAATGCGGCTTGCTTGTCAGTGGCAGGGAGCGCGTAGTCAATACACAAACTTATTAAACAGGGAGTAACTCAAAAGATACTCAAATATTATAAAAAGTAGGAATTACATTATATCTCCCACATACTTGTTCGCAGTAAGCTGGAGTCTAGTGCATGTGTCTGTGTCACACTACTTTTGAAAAAGATTCAGAAAGCTTTTCTAAGGAATCTGTATAAGCGTTTATATAGATATTATCCATTCTTATACCATTCCAACTTCCTCTTAGGCTGTTCAGGTTACAATTTTCATAAATATGTGTAAAATCTTTCACGGGAAAACTGGTGCTCCTGAAATACAAGACGAACTATCCCATATTTTTGCCCCGTCCAATTGTAGACGTAGGCACAGATTGCCGTACCGGGGAGTCGTCACTCGATCCCAGTCTCTCATCCCTCGTACACTTACAGCCCTCAACGCTCTTGGATGCTAAGCCCGATTGTGATGTAGCCGCAGACGATCTTGTCTGTATGTCTGGAGTATTGTGAGATGAGCGCATGACAGATATTATAATTGTTGTTTGTTTTTATTATATTTAAAGTTAATGCTTTTTTTAAAACCTGTCTTTAAGTAATATAATTGGCCTTGTCAAGTTAAAGTAAAAAAAAAGTAACATATAAGATTATTGTATGGAAGCATATTTTAGTTTAGAAATATTTTACTCGCGTTTCGTTGATTGCTTCTGACAAACTGTATACCCCATGGAACTGCTATTGCTGGTGCTGTTAAACATTATAAAAAAATGCTCTTAGGATCATTTTTTATCTGAATTGCCTCCAATTATATTACCCACTTTGATTTTGCGTTGTCTGTTAACCAACTTCCTAATCAGCCGCGAAATAAGTACCTTATCATCATCATTTCAGCCGAAAGACCTCCACTGCTGGACAAAGGCCTCCGCCAGGTGTCGCCACACTGATTGGTCCTGAACATTTCGCATGCACCGCACTCCCACAGCCTTGACCAGGTCGTTGCTCCACCTAGAGGCAGACCTTCCAACGCTGCGTCTTCTGTACGTAAAAAGTACCTAATACAATTATAATAATCGCATAAAATATTAGGTATACCAAGAACTAAGTACTTGTATTCATCATTCTAGTCCGTATCACAATTTGCATTGATGTTTAACCGACTTCCCAAAAAGGAGGAGGTTATCAATTCGACTGTATTTTTTTTAATCGAAATTTGCTTACGTTGGTTTTAAACAAATGCTTTAAACAGTGAAACACGTATAATGTGCTGTTTTGCCGTAAATTTAAAGAACGCGACACACGTTTAAAAATGGCGACCCATTTTTCCCTGAAAATTTCTTAATTTTTTAAATAAACACGTTTTACCAACATGGTAAACCGTTTTAATATATAAAAAGAAAAACTGCCTCTACTACAAAGTTAAAAAACAAGATTAATATACTTACCAAAGTAATTACGTTATGAAAATGCACTTAAGTAAATTGTGTTACGTAAACGGTATTCTAAATACCGGTAATTTACTGTGAAGATTATCCGCACCCATTTTCATATTGAAATCAACGAAATGCAATAGTATTTAGGTGTTTTCGTTATAGTAATAATAGTTAATTGAATAATAATAACGGTGAAATGCACCCTCCAACGTAAGGAACCCTCGAAACACACGCAACGTGTCAAGTTGTCACTCAAAAGAATTTTTCGAGCCTTGTAACATTTTTCTTTTTATATTTATTTAAAAAGGCTCGCTATGTTGTTGCGAATTCGTTTTACAGGCTGACTGGAAAAAGTGAAAGCGTTTAATTTATTTTTAAATTATGAAACATTTTGTATTCCTTTTGCGAAATATCTATTCGTTAGTACAACACAGACTGGCTAGTTGCATCAAAGTTTTTTTTTTGTCAACATTTTGTTTTTTTTTAGTTTGTTGCTGTATGCCAATATTATTGTTCAAAATTGTTTCGATTTTTTTAGTGAAACTTCTCTTAAATTCAGAAATTTTTCCTTTTTTCAAAAGGAAAAAATAATTTTAAGAGATAACTATGTTTTTTCTATTATAGCAAGTAAATTGGAAGCTAAAATTATCTTTCCCAGACAAACACTAAGATTAAAACAATCGTTTAAGTTGACTCAAATAAACTAACTAGACAAAGAAAAATGTGATATCCTTTGCGGGGACTAAATTAAACTAGTCTGAAGTTAATTTCTTAGTCTGTGACCTCGACTGCTTCCAATTTGTTGGTGATCGAACAACTAAGATTTTAATAAAAGTTCGTGTTTTCTTAAAAGAACAATTTTCGTAACTAACATTGGGTTTTATCAAAATCCTCTTGAATATCGTTTAGGTATCCGTACAATAGAATAACGAATATTGTACTTATTTTTTTCAAGGGTTCATTTGATTCTTTGGCGACGTTATTACTTAGGGAAAGATTTATTTATTCATTGAGTCTTGTCTTGTCCTTCTATTCTATGAAGCATAGCAGGTGAAACTGGCATCTCATTTACGCCTCTTGCAAACCCTTTAAGGATTACGGGCGCGATGTTATGTTGATGTTGTTAAACTCGATTAGTCTATGCGTCATGAAGGAAAGTTCAATTAAATGCGTAAAAAATCAGCACAGTTGATATTTTTGACTGTAAAAGTGAGCAAACTTATCTACATACTGCTTAGTACGCGTTTCGGCCGCTGAGTTTCGTCCGATCCGGTCGAAACAGGAATTTCATTTTAATTAATATTTTTGAGTGGTGTTTCGGACGAATCCTTTTTAGAGGCAAAGTAACGTCAGAAACATAAAATCAGTAGAGAGTTTAATAACATGATAAAAATATAACTTCCGCTTTTGCGGTTTTGTTGTATGTTGAAAATTTTAAGCATTTATACCCAAACTACCAGGAGGCTAGAATCATGAAGAAGTCTTAATATTTGCGGGGCTGGAATCATTACCGGTAAAGATTAACATATGTACCAGGAGATTATAATCATGAGGAAGTATTACCGAGGCTGGAATCATGAGATGTAAAAAGAGTATCGGGAGATTATAGATTCTCAGCGGCCGCAACTCCTACTAAGCCCTACATACGTAGACTTATTCAGAGATATTCAAAACCCTTCCTTTCTGCAATAGTTAGGTAACAAAAATATACAACCGTCTTCCAAAATTGAAGTTATTTTTACTTTATAGTGTTTTTATTTGAAATGTGGTACATAATGGACAAGTTCTATAATAAGGTACCTATAATGCCAGAATAAATTACCCGACTATCATGTAACTTGAACATAACCGGTGGAATGAGAGAGTATCAGGGTGAACTGTAGATACACATATGCTAACCCGTTTAGAGCGTACTGGTGTGATGTAGGTATGTTATGAAATGGTGTAAACAATAAACAGACATGCGATTGCGGAAATCCCGAGAGATTTGCCGTCATTTATGGAAGAGTTCTGTTCATCAGGTCTTTACCAAATTTAAATGGGACCATTTCGGAATAAACTTCTTATGAACGTAAAAATAATTTTGCATATCCGTTTATATATGACGGAGTTATGCCCGAACATCAAATCACATCACATCATCAGCCTATTAATGTTCCCACTGCTGGGACACAGGCCTCCCCTCTGTGAGAGGGAATGGGCCTTAATCCACCACGCGGGCCCAATGCGGGTTGGTGGATGTCACATGTCATCGAATTTTTGGTTCTAGGATATGCCAGTTTCCTCACGATGTTTTCCTTCACCGTTTTGAGAGCAGGGGTGATGAAATAATTTACACAAAGTAAAGCGCCTGCCTGACCTCGAACCTACGACCTACAACTTGTAAGTCGCGGCCGATACCATTGGGCCACCACTGCTCTCTGTGCACGAACATACATAAAAATAATTATCAATGATGATTAGATAAAAGACACGTAGGCAACATAAACATAAGCAGTCACATTCCTTTTTTCGTTACAGTACCTAGGTAGGTACTTGTCATAGAATTTTAGATGCTTTTCGTGTATTAATTTTAAAAAAGAAAAAACTTTACATTCTCTGGTATTGTTCATCTAATTCTTAGTAATCAAAAGGGTACGTGACCTAAAAATACAAAAAAGCGGGAAAAGCGAAGTCATTCCTGAAATTGCAGGGGTCTCTGATCTCTCACATGCAAAGAAAGGGTAGTATTATTGAACGAAAGATTTGCCTATGAATACATTAATTATGTTAGAGTTGTGTTGCACCTGTTAGCCAATAAAATATTCGTTATTTCAATAAATGCAAGTAATGGGTCTATTTAGGTGTGTTAAGTGGAAGTGCCTGGGTAGCAAGCGAAATCCATCATTCAATGTTCAGCTCAGTTGTATAAAATAGTAATTCACTACCATACCATAATGTTTTTACTGAAGTATATATAATAATTTTAATTAAATCATCTCTTAAACTCTTTGATTGAGAACTAATCTCAAATGCATAATCACACTAATATTATTAAGTTGAAAGTTTGTGAGTGTGTGTGTGTTTGTTTGTTACTTCTTCACGCTCAAACGGCTGGAAGGATCTAGATTTAATTTGGCACAGAGATAGATTTTAATCCCGGGGATATGTTCCCTTGGGATAATTTTCGAGATTCACGCGGGCGAAGCCGCTGGCAGAAGCTAGTTTTTTTAAATAATTAATAAACTCGGCCAATTTGAACTTTTGCTTTGTGGTTCCGGTAGATTACTTTAAATTTCACGGTATCTAGAGAATAGAGTTTTTAATAACATACAAAATCACTCTTCTTTACCATTTCTAACCAGCTGAAACATTAGGAAGTTGTAACAACGAGTATTTTGGCAACTATCTTTTGTAATTTCAACGATAAATTAAGTGCTCATTCTCAGTTTAATTTGATTAAATGATATTCTTTTTTTTTAAAGAAATTGACTTTAAAACAAAGGTGAAAATTATGTTTTTTTTTTGTTTTTTGTGGTCAACTCTTTCGCATCCCCTTAAACTCATTCGCCTTAATATTTAATAGGTAGAAACAACGCCGGAACAGCTAAACATTCACCGTTAATACGCGGCTGGATTAAACACATAATTATTTAATACGTATGCAAATCACTTCATTGCGCCCGTAACGTGAACATGGTAACTAGTACAGATGAGTACAGTTTGACATGAGGGCACTTAATAGTAAATTAATAATCTGTCCTTATTATTATTATTACCGAGAATTACAGTCACAATCAATATACTCTTACAGTTGTTCTATCTCACGACGACGGGTTGGTCTTAGTCGTGTGTTTAGTGCGCATGCACGACTAAGTGACCATCCGGCCGTCTTGAGATAGAACAACTTTACTATGTATACCAGAATAAACGCAAAACCTGAAACGATGTCATTAGGCCGTTTGTTTTGTCGGAGCCATAGTAAAAGATGTTCACAGTAATTTCCTCCACTCAACTCAGCCTCCGTCATTCAAATTGACAGATGGCTTCTTAATAATCAACATTAACGTCCTTGATTTTAGTTGTCATGGCGACTGTCTTTTAAAAATACTTATAATTTATAGGTAATCTAGGTTAGGAATTAACAAACACACAGTTACAATAAATCCAAAGGGTTTTATAGAAATTCTTAAACTCATAATTAAAATTGAAAAATTCGTAAGATCGACAATGTAAATAATGCAGTGAATGTTGTTGTATTGTGAAAATGAAAGGCAGTCAATTGATTGTGTATTCCACCGCTCCGCATTCTGATTTGAACACCTTTTTATTGACTTGCCTTGATTACAAAAATAGCCTTTCGATACGAAAATTGTAGAGATGTGTTCTGAAAAAATATGTAATAAAAGGTTCTCTTAGGTCTTGTGTTTATTTATATAGTTTTTTATTTATTATAGTTTAAAGCAATCAACGTATCAAGAGGGGTTGGATATGGCTAAACCACACTAAGATAGCAATTTCACAGAGGCTTGGGTAATTGCTGGTTTCAGGTCAGTAATGCATGCTTAGCAAGGATGATGTAAACGGTTACCTGCTGCTGACAATACATCACCTAAGTGAAAGGGGATCTACTATAGTTATGAATTACCTTGCTCTACTTGTAAAAAACTGAGAATAATCGTTTGAAATTCGAATTCGTAGTCAAGACGATCTAAAATCTGTTTTTTTTTATCTCTAAGGCAAAATTGACACCTGCAAAATGTCAAATTACTTCTTTTAGGGCTTATTTGGGCTCTTAAAGTATGTTATATAACTACTTTTAGACTAATCACAGTATTTGGGACTACAAGAGTTATTTAAAACATACCTCAGGCAGCCTAATCAGCGTTAAAAGAATTAATTTGACATTTGCATGTGCCAATTTTGTCTCACAGATAAAAATCAGACTTTAGGCAAAGGGACATCATAAATGCCATAATGATTGTCAAAAGGTTCAAAGGTAATATTGATAAGCGTTACCGAAAACGCAATGACAATTTATCTTATCTAAGTCAACACTGGCAACAACAGTGTTAGTTGCCAGTAATAAACTATGGCTCTGAGACGTGGTCGGTCACAATGGGCCTCATCAGAAAGCCTACAGTCACCCAAAGGGCAGTAGAGAGGGCTATGCTCGTAGTTTGCTTAAGTGATCGTATCAGAAATGAAGAGGTCCGCAAGTGAACCAGGGTTACCGATATAGCCCGAAGAATTGCCAAAATTAAGTGACAGTGGGCAGGGCAGAAAAATTTTGGAGTGCCGACCGCGAACCAGAAGACGTTGCGTTGGAAGGCCGCCCATCAGGTGGACCGATAATCTGGTGAAGGTTGCAGGGATCCGCTGAATGCGGGACGCACGGGACCGGTCAATTTGGAGACGCTTGGGGGAGGCCTATGTCCAGCATTGGACGTCTTTCGGCTAATATGATGATGATGATAATGAAGTCATGACTTGTTATGAGTTTAAAATTTAAACGCTGTCATGGTTTGATCGACAATGAAAAACAAAATTCAAATTGAGTTCGATCAAAGTGGGGTTCGAATAAAGAACAGAAACTCCAGTGGTTAACAACCTTTTCACAGTCGTGTGTGACTGTACAAAGTCCTCGCGTGATTGCCGACATCCCATGTAAAACAGCGTTTACTTTCCGTGATACAAACAAAATATTGCAAAACGCAATAATTTGCATTACACTTGGCCAGGGAAGGGCGGGTAAAGTCGTCATTAATAATAGAGTAAAGTTAAGGGGCGTTTCCCGCCCTACAGGACGGGGTTAACAACCCTTGTTAAACAGTATAGTCTGGATTCATTTTCCGCTACAATGACTAGTGCATTATTATACTAAGGTTCGTTACAGGGAAAAGAGGTTTAAAAAAAAAATTGTATGCTTAAGGTTGGAACGTTCTGTTAGTTAGTTTGATATTTCTGTTTGATGAGTAATTTTATCATTGTGGGTGATTATAGTATGCACAGCGGGATGAGCATGGGCGTACCCAAGAAGTTTGTGACAAGACATGATAAATTATGTCATGTCTTACAATTTGTCATAAATGCTAGCACGGGTCAAACATGTGACTTATTTTTAAGGTGCGACATACCTTTCTTGTTGCTGCCTGGCGAGCACGGCCTACTGCGACATGGCTTGAGTCACACATTTCATCTTACAGCCATTTTGTCTTAAATGCTGGCACGGCGGTGTGAGAAAGAATTTCTTGACGTATATTTGGGAATCATTAAGTTTTAGTTGCTGATACGGGCGCTACCATTTTGCCACAAATGTTACATTTTGTCTGTCAAAAACCCTCAAAAAAAAATAAAAACTCTTTCTTTGTTCAATAATGTAGTCAGTGTTTGATATAAACATATAATAAAATTAGTGGTTTTTTTTTTAAATTTGTATTAAAAATAATAATAGCTTGGATCCTGTTCCCGATACCGCTTTTTCTTTATCATTTGTCGAAATGTGACATTTTCGACAAAATAAACCCTTATAAACGCCTTTCTGACACAAATTACTTATAAAATCGAGTACCGGCCCTAAATATCCGAATCGGTCCGGTGGGCAAATGCACGACAATTGACTTTTTTCGATTCGGTCGGTTAGACAGTCGACTGGTCCGAAAAAACCATCAAGAAGTTACGTCACAAGTCAAGAAATTATCTCTCGCCGCCGTGCTAGCATCTATAATAAAATGGCTTTGGCGCCAAACTGTGATAAAAAGTGTGACTCAAGCCATGTCACAGTAGGCCGTGTTCGCCGGGCAGTTTATATCACGATATAGTGGGTTGGCACTGGGTCCGTGTGGTGGATTAAGGCCCATTCCTTCTCACAGAGAGGAGGCCTGTGTCCCAGCAGTGGGAATATTACAGCCACGCAGATTACAGGTAACAATCGGTAAATATCTTGCCAACTATTAAAATAGCCAAACCCCCGATTCATGAATTAAGCATTTTACGTAGAGTATTTGTCAGACTATACTTTCGCTTGAAAATCTGTCAAAATGGGTTTGACACGTTCTTACCCCAAATAATCAATTCAGAAATCGTCGCAATTCGTCGGAATTTTTACAAGCTTTTACTTAACTTGCAATGTATGTGTGTGTGTTCGGGTCAAATCTTGCAACTGAATTTTAAAGCAGTTATCCTCAACCAATTAAGATGAAATTTTGCATTCACGTTTAGTTTGGGTGACAATGCATGGTTAGTTAAGTGACGTCATTCTGAATCCAATATGGTGGACGACGCATGGTGGCGGACTAGTTATTTTTTGTTCACTGCCATGATATGGGTATCAAAAGAAAGGGTTTACTGAGAGAATACGAAAAAAGCTTGTTTTAAAAAGTTTTCAATGAATAATTTATTATAGATTGATTCTGGAAAACTTAATAATTTATTATATAGGTATAGTAGGCATGATCATAACAAAACATAACGCTTTTAAAATTCTCTGAAGGATCACGCAAAAGCGTGAAATTATATATCTAGTTTTAGATTAAATCACTTTCAAACCACTTACCCACTTTTCAAAAATAGCTTGTAGAACGTCGCAAAAATCTCTCCTTTTTTGTACCCGAGAACCTTGCCATAATAATATCATTCAGATAAAAGTCGCGCTAAGCCCGAGGAAGAATTAGAGATTGCAAGTAATAATTCACTTCAAGCCTGTTGGCGGTCCGACTAGTGGCCACAATCCGTGAAATTGGTCGCACATTATTTAAAAAATTTGGCTGCAGGTTATTCTAAAAATTTGACCTCTTATTATTTTTAAAATATGAGGCCATCATCGCTCTTGTTTTGTGACTTAATTATCTTCAGTTTTTATGCTGTAATCTACTTATTTTGGAAGATTAATGGCGTTAAGATTTTCGTCCTATAAGTAATTGAACAGGTTGTTTTGTTGTTAAACTTCATCCTGAAGGATTACTACGTTTTGAAATAAAATAAAAGCAGTCAGATATTATTATATAATTATATGACCGATGGGACTGAAAAGTTCTGGAGAACTTGGTCAGGGTTACAGGCATCCGCTGGATGCGAGACGCACGGGACTGGCCAATGTGGTGACTCTTGCTCTATGTTCAGCAGTGGAGGTCTTTCAGCTGAAATGATGATAAGTTAACATATACACTTTCGCCACCTGTATGCAAAATATGAATATTTTAATTAATTAATTATAATTTCACACTTGATCAGATTACAGTCAGCATAAAAATCTGAACTCCAAAATTACCGTCCCTTTATTTTCAGTTCTTCGCCAAAACCTTTAAACAATTCACGCAAGAACAACGCCACTAGAAACTTAAAGCCTGCGGCTTTAATAAAGCACTTTATAATTAAATTACATTAATATTGATGGAGGCCAAAAAGTACGTAGATAGCATTACACCGACGGGACCGAACCCGTTTCGTAAGCCGATTAAAGACCGTCGCACACAAAGTCAACACAACTCCGATTCCGTAGGTACTCCATCTTTAGGTTCAGTCCCCATGAATCGTCCACTCGACATTTACAATGTCGGTCGCGCGTTGACAGATTGTACAATACCTATCAAGAATGCGTACACAATGTGTCATTCGTTCAGCGATAACGAATGTCAAATGTATTTTTTGACGGCTCGGAAACGCGTGGTCAATATATTATCTTACTAATGCTACTTACTATTATGAACGCGAAAATTTGTGAGGATGGCAAAAACTACAGTACGGATTTTGATGAAACTTTGCATTAATATAGCTTATACATCAGAATAACACAGACTATAATTTATTAAGACACTAGGTTAAGTACTAATACCACGTAGGTGGATCCGCGGGAGGCAGTTAGTATAATAAATGCGAAAGTTTGGATGGATAGGTGGGTGGATTTGTTAATCAATCATGTAAGAACAGCTGCACGGATCTGGATGAAATTTGACACAGAGATAGATTATAGTCTGGACTCAAAGTTTAACTAGGCCAATAAGCGGCACTTTTGAACGTCAAAGTATTAAAAAGATAAAATTTACAAGTGCATTCGGAAAAATAGTTTGTTATGGAGAACAACGCAAAAGAAAATCCACTTCTACGAATAGCACATATGCTACATTAATATTACATTTTCATCTCGGTATAATGTTCCCGCGGGCGGAGCCCCTGGTAAAAGCTAATATCTTATACTTTCTAACTATATTTATGAAATGCCATGCGATAGATAAAGTTCACATTTTAATGCTCAACTTAGTCGAGATCCCATCTATTTGCTTAGGACGGTATTATAGCAGCATTGACCCATGCTCAACTCAAAATAGAGAGTTGTGATTGGTTGGCTTGTTTTTTGCCATTTACGTGCTCAAGTCCAAGATCCTAGGCGCACCAAACGTTACCGAACTCACAAAAACAGTGGAATCGCGTAGTGACTTGGATCGAACTCGTACATGCTAAGTTAGACTTTCATTATCATTCAATACATACTACACATTTCGTGAAGAAAGATTGCAGTAACGTCTGGGGCGTCTGAGTTCTTGCTCTATTGAGTACACATGTCAAGCTGAAGAAACATAATTATGCCAAAATTGAGAGTTTGATTGGTTGGCAGTTGATTGGTAGGTATGGCCATGTTTGAGTTTGAGTCGAGCATGAGCATCTGGAATACGGGCCTAAGTGTGCGCTGGCCTTTATCCAATCTAAACAACTGACAAAATTAATCTGTAGACCATTATTGTTGACATGTAAAACGCATTAAGCACCCAAAAGCCTCTTTCGAAATAAAATAATCGATATCAAAGTCGAATCCGATAGATTGGTACACGGAATAACAATGTTTTGGTCAATATTTGGACTGGGGATTAATAATTTTGGAGTAAAAAAATGTGGATCAAGATTTATTTTTATAGTAAAATAAATTTGGCACCAATTTTTGCTATGTCTTAATTACAAGGCCAGTTTGTTTATTAAGTCTGTAAATCTCAGGTACGTTAAATATATTATAACCCGTTTGCCCCGTTTTCAAGGGCCGCGCGTATTATAAATAATATGCCATCGGACGATGTGTTCCATAGCCTGCCGAAGTTTGTATCAGGAGCACGAAACTGCAGCTGCTATTTCATTATTTATTTAGAGTTCACGCACAAAGGTACAAAGACGGACTTAATGCTATAGGCATTCTCTACCCGTCCGGTGGTGGTGAAGAGACAAAATGGCAGGTGCATAGCTTAATAATGAAAAGCTATTAGTTATTATACTAAAATAAATAAAATACACGTACATAAATATTGAAGGAGGCATATAAATTTGAATTGTTTTTTATTTTTATTTTTAAATTTTGTTATTTTTTTTTATTATTAAATTGTTATTTTTAAATTAAGTGTAAAGCATTACTTGTTTTGTGGTATAACATCGTCTTGGAATACTGTAAGAGGTTGTACTCATTGGTGTAAATAAATAAATAAATATTATTATTTTAGAGTGCTTATCTTTAGATCTGAGATAATTATTGATTTTTTTATTACAATATCTTGATTTTTTTTCTTGTATTTTACTTGTCCTCTGTACCTACCTAATTAAAAATTTATAAATAATTCTATATACTTGTCTGTATATATTTTATAATAGTATATAAAATAGATACAGCTTATAAAAGCTTGTCTTGTACGTGACTTAAACTTTCCTTCGTTATAGTGCAAACTCAACACACTGTGCCAGCATACGAATGTTTTAGAATCAACTTATTTTGCACAAAAGAACCAACAAAATAATTTTTAGAACAAAGATAAAATTAGGACTCTTACTTATCAAAAAAAGGGCCAACGTTTTATAATTACATTGTATATTTTATGAAAATCACGGAACACGGGAAGGATACGCTGATTTGCCGTGTAAAATTTTATTATAAAGAGGCAATTAAAACGAAAATTAAACGTGTGTTTTTCGTGCATCCCTTAATCAAATAAAGCGACAAAATTAATCTGCGCGATTCACCGCTCCCTTCCGAGCCGGCCGATCCCGTCCGGTCCGGACCCCGCCAATTTCATACAATAACACATCACGTATTTGTGTTGCCGTAATGGAAACGTATACGTACTTGTTTTGTTTGCTCCCGTTATTAATTCATCGTATTCATAGAAAGGGTATCCAAAGCAAATCGTCTACCATTTTGATTGGATTTCACAGAAAGAACATTTTTATAACTCGAGCACATACGTATGATTCAATAACCGTTTGGAGATTCCTTTGATTACGTTATGCGAACGTTATATCATTTCTCTACCCTTTGAATAGATATTTAATTTCGTCAGAGGCAAAACAAGTTATCTGAGAAAAGTAATATCCACGTGAAATATCAGGACGATGACTTTGTTTTAGAAAACGAATTTCTTTTCTTTTATGTAAGAAAAAGCGGATAAGTCATTAAAAGTGCCGACGAAGCGTAAGAATAAAGTGAGCCGAGCAAAAGTGGTCGAATTCAAGCGAAGCCGCGACTTATCGAAAACTTGAAACTAGTATGGTTCCTTTCCAACGAACGGTTATTAAAGTTTTCTTTACTTTAACGAGTCGAACGTCAAATATCTAGAATAGTTACCGACTTCATATCTTTCTGTAATAGTTCCATCTTTCTTTTCGTTCGTATTTAATTCAATTAGTTAAATGAATGCCAATTGATAGCAAGAGTTACGGACTCATTGATTTCTTGGAAACTTTTGCAGTGGAATGAAATTCTGGATTGGTAGCATCAAATAGTCCAGATAGAATAAATTGTTCAGTGAACAAGACAGATATTTACGAGTATCATACAGACAGTAATAGATTTTCAGTTCATATACTCTCATTTAGCTTTACTTAGCTCTTTATTACTGTTTCAAAGGTTTATTTTCATTGTACTCGTAACGCAACTATGTAAGCAAAAAGCATTCCGTACTAAAAGTCAACACTGAAACAAAGCAGAATTTTCTGGAAACGTCTTCAAAATTACTTCTCTCACACGAAGCGAAACCAAATAGACCTGTCCTCAACAAATAGGTCAGCGATCCTTGTTTTCTTTTTCAATAAACAGGTCAAGCTTAAAATGTCTTATCCAGTAGATAAAACCAGATTGGTCCCACGTTTTTTGTTCGTTGGGGCTGTAATGAGTCGTCTCAGTGCTTCGATTGACCGTCCTTCCACCTTCCGAGCCAATTCACTCGCCTTTTATACACTTTTAAACCCTCGGATCTGACATTTAGAAGGAAAGTGTTGCCATGTACCGTTGGATACAGAAATAAATGTGTTTTTTTAATATCGTGAGGCTATTTTTAGGATAGGCTCTGACTTTTCGTAATTTTAGAGATGTTCCGAGATATTTTTGGAGAAATTGAATTTTTTATGAGTTGTTTGCCATCTCTGTTGGAGCCTTATGGCATTAATTAATTCTATTTTTGTACCATTATTGTACATTAAGCTTACATGAATAAATAATATGGATATGTCTACCTAATTGCGAGATGTTAACATGTGAAGTTCTCGCTTAGAAGTCATGAAGTTGACTATACAACTAAATTTAATGAGAGGCTTACTGATTCTTGTTATTTTGACCTTAAAATGCTGTGTTTAGGTGTGATATTATACCTTCATAAAACAGGGTACTGAATTTATGTATTTTCTTCTTTTGTCATTACGAGTCTTTCTTTGAACACATACCTAAGGTACATTAAAAAAGGAAGGTGAAGCAGTAGTAAACCAAGACAATTTTCAAGTAATACAACTTGAATAAGAACGCTAGGTGCTCTGGCTTCGGGGATGCACTAAGAAAGCACACGTGATCCAACTTTAAATTAAACTCATACATGGCTCATACATACATACATATATCTACGCCATATACCTAATATAGGTAGAAGTTTGGAGACAAGATTGTTCCTGGATGGTATGAAACTATTTGGAAAATATTAATGAGTTTTCAAATGACTCTTGCGTTGCCGGTTACTAGTGATAAGAGGCTCCAGAGAACTGTCAGCGAAGGTGATTGTCAAAATACAATTCAAGGGATTGATCACGTGACTTTTCGAAAGCGCTTGACAATCCTATACATTTTCGACATTTTTCTAATCGCTATCGCGATCCTTTCGTTGATAGAATGCCACTTTTCTAGATCCTAGGATCGTCCCTACATGAAATCCTGCTTTCTGCAAATATTATAAAGGTATGCTTAGATGTTCGTTAAGGCTCTTAATTCGCTTTAGTTTCGAAAAACGGTTACTTTCTAAAGCATACTCCTTAGTAACGGCTAGGTTAAAACATGGGAAAAAAAATTGTTTTCATGTATAATATTTGTGAAATATGGTTTTTTCGTATGACTAATACTTTTGCTTTAAAAATATAATTAACAACATGATATTTTTTCACTTCTTTGGTATACTCCACCGAAACGATTTGGATGTTTAAAAATATTTTTACACAGAAATATTGATGGTTAGAATTTCTTCTTAACCTACATATGATATGAAAACCAAAAAATATTTTCCAAACAATACTTTTCGAAAGGAGGTCCAAATATTGATATACTGGCACCGAGCGGGCGCACGGCCAGAACCGCGTTAATATTGGGGAATATTATACGCCTTAATCAATGACGCCTTAACGGCTGATTAGTTTGGGATGAAACTGGGACACGGACAGATCATGAGCTGGATTAGCTCATAGAATACTTTTAATTCCGGTAGTACGTTCCGTAGGATAATTTTCGACAGAGCATGAATCATTTTTTATTTAATTCTTTAATCAAGTAGAAACTAATCTCTTGACATGGTCTTGACCCAAACTACAACATTGTCTCTATCTTAACCTCAATAATAAATTACTTATGTGTCACTGTCAACGATGACATTTTTTTTCAATTTGCACGAACAAGATTAAATCACATAAAATTTTTATTTGACACTATAATAAAATTAACATTTTACAACGATTTATTTGATGAGTTTTACATTAATTATCTTATTCTCATTAAAATATAGGTACCTATGTAATTAAATTTCAAGAAATCTCTGATTAATATTTAATGCGAATTCAAATTTCATATTTGCAATGCAAATATTCGTCCTTTGCAAATATTGATAATGAGATGTGCGTGCATGAGTTATTATTTTCTGTGACATATAATAATATCTTTTATCTACACTCACAACGTAATGTTCCAATTATGAATTCAAAAAATATTCTATAAACACGTACTTTACATCCGTGGATAGGTAAAATTTAAAAAAACAACCATTACAGTGCAGCATTTTCCTTCGATTTTCAAACTAAAACGGCATCATAAAATAACTTTTTAATTTTTATAGCACACTTTTACTTTTTAATTTATTGGCGCTTATGGGCTCCTTTATTTACTGTCGAAAAGTAGTGTCATGTCTATGGAGGCGCGCGCTGATGAGAATTTGAATTGCCTGCCATATCACATATTTTTTCCGTTTCCACTTTTTGTTTTATTCCAAATGTATGAGTGAAGATAAAATGGTGTATGCAACGGCATATAATTGGGTATTAAAACACTCGCGTGTTATTATTATCAAATTCGGCTTCGCCTCATTTGATAAACCCACTGCATAAACTACTATTATCTACTTCGGTTTCGTTTTATTCGAATTACAAAATTGACAGCGGTTTAATTATGTTACCCATAAGTACATCGGGTTGAATTATGCGAATCGTCATAAATTCTAAAACACAAGCAAAGACATTCTGAACGTACAGCCAGGTACCTATAATATAATATAGATATTCGAAATCGAGACAATGTAAATGATGTTTTTAAAAATGGAACAATTTTAGAACAAAAGTATCGTATACTATTTGGCTGTTGCGGCTACAAGATCTTTGCCTTGTACCTAATAAAGACAATATAAAAAAATACTTATTTGTCTATATCTGTGTTTTATTCCATCCTTCGTAGATAAAATCTTGTATGCAACTGTATGTTATTGATCTTTTAATAACTCGTGCCCACCTATTTCGGTACGCGCTACGCTTGTACCGAAAAATGGCACTCGTATTAAAAGACCGTCCATAACGTAACAGTTGCATAAATAGTTTTTATCTACTTCGGTTTCGTTGTATTCGAATTACAAAATTGACAGCGGTTTCATTATGATACCCATAACGACATATAGTTGCATTATGCGAATCGTCATAAATTCTAAAACACAAGTAAAGACATTCTGAACATACAGCCAGGTACCTATAATATTACTTCGACATCGAGACAATGTAAATGATGTTTTTAAAAATGGAACAAGTAAAAAAGTATCGTATACTATTTGGCTGTTGCGGTTTCAAGATCTTTGCGTTATACCTAATAAAGACTAAAAAAATACTTATTTGTGTTTTATTCCTTCCTTCGTAGATAAAATCTTGTATGCAACTGTACGTTATTGGTCCTTTAACGTAACAGTTGCATAAATAGCTATAATGCTTATCTAATAATACGATATGGCACAGGCATCTTAAAAAGCTTCAAGTAATATAATGTTTCCACAAGAGTCCCAATTTCAATAAGAATTAATGGACTTACTTAATAAATCATTTTTAACCTTCGGTCTAGACTAAAATCGGATTTAGAAAAATAATAATAAATGGCTAAATCTATGCAAAGTGTAAAAGAACAACCGCAAAACCTTAAAAGGTGTCATTAAGCTCATTAATACGAAAAACTTTTCTACGGAAATAACCCTGAAATTACATTTTGTCGATTTACGCAAACATTTTTCTTTTGAATATCGTAAAGCGTCTTAAAAAGAAAACTCAGATTTTCACTTCCCAGCCAACCTTATCTATGTAATATGAAGTCTATTCAATGAAAAATATTACTATTTCCATACTTTTATTAAAGTAACGTTAAAAATTAAATCTTAAGACCAAAATATACTACTAATAGGCTATTAAATATGGCGCCCATTCCTTACAAAAACAAAGGTAATTAAATTAGGTAGCTAAAATAAAATAAAAGCTTAGGGAAGGTTATTAACTATACTCACAACCCCTCTCTTAGTTAGCAAAGTTTTAATTCTGTTTTGTTTAATATAAAGTGCAGTAAATTATTACGCATTAAAGGGTAGGCTAATAATGCCAACTGCCTCGCTTATGGCTGCTGTAGAAATTAATAGCACCAATAGTGATGTGAAATGGGTGGCGTTATCGATAAAGAAAAATTTACACTAAAAAAGTTGCATGAATTTTTTGGCTCACCCGATTTGTGATCGAATACAAGGGACTAGTTGGTTAGTTTAGCCTAAGGTACCGATATGTTAACTCATGAAATACCTACGTTTGATTTAGTGCTTACGTTTATGTTTGTAAAAAAACAGCCCGTGGTAAAAATGAACTAGGCTTATGTAGGTAATTTACAAAGACCGTTTATTTTAAGAATCTTTTTTCATGCCACATAAATATACAACACGTAAAATGACAATGACAAATCATCTACAATCATATTTAAACGGTCCTGTTTTATAGGAAGAAGACTTGCTAACGACTGCTTGTCACATTAGCTCTTTTTAGGCAGCGATTTTTAGCTGCAAGTCACCCAAGTTTAATAAAAAATAAGCTACATCTGCTTCTATTCTTTACAAAATATTCTGAATAAAGAGTGCTTCTTCAGATTATCGACACCCAAAACTTCCACTACAGCCCATCACTAAACGTTCTTTAGATACGTGCTAGGGCGTCGGCGGGGGATTTCCGGCTCTCGGGTGGGTCGCTAATATAGCTATCCTCACTCGGGGCGAGCGGGCAATGTCGCCGGGGCGGCCTAGCGAGAAACTCATTAAAATTACACACGGGCACAAAAGCACACAGGAACACAGCCTCCCGTTCAATGCGGCCTTTGCCCTGTCAATTTGTCGCGTCAATTACTTTATTTAACAGTATAGGTGGATCTATCTGTTTTATTTAAGATTGAATTAATGATTTATTTAGTGGAGTTCGACAGCAATCTTATTAATAGGTATTTATATGTGAAAGTAACAAATTATGCAACTTCTGTACACCTACAACTGTTTGGATGTTTGTTAATGACGCCTCAACGGCTAAATGAACTTGGATGAAACTTGGCACGGAGGTAGACCTGGATTAGGGCTACGATTTATTTCTTGCTAGGTGATTCCCGGGATAAAATAAAGAGACGGTTAGTTGAATGAAGACTATGAAGAGACAGATTTGGTTATCAGACTTCTACGGTATTTTTAGGGTCAGTCGATTTTTCAGATATAACGCTTCACTTTTCATCTAGCTTCAATCATATAAAGTGCCAAAAGACCCTTCATACATTTGCGTAGGCCAGAAAAAATGTACTTACCCAAATTATAATAACCTTATCCATGTAAAATGGGTCGAAACACTTTGTATATTAAACCTGTAAAAATAAAAAACATAATAAAATAAACCTTATTTAAAACAAAAGCTTAAAATCGCGTAAAATACAAACAGCACGGAAGATAAAACGTCTGTATTTAATTGTACCTAAAACCCATATTTCTCCATGAGATATATCCGTAGTCTTTACCAAAAATTAGACGACAGTAAAATTTTTTACGGGCCTTTGCTCGACCGCAATGGACAATAAAGCCCAGGCAATCCCGGGGGTATTTCACGGTAGCCCGACGCTTGCAATGAATTCGTTCTGAACAAATTTTAAATATTAGAAGAAATATAGTTCTTTGTAGTCTGAAGACTGTTTTACTTTTGTACTGGACTTCTCGGCGGTAATAGTGGCGACGGCGGTAATAGTGTCGGCGGTAATGAGTGAAACATAAAAGTTTAATATTTCTATCGACTGTTGGTTTCTATTTTTGATCAATAGTTAGTTGGTCATCCCTAAAAAGATAGGTTCTGTGTAATGCCTGCGGAATAGTTGTGTTTCACCGGGATCTAAATACTTAAATAACAGTCGTTTTCGCGTTTTAATAAGCATTTATTACTATATAATAAAATTATAATGCCACTATTTTGCAATGCGCCTGAGATGTGTGTCCGCCTAACTCCGATGTAATCGTTTATTAAATGTAATCCGGAACTATTATTTGTCCTCTCATACAAAACTCGGTCTTCGTCATAGTTATTATATTTAAATTTCAGTTTCATTTTGTATTTAGTATTTATTATAATATAAATTAGTCTATTGTTTTAGAAATTATTTATGTATTTTATTAGTTAGGTAGTTTATTAATCCGACTTCAATTATTGTTCATAATTTTTATTTTGTACACCTACCACTGTTGTGTCCTTTTTTACCCAAAGATTGACTGGTAGAGAATGCCTTGCTGCATTAAGTTCGCCTATGTATCACCAATGTACATGAAGTTTAAATACATAAATAAAATATATCGTGAATTCTGATTTCTGTATTAAGAATTTGAAGTTGACTAATTTGCCAATTCTACTTTGCCTGAAAACCAATCCTGTTTGACATACAAATAGTAAGACGTTTTGTACTCTGAATTCTCCGATAAGAAATAGCCTCCTACTTCTTAAGACTTCAAATTCAAAGAGGTTTAGATTCTACAGTACCTAGGTTATATTTTCAAGAAATATGATAATGACATTCCCTTTCAAGCTGAAAACAACAATACAATCACCTAGTATTTGATGGCAATATTTAGGTAACAGAATTACACTAACGATTAATATTTCTTGTTAAATCCTAAGAAATCTTTAAACGTTAAAATGATTAGGTATACCTTTGGAATCAAAGACTTAGCTATTAGCCATATTTAGCTACAGGCTATCTAGTGACTACTAGGATTTCTGTCTTCTACCTAACAGATAGAAGTCAAAACAATTAATTTGAGTTTACAACACAAGTTAAAGGAGATTACTATTGGTAATCGAGACAGAAAGGAATTATTTTCAGCAATAATTTGAAACTATAAAACGAAGTTGCAGATCTTCATTATGCCTAGGACTAGATATAATGGTGCACCCACACTGCTGTTAAAAATGTTTATAAACATTTTCTTACACTACATTTACTAACAAATATTAGGATTTGTTACATTTTCTTAAGAATTGTTAGATGTTTTGAGTGCTCCTACACTGATGGAAAAGGTTTTCAAACATTTATAACATTTGGAAACATGACATTGGCTTGTAGTTTGGATTTACGTTCCGAGGCGTCTACACGAAAATGGAAGAAGATTTTTTCAGCTTTAATTTTTGTTAAAAAAAAGAAAAGCGCTTTATTGCCAAACGCTAGCTAAAAGCTAGCTGACCATAGATTATATTTATAATATAGATTTTGTTCTTGATAATATTTTATGAGAAAATGAATTTGAGCTTTTTGTTGGTCTTGGCTTATTATAAACAAGGATACAAGGACCAAACCCTTGTATCCGAATTTTTGAATGTCTTCGCTTCAATGTACAGTTAGATTTTAACCAAAGAAACAGTCGTAGAATAACCACGGGCTAACTTTAAGTTTTCCACCTTATCATTCACAGACAATCGATAAGCAACTTATTACGAACTCAAATCACGAACTTACCCGTAAATCATCATGACATAAATCGCGACACCAAAAGGATGCAATAATTAATGAGGCGCATTGCTCGTGACAGCGGCAGAGAATCATTCGGGCCATAATTAACATGTTCTGTTCCACACAGTAGGCGGAACCGCTGACAATGGGGCAACATGTTTAGACCAGGTCAGTGTATTGTCCGCACACAATTAACTGACAAATGGACGTGCTCAATACTTGATAGATAATGAATTAGTGTTTTGATTTATTGTGTGGGTGTATATTAGCGGAGTGGATAGGCTGTGTGGAATAGGTTTTAAATGATAATTAACATGTTGTTTTTAAATCTGTGTCTCTTGGTCACCAACCGGAGTAAGATCCGCAGGCTTATTACGTAACTAGCAAGAACAAAACGATAGCGACTTTTGAGCAATAATTGCTCTTCAATACAGAAGTTTTATAGTTATGGCGGTTTTTTTTAGAAATTAGTGCATTTGTGCAACAGCGAGCGATTAGAAAGCGATTGTGTAGGACCTACCATACCTACACTGTAGGTAATTGCGACTTTTATGACATAAAGCGTTTGATCGCGCGGTGTTTGCTGATTACTGATTCTTAGTAATAAGCCTGCGGTTGTCTTACTTCGGTAGACCAAGAGCTAAGCAAATTTACGTAGTTTAGTTTAGCTCACATTGCTTCGGTAATTTTCCTCACTTTTGTGCAGAGCGCTCAGATAAGAGACCATGTACATCTGTAAACGATCAGTTACATCTGCAATTGACTGTACTCATTTTTTTACATATATTATTTACAAAAAAAAATGAAAAATAATGAACCTGCACGTGGCTTACAATTATACTCATAGTTTCTCCCAAATTTGTAATTTCCAGTCAGGAAGAGGAAATTCTCTTTTTAATATGTGATCGCACCTAACCCCTCGAAAAATATCCTGAACCACATATCACTCTCAGTGAAAAACACCATAGACCGCTAGACGAATTATTTAGAAATCAATTTCGGTCGTGCACCACCGCAATCGAATCGTCGGGCCGCAACGATATTGGGAACGTAATAAACTGCTCCGAGATTATTTCCACTTGATCCAGTACGTACAGATCAGTGATGCAACAAAACTCTGTTTCTGCTTCCGCATCTGCGGAATTTCGGCACGCATTCTTACATCCGTTTCCGCTTCTGCTACTTTTAAAATGGCATTATAAATGGAACATTAAGGCGGTGTGACGCGCGGGCGGGCAAGTGGACTAGCGATTTATGAAGAGCACATTGTTGGTACAAAAGCGGCAAAAGTAATACTTTTACAATATAATTTACCTTAATTAAATTTTAATTACTGATTGATTAAAAAACATCTTCAGTTATTTATTTTCATAGTTTTTACACTGCCGCTTTTCATCCATATCTGTTTCCGTTTCCGCCAATATTTAATTTTAACATCATTTTTCCGTTTCCACGTACGGTATGACACTTCAGTTGCATCACTAGTACAGATTCTACGAGAATACTCGACCAGACTTGGTATGTGGATGTTAACACAAACGGTTTCAGTAGGTACTTGAGTGCTTGGCTGCGATCAACAGACTTTCAATCTTGTCTGGGTGTAAATGGATTGATTATAAGGTTGAATATCAGAGTTATACTTTTTTATTTCTTTCCATGATTCATAATCTGGAGTATAAAATATCGTATCTACTAACATGATATAACTAAATACATACATTCATAAGATGATATCTAAGAATAAATAAATCTAAACTAATCTGATACTTTGACACAGTTTCCACTTAGCGCGTAGCACATCTCGTAGGCCGTACACTTACTTTCGTAGACACCGTTAAACATTGTTTTTAATCCCCGACGGAAAAAGAGAGGTGTTCTAAGTTTGATGTGTGTACCTGTGTGTTTGTATATCTGTCTGTGGCGTCATAACTCCTAAACGGATGGAACGATTTTGATATTTTTTTTTTGTTATAAAGTTTACATTATCGGGAGTGTTTTAGCTGTGTTTGATGAAAATCGGTTCAGCCGTTCAAAAATTATGGGCGTTTTATTTTTTGAATCGGGGTATTTTCACAAGATATCGTGTCATGATTATGTGTTCGATAGATTTTTGATCAAAGAGTGTCTACTACTAAATACATTATGTAGATCAAAACGTTTGAAAAAAGATTGTCGGTGTTATGATTTATTTTTATTTAAACCTATTCATAATCCTGTTGTTATTTTTTCTATCATACGTAAAGGTTAACACAAAGATAGAGTTACCATGCAACAGTCACGTTTTAGTAGAAAAATAATAAACGTTGCGTAGACTGTAGACGGAGGAGGTGGTTGACGTAAAGACGTATAGATATCGAGCTCCGTTTTCTGATACAAATACCGAGTACATACCGTTTCATCCTGTGAAAAACCCCCTAATCTCGTGCGTAACGCGCTGAAATGTAAATTTCAATAAAAAACTGAGCTAAAACTGTATCATCAACATCATTTTCAAGACGATGAAAGCATAGAAATTTGGTGGTCGAGGATCGACACTGACATCAATTCGAAAATATTTTTAGTGTACCCGCAATAAATGATAAAATCCAGTGCCAACTTGACAGCTTTAAAATAAGGTACGTTCACTCAATTACGTTTCGTTCCACGCAAAATGGATAACCTTCAAACACTCTTCGAACAAATGAAAATTGAAATGTCAAATCAAACGAAACAGATTATTGAACAGATGGACGAGAAATTAACACCCCTCACACGGGAAATTGTGGAATTGAGATCAGAAAATCAAGCATTGAAGGAAAAAATATGCTATCTTGAAAAACAGAGAAGAATAAATAATATAATTTTATACGGTATAAACGAATGCGAAAACTCATCTGCTACCCTCATCGAAATAGTTAAGGAAAAAATTAAAAACGATTTAAACATAAATCTTGAAAACCGAGACTTGAACACGATCTATAGAATTGGCAGTAATGACATGAAGGAGGGGAGGGGAAGGCCGATACTCATTTCACTTGTAAACAATTGGAAGAAAAATGAGATAATGAAGAATAAAAAGAAATTTAAATATGTATATGCTTCAGAAGACTATCCGAAAGAGGTCCTCGATAAAAGAAGAGAATTAAAGCCAAAACTCGAAGAAGAAAGAGCGAAGGGTAATTATGCAATTATTAACTATGATAAACTAGTCATTAAGGAGGGAAAACTGGGTAGCGAGAAGCGCAAGAGAAATTCATCGACCTCACCCGACGCAGCGGAACAGCCTCGCAAGCAACAAACGTTCATGAAAACGAATAGACTGAATGCATTCGATGTGATGAGAAACGGAAGCAACCCCCTGCCTATTGCAAACCCTTCAGCTGAGCGGAAAGCATAGGACACAATCATCAGCCACCGGAACAAACCATCTAATAAGCCAGATACAAATACTAATACAAGAAAAACATTCCCCAATCCGACTGGTCCTCGTGGGGAATTAGACCACTACCCTCCACCTAAAAATATAAAGAATAAAGTAATTACGTTAAAGCTCTGCACTTTTAATGTAAGATCGCTATCAACAATAGAAAGATTCCTCGAATTACATAACGCCCTAAAAAACATTAACTGCGACATTTTGGGAATTTCAGAAGTCAGGAAAATGGGCTGCAACATCGAAGAATATCAAGATAACATTTTCTGCTACATCGGGCAAACCAAAGGTCTACACGGAGTGGGGTTCCTAATTAAGAAAAAATACAAAAACAACATAAAAAACTTTACAGGAATCTCAGAAAGAGTAGCACTTTTACAATTGAAATTCGAAAGCTTTCCTATGTCAATAATTCAAGTATATGCACCTACAGAAAGATCACCAGAAGATGAAATTGAACAATTTTATAATGATATTGAAGCTGCTCATGCACTGGCTGACGAGAAAGTTGTAGTAGTGATGGGAGACTTTAATGCTAAAATAGGCTGCCCGAAAACAAATCACTACCCTGTTATGGGACCATACGGTGTCGGAGAACGCAATGAAAGAGGTGATCGTCTGGTAAATTATGCTTACCAATACAAACTGTCAATAATGAACACATTTTTTAAGAAAAAAAGAGCGCATAAATGGACCTGGAAATCACCTGACCAAAAAACCAAAAACGAAATTGATTTCATATTGACAAACAATCCCAAACTAATAATAAATATGGAAATATTAAATAACATGCTATTTTCCTCGGACCATAGATTGTTGAGAGCCACACTACTTCTAAATAGACCTAGAAAGAGTAGAAAAAACTTTGTTGTACCACTCCATGTTCCAAAGACAGAAGAAGAAAACAAAAATTACATCAAAAATCTACAAACAAACATAAAAAACAATGAAAAAGAACCAACTGATGTTCAGACCTACTACAATCTCCTGGAAAAAAGCATTAGGGATAGTTTGAAGTCACAGAACATAACTCAAATAGAACAACATAAAATATTCAGCAAAGACACAGAACAACTAATAAAAAGATGCACGGAATTAATACTCACAAAAAACAAAACCAAAGACATTAAAAACGAACTCAGTAAAATATATAAAGAAACCAACAGAACAATCAGGAAAGACTACAGCAACCATAGACATGAAATCATCACACGAAACATGAGGAATTTTAGAAGTATTAAAAAAGCTAACAAAGAACTTATTATAAACAAAACATGGATACAAGAACTTGAACAAAGGTCAGAAAAAACAAAATCAAGGGCAGACGTTATATGTCACGCTACAAACTTTTTTAAAGATTTATACCGGAAAAGAAATGACAATACAATCGAAACAAAATTAAATTATGAAATTAGAACTAATTACATCAAACCAATTGAAGAATTAGAAGTTTACGATCACATAAGACGGTTGAAAGCTGAAAAAAGTCCCGGCCCAGACGGATTATGTAATGAATTTCTGAAAATAGGGGCACCTATTTTAATCCACCACCTGTCACAACTTTTTAACATGATATTGGATACAGAAACAGTACCAAAACAATGGTGTACATCTGATATAACGCTACTTTTCAAAAAAGGAAACCCCTTAGATATAGGAAACTACAGACCCATTAGCCTACTAGCAAGTACATACAAACTGTTTTCATCCATAATACTTAAAAGAATAACAGAAGACATTGACAAACTGCAACCGAAGGAACAAGCAGGTTTCCGATCAGGATTTAGTACAATAGACCACATACAGACCCTAGAACAAATCATAGAAAAATACCGAGAGTTTAATAGGCCTCTATATCTGGGTTTTATAGACTATTGTAAAGCATTTGACAGCATCAGCCACTGGTCAATCTGGAATGCACTGCAACGTTCAAACATTGATAAAACATATATCAATGTCTTAAAATATATCTATACACATAGTACAAGCAGAGTAAAGCTGGAAAACAGAGGCGATGAAATAAACATAGGGAGAGGAGTCAGACAAGGAGATCCCCTGTCACCGAAGCTTTTCATCGCGGTACTTGAGGACATATTCCAAAATTTAGACTGGTCAAATAAAGGCATACAAATAAATGGATGTTATCTAAGCCATCTCAGATTCGCTGACGACATAGTCGTATTAGCTGAAACTTCTAGAGACTTAGAGGAAATGATGATATCACTTGATCATGAAAGTTCAAAAGTCGGCTTGGAAATGAATGTAAGCAAAACGAAGATATTGACTAACTCCAACAGAGGGCGTATTGTGATACAAGGGAACAATATAGAATATGTCAATGATTATGTATACTTGGGAAAGCAGCTTTCATTTAACAAGTCCAGTAATGAGGAAGAGGTAACCAGGAGAATTAATATAACCTGGAATAAATTTTGGTCATTGAAAGAAATTTTAAAAGGTAATTATAATTTGCACTTGAAAAAGATTGTATTTGATACAATGCCTTTTACCATGCTTACTATACGGTTGCCAAACTTGGGTATTTACAAATAAAGTCAAACAGAAAATAATATGTACCCAGAGAGCAATGGAAAGGAGTATATTGAAGATCAGGAAAATTCATAAAATGAAGAGCGAAAAGATTAGACAAAAAACTAAATTCAAAGATGCTCTCACACACGCACTTACACTGAAATGGAAATGGGCTGGTCATATCTCACGCTACACGGACAAAAGATGGACCATAGAAACCACACGATGGAAAGGGCCTAAAGGTAAAAGAAAAGTTGGTAGACCAATAAGACGGTGGGCTGATGACATAACAAATACGACGGGAAACGATTGGATAAACTTAGGCAAGAACAGAGAGTCATGGAAGAGGCTGGAGGAGGCCTATACCCAAGAAGGGATACATATTTCAATTAATAAAGACTAATACTTGCAACACATTATTTAAATGTAATAATATAACGCAATTTTAATTGTTATTCTTAATGAAGGAATCAATTTTAATTTATAATTCAATAATCAATTTTAATTTATAATTCAATCATCAATTTTAATTTATAATTCAATCATCAATTTTAATTTATAATTCAATAATCAATTTTAATTTATAATTCAATCATCAATTTTAAATGTTCCTATAATCAATTTTAATTTATTAATCCATAATGTACCAATGAATTGTAATTTATTAATTTATAATGTAACAATCAATTTTTAATATTTAATTTATTGTTAACTATAATTTAAAGGCATACGCAAAATTGTTTATATTGTTTCTACTTTTTTACAACTTCAAGAATTGTTCAATATCAGTGATTATGCATGGAATTTGAATCTATATTTTAATATTATTATCACTAATTATACTAACATAAAATTAAGCAAGCAAATAACAATATTTGAAATGTAATTGCGAAATATGGAATAAAAGGCTATATTATTATTATTAGACTGTAGACGCCGCCTTCTCTCTTTGAAAAATAACATAACCGGGATTCGGTTAGGTTTTTTCATAATTTTGAAAAGTTCTTACATGGAACTAGGAACATGTATACAATTTTGAGACAAAATGGATACGTTACTTATTCATCTTTAAAGACCAGCTTGGTAATCTAGGTACCAAGTATTTACATAAAAGTATCATGAAGAAATTGGACGGCAAAATCTATCATGATTTTTAATTTCGTTTATTTAAAAAAATCTTTGGCCCACACTATGAATTTCTTCCTGTATCGTGGGTGCGAATATATAAACTCACATACACAACACCCAGAGCCGGACCAACTATCTGTAAACCATACAAATATTTGTTCCGTGCGGGAATCGATCCCGCGACACGCAGCACAGCAGTCAATCGCTCAACCACTGCGCCAACCGTGTGCCCAAAATGAAACCCACACAATAATGACGCTTTTACTCTAAACCAGACCAGCATACATAACCCTCAGTAATCCTGTCCTATCTCACTTAACAGTGTCCCACATTTGCACGTGTAACTCAAAGGGTGTGTTGTTTTAATTTGAATATTTGCTGCATACAAACTATTATCATAATTTTGGTCTGCCTGATTATTCTGCTTGGGATAATTTTAACCCGGAGATGGATTCTGTTGAGTGCTTTAGAATTTTGCATAGCTTTTATACGGCATTAATGTATTTTATTAATCACTCTACAAATCTCAAATTGGTTTGATGGACTGTAAATATGGAATTTGATGATACCTACCCCTTCTGAAAGCTGGTTATTCCATTGCCAATTGGCAATAGGAAACAGTAAAAAAAACTCTGAGTGCAACATTTTATCAGCTTGTATTGTTTTGATTAAAAACGGATGCAAACATATGTATAATAAACTAAGCCCGTGGCTTCACTCCCGTCAACTGCCAACTGTTTTTTTTTCTACAGTCATTCTGCCGCTACGAATCTTAACACCGTCATTCAGAAAATAACGTCAAATGCACAACGCCATCTATCGAATATGAAGTTCAACTATCCGATTATCTAAATAATTGAGTGTGTTGTGATATTTTACTTCTTGGACACTTTAAATTCATGTATATTTTGATAGAGTGAACCGAATGCGATAAATAAAAACTAAGTGATACTTCAAGTTATGGAATTTTTTTATGTATAAAAGTTATTTAAATTGATTTCGTATTTTTTACGTGATGCGTGCACAACTAAACTGATAAAACTTCCAAATGTGCGAGAAATGAGTTCTGTTGGTTATTCTTTAACACCCTGGCTATTTTTTTGAACATGTTTTCGATGCACAAAAACAACTTTTTTACATATTTAATATATGTGTTTACGACTACATTAGTGATTTGCCGCAGACGCCGCAGTTGAGAAAAACCGCGTGATGTATTTTTACGTTTAAATAAGTAACTACGTAGAAAAAATTATCTCCTATAACATTTTTTAATCCCATTCAATCTCTCACAGGTCTGTCTCCTTTCAAGCAGATTCAATTTCATCGAAAACACTCTCTGAAAGCAGCCCATCTCATTAAGTATTCCCCATGGACTATTAATATCATACACCGAAGATGAATTCGCTGTTCAAATCTATAGGTATCTATGAATATTTCGGCGAGGATAGTGCTCGGATTCATTGCGCCAGTCGCAAGAAGAATAGCCTAAGATCCCACTGCAAAAATGGTATTTTTGTTTTTGATAAAACTTAATTTTCATGAATGATACTTGATTGTAGAATATATTGCTGCAGGGTTGCCTGAACATATCTGGCCGACCTCAATTACATAATTTGAAATTTAAGTTTGATAGTTAACACCAATTACAGAAGCTTTTCAAGTGAATCCAACGTTATTTCAAAGAAAGTGGTAGAAAATAAGGTTACCAGCTCTTAGTTAGCCGCAATCTGTGGGTTGCCAGTATACCTAGCTAAACCTGGATACCCATAAATGTTGGCTAACTGAGAGCTAGATGATGTTGCTTACGCACCCACGATACAGAAGAAATTTCTAGTATAGGATAAAGTAAAAAAAAAGAACGAAAACTGTTTGCAGCCTGATGCGGCCAAGCAATCCTGCAGCAATCTATTTTACTATCAGGAAGCATTAATAAAAACCAAGTTTCATCAAAAACATTATACGTGCAAATTTTTGCAGTGCGATCTCATACTAAAAAGAACTGAAGTATTTCATATTGTGCAATCTTTTTCACACAGCAGACAATGCGATACGCGGTGGAACGCATCACTCAACGTCAAACCAGACGTATATTTTTACATCCTCACAAAGTCAAGGGGGAATAATTTCTATTGTCAGTAAACAGAGCCTTACGATCGGCAACTAGGTACATACTGTATATTTTTCGAGCCGAAAATTCTGAGAATTTTGTAATATATTTTACGTCAGTCAACTGTTTTTTGTGTTAAGCTCTTTTATTGCTTTTCAATCTAACTTCGGTTTTGGTTGGTGGTTTTCAAGAATGTCTTACTTTTTTTTGAAGTGTTGAAAAGAATCATAAATTTCGCAAAATTTTAGAAAAAGCCAAATTTTCAGTCAAACTATTTTTCAAACTTCACGTTACTTTAAGTTAAATTAACTATTAATAAATGTAAAAGAGTGTTAATTTTTTTTAACTTACAAGCTCGTTTACCCAATTACATTTTTTGCTTTATTTAAAGTTAAAAAATTATGCAAGATTACAAAAAAAATAGTTAGGCACTTATTTTTCAAGGCAGATTGGGCAAGCCTATGACCTAAGGGTCTTTACAATAGTCACAATATGAGACAACAAGTCCGACTATTATCAATCTTCTTGATTTTTAAAGTCTTGGGAGAGAAGTGGAATGAGCGTAGACAAAGTCATTACAGCATAAAGTTTTCATAGACATTTTCACAAGATCTATCTTAAACGCCTCTACTTCAATTTAGACTACTATCGTTAGCTAGAAATTGTTCTAGATACATTATGCACAAGAAGTGCTTAATATTTAACCGTTTGTGTGCCATAATCACTGAAACAATAAAAAAACAGGCCAAATGCGAGTCGGACTCGCGCACGAAGGGTTCCGTACCATTATCGCAAAAAACGGCAAAAAAATCACGTTTGTTGTATGGGAGCCCCACTTAAATATTGCTTTTATTCTGTTTTTAGTATTTGTTGTTATAGCAGCAACAGAAATACATCATCTGTGAAAATTTAAACTGTTTAGCTATAACGGTTCATGAGATACAGTCTGATGACAGACAGACAGATAGACAGACAGACCGCGGAGTCTTAGTAATAGGGTCCCTAAAAACCATTGTGTCTCACGTGAATCCACGTTTTAGGCGCTCAAGGGATTAATACACTTTTTGGTAAAAAACAACGTCCAGTGGCTCTATTTACATTCACCTCTAAACGTTAACTCAAAGCATTGCAAACCAAGAAACGAGATCAACATCCACCAACGAAATCATTAATCAACTATCAGGGACCCAGCAGAAAATAAAATATGGCAATTCGTAGTCCACAGAACCGTGCTGTCAACTCCTATGATGTATTTGAACGTTTTCATGGGAACCAGCTAACGCTTTGTCAACGTCCCCATTAGGGGTCATCGCTCATGCCGACCCCTACCGTCGGACCCCGGTTTTCCTTAGGATTTATGAATATCGATTCGAATTATTGTTGCTATTAAGACTGTGGTAGAAACAAGACGCCAATTATGTTTGGGAGTCAATTTTGTGGGGGTTGGAGTTTAGTTTTTGTGGGTACGTTTATTGGTAGATTTAAAAGTATATATACACATGGTAGTGGAAAATGAAGATGGAATAAATGATGACACTTTTCTATCGTCAGACAGTTACTCGTTTTCGTTTATTTACTGCTTATTGATGCCTAATGTCTTCATCGATTATCATAAGATGAGATATTGGTCAAGCGCGACCCTATCTATAATAAAAAATAAATAAAAGTTTATTTGTCTATCAGAAAATAGCTAGGCACAATGTCTGGAGCGAAAATTGTCGCAAAATTAATGTGAACAGTTATCCCATCTGCGTTATTACTGAATGAATATTCAAAATCCAGTCGAACCACTTGACTTGCGTTTTCTTTCCAGAAACCGGGTAAAGGTAACTTAAAATGGCAAGCAAAAACACTGAAAAGCAGTTACAAATTGCTAAGCACTTTCGAACAAGGAAACGTCCATGAAGTTCAAATGAAATTGTGAAAGGAATTTGTAACGACGACAAACTCACAATTTCGAAGTAAGTACTGAATGTAACCCATGAAAGTTATTGCCATCGTTAGGAGCATAGTTCCATTTTATCACTTTGAATGTAGACGATAAATACAAACGAATGGTTGAGCGACGCTCATTACCGCGCAGCACTCGAAACTCCTCGTAAAGCCGCAGAAGAGTGATGCAACTACCAGTAATGGACGGACAGAGAACGAGTGCTGGATCAAGCATTACTCCCACTTTGAGCACGCGCACGTCTCAAGCAAGCTACTCGCGGTTATGTGTATGCCTAGTACTCGAACCAATTCTACCTCCTTCCCCACGCGAATAAAAACGAAATGTCGCTCTTTCAAAGACAAAATCCTCATAAATCCCGCTCGCAATTTCTCACTTTTAATACAGCCCTACTTCAATAATTATTTTCATCACAGAGAAAATGAAAGCCGAATCCGGCGTCGCGTCGCACGCACGACAGATGGCAGCCGCACCTGGCATTCACAACTTTCCTTTTCAATAAATCCAACCGACGTTCGCGCGACATTGTTCTACCAGAATATACTCAAATTATGATTTATTATTATGAAATGTTAGTTCTAGTAATAAGGGGAAGTTTGCACGCTTATTCCGAATGTTAATTAGGGGCGAAACGAAAACCGTATAGACAATGTAACGATTATCCGGCGGTACGTATGCGAACCGCAGAATACAATAGAAAAGTTTATTACAGCACCCGCGGGTGAAGTCAGGTTTCTCGTTAAGAGGTAAATATTTGCAGAGAGCGAAGCAACGTGTGAGCACGAGTAAATAATGAAGCCTACGTCTCGTAACGAGATGAATGTTTGCGGACTACCAGCGAAAGTAATTAAGACTTTAACAAGAGTTACAGAATAAGACAATTTTGTCAAAAACTCGTCAAATTCGAACCCGACTTGCGAACGTTGATTATGTTGCTACCGAATTTCGATTTTTTTTCATTATATAACAAGATAAAATCACGGGGAGCTCGTGGCTAAATAATAACAGCCGCACGGATCGATCTTCAAGGTTAAGCAACGCTTGACGAGGTCGGTCCATGGAAGGGTGACCATTTTCAACATACCGAGTTTCCTCCGTGCCTCGGAAAGCACGCTAAGCCGTTGATCCCGGCTGTCATTTGAAGATCTTTCACAGTCGTTACGGGTAGTCAGAAGCTTGATATCTGACACCAGTCTTGCCAAGGGGTACCGTGTTACCCAGTTACTGGGTTGTGGAGGTCAGATAGGCAGTCGCTCCACGTAAAACTCTAGTGCTCAGCTGAATCCGGTAAGACTGGCAGCCGACCCCAATAAAGTTGGGAAAAGGCTAGGCAGGCATTTATCAAGATAAACTCAAGCTTTAATTAAATTGATATTGGCAACACTAGTAAAAGTATCAACAATAATATTTAAACGTTTCAAAACTTAATTTTATTTGTCTAGTTAGTAAAAGTGGAAAGATTTTCAAATAAATTATTTTTAATTGAACTTTATTCAGAACTACAACTGCTAGGAAAAAAAAATTTGGATGAAAATGCAAAAAATGTTTTCAAAATTTAATAATACAAACAATTGAGTTTTCACGTGAAAATAATAGAAAACGTAATAGTAAAAAGATTCGTTAGTCTTTTATTAAATTTCTTTAATAACAGGCGAGACTATTGCCATCTTATTTGTACTGGCATGGCAATAGAAACTGATAAAATTAAATAACTTTCGTTATGACACTCCAAAACACTTTTAATAAGAACTTACTTTTATATTTGGGCTTAGTAACACGGTTAAAGACTTCTTATTGCAAAAGTAATTCTTTTTGCGCATGTAACCTTGTGTGTATGAAAAAGTAGATATTATTTTTTTTGTAAGATTCAAAATAAGCCAAAGTTTTTAGAATTTGATTTTAATTTATTTAAATACTAGCTGTTGCCCGCGACTTCGTCCGCGTCAAACTTGTAAATTTTATATTTATTTTTTTAAGTTTCCCACAGGATCTGAGAGTAGCCTATATTTCTCTTTATAACATCAGTTATCTATCAGTGAAAGTCCCGTCAAAATCGGTCCAGTCGTTTCGAAGATTACCCGGAACAAACAGACAGACAGACAGACAAAAATTGTAAAAAATTATATTTTGGTGTATGTACCGTATATATTCATATACATGTAGTAAAAAACGGTTATTTCAATATTACAAACTGACACTCATTTTATTTATATGTATAGATTATCTAGAGATAGCAGTGCCTAAATCATTTTACGGAACGGAGTTTGCATTAATCATTGTATTGCTCTGACACCAAGAATACCAAAATCAATAAATCTGCCTATTTTTACCCGACTGCCGAAGGAGGGTAATGTGTTTATCAGTGTATGTATGGATGTATGTATGTATGTGGCGATCTAGAGACCAAACGCGTTGGACGATTTTGATGATTCTTACGTCAATCGATCCGTCTTAAGCGTGCAAGTGTCACTGGCTACATTAAAATTGGAAAATGGAAAAATGGCGGCTTTTGGGCGCCATATTGTGGGAACCCAATATTTTTTTTCTTCCTGACCCATCTAAAAAAAGGGTCAAAATAAAGGGTTTTAAGAGGTGATTACAAAAATATATAACACTTACATGGTTAAAAGTAATTAACTAAAAAAAATAACTAAAAAGTTGTAAATAAAAAAAATATTTAAAAATTACAAAAATACCGACTGCTTAAAAAGCGAACTAAAACGACGTAAACAAGAAAAAAATCATGATGTGCAGTCCGAGGATACATCTGGATTTGTTCAACAAGCTCGCGCATATGTATCCTCCGACTGCACAGCATGATTTTCTTCTTGTTTACGTCTAATTAGTTCGCTTTTTAAGCAGTCAGGCTTTTTGTTTTTTTTCATGGAGCGACTGCTTCTCTGACCTCTAAAATGCAGTAACTGGGTAACTCGAGCATCAGATTTTCTGTCTTTTGATTACCTTAACGTCTCTCAGAGATCTAACTACCAAACCCAATGCATACACTGCCCGAATATAGACTATCGAGAACACCACAAAATTTTTAATTAAAAACCCCCTAAAACACCTAATATTTCATTAAAAAACCCAACATTTATCTTAATAAAGAAACATAGTGGCGAGAAAGACGGACAGTCCCGATAAAGTAATCCCCCGACCCATACTTCGTCACTGTCCCGACCTTCGATGCCACCTATCTCCAGCTTAACGAACGTGTACAAATTTAAGGATACACAGCCATGTGGTTACGGCCCTAAACCGGCGCTTAATCCTCGGTTACCGAACAAAAGGATCGAGCGTTAATTCTTAACAAGCATTTGTCTAAATCCTGATTGTATAGAAATCCTATTTAAGTTTTAATACTGCCGAAAAGTTGTGAGGCTTTGGTATGCGGAGTGGAGTACCTATTTATTTACTTAAGTTTGACACTGTTTTTCGCTATGTTGACTCGAGTGCCGTACTGTAAACAAGCGACGATATAATGCGTTGAAATATCGTGTGACGTCACGCCGTTAGTACACTTTATATTGCCTTAGTGACGTCGCAAGCCCCCACTCTTGAACTTTGATGCGTTTTAACTTTGTCAGTTGTTATTGATTTTTTAAAGCAACTGTAGTAATTAGTGAGCAGATTTTGACAGAGAGCGTTCTAAAATGCTAGAAGGAGGAAGAAGATGACGGGGTGACTTTTTATTCGTTGGCAATATTTTAGGGAGTGAAAGTAATGCGCGTATAAATGTAGTGAACAGCAAATTTGTATAAAAGATCTTTACATTCATGATAACTTTCACTCCTTGAAAGATTAACATTAAATTAAACGTGACTCTGTATAGGCTGAAAACTATAATCAAGGCCACAAACTATGCTTCAAGTTACATGATTCTTGTCCACCCAATCCTTTACAAGATTGTAACTCAACTAAGACACACAAGGCCTCAACAAGTATAGAGTTCCAATCAGGACTCTGTTTACTCCGCAGGCTAAATCTAATCTATGCCTATATAGGAACATTCTTGATGTTCCTACCCAACACATAGTTTGTAAATGAAGTTACTAGTTCTGTTAAACTTGTCGTGGAATAGTATAATGCAATCAAGAAACAACAATGGTATTCTATTTGCAAGGAAATATACTTAACTGTGTGGTGTTTTGGAAATGAAACCCGATAATTATTTTTATAAAGAAAATTCCCTGTTCCCTGTCACACTGCCACTTCTCTTCTCTTCTCTTTCGTCCTCCGCAACATACTTCCAGCCGCTATGGTGGCTCTTTCTCTGCTACAGCAGTTCGTCTCTGGAACTCTCTCCCACACTCCCTACGCGACAGCCCTTCTCTGGAGGTCTTTAAGAGGAAGATGGAGGATCATTTCCTTGCACAATGACATAATATTAGTATATATATATGTAAGTATTTTTATGTTTTAATTTAATTCGTCATAGGTTATTTTAATATTGTACACTGGATGCCTGCCCTCTATAATTGTCAACTTTCTCGGTCACTCTAGAGTTTGCTGTAAGAGAACTCAGCATTGAGTTAAGCTCGCCTTTGTACATGTACTTTATTATTGTACTTTATTATTGTACATGTATGTAAAGTTGCTTTTTGGTGTACAATAAAGAATTAAATTATTGAGAAGTCCCTAGAAATCAACTTCAAAGTGACTTTACCAGTCACTAATTATCTGGTCTCTATTGTCATATTGTACACGACACTGTTGTGTACTATCTTATTTTAATCGCTGCTGCACATACCAGTCGATCTTCAAAGCCTGATACCGTGTTGCCAAAAAAAAAACTATTCATAAATTCACAAAAAAATGTACAGAGAAAAATACATTCAATTTCCAAACGAAATAGACCATAGTTCAAGCCGCCATCTATCCGGGCCATCGCGGTCACATAACTCACATTTACGTGTTAAAAATGTTTGTCTATTCGTCTTAATAAAGCCGGATTGGTCCGGTTGGGTTCGTTCGGTATCGTTCGGGATCGGTCGGCCATCGGATACTAATCCTGCCCGCTCCTCAGTCAATGTCGTGACCGTTCGCCCATTGCCGCCCAATGGCCAATGGGATTATTTGACACATGTTTAGATTTAGTCTATTTGGTCACATTATGTGTGGAGATTGGTCTTTTGCGTTATATTTTGGGGCAAAAGATTTTGTTGTATAGAAAAGTTCTTTGTTTTTGAAGCACACTCTGATCTGTATAGCTTGTAGGCTTGACAAATACTTAAAAATACTTACAATCATCACCATCATTTCCGCCGAAAAACGGGGTGATGGATATAGGTCTCTTCCAAGCTTTGCCACATCTATAGGTCCTTCGCTCGGCGGCTACCCGCAGCCTCACCAAGCATCTTTAGAAATAGGCTAATGCTAAGTAAAGATTTTTTAAGGAAATATGTTCCTTAAGAAGTCCTAGTGTTCCTCTATAAGGAACATATTAGAACACCTAGATATACAAGGATACCTAGAGGGTCTATAGGTATCCTTGTACATCTAGGTACGCTTTTCAATCTAATGGCTGGAAATAGGTTGGCCCATTCAGGCTAGGGATCAAACGACTCATGAATATTTTAAACTAGCTATGGTCGTGACTCACCCTAGTAATTTTCCGGAATAAAGGTCCACGTTCTTTTTCATAGAAACAACACCATCAAAAATGTTCAGAAAAGTTTAGAAATTGTGCCGTTTTTAAGGTTTGCAAGTACAAAAGTTTATGTATTTTAAACCTACTTAGAAAATTATAAACTGCCTAAACATGGTACTTATACAATTAACATCAAAACACTTTTTGTGCTCATGATTGATTGACACAACACACAATTATTTTCCATAGGTACTCGCGTGACCAGGCTCACATAATTTCCGTGTTTTATTTTTAATAAAAAATACACAGTTTATTTCATATAATTCTGCGCAACGTTTCAGAAAAGGTCGTCAGTGAGGTTTATAAAAAGAAATCTAGGCACGTGTGGCATGAAATAAAACAATTTGTTTATAAGAAACCGTCGAGGCGAAAGAGCGCCGTTGACGCAGGCGACCATAAGTAATGGAGAGGTTGAATATTTGTCCACCGACCCTCTACAAAGTCCTTAGCGCATGAAATTTTCATCGGGACCACAGTATGGTACAGAAGGACAGCTCTTTGCAACCAACGAAATCTCACGCATTTATGTACACGGTGTAGACGCGCTTCATGTAAAGAAACGCACTTGTGACTGTCACTCAGCTGAGATAGACTGAGATCGTACAAGAAATTAAGAGATCTACAGGAGAATCAAGGTAACCGACATAGCTTGAAGGCAAACTTAAGTGGCAGAGGGCAGAGCAAATTGCTCGCAGAACAGTTAGCCGAAAGGTTTAGAAGCGGCGAAAGCATACTGGAAGGTATAACGTTGAAAGGCCAAGGCGGAGCGATGACCTGGTGAAGGCCGCGAGAACCCATTGCGATGAAAATGCGAGAAGCATAGGACCGGCCGCTTTGACGATGCTTGGGAGAGGCTATGTTGAGCACTAATCTTTCGTCTGAAATGATGGCGATAAGACTAAGATAGTCGTACTTACGCGTTTATGTGTGTGTCCGTTTTCCCCCGTTGTATGGAACCGACCTTCTGTCTCCAATATACGGTGTCGGTATCCTCGTATTGTACTAAACTTGAGAGGTGTTGCCGCCTATTGACGTTTTAAGCTTTCATGTCTGTTGCGTCTTTAAGTCGTCTATCATTCTGTTGCGATTTTGGGTCGGGTCAAGTTGCCTTTTGTTTTACGTAGTGGTATACAATTTATTCAGCTACACAAAACGGAGTGTTTGCAAAATAATACTTACTGCAGTGAGTATCGTCAAGGGTTAGAAAACACGACGGAAAAACTAATTTTCGGTTGCTAGTAGGAAGATGTCTTTCTACTAATGACAAAACATAAAATACATAATTAAATTCGTTCCATAGTCAGGTGAAAACGGAAGTGTTTGCAGTCGACGAATAAATTCGTCTAGTCGAATCATAAAAAATGAAATTGGACAACCAGAAAACTGGTTAAGTAGATGTATCAGTAAAACGGAAGCAACTTAGACAATAAGCTTCCTCCCCTCCAACAAATCAAAGCGAACAGTCCAATAAAATGCGACTACCCGAGCGTATCGTCTGGATGCCTCCTTAAAAAGTTAACTTCATATCATGCACCTGGACACACAAGAAAAGTAGAATGAGGGAAGAGACTGAAATAATTTCGGTCATAAATTCAACTTTTATAACTGGCGTTATGTGGCAAGGTCTGACTCTTCAGACATCGACATAATTTAACTTTTTCCTATTATCTTTATGCTGACGCCGTTAAGTGCCTCACTCACATATAGCTGAGCGAGCGGTTTTGTTATAATTTCGAATTTACGCCGGCTTTCATGCATTTTTACCAAGTTTAATTTTATTCGGAGAAGGGACTGGAGACCCCAAGTTTGACTCCAATTATTACTTTGAAATTAAGTTACACATTGTTAAAGGGATGCCTAACCACGTACTAAGTTAAGTTAGTTAGTTTCAGTGACTACGGACGCGATGTAATAAAGTTTTTCTGTACAATAAGTGCTAGTGGATTTCTTTATGAGATTTGTGTGACTCTCGTTTTTTGCGGCGAAATACTTTTATATCTGAAATGTTTCAGCTGTAGGCTTTCGCATTTCGTGTGTTGTGTTGTATATAGCCTCCGGCGCGGCGTGCGTTGGGCCTGTTACACATTTTATTAGATAGCAATCTTTAGCGTGTTCCCTAAGTAGAATGAACTACTTATTTTTTTATAGCATTGTATTTTTTTATCTCTGCCCTCTCTTTATGTTTATGCAGATTAAGCTTCCATGGAGCACACACCATTCTATCTCTAGAAATGTTTTTATGTGCGAGAGAGACTTGTATTTGGAAGGATAGATTTCTTGTTTTTTTCTATTTTGTTGGTAGTTATTTCTTGGTAACATTTGCATTTTATTCTGAATTGACTTGTAGTTCTCTTTCCACAAATAACGGCTTACTCAACCATGCTATATGAATAAATTATATTAACGAACGTTACTTGTGCTTTCTTCTACCTCTGGCTTTTATAGACATTTTAAGAACTAACTATGTACTGTTTTCTTCCCACATCTTTACCTACTTTGTGGTTTTTCTTATAAAGTAAAGGGATCTGCTCTACGCAGATCCCTTTACAAAAGAAAGCAAAACAAATAACTTAAATTATGAAGGAACTTTTAGTCTGCTTTCATCAAAACGGTTATTAATATATTCTTCATGGAAGTTATCTTGATTTAGCTTCGCTGGTAATGAAACACTGGTCTATAAGAGACCACCATGCATACATAAATTCACGCCTTTTCCCCATGGAGGTAAAGGGAAAACTACATATATATTGTAACTGTACTCCTTTTTCTCATTTACGAAACACCATTTTTATGATATACTCCTGTTATTTATAACAAACAACTTTTGAAAATCAGTAAAAATATAAAAAAAACATCGTTCCATAATATCCTACAGTCCTTATCACACCCGTTTCCAGATTCATCGTCACAAATGCAAAATACCGATACATTATACATTTCGTGGCGTCACATTAAGTACAAACCTAGAACGGCCCTCGGCTACACAGTTCACATTCGCATCTTACCATCGGAACACCGTTTTGCTCTCAAACATATCGTATCGCGACTCCGACGTCTCACTAGCCAACTTCGAGTCAAAGTTCCCTCGGGCCAAATCTATAAGAGTGTTTTGCCACGTGATCGCTTCCACGATTTGCCAAGAAAATAAAGTAGAATCGAACAGGAAACTAGTTCCCACCACAAGTGAGTTGATAAAAGTAGATATATCTTTGCAGCGTTCTAACTTTGCCGGTGAATAATAATGTTACAGTTTGTAAGGACATGTTTAACTTTAATGTAAGTGGTCTCACAATACGCTGTTGTCGGTTAAGTAAATGTGACAATGAAAACTTACATAATTATGTATCTACATAACTTCTATACTTCTAGATGGAGCGATGACCTGGTCAAGGCTGCGGGCATCCGGTGGATGACCGATCAGTGTGGCGACGCTTGGGGGTGCCTCTGTCCAGCAGTGGACGTCTTATGGCTGAAATGATGATGATGATAATGGATAACTTCTATAATATTCTGTTTAATAGGAGTAGCTATATAAACATATTTTCGCGGCGTTGATTGGCATTTTATAATTTATTCCTTTACCAAAATGAAATAATGGGTAAGATCCTAATAATAATATGACCTATTTTTTGATCCAGGTTCCTTTATGAAAATAATATTACTTAAAATATACGTCGTGAACGTAACCTTGTGGAAACAATTTGGAAGTTTACCAGAAAAGCTCAGTTTTAATTATATTTATAATATTTGTCTCAAGAATATACAGACTGTAACTTTGCTCATACAATTAAGAGAGTACACAAGTAATTAACAGAATAGGAGCTACCTAATTTAATTTCTAATTATGTATTTACGCGCTGTAGTAGTTTCCTTGTAACACGTTTGATATAAGACGAGCTCTTAACTGCCCGCATGCGTGCTACAGTAGGTACGCATAGGAAAAGTTGGGAGTGTCGGTTGTTCTTAGATGACCATTAGGAATGGTCAGTCAGAACTAGTAATAGGGACGCCCGTTTCTGCACTTAGACTCCTATTCGGTCCGGTATACGTTACTGGCTAAAATAGCCAGCCTGGCTCCGTCCAAAGGCACAGAAGCTTCCTGGGGTCTTCACAGGTTTCACGGAGTGATCTCACTATTCCGAGGATTTCTTTGCGTTAAGACAGCCCCTGCAAAGTGGCTGTCTGTGGCGCCTATGTTGAAAAGATGTTTGTTAAGGAGAGTGTGGTCAGTTATTGTCTCTATTATTATTTTAGATTATTTCTAATCAGGCAGAGATTTTTTTTGGTTAGACGCGGGTATACATTTGGCAAAGCCATTTTTTACTGTCTACAGTCTTTTGCTGTGCAATGGTCAGTCAGATAACGTCTTCTAAAACCTTCGAATTTAAGCCATAATATACGCTTTCTCGCTTCAGCTAGGAGTCAACTGTTAGAAATGAAACTCTCTATAAAATATATCCCCGCATGCGGCCATAGCTCGTTACAGAATCCTCCTTTCCCAAAATTACATCGTGAAAATTATCCGTAAATCGAGCATGACATCATCAGAATAAGCCGCCGGAGCTTCATGAATATATCGCTTAATCTTAATTAGATCTTGCTTAATTAGATCCTTATACTGCGGCCAAAATTTGACTTAGAGACCGTGTACATAGAATTCTGCTCGTTGTGCAAAATGCACGGAGTGCTCTCTATAAGGCTGCTTTTACAACAGAGATGTGCTTGGCAGCTATGCTGCGAGGGTGTGAAAGCTCAGCTACGAAACTATATGACCGTTTCCACTAATCCTAAGTTGTGTGAATGAGTAAGACGGGCGATAAAGATGCGCCGCCGCTAGGTTGTTGAGCGAGGAAGATGCACAGCTCGAGCATATATCGACAGTAGGAATGGCACGGGAACGTCTGGAACCGATTGCGGCGTGATGAGTAGAAAGGATAGCAACACCACTGGCGTATCTATAGCTCCCTTTCATAGCGCGCATGCTTCCGTACAGCAAGAAGAAAAGAAATGAAGAAAAAGTATTTAGTATTAAAAAAAATAGCTTAGTTGAATACCAGTGCTATGCTATATGGCCCAATAAATATCATTGATTTATAACAAACGCATCCATAGCAATTTAGCATAGAACATCTCTGCTGGAAAAGCAGCCTTATGTAGGTATGGCTGTGTATTGTGAAGAGTCTCTAGTGATTTCTAGAATCAATGCAGCTGACAGACGTACCACAAGTCCATAACGGACTATTGGAAATTAAGGTATACAAGACGTATTGGTCTCGCTCTGAAGATGAAATGTCAGACAATGGTTTGGTAGATTTTGACGATGATGGTCGAATTTGCTTGCGTTGCGTAGTTTAGATGAGTTTATGTAGGTATATGACAGTTATTTTACTTAACACAAAACTTTAGGAAACGAAGGGATACAATGAATAATTTAAAAAAAAATATGGTTTTCTTGACAATAGTCAGATAAGGCTATTCGAGAGTGAATAAGTCTCTAAAGTAGTCACAATCTAAGAAGTCCGTTCACGTTTCTCATTTTACACGCCGCGATAACTTTCTACGTAAGAAATTGAAAAATCTAATTCATTATCCTAATTAATTACTATGTTACCCATACACTATAACAACGAGTATCATTCGCAAGCATCAAGTTTATTTATTATTACGTATTTTTATAGCTGTCAAAACGGGCGTTTTATTTTTTGACAACTTTAATAGGGTATCAACTTAGGTAGCATGCACACTAGATTGATAACCATCCATGGTATGCAAAAAAACTTTGCCATAAATTTTGGTATTCTTTGTTTGATGTAATACTCATATTTTTTATCTTCGTTCAATCATAGGTTTGACATAACAAACATTCAAAAAATACATACTTATTTGCGAGCTAGCTGAACAAAACCAGATGTGTCCTCCGACTGCACAGCATGATTTTCTTCTTGTTTACGTCTTTTTAGTTCGCTTTTAAAGCAGTCGGGTTTTTTGATTTTTTGAATTAACTTTTTTATTTATAACTTTATATTCAACCTTTTTTTTCCAATAAGGTACATTTAAAAATATAGGTATAAGTGTTATATATTTTTGAAAACAACTTTTCAAACCCTTTATTTTGATACCCCACACGATGGGTTTGGAAGAAAAACAAAAAAATTGGGATTCCACAATATGGCGCCCAACATCCGCCATTTTTCATTTTTCAATTTTAATGCAGCCAGTGACACTCGCAAGGTTAAGACGAATCGATTGAAGTAAGAATCATCAAAATCGGCCAACGCGTTTGGTCTCTGGAGCGCCACATAGGAACAAACATACATACATACATAGACTGATAAACACATTATCCTCCTGCGGCAGTCGGTTAAAAAGGAAATTTAAATATTCCATGATTATAAACAACTTATCCCTCCATCTATCTATAACCAACAGAAAACAGACGCGTAATGTCTACCGCTTGCTTACGAAGACGAGTGCATGCTAAGAGCCGACAAGGCTGAATGATGGATGGAGGCTCATCCCGACAGTTCAGATAATGTCTGTGGAGCGGAACGATCTCGGGGTCTAATGAATATTTCATATAACTCTTAATGTGCCCGGGTTTCTTTGATGCAGTTTTGTAATAGATGTGTGGTTTTGCTAGAGTGAACTCAGTCAGAGGTTTCTTTCTATTTTGTTTGCTTGAATTGCAAGAAAACGAAAAATGTTATGTCTCTACTTACATCAATATTATAAATGCAAGGCTATGTTTTTTTTTAACAATCATGCCTTGACTGCTGAATGGATTTGTGTGAAATTGAGCAAACAGATATGATCACGATGACTTGGACTAAGTGCTAACATACTTGGTTCTCATGAGATAATTTTCGACCTTCACATAGGCTAATGCAATGGCTGTTCTTGTTACATACCTAACAGCCTTTCCTAAAATAATTCTGTTATAAATAAACGTATCCATAAACAGGATTTAATTTTAGGAAAAGCTAAGGCTTCATTAAACAAATCTACAGTTTTTTATATACAAGGATCTATAAGATTTTAGATATTAGTCTTGCCTTGGCCTTGAAGCTTATTTTAAAACTAATTTATTCTTTCATGAATTTTGTATCTTAAGATATCTTAAAGGAATTTATTAAAAACTAAAATAACTGTAGTTAAATTGGATATCTACTCACCGTAAACTAGGTATCTGCCTGAAAGCTGAACAATAATAACAGCAACATTTAAGAAATTAGTAACCTCTTTCTAAAGAATACCGGCCAAGTGCGAGTCGGACTCGCGCACGAAGGGATCCGTACCATTATCTCAAAAAATGGCAAAAAAATTATGTTTGTTGGTTTTAGTATTTGTTGGCGGCAACAGAAATACATCATTTGTGAAAATTTCAACTGTCTAGCTATCACGGTTCATGAGATACAGCCTGGTGACAGGCAGACAGTGGAGTTTTAGTAATAGGGTCCCGTTTTTACCCTTTAGGTATGGAACCCTAAAAAGCAATCGAAAGAAATCTTGCATATCTGTCTCTCAATTTGAATAAAAAAGAACGTTCGAATGAATATCAAAATCGAATTATAAAGAGAATGTGTAGTACCGCAACCAAAATCACAAATCGTATCATATCGTTTAGTATTCCCTTCACAATCTCCCTTTACGAAAACAAATGTATGATTTACGGCAAAATTTTACTCTCGTTATCAGCTAGGGGGTTGATTTACACGGCGCCAGATCGCAGGCCGAACCTACCGTTATCAATAGTATACCGCGAAAATAATCGGAGACGTTTATCTCTTCACTTCCTCACAGAGGAAAACAAAACAACAGTCGACCCTTGAGAAATAACCCTGATAAACAATTTTTTAAAGTTATGTTTTAGTACACACTTTCATTCATATTCTGGGAGTTTGCCTACAATATAAAGGGATACAAAGTATTCTATAGTTTAGAAAGTATAACAGTCTAGCTATTGACTAAACTCTACCAAAATCAGAGAAAAAAATACATGCAGAAACATACATACAAAACTTTCTAACTTTACTCATTTGTAAGTGGAATTCTAAACAGGGAGAGAACAATCTAATCTCGTCGCAAAAACAGCTTTTAAAATCACTGTTGCGGACTAATTATGAATGTAGATATAACTTTGTCGGGAACCTGTCCTTGCCCATTAATCTTTCGCTACAGAAATTGAAAATCAAGGATGGCAGGTTGAGGAAAAAGCGAACGTTTTTCCACGACGAATTAATTAAGGAGCCAGGCGACCGCTGCATTGAATTTTACGGCGGCGGCCTTTCGATTCCCCTTTAAACTACCCTATGTGGGTGAATCGGTGGTAAAGCAATCGGTGACATGACGCTGTAATTTTCCTTTGCTGTAAATATTTTTAATGGATCGTGGTGTCTTTTGATTGTAGAATAACTTATTCAACTTGTTATGTATAAAGAAACAGTTTTGGATGTTGAATATATCTCCGAATATCATTTAAGGTCACAACATAATCGACAGATTCATGTTTCGACATCAAAATATAGGCAGCATTAAACATTATGTAGGTCAGAATAGCCCATTCAATAAAGCTGTACCCTTTTTTAAATCCGTTGATCACAACTCAACCATATTCAACCTTTCGTTGACACACTTTAGTGACACAACAACCTCAATGGCTTTGTTCTATCAAACAAAACTCGAAAAATAAATAAACGGAAACAATATTTTATCGTCCGACCGTTCTGCGATATTAATGCCCAGTTTTACGTTATCAGTACGTGTTTCTGGTTGTCGGGTAGTCACATTCATCAATCAGGGAAGTGAACTCGTTACCGAGTTTCCCGAAACGGCAATGAGGCCGAATATGTTTGTAAAAACTTTTTAGATCATTCGCTTTCACCCGAAAAGGTCCGAAAGTTGGGAACTATCTACATAGATGCGTAACTAGTGGGATACGTGACTTATATTCTTAAGAGCGGTTTCCTTTTTGTTTGAACTATTGGTTTTTCTTGTGGAATGATTGTTTTATTGTTTTATATGTGGGTTTGTAATAGTAGCTTTTTCACTAAATTCTATTATATTATCTAAAGCATAGAACGGGTCGATGTGGTGTCGACGTTTTGGAGATATTTATGTAGAATTGTAGACGTCTTTTGGCTGAAAGGATAATTATGAATAGTTCTACGTATCTAGTAGGTATACATATAGTATTTAATGAACTACATATAACGAAGCCAATTTTGCAGACCTTCGTTGGTCACACAACTTGCCAAAGAGAGATCTTATCACTCTTTAAGAAGAAAATAAACATTGTTCCCATCGACTTTTACATCAAAATAAAAACCTTATCCAACATCCAATTAACTTCAACTATAAAAAAAGTTAAGATACTTTGCGAGAATATCTCATTACCATTCGTCCAATAATTTGGCGAACAATCGGCAGATTGACTGCCCTGTATCCGGAACATTATTAACACGTTTCGAATGCTGCTATAAACAAAAGGGATTATTTAATATAAATTGGAAACAGGAAGTTAATCAGAGTCGGCAACAGAAGGCGAAACTAAATGGGTCAGTCGTGCCTGAACCTCGGCATCCAAGAACAGCGAGCTGCTAGCGTCTCAACACGGCCTTTCAATTGCTCTAAATTAGGTAAATAGTCGACCCTTGTTAGATTAGCTTTTATTAGCTCAAGATTTTCTCTCGGAGCTTTTGTTGACGGTGTTCGACAAATTATGTTTAAGTGCAATAAGAAAATGCTCTGTATTTTACGAGTATTTCGTTTGTCTGAGGATACTACGGCCCTAGATAGTGAAGGCGATCAGAAACAAAAGTACTATAAGTCTGTTTTTTGGAACTAAAATAAAGAATAATCCTGTTTAGCTCTATGGGACCATGACTAGACTGCTCTAGGTTCTAATAGGTACTTGTAATAATGATTTCAAACTAAGTTGATACATATTTCTCAATTGCGCGCACATTAAGCAAAGTATCGTCTGGACTAGACCTTGCAAAAGACCTAGATAAATAGTCGAACAATGTTTGGTTAGGTAAATTATTATGTCTGGATTTCTCTTGGAAAATACTAAGCCCATATTTAAATTTAATATTTCGCAAGAAAAACAGAGCGGGTCAAGGTCATCTGTTCTTGGTTAAAATAAATTCTTTATTGTCGCCAGTTAATACATTCATCTTATCTTAAATCAACATATGCATCGTATTAGTGTATTACACAAAAGGTACTGCTACTGATTCCTAAGCTAAGCCTGAGCCTATATTTTGAGAAACAGTGTTCAGCCGCAGGAAGTATCACAATAATAAAATACGAATAAATTAGTTTGAATGTCGCTGCAGTAGACTTACAATATTTGGATAAATTTCGGTAATTCTTATTCTATAATCTTAATTTTAATTTCATTTAAGTTTAACAGATGTGTGTGATCAGTGTGTGAGTGTGTGGGTGTGAGTGTGTGTATGTGACTTTGTTTAAATGCATTGTATGATAAATGATACTCAATATATGCCAGAAGTCTTCCGTCTTCTGATAGTCCAATAGTTGAAGCCATTCAGAAACTTTACCTTTAAGTACGTGTCTGCTAAGAGAGGAAATGCTGAGATGCTTGTTTACGTAAATAATCTCAATCGACATCAGACGTTGATAAACTAAAACTAGTTTCTTGTATATTTTAAACCACTTTTTCACATTTCACTGTCATAAAAATATGTTCTGGTGGTATATGTATAGATAAGTCTACAACACCAACTTTCCTTGTCAAGTTGTTTAGGAATTCGAAGTATTTCATCTCATTAATAATGCCAAGAGGATCCTTGTGCGTGCGCCCATTCTTGACTTCTTATAAATTTATGATACCAATATAAATACTTCGTAACTTGCTTATGATCAAGTGCTCAAACTCAGGTTGTGGGATAATATAAAGTATGTGTTATATCGCTCACAGTATCGGAGTTTCGGTAGTAAATATTGTGCAAAGTCTTCATCGCAAATTAAAGTTAGATGTGCGTAGTAATTTATGCTTGAGAGCGATGTTATAAATCGTTGTATTGAATTTACGCTTTTGTTTTTTTACGATATGGTCGAGTGGAGAGAGTTAAAATAAAAAAAGCTGTCAATTATTTATATGAATTTAAATCGAAATGTCTGATGAAAATAATTGATTGCTGAAGCTAAGGATTAGATTGGAATAATAGATTTCAATTGGCACTCGTTGACTCCTAAGTGAGACGTTCAGAAGGTGAAAAAAAACGTCAGCGTTGGCAGACAAAAACCCTCAGTTAGACAGAGGAAAAAAAAAAGGGTTTTACCGGCGCTACAGAAATGTTAACTTGTCGATCGCAAACAATTTGGTCTTATAACAATAAGTACCTACCTAGTTATTGTTGATAGAATATAACTTTGTCCAGAGCAAAAGACAGATTGATAATTTATTACATGAGAAAGAACCCTACGGCCCTGTCGTAATGGAGCGACGCAATCTAAATTGCGTCGATAGGCAATATCGCGCACGTATTTTCAATGAAAAATACAAGTGCGTATTGGTCGAATTGCATCGCAATACGTGCATGTGAAAAAATACTTGCAATTTCACTTCGTAAAAATCGCTTACCAGTGTGATATAAATCAAATTACATCGCTCCATCAGGAAAGGGCCTAACTTCTTCAGTGCACATAAGGCAAAATCTGAAAATAGCTCTAATACATCTCCATATTTAGCCAACCAGTCACTCCAGCCTTTAGTCAGAGCATACACGTACAAATCAGAACATCCTAAAGCTGTGTACACAACCGATCACTTACATCGAAGTAGCACAAACAATAGCGATAATCCCATTCAGTAAGCAGTTGACTATCGATCGATTGTCGATATTCGACGCCGAGCTGAGCGATGTCCATTGCAAGGCCGACACAATGCGATACAGTGAGCACTCGACCTAACCAAAGCTGCTTATGGACAGTTTGGATACCCTTGGCCACAGATGATCGAATTTTGTAAATGGAGTTTCGATAATAATTTATTTTTAAAATGTTTTTGTTTGTTAGAATGTTATTACCATAGGAAGGCTGTCCACGTTCTGGTTAGGCTGGAAGCCACTTGGCATGAGAAAATACATTGTAATGAGAAATCTTATGAGTACATCCCAAAGTAAAAGCAGTTTAGACGCTGTACATAGAACAGCGTCTGCTTTACCTAAAAAATGAACAAAACGTATGATAGTAGTATTTTGCTAGTAAATTATTGTTAGATCTATGCATAAAAGCATAAAAGTATTAAACTAATAAATATCCATAAAGAAACAATAGGTACAAAACTCAAGCAATTACTCCAACAACAAGTCAACAAATTGCCTTAATCGCACCAGAACCAATAAAATAAAGTTACATACGAATAGAATGGTAACGCTAAAATAAAGACATAACTCAAAGAACGGTAAAACCAAAAGGGTATTCGATATTAATTAACGTCCGCTCCAAAGGCGACGAAGACTAATGCAAGGGCCTCCCGTAATGTATTTTTCCCGGACGAACTTGGACTAAACAAATGATAATCGGGAAAGAATGAAGTCAACATTAATGAGGTCGAAATAATTAAAGGTCGTATACGAGAAATGGGTGGAGCTGTGTCGTAACTAGCAGTCGTTTTCGGTTTAAATAATAGGGGACTGGGATTGAATGGAGATCTGGACCAAGAATTAGAGATGTGTATGTGTTTTTGTGGTGTTTTCTTTGTTAAGGAAACAGTAAGAGATACATTGTACACCCTCTTCGGCCGACATGTTAGACAGGACACCCCGTCTAGAGAATTACGTCTCTGTGAGTACTTGAGGTACATACAAAGTGAACAGAATACTAGGGAGGAGAGTAAGGAATTCCGTGCGGTATTGAAACTTAATACCTTGAGCGACATCCCCTGGAAGTCGGCGTTGCTGGTCGTTGACTTTGAATATAGGATAAGAAGTCTCGAAATATTATACGGCGTAAAAAATGCAACTACAAATTACAAAAAGCAGAAGGTTTTACGACGTATTTTGTAAATAAAAAATATTTTAAGGGCAAAGAATTCAAACCTATTTTTTTTTTCATAAATTCTTAATATTAACTACATAATTGTCTAGATATGCCATATTATTTCCTTAGTTACTACAAAGATTTCGCAGTAAATTCTATAAATCAGACTAAACTAACGTTATCAACAAAACGGTTACAAAATTGTACGAACAAATAGAAACAGAAACAAACAAAAGCGAAACGTTCGAAAACTAAATCAAAATAACAAAACAATATCGCATTTATAACTCCGAAACGCTATCTAATCTGTGGTAGAAACTTTACAATGGACACCAGTGCCGACTTGATGGATGGCCTATGGGGATGGTACTGACGGTAGCAGCGGAATCTTAGAGCTCACTTACACGTGGAGAGTTTCTCGCCACAATAAGGAAATAAACGAAGAGAGATTTGTGTTAACAATGCTATTGGGGTTTCAAACAAGTTGACATTTTACCAGTTGAAATGAGCTATCGAAATGTCAACGTCTGTGTGGTCAATGGTCGTGGCCTTTTTTGGCGTAAGTACAATAAAGTATTCTATTCACTCCTTATTTTTTGACTTTGACAGTAGTTATCGCTGAGGGAATGTCACTTTGTCTAAACTGACTAATCGCACGTTCGAATAGATGGAGGCACGAATCGTATTGCCCATCAGAATAAGAATCGTATTATGAGTTTTTATAGAGATAATTTAAGAAAATTTGCTGAGTGGCTTGCGTCACTTGTGACGTAATCATAGTCAATGTTAATGTTTAAACCACAGCCTAATTCACGAAGGCGCGTTTAAAAAAGCAGTATTTTTCGATCTATCTGTTTTATAATAACATATTTCAGCATAATTTGTGAACAAGTTGAGTGTAAACGCAATGAATGTGATATCGCATGGCGAGTCTCGTCTTCTCTCTTTACTGACCGCCTCTCGCTGACCGAGAAACTCATCCCATGTAAACGATCCTTTGTTGAGTTTATTTCTTATCTACGCGCAATTCCTTAAAACTTCGAATTAAACCGCTGAAGGATTAGAGATAAAGGCCTTATTGTTGCGTCACAATGGATAGGACAGGATGAATCAATCTTCGAATTGTCTTTGTTGGAAAATGATTTTCCAATTATTCCTTTATAAATGGTTCAAAGTGTAATTTTTCGAATGAATTTTCGATTAAAAATGTATATTGATTAATTTGCTTCAATTAAATTTTCGTAGTGTGGCTGTGACGGCAAAAGCTGGCTTTATTTGTAACTATAACTAAGGAACTTCGTTATTGCTTGAATGATTTGCCAAACTAATAGTTCTTACGGCCTATTTTGTTTGTTGGTTTTTGTGACTTGCTGGGTCAATTCTAAGCTGAGTTTCAGACTCGAGAATTTATTAAGCTTTCTTCCTATAGGTATATTATCGGCTGACTACTAAATCTGTCCAAATTAACAAATTATGGGTAGTAACTTTGCTAACACAATGTTATTTATTCGTTATAAAAGCTACCTCTACCAGACACTATACGACAACGTTGTTTCACAGAAATTCATCTATAGAACAATTTATATGAAAACAAGCCGTCACATTGTCGTGTTGTGCCTATCTGCAGGCTTAACAGGGTTTCAATTCTGCGTAGCTATTTCACAAGGATGGAATTGTGGCATTCGAGTTAGAATTTTCGGTAGACTTTATTGAAATAAATAATTTGAAATTGTATTGTCAACAATACAAACAATACTAAATAAAAGGCTTTATTTATATTCTTGAATACAGAATCACAATTCGTAGGCTACAGTAATTGCTTCGTGCAAGCGCCTACTTATTATTGAATAGCACCGAGGCGGTTTATAATTGCGGCGAAAGTTTTTGTAGGCGCTTTTGAAACGGCACGCATCTCATCCAGATTGCGATAATGATCTTTTGTAGTGCAGAACCATCTGTTTTGTAATTAGTGTTTCACTTATACAAAGTGTTTATTATGAAAACTACAATGTAGAAATTATTTTAATCGGGCAGTTATACAATAATATAATGTTCAATGGCATTCAATGTTTTAATTCGTTGTCACATCATCAAGGGTTTCGAAGGATTTCTACTTGATAGCTACATTTACATATAAATGTATTATAATTTCAAAATTTTGTGTGTCAAAATAATTATCGCATTGAATTGTTGTTGAATTGTCAAATTAAAAGGCATTGCTATTGATTGTGTGTTCCGCAATTACACCGCCACTTATTTCAGACACCAGCAAAATTCCGCTTAACAAAAAGGGAGAAAATAATAACGTGGCCTCATTGCGTGCTTCTACACGTTTTATCATTGTTAATTTTTTATTTAAATTCCCACAACGGCGACGAAATTCCCACATGAACCGCCGAAAACACCATTTGTTTTTCCTAAGTCCAAGTCGTTAATTTCCTAATTACAGTTTCAAAATAAAAGCGTGTTTTTGTTCGGAGGCGTCCCTTCCGTAGGGCGAACAATCCCGGCCGGAAGGTTAATGGAAGAAAAAATAATGCTGTACAAATTTGCATAACATTTTTCTCTGTCTTCTACCAAAATTAAGTCCTTTGGCCCTGCATCGGCTTTGTTTAAATTACTGAAGTGAATTCCAAGATTTGCTTGTAATATTCAATTTAATGTTTGCTAGCCCTGCTTTTTCTTCTTTCTTTCTCTGAAATTCTTTTAGATGAATATTTTTTCGAGATAAAGCTTGTGGCGACATTATTTGCTTGCCTCTGTTTATGCTTACATTTAACTAAATAAACGCCCGGTTTCCCGCTCTGCTAATTTAAATGTTTTGTGCTGTTTCTTTTTATTTCAATTTGTGTTCCTCTTGCCCCATTTAATTAAGATTAAGGTATAATTGCCTGTCTAATAAATGAAGTTACTATGAATAGCGTCAAACGCATGCTTATTTATTTTTGAATTAACTTGAGAAGCTATTTTTTTCTTAATTAACACAAACTTACTTGAATTTAATTTTCAGTATTGCCTTTAAGAACCTGTGTACCTTTTCCTATCTTATAATGATCCTATCCTCAGTTTGAACTACAGATGATAATAAATAACTAAGTGAGTGTCAGAGGAAGTTATCGATATAGTCTAGGAAGTTGAAACTGGCGTAGGCCCTATGGGAAATCTGCAATCTTGGCCTTCCGCTAACAAAGTTTTCAACTAAAATCCTATTGTGTTCTCTGTCGTGGGGGAGCATACTTGATTAGGACTATGAAGACTTGAAAGTTGATGGCAAACCACGTTATCTGAGGCAGCCTGTTAAAAACTTGCTAAGTAAGCAAGTACGAGTAGCTCTGATTAATTAGGCGAGGAACTTTCAAAGACGTGTGAAGTTCCCGTTTGTACGCTTTTTGGGAAGTTTTCGGTGAATTAGGGTTTTCATACCTACTTAGACCTAGCTCTAGGTAATCAAGAAAGGTAATTTTGTAATGGTATGTCCGTTAAGGAGCGAATTTTTTGGGAGTTGTGCTCATGTAGGATTCATATTATTAAGATAATCAATTTGTATTTTAAGCTTTCTTACGGTCTACCGAACAATCGGAGACCTCATTACAAGACACAATTTAATTTTAGTTGTTAGTTCAACAGATTTCTGGAAACACCATAGCCCCATTGACTGTCTTGAAAATTTAAGTCTTGTGACCATTCGGGATTTGTTACCGCATACACTGTCAACTCAACTTAAGCGCCTCAATTGAGTACAAAGCCCAAATTGAGGCCAAAAAACTGGGCATCCTAAACAGAGTGAAGCGATACCTTTACGCATGGACAGCTTTGAACTCTTTACAAAGCGAGAGTCCGATCCTGCATGAAATCGTGCTTGATTCGGTGGAATAAAGAGCTAAGAAACTCATTGGCGACGATAAACTGATGGATGCCAAGCTTCACAGCTTGGCACATCACCGCAAGGTTGCTTGCTTGTCGGTCTTCTACAGACTGTACGTCGAGTGAGTGTGCTCAAGAACTCCACGACTGCCTACCACCGACCACCTTCTACCATTAGACATCTAGACGCACTGCAAATTAACATCCTTACCTAGTTACCATTTCACCAACTCGCACCAAGCGCTTCCAAAAATTCTTCATAATGCGCACAGCAAAAGAGTGGAACTTACTGCATAGCTGTGGTGCCGAACGTATTCAACCCGAATCTCTTTAAAATTAAAGTGAACAGTCGAAGTCGATCGTCGACTTTGTCTTTGTCACCTCTGACCTAGACTAGAGTCAAGAGTAAACCCAACAAAGAGCAAAAAAATAACTGTTGAGTACTTACTCCAGACAAACTACTAAATCTACTAGGAGAATATTCAGAAAGGATGCAGTAAATCTATTTATAAAAAACAGTAGCGTCGTGAGAGCACTGGTGGCCCAGTGGTTACGGCCCTGACTTACAAGTTGTAGGTCATAGGTTCGAAACCAAGCAGGCGCTTTACATTGTGTGATTTATTTCATCACCACTGCTCTCAAAACGGTGACGGAAAACATCGTGAGGAAACCGGCATGTCTTAGAACCAAAAATTCAAAAATTCGTCGTGTGTTACATATAGATCGACAAGTTCTAATTAGACGGGTAACAGATAAAATCAATCAGGTACCCTCAAGGTAAAATCAAACGTGTGATCTTTTTCACAAAAATCAAATAGGGGCAAGCTCTCCAAGCCATGAGCTTCCTCATTTTTAATATCAAAATATTAAAGAGCTCAAAAAAAAACAAATCATTCGTACAAAAAATGTGATATCCATTCCCTCAGAGGGAGCCAGTGAATGATCTTTAAATGAATAGGGTCTGCAAAGAACAAAGCAAGGCTGGGTATGAAATCGTAATAAACGCAGAGAAGTCTCATTTTTACTACAACTGTGAAGATAACAGCTCTGTTGGTACAGATATCAAAGATCAAGTGGGTTCTTCGAATATTAGTAAAACATTTCGGCTCAATACTTTTTCTACAGATGTCTAAAAAATATACGTGAAAAATTTAAACGAACTATTTTTTTATTATAAAATAAAAAATAGTACTTATTCAATTTTATGTTATAAACTCAAAAACTTTATGAATATTATTTTATTAGTAATTTCACTGCGGATATTACACAACATTATTCAAACCTTACCCAAACATCTGGTCTCTAAAATGAATACTCACATCATCACCATATCAGCCGAAAGACGTCCACTGCTGGACATAGGCATCCCCCAAGCATCGCCACATTGACGGGTCCCGTGCGTCCCACATCCAGCGGATCCTCGCAACCTTCACCAGGTCATCGTTCCACCTGGTGGGTGGCCTTAATACTCACAAACTACTTCAAAAGCTTGTTCTCATGGGGACAATCTTTTACAAAAACATAATTACTACAAACCGACACTATCACCCTTGAATCTCCCAAAAACACAAATAGGTCAAGCCTATGATTCTAATACGCGATAACTAAACCATTTTATTATACAAACACATGTATCGCACTATAATGATCTCATAACCCTCATTAATAACGACGATACTAATTCCTATATGACCTTTGTTTACCCCTATAACCCCTTGTCGTGCGATTCGCCACAGAATAGGTAGTTAGACGAAGGTACAGAAGGTCAGTTTTATGCAAAGAACGTAGGTGCAAACACTCATAGACATATCCGTAAAGATGTAGCCGGCTGGAATTAGCTACGTTTAGCGGAAAAATATACTCTTATTAGTATAAAATCTTACCAAGTCAAACCTGACCTCGCATCATTTCAGGGATCGTCCATTCAGTGTCAGCAATCAAGGACAGCGCTAAACCACGGCCTCTCGGAGAGACTGGATCTGTGACCCAATAGCTCGCGCGTTGGAAACATTATCTCTCAGCGACAATGTTGTTGTCTATATACCCAACGCAACGCAACATGTCTGTAGTTTTTTTATATTATTTATAATATCTTGCGCTTTACCACTATCTCACCTGATGGTAAGCGATGATAATAATAATTTATTAAGCAAAAAGAAGTAATACATATGTACATGTTATATTAATAGAATATTATGACACATTTCTGTTTAATCTTGTAAATATTGGCCCCGATGCTAGGGAAATCCTGTGTTAAAGAAGCCAATGAGGGAATGAATGAGATCTCCCAACGTAAGCATATATATGCTTATCTACCTTACTTATTTGAGTTTTCGCTCGATTTATGGAGCCGACCTTCTGTCCACATCTTCTCTGTGGTATTGCGAAAAGGAACGAACTTGCGATAAGCCACGATACGAATCGCGCCAAATCAAACGCTCCCCCGACGCAAGCAGCGATTTGGCGTACTACGAAATATGGCCGCGATACGAAATACGTTTACAGTGCGTTTGGGAATTTTTCTTGTTACCTTTAGATTGTATCTTCTACAGGCATGTTAGCAATTACGTTTTCGTTTAAGGGTGTCTTCGGATGAGAGGAAAGGTCGTTAATGTTGTTATGGCGCTCGTATACAGCAATGCTTATGTGATTTTTATCTTCATACTGTAGATAGAAGGAAAATTGCTAATTATATTTCAACAATATTTTCAGCCATAACATTATTCCCACGGCAATAATGGTCTTGGTCCTACCTAGACTCTTTTCCGAGAGAAGAAGTGGGTCATGATCTACATTGCAGGTTCAATGCAGGTTGGTAAATGTTACAACTTACTATTTTTGGTTCCCATCATTGTATAAAACAAGAGTGACAATGTTAGGCATGCTCGTTACATCGCAGACCTCATCCACCACTTTACACCACTCAAGATCGAAGCCAAAACTTAGCGCATCACGTAAAAAAAAGGTTATGGATAACATGTGGATACCATTTTTTGAGTTTCGTACCCAAAGGGTAAAAACGGGACCCTATTACTAAGAGTCCACTGTCCGTCTGTCTACCTGTCACCAGGCTGTACCTCATGAACCGTGATAGCTGGACAATTGGATTTTTTGCGGATCTCTTTTGCCGCTATAACAACAAATATAGTCCTCGCCAAACTTCTGGGCCGCCCTGAAGTTGGTTTAACAAATGCGCGAGTCACGAAACGGTGCTGTTTTTGTATGAGATTTACTACTGCTCAGCCATTGTAGCCAACTTCAGGGCGGCCAAGAAGTTTGGCGAGAACTATACTAAACAGAATATTTTACATATCTAAGTGGGGCTCCCATACAAAAAAGTTTTTTGCCTTTTTTTGCGATAAGGGTACGGAACACTTCGTGCACGAGTCCGACTCGCACTTGGCCGGTTTTTAATGCATGGATATACATTTCACATAAAAATCCCCTATTTTATAAAAGTATATCTTGTGTATATTGCACCACGAACATAATAGGTCGCTTGCATAACATCCCCGTGAGAAACAATATTGTTCCTCATGGGTATTCCACCTACCGGACCTATATAGGTCAGGTAGCACTCGGTTCTCGTAAGTTTCAGTCCTGTGTTCAGTTTCTATGTACAAATAAAGGTGTATGCCACGAGAGAGGTTGCTATGTTAAGTTTTGTATACATACAGTTCAGTATTGACGAAGATACAGTGTTGTTCTGAAGCTGTATTTAGTAAGACTTTCGAATTGGTATGAAAGGCGTGTACGACATATATGTGACACATTTGCCGGCTGAAACCTTGATTGGCGTCTACTAATTAAGTACCAAAAACTTTAGGATAATTATAAATCACTTGCTTTGCCCGCGGCTTTGCCTCTGTGGCCTATCTGGCCAAGCACTATTTCGTGATTAAAAGTAGAGTATGACATTCAGCATTATTGTATGTGACAGAATCTTCGTAATCATCAAGAGATTACCAAATAGGAATGATTCTTGGGTATAAAAATGATAATTCTATTGAGTCCGTCAGTGAGATAATCCAATAATATTGGTATTGTTTGCTTAGTCAAATAAATAAAAATTGACAAAGATAAAGCGCATCAAAGTTCAGAAGTAGTTACGTCAGTATAAACTGTAGCACACCGTGACGTCACTCGAAATTTCAACGCACTGTATGGTCGTAATTTTTAACCGACTTCCCAAAATGGAGGAGGTTATTAATTCGAATGCATTTTTTTTTGTGTTACCTCATAACTCTTTACTGGGTGAAGCGATTTTGACCGATTCTTTTTTTATTTCGAAGCTGGTGCTTGTCATGTGGTCCAGATCTAATGAAGAACTTCGGAGATATACATTAGAACTCTTCAATAAATGACGGCAAATCACTCTCAAAAAAAAATACAACCGACTTCCAAATAAAAACACTACAAAGTTAAATATAACTTCAATTTCGGAAGTCGGTGTCAAAAACCGAAGAAACGAAAACACGAACACCGACTTCCGAAACTGAAGTTATTTTTCACTTTGTAATGTTTTATTTGGGAGTCGGTTGTTTTTTTTTGTAAAAATGTTTTCTTTTAAACTTCTTTTATGTGCCAAAACAAAAAAATACGTGTCCAATATTTTTAGGTTATCAAACTGACGGACTAAATAGATATATTTTGCCAACTACCCTATTGCGAAGGACTAAAAAACCCTATCTTACCACCATATCAAATTAAATGATAAAGTATTTACGGGTCCGCCATAGTGAATAAAGCCCTGAATATTATTTCATACCGTCTAACTTCCATAACATAACTACAACAATAAATTGGGGCGCTCCTGAACTGGCGCTCTGCTCACCCCAAAATCAATTTTTCACTAATTAATTAGTTTATTCAGTTCAGGAGGGTGTTTATTCGCTACCTAATCAGATTAATAACACAATCGGGTTATTTCAGACACGTTAGCTGTTTCGTCAGATTATTTACTTTCAAAGTAAATAATTCGATTATTGTGTTGTATCCAAAAGGTGATACCGGCAATAAAAACCTGCCAAGTGCAAGTGAGGAAGGGAGCCCCACCTTAATATTTATTTTATTCTGTTTTTAGTATTTCAATCCAATGTAACTTACTAACTATAAATACATCAAAAACTAATTACATTATTTTCAAAGCTAAAAATAAAAAAATTCAAAACCACAAGTCACTTATTATAGACGGTAAAATCATAAACAAAAATAGTACAGAAAAGTACCTAGGACTCTTACTCGATGAACATTTAACATGGAAACCACATCTTAATAAGCTGCGCTCTAAAATCGCGTCACTTTCTGGTTTATTACGACGTATTACCGGCTGCCTACCACGAAAAGTACGATATGTCATTTACAACTCTCTCGTTAAACCACACTTAGATTATTTGATTGAAGTGTGGGGCTCGACCGCAAAAACTAACCTTCAAAATATACAGACAACACAGAACAAAATTGTAAAAACTCTATTTAATTATGACTACTTAACACCGACTACTAATTTATATAAAGATACCAAACTTCTAAACATCACTCAGACTTACAGATATAACACATGCATATTAATATTTAAAATTATAAATAACACTATACATACGCAAATAAAATTTACCAAAAACTACTCAATACATAAAAAAATGCCTCAGAAGTGCTCAAGACATCCACCTCCCTTTTATCCGAACTAAGCATGGAAAAAAAACCTTAACACACGAGGGTGCACAAATATTTAATAAACTGCCAAAACATATTAAAGAGTGTAAATCATTACGATTATTTAAGAAACTACTTAAGCAACACATTACTCAACAAAAATAATAACTCGCAGCTAAGTTCGATTACGTTCAGCGTCAACATAAATGGCGCTTCTTGTCAACTGTTCACTAATTCTTTGTAATGGTTTACTTCTACCCACTAAAAAAATTGTAATTATGATTTACTTCTGCTAGTGTTTTGTTTTGTGCTTCGTTTTGTTTGAGTCAAATTTGGTAATTGAAATTGTGTATACCTTATTTTGAAAATATGTAAACATATGCTGTGTTCCTTTTGTGGTCCTGTAAGTACGCTCAACATAACTTAAATTGTTTAAATATGTAAGTATCTCATGTAAGTGAATGCCATTGTAATTCTTTTGAGAAATAAAGATTCTTTAACCGTATTTGCTGTTATATCGGCAACAGAAATATATCATCAGTGAAAATTTCGACGTTCTTGCTGTCACGGTTCATGAGATACAGCCTGGTGACAAACGGACAGACAGACAGACAGATAGACAGACGGACCGCGGAGTCTTAGTAGTAGCGTTCCGTTTTTACCCATTGGGTACGGAACCCTAAAAATGTCTTAATTTTCTAAGAAATCTTGTGTAAATGATAATTGATTTTACTTCTTTATGTTGGTTTGTACAAATACTTTTACACGTCGATCATATATTTAAAAACTAGATGAGGCCGGCGTTTCCTAACTGACTACTCTGAGAAGAAAAGCCGAAACAAACTCAGAGGTCACAGTCTCTTTTAAAGTACAGACAAAACCTTGGTTAGGCTTGGTGTGAAGACCATGTAGATTGATGTGTGAAGTGGTCTTTTGAGGAAAGAACCAGCCAGATTGAGAGGACCTGTCCAGTCAGTGCAAGTATTTGTCTATAACCGCGCAGCTTAACTCAGAATTTAAGGAGCTCAACGATTTGACGAACAATACCAAAGAAAGGACATTCGGGTTGGCCACATAAACTACTCCAACTGCCAGACCAAGATTAAAAATGTACTTAATTTTTGTTAATATTTTTTCATGGCTGTGTTGCCTAGGGATATTGTGTTACCCAGTTTATGGGTAGTGGAGGTCTGATAAGCAGTTGTTCCATGTAAAAGAATGCTGCAAATATTAAAACTAGAATCCGACCGCAACTTAGTAGGGGAAAGGCCACGCATCTTGATTTTTGACTGTCTTGCCAACGGGTATCGTGTTTGCCAGTTACCTACTGGGTTAAGGAATTGTTCATATAGTCTAGGGTTGCCAGATAAAAAAAATAAAAGTCCGAAGAAAAAGCCTGATTCCCATTGCAAAATCCTGAGATTTTCCACTACCACACCCACCTTTATGAAAAAGTACTATGTGGCTACCACGCAACACCACGCCCGCACGCACGCGTTTTGCGCTGTTTGGCGCTTTGTCAGTCAGTTTGGCTTGTGCCGTTGCGAATATCGGATCGGACGAAGTTTAATGTGCGAAGCATTATACAAGACAAAAGTTTACTTAAAAAGATATATTCGCAAAACAAATATAAAAAAAACTGATGATTAGAACAGGTTTCATAGAATTTAACTGTAAAACGCCCGCCTGGATTTGAACCCACGACCTAAAACTTTAAAGTCACGGCCCATACCACTAGGCCACCACTGCACTCTAGACCGTAGACTGTAGAATCTAGTCTCTAGACTCTAGACTGGAATACGACCACAATTTAGCTGGCAAAAAGCTAGAAACAGATTGATTGATTTTGATTTTCTTGACGCAAATCGAAAAGGTCAGCCAACAGAAAGTAAAGCTTTTCCCCTAGGAATGTTATATGAATGATTGAAGAATACAGAATACCTACATCATACTTGTAATTAACTGTACTAAAATTTATCACCTATACATTAAGTAATCAATCCGCTTAATGTGTAACTGTAACTGGAACCTTGTGGAAATCTGTTTTTCTAAGGTTGAGGTAGATTATCCGCTCGTGATACACTTTCATACTAGTACGAGGGGATAGGGCGAATCACTCCAAAGACAACCACACTATTTTAATGAAAAATAGCTAGGTATTTTGTTAGCTAAATCTAATATATAAAATTCTCGTGTCACAGTTTTCGTTGCCATACTCCTCCGAAAATATTTTTCTATTTAGTAATTAAATCATTTTTCGCGAGGGGGATCGCGAGAGACTAGGTAGGGTTGGTAGGGTTGGTATGGTTAGTAGGGTTGGTAGGGTTGGTAGGGTTGGTAGGGTTGGTAGGGTTAGTAGGGTAGGTAGGGTAGGTAGGGTAGGTAGGGTAGGTAGGGTAGGTAGGGTAGGTAGGGTAGGTAGGGTAGGTAGGGTAGGTAGGGTAGGTAGGGTAGGTAGGGTAGGTAGGGTAGGTAGGGTAGGTAGGGTAGGTAGGGTAGGTAGGGTAGGTAGGGTAGGTAGGGTAGGTAGGGTAGGTAGGGTAGGTAGGGTAGGTAGGGTAGGTAGGGTAGGTAGGGTAGGTAGGGTAGGTAGGGTAGGTAGGGTAGGTAGGGTAGGTAGGGTAGGTAGGGTAGGTAGGGTAGGTAGGGTAGGTAGGGTAGGTAGGTAGCGTCTTTTTATGGCAAAACAAAGTTTGGCGGGTCAGCTAGTTATCTATATAAAGAAGTGACATCTGCCAAAAGTAGACACTTTGAATGTTTTAACGATACATTTATGCATAGGTTTGGTTAATTAACACTGCATTCTTTGTAGATTTATCACCTAAATTTTAATACTAAAGGTGAAATTCTGACTCATGTTTTAAATATTCTTTATATAAACAAGAAAATACAAATAAAAGACAAACTAAATTCTTTTAAAAACATGCTTATGTAATGGTTACGTTCTAATTTCAATAATGATCTGAGAAAAAAAAGAGTGGCACATTTAATGACACAAGGTCGTATGATACAAAAGAGGTAAAGCACCTCACGGGATTACGGTCTTTTTTTCTTGTAATAGGTCGAATAAGAAGGGGGTTTTTGTGCGTTACTAATCAATGATACTAAGTTGATTTCTCAATGTGTCTAAATTAAAATGTTTGCCTAAATTACAATTTGTTTTTGTTATTTGTCTATGGACACTGTTATTGATCTAAATATTCTTTCGTCATCATCATAATTAAGAGGCTGCTGGCCTTTTAATGTTCCCACTGCTGGGACACAGGCCTCCAATCTGTGAGAGGAAATGGGCCGTTGGTGGATGTCACATGTAACCGAATTTTTGGTAGGTCCTCATGATATTATCTTTCACTGTTTTTGAGAGCAATGGTGATGAAATAATTTACACAAAGTAAAGCGCCTGCCTGGGTTCGAACCCACGACCTACAACTTGTAAGTCGCAGCACTTACCACTGGGCCACCACTGCTCTTCACCTCTGCTCATTCCTTCGTACTGGTCTATTAATTTATTAGGTCTTCATATAAATAATAATACAATAAAAAGTATTGTATTTCTTGTTCATACATTACGTTTTATTTTTTTTGTAATGTACGTTACAAAAAAAATAAAACAAATAGATAAATAAACTTTGAAATAATTATGAAAAGTATTAAACTAAAATTAAAATTGAAATAAAATTTGAAAAATTATAAATTGAAATAAAATTTGAAAAATTATAAATTGAAATAAAATTTGAAAAATTATAAATTGAAATAAAATTTGAAAAATTGTAAATATAATTTAAAATTTGAAAAATTGTAAATATAATTTAAAATTTGAAAAATTGTAAATATAATTTAAAATTTGAAAATTAAAATAAAAACAAAATTTGAAAAAAGATGTGCAAAGGCGGAATGAATGCCTAAGGCATTTTCTACCAGTTAACTGAGGGTAATGACGACATTAGGTACCTATATGGTTGGTGCATTAATTGTGTAGTCTGTTTGTAAAGCTCATCCCCTTACTAAAGATTTACCGATATTAAGACAAGAACGTTTTATCAGCGTTCTTAAACTCAACCTTCCTGTTTCATTTTTACATCCTCCAGTCTTATAAGTAGGCCATTATAAAAAGGAAATTCTGAATAAAACTAACTACGCTTATAATTCTTCAGTCTTTGAATTAGTGACAATGGAGATTAAACATAATTGTGATAAGGTAAGTCAACGAGGATTCAGATTGCGTTATAATACAGGATTGTGACACAAAACAAGATGAAGTACATACACACAAAGCCTGCTTAACGAAGAAGTTACAACAAAGATATGACGACGTGTCATGGTTAGAACAGGAATTAAGACATAGGACTATATGACTAATTAACATAACATAATATCACGACTTTATTTTCCGAAAGGTAAATCAGAGGTTCACCTAAAGGTAATGGCAGGTTTGTTTATTTATTTAATTATAAAACTTTATGCACAATTACAAATGCAGACTTAAAGCCTTAGGCATTTTCTACCACTCGACCTTAGGGTAGTGCAGAGATAAAATATGGCAAATGCAACTTAATAAAAAAAGAAATAGGTAAACCAAACAATAGAATACACATGACACATTAAAATTTATTTATAAGTGCTTCAAGTAAAGCAAACTGATTGCATAGAGTTGTTCAACGACTTTTTTGTTTGTATTACTGCTACTAGCAGGAGACTAGTTGGTAGACCTAGAAAAATCACTAAACATCTTAAGAAGCATTTTAGATGTAATTTTTAGTACCTTCATCATTATGGTGGCCGAACCAAGTTTTTTCTCTTAAAGTTAACGCGTAGAAACAGTGCCGTAACAAGCCTTAGCACCCGGTGCGAGCTTCAATAACTGCGGCTTCGAAAAATGTTCTAATCTTCTGACAATAAAATGAATTATAAAAGTTATAAACAATTTACTAAACCAGAGGGTTTTAGTTTTTTTGCGAATGTCTCAAAAACTATTGCAGTATTTCAAATTGCAAAAAAATATTCTGAAATAACAGGCATATCCTACAAAAAAAAACCCATCTCCCGGAACTATATCACCAATATTTCTATTATATATATTCAATTTATCATCATCATCTTAACCAGGTCATCGGTCCACCTAGTCGGAGGCCTTCCAACGTATCGTCATCCGGTTCGCAGTCGCCATTCCAGAACTTTTCGGCCCCATCGGCCATCCGTTCTGCGAGCAATGTGCCCTGCCCACTGCCACTTAAGTTTGGCAATTCTCCGGGCTATGTCGGTAACTTTGGTTCTCCTGCGGATATCATCATTTCTGACATGATCACGCAAGGAAATTCCGAGCATAGCCTTCTCCATTGCTCTCTATTCAATGTTTTAATGTGGAGGTGAAAATATCTTCTATTACTTGCAAGAATAATATATTATATTATCATATTATTTGTGATTCTGGGCCTGGGCACCGCTGGCACCGGTTCCCGGTTCCGGAAACGGTTCTTTCTACACGGAATCTTGTTGAAAGTCAACAAGGGCTTTAGAAAAAATGACATTATACCAACGATTATCAAAAAGTCAAAAATACATGGGATGAACATGCGCTACCGAAATGGCTAGTGGACAATTTTCGATTTTCAGCAATTGCTGGTATTACTGCTGGGAGAATGTCATATTATCTTGGTAATAGTTCTACAGATTGGGATATAAACAAGAGATGTCAACAGGACATTGGTTGATTAAATATTGAAATTGCCTTAGTTACCCCAACTGTACCCACCAAACAAAATATTCATAGATAAGCAGAAGCATACAGATTTTCCACACAAACATAGAAAGACCCTACCTACCAGCAACACTCGTAAAGACTATAATTCCGATAAAGTCACAACGCGAAAGCTTTAATGCCTACATTTGTAATCAGGACCGCGTTCTAACATAGGTATTCTAATAACTAAACTTGGTTGTATATGAGCAAAATGAGTTTAAATCCGCCAACTAAATTAAAGTTGGTTTACCGTTTGACTACTAGGTAATTTCTTTCGGAAATAAATGTTTGGGTGAAAGACCTTTTTCGTTGTTTGGAGTCTGAATTTCAGATAAAGTATTTACGACAAACTAAAATGATTTTTTTTGTTGTTTTGCAGAGTAGCCCTGGTGTATCTTGAGCCCTAGCACATGCTACAGATTAGTTTATTCACGGAGGGCACCAATAATTAAAGTGACCCAGCGAGTAGCTTTGAATTTTGGGTTATGGTGGTTCAATAAGTCGCTCTATATAACATTCAGATCTTCATTTGATGCATCCGATTATACTGGGAGCCATCTCCAACATGTTGGGGCTCTTGGCAGATGATGATTGCAATGACACTTAAATAAGTTGGGTATCTGTTTTAAAAGCACAAAGCACACTCATTCTCTTTCATTTTGGTAATTCAACAATATTCATTGCGTGTTTTACGCTGCTGAGAAGACGGCATTTTGAACAAATGAAGAAATTAATGCAAGGGAAACAAACCGTACCCTACTCTTTAAACTCACAGAATTAGGGTGTTGTTTTTGCTGAGTGTGGGGATACCTTCAAGATAGGTAATACCAATAACCAGCAGCTGGCAAGGTCCATTATAGTGGAACATTAATTACAGGCTGATAAGAGATACAAATGATGATTAAAATATTGATCAGTACATCATATGTTATGTTTTTTTCTCTTTTTTCTTTTGAAAAAAGAGGTAGAGGCCGCCCGCCATTGACCTGGTGGTCCACTATAAAAAGAGACCTCAAGCAAGCCCAATTACCCGAAAAGACAACCCAAGACAGAAAACTTGGCGCGGGAAAGTGAGGAGACCCGACCCCAAATAATGGGACAAGGGAAGGAAGAAGAAGAAGAAGACATCATGTGTGATGATTACGACAAAGTAATATTTCTGTATATTAAAAATGAGGTTAATCAGGAACTGACAAGCGTCAAAACTCTGGTTAAAAGAAATAATTGGTTAATAGGTGAATAAATTAATAGAAGTCGTTAAGAAATTAACGATGTTGCCAACTAAATTGCATATTCATAAAATTTTAATTTTAGCAACTAATTGGAGATATTACATGGCAATAAAGTCATTTTACGAGTTACGACTGACTGTGTTTTTTTGCAATTGTGAGGGATGACATCATTTAGGTGATCTTCTGGTATTGTGTCTTGGTTCCTCCATATTGACGTGTACGCTCTACATTAGGCTTTTCTATAGCTTAACATATAAAATATCGTCTGTTTTATCACGCTTTACTTTAATTAACAAATCTATATTAATATTATAAAGAGGAAAGATTTTTTTGTTTGTTGTTTGGTTGTTTGTTTGTTCCGAATAGGCTCCAAAATTACTGGACCGATTTCAAAAATTCTTTCACCGTTGGGAAGCTACACTATCCCCGGGTGACACAAGTTACTTTTTATTTCTGTATTGCCACGGGAACGGGAACTACGCGGGTGATACCGCGAGGCGTCGGGTTAGTATTTTATAAACAAATCCTTTTTTGTATCGTCTGTTTTATCACTCTTATCTTGCATTGAATAATTCAATATAGTATCCTTTTAGAGTTAGACGTCGCGATTTAATTATGATAATTATAGCATTGGGAGTCAGAAGCCTGAGATCTGACACCAGTCTAGCCAAAGGGTACCGTATTACCCAGTAACTGGGTTGTGGAGGTCAGATAGGCAGTCACTCCATGTAAAACACTGGTACTCAGCTGAATCCGGTTAGACTGGAAGCCGACATCAACATAGTTGGGAAAAGGCTAGGCAGATGATGATGATGATAGCATAGAGAGCAAATTAAATATTAATCACGTAACTAAAGTAGATGTTACGTTACCCGTTGATAATAAAAACGTTTATACTGCTACGACTTTGTGTGAAAGTATTAATATTTGGATAATATTTTTGTGTTCACCAAAAATCTAAAGGTACATCTATGTATGCATTTCTAAAATATTGATCTTAAACCCGTTTAATTGTTTTACTATAATTAAACTAATCGGCCAACAAAATATGTTACATCAAACAAATTCCAAATTAACACCAAGATATAACACTTTTTTATTGTAGTGCGCTGCAAATATTCTATTGTAACAATAACTATTTTATTCTTCCCCGAAAAATACTGATCGTGCACCAAATATTCCTGCTCGGGAGCTTAGGGCACCCCGACACGGACAGGTTAGGTTCGAACGAGATGACGTGCCCGTTCCCGTCATCTCGTTCGTGTTAGGTTACTTTAGACCCTGCGGTCGGAAATAGGAGCCCCGCGCAGCGGGGCTCCGTCGACTATGTTGCCAAAGTACTATACATTTTGCAGTGCATTATCTGAAGTAAAACTAAAAAAATAAATGCTTGTTTTTAAAATTAGGTGTATTACTATTTTATACAAATTTGCAACAGTTGTTAAATAGATGCTCGTTATGACATATTTTAATGAACATATTTTGGTGCACATTCAGTATATTTGGTGGAACACAGGCAAAATTAGGTAAATGAAATGGGAATAAATTGAAGTACTTTTAAATACCATCCTTAATATTTACAAGAATTAAAAAATTAAATTACTTCAACTGAAATTAATAAATGCAATTACTTAAATTTAATTTTACCTATAACCAAATAAATTCTCTCTCTCTCTCTTTTAAATTATATTGCTTAAAATTCTATTATTTTTATTAATTTATTATTATTGATTTTTAATTTTATTATTATTAATAATTTATTCCTAGTAAACTTCAGTTGTCGAATTATAATATTAAAGTAAAACATATCTACTTTCACAACACACTCACCCTTTAGACAAACCTCACACCAACACTACTCACAAATAACTTACCTATCTATATAAATATAATACATATACCTAATATAAAAAATAAGCAAAACATTAATAGCAATAAAGTCTTGTCAATCGTATTTACGTATAGGCCTAACAAAATAAATGATGTGGGTACCGTGGTGAAGACCAATTAGCCAGCTGTATTTAAAAGTACACTTTTTCTTTTTTTGTGATGATAATTATTGCATTTTTTTAACATTGCATGCCTCATATATAGATGACGTTATTATTAATGTAAACATTTAAAACTCACGGTGAACTGAAAAGTTCTTATGAGATATAAAGATTCTTTATACCTACTTGGTTTACCTATCAATAAGTTTCTAGATCATCGGCAATTAATCAGTCATTGTACAGTTTAGCAAACTATTTAGTTGACTCAAGAATATCATAAATATCATCCAACATTTTTGGTTTATACGTTAAAAATCTTAAGATTTATGATTCTGTGCGGCCTTGCACTGCACCTAAAAGCATATTTTACATTATTCACGGCTTTTTATCTGGCAGCGGCTTTTTTGAAGTTCGAGTTTTTATTTTAAACGTTGTCACGTTTAGTCATCATCTGTTTCTTATTGATATGTGAAACAATAAATTCTTTGATGATTACCATAACATCCTATCTGGTTATAATTCTTCAAATATTATGCTTAGATCATCAATACGTGTTCCAAATATAAATAGTATAAAAAGGTTTTTGGCCTGTACAAAGTCAAATTCTATTCAGCGATTGTAGAAATGTTAGTTTGGTTTGTTGCCTGTTACAGCGGGGGAGAAAGGTCGGGAGTCACAGCCCGAATCACCAGTCCGCGTCTCTCCCGGTACCGTACCAAGCGCAGGTTCAAATGATGTTACTCCTACACCTAAGCGTAATAGATTGTTACTTAAACGTATAAGAAAACCTGTAGTTCGATTCGGCTGGGAGTCAGATTAGGTTAATCCGTTTAATTGTAATTTATATGTACTTACCGATTACTTACATTACGCTGGAAATAGGTGTAGGTACCTCTTATGCTATGGTTTTAAAATAATTAAGATACTTACTAGGTTGTAACAAGTTTATAACTGTTGATCGATATTTGTTTGTATAATTGTGGTATAATTATAAAGTGTACCTATTTGTTACTATAGGATATAGGAGAATGATATAGATATTGCACCTATGTCGCCTACACCATAATAAGCTAAATATGTCGTGTTGTGCTAAAATAAGATATGGTTTGAATTAAGTGGGAAGGATTGTAGTATTTTAAGTAAGTTTATGTATAGTCTATGGTAGATATCAGATTAGTGGTAGCTACTGTCAGTTTAATAACTTAGTTTTTATTCTGTCATGGCCGCGTATCATTTGTACTACAGAGAATCTCATAAATACGATTTGTACTCCCGATTTCCGCTCACAATTAACCAGGATATTTCAAAGGATTGGTATGCGAGACCGAAATGTCAAAGGGGGATATTACAGTATCATATATCTAGGATCATAGATCTATGAGTCATATTTATATGAAAATGTAATATAGACATTTGAATCATCGTCTTTGATAAAAGATTTATTTGTTGTTAGATAGGATCATATAAACAGTAGCAGGACAGAGACAAATAGCTATGTCTCTTTTGCACTGTCGCACTATGATAGTTTTAACACATCATGGTATAATTGAATCTTGCTATATTAAATTTTCAAATTTATTTTCATAATTTCCTGATCCATGCATAAAATTATGTGGTTTTTCCTGTTCAGTGCCCATATTCTAATTCTAAGGCAATTAATTATTGTGACGGTTTCGTTGACGGAATAAAGTAAGAACCTACAACGAAAGTTTGGTGTAAGTTCACAATATGCTTAGTGGATGTGGAATTCTAAAATTATTGTTGTAGCAGTGTTCACACAGCACACTATCGAAGCAATAGTAGTATAAACAACCAAATATGCTAAAAAAAAGGATTAAAGAACTATGATAATGTAATATACAGATATGATTCTAGAGGTCATATATTTAGGGTAAGAGATGGATAGTGATAGATATATGATAGTGTAATACCGCCCAATTGGTTTTTCGAATGACATAAGTACCATTTGTTGACAGCCGTTATTTTTTTTTTAAGAAACTTTTCCCCGCACTAGGAATTTCTTCCTGTATCGTGGGTGCGTTTACAAACATTTAATCTCACATACACTGATTATATTGCTAATCGTATGTCACTTTGTTTATGCACTCAGGATTCTTGCCAACGGCATAGCATATTAAAGGGTTTATTGCATTTTACCGGGAATACAATAACTATTGCATTCAGTGCAGTCAATTTGCAAAAAATATATATTTTGTATCCTTCTGACCTGGCAAAACTAGAAACTACTTTCATTACATAAAGAAACTAATCAAAAGCCTAGATCTTTATGATATACGAAATGGCTGAAAACTCGTGAACACCTTTGCACTTTAAAGCGGCAATTTTCTATAGGCTACATAATTATATTATATCTGTAGATAAGGTAAAGCATGATAAACATCTATTACATAAATAATAAGTTTTGAAATGATTAAAAATAGTAGAAACAAGATATCATTTTGCAACCTAAATGAATAGTAACATCAATAGCAGACACATTATGTTAATTGAACTTATTTATTCGATAGCTGAACAAATTAACTTTGTTATTTGTGATATTTGCTTAACAATAAATTAAATCGGGTTATTAGTTATAATATTATATTGTACCTACTATTCTGTTCGCGGTTTACTAACTACTGTGTACAATCGTGGCCATAGTCTTCTCCATTCAGTTCCAATCCAGCTGCTTGCAGTCACACTGCAAAGATCATCGCTCTAAATAGCCCGAAGGCGAACGCTAAAAACAGACAAAATATTTGGGATCGTCCACGTGACATTTTTATAGCGCATGTCAAAACTTACATTTTGACTTTCTTTGACTTATCGCTCATAGAATGTTTTTTTGCATAGAGCAACACAGGCCACCGGCGAGTTCGCCGGTGGCCTGTGTTGCTCTATGTTTTTTTGCCTAGAAGGTAAGTTCGGTTGGGTTGTCTATCTGAAAGAAAGTAAGAAAGAAAAAGTGTATTTTTGCCACATTCGAATAAACGACATAAAAATTAAAAGATTTTGCTTAAATTAAACTCATAACGATAGTATTAATAAGTACTTAAATTAAGTTATTAAAAAAAGTAAGATTAATAATAAAACAGCAAATTTGAGTAGTATGATGGATGTATAAATAAAAGCAGATGTATGTCGTGACTGTGACAAGAAGGCTACCATTCAGCATAAAGCTGAGCAGTGGGGGATCCACAGCACGGCGTTGGTTTTTAGTGGCTGCCGGTCTGACGGTCTGCATTATGGAATGTTCAAACATCCCCACAAATTTTCATATAACTTTGGCAAGGACTAGTTTTTATTCCAACATCATTGTACCTATGACCTGTCCCATAGGTACACTGTTGTTTTCCGGGATGTATAATAGCCCGCGACATACTTGGTGATAGTGTAGGTTCCAATCAGCGAAAGCGTTTTCGTAATCGGATCAGCACTTTCAGAGATCAGGATCACACATACAAACATTGAAAGACACAGTTTTAAAAATTTACTCTAGTCTGTCTCTCTGCTAGGCAAAGGCCTCCCCTAAATCTGTCCGGCTATTCTTTTCCTAATGCTCCACAAACCAGACCTTGTGTTAGGAGTCTAGTTAGTCTGGTCACCGTAATTTTATTACTTTATAATATAATTCTATTGATATAATATCATCATCATTTCACCCGAAAGTAGTCCACCGCTTAACATAGGCCTCCGCCACATTGACCTGTCCCATGCGTTTCGTATCCAGCCCATTCCCGCAACTTTAACCTGGTCATTAGCCCATCTAGTGGGCGGCCTTCCAACGCAGCGTCTTCAGGTTCGCGGTCGCCACTCTAGAACTTTTCAGCCCCATCAACCAACCGTTTTGATTAGATAAGTAGGAATGCTCTATGACGCATCGTTCTCCATAGGCTAGACTACGCTCGTCATCAAAGTGTAATGTCACTTTACAGTGATATGGACAGCATCCGTGAGTGACGTTGGAGTAATAACCACGCATCTAAATTGACTTTAAATGTCTTTCCCTATTGCGTAGTGCTGTGCGGTTGCAGGGCTATGAATAGCTGATGCTGATGTTGCTTGCTGGAAGACAAAGTTGTGTTTAAAATAAGGATGTTTTCTGGGTAGAAAAATTATAATTCTATTGACTCCGTCAGTGAGATTATCAAATAATATACGACCCGTATTTTTTTCTTATCAAATAAATAAAAATTGACAAAGATAAAGTGCATCAAAGTTCAGGAGTGGGTGCTTGTGACGTCAATTTGTCAGTATAAAATGTAACACACCGTGACGTCACACGATATTTGTTTACGTTGCAAAAGAAAAAAAACGTGTCCAATATTTTTAGGTAATATATCTGACGTAGGTACTAAATATTTTTTTTTATTTAACATTCTGGTTTTTACTACGGTTGCTGTCCGGTGATTTTGCCTACGGAAAGTCAAATTTGGCCAAAACAGAGCCTGTAACGATTTTTAACGACCAAAACTTTTGAGATTGACCACATGAAATTTCGGTAGCGCATGCCAATACCATAATTTTATTTTGTCAATCGTTTTTCTGACAGAATCATGAAATCGCCGATCGATGTGGCGACATTTGGGGGAGGCCTATTTGGATGTCTCTCGGCTGTTATAACGATGATGATCATGAAATTTCATGATGTTCGTCATTAGAAGACTGTGCGTAGCATAAGCGATGGTATATGGTATAAGATGGTAGGTCTTTGAAAAATTTAATATAGAGGCAAACATACAAATAGGTACGTCAATCATGAAAGACAAAGAGGTTTCTTTCATGATAGAAGCCGAGGGGTGACGTTGATGCATTGTAGCTCCTAACTGCTCATCATTTTCGTAGTAACTAAGTATTTCCAAGAATATTCGTTCTATCATATATCTTTAAACCAAGCTACTTTTATCGTATATACCATCCTACTATCGTTCCTATTATGCAATATGTCCGGGCTTGTATTAATAACACTACAAGGCCGCTACATACATTTAATTTATCGATAAAAACACGTCACATAAGAGGGTTTAAGCCCCAAATGTTTTTATTGCATTTCCTAAAATTTCGTATAAAATATAAGGCAAAAATGCGCGGAGGTTCTTTTATGACAAATAAAATTAAATCTAATTGGCTTAGAGCTGTTATTCTTATGTCAGGGTGTAGAACAACTCAAATACTAACAAAAAAGCTCGTAAAAAGCATGTGTTAATTCCTAAAAATTATGCAGAATTTTAGGAAATGCAATAAAAAAGTGTGAAATTATGTTTAAAGATCGACATTTGTGGTTCAATACAAAAATATCTTACCGTTTCTGTGTTAGCTAATTTTTTTTTTCAATTTTTCATGCTATGGCCGTAAGAATATTAAATGTACGCTTCTATGAGATGTTGATATTGTAATAAATTTACTAAATTTTGCTCTATCTTTGAGGGTGTGAAGTTTGCATCTCTTACGTGGAGTGTTTTTATCGATAAAATTAAATTTTACGGCCTTCAAGTTTTATTACTGCAATACCGGACAGGTTGTATATTTGAGAGTCTGTATTTTTGTTAATCAATCAGACCTCAAGGGTTACTAATTTGGAACACGAGTACTACACCATGACATGGATAAGGACATCAATTTATAGGAAATACCGGGATAAGATCCCGTTAGTTCGTGCCAGCCGCTGGCAAAAGTTAACGATTTAGGTATACAATGATGATAAAAAAAATCGGCGTCATCTGCCCACGTATCAAAAACCTCCTACGCTAAATACGGGCGTTTCGTCAACGTATGGAAGGAAGAAAGGGGACTTCCTTTTTGTCAAATGTCTCATGAAAAAATACGTGATCAATTTTAGTCTACGAGCATTTATCTTTCTTAAAATAGATAAGGAAAATGTTTATCGATCTAGATGGCTTTTTACCTGACTGCCGAAGGAGGGTAATATGTTTATCAGTCTATGTATGTATGTATGTATGTTTGTTCCTATGTAGCGTTCTAGAGACCAAACTCGTTAGCCGATTTTGATGATTCTTACGTCAATCGATTCGTGTTAACCCTGCAAGTTTCACTGGCTAAATTAAAATTGGAAAATAGAAAAATGGCGGATTTCCGTTTTTCATCGTCCATCGTGTGGGGCATCAAAATAAAGGGTTCTAAGAGTTGATTACAAAAATATACCACACTTATATGTTTAAATGTGCCAAGTAATAAAAAAAAAAATTTGTAAATAAAAAAATATTTAAAAATAGTAAAAAACCCGACTGCTTAAAAAGTAAACTAAAAAGACGTCAACAAGAAAAAAATCATGCTGTGCAGTCGAAGGATACATCTGGTTTTGGTCAGCCAGCTCGCGCATATGTATCCTCCCACAGCATAATTTTTTCTTGTTTACGTCCTTTTAGTTTGCTTTTTAAGCAGTCGGGATTTTTGTTATTTTTTTATATTTTATAAATGTTATTTCAAAGTTCTAACTTTGCATTATTACATAAACGTAGTAGTAACTTGATCTAAACATGTGCTCATTCACGATAAAAAGTAAAACAGAAAAATATCTTAAAAAGTTTGAATATAATATTGTGTCACCAAAATATGATAATCATTAATAAGGTGCAATATGAAGGCTGTAATTTAGAACCGTATTTAGTCACGAGTCTCGATTTAATAAAATACTCTAATTAATTAGAAATCGGTTAGTATAAAATCGAGATTATGAACTACAGTTGATTTGATGTTGATTATAAATTGGACAATTGTTTGTCCATTGGTATTTCTAATTGGCAAAAAATGGCGAACTTAAAAATTATCTTTTATATCCACTTTGACCTCATTCAAACAAATCCTTCCTTTCGTTATTCACATTGCAAAAGGATATCTTTAGCAATCTTTCATGCGTGTTCTAGATCCAGCAATTTTAGGTTACGCGTTGACTGACCAAGATCTTAAAACTTTTTAAATAGATTTATATGATCAGACTACGGGCCCGAAAAATTCCAATTTTTGGACAAAGAATATTGCGAGTTAGACATTCATAGGTAGACAGATCTAAATACAAAAATTTATACGGCTATACCGGGTATGAATCACCAACCATCGTTGAACCAACAATCAGTAGACCCGCAAACCGCTAAATACTCGTATCCACATCACTAAACTCAATGATTGCACGCGTTGCCAGGGTGGACACGTCATCTCATTACCGGCCTCATTGCAGTGTAAATGTAAATAATTGATGCTTGACACGCAATGGGCAGTAAATGGAGTGACTGACTGGATTATTTTATTTATTTAAACTTCATGTACAATAGTGGTACATAGGCGGACTTAATGCCACAAGGCATTCTCTACCAGTCAACCATTGGGTTAAAAAGGACAACTTTGTGAAATGGGTACAAAAATATTAGTAATACACATATACAAATAAATTAATACATAAATGTTAATAATACACATATACAAATAAAATAAACTAATAAATACCAATAAAAATAAAAATAAAACGAGAAACCTGTTAACCTGTTGGTATTATCTAGTACTAGCTTCTGCCAGCGGCTTCGCCCACGTGAAAAGTGTTATCATCCAAAGGGAACATTATACCGGGATAGAAAGTAGCCTATGTGCTATGCATCCTGATCGGTTCAGCCGTTCTGGCGCGATTGAGCTACAAACATACGTCCATTCCATCCATCCATCTCAACTTTCGCATTTATAATATTAGATAAAAGATGCTTGTAAATAAAAGGGTGCTGTAGATACAAACGCCAGTAACTTTTGCCGCGGCTTTGTGTATTTTTTTTCGTGATGAAAAATAGCACATGCAAACAAAATTTAAAAAACAATAAAACCTCTGTTATGTACCTTAACATTTACTAAAGATGAACAACTAGAAAGGGCTATGAAGCTATACAATTTAAGCTCACATTTGAGGCAACTCAACGTTGAAATCAACGTGAGGACTGCATAGTCACACGTATATAATTCTATTAATTGCAGCTGCCCTCGTCTCTTGCCTCTTGTAATTCGTTGCAAGCTAAATATTTATGCATTGATTGGAACTCCAAGCTTTCACTACTCTGTGGCACACTGCACTACTAAACTATTCATAGAATACGCCACAGCGAGCAGGGACGACTTAGTCTACTGCCCGCAGACTTAGACGGCCGTAGGCGGTTGGCCGGGTGTCCCAAACAATTGTTCGCTAATTGTTCTACTTGCCCCTGTCAGCCCCAATAGAAGGGATGTTACAAGAATTCTGAATTCCTTGAATTTGGAACTCGATTATTTGATAGATAGATTTTGTGGATAATTTTATATTGATTTGGAGATTGGCTTTGCGATCGTTCGATCTTAAGCACCTTGTAACTAGGAAACAAATCTATCAAACGATTGTTCGTTTGGTAGATTTGTTTCCCAGTTTGCGAGCTTTGTTTTCTTGTCTAGTCTTTAATTTTGTACAAGCTCAAAACAAGGGGAGTACAATTAGGCATAGAAGCAAACGTACAACCTTTGTACCCGACTATGGCGAAGCCAAAAGGAAGAGTTATGATTTAAGCAGTCTATGTATGTATGTATATATGTTTGTATTAACGTATGTTCCGCCGTAGCGGCAAAACTATTAATCCGATTTTGATGAATAAGATGTCAATAGATTCGTTACTATGTCCCGGTTAAAATTGTACATTCAACATTTTCGTATTACCTAAGTATTTCCAAGAATATTCGTTCTATTTTATATTATTAAACCAAGCTACTTTTATCGTATATACTATCCTACTATCGTTCCTATTATACAATATGTCCGGGCTTGTAGTAATAACACTATTAAACTTTTTATTGTTATTATATATTTTTAGTAAATAAAACAAACTGTAAGTAGGTACTCCTATTACTTTACTAGTTTTCTTTATTTTAAATTTTTGAATAAAGTAAGAAGTTTGTTCGCAAGCAATCCTGCCGGCTTAGTGTTGAATCCGGCTGAAACTCTGCTTTTCCTGCAATGAAAAGAAAATGAGGGAGATAAGTGTTTTGCATTTTGTACGGGACTTAAGTTTTGTTAGGTTCACGGCCATATCATAAGAAGTTCCCTAATAACGTTACATAATGTTAAATTCCTATTACCTAATTATACAACGCCAAAATAGGATACGGATGCAAATTATTAAATAGGTATGGCGGATAATAACGTACAGTACAACAATTTTCTTAATGTCCCTCGGCAATCATCGCATTTCCGAATACAAACGAATGCTAATTTCCACGTCCATCAATAATTAGATTTATCGTGTATAAGAAATTGAATTCAGAACTAAGTTCTTGAGCTGTAAAAATATCAGCTTCAGCAGCTTTCCTCCCATTTTAAAAATAAATTACATTATGGTAAAAGAGTATTAACAACTTTATATACTTCCATGTTTATTGAGAGCTTCCAGTCTGCACCAAGTGCAAAGGGGAACTGATAGAAAGCTGACTGCTAACGAAATACGAAGTTTACCGAAGCACATGAAGAAAATTTTTGAACTGTACAAGAACTTATAAATATTATGAAAACATAATGAGTAGATTAGGTTTCGGCTGGACCTTTGACTATGCAGTAGAGTGTCTCTAACTGTTTTTGTATCGCTTTACTAACATAGTTTTGTAAGTTAATTGTTACTTAGATACTCAGCAAGTTACTTCATCATCATCATCATCAACATATCAGCCGGAAGACGTCCACTGCTGGACACAGGCCTCCCCGTGCGTCCCGCCTCCAGCGGATCCCCAGAACCTTCACCAGGTCATCGGTCCACCTGGTGGTAGGCCTTCCAACGCAACATCTTCCGGTTCGCGGTCGCCATTCCAGAACTTTTCTGCCCCATCGGCCATCCGTTCTGCCAGTAATGTGCCCTGCCCACTGCCACTTAAGTTTGGCAATTCTTTGGGCTATGTCGGCAACCCTAGTTCTCTTGCGGATCTCTACATTTCTGATTCGATCTCGCAAGGATACTCCGAGCATAGCCCTCTCCATTGCCCTTTCGGTGAATGTAAGCTTTCTGATGAGGCCCTTTGTGAACGACCACGTCTCAGAGCCATAGATCATCACTGGCAACACACACTGGTCATAGAATATCGTCTTGAGACCCTGTAGTAAGTTGGATGAGCAAGTTAATTGTCACTTGATTATTTATATTTTTTATAATAATTCATGAATACTAGGTATTCTTGTATGTTGACGATGTTATGATGAAGTAAGTTTCATCAGTGATATTTCTATCAAAGTATTATTCAAAAATTTCATTAAAAACAAAATAATTGACACAGTCGTAGGATGAATGACGCAGTAAATAATTTGATGCAGAAAAATACGTATAAATAAAGTTTTTATTTGTATTGTAAGAAGCAAAACATCTGTATAGACAGCAAATTATGTAATACTTAAAGATCATAATTTACATAATGTTGTTTTAAAGAATGGAATTTTGGAAAATGATAAGGTAAAACTAAAAACAAAAGCTATTTATGTAACAACTTATTTTTCTGTGACAGGTGGTACAATAATATAAGTTTTTCCTTATTATTTGTCGTGGTTCAAACTGTACCTTAATATAAGATGCTATATAATAATATAAGTTATTATTATTAATTAGTAATTCATCATTCAATTGTGAAAGGAAGCTTGAAATACCGTATTACTCATGCAAAGTTATAACCTTAAACTTGGCCCGATAACCAACATATTTCTTATATTTTAAAAGTAATAAAAACATAAGTTTGTTTTTTCTAAAATTATGACATAATAGAGACTAGCAATAAGTAATAGAAAAGTTTGTGGAACTTGCAAAACTCAAGCAATGGATGAATGGGTTATGAAGACATTTATTTGAAACTAAAACGTTAAGACTCGAAACTAAAGAATGATTGCTATCATAAATTATAGATTAACAAATAATTTTCTTTATAATTGTAATAATACATGATTTTATTATAAATATAAAATGATCGGCATTTACAGATTAATATAGAACTCAAAAGTTATAGTTCAGAATAATCAATTAAAAGTCAAGATTAAAACGAATTAAAAATAAAATTTATTTTACCATTAAATTTCTTCTTTTTGTCCTATTTTCTGTAAGTAGAATAAATGTTAATTAAAATACTATTAATCATGTTAACGTGGTGTGTATAGTATTAATACTTTATTATCTTCTAAATATAAATATAGGAAAGACATTTGCCCAGCAATGGGATTGAATAAAAAAATACAAAAATAAGAATTTAATTTTCCTTTGCTCCAAGTGGTTTCGGAACAAAAGGGGTGTGAATTTTTCCATACATAAATGTACTACACTAAAAATCAATCTGCCTCGCCTTTTCCCAACTATATTGGGGTCGGCTTCCAGTCTTACCGGATTCAGCTGAGCACTAGAGTTTTACGTGGAGCGACTGCCTATCTGACCTCCACAACCCAGTAACTGGGTAACACGGTACCCCTTGGCAAGACTGGTGTCAAATCTCAAGCTTCTGAGTACCCGTAACGACTGTCAAAGGCCTTCAAATGACAGCCGGAACCAACGGCTTAACATGTTTTCCGAGGCACTGAAGAAACTCGGTATGTTGTAAATGGTCACCCATCCACGGACCGACCTCGTCAAGCGTTGCTTTACCTTGAAGATCGACCCGTGCGGCTATTATTATTAAGCCACGAGCTCCTCAAATGTATTACGCTAAAGCACATCAAAAAGACCCCACATGCAGCAGATCCATTGAAGAAATCAAAACCAAAGGAAGTGCCAACATAATCGTACACGTTCAGTTGGCACGCCTGATCCCGCCGGAACAGGATGCTATGTTAATTGGATTTGTCAGATGCCTCTGGCTTTCTCGCTGCGAGATAGTTTCCCCAGTTGTGCTTACAAGACATTAATTATTATTAGGAACTCGTCTGTTTGGTGTCACTATATGGAGGAAGATGGCGTGGGTTATATGCGCATTAAAATTTTAGAAGGGGTTGATGACTTGTTGGATATAATTTTCCTGATCGTATACGAGGTGTAATTGAAATAACTGAAATCATCCTAGCAAGTCAATAAGTTTTTATAATTTGATCGACAACATTATTATGTATGGATCAATTAAATATTTTCGTGTTTATAGTAAAAATTTGTACATTGAAATAAGCACATAGACTTTTTAGCAGACTGTCAGCCATTTAAATTACCTTCATCTTGTTGTGGAATTAATTTATTTTTAAGTCATCTCTTTTCTTGTAATAATGACTAATATGTGAATCTATGAACAAGTCTGAATATTGATCAGTCTACCACAACCATTGCGGTAATTTATTTAGTAAACATCCTTCTGGAAAATTAACCCAATGTATAAGGTTAAGAGCAGTGGTGGCCCAGTGGTTACGGCCCCGGCTTAAGAGTTGTCTGCCGTGGGTTCGAACCTGAGCAGGCGGTTTGTTTTGTGTAATTTATTTCATCACTACTGCTCTCAAAACGGTGAAGGGAAACATCGTGAGGAAATCGGCAAGTCCTAGAACCAAAAATTCAACATGTGACATCTACCAATCCGCACTGGGCACTCTATGAGAGGAGGCCTGTGTCCCAGCAGTGGGAACATTCTTTAAAAAACGTTGCCCCACACTAGGAATTTCTTCCTGTTTCGTAGGAGCGTTTACAAACATAAAAACTCACAATACCCAACACCCAGAGCCGGGACAACTATCTGTAGGTCATACAAATATTTAGTAAGAATCGAACCCGCGACACGCAGCGCAGCAGTCAATCGCTCAACCACTGCGCCAACCGTGCGCCCAAACATTACAAGGCTGATGATGATGTATCGAAATTTTGTCAAAATAATTTATGAAATAATGGTATTCCAATGATCTTAGACATAACTGTGTCAAACCACAGTTACCAACCAACTGACTGATCTTAACCTACAAAACACAACAAAAGGAGAGTTCAAGTGGTGTCGATGTACTGTTTGATGAAGATTCCCGTCCACCCTGACAGCAATACGATAGATTGATCGCGAGATCATTGAGCGATAACCCCATTCTTTCAATTTTATAACAGTTAAAAGCTATCATAGCTTAATTAAGTGGGTAAAACATTAAAAATAAAAAACTTAATCATAAAGATGTGACCCCACTGATATCAACGGTATCAATCGAAAAGAAAAAAAAAGTAAAGAATGAATTTGAACTTCGAATAAGAAGCAAGATCGTTATCAAGTCAAACAAAGATCCATTCACCACTGCTGACTGCGCTCGAACATACGTCACTAATGCGAAAAAGGAAATCAAGTTGGCGAAATTTCATCTAAATGTCTTTAAATAAACGCAAAGTGAGGAAATCTGCTAAAGTAATATTTCAGTGTGTATCTTAAGGAAGGATCTCCTGATATACCTAAAAGTAATTCTGCCGCTTAAGACTTGCGACTGACAAGATTGATTGATGGCTGAGTAACCGACAAATTCACTCCGTCTCCAAATTCGAAACTTCAGAGGAAACGGGAGAGCATTTAACTTGGACCATTTTGAGTTTTTGAGATTTCTTTTTAATGCAAAGTTCGACTTTTTTCCTGCTTTACGCCTTCTGGCAGGTGTTAAAATGTTGAGGATAAAAATAATTTTAAAGTAAAACTGAAAATGAAAATTGTCAGCAAATTGAACTTTATCATTTCGTTATCCAACTGTACTTTACAGCTTTCGATAGTTTATCATCACAGTCGACAAAATACCAACCTGTTTGTAGAAATTGAAAGCCCAACTTACTTGCAAGCTAGAGCAACCGACGATCTCAAAGATGTAGTTGGGACAGACTGGATGGACAAGACGGATGGCTACCTAGCCAGAATTGCGCTCTACACCTGTAGAGATCAACTTGGGAAAGACCTATGTCCAGCACTGAACTAGCCAGTTGGATCAAAAGACAAAGCAAGTCAGCAAAAATGATGCAGAAATTGATCATCACAATATCCGGGAAGAATAAATCGGAGATTAAAATACAAAGTTATAAATAATTCTGATTTAAAGATGATTCTCGTAACCAACACAATGTTATCATTCCAGCATATTTATAAAATGATTCATTGGAAACTAATTTCGATAAACATGACAATAACTCATTCTTCAAATAATTATCCCAATGTCAATATGAATCCGGCAAGCCTATGTTTATTTTTATTCTCGTCACCGGCTTTCAAAACGTCATGGATGACCTCAAATATCTTGAGAAGACTTGTTTTGACGTCAGATAAAATGATAGTCATCGGCAGAAGGTACAGAAGTAAACATTGAACTTCCTCGGAGAATACCCAAGATGAGACTTTCACAGAAACTTAAATTTTTATTGATTTTATTCATTATCAATGGGTAGAATCATTTTGGTCCTGCACGTATCGATGTCAATAACGTGTCTAATTCTGAGACACTCTCTGACTCACGGTGAAGGTGAAGGCAACATTGTAAGAATTACCGTTTGATCGTTTCATTGAATTCGTCCATAGGCACACATTGATCATTACTTGTTTTTCCCCTGCTTGATAAAACCCCTGCTCTTAGCAAAATTTTATGCCTAGGTTAGACGAGGTTTTTGAATACATAGCTAGCTTACTAACACTATCTTGAAAAACTAGACTTGTTACAGATAGGAATAGAATTGAAAACAATATTAATTTCCTGTCACAGGTCTGCTGGAAGAAATTTCTACTGAAATAAGTACCTTTGTGCTTTTCTATCTGTATTCTTTCTATTCTCTGTTAAGTGTTTTGTGTGTGTATAAATAAATAAATAGCAGATCTGTATTTTCTAGTGATCGCTTGTCCTAAAAATATCTGCCAGACGCCCCCAAACCAAGCCAAAATTAATCCAATCACATTATGTCCAGCATTTAGTCCTATCTGTGACCGCTAACTTGAAAGTCACCGATTGATCGAACTAACTCTATGACCCGAATTCTAATCCTACACGTGTTTATTAATATCAATACAGTTTACAAACAACACCTCTAGGGAACTATTACGAAACAAATGACCAATTTTCGTGTATCATTCGTTTCATTTTAATTGGTTTTACTTGTGTTATGATTACAGAAATGTTGTTACACATATTCAGGATGACGTTACCTATGTGAGAGTCTTTACAACGTTAACTAAGGTCTAGTTTTTTGATCGGTAGTTAACGCAACCAATGGTACAGTAACTAATGGTTTAAAATTTCGGTAATACGCGTTTTTTCATCAATGATTAATCTAACAAATGGTCAAATAATTAACTGTCCAACTTATTTGACCATTTGCGAAGCTAAAAATTGATGAAAATTCGCATTTAACCGAAATTACGAGTATAAACCATTAAATTTGTTAGCAAATTTAACTACGGTCCAAAAAACTGAGCCTAAACGAGTACCTATATTTTTTTGCGCTCCCCAAGCCCAACTCACCGGAACCGTGTGTTTTTCCGGTAAAAGTCATCACTCGACGATAGTGTAGCTTTGTACCTATCTGTGAAAGAGTTTTCATAATCGTGTTAGTAGTTTTAAGAGATAACTTTAACAAATTAACAATTCAATTTAATTTTAAGCTCTTTATTATATTAGTTTAGATTTATAGTAAATGCCTACAAAATATTGTTCAGTGGTATTTTTCTAGTAAATTAGCAACCCGGCTTTGCATGGGTGCAATTTAATCTCCAATAAAATCAAAAATCAAAATATTTATTTGCCAGAAAATACATTGTTTAACAAGGAAAGCTCTTAAAGCCTTGAAGTCATTGTATTCTGCCTGCAAGCAAGTGTGCAAATTACTTTCAATAATAAAGGCATTATGTTTTTAGACATCATACCAAAAACAAAATTGAAAACATTAGATAAAAAAAAAAACAGACCAAACCAAAACAATATAAAAAAAAAAAAAAAATTGATTCATTCCTATACTTTCAGTTGTCAGATTATAAAATTTAAAAATTAAATAAATCAAATGTCAATAATTAGAATTAAAAATGCCAATCATTAAAATTAAATGTCAATCAAACGGATTCGTCAACCCCACAAAAAATCAGCCAAATCGGTCGAGCCGTACTCAATTGATAATCTTTCATAATCCGGCAATTGATTTCATTCACATACATAGATATTTCTGTTAACCCCATTTATTTTTTTTACTTGAAAACAGCATAAGTTATGCCAAACCTAAACATATCTTAGCTGTTTTGGGTACGTAAAGTGGAAGCTTACTTAAACATTACGTTGTACATACACACAACATTACTGCGAATCTTACTTAACAATCGAGCACCTGCAATATGTCTGCTTACAACATAATGAGTAGTTGTGACAATAGAATACCACTCCCTTCAGTGGTTTCCAGGCGTGGGAAGATACACAGATGCTGAAGCTTTCAATGGAAACTAGTCTCTTATAATTTTAAAATTCACTTGAAACTAAGACTATATCGGTCTTGCATTATGTGTTTAGGTTAAGAAATATTAGCAAAACATGATTGAAATGACATGAAAAAATTTAAAGCATTTTTCATCAATGTTACTGACATAGCCCGAAAAATTGCCAACCTTAAGGTTCCCCTAGTCGACGGCACGAACTATTTTGTGCGCGAGGTTAAAATGCATGTTATCTCATCCGACAACACGTGCGAAAGAGATAGATGCTGTGATGAGCAGTAAGAAGCTAGTTCGCATACGAATTAGCACTTTTGCAAATTTGTATCGAAATGGATGTGATGATTTAGGACGAAAACGAGCGCGCGAAATTTTATAAACAGACCTTTGGGAGTCTAGATATCATGAAAAACGACAATGCAAACAATTTTATTTTGGAAATATGCATTTATATTTCCAAAATAAAATTATTTGCATCATTGAAGCAATTTTCCTTCTTCTTATGGTATTTATTTCCGAACAAATATGCACTAAAATTAGTGTTGAAATATGGAAATTTCGACGCTCATAATTTTCAAATTTTTTTTTTTTACTTTTTTTGTTTCCATACAGGGCTAGATAATGATGAGACAAATTGATATAATTTTTTTGTTTTGAACGTACATCGTCAAACAGTGGATTAACGCCAGACTACGTTTTATGGAAGAATGATCGACTAGTGTAACCTTAAGTGGCAGGGCGCATTGCTCGCAGAATGGATTAGTCGATGGGACTGAAAACTTCTAGAAGGACGACCGCGTTGAAAGGTCTCTCACTAGGTGGGCCCCGATAACCTGGTTAAGGTTGCGGGAATCCGGTGGATGCGAGATGCACAGTACCGGTTGATGTGGCGATATCTGCAGTGGACGTCTTTTGACGAAGATGATGCTGAAATATCTACTACGTACTAAAAATTATTACTAGCTTCTGGCATTTTTAAAACGTTACAAGTGGGTAATGCACACGTTTACATACAGTGATCATAATTATCTATACATCTTTACATTGTAATAAACAAATCAGATAATCTTATCTTAGTTCAATTATGCAGGCATTTAGAAAATTACTTACTCATAGTCTTAATTGACTACCAAACCCCTTGAAGAGGTAAAGTGTGACTTAATAAAATATTCAAGCACTCAAGTTCAGCCCCCGTTTCCACTAACACAAGACGACACCTAAATTAATGACTAAATATTGCTGAACTGTTAGATTTATCAACACAAAACCAACATCGCGCTTTTTTTGGGATTTATTAACGGGTCATCCCGTGATAATTTAAACGGGCACGTCTTTCTCATAGAGGAAAAGCCTGTGTTCCAACAGCGGGCACGTTAAAAGTCTGTTTGTTTTATTTGAATTTATTTAGCACACCAGCAGTACAACTGCCAAAACATCCAAAAAAGAATACATTTAAAGCCTAAGTTACATAGAATTTATACAGATTAAAAAATCAAAATTTAAAACTACAACAAAAGTTTATCAGAATGCCAGGTAAATAAAATAAGGTCCAACTTTATATGAGTACTTGACGCACTTACATATTTGAATAAAGTTACTAGACAGCAAAAAGCATAAAATGTAACCAATTATAACTGTGATTATTCGTAATTTATTCCAACAGATTTTACGGTAAGTTACCTTAATATGTTCTATCCATTTAGGAATTAAACAGGGTAACTAAGATAATATAAAATCATGAATCATTAACAGGTCGTGAGAAAAGGCCTAGAAAATACAAATACCTTTATGAAATGCTGGCTTAGTTACAACTTCAGGAATATTGAAATAACTTAGAAATATCTTGCAACAATTTTATCTATCCAGCCGCTCCAAGTTGCAATCTAATTAATACATTTAAAATCAAAACAAGCTTATAAATAATAACCATAGATAAATACTAACAAACAGCATTATGTAAAAAACTTAGTGCTTGTCATAAGAAAAGTTATACAATTTACTTTATACAATTATTTACGAGAAAATTTTATCTGTGATTCAAAATAATTCATTTGAACTTAATAACTTCGTATTTTTTTGATGTGATATAATTTTTAGGTGGACTTGTCAATAGAATAAGTTCAGTGACATAATTTTTACAAAAAATAAATATTTACAAAAATATATTTATTTATCAATGTTTGCCACTCGATTTTCATATAAGCCAGGGGCTGGAGGGGCAGGACATAATGTCTGCTTCCTCGGTAATTTCTTGTCTAATGCCAACCTACTCGACATCTTAGCACCTTTCTAGCAATTTCACCTTTCACAGATCTCCATCGTTTACTTGGTCTTTCCCTACTCTTTTTGACAATCCACAAGTTTTGAGTTTATTCGTATTCAAAAAGTTTTGAGTACCTATGAATATCAAAATACCTACTAAAATTTATTGAGCTCATACCGCAACTGAATGATTAAAATGAATCTTAGTCTTATATCAAATCATCTCCATGATTCTATCATAGTTCACGTAGGCCATTCTCCGACTATCTACCTATCTAAAAATTAAACGAAGACCAAAAATTATAAAATAGTTCACATCAAACCAAAGACAACTCAGAACTCCAAAGTTACAAGTATATTACTAGATAAAAAGATTACGTAAACGCAGGTCGGAGTCTAGTCATTGAAACCCACATGTGGTGCATAAGTTCTAAATGCGATATTAATGCAGTTATCTCGGAATTAATGCTTACATTTCTACATTCCAGTAGAACAAGTATAATTTGCAGTAATTCTTGTTGCGTAATGAGCCACTAAGTTGCAAGGATGTCTTCGTGGATTCCAAGAATTTGTATCTTTAAATGACTCCTATGTAAACGTGGACTAGGGATTTACCACACCTGGTTTCCTAGTGGAAATACTCATGGTCCTTCGTATATGGAAAGAGATAATATTTTGTAAATGTTTCCTATTCTATCTAAAACAAATTGAATCATCATCAATAACGTGACGTTTAACCGCATTGCTTCGACTGATTTAAAGATGACAAATCTGGGATTTTTGTCCGTGGATTTTAATACCTATCCCTACCCTATGTTTTGTTTATGGAAACCGATATTTTTTTGTAAATAATTCTCCAAAATACATGGCACCAAAAAACTGTTTAAGTTTAGAACTTAAAAAGGCTTCAGGGACTAGGGTTTAACCTTATTGCCTGTAAGGCAAGCTGTATATGTTTCCTCCCTTCATGTACCCTGAAGCTTGAATTTGAGGATGTCATCGGCTTAGATCATGCACAAAATATCGGCCCTACATGGCACCAAAAATAACGCACGTTTAGAACTTAAAAAAGGCTTCAAGGACTTAACCTATCAGGGGTTTAACCATATTGCCAGTGAGGCAAGCTGTATATATGTTTATATTCTGAAGATTGACGGTGGGGATGTCATCGGCTTAGATCAGCTACAAAATACCGGCCCTGAAGAAAACATCCCGAGAAAAACTGGAACTATGTCTAATAAAGATACCTAAGTCTAAAATCCAAAAGCTTCAACATCTTTGAGTATGAGAAGAGGCATTGCAGTGGGGCAGTAACAGCCTTTTATTGTACAATAATTCTAGAACTGAATGAGACGAAATTTAAAACTTGTATAAAACGCACACTATGCAGGCAGGCGTATTATAAGTTGGGGGATTATATCGCTGTTAAAAATGATTGGCTCAATGCTAGTCCTGCTCCACAACCATTAGGGCGCAAAAACAAGTGATAAGCAGAACATTATTGTTTTGAAGTATGGTTGGACCTGCTGAAGACTGTATGAATATAGTTGTATTGTATACTCTATTTCTTTTAGTCTATATATATGTTACAGTTAAACCAGTTTTTAAAAAGAACGCGTTTTCCCTAAGAACTGAATGCTTTTGTTAAAACTAGAAATACCTAGTCAAAACTAGAATTTACCATTGATTTATTTTATTTTAAGATAAAACTAGTTCTCACTCTGAGCTTTAGTTATCGGGCAATGTCATGAATACTGATTTAAACTTCTATATTTATCACCTTGTCTGGTCATTATGAATATTGCTACGTAATGGTTGGGCAATTTGATAATTATAGTCAATTGTTTGAAAGGTCACTTACTCACTCATCAAAAAATATTGAAAACCGCTTGATGTATGAAGATCACATATGGCATGGAAGTTCCTCAAGTGACGTAGGTGCACATTAAGAAAGGGTTTTGGAAATTCTACCTCTAAGGGGGTAAAAGTATGTATGAAAATTCTACAGTTTGTAAGTTGTCCAACTTACAAACTGTGAAACGTGAAATTTTAAATTTCTTTCTTAGTTGATAAAAATGATTTATGTATTTATTGTTTTTTGGAAATTCCACCCCTAAAGGGGTAAAAAACGGGTTGAAAAGTGCCAATCCATGCGTCATGTTCGTAAGCGGGCGCCAACCTTTGGGATTGGTCATAACTTAGCTGCCTAAGCTATTTTTAATTACGTGCTTGTTTCATTTTTGAATTGTTGTTTTACTCTAGATTTTTTACGTACACTTTTTTACATCGTTCTCACATAAATGTATTTTCCAACAAGAATGATGTAACCAAATAATTGTAACTAAATCTGATGGAAAAGTGTGTCCGTGGAGTTTTATGAACATTCTTCTCCATGGAGAGCTCCGTTCTTGCGAATGTGCAACCAGATTCATAATTTTGTTTGACAATTCAAAAGTACCTATTTAAGGTTTGGTTGAAAAAAAAAAGATTTTTATATTAATAATTCATATTAAATTGAATATTAATAATAGCTTGTCTCACTGGGCCATTGAATTTGACAGATGAATTTCGTGTTATTACTATTGGTAGGTATTATTATTTAAGACTAGCTGTCCCAGGCGGCTTCGCTCCCGTCAACTGGCTACCTACATACCCTATCATGTATGTAGTGTAGTTAGGGTAAATCCCTAACTACACTACATACATGATTGTTGCGTAACTTTAACCGCTTACGCAGCGCACGCAACGGAAGCTCTCAAAAAAAAAATTTTTTTCGCGTTTTTGCAACATTTTTCATTTATGCTCCGCTCCTATTGGTCGTAGCGTAATGTTATCTAGTCTTTAACCTTTCTCGATAAATGGACTATCCAACACAAAAATAATTTTTCAATTCCAACCAATAGTTCCTGAGATTAGCGCGTTCAAACAAACAAACAAACTCTTCAGCTTTATAATATTAGTAGAGATGACACGAACAAAGAAGTATGACAGTAGAAGACACAGCTTTGACTTTTAATGTATTGGAGTAAGGGCTACAGAATGATTGTGGTTTGTTGGCAATAATTACTTTCCTATAGAAAAATGGAGAATGCTTATGCAATTAATTGCGTTACTTACTATCCGCACACCGTACACAGGTTAACATAACTGAATAATGTATTACCAACAGTCATTGACTTGATGATAATATTTATACGAATTTATGTCAAGAAGATTATGTTAAAACAGGTACTGTGTAATTAAACATTCTTACAAATAAAACAAGATTTGAAATAGTAATGAAAATTGATTATAATTTAGCTTTAACTTTATTTACATTTAATAATAATTTATATTCTTGGCACGGCTAGTCAATAAAAAGCTTCCATTACGAGTTATTTAATTTTGTAAGAATAAGCATAAGTGCATTAATAAAACTTTTTACCAAAAAATAAAACCGACTTCCAAAACAAAACTCTACAAAGCGAAAAATTACTTTCTTTGCCGAAGTCGGTGTCTTTTGTACCCATTGTTTTCCGTTATTCGACACCGACTTCGGAAAAGAAAGTTATTTTTCGCTTTGTAGTGTTTTGTTTAGGAAGTCGGTTTAATTTTTTGTTAAAAAGTTTTTATATTTTTCTCTTTTTAGTTTTGGTAGGTATCTCCAAATTATATGAAAATTATATTTATTAATCGTTTATAGCCAAAGTACATCTCATTACGATTTCAATAAACCCAAACACGACTAGGATACATTGTTTTATTTCGGAGTTCCAGTGGTCATTGTGGTCTTCTTCATCAGTTCCACTTCACCAAATGGTGCTTTCTGAGTGAAAATGATTGCATTAGTGATGAAAATACTAAAATCACTATATATATGCCTATAATATTTGAGGAGTTCCCTCGATTTATCTACGATTCCATCATCAGATCATGGTTTCCTTATAATACATATTTATATATAAAAAAAGAATCATCAAAATCGGTTCATAAACGACGATGTTATCCGCGAACACACATAAAAAATATTATACGGTCGAATTGAGAAACTTCCTCCTTTTTGGGAAGTCGGTTAATAAAACTAATATTGTATGAGAGGTAAAACTGTATTTATATTTTATTATTTAAGAAATATCTCCTAGGAAAACCAACATTGTATGGTTTTTGTAGGAGATATTTCTGAAAAATATGTTACTAATAGGAAGCTTCACTAGCGAAAAGCTTTTAATGCTGATAATTGCAAAATTTTTGTGGCTTTTCAAAGCAAAGCAAACAAACAAAAGCAAAGCCGCTGCAATAAATTATTGTGCAATAAAGTTAATAACGCATTTTTCTTATAAATACCTAAATATCAGCAACCATGCTTCAACATTCGCAATATCATTATCGAATTCTTGAATTAGTTCTCGAGATCGTTATTATAAAGAATTTTAACGCCATAAAAAGAAGATTTTTAGTACTTGATTTGGCGACCAAAAGCGTCTCGGAGCAATTTAATCTTACGACTCTTTTACCCGGATACGAATTCCCCAATCAGGAGAGTATTCAGGTTTGTTCGGACGCGTAGGTTTTATACACTAGAACATAGAGGGGTGCGTGAATGGAGTACTCATACGCTTTCATGTAGGTAGTCTTTTATAATACGTCAATAGACATTGGGAAGCCATTAAGTTTTGATGGGTTTGTGCTTATAATGCATTTGCTAATAAGCTTCAGGATTCGTTCGTGGTCATTATTCTATAATATCTGTCATAACATAATCAAGCACTGCAATCGCACTGGTACGAGTAGATAACTACTAGGGTTGGTAAGTAGTTTAACTATAGTTAAAAAAATGTTTGTTACCAACTAGTAACAGTGACAATGCAGTAATAAAGCGTTCCTTGCGAAGTATTAGTGGTGTAACTTTAAATGATAGATTGATGAATGATAATAATAAGACAACGTTGTGGTTTAAAAGAAGATGTAGTGAAAAAAAAATAAAAGAGTATGCTTAGATGGTTTATTCATGTTGAGAGGATGAATTAAAGGCGACTAACAAAAGGTATTTGTAAAGGCATAAAGTAAAAGACAGACGTGAATAGAAACTTCGGGATGGGACACCCTAGATAGACCTTATTGGTGATGTTCTTCAGAAAGCCTGGTGCACGGTAATTATAACTGGCGTGCATGTATGACTAGAGTCAAGCAAAATAAGTATGTAAGGATTGTTGCAGGTAGCGTTCTGTAGTTTCTGCCTACCCCCATGGGAAAAAGGCGTGAGTTTACGTATGTATGTCGTAACAGTCGTTAATTCAGGTAACGCAATGTTATAGATTCAGTTCTTTCTAGATATCTCCCTATAGGTACATGAACTCTCCATTACCTCCCTACTCCGAATCTAAATTCATAAATCACGCATTTATTTCGTGAGGCACGGACTGTTGCGGCATCGGGACGTGCTTATCTGTTATTTGCAGCGAAAACGCAGCGTTCAGCCGGCGGTTTTCACCAGCATGTTGATAAATATTGGGGCACACTACATATAATGGCCGTGGTTGGTTGATTGTCCGTCCGAGTCCAGTAAATCTAACGCTAAGTGTGGTACGAATGGCCAGTGTACACGAATTATTGCTTAATCGACTGGATTTATGCCAATAGATGCTGGTTTCGAACAAAGCAGTTATGAAACACAGATTATTCGGAGTTCTGTCAGTTGTACGAATTTTCTGGTAAATGTGGAGTGTATTTCTGTTAGCGGATTCGTAGAACGGCATAGAAAAGAAATGTGTCTCTCCCTTTCCTGTAAAAGACGATAAAGGGATTACCTACAGGCGTTGCCCATTTTCCATTTTTCTTGTCGATCTGTTTATTTATAAGAATAAACCACTAAATCCTGTTGTATAACATGATAAGACTACATAAACAGTAAAGATCTTTTTTTCGTACATTAGTGTGAAAGATGCTTCTTAGATACAGAATAAATAAATAATGTCAACAGGATATTACAGTCTATGTTCTATAAAGAGTAAAGAATGCTGTTTATGTGTCAAGGCAACTGTTATCTTTTAATGATCTACAAATTAGTCTGCGCTTATCTAGGAAATCAATTCAGAATATTGATGACAGATTTATGGAAACCAGTTTTATTTAGTTAAGCCATAGTCAAAGCTAAGGCTTCAAATTTTATTCAGTAAAATCTTATGTCTAAGATGTAAAAACAGAACTGTATCTGGAACTTAAAACAAATTAATATTTTTAATACAATCTTCACACAGTTCTTCTACAGTTTTTAGAGCGGTAGTGGCCCAGTGGTATCGGCCGCTACTTACAAGTTGTAGGTCAAACCCAAGCGGGCGCTTTACTTTGTGTAAATTATTTCATCACCACTGCTCTCAAAATGGTGAAGGAAAACATCGTGAGGAAACCGGCATGTCCTAGAACGAAAAATTCGAAGACTTGTGACATCCACCAACCCGCACTGGGCCCGCGTGGTGGATTACGGCCCATCCCTTTCCCACAGAGAGGAGGCCTGTGTCCCAGCAGTGGGAATATTAAAGGCTGATAATGGTGATGATTGCAGTCAGTACTCTATATCCTCAACGTATTATAAAATTCAGACTTGTTGTAGGTTGGTGGATGGCATTGGTTACTGTTGCTTTGCTCCAAAAAGAGTGAAAAAAAAAAGTTTTTTTTTCATTAAGTATGTTTTTATCGCTTAGGTTAGATTAAGTGTTCCTGGTTTCTGATTTATCACTTAACCCATATCCTCTGTACTTAGTCAAACATTTTTTCTCACCAGAGACTCATAATTGACGTTCATAGGCGCTAAGTTTTCCTGTCGGTCATCAATCATCGGGCTATCAGCTGGTAAACGTACACCGACGCCGACGACGGTCGTAAGCCCCTCCGTGCTGCCCTGTGCCCCGAGTTTATATTGCCGGTCATATCTAACCGGGCCATTTTTCTCTGGAAACTTAGTGTTAAAGTTTTTCTTCAAGATCATGTCGATATGTGAAGTTAGGCTGTTGCATTCACGTCTTATCTGTTTAGGATCTTCGATTATTGTTTTTAACCCCCGACGGATAAAGAGGGATGTTATAGTTGGACGTGTGTATCTGTGTGTTTGTGTACTTGTATATCTGTCTGTGTCATCATAGCTCCTAAATGGATGAACCGATTTTGATATAGTGTTTTTTTTTTGAGTGGTGCTTTATCGAGATTTCTTACTATATTTCTTCAAAAGTTATGAACGTTTTACTGTTTGAATTGGGTTATTTTCGCAAGACATCGTGTCATAATTACGTGTTTGATAGATTGTCGATTGAAGCTTGTGTTGAAGATAACTTATGTAGTTTAAATAGCACGTAATAAAAATGTGTCGGGGGCTTTTGAATTTTTAAAATTTTTCTTGTTAGTTCATAATTGCATTTTATTTAATTTTCGTACTATATCTAGAGTACAGGTACCTATATTTAAAGCGTAAAGTGATATTCTATCAGCGAATACAGTTTTTACCCGAGTGCCGAAGGAGTGTCATGTGTTTATCAGTCTATGTATGTTTGTTCCTATGTGGCGTTCTAGAGTTTAAACGCTTAGGCCGATTTTGATGATTCTTACGTCAATCGATTCGTCTTAATCTTGCAAGTGTCACTGGCTACATAAAAATTGGAAAATAGGAAAATGGCGGATTTTGGGCGGCATATTTTCTTCCAAACCCATCGTGTGGGGTATCAAAATAAAGGGTTTTAAGAGGTGAAAATATATAATACTTATATATTTTATTGTATCTTATTCGAAAAAAAAATGTTAACTTAATAAGTGACAAATTAAAAAAGTTAAAAAAATTAAAATATTCCCAAACTAAAAATACGTAAACAAGAAGCAAATCATGCTGTGCAGTCGGAGGATACATCTGGTTTTGGTCAGCCAGCTCGTGAATATGTATCCTCCGACTTCACAGCATGATTTTCTTCTTGTGTACGTCTTTTTAGTTCGCTTCTTAAGTAGTCGAGTTTTTAGATTTTTGAATTAACCTTTTTTTTCAAAATAAAGACACTGAGTGACCGTCGCGCCATACGCAATATCTAATTTTTCTTTAAAAACTATGCAGCGATTTATTAGAACATATTCAATATTCAGTCCCTTCAAAACTAGCCAGACATCCCATCACAAAACTACTTCATGTTCACTGCCGCAAAGACAACCATGGCCTCAACGCTCCCTTATTCCAAATGTGCGGAATCTACAACAGAATTTGCAAATCACGAGACACCGATTTACACGGTGTCTCACTCAACAAGTTCAGAAGAGCAGTCTCGGAGGCACAAGAACGTTCAATTAATAATTCAATAATGTTTACAATATACCTTTTCGATATTTTACTATTTTTAATATTTCCCTATTTTATTTTAATATTTTGTTATGATTGTTTTTGTTCTTTATATTTTTTTCTAATTCTCTAATTCTGTTTGTAAGTATTTAGTTCTGGGTGTAATTTTATATTTATTTTTATGTTTTATATTTTTAAATATTTATAATATTAGACTTTAGTTAATGTTGTTGTCCATCATGGTAAAAAATATATCTATAATGAGCATACCAGTACTCTTATTGTATTATTGTTTCTACGAAATTGTAATGTATATTATATTGTTGGTACACTAAATAAATAATTTATAGTCCAAAGTTCAAATGTTTAAGACAGCATAACATTTTGGAAGCTGATACATTTTTGGACATCTTGACAATAAATTGTTAAGGCTGCAAAATGACATTTTGTCATGGAACCTACCTAGTTTAATGGCTCCCGTTACATTTTTACGATAATCTACTCCTTTTTTCCCATAAATCCATATCAAAATAAAAGTAAAATTAAAATTACCTTACAACAAAACTTAAATAATGCACTTCAATATAACTCCAAATCACATTTTAGCAAGGCAATAATCCTTTCAAAATCAAACTATACACAGACAACCAGTAACTCAATTCCACACAGATTTAAATTAGGTGTTTAGATTCAATAATGTGTTACAACAGACATATAGAGGTGATCAAACAAGGCAGGCTTATGGCAGTTCTGTAAACAGGCCGCGCATCCATCAACGAGGCTTAATAGCTTATCCAAATCAATTAGAAACTTGAGGCTTATGTTCAGTATCAGATGGCTTGTGGGTTATGTTTTGGGGTAGGCAGAGCTTGCTTGGAATATTATGTGTCCGTGTAGTAGATCTTAAAATTGATATATGTATGATAGTTATCCTACAACATTTTAACCGTGAAAGTCTGTCTGGATGTTAAGGTTTGGATATTTTTAACCAATGACGCTTCAGCGGCTTAACGAGTTTTGAAAAAAATTGGGACACTGGAAGGAAATGGCCTTCTGCATAACATATCTTATGGGAGTGTATTCTTTGGAAAAATTAACACAACAATAATGTTGGATTAAGATAACGTTAGATAAGGCAGATAAGGTTTGCTGGTAGAAAACTCTTCTTAGAGTTAAGCTCGCCTTTGTACATCAACTTTATAATCAATCAAGTTGTATATATGTATTTCTTTTTTTGTGTACAATAAAGAATTAAGAATTGGATAATGTACAGGCTGCATCCAGAGTTATTTACTATACGAACCTTGTACAAAGTATAACAAATCTCCGTGCGTCAAGCGTTTTTGCCATACTTATTATTGGAATCAAATATTACAGCTATGTTAAGACCCATTATGCATTGCATTAAGCACCAAATGCATTAAGTTTACCCTACCTCACGTTAGGCAGGTGAAAACTGATGTGTTGGTAAAGGGCGAAGAATTGAATCCTGAAAATAGCACAGTATTCTTAGGCTTAACTTTGGATGCTAAGCTTCAGTGGGGCCCACATATAGATAAATTGTCAAAAAAGCTAAGCTCCGCAGCATATGCTGTTAGGAAAATTCGTAATTTAACTGACATAGAGACAGCCCGTTTAGTATATTTTAGCTATTTTCATAGTGTAATGTCGTACGGTATTCTGTTGTGGGGAAATGCCGCCGACATCCAGACTATCTTTGTTTTGCAGAAAAGAGCTGTTCGATCAATTTATAAATTAAGCCTGAGACACTCTCTCAGAGAGAAATTTAAGGAGATTAATGTAATGACTGTGCCTTCTCAGTATATTTATGAAAATCTTTTATATGCCCATAAAAATATAAAATTGTTTAAAAAATACAGTGATATCCATAACATAAATACTAGGAACAAACACAAATTTATAGTACCTGCAACAAGGCTCACGAAAATAGGTGGCTCGTTTAGATGTCAATGTGTGCGCTTTTATAATAAGCTTCCAAGCCACGTACAAGATCTAAGTCTTAATAAATTTAAAACATTCATTAAACGTAAGTTATGCCAGAAAGCGTTTTATACAATTAAAGATTACGTTGAGGACAAACAGGCTTGGGATTGAGCTGCTCCAATTAATTTTGTTTTTTTTTTTATATTTTGCACCATGAATTTTGTTTTTATTTTTTTGTTTTCTTGCAATGACAAGAATATTTACTTTTTAAAGTATTATATTATTTTATTTTAAGTTCTTTTTTTTTTCTTAATTGTTGTGAATGTGAAGACTATGTGGATCATACTTTTTGTTTGTTTTTAATTTTAATTTATCTAAGTTAGTTTTAATCATGGTCTGGCAGTTTGAGTAGTTTGTGCGGCCTACCCGAATGTCCTTTCTTTGGTATTGTTCGTCGAATCGTTGAGCTCCTTAATTTCTGAGTTGAGCTGCACGGTTATTGACAAATGCGTGCACTGACTGGACAGGTCCACTCAATCTGGCTGGTTCTTTCCTCAAAAGACCATTTCAGACTTCAGTCTACATGGTCTTCACATGATCTAACCAAGATTTTGTCTGGACTTTAAAAGAGACTGTGACCTCTGAGTTTGTTTCGGCCTTTCTTCTCAGAGTAGTCAGATAGGAAACGCCGACTTCATCTAGTTTTAAAAATATGATCGACGTGTAAAAGTGTTTGTACAAACCTACTTAAAGAAATAAATCATTTATCATTTATTAATATTAATGCTAATATTTATCTGTGGTGCTAGGCAACTGGGCTTATTCCAGTTGTAAACGACACTTTATGCCTATTGGTCTTGTTTGTTCTGTCTCCTGCTTGATATGAGGGGAAGAGGAAATTATATTATTTTTCAACTCCTCCGTTATTCTTTTCTGATTATTTTCGTTGCGGGATCCAAGTCAGTTAAATTCATTCTTCGGAACTTCGTCGAGCATCATTGCCTCAGCACTTTTCTGGTGGTCGCTATTGTTGATCCTGGCTTTCAGAAATTGCAGTTGTTTGGGAATATTGCGATGGAATTGTCTCATAACAGTAACATGGGCTACATGAGGACATATGACACTTCTTCTCCTGGGACCTCTTTCCAATATGTTTTAGGTAGTTAATAGTTGTAGTGAACCTCAGATTACAGAACTCGAATCTGAGTAGTGAACATCGAATTTTAGAAACTTGAGGCTTATGTTCAGTATCAGATCGCCTGTGTGTGTTATGTTTTGGGGAAGCAGAGCTCGGAGTGGTGGATGGGATTGCTTAGAATATTTTGTGAAAGTCTGAGGGTAGGTCTTGATTTTGATGTATGTATATGGTATATTGGTAGTCAATTTTAAAATATAAATTAATTAAAATAGTCGTTACTATTTTTTAAACAAGAAAGTGCATTTTATTATTTTAATAAAAACATTAACTCTGTTGTGTTAAAAAATAAACGGTTGGTAAATTAGAATATTATTCTTTGAAAACATTGCATCGGTTTTTATAAATTATTATTAACTGAATCATATTTGTGAATGCGGTGACAAATGCCCGCCGAGCGACGTGACAAAAAGATAGTAAATGTGTATTTCTAAGATTATCTTGGACATCACTGACAACGTTGAAGGAAAATGTCATTAGGAACATGCTGGCTAATTGCGTGAGTGAATTTGGCAAGGCAAAGAGCAAAAGCTATGAAAAATCGACCAATCACATGCGAGACGAAACACGCAATGTTGATATCCGTCTATGTGATTGGTCGATTGTACGTACTTTTACTTACGCAATAAGGCTGCTGGAATTATAGTAATATATTTTTAAATCGCCAACCCGTCTCGTCTCTTCTCGGCTCGTGCCTTCTCTGTATGAGAAGAGAGCCTTTGCCTTGCAGTGGGACACTTACAGACTGGTATTATTATAGTAAATGACCTGCATGAGGTCATATTATTATGACACTTCTTATCCTGGGATCTTTTTCTCGTGGTAAAGGACAAGGAACGTTAGAAACTAAAGGTAGTGAAGCCAACACTGTCCTGAAAAATCAGTTCTAATACAAGGATACTACCTGATTTGTTTACTTTCTTAGGCCAATATGAGTTATCTTCATATTTATGTACCTTTAGCACAAAATATGCAAGCGGTGCGGCAGCGCATCCCAGAGAGAGGCCACTACGAACAAAGAGCCATTTTGCACGCACGGATTATGATTTTACAGGGATTCTCAGGCATTGTCAGACAGAGCTCAGTCGCGGCTGTCACGAGTGCTAGCGCGGGCGTTTGTCACGTCATTCACAAATATGTTTCAGTTAATAATTTATAAAAACCTGTGTCATATTTTTAAATAATAATATTCGAATCCACAAACCGTTTATGTTTTAAACACAACAGAGTTAATGTTTTTATTAAAATGTACTTTCTTGTTTTAAAAATAGTAACGACTATTTTAATTAATTTATATTTTAAAATTTACTACCAATATATCATATACATACATCAATATCAAGACCTACCCTCAGACTGTCACACAATATTCTAAGCAATCCCATCCACCACTCCGAGCTCTGCCTACCCCAAAACAAAACACACACAGTCGATCTGATATATACTAGTTTAAGTCCATAGGCGAAATTTTACAATATAGCTTTGTTTAAGAAAAGGCGTTGAAACTTGTCATCCTTCTAGACCTCAACTCTTCTTCGTCGAACTTGGCGCCTTTTTCACATTTATTTTTTGTCGAGCTTGATGCCTTTTCACATTTTAATATTTTTGGTGAGATCGTTATTACACCATTGTTACGTCTTATTACATTCGAATCTTCGTCGTACGTGGCGTCGTGAACTTTAATGGATATTTGATGGCTACCCTCTAAGGCATGTAAGCATGCCATGATATGATATTTTTTTGGGAAATCGTTGTATTTATGTTTGTAAACTTTTTAAATTTAGAGTCAATATAGTAGCAACCCTAGTGACTCCGTCAAGTTTGGGTAATAATTTGTCGAAGACGGCGTGAATGGTCCTTCTGTATACCTGCTTTCTATTTTGTGCTTATAGCATGTTCCAAAAGCAAGAGTATTAAAAAAAAATTACAGATTATTGTTGCGACATGACTTAATAACAAAGATGACATATTTGTCATAAATTTAAATAAATATGTTTGAAACATTATGTAGTCTAAGCTTTTAATCTTCGTCGAGACAACCTCTAAAAAGGCACCCGTAAGTATCTAATATACATATTTACAAAACTCTTAACGAACTAATCATTCGCGTACAACAAAACAATCATAAACTTTGTTATATTCAAAATCCATCGCCAATAATTAATTTATAGAATATTGCGTCAAAAATGGGACAAATTAACATAATATTGACATTTGTCACAGTGACACTTGTCACAAAAGGTTACCTTCCTTGATCACTTGATAAATTGGTCAAGTTGAACATTTTTGATGAAAAGACGGTTCTTGGAATTTGATATTTATAACATAACTATCTGACCCCCGGGGCTTCGCTCCCGTCAATTGGCTACTTACCTACCTACACTACCTACACTACCTACCCTACCTACCCTACCCTACCCTACCTACCCTACCCTACCCTACCCTACCCTACCTACCCTACCTACCCTACCTACCCTACCTACCCTACCTACCCTACCTACCCTACCTACCCTACCCTACCCTACCTACCCTACCCTACCCTACCTACCCTACCCTACCCTACCCTACCTACCCTACCCTACCCTACCCTACCCTACCCACCCTACCCACCCTACCCTACCCTACCTACCCTACCTACCCTACCTACCCTACCTACCCTACCTACCCTACCCTACCCTACCTACCCTACCCTACCCTACCCTACCTACCCTACCCTACCCTACCCTACCCTACCCTACCCTACCCTACCCTACCCTACCCTACCCTACCCTACCCTACCTACATACCTACCCTAACTACATACCTACCCTACCTATCTACAATTCTTTTTTTTTTTTTTTTAATTTTTCTTTCATAAGAACCTTCTCCTAACAATAACAAACACAACAAAAAAAGAATTAGCGAAATCGGTCCAGCAGTTCACGCGTGATGCCGTGACAACGGAAAACGGGATTATAGATTATCCAAATAATATCTATACAATCTGTATCTATGAACTAACACGATTTTGTAATAACCTATATTATTTTTATGACGCTATTGTTATGGTTTCCTATATTTTTTATGTTTGTTCGTCACAAAAAAACGAAGACCTCAACGGTAAATGGGACCGTTTATTAGTCTGTCTGTCAAAAGCCTTGCAATAAATAAAAATGTTTTGTTATTTATGTTTAGAAGGTAAATAGGATATATGGATTGGGCTTCTCATATTTCTTTTATTTAATTTTTTATTTGTTTATCCTCGCACTGGAATGCCTTGCATCAATAAACCCAATGGAGCACAAACTACTACTAACTATAAGTCCAGGTTTCCTCACGATGTTTTCCTTCACCGTTGTCAGCGATGTCCAAGATAAACTTAGAAAGTACATATGAATTGAAAAAGTCACACTGGTACTTGGCCGGATTTGTACCCCTGTGTGTTAGTCCCACAGATATGAATTACTCAACAATAATTATTTTCACAACGAGTTCAATTTGCGCAACTAGGTCTATCATTATGTGTTTTATGTGTAAGCCCTAACAATTTTCGTTCTCAATATAATGTGACACAATAATGGAAATTTATACACCAAATTACCTAAGTATTTTTCTTTTGAGATAAAAACATATTTCTTTAAAAACTTTGCCGTATAATAGCAATGCACTCATCTGCGCTTCAGTCTTTGTCTGTTACAAAAATTATACCATGAAGTGCAAAGGCAATTAGGCTTAATTATCATAATTTTCCACATTGATCAGCGTCGAGTTCCATTATTAATTCAAAAACATAAACTTTATTATCTAGGGATTTAAAACTAACAGATCCACGCGATTCCAGCTCGAATAATAAGCGCTTAATTGAATTAAATTTCACATTCCCAAAGTCGTAACTACCAAATGACCGGGAACATGGGCACCGATAGTTATTCCATATAATTGATTAAAACAGATCCACTGAATGAATTTTAAATTAAGTAATAGAAGTTAATGAAACTGAGTTACGAATGTAGATCAATGGTTGTAACCTAGTTCCATAGTAATGTGGGTAAAGCAATATGGAACAAGAACAGGTTTTTAAAACAATTAGGATTTCGCGAAAAAAAAATACTATATTCGAAGACATGTGACATCCACCAACCCGCACCAGGCCCGCGTGCTGGATTACGGTCCATTCCTTCTCATAGAGAGGAGACCTGTGTCCCAGCAGTGGGAACTGTAAAAGGCTGATGATAATGATGAGGATTTCTAGGATAGATAGGTTGAGAAACTGTTTTTGTTTCACTCAAGTAGAAAAAATACCGAACAGATTTGGATGTAATTTGGTACACAGTTAGTTTATAACTTGAATTAACACAAAAAGCATTCTTTATCCAGGTATTAGGTCTTTTTGGGATAATTTTGACTTTCATACAGGTGGAGCTGCGGCTGGCAGCTAGTTAGATACATATTTACTAGCTTAAATTACTAGCTTCTGCCAGCGGCTTCGCCCGCGTGAAAGTGTTTTTTTTATCCCAAGGGAACATTAGCCTGTGCGTTATTCCAGACTATAATCTAACTCTGGGCCATATTACATCCAGATCCGTTCAGCCGTTCTGGCGTGATTGAATAACAAACATATATCAATACTTCCATACACACTTCCAAACGTTCACATTTATAATATTATTAAGATTAGTAAGATGATCAGATATAACTGTCATGGTCGTACTTAATCTTTTTTAGATAGAATTATTACCAAATGGTTTAGCAGACTTCGTGAAAAATAATCTAGTAAATAAACTCATCTAATATCTAGTTATCTGACGGGATAATACTTCGATCAGCCTCACGATTGAAATAGAATAAAGTTTTGACGAATAAACAATAAAATGTTAATAATGCCAGACATGAATAAGATATTTACATTACATTTAGTATGATATTACTGAAAATAAAGAGAGATTGTGAGCTAAATTGTGAATTTTAACCAATAAGCATCTTTTGAGGCTGACCTACAATCATGAATATTTACAACTTTTACTGTAGTACCAACCCTGACATCGCGATAAAAGTACACAAGTTCACTATGCACATTTTGTAGAATTTCGTGAACATTTTTTTTTCTTAAGGATCGCCTTTGATTACTATAATATCACCTGATGTAAGTGATGATGAGGTCGACGGTGAAGCGAGCACGTATTACTTACCTATAAGTTGATGTTTTTTTTTCATATTTTATTTTTAATTGGATGAGTAGGTATTATCACCCCATGCAGTAATCACCTCGTAGAATCTGTCTAAAATAATAATTTTAAATGCAAATATGAAAATAATTATAACATACCATAATATAAAATAAAACGCATAAAAATGTAACAAACATTAAAAGCGACACTAAAGCAAAAAAAAGACGTTAAAATTGCATTATACAGAAATAATGAAAGGAAACTTCGCTGCTCTCTTCGTAGTCGTAAAAAACAGCTCAAACTAACTTATATGGAGACCATCTGTTCTACAATGTATTGGATTAAAAGATCTTATAAGATGCGGGAGTATCCCCAAGGGGATAGAAACACACCTGCCGTCGTGACCTACTAGAAAAAGTCAAGTCTACCCTCTTTTTAAAGGAAGTAAGTTTCTAAGTTTTTTATAGATACAGAGACGGATGTCTAGCAGTGGATGTTTTTGGCTGAAATGATGATGCTAACGAAAGGTGGGTCACCCTACGGCATAGTGTTTTGATAAAACATTGGTTAGCATATTTCACCACTGGCTGAGTTAACTACGGATCAGAAAACTGGGCCTCAGACTAGTTAGAACGAAGATCTTCGCAGAGTGGCTGGTAGCAGTTGGATGAGAGTCACCGATAATCTTGATACGTTGCGTGCGAGGACTCTGCCCAGCAGTGGTCTGCTGTAGACCGCTGATGATGATGCTGAATTGTTAGTTCAAGTCTTATCTATCACAAGGGTATTGGTAAAGCTAATACTGTGGTAGAGCTATTATCCAGCCAGAACGGTGGTAGTTTTACAGATTTAATAGTAGATTGTTTACCTAGAGAGCAAACAACTATTTTATTGGCGAGGGTGTTTCTTTGAATCCAGAGCGGAGCGAAGGAATTCTAAACTAGAATCCTGAGTGCAGCGAGGGATTCAAAGTACGTCAGTCGAGCTTAAAATATTGTTGCTCCCGAGGTGGACACTCTACTTTTTATCACCCTCTTTAAGAAAATAAGTAAGTACAACTTATGAACAAGAACGTTATGTTTATTTATTTACATAAAATTAAGAACCATAAGGCATAAAACCAAATAATTAGAGGCTAATATTTATATTTCAACATTATGGAAGTGCATCGTAACAATTTTATTAGTACCATCCGTTACAGTTGTATATTTATTTACAACTTGGGAATTAGAAACAGTCTCAGAAAACGGTACCTCACAGACGGATACGGTACGGATACATTTTACAGAAACTTGAATATAATAATTTCACTTGATAAGACGCACTCATTTTTTATATTTCTAAAATCTGAATTTGAAACAACTACTAAAGAAGACAGAATGCATTTAATTTCGCGAGTTGTTTATTTTACATCAACCTTTTTTTTTAATTTGGCGCGCTCGCAATTTTTTAGCCAGCCGCTTGTTCAATACATTGTTCCCGCATGGTTTGTGATTCATCTCTTTGCTGATTGGAACATTTACTAACAATATCCACATTCCAAAAATCAAATCAGTTTTGCTCCCTAAGGGATTAATGAGCTATTTTGGTCCCTGTTTACGAGGAATAAACTAGCTCTTTTTGAATAGATGTGATAAAAATTATGTTATAGTCTTGAAAGCTTTTTTAAATTTATGAGAACCTAGTTTTGTTAGAATTAAGCTTTAAAAGCTGCTCTTAATATTAAAAATATTAAAATATCTTTCGGAGCTGTGGTACAATATGTATTAAACATAAATAAAAATTAAGTAGGACGGCATCATATTTGAACAAGAAACAGTAGAATGGTTATTGAAACTTTTGGTCATCAAAACACTAATGATATATTATTTTGGTGCCAACCTACCAAAATTATTTTTGTCCACACTCACCATTTAAGGCTACCATGTGTCATCAATATATTTGAAGTTGACTTTAGAAAAATGCGAACCTAGGTGGGCACCTCTCCTTAGATGTCAATTCATACAACAAGACATAGGTATGCAAAGTCGGATCAAAAATACCATAAAAAATAATGTAAACATGTTGGAATGTTCATAATATTTCAACTCCTACGTAATAAGTGGCTTGTTTTCAATTCTGCTCTACTTTTTAAGTATTCTTATTGTCATGTTTATTTCAAAATACGACTTGAGAATGATGAAATTAAAAATATAGATGTCATTTGCGACATCAGGGTCGGTTATAATGTTTGTCCTTGTCCAAATCGCGTTCTTCATCAAAAATCTTGAAATCTGACTTTGTTTTTTTTTATTAGATAAGATTCCTGTGTTAATGCCTGTGATTTATCTCGATGTCAAATTAATTCTTGATAAGTGAAATCCTTTAGCAATGACATTAATTTTTGATCGACAATCCGGTAGATAAGCTTCGAGTTAATTGGTCGTGAATTCCTTCGAATTCTTCTATGCAGTCACGTCATTCGAGATTGAGCCATCATTGTCAGTTTCCGCATACATTCCATATTTTACGACCAAAAAATGACCAATTAACATTCCTGGCAACATCAGAATGGAGTCTATTTTGAAAATCGAACTAAATGTAATTTGCGAATAATCGTGTTGAAAAAAAAGAAGTTAAAGGTTTCCGCAGCAGAAGATTGGTTTTGTTTTTTCTTTTTAATCGCGGAGAGGCTGAGGTCATCGTATTTCGGCGGCCTTGCCCGGTCGCCGACCATCGATGACACTGCGACCCACGACATTTGCAGACACGAGCTCGAGTTACAAATTATCATAATCCAATACAAAACACGGCTTAACTTCATCTCTCAAGGTATAATTTTGAATGGATTAATGTTCAGTTCTGAGGCGTAGGTGCCTTAGTGCCAATATTTATTCGAAAAAACACCCAACAGGCATAAATTGGAGCAGTGTTTAGTTAATGTTTCCAGTTTTTGTTCTAGAATGTTTATAGAAATCGTTACCATACTGTGACGCCGTTTAAGATATTGGGCTTCAAAGTTGTTTTGAAGTTATACTTACGATTTGTTTCATATTTTATTTGTTTGCAACTTACACTTTTATTGTAAAACTGATGATATTTGTCTACCTAAACCAACAGTTTTGAATATGTTTGGCGTCTTACCATATAGAGCAAGTTTTGAATGTATTCCAAATTCACATTCCAAATGCTTTAGTTTTCACGCTTACAATATTGTTCTATTCTATCATATTTTTACCTGACTACGGCGAAGCCAAAAGGAGGACCATGATTATATCCAAATCTTGAAGAAAATCTTGCTTGACTCACCTGACAATTAACATAAACATTATGTGTCATTGTGTGTGTGCAAAAATTAAGTAAAATCCGTAACTAACTAAAAAAAAAATTGGTGCTACCCTAGGTGCGAAAATTATAATAATAGACAGAAGAGTTTGAAAACAAATGCCATCTATAAATACCATGAAACTTAAAATCAGAATCCTTTTCAATAACAAAACAAGAAACGTGTAGTATCTTACACGTGATAAATCGTTTAAATTACAATAATTTATAATAAATCGCCCATTTTAAACGACTGCCAATCTATTATGTAACAAAAATCGATTAGTAAACCAAATATAGATATTATTAATATGAAAACTGGACTACTTGTTGATACGTTGTGAAACATCCTGTACTTTAAATGTCAAATTGTACAGGTAGTGACGATTTTCAGAATTAGGTATACAAGAGGAAAATTTTCGCATTTAGAGTGTTTTGAACTGTTCAATAATACATAATGTCACAGGAGGCATTTAAGTTGTTTACTTTGTTTAAAATACAAAGCGAAAAATGGAACTATTAAATACCTCATTGCAATAGTATGCCTCCGCATTTCTCTGCTACCAGCCATCTGGAATAATGTGACTGTCAAATTTTAAAATTTCATATAGGTGCTGTGTATCCCGGTGATGTATATGTGGAGATTACCCTCCACATAAAAGTCACAAAATTCGTACTATCTCTTTATAATATTATAAAGAGATAGTACGAATTTATATAATGTGTATTAATATTGTAAAGATATATTATATATTAATAATTATTATTTTAAGATATTATTAATATTATAAATATTATTATAATAGATTTTATTTTACTTATTCGATATACAACGGTTCACGCTTGACAGGTGGTTTAACTTTTGACCTAGACCTTTGTCGGCACGATTCTATATAAGTACTGTTCTATACAGTAACCTGCCGACGATTCTGATTATGTTGACGGTTGACGTTCATTGTTACAATATTGTGATGAATGTGTCTGTCAGTCCTACCTCATTATTTCTTAGTTGAACCGACGATCAATCTGCACAAAATAGGAGTGATAAAATTGGAATCACAGAATTTGGAAGAAGGTCTATAAACTGACAGATATTTATCCTCGAATGACCAGCAAGAGCTAAGCTAGATAGGTTAAGCTTAATTCGCATAGCTGGAGGTAATTCTTCATTAATGTGTGCAGACTCTGCGATCTAAGCTAATCTAAGTTTGCACAGATCGTCGCCTGCGGTCGGAATGGTGCAAAGCTATGTCAAGAAAGAACAAGAAATTGCTATCAACAAACTAATACTGCTCTATGACCTAATTAGTCATCTGTAGGTACTTATAGTGTTCTACCCAGTGTCTTCTATTGTTTCACAAGTGGCCTAATTCTACAATACATCATTTTGTGAAGTCTACGTAAGTCACGCGTAAATCAGAATGATTTGGGGTTGGCGAATAAGTGTCACAAAATGCCTAATTATGCTAATATAAAATTAGAAACTTAAAAATCCAGCTCTTATATTTAATTCCAAGGTCTCTAGTTTAGAGATCATCAAGGTGGTCATTTATAACTATAGAAGTTTCAAACAAAATCTGTGGCTTTATGCTTTTAGCAATTTCGAATAGGACGTAGAACATTAATCCAAGAAATTATGGCCGCATTTCTTATTTAGACTTGAAGTCATTAGTCAATGTACAGATAGGTAGATATGAATGCATTTCATTAAAGTCCTGTTCTACTGTAAAAATTTGGCTCAGTTTGGTACATTAACACCTAACGGGTCCCCAATACGAGTGCAAGCGTATTGATGTCAAAAAACAAACATGAACATACCGAATATTTTTTTCATATCTGACACAGAATCCATGATTGATATCTCACTTACAGCTGACTAATCCAGGCTTTAGTGAATTATGTTTGTTCATAAATGTACACTCACGTCCAACGGTGTGTTAATCAATGTTTACTGTTAGCACCGAAGGTTCCAACTTATAATTATCGCTCATTCAAACACAATAAATTACCAATACGTATGATTGATATTTTAATTTCGGACGGATAACTGTTTTGCTATAGCGATGACCCGACAGTCTCAATGTTTTAGAAATTTTTAATAATTTAAACAATAGAGGTAAGATTTATATTCGTGCCTTTTTTGGACAAAAATGAATGGCCTATTATTGATTGTAATAAATCGGCCACATTAATTATTGTCTATCAGCAAAAACTGGGTATTGTTTGACTTGGCACGGTTGATAGAGGATCTCACCGTTAAGTTGCGGTAGGCAATACCTACTTACACTTGATCTTTGACCACAGAAGAAATGTAACACCGTTAACTATTGTCGATTGTTATCCGTTTCACTGACCACAGACCCGCGATTCGCCACTGTCGATAAACTATCAGACAGAACTCACGCCTCGTTGTAAATTATCCAAACATGGAAGCAATTTTCGATGAAGATACTTTCTTGAAATTAAAAACTCATCCGAATTCGATCCACGTTCGAGTTCAGCAAGATCATAAACAACAATTACGGCGTGATTACGGAATTCGATTTTACAAAAAAGTCCAGAAATTACGGGATATTAAAACGTCTAAATGAAATCACTGTTACCAAATGCGTAATTTCAGCGTTCGATCGGTTATTCGGCGACGTACTTAAAATTGCGTTTGGTCGCGGTAAATTACTGAGAACAGGATTCTGTAAGAAGTTTTGGAATGTACCAGCTATTAATTTTGTTTCGCGGGCGGATGTCGCGAGGCGCCAGCCGCGTCGCCCGGCGCGTCGCGTACGCATAAAATATCGGAGCCACAGCCTCATTGTTGCACTGAAGAAGTAAACAACGAACGATTCCGTGGCTTATCAAGTTTTGGTGACAAACGGAATAAATATTCCACATTCCATTAAAACCAGTTGATTTAAATTAGTCTTTTTCGATGGCGTTAATTCATTTCGATCGAAAATTTGCATTTTTGCGGGCGGCGCCGACTTAATTAATTTAAAACTTTGTAAGAACCTAAAAATCAAAGCCTTAATAAGATATAATATTGAAATGTCACACTAACACTAGGTAAAACCAGATTTTATCCCAAAATCAGTTTTATTCTGTATCATTCATCTGCCTCTGCACACATGCAAAGATTATCGATGATATTTGTAATTAGTAAGTTTATATCACAAGTCAGACCGATTGACACTGCCCTTATTCTGCATTGTCACGTTAATACATTAAAAAAACGAAAACAAGAGGAGGTTAAAGGGCTTTTGACGCCAAAAACTCGTGTACTGATGAAAAGGTTACTTTGTCAATATTGACATTAAATTATTCAGAAGTTAATGCTCATGATTAAACCCATTTGTTCACATAAAAGGTTCTTTATGAACAAGGATATGACAAATATATAAATCTTCTAATAGTTATAAATAAGTGTGAATCTTAATGACAAATTAACAAGACGTTAATCACTCGATTGTCAGGCCCTTAATTATCTCATTCTTATCTCACACATTTAAAATCACTGACGTAATTCGGTTCTAATCAATTGATTTGTAAGACGAAACTAATAATGCTATAATAAATCAATTAATCGAACGAATAGGCGAATAGTAGCATTCTTTCAAAAGGTCATTTATTGATACGTGGAATTCACAAAAGTACGTAACATTGAACGCTTAGAGCTGGTACAGGAAGATGCAAGTAAACACTCTTGAAAAGGTGACCTCGAAAGCTCATCGGTACCTCTGGATAAATCCAAATCGATTCGAAGAAACCTTTATTTTATAAATTTGATTGAAACCACATTTAATAGGTATGTAGTTGGAATAGAATGTTCTGAGCCGATGCGCACGATTTGCTTTCAAAATGTCGATCTTTTCATATATGTTGTTGCTAGTTATCAATTGTCGTGTCGTATTCTAAAACACGGAAGTGTCAGAAAAACCTGTTTCATGTATTAAAACGAAGGGTTTGTGAAATGGTTCTGTAGTTTGGCAATCATATGAATTTATGGAAACTGTATCAGCAACCAGCTTTAAATTGTCTTTTTACCCATAACCACCTGCCGTACACAAACAATTATATACATAAAATTCCTGGACAAAAATATAAATGTACAATCGATTTGTTTTTAAAAGTAAAACTATATGTTACTAGCAGCTAGAATACTAAAAAAGTTAGCGGTAGGCGCGAAAATAAATGTGAATTCGGCTATTTAATTTTATTCTCAACGTCACTTACGTGGGTTGTTCATAAGTTTGGGTTATAATTGATTGAATTTTGCATATCACGTTAAGTTTACATTATTAATTATTATTATAAGTCATAACATTACGCTACGATTACCGCATCCCCCATTGCGTCCAATATAATCGAATGGCGACGCATGGCAAGAGCCATCAGGCATCAGGACCCACCCATGACCACGACCACTCTACCAAGAGTGCCCGACAAAGAAGAAGAAGAATAACATTACATGATAAAAACTGTTCCACATTGTTTAGTGTGATCTCTGTGCAAAAACACCTGTACCCTGAAGGACCTTTGTGAGGCAAATGGAAAAATGTTGCCGTGGCTGAATTCTGATCAAAACGAATATTTATAGTGGAATCGATACGACGAAGAAGAAAAAGTGTACACGCCCGTGTACACATACAGTGGGCAAATGTGTACCAAAAAAAATTACCAAACGAATTTGGAAGACATGTTTGATCGTTGAACTGATAACTGATTATTTACCCACAACGACTGCCCGAGGCTAAATAAGACTGACAACGCGTAGATCTCTCGAAACTATGATGAGTTTATGTCTGAGCGGATTTTAAACCCCTTGCTGCACATTATTTTCCATAGCACGTGTCGTTAGCGTTGCGCAAAATAGCTTAAAACTCTTTGCGTAGAGCGCAATGTTTTGGTAAATTTTCTGCTCGTTGTACACACCCGTGTACAGGTCAGGTTTCCCTTTTTATTTCAGTTTGGTTTGTTACTTTTAGTTCATTTAATGGCATTAATAATAAAAAGTAAACCGTAACTTTACTATGGGCGTTAATGGGTTAAGCACACATTTGCGTTGTATTGTAAAACTATCTTTTCCTGCGGCTTCGCTACTGAAGCCTTTCACACAGGAACCGTGCATTTTTTTTGCTATCATTATAAGACTTTCGTCCCGTCTCGTCTCGAAATCAGCTCTTTCTCTGTACTTCCAGAGAAACAAACAATTTATCCCTTTTTTCCCAACTGCGCAAGGCAAAGGAGTGCTGTGTTTACCAGTCTATGTATGCATGTTTGTTCCTATGTGGCGTTCTAGAGACGAAACGCGTAGGCCGATTTTGTGACTGTTACGTCAATTGCTTTGTTTTAAACTTGCGAATGTCACGATACAATAAAATGAAAAAGAAGAAAAATGGCGGCTTTTGGGCGCTATTATTGTGGGGGTCTTCCCAACCCGTCTTGTGGGGTATCAAAATGAAGGGTTTTAAGAGGTGATTATAAAAATATATAACATAACAATGTTAAAAACAATAAAAAAAATGATAATTGAAAAGTTATAAAAAAAAATGTTAAATAGTGTAGGTTTTATGAATTTTGTACTGTATATATATTTTTGTGGTGTACAATAAAGAATATAATAAATAAATAAATAAATGTAAAAACCCGACTGCTTAAAAAGCTAACTTAAAATACGTAAACATGAAGAAGATCATGCTGTGCAGTCGGATGATACATAATCGCAAGCTGACTGACCAAAACCATTTATGTATCTGCTGCACAGCATGAATGTTTTCTTGTTTACGTATTTTTTAGTATTGTAGTTAGACTAAAGCCTGAATTTTTTCAGTATTCTACTAACCATCAAATAAAGACCCGTCTCTATGGTATTAAAAAATGGTTGGACATAAAACGGAACTCTACAAAAGATAGTAAAAGTTCTATCAAAAACGGTACCTACCGACTCTAATGAAATGGAAACAGTTCGGATCGTCACGGAATGTTATCTTTATATGTGATGGGCAATAATAGGCCTTAAACCGTTTAAACTAGTAGTGTTAATGGTATTTTTAACAACTGTTTCTTACATAATTATTAGCAAAATAGAGCGCTATAAATAGACTTAAGTTAAATTAATTGATCGATTAACTTAAGTGATGATCATGTTTAGTCTACTGAAGCGAATATTTTTAGAAGTTAATTAATATCACAATAATGTTACAAGATTTGCATGATAATGATGATTTGTAATTTATTTCCTTGATCTACATATTGATGTCCCTTTACAAGAATTAAAAATATTTTGTTAAGGTCAAACATGATGCCAAATAAACGAGATCGATGCTCAAACAACATGTTGTTTTTTTATATGCAAATTCAAAATTATCCAATTTAATGCCTATAAAATAAAACGCAAATTAAAATGCCAATCTATCGCTGAAAAACATTATTATAAAGAATTTGCAATCAAAACAGCAGGAGGCGTAATTATTTTGTAATTCTGCCTCTTCTTAAATGACAAGGGAGCTCCGGTGTCGTTAACGCTATAGCAAATATGTTTTTAATTTAAAATAATTAATTAAAACTGAATTTAGTGATAAATTATTAAGTGATATAAATTGAATCGAGAATAAATCAGAAGCATAATCACTTGGTTATGTTAACGTGAATACCAAAATATTGATAGTCTTGGTAGAATGTAATTTAGATACTGTGAGAATAAAATTGAAAGTCTACATAATCATTAAGTGTTATTAACTCGATGACCGATTGAAAAGCAAAAAAGATAAGTAGATTTTAACCATTTACAAGTATAGGTACTTAGATGTTATTGAAGTAGTGGTATGATATCTATTGATGCGTTTTTTTGTACAAAATCGGTCAAGTTTAATTTGGCCGCATATTGTTCAAGTTTGGGCAAGCTTCAAATGCGCGTCATACCTGCAAAGTGTTATGGATATATCCACTTTTTTAATCAACGTAGCGGTATTTTGACAGCTGCATAATCGAATTGAAAAGCATGAAATGTTCTACTTCCAATTTACTTTTTGGGTTGCTCGTCATTCGCTCATCAACACTTGGCAACACTTCAGTATCAACTTCATCTTTTTTGAAGACAAATCCCTAAATTTCGTGTGAGTCGTACTTAGAACAAAAAGAGGAAGACTTCAAAATAAATGTCATGGCTGGTGGGCGCGACACACGGTGCCAAAATCTCGAGTAAGGACGACCGCGAAGGTCGCATTCCGATGTCAAGTTTCCTTCTTTTTTTCTAAATGCCAATGCACCCCAATAAAATGGCGTCCATGGTGGGGTGAGGGTCGATTACATTGCTACCATTCTGGCAGTTTCTGACAAAACCTGTCCTACACCTGCTCCAACAATAAAAGTAAATCCAAATCGACGCCAATCAATAAAATTGTCATTAAAAGATGACGATCCTTTCCACCTACCCGAGATTGCAACACGATGAAATTTTTAATTTATAATTTAATTTTTTTTTCAATTTGTTATTAAATTTTAATTTGGTCAGACTTCTTCTTTTTCATCGCATCGATGATACCATTTTTTTTGGTCTTGCTGTGTTAGCAAAAGTTTTATGAACTAATAATTAATCAGAGAGGCACTAGGCCAAAATGAAATCGTACTCCAATACTATAATATCAATGTCAATGACGACTTGGATGCATCTTGTATTGGAATGTTAAACGATACTCATTTAGACATTCCCTGATATTTACTCGATGACCATATCGATGATCATAAAAAAACTAATTGAATGGCAGTTACCTATATCAATCAATTTTTTATTAGGCCAGATCAGTTTTAGGGTCTTTCATTTGTTGCAATGTCATATCAATAATGATTTTTATGATTACAAGATAGCGGTACGTTTCATCTTGATTTAAAGTTAAATTACATTTAGAAAATTGCTGAATCCTAAAGCAAATGGCAACGACTCCAAAATATTATTCCATTTAGCTATTTAAGGAATGTTATCATTTAAAGATCGTTCTTCAAATATAATTTTGATTGCATCAAAGCAGCCAAATTGCTTAATATCTTGAGTTTAATGTCATTTGCAGATCTTAGTCGAAACTGAATCGAAATCAACCTTAGATGTTCTTTGAGTAAAATGTTATATTGCATATCTTACTAATATGATAAATGCGAAAGTTTGTATGGATGGATGTTTGTTTGTAATCAATCACGCCAGAATGGATCTGAATGAAATTTAGCTCAGAGATAGTATTTTTTTAATTTATGAATAGGCTGGCGGTTGACCGCTATCTCACCTGATACTAAGCGATGATGTGGTTGACGGTGAAGCACGATTGCCTAGAAGTAACCTATTTTTTTTTTGCTTTCATGCTATTGGGAAACACAGACACTGATTATAGTCTGGAATATCACACAGATTGCTTTTTATCCCGGTACTATGTTCCCCTAGGCAGATTGCTGACTATCACGCGGGCGAAGCCGCTGGCAGAAGTTACTAGTAAAAGTCTTACGAAACCTTTACCTTAAATACCTATGCTTAGCGCCTAAATAAAGAAAATATAAGAGTTGTATAAAAATTATAAGTAAAATCCTTTTATGTATCCTTATTATCTTTTTATTTATTCTTTTGTTTTCACCATGGAAGTCGGTGTCTTCGGTAAGTACCAATTTTTTGCTTTATTGATACCGACTTACATAAATAAAGTTATTTTTCCCTTTGTAGTTTACTTATTTGAAAGTCGGTAGTATTTTTTTGTAAAAATGATTTTTATTTTCACTTTTTAATTGTACCTACCTAATAGGCGTGTATTATTAAGGTACCTATAATGCCACAATAGTTTATCCCAAATATCATGAAACTGAATATAACCGGTGAACTCAATTCACTGGGTTGAACTTGATTGAACTTTGTTAAACTTGATTTGCGTACCCCTGAAGAGCGTACGGGCGTGATGTTATGTTATGCAATGGTATAAACAATAAACAGACATGCGATTGCAGCAACCCGAGAGATTTTCCGTTATTTATTGAAGAGTTCTGTTTTATATCTCCGAAGTTCTTCATCATATCTTCACCAAATTAAAACGGGACCAATTTCGGCATATACTCTTTCAAACAAAAATAATATTTCAAAATCGGTCCATAATTGACGGAGATATCGTAGAACAAAAACAAAAAAAAAACATACAAGAAGTCGAACATAGAACCTCCTCCTTTTTGGTAAGTCGGTTAAAAAATATAAAATGAGTCCTCTACTGTCTTCTTCCATCTCGTCACTTCTCATCACTCTCGATTTCAGCTTTCATAGTAATGAAGCGCCACCTTATTTCGCTGATAAGCATTATCAGTAGATAGACCGCACCTCTTCATGTATTTTAACACTCGCCATCCAGGATGTTAGCGGTTTACTTCAGCTTCTTCTATGCGTCGTCATGGAAAGGAACATTTTTCACCAAGTGGTTATCGGGTATCCGTATTATATGACCGTACCATCTTTCGGTTAGCCTTTCGGCGATGTGTAAACTTTCTATGAATATGTCCTTATACCTAGCCCTAAACATTTTGCAGTCTTAGGGTTGCTTGACCTTTTGCAGCCCAAGTAATCAATAAGCGCTCATTTTGTGCCTTCTAAATTAGTTACCTATATTTTATAGGCTAGAAGCCTGGCTTACTTAAACCGTAGGTAACATGTAAAGGCTGCATGCCGTAATTTTATTCTAACTTATTGATCAAAATTTAATTTAAGTGGGCAAGGGTTTATCTCTGCTTTTGAAGAGTCTTTTGAATTTGGAACAGGATTTGAATGATGTACGCAGAATAGGATTGGTAATAGTCTGACAATCAATAGGACCCGTTTTGATAATAACATAAAGTGAATTTAATTTTATAGGAATATAAATCCGATATCGACTATTATTTATTAGCCGTGTTTCCCTGTTTTAGCGTACCTATACTATTTTGCACACATAGTTGTGGGACAACTTCGCATAGAATGACCGGTAGCAGGTTGTCATACTCCTAAAACATCAATAAAAATCATGAATGCATCAATAAGGATTTCTGCAAAAAGTTTACAAACAAAACACTAAAGATGTCAACATTTTTTCAAATATTGGTTTAGGAAGCAATATTTTAAAGTTATCGGAGCAAAAACGATTAAATTCAAGAGCCAATTGAAGTCTTGGAATGTTTGTCTAAGTCATCTTAATGTCTTTCGGAAATGAGTAACAAAAATAATATGAAACCAATATTTTGATATTTGGAATCTTAAAAAAATATATGACCATCCTTTACGATACACCTAAGTACCTAGGTAGAATATCTAAATCTACGTGGGGTCTATCTTTTTTAACTTTAGATACTATTTATGGAGCTACTAATTTGGGTTTTATGTGCTATGAGGCACCGTATGGGCTGATAGGGCCACCATGGGGGCGGTACGACGTAAATTACTTCAAAGTCAGCGTTTGGCTTTGATTTTCTTATGCAAATCATACAGGACGGTTAGTACTGAGGCCTTACCGGTACTTGCTGGCGTACTTCCGGTCGACCTTGAAGCGCAGTGATGAGCTGAAATTTACTATTCCGCACGAGAGACCATGGGCGCGGACTTTTTAATGCGGAGTGACCGTGAGAAAATCTTTAGATTATTTAAATCACATATTGCCGTCTAGGAGAAACTTTTTTCCGAACGGCAATCTAGGTGGAATAATTCAATCAATTCTTTCCATCCGTTCGCGAGCGGTTGGCCAGGACGTGACTGGAGGTGACTGGAGATTTCTCACAGGACATGGTAACTTTAAATATTAATTATTTTCCAAGCTCGTTGCCTCGCCTCAGTGGTCTACATCTAACTGCGAATATGTACAATCTGCACATGATATCTAACGGGAGTGTATCCTTTGGCAGAATGTGTATAGGTTGCATCTAGAGTTGATTACCATAAGGACCTTGTCGAAACTAGAACAAGTTTCTGTGCGTTCAAGCGTTTTAACCATACTTATTAATGGAATCAAATATAACAGCTTGCAATATTAGGACCCATTAACATTAATATATTTTTAACAATAATGATATTTTTTATCCATGGTGCTAGACAAATTGGCTTACCCCAGTTGTAAACGACCCTGTGTGCCTCTGTTGGCCTTGTTTGTTCTGTTTCCTGCTTGGTATGGAGAGAAGTGGAAATTGGTATTTTTTTCTACTCCTCTGTTATTCTTTTCTGATTACTTTCGTTGCGGGATCCAAAACAGTTAAATTCATTGCCCGAGACTTCGACGACCTTCACTGCCTCGGCGCTTTTCTGGTGTTTGCCATTGTTGATATTGGAAGGAGTTGCAGTGGTTTGGGAATAGTGCAGTGGGATTGTCCCAAAATCAAAAGAATAAAATCACGCAAAATTTACAAATCTGTGTACCTAACTGATCGAAAAAAAAATGTAGTACCAATGTTTATAATGAAATATAATAGACTTTACTGTTTTTTCTTTTTTAGGCGTTAAATAGGCCCAAATATTCAGAATCTATTTGAAACTTGAAGCAGTGTACTACATACACTAAGATTGCTATACAAATCTCGGGTTTGCTGTAACAAGCCTTTTAAGTCACTAGTAGATACCAATTTTTTTTTTCCAATTTCAATGACTGACTCATGATTCTTTGGCGGCAAGTCAGGGCCATATTATTATTTTGGTAGATAAATGGCACTGTCAATAATAAAGGTCCGCCATCCCTGATATAGCCTATGCAGTCGGTTTACCAAAATTTCGGCGATAATGTTTTAGTTCCATTTATGCCGTATATGTTCCCCAATGTTACCGCGGTAGCCGTGCGCCCGCTTGGTGCTAGAATATCAATATTGGACCTAATGAGGTGTCACTTTCACCGCGACTTTAACCACTATCACTGCATTTAGCAAAACGTAGTTTTTTGTTAATACCTCTGGGGGAGGTTCTGAAGAACTTCACCTTTTTGTAGGACAAAGGCCTCAGGTCTAGGTGACAATCTTTTAAAATGAGAAAATACGTTGAAATGAGTCATATTATTATGATGCGTCAATCTATGATGAGATAAGAGTAACGTTAGTATCTGTTGTGAAGTTCCTGTTAGAAAGGTTTTTTGTCAATATCTGACCAAGAAATTTCTGATAGATCGTATCATTTAAAAACAGTTACTTCACAAACGAACCAAAAATTCATTCTTGGCCAAAAATAAAGTGAATATTTTGCAGAAGATATTTTTTTATTTTATTTTATTTTTTTGTTAAGATGGGTTAATATTAACATTTTATTCTTATTGAAGAATAATATTTAACGCTACCTACAAAGGCATTTAGATATCAAATCTGATTATTAAATATGTAGAACAATATAATAACGTTGACTTTGATGGAGACAATCAAAATTATGGTAATCGCATAAAAACCAAACGCAAAAAAAAATAACATGAACAAGATCCAAAAAAAAATAGATAAATGTTTGTTAGTACGACCACGGGGTCTCGACGCTAATAAAGAAAATTTGGTTCAAATAAATGTCACTAAATGGCGCGATATGTTATTGAATTGTGTGTAAAATTAACATTTTCTAGAAAATAATGATCATAGAAATCGTATGTTCTTGTTTAATCAACTCACCTAAGCACAAAATTATGGAGTATTGGGCTCATAATTCACATTTCGAAGTTTATTTGAACGGATCATTTAACATTGATTCCAATAGATGGCGCGTTTTTAAATACCTGAGGCATGCAACTTATTTTTTGAAATTAGTATTATAACACATTTTAGTACAATTAAATTGTTAATACGTGCAAAAAATACTATAAAACCAATCGTCACTGTATTTAAAGAAAAATAGTCACGAATCGAGAAAACCCTTTTACTTGCAAGTCGCTGCTAACACCATCTATAGCCGTGGAACAGAACCGAACGCGATCAAAGTACTTATAAAAATAATCAGCATTATCAGACGAAAAACACTAGTTTCGTCGGCACGGTTTCTTTGTATGGGATGAGGCATCTGTAGGCTAGTATTATATTATCTGTGGTACGACCTAGGTCTAAGACCACCAGAATTACCTAAAGGTGTCTATGCAACAAAACCGGAGGCTCAACCCACTGGGCAGCCTCATTTTGAAACAAGCGCAAAACCAAGGTTTCAAAATGAGGGTAATAAGCACACAGGATACATTTCATCCTCCAACTGCATAGAATAATTTTCTTCTTGTTTACGTCTTTTTAGTTCGCTTCTTAAGCAGTCGCGTTTTATTTTTGATTTTTTGTATTAACTTTTTTTCAATCAACTTTTTTTTTCGAATGAGGTGCTTCTAAACACATAAGTATTATATATTTTTGAAATCACCATTATTTTATTTTGATACCTCACGATGGGAGTGAAAGAAAATTAAATTGATCCTCATTATATTATAGCACTCAAAATGTTTATATTTTCCAATTTGAATGTAGCCAGTAACACTCGCAAGGTTAAGACAAATCGATTGACGTAAGAATCATCAAAATCGGCCAACGCGTTTGGTATCCAGAACGCCACTTAGGAACATACATTCATAGACTGATAAACACATATCCCTCCTTCGGCAGTCGGGTAAAAAGCATATAAGCCTTTAATCTTCTTTCAATCCTTTCAGTGATAGAATTTTAAATGATTTAACCTTTCAAAGATTATCATTTACAAACAAATAATTTTATCTGTTTATAATTTTAATAGCTTAGATATAATCCCCGGCACGTAAGTTGGCAAGAATCGTTAGATGCGCAGAAGTCATTTTTTAGGTATCTCTGGTAGCGAAGCGAGGCGTGGGGAACATTTAGGCCCGTTGCGAAAGCGCGATTGGTTGGTCAGTTGACACAAATCAACTGACCAATCGTCTCGCGTCCACATTCCGTTCACTCCTTATGGTGGTTGGTCAGTTCGCGGTATATGCGCGAACTTACCCCCACTACGCCAAAACCTTACCAACTTACGGCAACTACAACGGGCACTATACTCTCGAACCTACATGCGCTTTAGTGCCGTAAAACGGTAACTTTCTAAAGCATAGTCCTTAGTAAAGCTAGGTTAAAAGGTTTGAAAAAAAAATGTGTTTATTATTGTTTCATGCACATTATTTTTTAAACTTGGTTTTTTCGTATAACAAATAGTTTTGCTTTAAAAAATAATTAGCAACACGATATTTTTCGCAACTTTTGGATACTCCTCCAAAGCGACTTGGATGTTTAAAAATATTTTTACACAGGAAAATTGATGGCTGGAATTTCTTAATAACTGACATAGCATATGTAAATCAAATAATATTTTGCAAACAAAACTGTTCAAAATGAGGTTCAATATTGATATTTTGGCATCGAGCGGGCGCACGGTTGACACGAGATCGCAAAAAGAAACATGGGAGCTCAAGTGATGACAAAACACGATCAACGATTTTGCAGACACTAATTTTTAAAAGCACACAAAACAAACACAAAATATTTTATTTGGTTTTGTTTTTCTGTTGTTTCTTAAGTAAATACTAATTGACTTGTAAACTTAGCCTAAAGTACTTAAAGAAGAACTAGACTGCTGGATAATAAACGATTTTTTGTTGCGATGTAGAATTTACTTGGAAATAACTTTTCACTTTTATTTTATAAGTTTTGCAAGTAACTAAGTTTTATTTGAGTTTTGTGTTAAATTACGAAAGAAGAAAACATTACTTTTTGTAATTTGATGTTAAAACCTTCGTAGGGCATTCAAATCATGGGATTCTTTAGAGAAGCTTATTAAAGCGATTATCTTGTTGTAATGTTAAAAGGGATATCCCGTTTTAATAACAGACAAGAAAAGAAATTTGAAACGCTAATGTTACCTTGGTATGTATGTATCTATGAATCTATGAACATGATTTACCTTCTCCAAAATGTCGCATTAATTTGAGCGTGGGGTGCTTGTTATAATATCTTATTGACAGATATTGGTAAAAGTAGAGTCATTTTGAAAATATCTAAAAAAGTATTTTATTATAAAAAAGCGTGGTGTGCCCACGCTTTTTTATAATAAAATACTTTTTCTTTGTTTACACCATTTTTAATTTAATAAGAAAATTATTTTGTCTTTACTTTTGTGTTCTATTAAAGCGTGTTATTTTAGTATTTTTAAACTAGTATTTTTGTTGTACAAACAAGAATATTCTATTCGACTTCATCAAACTATGGACTACAAATATATGTACTGAGACTAAAAATATCATATCTGCGTGAAGATGATATTTTTAGTCTTACAAGTAAACAAGAGCATATTTTTCTACGAATCCATTCAAATCATTATTAAGCGTTAAGGTGACATGCATTAAAACAAATACCTACATTTATAGGAAATAATGTTTATCATCATGTTTTGAGGAAAAACTTTATACAAAAGTATTATAGCGTGACTGTACTTCAGCATAATTTAGATTTAGGCGCCATAGAATTAATAGTGTCGGCATTTTTGCGGTTAGGGTATCTCTAAAAGTTTTATGCTTAATGGAATTAATAAAAAAAAAATATAAAATGTCATCTTTTAGAAATTTTGTAAGTAGGCATAGGGTCTACTAAACGTAGAATTTATAGACAATTTATGATAGTTACAAACTATACCGTACCTACTAAAGTAAAGTGTTTTTCACAAATAAACGCGAAGTCAATTGGAAATCGTAAAAAAAAACCGGTCAAGTGCGAGTCGGACTCGCGCACGAAGGATTCCGTACCATTATAACAAAAACGGCAAAAAAATCACTTTTGTTGTATGGGAGCTCCACTTAAATATTTATTTTATTCTGTTTTTATTATATGTATTTGTTGTTATAGCGGCAACAGAAATACATCATCTGTGAAAATCTCAACTGTCTAACTATCACAGTTAATGAGATACAGACTGGTGACATACGGACAGACAGACAGTGGATTCTTAGTAATAGGGTCCCATTTTTACCCTTTGGGTACGGTAAAAAGGTAGGTATAAATAAATCAGTATCAAAAGACGCGACGTATACTGCTGGAAAAAGCCTGAAATGATATGTACTTACTAGTAGATATTACTTTTAAAAAACATATACACACGGATTTTAGAAAAGTTGAGCACTAGATTGGAAATTAATCATTCTTGAAACACTAGAGGTTACATAATTAATTCCAATGAATTGCGCTAGCAAAGGACCTCTCAACAAGTCTCCCTATATTCTTCAACTAGGTACCAGGTACATTATTAACCCTGCTACCTTCGTTTGCCCTTTAATTTGAATTCCAATAACCGTCTCACATTATTTTAATAACTGTTCAACTCCAATTAAGATAACGTTTTGAATTTAATACCGAAAACCTCCAAAAAGAGCAACGACACATTTATTATACGATCATTCTTGATTAGTCTTTAACATTTTGTTATACACTTATAATACTCCTAAAGTATGACTAAACTCTTATATGCTAAAAGGTTTTAGCCAAAAGCTGTTTATTAATCAACCGTTAATGCTTAAGACACATGTCAAATCATTGTAAGTTTAAGATTACACAACAAAAAGAAATGTTAAATTATTACAAATAATGCTAACGTATTGTAAATATTGCTTTTGGTGGTTTATTCTTGAATTTAAGATCGAGACCCTCAATAAATAATAACCACTTTATTTCCTGCTTTAAGGTTGACGACTCCTGTAAAGGATGTAAAATTGTGCGAACTCTTACTTTAATATTTTATTTAAGAAAGAAGGGAAAATGTCAAGCAGATCCACATGAAACGTATTGCTATATCTTTCGGTAGTCGGCACCCAAATACGTAGAAAAACACGAAGTATTATATATTCATGACTGAAATGAAATTTTGTTCATATTTTTTCGGGGCTATTGAACTCTTTCTAGACTGCAGCAGTAAAACATTTTTGGGCATTTGCCACTGTAATTCTGTTTTCGTCGGTCAACTTTATTTAACGAATTCATATCGTCATAGATGTCCAAACAGAAACTTAAACTGGTGCTCTAGACTGTGATTTTCTTTCAGACTCGTAAAGTTTTGGTATCGACCACGTGATATTTTGATGGTGCATGTCAATCGCTTTGATATAATGTTACTTGACCTTAGCTAGTCAGCTCGGCCCTCTGAATACTCTTAATAAGAACCAATAAGAATTAAAATAAAATCAATATAGGCACTTGATAAAATATAGTTTACAATGTATTATATTTTATCTTACGGGGTGGTTGGTTGACACTAACTGTCGTCTAACCGCAGCTGTTTTTTGCAATGTGTTGGTCTAATAGATTTATTCATACCTATTGAGTTATAAATAGCTGATTTATTAAAATTCAATTTGTACGTCCAAGATACCTGATATAGCTACTGTGTAATAACTTCTATAATATTGTATATTTTGCCAATAAAATGGGCCTGCAGAGGCAAATTACAATATTAATTTGATATGATTACTTTTGTATCAATATTATTATATGTATTAATTAGTAAATTAAGCAATCATAGATTCATGATAATTTGCAAGTTAAACAAATAATTATTAAAATACGGTAAAGTATAATTCGTTTATTGCTTTTAATTAATATGCAATGGCGTGACGTTGTATGAATATTATTATTTATTTTAAACATTTTGCTATTCTTACATTAAAATAATTGAAAGTCTTGGTAGAAGAAGGTAACTGATTTTTAGGGTTCCGTACCCAAAAGGTAAAAACGGGACCCTATTACAAAGACTTCACGGTCCGTCTGTCTGTCTGTCTGTCTGTCTGTCACCAGGCTGTATCTCATGAACGGTGATAGCTAGAAAATTGAAATTTTCACAGATAACTGTTGCCGCTATAACAACAAATACTAAAACCAGAATAAAATAATTATTTAAGTGGGGCTCCTATACAACAAATGTGATCTTTTTGCCGGTTTTGGCGATAATGGTACGGAACCCTTCGTGCGCGAGTCCAACTCGCACTTGACCGGGTTTTTTTATTGATATCTGGTCGCATAGCTTAACCTTATATTAGTCATAATATACTGTTCGTTCATACCAAAACTAGCGATATGGCCTTTCTCCGCTCGGTTGCAATGACAACATATCAAAAAAAGTTTAGCGTTAAATCTAAGTTTAATAAAAGTATTAAGTATATATAATGTAATAAAATAGTCTAAATGATGGGAAAACCGCATATAAATCGAAGTGTCATTTAGAATATTTAAGCAGTCAAATATTTATACACGCCTGTTTTGTGACCCACTGCTGCGCGTCCAAAAGCCTTCCATTTCTCCTTTGTCTTATACTATGTGTAGATATAGTTTACTGAGCTTCTTAGGTAGATTAAAATTGATCTGTCTCTATCGGATGCGTAATAAGTGATCAGTTAAATTTATTTTATAAATCAGCCGGACACTGTGCAACCTTGCCAAGTATCGTGAGATTGCGGCAAGACAGTTACGCATTGGTTCTCATCAAACATTCCTAGATCGTATCTACCAAAAATAGACTAGATTCCATTCGAGTTTTGCACAGCAGCAACAAGGAAGTTTTTGCTAAGCAACAGAAATGTCAATAAATGATATAGATCATAATAAATGATATAATATGTAGATCGTAAAAACCCTGGCATTTGATTTATAAATCTTATTTTTATCAACAATGAGTATAATAATCCTGTAACAGGTTCTTAATTATTGACCCGAGACTAATAATAATTGCAAATGTACGAAGTTAACCTACTTTGTGACACCGTCATGACCTTTGATTTCGCTTTATTTATTAACAAACAAAAATTATTTAAATAATGTCATTTATATTTTTTGAGACGCAATTTGACTATTCTTCATGTTATCAAAATTAATCTTGAATTATTGTCATTTGTAAATGTCAAGAGTAAATAAATCTAGTATTGGCTGTTTTTTGGTGTAGTGGTTGCAAGTTTGTCTGCTAAGCCTGTGGTTAGGATGGATCTCTAGGGCCGACATTCGTTAGAACTGTCATTGCCCATGAAAATCTAAGTCCAAGACTAAGCCATGACAGCCCAAGTTTAAGCCCAAGTCCAAGTCCAAGACTAAGACCAAGCCAAAGACCAAGCCCAAGACCAAGCCCAAGACCAAACCCAAGCCCAAGCCCAAGCCCAAGCCCAAGCTCAACACCAAGCCCAAGACCAAGACCAAGCCCAAGACCAAGCCCAAGACCAAACCCAAGACCAAGCCCAAGATCAAGCTCAAGACCAAGCCCAAGACCAAGCCCAAGAATAAGCCCAAGAATAAGCTCAAGACTAAGTCCATGACCAAGCCCAAGAATAAGCGCAAGACTAAATCCAAGACCAAGCCATAGAATAAGCCCAAGACTAAGCTCAAGACTAAGCCCAAGACTAAGCCTGCTATTCAGCCATATGTTTTATTTTAGGCTACAGACAAGCAGGTTTTGTCGTGTAAATGGGTCATAGGCTGTATTTTGAAACGTTTGCAAAAAAGAAAAAGGTGGTCTTTAATATTTGCTAGAAACTGTGACTGCTAAGCCTGTGGTTCAGGCTTGATAACCAGGGCGCACAGTCCTTAGGGCACCAGAATGGGTGAATTGAAAAACTCAATTTACCCGCCCTGAAGATTGGTCTTTTGGGAGGTATAGATCTTATTGACCACAAAATAACAGTCAATAATAAAAATAATGTTGATCTAATTGTAATCTTACATAGAAATCAAACAAGAGATCAATGTTTTTAAAAAAGTCTGTAAACGAACTTTAGGTACATCAAAATCGTTCCTTATTTCTTATTAAATTCTATGCTTCCAAACTCAACGGTTTAGGCTGAGTAAGGTCTGTCATACACAAGCTTTTTTTTTCAAATAGAAGATGTCACCATTTTGTTAATATTAATTAACTTTAAAGATACGTCAGTAAACAAGGTCCTACTAATTAATTAATTTTCAAGAAATTTCCATTTTAATTTTCGATAATAATACACAATCGACATGATTATGCATATCAATGCAAGTATTGATTTTTTCCATGAGAACATAAATCAAATTCTATTAGTAAACATTCTTAATTAATAGTAGACGACAAGGCCATACTTCGAAATACGTTATTTTTCGTATATTTTTCCGTCGCCAATAACTTAAAACCAATACTAACACTCGTAACGATCTGTCATCATAGTTATCAAAACAGGCCTAAAATTTCCAATGCTAAAATAATAATGGGCCCTGAGAATTTTGCATATCTGCATATATTTTAATCGCCACTCTAGTGAAAATGTTACCAATCTTGGCTTATGTTCTGATGTAATAAAAAAAATTCCGTAATACTAAAATAATTAATAATGCCTGATTTATTTACACCATGCAATGTAATTGCCTGTGGTACAAGAACTATAGTCATCATCATTCTAGTCAAAAGACGACCACTGCTGGACAAAGCACTTCCCCACGCGTTGGCTCATCGTCCAGACCTGTGTTTCTCAAATCCAGCGGACTATAACGATCCTCATTAGGTCACCGGTTTACAAGTGTTAATTACTATAAGTAAAGCAACTGCAAAAGTGCACCTAGCACCGTCTAAATAATGTAAAGACGATACATTTCATTTGTTGCTCTCATTTTATTGCATGCTACCTACAAGAATCTTACATCCTCTAAATGGAACTTTATAATTTGCACAAAAAACAAAGGTGATCTATGTTTTTCGCCATGAATTACACGGAAGTATACAAACGAACAAATGCATACAAACCAGATGAGAAGATAATCCCAATCATAATTTAAAAAATGTATCACATTTTAATAATATACCCATCAATTTTTCAAACCGATAAATACTTATTATAGTCAAAGCTTCCTCAATTTTTACTAGACTCATAGAAATCATACTCAAAATTAATTTCCTTACTATTTAATATGTAGATCCCTCATTAGAGTCACTATAATAAATTGTTATAGGCATATAAAACCGGACTGAACGAATAAAGTATTTAGTAGTAGATAAATCATTTTTTCATCACCTCTTATTAATCTTTTAGATGAAAGGAAGAGTGATACAAGTTTATTATCTTCTAAAAGAAGTTGACTCTAATAGGAATCTTTTAGGTAACTGAATCGTAGGACGTCAGTTGTTTATCAATCAATCAATCATGCCCAGTATAAACTAGATCATATTAAATAAGATGGTGTAACTTCTTGAGTTGGTCCATAGGTATTAAATAACGATAAACAAAAAATTCAAACACATTTTTTAAAATGTTCATGCGACTAAAGCTGAAGACCGGGTCAATGACCAGTAGTCGTGTAGGTACTTGTTAGTTTAGATTTTTACCCTCAGTGTTGACCACCATAATGCACCAAACCATAAGGAAAACATTATAGAGTCTTTTAAAATCACGCAAGCAAATTAATATTGCATCGTACGAGTAGGTAGGTACTGCCGATCTCTGGACATGTTAATTGGCTAGCATAAAGCATCAGCTTTGACTGAGGAACAACGTAACGTTTGTTTTAGACTATCAATCCTAACATGGTGTTATTTATTTCCAAGGTTTGCAGGCGGTACAGATCTCCAAATTAGGGATATAACGGCGGCAATTTCGCCAAAAAAGAATGCGGAGGCTGGATTATTGACTGTGATCTTCTAAGGTTATTATTATTTATTTATGTATTACATATTTATGTACTTTATTAATAGTTAATCGAAGTGGAAGTCGAAAAAAGAAAAAATGAATATTTAAAGAACAAACAAATCATTATCTGGCGGGTATGAGTTCTTGCGGAATTGCGAGATTCCATTCTAATTTAAACAATGAAATACAAAAGTAAAACAATGAATATTACGGTATTGTTCTTCCGTAAATTGTAAACTAAACAATGAACATTATATCTGTGTTTATTTTGAATTATCGAAGTTAACATCTAGGCGACAAAAATCATTGTTTTGAGTCGAGAAGTTCCGATACGGTCCCTCAAAAGTCACATCACACATCATCACATCATCAGCCTATTAATGTTCCCACTGCTGGGACACAGGCCTCCCCTCTGTGAGAGGGAATGGGCCGTAATCCACCACGCGGGCCCAGTGCGGGTTGGTGGATGTCACATGTCTTCGAATTTTTGGTTCTGGGACATGCCGGTTTCCTCACGATGTTTTCCTTCACCGTTTTGAGAGCAGTGGTGATGAAATAATTTACACAAAGTAAAGCGCCTGCCTGGGCTCGAACCCACGACCTACAATTTGTAAATCGCGGCCGATACCACTGGGCCACCACTGCTCCTCAAAAGTAGGTCAAAAGTAGGTCAAAGTAATATGAATTGTGAAAGCTGTTAATTGATTTATGTGAATACCAATAACCATATAATTTATAAAGGATAATAAACTTAAACATTCTTAGTATGTGGGCAAAATTTTGTTTAGTATTGTGACATTTATTCGAGATTTTTACAAAGCTATAAAACTAAACTGCCAATGGTGCTCAAAAGGTTTCTTTTGTCCGGATTATCGTCGCGGATTCTAAGAAGTCTAAAGTTTAGGGGGCTTTTGTAAAATACACGAACTCTAACTTTCTTAAACAGAAAAAAGCACTTAAGTTTTTTTTTATTTGAGTCAGCGAAGGAAACGACTGGAAAGATTTATGATTATGAGTGGAGGTGTTATTTATTGAACCAAATTATTATCTTTGCCTATGCACTGGCGTTTAATGTGATATCTTTATTGTTATTAAAGACTCCGCCCGCTTAAGACTGACCCACATAATTCTGTGCTAGTCTCGGAGTCCACGAAACTCTTACCTGGGCGCATATAATTATATTGTATGGTTTGCAAGGAGTTTTTTTGCTGGGAAGCGTTAAGATTTTAATATACGTAGGTGTGGCCAACGCTTTAGAGTAAATCTTGAGAATTTAATTACTCAGCGTTTGGTTTAGTTTTAATGATTTATGTAAGTATTTTTGACTTACTTTTCACAGTTTATAGGCAAATGTTATAGCTGTATTTAATGATATAAATCAGTACAGCACCGTGAACATCAAAGTCAACGTAGATAATATAAATATTATAATAAATATTATTATATTATTATGTAATTTTCAACTAATGAAAAGGTGCACATTCATCTTCGTGTTTAACCAGAACAGGAGTTGTATTTCTTAAACCACTTACTAAGTCACCTAGGCACCCTTTAAGAATCATATCTTCCCAATTATAATCAAAATCAAATAGTTTATTTCAAATAAACCTTAGAGATACTCTCAAAACAAAAAAAGGATGACTCTAGTTGCAAATTCGCAAGCGTCAATAGGTCTCAATGGAGTTGAATGGAGGATTTGCAGAAACTTCACGGACACTCTATTCTCTTTTTTACAAGTATTTAGTTACATCATTGTTGTTGAATAAATACACATATGTGAGTACGGTTTAAAAAGACGTGCATGTAAAAGCGTCTAGAGTAACAAACAATAAAAAAAATACATTCTCTAATGTTCAGTATGTCATCGTATGTCAGTCAATCAATCAGTCCGTCGAATTATGAAGGCTCGAGTCTGCCTCTAGAATAGGCTTTAGCTTCGAGCAACCTCAGTTTACCTAAAGTCAAGTGCATATAGCGTATACCTAACTAAACAGCTTTAAATAACACGGAACTGACGTTTTGTTTCGTTTTGAAATATTTTATGGATGCAAGGTCGTTTAAATTTTTTCCGTGTTCTACTCTAAATAGATAAGTAGCGTCATAGAAATCTAGATCAATGTTTATTAATTTAATAGCCGCAGATCACGACCAAAGTAATCTAGGGTTGTAACGCAACTTCGCATCCGCATTCGGAAATGTATAATTTCGCTGACCATGGCGCACCTTTCATCTTACTGCGCATACCCTAGTGCCTTTTCTTATGTGGATATTTAATTATTTATTAAACTTTATGCACAAGTACAAAGGCGGACTTAATGCCTTAGGCATTTTCTACCAGTCGACCTAAGGGTGGTGTATTTTGAATGCAGCAGCGGATATTGGACTAGGCAAGGGATTTAAGTAAGAAGAGTGTATTGTGGTAAAACCTCTGCATCAGCATCGGCCTCCGAAAGTGTTTAGAGGAGTTGCAACGAAGGTTTAAAAAGAAAGCCGGTAGAGATAAAAATTGAAGTTTGAAGTTGTTTTTCTTATTATTTTTACTTTTCCTCAATGGGGCCTCCATTAGTAGAGTCTGAGTCGAGGAGGCTCCGCATCTCCGCCTCACTGCTCAGATGACCCCCTTACAACCCTAGTAACTAGTAGTAGATAGGCCCGTTTTCACAAAACATTAAAAAAATATTTTTAATAAGTATGTTATGTTTATGCCTCATTATAAAGCAGTTTCAGACTTTAATAGCCAGTAAAAATAATTTTAGCTTCCAGAATACTTTTAAAAATTAATTTCACCGAGAGCGTCACAGTGCCGTTAAAAAGTCGATTTAAAAATCGTAAAAGTAACTGTTTTACTATCTACTTATGAGATCCAAATTTTATTTGCTCTTATAACAAAGTTAACGCCTTCTTTTATCAATAATTTATAATGGAATAACATTTCTTGGGAATACCGTTTGAACTACAAACTCCGTATGGTATCTAATCTAATGTAATCAAGAGCTAAAATAAATTGTTTGTCTATATGTTTATAAAAACAGGTTCATCATGCTGTGCAGTTGGAGGATACATATGGTTTTGGTCAGCCAGCTCGTGATTATATATCCTCCGACTGCACAGCATGATTTTCTTATTGTTTACATATTTCTAGTTCCCTTCTTAGTCAGTCGGGCTTTTGATTTTTAAATTAACATTTGATAATTTTTTTTTTCGAGTTTCTTTTAAATATATTAGTGGTACATTTTTGTAACCACCTCTTAAGTGGAACTGACGAGGAAGACCACAATGGCCACTTGAACTCTGAAATAAAACAATGTATCCCAGTCGTGTTTGGGCTTATTGGAATCGTCATGAGATTTATTTTGGCTATAAATGGCTACCTACCAAAACTAAAAAGCGGAAAAGTAAAAACTTTTTTACAAAAAATCAAACCGACTTCCAAAACAAAACACTACAAAGCGAAAAAAGTCAGTCCGAAGTCAGTGTCGAATAACGGAATAAAATGGATACAAAAGACACCGACTTCGAAAAGAAAAGTTATTTTTCGAAGTCGGTTTGATTTTTGTCAAAAAGTTTTTTTTTTATACCGCATCGGTTTGGAAGGAAAATAATTTCGGACCCCCACAATATGGCACCTAAAATCCGCCATGTTTGTTTTTTTTTAACGTCACACACCTAATAAGTAATAACACTTGGGCGGTCAAGACGTATCTAACGATGTCTTAATTATATTAGTCCGTCTAGTGATTTGAAAGATATGTGGTAATAAAGAATATTACATACACACAAGATGCGTGCGAAAAGTCGGGTAAAATTATAATCGCGGGTAGTACTGATCCGATTAATAAAATTATTTCAATGAAAAAACAAAACGGATAGTATTTAAACGAGCGAAAATAAATTCAAATTAAAGTTTAAAAAAATACTGAATATGGCTTACTGAAATACTAATTGGGCGACAAACAGTGGGCGAATACACATGTTTAAAACTGCGACTTGAAAATAAAAGTTTGTCGACGAAGCCCCGACAACGAACCTAACCTTTCCGTGTCGGGGTGCCCTAAGTTCCCGAGCTGGCTTCGCTCGCTCTTGGACTAATTCGTTGAAATACACGAATACATCTCACGAACTCGCGCGCTGCACAACGATGTCGCCTCGTCGGTTTTTATGCTTATTTTCAAAAGAATAATATGCTAACATAGAAAAACAGGATCCCAAATACAATTAAGGTATGTAATAATATTATTGACGCGGCTCACAAAAACCTACTAAAAGGCATTACTCAAACCGGATAAATAGTCACTTACTTAGTATAATACTCGTAGTCGCCCTTTCAGTAATAGTTCTTTTCCTGAGCCACCTCGAACCAGCCCCTGCAGTAGGCGTCCAGGTCGACTCGCCACCTCTTTTTGGTCTAGGAGAGACATTGGCTACTTTTATATTTTCTTTTTTCAACCTTTTTTGTTCCACAGCTGATATGAAAATATCGCTCACATAGTCTTCTTTCCACTTTTCCATATATATTGCCTTTTCCTGCCAATCCCCTTGGAAAAATGACCAGTGCCTGTAAGAATGGCCACCAGAAAAATCCCTTGGAAAAGTGCTCCTAAAATATATGCCGATAATACGGAACTATAAGATACTTACTAGCATAGATACAAAGACCAATCTTTACTGTGTATATAGATTAGAAATCGCACTGTATTGTTATTACGAAAATAATATTTCCATAATGATCTGTGTTATTGTATCGAAGGTATTATGAAAGTCAAATGAGGGAAAGGATCCCGGTAATGGCTACGTAGACCAGATTTGGACTGTTTGTTTATAAATCACCTGATTATTTTTTGTTGGGTACAAGTCTATTAAGTTAAAATTATGTGGCTACTGTATTGCCAAAGATTCTATTTCGTTCAATAAATATCTTCATAATGTGTACCTAGTACGTAACCTAGACATAAGAGTGAAGATAAGTAAATTATACAGGTCTTTCAATAAATTTAGGTATAAGTTATTTAAGTCTATGCCTGGAGTTTCTGTCAGGTATCGAATTAGGAACGAGTTGATCCGGCAGAGTATCAAAATTGTTCGCACAGATCACAGAAATAAGCAAACCGTATAGGCAATTACGAATAGCATGTCATATTGGCCGTAGAATTAATTGACCGTTGAGGTAGACGTGATCTTAGCGGAGACCGCGACTCGAAGAGCGTAAGGTGCACTCTCAGACTGGGTGAAGCGACAATCTTCGCAGATTGGCTGGTAGAAGCTGGATGAGGTTTTCCGAGCATCGAGGTAAATGACATGAGATTAGACTTAGAGCGGCTTATGTCTAGCAGTATACTGCTTTAAGCTGATGATGATAAAGGTCTGGTTAAGCATAACTTCGTTTCGAAAGGCATGAAAGGCTTATATCCACCTGGGAAAAGAATTACGTTGTTGCTTGTTATGATTCGCCTTTGGCTCACATTTTTGTACCTGCACAATTGTGTGCAAATTACTAAAACCACTAACCCGACCTTTAGGTCGTTTGAAACCCTTTGAATTAAAGCAATCTGCATTTTGCACCTACTACCGCACCTCGTATTGGAACGGGTCAGAATTTAGCTCACATCATAAGGAAAAAGGCAGAACGACGTAAAATATCCATTTGAAAATAAAAAACAGTAAAGCACATACCGTATATGGGCAAAATCCTGTTCCGTTCTTCCAAAAATTCCTTCGACGCATTAAAAAATATACGACTGTTTACTGCACCGATATATTTAAAAGAAATTGGACTCGACATAAACCTCCGACGATTTAAGGTACTCCCTGATTTGTATACGACGACGCTAAATACATTTATGAAGGATTTTAATGCGATTATATGAAATTTTAGTGTTGTGCCTCGGCATTTTGTCATTACGATACCAAGGCCGAGGTGACCCGAACGGCAGACTTTACGATCTACCCATATACGCATTCAGGTGCACGCTAAATAATTTTAGTTCTTTTTATTATTGAGAAACGTAGGCGTATTTTATGTAAGCAATAATATTTGACTACAGCCACCTCTAAACCACTAAAGAGGCGATAAGTGATACTTGTAAAGGTTTAGCGTGATGGGCAATTTTCGGAACCAAGAATCTGTTTACTCATTGTTGTGTTGCCCTTTCTTGTCATAGCTTAATACTTTATGGCCCCTCACTACTGCTTCGGGGTGAATAAAGTTATTTTCGTGAACTGTCAGGAGGCACAGTGGGTGTCTTAAATTAATATTACCGTGTATTAATCCTCTTTACAAAGCGGAAAGAATTTTATTATTCGAATCCGGTCTTGGAAGGTGATTTTTGAAGTTCTAGGGTTATGAAAGGATTATTGTTGGCTCTATGAAAAAGGATTCTGAGTTTAAAATTAAATTCGATGTATTTTTACGATTTTAGTAGTTTAGAATGGATAGACGTTTCAGCCCTCAGCGAAATTAGAAGTCAATGAACGTTGACCACCATTGTCAATTAATATGAACAAAAATAAACCAAAAGTTCGACTGCAGTAATTTATAGCGGTCAGCATGAAATGTTACTATAAACCGCATTAATTAATTGATAAAACAATTAATATTTTATTACCGAACTAGTTTTGGAGTTTTGATTCGAATTAAGAGTAGGTATGTGATGGAACCAACAAAGAAGGTGACATACTAAAATCCCAAAGATATCAAATCAAAACTACGACATTATAAATTTCAAGTTAAACACCAATTTAATTAAGTGCTAAGTTTTAATTATTCCGTTTAAAAGGTTTTATCGGCGGAAAATCTGTTTGACATTATCTTGTTTGTTAGGGAATAAAAGAAGGTTTTAACTTCGTACAGTATTGTTATTGTCCGGTTGTTGACCCTCTGATTTAGGATCTACAACAGAATAATCCGAATGTTTGTCAAGGATTTCCAGACAGGGGCTATATTACCATTAAAAAAAAAGAAGAAAACAACACAGGGTTTGGTACCCGGATGCAAATCCAAAATCATAAGTTATTATAATTTTGTCTACAGAAAAAACGACGATGTTTTATGTATATGCGCATAGGAGGCGAACAAGCAGGCTGCCATCCTGGTGGTAAGTGGTCATCGCCATCTTTGTATCCATACGTAATAACAGAGGCCCTAGATAAGTGGCATTCTATCAAGGATGTGGCGTGAGTGGCGATAGGATTGCTAAAATATATAGGGATGTCAAACACTGTCGAAATGGCACGTGAGCAATCCCTTAAATTTTGGCATTGCGACCATCGCTCTTACTGACATTTAATGACATTTTTCTAAAGCTTCCAAGGTACTGGTTTTTTTCGAAACTATGTTGCAGATCCGCGGAGAATCGTCATAAATACTCAATTCTGGAGAAAAAAGAATCAGCAAGGAAGCGGTGCGACCATCATTGATGTTGATAAAAGTTTAGAAGATCTTGCGACAACTTATATCTGATGCAAAGAAATTAGTCAGCAACACTTTCCTGATTGCCCCCATATTATTGCCATAAAGTCTAATTAAATGAATCGCATCGCCATTAAATCCTTTTCATTCTCAGAAGGCTACATTGTCACTGGGGCCATTCATTGACCCTTTGAATTTTTCACAGTCAATAAAACTGATTCACATAATTCAGACAAGCAAGGTTACAAAGGTTAGGAGGAAACGATGAAAATATTCGTCATACAGTACCAAGTCAGTTTAATTGTAACATAATAATTATAACATCACGCCTGGCTTCCCCGTAGGATGTGGCAGAAGTGTACATTTAGGTAAGGTAGGTTTAAATCTTATATTATACGGTCGCCTATATTTCATGGCAGCTAAACACCTATGGGACCGAGACGTGGTCCCTCACAATGGCCCCTATGAGAAAGCTCAAAGTCACCCAAAGGGCAATGGAGAGGGCTATGCTTGGAGTTTCCTTGCGTGATCGCATCAGAAATGAGGATATCCGCAGGAGAACCAAAGTTACCGACATAGACCGAAGAATTGCGAAACTTAAGTGGCAGTGGGCAGGACACATTGCTCGCAGAACGGATGGCTGATGGGGCAGAAAAGCTCTGGAATGACCTCCCAATAGGTGGACCGATGACCTAGTTAAAGTTGCGGTAATGCGCTTGATGCGAGACACACGGAATTAGTAAATCTGATGACGCCTGGGGGAGGCCTATGTCTAGCAGTGGACAACAAACCCGCAGGCTTATTACGTATGAAACATCAATCAGTAATAATTGCGCAATCACCGCGCCCGAATAATTTGTTTATCGCTCGCTGTTTGTCAAATGTACTTATTTCGAAAAAAAACCGCCGTTGACTCTAAATTTCTCTAACTATAGCGGTTGGCTATCGATCAACAACAAGGAAAAAAAAACCGCAATTTACAACCAAATTTGCTCCCCGAAATACGAAATAATCGCGATCACTCTGAGATCAAAATAATGAACATTTCAGTTGACTAATTTTTCCTTAGAGGCAACACTGTCAAAAATTGCTTGTGTAGGTATAGCTGATACGAAATTCGGATTCACGATTGAAGAAAAATTACTGCGCATGAATCGCTATCGTTTGCTCTTGCAAGATACTTTATAAGCCGGCTGGGCTGCTATGGAGAAAGCCTAGATGAAAAAAGCCCAGTAACACTTCTTCCGACCAAGTATTCAAACTCAGTATCGCTGTAGTAGAGCATGCGACCACTAAACCAACGAAGCGGATATTATTTTATCAATATTTTTAACCGACTTACCAAAAAGGAGGAGGTTCTATGTTCGACTTCATGTTTGTATTTTTTTTTTTTTTTGTGTATGTTCACCGATATCTCCGTCAGTTGTGGACCGATTTTGAAAATTCTTTTTTGTTTGAAAGAGTATGTTTCGAAATTGGTCCCATTTTAATTTGGTGAAGATCTGATTAAGAACTTCGAAGATATACGACAGAACTCTTCAATAAATAACGGCAAATCTCTCAGGATTTGCTGCAATCGCATGTCTGTTTATTGTTACCATTTCATAACATAACGTCACGCCAGTACGCTTTTAAGGGGTACGCAGATCTCTCATTTCACCGGTAATGTTCAAGTTTCATGATATTCGGGTTATCTATTCTGGCGTTAAGGTAACTTACTAGACAACTTGTCTATTAGGTAAGTACAACTAAAAAGTGAAAAATAAAACCTTTTTTACAAAAAAATCCACCGACTTCCAAATAACAAAACTACAAAGTGAAAAATAACTTTATTTTTGGAAGTCGGTGTCCATAACGCAAAAAATATGGTACCTACGAAAGACACCGACTTCCAAAAATAAAGTTATTTTTCACTTTGTAGTTTTGTTATTTGGAAGTCGGTGGATTTTTTTGTAAAAAAGGTTTTATAATTAATTGTTTTGTCGGGTTCATTGTAAATGCTTTTAAAATGAGTAACAGGTGAATTCAGTTGGTTATTATTATGAGTTGTTTAGCTTACAATAATTATGACAATTATTATGTTCATGAATAACTTTATTGTAATCATGTGTATGTGTCATGTATGTTTTATTAATAAATGTTATGTTCTGTTTTAATGTTTTGTAGGTATATTTATATTCGCGTTTTAATATTATACTTTCAAGTTCCTCTCATCGCTTATCACCAGGTGCAATAGTGGTTAAGCGCGAGCCTATCAATAATATTAAAAATAAAAAGTAAGTTTATCAGTATAGTAAATTTGCAGTATACCTATTGCTTTCACAATCGAGTTGTATTATCAGAAACTTAGTAAAAGTTTGATAACTATACTGACTTGATTTATAAGTATCTCATACTTTTTTAGAGAGAAGATAATACATAAACTATACACTAACACAATCGTAAAATTATAAATATTTATGTAAGTAAAATCTTTTCCCGTGTGAGCTCTTAGGTCGAAAACGCACTGACAAGTCCCCTTTCAGGACGTATTCAGCTAAAGTAAATCCTAAGATTTTGACAATACAATTGAATAGACCCACAATCAACCAAATAGATTCCTAGCCATCAAGTGCAACCCATCGGCGTATTTGGTAGGTACACTTTTACCAAAACCGTTATAATATCGACAGAAATTCTGATCAATAACACACAATCGAACGATAAGAGGATCCCGTTTTAACATCACGGATAAAGGGCAGTGACCCGCTGTACATTCTGGTACCTAATCACCTGAAGAACTGATCCTATGTCGTTTTTCACTGATAAAAACCTACAATTTAGCTGTGTGTGTGAGGCTATCCTTCCTAAAGTTTTTAACCCGTAAAAATGAACGGTTCTTACAGGATAGGTCACAAGAACGAAGCAGCAGCAAATAGGTGAGATATAGAAATATAAATGAGGGTATCGTATAACTCCAAAATAATTAAATAAAATCGTCTCAAAAAATAGCTAATTAATGCATAATCATCAAATTATCAACAATAACCAAAAATGTAAAAAAAATCGACTGAATCAACAAGGGGACTTTTAAATTTGCGAGAATTCCAACGCTACCTCACTAGTGTTAGGTATAATCATGTGTAAACAAAATCTTTTATAGTCCTATCTACATAATAAGGACTTTCCCATTCGTGTCTTAGTACGAGTATTTGTGGAAACATTGTAGGAGTAGGATATCCGGTTCGTCTACATCGAACTGAATAATATAAACACAATGATTTGTGTCAATCGAAAAATATGAATACCACATTTTTCTTAGTAAATTTAACCTCTTGAAGATGTATCGATTTAGACGGGTGACGTTAGGTAGGAATTATAAATGCAGACATACGTGCGAGTGGTCACGAATTACAAGTCGATTGAATCGATTAAGTCCGATAAACAAGCGTAATCGTTAAATGATCGAAGCTTAAACTGCAGGTAGATACTGTCAACCGCAAAGCGTAATGTGAAAATACTGTGAATGCCACAGAATCTAGTCAAAGTGACATTAACAACATAACGATATCAAGCGATTGATGAATAGTAAAAAAATGTACCTGAAGCTCCAGAGGCCTTAGACAAGTAATATTATATCATCGAAAGCGTGGCTATAGGATTGTCAAAAAGGCAATATTGTATGGGATTGACAAGCGATAGCATTTTTTAAATTTATATGTGCGAAAAATCCTTTCTATAGCGAAACGTCACGTGATGCAATCATCTACAATAAATTGAATGATATCCTAAACTTCTATCCCCGGACTAAAGACAAATGCAATTGCATTATTATATCTTAACGAGGGAACTGAGAATCTGCTTACCCCTTAATATACATACTCACTGCTTTTATCATTGCGCACATCCGCACCTCATACCTAAACATAAAACACATACTTATTTTCTTCTTGAACACTCGTTGAACACGTTGCTTACCTAAAAACTATATAACGACCTTTAGAACATATTGTATAACTTTTTTTCCTTAATGTAGATACTCGTATATTGTGTTTCAAACTGTATCATAGATAATCTTTCTAGCAATTTTTTTTTCAATCTGTATGGCGTGGTGGGCTTTTGGCCGCGGTGGAGACCTGGTGACCTGTAATACAGGTTCTTATTGAAACCTATCTCAGGCACCTGTGTCTCAACTTATAGCATGGAAGAAACTTTGTGAAGAGAAAATATTTTATTTTATTTAATCTCTTACATTCTGGTATTTCGATCAAAGGCTTTCGCTGAAAGAATTACCAGTCTAGAACCTCTGGGATTGTCACACCAAACCGATATGCCAAAATCCCAACCATTTTGGACTCTTGACAATCGTAAAATTGCTCACGCTGAAAACACGCAAAAAAAGCAAATTAATTTGGGGTTTTTACACGGTTTGTATGACAATTAAAAAAGGTAAAAATCCCTAATTTTATATGATCTGAGAAATCGATGATTCAAAAATTGACAAATCAACCTACGTTTAAAAAATCTTTATGATATACAAACAAATAAAGTTCTGTCGAACTCAAACCGATTTATTTGCATCCTGATAGATTTACATTCAATTAGATTACATTCCTTGGAGCAGAAGGATCCGGGTGACTAATGCCTAAACATACCAACAGAATGCGAAAAGAATGTTAGTAAAACCAAATTATTACATATTTTATCTATTTTTAAATAAGTTCAGACACGGCCATTCAGAGCAGACATTAATAAATTAGTATTCTGCAATAAAATTCAATATTTTGCTATTAAAGATTGCTATTTTACATTTTAATCCAGTTTGGGTCAGGTGCTTTATATTTTAGAAAAGACAAATCTGTCTGTTGGAATGAATATTAGAGCATGGTAAGGCATAGGTCAAGCTTCTGTTGAATAAATTGGTTTTAATAAAAATAGATTAATCATAAAGAAATAGCTTAGCTTGGTTATGAATACTAAATCAATTATGTATTGGCATAAACTGAACATAGTAACACTGCGTTTAAAAGCACCATTTTGTTATGTTTTATGTTTAAAAAGCAGAAAATAACTGTCATTGTTTTGGTAGCATTTACTTCACATGAAAAAAAAGTACATACGAAGTTTAAATGTATCTAAATTAGGTTAATTTAATAAATTAAAGTGGCTCTATGACAGGACCATAATTTAAAAAAAATGTGTAGAGAATATAATAAACAATAAATTTATTTTAATTTATTGTTTATTATATTCTCTACACATTTTTGGCTGCCAACAACAACATTCCACAAATACTCGTATTGTTTTGACTGTCAGCACCTCTTAACATTTTTATTTAAATTTTAGTCTCTACTACTGCTACAGTTAAGTAGCAGATGTTTAAATCTTGAATAAAAAAGTAATTAAATAAATAAATTATGTAAAACTGGTGACGGTTGGCGCCACATTCGCTGCGTCATTGGCGCCTTAGGTACGAAAAGTTTTCCCAAGAATGTCACATAATTTGAGGTATTTTTGCGACAAACAGGCTGGTCAATACGCAGAAAAAAACGTCAATATTTGTCTTTATCAATTGGACACAAATAGAAACATTAGTATAAATTAATGTGTTCAATATAATTGAATGACGTCGACGTGTTATAAAGAATTTTGATGACAAGTCTATTATTCGCTATATTCATGATTAGCTAGCGGTGATTGGACCTTTAAACTTTGTGTTCCTGTAATCATTATATTGTTTGGGTTTTTTTGTTGTCCCATGTAATAACATTCTTTGTAAAACTCTGAAACTTAACGGATGTTATGAGAATCTTGATGGTTTTGTTTGTGGGGTGTAATTTCTGGAAGTTTTTATTCTATTGCAAAAAAAATTACTAACGTAAGACCATTGCTCTGAGTGCTATATACTTATTTCTTTGTATATTGGCTTTAGGTCGACGATGGAGTACGCTTCCGTAGAAGAAACCTATTCACTCGTGAATTAAAATCGGTGAGGTGACGGTGAAAGATGAGCCTCTTGGCCCGCTTTTCAATCATAACTTACTAGTTATAACCATAACTAAACATAATTCACGGACTCTGTGGATCACGGGAACGAAGCCGCGGCAAAAACTTATTAATTACGTATAATAATAATATGAAACGTCGTCGTCGGAATGTTATGAATGTTCAATGACGAGTCACTTCACTTTAATTATGATAAGCTCAGTCGCTAGGACCTTTGAACTTTTGAACATTGACTTCCTGAAATCAGTCTAAATATTTGTTTGGGTTTTTTGGTTTGTCCGTTTTAAACAGTTCTTCGTAAACTCTGAGTGATACATACATGACATTACGTCTACATTCCACGAAGGGGTAGGCAGAGATTTATCTTGTACATTACTACTATTACCGCATTACTATTTTCCGCCAGTTATTTTTAAGCCCCATTTTCTCCAACTCGGGAATCGATCTCAGGACCTTATGCTCAGCAGTGCTAACGAAAAACAAACAGACAAGGCAGTGTATGATACACCTACTCTTAAAAAAAGATATGAGCTATGTGATTGCATATTGTTAGTAGTTCCGTTATCCCTTTCAACTTGCCTGCAATGATAACTTTAATGATAAGAGTGGGTTCACGTTCATCACGATCTATCTATTTGGATTAGGTACATTGGACTGTAACTGGATCATCTTTGATTTCGAATTTTTATCTCGGAATATCATACTTATTTATTATAGTAACAAGCACTTTGTCAGATGGGATTTTTTATAGACATAAATAACAAACTTCCTAAAAACCTTTCATATTATATTTATAAAAAAATAATAGTAAGTAACTATTGTGCAAAATGTAATTGTAATAACACATGCATTTAAGATCTATATTAAGATATATACAAGATCTATGGTGGTATATCTAGTCCTGGATCGAACCTGGATAAAGGTGGCACAAGAGCGTGGAGATAGGCACAAGAGGTGAAGCCTATATCAGTGGGCGAAGTCAGGCAGCGGATGATTATAATGAAACCTAGTTTGCATTGACTCGACATATTTACTATTATTTTGTAATGTATAGTAGGTATAAAAAGATAGAAGATTGAAGAAGCTATAATTAGGTAGGTATGTGAAGAATTTTACAGTGGCTTTGACATCTGACCCTGTGGTATCGATAGGCTCGTTAAAAAACAAGCAATTATAAATATTTAATCTCTCCAATCTCGTTATCATGTGAAGCAGAGTGAACATAAACAACATAATTATAATATCTTTTCGTAATTGTAAGTGGTTTTTAATTTCCGACCAGGAAATACAGACTTATATGAGAGACACTGAGAACTTTCAGAGTAATTTTCGATATTCATGAAAAATCGGTAAAAGGTATAAGTGTAAAGATAAATCATTGATTATTAGCATCTCGCTGCCATTGTAACATTTTTGTTAGAACCTATTACTCTCTAATTCATGAATATTATCATTTCACCCTATGAGAGATCGTTAATGCATTAAAAGTTACCCTGTATTTTATTTTGCCTAGTAGACCGCATGCCAGATTTTTTGCCGGATATGTAAAAACATAGAAGTAGATACCTTCCATATTTAAATTCTTTAAGAGCCAATAAAAAGAAGTAAAAGTTTAGCAAATAAAAAACAAAACACAATAAAAATGTTTCGGCCTTGACTGACCTTCGACCAGAAACTATTCCACCATAAATAACTTTCTTCTAAAAACTACACAGATTAATCTTAAAAACTAATGTCTAAAAAAACCAGCTACTTTAAAATTAATTTTATATACTTAAGTGAATAAAATTGTATAAGTAATAATGATAAAAAGAGAAATATAGAAAAAACATCGAAGTGTAATCATTAATATTCTCTCTTTAAATGGTTTAAATATATCATAGTCTCTCCCAAAGCAATATTTATTGATTTTATCAAATATTCTTCATTTAATTTTCTACGAGTATGTATGGGTAAACCCAACTGTTTGAAATGCGTTGTAATATGCAAAACAGAGATATTTAATAATATGAAATCTGTTAAAGCAATGCTTTGGAATGCAAGTAAATAAAAATGCTGTTAGTCTCAGTAGTCCTAATATTATTTTTGATGTTATTAATATTAATCAATTAGATTGATAAATGTTTAAAATATTAAACCGTTTTTCATCTAACCGTAAGTAGACTTATGCCTGCATCTGTCAAATTATGTTCATCGAATTATTTGTTCTGAGATTTTATTATCTACGTATTAAACATTATTAATCTGCCACAATTATATATAAAAAACAAATGTATAAATAAGCAAGAATCGTTTACCTAAACAAATTATTTTTCACAAATAAAAAAAATCTACCAAGTCCATGGCATTTATTATTTTTATTTTTATATAAAGTTTATTAAGGCATAGTTATTAATGACAAAACTTAAGTAAAACTGCACACATTACAAAAATTATGCATATAATATTCAACCAATAAATATAATTGTCCAAGATGGTCTGATGTCAACAGAATCTACATACAAACTATACATCTGATTCTAGTTATTACCCACTTACCTTCTACATGTCAAGATCCTCATGAAATACTGCATAATTTTAGAAATATACATTAGAAATAAGCCCCACTACTGATCCATACAATTATGATGTTAGCTTCGTATAAAATCGCATTTTATTTAACACTTTAAATATGTTATAGGAAAAGAGCGCACTGCACCACGTAAAACATCGCACTAATTTTAAATTCTTTGTTTTTAATTAATAATAACAACACAGTCCAATAACACTTAGATTTACCATCACAATGACATTGCCATAATTGCCATAATTATTTATGCACATTAATATTGGAACCCACCAATAAATATCAAATTTGTAAAAAAAACATTTTGTTTATTGTTGTATCGTAATTGTACAAGTATTCAGATAAGGCAGGATTACGCGAGGACAACCAAAATATTTGTCCCCACAGAGGTGAATCATGTAATTTGGAAAAATATTCGTCGTCACCCCGATTAAAAAAAAAGACTTTAAAAATCCCCCTGTAAATATCTCTAGCACAGAGGTCATTTTTCATGAAACTACACCAAGTGCAATTTCACGAACATCCGTGATTAGTTAAGTGCTTTTAGAGGCGGAGATAATTTTCTATATGACACCGATACCCCAATAAAGTAACTCGGACCAACAATGGTATGCAAAGATGATAAAAAAATGCGTGTAGTGTATCTGTGTGGCGACTACGTATGACGCACACCGCGCGTCTGTGTGTGTATCATGCAGAAGATGACTTGATGTTGCAAATGTAACTATAAAAGCCAGCGTCGATTTCGAAATCAACACAACGATTTGAAATCCTCTAAGGAGTGTACACACGGATAGCAGTGTGACCGTGAATTTAAATTTCCGCATTGTGATACCGAATTCAGTCAGTGACAAGTGGTCTGAAGAACTGTAACGTTCGAAGTTGTTCATATATTATATTATTCGAGAAGCTTTTGTGAAGTGATCTTTCAGGATGTATTCTCTAGAGGTATGTGCCAAAAAGGATTTTATTTTATTTAATGCCCCATTTTTTGTCGGTAACCTTTTATTTATTTTATTTAAAATTATTTGTAGTCAAAATCAGTGTGAAAGAAGTCTAACAAAATAATATTTCCAGATCGTGCTTGCACTTTGCATAGTGGCGGTGGCCAGCTCCCCCATCGAAGACGGCAGATGGAACGCTTACAAATATGGTGACGATGGCAAGTAAGTAAATGTTAATGCGACATCTTTATTCATTTAGACATTTAATCCACACCGAGAAGTCTTGCAGCCTAGATAACGATCAATTTACTATTACTAAGTCTGAAATACCTGCATTCCACTTGCAAATACCACAATCTTGCCCTGGATTTCATCCATCGACTTAAGCCAAACCATTCTTGCTAATCCTCGCAAGTTTCCCAAAGTACTTTAAAATTCGAGTAAATAAAATATACTTCTACTCGGGCCCAACTAGGCCACTCTACTTAATCCCGGAACAATAACAAAACTTCTTAAAATACCTCGAAGTTAAACAGGAATACAGATTTCAACTAAAAGTGGAGCAGATTTAGAGATTTTATTAATTGTCGGTGACCTATTACCGTTTCATTTAAAAGCGATTTTAATTCAGAGCACTATACTAATGTTTTGCATCAAATTGCAGTTAAAATAGCTAACGGCAGCCATTAAATCGAAGAAAACGCATACTAAAAATTCCGTAAAAGAAAAGTAGATGAAAGATATGTAATAGAATATTTCGTTTCACAGATACATTCCCAACAATGAAGGAAAGTACATCCATATCCCAAACCCCTACATCCATATTGACAACCCTTATGATGGTGGCTTCGGACCTTATGCCCACGATTACGAGCCATACGTTGGAGAGGCTTCAGTAGACCAGTACAAGCTCATCCAGTATCCAGGTGAAGACAATCCCTTCTACAAAGATGGATACTACAAGAACAATGGCATCAAGATCATCAAGCAGAACCACAACTACAAAGAGGACAAATACGATTTTGAGTGAGTATTTTTCATAAACCACAACATTAATTCGAGATCAATGCTCGAGGGTCATTCAATACGGGTCTAAAACAATGTCAACAACCAATCATGAATGTTAGAATCTAACCAGATATCATATAAAGTTTCAAAATGATATCGATGTTGAAAAAAAGATTAAACAAAAAGACTATAATAACAAGCAACTGACACAAAAAAAAAGAGAGCAGTTCATAATTCGAAATCTTTGAACGTCAACATCGGTAAACTAAGCTAAAATAGTTTCTTCGAACTAAATCAGAAACGATCACGACGTTTAATTGATAGAATTCGTATTCGTACAAGTGACACGATATTTGCATTTATATATTCAACGACTGCAATGAAAAATAACAAAGTGCAAGCTGCAACATTTGACTTTGTTTTGAATCGGAATTTAGAGGACAAGATTTTTGATCAAGAGTATTTTCCCCCAAAGGAGTTAAGATATAACTTGAAATCGTTACAAATAAACAAGAGTTTTGGCTGCTACTATAGAATCTGGTGATAACTTACCAACAAAGCAGTCTACTATATAACATTGAACAAAATCTGTTTCACTTACCAAAACAAAATTAATGCCGCTCTTAATAGAATGCGAAGATATTTTTAAAGAACATTAATTCTCAAATAAAACGCTGAACGAGCTTTATTCCTAAATTTTAATTGATTTACAACTTTTTTGAAGAGCCAACTTATGGTAATAAACATATTAACATACTAGAGAAGCGTAATGTACAGATTTATTAGCTTCCCGTCTCCTACACAGATTTTAGCCTTGCATCGCTGAATGTCAAGCTTATCTGGATTATTTGCATATGGCTGGATTATTTGTTTGACTTCAGAGCCTTCTGAATTATAAATGAAAGTGCTTAATAATTATTTCCATTCGATTATGATGTTACTGCAGAACCGCGGGGCATTGTCCAATAATGGGCATGCAAGCTCATAAAAATATCATTGCTTGTGTATAGTTATAAATATTGTGCGCTCGTATTCCGGTTCCGACATTATCTTTATACGCAGCGATAAATCTAATCGCCGGATAAATAACATCAATACCAAAGCACATACAATAACTCTTTTAAATACTGCATCTTCCTTACAAATCAAATACTTTATTAGTCAAATAATTAATGATACTGGAGATAATAAAGCAATCCAACAAATCCTAACAAACTTTGACTATAGACCTTGATAACACAATGGGAATAAAGCAGATCAATTCGCAACTACTAAAAACTGCCTTGAACACAAACCGCCGCCGGGTCATAGTTCAAAACAATTTATAATCATTTAGGACAGCCAAATTGACATTATACGAGCTTGTTACAATAACTGTGATGCTGATGAGGGTTCGGTTTAGCGTTGATTAAAATATTGTTAACATATAACCGAATAGTAATATCAAATACAAATCAGTAATTAATAACAAGAATTAACATAACCGATATAACAGTCGACTAAATAAATGAGGATTCAATTGTTAGCGAAGTAATACAATGATCAACACATCAAATTAACGTTAAACGAAACGAGGCATTATGAATATTAGTATTGCAGGAATCATTAATTAATATTTTGTTTCAATTACAGTTTCGAGACTGAAAACAAGATCCGTGCTGAAGAGAAGGCAGTTCTGAAGAACCCCAACACCATCGATGAAGGCATTGCTTCCAAGGGCTTCTACGAGTACATCGGACCCGACGGCTTCATGTACAGAGTAGACTACACCGCTGACGAGAAAGGCTTCCGTCCCTCAGTCAAGAGATTAGAGACCCCTTACTCCGGCAAATGGATATACGAGAAAGTCAACTAAAAGAACTATATAGTCATCATCATCCACTGTATCAGTATTTTGAAATAAGTAGGCGATGTTGCATTTTCCACTGTAACCTCATTCATCTTTCGACTGACTGCAATTTATTTAACAATCACCTTCATTTAGTTCAAGATCAAAATATTGTTCACGAATATGACATTTGAATTTATCATAGCCAGGATATCATTGACGCATTTTGATGGACAGATGAGCCTCGATCACCTTATTGTAATGTATAATTCTTTTGGTAATGTCTAAAATACAAAAATGGGTCAATTTGGACTTTACTCGGTCTAAGAAAGTGTCTGCTTAGATAAATGTAATTTATACTTTAGTTTTAAGTGCTTAGATATTTTTAAATTTAGATACTTATTTATGAAATGTGATAATAAATTTATATTGCAAAAAACTATTCATTTTATTTTACTTATCCTTACACAAAACTCAACTTGCTACTCTATCTTATACATTACCAATTCAAGACCCTAAGTATACAGTGTTAGAAATAATTTGAAACTATAGTACCTAAACACATAGAATTACGATTATGTCAAAAGAATGCAAATACTCAGAGGCCTAGCCAGACCCTAAATATTTGTCTGAATTGAATGACATTCCGACCTTTTACCTTACAAGTATTTATAGAGTAGGCATGGTAGATATTCGAATACTCAGTCCGTAGACATTTTCAGATAATTATTTTGCTATACCTAGTTGTTGTTTTTAGTCTAGGTCAGTCTTAGTTCTTTGGGGTCTAGATAAAGTTACATTCTACCAGTGATAACCATTGAAGAAAGCCACTTCACAGTTTTGGAGCAAATGTCCCATAGATTTTGGACTAGGCATCGTAATCGCTAGCACAATGTCTTTTTGTCTAGCTCTCTTGATAACAAAGTCTCATAGTCCAGCGTTCAGGACTGTTGATCAATGGACGGTTACTTTTTTATTTTAGTGGTGTTTATTTCGCTAAATGGCGACATCTTGAAGACTTTTAATTTATCGAAGCTTAGAGTCGACGTGATAGATTTAAAGAGAGCTTTTTGGTACCGCATGGTTATTGCTCATGATGAGTAGGATTCAATCAATCTTATTGTGTAAATAAATGGTATTTGATGATAGTTGCTATGAGTAATATACTTTAGCTGGAAGGTTTATCATTTTGGGTTCGATGGACAATTAGGGAAACACAGAAGAACGACTTTTCTTTATTTTCAATATGTCTAACCAATATCTATTCATTATCATCAGCCTTTTTAATGTTCCCATTGCTGGGACAAAGGCCTCCTCTCTACGAGAGGGAATGGGCCATAAACCACCACGCGGGCCCAGTGCGGCAGGCTTATTACGTATCTTTTGCAAGAGCAAAACGATAGCGATTTTTGCGCAATAATTGCTCTTCCATAAAGAAGTTTTAGAGTTGTTGGCGGTTATTTTTTTTTTAATAAGTGCTTTTGACAAACAGCGAGAAATTAGCAAATGATTGTGTAGGACCTACCATACCTACACTGCAGGTAATTCCGACTTTCATGACATAAAGCGTTTGATTTCTATCGTTTTACTCTTGCAAAATATACGTTATAAGCCTGCGGGTTGGTCTATTATTTGACCAAAAAACACTAAAAATACGTGTCTAAATATTTATTTCTATAAACTTCTAAAGCAAACTTGTGGTATTTCACAAGTATTTTTAGAATGTTTAGGTACTTATAAACTCTACACCGCTATTGTGTGAATGTTAGATACGGAAGTACATACTGAACACACAAAACATCGTTAGGAGTGCCACAATACAATGTGCAAGAGTCGGAATATAACACCTTTTGACCTCAAGTGCCGAGGTCCCCAAGCCAACCCATATCGCGTTGGCTTGATGAATGCTCGTTGTAGGAATCAATATAATTTATCGGCGGCATATTTTTTGCGGGCCTGATTAATCGAAATCGGTCCATAACTTAGACGAGGCCAAATTTTCTGCCATTTGGAACACATCGGAAGAATGGGGGTTAGAGGGAACAATTTATAAAGTAGGAATTTATTGTTCTAACATGTGCTACGCTCAGAGAACAAATCGTTACATGAACTTCATTTTATACCAACTTTATATTAAAGCTGTTAAATTTGTAGCAATCTTTTTCTCAAAATGGTAAGGTGGGTAATTAATTATGAAAAGGATTTTCTGTTCAAAGGTGTTATCAACAGGTAGGTTGCCCAAATTTGTAGAATTTAGAGCGTCGTAATATCTACCTCGGATATATAATTACAATACTTATCAGAAATAATGCCCAAAAGTGTCAGCTTTATTGAAAGTATTCACTGTCAAGAATAAAATGGTTAGATTAGTAGAGTCACTTCAGCCTTACAGTTTAATTTGGGCGTAGTAAAAGCATCCAACGCGGATTGGCAATAAACATCAGGATGTGAAGGCAATATTTGGTCTGAAAACGCAAGAAATAAATACCGAAGCGCCTCGAATTTCAATAAAAATATCACGAGTTGCTCGACCAAAAATAAACGAGCCCATCCAGAGGAGAGAGGAGCGGAAGGATCGTAAAATCATGCGTGTTAGGGCACTGGCAAGAAATTTCGCGAAATTGTTTTGGCTCAAGCTTGTAGAGGCTTTTATGGAGGCAGAGGACGTTGACCGAGAGCTGTGCCAAGTGGCCGGCGCCACTCTGCCCGACGCACTGCGATCCCGAGGATGCTGCACTGCGCATCGCCTTATCTTTCTCTTCGCTTCTTTCTCGAAATAATTTAAAACATTCGATACACTGCCAAATAGGTCCCGACCAGGATATCTCCGTAACTCCCCGAAGCTAACCGGAAAAATACGATCTGAAATTCCAAGTGCAACGCCCTACCAAATATTTCTATCGAAGGACGTCCCAAGGCAGACGATATAAAAGTGGCTTTTTTGTAATTTTATCGGCGAATGATATTTATATGGAAATCAGGTGGAGTTCGATTAGCGTGTCTTGTCTTCGAGACGTTTATTGCCACTGCTGTTACGCGAGCTTGAAATATAACGTGGTGACCCATAATGGGGCCTCGACTCCGTCTATAAACGGATAATCATACAAATTAGTGGTGTACCGTAATGTTAAACAAATCGATTATGATTATAGCTCTAGTTTGTTTAGATTGCCAATGATGCATTTTTATGGTTTTATACTTTACTAAACGGAGCTATGGCCCACAATATGACCGTTCGTCTTTTGTTTTTATAAAACACAGAGCTTTAACTATTTCAGTTTTATGAGTCATAAAAAGTAGTACAGAATAAAAATAAATTTTATTATAAGAGTTTAAGATTAGTCTTGATATTTGTGAAAACCCTCTGTTTTTGCACAGTAAACTAGATAGTTTACATAAAAGAGATTTGAATGCTCTTTGGGCGAAAATAGCTCAATTTTCAGTCATGAATTCAAAACTCTCCTGCCCTACATAGAATATTGGAAGATTGTCCTCCCCTGCAATTTAAAAGTCAACTAGGGGAACGGGTTTGTATGTTTTTCGTGGTCAATGGGGCGGTTTGCTATTGCAATCTTTGAACTCAATTTGGTTTTACTATAGATCAATTCAAGCAACACTATGCTTTGTGTGGAAAGCCAAAGAGTATAGAATAATATTGACTTCTTAACTTCTTTGGGCTTTATTTCATTGCTACTTGATTATGTCAAGAGGGTGGGCAGCAGGCAGTATCCTTATGAGTGTTCATGGTAAACTATTATAGAAGGCCATACTTATAAATATGTGGATAAACAAGGAAGACTTTCAACATAAAATGGATCTCCAGAAGTATTGGAACCTACAGTTAACTTCGCAAGAAGTGCACAGAATAATAACACGTTTTAAACCAATCAAACACAATTTTGAAAATATTCTTCAACCGCCATCCAATTCAATTACCTCATTCAAGTCGAAACTGAAACAAAAATGTTCAGTGAGCAGCTAAATTCGATGTAATTCATACAATAAAGATGGGGCCAGAGATTTGTGGGTGAACCATGGAGGCAGGACGGTGGCGCCTGCTGGCTTAATTGGAGCCCGACCAACTAACCAAAAAGATACCCACGAACGTGACGCGGTTAAAAGAAAAAAGGGTGGCGAAACTACATAATATTCGCTACTGTTTTTGGGTTGCGTAAGGTTTGAGGGAAAACTTTTTGGTTCTGGTAATATAAGATATTAAAATCAAAAATTTCAATAGTTACTTTTTGCGATTGGGCTAGCTTTTGAGAGTCATTGTCACAAAAGTTATTTCTTGTAGGTGTCAATAATGAGCTAATATGTAAGTGTTCTTTATCTGTGTTTTATATTTTTAGTTAAGGAAGCTAATGTGAAAATATAAACCATTACTTAAACAGTAAGAGCTGAGCGTTTGTTGGAGGAGAGGTTGAGGCAAAGTCAGTCCAAGCGGGCAAGTATTTATTGGAGGCTTCAGAATTTTAGGTAGTTTTGGGCACTACTTCTGCTCATTATTTAGAAGTATTCTGACTTTCCGAGACAGACCTGTATACCTGTTGTATATAAGAAAATTGATTTAATAAAAATAATAACTAACAATGATTTGCCTTCTCTACATTGTTTTCTTCAACAAAAGCTGTGACAAAATTAGACAACCATTCTCATTATTATCTATTGTACTTTTATTACATTCGTAATAATTTCTATATTATAACATCAAACGCAATTTTTGCCATTACTAAGAAATGAGACAGTTATATACTTTTTGTACGGAATCCTTTATAGTTCAAGGTTTTGAATACAGCTAATTGTTACCGACATCACTTTTTCCATGATCGATACCTGCCCACGGTACAAAATGGAAGTTTTTTTCATTATATTTTTCTTTCATTTCAGTGGCTACGTTTGTTTTTGTAGGTGCCTTCATTCAGTCCGGCCATAAGTAAACTTTCAGTCTAATAATGCGGTAGGATATTTTTAAGGGTATTTACATATCCCCGTAGGGATCCCCAGATTTTAATTAAGTATTTGATGTTTTCGCTGCTATTATAATACCTGATATTTATTTTAGTAAGACTGATAATGAATACTTATTCGCACGGAATGCATTACTTGGAATAATACATAATCCTTTACGACACCAAAAATAATCCCAGCAATTTTTTATTTTTATAAATCTTGTTTGTTTTCTGAATACAATGTCTTGAGAGATGACCAAGAACCAATATTACTTCTATAGTCATACAGGGTCAATGTGAGATCAATAATTGTCTGTAATTTGAAAAATTGCAGTTGTTCTTCCTTTTGGGCAAGAAGACAAATAATTTGAGCCTTAACAGAACCAACGATGTTATTTACTGTGTGTATAATCTTAAACAAAATAATATTGCATGTAATTTTGTTAGACTGCTGAATCGTGGTCAATCAACTGCGGTCATCAAACTTTATTTTTCCCACGGCTTTGTTCCTGTGTCCCATTTCGAGGGAACCATAAATTTTTGCCTAGATAACAAGCCAAAAGTTGGTTAAAATTTTTAAAAAATCTCGAAGTTACTAACCCATGCTTTTCAAACTATATAAAGAACACCCGATCCGATTTTCATTAAATATAGCTAAGAACACTCTCGACAATGTCATCTTTCAAACAAACAAATAACTAAATCAAAATCGGTTCACCCGTTTTGGAGCTATGATGCCACAGACATATACACAAATATCCAGATCATCATCATCATCATCATCATCATCAGCCTTATAATGTTCAGACTGCTGGGACACAGGCATCCTCTCTGTGAGAGAGGTTATAAGCCTTAATCCACCACGCGGGCCCAGTGCGGGCTGGTGAATTTCACACGTCTTCGAATTTTTGGACATGCCGGTTTCCTCACGATGTTTTCCTTCACCGTTTGAAGAGCAGTGGTGATGAAATAATTTATACATAAGTAAAGCGCCTGCCTGGGTTTGAACTCACGTAAGTCGGGGCCGTTACCACTGGGCCACCACTGCTATACACAGATACACACTTTAAACTTGTAACATCCCTCTTATTCCATCAGGGGTTAAAAAGTTGCTAGACGACATTCAGCGATAGTATAGCTTGCAATGATTAAAATAATTTTCGTACTCGAACCAGCACTACCTGATTTTACCTCCTGTTGACAAACAAACAATATAACCTCTTATAATATTAATTTCGACATCTAATGTTTTTATGGCCGTACTTAGCTAATGAGCGATTTAAATTCGATCAATTAAAAGTCAATAAATTAATCTTATCTACAGATTAAAGGCGTGTAGGTCAACATGACATATGACTTGTTACCTATAATTATGCAAATATAAGTATGTCTGTGCGTAGGAAGCGTACGAATATGGAATGGAACCAGATAGCCTTAGCTTCATATAATATTACTGACCCAGACATCGCCGTTCATATAAGATTGACCACAGACTATAGATATCAACTCCTTATATTAGGTGCATGGAATGTGAACACTGTAAAAGAACAATTAGGCTCGATATTGTGAATGGCCGAAAATAAAAATCAGACTAAAGAAAAGATAAATGATGTTAAAGATGTTAACGCATAGAAGGAAATGAATTCTAAGGTAATGGACAATACAATAAAAAAACCTAGTAACAAATAAATTGTCATAAGGGTAGAAAGACGATAATTCATTCGACAGGACCATTTTTGCAAAGCAATCCACGGGAAAGGACTAATACTTATTGGACAGACGTTTTTCAAGTGCTACCAAAAATTAGGACGATGGACCAAACACTCCAAATAGAACCTCGAAACACTGTGGTTTAACTAAAGACATCTTCAATGTAGGCACTAACAATGTATGTCAGAAGGATACAGGAGTCTTTGTTATTTCGTCATCTCCCTAGCCTTTCCAAAGAATGTTGAGGTCAGCTCCTCTTTCCAAAGAATGTTGAGGTCTTACCAAATGCAGCTAAATGCCAATTTACCGAGGTATTGTATTTTAGTTGCCCTACAAGTATTTTACTAAGCTTAGTAGTTAAGCAAATTATTTAAATACGAAGCCTTTAATATTATTTATAGTAGAAACTAGCTTTATTTACTTTAGTAAGACTCTACTCTAATAATTGTCTAAAATCTTTGCATATCTTTGGAATGACTGGACCAATCTTAAAAGTCAGACGAACAGAGAGTGTGTCAAAGTTGATGAATTTAATAAGAATTTATTAAAATTTGCATAGTCAAGGTGATTCAGATATTCACCTAATTCTTATAATAAACATGTATAATATAATATAACGAAATTAATCTAAAAACCAAATAACTACGTAACATTTAAATGTTACTAAAAAGTTGTTATATCTTCCGCAAAACCACTCTGAGACAAAGGCGTGGCAGAAGATCATTTTACGTCAATTATACAAAATATGTCTACGTATCAAATCTTTGTTTGTCTTCTTTAAATTTTAATAAGCTTAACACGTCATCGTAACTAAATGTCAGTCGAAGAATTTTAATAAATTGCCACAAATCCATAAATCTGCATATCCAGAGCGTTACCTCTTTGGGCTTGCTCCAAAATGGAGTTTGATTACAAAGTAAGGGTCGATCGGTTTGCAAATGCAATTCATTCGGTTAAACCGCATTGAAATAACATAAAAGTTTGCCGGGTGATGCTGGACTGACGCCAAATAAGGCTGGACTGTCGTGAACATCCGCTAGGGGCAACACGGAGCAGCAACTTTAAAACAGCACTTCCATTGCACCTTACCCCCTGTCGCATAAAGTCCAGAATCTATTACCCGAAAGGTCAGGTTTCTGGTCAACTGCTCGGTACCGGAGTCGCTGGCTACTCGTTCAGTTTTATTGCGAACCGATTGAATTTGTTGGTGATTATTACAAAGTTTCAGACCTAGTTTTCGATTCGGAGTTTTTGTTTTGTTTCGTACAACTTTCGTTGAACTGAAATGTGTGGTTCGGAAACAACGTATTTGAAATTGGTTAAATATAAAATAGCAATCCAAGCACCACTGAAAATGCATTTTTTTTTATTCCTGATGACCCCACTCTTAGCCAGGATCTCGCCATTCCTAATGGGCTCACTCTTAGCCTGGATCTCGCCTGATTGTGAGCGACAGTTAAGGTCTACGATATATCCCCGAAGCACAAAAAAAAATATACAGAATTACCACTACCGTCACCCTCGAAAATTGTTACCTAATCTGTCAGATTCACTAGGGTTGCTATTATATTGATTATGAATTTTAAAAAGGAGTAGGTAATATTATAAGTTTAGAAACACATATACATCCATTTGTCTAAACATACATCATACCATGCTTACATGCCTTGGATGGTAGACAGAGCCTTTCCTTAAACAAAGCTACAATGTACAATTTCGTCTATGGACTTAAAAACATATTTATTTTCTAAGATATTGAATTTTTTAACTTGTCACCTTGATTTTTTGTACCTTTATTACTTAGAAACTACAGTAAGCATCTTTATGTAATTTCAGGCTTCATTACATTGCTGTACCTACATCGCTCACTGACGTGTGTCAAGATTATGCTGTTCACCCTTTGCTGACAATTAAACAACCACTAAGCCAATTGGAAAAAATAATAATAACCAGCCAAGTACGAGTCGGACCCACTTGCCGAGTGTTCTGTAGGACTAAGGATTTTGTTTAGGTTTCCCTGTAAATTATGAATAAGGCCGTTTATACCTCAAAATATAAATCTATTAAAATATTCCTTACTATTTTTAAAACAAGCAAGTATAGGTATTTTGTATTATTTTAGTAATAAAATTACCTCTGTTGTGTTTAAAAAAAACCTAAATAGATAGGTAGGCTATAATAGGTAGATTATAATCATTTTAAATGATGGGGAAACATTTGCAAGGCATTGAAAAATATATATTTTGAACATCTTCCAAAAGACTGGATGACGTGACAAACGCCTGCACTAGCTCTCGTGACAGCCGCGACTGAGCTCTGTCCTATAATGCCCAAGAATCCATGTAAAATCGTAATGTCAATGTGTGCGTTACCTGTTTCTGTATAGTTTTGAATAAAGAAATAGCCTACAATTTAAGTGCCTTGGTAGGAAAATTAAACAAAAGAATGCCAGTCATACATCGATTCAGCTCTATCCCGCAATAGAAAAATCCTATGAAACAAAATTAGATTTCCAGATTGAATACCACTTAATTTCGACGTCATATGTGATTTAAAAATCACGTTGAAAAAACCCGTTAGTTATTCAGTGCTAGTCAATTTTTAAAATGGTTTTCACTGTATAGCTTTATCAACGAGGTTAAAACTGTCCATTAAAATATTTTGAATAATAGAGCTCTCTTCAAAGAGAGCACTGTATTTTTAAAAGCCATTAGCTGGCCAGGGGACCTTTTTCAGCTTTCCATTTTTAAAACTTGATTGACTATTTACGCTGGAAACGATGCAGTAACACAAAATGTTAGACCTTTTTGTGGGTTTGTTGTTTAGGCTTGTTAAGGGCTTAGTTTAAAACAGTTTGAATTGAATTATCCTGTGGCACGAAGGCCTAGGGAGGGCCGCGGGAGTCCACTGGATGCGAGAATAACAGGTCTGGTCGATGTAGCTTTAGGCTGGGTGGTACTATAACGATTATGATGATTCTGTGGGCTATAATCTACTACTCAATATTAAGTCGGAACCACACTTACGTGACGTGGCGTCTCGTGGCGCGGGATCCACCAATCAAACGACTCTGTTCCAGCCTACGTCATAACGCAACGAGTTTTGTAGCCTATCAACTGCGTCAGAAGGCGCCACGACACGCCATGTAAAAGTGGTTCCGTCTTTAGTCAGCAGTTCATTGCTGGACGTTAAGCTATTTGCTAGGCACATAGCCCAGAAGCGACTTTCTATCTTACATGTACGGAGTCCACTACACAGAACAAGAATTTAATAAGATTATGGTCAAAACTGGTCACGTCAATTTTCCACCAGCCAGAAGCAAAGAAATGAGGTATGGTAACTTCAGTTGCATATTTTACAACAAACTGTAATCAGGAAGAATTTTTAAGATCCTTCCTATTTTTCCCATCCACTTCCAAATAACTTCTGTTTGTAATAAATATTCTTAGATGAAAAGAATATTCGTTTTTTCACAAAAAGAATATTAATGCAAGATATATGTACAATTTTTTATTGCATCCATTATCAAATGCAATATTGTGCTTATCCATTAAGCCACACTATTAAGATAAGCCTTCAAAATATTCAATACTTACAGTATTACTAATAAATTAACCCCTATCTGCTCGACCTGTTGGGACTTCATTCCGTATGCAAGCGATGCATCTACAAAATGGAATGTACAGGTAGATAGTAACATTAACAATAGTTAAACGAATATCGACTACTCATTATACCCTTAATAAACACACAAATACAAATATAAAGCTAGGTAACAAAGGAGAGATCTGAAAGCTATCTCATTTCTTTTTCAATTAATATCAGTATAATAAATATTAGTCTAGATATTTATTACCTCTCACTAAGCGTGGAATATATCTAAAAACGTACTCAATATTGATAGACTTCCAATCGAATAAGCTCAAAAGATAAAATACGAACCACTAAAATAAAAATCGGCAATTATTCCCGCCCCTACCACTAAAACTCGTTCCTAATTCACTTAAGTGTGATCACAATGAGTATAAAATTCAATAAGTACGGGGCGGTATCGGTAGTCTCAAAGAAAACGTTTCTCCTAAAACTACAATCGTAAAACGGTTGTAGAATTCTCGTCTTGGGAGTAACGTATGCTAAAAAATGCAAACAGGAAAATTTAATGGTTCGTGAAGTAAACCCGCTACGCAGAGCACCCCGGAATTGCCTTCCATGTTCTACTCGCAACCCCTACCAGGGTAAAGTTTTGGAGATGTCGATTGAAAGTCGAATAGGGTGTGAATTAATTTTGTATGACTTTCTAGATGATGCACTTAAGTTGAACGTTGTTGTATCACCCAGTATCTTCCAGTATATATCAGACAAACAGTCACTCTGTAATATTTTTCATTCAATTAGAGTGGAATTTGACACCATGAGAGTTAAGGAAAAGCTAGGCAGAGGAGGAAATTTAGGAAAGCAAAATATTTTCCATTTAGCAAGTAGCCATGGAATAAATATTTAATGTTCCTAATGCATTATCTACTGCGTTACCATTAGTTTTATTACTTCAAGTTGTGACACCTATAAAGAACAGAAAAACAGTAGATAACTAAACTTCAAAATAGATGTGGCTGTCAAGAATATCTAGTGAATTTACAGACGATACTTACGTCTACCTAATAAATATCCTCTGGGCGTTTTTCTTAAGACGATTACCAATTACTATGCTTTTTCATAGCAGTTTTCTATAATTATGTAGAGCGATTTTAGTAAAATTTCCATGAACACGCTTCGTCGCACTGCTGTCACGTTGTAGCGTCGTATTTGTCTGCAGGCGCTTTAAAAACAGTACGTCCCGCGAGAAAAAAATGAGAACCAAAAGTAACGCTAAAGAATATAAGGGGACTCTTATGTGGATTTCCCCAATATTACTTACTATCACTTATTATTCTAAGCTATTGACTTGAGCATGAAAATTGCGTTCTGCTTTGTTTATGTAAGGGTGTATCTTAAAGGATGCATGTCGCAGATAAGGGCATAAATACAATAAGGCTTGAATTTACAACACACCGTATATTATAATAAATCTTTGAAAATGGGGTGAGTTATAATACGTGCTGTATTGAGTGTGTTGACGATTTACGACATTATGTATATTTTTTTATTAAGTGTGTGAATTTAGAGGCGACAATTTGGGTTTACCGCCATGCACCCTTCGTAATAAAAATAACGAAAAAAAAATTAACCTACTAATATTATGCCGCGGCTTCACTTCAACTGGCACTCTATTAGTGAAACAATTTTCGCAACTGGAACAGTACCCACTTTTAGAGACTGCCTCCTACACACAAAGAAAAACTCTTAAATAGTAGAATTACCACTGCCGTTCTGGTGTTATTGAGTAACAAACATCCACAAATCCAAACGTTCGCATTTATAATATTATTAATAAGTAAGATAGGTACTGCTCTCAAAAGCCAACAGTTACTAAAAACAACAAACTACAAAAAGTTACAAAAATCAAAAATCTTTCAATAGTTACTAAAATTTAACACCAAGAAAGATCCAGAAAAACTAGATGCAACTGTTTACTGTATAATGGGAAAGCTACACGCTGAAAGTCTGCCTAACCTATTAAAAAACAACTCGCTTTTTTGACGGCATAGTTGGCGCAGTGACTGAGCCATTGGCTGCTGCGCTGCGTGTCGCGGGTTCGTTTCCCGCACGGAATAAGGAAATTTTATTTGTATGACATACAGATAGTTGTCCCGGGTCCGGATGTTTATGTATGTGCATTTAAATGTTTGGAAACGCACTCACGATACAGGAAAAAATCCTAATGTGGAGAAATTTCTAAAAACATAATAATAATGCAAACTTTTAATATTATAAATGCGTCTGTCTGTTATCTTTCCACGCTGAAACTGCTAAACAAATTTATATGTAGTATAGAGATAGTTTGAGACCCTTTGATGAGCATAGGATAGTGTTTTATCCCTGCAATCATCCTTGAGGTGTTTGAAAGGGGAGTGGAATTATGTATGGTGAACCACACAAACTTCCACCGCCAACACAATATTTCTCAAGTAGGAAAGTGTGCAAAAATAGGCAATTCGAAGTACTAATGCTACGCAAGCGAAGTCGCGGGAAAGAGCAATAATAATAAATTATTAGTCAAGGTCATTCTAAAGCAGTTGTGCCCGTGTTGTACACTTACCTATCTATCAGATGTCAAGTATAATATGCTCTCGAGCATCCCTACTCAAATGGGACCCTTAAAAACATTGCCTGACCCACTACACAAAAAGTTGATAGGGGTAGCCATAAATACAGAGCAGATTTTATTACGGCGGAAGACGATGCGTTGGAATGCCTCCCACTAGGTGGGCCGATGACCTGGTTAAGGTTGCAGGAATGCGCTGGATGCGAGACGCATGGAGCCTGTCAATGTGGCGACGCCTGGGGGACGCCTATGTCCAGCAGTGGACATCTTTCGGCTGTAATGATGATGCGATTTTATTAGTCATAGCCTTTATTTGGCCTACCTGGGGGTATTGAAACGAATGACTTGTAGTGTGTTTTTGATTATTATACAAGCAGTATTGAAGTGAAATATTGCCATTGACAATTCAATGGCAATATTTCAGGAGGGTGAAAGCACTCATGAATATAAACAACTTTTTAATTTGTAGAACTGAACCCCTCCCTGTTGGTACCCTTTCCCTAAAAATAAATCAGCTGATCCCTAGAATTCGTAAAATTAAGTGAACATATTCGTAATAATTAAGCGCTGAACATCTGCTTTTTCCTATTTTAGGGTTAACCACATAGCGAGAGTTGTTCATAATATGCATGAACACTTTCAGTTCCTGAAATAATGATAATGAACATTTCATATCCTTTTCTTTCTGTACTGTTGGTTGTAAACAGTGTACACAGAATACCAAAAAACATCAAGTGTAATTAATGAACAGTACAAAACGCAGGGCCGTGAGGCCACTTCTGTCCAACATGCCTTCGAGTGTCACTTCAGTATTTAATTAAACGTAAACGAAAAGAGAAACTGAGAACCCTGGGTAATTTGTCAAAATTAATTAAAAAGAAAACGAAGAGCTGAAGAATAACAAGGAATTTAACAAGATGATGTTAAACTGAAGAATCCGTTGTTGACTCTGTTTACTAAGCAGATATTTTGTTTATTTTGTAGGTTTCAAGTGTTTCTTAATAGTGGTAATGAATCTTTTATTTTGGAAGCCATTCTCATTTTGTGTTTGTTCAGAGTAGCGAGCTCGTGAATAGTTGATGACTATTTGAAAAAACGAGAGTTTTATAGAGTATTTTATAGTCAAAATGAAACTGAAAATAGTTTATTCAATTAGGTGTCTACATTTACGTGGATCCACGTATATTAATTTAAACAGGCCACAAACTGTTGTTTTCTATAGATCCTATTAATTTAATGAAGTTTGTATGTTTGGATGTTGGTTAGTCAATCAGGCATCATCGTTAAATTGGGCGCACGGTTGGCAGTGGTTCAGCGATTGACTGCTGTGCTGCGTGTCGCGGGTTCGATTCCCGCACGGAACAAATATTTGTATGACACACAGATACTTGTTCCGGCTCTGGGTGTATGTGTATGTGAGTTTATATGTTTGTAAACGCACCCAAGATACAGGAAGAAATTCCTAGTGTGGGGCAAAGTTTAAAATATATATATATATATGTTACGGCTAATACCCGAAGTGCGGCTACACCTAGTATTAGTGCGGCTATACCTAGTTTTAGCCGGTTAGAACTAGGTGTAGCCACGCAACATAGTCGACGAACGAGATGACGGGAGCTGAGTTCGCTCGCTTTGCTCGCTCACTTCAGCTCCCGTCATCTCGTTCGAACCTAACCTGTCCGTGTCGGGGTGCCCTAAGCTCCGGCTAATACTAGGTGTAGCCGCACTTCGGGTATTAGCCGTAACATATATATACATTAGGATGACACTTGGCATACGGATCGACCATGGCCTAGATGGACAAAAGATAGGTTTTTATTCCGACAGTATATTCTGTTAGGATAATAAAACTCTTTTCACGAGGGTGAAGCCGTAGGCATAAGTTAGTAGTTCATATTTTTGCTGTCATGTTTTATTTATTTATTATATACTTTATTGTACACTAAAACAAAATACAGGACAAACTTTCACAAAAACAAGTGTACAATAGGTAGGTTATCGTACTAGGTAATCGCTTAGGGATCCCTTCTTTTCGCATAATGTTCTTTAGCCTAATATACTTCGGCATAACGATTTTGGCACAATTTGTTTTGGCATAATAATACTTTGGCATAATTTTTTTAGGCATATATTTTATGTTGGCATAATCATCTTAAAGACTAATTTGTTTTGGCATAAATTTGATTCGCATAACGTTAGTAGGCCTAATGACTATTAGCATAACGTTAGTAAGCCGAATGACTCTTAGCATAATAATATTTAGGCATACAATTAATATAAATAACAAAAACAATTTTCATGCAAATGATTTATTATACATAACATTATGTAACTTAAACGATTTTTCAATCGCAAGATAACTTTTATCTGAAGAATATTTTAGATGTTTTGACAGTTTTTGTATAAAAAAATATGTCAATCAGTTAACTTCTATTATGAGAAATAAATATGGAGGTTATTCCTCAGATAGAAGTTAACTGATTGAAACAGTGGTCCTTAATTATGTATAATTATTTATTTTAGGTGTATATTTTTAGCAATTGCTTGTAAATATGCTAGTTTAGAAGTATACTCATCTTTTTTACTAATATTTTTTTTCAATTCTTTTGGTTTTGTCCGTGTATTTTTCCTTTTTTTTTGGTATAAGTGATGTTCCGACATCCAGTTTATCTATTTCAATGGTTTGATGTTTTATTTCTTGAACGATCTTTTTTGCCAAAAAATAAAATCCAGGATGGTGTTTTCCCACAAAATGTGCAAATCTATTGTGCCATGCCTCTGCATGATTTTGTGTCCTAGGTCTATTTTCCTTTTCTAGTAGATACGTACTCCAGACTTTGGGTGGAAATGGTGGTGGTGAACTTGTAGTGCCCCATACATAATTCTGATCAAACCAATTTGCTATAGTTTCTGTAACAATTAAATAATATTGTTGGTTAAAAATTTAATATGATGTGCAACAAAAGTTAGTGACAGAACCGAATTGCTGCAAAACCGACTCTACGTAGTCTTGTTTGTCCTACCCCTAGAGTGTAATTTAAAATCGCGTAGGCGCGTAGGGTTGAGGCGGCCCACGGGCTGAGGAGCAGGCGGCTGCGAGCGAGGCGCCGCAGCTGAGGCTGGCCGGCGAAGCCGGCCAACAAGCCAAAGCTGCGGTGGTGAGCGAAAGCCGTCTGCGACGATTAGCACGCGTGGGGCCGCCGGAAGCCCGCAGCGCCGGAGCCGAGACAAAAACCCTGCCTGCTGCATGTTGCCTGCTCGCTTGAATGCTGCATGCTTGCTTGCATGCTGCATGCTTGCTTGCATGCTGCATGCTTGTTTGCTGCATGCTTGCTTGCATGCTGTATGCTTGCTTGCATGCTGTATGTGTAAATAAATTTATGCTTTAGGATATTATGCTTAAAAAAGTTATGCTTTAGAACTTTATGCTTAATAAATTTATGCTTTAGAATATTCTGCTTAATCATTATTATGGTTAGAGAAATTATGCTTAAAAAAATTATGCGTAAGCTGTTATGCGTAATTATATTATGCGTAAATATAATTATGCCAAACAAAATAATGCTAAGATATATTAGGTCTTAAAATTTTATGCAAATGGATAGGGAACCAATCGCTTACATACAACCTTTGGATGGACTGAACGATAGGAGAAGAATTCAGGGCTGTCAGTGTACAAATTCCCATAAATAATACTACATAGACATAATAATATAAAGTACAAATATTCAATATTACATAATATACTAAAACATATCAAATATATTAAAGAGAAAGGAGAAGAATACAAATTATAGTGAAAGGTAATGCTCCTTCACCATTATCTTAAACGTTGGCAGTATCTGAGCACATCTTATTTCAATAGGTAATGCATTCGACAACCGAGCTGCTTGTCCTGCGTTCTTTGAGATAAAAATAAGTAAAAGGATTAAATAGTAAATTATAAAGCATAGAAAATATGTGGGCATTCCGGCGAAGGCGAATAGTAAGCGATTTGAGCTTAGAACGATATTCAGAACCATAATCATACATGCAGAAGCCAAATTTGAACCTGTCACAGAGATTTTGAAGTCACTTAAGCTTATACAATTGGTCTTGGGTGAGATCAAGATAACTGGCATCAGCATAGTCTAAGATAAGGAGAAGAAGAAATTGTGCTATCGCAATTTTAGTGGTTGTGGGAAGAAAATTACGAAGCCGTCTTAGGCAGCCCGCAGAAGCAAACAGTTATCGACTGACTTGCTGTAGTTGTTTGGTCCAGCATCTGTAGCCAAGTTGACAATCTACAATCGATAACGCTAGTAAAAAATGAATCAATGTATGGGAATGACAAATCTCAACGTTAAATCACGTGGTCATACTCCATAAATGGAAGGCGTTAACAATTGTAGAAAGAGATTCGATACAAAACATTTGTAACTTGGCTACGGGCGCTGTTGACATAAATCCCCAAGTTCTTCACAATATGATTTAAAGGGATAGTGGTATTATTGAAAAAACCTAGGGAAGTGTCGACTAATCGATTCTAGAGACATTCCGGGTACTACCAACAACCATCACTTGAGTCTTCGTTGGATTGATCTTCTTCGTTCTTTAGTTTGTATTCAACTTATTAATACTGTACTTATGTTAGTTTTTCAAGTCTTTGTCCCATTTTTACGATTTTATTCATGTTATCTATTAATTATAGAATTGTTATATACTTGATCTGATTGAAACATTTTTATAAATTTATAAATGTCTTGTTTGTAAAAGCTAAAATCAAATTTTGTTTTGTGATAACCAATTCGGAACTAAAATTAAATTTGAATATATTGCCTCTAAAAGAATACAATCGACATTGTTGTTTGTGAGTGAAAACATTGGCTTTATTTATTTAGGCTGCAGCAAACTAATGGTTTGTTAAAAAAGCGAATTTTTAATAATAAATTCCGAATACTATGTTCCTGGTTTTATTTGCAGCATACACCATAAACATTACTATCGTTTTTATTTTCTCTATATTATGTATACCTATCAATCGGTAAGACATTTCGAGATCGGCTTCCAATCTAACCGGATTTAGCTGAGGACTAGTACTACATGAAGCGGCTGCCTATCTATTCTCCATAACCCAGTAACAGGGTAATATGGCACCCCTTGGTAGGACTGTCGTCAGATTTCCTGACTCCGTAAAGACTGTCAAAGATCTAAAATTGGCAGCCTTGACCAATGCAACACTTTATATCTTTTTACCGACTTCAATAAAAAAGGGGATAATCAATTCAACACGTTTGTTTGTAATATTGTTGGAATTGCACAATATTTACATATGTTGTTCTACGTGAGCAACACGTGTGCCAAATTTCATTACTGTATGTATGTTTGTTTGTAAGTTTGTATGTATTTATGTTTATCCACGTCTTTCTCCGAAACTTCTAATCGGATCATGATCATTCTTCTTTTGTTGGATAAAGTATCTGTCAACTTAGGGAATAGTGTAAGTTTCATCAAAATCTGTCGATAATTTTTCAAGACATGTAGCATACAATCGAACTCCTCAGCGCAAACAGCACGATTGTGTAAATTGAGTTATTATGGGTATTTTGTCAATCCTTTAGGTATCGTAATATAGAAATTGCTTACTTTTTAGTGATGGTGCACTAAAACTAAAAAAGCAACAATTTTTTTTTCACAATTGTATATACCGAATTTTTGTGTTTTACTTTTAAAGTTGGTTTATTTTTTGTGAAAAAGTTTTTATTCATTTTCTCGCGTACACTAAACTTCACTTCTTTCACCTAAATATACTTATATATGCCAATCCATATAAAAACTAAACAAGACTACTTACTATGCCACCCTTCCCTTCTCCTAACTACAGGGGATAACCACAAAACAAAAGAAAACACAGTTTTCTTCAGAGAAAGACATCAAAGCAGTATCTATACATCTGATCAGTCACCTTTACAATGTGGAGACTTGCAATCCAGGCTTGGCAAGCCCCTGTTACGTGCGGTCTTTACATACAAAAGACCGAATTGCTTGGTCTGATTGAATTATCTACCTTTCTACGCTGGGTCACGGCTTTCAAAGTTATTTATGTGAACCTACTTCAGTGTTACCGAATAGCTTCTTTGTATACAGGGTAGTTTTCTTCTTCGATTGGCTGCCCGTCTCAAATGTCTTAGAGTAATCTAACGGCATTATGTCCATTATACTTTTTATCTGTCACCATGCACCTAATTCGTACTTTGTAAGATTTGCTTTATATGTGACACCTATGATTATTTTGCATGTTGACTTAATTATTGTATGCCTATGCCAAGGCAGGACATAATAAGACTGTAATTTACCTAACATCTGTCTGTATAACCTATGCCCACAATAAAAAGATTTTTATTTGATTTGATATTTATAGAAACAGGATCGATCACCATAAAAAAAAAACATTATTTTTGCCGACTGTTCAATAAAAATCAGTAGCATTTAGCAATTACTCAATAGCTAAGGATAGTCAAGTAAGATAGTTTTTCAGCTACTTACAACAGTTAAGGTACCCAGCTCTATCTCAAAAATCCACCCTGTACGTAGATAAGTCAATCAGTAGTGTTTATTTTGAATTTTGTGTTCGAATATTTTCCATTTTTCACGGCGACTGTAGTGAAATATTGAAGCAGGATTTGGAGTAAGGCGTATGTGTCTCTGACGTTTGTGGAGCAATTTGTTTCACGGTGTTGTTACTGCCTGGAAATATATGGAGAGGTTTTAGGTAGAAGTTTCAGGAATGCAGTTGTTGTTGATTTAATAGTTGATACGATAATTATAAATAGTGTTACATATGTACGTTGAGGGCTAATTATAATTGCCGCTACACACTACACTCAAGGAACGAAAATTTTAATCATCTAAAGTTTTGCTTTGCTTACATTTATTATTTTGTAATGCAAAATATTTAAATGACCGTTCGAAAAGGCGTCAAGTACCAGGTGACGGCAAGGAATTTGGTAAAAACTTTTTTAATGTAACTTATACTCAGCACGCGTGATACCTGTAAGACAAAAGCAAGTTAAGTCACTAAGCAGAAAACACAAAATTTTCTCAGTCAACTAAGAAGTGCCTAATGAATAATACATGACTGTTTTTTCTTAGTAGAAAAAATCTTAATAATTTGCTTACCTTTGTTTACGTTGACATGACTTCAATTTGCCCGTTTGTGCGACTACCTTTTTAGTGCCTTTTGAACCTTGTAATTTAATGCATCCGTTTATCTTTTTAACAAGTTATTCTTTCAACAGCCAAATCTGAAAAGAAAATAAACAAAGCATTCCGTAAAAGGGTACGTAATAAATACTTAACACGTCGTTACAACACAAAGACACGGAATTTCGAAATTTATGTTTCCTCAAAAATAAAAATCAGTATACAAAGGCTAGACAAAAAATCCTTAATAAAAAGGAAGCGAACTCGTCAGCAATGTGTCGACCCCGAGCCAATTGAATTTCAAAGCCGACAACGTCTACCACAAAATTTATTCAAAGAATAAATCTGAAAATTTGTAGATCTAAAGGCATGAAGGAAAAGTGGCGCCGAGTCGTTGACAAAGGAATTTCTAAATTTCACGGCTTCCGCCTTGGCTGTTTGTATTTATATGAGGGCGTTGTAAGAGATGACAAACGACTGGGGGGTTAAAACTGTGGCCGGTAGTGTAGACAGCCGACGGACGAAAGGGTCATACGCGTTAAGGCAGGGGCGTACACTACGGTGCAAAAGTCGCGGATCATTTTCATAGTGATGTATTATGCGGATGCGTTTCCCCTTTGTCTATTTTGGGGGGTTTTGTGATCGTTGAAATAGCTTGCGTAACAAATTATCGTGATTGTGCACTTGTGTAAAAAGTTTTCGCAATAGTCTCTATGAAACTATCCATCAAACATACTGAAGCCCTTTCTCCTCTCTTCTTATTCAACTCTTTGGATCATTTTTCACTGTAGTACTTACCTACTTACAAATATACTGCATACACGACTTTACCCCTACGATCTTGTCATTTCCTTGAAATCGACTCATGCAAATTGACAGTTATTTATTGACATTAAATTTTGTTTTTTTTTTGTTGTCATGGCAACTGACTCAATTACAGTGCAGGAAGGTCCTTTTAAAATGACCAGGCCTTAATATTGCCGCTCACACTCAAAAAATATTCAGCTAAATTCTAAACAAGATTAGATAAGCCATAACTAATCCTAAAACAATTCACTTCACGAACATACCTCTACACTTCCATTGTTCATCTCATTGTCACAGAGTGTCAACTATTCGAAAAGTACGCAGCTCCTCAACATCTCATAGGGTCGAGTATTAATGCACGTAACCCATTGTTAACTAGCTCGTAGACTGAGTGACAAGTTTGTTAGTGCGCGCTCTTCACGCGAGGAACTTCACTTTGAAGCTGTTGTACTGTAGTGTGCTACTCTGTGGAGTAAAAAGTTTCGTCATGTAGTTGAGATTATGATAGGATTTTGGGTTTGTTTAAGATATTTTTCTATTATTATATGGAAATTTTAGATGATAGCTAATGAAATAATAATAAATCAAAGGAAAATCTCGTGGCGACTGACTCGAATATAATTTTCTTTCAAAAGGATTTAAGGCGTATATATCCTAAAATGTTAACGCAGTACTGGCCGTGCGTCCACTCGGAGCCAAAATATCAATATTGAACCTCCTTTTGGACAGTTTTGTTTGCAAAACATTCCTTGATTAACGTTCATTTTTCTGTGTAAAACATTTTTAAACATCCAAGTTGTTTTGGAGGAGTATCCGAGAGTTGGCTTTCCATGGCAATATGGAATAATAATTTTCAACAATATAAGTGATTTTTAACCGACTTCAAAAAAGGGGTAGGTTCTCATTTCGGCTGTATATTTTTTTGTACGCGATTACTCCACCAATTATGAATTGATTTTGATGATTCTTTTATAATTATGTATTTTCATCAATATGGCAAGCTTTTATTTTCTTATAAGCTCTTATAAACTATAATTTGGTGAAGAGGTACTGGATGAAGAAGACCACAAATGGCTACTGAAACTTCTCAATTGTAAGTATTATTTTGGTATAAGATATCTTGAATAGTTAAGCACATCTGCAGCATGACTGTCATAGACATATTTTTAAATATATAAAAAAATACCAATTTAATTCATTTTATAATTATCAATCGTCTACTACGACCCAGTTGGTTTAGTTAACTGCAATTTTAGTGTTGAGAATAATGAAACAACTTATTTTCTACACAAAAATTGTAAATCAAATAAATTTAATGCAAAAACCCAAAAAAATAGGCCAATAGACAAAAAATCGGCAAAAAAGTCCTCTACCTTCAATATCTTGAAGACGGTTAAGGTTGGGGTACGGTGATTCGGGGGATTACGGGGAGAGTTTTCTCGATATAGTTAGCTTACATAATGCACCTGCCATGTTGTCTCTTCACCACCATCTGGTTGACTGGTAGAGAATGCCTAAGGCATTAAGTCCGCCATTGTAATTTTGTGCATGAAGTTTTGAAAGATATGAGATAATAAGTGAGAATGGTTTTTATCCAACTTTGAATCTTTATATATCCTAAACCGTTATATAGAATGAAAAATGGTGAAAGGAACCTAAAATGATTTATAAATACCTAATCAATGATATCCCACTTGACATCGTTCGCCGATAATTATTCTTCATTTTGGCAATATGGCGTCTGGTGATCTCTGTGGTGAACTTTGATTACTGTCATGTCTTTAGTGACACTCGCAAGGTTAAGACAAATCCATTGATTCTTAAATCATCTAAATCGGCCCACGCGTTTGGTCTCTAGAACTCCACATAGAAACAAACAAACATACATTGACTGATAAACACATTACCCTCCTTTGGCAGTCGGGTAAAAATGTTTTAAGAGGATAGGTCACGCAACAAGCCGTGGCAAAAAGTTAAATAAGGTTAAAGATAATAGTCGATACTGAGTTTCCAGGCACAAAGAATACGCGGCGGGTTCGCGGTGAGTGCAATCGCGTGCCCGTGTTCCCGCCATAAGCGGCACAGGAGGACACCGTGGAGTTTTAGTGGGTTGGAGTCCCACATAACTGCGCTATCTCCCCGTGATAACACAGTATGCAGCAAAGCATGATAGCACAGCATTTCTCGAAGACAAAAAAAAACAAGCATACAGTATACGCCTCAGGTGCAAAAAAAACAAGGTAATAATTCCTTCGACATATATTTCTTCACTCAAGTATAAGTAGGTTGAGTATAAATAGCAGCGATCAAACAGGTATATGTCTCGGCATCGAGCAGACCGAACATGAATGGTCGGTCAGCGATAAAGTCTCTTCCCAGGATAGGTTCTTGTCCAGTGGGGGTGCTGTAAGCGGACGGTGGCGGTGGTGGGGCGTGTTCCAGACCAGTACTGTTGAGGACCAGGGTGGTGCGCTGCACGAAGCTGGAGGGCAGAGCTGGCGGGTTTGATAAGTACCTGCGGTGAAGGGTTAGGTTTCAGTTTCGGTTTTTTGTTCCAGCCCAAAAGGAGAATTTGGCGTTTCTTCTTAACGATGTAACAAAAAGAATGGTTCCTTTCACTTTATGGACTATGACATAGTCACTATGTAATAATCAGCAAGTGAGATCCTAATTTTCTAATTTACGTACTCCAAGCTGCATTATTTCGTATGCAAAATTGGACGTTCTAGTCTCAGATTATGTCACATTTAATAAGACATCAAAACCTCACCTGGTAACAGCCGGATCAGTCCAAAGTTCGTTGACTGCCAAATCTTCCAGTATGACCCTCATGTCGATATCGCTGGTGATCACCATACGAGGTATCGCCACATTTATGGGCACATCACTGTATTGCATACCATCAAAAATTTCAAACACAAGATCCGTGGTAATACCAACCAGTATTTTCGAGAGGTCGTTGCCGATTGTCATAGTAAACAACATTCGATAGCGTTCGTTCGAACCGACTGGTAATTCCATAATGATTGCGTTCAGTTCTTTATGATAAACCATTCTCACTCGTCTCTGCACCTTCATCATATCTACAGCGCCGATAACTAATCCTTGCAGGTTATAGAAAGGTGCTCGTTCTATTATTGAATCTGCAAAAGCTGTAGTCCACAATCCGTTATAGTCCATCGTGTCTAGAAGGACCGAGTTGCCGCTCAGGTTGAGTCTTGGGACACTTGAAGACATTATTCTTTTAATTTCGTTAGCTGTAGCCACGGGGTTGTATCTCATTGGTGCTCTAACTACCTTGAGGAGAGAATTCTTTGCAATTAAATCATACCAATCTGGGCTAAGTGTCACTCCTTCATCGATTAACAAAACACGTGTGTTCTTAATGTTCACATCGTTGGAAGGGAACACGCTAGTAGTTGCCAGTTGGTAGTACAGCTGTCGAACGCACACATCGTTTGGTAGACGTAGCAGTTGCAACAGTTTGTGCTGACTAAGAGGATCGGCCCCTTCTGCCATCGCCGCAAGCATTATCCATACCGAATTTGGTGAGATTACAAAGTTCAGATTGCTTCGTAAAGCTACCGATCTGATCAATTGAATGACCCACTGGTAGATCGATCGGTATTCATACGTGACATCATGGTCGACATTGCACAATGTTGAATCATAGAAAGAGAGCTGCTGGTTCTGTTGCGTTGATATCTGGATACCACAACACACGAGAAGCAAAGCCGCAATAAATTTCTTCATGATTTGGCACGTCCTGATGAGGTTCCGCGACGTAATCTACTAAGTTCTAAAATAAGATTCCAGTTTCTTATATCTATAGGTCAAAGAGGATAGCGCTAGATAGTCTATCGTAATTGTTGTCTGTCTGTTTGTGTATTACAAAAAGCAAATTAGCTTTCTTTGTATTAGGACTACTCGAATAATTCCAGACACACAGCGCCCCAGTGCAATCTAACTTTGTTTTACTTAAATCATAGATCCCCAAAAGCTACACATACTTTGATCGTTTGGTTTGCAAAATAGCTGAATAGACAGACTAGCGTGAGTGCATAATGCAGCTGACAAAAACATAATTAGCATAGAAATGTCTCTCAAGTTCAACAGGTGCTCGGACTAAATGTTAGTGGCAGGTCGAGTCACATTCTCAAGGTCAATCAAAACTATTTAAGAACGAGAGGTTGAAAGGACGTGTCATTATAAAAAACCCGACTGCTTAAAAAGCAAACTAAAAAGACGGTAAACAAGAAGAAAATCATGCTGTGCAGTCGGAGGATACATGTAATGTTCGCGAGCTGGCTGACCAAAACCAGATGTAAATAAGATTAGATAAGCCATACCTAATCCTAAAACATTTTACTTCACAAACATACCTCTACACTTCCATTGTTCATCTCATTGTCACAGAGTGTCAACTATTCGAAAAGTACGCAGCTCCTCAACGTCTCATAAGGTCGAGTATTAATGCACGTAACCCATTGTTAACTAGCTCGTAGACTGAGTGACAAGTTTGTTAGTGCGCGCTCTTCACGCGAGGAACTTCACTTTGAAGCTGTTGTCCTGTAGTGTGCTACTCTGTGGAGTACAAAGTTTCGTCATGTAGTTTGAGAATATGATAGGGATTTTGGGTTTATTTAAGATGTGATACTATATTGTATAGAGATATTAGATGATATCTAATGACAAAAAGATAAACCTTACAAAATAAGTGGACAAGAGCCCCTAGTAGGCAAAGTGTCAATCCCTACCAAAGCGCTGGCGATCGTCGACATGTCATAATGATCATTTCAATAACGCATGGCAATCCCATGCTTGCCCTCACCTCTGGTACGAATCTGCCAAATATCAACTTTATGGACTTGAGTTGATTGACAAACGGGCTAAGAGGCTTATCAGCAACGATGCACTGATAGACTCAAAGCTCCAGAGCCTTGAACTTCGACGCCGACCACTCTGTCGGTATTTTATCGGTTAAATTTCGGGGAGTGCGCGATGGAACTGCACAGTTTGATTACACCTAGCGCTTTCCATTATCGGATAACAAGACGTACGGCAATGCGCCACCGGCACATGGTGGACATCCCACTCATATGTACAAAGCGTTTTGCGAATACTTTCATTATACGCACAGCTAAGGAGTGGAATTCCCTGCCGGAGTCTTTGTTTCCTGATAGATAAAACCTTGGGGTCTTTAATTCAAAAGTGAATAGGTTACTTCTAGGCAAGCGTGCTTCACCGTCGACCACACCATCGCTTACCATCAGGCGAGATAGTGGTCATCGTTATAGATAAAAATACCTATAGGTGGTATCGTAAAAGAAAAATATACGTATTTGACGTTTCTCACTACTTCCCAATTACTATCGCGTCGCTTCGTTGATATAGTGCCATTTGCCGTAATCAATTTTGTTGCTTGTACAAAGTTGGTCCCATAGCCAAATTTGTATTAAGATCATGAATTCTGTCATTTTCTGTAATGCCAACGAATACAAAATTAACTGCCAATACTCAAATCATGCAATCAACTATTCGATCTAAGCTTGTACTATTAATTAGGTATTATGTTTTTAATATTGATTTGTCGAAAGAAAAGCTTTTGGACATCAAACATTTATAAGGTTGGAAGATAATACGTAACGTATACTCTTTTCTATCTGTGTTTATTTTGTTTTATTTTTATAAAATAATAAGTATGCAGCACCTAATATTTTACACAAGGCGTATATATAAAAGTATAATAATTAATTACCAACTTTCTAGTATATAACAATCACTATATTAATTAACTCTGTACGGTAACTCAGTAAAGTTATAAACTCGTGCTGTCAACACAACACGAAAAAGTACCAATTAAAATTGGAAACATCATAACCAATTATTTTTGTAACGTTGTTACCTAATTGTGACTCGTGTCTGGCATAAAAGTACTGCTAACAATAAGATCTGGTAATTGATAATTAAACTGGGTTACTTTTGACAAATTTGTTTCTGTTGGTAAAATACATAGACACGTGGAAGATTCTATGAGGCCAACCCTGAAATTACGTAAAAACATCAGCCGTTTTCTATAATAATTATATATTCCTACATTTCGTTTAGATATGCAAACATAAAAATGTACTAAGTAGTCTGTCGTTTTTTCTATTTTTCAGCTTTTTCAGTACTTATAAAAGTTGTTCATAATGTATTTTCAAAGTCTCAAATATTGCTAGAGAATTAACTATCACCCTGTGTAAATATCCTACTACACGGTCAATGTCCAGCAGTAGCCGCCTTTCGGCTGAAATGGTGAAACGGAAATAAATCAAAATTGAATTGGTCACAGAAATAACTTAGGCTCGGCGCAAACGGTCCACAGGGTGGCTGTGGTCAGCCACCGGTGGTTGTCGCACGCTACCGCCGCATTTGTAACAGTGGCAGAAGTACGCGCCAGCCTCCGGTGGCAGAAAGCCGCCACGTTTCTATTGCTGTGTAGATCAGAATGTGAATCCCAAATAGCGGGACGTTATTGGATTTCCGATATGAAAGTATCGATATCCATTGAGGCGTCGTCGTGTTCCATGGTGACGCGTGCGATGCGTAGGATGCCTAATGCCTAACTCTGCGGGGTTGGGGCTGCGCGACAGTGGTGGGTGTCAGCGTCTTATGTGGCCCGCAGCGACCACAAGTGGCGAGTCGTGGACACTGCTGTAGCGAGTGGCTGCTACCATCTACACTTGTGCGGTATATCTATCTTAATTACACTAATATTATAAAGGCGAAAGTTTGTGAGTGTGTGTGTGTCTGTATGTTTGTTACTTCTTCACGCTCAATCGACTGGACGGATCTGGATGAAATTTGGCTCAGAGATAGATTATAATCTGGAATAGCTCATAGGATACTTTTTTTATTTTTATCTCGGGAATATGTTTCCTTGGGGTAATCTTCGACATTCACGCGGGCGAAGGCGCTGGCAGAAGCTAGTAATATTATAAATGCGAAAGTTTGTTGGATGGATGTATGTTTGTTACTCAAACACGCCAGAACGGCAGAACGGATCTGGATAAAATTTGGCATAGGGATAGATTACAGTCTGGAATAGCACATAGGGTTTTCTAGTATATAACAATCACTATATTAATTAACTCTGTACGGTAACTCAGTAAAGTTATAAACTCGTGCTGTCAACACAACACGAAAAAGTACCAATTAAAAATTGGAAACATCATAACCAATTATTTTTGTAACGTTGTTACCTAATTGTGACTCGTGTCTGGCATAAAAGTACTGCTAACAATAAGATCTGGTAATTGATAATTAAACTGGGTTACTTTTGACAAATTTGTTTCTGTTGGTAAAATACATAGACACGTGGAAGATTCTATGAGGCCAACCCTGAAATTACGTAAAAACGTCAGCCGTTTTCTATAATAATTATATATTCCTACATTTCGTTTAGATATGCAAACATAAAAATGTACTAAGTAGTCTGTCGTTTTTTCTATTTTTCAGCTTTTTCAGGACTTATAAAAGTTGTTCATAATGTATTTTCAAAGTCTCAAATATTGCTAGAGAATTAACTATCACCCTGTGTAAATATCCTACTACACGGGCAATGTCCAGCAGTAGCCGCCTTTCGGCTGAAATGGTGAAACGGCAATAAATCAAAATTGAATTGGTCACAGAAATAACTTAGGCTCGGCGCAAACGGTCCACAGGGTGGCTGTGGTCAGCCACCGGTGGTTGTCGCACGCTACCGCCGCATTTGTAACAGTGGCAGAAGTACGCGCCAGCCTCCGGTGGCAGAAAGCCGCCACGTTTCTATTGCTGTGTAGATCAGAATGTGAATCCCAAATAGCGGGACGTTATTGGATTTCCGATATGAAAGTATCGATATCCATTGAGGCGTCGTCGTGTTCCATGGTGACGCGTGCGATGCGTAGGATGCCTAATGCCTAACTCTGCGGGGTTGGGGCTGCGCGACAGTGGTGGGTGTCAGCGTCTTATGTGGCCCGCAGCGACCACAAGTGGCGAGTCGTGGACACTGCTGTAGCGAGTGGCTGCTACCATCTACACTTGTGCGGTATATCTATCTTAATTACACTAATATTATAAAGGCGAAAGTTTGTGAGTGTGTGTGTGTCTGTATGTTTGTTACTTCTTCACGCTCAATCGACTGGACGGATCTGGATGAAATTTGGCTCAGAGATAGATTATAATCTGGAATAGCTCATAGGATACTTTTTTTATTTTTATCTCGGGAATATGTTTCCTTGGGGTAATCTTCGACATTCACGCGGGCGAAGGTGCTGGCAGAAGCTAGTAATATTATAAATGCGAAAGTTTGTTGGATGGATGTATGTTTGTTACTCGAACACGCCAGAACGGCAGAACGGATCTGGATAAAATTTGGCATATGGATAGATTATAGTCTGGAATAGCACATAGGGTTCTTTTCATCCCGGTATAATGTTCCTTTAGGGGTAAGAAAATAATTTTCACGCGGGCGAAGCTGATGGCAAAAGCTAGTACAAAATATATGGAAAAGGTGTTTTAAGTCGCTGTCACTGGCCACCGGTGGCAGTGGTCGTGGGTGATGTCCCGTTTGTGTCGAGCCTCAGAATTTATAGACATGGATCTTGGCTACGATAGCGATCATCATTTGTTTTCCTTATTAAAAAGCTGTAAAGGTGGCAATACATACCAACGTAATTGGAAAACTGTAAGCTTATTTTTTTTTTTTTTAGGCCCGCGTTCGACTACTATTTCGCCTGATGGTAAGCGATGATGTGGCTGACGGTGAAGATGGGTGTGTATGTGTGTGTGAAATGTGTCTTTTAATTTTGTGCTTAAAATAAAAACCTTCAATTGCTTAGCTTTTGCGTTCGACTGTACAAATTTATAGTCGAAAAACTTAGGTAAATTCAAAGTGTACATTTTCAATTTCTTTAGATGCCATATAAAATTACTTGAAAAAAATCAATTATAATGTATTTTATCTCAGTGCTCTTGTCTCAGTTGGTCTGGTCATAGTTTAATTGAGAGAAGGTTGTTGAAGACGACCTTCTAAGGTTCAATTAATGGATTTTTCTTCAGGAATTATTCAGTAGTATCTTCAATTTGTACCCGATTTGCATCCATTGTACCAGGCTCGTCCCCTTTTTCATGAGACTAAAACATAACTGCAGTATACATATAACACCACTATGTAACTCTTTGTATAATAAAGTGTGGTAATGTCTTCTCAGTGGGCTAGTTTTTTCGTCTATATATAAGGCTAAGTCTAAATAAAAAGCGTACGAAATTTTAACAAATAGTCTGGGAAATTATTGTCCGTACAAAATATTAGGAATATTTACCAAGTAGTACTCACAAATCACGGTACACAAAATATTAGAAGTACCTACTTGCAATTAGCTAAATACCCAATAACCAAGTAGAGCTGTACAAAGTGTTGTTATTACTTATTATGAGCCCTACATTGTGAGTTTCCAGGAATTAAACTAAGTTAAAGACACTTACGGCAATATTTGTTCGTGGATGTTGCAGTTCGCTTCAGTGTAGGCGGTTTAGTTTGTCACATTAATGTGTACTTAGTATTTGTACGTTTGCGATGTGTTTGCTTTCATAATATGAGGGTATTTCGTTTGAGGGGAGTACTGTAACGTCTGTGAAATTTGTTCATTCTGTTTTGATGAAATATTATTTTTCTAGAAGCTTATATAAGACTAAAGAGTGTATTTTTTTTTAAAGTGACGAGTTTATTATGTTTAAATTTCGTTAAAAAAAAAAAATATATGACCTTATCATCAGCATCATCCTTCGTCTGAGTTTGCCCACAGCTTGCATAGGCTTCTGTTTTCTTCTGCCAAATCTCACGCTCATGTGCAAACCTTATTTAGATTCTGTACCCGCGATAGCACAATGTCATTTGCCAATCTCGTTGCTGGACGACCAACATTTTTCCTGTCATTACCTCACATTGCCATGTGTCCTGTCGAACTCTATTTGAGTGTCATAGTACCTTTTCCGATATCGAAGACTTTCGCCTTTGGAAGCCCTTACAGTTTATAATATAGGGAATTATTGACGTAACGAAAAATGATTAACGCCTTTTAAAATTCTTACGCAACACGTCTGCGCGATATCAATTGGTATGAAAATCCTGGAGAGCGTTTGAACAGGTCTTTAAAGAATAAGAAAATATTCCTGTTATACTCTGCTGTTTAACTCGTTTAGTTAATTAATAAAATTATGTAATTTATCTGGCAAAAGCCTTGATTGTAACGAAACTAATAAAAATATGCCGAATAACACAAATAAAAACTCAGTACTACTTACTTAGGCAGCAAGTTTCGAAATAATATAGTAACTTTATCACGATTACAATAGTGTAATAAGCCCTTTCTTTAATTAAACCAAAAAAATATATATGTATCAATAATATAATATACCTACTACTTTCACCTTTTCCTCCATTGAGATATAAAGAAGACGTAAAACGCCGTATCAGAAAATGCCATCAAGATTTTAAAGCTTCAAAGTTTGCCGCCTGCAAGATGTAGGCGCTTACGACGGCCTGCAAAGGTGCTGCAATATTAAATGTTATTGGAACTCGTATATCATACCTGTAATATGTTTGGACTATATTTCAATTGCAGTAAACTGTAGGTTAGTAGGTCAGACTTGCAATTTCAGTGAGCATTTAACTTAAGGCGATTAAATATTAACTTGCTGAGGCTGAGTTCCTTGCGTGATCGAATCAGATTTGTGGAGAGCCGCAAGAGAACCAGGGTTACCGACACAGCCCGAAGAATTGCCAATTGAAACTTGGCAAAACATTGCTCGCAGAACGGATGACCGATGGGGCAGAAAAGTTCTGAAGTGGCGACCGCGAACCGGAAAATGTTGCGTTGGAAGGTCTTCCAACAGATGGCCCGATGACCTGGTGAAGGTTGTGGGGATCCACTTGATACGATTCACTTGGGGGAGGCCTATGTCCAGCAGTGAACGTCGTTCGGCTGATATGATTATGATATGATGAGGTAAACATTGAGCTTGGACAGTTTGGAAGTTGGTTTTTCTTACATAATCCTTTAAAAAATTCATAAACTATTCTAGATTTTTTCCACGGCCTCGCTCTCGAGGCATCTCTCACAAGAACGGTGCTATATCCGGAATAAAATGATACCTACTAAGTAATACTGTTGTTAAGTGAAATAGTTAACTTAAGTTAACTTCTCTTGGACTGCCTAACTGCAGGAGGTTAGCCGCAAGCTATTTGCATCTACTGCATCTTTGAGGAGACTACGATTCCCGACTGCCAACATGATTGCGCTTGCACAATCTCTTATTCTTCTCATCCTTGATTATGCTAATACCTGCTATCATGACCTTACTCAAAAACAACTAGATAAACTTGAGCGGCTTCAAAACTTTTGTGTAAGGTTCATATTCGGTTTGCGCAAATTATGACCATATTTCCGAATGCCGTGTGAAGCTCAAGCGGGTGCCAATTTACCTTCCCCGGAATGCTCATATTGTTTCTCTTTAATATAATATGATCTTTACTTCTTCCATCCTGTTTGGAGCTTTACTTAATTTCAGCTCGCTAATTCCATGCTGATGTCATATGTAGGTTGGTAAGTGGCCTGTAGTTTCTATAGGTTAGTTAATTGATACAATTTGCTTGTTTTATTAATAATTTACTATCAGTCAAAGGAAAACGAGTTGGCTTATCGAGCCCACAGCGGAAGACAAAGTATGACAGCTCTTTACAACAGGTCATAAATATCATAGATAAACTAAAAATGCAATAGTCGACGGCACGAACTATTTTGTGCGAGAGGTTAAAATGCATGCTTTCTCATCCGACAACACGTGCGAAAGAGATAGATGCTGTGAAGAGCAGTAAAAAGCTAGTTCACGTACGAATTAGCAATTTTGCAAATTCGTATCGAAAAGGATGATGATTTAGGACGAAAACGAGCGCGCGAAATTTATAAACAGACCTTTGGGAGTCGAGATATCACTACTAGAAGTATATTTCCAAAATCAAATTATTTGCATTGTTGAGTTACTAATCTATCCCTGTATGGTGACTGTTTTGCAATTTTACTTCTTCTTGTGGTATTTATTTCCGCTCAAAGATGCGTTAAAAGTGTTGAAATATGGAACATTCGATGCTCATAACTATCAAATATATTTTTAATAACTTTTTTATTTCCATAAAGGGCTAGATAATAATGAGACAAATTGGTATCATTTTTTTATTTTGAACGTACCTACATCGTCAAACAGTGGAGTAATCGCCAGACTAAGTTTGTATGGAAGAATGATCGGCTAGTGTAACCTTATGAAACTGTTTCAGTTTCGCGGCGATTCTAAGACTATAGACAATATAGATTGTCGACATTTATTTTTATTGCCATTATATTTGATTTTTATATATCTATTACATAGCATATGTATCTATTATAATCTAAAATTTTAACACTGGTATTGTCACACCATGACAGGCCCACTTCATTTACAGGCAATTACTGTCCATACCAGATTGGTTGGAAGAGATCGCGGCATGCGACAAGGCCACCCATTGTACGTGTATTATTTTTAAGTTTGTTTTTACAAATATATATTATGGTTTAAGTTTTTAAGCTGAAATGGTCACAATCAATAGAATTAATATTTGTTTCGGGATATTTACCATGTATATCCAGTGGTTCAACTATGTAAAGGTCGTAAAACTACTGAACATTTGTCAAAATTGGATACAGTGAGCAATGTCGAGTAACTAGTGAGACGAGTTCTGGTAATAGTGACGTCGTGCGCGAAAAACGTGTGGGAAAGAGGGTAGACAGAAATGTGGAGCTTGTAAACAACACCCACCCGCAAAGACTTTAGTTCTCGTGATCATGGTGCTTGTAACAGTGCCGAAATATCGAGCTCTCAACCAAAACCTTAATATACATGGTAAATATCCCGAAACAAATATTAATTCAAATATATTATGGTGTACAATAAAGCATATAATCTTATTAATATAATTAATGTGAAAGTTTGGATGGATATATGTTTGTTACTCAATTAAGCCAGAATGGCTGAACGGATTGGAATGAAATTTGGCACATAGATAGATTATAGTCTGGAATAGCACATAGGGTAATTTTTTTCCGATATGATGATCCCTTGGTATGATAAAACACTTTTCAAGCGGGTGAAACTGCTGGCAGAAGCTAGTAAATAAATAAATAAGGGTGTTTTAAATCGGATGAACTAAAAAACTAACTTGTTAGAACTTTATGTACCTTATTCACGCAAATAAATGATTTTGATTGTTGGTTCGAGCATTTAGGAGATTTCTTACATACATACTAACAAACTACGACAAATTCTGAATTTGAGTATTTGTCAAGGTTTTTAGGCTGTATACCTAAAAACCTGTCAAACTTTATCATTAAAGTTGTGTTTGTCACGACACAAATTCTCAATTCGGATAGTGTTCATAACTTAAGAACAATTATACCTACTTTGTTCCTGACTATAACACCATCTTACACTTTCACTAATTTAACCTTAAACCCACAGAACTACGCCTAAACGAAACTACCAGAAGAGATATTAAAAAGAGCCGTAAGTACCACCCTAACATTTTACCCAATCGTCTAAATTTCTCACATTTACATAGGTTTCCCGTATTTATGTCAACCGGAAGATTCTATTGTCGTTCATTCTACCTGAGGATCGGATAAGAATCTACTTCCTCACGTAATAAGAATAAATAAGGGTTTAGAACTGTGCCTTTCGGGTTATTCCAGTGATGTTTTTACGTTTTTGTAGTGAAAAGTAAGTTGGAAATAAAACTTCATTTGGAATGTTGATATTGGAGAGTCTAAGTGGAAAGTACATACCAAAAAAAACAACTTAAAAAAATTAAAAGACGAAAATAAACCGACGAAAAGACAAAAAGCCTTATTTTTTATTATAAGAAACCACAGCAGACTAAGGGGTCCACATTTCGCTAGTATTGTATGTGCGAGTAAGCACACAGCATGTAAACTTGAATGTGACTATAATTGAGTGTGCATAACAACATAAAAGTAGGTATCAACATTTTATATTGTCTGTATAAGTTAATGTTGTGTAACTCGTTGGTGATCCTAAATAAATAAGTAAATTACCTTCTTTAAATTGTGAGATTTTTGTTGTTTTTTAATGACCACAGCTAATCGATAAATATAACATCTGCAAAGTTTTGTCGAATATTTACAAAAATATGCTTTTGACAAAACTATAAAAAGTGACCCAGATTTGGCTCAAATTACGGACAAACGAATTGAAAAAACCGTTTAATTGGAACAAAAAGTAACCGAATGCATGTCCAATTTCTGACGCAGCACAAATAATCGATTCAAAAACGATAGTTACAATTTTATTTTCAATATAAAATACTATGCGAACATCGCATTCCAATATTCCAAAAATAAAATAGAAGTACATTCAACAGATTTTTATATTGAAAAAAAAATACGACTACACGAACAATTTAAATCCTTCGTGTACAACTCAAAATAAAATGGTCCATTTAGAGTTCCGTGTAACTTTTATGTCGGAGTTAAAACTACTGAAAACTGTAAAAAGCTGGTTCCGTAGCAAAATGGCGGCGTTATTGCGAAGAAGGTTGTCATCTGCTGCAAGTTGGAACTTTATTAGTGCACTTACTCGTATGATCTTAGATTTTAAACGGCAGATGGCCAGGTGCTATTTTAATGAGGAAATTGGCTTTGTTTAGAAAGCAAGGCATTCTTTATGAAACGATTTCGGTTAGAACATTTTATAAGTTATACTCAACCTTGTTTTTTTTATCTTGGTGAAATGCTCATGCATACTGCGCTACTACGGAGAGATAGCGCATTTATGTGGGACTCCAACCCACTAAAACTCCACGGTGTCCTACTGTGCCGCTTATGGCGGGAGCACGGGCACGCGTTAGCACTCCTCTGGGGAGTACCCCCATCACCGGCGTAGCAGTACACACTGTGCACCGTGACCACTCCAGGGACCAAACCAGCACATGGGTGCCATACGATCCCGTGTACGGCACCCTTGATCCCCTTGTGACGGGTCAAGGTTAATGGCCCCTCCACCTACCATTTTTCGGCCGCAGGGGATAGGGAGAGCGGCCAACGCTATACCGACACTCCTCTTCCCCTACAGTCCCACCGCGTCCGCCATCAGACGGTGGCGACCCTATCCAGGCCGCGGAAGGTAGGGAAAGCGGCGCACCGCAATACCGGCACTCCTCTCCCGCCGCGGCCTCCAACCCTCAGCCGCGATATCGTATGGTTTTAGGAGGCCCCATACGACATCGCGGCCCGCCTCAGTTGCGATGTCACCCAGGCAGCACCGCAACCTACATATTAGCCGCTACGTCGTCGGCTTATCGGCAAAAGCCCTGACGAGCGGCCCCTCCTCGGGTTCCTCTTCGCTTCACCGTGGGTGATCAAGCCACGATTACTGAGCCACCTCGACAATGCGGGAACATTATTTGATTTGTATTAGTTTTAAATCTGACTGTAATGTATTATTTTGAACAGGCATTTGAATTGGTATTTCAATCGTTTTCGACCTTAATTTATATTTATGTGTAATTTAAATTTCTATTGATTTTTTTTTATTTTTATTATTCTGACATTTGAATATTGCTATAACTATTTCATAAGGCTGACATATTTAATTTAATTTTATCTTGTAACTACATACTATTAACTATTTGCATACCCATGTGATGGTTAAACATGGAGAACTTAGCTATGTAAACAAAAAACATCAATGTATATTTGTACCCATGTTTGCAAATAAATAAATGATTTTGATTTTTGATTTTGACCCACCGGGGGGGAAGTTATACTCACCCTAGACTCAATTTTTAGATTTTATTTAATTATAATAAGGTACCTATTTAGAAATAAGGTATTAGATTTTTTTTTATAATTTTAGGCGCTTAATCTTTTTAACGGTGAAGGAAAACATCGAAAGGAAACCGACATGTCCTAGAACCAAAAATTCGAAGACATGTGACATCCACCAACCGGCACTGGGCCCGCCTGGATTAAGGCCCATTCCCTCGCAGAGAAGAGGCAGTCCCAACAGTGGGAGCAATAAAAGGCTGGTCATGATGATGATGAATCTTTTTAAGCTGCCTGATTATAAGGAGCCTTCGCGTTGTGTCTCTTACAAATACCTACCTCCATTTTGTCTTTCTATTTTTTTTTCGATTTATTGCAATATCCGATCAATCCCTTAATAGTCTTTCTCACCTCAACTCATCATCATACCGTCTACTTTTGGGCCTACCGCGTTACCGAGTCCTGTTATTCGCAACCCCATCAGCGGCTACTTCCGTCCAATTCTGTTTTAACATACGCCAGATGTGGCCTGCCTGGTTCCATTTTAACTGTGTTACACGACTGTTGTACCCAGATACTGCTGTATATTTTCAAACCGAATTCCACTTATTTTAATAATGAATCAAAAAATATTTTCGCATTATATCATAAACATAACATAAAGTTTCGCCACTAATCCTATTCTCACCAACCGGCACAAATCCTGACTCTGAGCTGCTTTTAAGAAATTCTAGATGGAAAAACAGAATAAAACTTTGCCTGACTTGGGCATCGAAGCCAGAACCTCATGTTCAGCAGTAGCGCTTGTGACCGCTAGGCAGTATTTTCACATCTTCAGTTTGAAACCTTTGAACGCAACACTCTTAAAACACGTTTGTGAGTACGTGTTTTAAGAGTTTTGTGGGCAAAAACTCATTGCAAAGTTACATTTTATTAGGAAGCGTGGCCAACTAAGCCCATTTTACTCATTACTCGTATAAACACTTTTATAGCACTAATGCTGTAGCGAAAAAAGTTAATTCAAAAATCAAAAATACCTACTGCATAGGAGGAGAACTAAAAAGAAATAAACAAGAAGAAAATCATGTTAGTTATTTTTCTATTTTCCAATTTTAATGTAGCTAATGACGTTTGCAAGGTTAAGACGAATCCATTGCGTAAGAATCATCAAAATCGGCCAACTCGTTTGGTCTCTAGAACGCCACATAGAAACAAACATACATACTTACATACATACACTGATAAACAATATTAACGTCCTTCGGCAGTCGGGAAATAAAACAAACGCTTGCGACCGCTAGACATACGAGGCAGTATTTTCACATCATCAGTTTGAAATCTTTGGCCATGACATTGTTAAAATACGTTTGTGAGTGCGTGTTTTAAGAAAATTGTGGGCAAAGTACTAATAAAATTAAGCACTGAAACAAAACTCATTGCAAAATTACATTTTATGTTTACATTCTAACTATTAGTACTAAGAAGCGTGGCTAACTAAGCCCATTTTACTTTCAATAAAAACTTTTATAGCACTAGTGCTGTATCGAATAAATCAAACCCTTGCGACTGCTATCCATACGAGACAGTATTTTCACATCATCAGTTTGAAATCTTTGGCCATGACATTGTTAAAATACGCTTGTGAGTGCGTGTTTTAAGAAAATTGTGGACAAAGACTAATAAAATTAAGCACTGAAACAAAACTCATTGCAAAATTACATTTTATGTTTACATTCTAACTGTTAGTACTAAGAAGCGTGGCTAACTAAGCCCATTTTACTTTCAATAAAAACTTTTATAGCACTAGTGCTGTATCGAATAAATCAAACCCTTGCGACTGCTAGACATACGAGGCAGTATTTACACATCATCAATTTGAAATCTTTGGCCTTGCCAATGTTAAAACACGATTGTGAGTACGTGTTTAAATAGTGTTGTGGGCAAAGTACTAATAAAACTAAGCACTGAAACAAAACTCATTGCAAAGTTACATTTTATGTTTACATTCTAACTATCAGTACTAGGAAGCGTAGCCAACTAAGCCCATTTTATTCTTTATAAACACTTTTATAGCACTAGTGCTGTTACGAATAAAACAAACGACGACAGCCCTATTCCCGCCCTAGACGGAACAATAAAACAACTGCAAATTGTTACTTTCCTCAACTACTGACGGCTCCGCAAGTTGGCAACCCTGTAAATGAAATGTCGATTTTCCGGGTTAGAAACGTTTGTAGTTTACTAAACAAAGAAATGTAATAAAGAATAGACTTTCTCGAACTATATAATACACCCTGTATGACCTGTACAGGTTTTATGCCTTAAAAAAGTCTAAAACTGAAAATGAAACTGTATAAAAAATTAAAAATGACACTGCATACTTATTTTCTGATATTTAGTTAAATTTATTGCCTAATGCCCATCATTTTATTTTCAAAAATAAATAAACTAGCCTAATAATATCACAAACAAACATTATGCCATTCTAACCAAATACAAAACAGGTTTCAACAAACAAAAGTAGCTCAACTCATTTCATAGTTACAAGTGTTACAACATTTAAATCATCACAAACCAATAACATAAACAACAAGAAATCAGTTTCAATGACCGGTTTTTTATAAAACTTTGATAATCATTTTTAAATTTACGATGTGGCTAGATCACCCATAAAGGGAGCCGCAGTGATCAGTGTTGCCGCGTGAGAAAATACTATTCGAAATTCAAATTTGAAATTAATTTAAGCTAGTGTTAATATCTGTTGTACATGTCTGGCCAGATAGAATGGTACTTAAAGAGATTTAATGTTTATTTTTGTATTGTGTCGTATGTGCAATACAATGGTACCATTTATTGCGTGCCGTGGTTTTGTTGATGGCGTTACTCTGAGTTTAAATTAAAGACTAATTGTATTTAAGGGTTGATAGTGTGCAAGGCTATTTACAGAAACCTTTTAAGATTTGCGAACAAAACAAATAAATATCCCAAAATGATGTAGGAACTTAGTGCTAACTTTTTGGCTATTGAATACTATTTGCGTCTTTCACCACTGAATTGATTAAAAGCTAAATGTATTTAAAACATCTTTCTGCCTTTGTCATCTTCAAGAGTTCAAACGATAGTCAGAAATACAAAAATTATTTAAATTCGTCTAAATGCTAAATGCATTGATTTGTGACACAACGGATTAACAACAATAAATGTATTAAAAACAACTTTACCATTTTTTCCTCCCTTTCAATTCGCACATACTGTCCCGATATCTCTGCCCGACAGTGCACAGATCTCTCGCCGAGAGCTCTTTGCGTTTCAATAAATCAGAAGAAATGACGGCGCGCGCGTTAAGCAGTCATCGTCTCACTGGGTGGTCGGCCTCACGACGCCTTCACGGCTATTTCACACACTACAAAATAAAATAAAGATCGACAAGGAAACAGTGAAACTAAAAGAGAACTCGCACTTAAAGTGCGAATGCGTGAAGACGCGGGGAATTGATGAACGCGTTCATAGAAGGGTTATGTCTTGGTAGATTCATATTTGTTTTGCGTTTCATGCTTGATTAACTACGTTTGTTTTTAACGATTTTGTGTGCGGATTCTTAGAAACTATATCGGCATTTTGGTTTTGAAAAGACTGAATAGCTATTGAAAACTTAACCAAAATATATCAACTTCATCATCATCATTATCATTTCAGCCGAAAGACGTCCACTGCTGGACATAGGCCTCTACCAAGCGTCGCCACAGTGATCGGTCCTGTGCGTTTCGCATCCACCGGAGGCCCGCAGCCTTGACCAGGTCGTCGCTCCACCTAGAGGGAGGCACTCTAGAACTTTTCGGCCCCAGCGGCCATCTGATATCAACCTAGAGCTAATAAATTGTTCCGGGAAGACCAATGATTGCTACAAATCTCATCTCTCCTTTTGCATGTTCATCTAGTTTGCCAATATTTTTATTCATCATCATCAGACTTTTAATGTGCCCACTGCTGGGACATAGGCCTCCTCTTTGTGCGAGAGGGAAACTTTATATTTTTAGTGATTGATCATTACCTGAGCTGCTGTTAAAAATTTTACACTCAACGCAAGGTTCAATTGAAAACCAGCGTCAGGCAACAATTTTTCTGGCATTTTGCTTAACTGGACCTATTTGTCGCAGCTGTACGACACACTTTCTCTCAAGTTTTCGTTATGTTTTATTTTTGTTTAATAATTACTTATTATTATGTACACCACAAAAAAAAAATAACCAGAGAAAAATTGTGTGCCTCTAAGTTTTTTCTAAATACATTAATTTATTTTTTTCTTTAATCATTTCATTTCTATGATTACCGTATCATATATCAATTGGCAACGAACGAAATTTTTATATTATTTTTCAAGTCTGTAAAGCTGAAAGAGATTTCTGTAGGAAATGAAATTTTAATTTGGTATGAATCAATTTTAATTTATTGCTTTCGAATGTAATATTATGGATATATAAATTATATAATATATTGTGTCTGAAAAGAAATTAATTTATATTACATTACATTTCTATTCCTATTTTCCCTTCCTTCTTCTTGTTTTTTATTGTAAGTGTGAAAATTAATTATTAAATAAATACAGAGGATAAAATTGTAACCATATCTAAGTAAGCAACATAGATACATACCCACAGATATCCTGCATACCTAAATTCCCTTCCAGCACTCAAATTATTCAATGTAAGATATAAATACTGAAATGTTGATTCCAAATCCTGCCACGGCACTTTAGCTGACAAATCGATTCTCGATCTCATCGGGCATGTACTTTAAATACGTTATTTATAATGTCCTGCGGATTATATAGAGTACATTTCTACAAACATAGACCATACATGTTTGTCACACATGTATTTGGATATTATTTTTCTTCGTTTCACTGGTACAACAGTAACTCAAATTTTTTTGGCCCAAAACTTGGCCTCGTTGGCGGTGGCAGCGCATTTGGCTGCATGTTTCGGCAAAGATGACAGGATAGGAGGCGGAGCGACTCGGCTCCACATGCACACCCTGCTGCTGTTGGAAACATACCTTTTTATTTGCGTCTTTTGGCGGATCGGGTAATGCCAAGTAGACTATGGAGAGTTAGACCTAAATACAACAAGAATCTGGTAAGTACACATATTTGAAGATGTAGTCTTTCATGCATAGGTCAACGAAGCTTTTGATTTACTACTTAATCATAAAATGGAATACATGCTTGAGAAGAATCTTTTATGAGTTTTATATGCTTGATTGGTTTCTGATTTGTAAAGAGTCCTCAATCATAGGTCTTTCAAATACAAAACACTCTCAATCAAAGTTTTGATGGATTGCCCTTGAAAAACGAAATGAGAATCAGAAAATAAAGGTTTCAAACTTTCATTTTGCGACGTTTGTGTGTAAAACTGAGAAATAAAAGTTAATAAAAAATATGAAACAAAACAATGCAGCTGCGAGCCACCACAGTTTGCAACAAGATTTTACCCAGCACACCTAAAATTCTCTCCTTCCGTCTGGTTTGAGCTATTTACTGTGAATAAGATTCGCGCCAGTTCATTCTGCAGAAGCAAATTTTTAATTTCTTTCTCCTCTTTATATTTAAATGCCGTCCGCACGTAACAAACTACTTGAAACGTAATTTCACAAGTTCGGCGTCATATTTTTATTGCAATACCAACTCATAAAGTCGAAAAGCTACGAGTCGTATTTCAGTAAATGTAAAAGCAATACTTCATTAACTTCAGCAGGCTTTCAGAAATTGTAAAAGTTAATTTCGTACAAAATCTGATTCAACGTTATCGCAAAATGTTAATTACTCCTTGTAATAATGCAAACTTTAATCAAAATTGGCGTCTGCTACGAAGTACGAACTCGATTAACAACAAATAAGTAGAAAAATAAATACGAACGAAAGGAAGTCGAGTTTACCTCCAATTGGAGAGTAAACGAAGCATAAAAGTAAGGTACGAAAACACAATAACATTTTTTTAAGGTATACGGAACAGGGAACACAACAGCTTAAAACAATTTGCTGAAGGTGCCACTTGAAAGTGTTAACTGAATTTGAAAATGTTAAGATGCCTTTACACCGAAGTTACCGGGGACCATGCTGGTGGAATGTTTGCTGCTCACATTGTGTTGGTATCGAGTAGCAATAGTATGTAAAAAATAGGTATATGTCATTGGAACTTTCCTTTTGCTTTTCTATGTAGGTCACATTGTCAACAACATTTTCACTATCACATAAGTTTGTTTGTAGGTCGAACTCTGTCAGTATCTAGCCAATGACATTTTATTTTTAATACAGACCTTAAAAAACCAACGTTAATTCCAGTGTTGTTAACAACGTCACGTTCAGTTAGAGGCACCCTAACAATTGGAGCATTCGCTTGTTCAAATTGAGTCAAACAAACGAAACTCATCGACAAGATTCTATCGTAGAGTTTAAGAGCAATTTTTCTCTTAAAGCCAAACAAATGAGGCGCCATTAGATGGAGTGAGAGAGCTTAATCTATTTCTGACGAGTTCAGTGACGCCGACAAAGACAAATCGACGTTAGCCTACCCACACGGCGCAAAGGCGTTCTACTTCTGTTTCAATTCCACTTTTATTTGCGGATTAACTTCTTATTAGTCATTGTGCCGGGACGGGCCCGAACCGCTATCACGAGCTTTATGAATGGCTCAATTATTTTGCAGACGCAGTACGCATTCTGGTGAATTTGAACAGTATAAACGCTAAGCGTGAATTATTCGAGCCGTTACATCTATTATCTTAAGCAAACACCCCTCTTCGTTTCGCTTGCGTTGACGATAATCATAAACATGTTAATCTATATAAAAAAGTTAATAAAGAAGTACCGTTTGTTTAACATGTGTACGTCTTTAAAAGCTCAAGTAACGCGGATATTAATAAACTAACAACATATTTATGTTCTCTCCGTGACAGATATAATGGTCTCAATAAATTGTACGTGATTAAATATTCACTGTTTAACCGACATAGAAATATTATTTTTCGTCCTAACCAAATATTAAATCTTCCAACCGTGTACTCCCACTGTGACCCAAAACTGAAATTGTCTTGTTTACCGAAGTGATATTGTGTTTAACTAATTGCCCACTAACCCGTATCGGTCACATTAGCGTGTTTAAGAGTTAGATTTAAACCGACTTTTTGTCTGCTCTTATTAAAGTGAAGGGTGTTATGTAGGAAATAGCCAGCTCCATTGTGCTGTGGTACAGCGATTTAGACTCTACGGTTAATACAATAAGTTTTAGAGTTCTATTCTTCCGATGGGTGATTCAAACGGTGACGAGCAAAAATAAATATAAAAGGGCGTTGCGGCGCGTATTTCAGAAACGACAAGTTGAAGAATGTCGAAATGTGTCATCTGTCAGTCGGCATTTAAAACGATATGTTATTCTGGAAGTGTCGTCCCGTGTCCGCGTTCGTCGTGTATCTAAATAGTTAAGCAGCTGCCTCGTTGTAAAGATTAGACATTTTCTTAGAAGCCAATGAAAATTCCAAAGTCTTTAATGCGTTTTTTGACTTAAAATGAAGCATAAATTATTAAAAAATAGTGTTAACTGTATCAGGACTAAAGTGATCTTAAAATGTTGTGTCTCCTTAAATTGATGAGCTTCCTAATATAGCAAATGCCACCACATGCAGGGTTGTAATCCAGAAATAAAACATCTAATGTATGTTTTATTTAGGTCATTTTTATTGGTACAAAAACTCTGTGTGACTGTTTGTATACTTGCAGATTACAGCTTTATGTTGCTTTCTTCTTCATCTTTTCGTGTTGGTTGACTGACGGTCTGACAATAGTGGTTAAAGTAGATTACCTTACTGGTTACTGAAATTATTTCAGACTAGTATACCTATTATATATTTGCCAGCTCTGTCATTTACGTTTAAGTCCTGGTGGGTGCAGTACGCACCTATTCAAGTTGGTTAGGATAAAATATGAGGCATGTCCCGCTCTACTCTCTACGTATTTTTAAAGCCCATTGCTAACAAATACTTTTATCATAATTCTATTTTAAAACTTTAAATATTTTTATTAAAACGTCAGGCAGACGTTATCTTTTCTAAAAAAACTTCCGACTGCAGACGACAAAGACAAACAAAATTTACGCCGCCTTACAAAATAATAGCCAATGGAATTGCAAAACTGTAAAATGCACCCTCAGTTCCCGTCGAGAATGTCCCAATATTTCTTCGCTTTGTAAAGATATTGTTTTTGCAAAGCAAAGTCGTGCTCAAAGTGACCACTTCCACCTTCAATGGAAAGTATTATGTTGCACGCTCAGCTGTTGTGCACTTGAAATACCTAGGACGCTACCTTATTGATGAACTGAGCGGGCATGTAATTGTGTTTTTTTTCACGACGGATAGAATTATTTAGAGAATATTTCAATATAAAAAATTATTAATTTTCTACAGGACTTCTTTCGACTTTTCTTCGGACTAAATCAAATTTTACTTATCGATTCATAATATTCGTGAGATAATCCTAATCGATTCGTATTATTAGACTATTTTCCTTTTAGTTATATATGTTACGGCTAATACCCGAAGTGCGGCTACACCTAGTATTAGTGCGGCTACACCTAGTTTTAGCCGGTTAGAACTAGGTGTAGCCACGCAACATAGTCGACGGAGCCCCGCTGCGCGGGGCTCCTATTTCCGTCCGCAGGGTCTAAAGTAACCTAACACGAACGAGATGACGGGAGCTGAGTTCGCTCGCTTTGCTCGCTCACTTCAGCTCCCGTCATCTCGTTCGAACCTAACCTGTCCGTGTCGGGGTGCCCTAAGCTCCGGCTAATACTAGGTGTAGCCGCATTTCGGGTATTAGCCGTAACATATACAAGACGAGAGGAACAGTAAAATATGTACTTACGTAGAGTCAGGGAAACAAGTGTAGCTATTCATTTCAAAACAGAGACCAAAAGTTTTCAGTATTTTTTATATAAGCATTCTTTTTTTTTCAATTGGTTAATAAAAATATGAAGATTCTACAAAATTATATCAAAAATAGGTTATTAAATGACGAAAAATTCGGTTTAATACAAAACAACCTCGGGGTCTTAAAGTCAAGAGGTAGATACTAGAGGTAGGTTACTTCTAGGGAAGCGTGCTACATCGTCATTGTCGCTTACCATCAGGTGAGATAGTGGTCAAGCGCGAGCCAATCTATAAAAAAACCACAGAATTATATAACATTAAACTAGGTTATTCAATGCACAAAAATTATTAACTAAAAACCACAAATCCCCGCACAAACAGAAAAAAACTACACTGAAAAATCATATTAGGTACTGTAAAAAATAGGTATCCAATTTTCATTTCGGCACTGTAACCTAACCCTCGGTTGGTGAGCAATAACGATTTTCCGCAAACTCCGGCAGGTAATAGCTGCCACGATATTATATCGAGTGCATCGTGATTCCACCTCGTTATGTTCGCTGTCGAGCAAAAAATGCCTTTTTTATTTAAATACTTTCTACTCGGTACCTACCTTCTGTGTACGACTGTCCCATACTTGCAGGTTGGTACTGGTGTAATAGTTTTGTGCTCGGTACTTATAGTAGGTATAGTTTAATGAGTTTTCTATCAAGTATAATCTACTGAGCTAATCGTTATGTGGTTTTATGGCAAGATACAAAAACCCGCCAAGTGTGAGTCGGACTCGCGCACGAAGGGATCCGTACCATTCTCGCAAAAAGGGCAAAAAAATTACATTTGTTGTATGGGAGCCCCACTTAAGTACCTATTTTATTATGTTTATAGTATTTGTTGTTGTTGCGGCAACATAAATACATCATCTGTGAAAATTTCAACTGTCTAGCTATCACGGTTTTTGACATACAGCCTGGTGACATACAGACAGACGGACAGTGGAGTCATAGTAATAGTGTCCCGTTTTTACCCTGTGGGAACGGAACCCTAAAAGTAACCAAATATCGGCATGAGCTAAACGGGTTGATCCTCGTATTGAAGCAAAACTAAAAATTGCACTTCAAACACGTAAAAAATCTTGTTAAATTTGGTACTCACCAAACGCACTATTTCGCTTATACACAAGGTTTTTATTTGTATGAATTTTTTGTGGTATCATAGAATTATAGTAGAGCAAATTCACTATCAATAAAATAGGTGCTGCGATCATAACTCTGTGTCTAAAGTTGGTATCTTGTTAGATAATATTATAATTGCACAAGTTTGTATGGATGTGTGTGTGTTTGCAATCACGCCAGAACAGTTGAACGGATCTGGATGAAATTTGGCACAGAAATAGATTATAATCAGCAATAGCACATAGAATACTTTTTATCCCGGGAATATTATGTTCTATTAGGATAATTTTCGTCTTTCACGCGAGCGAAGCCGCTGGCAGAAACTAGTTGGTTACAATTTTTATACGTGAAATGGTCTGGTCTAAAAGAACTAAATTCGTATGTATACACACTTGTAAATGTTAAAACATTAGCATAACACCGCCTCAAACGTTCGGGGGTGGAACTGGCAGAATAGTTCAACAGACGCATATTTTAAACAAGATTTTTAAAGCAAGATACGAAAGTTTGAAGTGGTTTTCACCGTTGGCTGTACCATAATTTGTGTATTGAAGATGCAAAGGGTGGGTCGCAGGTGGTGCCTACCAATTTGTCATGCTGTATCTTTATTTTACACAGATGAATAGGCCCAGATAAAAGGAAAGCAAGCGGACTGTATATAGTTTTATAAGGTAGTTTACAATATAATAGCAATTTAAGTATTTTAATCAAAAGGTAAGTATGTTTGAGCGCGATCGTGTCGGACGATGCAATGGCGAGAAGAGACGCTGCTGTGCTCTCGGCCTCCGCGCCGCCGCCGTGCCGCGTCGCTCGTTGACGACGCCGTAGAGTATTGGTTGGTTTGGATATTTGTGCGTGAACAGCAGATAATTTTTCATTACCTGTGACATCATTCCTATACGATACATGCTTCCATCTCTGCTTAACACCATAACATAACCTAAAAAAAAGAGAGAGGTGTCTTATGGACACTTCTCTCTTTTTTTGTGTTATGTTAACGGCTCCGGCTGAAACGGAGTCCGATTCATAAAATTTACAGTACTTCAGTTGCGTAAGATAACAATAATACAGCTGATGCTCAGTGTAAACATACAATAGCGGCTGCTAGTATAGGCACTGTATGTGTCCAGTCAGCGCGCGCTCATACGTCTTCGGTTTTTTTCGTGCGCCTCCGGCTCTCTCTTGGGCGGTTTTCCTTTTGTGCGGTTCTTCGATTGTAATGTACTTCATGCAGCACGCTGTGCCACCTACAATTAATCACGTAAAAATGATTATTTTTTTAGCAAACACATATTTTTGCATATTCTCAAAATTGACGGCAAGCTGAATCGATTGAAAAAAGTTTTGTGATCGGGAAGTGCCTCAAAAATCACTGCGAAAAGGTGTCGGATTTTGGTGTGTTTTTTTTCAGTCTAACCCCTCAGCCCGCAAACAAACCAAAACTATAACATGCGATAAGAAACCCCGTTCCAATAATATAAAGCGGTATACATTTTCGTATGTTAATTTTTGTAGGAAATAATCTCGGAACCGATTACTTAAATTCTTTGACTAATTGAAAAATATGCCAGAAATTAATTTTTACTCTGATAAAATGCACCGATTATGTGGATGTCATTAGGACTCTATAAACTACGGAAACGAAGCCGCGAGAAGAAGCTACCCTAAGCTACTTTCAGTCAAAGCGGTTCCAATCACAGAAAGCAACGTTGATACTCTATATCCACCTTTTATGACTAAGTTCGTACATAATTATGACCAAAAAATCTTTTTGAAACAATAAACACATAATCATCATCATCGTTGCAGCCGAAAGACGTCCACTGCTGGACATGGGAACTCCTCCAAACGTCGCCACACTGATCAGTCCTGTGCGTTTTGCATCCACTGGACTCGCGCAGCCTCGACCAGGTCGTCGCTCCACCTAGAGGGAGGCCTTCCAACGCTGTGTCTTCCGTTTGTTTCTTCAATAAACACATCTTAATAAATAATTATCGGCTTTAAAGTTAACTACTAAAAGAATTTAGATGGAGGAACAAGTTGTGAGGCAGAATGTTGGGAGATCAACAAAGGTCTGACAAGGGTCCAACAACGTTTGCCTGTTGGAAACTTTTAAAGATTAGTTAACCCTTCTTAAAGTTTAGTTTAATAAGGCGCCTTTTAAATTGTTATGTCTTATTTAGAGCAATTAACTGGTTCGGAAATATTGACCAGAGTCAATATTTCCGAACCATTTAAACTAAACTCATTTTTCATGGTTTCAGCTAAGAAATAGGGCTTTGGTTATGGTATTTATCTAGAATGCAGCTTATTATATGTAGATATGACCAATGCTGAGGTCTATTGGACAAAATTACTTACTTGCTGATTAATACGCACTATGATAGACGATACGCTTTTAGGGTATAAGTATATAACAAGAGTACATATATTAAAAAATGTGTCCGAGTTTCATCCACGTTCTTCTTCACAGAGACCTACCTACCCTTGCGAACGTGCAATTTAAATTTTGGACTGACCGACTGCTTGACAATTCAGAAGCATCTTTTTTTTTTTGCTTGGGGATATGCTCATGCATACTGCACTACCACGGGGAGATAGTGCAGTTATGTGGGACTTTAACCCTCTAAAACTCCACAGTGTCCTCTTGTGCCACTTATGGCGGGTACACGGGCATGCGTTAGCACTCACCGCGAACCCGCCGCGGCTGTCCGTCACTGGACCCTCCTCGGTACTCCCCCGAGGCATCACCGGCGCACCAGAACACTCTGTACGTCGTGATGACCCCAGGGACCAAATCAAAACGTGGGCGCCAGACGACCCCGTGTATGGCACCCTTGGTCCCTCTGTGACGGGTCAAGGTTAATGGCCCCGCCACCTAGCATTTTTCGGCCGCAGGGGATAGGGAGAGCGGCTAACGCAATACCGACACTCCTCCTCCCCTGCGGCTACACCGCGTCCGCCATCAGACGGTGGTGACCCCGTCCAGGCCGCGGAAGGTAGGGAGAGCGGCGCACCGCAATACTGGCACTCCTCTCCCGCCGCGGCCTCCAATCCTCAGCCGCGACATCGTATGGGACCTAGGATGTTCCATACGACATCGCGGCCCGCCTCAGTTGCGATGTCGCCTGTTACCAAGCGGCACCGCAACCTACTAGTTGGCCGCTACGTCGTCGGCTTAGTCGGCAAAAGCCCTGACGAGCGGCCCCTCCTCGGGTTCCTTCACCGTGGGTGACCAAGCCACGGCTACTGAGCCCCCCCGCCTCGAAAATGCGGGAACCCACCGGGGGGGAATTCAAAACCACCTGTAAATGGTTTAATGGTTCCTGTTTGAATAAAATTTAATAGAAGATAGAATACTTAGGTTCATTATTTATTTATACAAATGGGATAATTTTTTTGTTGTAAATTATTGCAGAATTTCTTCTTGTTATGTGTATAATGAACAGATTGCACTTATTATGGTGTTTCGTACTAACAAAGCAATAAGAACACAGAATTATCAAATACAAATTATAGTGGGTTTAAAAAGATTAAAACTCCTTTTTAATACCATTAGGTATTATTTTATTCATCCTCGCCACTTTTGTACAGTATTAAAATTTCATGACGCTTAGAATCGGAACCGTTTCAAAATCAACGATTATTAGAACAGATAACTATTCCTAGAGAACTAACCAAATCACAGATTTAAATCAAAAGAAAATTGCCCATTTGATCCCAAATTGAACCGACGTGAAAAGTTTTATTCGGAACTTTTTCGAAGTTAAGACCAAGATGTTAGCGGGGCTTGTCTAAGTCCTATCAGGTCCCGGCGTCAGTGGTCGAAGTTCAGGATTTCAGCTATTTATTGCAATCCTCGGGGATTCGAGAATTTACGCGTCGAACGATAAAATACCGTACTTTTATAGGGATATGCGGTAAGGTTTCGCTATCACAGTATTATGGCAACTAACTCTATTTTATAGGGCCTAAAGAAGTTTTTCTACAGCCATTACTTTTTAAGATTCTCAATTGTGTTATCTAGATAGTTGTTGAGAGTAATGGCTGAGATTACTGTAAGCTCTTTCTTTATTTAAGTTTATGTCGTTAGGTTGAATTGGTCTGAATTATACAGCAGATTTATTTACTCTTGGATTTGCACGTTGTCTTCGAGCCTAGTGTTAAAAATTACGAGTTTAGCATTATCATCATCCTTCTACTATTATCTCAATTTATTTATGGTTGCAGCAGCATGTTTTCTTCATTCATTCACCACCATGTCATAGGTAACTAATTTGTTTTTAGCCATATCATCTTAAACAATCCATCCATTATTTATTTGGTCTTCCTTTCTTGGTGTTTCCTTTTGCCTAACCACCTGCATTTGTATTAAAAACTTTGCTCATGACAAATTCCTCTTATCTCCACATATTTGTAATGCTCATACTAAGATTTTAGAAAGAGTGTTATTAATAACAATTGAAAGTGTATATAGTTGCTTTAAGATATAAATATCTGTAGTAAGCAAGCCCGGACACTCTCAATACACTAAATAAAATGCCGTAATAATATCTTATTTTGCGTTCGTTTTTCCATCGAAATCGTTCGCGAAGTTTCCTCAAGTCACAACCGCTGTATGAAATCGATTCCCCGAACTATTTCTTACATGATTGAGTAGCTTGTTGCGAGCTTAAGCTGAACATATTGAAATATGGGCCAAAGTAACATTTAAATTTACTAAATATGGACTAGCTTTTCTGCGAAACTGGGTTAGTACTTACATAAGAATTTTGCTGGTAAATTAGATTTATAGGTTGAGCCTACAATTTAATAGTCTCCGTTTGGGTTTTGAGAATTTAAACCTTAAAATTTGAAATTGAAATGTTTTTAATTATTTTAAATTTACAAATGGAATGGATGGAATTTTAACAAGAAATGGACCATCTGAATTTTGAAATAAATTATTATTATTTTTACTTATCCAGCCATTTCCGAAGTCGGAGGACTTTCTGACCTTCTTCAGATATAAATATATCTTGTAGAAGCGGAGACTTTGCAAATTATTTGGTCAAAAAATAATTCTGAAGACTGAGAAAAAAATTCCAAGTCATTCTTCTCATAGAGAAACCATGAGCACTTTACTTATAAATGTCCAGGTTTCCTCACGATATTTTCCTTCACCGAAGCTTATGATATAAACTTACTAAGTATACAAGTATAGAAAAAGTCACATTGGTACGTGTTTAGCTTTGAACAAAATTTATTCCTCACATGAAAATAAAGAACATAATTAATCACCGATAAGCTTAAAATAACCAAAGATATTATTTCAACGGACTTAGCAGAACAAGTTCGCCGTAGCCCATGCAACTTCAAACATAATGTGTATAATGGATGGACATATATAAAGGAAATATTTGCAACGCATAATGAGACTGCTAATAATGAAATAAAAACATCTTGTTTGTTTTGCCGATGAGCACACAAAGGGCTAACAACGGGAGCCAATAAATTGCGCGTCACGCCACGCACGCTTCTTATTACACAGGGCTGTCACAAGGGATAAAAGACTCATGAAAGAGACTTTGATCTCTAGAAAGAGAAGAAAGAATGAAGTTTAATAGAACACAAAAGGCACACACAAAAATATTAAAAATATAAGGTTGCCTGGAAGAGATCGAGGTATGTGATAAGACTGCCCTTTGTATGTATTTTAGTTTTAAGTTTCCTTTTCTATGTTTTAACTTGGTGTATCTACAATAAAAAAAAACAAGGAAAATGTGTGTCTCGCGGCGGTGGCCGAGTTTGTGTCAGTGTCTCTTCTCAGAGTAGCTAGGAAAAACTGGCCTCATCTATTTATAATTGACGTGTATCAGAATTATTAAAAAAAAAATGTGAAACAAATATTATTATTATTATCAAACTAAATAAGGTAAGTCATATTCCTATTTGAAACGACGAATGGGTCTTTCCATTTTGAAAGTATCAATATCAAAGATGGTAGAAAACCTATAGTATATTTAAATGGAGCACCTACAAAAAAGGTTTAATAGGTACTTAAAAGGTTAGGTTAGTTCTCCTCTTCAAAGAAAAATTTATGAAGATACTGGAAGAGATTTTTCCAGTTTCTTCATCGATTCAAACAGAAAAAAGAGAAAAAAGTACATCTTTGTATCTATTTTCTGTTCCTTCTTCTTTTTAACTGTTTTTAAGTGTGTGTTTGTATTTATTGTTAAATAAAATAATAAGAAAGAGAAATTTACCACTACAAAACACAGCTTTTGTAAAAAAAATATATAATATAAATAGTATCATTATGTTCAACAAAAATAATATTATATACAGTTAAAACTTTAAACCAACATTCTTGGCAACCCTGCTGTCTATTCGTAACAATGGCTACAACAACAATTTTAGCAACGTTACTAGCAACAATACACACGCATAATATAAGGACAATGCCCTTATGCTACTCTCGCTTGAAAATTATCTTTAGTACTGGAAACGTCTAAACAGGTGTAGTTTAGTACGTACTAAAACCAGATATATTTTATAGCAAATCAGTCTTTGTGAAACACTCATAATTTGCTTAGGTAGCTAGGATCTTTATTATTATTATCAAATTGTATTTTTAGAGATTTATACGTAGGATCTACACTTCAATTAGCTTTTATTATTAGGACTAACTGTTGCCAGCGGCTTCGCCTGTGCGGAGGTTGGAGATTGTTTTGATGCGAACGGCTGGAGAATTTCATACAGCTAACAAAATTACGTGTTTTGGGCCCTTCTTTAAATTGGTAGTTAATATTACAAAAGACATTTTTAAATTCTTGGATTTTTTGAACTTGGGACGTAATAGTTATAACCGGTTTTATTTTTTTAAGGTTTTATTTAGATTGTTACCGGATACCGGAATAAATATCCCAGGAGTTGTATGTCCTAGGTATATTAAAATGTGTCATATGTCCTATGTTCTATGCAGGTAGGTAATGTTCTTATATAAATCCAATCAGCCGTTGAGGCGTAATTGATTAATAAACATACAGATTTCAGACTTTCACACTTATGATATTAGTAGGGTATCTCAGTTCTGTATTTGTTTTTTATTCTTAATAGGCTTGCGCTTGACCACTATCTCACCTGATGGTAAGCTATGATGTAGAAGTAACCTATTCACTCTTGACTTAAAGAATCCCAGGTTGTAGCTATCGAGAAATACAGACTCCCGCAGGGAATTACACTCTTTTGCTGTGCGCATAATAAAAGTATTCCCAAAAAGTTTGGTGCGTATGGGTGGGATGTCCACCATTTATCGATGACGCATCGCCGTACGTCTTGTAGTCCGATGATGAAACGGGCTAGGAGGAATCAGTTCATGCAATTCCACACTCCCCGAAATGTAACCGATAAAAAACCGACAGACTGGCAACTCGGTGCCAATTTCTCAACCTTTTGAGATGATATGTGTTTATGTAGCACTGTTATGTTTCTTGGCTGTTTCTTGGCTTACTTTAACACTACATCATCCTTGAAAATGTGATGTTACTGGTACTGTAGCAACCATTGTTGGAATCGTAGATAACATGAAGTATTAAGTTGTGATGCCCGCGCCGTCAGCAAGCGAGAGAAAAATGCAAGTGCTCTGAAAACATTTGAATTTATAAATGGCGTTATGTAGTTTTACTATACAAATAGATACGTACGGATACGGATATATCTTCAGAGATTACTGGTGTGATGTTATGCTATTTAAAACCCTTTTCTTTGGAATCAATCATAATTTTGGCTATTTTGTAACTAGTGAATTCGATTATAATAAAAATAAAGACTTTGGTGGATGACGCTTGACCTTAATATGTCATTTTCACTGTATTATAGTACACGTGGACGTTATGTATGTAGGTTAACAAACCCAACATCTCCGTATTTATGTAGTATACTTTATAATTTTGGCACAGTAATTATATTTGATTAACCAAATTATGCATTGTCTGTCATTAGCTGGTATATCTACGTAGGTAACATAACAGTCAAGTATTTCGGCAAATACCGTCTTATTTTCTTAAATATTAAGGCCCATATTCCAAATAAGTTTGAAGGACCTCTCGACTTAGTTGCCATGACAAAGGAGAGATCCAACAATATCGAATCTCCATTAATAACAGTCTAAATATTTATAGTTATAAAATATCCATAGTATCCATCTATAAATAATACTTATGAACGAATTACTTACGTGAAAATAATTCGGTATGTCTGTACATGTTACCCTTTCACGTTGAAACCGCTGAACCGATTTTGATGAAATTTTGGTATGGAGATAGTTTGAGATCCTGGGGGGGACATAGGACATTTTTATCTCGGAAATCGTCCTTAAGAGGGTTGAAGTTGCTATGGTGCACGGGGTAGCCTACACATCTAAAAATATCATTGCGCGACAAAAAAAATAGGCTACTCGAAGTACTTCTAACGTACGTAGACGAAATCGTGGGCAACAGCTAGTATAATATATGCTGTTAATGATACGAGGTTTGTATAATCTTAAGTGTAAGTTGCTATCACTTAAAGCAATCACACCGATATTATTTTTAAAGCTCGAAAAATTAACATATTTAAATTAGTTCTATAGTTTAAATATTTACAGTGTCAACATTTAATCTTAAGTAATTTTATGTACTTTCAGTAATGGCGTTTGATTAGCATTTTAATTTACAGATTTTCATTAGAGATAGACTAGGTAAATTTTTCACAATATATTTATGAATGCTTTCAATTGATGAATATAGTTTAACATTATCTATGTCAACCTTTGATTTTACGGTTGTCTGATAGATGTCGCTGTCAGCGATAAGACTGCCTTTGTACCCGTTTTACAATAAAGTTTATTCTATTCTATTCTATACTATTCTATTCTATACCATTCTATTATATTCTATTCCGTTCTTTTCTGTTCTATTCTATTCTACCCTATTCTACTCTTTTCTACTATATACTGGTCTGTTCTATTCTATTCGATTGCATTCTATTCTACCCTATTCTACTCTATTTTTCTATATTCTACTCTATTCTACTCTATTCTACTCTATTCTATTCTATTCCATTCCATTCTATTATATTCTTTTCTATTCCATCCTATTATATTCTACTCTATTCCATTATATTCTATTCTGTTCTGTTCTATTCTATTCTATTTTTTTCAATTCTATTCTATTCTATTCCATTCTATTCTATTCTACTCTATTTTCTCTAATCTACTCTTTTCTACTCTATTCTACTCTATTCTACTCTATTCTACTCTATTCTACTCTATTCTACTCTATTCTACTCTATTCTACTCTATTCTACTTTATTCTACTCTATTCTACTCTATTCTACTCTATTCTACTCTATTCTACTCAATTCTACTCTATTCTACCTTTATTCTACTCTATTCTACACTATTCTACTCTATTCTACTCTTTTCTATTCTATTCTATTCTATTCTGTTCTTATCTTTCAGCATCTATGGGTAAATCTGAAACTCATTATACTTATGGGAGCTTTCGGTTAAAACGTGATTTTAATCTTCAATTTAATTACCTTTCAGCAATAGGTCAACATTTAGTCAAATCTTCGCTTGATCAGTATTTTTTTTCGGCCAAAGTGAGCATTTCCGTTCAACGTGGTAATGCTGCCAGCGCTCTACGCTCAATATAAGTGGCATTCGATATCAGCGAAGACGATAGTCGAAATATCAAAATGTAAGGGATTGATCACGTGATTTGTCGATATCGCTTGTCAATCCCATACAATTTTGCCTTTTTGACAATCGCTTTCAACACGCTTTCGATGATAGAATGTCATTTGTCTAGGGTATCGGATACCTTTCTTATTGACAGCGATGTAGACGAATTTTTTGATGCCCAATGACTTCTTGTCCTCTACCTTTTTATACCTACGCGCTTGTTCGTTATCATTATTAGTTGTATCATTAATGTTTTAGTTAACTCCTTTCAGCATATTTACAAAATGTCTGTACTCTTTTTAACCGACTTCAAAAAAGGAGGAGGTTCTCAATTCATCGGAATCCTTTTTATTTTATTTATTTATGTTCCACGATTAATCAAGGACGCCTAGACCGATTTGAAAAAATCTTCTTTTGTTCGAAAGTGTATTCACAGGTGGTTCCATGGTCATCAGGTCAGGATCTGATGATGGGATCCTAGAACAACCGAGGGAACTCCTCAAATATTATAGGCATACATATAGCGATTTTGGTATTTTCATCCATAATGCAATCATTTGCACACAGAAAGTATCATTTGGTGAAATGGAACTGTTGAAGAAGACCATAGATGTCAACTGGAACACCGAAATAAAACAATGTATCCTAGTCGTGTTGTGGCTTATTGGAATCGTCTCTCGATTTTCATGTTAATTGGACCTATTACCTATCAAAACTAAAAAGAAGAAAATAAAAAACTTTTTAACAAAAAATCAAACCGACTTCCAAAACAAAACATTACAAAGATAAAAATAACTTTCTTTTCCGAAGTCGGTGTCGACTAACGGAAAACAAGACACCGACTTCGGAAAATGAAGTTATTTTTCACTTTGTAGTTTTTTGTTTTGAAAGTCGCTCTGATTTTTTGTTCACAAACAATACATGCATCAAAATAAACCAACAAAAATACATCATTGAAATCTCTTTATACCATTACTTCGATCTATCTTTTATTTTTAATCACAAATTAGAAGAAAGGATTAGCCTCCTAAGCGACACGCAACCGTACAAAAAGAAGTAAAGTGTTACCAGGGGCCCTACCATAAGCTCTTAGAGCAAAGTTATTTCCATTGCATGTAAGGGACAGATGTAAATGTCACCGGATTATTGCAAACACCGTATGATTATAATAAATGTTGCAAGATTATTATAAATCTCGACATATTGTGAGTAAATAATTTCAAATACAATACAATCCTCTACAAATTCGATAGATTCCAATGCCTTTTTGAGATAAAAGAGTTAACTATCTCGTGATTTATTTTAATCTAACAGTTTTACAATTATCCGGTGACATATTACACAAGTGCGATACATCTGTACCTTGCTCTAAGAGCTCATGGTAGGGCCTCAGAGCCGAGACAAATAAAGTATGAGAGAACAATGCGACGAGTCAGTGAATAATTTTAGCCCCGACGTACTCGGCGCGACGTAGTGTTACTTACATAGATGAAAGTTCCTGGAAGCGCCTGTTGAGACTTTAGTAGGATTGAAGCGTGGATGAACACTGAACTCTATTAATACCCAATAGTGTTCAGTGACATTTTGGACTGGTGTTTTAGGATTGATCGACTTTTCTGGGATGCTAGATCACACGGACCTGTCACTCTGATTTTAATATAAATTTAGAGAAAAATAATTCACTTTTATTTTAGTAGAATTTTACTAGGGTTGCAAATCGAATGTCTGCAATAATTTGTTTGTAAAATTGCCATTGATTAAAATAATTGTAGTTGCAAGTTCACTGACATGGAGACAAGACTCAAACTCAAATATGTATTACAACTTAAGTGCTGTAAATAAAATATATACATATTATAGATCACTATGTTACTAATTTTATAAGAAAAGCATGTATTTTATTTGAAGTATTTCATAATGAGCCTTAAGAATACCTATCAACAGCTCTACAATAAACCTAAGACGACCCTCTAAATCAACCACGTCAAAAATGTCAACCATGACTTTCCAAAAAAAAACTCACCCGTTTAAAAATTTAACGATTCCAGTAAATTTTTCACGTGAACCGCGCCCCGCTATCTTTACCGCCCCCGAGGGAAATAACATACTGTCACGCAGAATATACTGGTCCAGGCCACAATTAGAGATCGCCAGAAATTGCGTAATTAGGGGGCCATTAATTGATCTCGCATAGTCTCGACCACTTCCCTCTTTGTTAACTGGTTACTGGTTGGTTGGCTGTCCTCTTCTGTTCAAACGAGACGACAAATTAGTTTGATATATTGTTCTAGTGTTCGCAGTTCTTGTTACTTGGCTCAGCTTATTGCTAAGGATAGCTAACTATATTTAAGTTTATAGTTTTTGAGTACCGTAATAATCAAATTAGTTTGATAATTTATTGGACCATATTATAGTCAGCCTAAATCTATAAACCTAAATCAAAATAATTCAGGCTTTTGAAATCAAGGTGCATTTGGTTCAAAAAGTTCTTTTAGATCACTTACACGAACAATCAATATGCCTTTTCCCAACTATATTGGCGTCGGCTTCCAGTCTTACCGGATTCAGCTGAGCATTAGTGTTTTACATGGAGCGACTGCCTATCTGACCTCTACAACCCAGTAACTGGGTAACACGATATCCCTTGGCAAGTCTGGTGTCAGATCTCAAGCTTCTGACTACCCGTAACGATTGTCAAAGATGACATTCACACACACGAACATTGAATTTTATTTTTTGTACTCGTATTAATTCGACTGGAATGAATTAAAAATGGAATGTAATTTATAATTAGTTTTAAGTATTCCATTGTACCTAGTATGTGACATTTTTGATCTTTTTATCTAATTATAATTGGCTTTTTTACTTGTCTCTATTTTTAAAATCCAATTATTTATAAACGATTATTAATTATTAAGATATTGTTATTTACTGTTTTTTTAATGTTTTATATATTTTAAATCGATTTTTTTTAAAGATTTTATTCTATTTTGCTTGTTTTCAATTATTTTTACAATTTATGTTGTTAAGAAATAAATGACCTATGACTTAACTATGATTTTCATCACGAACTGATTATTATCTTTCAGCTAACCCCACACACACACAATCAATGACAATGCTTTTCATTTTGATAATTTAACAACAGTACCTGGGCGACCGAGCTTTGCTCAGATGAAAATAGAGAAAACGACGTTTTCTAGCAATGCAACCTAGCTAGATCGATTTATCGCCCCCGAAACTCCCGGCATACTAAATTTCATGAAAATCGTTGGAGCCGTTTCCGGGATTCAGATTATATATATACATATATACACAGAATTGCTTGTTTAAAGGTATTAGACTTATTGCATTCTTTTCGTTGTTATGCTGACGAATTTGCCAAAATCCTTCGGATTATCACAATCCGAATAATTTCGATGGAAATTCCTAATACAGCGCTTAAGCTATTGGGGTGCTGTGACAGATTTGGTTTACAAACAGTGAAAGTTGAATATTTTTGAAGCAATATTAAAGATAAGTTCAATAAACTATCTCTATTTTAATAAAGGTACCTACATGACTTTATTGAACACCCTCGACAAAAGGTCAACACTTACCACAAAATTGAGGTAGGCAGGTCCGAACCTTCCCTTTCTACCCCTAATTCCTATAAGTACACCAATTTCAATCCTCAATAACTGCCATATCCGTCCGATCTCTTCAATAATAGTTCCAGAAAGTCAGACGAAGAAAATAGTTGCCGAAAAATTCAAAAGAATTTCTTTGACTGTACTTTTTGTGTGGTCACCCTCACGGTATTAGGTGATCATGGGGAAGAGTAATGTTGGTAAATGGCAGGAAATTACCGTGGCACCTTATCGTCCGATTCAATAACCCCATAGACGATAGACCAGTGGGTGTAGACTGTAGGGGAGGTAATAATAAAACTGCACGCGCAGACTTTCCGGCTATCATGCGTCAGAACGCTGTACATAGCCTTCATTTGTTTTTTGTGTCGTCTACATTGTGTGGCTAACAAACCGTCGTAATTCATTCTCACTCGTGGCAGTTACAGTCTTGAAGCGTTTTGAAATAAATAATGTTTTAATATGTAACTCTAACGCCGTTTTTAGTTTTTGCTGTTTTAATATTAACCAGTAAAATATTGCTTTTTTAGTATGCAAATATTGATTATAATTTATTTTACACAAAATGTCGACTAACCGAGTCAATCTTTAACTAATCCACAAAAGGTTCACCGTATTGTTTGACAGAACATCACAATAATTCGAGTATTACTCAATACATAACCGTAAGTCGGACTGAACAAAAATACAGTTACCACGTGTTGATAGGGGTCAATCGATTCGTCTGATGTTACTGTACGTTCGCTTCAATGGCTGTAATTGCCGCCTTCGAGACTATCTGACCGTCAATGTGACGTATTGAACTATTGACACGTTCTTTTATTTAAAGCTGATCCTCCACTTACGCGAACGACGGGCTATTTTAAGTTTGTATGTGACTTGATTGAAGTTTTAGATAGTTTGAGAACGCGGACTTTCACACTTCACACTAATATTATATAGGCAAAACTTCGTGAGAGTGTGTGTGTGTGTGTTTGTATATTTTTTTACTTGTTCACGCTCAAACGGCAGGACGGATCTTGATATAATTTGGCACAGATATAGATTAGAATAGCACATAGGATACTTTTTATCCGGGAATATGATCCCTCGGGATGATTTTCAACTTTCACGCGGGTGAATCCGCCGGCAGAAGCTAGTTGTGCGATAAATCTGTTAAAACTGATCAAGCTAATTATACTTTGGTAGCGGTCACGCTTAAAATAATAAAGATCAGATCTATTGATAAACTTCCTAACCGAAGTAACGTAGGGAAAGTGCCATCGTCCGTTTCAATCTGAAGATTAAATTTCACCCAGATATAACTACTATTAACTTGTGCAGTAAACCTGCAAACATTAAATAACGGAACAGATGTGCAAAAACAGCAAACGTGTGAAGTCATGTTCCCAGAATGGTTGGACCGAATTGTAACGTTAGCCACGGGTACCCAACGCAAATAAAGAAAATTTGGTTCAAATAAATTGCACTTGATGGCGTGATAAGCTTCGATTTGTTATTGAGTTTTCTGAAATATTCAGATTTCCTCGAGACGATCATAAAAAAAATGTTTTTTCTTGTTTAATTAACTCTCCTAAGCACGAAATTAAGGATTGTTGGCCTCTTATTTCTAAGATTATTTGAATGGATAATTTAAAATTGATTCCAATTGATTAATGGCGGTTTTAAATTCTTGAGGCATCCAATCGATTTTTTAATTTGTTTTGTAACACATTTTGGTATAATGAAACTCTAAAAACGTGCAAAAAAATACTATAAAACAAATCATCGCTGTATTTAAAAAAAAAGTATTCACGAACCGAATAAACCATCTATATTCAAGGAACGGAAACGAAAGCGATCGATGTTCTTAGAAAAATAATCAGCTTAATCACGACGAAAAACGCCAGTTACGTCGGCACGGTTTCTTTGTATGGGATGAGGCATCTGTACGCTAGTCTTATATTATCTGTGCTTTAGCAAAGCCACACAGCAACAGCAACAAAGCTATGCAATCCAAAAAAAAAACACAAAAAAATACTTGGCTACTATAATAATAAGGCTAATAAGAAGTGTTAAGAGTAATTAATTATAGGATATCCCGCAGTTCAGCGTGCCTATTGGCATAGGCCTCCTCCAAGTCCCTCCATTGTGCTCTGTCCTCTGCAACTCTAGTAATTAAACTTGGCTACTAATTAAAGATAATAATATTATATTAAATAAGGTGGCAATTCTATACATATAGTGTAAGTGCACTGAAAGTAACAGTGTCTACTTTAAAAATGTTGTTATAGTCTGTAAAACTAGAAACTAAAATAAATCAAATCATTAAAGTTGAAAAGTTTTCGTTCGCCGCTGAGAAGAGGCGTCTTTATTTTACAAGTTGCACGGTATGGCTGTCATTAGAGTTATTTTACGCTTGTCATAAATGTCCATTCTTGGAAAGTAAGCCTTTGTATGTAATGGTATATTTTGTAACACAAGTAATAAGTAGGCATGGCTGGTTAAAAATAAGCACGGACACTGGACATTGTATTTATTTATGTATGAGTCAGTACGAATGGCGTCGCATCGTGAGTTGCATACATTTCTCTTCTTTCTTTCTTTCTGTCCAAAGTCCCACTGCAACATGATGGCCACGACCGCTCTCCCAAGAGTGTACCGATGAAGAAGAAAGAAGTACGAAAATATCTTACCTACACTAAATTAAATGCACCATTTTGTGATTCGTCAAATTTTTATCAGCATGCAGTAGATAAACTTTAATTTTTTAGGGTTCCGTACCCAAAGGGTAAAAACGGGACCCTATTACTAAGACTCCACTGTCCGTCTGTCTGTCTGTCTGTCACCAGACTGTATCTCATGAACCGTGATAGACAGTTGTGATTTTCACAGATGATGTATTTCTGTTGCGCTATAATAACAAATACTAAAAACAGAATAAAATAGGGCTCTCGTACAATAAAAGTGTTTTGTTCCCGTTTTTTGCGATAATGGTACAGTACCTTACATGCGCGAATCGCACTTGGCCGGCTTGGCCTTTTAAAATAATATAGACTATCTGTTCATAGGCCGTGACTACTTGCATTCAAAAAGATTTGGCAAATATTTCACATAAATACAAACAAACATCGTGTTTCGTTCTATCCAGAACGACTTAGACCCAACCTAAATCTAGAATCATTCCACAAAACCGGGTTTTCGAACATTAACACCTTATGTACGCATAAAACACGATATAGGAGCTATAAGGGCTAAGATTCACCACCAAATAAAACGTGCGGCACATAAGTTAAGCCGAATCTTGAGGGCACATTTGTTCAGTGAGACGCGTGACAAAATTGTAGCGACCTACGCTGTTCGATCACTTTTGTCATAGACTAACAAAATTTGATAGAAGTGACACTTACTAATTCAAATGATACTTGAACTAAAATCATAATCATAATTATCTTAATGTAATATTCCCACTGCTGGGATACAGACTTCCCATCGGTAAAAGGTGGTATGTGTCCATCTGGCCCAGTGTGGTATGGTAAATGAAACAATGTCTCCAATGTTTTTTGGTTTTTGCACGGATTTTTTTACGACTTCACCGTTTTGAAAGCAAACAAAAAACTACGAGTATATAACCCCAAAAACACAACACCAACAACTAACCAACAACTAACCCAACAACTAACTCAACTACTATAATATAGTAACTATGATAATAAGTAATTAAGGATAGTTTTGTGCATAGGTGTGTGGGTACCGTCATACTTGGGTATTCAAATTTTAAATAGGCATAACAAGGCTAATTGTTAATGCTAGAGTGTGAACCAACAGAAGCCCAGGGAAGATGACCAGCATCAGAAGTGACGACTTGGACGAGCCGACAGAGGAGTCATTGGGTTATCATATCAGATGATTTATTGTTGTTTAGTTCACTAGCTGCCGCCCGCGACTCCACCCGCGTGGAATTAGCACCTACTTCGCCCAATGTGTAGCGTTCATAATAAGTAAACATAAGTTAAACATAATGTTACTTTTATAGCAGTCCGTTATCGGAATAGCATGATAGACTCATGCGTTCAAAACAAAATCATATCTTTGCTCAACAATCAATACTCTAATTGTACGGTTTACTTTTTTGTACTGCACTGATTATCCGCTATATTAACATCCTTTTACTAAAAGTCAAGACGGAGTTGTCAACCTTAGAACAATTTCAATGAAATACACGTTTTCGCATCGTGGTCGCATGTGTAGGTGGCATGATGCATCCGGTCTGCGAGTTCCACTTCTACACCTTCATAATCTCTGCCCTCGCCCCCTTACACTTAGCCTTCCCTTTTTACCAATTTCAAGAGCTTTTTTCACACATCAATCTCGTTCAATGCGAGAGTAATATGATGTAAAAGCGTCATACTACGTGAATGCCGACCGTTCGGAACCGATCGTTAAATATATTGGAGGTTTTTCTAAGTGAATATTTTGGGAAAGGGGCTGATGCAGTTCTCCTTTGAAGGTTGTGCTGTGAGGGTGCTGAGAGGTTGTGTTCTTTAATTGGATATGGCTGAAGAAGCGGGTTTTCTATAGGTGGTTCAACAACAGATAAATTATTTGGTTAATATCTAAATCTGATATTAAAAAAATGTTTTGTGATATATGTTTGTATAAATATTGTAATCTTAGAAAAGATTACCTCATTTATTTATTTATTTAAACTTCATGTACATTGGTGATACATAGGCGGACTTAATGCAGCAAGGCATTCTCTACCAGTCAACCTTTAGGTAAAAAAGGACACAACAGTGGTAGGTGTACAAAATAAAAATTATGAACAACAATTGAAGTCGGGTTAGTAAACTACCTAACTAATAAAATACATAAATAATTTCTATAACAATAGACTAATAAATATTATTATAAATACTAAATACAACATGAAACTGAAATTTAAATATAATAACTTTGACGAAGACCGAGTTATGTATGAGAGGACAGATAATAGTTCCGGATTCTACGCTTGAAAGCAAATTTACTCTCAGCTTTTTTGATGTCAAGGGGAAGTACGTTCCAGAGTTTTATAGTTGAGACAGTGTAAGAATTAGATAGAAACCCGGTGCGGTGAGAAGGAATATGGAGAAGTAAGTTACCTTAAAGTAAGGTACCTTATCTGATTACAGAATAATTTCACTAATAGAAAAATACAGTATTGACAAATAGACATTTTTTTATCCTGTGGGATAGTCGCCTACACCTACTCCTACCGCTTATACGCCTTTACCTACGGTAAAAAAGCTAGTGTTGTGTGTATTTATCATTTTGCCGTTTTCAGCTTTTTCTATTTCTAAAACCATTCAGAATATTTACCCGTTTTTTCTTTTATTGAATAAAATTCAAGCTAGGTCAGCAAAACACTTTCGGAAAATGTTTTCACGCAAAAAGAGCGAAAAAAAATTCTGAAAAATAAAATCGGATTCAGAAACAGAAATAACCAAATGTTCTGTATTCTACTGTTATTCCCAAACAGCTTTCATGTATCCATACAATATTGTTCAATCGGAATGTTCGGGGTATTCCACGAATGCACTAGTGTTCAAAAACATAGCACCTATGAAAAATGATTACGTATTTTGAATCTACACTGTTTCCAATGTCGGCAAAACTTTTTGTTGAAATTTGCTTCGGAGAAAAGTGTCTTTATCATTTGACGACATGGCGTTGTCTTTAATTTGAAAGTATATACTAATCTAATTATCATTTCAGCCGAAAGACGTCCACGGCGGGACATAGGCCTCCCTCAGACGTCGCCACATTGTTCGATCCTGTGCGTTTCGCATTCATCGCATTCCCGCAACCTTAACCAGGTTTTCGGTCCACCTAGAGAGAGGCCTTCCAACGCATCGTCTTCCGGTTTGCAGTCGCGTTTCTAGAACTTTTCGTCTCATCGGCCATCCGTTCTGCGAGTAATGTGCCTTGCCCACTGCCACTTAAGTTTCGCAACTGTTCATTTTTTCTTTAATTATTAGGATATTTATGTACTCAAAATTTGTTGATGAATGAATTGAATTGAATTACTGAATGCCATATGCTATTTTTGGCTTATTTTTTGGACATAACTTGGTCAAGGCTGCGGGGATCCGTTTGATGCGCGTTGTTATGAAAACACTTGCGTTAGGCCTATGTTCAGCAGTGGACGTTTATCGCCTAAAATGATTTCGATGATTGTGATGATTGGCTTTTTATTGTCCCCCTAGCTAAGCCGCAGCAAAACGTTAGTCTTCTATCATATTTTGACTATGTTATAGTCAAGTTGACTAGTTTAGTAGTAGTATAGTTTGAAATATTACGGCTTTTTACAGAGCACAAAAAGGAGGCAGGTAATCAATTCGATACGTATGTATGTAATATTGTTGGAACTGCACAATATTTACATAATAATTTATGTTACTCTATGTGTGCTTCTAATCGTGTGCTTAATTTCAAAAGTGTATGTATGTTTGTTTCTATGTTTGTCCACGCCTTTCTCCGAAACTACTTATCGAATCGTGATCATTCTTTTTTATTGGATTAGGTTTCTCTCAACATAGGGCATAGAGCAAGTTTCATCAAAATCGGGTTAGCCGTTTGCCAGATACGGAACATATAACCAAATTCCTTAGCGACAAACAGCACGAATGTGTAAATTAAGTTAACTGTGATGAAACCTGAATCAGGTGTTTAACAATAGAAAATCAATTGATTCCTAATTACCACATAGCACAGTCTACGGGTATTCTGTTAATCCTTTAGGTACCTTACTATAGAACTTGCTCACTTTTTAGTGAATGGTACTCAAACTAAAAGGAGAGAAATAAGAACTTTAACCCAAAAAATAAACCTACTTCTAAAGCAAAACACTAAAAAGGGCTAAAATAAATTTCGTTTCGGCAGTCGGTGTTTAAAAACTATAAAAACAAGAGGTACCAAAGACACCAACCTCCGAAACGAAAGTTATTTTTGCCCTTATTAGTGTTACTTCTTATATACACTTCAAGTAGTCCCCACAGTGTTTATTTGTGCATTGAATCCTATCCACACCCATCCATCAAAAACTACGGCAGTATAAGCCAGATAATTACTGAAACATCGTTATTTGGGGCCTTACAGTCTTATCTACCCTCTACAAACACATTATCCTATGTAAGTTGGCGCGTATAGAAAAAGTTACCGCTACCAAGCTTCGTCGGTTGATTAGGTCGGGTTCCAAATGGTCGTATGTGCTATAAACATTTTTGGGTAAACGTAATATGGCGTCGTTAGGATAATAGAATGGACCACAACGCGGCGCTTGTGCCGTTAGGGCGGTATCTGCCGATTTACTTCATGTAAAATGACAAATAAAGAAACATATCCCTTGTAGCGGTCTGGGTGTTTGTTCGGCAAATGTAGACGATTTTTGTGAAGGCTTAGGTCTGGTCTTAGAATAAAATTATCGCTAGAATGAAGTCTTTTTATCAGAAGCTTTTATTTCACTTGCCTGTTAGTTGATTAGTTAGTATGTATGGGTCAATCATCAGCTAAAGAATTGTGCCACCCATTTACATAATATATTTATATCTTTACAAATCGTTAATCAGGTCTCAGTCAGAGTATGCTGATCCGGTGTGGACACCCTTCTACAGTAAATATTTAGATGAAATTGAATTGATAAAATTTAAACGCCTTGTTTGTGAGAAAATTAATTTTGCTGACATTAGTTAATCATACTTTTTCTAATTTTTGTTTTAACATATTTTTCCGCTTGCTTCTTTTTTTAATAATAATAACAAAAAATATTAATGAGTGTAATCATAATTGAATTTGTTTTGCTGACGCCTAGTTTGTACAGTTAATTATGTTGAAATTTTAATCCGTAATAATTTTTTTTGAAATTTAATCCGTAACATCATATATTTTTGTAATAATTTAAAAGTTATAATTCTATATTAATATTTCAATTTATTTTATATAACTTCGTATATTTCTATAAGTACTTGCCTGTTAAGTTTTCACAATGGCACTTAATTATATTGATAAAAATTTAGTTTCTAATTGTAAGCGCAAGTTGTATTAATTTTGTAAAAATTTTGTATATTATGTGGAAAATGTCGCTGCTGGGTGCACATTTGTTTTTCTTCGTGCTTTAATTTTATGTATTGCTGTAGTGTTTAGTCGTTTGTTTTCCCAAATTTATAAATCTTGCACCTGATTTTTGAACAGTTTTTCCTAACCTACTGAGCAAATTGTTTTCATACACGCTTGGTTTGGAAATGACAATGAATGTTAACTAAGAGGATACACAAACTTCAGAATTTTTAGCGGGCGATGGTTTAGTCTGATATTTAATCAGTATGAGGAAGTATACAAGTGCATACATTACAACGATTCGATAAGAAATGTAATTTTGAATCCGTATTTGATTTAGTATTTAAAATGAAATGATTTGCTAAAAGAAATACTAAAAAGATGGTTTTAAGAACTTTTTTTAATTGATAATTTTTTTGAAAAAGAATAGTATGAATATAAGTTGTTTATATAGTGATATCTCAAGTACGTCGGATTGTAGTTATTTATTGTAGCGTATGTTCCAACCTAACCGTTACTAAAGTAATTTTTTCAATGGTTATTTTATAATTTTATATGCATACTTTAGAATACCCAGGCGTAGGCTAGAAATGCCATATGTACTAAAATAGTGGACCCAATATCATATATAAATAGCCGAAGTTCTATACAAATGCCACTCTGAGATAATTGTTTAACATTGAATCAGTCGCGAAGAACTAACTTAATATCAGTCAAGCAAAGCCTATTCAAAATAGCGTGAAAATAAAATCGACAAAAATTGTCATATTCCAAAAAAAAGGAAATCTTATCACGAACAAGCATTATTATTTGAAGAAAGATAATTTTCCTTCCATTGTTACAATTTGTTAACCGAATCAAACAATAATTTTCCTATTGATATGGGATTCGACACTTATACTCTCTCTCTATCTAATACCTTTAAACGAGCAATTTTTGTATATATACATATAATCTGAATATTAGAAACGGCTCCAACGATTTTCATGAAATTTTGTATGCAGGGGGTTTCGGGGGCGATAAATCGATTTAGCTAGGTTTCATTTTTTGAAAATTCGTTTTCTCTAGTTTCACCCGAGCAGATCTCGGTTGTCCAGGTACTTCTATTTATGAAGTAATATCATAGTAGGAACACTTTAGTCTTTATCATCCACCCATATCGGGCTAATTAAACCATATAACAATAATTATTCTCTCGTTACTTAACAGAAGTGATGTAAGTTCACCGACCTCAGTTCTAAACGTGGCAGATATTTCTCATTACGGCTGAACTCCACAGACATGTGTGACGTCATGCGTCTTAGAATAACTTTATCTAGCTATTATTATATAATTGACTATTGTTTTCGCAGAAATTGATGTTGATTGACACAATTTGAGTCAGAATTTGGAAAGTTTGTTTGTTACATTTATTATACAAACGAATAAAAAGATAAAGATATATTTATTGCATAACAGTGTACATTAAGTTTTTATTATTAACATTAAATTTTGAGTTTCAACAGTCATACATACTTCACACCCGACTTCTAGATAATGATGGCAATACAATATTAATGTGCACCTAAATTATTTATACGCTTTGCATATTATAAGTAAACAGTTTCTGAAAATAGCTTGGTGGTTTCGGTTCGAAAACCGAATTTAAATCATGCCAAACTTTATAAAAATAAATGTAACTCCTCCATGCCAAGCTTTATCATAGACCCAAAGCCCACAAAGGAAAACCAAACCAAAATGACGAAATGACGGTACTGCGTGCTAAAAGCAAAGTGCTAAGCAAGGTAGCTACCTACCCATTAAATGTTACAAGCCAGGCCTTACCCAGCTATGTTAGGTCAGTTCCAGTTTAACCAAATTCGGCCGAATATCAGTATTTCACTGGTACCAACTGGAATCTGACCCCTAACCCGAATACTGGGGGATACCGAATTTGGTCAGCTGAAGCATTACACAAAGGTATTATGTTATACAGCCGTCTAACCTCTTGAAAACCTCAAACGTATTGATCACGTTACAGATTATGGTTACAGTAATTCATTTTTGATTTCCTGATTTATTATTGATTTGGACTTAAGGGCCTACATCCGCTTTAGTGCCGTAAAATGGTAACTTTCTAAAACATACTTCTTAGTAACGGCTAGGTTAAAATGTTTGAAAAATTTATATATTTATTATTGTTTCATGTACATTATTTTTTAAACATGGTTTTTTCTTATAACAAATAGTTTTGCTTTAAAAAAATAATTAGCAACACGATATTTTTCACAAATTTTGGATACTTCTTTGGAGAAGTATCCGAACGGCTTGGATGTTTAAAAATATTTTTACACAAAAAATTTCATGGCTGGAATATCTTCAAAACTGAAATTGCATATGTAAATCAAATAATATTTTGCAAACCAAACTGTTCAAAAGGAGGTTCAATATTGTTGTTTTGGCTCCGAGCGGGCGCACGGCCAGTACTGCGTTAACATTGGGGCGTATATATCGCCTTAACGTTAGTGCGTATGTGTGGGATGTCGATCTTGTACCGCTGACGCATCGGCGTACGTCTTGTAGTCCATTATTTTTAAGCTTAATCTACTTCTATGTATTAAACGTTATGTCAGGTGCGTGTACAGAAAACTAAGTTGACTTTTTACAGTACCACTAAGCAACTGTTTATAGTACCGCGAAGTACTACGATTAGTAGAAATGGGTTTTATTGTTGCCTGGCCGAGGCAAGTAAATAGTTACTTCAGAACTATTAAAATGTTCAAAGTAATTTGGAAATGTGCATGACGGTACGTTCTGGTTAATCGTATTTTATGTAGCAATAGTAATGGTATGTTTCGGTGTGAGATTTTCTAAACAAGTCCAATAACCTTTAACTAAAATGTGCAATAACTAAGAAATAGGCGAAAAGATGAACTAGTTATAATGTCTACAACTAGGTGAACCCGACTTGGTCCAGCCATTCTGTAGTCAGAATGGCTAGCCACTTTCCTCGTAATAGGTTACCTCTTCAGCGAGGTACCAATTATTTGATGTCTGGTACCGAATAGGTACAAAATCTTTTAGTATTCTTTTAAATATAAACTTAAATCATAAAAGGTGTAAAAAAAAGCATTCGTCATTACGCTGCCATTTATGCCACATCTAGTAATACCTTTTTTTACTTTTACGTTGGATCCGTGTTTGCTCGGTTGGTATTTAGTGGTTATTTACTTTTTTATCACTACCCTCTTATTTATTTTTATATAATTAATTGTAACGTCGTTTTTGTGCGTTCAGAAACATTAAACATTCTATGTAAATTTAATTTCTCAGTAAGTGAATTATTGTTAATTCTTAATGAGAAATAATAAATTTCTTTAACCATATCGTATTGCTCAAAATTCCAAAATCTCTCTTGGTCTGGACCAAGAGATATTTTCATCCTGACGCAGACCAATTAACGAGGCCACCTAGTCGGCTTAAAATATTTAAAAAGTCAGCCATCGATTCGAAAGAAGACGGGCTAACTCAAATTTGTTTATTGTTTTGTACCTTACAAGCTTTGCCGTAAAATCAACAGTAATGCTACTAAATTTATTTTGACCACTATTGTAGGCAACTTAAAAATCTTCAACTCGATTAAAACCATTCCTCTCCAATCTTTACGATCACTCAATCTTTCCTGAAAACCATAAAATTATTTAACGTCCGTCAAGTTTCAATCTTACAGAACTACTCGCTATGTTGTTCAGATAGTCTGGGCCCTATCCTATCACATCGAAGATCTAAATTGAATCCTGGTGTGGGGTGCATGGTCCGTAAAAGACCCCCAACCCCGTAACCTATCAGAAAGAAGTTTATCTCATGGAATATCTCAGATTAGGACATTGAGGCGAAATAAGGAAGCCATTTTATGGTCTCTTTTGAGGTTTCAAATGTTATTTTGTGCTGTGAATTGGATTTATGGGAAATGGGAAATAGTAGTACATTACTGCAGCGGCCAGCAAAAGGGGCATTGATGGACGAACGTGTAAATGTGGGCCGAGGCGAAGTCGATACGTAAGTCCATCAATGCCTAGTTGTGGCCAAGGCTTATATAGTAGTTTTCTCAAATAATGCGCGGAAATTAAAACTAACTAGTAGATACCTAGAACTCATTTTGTCAAATAAAATTATTAATTTTCTCGAAGAAGGTTGTCAAAGTAATGCTCAAATTTCCAAGCATGTTTGAGAAATAATTATTTTGTGTAGCTTTACATAGGTTTTTGTATTAAACCAATATCAAAGTCAGTTAGATAACCTAAAAATATTGGACACGTATTTTTTCTTTTGCCCCGTAAACAAAAAAATACGACGTTACAGTGCGATGCAATATCGTGTGACGACACGGTGTGCTACGCTTTATACTGACATAGTGACGTCACAAGCCCCAACTTTGATGCGCTTTACCTTTGTTATTTTTTATTTATTTGATGGACGGGTTCAATATCATTCGATAGTATCACTAAAGGATCAAATAGAATTATCATTTTTCTACCAGGAAACATTCCTATTTTGTGGGGAATACAAAGTCAAGCTAAATTTCGCCAAATATTATTTTAGACGGACGTAACTGCAACCATATTGGTTGCAGTTACGCTTTACTGTTGTTTAAGTTGAATTCCTATTACTGTTAAGTATTTGTATCTTTTCTATGTTTGAGTTCTATTCAGCTTTATCGATTAGTAGATATCATTTATGACGGTGGTGGTACTTGGTGGTGGTGGTGTTGGTGGTCGTTTTGGGTGGTTCAAGGTAATTATGAACATTTAGTCTTTGTTTTATCGCTTACTAGCAAACCGGCTTTGCACGGGATAAGTTATTATATCTACAAACCTTCCTCATTAATCACTTTTTCTATTAATGAAAACCGTATCAAATTCTGTTTCATTGTTTAGCAGAAGAAAGCGGAGAAACAGACAGAGGTAAACCGCGATTTTGTTTTGAACTATTTAGAGTAAACAATTTTTAAGTTAGCCAAACTAAATATAAATACATATATCCTTTTTCAGTAACTGGGTTGTGGAGGTCAGATAGGCAGTCGCTCCATGTAAAACACTGGTACTCAGCTGAATCCGATAAGACTGGAAGCCGACCACAATATAGTTGCGAAAAGGCTAGGCAGATGATGATGATGATATATCATTTTTCTGAAGCCTGATTTATGAATTAAGTATTTGGAGATAAACTTGTGAAACCTGACTTTAGTGGCAGACTGTCTGAGTTGGCAGACGTTCAGGATAAACAAACACTCAAAAACTACTCAGCCTCATATGCTTAATTCATAAATCTGGGCTAAAACTACAAAATAGCCTCTGAAAAATAAATACAAGTTAACGGCATCAGCTGCATTTCAGCCAGTGCGATTTATAACAATCAATTTAGGGAAAACGGTAATTTAAAGTGGCTTTTAGCTACGGGTCCCGGGTAAATGGGCTGTGTACCTAATACATTGTTATTTGCTAGCTATCTGTGCCCGCCATCTGTTATTATCCGTGCTCCATAAGTGCATTACTGAATAGAGGAAAACGGGAACAAATTAGGTACACTTAATGGATCAGCGCTTGTGAATGTTACTTTGCGACCAGTGTAGATGTGTTTCGCTGATATTTTTTTTAATGTTGAGGTAGTTAGACGTAGATTATGTTTTATTGAATTCTCAATGCCATTCAAACTCTTTTAGTTTAGGAAAAGTTGGTAAATACTTTTCAACTTTTTAACTTTTTCTTACTTTTCTTTTTAATATTGGATCGCTTGCTTGGTTGATTATAAATCAAGTAATCACATTTTTTCAGTAACTCTTGTAAGAAAGAAAGAAAACTAGTTTTAGCTCTTATAAGCATTTACAAAAATGTTCGGTAATATTTATAAAAAAATCGAGAATTCGAGAATTTTCGTCAGCTGACCTTTCGTTTTCTTGGATTACCTTTTTTAGTTTCATTTTTATGCAAGACAGTGCTGAGACAATAAATACTGATTGTTCTTTAATATTCTGTCTTTGCTTACCTGGGTTAATAACAATCAAGGGATCGCAATTTTCATCAACGATTGCATTTGTCACCACCACGAATTTTCACAAGCCCCTAACATGACGTCACAAAAAATAACTAAGGAATAGTTGAACCAAGTGAAAAGTCTTCGCATCGACTAGTCCCCATCAGCCTCCCTCGATCATTTGTTACAGTCGCCGCGTAAGATGAAAGCCAACGATACAAACGTCTCGTTCACGAGTCACTAGCCAAGCGCGACTGCGGTATCGGTATTGGTACCGATAGTGGGACCATGCTGCACTTATTTGCACTGACGTTTTATGGAAACAGGTTTAAATAAAGTCTACCCACTTTACACTATTTTGTTCGTCGACAGGAAGGATTTTTGAAGTGCTCGTCAGCTAAATTAGTTTTTAGAATTAATGATATAACATTTTTCTGATATTCTAAAAGAAAGCCAAAGATACAAACGTCTCGTTCATGAAATCACTGGCCAAGCGCGACTGTACCGGTATTGGTATCAATACCGGGACCACGCTGCACTTATTTGCACTGAAATTTTAAAGGAACAGGTTTAAATAAAGTGGGTAATGTAGTGCAGTTTATTCGTTGACAGGAGATAATTTTGTAGTACTTGTCAGCTAAATTAGTTTTTCAGCATTGATAGAACATTTTTCAGTAGGTACTGATTTTGATATTCTAAATGAAAGCCAACTGTACAAACATCTCGTTCATAAGTCACTAGCCAAGCGCGGCTGCAGTACCAGTATCGGTATTGGTACCTATAGGAAGACCACACTGCACTTATTTGCACTGATGTTTCATGGAAACGAATTTTAATAATGTGGTTAGTTTAGAGAAGTATGTTGCTTAGTTGCTGTTGAGAGGAGAGATTTTTCAAGTGATTTGTTTTTGATGACGGTACAGATTTCCATTAGGGATAGCCCTTCACTAGAGATATTCAGGAGTAGAATTAAGGAAGATTTTCTGTCAACATGACACATAAATATGTATGTATTTTAGATATATGTACGTATGTTTATGTGCTGTAGACGTATTTTTGTAGTGTATTTAGTTAGTAAGAATTCAAATGTTTTTTAGTATTTGTTGTGCGCTTTTGTTAACTGTCCTAATTTTGTGAATATCTCTTTAGCACTGAGGTTTGCTGTCAGAGAACCCAATTTTTAGGTTAAGCTCGCCTTTGTACATAAGTTTTCCATTTGTATTTGTAATGTTTATTTTGTGTACAATAAAGAATATGAATATAAGATTTTGTTCAGTGGAGATCGGTTTTTGTTAGTAAGAATCTGTTGTTTTTAATCTCAAACTATACCTATGTGGAAAAAGAAAGAAAGATAAGAAAGTCAAACGACGCCTATCAATAATAAAAAATGTGTAAAATGTTTATTGGTTTTTCAAAACGTTCACATAGGTAATATTTTTTTCCAGTTAAAAAAACATTTTTAAACATGCTTACCATACATTGTCATCCAAACCATGTTTGCAAAATTTCATCTTAATCGGTTGAGGATAACTGCTTTTGCAATTCAGTTGCAACATTTGACTTGACAAACATACATAAATTGCAAGTTAATAAAAAGTTTGTAAAAAGGCAAAGACTGACATTATTTATCAAAAGTTTACTCATAACGCATATTTTTCAATCTTCTGGATTCCCACAGACAAGTGCGCCGTGAACATGTGTCTACTTTGAATTTGTTCTGAGATAGCTGTAGTTGTAAAAAAAACTATGAAAGTGCGTTGCGTCAAGCCTGTATGCTCATGTTTGTTCACTTCACTAGTTCACCCGAAACTACACGCAACTGTGGCTTAACTACGCAATTAACAAAACACCACTCAATTTCGCGAGCTTCCTCCACAATCAGTGGACCAAAACAAATGCGTTTATTTCTCAGAAATGCCCGACATTCCTTGTGCCATTGTCCCCACTAGTTTATCGGGATGTCGGGATATCGGAAGATTTCCGGTCCATTATTGTACAGATCAAACTTTTATTCGATACAATATAACATTTGACGACGACTTTGTTTGCAAGTTAATGCGTAATGGCGTCTTCCGTTGTGATGTTACGTTTATAGAATGTAAGGAAGTATCTATACTAATATTATAAAGCTGAAGAGTTTGTTTGTTTGAACGCGCTAATCTCAGGAACTACTGGTTGGAATTGAATAATTCTTTTTATGTTGGATAGTCTATTTATCGAGAAAGGTTATAGGCTATACAACATCACGCAACGGCTAAAAGAAGCGGAGCATAAATGAAAAATATCGCGAAAACGGGAAAAAATTGTTCCTTTTTGAGAGCTTTCGTTGCGTGCGCTGTGTAAGTGGTTAAAGTTACGAAACATTTATGTTTGTAGGGTAGGCAGGTAGCCAGTTGACGGGAGCGAAGCCGCGTGGGACAGCCTGTTATTAAATATTTAAATAAATGTTTAGCTCTGGCCTCTGCTCCTTATAAAGGACTGTCAAGAGGTGAAATAATTTAGGCCTAGCGCGCACCACGATTTTTTTCTTGCGACACTATTTTAGAATCGCGCTGTAACATATCGCATACAGTGCACTTCTCGATAAAAAAATCGATGGTCATTGCTCAGTCTCACCATGGATAAAAGTTGCTTGTCTCTGTTTACTATTTCGGAGGCAAAAGAGAAAAAGTAAAAATATCGTTAATACTGGTTTCATCCTTTTAAAGCGAGTGGGTTTCTTTTATCAGAAATACGAGTACAATGAGTACTTAGCGCATTCTTTGGAGTGTTGATTCCACAAGGGTGATCTTTCTTTTATTGCGATTATCGAATGTTTCACGTCTAATCTCCTTTCGTATTGAGACTCCAGTGGAGATGCAGGCGCTGACATGTTTGTTCTCGAAAGAACGGTATACGAATGGGTGCCGGCCGGCCGGAGTTCGCAATTTTTCTGTCGCAGTGCGCGCGAGACCATACAATTCCATACGCTGCAGTTTACTTTCGCGATAATCGCGTCGCAAGCAAACGCAGAAAATTGTGACAAATCACAATTTTAAAAACGCTGCGATTTATTAGTCGAATGTGCGTGCACTGTCGTACTAACTCATATGTTGCATTCCTGTGACAAAGTTATCACATGATATCGGGTACGCGCTAGGCCTTAATGATGATCTTCTTAGTAAAAAACCAACAAACTTTCAATGATCACCAACCCTAACAATCGCTTCACTCGTGATTATTCCATTATTTCTCATCGCAATCTCATTAGTAGGTAAACATAGTAACATAAACCTTCCAATGGTAACATTGGAGGTTTTTAGACGTCTAGCGGAATGAAATAAGATGTAGATACTAACAATTTCCATGTTGCTGTCTAAATTCAATTTCCTTGTTGAAGCTACGGCTCAAGTTGTTTTAATATTATCTCACGTGGAAAATCCCAAAACATGAAAAAGAAATGCCTCGGCAAAAGTTACATAGCAACAAAGGGCTACTTTTACTCGTATCTGTCCCAAGAATCCTCTCGTACAACATTATCTAAAGAACATATCTTTTCGCAATTCCAGTAACTACATACTTCTCCGACTACCCACATAGTTCCCCTATTTCATTTTCCAAATACGCGTCGTTAGAAACTTGTAGAGGCAACAAGTTTTAATAACTACAAACTAGAACTACCCACAAGGTTTTGCGGCGCTGGCAACATTTTATAAAGCGGCAGCCCTCAGCTTGATTGATGAGCTAAAAGTTTGGCAAGAACAATACAGGTATCATGTATTATGGGCACTGATTATTAGTAAGTGTGGAAAGGGTGGGGTAATTTTGAGTAGATAGGTATTTTATGGGTTGAAGAGTAGGTTATAGTTATTATTTAATTTATTTAATTTTATTTATTTATTAATCGAACAAAATGATTCATTATTTGTTAGTAGAAACACCTTAGAACTATTGTTGGTAAAAACACAAATAAACAAACAATTAAGAATAATAAATATTGCATATTTTTTTTAACAATAAATGAAAAATTAAAATTACTATTATATTGTTATCCTTAATTCTTTACTGTACACCAAAAATTATATTCTTTACAGTGTGATAACAAATTATATGTAAAAAAGTGCGAGTCCGGCCAAGTGCGAGTCGGACTCGCGCACGAAGGGTTCCGTACCATTATAGCAAAAAACGGCAAAAAAATCATGTATGTTGCATGGTAGTCCCACGTAAATATTTATTTTATTCTGTTTTTATTATTTGTTATTATTGCGGCAACCGAATACATCATCTGTGAAAATTTCAACTTTCTAGCTATTACGGTTCATGAGATACAGCCTGGTGACAGACAGACAGACGGACAATGGAGTCTTAGTAATAGAGTCCCGTTTTTATCCTTTGGGTACGGAACACTAAAAAGATGCACTTTACTCAATGTTAAGTTCTCTTCTTTTAATTGTCCTTGACTTTAGGGTTTGTTGTAAAACAAACAAGGTTTTCTTTAGTTTTTTGGTTATAAGTAACTAACTTTCGCTAAGCTAAGCTCCGAAGCGCATGCCGTTAGGAAAATTCGTAATTTAACTGACATAGAGACAGCCCCTTTAGTATATTTTAGCTATTTTCATAGTGTTATGTCATACGGTATCTGTTATAGGTAAATGCCGCCGACATCCAGACTATCTAAGTTTAAAACTAACTTAGATAAATTAAAATCATGGTCAGGCAGTTTGAATAGTTTATGCGGCCTACCCGAATGTCCTTCGACTCGACGTCCGTCGAATCGTTGCGCTCCTTAAATTCGCCGAGTTGAGCTGCACGGTTATTAACAAATGCGTGCACTGACTGGACAGTTTCACTCAATCGGGCTGGATCTTTCCTCAAAATACCCTTTGAGACATTACTGACTGATGTCTTCACATCGTCTAACCAAGATTTTGTCTGAACTTTAAAAGATACTGTGACCTCTGAGTTTGTCTCGGCCTTTCTTCTCAAAGTAGTCAGATAGGAAACGCCGACCTCATCTAGTTTAAACATGATCGACATGTTGTGTACAAACCAACTAACAGAAATAAAATCATTTATTATTTATTTTATCATTTAACCGCCGCCGTCAATGATTTAGTTCTAATGGCCCAATACTGCGTGTATTGGGCCATAAAATTTTTGATGTACCATCAACATGAAATTGAAGATAATAAGTATGTTGATGAGGCGGAAGAGTGAATATTATCGCATAAGTTACGGCCAAGACCAAAAGAATAAGGAGTCGATTCAAATGAAAGATTGTTGGTGCCAGAAAGTTGACAATGCATCAGGTAATTCTTATAAATCTATAAAAGGATTACCAAAAGACCTCACGACAAATATTTTTCAATGTAAGACATAAAACTCTAAAATTATTAAACAAGCTTACACCAGCTTAAAGTTAACTCAAAACAATCCACGACAAAACCAATTTCGTCTGAAAACAGATAAACAAAAACAAAAGCGCATCATATTTTATATAAATAAATACCCCATCAGCTCTTTCTGTCCGATATGAGATCAACATTATTTGCTAGCTTTGTTACATAGTAGAGAGCGTGTTTTATAGACATTGGCGAAAGGGGGAGCGAATGGAATCGCGTTTGTGGGATGTAGCTAAAATCGGTTTCTTTATTAAAGCGTGCACACTTGGCAACTTTTTGTTGCTTGGATCTTGTCGATGGTTCAATCACCTTGTATAAAGGCTGAGTTATATCGAATGGAACCAAACATTTTCGCTAATGCTGTCGCAAATTTGTATAGGTATCCTATTCATATGAAGGTTCTTCTCCACTAAGTTGTCAACGTGTCAGTGATCTCCCAATTATTGTTTGTGTTTGACATATTTCGTATGAGTAATTTGTCAAGAACATACCATTGAGAGAATACTGATAAGCTTGCAAATTAATGCAGTTAGGACCCAGCACAATTTACAGGTCTGCAGCAACACCTTCGCATTTCATTTATATTGTGTTGCAATTCTTGTTAACGAATACACGAACTCAGAAAATCTTGAAAGACCTTTTTTGAAGAAGAAGTATTTTTAATCACAAAAACCTGAGAGCACCATCTTTCGATTTCGCCACATTTCACTTATCAAGCAATCTGTCGCGCAACAGTATCCCCACAAAAGTTACCGCATCTGCGACCAACATTTCAGGTTGTGATAGGTGCGTCTGTAGTGCCATAACCCGGTCGTCCCTCAGGAAATAAGAGACACTGTAGATCGGGCTAGGTCCCAGTCCCACCCCTGGCTAACACCACTCGTTTTATTATTTTCCTATTATTTCGTATATTGTTCGGATGATTTGATTTTCTGTTCCGCTGTGGTCTTACTGTGTGATATAGAAGGGTGTTTTTTTTCAGGGATTAGATTGTAAAAAATATGCTGTAAAATCGGAGGATTTTCAGATAGTTGGTACATCGTACCAATAGCTTTTTGTGATTACATTTTTTTCATGTTACTTGTTGATATTCCTTATAGTCTTTGCGATGTTTGCACACTATTTATTTGTGGCATAATTATGACGTAAATCCAAACCTTTCTATCAAAGACACTACTTGGTTTATTAATTTGATAACTATATGTTTTTGGTATTCTTTATATGCCATAACCACGAGAAGATTTAATCGTTATTTTTTCCGGCCGTACTTTTTGTAAGAAAAATATCCGAAAGCCACGAAAACGAAATCGCGGGCAATAGCTAATATATTTTTTTAATAGTTTAGATACTTAAATATTGAATGTGATTTCGATAAGAGTTATTTTAGTGCTCAATTAGCAGCCTTAAAGACAGTTGAGTACTTAATTATATTGTTGTTCCCTAAAATAAACCAAAATGCTTTGTCCGAACAAGTTTTCGTGCATCTAATATGACTCAAGTTTTCCTTATTGGTCATCTTACTAATATTATTCAGCATGAGGACGAAAGTTATGCTCGTTTTATCGCCAACAGCTTAACCAGATAACATGATTTACTTACTTAGGATTAGTGTAGTGGCTTGATTGACACAGGATGTTAAAACAAAGTTTGTTTGCTAATCCTTTTATTAGGATATAAATCGTTGGAGGTTGGCAACTTTTTGGTAACATGATGTTGCCGTGTAGGCTAATATTACATTTCACTTCTTCCTCTTTCCATGCATTATGGTTTTGAATGCATTCTTCATTCAAATTGTATGTATTTAAATTAAGAATGCATTTTAAACCGTAATGCATGAAAAGGGGAAGACTCTTTTGCTTTCAGCAGGTACCTAAGGTAGAATAAGATTTCTTGAAGCTTTAAGTAGGTACAGCTAGATAATATATATAAATAAGTGTCTCTTACATTTCTTTACTATAAAACCCTTTATCAATGTGAAAATAATTAATGATTAACATTTTAAAACGAATACACAGTGTACTACTTTTATTTATTTTTAACCGACTGCCCAAAAAGGAGGAGGTTCTCAATTCGGATGTTTACATTTTTTTTTTCGGGCGTTTCTCCGTCATATATACACTGTTTTTTTTTGTTCGAAAGAAGTTTATTCCGAAATGATCCCATTTAAATTTCTTTCAAATTTTGTTGAAGAACTTCGGAGATATACAACAGAACTCTTCAATAAATGACGGCAAATCTCTCGGGATTGCTGCAATCGCATGTCTGTTTGTTGTTTACACAATTTCATAACACACCATCACGCCAGTATGCTCTAAACGGGTACGCAGATGTGTACAGTTCACCCTGGTATACTCTCATTCCACTGGTTATGTTCAAGTTACTGTTCTGTCATCACCGTGGGCATTTTTAGTACCTTACTATAGAACTTTTCCATTATGTAAAAGTAACAAAAAATAAACTTTTTATAAAAAAATACAACCGACTTCCGACAAAGTGAAAAATAACTTAAATTTCGGAAGGCGGTGTCAAAAAACGAAGAAAAGAAAACAAGAACTCCGACTTCCGAAATTGAAATTATTTTTCACTTTGTGTTATTTTTTTTGGAAATCGGTTGTATTTTTTTGTAAAATCGATTTTATATTTCTTTTTTATATGTTGCTTACCCTACAGATTTAAACTTTCAGGCAGCTGTTTCAGACAGTAACACACAAAAGGAAGTACAGAATTACTGAATTACCTTCACAAAAACCCAGCTTCATAATTTTAAAATTAGAACACATCCTTTTGAAATTTTGAAATGACTAAAAATATTCCCTGTATAGCACTCATTCACAGCACGCAGGCAGCAACTCACAAAGAATTTGAGGTTATTTTTCTCATTTCAAATTCTACGTACGAGGAGTGGAATCGTAAAAAGCGGATTATAGTCGGTATGCTGGCGTGGTGGATAGAATTCGTGAGAATAAGCCGAGTCGGCAATATGGGCTGCTTTATTTACCCGTGGCTGCTAAGCTGCATATAATGAAAACGCACTGTCGCGGGGCGTCAAACGACGACGAACAAGTAAAAATGTCTAGTCATAGCACTGAGAACCTTCAAGATACTTGATTTATTTTTAAAAGTCCTTATTAGCTCTCTTGTGTAACAACATACACACACACACTGTGTGTTGTGTGTGTGTGTGTGTTGTGTGTGTTGTGTGTGTGTGTGTTGTTTTGTTGGAAGAAATAAGTATAGTTTTTGTTGCCTGAAGTTGTACCTTTACAATAACGACATAATAATATTTTTGCCGACTTTTTCTAGTATAAGTTAAGTAGCAACAACTATTAGAAAGATCATTTTATTTTTCTTCTTTCTTAAAAAAATAGTTGCCGCTTATAGAAAAGAAACTGTGGGAAATAAACGATTCTTTAAAGGGGGTCATTTATACGAACTTCAACAACTAATAAAAACCCCATTTAAACAATTTCACTACACTAACATTTTATATGTGTGAAAGGTATTTTAAATACAACACAGTACGTTGAACGGAAAAATTTGTAACAGAAGTGGGACATTAATGTTATTTACAGATTACAAACGCATTGCAAACAATCAAATTTATTTTATGAAGGCTCGTTTATGAGCATGTAACACGTATTACGTAATGTATAATTCCCAGTAGACATGCAATTGCAAGCGGTCCAACTATTTAACTTCATGATAATATGATTTGCAATTTCATGATACGCTCGAATGTGGAGTAACAAGTTATGTTTATTGTTCCTGATAGTGAACATTCTAATTAGTATGGTAAGTGAATGTGGTTTTGTTCTAATTTGTTAAATTTTTCTCTTTTTTAATTAGATTTATTTTCTCATGAGAAAGAGGGCTTTTTCACCAGAGGTGTGCGAGAGCTCGGTGTAGCGCGATGATAGTATGTCACTTGATTTTTATGACCCAAGGCCCTACAAGTGACTTTTTATCATCGAAAGCGTGGCAAAAGCGATTGGAAAAAAATGACAAAAATGTATGGAAATGCCAAATGCTATCGAAATGTCACGTGATCAATGCCCTACATTTTCTCCATCGCTTTGATCGAATGGCACTTGCAGCCATGTATTTACAAATAAGCTAGATAAGTGTGCGAGGAATCAAAAAAAGCAGACGAGAGGCATCCTCGCATCACTCAGCTATACACCGTTTCACAGCTTTTTCCTCGCACCACCTTGCTACCTCACATATTTTTGGTGGAAAAAAGCACCCCAAAACTAAAGAGTGGATTTTACAACCACAATGTAGATAGAACTCAATGTCGTTATTATCAAGAATTTAATAAAGAAAAATCCAATTCTCAGAAGATCCAATAAATATCTAAATTCTGTCATCATCCAAGAAATTAGAAAATACAAATTACTTCCCATAGTTTCCGGCATCAGTGTCGCAAGTATCAAAACCGCAAGCGCGCAGTAGCTCATCCTCGTGGTTGCTTATCCGTGCACGTCGCGAGTTGTCACTTGTCGCACGCCATGTCGGCTCCCCCACTACTAGCGAGATACTGAAACCCTATAGGGGTTTTCCTGTTCTTTATTCAAAATGTCTCTATGTCTAATTGGAAGAAATTGTCTCACAAACTGACGTTACAATTGGGGAGGTAATAATAACCACACTCTTCTCGTTATTTTTTGTGGTTGTTGTTTTTCTTTGTGTAATTAGAAATTGTATACAGCGGGTTGGTGGTTATGGGTTTTTTTGAATAATATGAGGACGTGTACTGAAAACAAATTCAAGTGCCCTTATTATATTTTAATGCTTATCCATATTTAAATACAGCATAACGATACAAAACAAAAAGTGGCTCCAAAAAGATAAATTATGAATCTTATATAACAATGGGGTCACAATGAAGCAGTTTCATTCCAGGAAATGTTCAATAAACATACACAGCAAATCTTGTCATATAATCACGGATACGTAAAAACAAAGCAAAACCATGTGAAGCAATACAATTTTATATTCGTCCATAAATCGTTTGTTCCTATTCCGACAAAGAGCTCCCAACTATTCTTGAGTCATATCACTTGCCATAAAAATGTTTTATGTTAGAGGCTAATAAATGACGTTGGCAAATTCAGTAAGACAATAATATGAGGAGGCTCTGCATCCGTTTCTTTTATTCCCTCCCTCCCCTTGCAATCCTTGTTTCGGCTGAGGGGCGCCAACCCGACAGACGGCTACAGCTAATATCCCCCATGTTTCCTCTTCGCCAAACAGAACACCATGTATGTATGTATAATTGGAATCGCTTTATTGAATGGGTGATAAAATTTTATGAAGCCGCGTGAAATTAAAACGTACGGTATCGGTGGCTAGCCACGGAGAGCATTTTTCAGTTATTTAGGTTTTATTGTACATACGGTAGCTGGGATTGTAGGGTAACGTGATAAAAATAATAAAGAGTATGGGTTTATGACAAAGAATTAGTTAATTTAATTTATATTGTAACCACATAATAAGCTCAAAACAGACCAATTAAATCAGTATTTTTAAGTCGTCGCAAGATTTCGAGTTAGTAAGCAACAGAACAAGTAATATGAAAAAAAAAACACCTCGTATAAAATAAATGTATTTAAAATATCACAATTTAAACTAAATAAAATATAATATTCCACATTAGAGTTTAAAGATATTATTGTCAATCTTTGTTTCTTCTTTGTTTACTTAGCTAACCGCACTGTATTTTTCTGATACGAGTATTTTTTCGGAACGAACTATTACGAACAGCTCATAAAATAAGATAGCACAGGATATATATGAGTTTAATTAATGTCCCACAGCACGTTTCCAACATACTTAAACCTTTGCACAAACTATTGCTTGCATTCATAATCATGTTATTCCCTCAGTTCAGAAATAGTGTAACCATTGCAGCTTTAGCGGGTATAATATTTGTAGTGCAAGTTAGCTGTGTTCCCTTGAAATTAGCTATAATATCTACGAATAACTAATGAACGGTGAACCTTTTGCAAAGTTCAACCGCTACTGATGCACTATGGTTTCACACGTGGGTCGATTATTCACCTTGCTTTAAGTTTTTTTTTAGCTTTACTAAGTTCTGTGCTTTATTTATTTATTTTTATAACAATTACTTCCTGTACTTACAGTTTGCACCAAAGCGTACAGAAGGCCAACACTACACTTATAATAACACTTATAAACTAAAAAACTTTATACAAACATTCAACATAGTTTTGTCGGTGAGCATAAATATGTCGACGCCAGGTTCCTGAGCAATTAGGACGTTCAGAAATTGAGCGCCTGGGCTGTAGGAGCATGACGAGCATTCAGGGTACGCGAGGGCGGAGCCGCGAACAGGCACCGGCGGGCACAGGCTCGTGAACCCGCATTCGGTCCGGGGCGAATAGCGAACTAGCGTGGACGAGTCGTCTTATTCAATATCTATTCCATTTTCTTTTTTACTTCAATGGTCTATCCATCAGGAATGCATTTCCTTCGAGATAAAAGTCAATGAAACTGAGCGATATTAAACCTTACTAACTAATTACCTTGTCAGTCACGGTTGATGATTTGATTGATAATAGATTATGTCAAAAATTAACGTAGCCACCTACTGGGCCCAAAATATTTAAAGAGTTTTCCATCGACTCAAAAGAAGTCAAATAATTTTGATTTGCAGATTAAGTAGTTCTAGAGAGAATATACCTCTTACAATCAAACAATTCCCCTCCTTTAGATCTACGCCAAAAGCCATACATGTATCAAATACCTAATATTTCCTCGAGACTTGGCACTCGGATTAGGTTATAGTGAGTTAGATATTAGTAGACAGGAAGACGCCACTTCTTGACGTAATCCCGTAGTCGCCTTTTATGATGTATTGAAGTGTTACAGTGAAGCGAAGGCATGTGCGTCGCCAAGGGGGACAGGGAGGAGCAGTTGCCCCTCTCTAGAGATTAAAAAAACAAGTCCTATTTCTCACTCACTTTACTTATCATATCTAACCGTTGTTGATGTCCTATAAGAGACAAAAACCCTCTTTCCCGGTAAAAACGTTGAAGATCTTGATCGCTCCACCGTGCACAACACAACGATAAAGTAAATCTTTTTTTTTATTCTATAGGCTCGCTCTTGACCACTATCTCACCTGCGATAAGCAATGATGTGGTCGACGGTGAAGCACGCTTGCCTAGAAATAACCTATTCACTCTTGACTTAAAGACCCCTGGATTGTAGCTATCGGGAAACAGACTCCGGCAGGGACTACCACTCCTTAGTTGTACAGTGTACGCATAATAAAAGTGACCAAAAACTTTTTCTGCGTACAGGTGGGATGTCCACCATGTACCGATAGCGCATCGCCTCACGTCTGGTAGTTCGATGATGGAAACAGCAGAGTGGCATTAGTTCATTCATTTCAATTAATCTTGATTTTGGCAGAAATCGGGCACAAAATTTAGCAAAGAAGCAAAGCAAATAAAAATTATTGCACCACAATATTTTCGTGTATTATATAATTTTAAATTCATTTTACCATTATTTCAACCGAAGGACGTCCACTGCTGGATATAGTATCTACGAGTACTAACCCTAGCGTCACCGTATCGATCGGCCTTGTATTTCTCGAATTCAGTTACACCTAAATTAGTGTCAAGATAGCTCTATTGATAGGTGTTATTTTTAAGGCGCTGGTCCATCACACAAATGACAAGCCATTGAAACAAGTAGTGCAATCATTTTTCTCATCAGAGTATTTACAAAAACTCAACCAATTCAAAGGCAGCATTAACTTTAATGCCGTTTACTCTTCAAACAAAGCTAAAGAAATAAGACGTCTTGATTACCTTCAACTTTGCTGAAGTAAATGTAGATAAAGACAAAGAAAAAACCTGACGTATCTAGTATTAACATAATGGTTCAATACGATAAGTGAATTCACTTGATTGCGCTCTGCAGGATCAAATAAGTACCCACCATTTATAACTTGGAATAAAAGTTTTATATTCGTATATTTTCTTAGAACAAACTGCAAGAGAGGTTGACGAATTGATTTTGAGTCCAGCCAAGATTGGACAGAAGTCATAACTTTTTATCTGTAAGTGCACTAAACATAACGTTAGTGTTTTAAGTTAAGTGCATCGATTAAATTGATTTTGTTCATAGAAAATGGTTCTATGAAAAGTTTGAGGCTATGTATGGAGCGAAACTTAAGGCTTTCGCAGACAGGCCTGATAGTGTGACAACAATGCGAACACTATTTTGCAAAGATTATTCTTCTACGGATACATAGCCGCAATTCTGCGGGAACAATGATAAATAAATATTTGTTATATTTAACTTTTCTCAATGTTATGAAAATGTGGCTTTTCAAAAGTATGAATATACTTTTTATGACTTAATTTACACAGTAATAACGCTTAGTAAATAATAATAATTATAATATTGAAAAACAACTGTAGATTTGGCTAACAAATAACAAGAAGAATCTCTAACTAATCAATCACATAAATCTTCACAAACCCACAAAAGATAATAGAATAGCTCCTTTATCGAGAGCAGACAGCAAATTTAAGAATTATTACGCCATTAAACTTTTATTTGCCGTAGAAACTAACCCACTATCTCCGACTCTCGTCCCTTCACGATCTGACACATGGAGCAAAGTTGCTTTCGCATGATTCAGGCACTTTATCACTCCGGTTCCATTGTTAGACCCCCCTCTAGCTTTAGTGAGATTGGTTTTACTCTTTTGCACCTAAAGTTATTGTTCTAGGGCCACACGTCATTATTCAACGTCATATATCTGAAATGCTAGCACTTCGAGGGGACCGAACTGTTTTCTATTAAACATGGATCGTCTTTTGTCTTTGATATTGTTTTGAGGAAGAGTTAATACATTTTTGTTTGTACATTTGAGCCGTTTGTGAGTTACAAGATATTTTACCGAAATGGAAATAAATGGTCGACTCGTCACAAATTAAACGCAAGTCTAGTAATGAAATTGGATGTTTAAATATATATAAGATCATTACATCATACGCGATAGCTAATAACAATATGTTTGTTGTGACAGTGATAACGCTGCCGCCGTTGAGGAGTGAGGACGTCACCCTCCTGTGTCGCATGTTTGTGCTGTACTAACTAATAAACAATAACAATACTCAAATAAAACCTAAACTTGCGTTTCACAAATAGTCTTATTCATTTTGGTATAATTTTCGTTATAGAAGCTGGCCAACTTTCTCACTCGATAGCATTTTATAACATAAAAGCGAATAAAAGACGTGGGTTTTCAGTAACAACGAATACCTATATTTATTCACAGTGCTTTAATAAAGAAACGTACATAATTAACAACGTTAATCTTGCCTACCTACTTCAGCGTCAACAACTGAAAAGTTGTGAACTACGTAACAGCCATTACTGGCATCAAAATCTTAAATGATAACCCAAGACCCACACAACTATTCATGAATAAAAAACGTCTATGTATGCATAATAAAATCGTATATGAAACCTAATATCGTACTCTGCTTAGCTATACGGGTGCTATATAGAAGGCACGAGATAAAAATTCAGTGCACATAGCGAAAAAATCTGTGAGTGAGAAAATATCCAAGATTCCATCCCCAATGTTTGCTCTTGGTGGTTAAGCTGCATCTAATGAAATCCCCTGTCAGGATATCCTTGCACCACGTCTTAATTCGATCGTGTAGTTTTGATACTTTTTTTACATTTGTGATAAATATAATGTGCGAAAGATTTAAATATTGTAAAATTGTGATTTATATTTATATTATTATATTGAAGTTTTTAAACTTTACTGGTTTTACTCTTACATAGGAAAACTTAGATTCTTCATCGACACATAAAATCTGATAAATAAATTTCGATACTAAATATCCGCTCAAGAACAATTTTATCGGTTCCAGAATTATATTTTTCTACCAAGTTATTTAAATTTAATTTTCTGAAGAATTTAATACTTAATTATATAAACTGCATTAAAATGGAGTTTGCTTATTCGTAGAGTTAATTAAAACTTAGTAAACAAAGATTTTAGTAAGAAAAGTTTCACGATTTTTAAATAATAAAACTATTAATCAATAAGATAGTTGACTGAAAAATGTCCGTCAGGTAGATTCATAAAAAAATATTGAACACGTATTTTTTTCATTTGCTACCTAAACAAAAAAATACGACGATACGGTGCTTTGAAATGTCGTGTGAACTAACGGTGTGCTACACTTTATACTGGCAAAGTGACGTCACGAACCCCCTGAATTTGATGCGCTTTATCTTTGTCAATTTTTAACTGATTTCCAAAAAGGAGCATCCTCCTTTTTGGGAAGTCAGTTAAAAATTTCTCAATTCGACCGTATAATATATATATATATATATTTTATGTGTGTTCGCGTATAACTTCGTCGTTTATGAACCGATTTTGATGACTCTTTTTTTGTTGGAAAGGAAATATGTCGAAAGTGGTACCATGATAAGAATACCTGGATTTGATGATGGGATCCTAGAGAAAAATATCATTTTGTGAAGGGGAACTGATGAAGAAGAACACAATGGCCACTGTGGCCAATCAACTCCGAAATAAAAAATGTATCCTAGTCGTGTTTGGTCCGTTAGGATCGTCACGAGATGTACTTTGCCTATGAATTATTTTCATGTTAATTGGAGGTAGCTACCAAAACTAAAAAGAAGAAAATAAAAAACTTTGAAAGAAAAATCAAATCGACTTCCAAAACAAAACATTACAAAGTGAAAAATAACTTTCTTTTCCGAATTCGGTGTCGAATAACGGAAAACAATGGGTTCAAAGACACCAACTTTGGAAGAGAAAGTTATATTTCACTTTGTTGTATTTTGTTTTGGAAGTCAGTTTGATTATTTGTTAAAAAGATTTTTATTTATTTGATAAAGCAAAAAATACGAGTCCAATAATATTTGATAATCTCACTGACGGATCAAATAGAATTATTATTTTTCTACCCAGCTAAAATCCCTATTACACATCTTATTGTTCTTAATTTTAAATAATTTAAAGTTTAGTTCTTAGAAAAACTTAAAAAATTATACTTATTAATTATTACACACAAAACAATCAAATACAAATTATTTCACTCTACAGCTTTTTCTAAAATATCAGAAGTACGAGTATCAATACACTTCGTTCCTCGTTAGTAGCGCCACGTGGACACCGACCATTTTCAGTGTTGTTACGTTTGCCGTCTATTTTTGGGGCGCTATTCCGGACACGGAGACACTAATCTTCCTTATTTCATAAATATCCATTAACAATATCATTTATTTTGGGAATATAGGGGGCATGCTGATTAGAGGATCAGGAAAAAAAAATATCAACACCTTGAGTCGTGAGCTAAAGTTGCAAGTAAGGTAGGTTTAGGCAAATTTTGTAATACAGTGGGTAGGGAACCGACCGATGTCTTCATTTTCACAAATTTTGTTGTTCATCTCGAAATCAATAAATTAAGATCAGCGATATTATCCAAACAAAAGATAAGGGCATAATTTAATCAAGGCTGGCAATTCAAACTTTTGTGTGGCTAAGGGTGCTTCCTAAGAAATCTTCGTGCGTATCCAACTGTACATATCTTTGAATAAGACCCCTCTTCAATTGAACAATGGCACGGTTCAGCCTAGTGGACAATAACGCTTGACCAATTTTCTTTTGTGCGAATGCCTACGATTGGAGAATATCAAACGGGGTGCCCAGACGGTGCTCTGATTGAGCCTCTTTTTTTTTGTTGAAAAACCATTGATTTTGTCAAATTCACTGAACAATATTATAGAGTAACAGCCACTTTGAGAATCACAATGTGTGATACATATGTGACTTTTGAATTTAACTTAGCGATGCTTTTGAGAGGCACTTAAATATATATTTTGAATTCGCTTAGCTCTGTCATTTGCAACAAATGTAATATTAAATCTTTTTCATTGTGTTCTGATGTTTAATGTTAATTTTCTTATAGAATAGTTTTTTTTATTTTTTATTTCAATTGAAGAAGGGTTAGTTTATGTGTTCTTAAACCAAAGAGTCTGTCTGAGTATAAAATGCATGAACATTAGTGTCACAATATAACAACTAAACTAAAAACCAAGGAACTATTCAATCTGTCCAAAAGCACTTATAGATACTATCCTTTGCCTGTCACAGTATCTAATTATATATAATAGTAACAAATATAATCACAAATCAAACAAAAATACATCCCGAATCCCACAATATTGTTAAGGTTCCTAATTACACATGGCGTCTTCCACCCCATCGTGGAGAGCAAGTTAAGCCTTGTCTTGGCAGATATCAGCAAGCTTCTTAATTGACTTTTATGGTGTACTGAACACCTTAACACAATGGTGAGGGAATGGGAAATTAAGTCTGATTAGTACCGGCTGTGTCATCTCGTGGAGAGGTTTTATTTGTGTTAAATTAATGAGGAGGTTTTCTGAATTACATGAAGAGAACACAGTTATACCATAACTAAGATTAGGTCATTAGGTCACTTTTAACCCAGTAATAAGTTTCTGTTATTTAAGGTTGCACTAGTCGATCATTCTTCCATACAAACGTAGTGGTACGAACAAAATAAAAAAATGCTATCAATTTGTATCATCATTATCTAGCTCTGTATGGAAACAAAAAAGTAAAATAATAAATTATTTCAATGTTATGAGCGTCGAAAGTGCCATATTTCAAGACTAATTAAAGGCATCTTTGGGCGGATATAAGTACCATAATAAGATGGAATATTGCAAAACAGCCACCATAAAGAGATAGATTAGTAGTTCAACAATGCAAATAATTTTATTTTGAAAATATACATTTAGTCGTTTTTTCATGATATCCATAGTTCCAAGGGTCTGTTTATAAATTTTCGCGCGGTCGTTTTCGTCCTAACTTATCATCCATTTCGCTACAAATTTGCAAAAGTGCGAATTCGTACGCGCACTTGTTTCTTACTGCGCATCAAAGCATGTTTCTCTTTCGAACGTGTTGTTGGATGAGATAGCATGCATTTTAACCCCGCGTACAAAATAGTTCGTGCCGTCGACTAGGGCAACCTTAAAGGCTGCCGCAGAAAGTTGCGATGTTACAATGAAAAATAAAGAAGCGACGATGTGTTTTTCAAAAACGCTTCTAAAATTGTTCAACTCATACTCATGGCGTGTTTATCTTTCGTAGAGAGCAAATTAAGCCTTGTCTTGGCAGATATCAGCAAGCTTCTTAATTGACTTTTATGTCGTACTGACCACCTTAACACAATGAAGAGGGAATGGGAAATTAAGTCCGGCAATTACTGGCTGTGTCATCTCGTGGTGAGGTTTTGTTTTGAACCGACTATCCAAAAAGGAGGAGGTTCTATGTTCGACTACATGTTTGTTTTTTTTTTGTTTATGTTCACCGATATCTCCGTCAATTGTAGACCGATTTTGAAAATTATTTTTTTGTTTGATAGGGTATGTTGCGAAATTGGTCCCATTTTAATATGGTGAAGATCCGATGAAGAACTTCAATAAATAACGGCAAATCTCTCGGGATTGCTGCAATCGCATGCCTGTTTACTGTTTGTACCATTTCATGCCATAACATCACGAGCCAGTACGATCTAAAGGGGTACGCAGATGTGTACAGTTCACCTTGGCACACTATCATTTCACCGATTATGTTCAAGTTGCATGGTATTCTGGCATTATAAGTTCCTTACTTAAGACTTGCCTATTAGGTACAACTAAAAAGTGAAAAATATTTTTTTTTTTTACAAAAAAATACTACCGACTTTTTTACAAAAATGGTTCCAAAATTGCTCTAGTTATACTCATGGCGTGATCACCCCATGTTGAAAAGTCAGTAAATCTTTGTTTTGGCAGATATCAATAAGCATCTTAATAGACCTAAATGGCGTACCGTCGATGGGCAATATTTTGTTGCCCAAGGTAAAAGCAGTTAGTATATTTTCGTGGACTGTAGTTAAGTTGAAAGAGATATGTACCAAGTTCAATTTCTGATTTATATATTGGCGATTTATCATTTTCTTCAAGTACTTATAATGAACGTATTCTTTGATAAATGAATGCCTGAAGGAGTCCATGTATCTAACATTTCTTAACAAGGTCGTTACGAAAATTTTCTAACAAACCAGTTAAAAAACGTTCAATTGATCAAATAGCCTTCGGAAGGTACAATCAATTTTCAAAGGAAACAATCTTTCGCCAACAAAATAGACTTGCCAACCTACTTTCCAAGAATTCGATAATTTATTGCCACAAATAGAAAATAGCTGCTTCGGCGGTGAACCATCTAATTTTCAGCATTGTAGCTTGTAACTTCGTGTATTTATTTCCGTGGGCTTTGTTCTTCTATCCGCGAATTAAGCTGGGATCCGAGAGTCGCCGAATGATTTATACAAGCCACGCTCATCCCGCTTTATTTACGACTACCGTTCTACAGAATAATTACAGGCCGATATAAACGTTCGCAGATGTAAAAAGGGATTACCCTTTAATGATTACGGCGTAATTGCGCAAAGAATATTCAGAGAAAAAAAGGTTTTGTTCAAATCCTGAGCTCGAGTTAAACGTTCGAGCACCGCCAACTTTAAACGAATAAAACTTGGTTATTTCAAGAAGACTTTTCTACTCTTTTTAATTTACAGGAATTATGTTAGAAGAGTAAACCAATTTAATATTTCCGCGCCAAAGCTTGCAACATCGAAAAACATAAACATTTTCTACATGCGTTAACAAAAACAATGAAAAAGCTATACCCCAAACATTTCTGTTTACGTTTCCCACAAAAAGATTTAAAAAAAACTTTAGGTACCCGGTTGGCCGCATTCAGGCGGGTTACCCGGTTGCCGGGCATTGTTAGCGCGATCAGGGTCCATTCATGCCTCCCCGGGTAAACGGAAAGCTTGAAAACATTCAAATTAGTCTATTGTGATTTATTTTTCTTGCCATCACCAAATAATAAGGCCGGAGTTGATGGAGGTCAATGTCGTGAATTAGGTTTTTAGGCTCTTTTAAGGTTGGACGTTATTTTTGCTCGATGTCTGGGTCTGTGTTCTGTTATTTGATAAATCGTGCCTAACTATGATAAATGGTTTCGTCCAAAACGTATTTCCTTCAATGTAAGTTATTCTTTTCGTGTATAGATTTACGATTCCACCACAGCTTTTGTGATCTATTTTTAAATAAAATATTGGCCTGAAATCTGAAACTTAGTTATAAACGTAAAAGCCGCAAATTATTTAACATTCAAGCTTGAAAAATACAAAAAGAAAAAGCAGATTGCCGAGAAAAATTCAAAGCTTCAAAAAGAAAAAAAAACCCAAATCCGCGAGCAGGAAATGCAACACTGGTGGAAACAAAACGCGCAAGTTTCCCAGCGATTTCACTCCCAAATCCAGATAAACATTCGACATTCAAAAATTCGAAATAAAGCAAATATTTAGGCAAGCAAAATTCATTGCTTATTTCTATCTATTGAAAGAAATTCCATCGGTGTTTGCAATTCATGGCGGGCGCGTCGAGTGCATTAGCTGCCGCAACGCGACGCGGCCATGTAATCGTATTTGCATTATAAATTTGTTCGTACACCTAATGGCCTCCTGCGAGCCTGCATCTGAGAGTAAACAAGCCGTGCGCAATGAAAACACTTGCGGTATTTGGAGTGATATAACTTTGCCGTGCGACAGACGCTTGCGTCGTTTGACTAGCACCATGTTGAGTATTCGGACTTGAGTTTGCCGTTTAGTTTGAGTGCAAATGAAAAGTGACATCTTCAAGGTAAGGTATTTGAATTGCTAAAACAAAATGAAAATTAAGTTTTTTCAGTGGAATTAAGAGTCTCTAAATTGTTGCATCTTTATCTAATTATATGCTGATATATTATGATCTCGTCTACTGATTAAATAAATCGGTACTTGACTAGCTTTCATACCTGAAAAAATATTTATAAGGATACTATCTAGCTTCTGCCAGCCGCGACGCTCGCGTGAATTTCGAAAATTATACCGATTAACATGTTAATGGGATAAAAAGCATCGTATGTACTATTCCTGACTATATCTATCTCTGTGCCAAATTTCATCCAGATCCGTGCCGCCGTTCTGGCGTGAAGAAGTAACAAACATACACACTGACAAACATTCGCCTTTATAATATTAGAGTGATTTAGTATTATATTATATGTGATTAAGTGTGATTATATAACTGTAGTCTAGATTTAAATGGCATAGAACTTTTTCAGCAAACTACATCCAAAAAACTGTTTGAAAAATATGTTTTTCAGCTTTCCTAACAAGAATTCGTTTTCAATTACCAGACGATTAATGTCCTAAACGGATACTTAACAAATAATAGTATTCCTAAAGACCTCTTTTGCCAAATAACTTAAATTAATGAGTAGTAATGACTAGCAAGTATTAAAATGGATGACAGGTGTGTAATCAATCATTAAATGAAATCTTGGTACTCATCATTTACTAACAAACTAGCTGTCCCACGCGGCTTTGCTCCCGTCAACTGGCTACCTACCTACCCATTTACCTTACCTACCCTACCTTACCTACACTAAATACATGATTGTTGCGAAACTTTAACCGCTTACGCAGCGCACGCAACGAAAGCTCTCAAAAAGGAATATTTTTTTCCCGTTTTTGCAACATTTTTCATTTATGCTCCGCTCCTATTGGTCGTAGCGTAATGTTATATAACCTGTAACCTTCCTCGATAAATGGACTACCCAACACAAAAATACTTTTTCAATTCCAACCAGTAGTTCCTGAGATTAGCGCGTTCAAACAAACTCTTCAGCTTTATAATATTAGTATATAGATGGCAAGGTATTAATGGTACTGTCTAGATATTTTCAGTTTTTCTGTTTTAGTTCTGCAGTTTTATTCAGATACCTACCCGTATTTTTATCAGAACTGGCTCCATGTTAATTGATTCGAATATGTTCTTTACAAAGATTCAAGTTAATAGGCGTAGTAAAGTTTTCATTATTAACGTTTACCAGCTTTTGCCCGCGACTTTGTCTGCGTGGTATTAGTACTTCTAATAGCCTGTTTTTATATCGTGAAATAAGACTATGGGCGTGTTGGCCGCCTTACTTTGTTTGACCATACTATAAAGATGATTTGATTGATAAAACTGTCCTATGTACTTCCCAGGGTCTCAAACTATCTCCATAGCAAATTTCATCTAAATCAGTTCGTCTAACTCGCATTTATAATATTAGTTTGGATTATTTTTACCACCATGGAGATATCTGAAACCAATTTATCTTTAATATTTCAAGGGGTTATGAATATAGTTAATTTTTACTATACGAACAATCCCAAAATTGTTTTCCTTTTTTTTATATTTGATATCTTTTAAATTGGTCCATTATTGGAGGGGGAATTAGGCGAGAGACAAACCTCGAATTATTTATTTTTTACTTAGGATAATCAGTCGGATGTCTGCGAACGCATTTCCTCTAAAAGTCTGGATTTTATGTCTTAGCCAATTTATGGTTTATCGTTCTGTGCGATGCACAAAGGGGTCTCGGTATGTAGTGAATGGTCACCCTCCACGGGAAAACTTCGACAAGTATTGCTTAAGCTTGAAGATCGACCAACACGACGATATTAAAATAAATAAAAAAAAAGATTACTCAGCCACGAATTACTCATTCATACATAATATGCATTCTAGAACCATTCTTTTAGAAGAAAAATCCCAAAATCTTATAAGCTATAGAAACCCCAGAAGCCATTTTCATACTAGAGACTGCACAAGAAACCGACTCCATCTCAAAGGGCCATAAGATCCCACACGAATATAATATCAAGCTATTTATAGATGGCTCTGGTAGTTAAGCCATGCCATTCGCATCGTCGAGATTGTTGGCACAGAGCGGTTGCGGTCAGCCTCGAGCCCACAGCCATTTTACAGGTGGTTGTTACGGTGTTATACTGAGGATTCTGTATTGTGCACATCGTATAATTAATAATTCTTGAGATATACTGTTATTATGGACAATTACAGCTTAGATATTCAAGTTCAGTGGGTATGGGAGAAGTAATTGTACTGTATGTGACTGTTTGTCTGGCTAAGATAGATACGTTGCATATTTTTGTTAAAACTTTGTTAGATATTTGTTTTTTTTTAAAGCTTTTTGATAGTCTTGATAACCCAGCTTTTGGTTCCGGCCCCACCTGGCGATGGATAAAAAGTATGATATAACGAGTGAGCACTGAATATTTGTTCTTGCTTTGAAGGCAGACTGGTGGTAGGGAACACAATCGCTGTCAAAATATTCTGAATTATGACAAATTATTACGAATAGAGGTCGGATGTAGTGCGTAAGCTTCCCTACAAGAAGTACTACGGCTTCTTCGGAACCGAAATTTCACGGACACGGATCGGATGTAGTGCGTAACCGCCCTTAGGCTGAAAGTGTGATCTGGATATGAACCGAATGGAGTATGTCTGGCAATGAAGGGGCAATAGTGGGGTTAGGTCATTTAATTCTCGTGCACATCACACTATGTGAAATACAATCTATAGAAAATCGACAGGCAAGTAACGTTTTGCTGTTGCACTGTAAATAAATGTTGTTTTTCGCCACGTTAGATATAATGAAACCATTATCATAAGCACTTTAAAAATAAGAACACGTTAAGGTGACACAAAAGAGTAAATACGTTATAGAAATATATTTTGAAATGCTCGTACAAGCAGAAAAAGCTGAGCTATTTCTTTTAACAACAGTTTCTTGCACCCAAACAACATTACTGTAATCCATACATTTCACACGAAATATATCATTTTCTAAAGAAAATCTCTTTCAAGACAAACACATTAGGTTCAAACCTTGTTAAGGGTGCAAAAAGGTAAGAAATTGGTAAAGTGTGTAAGAGAAAATATTTTTAGGGGACCGTACAAATAAGTATGATTTGAATTTCACTATATACATCATCATCATCAAGAAATATCAATACATTTATTAAATCTGTAGAAAAGTCTTGAAGATTTGTACATCGAAAATATTTCCAAATAATAGCCAGGGTGTTAAAGGAGAACCAACAGAACCCATTTCCAGCATATTTGGAATTTTTGTCTGTTTGTCTGTTTATTTGTGCACGCATGACGTAAAATCTACGAAACCAATGTAGATAAATTTTATACATTAAAATTTTGCGTTACTTGAAGTATTACTAGTTTTTGTTTCATCGCAATCGTTCCACTCTATCATAATTTAGATGATTTTAAAATGTTCAAGAAGTAAAATATCGCAACATACGCAATTCAGATACTCGGTCTGTTAAACTCCATATTCGATAGATGGCGTTGTGCATAACGGGTCATTTTCTGAATGGCGTTGTTAAGGAAAAAATTGGTTGGTGGTTAGAGTCCCAAAAATTGACCCGCCGCGCCTTAATGTGGGGACGCAGCGAACCAGGAGCTCAACTCTCTATGTAGAAACAACGATATATACCTTCAAGTTCAAGGGCTATTTCAAGTGTGGCTAAAGTACAAATAATAATTCGGGACTAATACACAAGACTAAAAAAATACGATTGAGATTTTAGGTCTCTAATCTTACTACTAATGTCAATTATGGCAATGTGGTTCGTAATTTCGCTGCCGCTGTTGCCCGTCTGAATAGCCAAATGATAAACGTGGTAGCCTACTACACTTAAGGTTACGAGTTCGAGTCCCAGCTATGGATAGGTATTTTTTAACCGACTTTCCAAAAAGGAGGCGGTTCTATGTTCGACATTATGTTTTTTTTTTCGCCAATATCTTCATCAATTGTGGACCGATTTTGAAGTTGGTCCCATTTTAATTTGGTGAAGACCTGATGTAGAATTTCGGAGATTTACAATAGAACTCTTCAATAAATGACGGGCAATCTCTCGGGATTGCTGCAATCGCGTGTCTGTTTATTGTTTATACCATTTCATAACATAACATCACACCAGTACACTCTAAAGGGGTACGCAGATGTGTACAGTTCACCTTGCTACACCCTTATTTCACCGGTTATGTTCAAGTTTCATGATATTCAGGTAATCTATTCTGGCAGTATAGGTACCTTACCAAAGAACTTGCCTATTAGGTGCAATTAAAAGTGAAATATATAAAACTTTTGTTCAAAAAATACTACCGACTTCCAATTATAAACACTACAAAGTGAAAAATTACTTTCTTTTTAGAAGTCGGTGTCCATAACGAAAAAAAATTGTACCTACCAAAGACTTTTTTATTTGGAAGTCGGTAGTATTTTTTTGAAAAACCTTTTTTTTTAGTTTTCGTATGATGTCGATTAGAGTAGGGTAAGATAAGCAGTTAACGGGAGCGAAGCCGCAGGCACAGCTAGTTTATTAATAATATGTTTCAATAGATTATCTACTCATTGGCTACGAACCTATTACCTGTTGAATTTCTATGAAAAATAGTCGAACCATGCATTGTCGCGCCTGTCTGTGGTGGCCTTAGACCAATAGCTCAATACTTCCCAAATAACAGATCCGAAGTCAAAATTATTATTTTTTCCTTTATTTTTCCAAACAAACATCCAAACGTGTTTATTTTTGTTTCCAGATTCACCCTCAATTCCAAACAATTTTATTTAGATAAAGGTTGAGTGCCCGACTGTAAAATAACACACATACAGGTAGCTACTTTAAGGGTTTCATTTCAACCATTTCCAACCCTAAAAACACTGTCTATTCTGTCTCTCTAAGTACATCGGAGTGTTTGCCGTGAGTGAAAGAAGCAAGGTCATTAATGCACCCTCCGTGGTACCCTCACAGTCAGATAAGTAAGTAAAACAACTTTATTTGATGTTCGCGTCAGTGGACGCTCCGACATCATGACACTGGGGGACGACTAGACGTGATAAACCTTGGGTGCTAGTACGCCACTGAATTATGCGACCTCACATATTTATTATGCGTGCCAGTTCGAATTTAGAATGGTATGTTTTTTTTTTCTTAGTGGAGTCTTGATGCGTTTTGAGTGATGTTATGTTTGTCTATGAGTGAGATTTTGGTAATTTTATGTTTGTTGGTTTGTAAATAATTTTATTAATTTGATAGTAAATTGGGGGAACTGAGATTATGAAGGCTATTTAGAAGAAGTATATTTAGACTCACGTTTTTTTGTTACTTAATTCGATTCCATAAAAAGAATACATCCATGCCTTCGTAGTAATAGCAAAGAATGCTAACTATCACTGTAATAGATACGCTGTTGATCCAATAAAAATATTAAGGAAAGTCCTGTTTTCACCAACATTCTTTATTCAACTAACTAAAACGTATTTAGGAAAAGTTTCCGCGTAAACCGAATCCAACTAAATGCACCAGTTTTCAACATTTAGACCGAAATAAAACACAGAAACTACAAAAAAAGCTGGATTGATAAACTTTGTTTGGAAACATGCAATGATAGGTACCTCACATATAACTGTACCACGTACATGTACAGTGAAAGTCAAAAAATTATACCTGCCTAGTAAGTACTACACATAAAATTTCAACAATTAAAAATTTTTCAAGGAATTACTAGTTATTAGTAATAAGTTTTGTAGATTATAATTTCTGATGTATTGTGCATAACTGCATATTGGATTCTTATTATTTTATTCCATTTCAAAGGCAGAGAGGCACAATGCGACAATTTTTCCCTCTTTCGGTTTGTGGAAGCCTAAAATCCCTTCAATACATGTACCAATAGGTACTCTACGAGAAACTCCCTTTAGAATTTAGCTAACTGCAAACATATTTTCACTCTCAACTGTACCTTGTACACGTATGATTTCCAAACGAGCACGATTCCTGTGCATTTAACAAAAGTACCGACGTATAACGACCTCGTGCTCCTGGCAAATGGATCGCTCGCTCGATAGCCTATTGCCATCCAAACTGAACCGGCACTGCATAGAGACAATAGTTCTTAAGCGGCTCTCACTTAAACGTCCCATTTAGCCCCACAAAGGAACTTTTACGATTGCACTTTCTACAATATGAGTTTGTGAGTTGTCATTAAGTAAATTCTTTGTTGGATATTGTCATGGAAATGGGATGGAATTTCTTACAAAGTATGTGAGTTGTGGAAATTATCTTTAGTTTACACAAGTAAAGTTGTGAAAATGTGGCATTTTTGTAATAATAGTCGACGATAGTTCACTAATAGTCTGTCATAATATAAGTATAAATTACTTTTCAACAACAGCAAAAACTATTGTTGGATTTAGTTGGTTAGTCAAACTAAAATCAAACCGTTAACGCCTAAGCGCTTCACTGGTTTTTCAACTACGCAGTTCCATCTGACCTAAAACAATCTACACTAATACAGAACCGCTTCAACCAATTTGAATCTTTTATCAACATCGAAAAAATATAAATGGAGGTCCAACCCAATCTAAAGTTCATCCCAAAAATGTCAAAATGAAAAAAGAAAACGTTTTGAATCCACGATTGGAATAGGCACATGAATTACATAATTTACACGAGCGATGTCAGAGTAGCGTCCCAATCACTTTTCAACGGGGCTCCGGCTGTGGCCGCCAGATGGCGCTCCGAAATCCGCGGTAATCCCGAATTTATTATCTGTTTGCAACCATTTGCCGTTGCGATGCAATCCGACGAATGCCACGGACGAAATGAATGTGAGCGAATTCGCACCGATACCGTATTGAAAAGCGGTTAAAATCTGCCCATAGAATGTAGTGTAGTGCAAGTTGCGAAAATATTTGGAATAGCACTAAATTGCGCCCCGACTGAACGTAAATACATCGAAAATTGTCCATGTCCATGCGGGAAAATTCTATGAAAGAGTTTTTGTCTTTGCAATTGCTAATATTAGAACAGAAAAAAGAATCCAGAATTGCCAGAGCAAAATAAATATTGAAATATTTTATCTGAAATATTGAAACAGTTGGTATAGAATAATCTGGATATAACTTTGTGAACAAAAGTTTTCGTGGAAAAAGGCTCTCTTCAATTTACTGTTTTCGAAAACATTTTACACTATCATTGTCGGCATAATCTTCATTTATAACGCCTTGAATTTTCATCCACTTTCCACACGTTTCGTGTACACTTTACATAGTTAAGAAAATTGCTAGTAATTTCTAACACAACGTACACATATTATTATTCTCAACGTCTACTCATCGACACTTACTGAAAATAAGTTCGGGACCTAACGCTAAGAAAACACATTAAGGAAACTGGAGCATCCCAAGATTTTAGCAGAAACAGGATTCAAAATCCGCTAAGATGCCTCAAAACGTGGATTAAGGTTACTAAGTAACAATAAACAGCTGAACACACTTGTAGCATCACTTATACCAGTTTCGTACGGTTCGTACCAACAATAAGTGTGGCAAGTGGGATTTTAATCACCTGCATCGGGGCTGACACAGATGTGCCGGCAAATCCGCGGTAAGCCCCGACTTAGTTCACGCTGTTCATGTAATCAGGCCGGTTGAATTATCGTCCGTTTTAAATACGATTGTTTCGTATTGTGTTCTTGTTTCAGTTGAGTCTATGAAGGGATCGTGTATCGATTTTTGAATGAAGAATACATTGCCTGGTAAAATGTAGGTTATGATTTCATGAAACAGCTGTTTCTTTACTGCGAAACCGCTTCTGTCTAGACGGTGTTTGTTTTATTCAAATATGTACTTATATCCAATTTTACGAAGAACAGAATGTCATCAGAATATATTCCAAACAGAGTTATTTCTTCGAACAGTGTACATAGGATCAAATTATAATTTAACATTAATTTCATTACAAGCACAAGGCCGTAACTTTCAAGTCCAACTTCTTGTTAGAGATACAATATTACGTAAGGACGTATTCAAGAATCTGTGTGGCAATAATGACGTCAATATTGAAGCAGGTTCAGGAATATTCAGCCATAAATCTCTACCTACACTACGCTGAGAATGATTTATACACTTACTTTTGAAATGTCTTGTAACGAGAAACCTAGAAGATAGATGCTGTGCTCCTAAAATTCGAACTCAATTGTTTTCAACATCATAGGCGACACCTAACTATAATTTCTAAATATTGGTGCAGTATTTTTGGAATTCGTGACTGTCCATAAAATTGCCCACTAACCAGTGCCTAAAATTTATGAACGGGCACAAAACCAGATGCAACCCAAGAGCTAAGCTTAGGCCTAGTTTTGTATCCTTATTTAACTCAACGAAAGGTTAAATATGCTAACCATTGATTTAAAATTTCGTTAATATGCGTTGTTGTCATTGTCGTCTAAGGTTCAGTCGCAGAATGCACCTTTTCAATAAAATTTTGCTTATGGAGGTTATTATTAACTTATCAATAGGGCAACATACTGATAAATATAATGTTTATTTATTTATTTTATTGTTAATAGGCTTGCGCTTCACCATCTCACCTGATGGTAAGCGATGATGTGGTCGACGCACGACATTCGTTATAATATGCAATTTCCGCTGAGTATGGGGTAAATATGCAATTACATAAGCAAATGCATATAATCCGGTCTCTATTTATGTGTATGTAAATTCTATTGCAGTATGATCCAATAGTTTTTGGTAGTATTATCATGCAGATAAAAGTTTGAAGTAAACCATTAGAAAACAACATTTTTTTGCAGACACGTTTAAAATTCATCACTGGAGAATTTCACAACAAAAATCTTATTCACTTTGTTATCAACATTTTGTAAAACCAGACACAAGCAAGATAAATTATGAAAATTCATATTTTAAAACTACCAGTCACTTCAATTTTAAAATTTCTGCTATATTTGCTTTATTTTACCTTACCTTTATTAAAATACTGACATAGTGTTTGATACAAGATGGAAAGTTAAAGAAAGAGGTGGGAATAAAGTATCTTTAATATTGGCACATTTTTTTTATGACACTTCGTTCAATGACTTCTCTGGTTGAAGCGGGAGGGTGTGGGAGACTTTTACTGACTAAAAGCCACCCGTGTTCCTACAGTTTCTTGTGCCACGGCCGCGGTAACTCTCTTTCAAATTTATACGCAACCTTCAAATGTGTAATGTGCAATTAAAAATTATTAGCATCAATATTTAGGGTTACTTCCCTCCAAGGCCCTCTTCAACGATCCACCTTGTATAGAGCATCTGCGATCCCACTCCCTTATTCACGATATTGGTTGAAGATGCAGTAATCCAACACCTGAGACTGTCCTGGGATTAAAACGATGCAGCATGGCGGCGTTATGAACTCCTCGCCACAAACATGTCGATGTAGCTTCCTATGACATCGATTGCATACTAAATTTTGTGGTGGATTATTCCTTGGCGAAGGAATGATTATCTTCTACGTAGGGAAGCAGACGTACTTATAATCTTAAAGTTATTAAATTATATCTTTGCTTTGCGAGCTACTTTGTAGGATTCCGTACCTGAAGGGTCCAAATGGGTCCTTATTGTTGTCACTCACGTGTCCGTCTGTCTGTCTGTCGTCTGTCAATTTCCCACTGACATATGAACTTGTTCGGTGATAATGTTTATTATTATTACATATATTTTATAAACAAATGTGCGAAGCCCGACACGCTCTTAGCCGGTTTTAACCGACTGCCCAAAAAGGTGGAGGTTCTCAATTCAGCTGTTTCTATATACATTTTTTTTAATGTTTGTTCGGGCATAACTTCGTCATATATATTTTTAGGACGGATTTGCAAAACTCTTTTTTTTGTTTTTTGAATGGTTTCGTGGAAATCGAGAGAACTCCTCAAATATTATAGGCAGACATATAGTGATTTTGGTATTTTTAATGACAAGGCAAGCATTTGCACTCAGAAAGTATCATTTGATGAAATGGATCTGATGAAGATCACCACAGATGGTCACTGGAACTCATTAATCAGTATATTATAGGTATAAGATATCTCGACTAGTTAAGTGACTATGATGAAGCAAATACATTGTCTGTTTGTCTGTTTATCTGTTTGCCTGTCTGTTATGTACGAAACCAATGTAGATAACTTTTAAACGTCTGCCTGAGTAACTTTAAGTATTACTTAGTTTTTGTTTCATCGCAATCGGTTCACTGTAGCAAAAGTTAGATTCATTTATTTAAAGTGTTTAGGAAGAAAAATTTATTTATTTATTAACACGTACATTTATTTTTACAGGTAAGACCCCAGCTATCAAACGTAGTCATACATAATAATGTGAACACTCGCAATTCAGATACTGTAAAGATAACGATAGATGGCGTTGTGCATTTGACTTCATTTTCTGGGTAAGCAGGCAGGTAAGTAGGGTAGGCAGGTCGGTAAATAGGGTTAGGGTAGGCAGTTGGCGGGAGCGAAGCCGCGGGCACAGCTAGTTATAAATAAATCCTTTTTACCCGACAACGGCGAATCAAAAGGGAGGATTATGTTTTAGACCGTTATGTGTGTATCTATGTTTATCTGTTCCCTCATAACTTCTAAACTACTTATCATAAATTGACAAATGAGGTGTCGTTGGAAGCGTTTTGTTTGTCCGCTGATTACAGGCTATGTGAGTGAATGTGGCGCCCTCTAGTACAAAGTCAAGAACAAAAAAAAAAGATCACCCCACCCCATCTTCAAACCGTGGTCATTTGCTACTTTGCAGAATGTATTGTTTTGTTACGGTGGGTGGCATACGACCACGATAAATTTACGGGAAAATTTTCTTGTTTCATAGTTTTTAGAGCGTTTTTTTTTAAGTTGTTAGTCGGATTTTAGTTTTTGAACTTATTTTTTTTCCAAATGGAACCAATGTATAAAAAAATTATGCGTGGTCATTAATTAAAAAAATATACATGTCGAATTGAGAACCTCCTCCTTTTATTCTTCTTCGGTTAATAAATACTCGTAATAGTACTGTTTCAATAAATTACAGAGTGCGGAAAAATTAAGAATAAATATCTAGTTTTACACATGTTTTAAAAGACAGATACAATTATCTAACTGGCTATTAGATACGAGTATACATAGTTCCTAAGGAAAGCCTCAGTAAGTAAGAAAAATTTTATAATTATGTTTTTATCACAAGGAACCCAGATGTTAATTTCGCTGGCCTTTGTTATTTTGACAAATTCAATGTTACTCACATTCAAATTCAGAATAATTTCTCTTTGCTGTCATATTTCCGAGTTTTATCCTCGTCATTTTTTCCTTGTAATGTTCGTTTGACTGTGAAATACTATAACAAAAATGTTAAAGGAACCTTCTAAAGAAAACATTCTTTGACCTTACCAAAAATTTGAAAATATTCTCTCAAAAAATAAAGATGAAAAGAGAAAAATTGAATTACTATACGAATTTGAAATCTCTGTGATGTTTGTTTGTGGCAATGATAAAAAGTGAATGCATTAGGTGTCCCACCCTTAAAAAGGTGTCTCACACACAAAGGTCTTGGACCCTCCGCTTCATTCGCTTGCAGCAATCATGAATATTTTAGTGACGTTCTTACGATACGTAAAGTGGTGACTATTCTCTCAGATGATATTCGCAGAGCTTTTCCAAATAACGTCATGTACATTTCCTGGATATGAGAATGTGGAAAACCTATAGAACAAAATCAAATAAACCTCTTTGAGTATGAAAGGCAAACTGTGAATAATTTAAAAGAAATATTGTAAACTGCAGGCTCTTCTCTCGATTGAAACAGTTATCTGTTCAAACGATATTGGATCTTATTTTAGTACTTTTTATATGACACGTTGGATACTAATTGTAATACGAGAGGAAATCTTGATACGGAGGAATATCTGCATACAGATGTCTTTGTTTCGCAAGGTTTCTTGAGTATGTTCCTAATAAATAGGTTAAGTATATTGGATTTTCATTTGCATGCAAATACTGTTAGCTGTGCGAGTATACATATATGTTCGGCAGATTTGTACAAGGAAACTGTTCAAATATAGATAGGTCAGCTCGTATATATTTGTGTCTGAACAGACAAACATATTGGAGTTGCCTTGGGTATTGCCGAAATTCAATTTTCTGTTATTCTTGGTAGAAATAACGGAGAATTTGATATCTGAATTTAAAATTGCAGGTTTAAAAGAAACAGACAACTGGGCATTTGGAAAATAAAGCTAGACCATTTGGAAATCCATTGAGAAGAAACTTTTTCTGCAAATTCTATTACTTTATGGAGAGTGTATTCCAGGATTATCTTCTACCGTATTTGTTGTTTTATTTTATTCAAAGACTAATTCATTTTTATTTGTGCGAATCCATCTGTAAGATTAAATACGAGGTGCGCTCAAAAAGTTTTCGGAATATTTGCCATATAAGAAATCTATTTTTTAGGAAAATTTACAGTCTACAAAGCAGAGATGATTAACAAAATGTCGACTAGGTGATTTATATAACCAACAAACACTCAAAAACCACACCTTTTCCATAGATCCTTTTGATATCACTTAATAACAAAGCAATTTAACATTGTACGATTAAAAACTGAAATTACGTGTGTTTGCGGCAATAACAGCTCTGGTAATTAACCGCTGAAGTTCAGGAGAATGGATGGCAAACATTTTATGTTCAAAACTCCTGTGATTTTTCTTCTTAAGCCCTCGTAACGCTGACCGCGTTTCTGTTTAGGTTTCATCAAATTGTATTTTTATTGGTGTGGTTGGAAACTTGGATAGGGATGTTGTGTTCACAGATTATACTGTCAGCTGAGTGGCTATGTACTAAAAAATACAGTTCTGTAAACCTATTAATGTTGACGGTTTTGTAAAATCGCTTTAATTTCTTGTTAATTTTAAACTTGAACTGAGCTTTTAGCCAATCCAAGCGGCGTAATTGCAACTAAAACTTCGCAAAAATAAGATATAAAAGGGTAGACCCTTTCAAAACTCTCGTGGTACTAGACTACCAAGAGAGATTATTTCTTTTTTTTCTTTCTTTTTAACAGCAATAACGAATGTCATAAAGTTCAAAACTCGTTGGATTGACATGCTTCTACCGAAATGGTGGATATATATTCCTTAATAATTTGGCATTTCAACAATCCCTATTGTTGAAATACTTTCTGTTTGTCAAGCAGCCGGTACACTAGTAAACAAATAAAATTGATTCAAATTTAAATTAGAAGACGTTCCACATGCGGTCTCTGTAAAACTAGAAACCCGCCACAGTACTGATAAAGAAACCGATTGCAGACTTGCTAATTAACACACTACAATTCTTGTAATAAACTCGGTCCAGCTCAGCCAGCCAGCCAAAGAACAAAGAAAAAGTCCCAGTAAATGAATATAACAATGATCACATACGTTAATTTAGCTCCTATATACTCGGCTGTTTAATTATTCATCTCATTAGAGAAGTTCTAGGCGTTCCTTTGTAGATAGTTGGATCGGGTGCACTGTCGATAGCCTAGTTCCCGGCAAACTTCCGAGGAAGGTAAAGTTTTGAGAATATGTGTCGTACCCAACTTAATGTCTTCCAATTGAGAGTCAAAGATAATATATATTCGGAGTATTGGAACTGCCAAACGCATTGTTCCACGGCTTATTGTTTTGAAAGCGCATTGGGGAAAATTAATAATAACTACCTATTCTGTTTTTGAATGCAAAATATAAAATTATTGTAGAATATTCATTTGTAAGCGTTTGAATTGTGAATACTGAATTTTAAAGCTGCGTGTCATAATTCTGTTTAGAATGATTTATGTGTTGAACTGTATTGAATTGAACACGATTATTTATTGATATTTGAAAGATTTGAATACGAATAAAAAAAACCATTTGAATATGTAGTTGCAAAATAAAGCATTTTTAAGCCATAAATTAGGTAACCCTTTCATAGACTACAATTGATGTATTGTTGTGTATTGAATTAAAATGCTCAATATTTTAGAATTAATTATTATAGATTGGATACGAATTACTTACTTATCGAAATCTAATTCAATTTCGTGTCAGAATTTATTACGCACAAAATTCGCACGCTATCAAAAATGTAGGCACTACGATAAATTGATAACCCAACAGAATTTTACGAAGCCGTCGATATAAAAAAACAGAACACGTGACCATCGTATGCAACCTTCAATCAATTTAAGCGAAGTGTACTGTCAGAGTTCAGGCGGGCATAACATATCGTGCGTCGGGGACAGACGGACGAAAGGCGGACTGGTGTGACGAGGGGTACGTCACTAGCATCCCAGTCAATTCTGTTTATAGCAATTCATTTGTTATAACGCACAATCACAATAACTTGGTAACGTGATCGCGTTGACTTTCTTTTGTTTGGGACAAATGTCCGAATCGGCGCGTGATGTTTGATGGATTTTATTTTGGGATAATATTATTTTGTTTTGCTTTTTGTTAGTTTAGTTTACTATTTGGAATCACTTGTTGAAGTTATCATATTATCTGTAAAATATTAAAGTTTAAGTGAAGTCATATAATTTTGACCAAATATATGAATGTACATAGTCAGGGAGAGATGCCTATGGTTAAAAAAAAAATTGTTAAATATATATTTAAGATGCTAAATGAAATACGCATAATTTATTTGAATCACTGTTTATGTATGCCATTCAGATTAAATTTGGAACAATTGTGCATCATTTTTTGATTCTGCAATATTTTTTTTAAATAATGTAAAATAGGCATCTTACCCAGGCATGTAGGAAGATTTGTAGGCATCTCTCTCTGACTTATCCTATGTAGGTATAAATCGGAGTAGGTGTTCTGCAGTTTCTGCTTACCAGAAAAAGACGTGAGTTTATGAAAGAGAGTGATGAAAGGTTTCGATTTAAACTTTACAATCCTAATATTGATAGAAAATTAGCTTCTTTCAGCGGCGTCGCCCGCGTGAGCATCGATATCTATCCCGAGAGAACTTATTCCCGCGATAGAAGTATCCTATGTGCTATTCCTGACTATAATCTATATCTGTGCCAAATTTCATCCCGATCCGTTCTGCCGTTCTGGCGTGATTGAGTAGCAAAAAACACACAAATCCATTCAAACTTAATATTAGTAAGATGACCCATACAAAACCATGACTAATAGGTAATTAAAATAAAGTAGTCGCTACAAACCTTCAGTTGCAGATGATACTTTTAGTCAATAGTGAACATCCAACAATATAACTAAAATAGAAGGTTTCATTGAAAAGGAATAAAATAAATAAATCCTTGGACGATCTGATAGAAGTGCGATTAAACCCTTCAACAATCTCTTCTATTGTTACACTGAATTGGATTCATCGGCTGTACTATAATTACAACTGAAGCAGCTTTTAACGTCGCACAAAAGATTACTCAGAACATTAATCTTGAACCATTGAAAAGTGCACCGAGGCCTTTTGCATACCCTTCACGAAATCGCAAACCAATTAAGCGTGAAAACAGAGGGAAGGAGTCGACACGTTAGACGGGACAGAAGCAAACAAGTTCAATATTGTAGTGAAAGAACAATAGGGAGTGTGACGTGACAAATGACGTGCAGGTGCCACGGGCGTGTTATCGGCACGCCGCAGCCACGAGACGCCGTGATTGTGAATACGCCACGATTAAACACTGTAGACTAGCACACGCCTAAAATCTGAGGCGTGTTAAAAGAGAGAGACGGGTTAAATTGGGAAACTTTGATTTTTGGGATCAATTAGGAGAGAAGGCATAACAAGGAGTGTGATGTACTGACGTGACAAATGACGGCAGGTGTCACGCGGCGTGTTATCGGCACGCCGCAGCTGCGCCGCTCCGCCGCGTTAGTGAATATGCTATGATTAAAGAAAAATACACCTAAAATTATGTGGCTTTAAAAGCTCTAAAAATACCAATATTTTCACACGTTCTTCAGTCTTTCAGGCCTTTGTTGTATAACATAAAAGGAAAATACACGTAATAAAAGCTGAGGGTTAAGGGTTATGTTAATCCACCCTTATTATGATAGGACGTCTTTCCTTCGAGGAATAGTTAACTAATGTGTGTTCCAAAATATATTTTGTATTACTGGCTACATTACACATACATTACATTGAGACAGCTTTGTAGATAAACATAAACAGTATTATAACCAAAATTCATCAAACAAAGGCAATAAATCATTAGCAGATCAATTCCCAAATATTACCAACCGAAGAAAATCAGATACGTCAGTCCAAGATAGCGTAACTTCAGACCCCTGCGAGAGAGCGTGACAAATGTCACGCGGTCTCGACTTTACATCGTAAAGTTCCTTATCAGTGCGCTGAAATGAAGCAGTAAGTATAGGCTTGAGGCCTCCTTGTTTGCAAACCTGTCGGAATGAGAATTAACATTGTGTAAATGCGATTTGCCGTGACACCGTGACGTGACAAGACCGGTTTTAGATAAGTTGGCGGTAATGTTGTTATTATTGTAGCTAATCCAGTAGATTAAAATGAAATATTATTGTTGGCGTTTTGAAACGATACTTCAGTTAAACAGCAAGCTTGAATTATTTGAGGACTTGCTATATATTTTAATGTGATTAATCTGCCTACTCAAGTTAATCTGAAGTTAGATCATGTTTATTAGCAAAATGTTATAAATCTTTTTAAAAGTTAAGGTTTCAACTAACATAGAAATATAGGCAAGGGGCGTTATACAAAGTGACATTCTATTGGGAATAGCGTTTGTCAAAATGCTATGACGTACTCGTATTACATTGACCAGGAGGCATTTCCATTCATTTTAAACCGACTTCAAAAAAAGAGGAGGTACTCATTATTTTCATTGTTTGCATTATTGAGAAAGAGTTTTATGTCATCATCATCAGCCTTTTAATGAGTCCACTGCTAGGACACAGGCCTCCTCTCTGTGAAAAGGAATGGGCAGTAATCCACCACGCAGCCCAGTGCAGGTGGTGGATGTCACATGTCTTCGAAGTTTTGGTTCTAGTACATGCCGGTTTCCTCACGATGTTTTCCTTCACCGTTTTGAGAGCAGTGGTGATGAAATAATTTACACAAAGTAAAGTGTTTGCCTGGGTTCGACTACGACATACAACTTGTAACTCCTGGCCGCTACCATTGGGCCACCACTGCCCGTGTTATGTGCATGGCTCCCCTTATTTATAACCATAAACCAAAAATGATTAAAGAGCAAGCTTTAAGAAGATTTAAACTTTATTTAACCTTAAAAAAGTACTAATTCAAAAATGCCATTACTCTGTATCAAATTTCTTAAATGACAAGACTATTTAATTTTTAATGTTCTAATAATTAATAGTAATTAGCTTTAAGTAAATAGAATAATCTATAGTAGTATAAATTAGTAAATTTTTGCATGCCATGAGGCAGAATGTACAAGAATCCAAAATATTGTAATACCTTATTTTAACTACCTACATTCTAAGCAAATAAGTAAATAAATCTATCTATCTATCAATCATCGGCACCTTTTTTAATATTTATTACCCGATTATTCAAAAATCGTTATATTTTCCACGTAGGTCATCAGGTCAGGATCTGACGATGGGATCCTGGAGAAATCTAGGGAAATCCTCAAATATTATTGACACATATGTTTTGGCGATTTTCATCAACAATGCAATCATTTGCACTCAGAAAGTATCATTTGGTGAAGTGGAACTGATAAAGAAGACCACACATGGCCACTGGAAATCCTTAATGCTACGTGTGTCATGAGACATATCAAATAGTTAACCGACTGATGAAGCAAATATTTATAAACAAATGATACTGATGAAAATGGTACCATCGAACTGATCTATTGATGAAGCCGAAAGGTAGGCACTTGAACTCGGAAATAAAACAATGTATCCTAATCATGTGGTTATTAGAATCGTAATGAGATTTACTTTGACTATAAATGATTATCATGGTAATTGGAGGTACCAAAGCGAAAAATAACTTTATTTGCCGAAGTCTGTGCCGAAAAACGGAAAACCATAGGCACCAAAGAATTTTTTTTGGAATTCGGTTTTGTTCCCTTAAATTTTGGACATTTTGGCAAATGTTATCGTTGTTTGTATATTCCCTCAGGGCATATGCATAGGACATGTTTGTTGTGCAGTTATTAATGATTAGGATACTTTTTAGCTGTGATTAATATTAGTTCCTTCTTTTATTGTCCAGCGCATAATCACTCTATTTGCACAGTAGAAACACACCACACAAAGCTCACTTGTTTGCAAACTTGTTTGTTGAAACCCTGCTACGTGTAAGCGTGATTTGTTGTGACACTGATGGTGTTATATAATTGTTATTGCGACATTTATCTGAGTATAATTCAGCTTGGGGTTACACTTATTTCTGGTGCTTGTTTCTATTGGAATTAAACTAGTTTTACGGTGTTGTCTCTCTGTCTCTCGGTGGTTGAGTGTTGAAGGCAAGTAAATGTTGTGTTATAATGCAGTAAAACCTAGATATGTACCCACCTGTATCGTCGTCAGCATCACCATCGTTTCAGCCGAAAGACACCCACTTCTGGATACAGCTTGCACCCAAGCATTATTATATCGCCCGGTCCTGTTCCTGGTTCTCGCAACCAGGTGCCCGCGACCTTCTAGGGCATTAGTTCACCACTCACGGTATTTGTACCTGAATAATAGGGAACCTTTTCAGCCAAAAACATTTGAAAATGCTACAACTTGAAATACTAGGTTTACAATGCTTACATCTTTCCCTTGATATAGAATTGAGAAAAAAGTTTGTTTAAAAAAATTCGATTGTTTGCTCAGCCTAGCTTCTCTTTTGGTCAGTCACGCAAATGACAGCCTATAATGAACCGGCACGGTTGGAATGAACCAATGAGCGCCCTTGTTTGACAACTTGTCTTTGTATTGTATGCCTTTTTCTTTGTTACTATGGACACAAATAGGTACTCAGAGGGATTCGTCTCAATTCTTCAAAATTCCATTTAAACCTTCTTTTCGTTTTTTCGAGATTGTGAGTGAAGTATTAGTCCTCATTCTGTGCTTTAATGAAAATAAATTAAATTTACTAAAAATTTTTTATAGTAAGTTCTTTCTTCAGTTCAGTTCTTTCTCACAGGACTGGCGTAAAAACGTTTATATTATGACATTAAGATAAAAAAAAAAGAAGTTCCAAAATTTCGCACAACGCGAACACACGTTTTTCAAAGTTGCAAATTTTAACACTATATAAATGGAATAACACTATAACTGGCCAATACAATATACAAAAATCCAGGACTACATAAAGCTTTCCGATTTTAATGACGATTTACACTTCCCAGTGTCCGAAAGATTGTTAAAAAAAAATATTTTTTAATATTTAGAATCTTGTTATGTTTTTGGGTGAGTATGAGAGTGGCCTTCACCAGCTTCCTGGAATGATGAAGGCAAGTATAATGTGCCAATGAGTTTATTTAAATAAATCTCAGATAAGTGACAAAGGGCACCAAGTTTGGGTCAGAAATAAGGCCTTAGAAGTTTTGGGCGAAATCTGTTGTGGATACTTAGACCCACCCCATAAAGTGATAACATAAGTCATAACATCACTTGACATATTAAAATACACCGAAGCTCTATTTTAACCGACTGCCCGAATAGGAGGCGGTTCTCATTTCGGAAGTTCTTTTTTATGTATTTTCTGGCATAACTCCGTCATGTATAAACGGTTTTTTGTTTAAAAATTGTTTATTCAGAAATGTTCCCATTTAAATTTTATAATCTGACGAAGAACTTCGGAGATATACAACAGAAGTTTTCAATAAATGACGGCAAATCTCTCGGGATTGCTGCAATCGCATGTCTGTTTATTGATTACACCACTTCATATCATACCATCACGCCAGTACGCTCTAAACGGGTACGCAGATGTGTATAGTTCATCCAGGTACACTCTCATTCCACCGGTTATGTTCAAGTTACATGTTACTCGGGTAATCTATTCTGGCTTTACTGTGGGCATTATATGCCTACCACTCAAAAGTGAAAAAAAAACCAACCAGCTTCCAAATAGAAACAACACAACGTGAAAAATAACTTCAATTTCGGCAGTCAGTGTTCCTGTTTTCGTTTCTTCGTTTTTTGACACCGGCTTCCGAAATTGAGGTTACTTTTCACTTTGTGGTGTAAATTTTTATTTGTTAATTATTTGGAAGTCGGTTGTATTTTTTCGTAAAAACTTTTTTTGTATTATCTATTCTTATAAACAAACCACAAAAGGTATAACACCTACAAATTATCTTCTTAAAACAGAAACACTCAAGTACAGCCATTTTTAACACACATAAATTTTGTCAAAGAACGAATCACGTTGGCTCACAGTGTTATCAGATTGCCGTGGGATAAAACTTTACAGACGTTTGCAGGGAACGTTTCGGATAAATTAAATTCCTCCACGGTGAAGGAATAGTCAAATCGACGGCACCGCAAGAAGCTTTGGCGAATTTTGTAGAGGTATTTCCTATATCTTTATAAGTACTACCTACGTGGTAAAGGTATTTTGTACGTCTTAAGACTTATGTGGGATAGTTTAAATGTCATTTCAAAGAAATAATATCATTTTTTTAAAAACATTTGAATAAAATGACAAATGCATGAACTTGTTTAAGGTTGCCCTAGTCACGTGCACGTGCACGAACTATTTTGTGCGCAGGGTTAAAATGCATGCTATCTCATCCGGCAACACGTACGAAAGAGATAGATGCTGTGTTGAGCAGTAAGATGCTAGTTCGCGTACGAATTAGAACTATTGCAAATTTGTAGCGAAATTGATGATGATTTAGGACGAAAACGAGCGCGTGCAATTTAATAAACAGCCCTTTGGGAGTATGGATATCATGAAAAAACGACTAAATGTAAATTTCCAAAATATTTTTTTGCATTGAACTACTAATCTATCCCCGTATGGTGACTGTTTTGCAATTTTCCTTCTTTTTATTTCCGCCCAAAGATGCGTTAAAATTAATGTTGAAAAATGTAACTTTCGACGCTCATAACCTTCGATTTTTTTTTTTACTTTTGTTTCCATACAGGGCTTGATAATGATGAGAAAAATTGATATATTTTTTTTATTTTGAACGTACACCGTCAAACAGTGGAGTAATCGCCGGACTACGTTTGTATGGAAGAATGATCGACTAGTGCAACCTTAAGTGGAAAACACGAATTTCAAGAAAAGTGCTGTAAAATTTGTTTCCCGTAGCGTTGGCTGTGCACCGATTGACGGTTCCTGGTACTGGTGGTATATACACCATAAAAGGCTTAAGTATTTTCATAGGAATTATTGTATCTGTAGAACAATTGCTATAAAAACTCTGGTCAAAAATATGAAAATATCTAACTCACCATCACAATTAGCCTAAATCAGTCCTCTCCTAGACATAGACCTTTCCAATGACATCTTGATTCTAGCAACTCTCACACATCTACTACCAGCCACTCTACTTGGGCCATGTAATAATGCTTTTTCGTATTACAAAAAACGATTATTAAATTATTCTCTGAAATAGTAAATTATATCATCGTCCACAACAGGTACATAATTATTCGAGCGCTCCCTTAACAACCATAAAATTCGTCGCGGAACGAAAACACGGCTCAATGGTGTCATTGCGGTATAATGCATATTATTTCAAGAGGCACCTGAAACAACAGTTTAGCGGTATCTGGCGCTACCACGCGTTTTGTTACCTTTATACTGTAACACGAGAGGGAAATGCTGAATGTGTGTTCTATGTTGCAGGTGCAAGATAATGTGGGTTTTAGTGCAATTATGTGTTCTGTTATTCTTTATGGCCAGTTGTCAGAAAATGTAGAGAGAACATTTTTATTTTTGGAATCCCCTCGGAGCTCAATATGTTTCTCTGTAAATATACATATTTTGTGGAGCTATACCGAAACCAATTAAATCATTTTAAACGGAAATTGTGATTTTCAGCAAAGTGGATACAAAATTCGTAAAAATACGTTTTTAAATTCGAAAGTAGGTTTATTTTCTACTGAAACGTTTTCAGTTCACTTAAGTAAGTAAACACAGTTGAGTACTATTTACCACTTCTGTAAATCTCACAGTATTTTCCTAGCACTTTACCTAAACACCAACAGGTTGACAAAGCGCCCTCGTTTCTCTAACCCATTTACACCTGTACCGAATCGCGCGTTGATTCGATATACCGCTAATGTAATGAAAGTGCAAACAACAGCCAACTAAAAGAATACACGCCGGGGTTAATACGAGCACGTGTTGTATTCCTCTCACGTAGTACGTAAGTAACGGCGTCTTCGCACCGAGCATGTGACACCTAGCGTTAGGTGCCGTGAAAAATGGTCCATTTCCCGACGCGAGGATAAATTTATCTTCCCGAGGACTATTGCGACGCGCCGCGTTATGCCTCTGTTAATATTCATTGTGGAACAACAACGTGACTCTTCCAGTCAGAACCTCGTCGACTCGACTCGACTTTCCTCGATTCACTGCTTCAAACAAACACGTCACTTAATTCTTCTCGTTTGCAATTCGTATTATCGTACGGGGAGAACGTTAACTCGTTGCCAGTTTTATTTATTCGTTATTTAATTTGCAAAAATGGTCCCACCGAAATTTTAAACCGATGACAAAGGCAATGCACTGAAAATGTCACGCGACCGCAACGCCAAACCAATTAAGCGTATATCTGGCTATAATTCGTCTCCACAGTGGGGTGGGTGGATCGGAAATATGACAAAAATCGTGTTGAGACCAGACGACATTAATTCGATTGTCGCCGGTCAGAACGGATCAGCGTTAGACAGATCAACGTGAAATCTGATATTTGGCGGGGACGGACAATTTCCTTACGTGGCTAATGGATTGTGAGGGGCCGGCTTATGCGATTATTCATATTATTGCCATGTGTGGGGACATCTACTATTTATAGGGACATTTATTGGATCCACCACGCGTTCTGCTTATCGTCAGCTTTGGCAACGTGGCGACCCACAGTCCATTTTATTGATATTTTATAGCTGATTGTATTGACACGTATAATATCGTGATCGACTGTGGTCAAAGTGTTTCCATATTTATCATTTTATCATTTCTCAGTTGCATTCTCATTAACGTAAGATTTTGCTCCGGGTTTTAATTTAACATATCAACGAGCAGTTTTTATTGAAGTTTGATTTGCATCGCTATTTTAAATGATTTATTAAATAACTAAGTACTTTGGCAGTACGGCACACATCCTGTTTATAGTGTGTGTATGTTTTTAATTAACAAGCTGTCTGCCCGATGCGAATTCCCATCGGCAAATTTAAGTTCCAAAATGTTCATCCCAATTACCACTTTAGGCGATATATTTTCAAAAGTCCTTCACTGTATCCTTGTATCTTTGCTCATCTTCTTTGTATACATTCTTAAATGTGTGTTTGTCTATCAGTGAGTAAATTAATTCAAGATTTCTATGACGTATATGGTATATGAAAACATTTTGTCATACTGTCTATACTGTAATTTTTAATTTCGTATACTAAACTGACAGCTGCCAATTACTTTTCTTTTAATGTTGCAAGCGCGGAACATAGTGTTGTAAGTAAGGCTCAATTATAAGTGATTCATCGAATCGATGAGACATGATTCCTCAATTTAGTTTTACTAATTGGTGTAAATAAATATTTTATGTATAATAGTCGTAAAATATTTTAATATAACAGTATTCATACACATATTAAATACACTTTTATTATGTTAATTATGAAATCAACAATGTAATAAATGCGATCGATAAAATGAAGTTTGACATAAATTAGTAGAAACTAAATAAGGGCCGGTAGTTTCTAAATAAATGTAATTCTTTTGCCGTGAAATAGTTCTATTTTAGATCTACTTCGATTTTCGAACAACTTTCCATCTCTCGGAAAATAGTGTCGTATCCTGACTGGATACGACACTATTTTTATGTAACGATAAAGTGACAACCCCCCAAATGTCAGTTTAGTCAACGAAATTAAAAATCACATAATACATTTATATACGTAATTACGTTCTCTTAGCAGCGAATCGTTCAGCTTCATCTAAATGCAACAATGTAGCAAACCACACTAAAATAATTAAAGCGATTAATATTTATCTACACGATATCGATTCAATATCTTGCTGCTTGTCAAGTCAGCTGTCAAAAGATCATAGCTGCTTCCATGCGTGATGTGCAAGTGCTTGTGACATTTAGCGATACAGTACCGAGCCGGAGTTCCCGACCGTGCAAATTGAGTTTTCTGCTTCCCAGCTCCGGACTGATGCCGATTGACAAGTGAACAAGCCCCTTTATTAATTAATGTGGGTGTGCAGAACGTGTTTTATCTGTTGGTGTTTTTTTTGTAGAATTGGTTAGTTGAAATTCTGAATCGCTGGATGCGCTAAATACAGACCCAATCGATGTGGCGACGCTTGGGGAGGCCCGCCAAAATAATGATGATGATTATTGTAGTTTCAAAACTTTTTTACACAAAAATACAACCGACTTCCAAAAATACTACAAAGCAAAAAATTACTTGAATTTCGGCAGTCGGTGTTCCTGTTTTCGTTTCTTCTATTGCCGAAATTTAAGTAATTTTTCACTTTATATTTCACTTTGTAATGTTTTTGGCAACTGGTTGTATTTTTTTGTATAAAAGTTTTACTTTTCACTATTTAGCTGTGGTAAGTGGGCAAGTTCTGTTGTAAAGTATCTATAAGTATAACGCCCAGTATAAACTAACCGAATTACATGAAACTTGAACAAAACCGGTGGCATGAGAGTATACCAGGGTGAACTGTACAGCCAGTACGCTCTAAAGGGGTACGCAGCGTACCACTTTAGAGCGTACCGAAGATCTTCATTAGATCTTCACCAAATCCGGGAACAAACTCTTTCAAACAAAAAAAGAATTTTAAATCGGTCCACAATTGTCGGAGAAATCGGTGAACATAAACGAAAAAAAAGTAGACATAAAGTCGAACATAGAACCTCCACCTTTTTGGAAATTCGGTTACAAATAGAACAATTTGTGAAAATGGATTTTAATACGAGTTTTGTCATAACTGTCATACTGCTAGAAAAATTGACCTTTTCAGTTTCTGCCGGTCTAATCTTTAAATTATCTTGCAACTTAGGTGGATTGAGTTTCTCGGAGAAGAAGGTGTCGGGGAGGCAACCGCCTCGATGCCTAAAACGCCGAAACGCCGCCTGCATTATAGGCAGGCGGGACTCCGGGGTCGCGGGCGTTCATACTGGGGACTCTGTCCGCCCACCAAGTAATTCCGGCAAAGACGGTGGCACTATGATCACGTGCTGTCGTGCACAGCGAGGCTCAGAGGAGGTGCTTTTTCAGTCTCCCCAGGGACGTGCCCTAACAGGCGTTGCATTGAGGGGGTTTCGGGGTGGTCTTTGAGAGATTACGGGACCTCGTCCTCTACGTGCTGATGGTGATCATGTGTTTTGTTGGATTTATTGAGGTAAAAATCCCACAATCCCTAGCCTTTTCTACAAAAGTCCATGTGCCTTTTCAAGGTTTCCCGAAGTCAACAAAATTTAAAAAAAATTGTGATGTGAGCTTAAAGTAAACGGTCATTTCACTATGATTTAATTTTGATGGTTTGGCAGACCATTTCATGTTTGCTCCACCTCAGTTTTCACATCACAATAGCACTACTGCTCACTATTTGTTAATAGTTTAAGGAATGCAAAACTTATTAAATTGCGCCTATTAATAACGTCTAGCACGATTTCGTAACAGAACAAGTACTTAGGACTCCTGTCTTGATAGTTAAGTAGGTCAAAGTGCAAAACAGTGCAAGCATTGATAGAGCTTGTCTTACATTGCACCTATCTATCGATACATTGTATAGAAGTGGAGTAATAGGAGACCACCAGCGGAGTGCAATGAATATTCACGACTGAGTTTTCAATTCTTTTGTTCTGGCACTTAATTAATGACATTGCTGTGATAAAAGATCACTGGCTGGTATTCCAGATGCTCATGCTCATGCTCAACTCAACTCAAACTGGAAATGGACAGTTGGCTTGTTTTTTTGACATTTACATGCTCAAGTCAAAGATCCTAGACGCTCTAAATGTTACCGAACTCTTTTAACACATAATCAGTGGAATTGAGTAGTGTTAGCATGTTTTTGGAACTTACTCGTATTTGCTAACTTGGACTTTCATTTTCATTCAATACCTACCACACATTTTATGTGGAAGGAATTTAGTAACGTCGAAGGCGTCTGGGCTCTTGCTATATTGAGTACACATATGTCAAGTTGAAGATATGCCAAACTCGAGAGTTGTGATTGGTTGGCAGTTGATTGGCAGGTGTGGTCAATTTCGATTTTGAGTCGAGTTTGAGAATCTGGAATACAGGCCTAGATCAGTAAGGTTGATTAGAGTGCCGACTGGCCAGAGAGCGTTTTACAATACGTTTTTTTACCAAACAAACTATCTAGCCTTTTCTCAAATATGTTGAGGCCAGCTTCTAGTCTAATGGTATACAGCTCAATGCCCGTGTTATATAAACTTGGAGCGACTGCCTGACTGACTTTCACAATCCATCAACGGCAGTAACTGGTTAACCCCTTCTTAGGCTAGATTGTTGTCAGTTTTTAGGGTAGTCCCCTTAAAAACTGACAACGATCTAGCCTAAACTTTTTTTACCACCAGAACTAAAAAAGGCAGACTTTCAGTTAAAGACAACTAAAACTTTCTTTTAGTGGACACATAAACAGTAAAAACTTTTTCATTTAAAACTTTTCAATTCAGTATTTAAAAAGAAAACACTTTTACTATGGATGAAAGTTATCTCAGTCGTTCATTGCTAAATTTTATTATTACAGGCCTCTTAATCCGTTTATAAAACTATATTGTTACTCAATAAAACTTACGGAGTGCTTGTAAAAGCAGCCGTCGTTCTGAGATATTAAAATCCTATCAAAAAGTTTCGAGTTAAATTTAAGTGGCACACAAAATTAAACTGCGCCATTTTGACTTCTAGACGGCCAAAGAAAAGCTTAATCTGTCACGTTATTATGAAATATTGTTCATTAAAGGGACTTTGAAATCGATTTATATGACTTACGAGATAGTAGATTAATAGTGTTGAACCATTGTACCTATAAGTTATTGGTAACAGCGTGCTTGATGAATATTTACGCGAGTAAACGAGGGATCGCGAAATAGAAGCTGATTTCGGGCTCTCAAATTAAAAGCTTCGTGATTTGGTACAACATCCAAATGAAAGAATAATTTTACCTTTTGCAAGTTTTTTTTTTCTTAATTTAATTGCGGGATAGTCGATGTTTATGCAGCTTCTTCTTTTTATAGTCATCACATGGGGCAGACCAAAGAGAACAGCGTACACAAATATGTTGCAAGTTATTTATAAAAAAGCCTGTAATTTTATTGAAAAATGGCAAATCATCCTTCCAATGAGGGCTTCCGTTTTTGTGCTCATCAGTTGGTGCCACTGGCGAGTAACGTCCTTAAATATAGCACGCGCAAGGAAGCAAAGTTATAGTTAAAATTATAATTATTTTTAATCTCGTAGAAGTGCGGTTAAATATGAAACCGAGTATGCTGCAGTTTAACGAAAGTCTAGGAGATATGAGCCTATAGTCTTCTGGTTTTGGATATCCAACCCCTAGGAGACCCAATCGCTTACCAGCCAGTGCATCGCATGTGCACAGAAGGTGCTCCACGCGTTCCGTATGTTCCCCACACAACTTGCACATGGGTGTCGCGGCCAGGCCCATCTTCATGAGCATGTCGTTGGTTCCAAAGTGCCCAGTAATGGCCCCAAGCAGGTAGCGGATTTGCCCCCTGCTCATATTCCAAATGCATTTCCGGGCTTTGAACGTAGAGCCTAGAAATTTCTTGGAGTGTTGTAGACCGGTATTATATAGCCAATGTGTTCGTTGTCTGTAATCTGCAAACTCCCTAAATGCGGCTTTTACGAGACACGTCGAAATGCCTACACAAGGTTCTGGGCCCACAAAATCATTTGCTGAGCCCTCTCTTGCCAGTTTATTCTTGGACTTTTTGATAATCGTTATGGCTGATAAAATTTCACTTTGTCAAGATCCTCGAGCCACGGATCTTTTTCATACGAAAACAGTCTGCTACCGATCTCACGAACATATTCAAGCTAAAGCAGCTTCTACCACTTATTACCTCTTTACTTTGTAACACTGTTGACCCCATCACAGATTTTATAAGCGTAATGTTGCAACTAAGTAACTTATGACCTGGGACATGTTGATGATATAAGTAAACTTAATACTTAAACACATGAGCCGTAAATCCTAGGACAACAAAATAAGGTGCAGATATGAAATTTACTTAGGCTTTGTTTGTATAGGCTCAACTTAAATCGAGGTATTATTAAAGTAGGGAGGTTTAGCGCCTTAAGACAGTGGGCACACTAGAGGCAATATGGTTTTGTGTTTTGTAACAAGAACGGTGTTGTCTTCTACCGAAGTAAATTTTTCAGTGAATTTTAGACGTTTTGTACGATGTGAAATAAATATATTTATTTTGCAATGCCATGATCTAGGTCATGGTCCATACGGGTGCCCATTTTTTTGCGTACCTATTTGTTCAGCCGTTAAGGAGAGAAAAGATAGTAAATAGACAGACTTAGATACTTTTGCATTTACGAGTATAAGTAGGGTTGATTAAATTTAACGCTTCTATATGTATTATTGTGTTCAATTTCAATATCTTTTTTAGTCTCGCGATTAAATTAAATGAGGTCGTATGAGAATATTTTGTTGCAAGTGCCTATCGCAATTTTTTGTAAGTTTTTCTACATTAATATTATAAAGAGGTAAAGATTGTAAGTTTGTGAGGTTGTAGAGGGTTATCTCTGGATCTAATGAACTGATTTAGATGGAATTTGGCATGGAGATAGTTTGAGACCCTGGAAAGGACATGGGATAGGTTTGCATTCGCTTGGGATGATAAAACACTTTTAATGCGGGCGAAGCCGCGGGCCGAAGCTAGTATCAGTAGAAGTAGTATAAAGATGAAAGATGTTTATTTTTTATGTTTGTAACGAATAAACTCAAAAAGTACTGATCCAATTTTAACCATTTTTTCACCAATAGAAAGCTAAATAATGGGGCAGTAACACAGGATTTAATTTATTTCCATAAAAATTACAATTTTTTAAGAAAATTGCTGTAATGTAGCCCAAAGTAGCAACATCTTGCCTATAAAATTCATAATTTGGCGTGCGCTGAGAAAACTGTTGATTATACATAAAAATTATGTATACATGATTAAATTACTCATTAATATCTACAAAAAAAAATGAAAGAGAATATATCTAACTATTATAGTTAAATCACAAAAGTAGCTTTTGAGAGATCGATATATACACCGTGAAAATTAAATGGTTGTTTTCCCGCAGCGAAATGGTTTTGTCTATGTAATACAATCGTTTCGTAGTTATATAAAATATTAGAAACAAAAACTGGCATATTTAACATTGTGAAAAACTAAACTCGAAAGCGATCACGAACCAATAGTGTACCTCCCGATATCTACGACCGAACGACAGCAGGCCGTTGACCCGGGTGCTAGGTCACCGTCGAAAGGATTAGGTTCGAAGGCGGCTCCGTTTGATCATGTTACGCGCGGGCTAGATTATGCCGTATAATTACATGCGAGAGCTTATTTTACTTTAAACATTTAATAAATCGGTCTTTGCTTTGTCGGCTTGTGGCTCGCTCGTTTGTTTTGCGTGCAAACTTTTATGCCGTATCACGTGCGAGAGCTTATTTGGGTTTGACATTATTTTGTGCATCGGTTTTCTTTGTAGGTGGTGACACGAGTAGTACCTAGTACCTACAAGTTACGTCTAGAGTTACTATTGTTACTCACTTTTTCGAGTTGATGAATATTTTTTTAATTATTTTAAAACAGAAACATCATTATTTATTTACTTTAACTCTATACTTCGAAAGTACTCCTTAAGGCAAGTCGTTCTGCCGCGGGAAAACAACCAATTAAATTTCAGGGTGTATAGATCGCCGGTAGAAACAAAATTGGTTACATTCGTATCGAAGTATCTATTAATTCTTATTCAAATAAATAGTTTAACAAATTTATATAATATAAATACCACTACCCTTTCCCTATATAACAACCTACACTACCCTTTTTACCTACCTAGGTAGAAAGTGTAATGTAGGTTGTTATACACCGTGAAATTTAAATGGTTGTTTTCCCGCAGCGAAATGGTTTTGTCTATGTAATACAATCGTTTCGTAGTTATATAAAATATTAGAAACAAAAACTGGCATATTTAACATTGTGAAAAACTAAACTCGAAAGCGATCACGAACCAATAGTATACCTCCCGATATCTACGGCCGAACAACAGCAGGCCGTTGACCCGGGTGCTAGGTCACCATCGAAAGGATTAGGTTCGAAGGCGGCTCCGTTTGATCATGTTACGCGCAGGCTAGTTTATGCCGTATCACTACACGCGAGAGCTAATTTTAGTTTGAACATTTCTAAATCGGTCTTTTCTTTGTCGGTATCGCGGTGATTTTTTGTATTGTTCCGTGCAAACATTTTATGCCTTATCACTACGTGCGAGAGTTTATTTTGGTTTGACATTATTTTGTGCATCGGTTTTCTTTGTAGGTGGTGACACGAGTAGTACCTAGTACCTACAAGTTACGTCTAGAGTTACTATTGTTACTCACTTTTTCGAGTTGATGAATATTTTTTTAATTATTTTAAAACAGAGACATCGTTATTTATTTACTTTAACTCTATACTTCGAAAGTACTCCTTAAGGCAAGTCGTTCTGCCGCGGGAAAACAACCAATTAAATTTCAGGGTGTATAGGGTAGGATAGGGTAGGTAGGTTGATAGGTAAGGCAGGGTAGTGTAGGTGGGTAGGTAGGGTAAGTGGATAGGTAGGTAGGGTAGGGTTGTTAGGTAGGTAGGTAGCATAGGGTAGGGTAGGTAGGTAGGTAGCCAGTTGACCGGAGTGAAGCCGTGGGGGACAGCTAGGTTTAATTCAAGTGAAAAATAAGTGTCTGCAGTATAAGGCTGGGTACAGAACCCAGACTTATACTGCAGACACTTATTTTCGGAAGCATAACACTAGTACTATCAATTCAGTATGGCTAAATTCAATACAAGACAGTCATAAAATAGTCTAAAGCTATTTTAAGAACTTAGTCCAAGTAAATTGTGATTGAAAATTAAAGGCAAAGTCATTGCAGTCGGTTCGGAATCGATGCCTGACGGCCTTATGGAACCGAGAGCAAATATGGAAAGAAGGCGTCAGTCTATGTACGTACAGTAAGGAGACAAAATTGCAGTCCTATCTCGTGGTTAATAGTCACCTGCACGGTTCTGTGCATATAAATGTGTGCGTGAAGTTTCAACGCAAACAATAGGACATCATACAGTCTAACTACGAGGTGAAGGGGCGTGGTCAACGCCACACAAAGATAAAAACATATACTTACTCGTTTCACAAAAGTCCGTGTCGAGCCGGTTCAAAACTAAGTCTAAAATTCGCCATAGTAGTTATCGTAACTCGTGGCAGATTCGTGAGATGGCAGATTCCTACCTATGTACTTTCTTAGTTTTTGGAGCAATAGCACAGATTATAGAAGTTCCTACGTAACAGATATTTCACTCTCCAAGATCAAGTACACAATTTTGGGCTCAATATCCGTGACGGTTCTTTTCTTGCGAGGCTGCCGAACTAAGATCCCCGCACCCACCAATCTCTGCACGCGAGCGGTGACAACCGACTGGCAGAGCGGTGCGGGGACCGCGCGATGTAAGTACGGTCGAGTGAAGGAGGCCTGGCAGGAGAACCTCAGTGGCAAAGAACAATCGGGCCCGACAGGCGAGTTGGGTTATGGGTCCTATCCTTTATGTAACTTTTTTATCTGTACTACTATCAAGACGGTGAAGTAAATACCGTGAGGTAACAGGCATGCCTGTTACCCCACGGTATTTACTAGATTCAAAAACTCGAAGACATGTGACATTCCCCAATCTGCATTGGACTCTCGTGGTGGTTTAGACCCCGTTTGTTCTTATAGAAGGGAGACCTGTGTCCCAGCAGTGGGACTTTTTGGCTGATTATGCTTTGGTGGGCTTTCGTAAAATATATCGTACTTCTTCAATATCAATATGCGTGCTAGGTAGGTATATAAAAAATCTAAATAAGAAATTTCTTTTAATAATATATCACAATAAGCTATATTCTTTGAAAACGTTCTCTCATAAAGAATAAGTAATTGATATTATAATTTAAATGTTATGTACCTCAGAAAAATTCACTGAACCAGCTAATAGAATTTCCGCGGTTCTTATTTATATAACTTGGTCTGTTTGTGTTATGTTTTAACCTACAGATAAGTAGATTACTTTATTCATGTTTTCCGTTCGACCTTAATAGAAAAAAACATGAATTTAGTATATAATTTGCCTTCAGGTAAGTACCTACCTACCTATATTTTTATAGGGGAAAAAAAAATAACAGACAAATAATTATATTCTTCTTAAATTTTTACTAGAGTTTGGCAAATTCGTACGTGACACTCCTATGGTCCGCGGGCGGGGGACTTAAGTTTACACTAGTCTACTAGGGCAACCTTAAGGCAGCGGGTGTGGTAAAACGTGTGCTAGGGACGGGAGTCACACACACTATTACCACATTTATAGTACACTACATTTAGCCTGTTATATTTAATATTAGTCCCATTATGTAATACGGAGATCTCTAAAACTAATTAACATTAGTGAATCTTATGCAGGACTTTTTTGGACACAATTGAACAAGGAATCAACTTGCCCTAGCACAAATTGCAGTAAAATCATAACTTTTTGAAAATTAAGCAAAAACAGATTTTCGTGCCCTTCTATTTTGAACAATTTTTTTACGCACATGAAATAGATTAGGATTTATCAAAATTTTACTACAGTGGTATGCATATCGTTCATGTAAATTTTCAGCTTATTTTATTCAGCAAGGGTACCCCTATTTTTCGGGCTAACTTAACCGGAGTATTCAATTAAGGGCTAACAATTACTTAAAATAAGAAGACCTTAATTAAAGTTACGAAACTGCCTGACTTACGCAACTACAAACAAATAATTAACAGATAATTAACAATATTGTTGTGTCCATTGTTTTATCAAAATCAAAGGCTTCAGTTCCATTAAAATGTTTTTAGTTATCAAACTTTATAGCAGCTTGTTAGCGCGAATGTTTGACAGCGTCACTTCTTGATAACTCGGCCGTATCGGTTGAGTACGACGGGACACTACAAAGAGATGGAACAGAAGTTTAATGAAAATACTACTACATACTATTATAATATTAGAAAAAAGACACACACAGAAAAAGCAAAACACAAAGAAACCAATGAATAACTATTTTTTTAAAACAATAACATGCCTTTAATATTAAGTTCATTAGAACTTTAATTCCAAGTCAAACCGAAGATATCACAGCTCAAATTAAGTGCCCCGTTTCATAACACGACAATTTCATAAGACGGTTTCACCCAATACTGTTTGTAAGGAAGGATGGATGGATATTTATTCGATTTTGATGAAACTACAATTGTAGCTTATACATCAGAATAATACTTGTGGTATAATTTATAGAGTAAGAGGGGGAAGTACTCTAAGCAGGTGGAGCCGCAAGTGGCAGCATGTATTTACATAATTATTTGCTCGCAGAAGTTATGGCCTATGGGATTGAAGGGGTCTAGATTGGCGACCGCGTACTGGAAAACGCAGTTTTGGCAGGCTTTTCACAGCGTGAACCGACGACACAGCAGACGTCGCGGAAATTCACAGGATTCGAGAAGGAAAGTAAAATTTGATGTGGCGACACTTAATTCAAATACAGCAGTGAACTAGTCAATCCAAAAAGTCTTTCGATTGAGTAGTTCACTATTATAAAATATTTAACCCTACCTACCCTACCATACCTACCTTACCCTACCTACCCTACCCAACCTAACGAAAAAAAACCCTACCCTACCTACCCTTCCCTACCTACCCTACCCTACCTACCCTTCCCTACCTACCCTACCCTACCCTACCTACCCTACCCTACCTATCCTACCCTACCTACCCTTCCCTACCTATCCTACCCTACCATTTTATATATAAGATTTTATATATAAGATATACGAGTATAGCAGGATAGTATTATGTTTATTGTGTACCTGCCCACATAGGTATGTTTTTTATTTGCAGATTCCCTTTGACACTTTTCAAAAGATAAATGCTACCAAAATATCACTGTATTCTAACAACAGTCAGTTATTAAACAATAGAAACCTAACAGTCGAGAATCACACCAAACACTGATCTATATCAAAGGATAGTCAAACACAATACTCATATTGCAGGTAGTAAATAACAGGCTTCCATAACTACCAATAAATCTAACGGAGGCTGCCGAATATTCCATTTCCCGAATATATCACAGCCAAATTGAGTCAATGTCGCCCATGTTAGCTTTTTTTGTGACTTTCATATTTTCAGGATACGAGTTTGGACGAATTTTTTGGATTGATCGAAAAACATTGAATCGTTTTTCTTCGTTCTATTAAAATAGTGTATAGGATCATCAATTTGGTTGTCAAAATGTGATGATTATCGCAGTTTCTCCCCGTATTTTTTTGAGGCAATGTCCGACGAAAAAATATGAACCGTACCGTAGTGATAAATGTACCACCTACATTTATTTTTGCTTAGATATAAGCGCTACCACGGGAAGATAACGCAGTTATGTGGGACTCCAACCCACTAAAACTCCACGGTGTCCTCCTGTGCCGATTATGGCGGAAAATGGGCATGCATTAGCAAAAAAGCACCCGCGGCGGGTCCACGGACGGACCCGCCGCGGCTATCCGTTACCGGATCCTCCTCTGGGGAGTGCCCCTCATCACTGGCGCACCAGAACACATTGCACGCCGTGACCAGCCCATGGATCATACCAGCACACGGACGCCAGACGACCTCGGTGTATGGCACCCTTGGTCCCCCTGTGACGGATCAGGTCGGTGGCCCCGCCACATACCACTTTTCGGCCGCAGGGGAGCGCGGAGAGCGGCTAACGCAATACCGACACTCCTCCTCCCCTACGGCTACACCGCGTCCGCCATCAGACGGTGGTGACCCCGTCCAGGCCGCGGAAGGTAGGGAGAGCGGCGCACCGCACCTCAGTTGCGATGTCGCCCAAGCGGAACAGCAACCTACTTGTTGGTCGCTACGTCGTCGGCTTAATCGGCAAAAGCCCTGACGAACGGCCCCTCCTCGGGTTCCTCCCCGGGACCAAACCACGGCTATTGAGCCACCCCGCCTCGACCTACCTATCTACCTAAAGCCCAAAATAAATAACCCAACCAGCAAAATGAATAAATTTTGCGCATCAAATTATGTGCGTAAACTGTTTTTAAGTATTCATTATTTCATCCAGGAATTACAGCCGTGGGTGGGTCTTAGCCTAGTTAAGTACATTTTTCAATATTGATCTATTTCCAGCTTTTTCTTCTAAATGTCTTACTTAGACAATTCTAAAATATTGAAATTTAGTTCTTATTAGGCTTTAATATACTCAAAACTTGAAATTCTATCAATTATTTTGCTTTACGGCCCGTTTCTAGTCAGTACGAAGTTTGATGGCATTGCTCTGATCAAATTAATACTCTGTATACAGATGTTTCGCTTACTTCATCAGAATTTTGATCATTAGTACGCAGTTCCTTGTTTACAGTTATATAGCCTTGTTTGATGTTACGTTATTGGTGGAATTTCAACTAAATGTTCGTTAGAAGTCGGATAGTATGACGTCATAAGACATGACGTAAAAAACTCGTTCAAATATGGAAGCTAAAAACGAATTTTATCTTTCTAATGTTTTTATTCAAATATATTTGTTATTTTATGAACATGGCATATTTGAAAAGGTCACGTTTTCCTGGTATAATTTCTCATTACTTAATCGAGAGTTAATTTTAACAACGATTACCATCTAAGGCTTACTTTCAATTTAAATAATTGATGACTAAGCTATTGTTTAAAACCCCCTAAAGTTAATGAAGCGAGCCCTGCTGAATTAGTTTAAGGGGTTAAAGAGATAGTAAGGGAAGTAAATATTTACCTAACAGAGGGAAATTAATACAGAGTTCGTTCACAACTTGTAAATGTTACGTAAACTACGGTTTAAAGCTGTTTAATCTTAGTTTTAGTTGGTAAGGAAGCGATAATAACATGTTAAATTTTTATTTGGACTTTTTTTATGAAAAAGTAAATAGTTTTTTAAAAAAAAAAACCCAAATAAAAGTACAAAAAAGATTACAAAAAAAAACTAAAAAACTCTAAAACACTTGTACTAATAGACACATTGCATTTGCGCTAATAGTATTTTTTCTGAAAAACTTAAATGAATACTTTGATTAGAAAATAGTTAAAACTATATACTGACGTACTACGTACAGTACCAACTAGGCTTAGGCTTAGACTAGGGTACTTATAATTTTTGTTTTTGCAAAAGCATAATATAACCAATTCTTCTCTGGAATGCGCTTCATCTCGATATCAAGACGGACCAGCCATGGTTGAATGGTAGAGAATGTATCAGGCATTAATTCCGCCTGTATGTTACATGAAGTTTTAAATAATTAAATAAATAACTGCAAACCATCAGCTCAGTATATACGACCATAACTTCCGTACATCTCAGTCAACCGCCATCTTAGTAGGTCCCTATTTCCTTCGGTCTATCGTCTTTCAAACAACCCATATATCGACCACTTCACTAATAAAAAACTTTTTTACAAAAAATACTACCGACTTCCAAATAAGAAAACTACAAAGTGAAAAATTACTTAATTTTTGGAAGTCGGTGTCATTCGTAGGTACCTTTTTTGTGTTACGGACACCGACATACAAAAATAAAGTTATTTTACACTTTGTAGTTTTCTTATTTGGAAGTCGGTAGTATTTTTTGTTAAAAAGTTTTTTATACTTCACTTTTTAGTTGTACCTACCTAATAGGCAAGTTGTTTAGTAAGTTACCTTAACGACAGAATAGATTAGCCGAATATCATGAAACTTGAACATAAAGGGTGAAATGAGAGATCTGCGTACCTCTCAAGAGCATACTGGCGTGATGTTATGTTTTGAAATGGTATAAACAATAAACAGACATGCGACTGCAGCAATCCCGAGAGATTTCCCGGTATTTATTGAAGAGTTCTGTTGTATATCTTCAAAGTTCTTCATCAGATCTTCACCAAATTAAAAAGGGACCAATTTCGAAACATACTCGTTCAAACAAAAAAAGATTTTTCAAAATCGGTCCACAATTGACGGAGAAATCGGTGAAAATAAAAAAAAAAATAAAAAACATACACGAAGTCGAACATAGGACCTCCTCCGTTTTGGTAAGTCGAAAAATTAAAAATACAAAACAGCTGAGCATTTAATGAAAACTGTATATTAAACGGTTCAAGATGGCAATGGAAAAAATCAGTTGATAGTCTAAACAAGACTAGAAGAGATGTAATCTTGTTATCTAACAACGAGCATTCCAAGGGTTCTCGTGGCGATGTTAAGGCAATTCCCTTGGCTTAGGTACAGTTTCAGTAAAAATAGGTTCGCCACCATCAGCTCCGTTTCTTTTGCTCCGTTCACTATTGAACCTGTTTCACTGCATTACCTACTCAGAATTTTCGTAATGCTAATGTCACCTATGTTCTTATGAAAATTTTAAAATTGTGGCACTGGCAATTAAACAAAACAATATTGATTTATGTAAAATGACTAGTCCATTAAAATGGTTTTAGTTTTATTTTAACTAGATATTAGTGACAGGTTCATTTTATTTTGACTTTTATTTTTAAGTTAAAAAATATATCAAACTAGCTGCCCCACGCGGCTTCGCTCACGTCATCGGGCTACCTTCTTACCGATTTACCCTATCTAATTGCCCTAACTAGCCTACCGTACCTACACTACATACCTACATGATTTTTGCGAAACTTTAACCGCTTGCGCAGCGCACGCAACCGAAGCTCTCATGAAAGAATAATTTTGCCCGTTTTTGTAACATTTTTTATTTGTGCTCCGCTCTATTGGTCGTAGTGTGATGTTATATAGCTTATAACCTTCCTCGATAAATGGACTATCCAACACAAAAAGAATTTTTCAATTCCAACCAGTAGTTCCTGAGATTAACGCGTTCAAACAAACAAATACACTCTTCAGCTTTATAATATTAGTATAGATATAGTTTTCCATGCAAAAGTTTGCTCAGACCCTTAATTTCAAAAGCTTTTATATCGCATGACCTCATGAAAAAAAGAACTTGAAAACTGACAAAGGTATAAACGACAAAATTGTACAAAGTTTCTACGTCTAGATTCATACCTGTATTCAGTGCATGTGTGGTATCAAAGGTTTGATACTAAGCCTTGTTTTGGAATGATTTTGTTAGATAATAAAGTTATAGACTTGTGTAAGTGTGGTACCTAATAGGGCTTGAATTAATATTTGCTTCTGGCATAACACGAGGCCTCAATTTGTTACATATTTCGAAGTTTCAGACATAAGCTTTGTAAGATTGACGTGTAGAATAATTTATTCGTAAACTGACTGCTTTGTTGGCAAAGTGTTCGTTAACGATGTGCTGGGGATGAGTTCTTGGGTTTGATTCCCTGTTCGAGCAAAGTGTGGTTGGGTTTTTCCATCTAGAATTTTCAGTCTGTAACTCTGTAGATTTATGCCAGCATGATGGCATTAAGCTAGGCTCCTACTAAATGAGATTAAGTAAATGAAGAAATATTGGTTTAGATACATCTTTTTGTAACCCTCCTGGAACTACAGCTGCAAATTTATGTTACAAAATTATATTGACCAACATACATCCCACATAGAAACTCGGCTTAGACCGGAGATAACTCGGTTTGCTTCAATGTGCAGGTGTCAAAAGGAACCTGACGTAAGTCCAGTTTCACAAACTAGGAGAGCAAGTTTTTAACTCTTAGCCGTATCAAAAATGCATACAAAATTTTAAAGCTTTGTTTTATTCAGTAAGACTACTCTTAAAATTGCGTATCACGGATTAGTATAAACCTTATTTATATTTTTTCAGTTATTGGTGTCAATTAGTAAATACAAATAGTTGTGTTTATTTAAGTATTTATTTATTTGTTTATGAAGTTTTACTAATAAATTCTATATACATAGTATCTTGTATTTTTTATTGAACTTTCGGTTCGCTCGTTTGGGAATTACAATATTCTATATATATTAAATTAAAAACTTAAACAACTATGTAGGTAAGTGATTAAATACTTACGCTAGTTTAAATTTACACGAAGACGCTGCAAAAATATAAAAAAATACGTTCCACATTCAAATGCTTGAATAAAACAGAATGTAGGTATTATTTTGGTAAGATTAAAACATAAGACATGGTTGTTGAAAAGCAAATATGAAGGTAGGTAATCAAATCTGTACGCAGGTTCAACATTGTATGTATAAACTGAAAACATATTCGAAAAAACAGACCCCGAAATCGACAAGTATATTTTTTAAAAATAGAATAGGTACCGTAGATATTCTAGAAAATGTCTGCAAATAACCACACCCTTAATACAATAGATTTTCTTTACAAGTAATAAGTGGCCCTAAAATTCAAAGCCATGTTCCATAATTTTACTAAAAAAGGCTACATATCTAAGTACAATGGTGGGTAGATTTCGTAATAATGTAGACAGACAAACGCCCGAGGGTGACGACGAGACATTAGGCACTCCTCATTCGGCCTGGAGCAGTCTGCTACCCACTTCATTTGAATACAACGAATGTTTTCATAATATACTCCTGTACTATGTACAGTCACAGACATAATTACGTTACTACGCAAAATTAAAAATCAGTATTCTCGATTAATAATTATTGCAACTTTGAGACAAGTTTTGAATAGATATGGTTTCGATAATACTGTGTTCATAATGGTATCCATAGGTACTAAAATAATGTAAATACGAAAATATGTCTGATTGTCTGTTTGCTACCTTTTTACATCTTAACTGCTAAACCAATTTTGATGAATTTTGGTCTAGGTTGAACCTTAGGTAAACACGTATGTGACTTTTAGCCCGAAAGAACGTTTCTTTGGCATAATATCTGGCATTACGTGACCGTAGCCGCTGGCAGATTTTGTCTATACCTACCTAAAGTAATTCGGCGATAATTGCTTTTAAATTTTGATTAATTGTCACATATTTATGCCCATGACTGTATCAAGAAACATGAGTTTATTAAAACATTTTATGAAGTACGAAGTAAAATATCGTCTGTGCTCGGAACAATGTCGGACTTAGTGTAGCTAGTAATTAGGTGTACCTGCTGCGAGCAACTGTGTATATTATAGAAAAATGAACTCAAGGCGAGCATTTTGCTTGCTTAGCTGAGATAAGAAGAAAATTCCAACTAATTTTTCTTTAGGGTAGGTGAGTATGGTAAGTTGAGAAATATTTAAAGGTCATGTGGAAGTAGCAGATTTATTTAAGCATCTTATTTATGATTCTCATAATGCAATTGTTTTGCCAATCGGTAGGCAATCTTAGATTAAAAGAAAGACCACCAGCCCCGTTCTACCAGCCCCCTTCTACTATCGGACATCTATCCACTGCAAGTTACTATCCTTACCTTGTTTCCATTCCACCAATTCGCACCAAGCGCTTCCAAACATCCTTCATAATGCGCACAGCAAAAGAGTGGAACTCACTGCCTGCGTCTGTGTTTCCGAACGCATACAACCCGAATCTCTTCAAAGTTAGAGTAAACAGGCTTCTTCTGGGTAAGCTCACTGCATCGTCGACTTTGTCTCTGTCACCTCTGGCCTAGACTAGAGTCAAGAGCAAACCCATTATATATAAAAAAAAAGATCTTAACCACCGCTTAACTATGGACTTATTTTTTTAATACCAGGTAATTATTGCCCGTGGAATAGTATCGTTTTTTAACAGTTCTTCCACAAATAACCGAAAGATTCTGATATTTCAAAAATCAAACCTCAGTAACAACCTTGTATAGTCAGAAAACAAGGAACTTGACTTCTTTGTTATTTTCCAGCAAGTGAAGGTAGTTACAGAAAATACCTTACCTCCTATTTGGAATTCTAACTCCAAGATAGTATGAAACATCTGGTCTTCCGCTAACACAGACAGCGATAAAGTAATAGTTTAGTTAAAAATTTAGCTCACATTTTATAGACCTGAGATCGTTGCCAACTGGCAAACTGCTGTTCTTTGAACCTTGCGGGCTCTTGCCATTTGACATACTTATTATTGTGTTTTACCCGACTGCCGAAGGAGAGTAATGTGTTTATCAGTCTATGTATGTATGTAAGTTCGTTCCTATATGGCGTTCTAGAGACCAAACGCGTTGGCCGATTATGATGATTATTTCGTCAATCGATTCGTCTTAACCCTGCTAGTGTCACTGGCTATATTAAAATTGCAAAATGAAAAAATGGCGGCTTTTGGGCGCCATATTGTGGGGGCCCAAATTTTTTTTTCCAACCCATCGTGTGGGATATCAAAGGGTTTTAAGAAGTGATCACAAAAATGTAGAACACTTATATGTTTAAATATACCTAGTCAAAAAAAAAAGAAATAACTAAAAAGTTGTAAATAAAAAAATAATAATTAAAAATAACAAAAAACCCGACTGCTTAAAAGCAAACTAAAAAGACGTAAACAAGAAGAAAATCATGCTGATTTTGGTCAGCCAGCTCGCCCATATGTATCCTCCGACTGTACAGCATGATTTTCTTCTTGTTTACGTCTTTTTAGTTTGCTTTTAAGCAGTCGGGTTTTTTGTTATTTTTTTTTTGTTCCAGTAAAATGTTTTTCTCTTTATTGCCCGAATACTTCTTCTACCCCTGTCTGGAAGTCCTTTTGTAACTATTCCCCAAATAATAATGTAAATTTATTTAGCTTCTGAGAACCTCAATTTTGTAAATAGGTTTTATTATATTTTTTACATTGCGGCTCATAATAGAAATTCGCGTAATACGAACTTTACGGCACTATCAGAACTATTTACTAATTATAGTTTCATTACCATGTTGTTGGAAAGCCACAGTAACAGCTCAAACAGCTAAACAAACTTAATCAACTAATGCACAAAACGTATTCCGGCGCATTCAAAAGCAAATATCAATTAAAACGGTTCTAAAAAGTACAGCGAGCATGTCACTCAACCTGTTGTAACAACATTATATTTCAGTGCAGAGAAACTTTTCAATTGGCATAAAGTTGCGCCGTGCCCGGCGCCTGATCAAATTATTGCTATGTTGCGGCTCCAACTGCGTCAGTCACCCACATCACTACCAAAAAGCCCTTTATAGAATGTAACAAGAAGGTGTGATGATAGGTATTTAAAAAAACCGGCCAAGTGCTAGTCGGACTCGCGCTCGACTTCTACGGTTCTGTACCTTCATCGCAAAAACGGCAAAAAATCACGTTTGTTGTATGGGAGCCCCACTTAAATATTTATTTCATTCTGTTTTTAGTATTTGTTGTTATAGCGGCAGACAGACATAACAGAAATACATCATCTGTGAAAATGCCACCTATCACGGTTTATGAGATACAGCCTAGTGACAGACAGACAGACAGACAGACGGACAGTGCAGTCTTTGTAATAGGATCACGTTTTTACCTTTTGGGTACGGAACCCTAAAAACTACTTCTGCCCATGTATAAAAACAACTTTTTCCAACTATGAATCACAGTAAATCCTAAAAAAAAAACAAATTTCGTTCAGCTGACGATAACTTTGTTTGGTTTTTTTTTTAGTTTTGACTGTGACTTACTGAGAGAATGTTGTTCATATACATGGGCGGAAGCAGTTTTCAAAATATGATCACAAATGTCCGTTACACCATCTATTCGCGAATAATGGTACTCAGAACGCTTTGGGACAAGAACGTAGTAACTATAAACTAGGTTCACTCAAACTCGTCCTTTCAAGTCTGGCATAACTCCCCTCTTCGCTTAGTTGACAGGAATGATTACAGACTGTGTGTGGCAACTTCTTAATAAGTCCTCACAACATTTGCATCGGCAACGGAGACTTCCACCACTGAAATGTACACCAACTTTCTAGAATCTTCAAGTTTGTGTCGCGAACTGAAGTTTCCTACCGAAGTGTCGAACGATAAAGAATGTTGGTAAGTACTGACTTTTATCGTTGTTTACTTTATTCACGCATTTTCCGCGTGAATGAAGTCCCGAACAAGTATAATAAAAAAGTATTTTTCTATTGTATTGTGTGGAAAGTTTTTCAACTGAAAAGGGACAGTTCGGTTTGGAAGTTCAATGTACGCGTTACGTGTATATTAGTGTTATTGGCATCATGGGCTTTTTCAATTTTTGGGGGTCTGCGTTTGATCCTCGTGTCGCGCTAATTTATGAAGCGTTTATTTATTTATAACTCCATGCACAGGTAGTACAATGGACTATGGCCGTTTCAGCTAGTCAACCAAGGGTGGTCACGAAATAACAAAAGATCAAATCGACTTCCAAAATAAAACAATACAAAGCGAAAAATAACTTTCTTTTCCGAAGTCGGTGTCTTTGGTACCTACCTATTGTTTTGTTTTTCGACACTAATTTTGGTTAAGAAATTTATTTACCACTTTTTAATTTTTTGGGAGGTGCCTTAAATTAATTTGAAAATCGTTTATGGCCAAAGTAAGTCTCATAACGAATCCATAAAGCCCTAACACGACTAGGATACATTGTTTTATTTCGGAGTTCCACTGCCTACCTTCCGGCTTCATCATCAGACCAGTTCGATGGTACCATTTTCATCAGTTCCATTTATTTATATGTATTTACTTCATCATAGTCAATTAACTATTTGAGACATCTTATACCCTTGCCATACTTATCATTAAGGAGTGCCAGTGGCCATCTGTGGTCTTATTTATTTATTCATTTATTAATATATGCTTTATTGTTGGTACACCAAGTTAAAACATAGGAAAGGAAACTTAAAACTAAAACACATACAAAGGGCGGCCTTATCGCATACCGCGATCTCTTCCAGGCAAACTGGAATGGACAGATAGCCTGGACATGATATAGGGTTGACATGGGTGTAACACATAACATTACGAATATTTATTTTCAATATAGAATCTTATTATAATAGATACACAAATACATACATATGTTATATAATAGATACATAAATACTCCAGTATACGTATAGGCAATGAAAGTAAATGTTGACTAACGACAATCACAGTGAAAAGTAATGTTCTTTTACGAGTTTTTTAAATGCAGGCAATGACTGGGCGCGTTTTATTGGGTCGGGCAATGCATTCAACAGATTGGTCTTCTTCATCAGTTCCACTTCACCAAATAATACTTTCTGTGCGCAAATGATTGATGAAAATACTAATATTACTATATATATATATATATGGCTATAATATTTATCGAGTTCCATCGATTTCCTTGGGATCCCATCATCAGATCCTGACTTAATGAAAAATAAAAGAAAAATATTTCAAATTGGTCCATACATACGTCTTTGAGTAAAACAGGAATATAGAATAAAAATTCTCCGACAAATTGACAAACTCCTCTTTTTGTGAAGTCGGTTAATAATATGGCAGGTTGTTTAGTTGGCATGGTGTTTTTTCTATTGTAAGTTTCTCAATAGCAGTCTAAATACTTTACTTTGTTACTTTAATGACAATAGAATTTTTCCATATGATGTAATTATAACATATTATCTAGCTACACATCAATTCTATTGAAGATAACATGAAGTTACTTCACGCTCTTTTACGGAATATTTTGTCCAACAGGGTGAGATATTTTATTTAATATTTTATCGCAGTAAATAAAACATACTTGGTGAATAAATATGCATTGTAAGAATGACGAACGACGAAAGATGTAGGTGGCATTGTGTAGGTGTCAGGTGATTGAATGTCTGTTTTGTTTCTGCACTCAAAATACAAACAGTAAATAAGTTTTTTTTTGAGGATTACTGTATCGGATAAACTTTATAAACAACCATTTTTTTACCAGCGGCTTCAACTACGTGAAAGTCTAAAATAATATTAGGGAAAGAAAGGGATATAAAATATCCACGACGTAGTCTATCCGTGTGTTAAAGCGATATATACGCCCCAATGTAAACGCAGTACTGACCGTGCGCCCGCTCGATGCAAAAATATCAATATTGAACCTCCTTTTGAACAGTTTTGTTTGCAAAATATTATTTGATTTACATATTCTATGTCAGTTATGAAGAAATTCCAGCCATCAATTTTTCTGTGTACAAATATTTTTAAACATCCATGTCATTTTGGAGGAGTATCCAAAAGTTGCGAGAAATATCGTGTTGCTAATTATTTTTTTAAAGCAAAACTATTTGTTATATGAAAAAACCATGTTTAAAAAATAATGTATTTGAAACAATAATATTTTTTTTTTTTTTTCAAACCTTTTAATCTAGCCGTTACTAAGGAGTACGCTTCAGAAAGTTCACTAAAGCGTATGTAGGCCCTTAAGTTTTTAGAGAAAGTGATGTTATTCTGATTGTAATGAAAATCTCTGTTTACCTTATGTATCTGTTTAATTTAACTTCCGACAGCGACATGAGTTGTATAAAAATATCTTAACTTATACCCACTAGGTACTTCTATGAGTCTTTAACTACAAAATATATAAACAGGGCTCTTGGGTAGAAAATTTCTCCGATTAATATACTTCGCCAAGGTTAATTTTACTTCTTATAAGGTCGTCGCCTTTATGTACGTTCTAACAATTAATTATTATTATAATGTAGAATATTACTTGTAACGTCTAGCGAAATTCCAGCAGCAATATTGTCGCATAATCGTTTACTTTTATGACTGTTGCTGCTTTCTCCTCGCTATGTATGTTATAAACATTGTTGTATATTATGTAATTTCAGTGTATGGTAAACTCTCTTCCTTTGCTTTTCATTAAAATGCATATTTTATTTTGTTATGCTTTAATTTTACTTGTTTTCGTTAGCTGTGCTCGGTCCCCTCATCTCTTCCTCTTAGTACCGGCTTCAGCCAAATTGAATATTCTAGTCAGATTTTCAGGCTAATGTAGTATTTGATAAAGACAAAGAAAAAAAATCTCTATTTCAACCAGGACTTTTGAACATCAAAGATTTAAATATAGAAGTAATAGTAATTGATTCAACCGTCCATTCAGAAAAGTAGCTTCTTATGGAGAAGAAAGGAAAAGAAACTCCATACTTACTCTTTTAAAAAAAAAGTGTTTTACAGCATGTATTTTACATAAATAAATTAATTCATATACGTGAGAACAATGCACCCAGACTAACACTACTATACTAGGTATATGTATAAAATATTACAAGCACTAACAGGTAAATTCATTCATTTGATAAATAGGAACATGGTACTCACATGCTTACAAATATTGCAAATATAGGTAAATTACCTAATTAAACAACAACGGATCAGTGTGTGAGTCAATTTCTTAAACAAAATGTGAAGAAAAAGAAAACAATACGTATATAATTATGAAAATATAAATCAACTTGTTTGTTTTTGTCTACACTAAAGATTTTCCTAAGGAGCAGAACCAGTATGTTTCCAAGCATTCTTATTTTGAACATAATCATCGAATTTGTAATATGCTTGTTTACGATGTGTGCATTTAACAAAAGTTTAAAATTTTCTTTCATTTAGTTTTAATATATCACAAGGGATTTTGTTATAGACTTAACACAGTATCCCATGAAAGATGTGTGTACTATAACTAATCTATAAGATAATTGATCTAACTTATCTTTATTACTAGTATTGCAATTGTGTCTATCACTAACTTTACTAAAGAGATGTACCTATATTTTTCCTTACATACATGATATTTTCATAAATGAATTGGCGCGAAACTCATAATCATAATATTCATCTTTTTTAAAAGTTCCCTAAGAGATTCTCGGTGAGTTAACTTAGAATATAGTTCTGACGGCTCTCTTTTGCAAAAAATAAATATGGACTCAATGTCAGCCGCCCGAGTCGATAGCAAAATACCGTAGTACATAATGCTGTGCAAGTAATTAAAATATACCAAACGCGCGGTTTCTACATCCGTTAACTATCTTAGCTTTCTAACAGCATAAAACAGCTGAGATTAGCCGACCCGCAAGATATGTTAAGTGATTTGTTGTCTAGAGTTATTCCTAGGAAAACTGTTTGATTTATTAAGTCCAGCTTTTCTCCATTCAATATGATTTCGCATTCGCTACTTCTAATATCTAATTCCCAATACATGTTCTAATATAAATACTCAACTTCGAAACTCTTAATTTCAATGTTGGTTTAAGACGGGTAAATAAATTGCAGAGTCGGTATTTTTAAGCAAGGAATGTGAGTAACAAAGACGGAACAAAATCTCGCCTTTCCACATTTTCTCCTACGTTAAGCTCATTTTAGTTAATTTCCCAGATTTCCCAAGACACGCGTTACGATGAAGCTCCAATTCCGAGACACAATTTGTTAAACCACTTCAAAATGCGATCAACGAAAACTAATTCCGTAGCCGCCATTATGTTCCAATAAAAATGAAGCATTCGAAATTTCAAACACAATCATGTCATTTTAAAAATCTTCAGCAAAAAGTTCCAACTCTCGTGAAAAGCGATGTAACTGAACTTTTTATTTTTGTCGCGCGAGAACGATCGCGTTCCTCGGCGGTCCACCGGTCATCAGTCACACGAAGTGGCCACTAGACTGCACAGACAAGAGGATTGTGGCCCTCCATGCACTTTTACTTTATGAATTTATAGTCCGCCACTATTCGCTAACACCGTCGTTTGTCATGTTGCGATGTCAAAACGAATTTGGAATGATTCAAATTCTGTGAGTTGATTCAATGCTGTGAGATTATTTGCTCTGCTTTATTACCCGTGTTTTCAATATATTATTATATTATATTAATCTATTGTTTTATTATTAGTATTTACTAGCTCAAACAGAACGCGATAGTTAGAAACCTATTTATCGCATTATTGCCAACTAAAATACCTGCACTTGTAGAAAAACAAATCACGTAGGAACCACCTTTATTTTTATATTTTTAAAGCTGACACTCTCTATATTAATTCGACAACCGAAAGGATTACTTTTAAGCCAATATAGCTCGCTGAATTTATTTCAACACAGTATTGAGACCAGATTTTTGTAACTTTTTATAAAACTTTATGTAAGTCAAAATCTTCAGGTTTATTAATAAGCTTTAAGGCTTTATTAACAAATCCTTTTGATGAGCCGTCAATTTGAATAACCCTAACTTTTGATCAAACTTAAATTACGATTTCTGAGGTTAAAAAATCTGACTCTTTTAATCCACTTTAACTAGAGAATTTAATAGTTAACCGGTTTGATAATGTTGTTAGTAATTAGTCAAACACCATTTGGCCCAACTGTCATGGAGACAAAAAGTATGGTCATGGGTATTCTAGTCTACCTATCATTATTTTCTGCGAATGACAAAAAATGTCATCATCAGGTACCGCCACCATAAATTTCGGTAACAAAATATCCCGTACTGAAAACTCGTGTTATTCTCCTGTGACCTGATTTCATCTAGACCTCATAAAGCATGACGGACCTAAATCAAATACCACTCGCGAACTCCTAAGACAGTAGAAAGCTCCTAAGAACTGACGTCATCAGTCACGACAAGTGGCCACGCTCCATCGCCCTGACAAAGAGATGGTGAAATTCATTTCAGTGCAGTCCCGCGAGCTTCCGTGAGATATGACGTAGTTTATTGGACTACACTGTTTCATTTGAAGTTGTTCTTCAGTTTATTATGGTTTAATAGTGTGGAATGATAGTTTAAGACTGGGGTTAGAAACGTTTTGTTGGAGAAAAGGTAAGATAATAAGTTCCTTTTTTGAAGTTGAAAAGAGGAGAAGAAAAGATGTAGTAAGCTTGTTTTTATTGCGGAAAATTTAGTAAGGTTCAAACACTTATTCATTCATTCACTCATTGTAGTCATTCATTCATTGTACTCATTTATGTTTCGTTGCTAAGGTAAAACGGGCAAGATCAACTAGCCATATATCAACTTGAAAAAAATACTATTAAAAAACATGGCTCGGTAGAAAAATATCTGATTTATGCCACAGTACAATCCAGCAGTCGTTCACCTCAAATAAAAAATACCGAAACCCTACCAGTCACATTAACCTGTCAGTATTAACATAACAATAAACTAGCAAATCATACCATTCCACATTTTAACTTACTTACATTTAAAATTACGTTCAGTACATAAACACGTGGTGGCGTAAACCTCTTTGTATTTGCAAATTCGCATTGTGACCACAGAATAAAGAATAATACAGAAGGCCAGCTCCTTACGCTGAACTAAAATGTATGCACACATAAAGAGAAACCAAACGCACTTAAGAGGAAATGCGGGCAAAAACTTCCGACTGAGTTTCCTTAGTAAAAAGTCATAATTCGATGTTTGGCTCTCGCCTATTTCCTCCTCCAGTATTGAAAAAATTTAAAAGGTATTCTATAAATTGAATAAAAAAATATTATGTTGTGCTTCTATGTTTTTTTTGTTCATTTATAGTACTGTTGTGAAATTTGTACACGAGGCCTCTGTTGACAGCGCCATTTTGAAGAACTTTTGAGAGTTCTAGTGCTTCTAAAGATAATGTATCATCAAAAAGGAAACATAAGGGCATAGTATTTTTTTTACTTGGGATATTCAGTCGGATGTCTGCGACCGCATTTACTCTTAAGGTTGGAATTTGACAAAAATATTAAGACAAAAGTAGACAAAAATTGTCAGACTTTCTTCACAAAATGTAGAATTAATAAACGTTTCAAAATCAATAAATTTCCTTGTGATTTTGACACACTGAACCGGAGGTTTACACTTAGTTTTTACTCTGACTACATAGAAAGAAAGAAAGAAAAAACATTTATTTGCACCAGGCACGACGCATACCATAAAAAAAAAAAACAAAGAAAAACTTAAATACAAATACAGAGTATGCGTCACAACCACGCAAAACGGTCATCGCTCAGCATAATGCTGGGACTCACTGGAGGATTTCGCCAATGAAACTAAACCCTACCTAATAATTACCCGAAATAATTAATGAGACAACGCCCTTGAAATGAAATTCAGAACTTTCAACACAGTTGAAACTGACAGCTCTCGCAGTCTAAATGTACTTACTGCGTTTTGTTTCGTTGGTGAAATTCACCCTTTATCTATGTGTGCTTCTTTTATCACAATTTCAGAAAGACCTTCTGTATGTACTATTTTGTGTCACAACTGTGTCCTTACGTCATCCTATTCGCAAACCAAATGTTCCAATTATCATAGCTAATGTGCCGAAGAGATGGCGAACAGGCCGTAAGGAAACAGACGTCTTTAACATATTCCCGGGGCTTTTTGTTGATACGTTCTCCTCTGTTTTGTGATGGAATTAAGTTCGGAATGAGGTTAGAATGGCAACAATTAGGAATGTTGAATGTGCAGCTTGAGAATGGGGACTGGGATTGATTATTTTAAAGCGACCTTAACTTCAATGGTAACGCGAAGAGTGGCCAGAGAGGGGTATTTGTTTGATCCCCCACAGGAAAACAATTGGTATCTATCTATCTATATAAAAGCGAAAGGTCACTCACTCACTCATCACGAAATATTGAAACATATAAAAATGCGATTTGGCAGGCAGGTTTCTCAAGTGACGTAAGTGCGCACTAAGAAAGGATTTTTGGAAATTCTACTCCTAAGAAGGTAAAAGGGGCGTTGAAAGTTTGTATGTAATTTCTACAGTTTGTAAACTAGACACGTGAAATTTTACATTTATGCTCTTGATTGATTAAAAGAATTCATGTATTTGTTGGAATTTGGAAATTCCACCCGAAAGGGGGTAAAGAGTGGGCTGAAAGTTTGTGTGAAATTTTAGATTTACGCTGTTGGTTGCTAAAAAGAATTTATGTTTTTATCGGTTGGAAAATCCACCCCAAAAGGGGTAAAAAGGGGAGGATATTTTGTATCAAATTCTCACAGTTCGTAAATTGGACACATTAAATTTTAGATTTAGCTCTTGATTGATAAAAATAATTCATGTATTTATTGGTTTTTGGAAATTCCACCCGTAAGGGGGTAAAAAGGGGTTTGAATTGTGATTCTAAATTGGACAAGTGGAAATTTACATTAACGCTCTTGCTTGATAAAAAGAATTCATGTATTTATTGATTTTTGGAAATTCTACCCCAAAGGAGGTGAAAAGAAGAAAATATGAAAATTTGGTGGGATTGTGTATTTGAAACTTGGCCTAAATATTTATTTAAGTAAATAAAGGTTTTCATTTTTAGTTTTTCAAAACTACTCCGGTTCTACTACGGTTGTTAAAGACTTTTGAAGAATTTTACTATACAGGCCTTCTATTTATGTTGTAAGGGAGTACTAAGAATATTTTTTTAGAAATTTAACCCTTAAGGGATTGAAGCTAAAAATTCATCTGTAGGATAAAATACGGATCACGCGAACAAAGTCGCGGGCGAAGTGGTTGTGCATTCATAAAGCTAACATGAATGTTCAGGAATACTAGTTGTGATGAGCAATTAATTTTAAAATATTTATTTATTTATTAATTATTGTACAGCAAGATAAAAACAATATTATAATTAAAAAATTTGCTGCTTCGCAAGTGAATAAACGTCCGTGGTAGCCTGTATATAACCTGCCCACTGCTGCAGTTGCTTATCGGCTAATATGTTTTAATGCCATGAGCGAAGATTTCATGGGTTATGTACAAATTGTTTAATTACTGATGAAGCTCCTACTGATATAATAGTAAAGAACGGAAATCAAAACAAAATTGTTTTGTTTGCAGTGGGCACAATTTTGTTACATCGTACTTAAATAAAAACACTATATTGCTTTTTGTCTTTCAGTTTGAAACAGATTACAGACTACCATGCGTGCTACTATCAAATAGAATGATACATTATAAATTAGCTCCATGTCACACACAATTTGTAAAATAAAAGCACTCTCAATAATATCTTTTTTATTTCAATTCGTATTCGCTTAGCGAAGTTTTAAGACGTGTGGGACATGCAATTCTGAAATGTGACATGGAATATTTATCACGTCACTGAAGCATTATGTTCGACATATCTCAAAGTTTTATTTTATTTGAATGTGTTGCATTTTCTTTCGACTTTACTCAGGAGACACAAAATGGAATTGTGTACCTACTGGGTAATTCCAAGTAGGCACAGAACTCGTCAAAAACTGAAGTGTAAAATAGAATAGTTGTAAAAAGAATTATATGAAAAGTTACCAGGCACTATATTCAGAATGGCGCCTAAATTCTTCCTCTCTGTCTTACGAATATTGTAATCTGTAATACATAATGTATGAAGCTTCGACATCTTTATTCTACAAGTTCCAAATACATGTAGATTATAAACATGGAGATCCAATCTCGAAAATCTCGATTTTTTAGATCTCTCTAAGGCCTGAATCCAGGCAGAACGTTTATCTTTCTACCAAGACGTTGAATTAAGTTTAACTGCTTGCGAATAAAGATGTCCTTCTCAGATAAAAATATCCGATGGCGGAAAGAATTTTCTAGCTTTCTTCGAAACGTTCTCAGTAGCAGAGGGTTCGACGGACGTCGGCGAGTGACAATAAAATTAGATAAGTACAGGATAGCCCCGATCCCGTCCGGTCCGTCTTGCGGACGGAATCAATCGCAGTAAAACATGGTATAGGGGAACCAAGCCCTTTAACGTTTAAAAAACAAAACCCATTGAATTCTCAACCTTATAACTTCACTCTAAGAACACGCTTCTTAAATTTTAGAAGCAAAATGTAAGTTTGCCGATGTGTATATCAGTCCGCTTTTCTGTAATGACACGAAACGAGTGGACTTTGAACGAAACGGGGATATCAGAAAGGATTACAGGAATCTCCCTGTGAATCGGCGGAACGAAAAATGCTCTAGACGCTTTCAAGTGCTACGTTTTCGTTGAAATTTTAAACGATGCTTTTTCGGGTGAAATGTAACAATTTTCCAGAAAACTGTCTTTTAGTATTAAAGGAAAATGCGCTTCCTTTATCTCTTGCTATGTAAATATTTTACATTTAACTTAGGTTAATGTTTATGATAGTCTTTATCGAGAATTATTTGCGACTTATGAAACTGTTCAACTGATTAAACACTTTGATTGCAGACTGCAGTGCGTTCATGGAATGCAGTTTAAGATTTACATCTTAAGGATTAAATTACTGGATAGCCTTGAAAGGACTATGTGCAATTAAATACTGAATATTTGCGTTTCTCGATTCCGCAAACCTACAAACAATAAATTAATAGACTGTACACAAAATAACGTTCTATCATGGATAAAGATTGACAAAACGGATAACGAGTCTAATCGATTCTTATGTAAATAAAACTAGGTATTACTAATATTATAATTTAGAACTTTCTGACAATCGAGATCACTGATAGATTATTTCTTTTTAGAGACTTCAAAAAATAAGGAGGTAATATTGTAGTAATTGCAGAATATTCAATTTGTTGCTCTGTATGGGCTTCTAAACTCGTGTGCTAAATTTTATAAGTGTATGTATGTTTGTTTGTCCACGAATTTCTCTGAAACTGCTTATTGGGTCGCGATCATTCTTTATCAATTTAACATGAGCACTAAATTATATAATGACATCCACAAAGAACTCAATATCGCAGGATTAAACAGGCATAAACTTAAAATCAGTCTAACTAACTGGCTTCAAAACAAGAACTACACAAAAACGGAGGAGTTACTGACATACATCGCATAAACACGATACCATTACCTACATAATACCATATTTACATACAACACAAGTACAAAATCACACACATACCTACACATTAACACCCACACATACACTCACTCACTTTTACACATATCCACTCAATCATTCAAAGGTCCACATAAGTAATATTCATAATCATTATATTTTTGTTTCTCTATTAATTATCCAGCGATAACGTTCACCCGCACGCACTAATGATGTAAATAGTAATTACCGAGCCACATTAAATGACTGAACACTGCCGGCCAAAATACAAGCTTTCGCTTAGTTTGGGAGGCAGCATCAGTAACTATAGACCATTACATTTACCTGTCTCTAGATATAAGTCACCCTGTGAACTGTAAACCTTGCGACAATAAAGATTTTATTATTATTATTTATTATTATCAATGGATTAAGTATAACTCAACTTAGGGAACAGTGCATGTTTCATCAAAATCGGTTCAGCAGTTTTCAAGATATGGAACATACAACCAAAATCCTTAGCGACAAATAAGGCGAATACGTAAATTAAGTTATTATGGGTATTTTCTCAACCCTTTAGGTACCTTACTATAGACTTTGCTAAAATTTAGTTAAAGGGTAAAATCATTTATTCAAAATATCAAAAAATCCGACCACTTAAGAAGCGAACTAAAAAGACGAACGAGTGAACGAAGAAGAAAATCATGCTGTGCAGTCGAAAGATACATATTCGCGAGCTGGCTGACCAAAACCAGATGTATCCCTGTTTACGTATTTTTAGTTCGCTTCTTAAGCAGTCGGGTTTTTTGATTTTTTTATTTATAACTTTTAAGTTTACATTTTTTTTATCGAATTAGGTACATTTAAAAATATAAGTGTTGTATATTTTTGAAATCACCTCTTAAAACCCTTTATTTTATATACCCCAAAAGAGGGGTTTGGATGAAAAAAAATTGGGCTCCCACGATATGGTATACGCCGCCATTTTCTATTTTCCAATTTTAATAAACTAGCGACACTCGCAAGGCTAAGAGGAATCGATTCACGTGAGAATCATCAAAAACGGCCAACGGTTTGGTCTCTAGAACGCCACATAGAAACAAACATACATACATAAACTGATAAACACATTACCCTCCTTCGGCAGTCGAGTAAAAAGAGAGAAATAAAAACATTTTCATAAAAAATAAACCTACTTTTAAAGCAAAACATTAAAAAGTGCAAATATAACTTTCGGAAGTCGGTGTTGAAAAACGAAAAAACAAAAGGTACCAAAGACAACGACTTCCGAAACGAAAGTTATTTTTGCACTTTTTTGTGTTTTGCTTTAAAAGTAGGTTTATTTTTTATAACTTCTAAAGCAAAACACTAAAAAGTGAAGTTTATTTTTTGTTAAAAAGTTTTCTGTTTTACCGTAAATGGGAAATTTAATACACGACTGTTTGCTGCAATAAGAATTCACCCCCACAAAGTCATTATCACCACATTAATAGATAAACACCTATACACATAAAAAAACAGCATTAAATAGGTACTGACGCCAAAAAAAGTGCGGTTTCAATAGCCATAAACGTAATGCTTGTGTCGAAAAATGAAATCGATTTTGCCTCGGCTTCCGTCTTCGTGCCGTATCACGGCGTTTCAAGAGGATGGGGTGGCGCTAATAACTAGCAGCGAACCTGCCAGAGATGTTTATTTAATGGCGTACCCCATAGACGCCTCTAATGGGGATTCGCACTCGATACCACAAACTAGACGGGAAAAGAAGGCTCGGATTCACGTACCGAGCGAGAACGCACGCATACTTTGACACACTTCACGCACAGCGAGTGCAAGTCAAGCTTACTTGTTCGAGTTCACCGTACGCACGCGTCTATGTGTGTGTGTGCGTATGCCTGATTTTGCCCATAGAATTGGCCTTCTGCAACTTTCTATTCTGTGTCTCCATGTAGGGACTCGTACGTGGTTTTCGCATATCTGCAGCCACAACGCGACGAAAATTATTTTTCAATGTGTTGTGATTCTTGTGTGCAACAAAAATGAGATAAGGGGAGAACAATTTGGATGTTTGTTTGCTTTCAAAATAATATGATGTGAATATGTAGAGTGGAATGGATTTGGAAGGCGGGTTTGGTGTTCGGTGGGTGCTGATAGACTAGGTTGTTCGCTTTAATAGGGTAAGACCGTGCGACTGATTGCATAAAGATACCTTAAGTATTGAAAGTTGATTTTACTCAAAGAATAATGAAATATTTTTCTATTCAATAAAAAAACATGAAAATTAAAGTTATTATGACAAAAAATATGTCATCTAGACAGCTTTTGTTTAAGTTTTCAATAGTGCGAGAGTAAATATTGCTTTATTTTTTGTCTTTGTAGTGTACTTCGAAGAAATATTTAATCAAAAACACTCTTATAAACGATATAAGAAGACAGCGAGCTAGTTCCAGGATATTTCAATTATTTGCAACTATTCTTGACTGATGCGTTAAATAAGTAACAAAGATATTGGAGAATCTGAGAACAAGTTTCTTAATACCTGGAAAATATATAAATTTATGTTAGTGTATATTATTTTCAAAATATATGTACATGTATTTTACCTTTTATTATGTTTGTCCTTTTATATGTATTTTAGTATGTTAATAACTGGTTTTATTTTTATGATTAAACAATGCACCTGCCATGTTATCTTTTCACCACCCTCAGTTGACTAAGGCGTTAGTCTGCCTTAGTACCTTTTGTGCAAAAAGCTTAAATAAATAAATAAAAACAATGTACCTGCAACAAAAAAGTAAAATTAATTTATAAATTTATCAGTCATTTTAAATGACTGATAATTGGTTTATGAAATATTTATGACATTTCAAAACTCCTTTATACCTCGTACAGTAAAGCACTTGCGATCATTAGAGCAGACTTAACGGTAAAATAGGTCATTTCAAGGCAAGCGTGCTTCGCCGTCGACCGCAACATCACCAGGTGAGATAGTGGTCAATCAGGAGTCAAACAGAAAAAAAATTGTTTCCAGCAAACCAAACATATCAAAATGTTCTCCGTTGATTTGACAGCTGTGGTATAAGTCTAAGGAAGTGTTCAGACGTTGCGATTAAACGCGCACATTCACCTACATACCTCGACGTCAGGTAGCTCGTGTAAATCAGACAAATGTGACGTTTCTGGCATCGGCCGTGCTCGCCACGTATTACGAATAAAACTGAAAACATGATGAGGTTATGTTACCTGAAGATTTGGGACAGACAAATCCGATAGGTACGTTCTTGTTGTTCCATCGAACGCTTATTTTTTATTGAAAGTAGCCGATAAGTAACTAAAAGGGCCCTTCTTGTTTTTTTTTTAATAACATTACATTCTATAATGCTAATATGATTTGCAGTAGGTACTAACAGAAATGACACCACTAGATATACTTACTAACCCACACTATACTTATTTGCCTTATATTTCATTCTAAAGACAAGATGTTCACCATATGGCTAAACGTTGACAGACCTGACAAGGATTATACTTCAAATCATTAACACTGTTATTTATTATGATTGTCATAATAACACTATGGCTGTGCAAAGAATAAAAATAATGTGAGTGTAATCCCAGGGCCGTATATTAAATAACACTATCAAATGTGTCCCGCATTACAAGACTGACAAGCAACAGTATCACAAAACTTTTCCAACATCTGCTAAACACATACCAACTGCATTAAACTGAATTTACAGCACGTATAACTTAGAGACAAGAGTACGTCTCCACACTGTCATATAAACGCATTAAAACTAATGCATCTGACATCACAGACGTCATTACTTACGTGGCGTGTACTAAATGTGTTCGCAGCTTAATTCGCAAAGCGTATGGCGAGATTATCATTTGAATGTGCCCTCAGACGATTGTCGGATTTCGTGACACTTGCACAATGGGGGATGGCCCGAAGCTAAATATTTTTGCCGAATAAAACCCGATGCTTTCTGTACCTATATGAGGAAATTACATTTTTATCACGAGTCACATTTTACATTTTCCTGTTATCTCACACTTCGTTTGTATCACGCGATTTTTGTGCTTTGTTTTCGTATCAATGTGTTTTTTGAAAGGGTGAGCTGATTGCTTGCTTGTTACACTGTTTTTCGTTGTTTTGATTTGTGTCTTTTATAGAAATACTTCAACTAGTTTTTTTTAATTCATTTACCCGTTTACCTTTTTTTTGTCTAATGAAAAGCCCCTACCAATCAGCTAATGTACTCCCTAATTAGACTTTCATGGTCAATTTTATTTACCATCACTACCGTATTGCGTTCCCGTCTTCCCTGGGGCCTAAGGGCCCTATTGTGCAGGTTCAGGGTGATAGTTGGTGACTTAGGGCCCATTCTCACGCGATCCACCTATGCATCGGAGCATAATGAGCTGTTAGATCGACTGTACTGCCTATCGTAACATCTTTGTTCATTTCCGCGACAATGAGTGTAAATTACACGTTTGTTGGTACGTGTGTCGGTACCTTAATGTTTCTTTATAGAGACTTTATTTTCTCTGGCAGGATCTGTACATGGATTATTTTGAAGGAATCTATTATGGAATAAATTACTTTTCCAGTCTAGTTTATAAGGTCTTTTAAAATGAATTACTTTTTGTTAGTTTCTCACGATTTCTAGGATTAAAAAAAAATTCAAGGCAATTACAAGTCGGTAAAATTTTCTGAAATGTTACCGACGTGAAATTGCTTTATTCAGTTTTTATGATACATCACATCATCATCACATCATCAGCCTATTAATGTTCCTACTGCTGGGTCACAGGCCTCCTCTCTGTGAGAGAAAATGGGCCGTAATCAACCACGCGGGCCCAGTGCGGGTTGGTGGATGTCAAAACGCTTCGAATTTTTGGTTCTAGGACATGCCGGTTTCCTCACGATGTTTTCCTTCACCGTTTTGAGAGCAGTGGTGATGAAATAGTTTACACAAAGTAAAGCGCCTGTCTGGGCTCGAACCGACGACCTACAACTTGTAAGTCGAGGCCAATACCGCAGGACCACCACTGCTCTTATGATACACCAAAGCACAATTTTAATTCTCTTTTTCCTAGCTAGGTGTTCAAAAAATTCTTAATATTTATGCAAAATCTAAGTAATATTTCTACAAGTCACGGACAATCATAATAATGGCTGAAGAGCGGCCATTTTGCTTCGATAAACAAATTGTGGAGTGATAAAGCACGAAATATGGAAGCAGAAAATTAGATTTAAAAGCAATTAAGTGACGGTGTGCTTTTAAAAATGAAAATATCGTTCGGGTCAGTTGGTCCGATAGAGTGGATGAATACTTTTTGGCGTGGGAAGAGGGTTCAGTCAATTTTGTGTACTCATCTCTGAAAAGAATTGATGATTGTTTTAAAAGTTATTAGTAATGTACCTAATGAGTTTGGTGCTCGACAGCAGGGTCTAATTTAGATAATAATTATGATTCCCTGATTAAATAAATATCATAATCTAATTATGAAAGCAACAAGAAGTGGTAATCTTATTCAATAATTCTTATTAATTCAAAGAAATAAGACTAAAATATGATTTTATATAGATAGAATATATTTTAAGTTTTGATTTCAGAACCTCAATTTTGTTCTAAGAGATTTGCCGCATGAAGAATCCGCTCTGAATTTAAATGACCGGATTATCATCAGATTTCACAACTAAGACAAAAGTTCTAAGAATATTTTGAGTAAACTGAAGATCTATTTAGAAGGTCAAAAACGAGTAGGACTAATACTTTTACGTCATGCCAGCACGTCTGTCAGCCAACCTCTGTCTCTCTAATATTTTTTTTTTGCTTCGCACGGTTTGTGCATTCAGCCAATGTCACGTCAGGTTGTTTTATTATCAAAAAAAGGTAGGGAAACCAAATTTGTTTAAATGTTTAATTTAACGGAATTTTGGAAAGGATGGATATATAGGATCAGTAAATTTTAATGGTTTTAAGAAAATAATGAGCAAATTACAATGACGAAAATTACAGCTTAATATTATTTAAGGTGATGAATGAGACTATACATTTATACACAGGAAAGCTATTTGTACAAAGTAAAGAAAGTATTGAGGTAGGAAAAGGAATACGAAGGGACAAGAGGTTACAGAGAAAGGCAGAACGGTCATATAAAGGACAGGAGAAAAATATGTGATCTAAGTCACCTACGTCTGTGCCACACGAGCAATTGGGGTCGTCGATGATATGAAGTTTGGCAAGGTGGGCAGGAGAGCACACATGGCCCAGTCTCAACCGAATTAATATGGAGGTCTCCAACTTGCCAAACTTTGCTCTGCCAAACCACGGTTTTTCTGGAATCTCGGGTTGGATAAAAGAAAAATATCGGCCCTTGGATTTGCTGCTGACATCCCAAGCTACCTTCCAAGTGTCCCGAAGAAAATTCTTTGGCAACGTCTCGAGGTCATAGCTAAAGTTCTTATATGGAACTAAGTCCCCACATTGCACCGCGTCACCAGCGAGTACATCAGCTAACTCGTTGCCATGGATTCCAGAGTGGGCCGGAATCCAGGCAAATACCAGTGTGTTACCCTCAGAGATGGTTCTGAACGCAAGTTCCCTTATTGCATAAACTATAGGAGACTGAAATTTGTGTTCGAAAGGGGATTTACTGATGGCTAGAAGAGCACTCTGTGAATCGGTAAAAATTATAGTTTTTTTGAGCTTAAAAACACGTAAATATTCTAAAGCTTTTAGAATTCCAAAACATTCACCAGTAAAAACAGAAGTCTCCGGAGGCAGTTTTATTTTCTGCACAATTTTGTATTGAGCATGGTAGGTAGAGTCTGTCAAGCGAGTCGTGTCCACAACCCTTTTACTGATTTCTTATAATGGCAATACTATGATCTGTCAAACAGATTGTCACAAATTCTGTTATAACCTTGTAATAATCCGGTTTTTGTTGAGTTTTTTAATGTTATAATGCCGAAACCTATTAAAAGTAGTGTCAGGAGCTTGTTGTTTACAATGATTAATAAATATAATCATGTACAGAGTGAATCTGACGACGTGTTATCGCAAAAACGACGACTTTTGGATGAAATCGTTTCAACATCAGGTAGGTTGGCAACAACATATTGATACTTTCAGCACAATAAACTTATCTGACTTTTTTTATTTTACTGTGATGTGATCACGATTTCCATTTTGGTTTAGATCCAGACGTCGTGTTCATGACCGTGAAACTTACTGAGGCATCTGTATGTGAAAACTACTATAAAGATTGTTGTCATTTTTTTTTCAGCCACCTTTGATGATGAATTAATAAAAAGCACAATTCAGGGCCATCAACAAGCGGTGTAATTGATAAAATATCATCAGGCAAAAGACATATTGTTGTTCATGCTGGATCCGAAAAAGGTTTTGTCCCCAATGCTTTATTAGTATTCAGTACTAAATCAAAAATGGCAGATTATCATGATGATATGAACAGAAATAATTTTATGAAATGGTTACATGAAAAATTAATACCTAATTTAAGTCAGCCCAGTGTCATTGTTATGGACAACGCTAGCTACCATGTAACACAAATAAATAAGCCACCATCTATGAATGATTTAAAGGCTGACATTCAGAAATGGCTAACTGAAAATGGAATCCATTATGAAGAATTTTTCACAAAGGCTGAGCTTATGTGCCTTGTGAATGAAAATAAAACAACTCCAATATATGAAGCTGAAGAATGTTTGAAACAACATGGCCATGAAGTTTTAAAACTTCCACCATATCATTGTGACCTGAACGCTATTGAACTCATATGGAGTTTGGCTAAAAGAAAAATAGCCAGCAAAAATTTAGGGATTCCAGGTAATGAAATGGAGAACCTTATAAAAGAATGTTTTAATAGTGTCACAGCCAATGATTGGAAAAAATGCACAGATCACAGTATTAGTGTCGAAAACAAATATAAAGCAAGAGACAGGATATCCGAAACTGAGTTGGAACCTTTCATCATTTCTGTGCGTAATGATGATACTGACAGTGATTTCTCATATGAAGGCATTGAATTTCTTGATTCTGATTTTAGTTCTGATTGTGACAAATAAATACTTACATTGAAAGGTTTTTTTTTAATTATTTCAAATATGTTTTTTTTTAATCAAAAAATCAAGTATCAATTAATTTTCAGTGTGCTATATCAGTGTTGACACCTGAAAGATTTTTGAATTTGCCGCCTTTTTCATGGGACTAGACTCGCTTGACAGACTCTACCAACCCCAACACAACCCGATGGAGAACGCTTGGCAGCATCCGTAAAAATATGCTGGCAGTCTGAATGTTCAATCAGAAATGTATTAAAACTTAAATGGCAATCGGGATCTGATTTACTTACACAGTTATATTTAATATTGGGAGTGAACAGTAAACTCTCATAACTATTGTTAAAAAGGGGAAGTTTATTTGAACGATGAATAGGTGAAGAAAGTGAGAGGATTTTTTTATAGCTTTCAACTAAACAAGGAGCACGTTTATGAGACCAGTAAACTGAAGATTCAATTTGAAATATTAAAGATTCCAGTTTAGGTATGAGGGGGTGAGTTGAGAATTGAAGAATCCGGAATAAATATTTATCAGACAAGAATTGTCTTCTGAGGCTTAAAGGCGCTTCCCCACATTCGATTTGTAGTGCATTAGTGGGACTAGATTTCATGGCACCCGAAATAATGCGTAAAGCTTTTGACTGGATTCGATCCAACTTTTTAAAAGCCATAACACTACCAGGTTCTAGAAGAAACAATCCATAATCCAAAATGCTTCTGATGATTGCGTTGTAAATGAGTTTCAAGGAAAAGGGATGTGCACCCCACCACACACCTGAGAGGCATCTGAGCATGTTTAAGTGATTTTCCCATTTATTAATAATATAGTCGTAATGAGGAATCCAGCTTAATTTAGAGTCAAATATTACACCTAGATATCTGAATTTATCTTTAACTGGAATAAGTATTCCCTTAAAGAAAAGGTTTAATAAGGGGATAATTCTCTTCCTGGTAAATAAAACACCCGCGCTTTTAGACGTGGACAAATCCAAACCATTTAAATATAACCATGACTCCAAAGTAGATAAAGCAGAATTAATAGCACAACTAGCTTGTTCAACAGATTGATTTGAAGAATATAATAATACATCGTCGGCATATTGAAGAACCTTAACATGACTAGATAAGGAAGAGTCCAAATCAAAGGTGTAAATATTGTACAGAAGGGGACTGAGCACAGAACCCTGTGGGAGACCTCTCCATACAAGATGGGAGACAACATGATCTCCTATTAACATTTTAACGGAGCGTTCAGTCAGGATGTTAATAATGAAATTCGTCAAATTAGAGGGAACCTCTAAGGCTTTTAATTTATTTTGTAAAACTGATAATACGACATTATCATAAGCTGCATTAATATCTAGGAAAACAGCAACGGTGGATTGGTTATCAGAGAAAGATAGCCGAATATCGGATGAAAAAATACTTAAGCAATCAGTGGTACTTTTACCTTTTCTAAAGCCATATTGAGATTCCGCCCAAAGACCCTTACCTTCAACATACCATTCTAGGCGATTCTTAATTAAATGTTCAGCTAATTTCATCAGAATTGAAGATAAAACTATGGGTCGGTATGAGGTAGCATCCGATGGAGTTTTATTTGGTTTAAGAAATGGCAACACCATTTGACGTTTCCATTCAACTGGGATTTTTCCTGTATGCATGACAGAATTAATAAGCTCTAAATAATAATTGAGGACATTATCATTCAAATTATCAAAAAATGAATACGGGATGCCATCAATGCCTGGCGCAGAATCCTTAGTTCTATGAATAACACCCTTTAATTCAGTGAGAGAGAAAGGAAGATCTAGCGTCGAATGTGTGTCTGAAGTGTCTTGATTATTAGTTATGGGAGACAGGATAGGGTTAATAGCCTCAGGAACCCAAGGAGGAGCTAATTTATCTAAAAAGTCACTGGCTAAAGAATCAGGAATAGGAGATGGGTTGTGATAAATAGACCTAAATCTACGAATATTGCGCCAGACAATCGTAGGGTGGGTATTCGGTGAAATTGATGAGCAAAAGTTACGCCAAGATTCAAATTTTTTCTTCTTAAATGTTTTAGAAGTTTCATTAATTATATTACTAACGGTTACAAAATTAATATCAGACATATCACGGTTATAATTAAATTCAGCCTCTTTACGTTTTTTAATCAATTCTGTGCACTCAGAGTCCCACCATGGAGGTGAAGGAATTGTGCTCATATTGTTATTTTTTACAGGAAAAACTTCATCCGCCGCTGCAATTAATAAGTGTGCTAAAGCCTCAGCACAACTATTTTCATTGCCATCAGCAATTACAGGCAATGTGCAAAGTTTTCTGTCAACAATGTTTCTAAATTTATCCCAGTCATTAGTATTTTTATTAGGTAATTTATGTTTTAAATTAGATCTCCTTAATGGTGCCTTTGGTTTGGAAAGAGGATAAGATATGACTATTGGGAAATGGTCACTACCATAAGTGGAAGTTAGAATATCCCACGTTAATGAGGAAGCTAAGCTTGGCGAACAGATAGAAAGGTCAATTGCACTTTGGTTCTGATTGGGACTACAACGACGTGTAGCAGCTCCTGCGTTCAAGATGCATAAATTATGTAGGTCTATTATATCTAGTAATTCATCCCCATAACAAGTAGAAGTAGAACAACCCCACAATTGGTGATGGCAATTAAGGTCCCCCATTATTAAGAATGGCTTTGGAAGAAAAGAAAAGAGATTATTCATCTCTTGCAGAACTGAAGAAGAAGGGTGAGGAACATAAATAGAAACAAGACAAGTATGATGCACTTTAATAGCAACAATTGAAATTTCCTCACTGTGAGGAGGCAATGTAATAGTAGAGAATGGGATAGAATTCTTGATAAGTATAGCTACTCCACCATACCCATCAGATCTATCATCTCTAATGGTTAAATAACCATTGATTTTAAAAATATGATTAGATTTGAGCCAAGTCTCTGCTAATGCAAAGGCAAATGGCTCATATTTGTTTAAAAGATGAATAACATCACTCTTTTTGTTTATTAGACTGCGACAGTTCCACTGTATTATTTTGGATGTGTTGTCCATTATGAATGGATTGAGATTCATAGAAAGATGGGGCTACGTTGGACGGTGAAATATTGAACTGAGAGAGAAGATTATGTAATGCAGAAAGAAAATCGTTTATAGACAAATTTGTGTTTTTAATGTCATTATTATGATTGTTAGAAAAAGCAGAACCATTTGATGGCTGGGGAATATTAAAATCCTTAATGATGGCATTATGAGCCACTTTATTATAACCTTGTACAGATTTAGGAGGAGAGTGAGGTTTGAGAAAGACTGTCTTTTTATAGCTATTTGAAGCAGGTGTTTTATTGGGTGAAGAGATTGAAGGAGTATTTGCAAAGTTTTTGGACGGTGAAGATAAAAGTGCATCAGCATATGATTTTGTTGCTGGGGGATGTACTCTTGCAGCTTCAGCATAAGATACCGAACTTTGTGCCATATAAGTTTTAATTAATTTTTGCCTTGAGAATTCTGGGCAAGACTTATTAATAGCAAAATGTGGTCCAGAGCAAAGGCAGCAAGAAGTACTTTCTTGTTCTTTATCACAACTATCCCCAGTATGGCCTTGGCCACATTTGTAGCAACGGGGTTTAGACCTGCACTGAATTTTAGTATGACCAAATCTACAACAATTGAAGCACTGTATTGTGGGGAAAATATATAGCTCTACAGGTAATGCATTATAACACATAAAAATTCTTTTCGGTAAGACCTGCCCGTCAAATGTAACAACTATGGATTGGGATGGTTTCCAAATGGTTGAACCATCTACAATGGTTTTAAAATTAAGACGTCTGACTTTTAAAATTGGACCGCAACCAATCGGTACTGTTATATTATCAATAACATCCTCCGGAGACCATTCTGCAGGAACACCACGTACTAAACCCATTCTTGTTATGTTAAAAGTAGGTATAAAAGCTTTGAAATTGTATTTTTCAAGACTAGTATGTGTAATAAAGGAGTTCGCATCAAGAAAATTAGAGAAAGATAGTGAGATCTTATTGCGCCCGATTTTTTTGACGCTACCATTAATAATATTTTGAAAAGCGTTGTGCTTCAGAAACTTGCCAAATGTGATTGGGTGCAATGTCGTACTATCATCTGGGGAAGTTATAATTTTTTGTACATGAATTACAAACGGGGCGCTGTCCGTTTTATCATAGGTTTTCCTACCAATCTGAGTGGGATTAACCATGGAAGGAGCGGGAATATCATTAGGCAAATTATGCAATACATTAGGAACTTTATTTTCTAACTGAATAGGCGCAGATTCCACGATTTCATTAGAGTGTGAGTCTATACAACCACAACCCGAAGACTCAGAACCGTGGTGTTTCCGGGTACGACGACGTTTATTGCAGTGCTTACAGACATGCACGCGGCTTCTTTTTAAGTTTCGAGCAGAAGACGACCCATCAGTGTCCATACCCGATTCGTTCGATTGTACTGTGACAAAAACGCCGGCCGGGGGAACAAAGTCCCCCGGGTCGGGCGGGTCTTTCATCCTTACACGCTAAAAATAATTGAAAAAAAAAAAACTTACCACTACCGAAGAATGTACAAAACTAAATTTTAACTACTACTACTACTGATCTAATATATAATTGTGAACTTATTCCTAATAAATATTATTATATACAGGTTAAAATTTGGTTTTAAATATTAATCCAAAAAAATACGCGTCCGCCAAGTTGAAAGTTTCCCGCGCTTTTTTTCCTCTAATATTTTAAATTGGTTCTTAATTCGAATGCGTGTTCAAAACTAGCCAAAACCATTTTCCTTCCAGCCAGTATTCTGTAGATTGCTTTCAGCAGGCAACCTTCACAGTACATAAAGGATTTTCACGCGTTGTTTTTAAGGAGATACCAACACATGCAAATTTGTGAAAATTGTGTGAAGAGATGCGATGTATCTCAAGATATCATCTGTGGTAAAGGTATGTATATAGCTTTTGTGATTTGTCCAAGGCATTTGATTGTGTTCTTCATGAAACGCTAATCAGGAAACTCCGCCACTACGGAATCCGGAACAGCGCTCTGGATCTTCTTACTTCATACTTAAGTAATAGGATTCAGAGCGTTGACGTTAATGGAAAAGGATCTCCCGGATCTATAGTAACGATGGGCGTCCCGCAGGGCTCGATTCTTGGTCCTTTCTTGTTTCTTATTTATATTAATGACTTGCCATACCTCATAAAGGATAACCATGATATAGTGTTGTTTGCGGATGATACTTCACTTTTGTTTAAACTTAAACGTCAGCAGCTGGTTACTGACGATGTAAATAGCGCGATCTCAAAAGTAGTTCACTGGTTCAATGTTAATAGTTTACCGTACCTCACGTTAGGCAGGTGAAAACTGATGTGTTGGTAAAGGGCGAAGAATTGAATCCTGAAAATAGCACAGTATTCTTAGGCTTAACTTTGGATGCTAAGCTTCAGTGGGGCCCACATATAGATAAATTGTCAAAAAAGCTAAGCTCCGCAGCATATGCTGTTAGGAAAATTCGTAATTTAACTGACATAGAGACAGCCCGTTTAGTATATTTTAGCTATTTTCATAGTGTAATGTCGTACGGTATTCTGTTGTGGGGAAATGCCGCCGACATCCAGACTATCTTTGTTTTGCAGAAAAGAGCTGTCCGATCAATTTATAAATTAAGCCCGAGACACTCTCTCAGAGAGAAATTTAAGGAGATTAATGTAATGACTGTGCCTTCTCAGTATATTTATGAAAATCTTTTATATGCCCATAAAAATATAAAATTGTTTAAAAAATACAGTGATATCCATAACATAAATACTAGGAACAAACACAAATTTGTAGTACCTGCAACAAGGCTCACGAAAATAGGTGGCTCGTTTAGATGTCAATGTGTGCGCTTTTATAATAAGCTTCCAAGCCACGTACAAGATCTAAGTCTTAATAAATTCAAAACATTCATTAAACGTAAGTTGTGCCAGAAAGCGTTTTATACAATTAAAGATTACGTTGAGGACAAACAGGCTTGGGATTGAGCTGCTCCAATTAATTTTGATTTTTTTTATATTTTGCATCATGAATTTTGTTTTTTTTTTATTTTTTTGTTTTCTTGCAATGACAAGAATATTTACTTTTTAAAGTATTATATTATTTTATTTTAAGTTCTTTTTTTTTTTTTTTTAATTGTTGTGAATGTGAAGACTATGTGGATCATACTTTTTGTTTGTTTTTAATTTTAATTTATCTAAGTTAGTTTTAATCATGGTCTGGCAGTTTGAGTAGTTTGTGCGGCCTACCCGAATGTCCTTTCTTTGGTATTGTTCGTCGAATCGTTGAGCTCCTTAATTTCTGAGTTGAGCTGCACGGTTATTGACAAATGCGTGCACTGACTGGACAGGTCCACTCAATCTGGCTGGTTCTTTCCTCAAAAGACCATTTCAGACTTCAGTCTACATGGTCTTCACATGATCTAACCAAGATTTTGTCTGGACTTTAAAAGAGACTGTGACCTCTGAGTTTGTTTCGGCCTTTCTTCTCAGAGTAGTCAGATAGGAAACGCCGACTTCATCTAGTTTTAAAAAATATGATCGACATGTAAAATTGTTTGTACAAACCTACTTACAGAAATAAATCATTTATCATTTATGAAGTACTCGTAACAGAGAATTGTGCCGAAATTGATATTACTCTTAGCCAGAGGCAATGCGACCTACCATACATTAGGAATGATGTGTCGTGCCGATAAGATGAGATAGGATTTAGGATTGACCCACTTTTTTATAAAAGGGTCGATTATTTTCAATTATTGTAGGACTTGTGCTTAGGTATAAATACGTTGAAGTCTATCAGTTAGTAGAGACATTACGTAAATAGTTACAAAACACATTTTATAATACAAAACATTTACTTAGAGGATTAAAATAAGAGTAAATAGTAAAACTTCGCAGACGTGATAGCTGTAGATTAGCGTTGCTACTACTTTTTAGAAAAAAACTAGAAAATGTTTTTTACCCGACTGTGCGATGCAAGGTACGGTAATGTGTTGTATCAGTCTATGTTTGTATGTATATTTTTATGTGGCGTTCTCGAGACCAAACGCTTAGGCCGATTTTGATGATTCTTACGTTTATCGAATTCGTTTCGAGTGTCACTAAAGACGTGTCAGTAATCAAAATTCACCACAGCGACAATAAGGAGAAAAAATATTAACTAAATAAAAATATGTCAACATAAAAACATAATTGCTTAAGAAGCGAACTAAAAATATGAAAATAATGCTATGCAGTCAGAGGATACATATGATTTAGGTCAGCCGCGAATATATAGTACCACAGAGCATCGAGACGCATTGGCAGCCACTGCTAGAGCTATCGAAACTTTTCACTCAAACAATGCTTGTGTCAGTAAGTGACAGTTTCTACTCATACAAACAGATTTATGACAATTATGACTTTAGCTATGACAGCCAACATTTGTGTTAAGCGCACGTTGCGCGGGCACGTATTACGTATTATGTACTGGCATTTCTAAGTGATTCTGTCCTCTACGTTCGTTTTGATCAGACACTGTGAATAATATGTTTAGGCTCAGACGCCGCGTAAGTGCTACATTATTGTGATTTAAATATTATTAACTTCAAGGTATTGTAGAACACAAAATTATCTAAGAACTTGTTGAAAATTATCAGAGCCAATTCGACATTTTCAGAACAATTCTTGATTTATTCAGGATTGGCTTAGAAGTTATTTTGTTAATTATATTAAGGCAAGTTGATAAATTATGATCGTATCGCTGTACTTTGGGTGTATGAGAAGAACACATTAGTGTGTTTTCGTTCTTTAAGGTTTTTAAAAATACGGGAACGAGTTTTTACGAATACGACGGCGCAGAAATGAAACAGTTGTGTTGAAATGAAATTAGTGTGACGCCTGGGGTAGACCTACGTCCAGCAGTGGACGTCTTTCGGCTGAAATGATGATGATGATGATGTTGGGATCGACTTGCAGTTGAACCAGATGCAGCTGAATACCAGATTTTTTTATGAAGTGACTGCCTAACCTGACAACCAGCCAGGCCAGCTTAGCGAAGAAGTGTGTTACGCAGTAAGATTTTCGGGCTTCTGACGACTCGTAACGATTGTCAAAGATTCACGATACGTAGAATTTTATCAGTTCTGTCATCTCGAGTGCCAGCGCGCACGGTGGGTACGACCATTCCATGTTCTGTGTTTTTTTACGTCTATTGTTTTTACATGAACGAAGAAATACACACAAATATTTAAATATTTTTGAATTCAAATTGAGATAAAATTAGTTGTACTTTCAAAGAGATTATAATACGTTATGGAATTAGTAAGTGTACTAAACGACTTGGGTCGTATATAATACAGCTAAAATAAAAATACTAGTGACAGCTGTATATTCGGTGAATAAAAAAATTACAGACTGACAATTTTCCTAGTGCTTTCGTTAGTCCTAATTAAAGCCACCAGGTTACATATCTGATATTTTTTTGACAGATTAAATTGAGGAGAAATAAAACTAAATTTTTTTTTTGCATATTGCTGTAAAAAAAGACATGCGTCCGTCTAGCAACGCCTCAATGCGGTCACTGTCGGTTTTTTCTGGATGGAAAGAGAAGTCTGATGGACTTTGTAAAGATCTTTTTACGAAACATAATAATTTTTTTTTTTTTAAATAATGAATGAAACATCCTCTTAATCTTAATGGGATGCATGACTTGGTTGCCGAATATTTAGTAGTTTCTTATTGTTGTTTTTTAAGTTATTGTTGTTAACTGTACCAATGTTCGTTGATCAGTTTTACTGAGTTGCAATTTTTTTAAAACGATACGAGGTTACTTTGCCGTTCAATTGTATCGGGATTTTTTTCTTAAGATTGCCCTAGTCGATCATTCTTCCATACAAACGTAGTATGGCAATGACTGCACTGTTTGACGATGTACGTTGCAAATAAAAAATGATATCAATTCTCATCACCATCCCTGTATGGAAACAAAAAAAGTAAAAAAAAAAGAATTGAAAGTTATGAGCGTCGAAAGTTCCATATTTCAACACTAATTTAAACGCATCTTTAAGCGGCAATAAATACCATAGAAAGAAGGAAAATTGCAAAACATTCACGATACAGGGAAAGATTAGTAGTTCAACAATGCACATAATTTTATTTTGAAAATATACATTAAGTCGTTTTTTCATGATATCCAATCTCCCAAAGGTCTTTGTATAAAATTTCGCGCGTTCGTTTTCGTCCTATATCATCATCCATTTCGCTACAAAATTGCTAAAGTACTAATTCGTACGCGAACTAGCTTCTTACTGCTCATAATAGTATCTATCTTTTTCGCAAGTGGTGTTGGATGAGATAGCATGCATTTTAACCCCGTGCACAAAATAGTTCGTGCCGTCGACAAGGGCAACCTTAAACATGTTTTGGCCGCAACGAAGTTTTCAGACATATGTGTACATAATCATATTTTTCTGGTGCCACATATTCAATAGATTTGGCTACTAAATGTTTTAAGCAAGGCTTATTTCGATCACCAGCGCCTTAAATACAGTTGATCGCGCACCATTAAAATAAACAAAATTAAAAACAAAAAAACATCCCTTCCAGCTTACGTGTTACGAAAATTTCATTTTCGCCACCAAGTTCTCGTATAGGTAAGTACTTAATCGTTACTTCACGAAATTATATTTATATGTATTACTAGCTTTTACCCGCGGCTCCGCTCGCAGTGAAGCCATTAATTTCTTTTTGTTTTTTTTTTAATAAAAAGTATCCTATGTTACTTCTAATAACCTCCAAAAATCATCTCCAAAAATCTCTTTTCATGATGATCAGTTCAGTAGTTTTTGCGTGAAAGCGTAACAAACAAACTTACATTCACATTTATAATATTAGTATAGATTAGTATTATGTCTGATTTTTTTGTAAGCTCATATGGTATTTATGGTAGTGACTGTATCTACCTCTAAATAGGTCTAAAATCACGTTTAAAAGATAAAATAGAAACAACATCAACCGTACGACGTAGTATGTAATTCTTTTTTGCAAATTCTGGTACTTATGGACTTACCTAACAACTAAAAGTAAAACCATGTTCCACTAGTAAGTAATGAAAATTTAGTATCAAACAACATTATTTTCCATGTAAATACGACCCACTTCTAGAAAACTAAGTAACGAATGTTGTAATGTTACTTGTAAATTCTAAGAATTGTCTTAACCCTAACCCTTACGCCTTGCTTTCATAATATATTTTAGAAGTTTTTTTTTAGAATATATACCTAGCTATTTTACAAGTTTTTTTGAGAATTGCTATTTTACAAGTTTTTTTAGAATATCTTTTTACAAGTTTTTAGTTATCATGCCGTGTAAGTATCTATCGCTATTGCTAGAACAACGTGCTATCTCGAAAAATGCAATTTTACAGAAAAGAAATTAAAAAAAAGCAATGACGGCCGCTTTTTTTTAAAGTTTGCAATTTTATTGTAGAAAATAAAGTTTAAAGACTTGAATTCGAAGACTTGTGACATCCACTAAACCGCACTGGCCCCGCGTGGTGGATTACGGCCCATCCCCTCTCACAGAGAGGAGACCTGTGTCCCAGCAGTGGGTAATGATGATAATGAAAGTTAAATTGAAAGTAGCGTTTATGACTATCGAATAAAAATATACTTTTGCCAAAATTTCACGTTATTCTAACAATGAGGTGCTATAATGTATAGATCAAATCTTACAACAGAATTTTAGAAATAGTTATAATCAACCGATAAGCCCCAAATTTTTCATACACGTTTGGATGACAATGCACGGTAAGCTTGAATAAAAAATCTTTTTTAAATTATAATTTATTTCCTTCCGAATAGGCACAATATTTTAGAATCCAATTCCAGAAAATTCCTCAAATATCGGTACCATTTTCCCAAATGTAATAACATTTCCCTGAAACGTAATATTAGGCCTAGTTGACACTATCAGATTCTTCAACACACATACGAATCTCACGTGTCACGCAAACGAAGTTATGGTAAACAGTCCCCTATCGAAGGAATAAGTAAACTAAAGTGCTAACAAAACCGTTGTGTTGTCTAAACGTTACCTTTTTACTGTATGCGGTGCGCGTACTAACTAGGTTTTCTTGACTACAAATTATGCTAAACAATTTTCGACTCTAATACATCGGAATAGTGACGTGATTGGTGCTGGGAAATCAGGCCCGTCCCTCGCCTGTCACATTGGTTCGCATTCAGATTCGCAATTTGAAATTACTGGGGAAGTTTTCGTTTGTAATCAGCTAAACTGCGGTGTGAACTGGGCTTTATTGTTCGTCATGTTTGGTTACAGATTGAAATGTATTTCTGTCATAGTCATCTAAACCAATATTACCTAGAATAGTTAAGCTGTTTGCTAAGGTAAATGTTTATAAAAGGTAACCTCTGGTTTACTGATTTTAATGTAAAAATTATTTCGCCGAGTGAAAGGTACGCTGTTGCTGAGTGCCAGAGGTTTAATTTTTTATTGACTTCAAAAAAAGAAGGAGGTAATCAATTCGATACGTACGTATGTAATATTGTTGGAACTGAACAATATTCACATATGTTTTTCTACGAGTATGTGGGCTTCTAAACACGTACGCCTAATTTCATCAGTGTATGTATGTTTGTCCACGAATTTCTCCGAAACTACTTATATCTTTCAACTTAGGGAATAGTGTAAGTTTCATCAAAATTGGTTGAGCAGTTTTCAAGATATGAAGCATACATCTGAACTCCTTAGCGACAAAAAGCACGAATTTGTGAATTGAGTTATTATGGGTATTTTTTTGTGATGGTGGACTAAAACTAAATAGAGTGAAATAAAAACATTTTCACAAAAAATAAACCGACTTCAAAAGCAAAACAGTAAAAAGTGCAAAATAATCGTTTTGGAAGACGGTGTCGAAAAATGATAAAAAGAAGAGGTACCAAAGACACCGACTGAGTAATTTGGGAACTCATTTTGAAATACTTTGGGAATAAAACGAAACGATAGTTATTTTGCACTTTTTAGAGTTTTTCTGTTAGAGTCGGTTTTTTTTTTGTGAAAAAGATTTTTTATCCCGAAATACTTGGTTCTTGTGAGCTAGGCCATGGCAGTGAAACCGCGGGTATAAGCTTGTTACACTTAAAAGACAACCAACACTATCGTTTATTTACTGAATCTTTAAAATTTCATTAACACAGGTTTTTATGTCAACGAAAACTTGAACAAAGAAACATTTTGCAATAATTTTTATGATCTTATTTATTTACTTATTTTATTTCGCCTTTTAGTCGAATCAAACAACACCTCGCTTGTCAAACGTATTATGATAAAATTTATACCGAAGAGAACTAAAAGCAAAATATTATGATTGATCGGTATGTAAGATTTTAAAGGTATTTGGGTTCTTTAGCACTGAAGTTTTATAAATTGTTTGCAACCTTAAGTCATGAGGGAATGATTAAATTATAACATTATATTTATTAGACGAATTACATTGGAAGGTAGGTAATAAATATTACCTACGTATAGTGAAAGGGTAAAGGCGTAAGTTTTGTATAATTATGTATGGTAAGGACGGCCTTAGTCAGTCCAGCAGTGGGATTATTCAGCTTATAATAATAATATGTATTATCAGGCTCTAAGGTAATTTACCTAACTGTAAATTTCGTGCAAGCCAAATCATTAATTGCACTACAAAACAAAAGATTTATAAGCAAACAACACAAAAATAATTCAACATTTTAGTGCCGGGACACCCTACAAATCCCAGTAAAACTGTAGATAGTATTGCTATAACGTAACCAGATGAAAAACAACCGGACGGCCACACGCAGTCTGCGGTCAACGAATTCATTTCACAAAATTTATTACATTTCGATAATCTGTTATTTTCAACCGGCAAACTGAATTTCAATGACGGCTATTCCGCCACCCAAAGAAAACGGGCATATCTGATCTTTTAGTTTTTTTACATGTTGGAATCAGTTGTAATGTGTCATGTGCGAAGTCGGGGCAGGTCGCTAGTAAAAAAAGTAAATAGCTATTAGATTTATTTCTATAAGGTTCCGTGCTCAATTTAAAAACAAAGCACTGAATTATGAGTTTAGTTTCTTCAAGAAAAAAGTTCAATATTTGAAATCCTATTTCTCCGTTCTGTGTTTTGGTCAGAAGTGCCCTTTCTTCCTTCTGGCAGTAGTATTGGCCAGGAGACACTTAGTTATTTATAGATAAAAACCAATCATTTTTATTGTTGATCGTCGGAAGCTATAAATTCTGAAATTCTGACCCTTTCTGAATAAGGCCCGCTGTAAAATTGAACTTCCGAGCCATATATATTGTGGTTTTACAAAATGTAAATGATGTGCGAGTGATCGTTAAGGGAGGTTTTTATAGCTTGTGTGAAGTATTGAAAATATGGGTCCTGTTGTGATTTTTTTTTTTTGTGGTCGTAATGTTTTTGGCTATTTTGATATGCTTCGTGTTTTTAGGCAGGTCGATGGTTGCGAATCTGTTATTAGGAAATACTGCGAAAGTAAGTACGAATGTATCAATGTCATCATTCTCATACCCTTAGACCGTTTTTTTTGTGGTCGCCACAGTATGTCTTCTTCTCCATACAACTCCATTGGCTATCATTTCAACAATCAACACCATTCTAAACATGCCATAATTATTAACTTTAATGTAATACAACCATCATTTAATCGGTTTTCCTCTACCCCTACAACGATCCATATTTTTTTTTTTTATAGTTTATTTTTTTTAGTGGTCAATGTGTGGAATAATTCTACATGCAAGATTGATTACTAAGCTTCTACTCAAAATTCTCCTCGTATACTAGAGACCAACGTATTCTCCTTACACAATGTGTCCTATAGCTAGTTGGCACTATTAATTTACATCGTAATCAACATGTCAAAGGAACTAGCTGGCTGGAACCAGAAACAAATGAACTAAATGCAAATGCCATTGTCAAGTATCTATCCAAGGGTTTAAGTGGGATTAAGCTAACAATCGTTTGGGATCTAAGCCGTGGCCGACATTCCAATGTTTTCGTATGCTAATCGTCGGAAAATAAAGTCGGTATTAGATGTTATGTATTTATTGTAGAGACCGTTTTCATGTTCTGTAAATTCTGACCCAATTTCGGAAAAGCTGCGAAGTTAAATCATGTTATTTTCATTGTCTGCTATTCTTTCATTTAACCATGTGATATATAAAAAAAAACTAATATTATCTCTATTGAATGGATATTTAAACACTTATAACTCATAGAAATTAAAACTAGTCGTAAATCATATATATTTTAGTCTAAGCATAAAGTATTTCAGAATAAGTAAAGGAACTTTACAAAACATTTAAACGCAGAATATTCTATTCCCCTGAGCAAGACAATACATCAAATAGGCGACAATTCCAACCTGGAAATAACTATTGGACTTGCAAATAAAGCTACAAAACTCAACACGAGGAGCCGAGACAACGTTCCAGTTTACTGAGCGTGTAACTTTACATAGAATCAGCGAAATACATCGAACGTCGTCCACCGAGTCTGCATGTAAACAATTTCTCATGCCGATAAGATAATATTGTTTGCAGAAAATCATGAATTATTCCGTTGAAGTGTAGAAATATTTTCTACGTTCTTAATCTATGGTGGTAAGCGGATCACGTCGGCTTATTTGTGTTTGTTATGAGATCAGAGCCCCCGGGGCCTTCTGCAGTCTTGTCTTGCACCCGCCCTTTCTATTGTGCAAATTGAACAAGTTTGTTAGGGTGAGTGCTCATTGATTGTGAAGCAAGACAAGTGACTGCCGATTAAGCGGACGTACGATGAACCAGTCTGAACCGCTCTGAATTGGTTAATCGTTTTAACATGTATTCCGAACAGAGGTTTTGAATTGCAAAAGAGTGTTGCCTATAAAATATGTTGCCTTAATTTAAATTTTCTTGAAATTTTGACTTATATTTTAAGAGTATACTTAGAAACTGGATAATGGTACCTGATAAAATGTTAATAAAATGCTTGAAGCAAAAATAAAATGTGAGTACATTCTTACTTTCGATCTTTTATTTTACGTTGTGCTCGTAAAATATATAATATTTTGCACGTCATCGCTCTACTCTATTCATGCATTTTATAGCTTCTAATATAACACACTAAAACATCCCAATAAAGTTAGCACGAAAGACAAAATAGTTCTCACATTTTCGCTTGTACGCTCCCCTGTGACTCATCCAGTTATTAGGCGAGAAAGGAACTAATATTTCATCCATTTTTGCTGTTTTCTTGCTGTCTCGTGTAATACCAGCCTAACATCTACCTGGCATCTGGTTCGCGGAACAATACAGTAATTTATGTTGGAGTCCCTGGAGTAATGATAAAGCTAACAAGCAGCTGAATAGTAATGTACAGCGTCAAACAGAAAGTAGGTGACCGATGGTTCCGTATCGCGTATTATCGACGTACTTATGTAAGCATGAACAGTACTGGTAATATCCAGTTTTACAACTGTATTTTACATTATTATAAACTTTATTAATGCTGTTTTATGGCAATTTCAATATGTAAGGGGAAATATTTTAATGAACCGTGTGTCGTGTTATGTTTCGTTATTTCAGCTTGGCACATATTTAATTTTAACATTAAATATGGAATTGGTGTATGTGTTACCTACTGATTTCGTGGAATATTGTAATGTTTTGTGTTGGTTTTAGTAACAAGCTACATTAGATTTTTAAGTATATGCTCGAGTTTGACCACTATATCGCTTGATGGTAAGCGATGATGTGGTCGACGGTGAAGCACGCTTGCCTAGAAGTAACCTTTTCACATTTGACTTAATGAGTCCAAGTTTTTAGCTATCAGGAAACAAAGACTCCCGCAGGGAATTCCTATTCTCCTTAGCTTTTTCGTGGATGTCCACCATGTACCGATGGCGCATTGTTGTGCGTCTTGTAGTCCGATAGTGGAAAGGGCTAGGCGGAATCAAATTGTGCAGTTCCACCGCACACTCCCCCAAATGTAACCGATAAAAAAACCGATAGGCTGGCAATTCGGCATCGATGTTCGAGGCTCGCGACCAATCCATTGTTGTCAATTAGCCTCTTGGTCCGTCTGTCAATCGACTCAAGTGCATCAAGCTGGTATTCGGAAAATCCGTCCCAGACGTGAGAGCAGTACTCCATACATGACCGAACTTGCGCTTAATACAAGTGGAATAGCTGTTTCGGCGCGAAGTACCGTCTCACCTTTGCAAGGATCCTTCCCTATCCTGATCCCTAACTTCTTTGCAGCCAGCTCCCTAACTTCCAGATCCCTAACTTCTTTGCAGCCAGCTGGGACATCGCCTCAATGAATGGACCGAAATTGAGGGTCGATGTCAACGTAACACCAAGAAGTTCGAGATGGTCCATTATGGCACGGTTACACCACGGAGAGATGGAGCCGGGTGGAATTGGCTCTTATTTGCGGAAAAAAGACACGCCTGGGTCTTAGCAGCACCGAAACTGGCGAGAATGGAGTCGTCGCATAAGGAGACAGCCTCCAAGAATAGGTTCAAGCGTTCAACCAAGTACTTATCTTTCAGCAACAGTGCTGTCGTCTGCATACACAAAGATTCCGGGTTTTAGCAAATCATTTATGTGCAGCAAGAACAATGTTGCCGAGAGCACTGACCCTCAGATGACCCCAGGGGCCGATTTCAGCGGAAGCCGTATTGGCGATCACTCAGGATATCGTTTGCTTCTAAGTATGCTAGGACAAGTTCCATACTCTTATAGAGGATGGATGTTACCGATATGGGTCAGTAGTTGGCCGGTTCAGCTCGACTGCCCTTTATGGGCACGGGCTGAAAAGTGCCGAAGCCTTGGAAGCAAGCTCGTTAGCTTGCTTCCAAGGCTTCGGCATTTTTCCAGTCTCTATTGAAAGGCGCACAAGTTTTAAGTACAATTGCTGGTATCCCGTCGAGGTCAATAGCTTTTTTCACATCAAGGCTACGCAGCACCCTACGGACGTTCTTCTGATGGATGCGAACGTTGGACATACTCGTCTTACATCCATCAGGAGAAAGAGGAGGCTGCGTGTCATCAGAAATCAGACGCAAAGATTCCGTAAAAAGGGAGATAAACAAATTTGCCTTTTCCTCAGTGGATTGGGCCAGTGACTGGTCAGGTCTCAGCAGTGGTAGTGAGGAGTGACAGAAGTTTGATTCAACCGACTTAGCCAGGGACCAAAACGCTTTGATACCCGCTGGGTATGAAGCAAGATTGTTCCCTATTCTGTTAATATGGTCATCAAACCGTGCTCTTCCCATCGCCTTTTTGCAGGACTAGGCAACTCTGTTGAAGGATCTCTTCTGTTTAACTTTCCGCTCTATTTATTAAAACACTAGCTTTTTACCGCAACTCACCTCCCGTAGTCTAGTCCACTGAAACCGTCCAGCTTTTCGAGATAAAAGTAACCAATGAATCTCAGCGGTTATAGCATTCTATCTGGGTAAGGAGTTTCAGATTCAGGTTAGTACTTCAAGGAATGACACTTAACTAACAAATAAAGAATTATACCTCTCTATAAGATAAGTTTAGATAACTTCGCTTAAGGATATTTTGGGAGAGACGAAAGGTAGGGGCACAATAGATAGGGATACATGGTGGTGGTCAACAGAAATACAGAATGTGTTAAAGGAAAAGAAGAAAAAATTTAAGGAATGGCAAAGTGTAGAACAAGATAATCCTAGTTTGAAAGTTGCAAAAAAGGGCGAGTATGATACTGCAAAGAAAAAAGCTAAGAAAGCTGTGGCTATAGCGAGAGCAAAAGCTCAGGACAAGCTATACGACGCGCTGGATAGTCCAGCAGGCCAAAAGGATCTGTACCGGATTGCTAGAGCTAGGGAGAAAAGGGCGAGAGATGTCTGTCAGATAAGATGTATAAAAGATGAGGCTGGAATGATTCTTTCTGATGATGAAAAAATTAAGGATAGGTGGAAGGAATACTTTGAGAAACTGATGAATGAGGAAAATAACTGGAGTGGTATGTTAGAAAATAAACCTGTAAATGAGGGGTTAGTGAGAATGGTTAGTATGGAGGAAGTAAGAATAGCAGTAAATGGAATGAAGAATGGCAAAGCGGTTGGTCCGGACGGAATACCAGTTGAAGTGTGGAAGACATTGCGCGTAGATGGATGGACGTGGTTAGCTTTATTCTTCAATAAGTTGTTACGGGAAGAAGCCATACCTGATGAATGGTGCAATAGTTCGCTAGTGCCCATCTTTAAAAACAAAGGGGATGTGCTGGAGTGCAGCAACTATAGAGGAATAAAGCTAATGTCACATAGTATGAAAGCATGGGAGAAAGTGATTGAAAGGCGGCTGAGAGAAGAGAGTGAAATATCGCAGAACCAATTCGGTTTTATGCCTGGTCGGGGTACAACGGATGCCATTTTCGCAATCCGCCAGTTGTGCGAGAAATATAGAAGTGCACATAAAAACTTGCACATGGTATTCATTGACCTCGAAAAGGCATACGACCGGGTGCCCCGTGAGGTTTTGTGGTGGGCCCTTAAGAAGAAAGGTGTGCCTGGGAAGTATGTACAGTTGGTCCGAGCGATGTACAGTCGATGCAGTACCCAAGTCCGATCTACAGTGGGAACTACTGGCAGCTTCAGTGTGGCAGTCGGCTTGCACCAAGGGTCGGCTCTCAGTCCTTACCTCTGCCTGATGATAATGGACGCGCTGACGTCGGACATACAGGAAGAGGCACCCTGGTGTATGCTGTTTGCCGATGACATTGTGCTGGTTGCCGAGAGTGGCCTAGAGGTCCAGAGTAGATTGGAGATGTGGTGGCACAGACTGGAGAGTGTTGGCTTGAAATTGAGCAGATCTAAAACCGAATATTTGTTCTGCGATTTTGGCGGTCTCTCCAGTTCCGTGCCTCTAGCCCTCGCTGGAACACAAATACCGATGTGCTCCGACTTCCGGTACCTAGGGTCGCTTATCCAAGGGGATGGCGAAATAGACCGAGACGTAACGCACCGGATCAACTCGGGATGGATGAAATGGCGACAGGTCACTGGAACAACTTGCGACCCACGGATGCCCCTAAAGTTAAAGGGGAAAATCTACAAGTCCGTGATTAGACCTGTCGTACTGTATGGATCAGAATGTTGGGCTGTGAAAAAGATGGATGAAAAGAGATTGCATGTAGCAGAGATGAGAATGTTGAGATGGATGTGTGGAGTGACGAGAATGGATAAAGTGAGAAATGAGTATATTAGAGGAAGTTTGAAAGTGGCGCCAGTGACAGAAAAGTTGAAAGGAAACCGTTTGTCCTGGTATGGTCATATGATGAGGAGGGATGAAACGCATGTTACTAAAAGAGTTATGAATATAAATGTGGATGGATGGAGAGGGAGGGGACGGCCAAAGAAAAGATGGATGGACTGTGTGAGGAGTGATATGAAAGAAAAGGGAGTCAGTGATAGCGTGACGGTGGACAGGATGGTATGGAAGAAGAAAACGTGTTGCGCCGACCCCAAGTAACATGGGACAAGGGCAGGAAGAAGAAGAAGATAACTTCGCTTTATGAAAAATCTGCAACTGAAGGTTGCAGTTAACCGTCACGATTATTCTCTCTAAATAAAACTAACTGGTGGTAAAGTGGATGAAGTATAGTAAGTATAAAAGCCAAAAATCTCAAAATCAAAACCCACCCCTTACAATGAAAATGATGTCAAACCAATTTTAATTTCACTCAGAACGATTCAACGAACACAAAGATTAACATCAAAATTATTAGCAATGCTAACGAAAACAGCACAGTGCAACAAAATAGGCATCCAGACATGACAACTGTGCAGTTTATAGCGAAACCATTTATAGCGAAGCTATAAACAAGAAAACTGTTCGCGAACAATAAGTTTACTATCAGTATCATGTGGGCAGTACAAAGCAGTTGAGATAAACCACGGAGTAGTTAGCATATGGAGTGTGAATGTAGGTAGAGGCAAATAATGCTCGGGATAAACAGTTAATAGTCACCACTTTAGCCAAAAACAGCAGTAGTGCTGCTGAAGGACTCCCCAATCGTTACCACATCGACCTGTTCTGGGCGCCTCACATCCTGCAGTACTACACTTACCTACTCAACTTCCAGAGTATGAGGAATCGATGAGAAGTTTAACCTTTAAAAATGTTAATTCAAAAATCAAAAAGCCCGACTGCTTAAGAAGAGAACTTAAAAGAAGTAAACAAGAAGAAAATCATGCTGTGCAGTCGGATTCGGTTTTTTATTGATAACTTCTTAGATAACACTTATTTTTTAATTATTTACATTTAAATATGTGTTATATATTTTTGAATTCACCTCTTAAAACCCTTTATTTTGATAGCCTACACGATGTTGAAATTGGGCCCTCAAAATATGGCGCCCCAAAGCCGCCATTTTTTTCTATTTTCCAATTTTAATGTACTCTGAGTGCCAATGACACTCGCAAGGAAGACGAATCGATTGACGTAAAAATCATCAAAATCGGCCAACGCGTTTGGTCTCTAGAACGGCAGATAGGAACAAACATACATACATAGATTGTTAAACACATTACCCTCCTTCGGCAGTCGGGTAAAAAGAATTAGGTATGTGTATGGACATCTTTGATACTTTGTAGGACATTGATTTGGCTGATAAAATCAAGATTTGGAATCAAACGGTGGGATCAAGAAACCGACCTGTCTATAAAATCGCTTTTCACGGTCGATTTCTGGAAACATTAGAGTGCGAATTTTCTGAAAAGCTCACTGGTGTTTCGGAAACACCCTGAAAATCAACTGTCATTTCAGTAATGCATTCGGTTACAACCTAATGAGGGTATTGTGAAATTTGATCGAAGAAGAAAGGAAGAAAAAGGGTTTATTTGCGCCAGGTATGCGTAATCTAAAAACAAAAAGTTGGCCAAGTACGAATTGCACTCTCGCACCGAAGATTCCGTAAAAACAGCTACTTCAGCTACAGCTATTGACGAACATAATTAGGTAAAAATACTGAAGTTCATAAAAAATGAAAGCATCGAACATTTCTCTAAAGAAAAGCATTTTTTTTTTACTTTTCAAGTACTTTTTATAAGTTGGTCGACTATTATTCGTAAACTTGTAAAGCCAACTTAACTGTGATCGTTTTCCTTTTAATTTCGTTATATATACTACTGCCACGACTTTCTTCACAAATCAACAACCAATTTAAAGCTTAATTTTACGCAAATGGATCCCTGAATCGAAAAATGGTTTTGACAGACCCGTAATATTTTTCAATGGCTTATCCAACGAAATCCCACACCATAGGATAGATAAAAAAAAAACATCGTAACAAGCGATATTTTTATTTTTTTTCATACATTTTTGTTATCACTTTGTCGGTGTGACTAATATTTGTATACCCATGCCAAATTATAGTTTTCTAGTACTAATAGTCTCTGAGCTAAGCTGCAGAGGAACAGACGGACATGGCGAAACTATAAGGGTTCTTTGTTGACTACGGCACCCTAAAGAAGAAAGAAGAAGAGTTTAATTGTCACAAAACGACATACAATATAATTACTTGCTTATGCGCTTAATTATGTGCTTATTAACAATAGTATTAGTAGTACTTAAATTAAGTTAGTAAATACGAGAAATAAATAAAACAATAATAATAAAAACAAAAAGGTATGAAGAATACTAACAAGAAAAACTGAATAAAACCAACAACTCTCCATTTTTTTAATCCTCCGTAAAATGGACAGTACGAAACAGCCAGTATAAACGCATTCGAGTCACACATGCAGTGTTAAATTTATTCAACGTAAGTGTAGACCGTTCGCTTTGTGTCAAAGTTAGTCCACAGCCTAACTTAGTACAGACAGACTGCTACGGACACAACTGACTGGCATTTTCAACTGCTTGGATCAACAGCCGTCTTTCAGTAATATTAACACAACTTTTGTGGAAGTAAAACGTGTTGTTGAAAAGCAAGATTCAAAAATGTATGTTGTAAGCAGTATTCAAATAAAAAAAAAATCATGAAGCTACTGTAACTTGTAACTTTTACAGTAGGTATCTATTAATTTGTTATTTAGTAGGGAGAAAAGAGTAGACAGCAAAAAAAACTATTAAGTCCGTCAGTTAGATTAACTAAAATATTGGACACGTATTTTTTCTTTCGCCTCGTAAACCAAAATTTAGGGCATTACAGTGCGTTGGAATATCGTGTGACGTCACGGAATGCCACAGTTTATACTGACAAAGTGACGTCACAAGCCCTCACTCCTAAGCTTTGATGCACTTTACCTTTGTCAATATTTATTTATTTTATAAAACTAAAAATACGGGTCCAATATTAATGGATAATCTCACAGACGGACTGAATAAAATTATATTTTTCTACTCAGGAAACATCCCTATTGATTACTGAGGTTATGCTAGTGATGCAATTTCAACAAAAATAAAAACGTTTGGGCTAGTCCCGTATTAACTGATACTTAAACATTTATTCCGTTCTTATACCAACAACTAATACAACTGGTATTTTTTTTTTTTTTTATTTTTTTTTTTATTGATTATAGGCTTGCGCTTGACCACTATCTCACCTGATGGTAAGCGATGATGTGGTCGACGATGAAGCACGCTTGCCTAGAAGAAACCTATTCACTCTTGACTTGAAGTATTTGTTTCAAATCATATTTATTTTCTTTTCCGAACGGATACCATTGTTTAAACGAATACCAAAACAAGTTTAAAGATATAAGGTACAGTCAGTAAAAATTCTTAATTATTAAAGATTATTATTTTGTTTCTTTTAGTTTTTTTAATTCTATTTTAATGTATTTTGAAGAACAGATAAGAATGACAGTTAAATTGTGCATTAGTGTTTTTGTTATGTTTTAGAGAATTTATGGTAAATCAAGTATAAATTTTCTTGTTTAATTATCACAACAAGAATAGAAGAAAAAACGAATAATACTGGCAATAAAACAAAAACATCATAAAAAACCGATTCATGAAAAGAAAATTGATTATATTTTGAACGAAATTAGTAATTGGGAACACAAAATGTGTTTAAACCACAAACCAATGATTTTCGGACTTAACTATAATAATTTCATTTTATATTTTCGGTGCTTTTTTTGTGCAAAAATCTTGTTTGGATAAATGAATACCGCGATTAATAAACATCAAACAAGTTTTTTTTTAAACTAACGCTAATCGTTGGGCGTTTCATGACCAAAAATGGGCATTTGCCTTTCATTTGGTAAGGTTTGACTTAGCTGATTGTACCAAATTCAAGTTGTTAGTATTCGTTCGCACATTAAATTTAATTGTTTAAAGAGTGGTATTCATTCGAAATAAAAAAATAAATATGAGTTGAAACAAATTCCAGTTGTATTAGTTGTTGGTATTAGAACGGAATAAATCAATGTGGATGTTGTATTTTTATATCTAAATTTTTTTGAATTTCTCGGATTACAGGTGTGATGATGTTTGTTATATTTTTCAATCAATCAATCAAATCATTTATTTGCAACGAATGTAGGTTACATTTAAATACAGGTGGAGTAAATAGGAGTGAGGCATGTACATTCTGCCTGGAAATAGGCACGCGAAAATTCATAAAAATGTTAATTAGCTATCTAAAAATATAATAACAAATTAAAATGTCACAGTTAGAATTATTACAATTATATAATAAATATACATTTTTCGAAAATAAAATGTTTTTAGATTACATCAACCTACTTGTCTAGATAAAAATGACCCTATTTTCAAGACTATTCCTTACCTATGATGTCAAATTAATCTGCTTCGCAGTAGAAGAACCGTCCGAAATACGTGTTTTATATATTTTCAAATTCATGCTCCTGTCCATTGAGCTGACATAATCCTTTATCTCTTTTTACGACATCTAGCGGAAGATACAGGGACAGCTATTCTTAGCCGAGTGCCACACAGAGAAGGACAAAGCGCATATCTGTGGTGTATTTTCCGTACAAAGAAATAATCATTTATGTGTTCAGGTAAACAGCTTGCTGCTATTCAATTTCATTTTTTTGCTGTAGAAAATAACTTTCAATAAAAATGATTACAAAAGAAAGAAATATATGTAATTTATGACTGTATTTTTTTGTTAATTTTGGCTTTAATGTTAACTAGACGGTTACTGACTTCTGGAACCTCAGCTTGTCTGATCTTTTAAAATCTGACGGTGAAAACTTAGGTAAAGTGAGATAAAATAATAGGGTAGTTGACAAAAAATATCTATTTAGTCCGTCAGTTAAATAACCTAAAAATTGGTTCACATGATTTTTATTTTGCCACGTAAACAAAAAAATACGACGTTACAGTGCGTTGAAATATCGTGTGACGTCACGGTATGCTACACTTTTTTTTTCGTTAACTTAACAATATGGGTATCAAACAACGGTATCAAATGACTTACTTGACTTAATGTCCTATAACCCCTAGATGGGGCAGAAGGCGTTCACAGATGTCCTCCATCGTGATGCCGCGGCGCCTGTTATCATGGATGCGAAGCATAATTCCGTCAAGAAAACACCGAACTCTCCGATGACTCTTGAAAACAACTGGTAGAAATGGCTAAGAAGTGAGATGGGCCTTAGTCCTTCAGCCGGGCATTGTCGCCCTTCGTGAAGAAGAGTACCACCACACCCCTGCACCAGACAAACTTACAAACAATCAAATCTTTCCTCTTTATAAAATTATTTGTGTAGATCATTTTAAACTCGCCAGAATGTATGGATCCGTCGATTTTTTTTGTTGAATTTTTTCAAGTTGTTGAACAAAAGTTGTTGTTTTAACTAATATTAACTATTTGATATAATGAAGTGTGAACTATTTTCCCCTTCAACATTAGCCAGCTGCAGATGATCTCAGTACCTAGTAATTACTTAGGTAGGTGCTGCCGGCATCCATTGTAATAACGCTGATTATGCGCTAATAGACAATTAATTGTAGAGTTAAGTGATTGCTAGACACAGCCAATTACCATAAGCGTGATTAGATTGTAAATGGTGGGGCTCCTGCCTTGATTTTTTTAGGAATGCGCAGCGAGATTTTTAAATAAACTTTCTTTCAGTGGTATAAAAGAAAAACCTTTTTTTCAAGAGGGTTGTTTCTATAAAGGCGGGATATTATCAAAACATTTTTTAATATTTTGCTTTTCACATTGTTTGTGTATCATCTTTAGAATAATAATTATGAACTAGTCAGTACTCCTCTTTCTCTTATCGTGGTTGAGATCTAAATAGAATCGGCTCAGAACTCGATAAAGAGTTTGCCGCCATCAGCAGCGTCTGTTTTTACAGAACACGATATTTAGTGACCCATCGGTTTTGGAAACGTCTTCTTAATATTATCAACCTGCTTCCTACTACTTTTATAAGTGTGAAAGTCAGTGAGAAAGGATGAATGTTTCCTCTTTCATACACAAACTATTGAACGAATTCAGATGAAACTATACTGTAATTATATATATATTATAGTTTATCCTCGCACTGGAACGCCTTGCAGCAATTACACCAATGGAGCATAATCTTATAAACTCACTATAATTCTAGGTTTCCTCACGATGTTTTCCTTCACCGTTGTCAGCAATGTCCAAGATAAACTTGGAAAGTACATGTGAATTTGAAAAAGTCATATTGGTACTTGCCCGGATTCGAACCCACGACCTCAAGCACGAGAGGTGAGGTCTTAGCCACTGGGCCATCACGACATAAAAATACATCACGGGGCATCACTTTTTTTTTTTTTTTTTTTATAATTATGGTCTTTATTTCTCCAAAATGCATTTAGCATTACATTATTTTGATCTAAAATTGCTTAAGCTATTGCTCCAGAGTGAACCCTGACTTCTAAACTAGGTTTAGGTATGTATCTGTATCGTAGAAGCCAGTGTCCCTTCAAAGTGATATGCTTAAAGAAAAATAGGACACACTTTATACTCAATAATCCATTAGGGCAAGTTCAAGAGAAACAAAATAGTAAAAAAAAAAAAAAAAACTAATAATAAAAAAAAATTAAAACATTAAATGAAAGTTTAGTGTATGTCTCTAGTGTATTTGTCTGGAGAATATGTGTGTGGGTGTTTGAGAGTGTGTGTATATTTGAAAAAGAGTGTATGTGTCTGTGACTGTAAGTATGAGTGAGTGTGCGAGCTTATGCGATAGTATAATATGTATTTATCTAAAATTTCCCAAAAGAAGATCCTCAGTATTGCGATAAGTTAGTTTTAGAAGATATGCTTGTAACTTAGATTTGAGCTGATATTTAGTATCGGTATAAATTTTTACCAATTTATTAAGCTGGTTGTAAAGTTTCGTGCTGGTGACATAATAGTTTCTCTTGGCAAACGAAGTTCTATGCGACTCCTGAGGAAAAACCGTGTATTTAATTCTGCCTGTTGCCATAGCTCATAGATCAGAATAACAAATCACACTAATATTATAAAGGCGAAAGTTTGTGTGTGTGTGTTTGTATGTTTGTTACTGTTTCACGCAAAAACTACTGAACGGTCTAGATGAAATTTGGCACATACTTAATTTTTATCCCGGTAATATATTCCCTTGGGATGATTTTTGACTTTCACGCAGGCGTAACCGCTGGAAAAAGCTAGTAGGCTATAATTTATTGTGGTATTGGGGGAAGCACTAATTCCGCGTGAACGAAGTCGCGGGCGGCAGCTAGTCATTACATCACACTAATAAAGGCGAAAGTTTGTGAGTGTGTGTGTGTTTGTATGTTTGTTACTTCTTCACGCTCAAACGGCTGGACGGACCTGTATGAAATTTGGCACAGAGATATAGTCTGGAATAGCATATAATAATTTAGCATTTTAAGCCCGTTGGTATTTTGTTCGAAAGCAGCTTTTTATACGGAACTCTCGTTTTGCGAGTCCAACTCGCAGTAAGCCAGTTTTTAGAGCCCTGTTCTTTAAATGGAAAACGGTACCTAGCCGCGACCTCAAGACAAAAGAGTCAAATGGGGTCAAGCGTGAATAAGTTACTTAATAGGCAAGCAAGATTCACTGTCGTCCACATCATCGCATACTGTTACCAGGTGAGACAGTGGTCAAACGTTGGCCCATCCTTAATTTTAAAAAAAGCTATAGCAATATAGTCGGGCATAAAACATAGAATACTTTTTATCCCGGGAATATGTTCCCTAGGGATAATTTTCGACATTCACGTGAGCGAAGCCGCTGGCAGAAGCTAGTCATAAATAAAGCAGCAGCTATCCAACACATCCACTCTATCAAATTCTTTAACGACACATTAAACGGATTAATTTATTTAACTCAGAACAAATGATGCAAAGCTCAATTGTTTCTTTAATAAATATCTTCACTAACTTTATTTATTAGTTGAGTGCTCAGACAAATGATTCAAACACGAATAAACGAAAAAACTTTCACAATGCATTTAACGTGTTACACTCATAGTTTAGTTTAATTCGTATATATCTTTTTTTTTTTTTGCAATGCAAGATAAAGTTGCGGCTGACTGTCAAATGTGGTTGGTGGGAAAAATAATTGTGTTCCTGATTAATTTTAACTCATAGTTTGTGACTGACATGTATTCCGAACTTATTTTTCTTCAGTATTTTGAAAAAAGAAATGTGTCAGTTGCATACATAATAAGGGACCATTAAAAAATCTTGTCAATGAATTGATGGTTCACTAGTTGACTACAAAAATAACATAGATATCTAAGGAAAAGTGCAGATGTACCACGATAATATTTTATGGAAAGTTTTTGCAATTATTATTTCGTATGAACTTGAGAAGCTAGTATTAAAATATTTAAAAAAAAAAACAGAAGTATGTTTAGAAAATCTCATGAATAAAATATTGTTTAAATAGAGTCTTCCAGAGGTGAGCCATAATAGAAACAAAAAAGGCGTAGTATTTTTTTTTTAAGTCTATACAATTCTGAGCGTAATCAGGATTAAATCGCATATCTGTGCTTAGTTACTTAGGATTTATTTGAGATCAAAAAACTTCTTTTAAATAATGTTCCATGACGTAAAATTCGAAATCCACGTGCCATTACTTTTCAGCCTATCCTAAAATATATTTTTTCAACAAATATATCTTTTATTTGTAAAAAGACTTAAATGTGAAATCTCTTCTCTTCACCATTAATATAAAAGCTCAATAGAAATAAGACTTTGAAAGGGTATTTGAAATATTCGTAACATGCTATTGAACTTTTTCTATTTAAATTATTGCTAGCCTCATCACCTATGTAAATTTTAGACAAAGATTATAATAAAATTATATTATGTAACGTTACGTTTAGCTCAGATGAGCTAAACGTAAGCTACGTTATTAAAATAAAAAGAAAAAGTAAGAAAAGGTAAAATAAGAAAAAGGTAAAATAAGGCCGGCGTGATACGGTGCGATGTGGACGCTGGAAGAACGCTACCGCGAGTTGTGGGCGCTCCTCTTCAGCGTGCGCAACCTGCGTGTACTGCTGCCGGGCGCGCTGTAGCTGCGGCTCTTGCACCACGTCGGGTTGGTAGGTAGTAAGGCAGGTAACCAGGAGAGATGAGGGCGCTCGCGCAAAACGACGCGCCGTTAAGGACCTGTCTGCAGCAGCTCATGCCAGTTCCAAATGCCAGTCTGGCACGTCCCATTGTAAAAACAGTAAAAGTTCACTTCAGAGTATAAATTGTTATTTAATAGAAGTCTTCTGGGATGTATGATTCTCATTCACGTACTGAATTCATTACTTTTAAATGCACATAGTGGATAAGTATAAACTTTGTAATTTAAGGCTTAAATATGTTTCCAATTTCGCAGTCAAAACCAAACTGAAAAACGACACCCGTTTTTCTTTCGTTCTGTGTCATCTGTCCCGAATTTCAAATTCAAAATATCAATTATATGACCAGAACGAATAAAAACGGTTTACAGAGGTGGCAGTCTACGCTGCCCTTATTATAATGTACAACTAGCTTAAGGAAGGTCTAGTCCATGGTATATTATGTCTATGGCTTAAGAAAAATAAATTGGAGAGACAGATGTCAATTAAGATAAACATGTCAGAGTATAAAAAATTACAAGATTTTAGAAATTAGCGACATAAATAAGTTATGGAATATTAAAACAATCAGAGATAACTAAAAGTATGCTTTTCAGGTGTTAACAGTAACAAAGAATACATAAAAATGAGACATGAGTTGATACAAAATCAAAAGATATAAAGGTATGTTTTGTAAAGTATTTATTAAAATGTAAATAGACTTAAAAACGTGTAGGTCTGCTCAGCAGAACACCACAATTATCACATTATTTTCAAGTACTCCCAAAACAATACTCAGATAGTAGAAACATTAAACTTATTCCTGGGTAGAACATGATAATTCTATTTAGTCCGTCAGTGGGATTATCAAATAAATTGGACACATATTTTTTGCTAAAACAAATCAATGAAAATTGAAAAAAATAAAGAGCATCAAATTTGAGGAGTGGGGGCTGGTGACGTCACTTTTGAGCAAAAAGTTAACTAAAATGCGACATCACACGAAATAAAACTTTGACGCTCTGTATCGTCGTCAATTTTCGTTTACTTGACAAAAAAACGATACGTGACTAGTATTTTTATTAATCTACCCTACGGACTAAAACATTGTCTTTAGACATCATCCCAGTTAAAATCAATATTCAAATTTATGGTATTTTTTGAAAAATTCCTTGCTTGATAATAAACAGAGCAGTCGTATGTTCAATAAAATACCATGAAAATAAATGTAACGTTCCTTTAGTCTTACTTTTCCAGCGACCTACATAAATTATATTTATTTGGTGTTCTATGCTCCACTGACTTGGCCAGAATACAACAAATAAGTGTATTTGGCGTTGCCAACTACATGCTGAGTCCATTTTGACTATTTTATTTAATTGTGCCGCGTCCAAAATCTATGACAACCTAATTTTAAAACAGGAAAAAATAAACATATCTTTTTCATAAAAAAATACTTTTGACGCAGCATACTATTTTCACGGCATTAAAATAAGTTGAATATAAAACAATCATGTAAAAAAAATCGGATAATTTTAAAGTTTTATGCTAATGAGCAAACATCGGCCAACACATACGGCGCAAATGTGGCTAGCACAGGTAATGGATTGGTGCACAAATATGCAAATTGCACAATTTTGCCATTATTAAAACGTTCCGCAAAAGAAAGATCATCATTCCATAAAGTGTTTTCGTTCACAGGGTTGGAAATTATGAATGTGAGGTATTTATTTTTCACATAAATAGGTAAATTAGGGCAACATGTAAACTTAAAAAAAAATAAAAACCCCATAGTTTATCTAGTATTAGACATGCTTCGATCGACAATCTATTGTACACAATTATGACACGATATCTTGCGCCTATGTACCACTATTGTACATGAAGTTTAAATAAATAAATAAATAAAACACCCCGAATCAAACAGTAAAATGCCCATAACTTTTGAACGACTAAACCGAATTTCATGAAACATAGCTACATCAGATGAATGGTCTCGATAAAGTCAACCTTAAAATCAAAAATAAAAATCGGTTCATCAGTTTAGGAGCTATGATGCCACAGACAGATATATACACAAAAACACAAACACACAAGTACACACGTCAAACTTATAACATCCCTCTTTTTCAAGATTCCAACTTTCTTCAATTAGGCGTAGCGTTAACTGATTTTTATTATCATATATTTTTTATTGGTCGTGGTGGCCTAGTCGCTAAAAAAAATCAAATATATAATCGTATATTCAGGTAACTTAAACTCCACATTACAAATAAAATCAAAATAAATTAAAAACTTAATGACAAATCACAATAAAAATTAAAAAATTACATGAAATCAATAAAAATAAATAAAATCACTAAGACCTCGCGTTTGTGCTTGAAAATGTCACATTGGAACTTGCTCAGATTTGAACTCACGACTCAAATTCTAACAAGGATCCAACGTGACTTTTTCAAATACATATTTTTATGTAAGTCTATCTTAGACATCGCTGACAACGGTGAACGAAAACACCATTGTGAGAAACTTATAGTTAATGACAGTCTGAAATCGCCAACTCTCTCTGTATGGGAAGAGGAGTTTGCCCTGCAGTGGGACAGTGGAATTACATTTACTATTGCTGCCAAAATAAAAATAAAAACATAATATATTTTTATCAACTTCAAAACCAACCAAAATGGAGCGGAAGCGTGAAATCAAATCGAATACATTACGTACAGTTTATTAAATCAAACTAAATGCAAACTTGGAGCAATTAGCGGTGGACAACCCTAGTTGTTGTCGGCGCGTAAACACAACTCGCTAACGAACCGAACGGGCCTCCTGCACAAATTTGCAATTTCGATTGCTTCTGTTTGCATGTACCTGGCAAGCCTGCGTGTGTGTTACGGAAAAATTCGAAAGAAACAAGGTCGTGCAAAGCTGCACTACGGATCTGAGAAGATTGGCAAGATCTGAAGAATCCGAACATTGAAACATCAATATTTCTCTTACTACACCTCCAATAACAGAAAAATATCCTCCTATCAATTCTTAAATTTAAATATCATCATCATTCCAAATCCAGATGAAAGACGTCCACTGCAATTTCGATATACAATATCCGACCCGTTTGTTATATTATAGAAGATTGAATTTACAATCTCACACGATTCTTATTAACAAACGGTGTTTGCAATGATTTGGTTATAGAATAACAAAATATATAGGAGGGATTATATCCATTAGAATTGCCCCATGTAAATTGGCACCATTGCAAATCGAGTTCTATTTGGTATCAAACTTACTTCTTCAGTTTTTTTCTTAAAAACACTTTCAACAGTTATCAGAAAACCACTGCACAAGTGATTTCTGTTCCCATGTTTGCGTGCCCTACTAATGTTCTTGTGTGACTCAAGAAAGGCAAACAAACCCGCAGTCATTTTTCAAAGCCTGTTGAATTATGTAATTGGATAAAAGCGACGATTTGCATGTGTCGCGAAGTTTTATTGTACTGTAAAACGGGACTAAGGAAAAGCTTAGAACATGGCTTAATTCGAGCAAATAATTTTTCTTGTGCTACATTTGCCTTTAACAAAGTTTTTCTTCCATGTTTGTAAGTGGAAATTTAGACAGAGATCTTCAGAATGAATGGAGTCTGTGTAAAACAGAGCTAAGGAAATGCTTAGAGCATGGTTAATTGGAGCAAATAATATTATATAAATAAATAATGTATAGGTACCTATATGTATGAAACAAATGGTCAACTTTAATAACAGTTAAGTTGACAAAGAAAAGATAAATAAAGATTTCGTATTTTTTAAATTTTGAATGTATAACCGACTTTAAAAAAGGACGAGGTTATATTTTGACTGATATTTTTGTTGTTTCTGATAACTATTTAAAAATGTCTAGCGAATCGAGAGTGAATCTGCGAACCAGAGAAAAATCAAATTGCGATCATGAATTTTCAAACAACTACATACATCACAAAATAGATTACATTGTAATTCCACTACTGATACATAAAATAAAAAAATACATTCTATCTATATTTTATAAATCAACGAAATGCACTACGGACCACTTTACAAACAGTTTTATGTACTTTTTATTCATAAACCGGAGAGTGGAGTGGGTTGCTCCGATAGAATCGTAAAATCATTTTTATGTGATCTGAAACATGTCAGCTCCCATAGGATTTTTGTCACAATGTTGTCTTTACGATTTGAATGTAAAATCAAGCAGAGGTGTGCCAGGCTATTCCAAGAATTGGGTTAAAAAGATGTAGACACCCATAAAACGATTTTATGAAACTTGATCGAATGTTTTAAGGAAACAAGAGAGGAAGAGAGTTTATAACAAGAAGTTACCAACTACGTAAACACTTAAAAAGTAAGTGTAGTTTGAATTCAACGGCACATCTGATTACGAATCTTATCTTGAATGCGAATCTTCACAATTATAGACATGATGTGTAATGTAATGTAGCATTTTTTTTCGTGGATTTAAAATAAAATACGATGTCTGGACCAATTTTAGTCTAAGGGCTAGTTTTAGTCTTGGGATTTATTTCAGTCTTTGATCTTGTTTAAGTGATTATGCAAATTTTTGTTGTGTTTCAAAGCATGTAAGTATGCATCTATTTTACAGAGTGGTACACACATTGTACCATTAAGACTTACTCTTGCTCTTGTAACTCCAAAAGCGTGGGCTGAGTTGCCACGCCTAGACAGTCTGAGGCTTATTCAGTCTCAGGGGAAAACATAGTTGTCTACTTACATGTAATAAGTACGATGACACTCTCAATAATCTTAGAACAATGGATGAAGTATCACCATATTAAGCTATAATATTAAATATATGAATCAGCATTATTTGCCTAGCCATTTTTTTTAATTATAGGTAGGCTCCCGCTTGACCACTATCTCACGTGATGGTCAGCGATGATGTGGTCGACGACAAAGCATGCTTGCCTAAAAGTAACCTATTAACTCTTCATTTAAAGACTCCTAGGTTGTAGCTATCGGGGAACATATGACTCCTGTAGGGAATTCCACTCTTTAGCTGTACGACAGTGAAAGTATACCCAAAATTTTCAACACGTATTCATGAGATAATGTCCACCATGTACCGGTAGCGCATCACCGTACATCTTGTAGTCCGATGATGGAATGGGCTAGACGGAAACAGATATCATTATTTTATATGGACCGACTATATATCTTATCCCCAATGGGGATCATGTACCCAGTAAATGGGTACGTGATATCCCTTAGCTGACTGCTTTTCAGGCTTACGGGCTTCTTATTACCCGTGATGATGCCCGAAAATCTACAAATGACAAACGGGACTAACGGCTTAACCGATCTACTTTTTTAGGCATGAAGAGGTTTCGGTGTGTTATGAATGGTTACCACCCACCCCCGTAAAGACATTTTCAGTATTTGCTTAACTTTGGAAATCAACCCGTGCGGATGTTATTACTGCTAAGTAACTACGCAGGTATAACTGGGTCTGTCAATCAAACTGTTTCAGGCTTGTCTAATGATTGATTTGCCATGAATCTGACTGATTGCACGTAAATCTTACTTCTTACTATATTAATATTTTACTTTGACAATCCCGGGACCCTGGGGTACCGCTGCTTTGAAAGAAGTGCGAGGGGCCGAAGCCAACTTGCAGAGGCCTTGTTAAGCATGTATCAGGACATATGACACCAACCGACGATTATCCCTGTATGCACTACGCAAGTGCACCCAAGGGCAATCACCGGTTGGTGCAGAACTTTTGCAAAATATAGAGAAAATATGTATTGGGCTATGGGTTTGGTAGGTTTAGTGGATCAATTGCCTAAAACTATAGGAGGACCACTGGCCGCTAACTGACCACTGTTGAACGACACGGCTATAAAATGGCAGGGGTTGACTGGTACACTCAATTAATAGGGCCCCATAAAGGGTCGCTTGCACTTTCGTGACGAAGCGCCAAGGGGGCAACATATCCGGAGGTGCTTGAGGAGTGGAGAGGTATACCACGGCTATCAAGACAATCCCGAAAGTAAGGTCAAGATCCCTACCTACCCATCTTACTGGGTTAACTTCCTTCCTCCGAGTACATTTACTCTTGCGAATCTCCACTCAAGCCAGCCAATTAAGGCAAGAGAAAGGTGGGAGCTCTGTACGCCGTCAGTGTTCACTCCGACCGGCCAATAAAGGCAAGCCAGAGATGTGGGATAAGACTTCTCCCTGGAGATCAGGTCCGTGGGGTCGCCACTGCCCACCAAATCGCCACAAAACTGCCCTGCGGATTGTATCTCTCTAATCTGGCCCCTCACCTTAGGCATGTTGCAGCAAAGTAAAATCTACCGGCACAGACCTAGGGATCATTGAAGCACGCAAGCCCCACCACATCGTCAAAGTAGAGATACTGCGATGGGGATACTAATATTATTATTATCTTACTTAATATTATAAATACAAAATGTTGCATGTGTGGATGTATGTTTGTTACTCAATCACGTCAGAACAGCTGAACGGATATGAATGAAATTTGGCACAGAGATTATCCCGGGAATTGTTACCTTGGGATCATTTTCGACATGCACGCGGTCGAAGCCGCTGGCAGAAGCTAGTACGAAATATGTGAAGCTGTGTGGTTTGCAACACAATGCAAGTAATTCTTCATACGTATAGGAGAAATTAAATGCACACTAGAAACTGACGGTGATAAGGATACACAATAATTTGTCTGTGCGGACATCGGACCTACACGGTTTCAGACGGCAGACAATTCGCAGCTGCGCCTCTCCACACTCCATGTATACTCTGTTTGGCTTGTGTTTCCAAAAGTGCAAAGGTACCCTAGATCTTTTCAGTAGAATTATTTATCTGCAGTAATGAAAGAATCTTTAGAATTAATGGAGTCTGTGTAAAACAGGGCTAAAGAAAAGCTTAGTGCAAAGGTACCCTAGATCTTTTCAGTAGAATTTTTTATCTGCAGTAATGAAAGAATCTTTAGAATTAATGGAGTCTGTGTAAAACAGGGCTAAAGAAAAGCTTAGTGCAAAGGTACCCTAGATCTTTTCAGTAGAATTTTTTATCTGCAGTAATGAAAGAATCTTTAGAATTAATGGAGTCTGTGTAAAACAGGGCTAAAGAAAAGCTTAGTGCAAAGGTACCCTAGATCTTTTCAGTAGAATTATTTATCTGCAGTAAAGAAAGATAGAAAATAACGTCAATTGAAAAAACCCGTGAGGCACACACAACTATGTTATTTTTAAGATTGTCACTCGTTTATAATATTTTGTTTGAGTGTGCTATGTTGTGAGAAAGAAATTTTTATTTATTTTGCTCCTTGCAAAAACTTTTACTGTCGCCATTCATCCCATGGGGTTAGGCAGAAACATTTGAACACCACCAGTTACGGGTACAATCCACCTCAAATAACCGCTTCCATAACGGCTACATACAACAAACGATTTTATTTTTAATTCAATACGTAGAGTTACAAGTATTTGGAAAACGCGTTGGTGGTTGTGTATTTGCTATTGTCTCGATAGTATATGGTTAGACACATACAGTCCAGCAATACAGGTCTGTCAGCATTGCTATATACATACATACATAAACTCACGCATTTTCCCCATGGGGGTAGGCAGAAATTAAAGAACGCCAACTGCTACGATCCATATGCATATATACCATGTTAAAGCAACTGCTTTAACGTGGTATATATGGCAAATAAATACTTCAATTTCATGTAAAGCCACGGCCCATTCATGCCAGCACTAGTGATGGGCTATTGAAGGGACAACGGGTACCGCCAGTCGTCCGTTTTGCAAGTCTGTAAGTCTTTCTGAAAAATAACCTGATCATTTCTAGAACTCAACCTTTAAAAACAAAATATCCTCAACATTGTTTATATTACACATACCTTCCTACTACAATTAAACGATATATGATTATATTTCTGTAAGATGGTTTGTATAAACACTTTTACACGTCAATCATATTTTTTAAAACAAGATGAGGTCGGCGTTTCCTATCTGACTACTCTGAGAAGAAAGGCCGAAACAAACTCAGAGGCCACAGTATCTTTTAAAGTCCAGACATAATCTTGCTCAGATCTGTCTGCCAGTGTGAAGACCATGTATATTGGTTTCTGAAATGGACTTTTGAGGAAAGAACCAGATAGACTGAGTGGACCTGTCCAGTCAGTACACGCATTGGTCAGTAACTGTGCAGCTCAACTCAGAATTTAAGGAGCTCAAAGATTTGACGTACATTACCAAAGAAAGGACATTTGGGTAGGCCGCATAAATTACTCAAACTTCCAGACCTTGATTAAAAGTAACTGAGAAAAATAAAATGAAAAACAAAAAAGGAATGTCCCACATAGTCTTCACATTCACAATAATTAAATAAAAGAATCCTTTAAAAACTAAATAATCTTAAATTAATTAAAAATATAAATTGGAGCAGCTCAATCCCAAACCTTTTTGTCATTTACGTTATCTTCAACGGTATTAAATGCTTTCTGGTAAAACTTACGTTTAATGAATGATTTGAATTTATTAAGGCTTGGACTTGTACGCGGCTTGGAATTTATTATAAAAGCGTATACATTGTCATCTGAACGAGCCACATTTTCTTGAGTCTTGTTGAAGGTACTTCAAATTTGTGTTCGTTTCTAGTATTTATGTTATGTATATCACTGTACTTTTTAAACAATTTTATATCTTTATGGACATATTAATATACTGAGAAGGCACAGTCATGACATTAATCTACTTAAATTTCTCTCTGAGAGTGTTTTCGGGCTTATAATAATTTATAAATTAATAGCAACAGCTCTTTTCTGCAAAACAAAGATAGTCTGAATGACGGTGGCATTGCTGCACAACAGAATACCGTACGACATTTCACTATGAAAATAGCTAAAGTACACCAACCGGCCTGTCTCAGTTAAATTAATAATTTTTGCAACAGCATATGCTGCGGAGCTGAGCTGTTTTGACAATTTATCTTATATGTAGCTTATATATGGCCACTGAAGCTAAGCATCCAAATTGAAGCCTAAGAATACTATGCTATTTTCAGGATGCAATTCTTCTCCTCTTTTTTTTGCACATCAATTTTCACTTGCCTAACTTGCCTAACGTGAGGTAGGGTAAACTTAATGCATTTGGTTTTTCTTTCATTAAGAAATAAATTGTTAACATTGAACCATTGTTACTTTTGAAATTGCGGTAACCAGCTGCTGAAGTATGAGTTTAAAAAAACGTAAAGTATCATTCGCAAACAACACTACATCATGGTTATCCTTTATGAGTTAAGGCAAGTCATTAATATAAATAAGAAACAAGAAAGGACCAAGAATTAGGACCTGTGGGACTCCTTTTGTTACTATAGAACCGGGAGATCTCTTTCCATTAACGTCAACGCTCTGAATCCTGTTTCTCAAGTACGAAGTAAGAAGATCCAGAGCGCTGTTCCGGATCCGTAGTGGCGGAACTTTAGGATTAGCGTTTCATGAAGAACGCAATTAAATGCCTTGGACAGATGACAAAAGTTTCCGAAGGCATCGCATTTATCTTCCCATGCATTATAAATTTATCCTAAAAGTTAAACACATCAGTAGTTGAAAGAACCCTTGTAAAACTGAAGTGTTTGCTATGCAATAATTTATGTTAATTAAAAATCTTTGCAATTGCTAATAAAATAATTTTTCAAATCTTTACTAAACGCAGGTAGTACTGAAATAGGTCTATAATTTGAAGGGTCTGATGTACTACCTGATTTAAACAAAGGTATTATTTACTATTTTTCATTAGGTGAGGAAACTCCCGACAGTGGATACAATTATTAAATATAAGAGCTAAACAAGGCGCTACAAGAATAGACTAAGCAATTTCTACAGAATGACCCCACAGATCGGCAGTTTCTTAAACATTTAAAGCGTGAACAGTTTTAAAGATATCTCTACTAGTAATATGCTCAAAAAGAAATTCCAAATTGCAAACATTAAAATTTTTTATTAACAAAGTCTCAGTAACAGAAGGTGATAAGTTTAGGGATTTAGTAGTTGAAATGGAAATATCTGAAAATTAATTTTCAAAGACCGCTGCGACTTGTGAGTCTGATTTTATGATGTTGTTATCAATAAACAGGCTGTAGTCAATAGTTCGGTTACTAGATCTTCCCGTTTCACTATTAATAATATTCCAAGTCGTTTTAATAACATTACTACTGTTTTTAATCTTCGAACTCAAATAATTTGGCCATACAACAATCTTTTTTATATAATGTTGAATAATTTTTCAGCAGTGTTTACATAAGAATTTATATTGTATAGCTCATATAACGGTGTTGTTTTGCCGCTATGTATATAGCTGTGCAATTGGTTTACAACGTATTGGTGATTAATGGACCATGCTTTGTGTTGTTGGTTTTTCGCTAGTATTTTGTTATGCATAACCAATGCAGGTCCACATTAATGTAAGTTAATGCTGACGAGTTGCCTACAGCAAATAAATACTTAATTTTTATGAAAACCTTACGGCCATACAAGTTCTGACATGAATGGGCCGACTAGTGATGGGCTATTGAAGTAGATACATCCTCAGCTCGTCACACAAACGTATCAGAAAATCGATAGTTGTATCGACTATCGACTGCAGGACAGGCACTGCTAACCACTCGTCCGTTTTGCAAGTTTAACAATATTTCAGCTGGCCGTCATATGAACGAGCCAGTTTTTATTTTACTGTAGAAGCACGATCGACTGTCGTGGTTTTGTTTCCCATAACGCTGTTTCGTTAAGCGTACCAATATTTTCAGTGGAAGTTTTGGAGTCACAAAATGCAACTATATGATAACGAGTATTAGTTATATGAAAACGTTTCGACTATACACTTTGACTTTTTTTTCAGTTAGGATATATAAATATTTTTCAAGAATTTTATCTGACTGTCTTTTGCACACTTCGGCTGTCCATCTCAAGGGCTACGATAAGCGCTCAAAATTTCGGTTAGCCTCTGAATTTTCATCTGTGAAATACACTCTATTAAACGATCACGAAAAAATTATAAATGCGAAATCTAAAATGTGTAAAACTTTATAGCTATATATATATTATTATAATTACTTCTATTGCGTTCTTGCTCAACGACAACGGACCTACCCAAACCCCATTCTACCGGCTTATACGGGGAAAAAGCCCCGCGTGCCTCTGTCATTACCATTACACTTATGTGCTTAGTGCATGTTGATGTACAAGGCCGCTAGAGACTGCGTCCTTGCATATATGCATATTATATTCATGCACGTTTTTGTCTATGGAAATATAAGCCCTAGTAAGTATCTCTAACGCATAAACTCACGCAAGCTTAGAGAAAATCTTGGCCATAAAATTAAATAAATGAGAGGTGTTAAGAGTATTTGTTTTTTTATTTCTACTGTAATTTTAATTTGGAAATGGTGAGGTGAAAAATAAATTTTGTGCAATTTTATAGGTATAGGTACATAATTCTACTTTCATGTGTTTATTTTTTTGCAATCCCTCGGTAATTTATCTGAAATAAGCAAGAATGTAGATAAGAAACGCAGTTTATAAAACAAACAGATTAGCTGTTCAAACACTTTCTTGAAAAATTAGCCAATAACATCGTAGGGTAATAACTACGGACGAGATATGAATAAAGCTTTAAAACATGATTAAAGTTGACCTAAATGCCATTAAAAAATCCCATTAAGATCAACTACGAAACGCTCCCCTAATAAACTGCTATCACGAAAATATAACTGAAAAAATCCCTAAACACTGCGTAATTTAATAACTAAGTAACTACCACTCATCGCTAACGGAGTCGATAATAATAAATCTAATGGCGGTTACCACAATAACCAATGACAACGACGGCATAGTTCATCGATTAGCCGAAGCGACCTGCGAACCCACGATACTCGTAATTAAAATCCAATATTGTCTAACCAAAATTGATTGCCAGAAACCACGTTCGATAGTACACCAGCTTAATCTACCGTTTATTGTGAAGTAACAAGGTGGAGAAACGAAATTATGAACGGCAAATATTTGGAATAATGTCCCATTTTTATCGAGATTTTATGGCGCTTGCTTCGAAGATTTTGCTTATTGCTTATTGCTTTTTATTTTGTCGTGTTTTTACGGGGTACTAAGTAGATATTAAATTAAGTTTTTGTTGTTTAGTTATTCTATAATAAAAGGCAGGTTAGTGAATCTATTGCAATAGATTTTAGCACTTTTTTATTGGGCTTTTTAACCAAATGTTTTATTGGTTTGTCTGGCAGGAAAAAAGTGGCAATATGTAACATAGGTACTATAAAATCGGCCATTTAAAAAAAAAAAGTAGGTTCAATTTAAATCTCCAATCCAACTGACCTCATAAGATCCACACACCGCACAATTTCCATAAAAGAAAAGTTGACCAACTCCCATCCATCGATAGCCGGCAATTTGCAAACGCTCGAGCACGATACGGGCGAAACAGGGCACCTTGCTAGATTTACGACGTAACATGCTTTACCGGGGAGCCCTCAAGGCTTACTTACAATGTGAACTCAACTCACAGCATGCGAGATACTTAAACATGTATTGAACGGGATTTATTTGCACCGTACCGTATTCTGTTTTATAGGAGTAAGGTAAGGTTTGTAATAATTGTGAGACAGGGCTATCGGATTTAGTGCTAACAAGCGTTAATACTGGCTGGTTCTGAGATCTGGTTTCATTATGCAGCTTTGTGGGTAGGGCAATAGTATATAGAGAGCCATTTTTAGATACCTATGTCTGTTTTGCGCAGATATAACACCTTTTCTGCTGAAGCTAATCTTAGATGGTGACAAAAAGCGTATTAGAATTGTTGTCTTAAGTACTTTGATATTAAAAAAGAGCTTTGAACCCTATCCATTGAATTTCAAAATCAATAAAAAAACGCTTCATCTCCAAAGTTTAATTTAACAGAACATTTAAAACAAAAGAATCTCGAAAAGTTATCAGCACGCATTCAGATAATAAAATCCAATTTTCGATTTCTATTAATCGGCTACAATCGGAGTGGGCCCAATTGTTCTTTGATATCGTTGGCATTGAATCGGCGGGCGGCTCGATTGCGTCGACACTGGACAGCAAATTAATCCAGTAGACAATGGCAGTCGTGACGCGGCGCGCGCCATGTTTGCACAGACAATAACAAATTATTCATACTCGGTGATGGAATGTAAACAGAATATGATTGGCTATTAGCATGTGGGGTGTTGAGGCCTCCTGGCTCTGCGGCCTCCGGGGACCGGGGGACGCCGGACCGACGGATCATCCCCTTAGCTATTAACAAGTCGCCGGTAGCCACATCCAACTTTGTTCTAACGTATTCCGAACTTAATTTAATTAATTACCTACTCCTACCCTAGCACTCCATTTCGCTAAATATTATTTTCAAGTTAAGGGGACTTAATAACTAAGATCAAACGAAAGGCCGGACATATTTCAACGTTTGTGATGTTTTAACGAAGAAAGCAAAATGAAATTATATCATATGTTTTGGAGGCGCGCTGTAAAAGCTCTTTGGGATTACATGCGGTCGCGTTTGGTAGAGTTTTATTGATCATTATTCATTATAAACGCCGACGTAACTGGCCGCTGCGTGTTGTATTAAGTTGTTAAAAGTGTTTATGGCTCGAAAAAATAATTTACGTTGGACCTATGGTACACGTAATGGCTGACGCAGGACATGTCGGCGGCCCTGGACATGAAATAATCATTATGAAAGCCACAAAATGGTTAAAAAGGTTGAGCAAATAAGTCAATCTACTCAGCCTTATACCAACTGTGAATGTTGGTTTCCAGTTTAAATGGACACAGCTGAGTATAGTATTTTACCTGATCTACGCAATCTTGATACCCCTTGGAAACGACTGTCAAAGATCTTAGACAAATTTATTAGTGATATTATGACTTGTCGATTAAGCCGACTATCCGGCCACTTTAGTAGTCGGCGACTATTCGGCTAAGAGCGCCGAATATCCGTCTTCTTGCTTTGTAAATATTACCACCAAGAGAAATTAACATTTGGCACATTACGATAGACTTTACGGGAATCTTTGCCCAATTGACATGATTAAATTTTAATTGAGCTTTTACACTTCAATGAACAATAACAGTATTTTTATATTTTACACAAAAACACCGCTCTGACCCGATAAAATAAAACATGTACACCCCGAAACTGTGATCTTGGCCAGCCTCTTACAACCCACTAATCGGCTTGTCGGCCAAACTCGCAGTTGGCACATCTCTACAAATTAATGCCGAAATCAATAGCTTAACATGCTTTCCGAGTGAATGGTCACCCATCCACGGACCGATCTCGGCAAGCGTTGCTTGACAAATGCAAAATGGTGTTAAAACCATTTCATGATTAGCGTAAAATTTAAAAAAAAACAAACGCCATTTTAAAAGTAACGCTCTTTATAGCACAGCAGAATAAATGACTTCGAATAACTCCAGCGCAATGTAAATAAATATTTTATTGGTGTTATTACGAGCGATATAGTGCAAAATCTAGGTTTATTTAGACGTTTAGAATATCTAAACGAAAATCTTACATGCCTGGCAATACGATTTTTATGTTTCTTTTATTTTCTTTAGCTTCAGGGGTGATTTAAATATTCAGGGAATTTTGTTAAAATTACCTACTACTATTTTCCGTTGACTACAGGCTTACTTGACAGCTGGAAATCATCAATCAACCACCACCTGCTAGATGCCTATGGGCCTGCATCGCTTTAGAAAATTGCGACATAGGTTTAAAACAAATTGACGATGAGTCGAAGCGAATTTTTAATAATGTACATAGCATATCCTTAGGCCAAAGTGAATTTCGGTAAAGCGGATACAGCCATTAGGTACTAGACAAACGGACATTCCTTCAGCGATTGATAATAAAAAACGATTTAAACAAAAAAAATAAACCAACTTCCCGAAAAAAACACTACAAAGTGAAAAATAACTTTCTTTTTGGCAATCGGTGTCTTTGGTACCTACTAAAGCCAAAAAGAAAGTAATTTTTCGCTTTGTAGTGATTTGTTTTAAAAGTCGATTTAATTAATTTTTTTTAAGATTTTTATTTTCTCTTTTTAGTTTTGTTACCAAGAAAATACGCATTATTAAGGATAGCTTAAAAACTACTCGTCTTGGTCAAATTGGACCACATGAGAAGCACCAGCTTTCAAATAAAAAAAATAATAATCAAAATCGGTTCATAATTGGCGGAGTAATCGCGAAAAAAACATACCGTCGAATTGAGAACCTCCTCCATTTTGAAGTTTCAAAGTCGAAGATGTAAGCGGTTAATAAGTGCTACCTGAATTTCAATCCCTAACATTTTGAAATGCTGACAATAGCTGTCACTGATGGACGTCATTTCACAGTCCCTGAAAATTGTAGTTTCCAGCCCTAAGTTTTTAAAGTATAACTGAACCAAGTGCAGAAAGTATATCCTCCATACAGAGCAGCAGAAAATGATTGTTCTTATTTTATCACTGGCAGCTATTGTCCACACAGCAGCCATTTACCGCCTCACTGAACCCTCACAGAATATCGAAACACCCGTTTACATTTTTACGGAAGCAATGTAAAGACAATCTTGTTAATGCCAGTTCGCATAGTTAACGAAGCATCGTTGAAATTTGCAATTTTGATTGGCGCTACGCTGTCGAGTATTTCGTGAAACTGTTAGAGCTGATTGGCAAATTATAATTTAATCGACGGGCATTTCAATGAAAACACTGCATTTCATTGACACGGTTTGTCTGATAAAGTAATTAGTGTCTGAATATCTATGTTCGTGTTTATTCAACTTTAGTTTTGCCCGTGACTTTGCCTCTGGGAAAATAAAAATGTTTTTTGAATTATGGCAGTGTTTGCGATAAGAATTTGTTTCATACACGCTAGCGATTCCCGTGGGGGAGTGAAGGGTTAAGTTTATGTTTGGAGTACTTTCTAATTAAAATTAGGTTAATTTATAATTGGAATTATTAAACTATTTACGTTTCAAAGCATTGGTCCCTCTGAGGCGTCGAATTTTATTTTGAACTAGCTTCTGACTGTGACTACGTCTGCGTAACATAAAACGTCCTAAAGGCCTTTATAACACCCCAGTTTTCTATTATTGTAAGACGTCTTGTAGATCTCCACTTAAAAATGACCTTTTCTTAAAACTTGAACAAACAAAATATTTTACCTAAATCTAATATTTAATTGAAAGAGATCTAATCTATGCTAGGCTGTAAGCTTATGTGAGCAGAAGAGAAACACCTAGATCAGACAAAAATCGAATAAAATAGTAAAATAAGAATAAATACAATCACGATATTACATTATAGAACTATGTACGTGATACTGACTTTATTCAGAGGCCTTTTCATGAAAACAGAATCATAACTTGGCCATCTAGTTCGATTCCTTACAACTTTCTAAACACGCATATTCTGTTAGTTAAACGAGTTCTCTATTCATCTAACTAGGAGCCATCTAGAATTATTTGTGCGTTTTATACCTAAAGAACTAACTTTTTCCCGAATCTTCGCTCATGTGGCCTATTTTTTTTTATTTGTTGTAGGCTCGCGCTTGACCACTATCTCACCTGATGGTAAGCGATGATGTAGTCGACGGTGGAGCACACTTGCCTAGAAGTAACCTATTCACTCTTGAATATCTCGCAGAAACTGTACATGGTTTTTACTAACGATAATGTATAGCTGTATCAGAAAAATAATTTTCATAGTTGAATCAGTAATTCTAGAGATTACCCAAACCAAACAAATATTTATAACATTTTTTGGTTCTAAGCTAAGAAAAGTGTCGCAAAATATAATTTACAAGGTAGAAAATTATTAAGTAAAGATGCAAAAACTAAAATTGCAGTAACGAAGCTACCCGTAAAAGCTACTACAGAATAAACAGCTTATTTTTCCATAACCTGGTCTGCAGTGATTACATCGTTAAGCCATAAACTATTCAGAGCAGCAGGCCAGCACGTACGAGTATTTAAGTACAGCTACCAGCCTGCGAGCTGTGCCACCAAGGCAGTCTCATTCGATTTATTTTATAGCTCGTAAACAAAGCTGCCAACTTCTGCCACTCGCCTTTGACACTTTATGTCAAATAAGATTTTACGGTAACGCGAATTTCCAATACCTCCTTTTCTATAGCATTTTCTCTCTACATGCAAATGACAGTAACCATAAAGAGCATTGTACTTGAACTACAATTGCGCCACAGACAATATAAATGTTGATTTCTGCGAATCCTGCCATTCCACAGCGTGCAAATCGCGCTATGTAATCTTTTGCAGTGTGTTTGTGCAGCCAATAACACAGGCGTCGTAATCGAGGCGAGCTTCACCTTGTTTATGCCAATAATTAGATTTGGTAAAGTTTCGTAACATAAAAAAAACAACTGCAGACGAAGTTTTACTGCGGTTTCATGAAATCGAAGTCCTCGACGGTACCACGACACCGTTTTTAATAACCGCGCCCGCTCAATGTTCGAATTCTAATCGAGTTTTAAATTGCAGCTATTCTTGTCTGGCGATGTCGGTCCTCTCCCTCCCAGCTCGCGCTGAACTTTCATCTCTCGTCTACGGTTCTATTCCTCGTTAGCTTCTCCTTAAAACTTTGCCGGCGACTCCAATAAGTTTTTTAACTTCAGTAGAACTCGCTTCTCATGATTAATTAATTCGATTGTGCGTGAGCTATTTGCGACGTGATCGCTTGCTGTGGTGTCCATTATTTCACGATTTGGGTCGAGGGGAGCCTCTATGGTAGGGGTCGATTCTGCTCGGTCACCGCACTAAACGGTCTTGTTACATTCCGTCTTTACAGTTTCGTCTTTTATACGAAAAGTTGAAAGGGGAGCGTGTTCCTTACGGGACAAGGACAGCTCAATTTGGACTTTCATTTTATAAGCCGCATCGCTATTTTTCTGTCGTATACATCTGCTGCTTTTATTAATATTAAGTTTTGTTTCAGCATTCTTTATGGGTAATAGATTTCTACCAGTTTCAATTGAAACGTATTCATAATATACCCTACATGAAAGATTATTGTAGAAGACGTATCAATTCCGTTTCAAAACACACATGAAAAAAAAAACCGCATTTAAACCTACGCTTTTACGTTCCAAGCGTTGAAAACGAAAAATACAGGTTGTAAAAAACGCCGTGAAAATAAATCATTTTAATTTCCACACGGCATTAAGGATATAATCCGCTATATTTTAATAAATTTTACTACTCATAAAAACATGAACAGCGCACGTTACACGTACGCGGGCGTTTGCGGCTTTCGAAGCACGCAATGTAATTTAATTAAAAGCGACGTACCTATAAAGCAGTGGTGTGCGTTCGTACTTAAGACGGCGTTAATTCACGGGGCTTGATGTACCCCACGTGTAGTACCCCGCTAATGTTCGCATTACTCAGGCGGCGACGGGTTGATTGTTTACATCCGAGCCTGTTGTTATTGGCCACCGATGCCATCGTACGTTTACTTTATAACCGCGGGATCTAAGATAAATAGACATCCAGTAGAGGTCCAGTCAATATTTTACGAAGATATTTGCGGATGATATTGGTGACCTCTATCGGTTAGTTAAACTTGGTCGCGGTGGGTCGTTGGATAAACGTGTAGATATTACGTAGCAGTATTTTTCATGTTGACCTAGGATCAAAAGAAAATGTTAAGCGTTATCTTTTGCGAATAGATTTAGATTTCCTTCTGTTTATATAGATTATATACTACAGAATCATCTAACCAATACGCCAACTAACATTGCTAAAATACTGACCTTATGATAACTTCAGTGGTCAATCAGCATGCTTAAGCCTTTGGTCACCTGTTACAATACCTCCCAAAGTGGATATGACAGAGATATAAACACTCACTCAAAACAAAATATACCGCCTGTCTTCTTATTTGTTTACCAGTTACGGTTGTCCTTGTACAAGAGAGAGCTTTGTTCTGCGCTGCCTGAGTGCTCAGGTTCTCTTTCTAGATCCTGTCTATACATACTTATGTATTAAACGATGAAAATAATGGGACGTCCTTTGTCTTACATACATAATAATTACAAAAAGATCGTTCTAATATGGCCTACGTATTACCCGAGTCCTTGCCTAGCATCCGTCGTGCCTCGAGATCGTCTCGTAGCCAATGGAGACCAACCGATCATTCCATTTTCATGATCGTATTTTTGGTACAATGAATTTCCAATCGGAAATGGGCTGTAGGCTTTGGCTTTGTGATTTCAAGCAAGTTTGTAACCTGAGTTTTTAGACAAGTGTCATTTTATTAAGGCGATATATACGCCCCAATGTAAACGCAGTACTAAATATATATATAACATTTTTTTTTTTTTTTTTCAAACTTTTACCCTAGCCATTACTAAGGAGTATGCTTTAGAATGTTACCGTTTTACGGCACTAAAGTGGATGTAGGCCCTTAACGAAATTGTCGCGACAGCGATTAGATTAATGTCAACAATCAAAATTTCAAAAAACCCCGACACATTTTTATTTCATGTTACTTAATTTATCTAGTAGTAGACACGCTTCGATCAACAATCTATTGAACACGTAAAGATGACATGATATCATGCGAAAACACCCCGATTCAAACAGTGAAACGCCCATAACTTTAGAACGGCTGAACCGATTTTCACCAACATAGCTAAGCACAATTTCGATAAAGTCACTTTACAATTAAAACAACTTTAATCAAAATCAGTTCATCCGTTTAGGAGCTATGATGCCAAAGACAGATACACAAACACAGAGGTACAAACGTCAAATTTATAACACCCCTCTTTTTCCATCGGGGTTAAAAATGTATGCAAATGTCAAGCGCTATCAAAAAGTTACGTGATCAATCCCTTAAATTTTGGCATTTCAACTGTCATCATCGCTTAATTTTAGAATAATACGTTGTATAGAGTCTCTGGCTTGTTGAAGAATCAGTATTTTTAGATGATACCCTGTGTTGGCAAAAACTCACGGCATCTAACATTTCAGTAGGTATGGATAGGCCCAGACGTTCGATAACCATTATATTGAAGCGAAATATATATTTTTTTGTGACTAGGGTTTTCCTACCTTCCATTGAAAAATCCCCAAACACACGCTTCCATTTGGCCAATTATAAAACACGTATTATTTAAACGTGAAAGGTTTTCTCAATATAAACCGATTACGCAAAGGTAAGGAACATGAAAAAAGAAATTATGAATATGCAGGTAGCTGGACATTTTTCTTTTGCAAAGCGTTTTTCCAGATTTTCGCCGCATTTTATTCAATAAAGGCCTTTCAATAACATCCCTCGAGTCTTATTAAAATTATAAAAATTGAAGGGTTTTTTTATTAATGCCGTCACTTAGAAATAAATTACTTTCATTTTCACATCACGGCGTTTTTTTTAAAAACCACTCTGAAAAGAAATAATAACATTTGCACCTGGTATTTTCGCAGGCGGGTAAAGATTTGACAATTGTTTTGCGAGCTCGGTGAAAAGGAACCACTGAATTAGGCTAATCAAACGACGATTTCAAAATACAAAAATATTTTTGTATTTTTACTTCGGTGTCCGGAAAACTCTTTTTATAAAGGGGTGAAATGGGGTGTTGGAGTTTGTATGGAATTTTACTTTAGGATATTTTTTTCACGTTGAAAAGCTCTATTAAGGTTCCCCTAGTCGACGGCACGAACTATTTTGCTATCATCATCCGACAACACGTGCGAAAGAGATAGATGCTGAGATGAGCAGTAAGAAGCTAGTTCGCGTACGAATTAGGACTTTTGCAAATTTGTAACGAAATGGATGATGATTTAAGACGAAAACGAGGGCACGAAATTTATAAATAGACCTTTGGGAGTCTAAATATCATAAAAAAAATACTAAATGTATATTTCCAAAATAAAATTATTTGCATTGTTGAATTACTAATCTATTCCTGTATGGAGGCCGTTTTGCAATTTTCCTTCTTCTTGTGGTATTTATTTCCGCCCACAGACGCGTCAAAAAAATTGTGTTGAAATATGGAACTTTCGACGCACTTAACTCTTATTTTTTTTTTTTTTTTTTGTTTCCATACAGGGCTAGATAATGATGAGACAAATTGTTTTTTGTTTTGAACGAACATCGTCAAATAGCGATGGGCGTTGAATGAACGAACTAGTTGATTCGACCGTCGGCGTACAATGAACGATTCGACGGTTCACCGATAATCAACAAACTAGTTGAATTCGTAGACGGTTAAACTGAGACTCGACTATGTTCACGTCGACTTGTAACGCGACGATCGACGCAAGAACTTAGTTCGGTAGTACAAGTTCATTGGTCCGAAAAAATAACAACAACGGACGAACGTCGAGCAAATTAATTTGAACTCTAACTCTAGATTCAAAGAGTTGATATTTCTATGGGCCGAATGCCATTTTGGAGTAAAAATGCATTGTGTTAAGAAGAAAAGGACGCCAATAGTTTCACGTGTGCAAAACAGTAAAACAATTGACCCATCGAAAGATGCGAGGTAAACCGGTTTGTACTTGTATTCAATCAGCAGTTGAAAGTTGTTGTCGAGCCGTAGACGCCGCGCATCGCGTCGTCGCATTGTTTAAAGAACGTCTACTTAACATAGTTCACGTTATGAACTAGTCGATAAATTCAACTAGTTGATCGATTCGTCGATCAACGGAAATGGACTGTCTAGTTTCGTTAACGAAAAATACGTCGACGACCCATCTCTATCGTCAAACATTGGAGTAATCGCCAGACTACGTTTGTATGGAAGAATGATCGACTAGTATAACCTTAAGAACTTCTCAGCTATAAATAAGAAAAAAATACATAATCTACAGAACGCCACCGGACGATCCTTATTTACTCCTTTACTTCTTTACTACGCACAAAACAAGTTAACATTATTTTTTTGAAAATTTACTTGCGTACCTGCTCTTGTAACATTTTTTTTTGTTTTGCCTTTTTCATTTTAAAACTAAATTTTCTTTTTTAAATTAAATCTGCAAACAAAAACCGTATAGCAAAAAAAAAATCCATTTGCAAAGATTTCAAATTCAAACGCATACAGTGCAAGCTGACTGTATAATTTAACAGGCAGAGCTGGGGCCCACAGCGGGTACATAAATAAAAGATGCCTGTCAATAGATACAGGAAGAAGGGGGGACAATTAATTAAATTAAGACTGTATAAAGTTTGCTATCTTTTCTTTTATCACGCCGACGCTTTGGGATAAGACGAAGCCTCGCTTCGAACAATTAAAATTTTACCTTCGTTATTTAAAAGTTAGGCATTAGGTCTTTTGCATCGTTTGTAGGAGAAGATTTTAATTCATGAGGGGCATGCTGCTTGCCCTTCTTTAGGGGAAATCCTCGCCTTTCAACGGATTGTACGTTCCAAAGTTGGAAATGGAGCAAATATTTTTTTTATAATTGTTTAAATTATTTATCTGAATAAAGTTACCTTATCGCTGTATGCCATAGGTTACTTTTTTTCTCTGGAAAATTCTTGGTTTCGGTGAGTAGCCAGAGGAACGAAGTTGAGCATAATACAAATAACAGCTTACATATTAATGCAAGTGGCTTAAAACCTAACTCAATATTTATTTTGTAAACAGCTTGTTTCCCGCATTTATAACATTCCCCTACTAACTGCATTAACTGCGTTTTGAGAGCAGTGGTGATGAAATAATTTACACAAAGTAAAGTGCTGGCCTGGATTCGAACTCACGACCTACAACTTGTTAGTCGCAGCCATTACCCCTGGGCTACCACTGCTCTGCTCTGATTAAACAAAATATACGGGTCCAATATTATTTGATAATCTCAATGACGGACTAAATAGAATTATGATTTTTCAACCCTGGAAACATCCCTATTGTATAGTCCCCGGCATGTAATTTTGCAAGTTTTTGGCGTAGAGGGAGTAAGTTCGCACAAACTGCGCGAACTGACCAACCACCGTATAGAGCGAACGGAACGTGAACGCGACGCGATTGGTGAGTCGATCCTTGAGTCAATTTAAGTGACCTTTATCGCACGCTCGGAACGGTGCTAAACGTTCCCCGCGTCCCGCTTGATAGCCAAAGGGACCTAAAAATCGACTTGTGCGCATCTAACGACGCTTGCCAAGTTACGTGCCGACAACTATAACGGGCCGTAGATTTCATAAGTAGCCTGTGACACTCACTGACCCTCTTGGTTTGTGTTGATAGGATTGGCAGTGCCGTCTCTAGCCGTGGTCTGCTTGAGAGGGCACGCAGTAGGGCAGTTGAGCCAAGAATCATTTTAGTGAGAACTATGCCGCTCTATTAAAACAAAGACGGCGTGCGCACTCTGACTATAAAATAATAGTGTTCTGCCTATACAAACAAAACTGTTTTAACCCAATGTTAGACAAAATTATTGATTGCTGATGATTGATTTTTGTTGTAAAATTAAAAATGTATGATATTGATCACACTTCATACTTTATATATATATAGTGTGAATATATATCTCACTAATATTATAAAGGTGAAAGTTTGTGAATGTGTGCGTGTTTGTATGTATGCTCCTTCTTCTCGCTACGGCTAGACCAATCTGGATGAAATTTGGCACAGAGATAGATAATAGTCAGGCATTAAGGATATTTTTACATGGGGAATCTGTTACCATGGGATAATTTTCGACATTCACGCGGGCGATGCCGCTACCAGAAGCTAGTATATTCATATGTTACAGAAATATCACGATATCAGTACTAAACATTTTGGATTTTAGACAATAATTATCGCTTATATAATATCACTTCATCTGGACCCTCTTGTCTGCGCTTAGTCTGACAGGAAAGTTTTTGCAAACATTGAAGCATTTCTCATAAATTGTCCATTACAAATTCATGTGTCTGTCGCGACCTTTTCTCTTGGCTTGTCACGTACCTACCCTTACGCACACACGCGCCGCAATGTGCTTTTTATTTGACAAAACAGCTTATTTTTGGACATCTTACCTCCGTTATTTTTCAGGCACGAACACGATAAAAGAAGATATCTAGATATGTATTATTAGTTTGTGTTTAGTTTAAGTAATTTGTTACTACTGACTGCAACAAGTAAAATTAAAAAAAAAAATATCCCCGGCACAATTTTCATTCCATGCTACATAATTTATCTACTAGACACGCTTCGATTGACGATCAATTGAACACGTCATTATGACATGATGTCTTGCAAAAACACCCCGATTAAAATGGTAATATGCCCATAATTTTTGAACACTCTCGATAAAGTCACCTTTTAAACAGAAAAAAAACGGAATAAAATCGGTTTATCGGTTTAGGAGCTATAGCAGCCCAAATACACAAACACTCAGTTACACACGTCAGACTTATAACACCCCTCTTTTTCAGCCGAAGGTTAAAAAGATAACGCCTAGGATAAAAAAGGTACGTACATACCTATATAAATAGACCAACGCTTTGTGATGAAAGTTCTTTGATTTCGAACAGAAAAACTAGCGGCTGAAGTTCAATATTATTAATTTTGTTTGTGGCGAACGGTCGTTGGTACTAATTTGATATCAAGTGCTTTAGGATAATTCCGACACATTTAAATCTCAATCTCTTATTTTCAGTTAAGCCAACTATTACTGAAATATCGAACATGCAAGTTCTATCTAACAAATCTGAATAATTACGGGCAAAAAACTAAAGATCAGTCCAACAGATTTTACAATAAAACAAAACTACCACAAAAAAAATATAACTTCCATAGCGGAAAATGATAGGCATGATGCACACGACATAACTGTAGACACAGTACACACTACTCGTTGTATTGTGGTGTGGGGACGAGTCCCCAGGGTGTATCGCGCCCCTTATAGCCATATCCATCAAAACGTGTATAGATTTACATGTTATTACACATTACACTCAATTTACATACCCGCAATGCACTTTACGCTTCTCGTTTTGAACAACAAAGGTGAATGATGAGTAGGTAAAAATATGATTGCGTATGTTAAAACTCAGACAAAAAGATAGCGTGAAGAAGTCAGTAATTGGCATAAGCTCGATGCGAAAGGAGAAGATAGCGAGTATGCGGCGTATGTTAGGGGAAATGGAAGTTTCTATTCAGTGTATGTATTGATTGATTGCTCTATAAATCTTTAATTTGTAACGACTAAAACGAATACAATAAAGAGGCATTTTGTTTCTTAAGTTTGCTAAAGGATAAAATACGATATATTTTTATTTCAACTAAACCATGTGGTACTTTTGAATTGTCAGCAAAAAAAAAACTAAAATGAAGCTATTTATACATTCGCAAGTGACAGTAGGTCTTGTAGCGTAAAAAAAAAATTGTCACTACATGTGTCACGTTTAATTTTGACGAATAAAAGATAAAATAAAAACAAACATTGTTCAACATAAAAAATATACAAAGAAAAAAGGAATGGCGACGAAAAGGAAGACTATCGGTAAAGTTGGGAAATGGATTGTCTAGAATAAAATTTGTAATTTTGGAAAATAATGCCTATAGGAGAGAAGGGGTTGCAACCGCTATCCGGCCCTAGGCGCGATTAAAATATAACCGTGCATAAATGTAAAATTAAAAACGGTTCATTTCACGACCTTTTGACACGAATAGGTGATACATATAAAAAACTATTCAATAAATACTTCGCTATTGCTACAAATTATAAAAAGTGAATAGGAACAAAATTTTGGGATCACTTGACGCGGAGCGATGTCACGACGTCCTCCCGGGGTCTTCACTCGTATATTATGGAGTCACCCCCGCAAGCACACGCTTCCCGAACTCAGTCGGTGTTGAAATAACTCGGAACATCAGTCCACAGCTTGTTATATATTCCAAGAACCGATTCTGAGCGAATCTATGGTGAGAAAATAAAAGGAAATAAACACCACAATACTCAAAACAGAACCTTCCAAACAGTTAAAATTTAAAATGTTTTAAATACATACCGGTTCTTTGTAACAGACGGCCTTATGCGCCGGTAACTCGGAAACAAATTAAATTCCTGGTGAACAATTGGCACTCTCAGAAAGAAATGTCCAATAATGCTGCAGAACTAAATGCAACATATTGGTTTGCATGGACGCAATGCGATATAAATCCAACGATTTGCACTTGAAATTTTCTTAAAAAAAATACTAAACGTGTTACTTCCAAGTAGATACGTCGCCAATTCACAAGAAAAATTTTCTCTGTCATCCAATGGAATGATCAAACTTCTAAGTTTGAACCGAAATAAGAAAAAATTAGAAATGAGGTCGACTTACACGAACGGAATAGTTTTTATTCAGCCGAATCAATAGGCAGCGTGATAATGCTGCAATACCCCCTTTCTAAGTCGGGCTCGTCATGCTTCAAACCTATCCTCTCTCAGCGAAGTTTATGCAAAGGTAGCTGATAATCTTTCTTTAGCTTTCCTCCGTAACTCTCGTGCATATAATTCTAATCGATCAGCTATCACTCTGAATATTGGTGATACTGTATGGAGAAAGAACTTTTCCAAGTCTTCTGGAAATGATTTTTTTTCTGGAAAGCTTGCTCCACGTTTTATTAAGTGCCGTGTAATAAGAGTCATTTCTAGGACCACATATTTGCTCCAGGATTGTGATTCAGTCCACTCCGGACAATATCATATCAAAGATATCTTAAAATAAATTTGATTGAATTCTCTTTGTTCCATTTTAACATTAACATTTGCTTTCTAAACCTTTTTCCTCTTTGGTTTATGGGAATATTTCTTTGCATAAGTTTTTGATTATGTTAAAAACTTCATGAATTATCTGTTAATAATGACATCTATTTATTTCTGTGTTGTGTCAACCTGTGTTCTCAGGTTATTTTATTTCTTTTAGTTTAACACAAATGGTGTGTCATTCTACATTTAATTTGAATTTAAACTTGAGTTTTCTGACTTGAGTTCTCTGATTTGAGTTTTTTTGTCTTGAATTCTTCTTTGACTTAATTGACTTAAGTTTTCTTTCTCAAACTTGTTTTTTTGTTTTTTGTCCAACTTGTCTTTCGTTTCTATAACTAAGGTTGGACTTTACGTGTTGACGTTATTTATTTTTTGGGGATCCCCGGGTTTTTTCTTATTGTTGTTAGGTAATAGTTAAGTCTTATGTTAAGTTAGGCTAGCTTTACTTAGATGTATAGTTCCCTGGTTGTTCTTCATAGTTGTTAGGATGTGGTAGTTGTTGGTGTTTGTCTCTAATTGAACAATATATATTTAGATTTATGAGTTTGTTATTTTCTTTCATATTCTCCATAGATGTAATCGAGATATCGCGAGTTCGCGCGGATAACGTTTAGATGAACGACGTTTAGACGTTTAGAGTTGTTAAAGCATTGCTTGACACTGGTGCTCAGATTTCGCTTGTTAACGATAATTTTATTCAGCAACTTGGTATTTCTTTGACATCAAAAGACGCTTGTCCCCGTGTTATATCGGCTAATAATTCACCGATTGATATTCTTGGTTCTGTACATCTTCCAGTTAAATTTAACGGTACAACTTTTATTCATGAGTTTTTAGTGGCAAGTTCGATGTCATCTTCTGTTATTTTAGGTATCGAATTTTGGAATAAATTCGGTTTGACGTCTATTTTTAGTCAGGCTTTCGATAAAAATATTGATGGTAATATGTTTATCCCTTCTGTTCAGCACTCTCCCCCTCAAGTTTCCTCTGTTAGTGAGGTTCGTTATATTCATCCTCGTAACATCCTATCGCCGGATCAAGAGTCTTGTCTTCAACAAGTTATTAAGGAGTATGAAGTTATCTCTTCGGAAAAAGTTGGTCTTGGAAAGACATCTTGGTTGTCCCATAAAATTAATACTACGGGATACCCTATCCGTCAAAGATATTATCCCTTATCCCCAGTCAAGTTGAAGATTCTCAATGAAGAGATTGACAAAATGTTAGATATGGGTGTTATTCGTCCTTCTCGTTCTCCATGGGCTAGTCCTGTGGTAATGGTGACAAAAAAGGATGGTTCTGTTCGGTTTTGTGTCGACAGTAGAAAACTGAATAGTGTGACAATCAGAGATTCTTATCCTCTTCCCCGTATTCACGATATCCTCGACAACCTTCGTGGTGCTAGATATATTAGCTCATTGGATTTTAGAAGTGCTTTCTGGCAAATTCCACTTGCTGATAGAGAAAGTTGTGAGAAAACAGCATTTATTGTCCCACAACGTGGTCTCTTTGAGTTTGTTAGGATGCCTTTTGGTCTAACGAACGCTGCTTCGGAGATGCAACGCCTTACTGATATGATCGTTAATTTCGAGTTTACTTCTACCAGTGACGACTGTATTTTTGGGTACGTCGACGACTTGATAATCGTATCTAAAGATTTCTTTGGTCATATGGCGCTGCTCAGGAAGGTGCTTGCTCGACTTAAAGAAGCAGGCTTATCTATAAATTTGAAAAAATGCGAGTTTTGCAAAAGCGAACTAAAATATTTGGGTTATATAGTTAATGAAAAGGGACTTCAAACCGATCCCGGCAAACTTGATGCTATTAAAGATTATCCTACTCCCACTTCAGCTAAGTCATTACGCGGTTTCATTGGTATGTGTTCCTATTATAGGCGTTTCGTTAAAGGGTTTTCTTCTATAATTGCTCCGCTTACTGCCCTTATCGGTAAGAGAAAGGGTAATGATCCAATAAGTTGGAATGATGCAGCCGATCAGGCTTTCACTAAGTTGAAACAAGCGCTAATCGATACGCCTATTATGGCATGTCCTGATTTCTCCAAGCCGTTCATCCTGCAGTGTGATGCATCAGCTGTTGGTCTTGGTTCGGTACTGACACAAAAGATAGACGATGTTGAGCACCCAATCGCCTATTATTCGCGTTTATTCACTCAAACTGAACGCAATTATAGTACTACAGAACGTGAACTCTTGTCAGTTTTGGATTCAATTAAACATTTTCGATGTTATTTAGATGGGATGAAGTTTTCAGTCATAACAGACCATATGGCCCTTAAGTGGCTCCTCACTCTTAACAACCCATCTGGTCGTTTAGCTCGTTGGGCTACTATTATCTCCCAATATACTTTTGATATTGTGCATCGTAAAGGTTCGCAACATATAGTCCCCGATGTTCTATCCAGGATCTATGCTAACCCTGTGTCGTTTGACCAGGGTCCTGAACATACTAATGACCGTTGGTATAAGAAGGTGTATATAGGTGCTCGAGACACGCCACAAATGTTCCCAGCATACGCTATAAATAACGGTATCCTCATGAGACGCATGCCTGTTACTAGTCCTTTATCTTCTGAACCATGGCACGTGGTGTTACCAGCTGAAAAGGTTCCAGACGCTATTTGGGAAATTCACAATAGTTTTCCTTCGATACATCCCGGTGTTACTAAAACGTATCTAAAGCTTAGGGAGTTGTTCTACTGGCCAAATATGTTCCGTGACGTTACTTCGACGTTAAGTCAATGTGAGGTTTGTAAAGCCTATAAAATCTCGAACACGCAACCTCGCGGTCAGATGTGCTACCCTAAAGAGGTTTCCTTGCCCTTACAGATGATTTCTATCGATATAATTGGTCCGTTGCCCTGTGCTTATTATGGTTATAAATATATCCTTTCTATGGTAGATGTTTTTTCCAAATATGTTTGGCTAGTTTCTCTGAAAAGGATTGACGCTCTTTCTGTTATAAAAGCGTTAGAGTCTGAAATTTTCTTTAATTTTGGGGTTCCGCGTACTATTCTTTGCGACAACGCTACAGTTTTTCGTAGTAATCAATTCCTTAATTTTCTCAGATCTTTTCATATTCAATCACCTACTTTTACGCCATATTATACACCCCAAGCAAATACGGTTGAGCGATACAACCAAAGTGTTATTACGTGTTTAGGTATTTTGGTTGGTGAAAACCAAAGAAGTTGGGCTAAAATGTTACCTAAAGTTAAGCTTTACCTCAATTCTTGTGTTAATCTAGCTACTGGCTTTACGCCTAACTTTCTTATGTTTGGTAGAGAGGTCCTTATGGATAGCAGTCGTGTAGATAGTCAGACTCGAAGCTCTAATTTGGCAGACAGTCGGGCTCGTCATGCTTCAAACCTATCCTCTCTCAGCGAAGTTTATGCAAAGGTAGCTGATAATCTTTCTTTAGCTTTCCTCCGTAACTCTCGTGCATATAATTCTAATCGATCAGCTATCACTCTGAATATTGGTGATACTGTATGGAGAAAGAACTTTTCCAAGTCTTCTGGAAATGATTTTTTTTCTGGAAAGCTTGCTCCACGTTTTATTAAGTGCCGTGTAATAAGAGTCATTTCTAGGACCACATATTTGCTCCAGGATTGTGATTCAGTCCACTCCGGACAATATCATATCAAAGATATCTTAAAATAAATTTGATTGAATTCTCTTTGTTCCATTTTAACATTAACATTTGCTTTCTAAACCTTTTTCCTCTTTGGTTTATGGGAATATTTCTTTGCATAAGTTTTTGATTATGTTAAAAACTTCATGAATTATCTGTTAATAATGACATCTATTTATTTCTGTGTTGTGTCAACCTGTGTTCTCAGGTTATTTTATTTCTTTTAGTTTAACACAAATGGTGTGTCATTCTACATTTAATTTGAATTTAAACTTGAGTTTTCTGACTTGAGTTCTCTGATTTGAGTTTTTTTGTCTTGAATTCTTCTTTGACTTAATTGACTTAAGTTTTCTTTCTCAAACTTGTTTTTTTGTTTTTTGTCCAACTTGTCTTTCGTTTCTATAACTAAGGTTGGACTTTACGTGTTGACGTTATTTATTTTTTGGGGATCCCCGGGTTTTTTCTTATTGTTGTTAGGTAATAGTTAAGTCTTATGTTAAGTTAGGCTAGCTTTACTTAGATGTATAGTTCCCTGGTTGTTCTTCATAGTTGTTAGGATGTGGTAGTTGTTGGTGTTTGTCTCTAATTGAACAATATATATTTAGATTTATGAGTTTGTTATTTTCTTTCATATTCTCCATAGATGTAATCGAGATATCGCGAGTTCGCGCGGATAACGTTTAGATGTGGTGGCCACCGTGTTTATTCAGTATCTTTTGCACTTCGATATCGTTTGATTCAGAAATGATTCCTGCTGTTGTCATTGCCTGTTCCAGCTTTATCTTTCTTCTCACTCGTACTTTCGTCCTTTTTTTTCTTAGAAAGGGGGTATTGCAGCATTATCACGCTGCCTATTGATTCGGCTGAATAAAAACTATTCCGTTCGTGTAAGTCGACCTCATTTCTAATTTTTTCTTATTTCGGTTCAAACTTAGAAGTTTGATCATTCCATTGGATGACAGAGAAAATTTTTCTTGTGAATTGGCGACGTATCTACTTGGAAGTAACACGTTTAGTATTTTTTTTAAGAAAATTTCAAGTGCAAATCGTTGGATTTATATCGCATTGCGTCCATGCAAACCAATATGTTGCATTTAGTTCTGCAGCATTATTGGACATTTCTTTCTGAGAGTGTCAATTGTTCACCAGGAATTTAATTTGTTTCCGAGTTACCGGCGCATAAGGCCGTCTGTTACAAAGAACCGATTCGCTCAGAATCGGTTCTTGGAATATATAACAAGCTGTGGACTGATGTTCCGAGTTATTTCAACACCGACTGAGTTCGGGAAGCGTGTGCTTGCGGGGGTGACTCCATAATATACGAGTGAAGACCCCGGGAGGACGTCGTGACATCGCTCCGCGTCAAGTGATCCCAAAATTTTGTTCCTATTCACTTTTTATAATTTGTAGCAATAGCGAAGTATTTATTGAATAGTTTTTTATATGTATCACCTATTCGTGTCAAAAGGTCGTGAAATGAACCGTTTTTAATTTTACATTTATGCACGGTTATATTTTAATCGCGCCTAGGGCCGGATAGCGGTTGCAACCCCTTCTCTCCTATAGGCATTATTTTCCAAAATTACAAATTTTATTCTAGACAATCCATTTCCCAACTTTACCGATAGTCTTCCTTTACGTCGCCATTCCTTTTTTCTTTGTATATTTTTTATGTTGAACAATGTTTGTTTTTATTTTATCTTTTATTCGTCAAAATTATACGTGACACATGTAGTGACAATTTTTTTTTTTTTACGCTACAGTCTCTATGGAGAAGAATGTGCAAGAAATTCCACGGCCACTTTTTACCATCAATAAATTGTAATACTAGTATATTATGCAACTAGTGAATAAAGGACGGTTTTAAAGCGAGGGCCATAGATGAATCACGAACAAGTGAAGGTTTCTAACAACTGAATCACGACCGTAGGGAGTGATTCATGATGATTGAATCACGAGCATAGCGAGTGATTCAAGTGTTAGAATCCTAAGCGACGCGAGGGATTCATGGCCCTCGATATAAATCCGTTTTATTCAAGAGTTGCATACTATATTTTATACCATGACTTCGAGAAAAAGAAGGATTTAAGCCAATAGCACAAGGAATAATGATAAATAAATAAAAGGTTTATTACCTTAAAAATTTACAAAATATTTGAAACTTCAGGGATTCACACTTTTTGTAAATAGAAGCTGAGCTAGGTAACAGCACCTGTGTTTCAGGGGCCAGTGATCACCTCCGTACATACGTTAATAATTATAGTTAATGACACACCAATGCAAATAATATTAATATCTTAATAACAATAAACGCAATTAATAGAATTACAATCGAATAAGTATTCACTAAACACTTTAGACCAAAATCAAAATCATTATCTAAATCCTAAATATAAACAAACTCAAAATTAAATCGACGAAGGAGTTTGAAATTCGAATATTCTTTGCACAAGAAGTTTGTATCGAGTAATTTATGCGCAAATAGGTTGTATTGCATTGAGATGGAGGTCGAATATATATTGGTGTGTTCTAAATTCAAACACCAAAACAGTGATTAAAAGTGCGTTTTATTCACTGTTTTCAGTGAATAAAATAACCTTTTTAGAGGAGGAATGGTATAAAAGTATTTGGTTACCTCATTCTTGTTGTAAAATTTATAATGATATTTGAGAACGATGTAAAAAGACGTGCACGCCAAAGCGTCTAGCTAGAGTAAAAAAAACCCCAAAACAGAATAATTAGTTAATAACAGGCTGATGCAGCCAAGTTGTGACCAATCCCAACTGAAGACACCCGTTCACGAACATGACGCATAGATTGGCACCACCCAGCTCTGGTTGAGAAAAGAGAGAGAGGAGAAAGTTGAAGGGAACCGAATGATCCAAAACATGTGCCACTATCAGAGAGACATTTGAGAGAGCATGACACACTCTTAACTGCCAGGGCACATTCAAGTCAACGAACGACATAATAGGTGTCGGCAATGAGGCACTGGTCAAGTCAAGGCTCCAGAGCATTGAACATCGTCGCCAAATTGCCAGCTTGTGGGTTTTTATCGGTTACATTTCGGGGAGTGTGCGATGGAATTGTACGATCTAATTCCACCTAGCCCGTTTCATCATCGGACTACAAGACGTAATGCGATGCGCCATTGGTTTTTGGTTGACATCCCATCCATACGCACAAAACGTTTCGGGAACACTTTTATTATGCGTACAGCTATGGAGTAGCATTCCCTACCGGAATCTGTGTTACCCGATAGCTACAATTTAGGGGTCTTTAAGTCAAGAGTGCATATTTTATTTCTAGACTAGCGTGTTTCACCGTCGACCACCAAGTCTTGCCATCAGGTGAGATAGTGGTCAAGCGCGAGCCTATAGACAATAAAAAAGGTAGGTTCAGTAAATGGTAGATTTCTAATACAAAAATAAATTGAGTTTATACAATACTAATAAAAATGCTTGGCTCAGTGCTAGCCCTGTTCCATAACCACTAGGGCGCAAAAAAAAGTGATGAGCAACACATTATTGTTTCTGGACTAGTATTTACATGCATGCTATGTGCTGCTGCTGTGTGTATGTTTGAATATAAATATATTCATACATTCTTCAGCAGGTTCCAAGCATTTTTATTGGCAATGTAATACCCAAACTTATAATATAGTATGCGTTTCATACAAGTTTTAAATTTCATCTCATTCAGTTCTAGAATGTAGATATTACCTTTAACAAAGGAAGAACTAATCCAATTAAATCAGAAAAGTGATTACAACTCACAGGAAAATAAACAGGTTTTAGGCACACTCCAAGCCTCACTATCAAGCCAATACCGTAGACGAAGGTCATAAATCTAACATCGTATCCTTGCTGTATTTACCACAAATGGCCAAACTTCTCCCAAAAGACCATGTTACCAGCAATAATATCGTAAACAAGATAAGCTCTTGTATTTATGGAGTAGGACCTACCTAAACTGTTGTCAAAAATCAGAGTTGGGTAAAAGGCCTGAGGCACGGTCCGAGTCGCGATATATTCCATGTGATATACGAGTATATATTATTTGTATATGTCATGTTTAATATGACGAATTTATATTAGTAATTCATCTTGATGTAACATTATGTACTTTAGAGAAGCTGGTAATTTTAAAAGCTTCATTTTTATATTTTTTTTGTGCTTAGTATTTATTCTGACCATGAAAAATGCCAGTCGCTTAATATACACGCAACTCATCCCTCTGCTGTCTGAATTCCCCGAAGGGGTCATAAAGGGTTAAAATCCACATTTGTAGCCCCTCGTTTGCTGATAAGTATTTATGATTATTTCTAGCATGATACGGGCACAGATAATATAATACTAATATACAGATGCCTCATCCCATACAAAGAAACCGAGCTGACGTAACTAGCGTTTTTCGGCAGATTAAACCGATTATTTTTTGTCCATCAACTGCGTTCGGTTCCGTTCCACGGCGATAGATAGATGGTGTTAGCAGCAACATGCAAATTGGTTTAATCTCGGTTCGTGAATATATTTTTCTTTACATACAGAGAAGGTTTGTATTATAGTATTTTTTGCACGTTTTCACAGTTCGTTTGCACCAAAATGTGTTACAATGCAAATTTAAGCAATCGAGAGGAATGCCTCAGAAATTTAAAACCGCGCCATCTATTGGCAACAATTTCGAATGATCCGTAAAGATCTAAGTCACAGTTAAAATCCATGGATGATTTTTAGTTTTAAGTTTCCTTTATAAATGGAAAATATGGTGTAAAATAGTAGAAAGTAGAATAGTAGAAAGTTTATAATAAATTAAACAAATTATATATTGCTTGTGCCAGCGACTTCATAGCGTAATAACAGGATAAGAAGTGATCTAATCCGCCACATAGATCAATAAAAAAAAACAATTACTAGCGATTTATTACATTGTGACAAAATTTATTAACGTTTGAGGATTGTTTGTCATTACCAAACATCCAAACAAACAGACGTTCACATTTATAATATTAGTAGGAGGAGATAGGATAAACATAAACATAAAAATACTACGAGCTTTTAAAATATAGTAAATAAAAATCACACGAAACCAAACAAAAATATTGCGTTATTTGACCTAGATTTACTCTGTCATGTTGGTTTACGTTTCAGTAAATCCAGCCACGAAAAGTCTCGTTAATTCAGGATTGTCTTTATGCCTGGATAACAATTTATATACCAACCAATAACATGATATTACAATATTGTGGATTGTGTTGTAAGCTCAAAATAACATTATTTTGGGGAAGAATTTATTTACATAGGTACAAGTATATACAGTGTATAAGATATTTAATTAACTATTGCCTACAAACATTTACACTTAAACCAAAAAATACTCACAAACTAAACCTCAAAAAATATAATAAACTAAAATATGGCGTCGAAAAACTCCTCCACATCGTACCCAAAAGACTGGCAGCATTGCTATCAATATTATACAAATATTCCCTGTCTGTATGAGTGAATAACATTGAATGATTGTATGGACTAAGTAATCCATCAATTTATCTAGCATTTGCCGAAATTTGTTAGATTTGGCTTCCAGCCTACCCTGATACAACTGAATACCAATATTTTACATAGAACTGTTTATCTGATCTTTACAACCCAGTAACTGGGTAATACAATACCCCCTGGTAAGATTAAGGTTACACTAGTCGATCATTCTTCCATACAAACGTAGTCTGGCGATTACTCCCCTGTTTGACGATGCACGTTCAAAGTAACAAATGATATGTATTTGTCTCATCATTATCTAGCCCTGTATGGAAATAAAAAGTAAAAAAAAAATACTCGAAAGTTATGAGCGTCGAAAGCTCCATATTTCAACACTAATTTTAATGCATCTTTGGGCGGAAATAAATACCAGAAGAAGAAGGAAAATTGCAAAACGGCTTCCATACAGGGATAGATTAGTAATTCAACAATGCATATAATTTTAATTTGGAAATATACATTTAGTCGATTTTTCATGGTATCTAGACTCCCAAAGGTCTGCTTATAAAATTTCGCGCGCCCGTTTTCGTCCTAAATCATCATCCATTTCGATACAAATTTGCAAAAGTGCTCATTCGTCCGCGAACTAGCTCAACACAGCATTTATCTTTTTCGCACGTGTTGTCGGATGAGATAACATGCATTTTAACCTCGCGCACAAAATAGTTCGTGCCGTCGACTAGGGGTACCTTAATGTCAGATTTTCAAGCATTTTTGTACTCGTAACGACTGTCAAAAACCTAAAATTGACAGCCGGAATCAAAGGCTTAACGTACTTTCCGAGGCACCTAGAAATGTCGATCACAATAGTACAGTAATAAAAATTAAATTTTATATAATAGAACACTCTTTTAGTGCTGATACTTCAGTATAAGAATCTTCCCAAACATACTCCACAAACTCACTACCTTATCCTTTCGCAACCAGCCTATGCATACGCATATATACCTACGTATTTTTACCCGACTGACGAAGGTGGGTAATGTGTTTATCAGTCTATGTATGTATGTTAATATGTACGTGGCGTTCTAGAAACGGGTTGGCCGATTTTGATGATTCTTATGTCATTCGATTCGTCTTAACCTTGCGAGTGTCAATGGCTAGGTACATTAAACTTGGAAAATATTTAATCTTTAAGTCAAGAGTGAATAAATTACTTCTATGCAAGCGTGCGTCACTGTCGATCAAATCATCACTTACTTACGCGAGATAGTGGTCAAACGCGAGCCTACCGTTAAATAAAAAAATGGAAAAATGGCGGATTTTGAGTGCTATATAGTGGGGGTCCTATTTTCTTTCTTCCAATCCCTTCGTGTATATATGGTATTAAAATAAAGGGTTTCAAGAGGTAATTTCGATAAAATATAACACTTATATGTTTAAATGTACCTAATTCGAAAATAATAACTAAAAAGTTATAAATAAAAAAAAAAATACAAAAAATCAAAAAGCCCGACTGCTTAAGAAGCGAATTACGTAAACAAGACGACAAAGACAACGTGTCTTACGAAGAAAATCATGCTGTTCAGTCGAAGGATATATCTGGTTTTAGTCAGCCAGCTCGCGAATATGTATCCTCAGACTGCACAGCATGATTTACTTCTTGTTTACCTCTTTTTAGTTCGCTTCTTAAGCAGTCGGGTTTTTTATTTTTTGAATTATACGATAGTCATTGCTCCACCACCGTCTATATTGACTTCACTTGACTGAAAGAAAATTATGAAGAAGAGAATAGAAAAAATATTCACCACAGACGCAACACAGTTGCAACAATCACAATGTAACAGAGCAGTATAATAAAATGAAAAATCACAAAAATTACGCTGAGCGTACCATTCGGTATTGGTACGCTCAGCGTAATTTTTGTGATGACCAGACCATGTGTCATAAGTTTTTATGTAAAATAAAATATTATTTAAAACAAGCCTTTATATTTATTAAAAACTAGCTCCTCCCAGCGGCTTCGCTCTTGTGAATGTCGAAAATTATCCCAAGGGAACATATTCCCGGGATAAAAAGTATCATATGTGCTATTCCTGACTATAATCTATCTCTGTGCCAAATTTCTTCCAGATCCGTTCAGCCGTTTGAGCGTAAAGAAGTAACAAACATACAAACACATACACTCATAAACCTTCGCCTTTATAATATTTTGCCAAAAGCAACAAACGCGTGAACAATTTCAGCTCAATCGAACACCCGGAAGTGGATCATATTTAACTTGCAAGATTTGATTACAGAAAAAGGAAAAAACAGGGAAACTAAAAATAAAACCTCGTCAAAGTACATGAATTCTTCTCCACACTACTGATCAAGACAAGATCTTAAAATCAAACTCAAAGCATTTATTTCAATAACACCAATAACACTCTTGAACTGTCTGTCACAGATTTCTGCAATAGGTACTCATTTCACTTAACCCTTAGAAGATAATGCGTGGTTTGTCGATTATCAGTTTCAGAGAACAATTAGAAATAACAATCACTTGAACAATTGCTATAGTTTTGTATTATTCTTTAAACATCCCACCGTGAAAGTTAGGGTGAAGTAAGTCTGAAATGAACTGTCATTGACCTTATTAAACACCTATTCACCATACCTAGAAAATTGCGTGTACACTATGTTTTCATGAGTCCAAAGACCCTAAAGAAATTGCTCGAAAAACAAGAAAAAAGAATATTGTGCAGTGACAGGCATTTCAAGAAAATTTAACACATTACTCATTTGTGAGACGTGTGGTTTTCCTCGCGCTGTTTTCTTTCAGCTAGCAGTGATTAATTGTTGGCATCATGGCTAACGTAGGCTAATTATAATAAAATTCATGACCATTAAACAATTTCCAGCTTTTTAAACACATTTTATGAACTCAATATCTTGGAAATACTGGTTGTAGTCAGCAAAGTTGACGTAAAAAGAGACGTTGGTCAGACCATATCAAGGCCATTAGTCACAGTGTCCACTGTCCTGAGGAGAGCCGAAAACAGAGTAGCCTGGAAGCAACTCGTCAGTGAATCGATCAAAGCTTTTCAGGACGGGAATTACCTTCAGAAATGATGAAACTTTTAAGAAGAGATGAACTCAATTATAATAGTATAAAAATACCAAACTGTTACGAAGTGAATAAATATCAACATAATACTAACAGAAGAACAGTGTGACTATTCTGGCCCGAAAGAGATGAGAGTATAAACCGACGGATCGAAGACTAACTCCGGTAACGGAATCGGAGTCTTCTCACACGATATCAATATAAACATATCCATCCCGCTAGGAGTGTTCAACAGGACTGTGTGGGCATCATACAAGCGGTCCACGCTCTAGAAGCCAGGATGGTTATGGATACCCACATACGTATACTCTCCGAGTGCGCTTCAGTTCTCCAATCCTTAGGGAAAAAATATTAACTCGAAACTAATACTAGAATGTCATAACGCACTAGAACAAGTAACTGTGTCTAGGCGCAACACGGTGACACTGCAATGGATAAAGGGACACGGCGGATCGCTGGGTAACGACGCGGCTGATGAGCTTGCTAGACGAGGATCCAGCACGGCGGTCTGCGGACCCAAGCATGTCATACCCATCCCCTTCAACCAAATACGCATGTGACTACAGTAATTCATTCAGACACAGGAGGAGAACTGGTGGACCTCGACACCGGGCTGTAGGCAGTCCAAAGAAGCTATGTCATTATTGAATCGTGGGCTAACCAGGCGTTTATAACTCCTGGACGGGGACGGCCTGCGACTGGTGACGGGGACCATCACGGGATACTGCTCGCTAAACAAACACTTCCACACAATGGGCATAACGGACAGCCCTCTGTGCAGGACGTGTATGGAGGCTGAGAAAACCGTTGCACACGAACTCTTTGTATTCACAAGCGTCACCCAGATATGAACACAAACCCTCGGGTCACCCAGATCTTACATAGATGTTCTAAGCAAACCAGGAGCTTTGATTAACTTCTTGAGGGAGGTGGGCTGGTCGTAATAACCAACAAACGGCCGTCATGGCCCACGCACAATGGTCCATCTGAAGGACTAAGTGCGGCACCCAAATCCTTAACGTATAACCAGCCTATTACTGCCCCACTGTAGAGCAAAGGCACCAGATACCACCATTAATCACCACGCTTGCTGCGAATTTAAAATATTTTCCAAAGTTAATATTTGCTTTCGAGATCCACGTAAGTATTGCGGTAGATTTCAGTTGACCCATCTCCCATCTAATAAGTTCAACTCGAGCGTGAAGTGTCGCCTGGCACCCCGCCAGTATTACTGCCAAATAGATATCTTTTATTCAGTAAAGCTCAAACTTTTCTCAGCATAAATTCCACAACTAGAGGGAGCCTTCATGAAAATGTAATGAGGAACAACTATTTATGGCTAATCCTTTAGAAACAAACTGCACGACCGTTGTCCGTTTCAGTTTACGCATGGTCGTTGCAAGAAAGTGTCTAGTGGCATTGCTGGTTGGTAAAAAGCGGTGGTGCGGGACAAGGATCGATGTATATTTTAATGTGAGTGCGAAAGAGAGGGGTCTGCTAAAGACAGACGAATGAGCTGGAAGGCAGAGTGAATTTTTGAATTGCAAATGGGGGAAATGAAACCGCCGCCGCCTCGGTCGACTCCGCCGCCGCCAGGCCGCCACCCTCAGACCTCTTCCGGCGTTATAATCATCGTTAATAACAGTGGAGTACTTTAATGAAATTATGTAGTGATCAAAGTAAGAAGCTAATTCGAGGCAAGTTTAACTCACACGTTTCTATAGGGTTTAGGGATTATTACTTAATCCCCAATTCGTGTTTATGTTGCTTCAGCGTTTGTTAACCAAAATAGACCAACCGAATTAGTTGAGAGCTAAGTTTGTTGCTTTATTCAAAACAGAATAAATTATTCAAATCTAGGCATTTTTTGTGCGCTATCGAATCGTCTGGTGTACTAATGTAATTAAAGTTAATGTTGGCAATTCTGCGTCGGAATGCCAATTTACTTTCAGTCTGTCTGTTTGTAGTCAAAGCACGGAGCTTTTAGCGACAACACACAAAATAAAGGATTCATAAGACCATTTAACATTGTCTAACTAAACACAAGGGACAGAGATTACAAATATGCGGCTTTAATTATAAACATGACTCGTTGGTTATTATTTCTTGCAGAAAAATGACCGTGAAAATAGAGCCAAGTTCTTTAATTACACTATGAATAAAACAAACTGAGATAGTTTTCTTGGTTTTGTTTTCCTTCAATTAGGTTATGCAAACAAAACAAATTATAAACGTACCAAAGTAATTAACACGCTTCTAGTAATCTAGAAATTTACTTAATCACAAGTCAATGGGGAAAATCACCAAAAAGAAAAAAATGCTCAGTCATATAGTTATTTTCGTTTGCCAAAATTAAAATAAATTATTAAGTGTAAAAGAAAATAAGGTTTGAATGAATTCTTACTAAAAATCAAATTACCGTAAAAGTCATATTTACAAATTCCTCAGGATCGTAAAGGCGTGATCAACAAATCGTGAATTGTATGGTACGAGATAGCACGATCTCCGCGCAACCGTCGCTCTCTCCTCCGAGACTTCGTAATCCACACTGTTTGGAAATATACTGTCAAATAATAGAATACTACTTTATTGTACACCATCAAAGTTATACACATTTACAAGATAAACTTATTTAAACGGGTACAAAGGCGGTCTTATCACCAACAGCAATATCTTTAAGACAACCTTTGGATGGATTGAAAAAACTTAATGTATATAAAATCTTGAGAACACAAACGTTATAAAAATGGTTTTGTATAATAACTGTTAGTAGTTATAATCCTGAGAATGTTTATTAAATCGTTCAGAATAATATTGAAACCTTTAATTTTTCTCATATAATAATATCTCTGAATGTTTTCAAAATGTATGACCAGGTATCTAGGTACAACATATTTGTTTATAGTAGGATAATGAATTTATCATAATAACTATTTAGGTAATAATGGAAAGATAAAACATAGAACAATTATTTTGAATAGGGTCATTGAAATACTCCCGTTCGTGGATATAAAAAGCGGAAAACATGCATCATTCTATCCATTATCACAAGAGCATAGCCACCTACTAACAGTTCATATGTCTACTGACACAAATGCGAAACTTGATATATCAATTGATTATGACTCCATATTCGTTGCTGGTGAACATTCTCGTTGGCCGAGTGATACCAAAAACATATCTAAAGAAGTCACGTGCTACATGGCCCAAAGCTTTAATAATTTTGGTATACATAATAATGTCAACCTTCATTTTGATAAAAGTGTGCGATACAATTAACGTGATGTGTGCTGCAAGGCAAATGGAAATGATAGAGGCACCGGAAAACCAATTCGAAAACGACCCTCCATTACGAGAGAATCTGACATACATCGAGATATCATTCTAAGTGGTAAACGAAGTTCCAGAAAAAAACTCTAACCCCCCCATTTTGGCATTAAGCATTTGAAGCATTTCAGATAAGAAATTTTTGGCATTAAAGAAGGGTTTAATATATTCTTAACTCAAAATACTGAATATTAAAGCTTAAAATTGATAATTAATGAACGTTCTGGTTCTTAATACCTAGATATCTTATTAGCTATTAGTGTTAATCTTTGCAGAATATATGAATATGAAGAAGTCGACGCGTGGGGGAAGTGCACGTGGTTTCGACCGAAATAAATCGCGCATGCAGCGTGTACGCGCCCTAAAAGAACTTGACTGATGCACTGCCGAGCAGGGATAGCTAAAATTTAATTCTAGTGGGGAGCATTCCGCCGCAGATTGCATTCCTTTCTCGGCGGTGGCACCGCTCGCACTTGACGACCCCTGGATGGAAGTTTAAGTGTTCATACAGAGGCTTTATTATTAATTTCATGTCTGTTATAATTACCACCGTATTATTTTAATTAAGTGTTGTTAATTAAGTATTGTATTTGTATATATCGCTAAAACATTATTCGTCGAGCTCTTATCACCTCTAGTGTACCAGCTGTATTAGAACCTAGCGGCTTGGTACATGACGATGTGAAGAGACCAGATGGCAGACATTGGTGCCGTGGAAGGTGGGTAGGCCTCTGGTGTGGGACGCAACCTGTGTCGACACCCTTGCGCCATCTCATGTTCCTAGTCCGGCGGTCTGTGCTGGCGCTGCTGCTGCGGCTGCTGAGGTCCTCAAGCGGCGCAAATACTGTAACCTAATTGGTAATTACAGTTTTGAGCCGTTTAGGGTCGAAACGCTTGGGTCATGGGGCCCGAGTGCACGTCTCCTTTTTAAGATCTCTTGCCGACTGATCGAAACTGTGCGTGACCAGAGGGCTGCTCCTTCTTTGCGCAAAGAATCAGCATCAAAAGATTGGCAGCATTGCCACGTTGAATGGCAATCCATTCAACGTGGCAATGCTGCCAATCTTTTGGGCACGTTTCCGGATGACAGCGATGTGGAGGAGTACTTCGACGCCTAAGTGTACCTTTCTTTTGTTTATAGTGTAGGTAGTTAAGTTTAGTATATTTTTGTATAGTTTACTTTTGTTTAGTGTTTAAGTATGCACATATCTACCTTTGTTTAACAAATAAAATTATTCGCTAAAGATATATGAAACTCAAAAATGTATGGGGTTCACCAAATTACCGCTAATTTCGGTAGCCAACCAAAATTAGCTGATAGAATGTCACATTGTCTAGACTAGGAAATACGTAGTCAGGTAAATATAATTTAATTGTTATTTATTTCTGTTTTCATTTCTCTTAGTCACAAATTTATTTTTGTATGCTGTCCATTGCATGATTTGTGTAAGGCTAAGCATGCATTGTGGTTTTAGCCGCGCAAATTTTCTTCGCATCGTTTTTAATTTGCGTACTGAATCATAACTAACACGCACGGCGGATAAAAAACCGCGCGAATTTTGTCTCTGTCTACCTGTTCATAGAGCTCAAAATATTCACGTGAATTTAAACCACGCGGTGCATTAAATTCTGTGGCAAGACACAGATTTGTAGCGGCTTTTTTACCGCAAGAACGTAAGCTTATTCATGCAATTCCAGAAGTCGCAGAATTTGAGGTTTTACCCGTGCTGCGGCTAAAAACCGCAGTGCGTGCTAAGCTTTATAAAGTATGTGTGTATAATAAGTTGTGGATAGATCAACGAATCAATTAATTAACAACTTAGACTCTAGATAAATTGAAATTCCATCAGTGATTATTCATTTATTTTCTGCCCGCGGATTCGCCCGCAGAAAATGTGTTTTAAAATGTAAAGTAGCAATTTTTGCTGTTTTTATCACGTCAGATTTTGCCAGCTTATTTAATTTGACTTTGTATATTTCTAAAAACAAACTGTTAGGATTATTTTATGCTTTTTTTGTAATTATGTGAAAACTTTTGTGTCTGGATCGGATCGCCAAAACGCTGCAGGCAGCAGTGTCGGATATATAACATTTAGAATTATATGAAAAACGACTAGAGTGGTAATTTATTAATGGTCGCAGTATGCATCAGCGGTGAAGAAGTTATGTGTCCGTCAATGCATATCCCAGTGTTGTGCGTTTCGATCAAGACTTTAGGTACGCATTACATCTTAGGCCACATATTAAAGGACCGTACACCGTCCCTTTCATTTTACTACACTCTCTTCTATGCCCACAGTAATTGACGATTACAATGTTTATAACCGATTTTATGATTAAGTTTAATACAAATCGTTTAATAGAAGACCTTAGCGTATTACCTACTTCATGATTATAAGATAGCTTACTGCACCTAACTTTTACTGCACAGTTTGGCTTTAGACCTTAGTATAAGGTACTTATAATAAAATTAAAGGATTTAGTTTATAATTAAGGCACCTCACATCATCCCACTAAATTCTATCAGCTAAGGAATGGAAAATGCAGTCGGCGCACTTGCACAACAAATCACAAGATGCGTTTACGCAAAAAGTAGTTATTTAAAATGTCGAAAGAAATAAAACGAAGATCTAGTTTCGATCGTTTAAATAACATACCTATTTGTCAGTAGATTTGCCCACTAGTGATAGGAAATTGACATTAATACGTCAAAGTTCTAACTCTAGTAGGTATAAGGCAAGTCTAGTGACAGATATGTTATTGAAGTCGACCATTAAAGATTACTGGTGCAAGTGGCCCCTTACATTAACATTAACAAAAGCGTGATTTTAAACTTAAAAATTTTAAAACTACTTAAACTCTTGCTCCTATTACATACTTGCTTGTTCCTTGTCAAATACTTTATGTCAGTTCAAAGTCGACACAATGAAATCCACAATACATCCTAGTTTTCGAACATAGGCCGGAAGATTTATTCTAACAAGATACATTGTCCCCAAGGGATAACGAATGAACTCCGAGGAAAGGATTTCAAGTTTTTCAGTACAACAGATACCAGTGAATTTATGACCATAACTGTTTAACGTAAATATACGGTCACTTTGAACCATACCAAATTTAATTTATGAAACTAATGGATATTATGGAATATTTAAAATTATTATCCCATTTTTGTATTATAAAATGCGAACACTGCGTTTGTAATTTTCGCGTTTTTCTGCGATTTTTTGACACGCTTTTTTGTACAGACGCGGCGGGGGATTTTATTTTATAATATATAGTGATAATAAATGAATAAATGTCAAATCAGAACTGTCCCTTCAAATACTTTTCAACCACCGAGTTCCCGCAGTCATTTTGTTATCTAACCTTTATTTTTTCAATACATTCCCCAACACTAACCCAATCTAAACCATTAACTTTTCCCATTACAAGCAGTACAACGACCTTTCTAAATGAACAAGTTTTTCACCTAAAATAATGAAGTTAGAGAATTTCTATAATAATACTATCACACAGTGGAAAACCTCACGTACTTAACTCAGGTATTTGGGTTTTCGTGAGACTTGATTAAAATAATAATTGCTTACCTACTGGGTCCGCTAGACGCCGTCATTACAGCACTACCCTAAATATTTTGACACGAGCTGTTATTCGTACGGTTCACAGCACTAAGCGTGAACTTGTGAATGAATTTGTTACATTCTTTAGGAGAGTAAAGTGTGTGATTTCATTAAGGATTTGCGTAGTTTGTTAATGAGATTTCAAATTGAGATACTAGTGTAGGTGTTCATTATTTATTTGACTAGGTAGAAACAATTCAGATTACGGTCTATATTCTTATTTCATTTTAGTGGAAACTAACTCCAATTCAATCGATTCAGTCACCATGAAGGGAAGAAACTCTATATTATATGTCAATAAAGCACATAATGTAGCTGGTAATATAGCAGGCAAACAAGCTACATCTGTAATAGTAGTTTATTTAATGGTCATATAATAGGGGTTATTAAAACACGAGCGGGGGTTTATCACATGAGGCGAAGCTGAATGTGATAATAATAACACGCGAGTGTTTGAATGCCTAGTTATATGCCGTTGCATACACTATTTTATCTTCACTCATACAGTTGAAATAAAAAAAAAGTGGAAGCGGATAGAATATGTGGTATGGCGGGCTATTTAGATTGTCATTGCGCAGGACTGCTCAGCGCGCGCCTCCATAGACAGTGACACTACTTTTCAATGAGCCCATAAGCGCCAATATATTAAAAAGTAAAAGTGTGCTATTAAAACTAAAAAGTTATTTTATGATGCAGTTGTTTGAAAATCGAAGGAAAATATTGCAATGTAATGGTTTTATTTTTTCTATCCACGAATATAAAGTACGTGTTTATATAATATTTTTTAAATTCATATTGGAACATTACATTGTGAGTGTAGATAAAATAAAAATGTGTTTGGATGAATTTGATTGCTTTGAGTTAAAATTAATATCGTAAAAGGCTTAGGCTTTAGTTTGGCAGTTATTTTTGTCATTATGCCTGTTTTAAAAATGATACAAGAGAAAAGACTGTTTTTCATTCCATAGCCCGCCCTGTCATATCAAAACCTTTTTATTTCGACAAATATAAAATTTCATTCATTTCAAGCCTGCCAGTCAGACGGACATTCTATTAAGTCTTGCTCAAATACACAAAATGAAGGCAAGAGGCAAAAACGATTGTTTCAAAGGGACAACCCTCGAAACGCCCTCCATTTGAGTGCATGCAAATTGATATCTCTCTGGCAACGCGACGAAGTCGAGAGCTGTGACCTCTGTATAAACTTACCCACTACACTGAATTTGTTAGGGTAGTTATAAAGCGCAGCCGTTTGGACAGACTGATATTTCTGTGGAATTGTTTTAGAGAGGAAAAAGAAGAATACAGAGCTGTATCAAATCCGTCTCACTACTTATCTTCTTAACCTACTTCTTGCTGACCTATTCTATCTTACTTCATACTGATATAAATGTTGAAATCTGTATGTTCGGACGTTTGTTTATCAATAACGTCTCAACTATTGAAGGAATAATAATGAAAATTAGCTTTTGCCAGCGGGTTCGACTGCGTGAAAGTCGAAAATTATAGTGAGAGAACATATTCTCAGGATAAAAAGTATCCTATGTGCTATTCCTGACTATAATCTATCTCTGTGCCAAATTTCATCCAGATCCGTCCAATTGTTTGAGCGTGATGAAGCAACAAACATACAAACGCGCACACACTCTGGAATAGCACATAGGCTACTTTTCATCCCAGTATAATGTTCCCTTGGGATAAGAAAACACTTTTCAAGCGGGCGAAGCCGCTAGCAGAAGCAAGGTTTTTGACTAGGCGATTTTAAAAAAGCATCTGTATCTTTGAAAGCTAAAAAATATGTATTTATAGATATTACCCAACGGCTATATTGCCAGTGGTTGAATATTTTCATAAGTTTCAGGTATTTTATTCTGCCAAATATACAGTCCCTATAGACATTTAGATATTGAATGGATTGGTTTGAAATATTATCTTAATAAGTATTTCCGTTAAAGATGAATGTTCTGAAAAAATGGTAGGTACATATTTGACTTTAATATTATGTATGAATAAGATAAACTTACGTGATATGTGATACAATAAAAAAATACAAATTAAAGCACCGACAAACACTAGATTCTTTGAATTTTCACACACATTTTTGAACCAGTTCTCCCGAAAACTTCAATTCGACGACAAGGTAGGTACATAAATTATATTCAATGATGAAATTTCTTCTATCACAGAAAACTCGGCTAAAAACAGCAACTTAGGTAATTTTGGCGTCAAAATCTCTGTTTTAAAGACCTATTCTGTTTGACGCCTTCTGCGAAAAGCTGACATTAAGAAATATAATTTTCTTCGCGCAATCTTTGAAGAACAAATAGAATTTATAACAAGAGTTTGCTTGAAGTTGATAGTACTAAGTTTTATTAAGAAATCTAGGTGTCAGGCTGGTGTTTATTATAAGTTATAACTAGAACTTCTTTGTTTTATGATAGCTCTATTATTTGTCCCCGAATATTTGTTGTATTGTCTTCGTTCTTCGTAAAGGTCTCTCATTTTTAGAGTTCTGTACCGTAAAGCCAAATAGGAAAACTATTCAGACTCCTTTATCTATAGATATTTTAATTTAGGAATGTTACGATAGATTTTAATCGTATTTCATGTGAAAAGGGTTTCAAAGAATATTTTCTTTACTTCCGCCAACAAGCGAACACCGATCCCTTGAACAAAAGCGCTCATAATATTTTAGTTGTGTATGCGGAACAGAAATAGTTGGAGCAAATCTTGGAATTATTTCTGTTAAACTACCGACGCAACTATTTTGCTTCAACCTAGCTCAATCTCGGATAAACTTAACTATATATATGAACATGGTTAAATTCAGTTTAGTTCAGTTTATTTATATGAATATAATTAAACTGATAAAATAAAAATAATGTTAGCGCCACTGTTTACACTTTATTTTATTACATATAAAAAGTTACACACTCAAAATTAATTAAGAGGCTACATCATTGGTTTATTATTTTTCCATTTAGTTATTATTCTGATTTGAATTATTGTTATTTTTGTACTAAAATATCTGCACATAAGATATTTTAGTTAAAAAATATTGTATATATTCTACTCAGTGTTGGCAAAAAGTTAATCCAATTACGATAAAAAAATAACGATTAAGAAGTTAATCGCGATTATAGATTAATACTTTTAATCGTTACTCATAGATTAACGATAAATTTAATCTAATCGTCAATCGTTAATCCAGATTACGATTTAGTTGTTAGTTCTCATCAGTAGATTAACGATTAATCCAGATCGGTTCTCATCTTTTATTGTTACCAAAAAAGGGAAGCCTTACTGTGATACTAACTGATATATGTTTGTCTATCCTGAAGATGAGAAAAAAGGCATAAAGTTTTTATAAACCTAGTTTTGAATCACTTACGGTAATTATTTAGAAGTTTTATATAATTATAACAAAAATGAAATGAAAGAAACTAAACAAATACTGCTACTCTGCTAGTCTGGTATCATCTTGGGTATTTTTCTGTTGTTTTCAGTATCAGCTTTTGTTCTATGCAGGTAAAAAATTAGCGCTTGTGAGAAAGTTTGATCTTTAAATGAGATGAATAGGAAGCAGACACATAACACATGTATTATTTTTTTATAAAAAATCATGATAGATATTTACTAATTAGTTACAATAGTCCATCCAACGGTCGGTTTCGCCCTGAAATAAGGAAGGAAAAACCAACTGCCACATTAATTTTTATACATCTCTCAGATTCTCGGGACCATAGGGTTAGACTTTCAAAGGTCCGGGACCTTTGAAAGTCGTACAAGTGGCCGAAACCAACTCGCAGAGGCCTTGTTAGACATGTAGGATGAAATGTGACACCAATCGGCGATTGTCCCTGTATGCACTAATCACTCCGCAAGCCCACCCAAGGACAATCCTTGGCTGGTGCAGGACTATTGCAGAATATGGAGACAAAACATATTGGACTATGGGTTTGGGAGGTTGCGTGGATCGATTACCCAAAACTATAGGACTATTGGCCGCTGCCTGACCACTGTTGATCTACACGGCTATAAAATAGCAGGGGATGACTTCAATATATCTCTTCCTCCTATAAACAGTCGCTAGCATTTATATTATTCTTATTGGATACTATAATGATTATTTTTGGCAAAATTTTGCATGTTGCCCTTTTTATTTCACTTTACACGATCTTTTTCTACTGTTTAATAAATCCAATCAATATAACTTATCAAATTAGCGACTGTCAATTACTTAAATTAATCGACTGCGATTACTATTTAATCAATTTTTTCGAAGATTTAACCTATATAGCAGACTAAGTTGTCAATTAATTTCAAGAGTAGACCGACTAACTAATTTAATTATCAATTATTTAGTTTTTATATCTACCATTGCCTATAATTTTGTCTGTAGCAAGGGTAGGCCTTGATTCGGACAACACAGTCTAATAGAGTTTTTTTTTTTTTTTAAATGTTAACGCCGATAAAAATCTAAGCAAAATAAAGACCTAACTTTGGCACCAATTTCGCTACAAACTTTAACAGCAGTCAGTTTTCATATAGTAGCCGCTATTAGCGCCTGTAAAGGTTATTCTCACATAGTTAAATAGCCGCTGAACAGCGCTGAAGGCAATGTGGCGAATTTTAGCACAGCTTATTACAGCATAATGCTGATGGAATTTCGTTGTCACGGACCTGTGCCCTCTTTGGTCGTACCTGGCGAAATAAGTTGGGAGTTTTGGTTATAAATTAATTGCGAGCTAATATGTCTGTGTTGGCATAGTTGAGTAATGAGGGAAATTTATAATTGTTTCAGAGGTTTGTTTTTAATTATACAGATTGTTTAGGGTCTATATTAAGTACCAGTATGGTTGGTAGGCAATGTTGGTGGGCGTTATGATCGTCCCGGAATTTCAAATGCCAGTCTCTGCAGACTTTTTCTTACTTGGCTGACACATCAATCAAAAGACACAGCGTTTTGTTTTATTACACCCGATTTCTGAATTAAGCATTTCTGAAAATGTAATCTGATAACCTGGCATAATTCGCATCCAAGTAGGGGTTGACAAGTTCTAAACGTCAAATACTCAAAACAAATCAGGTATCGGCTCTAAGAAACACAAAGATAATTTAAAATCATATGGTATGGTTTGTTGGTTTACCAAAAGATCTACAGAAGCCAAGAAATAAATCAATATATTTACGTTAAGTTTCAAAACGCGTCCCAATCTTTTTATGATCAGTTTACTTTGTATGTATATCTGACATTCTGCAATAGAGATTTTTTCCGTCCGTAGAGATAAAAAAATCAATGCCAGACCCCCAAGATACAAACCACCTGTCTACTTTGGAGGTAGTAATCATAAGTTACGAATTACTGTGTACCAACTTAAATGTACTGCTTAGATAATAATCAACAATATTTATTTTTATTTCATATCAAATCTTACAAATTAAATTTGACCAACTTCCCAGAGTCCGATTGAGCTGAAATTTTTCTCGTGACATTTTTATAAAAATGTTATGAAAAAAAAAGTTACTACAGTCCGTCAAATCTAAGAAGTCCGATGACGTTTCTCATTTAACTTGCCGTGATAACTTTGTATGAAAGTTTACGAATAATCAAATTCATAATCCTAATTAATTACTATGCTGCCTATACACTATAACAACGAGTATCATTCGTAAGCATCAACTTAAGTTTATACAACGTATTTTTATAGCTGTCAAACGGTACTTCTTAGATTTGACGGACTGTAAAACAATTATTTAAAAATAACAGAAAACCCCGAATGCTTAAAAAGCGAACTAAAAAGACGTAAACAAGAAGAAAATCATGCTGTGCAGTTGGAGGATACATATGCGCGATCAAAACCAGATGTATCCTCCTACTGCAAAGCATGCTTTTCTTCTTGTTTACGTCTTTATAGTTCGCTTTTTAAGCAGTCGGGTTCTTTTTAACTTTTTAGTATTTTTTTTTAGAACGAGGTACATTTAAACATATAAGTGTTACATATTTTTGTAATCACCTTTTAAAATCTATTATTTTGATACCCCACACGATGGGTTTGGAAGAAAAGTTTGGGCCCCCACAATATGGCGCCCAAAATCCGCCATTTTACTATTTCCAATTTTAATGTAGCCAATGACACTCGCAGGGTTAAGACAAATCGATTGACGTAAGAATAATCAAAATCGACCAACGCGTTTGGTCTCTAGAACGCCACATAGGAACAAACATACATACATACATAGACTGATAAACACTTTACCCTCCTTCGGCAGTATGATTAAAATAGCTTCTTTATTATTATTATGTTTTACTAGCACATATGCTACAAATTTAGAAAAAGTATAAATTTTTCCCCATGTTCAAATTTATATTTCAGTTACGAAAATAGCGACAAAATTCTGTAAATTAATAGAGTCATAAATAATATCGAATATTAAATACCAGCTTTTGCCAGCGGCTTCGCCCGCGTGAAAGACGAAAATTAACCCCAGTAAACATGTTCTCGGGATAAAAAGTATCTCTGTGCCAAATTTCATCCAGATCCGTCAAGCCGTTTGAGCGTGAAGAAGTAAAAAACATACTGGATAAGCATTAAGCCTATCCTTCTAAATATCCTATCCAATTTGTTTCCCTTCTTAATTTAAAATTGGCGCCATTCCGCTGGCGCCACGCTAGCGCCTCACTGCGGTGAGAGTGCGAACTAAGACTTGAAAAAAATGGCGATGGGCAGATAACTGCTCCCGCGCTGTGTCCTTTTAAAAAAGGGTTAATAAATACCCAAAAGGCTTCGCTAGAAATTGATTAACTGATTGGTTCTCGTAACCCTCCTTGTGAAGTGAAATCAAGCAAAAACGTGAACTTGTAGTGCATATTGAATATCCGCAACGCCGGCCGGCTTCGATTATGTCCCGAGTGCTGTGATACCTTCAATTCCTGCCTATCCAGGTGAGTGTTTATACTTTTTCTCAACGCAAGGAATCCCAGGGTGGCGAATGCCAACATCGGAGATTGTAATCGTTTCTGCGGTCGCAGCCCAATCACATACAATCACACACATTCACAAACTTTCGCCTTTAAAATATTAGTGTTAAGTGTGATAAGTGTGATTATGCTATGATTATATCGGAACAGTTTACTGTTACTACCACATAGGCAAAAAGTACGTAAGCGACGGCGCGCCGCAGACTGAGAGGCCACTACGAACAAAGCGTCATATTGCACACACACATTGACATTGCGATTTTACAGGGAATATTGGGCAATATTGGACCGAACACAGTCGCGGCTGTCATTGTCATTTGTCATTCATACTGAGTTACCTTTATTCATTGTTGCAGACCGAATATACTTTAAATTAGTTCTTTTAATTCGTTCTTTCATTCATTTTTAAGTTATAAAGGTCTCATTAACTAAGAAAATAATAAGTTAATAGAAGTCCATAGATGAAATTGGAAAGGCTATGAAACTTCCTATAATAGTATGGTTTAAGTCACCCAGCTCACAAATACGTTTCTTCCGACTGCACAGTATAATTACCTTCTTGTTTAAGTACAACTTTTGAGTTCGCAGTCGGGTTTTTTTTACATTTATATTTTTGTCGAACTTGGTGCTTTTCTCATTTTTGGTAGGATCATTATTACACCATTGTTACGTCTTGTTACCATCCAATCTTCGTCGTATGTGGAGAAGTGATCTTTAATGGATATTTGATGCTCAGTCTACCCTCGGCACATAAGCATGATATGATGTATAATTAGACGAATCGATTTATTTACGGTTGTAACTCATACAACCTACTCCTTTTTAAAATTCGGAATCAATATAGTAGGAACCTTTATGAATCTGTCATGTTTAGCTATCAATTTTCGAAATGGTTGGAGTGGCCCTTCTGTATACTTTCTATTTTGTGATAAGTAAGACTCGCTGACACATTGCCGATAAACATAGTGCCCTATATCTCTCTGAAGACATTTTCAACTTGAGAATTGAGAGCTCGTACCTTTTCAGTCATATTACAAAAAGCGGTTTAACTAAAAACCCAGGTTTGAACCTCTATAAACTACGGTATAAATAAAACTGATGTTTCAAATCGTAGTTTAGCGATAAACTATAGATCATATCATGGTCCAACGCTAAACCTCGGTGGGCCCTAGTTTAACAATGGTCTAAATCGTATCTGCCAAAGTTTCTCTTTTGGGTTATAGTATCTTTTCATTGTGTTGTGTTGTTTTTACCCGAAAATTGATATTAACATGGTGGATTTAATTGATATTGAGGATATAAGTTTTTCCTCGGTACTCCAATTCTCATATGGTTTTATTTGCTGGTCCATCACAATATGTTATTAACAAAGAGGCAATTGTTCTATTAGACACTTGGGTAACTTAAAAATCCCAAAGCTTAATGGACTTTGTTCAACTTGCCATGGTTTTGTTTAATGTTATGGTTTCATATAACGCGCGAGAATGTTACGTTTCGTTACACGTACGTAGATGTATTAATAGTAATTAATACGAATTTAAGTAATGTGTTTAAACCTAAACAAAACTGCAATAGATAAATAACTAATGTTTATATCCATGCAAAATAACAAAGTCTCAATATTTTTTACACTCCTAAACATGATTTAATCCTTATCGTATTATCAAAACGTTTTATTTTCTGGGCATACGGAGCGTTGCAATAGAATGATATTATGGTGAAAGAATGATATTGATATTAATCTGTGGTTGATATATTGACAATGGTTCAAATGACTATACTAAGGAGGCCATGGTTTTTTTAACTTTTGTAATACGGACAAATTTAGACCATGGTTCTGCAGATAAACCTGGACTTGATAAGACAGGCTTAAACCAAGGTTAATTTCGTTTTTTTGTAATAAGACTGATTATGTTTTATTTGCTAAAAATGGTAGATAGAAATGTTTCACGTTGTTTTACCTGTAAAAATATCTGTCGATGTGAAATATCACCGTGCAACGCCGCGCTTTTTATTTTGCAATATATTTGACAGCTTATCTGACAATAGCTTTTTTTAATAGCGCCATTTTGTACACAGATAACAGAATACGTGTAAAATATCGCACATTTTTGTGACTTATCATTGTCAAAACCGAACTTTGAACATTTTTAAAAACTATAAAAAAATAACTGAATAATACGTCTCGGGAGACAGCCTCCTAGAGTCCTCGGTTAAGTCAATTTAATGAACATTAAAATTGTCATCCCGATGAAAAAATCCGGACCGTACATTTTCATCTAGAATGCCCGATATTACTCTTAAAATTGGGCCGACGTGGTCCATTTATTATAAATTAAAAACACTGCAGTGCAACTACCCGCAATAAAATTATTAAGTAGAGCTGTAGTCGACAGAAAAAACGAGTTTATAGCTGCACAGAAGTTTGTAAACGCTGGCCAAAAAACATTAGCGAAATATATTGTCGGGAGTGTAGTGTTGCTTTGTAAATATCGCTTGGTTGCGGAGAAGTTAAATTGTATCTCATTGTTGGAGGACATTAAGTACAGATTGTAAATCTCCCGATGCGTCCTGGTCGCCTGGTAGCCTGGTCGCTCGTTTCGACGCGGGACACGGTGCGGTGTGCATGTGGCGATGTGGCCGATATGTCTGTGAATTCGTTTGCGTATTTTCACAAAGCTCTGTTTTAACTTTTTGTTGCTATAAATCAAAATAATTCGGGAAAACAATGTTATCGTTTCAGTATTTTGTTAGGTTCCTTTGTTTGGTTTTAACTCTAAATTATAGAGTTCATTCCTACGTCCATGCGTGAGTCTTATTGACATGAAAATAATATTATTATATTTTTGTTTTTCTAGACAGCGTTTCTCAAAGAAGGCCTTTTTAATATCCTTCGACCATAGTTATTTCCAGAAACAATATTTCATCGCGTGAAATGTAATATCCATCCAAAGCAGTCATAATATTTCACATTAGGCATAGTGAAGTAAAACTGTAGTAGCTACATATCATACCTACGAGCGTTTTCATAATTAGAACTGAACTATTAACTTGAATAAAACTTATATTCTGTACCGTACTTATAACCCGTGATAAAAGTCTGACAAGTACACAAAAACATTCAATAAAACTCATGAAACGCGCCGTTGAATGAACTTGATAAATTTCCCTCTATAATGGAAAATGTAATAAGAAATCGTAATTTATTTCTTATTGAAATGAGGATAATAGACGCCCAGCCGCCCTAAGAAGTACCGAAATTGTTCCCCGTAGAGAGAGAGCACCCCAAATCATGATATTAACATTATAATCCAATTTGCGGTACGAAGCGAGGTGAAACTCATTAACGAAGTTCGTGCATTATTGCATCTAACGTTAGATCTACGGAGCGTCTAATTTCTGTCCCTGAAATGCATTTTATATCACCCGGACGTCAGTTAAGCAGCTCCGAATCGCTTGGGGATGGGTAATAAGATTTCTGGCTTCCTATTACTGTCAGACCTAAATTGAATAAGTTTTTGCAATTGGAAATTCAAGTAAAAATAAGCATTGAATATGTATGAAGAAGATGGCGGTACAATAACAAAACTAAAGGAGCTTTACCTAATTTCCTTGAGAGCGTAAAGCTGTGTAAAAAATTCTCAGGTTATAACGGCTCGTACCCGTGAATGGGCGAATTACGGTAAAATTTTCTGAGCCAGCCTTTTTAAGGTAACTTAAGTCTCTCGCTAGGTCGGCTAGAATATAAAATTAAGTTGCTCAAATTATTCCTTATTACACTTTTTTATAATCGAATTGCCTTCGTGCCGGGATACGTGCGGGAACTGAAAATCTGTGTGATAGATATCTGATGAAGAATTTTACAGGTCAAGGTTTCCTATTTTCTTAAACTTTTAAAAGAGACCCTCTTTAGGAGACGAAGAGGGTCTTTGTATAAAATAGTGGGAAGTTCTAGAGTGGTAAAACAAAACACTTTGTCCTCCAGCAAAATCCATTTGCCACACAGAAACATACTCGTAATATTCTAGTTTAGCAGCCGTCGTTTACGGCTTGACAAAGAGTTTACGATTGTGATAATTTGTGACGGTAACTAAGAAGTACCTGAAATAACGTAAACATAGTCTCTTAGAAAGTTACCTAGAAGATATTTTCTTTGTGTTCTTGTTTTCAAGCAATTTCCTTGCCATCATTTCGAAAACAAAAAGAGAAGCCAACGGAAAACTTTTACGTTCCCAAAGCATGTTTACGACAACTTTATAATTTGTACAAAAATTATAATCCCAACGAGTCACATGACCCGTACAACTTTACATAAATACTCACGATTTACATAAGTAAGTTCACACATGTATCAAAATATGTTATTTAAATATTTTACACCTGTCTTCCATTAAGTAGGTTTAGTAAGGTTATAGTAACATAAAACTTTAGCTTCGTATTAAGTTTTGGTATTAACGTAGGTATGATGGATAGACTGTGGTAATATATATATATATGGTTATAATTGTGATAATCAAAGACGTCCATGATCATTAACCTATTAATGTACCCACTGCTGGGGCACAGGTCACCTCTCTGTGAGAGGGAATGGGCCGTAATCCACTACGCGGGCCCAATGCAGGTTGGTGGATGTCACATGTCTTCGAATTGTTTGGTCCTAGGATAAGCCGGTTTCCTCACGGTGTTTTCCTTCACCGTTTTGAGAGCAGTGGTGATGAAAAAAATTTACACTAAGTAAAGCGCCTGCCTGGGTTCGAAATCACAACCTACAACTTGTAAGCATCCGATACCACTGGCCCACCACTGCTCTCAGCTAAGAAGTCCGATGCTAATTAATTACTATGTTACCCATACAGTACAACGAGTATCATTCGTAAGCATCAAGTTTAATTATTATTTCGTATTTTATAGCTGTCAAATCCAACTTCTTAGATTGTCACGACCAAGAAAGGAGTTGACTTCTGAGATAACGATTAACAGAGAAGTATAGTAAAAGAAGTCAATTGTTACGCCGACGAATTGGGATGGTGATCCTAGTATTATATTAGGAACTCTTTGCAATTTCTTCGTATTTTCATTTTTGTGTGTCTTTTCAATTTATATATACGTTTATAAATTGGCTAAATGGGATATTCCTCAAAGCGCACCCACTTTGAAGCGCACGTAAAGTATTCCTCGAAGCGCACCTACGATGAAACACAGAGAAGAGCATGAAGGATTCTTTATAAATGATATCGATAGATATTTTAAAATTCAAATGTCCTAATTGTTTATGTATTAAAACTCCCAGGAAAGCAGAAATGAACTGAAACTAGCAGCCAAGTGAATAACTACTTATCTTAATAATGGCAAAAATAAATTGAATCATTTGTTGTTTTGAAAAGTACTAGGGTGACAAAAATGAACAGAAAATAGGCGCCTAAATGATCACACTAAGTTATGCACCAACGATTAAACACAAATAGGAATATAAAAATATTCGTTATTATTTACTATATCGAAAAAGTAGTCACAGCGGATCTTTGTGTCTCTGAATTAGGTTGTCAATCGTTTAGGCGCCCATTTTCTGTACATTTTTGTCACCCTGGTACTTTTCAAAACAACAATGTAAAAACGTATAAATTAACAACTTCAGTAGCCTATTGTCTTCAACTTTATCCCGAAAACAAAGAACAACCTTGAAAGGGTAACAGAATCTTAAATGTCAAAGGTCAAGTGTAGACTTCTTTTTGTCTATTGATGAAAACTTGATTCAAATTGAAAAAATATTGGAAACACACCTTATTGAAACTTACTTAACTAATCCGAGTGAGCTTTCAACAGATTGTAAACATTTTTTATATATTAACTTATATATGACTTCATCATATCAACCGAAAGACCGCTGCTGGACTTAGGCCGCCTCTAAGCGTCACCATATTGTTCGGTCCCGTGCGTCTCGCATCCAGCGGATCCCCGCAACATTCACTAGGTCATCGGTCCACCTGGTGGAAAGGTTCTGTCTCATCCACTATCCATTCTGCGAGCAATGTGCTCTGCCCACTGCCACCTCAGTTTGGTAATTCTTCGGGCTATGTCAGTAACCATGGTTCTCTTGCGGATCTTTACATTTATGATTCGATCACGCAAGGAAACTCAAAAAGCATAGCCCTCTCCATTGCCCTTTGGATGACTGTAAGCTTTCTCATGAGACCCATTGTGAGTGACCACGTCTCAGAGCTATGTCTCATCACTGGCAACACACATTGGTCATAGACTTTCGTCTTGAGATACTGTGGTAAGTTGGACGAGAAGATACCACGCAACTTCCCGAACGCTGCCCAGCCGAGTCGTATTCGACGGTTGACCTATTTCTCGAAGTTGGCCCTACGCAACTGGATCGTTTTTCCCAGGTAGACATAGTCGCCGACAACTTCAAGTGTAGAGTCTCCGACCTTGCCAGGAGTGAGTGTAACATGGGCATTCAACATCACCTTGTTTTTGTCCATGTTCATCTTAAGACCTACTCTTTCGGCAGTTCTACTGTGGTCATCGAGCATTGTACTGAGGTCGTCCATGACCCCTATATCGTCGGCAAACCACCATGGCCATGATTCTACTGCCTACAATTCCATTAAACCTTTAGGCCACTGTGATGTCACGTAAACATTTCGACAACAAGTTAACCCTTTAAATATTAACTTAATTTAACTAACCTACAATCCTAGTACAACGACCGAATACTACAATATCACAATTTATGTGCTCGTCTCATCAAACTTTAATCTCAGTACATAATTAATATGTTTTCAGAGCGCCGGGGCAAAGTACAGGTGTGTAATAACTTCACAATTTACTAAATATAATAAACAATAAACTGAACTAATGTTTAATTAGTAAATTAATGTGTAGTTATGTGTTTCCGGGTTAAATGGATCACAATGTGATTACTCTATTATTGTTACTGATATCTTGGTGTTTGGTATGGTTGATTTTATTATTTTACTAGCTTTCTCCCGCGGATTACTCGCAACGTATATTCTGCAGAAACAGGAATATTGCATTTTATTTTCAGGATAAAGACCAGACTCACCACTGTGGCGTGGCCTTCTGCCATGTTTTTGAATGAGTTTTCGAAATCGGATCAGTAGGTACAAATCTTATCAAAAAAAATTAAACCGCTTAAATTTTTACCGTATTATTTCAGTAGTTATTTGATAACTTTTGCAAAGAATATATGACGACCATGACCCATCGTGTACATTGGCAAAACTTTTCTTGTCTATTTTATTTACTTAAGCATTTATGAATCAGTGATCAAAATAGCCATGTTATCATCTATCCTTTAAACGAGCAATCCTTGTATATATATATATATATTTATTCATATATATATATAATCTGAATCTCGGAAACGACTCCATCGATTTTCATGAAATTCAGTAGGTATGCACGGGGTTTCGGGGGCGATAAATCGATCTAGGTAGGTTTCATTTTTAGAAAATGTCGTTTTCTCTATTTTCGAGCAGAGCTCGGTCGCCCAGGTACTATTTTTGAAGTCTAGTAAAACTTAAATCAGACCCGATATTTTGATCTCTCCGTACCGCAATCTCGCCTGCAAAATGCCAGTGCATAACTTTGTAGGTGTCATAAAATTCGACTTTAGCATTTTATCAGGTGGCGTTTGTAGCTGTCTTTTATGCCCTCAGCTCAGTCTTCATATCGAGTTGATGTTACTGGCAATCTATAAACGAGAGGCGAGGCTTGAGAATCAAGAGCTAGCAGCTCATGCCCTCAATCTTAAGAATAGTCCTGGACCGCTACTCTGGTAGATAGTTCTAAAAATTATCTAGCAAAGCAATAGTGGCTCAGTAGTATTGGCTGCAACTGCCGAGCTTTATGGCATGGTCCATGTGTGGCATAGTCCATACTTTGTGGTAGGTTATTAAATATCACGACAGCCTTCAAAGCAGTGAAGAAACCAAAGAAAATTGGCATGTCCTAAATCCAAAATTCGAATGTGCCTGCCAGGTTCGGAGTGCCTGTGTGTCGACAGCCGGAAAAATAAAGGTGGATCACGCTTTTATCTAGCAAAAGAACTGCTTTTCTGATACTAAGAAATGAGCAGGTCCACACATCTCTTCGAAATTTTTCAGATTCTAAAAAGTTATTCGATTGAAACTTTTACTGAATTATTAATTTCTAATTTGATGCTATCTTCGTCATCAATCGAAACAGCTCATAATCACAATCAGACCCATGATCAGACTTCTAAACATGAACAGACAATATCAGACGAGAAGCGACAAAAACTTACCTTCCTCAATCGAAGCGAATACAAAATAGCTACACTCTATCCTACCCTCACAGTATTAGCAAAGTACCCGCAAAATCCACAAAAAAGTGACGCATTTACTTGTAATTTTTTCTTAACTAAGTGGATTACAATGTTAATTTTATTGATGCGAGCGCGAAGGATAGACGGGAGTCCTCAGGACCCCAATATTAGTATGCCGATGGTGGAAAAAGATAAATTTGCTGGCGGAACATTTAATTTATGCGATTTTCTAGAGAGGAGTGCTGTTCTGTAAATATATTTTTACGTAAGTTACCCTTGTCTGGTCTAGTGGGAAGATAGGAACCTACCTATTTATTTATTATGCATGGCTTGAGTTGTTTTTGTAGACTCATTAAGAAAATTACTTATACTCTGCTGAATAGACATTTTTTAGGAACAAGCCAAGCGAAATAATAACTGTGGGCGTCACTTAGGAAAACTATATTAGTGGAATAGTGTATCGACAAATTACGTTTTTTGTTCTTCAGAGGAGAAATTCATTAAACTTTAAATTATTTTAACGCTTATTATTTACAATAAATTAATCCAATGACTATTCATTTGCCTGTCCCTGGCCCAATTTATTTAGGGTCGACGCAGCTTGTCATCTTCATCTTCATCCCTATTTAACGTTGTCTTAATAATAATAGTGGGCAATATAAATTATTTAAATTATAGGATGAATAAGCCAATTAGGATTCAATAATATTTAAACCAAAATCTTCGTAAAATAAATCAACGGTTTTAGCATTTAACGACAGTGCCGTGCCTGCGAATGGATTTCAAGTAACCGTAAAATTACTTAAGGGCATCCGCTTTAGTGCCGTAAAACGGTAACTTTCTAAAGCATACTCCTCAGTAACGGCTAGGTTAAAAGGTTTGAAAAAAATATATATTTATTATTGTTCGTATAACAAATTGTTAAGCTTTAAGAAAATAATTAGCAACACGATATTTTTCGCAACTTTTGGATACTCCTCCAAAACGAATTAGGAGTTTAAAAATATTTTTACACGGAAAAATTGATGGCTGAAATTTCTTCATAACTGATATACCTAGCATATGTAAATCAAATAATATTTTGCAAACAAAACTGTTCAAAAGGAGGTTCAATATTGATATTTTGGCTCCGAGCAGGCGCACGGGCAGTACGGCGTTAACATTGGGGCGTATATATCGCCTTAAGGGAAGTAGGATAATATTATATTAAGTTCATTTTACTTTTTACTAACATGAAGAACTTTTCATTTTAGCAGCTTACTTGTTTTTACTCTTATTAAGTTTCATGCTGTTAATTTTTAAATCCTAAACCAACACAAAAGATAAGTTGAGCTAATTATCACAATTTTAATAAGGATATTCAATTTACGTGACCATTAAATCTAAAACGTTTTTGTTTTAAATAAGGACCTTTATCATAAGTACGATATACTAAGGTTTATTTACATTTGAAATAAAAGAACACCATCCTTATTTGTTTGTATAACTACTTAACACATACAAGGTGGCTCAAAAGTTACCACCCGATGTTTTTCGGCTGTAATTTCCCACGCACCGAAATTCATCAAAATTGGTTTATCGATTTAGGCGGTAAAACACATAGACAGAGTTACCTCGGCATTTTACTAATATTAAAACACCAATGGTAAAACGCTTTTTGTCGTGCAGAAGCAACAGACATTCATCACCAGAGTGGTGAAGAATGTCTGTTGCTTCGGTTTGAAAATAACACTTTGCAATGATTCTATAATGCTGCCAGCAAGTCAAAATCTACCACTACTGTATAAAATAAAAAAGTTTTTCACAAAAAAATACTACCGACTTCCAAATAAGAAAACTACAAAGTGAAAAAAAACTTTATTTTTGGAAGTCGGTTTCTTTCGTAGGTACCACTTTCTTTGCGTAAAGGACACCGACTTCCAAAAATAAAGTTATTTTTCTCTTTTTAGTGTTCTTATTTGGAAGTCGGTAGTATTTTTTTTCGTCTTTTTTTTTATTTTTCACTTTTTAGTTGTACCTACCTAATAGGCAAGTTGTTTAGTAGTTACCTTAATGCCAGAATAGATAACCTGAATATCATAAAACGAGAGAGATCTGCGTACCCCTTAAGAGCGTACTGGCGTGATGTTATATTATGAAATGGTATAATCAATAACCAGACATGCGATTGCAGCAACTCCTAGAGATTTGCCGTCATTTATTAAAGACTTCAGTTTCATATCTTCGAAGTTCTTCATTACATATTCACCAAATTAAAATGGGACCAATTTCGTAATATACTCTTTAAAACAAAAAAAAGCATTTTCAAAATCAGTCCTCAATTGACGGAGATGAACATGAGGTCAGTTGAACATACACAAAAAAAAAGAATTTGAAGTCGAACATAGAACCTCCTCCATTTTGGTAAGTCGGTTAAAAACAGGTTTAAGATTTCATAACTACCGTTATTAAAGCAAGAAGGATCGGATGTAGGTCAAACCGACAAACCTATTTCAATAGTTTTAATTGAACTGTTTAAAACAATTATCTACCATCAAGTAGACGCAAAACTCAAAACGGAAGCATTCAACTAAAATCCCAGTTTTCAAGAGCGTTCCTTTAGTGGAAGCAGCAGAAAGCCGGCCAAAGTAAATATGTTTTATCTATAAAGTGTAGCGCTCATGGCCTCATGGTGAAATCTTATAGCTCTCAAGCTCTATCATTCAAAGCTAAGGCTGTCTGAAACCCTTATATCCGACGCTGAAACTTTAAAACACGCTCGCATTTTTCTTTATGTTTTTAAAACAACGGGAAGCTCGGAAATATCCTTTGTTTCCTTTCCTTAACTTTAAAATCATGTTTATTTTGAAGCGATCTTTTTTTAATTTAATCTTATGTTGGGTTTGAATTTTCTGTGAAGTATTGTCGGCAGTTTCGATGTTTATTTGATGATTAAGTTAACTTTGGTGTGTTTTCTTGGGGGAAAACTGTCTAGCTGATTTTTTTTTAAATTTAGCTTTGTGTTTTAACACTATCTAATTTGTGTGAAGTGGTCTACAGTTTTCCTTCTATTGCATACAGTCATCATATTTAATCGTGACCGCGAACCGGAAGACGTTGGTTTGGAAAGCCTTTCACCAGGTGGACCGATGACTTGTCACCGATGGTAGTGGATCTCTTTCAGCTGATATGATGATGATGATGATTATTATTATCGTCAACCATGATATCGAATGTATGAAAATTAATAGCAACAAAGTGGCATTTTAATAATATTTCCAGCCCAATATTTTTTTTTTTTTATCTACACTCACAATGTCATATTCCAATCATGTATTCAAAAAATATTGTATAAACATGTACTTTATATTCGTTGATAGGAAAAATTAACATTACAGTGCAACATTTTTCTTCGATTTTCAAACAACTGCATCATAAAATATATTTTTAATTTTTATAGCACATTTTTTTTTAAATTATTGGCGCTTATGGGCTCATTGACTGAGCAATGAGAATCTAAATTGCCCGCCATACCACATACCTTTTCCGTTTCTACTTTTGTTTTATTTCAACTGTATGAGTGAAGATAAAATAGTGTATGCAACGGCATATAATTAGGTATTAAAACACTCGCGTGTTATTATTATCATAAACCCACGCTCGTGTTCTAATAACCCTTATTATATGACCATTGCATAAACTACTATTTCGATTTTACGGTAATAGATGTAATTAAATATTATACTATAAAACAGAAGACTACTAAAAAACGTACCTACATACAAAAAGGGAGAGAGAATGGCTTCATTGCACATCAAAAAAATCGTCCATATCAATACCAATGGGAATAGATTTTAAATTTAATAGCAGCAAGACAAATACTCCATTTTGCCTAATTCAGAAACAGCCACATTACAGAACAAGAATTCTAAACATTTATTGCAGCCGAGAACTCGGAATCTAGTACTTTCACACTCAACAACATTCACAGTTCACTCAATTCACTTCCAAGTTTCGCATCCGTATAGACACTCAAAGAATAATCCCTCACAGCACCATATTGGTTCACATCTCCGCATCTCGGCACAAACAGACAGACCGACCGTTTAACTTGCTGTCCGAGCCTCAATTACCACGCGCCCTGGGGAGCAAATTTATTCATAAACCATAAAATTACATAGACTTTCCCGTTGTTTACCGGTGCTGACCAAATATGAAGCCCTCGAGTTATAGAAGACTATGTATGGGGTCCCATGAATACTTATTACGTTTTGTAGTCTTATTCGCTGATGCATGGATAGGTGTAGTAAATAATGATGGGTATGATAGCAAAGATACGATGAGGAGTAAATTTTATGTTAGAGCCAGAAAAACAACTCAAAATACAACATGGCTTTCGGAAAATACCTGATTGATTTTTATTTTGCAAGAAAACGTGACACGAAAATATTCATAAATTATTTTTTTCAACAATTTTAATTCAGAATCCGAAACTTTTACTCATAATATTTCAGTGAGTCAAAAACTGTAAGATAAGAAATATTTTCACAAAATTGAACCGTCAATTTTTATTTGTCACTGAAACTTGCGTCGTCGGCACAACTAAAACTCAATTGTCTTCGTGACCTCTATGAGCCCAATCATCGAAAGCTTCAGCGAATAAAGATTCTCCTAAAAATAGATTCGTATCGGTATGACATTAAGTGGATATTTAACGCTGTTTATGTGTTTGACAGGTCTCCCCCAAGATTCCATTTAAAATCCTCTTGATATACTGCTGTAGGCAGTTTTCAAATGGTATTAAATAAACTCCTACACTAAGTAAATAACATGTTAAATATCCTACATTTCAAGATCTGTTTTATGTGGCTTTTATCCGGATTTTACTTCTGGTCGCATGTGTAAATGAATAAATAAACGATGGTCAAAATTCGACATTAAAAAATAAAACATAAGAAGCCTTCTACTGCTGGGTAAAGTCCTCCCCACTCTTCCCTGCCCAGCTGTGGGACACTATAGGTTTAATAAAAAAAACATTATATTTCTCTTTTCCATAAACTTTATGCCAAATCTCACATTTATTTTTAACCGACTTCGCAAAAAGGAGGAGGTTATCAACTCTACTGTATTTTTTTTAAATGTTTGTTACCTCGGAACTTTTTATTGGGTGAACCGATTTTGATGATTCTTTATTTATTTGAAAGCTCACCAGCTTTTCCAAAACTAACATTTTTTTTTTTTTTATTCTTTATTTATTTTTAAGCTGGTGCTTGACATGTGCCCATTTAATTTTCATCAAGATCTGATGAAGAACTTCGGTGAAATACATCAGAACTCTTCAATAAATGACGGCAAATCAGTCGGGATCGATGCAATCGCATGTCTGTTTATTGTTTACACCATTTCATAACAAAACATCACACTGGTACGCTCTACTGGTGCACTACTGGCTCACTGGTATACTCTCATTGCACTGGTTTTGTTTAAGTTTCATATCATTGGCTATTCTGGCTTCACTTTGGGTACTATACGCGTAGGTACCTAGCCTATAGAACTGGTTCATTATGTACCACAACAAAAAAGTGAAAAATAAAAATCTTTTTTACAAAAAATACAACAGACTTCCAAATAAAAACACTACAAAGTGAAAATAACATCAATTTCGGAAGTCAGTGTCAAAAAACGAAGAAACGAAAACAGGAACACTGACTTCCGAAATTGAAGTTATTTTTCACTTTGTAGTGTTTTTGTTTTCTTGCCAACAATTCTTGCCACGTATTAACCTATAGTTTTATAAAAGGGATGACTGAATAAATAATAGTTTTATTTAGATAGTTTCTTACACACTATATGATATCTAATCGCTAGCTTAGAAATATTCTCAGAAATACATCAAATTGTGTCCAAATTAAACAATATGAAAACTAAATTTTGATATCTTGAATGGTAGCACAGCCGCTGCCGCCGCCCACACGATTCGTGTATGACGTAAAATATAGGTTACAAATACGGAAATTTAGAAAGGTTTGATACCATAGGTTTTAACAGAATAATTATGTATATATATCGCAGCAGGTCCAGATGGAAATGGCGGCATGAACTGGGCTCTTGTGATATAGAAAGGGATGTCTTTTCCTTTTCCCTGTCATGGTACATAGCAGCATTGTAGTAATTATTATTACAGCTACAAATAGAAAACTAAGAATTTGAGCCAGGAACCCCCAGAGATGCTTTGGCGACATAGTGATAAAAACCGTTAACACAATTGGCAAAATAACTTCTAATCTACCAAATCTACGAGAAAATTTCCGCAGACATCGTGGCAGAACCAAGACAAAGACCATTTCATCATTTCAGCCGAAAGACGTCCACTACTGGACATAGGCCTCCCCCAGGCGTCGCCACAATTACCGATCCCGTGCGTCCCGCATCCAGCGCCCTCCCGCAACCTTTACCAGGTCATCGGTCCACCTAGTGGGAGGCCTTCCAACGTATCGTCTTCCGGTTCGCGGTCGCCATTCCAGAACTTTTCGGCCCCATCGGCTATCCGTTCTGCGAGCAATGTGCCCTGCCCACTGCCACTTAAGTTTGGCAATTCTCCGAGCTATGTCGGTAACTTTGGTTCTCCTGCGGATATCATCATTTCTGACGTGATCACGCAAGGAAATTCCGAGCATAGCCTTCTCCATTGGTCTCTTTTCAATAAATATATATTCAATATTTTAATGTGGAGGTGAAAATATCTTCTATTACTTGCAAGAATAATATATTTTATTATCATATTATTTGTGATTCTGGGCCTGGGCACCGCTGGCAACGCCTAAGTTTCGGCACTGGCTAGAAACGGTTCTTTCTACACGGGATCTTGTGACTTTAAGCTTTCTGATAAGGTCCATTGTGAGTGACCACGTCTCGGTCCCATAGGTGATCACTGACAAAGATGGCAGGACGATATCGATACCTAAAAACTGGCTAGAATAATAAAAAATAGAATTATTCATTAAAAAAATTAACCTGTTTTCGTGTTCCCCTCAGCAAACCCTTTCATTTGATGACTCATGTAATGGCAGTGCAAAGAAAAAAACCAGACCGCCATCTTGGGCCATTCGCCATATTGGATTTAGAATGCCGTCACTCAGCTAACTATGCATTGTCATCCAAACTAAACATGTACGCAAAATTTCATTGTTTTCGGTGAAGGATAACTGCTTTAAAATTCAGTTGCAACATTTGACCTGAACACACATATATAAATAAATACATACATTGTTATTTAAATAAAAGCTTGTAAAATTACTAGACACATTTTTGAAATATGATTTAACGGAATGACATGGAGGTATGATTAACATAATATGTGTATAATATTATAACAGAAGTGACAGCCATCAATATTCCGATAACAGAATAATTCGAAGTAATATCCGAATGACAAAATGTTTGTATTAACGCTCCATTTCCGTACTATTCCGTGGCAGTAGCATAAGCTGCCTCCCACCAAATTGCACTAGGCGTAATAACATTACATACAGCAAATGACTAAAGCATTATTATTTTAAATACCGCTACCCCAGTCTTGTTTATTTTCCGTCTATAACTAGTACAGGGTGCGTTAAATGAAGAACAGATTAGCTCTATATTATCTTTGTATAAATGTAACGTTGTGGTTAACGCAAGGAGACTTTATTATTACAACCTAGGTATTAATTAATATTATAAATTTCTATTACATTTTTCTAAAGGACCTTATATCTACTATACCTAAATTAGTTTTTTTTGTTTATATAAAATGCCTATTTTATTTTTTTAGGTAAAATCTAATTCACTTGGAAAGTCCATTGACAAAGCGAAATTCTATCAGCAATAATGACTGTAAAAAGTCCAAAATATATGAAATTGGCACGCACTACCGAAACATCACACGATGAATCCATTATATTTTGAATTTTCGACAAAAGCTCGCTGAGAGAACGTAGGTTTGTTTAGGATCTAACGTCGGTCTTCATTCCGTTTACCCTGCTGTAAATTTGTTACCTAACGCTATCAATGTTTTAAAACTCCACCTTACCTTGGAACACCCTGTGGGTACGGTTATAAACGTCCCCTGCATAACGTTGCATCATTAGGGTAGTGCCTCTCGTAAACCACTCGCAATGAGTTTTATCTTGAACTATAAAATTTATTTACACATCCACGGCTGTATCGAGTCTGTAATGTGCTGAAAACTGTTATTTACTATGGAAAGTGTAATTATATACGGGTTGGGAATCAAGGCTGCTAATTTCAAGCTTTAAAATCTATGGTGCTACATATTTATTATGCTTTGAGTAGGTCTCTGAATGCTCTTTGCCTTGACACATTTTTCGTAGATAATAAGTTTCGTATAGCACCTATTCAAACAATGCAAACTTGAATCATACTTCAATCGTATTGCATCAAAGAGACAAATTCGAAAATAATCAAAAGGTATTATGTGCCAAACAAAACAGCAGACAATACACGCTCTACTAATTGGTAACCATTCATATCCACGGGACAATCAATCCATCGTATTTGTAATCGTGACAACACGGGAACAATCGATACCGAATCGAACAACAGTTGCTTCACAACTTTACTGTTCGAAATTTAATTAACGGAAGAGAACGAAACTCGATCGAAACTCGTCCCAATTCCCACGTATCCGCGGAATACGCCTCTGATCTCCTGATTCTGTGGTCGTATAATACGAATGGTATGTCCCCCTTTCAGGGTCGAACTTATGTGGTTTCAGAAAAATCTCAACTTTGAATTGAGTTCTGTTTGCGAAAGCTTTGTTTAAGCAGTCATGTGGAATACATTCCTTTCCTTTCGTAAATATCTGATACAATTGGGTTCCGTGATCGACCGCTACAAAGGAAGAACCGAATTCTTCGGCAATACTCAATACGCACATACTGGAAACGTATTCTTATATTATTGTAACAGTAAAGTGTCGTTTTACTCTGTAACTAGTTTGTGGCGGATAGAAAGCTTTATGTACACTTTTAGCAGCTTTGTTTGAAAGAGTGGCAACCGATCCCAACATATGTGGGCTAAAGACTAAGCAGAGCTGCTAAAATGTAAAAAAAGATAAGATCCCTTTAATCCAATCTTAACCAGCATAAAATATTCCCACTGCTGGGACACTGGTGCGGTGACAGTTCAAAATTCAAAAATCCTATTGCAAATTCCCCCATCACGTAACATCTATAAAAATCCACAGCGAACAGTTGTTAAACCAAATCCGCGAAACCCTCCAGCTACGATAAAAGCCCGATTCGACCATCATAACAACATAATCAGAACATTGTTGCCAAAATTAAAAGAGCCAGAACATATTATGTTGCAGGCTGCATTCTCCAAAACCGTCCCTTTGGTGCCATAACGACTCCTGTCGTGAAATAAATCTTCCCACCCCAGCTGTAACGTGCCATTTCAGCCGCCTTTCAGGACGGGGATAAAAGGTCTTTATTTTTTGTCATTGATGCCCCTTTATGTGACATGTTTTGATTGGTTCTATTTTTATGAGGAGGCCTTCTTTGTCTCTAAGATCAGCAGTGATAGATTCACGCATAGCATAAGTGCGTATGAGAGCAGAGATAGATTGATGTAAATAGCGTCTTATCATTACGCCCGTATAGTACTCGCCAAACTTCTTGGCCGCCTTTAAGTTGGTTTTCCAAAGCGCAAGGCACGGATCGGTGTTGTTTTTATATGATACTCAGTACTGCGCAGCCATTGAAGCCAACTTTAGGATGGCCAAGAAGTTTGGCGAGAACTGTCAGATACATTTACATTTTACATTTGCAGATGTATTTTACACACAGTACAAATATTGTCCGCCAGTTATGTTTCAGTCTTCAGAACTCATTCTCACTAGTTAGTCTTGCGTTCACTTTAGCAACAAGCAGTACATAATGGTAATAAGTACACCTGTAATAGTATAAAAAACCGGCCAGGTGCGAGTCGGACTCGCGCACGAAGGGTTCCGTACCCAGGGTGGGGTCAACTATGTATTAACACTTTTTATTTTTTGGAATGTTTCCTTTATGTATGCTGTAAGACCTAACTTTTTGCCAAATTTCGTGATTCCAGGTCAACGGGGACTACCATATAGGTTTTCGTCACTCGACTTCGATCTATATGGTACTTCCAGTTGACCTAGAATTGTCAATTTTGGTTAAAAACAAGTAAAGGAAAATTTTCGAAAAATACAAGAATTGAACATTAAGCTAAATTTTGGTACATACAAGTTTTCGCGAAAATCTAAATTTGCCCATATCTTTTTATCGTATTGACTCAGGACCTTGATTTTTTTTCTACTTGCTAGGTCCACCTGTTCCTAAGAAAATCGGTGGTGACACACGTATGGGACAAGAGAGTGATCTTATAAGGGTTATTTTTTTACCTTTTGAAGTACGGAACCCTAAAAACTTCTAGAATGGTATTTCGTTCCGTCGCAGTATGCGTCAGCGTTGAGGAAGATTACCTACCCGACAACATATACCGCAGAGTTGTGCGTTCTAATCAAGAGACTGCGACGCGGCAACGGTTTAAGAACCTACTTTTTACTCCCGATTCAAAACTGTGATTTACGAGTATGGGAAATTGTATTGGTTAAGTTCCGGGATTTTAATTGTTGATCCTGAGCAGAGATACGACTGGACGGATACTGAATGAGAGTCACGTACGGGAAAATGGAATTTGTTACAAGGTCTTTTCACGACGTCGTTATTATTATAATGATTTTTTGATTCGGTAGTAAAAAGGGTCGGAATCATTTGATTAGGTTTGATCTTGAAATTTTCAAATCTGATTATTTATACGATTTTTTTTGCTGAATGTCTTACACACTTTTTTACTGTGACTCCTTAAAACCAGAAACAATAGTGGTAACTATCAAAAAGCATCGAGACAATAAAGGTTTCCTAACAAAATATCACAAGTTCGTATGTTGAGTCAATTTTATCAAATTTTAATATTTTTTTTTTCAGTTTTTAGATTTTATTTATATTGGTAATTTATAAATGTTGTGTACCTATTTTATTAACTTAATCAATTTTATTAATTGAAAGAATTGTATAATATTTACCAATTTTTTATCAGTTTGAACAAATTTTATTAATTGTTTACCAATTTTTATTTATGTCACCGATTTTTAATACCTTTTTACCAATTTTATTATCGATTTCATGTTTTATCTAGTTCTAAGTAGCGCTTATTACTATGTCAGTTAAGTTTTAGATTCTTCGAAATTGTAAATGTGGCGTTTGCCTTTAAGTAATTGTTGCACTGTAAGATTAGTTTGAGCATGTATTTTTTGTTATAATTAAGTGTAAACAATTGTTGGTGAACCTAATCAAATAAATATAAATAAAATATTAAACTGAATAATGTATGACAAAAACAACATTCAAATTATTTCTGGGAATATCCCAAAAATAATGTGGTAGAAAACAAATTATAGAGAGAGTCACCAATTTCTGCATCGAATTATCCAGCCACCCTATTATCGTATTAATAAATTAATTAAAAAACAAACAGAGCGAACACAATACAGAAACAGACAAATAAATTAAAAGCCAATAGACTGCGTTCGGCGGGTAACATTTTCAAAAATCGAATTGCCAAACGCAAGCCAGACGGTCTCTGGGCCCAAAAATTTATTCGGCTACCTTCGTTCCCTTACCGAGCCCATTAAAACTGTCAGTCCATCCGTTCGCAGATTTAAACCAAACGTTCGGGTGTCACGAATCTAAAAAACATTTATCACTCTCGATTTTCCGCCGGCCTCGGTCGTGGGCAAGAAGCGTGTGCTCTGTGTATTTTTCATTGAATGTTGTCGAGCAGCCCTGAACGAGCCAACTTTATGGCTCACAGTACTGTAATGCGGATAAGAATTTATGTTTTAATAGATACTACGGTTCGTTGGATAAGTATTTATGTTGTCGGTGAAACATCGCGTTGATATTTAGAGGTAGGTTTTTCAGGAGTCACGATTCAGTAACACAATATTGTTATGTTGATTTGGTGTGATTCAGACATTCCTTGTGGTATTTTATGATGACTAAGGGTGACTAATTCTACTGAGAATGCAACTACATGGCATGAAGTCTCTATTAATTGAAGTGGATGGGGTGTTGGATATTTTACATGGAAATCAAGACTAATAGATTGATTGATACATTTATTTGCTCAAACACGTGTATAAATAAATAATATGTGCATGCAGGATAACATTAATAAAGTACAAAAGGTTCTGACATTTGTGTCACATACTATAGCGGGCAAATATTTCAATGAACAATTACAAAGTTACACAATAATTGCAAAATGTGAACAATTAAAATAAATGATAATAAGGTCAAAACATAAATAAATTAATTTCAAAAATGTATGTCAAATCTATTTAAAATATCATGAACATGTCCAAAAAATAATTTAAACACGATAATGACAATGTCACAAAACAGCAAAATAAAATTGAGAATAAATGAGAACAAAAACTTTACGTCAGACCTATGTAAAAAGATCTAATATATGTCAAATAAAATGTAAAAATGTACGTCAAATCTAAGTAACATGACATCAAACAAACATGCAAAGGTACTGTCATTTATGACGAACGTTCAGTATCATTCGAGTTACACCAAAGCTTATAACTAAAGCCACTATTGATAACTTTGCACTCAACAATGAGAAAATTCCCTAAAGAATTTCCCAACCTAACCTTAGCTTAGCTTAATTTAACCCCAGTTGCACAAAATAATTTCTAAATCCTAATCAACAGCTGCATCTCGGGGAACGCAGTCAAATTTCGTACGTGACGTGCCGTACGACGGCGACACGATACAACACGACGCGACGTGGACACACAATCTCTTAATTACTATCCCGTCACTGTGTTCCACAAATAAGCTTGATTTTAAGTAGGGATGAGTAGAACTCCTGTTGGAATTAGTGCGTTAGAAATTCTAGTGATTTTATAATGTTTGAGCGGTATTTTGGGTATATCTTGATAGATGGATTAATGATTCATCATCAGCCTTATAATGTTCCCACTGCTGGGACACAGGCATCCTCTCTGTGAGAGAGGGAATGGGCCTTAATCCGCCACGCGGGCCCAGCGCTGGTTGGTGGATGTCACATGTCTTCGAATTTTTGGTTCTAGAACATACCGGTTTCCTCACGATGTTCGCCTTCACAGTTTTAAAAGCAATGGTGATGAATGAATTCACGTAGCACGTATAACACGTAGTAAAGCGCCTGCCTGGGTTCGTACTCACAACCTACGACACGTAAGTCGGGGCCGTTACCACTGGGCCACCACTGCTCTTAATGATCAATGATTAGAATTTACTTATCTGACCAGTGAAAAAAAGGAAGCAAATTAACCTTTAGTTCCATGCATGCTATTGAGAGTTTTCTAGAATTTTCTGATTACTTTCATGTAAAACAAAGAGAAAGGAAGAATAAGAAATTATCGACCTTTTTCTATGTTTTATGAACTGCTTAGGCCCAGTTTTTTAATCCGTAGTTAACTTAACCAATGGTTTAAAATTTCGATAGTATAAAAAACTAACTGTCCCATGCGGCTTCACTCCCGTCAACTGGCTACCTACCTACCCATCTATCCTACCTACCCTACCCTACGTACACTACATACATTATTGTTGCGTAATTTTAACCGCTTACGCAGCGCACGCAACGGAAGCTCTCGAAAAGGAATAATTTTACCGGTTTTTGCAACATTTTTCATTTATGCTCCGCTCCTATTGGTCTTAGCGTGATGTTATATAGCCTTTAACCTTCCTCGACAAATGGTCTATCCAACACAAAAAGAATTGTCCAATACCAACCAGTCGTTCCTGAGATTAAAACTTTAAAAAAAAAACAACAAACTCTTCAGCTTTATAATTTTAGTATAGATTCATGAATTCATAGTCTAACAAATGGTCAAATAATTAACTCTTAAACATTTAGCTTAAGTAACTAATGGTTGAGTTAAGGGCCTACATGCGCTTTAGTGCCGTAAAACGGTAACTTTCTAAAGCATACTCCTTAGTAACGGCTAGGTTAAAAGGTTTAAAAAATATATATATTCATTATTGTTTCATGTGCATTATTTTCTAAACATGTTTTTTTCGTAAAACAAATAGTTTTGCTTTAAAAAAAATGAACAACACGATATTTTTCGCAACTTTTGGATACTCCTCCAAAGCGACTTGGATGTTTAAAAATATTTTTACACAGAAATATTGATGGCTGGAATTTCTTCATAACTGACATAGCATATGTAAATCAAATAATATTTTGCAAACAAAACTGTACAATAGGAGGTTCAATATTGATATTTTGGCATCGAGCCGGCGCACGGCCAGTACTGCGTTTACATTGGGGCGTATATATCGCCTTAACTACGGATCAAACAACTGCACCTTGGTAACGTGAGGATTATATAACTAACTGTGTTACTTACTCTAAATAATCCAAGAGCCAAGCATTCCACAGCCGAAAATCGCTACATCAAGGTTGATGGGAATAGTAAAGCGCTTGATATTGATCGAGCACAAAGCCTTTTACGAAAAATCTGGCGGAACTCCATGAACACGTTTTGATGGAAAACACATTTCGCTTGCCCATTGCTTAGCAAAAGTAATCCATTTTATGCCTTTACATACAATATTTTCTGAGAATCAAATTAAAACTCTTTTTATGAGAATCTCGTTTCACGAAAATGATACGTAAATACAGATGTTTAATTTCGTACCGCTTAGCGATAATAGGTGTATTTCTGTAATTATTTCGACTAGGTCTGTTTTAGTATTCAATTCCCCGGAGAGCAGGTGTCAACTTGTCAGGCCTAAGTTAAACATAGCTAATTAGTCGCTGTTAGTATTGTTCTAAAAATTTAGTTCATCGAACAGTCACTAAGTAAAATTATACACTGGAGAGTTCTAAATAAATCGTTGTCATTTATTCCAGCTCTTTTTAACGATTACCAGGTTATTTATTCGGCTGGTTCATTTGTACATAGTAAAATAGTACCCGTGCGTTTATCTATAGGTACATCTATACAAATAAACAAAATTGAAGTGTCTGTATGTAATATCAAAATAACAACGTTTAATTGAATGTATGTGAAAGTATATACGTTACTAATAACAAATTCCTACGCAATTTATAAGATTTTTGTCTGTTTGTCTGTTTGTTTCGGGTAATCTCCGAAATGACTGGACCGATTTTGACGGGACGTTCACTGGTAGATAGCTGATGTTATAGGCTTTTATTTTGGAAAAGAATAAGGATTCCCTGTAAAAGAAATGGCCTTATTTACGGGGTGGCGCGAACGAAGTCACGGGGTATAGCTAGTTTAGTATTATAAATATATCTAGACTGGTCCCCGTAGTCTCAAATGGCCCCATTCCCCGTCTATTTTCGTGTGTACACATTAGCACCAAACGATAGCTCTAGCTCTTTGACCCAAATTCTAAAACATCTCCACTCCTGTCCACTTTTAGTGAGAGAACTCCAAACAATGCACATCTGACGTACAAATAATGTTGTCATATCTGAGCTTAAACTAATTAGGGGACACAAAAATGTACACTTTTGTCTGCCGAGTCATTTAATAAGCCCGAATGGGGGTAATTTTGAACGTGGACTAATTGGTAAACAAATGTCCTACACACTTCCTCCATTATGAGTGTAACCCGCTATTTTACTTTCGAGGGCGAGCTGGGCGACAATTTGAGTGCTTTGACATTCATTTATCTCCATTATAGATCTGTGGAGGTAGCCAGCAGCGTAACGGGTCCCTGGTGTGTAGTACCCTCACTAGCCAGTATGAGGCAGCTCGGACGGTGTTAGTATAATCTGTAGTATAATGTTTGCTTAGGTGTGGGTAGGTTCATTTTACCTGAAATTTCGTGTGGATGTCTTTCTAAATATACCAAACTATCTTTGTTAAATATAGTAGGGTTTTACTAGCGACCAACTTATTTTACCAATTTGTTTTACTTTTGCGTTACAAGGTTAATTATATTGTGCTTATATTCGGTTAGAGTTAATTTCTGAGACAAACCGGCATGTCCTAGAACCAAAAATTAGAAGACATGCGACATCCACCAACCCGCACTGGGCCCGCGTGATGCATTACGGCCCATTCCCTCTCCAGAGAGGAGGCCTGTGTCCCAGCAGTGGGGACATTAACAGGGTGATGATGTTATGTGATGTAATTTCTGAGGACTAACGGTATGTAGCTGTTTCACAGGTGGATAGATTCAGAAAATGCTTATGTTTATTTTAGCATTTTGTAATTAAATGCAAAGGTATCGTCAAACCGTCACATAGAAACAAAGAGAACTCAACGGCACAATATTCTCCACCCTTTTATATCACAAAACGTACGCATTTTCCGATAATTTACTTGAAAATTCCACACATTGAGCCATTTAACGTCCAACTGATACGTAATTGTGCATGATAAAAAGGCGGCATTTTTCACGCACCCCTTGTTCGCCGTCAAATAACTGTCATTCGTCGATACTGACCATGGAAAATGACTTTATCATAATCAACTGGTTGCCAGACCGAAATTCAAAGTTATTTGTGCATTTTAGACGTGAAACGTGCAAGTGTAATGTTTTGATTGATATTTTTTAGTTTTTAATTAATTCTGAATTGTTTTATTTAGTTAGATAACTATACTGTGATTTTTAATTTCGTAGACTAATTTGACATTTGGGGAGTTGTCACATAATCGTTACATAAAAAAAGTGTCGTATCCTGACTATCCTGAGTGATCGAAAGAAAATCGAAGTAGATCGAAAGTGAAACAATTTCACGGCAAAAAAAAATCGTTTAGAAACTAGCGGCCCTTATTTAGTTTCTATTCATTTATGTCAGACTTCATTTTATCGATCGTATTTATTTTATTGTCGATTTCATATTCAACATAATAAAAGTTTATGTACTATGAGTATGAATACTGTGGTATATTTAAATGAATCACGTTTATATTCATAAAACATTAATTTTCAATTAACAACAATTAATCAAATAAATTGAGGAGCCATGTCACATCGATTCGATGAATCACATAAGATTGAACCTTACCTACAACACTACGTTCTGCGCTTGCAACATTAAAAAAAATAAGGTCATTAGCAGCTGTCAGTTTAGTCTACGAAATTAAAAATCACAGTATAATAAGTGTGATGTACAATTTATTTAGTGTGGTAGTTTTTAGGGATCCGTACCCGAGGGCCCAAACGTAGCCCTATTGCTGTTACTCACGTGTCCGTCTGTCTGTCCGTCTTCTGTCACACAGGTTTTATGGTCGGGGCTACAGTCTTCAAATTTTCTTAGTATAAGCGTCTTGTTAACCCAAAGCCATACCAATCAATCTGCCTAGCCTTTTCCCAACTTTATTGGGGTCGGCTTCCAGTCTTACCGGATTCAGCTGAGCACTAGTGTTTTACGTGGAGCGACTGCCTATCTGACCTCCACAACCCAGTAACTGGGTAACACGGTACCCCTTGGCAAGACTGGTGTCAGATCTCAGGCTTCTGACTACCAGTAACGACTGTCAAAGATCTTCAAATGACAACCCAAAGCCATACCAAAAACCAAAAAAAATATTTTTTTAACGGGACTGTTATCTTCAAATTTTGTGATAATTTTTATTATTATGGATACTTTATTAACAAATACCAATATATTGATAATTCGGATGTATTCTTTAAAATTTCATCATTTTACCAGCTTTTATTTAACTTGCAATGTCGGTATGTATGAATGTAAGCGTGTTTGGGTCAAATGTTGCTACTGAATTTTAAAGCAGTTATCCTCCACCGATTAAGTTGAAATTTTGCATACACGTTTAGTTTAGATGACAACGCATAGTTAGCTAAGTGACGTCATTCTAAATCCAATATTGCGGACGACTCAAGATGGCGGATATTGGTATCAAATGAATAGGTTTGATGAGAAGAATACGAAAAACGCTTGATTTAAAAAAGACTTGATTTTTTTTTTCCTATTACAACCAGCTTCTTTTTGCGGTTTGGTACGGAATCCTAAATGTGCGAATTCCGACTCGCACTTGGCCGGTTTTTACTTAGTTCTAGCATTTATTAAGGAACTAAATTTAAAATAAATAAAAAAAATACATTTAAAAAGAACATGGTAATTTTTTTAACCGAGAAATCGATACGAAACAAACTACATACGAGTACCTACCTGTAGATTCATTTTCCAAATCTGGAAGCATCCTTGTGATTTGTGGCATTTTTTCACGCAACTATTGTTAGCCTTGGAAGAGAGGCCTTTGCCTAACTGTGGCGAGATATAGGCTGAGAGTAACAAGCTTCCTTGCTCTAAATGACTATCATTCGCCGATACTGTTATTTTAAACGTAGTGTGAGCTTTTAATTGATATGTATTTGTTTTTGGTTGAGCAAATGTAAGGTAAATTTTATCTGAATGGTTTATTAAGTGAGAACTTATTATTGTGTAATTTTTACTAACACTAAGTTTTGACACAATTAATTTTAAAATAAGTTCAAACTCCAGTTAACTGAATATTACTAGTCTAGAGAGATATTTAAACGTCTCAAACTTCCATTTACCCTGTCTGTGCAGGAAAAAAATATATTACATCTATCAATGTTTCATAAATTTTCGTGACTGCAGTTAACGAAAAATATCTTTTCAAAAATGCCAAAATCCCAGCAAGATTTTCTAAATCATTGAGTCATCACATTGTTTATTTTAAAGACATAAAGTAACCTCACTCACCCCTCAATTTGGATTGACGATAGACGCATGCCTTTTATTGCTTCACCGGACAATGAGTTTTCACCCCTTCAGACTTACCCTGCCTTAGCCTCGTAAAAGAAAAATATCTTTTATTCACAATTGTTGTAAGTAATATGCCTTTCAAACCTTTTTCAGAAAAAAAGAACGTCTTTAGTTATTTTAAGTTCTCTATGACCAAAGAGCTTAATAAATCTGTGAATGTCTACCTACCTATTTTACCGTATTTTTTATTTTGATGTATAGCTAACTAGCTTCTGCCAGCGGCTTCACCCGCGTTAAAGTCGAAAATTTTCCCGAGGGAACATATTCCCGAGATAAAAAGTATCCTCTGTGCTAATCCTGACTATAATCTATCTCTGTGCCAAATTTCATCCAACTCTGTTCAGCCGTTCTGGTGTGATTGAGTAACAAGCATTCACACATCCAAACTTTCGCCTTTTATAAGATAAGATAATAGTTTCAGCCTAGTTTTTGTACATCCTGTTTGGCGTAATGGCGATATTGCTTAATCAAACTAGCTCAAACCAAAATGTTGTAGGTCCATGTGCAAATTTTTATTTTTTATCATTATTATAGTTAGGCTCGCGCTTGGCCTCTCATCTGATGGTAAGCGATGATGTGGTCGACTGTGAAGCACGCTCTAAAAACGGTAAAAGAAAACATCGTGAGGAAATGGAAATGTCCTAGAACCAAAAATTCGAAGACATGTGACATCCACCAATCCGCACTGGGCCCGCGTAGTAGATTGAAGCCCATTCCCTCTCTCAGAGAAGAGGCCTTTTCTTACGTATTAATCCTCACACAATCCGTCCACCTTTTCTGTGGCCTTCCTCTACCTTTCCAACCATCCACATATATTCATCCCATCACATGACCATAATGTCATCGGCTACATATTCCTAGCTATATATGTAAATTGAGATATATTACAATAAAGTTCAGACGCAAACAATGCGCATTAAAACTTATTTTTAGTTCTATAAAACACTACTTATCGACTTAATTAAAGAAACAAGTCGTTTTCAACATGTTTTACAAAACTTTTTACTCTGGAACTTCGATTATTTTTATGATTCCCGTATTTGCTTTTAGTAAGACTTTTATTTCCAATGTTTTACGGTATCGACGTACATAAATTAGCTTTTATTTACGTATTTAAATTACCTAATTAATACTGTAATAAAACTGAGGTATTTACATAGTTATGTTCAGATTTTGTTCTCAATGGAGTGGTTTTAGTGATAAATGTAATGGTTTGTGGTTTTTTTGTAAATAATGTTGATAGGTAAAGGTAGAAAATGAAATAGTCGCCGAACTGCAACATTGAAAGGTTTCGCCGAATATATTGCAGATTCAGTGACACAGTTCCAAATAAAACTATTTGTGTATTTTAGTCTAAAATTGGATGTAAATATTCGGGTAGATATGCTATATGGATTTAGATACATCCGGTAATTGAAAAAACAAAATTATTTAAGTTATTATTAATATAAATTATTATTATTAATTACTAGCTTCGCCCGCGTGAATGCCGAAAATTAGCCCGAGGGAACATATTCCCGGGCTAAAAAGTATCCTATGTCCTATATATGTTCCATGTGTTCATATGTGTTGTATGTGTGTATGTATGTTCCTGTATATAATCTATTTCTGTGTGTAATAAATTTCATCCAGAACCGTCCAGCCGTTTGAGCTTGAAGAAATAACAAACATGCAAACACACACACACTTACAAACTTTCGCCTGTAGCCTTCAGTGTGAAGTGTGATAACTATATTTTTTTCTTATAAGACGTACAGGTTTCCCTTCGTAAAAATTAAGAAATTTCAAAGGTACAGTTTCATTCTATATTCGCATTCCATTCAGGAGATACAATTTTTAAAATCCATATATTTTACCAGTCAGTAAATAAGTTAATTTAAATATTTTATTAACTAAGTAACATTCTGAGTAGTTAACCTAATCACTATTAATTTTAAGCCTAAAGCACTTGACTACTAAAGTAACGAAGGATGTACAAATATCATGTTTATTGAGGTTATATTAACCTACTAAATTGTATATATGTTCGTAGCGACACAGCCTCCGTCTAATTTGAGAGCACTTTCATGTCCCAGCTAATTTGCAAGCTTCCGAAGTACTCTCGAATAGTCTCGAATCATCTTGATACCGTTGAGAATAATTAGGTAGATCCTTTTTTCAGCTTTGCGAAATGTTTTTTTACTGTGATATTTATTCATATTGGGCGTGTTTTTGATAAGCCTTATGTCCTGTACTGGACGTGTTTTAGTAGATAAAATATTTATATTTTATCGGTACTTTTTTGACTGATGCTTGGCGGACTGTATATGTGTGTGCGTTATTGAGACCGAATTTATCATCATCGTCATTTCAGCCGAAAGACGTCCACCGCTGGATATAGGCCACCCCCAGGCGTCCCCACATTGACCGATCACGTGAGTCTCGCATCCAGCGGATTCCCTCAATCTTAAACAGGTCATCGGTCCACCTAGGGAGGCCTTCCAACTTGCGTTGCAAAGATCTCAAGAAAATTGCTGTGACCGATGAACGAAAAATTATCTTATAAGCTCTGTTTTTTTTAAGGGTTGGACCCTAATATTAGGATAATTGTGACTGTATGATTTTTTTTATAGTTTCCATTGTTATAAGAAAGCTTCTTAAATTTTAACTCCAATTGAGCTTTATGTATGTTCAAAAAAGCAATGGATAGAGATTTTTTTCGCCCATGAAGAATAATTGAAAAGCTTTTAAGAGTTCCAGGTAATACCTACTCAAAACTTTCTTCATTTCCACGTATCAAAAGATACTTCAGATTTTCTCATGTTTATGTCATTCATACTTACGTACTTTTCTTTATTAAGGTTTTGATTTCAGGAACCGCAACGTTTCGTTCGTTGTATCTGCCTCTCTCTGCTAAGATGGGTTCAGCAGCTTCTAACATAAGGGCCAGGTTCCCAAATATGTTAATTTTCTTTGTGTTGATCAGTAAATGCGTAATGCAATAACACGATCTGTGATAACTAATAAATTTTCCCATTTTTTTTCTTAAACAGTCGTTTTAGCTTCCCGTGCATTGTCATCCAAACCAAACTTGTATGCAATATTTCGTCTTAATCGGTTAAGGATAAGATTTGACACGAACATACATACATACATTGCAAGCTAATAAAAAGCTTGTAATAACTTTTTCGTATCCCACAGGAATTGTGCACTTTCTCTGAATAAAAAGAAACCTAGATATATGGCACTAAACGATAGTAGAGCTTTCTGCCAGTAAAATATTGTTTTAATTCGGATCAGTACTTACAAAGCTTAAGTACCTCCTAAAAAACAATTTGCAGTTTATTAGATTTTTTTGTTTAAGTACATTAAATTGTATTTGACATACGAGTACAGTACAAACATTTTCTTAATGTCCCTAGACAAACTTCGTGTTTCGTCATTCGTCGGATTTCTATCAGTTGCCCTTTGCATTTGGTGCAGAATGGACGCTCTCAATCAACTTGGAAGTATATAGAGTTGTAAATACTGTTTTCAAATAATTTAATTTATTTTAAAAATAGGAGCAAAGTTGCTAAAGCTATTATTTTCGCAACTCTATTTATTTCAAACAGAAACCGACATCAGTAAAGTACTTACTCCTGAATTCAAATTAGTATACACAGTAAATCTAATAATTGACAGACATGGAAATTAGCATACGCTTGTATTCGGAAATGCGATGATTGCCGAGGGACGTTAAGAAAATAGCTGTACTGTACTTCTAGCCTCTATCTTTGCCTCTTCTTTAAACTGTCTCGCTGTTACGTTTGCTGAATGACTGAATGTACATACCTGCAGTTCTTGACATCAGATATAGGTATAAAAGGGGAGATTACAACTTGAATAAATGTAATTTGAAAATACTGCAAAATGAACAGTAATGATCCTGGTTATAGAAACCATAACGACCACCCTTAATAATTGGATGTAAAACGGGTGGGCATACAATCTACAATCATGTAGCTGCGTATTGAAATTTTATTTCTCACTCCAATTATGAATTGCCTCACAATAATTAATTGGAATGAGCATTCTGAGTGCTTACTTCAATTAAAATGCAATTAATATTTTTAATTGTTTATTTGTCGTTTGTTTTAATGCATTATATATTTAAATAAGTTTCATAACAAAAGGTTTTTCTTTAAGTAGTATGTATAAATAGCCTTACATTATCTTTACGACTGTAGGTATCGACTGAATAGGTTTGGTTATGAAGCAGATATATCTTTATGTAATTCGTATTAGATATTCTTTATATGTATGTATAAAAATTATTATAATTGCAGTGATTACTTCAGCTAGAACAATTTAAACTGTGGGCTCTAAAAGTTTTTGATTTCAATCAAGAACAATACTAACAGTCACATCTCTCCTTTGTGAAGTAATCTGAACTTTAAATTCTGGATCTTAACGGCGATTTCAGGTTGTGTTAATACATTCCAGATTTTTAACATTACTTTGAACACATGCCACTTTTTACCAAACATCAACAATGACACAATCTGAGACCAGAAGTAATATCTTACTTCAAGGCAAATAACACACTAGTCAGCCAGTATATTTACACTCGCATTTTATTCGTTCAACAATTCAATATAGGATACGACTAGACCCAAAACTAACTGGCTAGTGGTTTCTCTGCCTAAGCGATATTAAAACAAGATTTTCTGATACCGCTTTAAAACATAATAATCTATTACAATTCTGGAGATTTTCTTTTCATTCATCTTTAATTGAAAAATAACAATCATATTCTATCCTATTTAAATTTATCAAAAATTAAATACAAACAGTCACACTGGTTAAAATTAAAACAGGTTTCGTTTAAAAAAAAAAAGATCTCTTCAATTGTCTTTTGAAAATTGAACTTTTATTTCATATGTTGTCGCAGCATTTTCTAATTTGTACGCGAAAAAGCTGCAGCCCAACCTAAGGCATTCAGTTCTCTCAATAATCTTTAAACCGAAAACTTTTAGATCCCAACATTCACGTATTCACTAAGTACAAAAATATTAATTTCAGAATATCTATCAACAGAATATTATTAAAATAATTTTCATTGAAATAATTTTTGTAAAGCCAATAAAACTGTATTTTGTACCCCTTACCATCAGAGCAGCTGGTTTACTGTATAATCTATTTATTTATGTAGATAGGTAATTAATGTTCTTAGCAGTTACTGTCAAAAAGTTTCATCTCTAAATACAACTAATAAGTATGCTATAACAATGTACCGAATTAAATTAACGACATGATAACATTTCAAATTATTCTATATTGCTCATATTTGTACAAAGTTTTCATTAAGTATTGGTGTTTTCAATTCTGAAAAATATATAATGTATGTATACTATATTATTACACATGAATATAATATTCATTTAGTATTGAACATCTTAGAGAATTTTACAAAGCACTTAACAATAATCGAGTACCCATATAATCGAGGAACTAGTAAATTAAACAACTGAACGTCAACACTACATACAGGTGAATGTGACAATCAATATTAGGTATAAACATGACTAAACAAGTAAGTACAAAATCGAAAATGTCTATAAAGTAATGTCTTTATCTGCACTGAGTAATATATTTACACGTCTATATACAAAGCTATCACATATTACATTTTATTCATATCACTATATACATTATTGCAAATTCAATGTTCTTCGTCGTTTTGACGACAGTACACAACTTCGTTCGTATAACTTAGCAAAGAAAATATACCCGCGATATTGTCCTTTGCGCACAACTTATGTTAGACGTACACTATGTGTGGTTTCTCTGGCGTCCTGTGATGAGGAATCGTCTCATAGGCAAATTGCTGGTAGATGTGTTCCTCACTATCCTCCTGGTAGTAAGGATTCTTGTCCACACTATGCCAGGGAGGATTCAACGAATGAAAATTATTACTCACTGACGAACCGATCATTAGATACCGGTCTACGTCCCTCTTGGCATCCTGCTCTCTACTCCGAGTTGAATAACCCAACCCATTCCCTAATTTGGACACGTCACCGTTCATCATGACACTCGTCATAACTTGTTTAGACTTATCCCCCTTACACTTCTTCAAGGGTCCCATGAAGTATAAAACACCACCCACCACGCTTATCACGATACTCACAGTCAGCACCACAACCGCTACTATCACCCATCCACTCGAGCACCCAAATTCCGATTCCGGAATCTGTACAAAGAGGACACCCTTCAGGTGCGCCGGAGCAGCACACTTCACGTCCTCATAGTCTATTTTAAGAATAGTACTGGCGTTGCCAGACTTCCTGCTGCTGATTTCACTCTCTCTCCCAAGTTTCCACAGCCACAGTAATGAACAATTGCAAGCGAACGGGTTCCCAGCAATTTCAAGCTCCTGCAATCTGTCTATTGGAAAGTGTGATGCTTCCAAAGCCACCAGTGCATTGTTTCTCATGTAAATGTGCGTTAGCTTCGGGTTACCATGGAACAGTCTGGGAGGAACATCGCCAACTTTGACATTCTCATTCATCCATATTTTCTGCAAGTTTATATTGTCCACAAAAGCTCTTGAGTCGATTCTCTCCAATTCGTAAAGTCTGCTCAAGTGTAAATGTTTTAAATGGAAGAGACTTTGGAACGAAAGCGCCGTGACGTTTTGAAAAAAGTTTCCACTTATATACAAATGGGACAAGTTGGATAGTTTAGACAGAGCCGACGTCGGGATTGATGTCATGTTGTTATCGCTTAGGTCCAGGTGCCGCAGCGTCGGCAGATTGTGGAATCCTAATTGATCCACGCTCTCAATTAAATTATTGTTCAAGTCTAAATGCTTCAATTCCTGTAAATACGGGATACCGTGCTTTGGTACCTGTTCTATTAAGTTTTCGGACAAGTCTAAAACTTCTAGATGCATTATGAAAGCGAGATTAGCAGACGGTATGTCTAGTATGGAATTGTTTTTGAGCGATATAGTCTTCAGCGATATCAAAGGCTTGAAAGTATCCGGCTCAAACTTCACTAACTTATTGTTGGACAGGTCTAGCGTCTCTAGCGCAGACAAGTCTTTGAACGTCTGCACGTGGATGTTTGTTATTTCATTGTTTGCTAGATTTAAGTCTACGAGACTTTTCAGTCCAATAAAAGTGTCCTTATCTAAGCGTTTTAGAAAATTGTGACTCAAATTGAGATGAGTCATCTCATTGTTGTTTTCGAAGTTTCTACTACCTAAGTCTAGGATTCTGTTGTAGGAGATGTCGAGGACAGTGAGCTGCGTGTAGAAGCCGAAGGTGTAGAGGAGGTTGTCGATGGCATTGTGTGTGAGGTTGATGTGGGTCGCTTCGGGATTGAGTTGTATGGGGACGATCTCGAGGCTGGCGTTGGCGCAGGAGGCGGCGCGCAGGGCGTCGTCGCAAGCGCAGCGCGCGGGGCAGAGCGTGCGCGCCGCCGCGCCCCACGCCCATGCCGCCACCACCAACCACCAGCCCCACTTCGCTACGCAGGAGCCCATAACATCTCATGTATACGCCACAGGAGACCTGCAACAAATAAATTAACTGATAAGAAAGTTTTTCGTAAATAGCATTAATGGGAATACGTAGAGTTGAATTTTTTCTTTATTTATCTGAAATATTTTTTTTTACAAAGTTTAAACATCAAAGGAATAGTAAGTTTATCGTAGTTACGTAAACTTCTCTTGGGACATTTTTAAGCCCTTAAAAGAAAAATTTAATTATTTATATACACAAAAAAAGAAAATCTCATTGCCACAGATGGTATCTAGTTTATTTTTCGCGTAATTTATTGTTATCATAAAATCCGGCTCCCTCAGGATGCATTGCCCTCTACCAAGAGGAGAGTAAAAATATACAACATTATCGTAACACAAAATCTTAATATAATTTCTCCCGAAAACTGCAGATAACAAATGTGCCTCTCCGCAATTTGTATGGGGGAGTGGAATTGTTTGATCCAAATTAGGCCGATAAGAGACGTGCCGCGCCGGCGGAATGGAAGGCTCGCCACAAAAACTTTTTTATTATACTGCTACGGTATCGTGGCCGTAGACAGAAGGATGTTTCATCGGAGCATATTGCACAGAGGCTGTTTACGTCGTTGATTTGTTATTCAATATAGCATTATGAGAACGACTTGTCATTTGTCCGGCTCCGTCGCGCGGCGCGTGCGGAGGGTTAATGCGTTCCGCGGCGCGCGCTCTTCGCCCACCGCGCCACTAGCGCACACCCGGCGAGCACCCATATTGCGCACCTTTATTTATCGTCCCGCATTTCCCCGCAAGACGAATGTTCTCGTAAACGGGAAACTAGCGGGCAGCACTCTGCCGCTAATCCTCCGACGCTCCAGCGCTTCCTCAACAATACCGCCCAAAATGCTCGGCGATTTAACAAAGGAGCCTTTGGTAGGTACTTTAAATTAAATGTTCGGCTTTACAATTCGACGGAATGTATAATGAATAGCACCGTAACATCTGTTAACGAAGGCGAACGATCTAGAAAGTTTTCACGCGCGGGAATAACTAATTGCGAAGGTTGGAATTCAATTTATGGTTTCTAGTGCGCCTCCCGGGAGATCACGCCATGCTCAAGTATTAATAATGCAAAACAGTGTCACGGAAAGTTTTCGATTCCAAATGCAAATTGAATTAGGAAACAAAGTTGTGAGTGTTGAACTTTCGCTTTGTCATCATCGGCTGTATCGCGATTAACATCTATGTTGAGTAATTAACATGAAAATCATACCAACTTTTCGTAATCTTCAATTCGGAATATTTTAACTCTGTACAAACGAGCTTTACGCTTGGTGAACAAACAACAGTGAGCTGAGCCAGCCACAACAAGCAATCCATTTGCAGTTTGAATGCATTGAATCCTATCATTATGGACGACACTTTGCAAACCAAACATATTCAGATCCACACAAAGGGGAGGATAAACAGGCAGCATCTCCACGGAATCCCGCGTCTCGAATCACATTGTTCCATGCGATGGGTGGCACAGCGAGTCCATATAAAGATGCAAGAAAACGGCATCTAGCCTCCCCCAGAAACTCGATATCGCTCGACGCGAATGGATTACACCGGCCCGCCTGAATTACAGAAACCATACGTAGTCTTGATACATTGAGGATCCCGTATTAGGAAGGATTAATTCTGTTACATTCCAAATGTATTCGGTACGCGACAACGTGAAAGATTGCATGTTTAATCATTTTGATACTCGGGGCGTGGAGGATGATTACTTTTAGAAGATAAGAGTCTTTGAACGTAGAAGATTTTCTTGGGTTAAACTTTTATACCTATACGTTTTCATTAGAGCTTATATTTTCGTGCATTCTATTTGCCTTTGGAGTAGAAATTGTTTTGTTAACTAAAAGCCTGGTAGTCGTTATTGTTTTCGCTGTCGTGAGTAAAATGGTATAACCGAATAATCACAACACAATATACGTCAGCGCCGCTTTTTTAATATTCATACAGAGGTGGTTGCGGTTTGGCGCCGATGAAAAAAACGCCAAGGGTAGGGCACGCCCTCCATTTTCCAACCTAAACTGCCCTGGCCGCCACTCTTTTGTCTTTTAATTTCCTGTCCGCCAGAGTGCGCTCCCATCGTGAATTTTGCTTTCGTGAGCTTCGTTAACTTATATCGACCTTTGTTGTTGCCTATTGAACTTTTCCATTACCGACGTCATCGATTGAAACCGCTAAATTCGTTGGAAAATTCTCGTCGCAGATATCGACGCCCCCCCCTATAAAACAATATGAACAGCGACTCCATTCCCATTTTCCTTTTATAAATCGAGTATGTTTTCAAGTTTCTGTTTTGTTTTCGCTCCGTCGAAGCTCTTGAAATGGAAATTAAATATTTCCTTATTGAAAAGTTTGAGTGTTATAACATTTAGATGCGGATTTTAATAATTGTAAGAGACTTTCGTTCGTCTCTGACTGACTGCAAATAAGGACTTTGATTAAAGTTTATTCAGTTATTTTCTTTTTAAAACCGAATAACAAACATGAAAAAGTTCGTCGGCTTGATGTTTTCCTGAACGCCGAGTCGTAGCTTGTTCATTTGTGTCACGTATCAGCGCTTATTATCGCTCGTTTTACTATTCGTGTGTCGCCACGTTTTAATGAACTCATTATTTTAAGTTAATATTCATTGTACTCTGTCGTTTCCTGTCCCAATTCCGTAACGCGTGTTTAGTATTAGTTTCACATTTAGAGAATATTAACCCGGCAACCACTTTTGTAAAGCGGTTTCGGGTGCTCGACCCGGTAGAACTGGCGACCTTCCTAATTACACCATAACATCTAAACACCGTTTAGGCTGCGACGCTAAGGGATGGCCGTAATTTATTATACAGTTTCGCTTACGAAATTCAATATCAAGGGTCTGAATCGCCCGAGTATTAATAGGACTGAGCGTCATCGGCACCATTTAAATTATTATCAAAACTATCGGCTTACATCGGCCTCTCGGCCTAATTGCGTCGACGAGCCAATCGGACTCGTCGAAGCAAACGGTCCCCACTAAAGTTATCACGGTGTTAATACAAGTTGAGACGTTACTAACACAAAGGACGCTTTACGAGGGGCTGAGACAATAAAACCAGTGTAAAAGTCGGCTAACCGCTCCTCTCGCCCTCCCCGAGAAAATATCTTAGCCCTCTCCACTTTTATGAGTTGCTTAAGTCGTGCTCTGCCGTTTTTAAAATAGTCTCCCAGAGTTAAGCCGAAAACTTTGGTACTCAACATATTGAAATAGAATATGTTTTAGTTTGAGCGTATGGTTAGTTTTCGTGAGGGATAAATGTGTTTTGTTGCATTCGGGGGCTGTGCGTACGTGTCGTGTTTGACGCTCGTAAGTAATAGTGTGAGTGGCGGGCTGCACTAACGGCAATAATGAGAAAACTTGGCCGGCGGAGGAGAATGCAGCCCGTAGTTACTCGCAGCGGGCTCGCCGGCGTACGCTCACTCCTCGCACAATGAGTTCTATTAGAATGAATGCCTGCGCCTACATACATTATGAACTCCCCAGCCAAGGTGCTTCAATATTTAATCACTTTTAAAACTTCAGTTCTCAAAGTATCTAGCAAATTGGCAGTTCTCTCTAAAAAAAAAACTAACTTCGCAATTTAAAACAAACTCGAGCATAATTACTCAAATTTAGTCTCATCAGAACTACTAATTAAACTAACTTGCAAGTAAACAAAAAAGTTTACAAATATATTCTCATTAATGGTATTTTAAATGTAAATCTCGGCAGTGCACGTAAAGTGTTGAACTGCTGAAGGAAACTTTTAATTTGGTCTCGGGAATTCAAATGTCCTTGACTCGGTAGTGGCTAAGTTAGCACACTTTGGTGCACTCCTGTCTAGAGTCCTCGCCTTAACAATTTACTACCTGTAAGCAGCTGCAAAAGCTGTAAACTAGAGGACTAGACAAACGAGACATGAAGCTAACAGAAACAGTTGAGATTCAATGCGGTCGCAGACATGCGACTAAATATCCTAAGTGTAATGTCATAATTCGAGGTTTGGCTCTCGCCTATTTCCTTCTCCAATATTGAACCAATTTAAAAGATATTCCATAAAGAAAAATACATATATATACCCAAATTCAAATTATTTTTTCGTAAAATCATAGTAGGTGCAATATATAATCCTTATAAATGTGAATGTAAGTTTGTTTGTTACGCTTTCACGCAAAAACTGCTGAACCGATCATCATGAAACTTTGTACATATATTTTTGGAGGTATTAGAAGTAACATAGGATACTTTTTATAAAAAAAAAAACATTTATTAATGGCTTCACTGCGAGCGAAGCCGCGGGTAAAAGCTAGTATTCTAATGTCAGGGTCGCTAAGTTTAACCTAATAGGCATACAAATTTTGCAATACTGTGCCCCTGTTTTCCTTTTTGATGATACATTATATGTAGAAGCACTAGAAAAATGCTCTAAATTGCGCTGTCAACAGAGGCCTAGTGTACAAACTTGACAACTAAAAATGAAAGAAGAAAAACAAAGAAGCACAACATTAAAAAAGATATTTATCTTTTTTAATCAATTTATGGAATAACTTTTAAATTTGTCTAATACTGGAGGAGGAAATAGGCGAGAGCCAAACCTTGAATTATAACGTTTTACAAAGGAAATTCAGTGGGAGCTCTCTGCCCGCAATTTCTATTAAAAGTTTTCCCGATCAGTATTCAACCACAATCACTTTTAAAATATAAAGTCTTGGACAATTTTGATGCATTTAAACATCAGTAATGCCAGGCAAAAATTAAGTTTTTTATTTTATTTATTAGTTTATCCTCGCACTGGAACGCCTTGCAGCAATTACACCAATAGAGCACAATCTTATAATAAACTAACTATTAGAGTCCAGGTTTCCTCACGATGTTTTCCATCACCGTTGTCAGCAATGCCCAAGATAAACTTGGAAAGTACATATGAATTGAAAACCATGACCACGACCTCAAGCATGAGAGGCGAGGTCTTAGCCAGAAGGCCACCACGACACCTTAATGCAGTTATTTCTAGGTACTAATATCAGCCCTCATGATATGCCAACAAAAAATACATGACAACAAAGCGTAATCCCTGAACTTATCAAGCCCATACAACAATAAATTTAAAAACAATAGACACCATTAACACAGCTCTTTATCAACTTTATCATGCTTTTACACCATTCTGTCTTGCACACATTTATCGCTAAATGATAACAACATGGAGGTGCTACTGGTGGTGGATATTTATAGAGAACGTTGAAAGAAATACTGGGTCAGTAATGATAGCATTAAGTAATTAAACACCTCAATGACGTCAACGTTTTATAATTATGATTCATACACCCAATTGACCCTCACCAATCAGTAGGGCGTCGCTAATCGAAGCTGCAAATCAATTTAATCAAAGGGCCATCGATTTAAAGCAGATAAACGCCGGCTATTGCCGATTAGCAGACCGCTCAGCTCGCGCCCTCATCGCACGGAGCTGCTAACAAATTTTAATATCACCGACCAACACACCTGCCGATAGTTGCACACCCCACCGATATTGATTTTGCAATCAAAGCCCCGTTAGAGAACCTCCACCACTTCGTCCCGATTATATCCTGATTTATTAATATATTACCCGTAATACTCTTCAGAACAATTTCCAACACAGGAAATACATTTTTTAAACAAACATTCCCACATACGCTACCACTTTTATATGTAGTTCAAGTTTCTAACAGACTCCTAACTAGGATTTCCTGCCGTATAAAAACTGGAGCCACCGCAACTCGGTCTAGTGCGAATAAAAAGTAAACAAGTTCATTAAAGCACAAAATAAAGTCACCTATGTGGAAAACGACGAGTCTATTTTATGTCCTCCTATTACTTTAATGTCTAACGTTAAATAAAGAACAGGAGAAACGTCACGTCGTTATGTTCACAATGCAGAATGTTGCCACAAAATATCTTTCCTTCAGATACGCCCTCGCGACGACGACGGCTTTCGGTAAAGAATAAAAAAGGAACTTTAGCGAACAAAACGTCTACACAATTCCATTTTCTCTTTCACCAACAGAGCGAGTCTTAGTGAATCAGGCTCCTGTATGGGGCGCCTTTATAAACGCAATAATGAGGAGTGCTAAGGCGGTATTCAGGCGTGCGCCCTAACGAGAGGTGCCGATGAATCGCCCATGAGCCGCGCACAAAACTTGCCACTTGGGGCGGTAATGGCGAGCGCGGACGGCCGCCTCGCCGCCGCCTCGCCACCGCCTCGTGCCGCCTCGACACCGACTTGACGCCTTGCCAAAGGGCTTTTAGCGAGCACCAACTTGCTTTCGCTTTGACTTTCATCGCTGAGCGAGGATTAGGCGTGCCCCGGCGCGATTGGATGCTGCCCACGGATGAATAGTCAATGAATTTAGGCCAAGCAACGGCGGCGCAAATTAAAAGCGTACTTGTTTACATTTAACTCCATTTCAAAAAAAGTGTCTGCACTGATTCGTGCTGTGAAAAGTGAATGCATCGTGATTCGTGTCGTAAACTGGACTATCTAAATTGAACCGTTCTTGTATAAAGCGCTTAATTCCACTGAACTCAACATGTTTTCACTGCTTTCATTCAGTGTGTAGCAATAAAGCTCGCCTTTATTCCCGAGAGCTTTCAAGAATAGAAGTTTGCATCTGTAGGTACGGGATTTCCGCAGTGTTCGCCGCAAGTCTACGGATCGCGGTACACGTTTAGAAACTCCAACTTCGACTTTCGTAGACAGGAATAAAAAACAACAGTCATGAATTGTTTGACTGTTATTATAACTTTTCCTTTGAGAAATGTTCTCTATAATAAAATTAAAGTTACCGTTTGCATTAAAAGTTAAATTTAGATAGATGAGAAGGTTCTTGCTTCTCAGAGGGAGTTGCAAACGACGTGCTTACGTGAGAGAGATATCGAGCGATCTCTTCTAAGCCCGCAAAACGGTCTCGGCCTAAATGAAGTCGCGACGCGACGCTCATCTAAAGCATACTGCGAAATTAGTCAATCCTATCGCAGCCATCTTTAACGGAGTCGGTGAGGCTGAATAATGAAATAGCTCGTTGAGACGGCGCGCGGCGGCTCGGTATCGACACTGTGGCCCATTGGAACACGATCGCGCGGCCGAGCATAAGCGAAAATCCCACGGATTCCGTGTGAGATATCTGGCTCCTCCTTTAGGGTTATTAAGTGAAGTGGGTTTTAGGGAAATGAGCCGGCGAATAAATCTACTCTCCCTTGGAATGGAAAAATCTGTGTTCTCCGTAAATAAGGAATGCCCATGAAATAAATTAGACAGGCTCATATATTGTCTTCATCGGGGCGGTGGGAAGCATTCCTGACAGATAAAAATCTTCCCTCGTACGGCCCGATTGCCAATAAGGCGAATGGGAATGGAACAGTTATCGTTGATAAAACCGTTGTTCTTCGTTTATACTCGAAAGTCGAATGATAATATTGTGATTGTAAATAAAAATTGGATTTGTGAAACAATGAAGCAACGTGCTGTGATAGAGCACACCGGTGCGGCGACGCCAGACGTCGCTACCGGGAATCGTTTAAAACTTAAAATCTTGCCGATCGTGGGTCAATTTTTAATTAAAAATAAGTTTTAGCAGCGATTTCTTACACTTTTGTTGCGGATTTGTTCCAACTCTATCCTAGATACATGGTTTTAACAGTGTATTTATTAGAAAGCTTTTCAACATATTTCGAATTACAGATGTTGTAGCGGCACTTAAAATCATTTTAATTTACGTCACCCACTTGTCATAACAAGTAATAACATTGCAAATGGCTTCAAACAGACAAGGGTTTGGAATAACCTACATATCAAATATTAATCAGAGTTTATAATGCTGGCACATTAATTAAGCCTAAAATAATTCGTACTAATGAAAATCTATTTGATGTTCTAGTAGTACATTCAGAATTCTGTTAACTATGATATATTTAAATAAGTATGATTATTAATGTGTGTTCTTTGATAAATAAACAATCACAGAGACATTTTTAATAACTTTGAAATTTTTGACTGCTTTGCCTACTTTAAAAACTAGGCCGGAGAGAGAATAATTAAAAAGCTACGAAAAATGTTTTCAAATAAAAATTCAGCACGTACACGGAATATCATCTCCCAATCTTCGCAAACTGACATATTCATTCCTTTCCTCCGGTTTTATTAAAGGCGAATACAAAACGCGGCGGCCTCGCCCGAGCGGGCACAAAGCCCGATGCACACCCAGGAGCTAAGCTTACCCGGGACTCCGCAAGCGTAACTTGCAACAAAATCCCGCGTTCACGTTTCCATCCCGTATTGCAGTGTACCGAGGATCCCCTTTAACGTATTCCGCGTTGCAACCGAGACGGCGGGGTTAAGGCGCGCGGTGACGGTAATGCGTTTTATGAATGAATGAACGAATGAATGGGAGGATTTCACTTCCAACTAACCGTTGGTTTGAGCAAAAGCGCAGCCGACGCACCGGCAAGATTTTTACGGCTTTGAGCTTCCGTGTTTGGTTTGGAACGATAAATTTTGAATAGTTTTGCTGTAATGTTGTCGCCTGGAAAATGGGTGTAACACAAATATTGGCTCAATTTCATAGTCGACTGTCGCGTTGAGTACCGTTGCAGTTTATTACGTGCATAAAGTTAGGAGAGAGAATACGACACTTGAGTTGAGACAGCATAAAGAGGACGAGGTGATTTAGTGAGCATGTCTCGAGGACGGCATTCTCGGATTAAATGACTAGCGCATATAAATTTTGCTTAACCCCTTACTACTACACGTCACTCAAAATTGACGCTTGTAATAAAACCCTTTCGCACAATGGACGCTACAGTGTTGTCGCTAACTTGATCTAGAGACAAAGGGCACACTTGAATGCTCACTAGGGTATGCGAGTTCTTTATAGGGCATTCTCGCCTTCGATAAACTAATAAATAGAGCAAGTCATTTCCCAAAAAGGTTTATGCTGTTTTTCAGTAGGTTTTTAACTTTAACAAGCTGTTTGAAAAGGCTGAATTTTTAGCGGGCAGAATTCTTTACAAAGACCAACTTCATTAAATATCATCGACCTTCTTTGACGACTTTTAATGCGTCATTGCCTACGTCTGACCCATACCAAAGTAGACGTAACAGTATAGTTTTAATAGTGCATCACTATAATTGATTCAAATAAGTGTGAAATCGACCTATCCAGTGGGGCGCACCCTGGCCAGGCTAGGTATTTATTAATGAATGCGCCTGCAAACGGTCGACGACACTCAAAGGATAGATGATTCGATTAATTCAATTTTCCAACTGGACGCTTTGATTGCAAGTGAAACAAGACCGAAACTGTTTTCTATCAACCCACTTTGGCCGTGTGTCGTCGTTGGCCTTATAAAAGAGCACTGACAGAATTGTAGTTGGTACAATTTTCTTAATGCTGGTTAGCATCGGTAGTGCTAATAATTTGTAAGTACTTATTAAATACTAATGAGTTGTGAGACGATATTTTTTAGGGTTCCGTACCTCGAAAGGAAAAAACGGAACCCTTATAGGATCACTTTGTTATCCGTCCGTCTGTCTATCAAGACCCTTTTTCTCAAGAACACGTGGTGGTATCAAGCTGAAATTTATATCAAATACTCAGGTCTACTGACCCTTAAAGCTGTGAAAAAATCATTCGCAAATTTTCGACACTCGCAAGGGAATCAAAACCTACAGAGTACTTCCCGTGATCTCAGAATCTTGAAATTTGGTAAGAAGCAACGTTTTATAGCACAGAAAAAGGGAAAATTTCGAAAATTGCAAATTTTTGTTACATCATATAATAAAAATATTTTTAATAATTTGAAACTTACTAATCCTTTCCTCATGAACACGTAGAGGTATTTAATTGAAATTCATATCAGGTGTGTAAAAACCTTTAAGATGGGGTTTGTACGGAACCTTCGGTGCGCGAGTCTGATTCGCACTTGGCCGGTTTTTTTTAAATTACGTATACTGCAGTAAATTTATGCGAAGTTTAATCTAATGGAGTAATTTAATTCCTTTGAAATTAAAATTCTTGTGTAGACAATTTATTTCCCAACAAAAGTTTTTCACGTTTATGAAGAATTATGTTTTCTAACATTAATTTTAAAAATAAATATTAAAATACGTGATTTACGTACTTACAAACGAGTACCTACGTTGAAGGTTTTTCACAACCATGTACTTGTAGTACCTACTCCGAACATAATGGCATGGACCAATCTCCAAATGGAACCAAAATGAGGTATGATAATATTAACAAATTTATAACGTGTAAGTACCCAAGGACCATTAGGCTCGGTCCATACAACACATTTGTACATAAAGTTTTATAACACGTCCATAAAATGCCCTACGCGTAGGGTTTCTGCATATGCAGTAAAGAACAATGTCTTATTGTTATACCCTGACTAACTGACGGGGAATTTAAGCCTTAACCATATTATAATTTTATTAAGTATTCAGCCGTAACATCAATTTCAAAGGCTTTTTAAAGCAATAACTTTTAAAGGAAAGAAAGCTTGTGACTTCATTGACGACTTTTTCATGCAAATCGGATAAGATTTTCGCTGAAATTGACTGAGCGTTGAGTTTTTTGCAACCTCCACTTACTTTCTTGGCCTACTGATTTTCAAGTCTAATAAGTTAGAAAGTATTATTCATAGCTTTTTGCCCCGTCAGTGACTGCGATCTGGCTCTCATATGGGCGAAGGACGTAACCGAATGGTGTCCAAGGCAAAATAAAAGAAAGGGATGGAGGCAGAGTCTACGATGCTAAGACAATATCCGGTAAACGGCTGCTGTAACTTTGAGGAGGCCTTTGCAGAAACGAAAAGTCAATCTTAATACCGGTGTCAAATAAATAATAGTTATGCAACGTTTATATAATAGGGGTTATTAAAACACAAGTGTGGGTTTATCACACGATGTGAAGGCGAGTTTGATAATGGTATCACACAAGTGTTTTAATACCTAGTTATATACCGTTGCATACACTATTCACTCATACAGATTAAATAAAACAAACTGGAAACGGAGAAATATGTGGTATGTCTATGACTGCGCAGCGCGCGCATCCATGGACAATTACGCGCTAATAAATTAAAAAGTAAAAGTGTGCTATAATAATTAAAAAAATATTTTATGATGCAATTGTTTGAAAATCGAAGGAAAGTGTTGCACTGTAATGGTATTTTGTTTAATTTACCTATCCACGAAAAAAAAGTACGTGTATACAATAGTAGTAGTAGGGACTCCCGTTGCCGCACTTAGACTCCCATTCGGTACGTTGTGCGTGAGTACGTGTATCCAATATTTTTTGAATTCATATTTGGAACATTACGTTGTAACTGTAGAAAAAATATTTTTATTAGTAGATAAATAAATAAAATTTGTCAATAGATTAAATACCTTATAATCTACAGTTGTTTTTTTTTACTTGTAAAACGTGCTATGTAAGATTGGGAATAAAGGCTACATTATTACTATTGTTCAAAGCTTAAAATATGGGCTCGGTCCTATTGAGAGCTACATATTTTGTAGTTTAAGAAGAGCTGAACTGCAGTTAGATCTGAAAGGTTAGAAAGAAATAGCAATCTAAATACGGAAACACACTTACGTGTTGTGGCGTGGCGTGGCGCGGGATCCACCAATCAAACAATTCTTTTCCAGCCTACGTTATAACGCAAAGAGTTTTGTCGCCAATCAAATGAGTCAGAAGGCGCCACGACTCGCCACGCCACGTAAATGTGGTTCCGCCTTAATAGTTCATTAGTTTTAGAATTAGAATAAACTACCTGATTGTTTATTTTTCCTTTTGTTTCTTTACTAACATAATCTAAGTACTAGTAATGTTATCGTTCAGATTAAGTAAACTTTTGTATATTATGTAGGTCGTTTTGTGAAAAATAAACACTATTTTTTCTTGTTCATTAGCTCTCGATGAAAAATTCATAAGCGCCCTTACGCGTTGAAACAATGATTATTGTTCCTTTTAGGTAGCTAGGGACTTACCATAAGTAAGTAGGATACATTTTTCTCACATGCGCTAATGGTAAGTGTATTTTTATTCATTATATATATTTTTCACTAGCTCCTGCCAGCGGCTTCACAAGCCCAAGGGAACATTATACCGGGCTAAAAAGCCTATGTGCTTTTCCAGACTATAATCTATCTATCTCTGTGCCAAATTTCATCCAGATCCGTTCAGCCGTTCTGGCGTGATTGAGTAACAAACATAACACATCCACCCATCCAAACTTTCACATTTATAATATTGAGTAAGATTATTTATGTACTCAAACCATACAAGAAAAATGGTGTACAAAGGACCTAAGTTCTGTGGTTAAAATAATCTAAATAATGCTCTTAAATCATACTAGCTCTACATTTTGTTAAACTTTCTCATAACACCGACATAATATTTGCACAAGAATGTAACCTCAACAATTTCACGGAAATAAACTGGACTTGTTTCTGTATTCTATGAAAACTTCTAACAACACCCATTTAAATTCCTTAGATGCGCATGCGTCTTGTAAGCGCAAGCACATACACCGTTACTAAGTAAATAGGGGTATCACATTATAGTAGGTGACATTCTTCGGATTCTTTCTAATAAAGATTTATACGATGAGATTCGAATTCGGATTATATATCAGCAATTAAAATTAAATTAAAATTTTAAAAAATCCGACACAAAAACCTCTAAAAAGCAAAAAATAAGCCTCGTACTCGCGTCGGGAAACCACTAAGTAAATAAAATAAACTGCTGTAAACGTTGATGGTTCCCCGACGCGAGTACGAGGCTTATTTTTTGCTTTTTAGAGGTTTTTGTGTCGGAGGTTTTTGAATTATTAATTTAATTTTTATTTCATTCTTTTTAAACTCCATATAATATATTTAATAGCAGACACGCTTCAATCGACAATCTATCAAAACACGTAATTATGACATTGTGTTGCGAAATAATCCATATTCAAAGAGTAAAATGCGGGTAGCTTTTGCACGACTGAACCGATTTTAATCAAACATAGCTAAGAATACTCTCGACAAAGTCATCTTTCAGACAAAAAACTAAATCAAAATCGGTTCATCCGTTTAGGAGCTATGATGCCACAGACAGACACACAGATACACAGCAACACACGTGAAACTTATTACACCCCTCTTTTTCCGTCGGGGGTTAAAAATAACAAACTATGATCGTTTTTACATACCCTATATGATCTCTTCCAGTAGACAAATTTAAAATAATCCTTTCTTCGTTTTCACCTTCTATAACTTAAAGCACTTGTATATGTTACAGGTAAAACCCGTTTTTCGTTAGAACTCGTTTTCCCTAGTTAAAACTAATAATGACCAAACAATGTGATAGATATAGAAGTTTAAATCAGTATTCATTACATTGCCCGATTTGACTTGACTAGATTCATAATGCCTGGGCATTAAACATATCGCCCTGATTAATTACTTGGGCAATGATTAGTTTCTCTAGTGCTAGTTTCAACTGAAGTTTGTAGTGACAACTAGTTTTATCTGAAAATTAAAATACATTTTTTTTTTAAACTTTGCCCCACACTAGGAATTTCTCCTGTATCGTGGGTGCGTTTTTAAAAATATAAACTCAGATACACAAACACCCAGAGCCGGAACAACTATCTGTAGGTCATACAAATATTTGTTCCGCGCGTCAATCGCTCAACCACTGCGCCAACCGTGCGCCCATGTCAGCTATATCAGTCGTAAATTCTAGTTTTGACTAGGTATTTCTAGTTTTAAGAAAGTTTAGCAAAAACTAGTTCTAACTAGGGAAGGTGGGAGAGGGTTAGGGGGGCTAGGGTATCTGTGAATGTTTGTCCTGTACATATTTTGTGGTGTACAATAAATTATATAATAAATAACAAACGCGTTCTATCTAAAAACTTGTTTTAGCTGTAACATATACAAAACCTTATGTTGTTGTTGTTAAGGCTGTGCATTGTTCCCTGTTTATTAATGAATGACATTAGATTTTGTTTAATATTGACAGCATGCATTTAAAATCTGAAGCTTATGAGCGCATCAAAAACTTTTATGAGGTACGATTCATACCTGAATGGGTTAAAGACAAATACCTGACATACCCTGGGCGAGCAGTTTAACCAACCTTCGTCAAGAAGGCACTGAATAAAATGGGATAAAATATATTTTATTGTACACCAAAATTCCACATATCTTAATGTTTTATTATGACTGGCCGAAGTCTAAATAGTTACAATATTCGGTTACTTAATAACGGCAACGAAAACGAACACCACAAAACAATCAAGGAAGGATACGCAAATCAAGGGACGTACCATAGATACTAAATGTAACCAACCAGACATATTCACAGCTCACAGCGCACGGAAACATAAAACAAAACACTAACAATGTTTAAAAACCCAGGACTAGACTAGAGCGGACATAATATTTTACTATGAGTGGCGATAACTCACGATCGGGAAGACGGCATCACGGCAGCCCTACCATTGCCGACTATAAGCCGTTTTACAACCTGTCTCGTTGACAGCTGCTTCCTTTCCATTACTTGTGATAGACGAGCGAAATGTAACAAACGGTTACGTGCAAACAAAAATAACGAAAGAAATTCCGCGGATTATTACAATACTAGCTTAGAACTACAAGTCGATAAATATCCCACGGGAACGTACCACCGAAGTTAAAAAGCATTCTGTCTCAATCCAGGCCATGGTCTTCTCGAGTTAAAAAAAAATACATCCAAATGCCAGAATAACAAACATCTGAACTTTTTTATACTGATAACAGGCATGCATTTTTTTTTACTAGGTGGTAGTACAATTAAGCACTTTGACCGTATGCTAACAGGCATTTCAAAGCTCAGCTGTGTTTAGTCAAAAACGATGGGCTGGCTTCTTTAATAAATAATAATAACTACAAAGAAACTTGAAACATAAACTTGTTATAACATTGTAGATACGCAAGCAACAAGCTCTCATTCTTCGCAGAAAAAGTTGTAAAAAACCTTAATATTCAGTGGTAATCACGAGACCACGAGTTCAAGAGTCAGAAACATAAACTTAAGATGATGGTAGCAATTAAGATTACAGCCCATATAAGAATCATAACGATGCACTAAAATTTCGTAGTAAACAGCGTTGAATCACCTTATGATTTCATAGAAATCGGAAGGCAGATTAAATTGTTCAACCAACTTTGATATTTTTGAAAGTCACAACAAAATAAATTAAAGTCTATAGCGTATCAGACGATACAAAAAGAATTCCGGGAACGATATAACTTGGTCCATACAAAACATCTTATTATAATGGGCTACAATCACAATATTATTCGAATTTGAATGCATAAGATAGATATCGCTTTGGTATTAATAAAGTTGAGGTAAAGGACACTAATGATCAGATTAAGATATCGGAATTTAAAGCAGTATAAAGTGAGAGTCACCTCGCAACCTCCGCTAGCATTATTAATAAACAAACTTGATTATGTTTATATTTAGATAATTTGAACTTTACTGTTGTCACACTAACAAGGTTACGTGACTGCGTGCAGTAAAAGTTTTAAACCAGAGGTTCACGTGTGAAATCGGAACTTGGTTCCCATGATACTATATTAAACGTCAAAACTACATGCATATAGGCGATTCTGAACGGTCTCCCACGAAACGTTATGGCCTACCTCAGTGGCGGAGTTGGCCGTTATTCGAGGATATCTATGCTCTGTTACACAATACAGCGTATCGAATATCGCTGTGACCGACTCGCGTACTCAAAAATGTAGATTGACGTGGGCTTATGGACCGTGAAACCGCGGTTTTTCGGACCGTGTGAAGATACCCGAAAATAGACAATATAAAAAAAAAAACAAAAATCTATCAACTTTAAACACGACGTTTAACATGAAGTACTTTCTGTATTAAATGTCAGCTTTTCTGAGGAACTTTGTGCAACTTTTAATTGAACAGGAAATATGAAAGACTAGGTAAACTAATTAATGTTTAAAGTATTCTGTACTCTATAAAACTTATTGGCCTCATTTTTTAAATCAAAGTGTTCAGAGTTAAGAATGTTTAAATACCGTTAATTAAAACTTTAGTGCAGAGAATGAATCGGTAGTTTCCTTTAACTATTCATGTTTTACACGTAATTCTTGATTAAAAAGAAACTGCAAGTTCAGAATATCTTATAGCGCAAACAAAGTCTTCGTGTATATATACCATCGTCTATGCTATGGCACGATGGTCACAACAGTCCCAAATTCAAGAGTACCCAAATTTAAACTATAAAAGATCCACAGAGACCATTGTCACCTAAATAAAACATTCAAAGACAGTAAACCAACCCAATCTTGCGGTAAAAAAACCACGAGCGTGTTCCGTTCCGACAGTATCAAATGTAGATTAACAAAATTCGAAAAGTTCTCACCGTCGCGCTCCACTGCCCATCAATATAACATCTTCAAAACTTGTATAATTATTTTTCTAGCGAACCAATACAACAATTACACAATTCGACACGTTGTCTGTGATTTGATTCTATATATTACGAGCAGTAAAAACTATTACAAATTCTTTATAATTGTTAGAAGCAGTTTTATATTTCGGATCGGCGTGAAGTGAAAACAAAAATGGTTATGGCAACTGATACATGGTCGTCAATTTGCGTTTAATTATTGTCTCTATTAATTATTATGTGCGCTGAAGTGCAGGCTATTTGAAGTATTATTTTTTATGGGGCTGTTAACTGGGCTTTGATAGACGGTTGATATATAAAAATTTTGTGAGAATGCTTTGACCTAATTAAGCTTAAGCAGAGCATATGGGTCAAATAGGTCGTATATCTAACGACAAAATATTATAAAACTATATATCACAAAAATTGGCAAGTTCTTTGCATGCATGCGTGCATTTCACAACTTTTGCAGAACAAATATCAGAGAAATATAAACGTTGTAAGTTACGAGTAAACATCCGAAATATGATACTACCGTGTTTTCTCAAACGAGATCAACATAAGAAACCGTACTGCAAAATATCTAATATATTTATTTTAGCACAAAGGAAAACCGTTAGGCGGATAAATTAGAACTCCGAATAGGTGGAACCACAGACAAAAACGAATATAGTTCAGCGATACCGCAAGAAGTAATCACTAGCGAGAAACGGTGAAAATTGTAGAGTCTATTATTTTCTTCCTGAAGACATAAACTTTATAACTAAAACTAGATTACCACTTAACTTAAACTATAGCAATCAATCCGCCTAGCTTTTACTTGGTTTCTCGAGGCCTATTGATAGGCAGTCAATGCATGTAAAATACCGCATTACTGTATGAATTACGAGTATGAAATATACAGAGTATGAACAATCGAACCAATCACATGGCGAGATGAAAGACGCGATGTGGATTTCCGTTTATGTGATTGGTTAATTGTTCATACTCACTTCCACAACTCAGTAACTAGGTAACTCAAAGCCCCTTAGACTTAAGTCTGGTTTCAGATCTTCTGGCTACCCGTGACGGCTTCCAAAGGTCTACACATGACAGCCGTGAGCATCGACTTAGCGACTAAGGTTACTATCAGATAGATAGCGGTCACGCGGTCAAGCGTTCAAAGGTCAGTTTTGCGTTCAAGCGTGCAATTGCTTACGAACCCCGCTTTTTGACGGTCTACGCAGTACCACTACTGTCACCATGTTTTTGACGATAGTTATTGTTATTATTTTTATCAGCATCAAGAATGATAAGGAAATACAAGGGTGCGCCCAGTAAATAAGGATAGAGAAAAAAATAGGGTATTTCGTAATATTTTTTCTAAATGGATTAAAGATGAAGAAATTTCAGGAACAACTTCCAAACATAGGTACTTCTGCTACTGTTTCTCGGTTTTTATAATCGTTATCTTTCGCATCGTACCGACGCGGTAAGAATGCCACCTGTGTGGGTATATCTATGTAACGTAATACAACTCAACGAACGCAAAACTGACCTCTTGAACGCTTGACCGCGTGACCGCTCCCTGTCTCATAGAACCCTAACTCCGATACGATATTATCTTTCCGAGGTACGACACCTCGGAAAGATAATATCGTGCTCGGAATTAATGGTCACCCATCTACGGACCGACCTCGGCAAGCATTGCTTAACCTTAAAGATGCGGCTGTTATTACTTAACCACAAGCTTTTCCAGCAGTACATAAACTTCAGAACTAAAACTACACTACCACTTAACTCAAGCAAAAAAGACAAAAGATATCGGACGAAACACTTGTTTAGGTGTAAACACGATAGCGAACCAATTACGTGCTCGGGAAATTCAACGGTACCTGTACTTTATAAGGCTACTAAGCTGTATTTGTGACTGGTTAAACGAGGGACATAGTCAAGGACATAATATGTCATGGTCACGGGAAATATAAACAAAAAGAAACTGGTAACATTGCAAAAGAAATTTCAGAAAAATATGTTAAGTGTGGGGCAAATTGCAGTGAGTTTTTTGAAAAAACAAGACATTCTGATCCTCTTTACCCTATACCTACTTCAAACTTGGTTTCGGACCCGAAAAAGTTGGTGCCTGAGTTTTAGATATGGGTTAAAAATCTAAAAATGGATCTAAGCCTGGTTAATTTCTCATCTGTAGAGATGGGCTGTAATCGGGTATGAATCCGGTTAATTGCCGTTGATTGCATCTCTACTCAGTTTGCATTGCATTATTTAGTAAAACATTAACATTTTATGTCAAATATTTATTTGACCTATTATTGCTATCTGCTATGAGACTTCGTCAGAATTCCTTTTCAAAAAGTCCCCAGTTTCTCCAGCCACACCGTATACAACATAAAACATATCGTTCCTCCATTCGCGTCCCTATTCGAATTCACGTCAAGTCTTCGTATTTGTAATTCAAGACGGGGTCCCGACAGTACGTATTGTTTCACCCACTGCTTCTTACGGCGACGTTGTGAACTGAACATTTATTGATAATCAGAATAGGCATTCAGGCAGGCCGGTAGTTACAAATTAATTTGTGGGTATTAGGCTGTGTTTATTGTATTGAATGGTAAATCGTGTGAGTTGTTCTGTAGAGGTATTCAACATTTTTGGGTTTAATCGTGTCTGTTGGCCTACGGGCTACAGATGTTGACGAATGTCTTTGAAGGCTAGCAGACAGCCGTGACGTGACGATGCGGTAACGCGTTATTTTTCATATAAACTATTTTAAAATTGTTCTATTCATAGAATTGTTCTATACACAGGATTGTTCTGTACATAGAACATTTTTTTAAGAGAACGCGTTGTTGCTTCATTGTCGTATTGTCACATAGCGCCTGTCTGCGGGAGCTTTAACATGGTAAAGTTCTGTTGAGCTGGGAAGATACTTACATATACCACTTCTAAACAAAGTTTTTAAGTAATCTAAATAAATAGATGAAATGCAAAAGACAAAAACAGGTCAATAACACACTCCTAAGTTGCCAAAACTAGAACGAAGAACAAAGGAGCAACTTTTCAAAACAACCTTTATGCTTAAACAAAACACGTAACTCAAACTATTTCACACAAAAGTCACAACACACTACACAGCCAATATAAAAACAATAATATAGAAGAATCATAACCGATTCACATCGTTCGTTATCGGATCCAATCAGAGTAATTAAAATAAACGTAATCGTTAGGATAATGGTTGGTAATAGGCCGAGCCGCAGTAAGTCAGTGAAACTGATTACAGAGTAGAGACACCGCTTTCCAATAACAGTATAGAACTGTTAATTTGGTATAACATAAATTGGATGATTTTGGACAGCCCTAGACTTAACTAGACGACTATAAAATGGAAACAAGGATTTGCCGACATAGTAGCGATGGAGGAAGGTTAATAGAAGTTTTCGTGTGTTTAATTATTTGAGGAGTGAATGTTAAACTAAACTAAACTTGTAAACATGATTTCAGATAAACTTTTTAACAATAAAACTGGACTACTGAAAAGAAAGTATGAAACAAGAAAATATTCTCATCTGAAATTGTTATGTACAAACTATACAGTTTTTTTACGGTGGGTGGCATACGACTACGGTTATCCTCTACGGAATAGTTTGTACATAACAATTTCAGATGAGAATATTTTCTTGTTTCATACTTTCTTTTCAGTAGTAGGTTTTAGTTTTTGAACTTATTTTTTATTTAAAGTATTTTGGGGTTTTTGCAGAGCCACATCACATTTTTCTGTTTAGGGTTTGTTGTTTTACGTTTATATAGATAATGCATAAGTTACAAGAGTGGACTCCGTAGTCGGGTAAAAAATTGTTTTTATGACTTTGACGGGATAAACCTCGTAAACCGTACGCTTGACAAAAATATGTTGTAACAAACCCTACCTTCATTTTAAAATCCCTGTTCAATGATACCACACATGATAAGGCGGAGCTAATTTTTTTAAATTCTTGACTCGTGCCTCCTAGAGGGAACCATATTCAATTTAATGTGACGTCATATAGCTTATAATCAGCGGACAAACAAGACGCTTTCAACGACACTCATTTGTCAAATTATGATAAGTAGTTTAGTAGTTATGAGGGAACAGATGAACATATGTAAACACATACCAGTCAAAAACATAACCTTCCTTTTAGCTTCGCCGTAGTCGGGTAAAAAAAGAAACCGACTTCCAAAACAAAACAAAGCAAAAAATAACTTTCTTTTCAGAAGTGGGTGTCTTTGGTACCTATTTTTTCTCGTGTTTTGACACGGTTTATTTTTTTTGGTATTTTTCTCTTTTTATTACCTATTGGGTAATTATATTAACATGAAAATCATTTATAGCCAGAGGGCTTTTCAAAGCAATTCCAAAAAACCTAAAAACGACTGGGATACACTGTTTTATTAGGGAGTTCCGGTGCTAACCTTCCGACTTCATCACCAGATTAGTTCGATGCCTACCATTTTCATTAGAACCATTTATTTAAATTTGCTTCGTCACAGTGATTTAACTATTCGAGATATCTTAAACCCGAAAAATACTTATCATTGAGAATATTCCAGTGGCCATCTGTGGTCTTCTTCAGCAGTTCCACTACACTTCTGAATGACTTGCCATGCTGATGAAAATACTAAAATCACTATGTGTATGCCTATTAAATTTGAGGAGTTCTCTCGATTTCTCCAGGATCTCTGACCTGATGACCATGGGTTTATCTGGGAAGTGCACCCTTTCAAACAAAAGAAAAAACTCCAAATCAGTCCAGGCGTCTTTGAGTAATCGGGCAACATAAAAAAAAAAACAATAATAATATGCTTTTTATTTATGGCCTAATTTGAAGAAAATAATTGGGATATTCAGCTAGCAAGCTCATATCCATAGTCAACTCTATACGTCTAACAATCGCGTGTCAATAATACCCCAGCCTACTTCCACAATGCCCAAAGAAAATTCGGCCCAAGTCGAGATAAATAACCCACTTTTCCTTTACTACAGCGGCTGAAACTACAATACTCATAAACTTTATGTTATCATTGTCATAAAAATGCGCTGCTTTCCTCTGCTGATGAACTTAATCAAAGTTTGTTCATCTAGGGTTATTTTTTCTGTAAGAATAGTTCGCGTTTTTCCTGTAGCAAAATTGGCTTTAGTACGAGTATGTATCTAACTTTTATATGAATCTTAAGTAAGAAATAATTAGTATTTTAAAAGGGTTAGTCCAGCTCCACCGTACACCTAAACTAATTACCGTCTTCAAAGCGAAACAGACCCAAAAACGTGTTAGTCTCGAATCTCGCTCCTAATTGCAACATGTATGCAAACCAATTTCGGAGCGAATCTAATTTCGTCATGTATCTACAGGCCACGTAAACCGCTGTGGAGATGACGGACGTGGGCTTCCGTCCGAGATGCTCCTCTTCATTAAGAGCGAGGGGCGGGGCGGGACTCGAGCGATGGCTTTATGGGACAATTTGCATTTACACGAGCTCCGGCACAGATTACGGCCGCACTTATCCGCCTGTCGAAATGAGGCAAGCCACCCCACGCCGAACAACCTACGACCAAACAAGCCTTTGTTTATATTCCCTTGTATTTTTCACCCGCCATTTGTTTTGACGGCCCATTTCTAAAACATGAAGGTTTTCAAACCCCGAAAATACTTTACGACGGCCACCGCGGGCACTTTTGATTTTTCACGAGCGCTTTTATTGTTACCTTCCCTGACCAATAGGATACACGTAAAACAATCGTTTCCAACGCCCAAACATTGAAGTCGCATTGTGTTTGCCTATAACAATGATAAAAAAACCGTCCGTTGAACGTATTGTTGCGAAAAGTGGCAGTATTTGCACAAAAATATACCGCGTCGTCCGTCGGTAAAAAAGTCCGTTTTAAAATCGACGTGAATTTGTATAAGTTTAAAGGTACATACATAACACGTATGGCAAGGCTTTATAATGAAAGGTCCCACTTGACTGATTACCCTATCGATGTTTTCTCTATGAGTTTCGCTTCATACAGACGTTCCCTATATAAACAGTGCGAACAATGTACGCCTATATAACTCAATTTGTTTTAATTTTGTAGTGTTCTAGATTTAGGTCTATTGGTCACACTTTTTATCTTACTTTGTCTGTAATATTCATTGTATCAATGTCATGCATACCTGTTATTTGCATGGTTACTGAAATGCCGATTTTAGATGTTATTTTATATGAATTGTAAGTGACAGTGCTGTTGGTGTGCTTATTATAAATAAATAAATAGCTATAGAGGAATTAAGTGTTAACAACCGAGCACGTACACTAAATAGCTGTGGCAAAGCTAAAAGGCCTAACAAAGAGCAGCCACAATAGCTGCAAGGCACATATAACTGAATACATCGAACGCAAATCCCTGCTGACCCACTTAGGTACGGACAACCACCTTTGAATCGCCCTGACAAAAGCATGTCGCTGCAAGAACATTATGTCGGACCGGCCGTCAAGCCTCAATTTAGAGCCCGCATGGACCTATCCGGAGATCACGTGGAACGACGAAGCAAGCCCTGAAATCTACATACTAAAGGTAACAGCTATCGAATCAAGTATCACGGTATCACCTCCGAGGTGAATGTTGAAGCAGTAACTGCAAACGATAGTGGAAACGAACCATAAAATTTTATCACGAAGCTCTGATTCGAAATAGGTGGCTGCTATTAACCTCTGTTACTACAAGTTAGTAAATTGCGAGAAATTAGAGGTAGATAATTTTCCTCTTTGAGATACAATAACCTTTGGAAAAGTTCAATGTAACTTGAGTTTACGATTTGTTATAAAGTACAATTATTTTGTGAGGTGCTCTGTTTTATTCTAGATATCCTGTAATTAAATTAAAGGAAATTGGCTTGATTTAATTTATCTATCACTAGCTTTTACCCGCGGCTTCGCTGTATCCTATGTTACTTCTAATACCACCAAGAATATATGTACAAAGTTTCATGATGATCGGTTCAGTAGTTTTTGCGTGAAAGCGTAACAAACAAACTTACACTCACATTTATAATATTAGTATGATATTATATTATTAATCGAGTTCCAAGGTTTCATAAAATTTGATTTCGTCTCTTGAACTTTAAAACAAAATTCGTCTTAGGTAGCGCAACTTAATTTAGAGCTAAAATCTCTGCTCTCGTGCAGCTAAAAGACGTGAGATATACAACACAGGTAACCTTTTATGCAAAAGCTCTGCAAACACCTTGACCTACTCAGCTTTAATTAAAATTCCGCTGCATCATCTCAGAAAATAAACAAGACTTAAGGCAAATAAGACGAGGGGAAGTAATCCTGTATTCTTGTCTTATCACAATGATGGCCTTAGAATAATGAACACATCTAACTATGATATTTCCACATAATTTTCTCAAAGAAAACAACGGAATTCAAATTACTTTCATGGCTTAAGGATTAAATTAAATAATTACGCTGTCTGAGGTTTCAAACAACGGTCAAATTAAACAAATCGAGAACTAATCTGTAAAAGTAGTTTTTTTAATTCGCTTCTTACGTGAAATTCGCTGGAAAAATGAGAGAGATTTTGTCTGTTCTGTAACTAGTACTTTTAAACCTATTTTGCACAATTAGGAGTCGAACTGTCATTAGCCTTCTTGAAACCCTAAAATCCAATCATCTTTAAATGGATGGTAGAATAATTCAGGTCTGAAAGGCAAGCTAGCACGATGAATTGATTGTGTAAAGCATGAAACCTTGTACCGAAGACTATGTTCAATTTAAACGAACATACCTCATCCAAAGGACATAGCTGTGCACATAAATATTCATTGTGGAGTGCCCGATAGTCCTATTTGCCGGTCTGTCGCTGTCGCCCAGTGTGCACACGCCCTTAATCAGCGAGATGGGTAAGTAATCGAGATCAACCGACCAAAGTATTATAATGAAACGCGACGGGAGCCTGCGTAGCTTCTGCTGTGATTTTAAATTTAGGGCCTTATTTATATAAAACATTTTAACCTCTATCCTATGTTGAAATTATGATTAGTAGATAATGTGAATTCTTCTTTTCGAGTCGATGGAAAACTCTTTATAAATCTTTAAAAACCCAGTAGGTGGCCATCCCTATTGCGGCCAGAGTAGTGAGCAAAAGATCTTCCAAAGTTCCATGTCCATACACCTATGGACATTTGGGACACTCCAGCATGTGTGCCATATTTTGCAAAGGAGCACCGCACTCACACCGGGTATCAGACGGGTCTATAAAACCCCATTTTGCCAAATTGTGTTTGCAGCGGCCTACTTGGGTGCGCAAACGATTGAGTACTTTCCATATAGGCCACTGCAGTTCACGTCCAGGTGGCAGGTGTTTCTGGAGTTTCAAGAAGTCAAGTGGTGGTAAGTGACCTTCTCTCCACAACTTGCTTCTCGCTATAGGCGGTGTGCATCGAAGAAAACTCTTCCGACTCGTAAGTCTACCCGGAGTTGTAGTGTGATCATAGAGGGGCTGTCGGGTTGTCTTATGATTATAGAGGGGATGCCGAACGTGAATGAAGAATCTGCTTATCTGATGCAATATTTAAACTTATCATAATATGGTTTAAAAGTTTTTATAAATAAGGCAGATACTGTTTAATAGCTTATTTATTACTTTGCGTTTAATTCTACATTTAACACACACCAAATTCACCTGTGTTATTATTTTTCCATCAATCAAACTGCCTAGCATTTGACCAACTATGTTGGGGTCGGCCTCCAGTCTAACCGGATTTAGCTGAGTACCAGTATTTTACAACAACACATGGAGCGACTGCCTATCTGACCTCCACAACCCATTAACTGGTTAACACGATATCGCTTGGAAAGACGAGTGTCAGATATCAGGCTTCTGACTACCCGTAACGACTGTCAATGATCTCCAAATGACAGCCGGGACCATCGGCTTAACGTGCTTTCCGAGCCACGGCAGAAACTCGCTATGTAAAGATGGTCACCCATCCACGGACCGACCTTGGCAAGCGTTGCTTAACCTTGAACCGTGATCAACCCGTGCGTTTGCTATTATATAGCCACCAGCTCTTCTTTATTAATATATAATAGCATAATTAAGCACTAATAATATTAGTATTCATTTATTACCTTTTTCTTCTTGGCTTAATCTCTTTTCTATGTTTTTGTATGATGTACGATAATTAATTTATTAAGCAAACAATTTGGGTATATTAAGGTACTTAAGATCTAGCCTTAGTTTTATTTATTCACGAAGTTTGAAATAGCCTTCACAAAAAGAATTGTTATTCATGGATTATTTTCTGCAAATATGATTTTGTTAAAAGAATCAGGAATTTTGTATTGTTTTGCAAATGTTTAAAATTACAAGTCAATCCCCTGAAAATGACCCACAGTTTTAACCTTTATTCTTTTGATAGACTGTTTGTACACCTTTGTAGATAATGGTGTTGGTTTAGCATAGAGCATTAGTGTATCGATGATATACAAACAGTATCGATCTTTTTTAGCATAAAATGTATTCATTCTATATTTAGTCAATAAAGCTTGACATTGAAATGCCTACCAAACACATGGACAAACATACAAAAAATACATTAAAGTGCCCCTAGACCCCTACAAGAAAACTTTCCCTTCCGAATCAGGATAACATTATCAGCCATAGTAAAAGGCCTTAACTGTGAAAGACCAGGTGAGTAGATAAACAGAATTTTAATTACTAGGTTTTTACTGGGAGTTTTCTCTTACTTAATTTTACACACCTATGTACTTCACACGCTAGGAATCTGCGTTCATATAACAATCTTCTCTCGCTCTGTCCTTCTCATACTTCTGATTTTGTTCATTCTTCCTTTCATATTCAATCCATTCTTCTCTGGAATGCGTTTCCTCTTGATATCAGGACGGCCACCAGTCAATATGCATTTACGCGGAATTTGCGGCATTATTTTCTAAACAAATAGCAGAGTCGTCTCAATATGCGTCTTTCTATTAATTTGTATATATATTATTTGATATAAAGTATTTATTATAGTTCATATTTAAGTATGTTTATTTTAACTATATACTTTTGTACTAATTTTGCGTTTAAAATATTATTATTTCATTTATGCACCTGCCATGCTATCTCTTCACCACCCTTGGTTGACTGGTAGAGAATGCCTCAACTTTAAGTCCGCCTATGTACTTTTATGTTGCATGAAGTTGTAATATTTTTTTTATTGATACATTTTCCAAGATATTTAGCAGTTCTATACGACAAGGTTAGGTTAGGTTAGGTTTAGCTTTTCAAGTAATCAGAAATAGATGCCTGAATACTGAAAACCTAACCTAATTAAGTCCTTAAACGCCAAGCTAAACACTCTCTAATCAGTACACTGGCCGACAATTTTAGATGAATCCCTAACGTACCACGCCACTGTACACTTGGGGGCGACCATACGTGTGATTGACACATTCGAAATACACGCCATTCAAACCACGCTTTAAAACTGTCTGAAAGCGATTGTCGTTGAAAAATGATTGGTCATATATTTTGAAGGCACTGTACGGAACAAGCATGGCTCGTTGAATGCCCATAAAGAAAGAAAAGGAAAAATATACGTTCTATCTTTATTATAATAGTTATTTTACTAATAGTAATTTATTAAGGCCAATTGACTGGGTTTGTCGTTGGTTATTGATGCGTTGTATTGTCGGACGAGGTATTCTATTGAGGGCTTTAATTTTTGACAGACACATAAAAGTTTCTTCTTTTTCAAATGTTTTTTTTATGGAAGTGGCATGTGTGTTGAGAATTTGAATTGAAGTGAGATCTGAAGAAAGTTATTCCCCCTTCCTCCCTCTTGTTCAAACTTCTTAAGAGTTTGCATATCATTTTACGAAGTAAGGATAAGGTTTTTGTTGAATACACATTACTTAAACATAGCTTACTTTAAAATACTTTTATAGAGTTGTAAATAAATAATTGCCACACGGGCATAATCACTAAAAACAAAAGAAAAACAATAATATCTAATAGCCCGCAGTTTTGAACAAACCCAGTATTATTCCAGCAATTATGGAGTGAAACTTATTATTAAACAACAACACACGACACATTTTATATACTCAACAAAATAAAAAGCAAAAAAAATTAATACAAGGTTATTAAACTGAAAGGTTCTAAATGCAATATGACTTGTCAATACACATCCAATTAACTCAAACATAAAGGCGATTCTTGCTTGAGGAGTTGCTATAGGCCTTTCGGGTCGGTAATGAGACCAGCTCCATAGTACTGTGGGGACTTAGCTCAGGAAGCTCAATTAGCAAAGAGAACTTTAAACTTGCATAAATTATTACGCCAAAGAGTCACAAGAAAAACTAAACTAAAATATCTTCAAATATTTTCTAGCGTTCGAAATATGATTAATCTTCCATAACTAAATATCAGTTGCCAGCTTTAAATAGATAAGGAGGTAGCACGTCCTTACAGTTCCAAATTATTTATTATGATGCAGAGTTAGATAAGTAGAAGTGCTTAAAAAATGGATTACTAGTTGCCGGACACATATACGAAAGCAAGGTAAGCTTGTAAAAAGTAAATAAAAGAGCAACGTGACAAATAAGGCTAACTCCACACCACGCGACAAACTGTTGCGAGTGTTGCGACTACGAGACGGAACAGTTTTTCAATTCCGCTACAAATGGTGTAACATTTACAAAGCTCTAAGCTTAAAGGGAACACAAATGGCCCCGACACAGGTGTTGCTTTATTGAAAAAAAGATACAAATTACCCCTTTCTACGCAATTTGATGGCGGATTGATGCCTTCACAAGCAGAAGTTGGTAAACGGTCCGCAGATTGTTTCTTGTTTTGTCTCGTTTTTTTTTTCAAAGTCTGTGGGATTGCTTGCATAAATAAACGCTTTGTTGTTGTTTGCTAAAAAAGCTTGTTAGCAATGAGATTTTCTTTTGCTTTAACGATTTGTTTTGCTGCAGTCGTTATTATAAAGAAGACATATTTATTTAAAGTTTTTAATAAAACTAATCGTGCTTACCTAATGCTGGGCAGGGCTTGATGTTATAAGTTGGCAGTACTTGAGATCATGAGATCAAAGTAAACACAGAAAATCCTGAAACAAAAGAAAACATGTTGTAAATAAAACCGTTCATTTACATCTGTAATGCACTTAACCCACAAACTTTATTATCTTTCCGGATAACCGTTACATCATAAAGCATCAATAAAGAAGTTACTCCCTTAGAAACCCTATAAAAACAGACCTTCATAAACAAGCAATAACTTTTATACACCCCCATAATTCATTTTCTTACCCATTTCTTTGAATATGATAGAAAAGGTCAAGTAAATTACGTTTCAAATAATATTTATATTTACTTTTCATTAACTATGTTTATTTATAACCAAAAGGGCTAGACAGAAAGGGACAAAAAGTATTACGAAAATTAGCCCACGTACGCCGAATTTCAAGAGGAAATCGCTGATGAAATAAAACGAAATATATTGCAGTGAAATTTCGTTTCTGTCGGGTAAAAGTCAAACGATGCCCGCATCGCGTCGGTCCTCAGCGATAAAACTTCGTCGGGGTAACGTTCAGAATTCCAAAACAAAGCGCACTGAAAAGTCGGCACACAGATGGCGCAGGTGTCCTCGGCGACTCGCACGTCCTCTAATCAAGCGGAAATGTGTGCTTGGACGGCCGGCAGCCGGACGACCGGACCGGGCCGCGACCGCCGCCGGACCGGTCGCCTCGGAGCCGTTACACCTGAACGCTGCAAACTCGCGCCCGACGGAATTTGAATCGAGTTCACATTCGGTCAATTCTAACAGGAAATTTAGATTCCGTTTTGAACCACCTTTCTGTTTATTCGCTTGAGGCGCTCTACAAATTTGTTTTTACATCTTTACTTTTGTTACTTACAGCGGTGCGCAGCAATAAAAAAACTTCACGATAACGCAGCGAGCACAATCAATTTAACAATTCCAAACGGGTTTATATCATAGGCTTAAATTAATGTGGTCAGACAAAGAGTGGACTTGCCGCTTATCTGGGAGAAAGCCGGTTGTCGGCTATCGGTGCGTCCGACTGCATCATGCATCAATCTTCACGGATGTAGATACTTAAAGTATCGAGTTTCCGACATAAAATATTTATCAAAAATACGCTTAATTTTAATTTTGAAAGCCTTTTCATTTTCTAAGATTATGATTTATTTTTAGCACAAATTGGAGTTCGGCAAAGTCAATTTAAAGTACACAAGAAATATTTTTGGGGTAGTCTTTCAATTGACCTCCGATTTTATATCGAGAGCTTATCGCATTTATTTCATTTTCCCGTCTCGCTGTGCAGACAGACAGAACATTCTTTTGTTTCTGCTAACCGTGCCTCGTTACCAAGATCTTTATAAACCTTTTGACATTTCTTTAAAAGGTTCATTTCGATTGATTAATGTTGTAATTCCATCGGTTGGGAACAAAAAGGCACAACATCGTTTGTACGGTTACGGTAGTCAGATGAGAGAATTGGTGGGAATTTATCTGGCACGTGTAGAATGGCTGAAGTGTATCAATTTTAACACGAGTACCTTAAAAAATAGTAACCCAGTTTAGTCACAGTAAATCTATCAAACGGGATTGAACAAATAAACAGACCGCTAAATTGATGGCTGAGTGGTTACAAATAGTTTTAGTGCTGTTTGCGGTTTCGAGTGGTTTTTCCGTCAATATGTCATTTATTTACGATAGGATGTTTAGACCAGTACATAAAAACTTAATTAGAGTTAGGAATGTAGGTAACTAGCATCAAAACATTTTCTGCTTCGTTGTTTATGTTTTTCTTCAATAAGAAGATAAAAATTACATAAATAATAGGCTAATACCTTTTATTTGACGTTAATTATAACACTACAACTTATTATCTGCTACAGGAATTCACCTCATTAACTCGGAAGATAAAAAATAATGGACAGCCACCAGGGACCATCTCATTATAGCGACCTGTTTTATGAAGAAATTATTTTAATAATAAAATGGCGCCAGTACCACATCCTCTTTGAAGAAATAATTTGAAAGAAAGTTCTAAATTCAAAAAGTGAACGTTTCAATTTCGTCCCTCGAACGCGTTCGGATACATTTCCCAGCTGACTTTGTTCTTCGACGCCATTGTTATGCAGAACGCTGTAGCAAAGTTGTAAATGCATAAATTATGTTATTTTGTCGTTTATTATTACAAGCGTGAAGTTTAACAGATAGAGTCACTTCGAATTGTTTATGCAGACATTTGAATGGATGAATAATAAAGTGGGCTCAAAAAAAATGGTCGAATTGGACGGAAAGGTCGTAATTTTCCGAGACCACCCGTATTCATGTGGTTAATAGAATCAGGGTAATATGTCCCGCCCGTTACAGCTGGTCCAATCGATAGCGAGATAAGCACACCTTGTTTAGGGGACTAGCTACGAGTCTTTATGTCTTTATTACCCAATAACAACGGTATAAATCGCACGGCGGGGTTACTTTGACTGATAGACGTAAGCTGAAATTGAAATATCATTCCCATAAATACGGTGATTATTCAGTTTTGTAGTAAAAAAAAAGTTGCCCGAAATCAGCTGCTTAGTAGCATGAAGTGAAGGTTAGTAAAAAAAAAGAATAAAACATAAATGAATTTTAATTTCGTTTCAACTGAAATAAAGTGGAATCGCAAGAATAACCTGCTGAAAGAGAAAATCGATGTAAATCGATCCCACCACAGTGCAAATAAATTTTCTTCTAATGTTATTTTTTTTTATTCTTAATTTCTGGGTATAGATATCTACCACGAGAAAAAACATGAGTTCTGTACCTATATAAAAAAAAAAAAAAATACCAAAAAATAAAATTATCATTAATGGAATTTGCAGAAAGCTAAACAGAGGCCGTTGCCACAAAGGCAGCGTCGAGCGAAGGCTAACAATCTAGCTCATTAGCACAGGAATAACCTTTTAGGAAAAAAGCATCCTAGATTAATTTGAGTTTTACTTCTGTAATATTTCGTCGCGCCCGTTAACGAGGTAACTCACCGTGCCTAACAAAGTTACGCGATGCAAGTCTTCGGCAGTGCTTTCAAAACCTCCGTCGTCGCGATCCTTAATTTTCTTCTCAAACTTTTTAAATTTTACATTGCTTTTAAGATTCGCAACTCGAGTCTCGCGAGAAACTATGTCGATGGCCCCGACATCTCGCCAGATGAATTTAATAATGATGTTTTTAATTAAGTTTTTCCATATACAGGCTGAAGTTACAATTTTGGATCACGCTTTGTGTCTTTGAACTTTTGATTTATATAATTCTGTTTTAAATATTAAAATGCAGACTAAATTGGTAATGCTTTAGTAATTGGAATGAATTCGAGTAGGTGTTATTGGTATTTAGAAATTAAATTCTTATAAAAAGTTAAAACTAGTTTCTAGAACGTGAACAAACAGTGTGCAATTCTATCTCCTTGAAACTAAAATCAAGATTATAAACCTTGGACCTCAGTGTAACAATAAACACATACTAGCCAGTACAGTTATGTTCCCTGCCCAAGATACCCGCTGTTCAAAATAATCTGATTACGGAGCATAAACGTTGAATATTAGACGAAGCTTATCGAAACCTCTACCTACATAAGTATACATCTCATACGCAAAAGAAGTTCTTACGTTAATATCGTGCTTAAATTTTACCGCATGTTTATGGTCAGTTATCGCATTGTCCATTGATTGTAGGCAAACATTTTTATTGGGTTATATTTTTATATATTCATCCCGAGTGTATTAAGTGTTTTGTATAGCGTGGGAGGCTGTTAAGTTAGCGTGGGCAGTTTATTTATTCACATGCTTTTGTGTACAGCCTTTGTGGTCCCTGCATACACTTTTCTATGTAAGTATATCAGGTAGTTTTTCAATGATTATATCGTTGATACAGGCCGTCTGGCTTACATTCCTTGGCGTAGTGTTAATATAAATATCCATTGGTTAGATATTTCTGTTCAAATTGTAAAGTGTCTTTATGCGTATGAGGTTCGGTAGGAGGAAATGATATCTCTTTTATGTTATCTTTCTTACAATGTTATGTTGCTAGTTTATCGTCTAGCTCAGAATCTGTATCATTTTAAATGTAAGTTATATATCTGATTGTAACAATTGCGTCATCATGTAAGCTTTGTGTTTAAAACACATACAAAAACTGGTCTTATATTTGCAATGACTCAAGCACATTAACTCTTAAAAAAAACAACATCAGGTCTGCTAAGAAACCATAAGACATGCTGAGTTCTACGTATAACCTTATCTTATTAACACATATCAATCTGTCGAAATTATGCACCTGTATTTTTCCTGATAAATGTTGAGCAACTCATTTTAAAACCTGTATCAAAGATGTAACGAGGGCAGCTGCAAGCTCTGTCTCGAGTAATGTGATTGCGTTTACAACTACCATAACTAGTTTAAACTATTTGACAGGTGTACCAACGATACTTTTTATACGCATGTCTTATGTGATATTATTGTTAATTATCTGATGTATATTGAGTTCCTAGACTATGAACTGGTATTAACACCTGTCTATTTTGATGGTAGAGTGTTATTTTTAAGAATCAGCGTGTGTGAAGTCGTTTCACAGACACAGAAATATTTAATTATTCAGCTTTCGTATTTATTCAAATAGAGACAGGTATTATTATAAAACACCTCAAAGTTTACGAAGAAAATGAAGTCTAGCTGTTGTCAAGAGTTTCAATTTCAAGGAATACAAACGAAAGAATCTTTGCAGAAAATAAGATGCTTTCGAGTTTGAATAAAGAGGAGATGCTGTGCTAAATACAACCTGTAACTAAATATTTCTGCTACTAATAAACTAACGTCTACAAACTATTTTAATCAACAATATATCTTTGCCGGCGACATAACATACGTCAGTCTTATGTCTAATTGAACGCGCCAAACATAGGAGCTCTCGCAACAAATTCGAGCATTAAAACAATCACAAATGATCGAGACAGACACATTCACCGTGATTTAATTTTATTACCGTACAGTCTGACGGCAAACAGCAAACAATTTGTAAATTTTGTACTACTTACGCTTTTATGTACAATGTTTATTAATGCACTGACTTATATTATGAAATGGTGGTTGGTTATTGAAATTATTTTTGCTCCATTTGTCATTTTAGGAATTGCCCGCGGCTTTTCTAGTTAGAATTGTGAATGGTTAATAGTGTTTGTTTTTGAGGTGTTATGTAATTAATTTATGGTTGCTGGTTTCGTGAAATTGACAGTTTACAAACAGTCTAACGAGAAGAGCGGTTGCTCGCAGCTTAGCCTGGGGCTCAACTCTTAACAGTCTCGTTGACATTCATGACGTATGTTGTATCGGAGAGAAAAAAATGCATACAATAACGTGTGCAGACGTCGCGACGCTTATCCGAGTTAGTCACCCCGAAGCGGTATTTTGACATGCAGCCGCGGTGACTTGTAATAACGCGGTAATATTATGTAGACAAGCGTTATACTTACTCCCCCACTCTAGCGAGTTTTTGTTGCGAGTTTACACGCAAGCCGGGGTGACAGTACTGGGGTACTGCCGAGTCCACAAGTTATTTTTATATCTCCCATTGATGTATTCCACGGCTGCATACAATTTATTTTATTATATGGAAGTGCTAGCAGGATGTGCGGTTCAAGATTGTTTTTAAATCCAGATTGACAGCTGTCAACGTAAGCCACACATGAAACCATAAATAAAAATATTTCAACACGTTTTACAAATAATAAGCCATAAATTTAATTCCTGAAAAAATGATTTTAATTTACTTAAAAAAAGGTTTTATCTTGGAAAAATATTCAAAGCATTTTTCACGAAAAGATCAACACTTTTACCACAAGTAATCCGACCCAAACCCTATTTTGCATAAAAAATATTAAAACGTTGCACAAATAAATATGTGCCTACCATTACTCTACTGGTAGTCTGGTACATTTTATTATTAATTACATGGATACTGACGGCATGCGGCGTTATGGCGGGTGAAAAAATGCAAAGTATACATTTAATTTCGACCCTCGTGGCTAGGGGGCCATGTACTAATTAATTAGATGCCCACCTGCCGTAAAACACCCTGTATTGTGGCGAGTTCGTGTTTAAATAAATATCTATGATTGCCGACCGTTATTCAATTAATAGCGGTATGTGTAAAATAAACTTTAAACACGTGTTATTTGAAGTCCACTTGAATTTAACTGCTGAACATTTAATTGGATTATTCTATCAGACTGAAATATGAAATACAGCAAACAATTTTGCATCAAAGACGAATTGTATAACAAAAGATCTTGAACGCTAAAATGTTTCTGAAACATAAAAGCAGCTTACAAGCAACAAGGGTAATAAAGAGTATTGAGTTCCAATTCAGTGAAGTAGCAGCCCTGGTACACAAATAAAACAATGCATCATTGCATGTTGTCGCCTCTGTCGCCTATTCCCGGGCGGTTGGCGGCTCTCAAGCGATATTTCCTTGAAAAATTGCCGGCGGCGTCGCGCTACTCGCTGGATGGGCGAATTTGTAAGTAATATTTATGAGGGCACGAGGCGAAATAATGATATGTATATTATTTGGGCCGCAGCGCGGGCGCCGAGGGAGCCCGGCCTAACAGCAGCATTTGTCAATGCCGCCCAGGTGGGCCCCGTGATCCTGTTATTACTTTATTTTTTGGTCCATTTCAATATCCTACGCAGCTTCTTATAAATGCTCACGATCGTGCAGGCATTCGATGTTATAGACTCGTGTGTGGTCTCAGCTTGGCCCTCGGGGAACCTACGCATAATAATTATTTATTTACAGGACCTTTACAAAAATGTAAAACTCTGATATTAAAGGCCTATCTACCAGATACTTTGAACAATTTAAAAGCCATATTTCATTCTAATTAAGAATTCAAAAGGGTCGAGACTCGAGAGTTGAGACAAGTGGACATATCAATTATAAAAGTTGATATTTCCATCCACTTGCCCTCGCTCCCTTATTCCGACAATTTAATAAATGTCGGATAAGTGAGCATTAATATCCAACAGTCAATGACCGGATCATAACCGAAAATCTTCAGTAAGTCAGTGAGAGTACCCGTGAGCCCTACGGTGCGCGCCGTGAAAAACGACGTCCATTAAGGAAGTGAATACATTTAAAATAATCGGCTTAGCCGTCCGACGTTGACGTATATTCGTACTTATCTCACGGAGATACCGGCACAGATATCCCGACTAATCCCTTACACAAACATCTGAAAAAGACTCGGCACTCCTTGTACGGTTGATCCGTAATTGAATGGGCCGCGAGTAGCTCTTTGACTTGAACAAAAGTGCCTAATAATTTATGCCTATAATCTGACGCGCGCTGCACTCTGTTCAACTCATGTTCGTTTTTCGTATCGGACTTTATTTCCTTTGTGGGTTTCTGATATGAACTGCGCTGTGCCGGCGACAGTCACAATATTACCCGCATGCAGGTTCTTTATCCGATTCTTTAGTGGCTGTCACGCCCTACGGCAAGGATATTTATGTGCTGTTGGATTAAGAAAATATCAACAGGAATTCGACTTAACCACTGAAAGGAAATGCAAAGTTATAAGGAAGATTAAATCGTAAAGATGTTTGTGTCAACATAAATAGACTCGGTAGTCTAAATACAACTCATACCTTGGATCTTTAGAGTAATCAGGATGTCTCCATTAATTTTTAAGGACTTCCTTTGAGTGGTGCCGTGTTTACTTCGAAAACAAGGAAACTTTTAATGGAGTTACAATTCGTTGACCCTCAAACACGGTTTTTGGAAGTTAGTTCCGACTTGTGACACCGTTTGACGACTATCACCTTTACATTTATTAATTACTTGTTGAAACTGGAAGTTTGATAATCAAAAGTAAATGTTGTAAGAACCAAACTTTTATTAGGCCGGACAATAATCTAGGTACATAGTAATCTTTATATGCATTTCTCATATCAATATCACACATCTAATTACTAGCGAGCAGGCAGTTAGTACACCAATCAGAACATAATTATCGTCCTCAGCGCTCTAAGCGACGCCGACGTCCAAACTACGTAGGATTACACACCATACAAATTTCATTAATTAATGCAATGTAACCTAAGTATATTGCGGTGTTCATGTGGTACAAAATACCAAACTCGTTGAATATTCCCCGGGCGTACTATCAAACACGACTTATCGATTTCAAAGCTAAAACTGTAACCGTGTTGCCAATTATACATAGCAAAGGAATATACAAGATCGTTATATATCCCAGTGACGGTTTTCCGTATCGTACGTAGGCTTTTTCGGAACTAGTAATGTGTCGTTACGATTTTTCCTCAAATTACGAGGACTCGTATTTATGATCCGAATTTGGTAATGATCAATTTTATTTATCGGAGGCGAAAATAAGCTTTTGCATCGTTTCCTGAAATTGCTCTCCTTATTCCTTATTGGTCTATAGTTACTCGCATCGAAAACTTACCAAATATTAATGTTACGATATTTTCTCGCAAGCTTGAATATCGTAGTGACGATATCAATAACTAATTCGAACCATCCTACATAAAATTTGCCAAAAAATATAATTATATGAACAGTAGTCCAATTTTCGCACAACGAAATATTAACAGAAGAAACCGCGGCACCATAGGGAGTCTTGTAAAAATAATGTAAAAGGTGAGTCCTCGTGACTCTTAACAAGTAGTGAAGTGGCTTCCATCGACGCGACACGACGGGACATGAATTATTATGAGGAGGCGACTATCTGAACTTCAAGTAGTGTTCCGAAGCACATCTCGTCGCCCTTCCACCGAGTGTGTACAAATAATTATGACAGTTCTCATAGGAATGGCGCTTCGAGCACCTGTCAAGTACCTCCGGAATTTATAGAGTTCATAATGAGACGCGACTATAAGAATTTATATAAGTTTATTAATGTGTTCTTGATGACCGCGCCTCATCAGTGCGAGGGGAAATTTTCATTTAAGTGTGAAAACTTTTATTGAAGTAGAAAGTTTATTGCGATACTAAAGTTACAATAACTTAATACTTGGCTCACGCGTGTTTATAACTAAAAATAAAGTATGTATTTATATCTACAGGGACGTTTTCAAGCGTCGACGGCCATCTCGATGATCTTTTGGACGGCTTGATTAATGTTTATCGCGGTTAGCAGTCAATTAGACGCGCTCTCAACTCAAGTAGTTGGCGATGTACACAAATCGTTCAACAGCCACACTTTCAAAGCGAGCCGTGTCGCAGACGTCACAGCACATCCCTGCTACCGCGCATTAGATGACGCTTCCTCGGCGCCTGCACATGTAGCCATCTCTAAAACCCTCTTCCCGTCGCGTAGACTCTGACGAATTAAGTTATTAACGCTGCCAGCTGCCTCACACAAATCAAAGTGCCTACACCCGAACACTCGGAAAGCACGATCGTCACTCTTCATAGAGTTTACGACCGTTTTATGAGCCCTTTCATATTCAACTTTCAGTCGCAACGGTCTTAAGTGAGGACGAAGTGCGATTGTTTCTACGACAAAATAAATTAATGCGGGCGACTCGTAAAAGTGTTTATTTCCCGCCGGCTCGCGATGTCCTCGGTTATTGTTCTTTGAAGTCAGGCGAGAGCTCCATCGTTCGACACCTTTGATGTTCTCGATAGTGTTGAATATCTAATAAAGCTTCAAGTCAGATATTTCATAAATCATTTCCACGTTTGTTGATTCACGCGTAAGTTTGTTTAGGCGGCATTATTACTCTCCTAATGCGAAAATAGCTTTGATGTACTCCTGAGGAAATGATAGCGGAATTACTGAGCCCGGGAATGGGGAAGGTTTCGGGTATGTCGTCAGCAATAATTCCACTTAGCGTCGATGTATTTTGGGCAATATCTTCGGCCTGGCCTCGTCCTGTCATCGCGGCGTTGGAAACAACGTAAAACAAGGCTGTTATAAATTATGAACAGTTTCCACGCGAACGCCGTGTATTTGTCACCCCGGGCGAAGGTGGGTATTAAGATATTGCTTGGTATTCCTGCGGGTCTCATTACAGGCCGGGGTGGGGCCGACACCTCTAATATTTCATCCTTAGCAAGGGCCGCGACGACGCTACTCGACGAAACAGCTTTTTCCAAAACGATACGCGAATATGTATAGGAGATTTCTCATTTCCATAAAACGCTCTTGTTGAATGTGTTCCTTTTCGTACATTTGCTCTTAATTTCATTAGGAGCAAATGTTGCGTGGGAAAAAAACCGAGGAAAGATTCGGTAAAAAGGTTGTTTTGATGGTAGTTACATTAAGGTAATTGGTGTACGGCTGCGAAACATTTTTATAGCCACTCGCATCGGTCGTTTGGGTCTGCGCTAGGCCAATGATTGTCAATCTTTGCCGCCGGCAGAATTTAATACGGGATGCGATGCTAATGGAACGAATCTAAGTATCAGCCAGATAAATGGCTTCTCAAGATTTATAGAACAACACACTGTCGAACGTGTGTATTTAAATTAAAGCCGACAATTTACAACCTATTGTCGCGTATCTTTTAATGGTATTCGCGTTACTTTAATTGGCCATAAGCTAAACTAATATTTATAGCTATTAATCATTAGTGCTATTATCGTTCCAGCAGAAAAATGCCGTGGTTCAATTAGATTTGTATAATTGCGGGCTCGCCCGCTCGGCGGAGGCTCACAGATCAATTTACTCTCACAATGAACTTAATACGAAGTCATCTCGACGCAATGAATGGAGAGTAATAATTTTCATGTGAGTATTAAAGAAATTCTATGTGGATGTTATCTCGAGCGCGAGTCGCGTGTGCGAGAGAGGAAACCGAGACGCGACGTTATTAAAAAAGCACATGTGGCCCGAGATGCGTATCGCAGAGCCTGTTAATTACTTTTGACACGCAGCATATGATTCAATTATCATATGATTTATTCGGAGCGAAGGGTCGCGACTCGACGCGGCAGGTTCGCCGTCGACTCGGTTTATTTAAGCGTTAACTATCGCATCAATTTCGAAGGATCGCATTCCTGGAACAGATGGTAAATGGTAGCAAAATCAAGACGGTAGCTGATTTTTTTTTTGCTGTACAAATTCGTTAACACGCCAACTATTTGTGTGGGCCGGGACCAACGCGAAGGTATTCGGAAGATGCAAAATATTTAGACTAATGACGTCTTCCGAAATGAAGCTAATTGTTTAGACTCCGAGGTTACTTGAACATTATGATACCGATCTTCGACACCTATGACAACATAAATTATATGATTATCACATGCTGCATCTAGAAGTCCACATAGTTAACATAAAACGAGCTTTAATTGCTTAACTCATCCGTCCCGTAACCAAATAATTCACATTAAACCGCTTTCACACTCGAAGATCACTCCGGCTCAGGTGCAGGCAGCCACGCGGCAATAAATACTAATTACTAGTAAAATAACAAACGATAACATCGGGACTGAAATATTTAACATTATAATGCGGCATCGGTAAAAAAGCAGTCGTTACCCATACACAGTAAATCTTGCGTGACGCGTAATGGTCTTATGGAGTTTATTTATCGTCGTCGGTCGTTTCGAGTGAACCGTTTAATAAATATTATCACACTTTAAGTCGTCAACAAACGTGAGAAGATAGCCGTTGACCCGGTTCGTGATATTTGTCTCATTTCGGGGATTAAAAGTGATCGCTGTAGAACGGCACCGCCTTCTGTTTGTTCAATCTGTCTTTACAATAAACATCGAGGGTTGGTTTACGCGCGTCTTTCGTACCAACATCTCGTATAATTAGAGCCGCTTCTAAATGGCTTTGCTGTTCGAGTGTTCTCCAATGACAAAAGAGGACTTATAACAGCCTGCAAAGAAGGGATCTCTGCCTAATTCTGAAGGCGGTTCAATGACATCTAAAACGGTACCGCGTTTGAAAAAGGTAATGTTTTTTAAATACGTATCCGGTCCTACTTAAAAGCTATTTAAAAGTTTTAAAGGCAAAAAATCTGTAAAGAAGAAACTGCACGTGGATTTTTGAACAGAAAACGTAAGTGCTCTTGATCGCGGTATTCATTCCAAATTAAATCTATCCGACCGGAAACGCGTGTCTCACTTCAAATCAGAAATGTCAAACAAAATTTTCGTCATGGCTCATGAAAGAGTATGAGCTACTGAATAAAAAATAAACAAGCGTTTAAAAGAGTTTATTTCTGAAACAAACACATTTATAACAACACAACAATGAAGTAACAAAGTCGTTAGTAGGACAACATCTTGGCGGGGTTCCCACATTTGCCACCACATGGCTCGCATTGAAACATATCTCCTACACTGCAGCCTACTTTCAATAAATCCGGATTATCATTTATTTAAGCATACCCAGGCACGAATACCACCTAATGGACTTTAAAAATGTTTTATATTGCATAGTCACAAGGTTTATAATACATTAAACGCCGGTATCAAATGTGCAACCGTGCCGGGTCCCGTGCTTTCAGCTCGTAGGAAGTGCGTGTTATTGCAGCTAATGTTTCGTAGTCGCCCGCTGAGATATTCGAAGCACCCGTCCGTTTTTTGTGACAGACCAACCGAGTGCCATAAATAATAGGTAGGGGTTCCCGAACCAAAGAGCTTTGTAATAAATTCGATGCTCTTTTTGGTAGCAAAGGAACGAGCCACGATTGAATTATGGTGATGCGTTAAGCCAGCAAACTCGGTTGGAATTCCACGTTTTTATTCCCTTTACATTTGGCGCTAAGCCTCGCTCGCTGCAGTCGTGTCATTACATTCATATTCTTCGAAGTCTCTTCTTTGTTCAGTCAATACAATAAGTTTATTTTGCTACACACTCACTCATCCTGTGCGGAGTCCGGATCAAGTTACTACTCCCGAGTCGGGACCATTTGAAAAAGACAACACACACATGGTACCTACATCCGTATTAGCTTTCTCTTAAAACAGAAGACATTTAAATCACATGAGACCGTCGATATTTCCTTCCCTTAGTAAAACAAAGGCATTTGTCTAAGGCGTTCCGTTCTAAACTAAGATAGATTAGTGTTAGCCGCTGTGGACGACGCGACACAACACGGGAACATGTCGGAGATTTATTCTGTTTACTTGCTTTCAACTACTAAAGTCAACTAAACATGATTCAAGCTCGTAGAATATTATATTTTCTAAAAACACTTTGAATAAATTAAACAGGCATGATCTTTGAGATATGGCCACAGAGATGGGCTTTGGGATTCATATCTCTGAAATTTTACGCCTGGTCGACGCACATCCAACTGAATTATGAAATCTGTGATATATGTATCAGAGATATTTAAACGGCCTTTCACTTTAAGATAGCTGTCAGTGTTTGAGTTGTGTTTGTCGTCGGAGAGCTGGGATAGAGTTACAAGTAGAGTCGGTGGCGGCCGGACCGTGCAGTGCCGTGCCGCGGCGGCCGCACGTCGCGAGAGCCTCTCAAGTTACCCCCGGATAAGTCAATCATTGGAACGTCCACATTTACCCAAAATAAAACACCGTCGAATGTTACGTGTGGCGCTCGCCGGCATAATGCGGAGCGACAGCCGACATGTTTTGTGCGAGAAAATAAAAATGATGGCGCGCAGACCTAAATAGATCACTATTCGTGCTTTAGCTAAACGCTTTGTCTATTTTATGACCGGCGTCACATCTCTCTGTTTTCCTTTTATTTTCGTGTAACGTATTAGTTTTCCCAACGACTATTTCGTGTCTCACGGAAATTGTTCTGTCACACATGTTTGCGATGAAACGAGCGGTGCCCTTTATTAAAACGAGTGTTCGTATTTAACAGTTAAACTGTTGAAAAGGAAGTAATTGGACAAGTGTTAGCGTAGTCGAAACCGGTGGCGAGGTCCAATTTCCTGCTCCAGCCGCAGTCTTCGACGAGCAAATAGCTCTTTGCAAATCAAACAAGGGACCGTCTGGCGAATCCACATATCAACTTCGCATTGTTTCTCTCCCATCATTCGAGCTAACCAGAGGCGTTTTCGATTATCCGCCCTCCGGAGAACAAAGCCTGCGACCGCAGAACCAAGTCAATTACATAGTTCAACAACTCAGCCCTTATAACTTTCATGGGCCACCACCGGAATACAGAAAAGGGTATCTGTTTTCAATACACTGGCCGAGCGATGCGATTGACCCTTTCGAGTGTCCGCATTGACTTTTAAATTACTAATCCCGCGGGGGCAAACAGAAAAAGCGCCTCCGGGTTCGCTTGTTTACACGGTCGAGTGTACTTGCATATCTTCATTAGCTGCTGTTACTCTGCGCGCTGCTTGCTCAACACTCGTTCGCCCGACCGACTTTACCTGGGAACTTTCATTACGATTCTTTCATTTCTATTCTTTCATTTCTAAACGCCATTCGAATTTTGATGACACCGTACAATTGATGGCTTTCCACGTGAATAAATTACCTTATCACCATTAAATAACATAAACAGCGCATTACGCATACACATGCGCACTAATTTGATGTGTATCTTAACAAAAGACACGCATAATGAATTTAACATTCTTTCACATCGTTCGAGTTCGGGTGTACGGTGCATAACTCGTTTTCCGGAAATAATTTAACTTGCCAACCGCCATTTCAGATACATATAGAATAGGGAATGCCTTAGGGACTTATTAATGTTTATCTAAACATCAGAATAAGAATGCTTCGGACGGGAGAGTGAGCGATGCCCGCCCGTGGGGAGTCAGCCAAGCGCGCCTATTTCGACTCCAGCCTGTATAGTACGAACCGCTTTTTTCTACGTCAGATACAAACATTCTACCCTTTCAACCCGAATGAATTACTTAATTTTTCTATATTGGGTCTGTGCCCAACGATACTCGATGTCGAAATAAATTAGCGTTATCCATTGTTATGCGCTATAAAGGATGCGATGCTGTGAATTGGATTTGAGTGGTTACGCGGTTGCTGAACACCGGGTGCTATTATTATTCGGGCAAACATTTGCTAATAGTCAAATGCTTTAAATATAAATCAGACAAATTGGGCTTTCTACCGTGAAAACGACTGTTCGTTTTAATGATAGCAATAAGACAAATTGGAAGAGAAGCATTAGACAAAGGCGGGCGAGGTTAATCACCGTTATAATGAAGAGCATGATATCAATTAGAAGTTTTACATTGTAATGATGCAATAGCGGCATATGATCTGAATAAAACATTAAACATTATTAATGCACCGGTACCATCGAGTGTTGCTGGAGCCCGCCGCTCAAATGTGTTCTCTTTCGGTCCAATGCTTATTAATGAGATGAAATTGTTAATAACGACTACGGATATAAAGTAAAAAATAACGATTAAGTGTGTTAAACTAGCGTAACCGATCGGAATTCGGCGCGCCAGTTTTGGACCGCCATTGTACTCCGAATAATAGAAGTGTTTATGTTTGGGTAGCATTTTTTTGGGCGAAAAAAAGTTTAATAATCACCACGTCTACCTGGCTGCTTAGACCATCCATCATGCGATGTAACGAGAAATATTGTCCGTTTTATATTATACTTCTCAGAAGATACATCTTGCTGCGAAACGGAGGCTCGACTCTTTATTTGCAAACATTGTAAGGCTAAATTAATGGAATTGACTTGTCAGTTTTTTTCTATTTTGGACATAAATAAGCTGACGTGACGTGTTATAAATTGTATTAATAATTTATGAAGGTAACCTCCTACTCGTGATCACGTGACCATGAATAAAATACTTTTTACATAGCCATAAAATGTATGAACTCATCGCCGCTTGAAAATCAAGAACAAAGCACGCGACAAGGGAATTTTCACTGCATTTTGGGAATAAAAATTGATGATCTTTATCATGTGAGCTGTAGGGTTGATATTTAGATGTTTTGTTTAGACGTGTGCATATAATGTTTTGGAAGTCCAATATGCAGATTAGCGGAGGGATAGTTGCCCGCGCCGCCCAACGCGCCACGTTTCGATTCACAGAACACACGTGGGCCCTTTGAAATTATCATTGTTTAGCTTGTACACTCGCCGAGATCAATGTACAAGGGATAAACCGAAGCTAACATTTACTTTATTAACATAAAGATTTACATCGCATAAATTTAAGAGTACACGCAGTAAATTAATCAATTTAAATGGTGTTCGAAATGATGTTGGAATTAATCCGGGCCATTTTATTTATCGTAAATCGCCATAATACAGAAACGTGACTTTCGTTCACTTTTTATTTTGATACAATACGTTCATAATAGTTTTGAACTTCGTACTTTTTTATTTTATGAACTTTGCCAGTCTTGGCGCTAGTTGTAATGAGTTGTTGTTATATTTCTCTTGGGCTGAGAACAAATAACTGCTGGTACTAAACTTATACAGTGCAATCTTCCAATTGGATATGGAACTTTTAGATGTATATACGAGTATATAGTAACAAAATTAGATTAAGATTTGTGCTATTTACTATGATTAGTTTAGGAAATTAGTTTATAGCTGTAAAAACAAGATGGGATTGACATCGTCACATGTGTATCGAAGAGATAAAAAAAAAGCTGTACACTAAAACAATACGTATTCCCCAGTCATACTAGTAAACTTAGCGAAGTTTGAAATAATCTAATCAAAATCTTAATCTTTGGCAAAGTAACTCCAAAAACTCATATTAAAATATGACAAAAGATTGGCTACAGGAGGCTACCTAAAAAACGGTCCGCAATAGAATTTCTAATGTAGGTTATAGAAAAAGGTCATTAAACCATGTACAAAGCAGAAGAAAGTCTGTTAATCAGAAGAAAAGTAAAAAATAGGCGATCTAAACCCAACTTTTGCTACTAAAGAAAGTGCACTAGACAGACATAAGTCGACAAGTATATACACAATAATGCTAAGTACGCTTATGTTAAGTAGGCATAATAAACTTGACTGTATAAACAAGTTGAACACGATTCTTATCGCGGGCAAAGTGCCAGATTCAAATGAAATTTTTAACTCTAAACAGTGAGTGCCAAATAAATGTGTGGGTACATACAAACAAGTGGTTTATGCTAATATGAAAGGCTTTATAGACAGCTTTAAGAGCTTTAAGAGTGTTTTATTTATTAGTGTAGTGTAATAATGGGTAGTGACAATAATAAAACAGCTAGAACTTTGACTGACAATCAAATAACTGCACATGCCAATTCTACTTAAATTAAAAATTATACTGAAGATGTGAATATACTTCAAATATTAGTATATATTAATACTTAGTATAAAAGTCAATAGTAAAATGAAGAAATAAACCCCTTCACACCAACTGTTGATAGAACAGTGCTGCGATTCCCATAACTAGACAATAGGCCAGAAAACGCTGAGAACATTTTCTTTCAACAACACATTGCCCTGATATAAAGTACAAAGCCCTTCATTCCTTTCAATTAAACCACTAACTTGTATAGAATCAACACCCATGTATAAAGTGTATTACATTAACTTTAAAATAAATGTGCATATCATTAGAGCAGCGAGAGATACGGCGGTGTGTGGTCCCACTAAAGTATTCCACATACACTCCTCCCTTTTTCATTCGAAAACATTTTATTCCTATTAAATCAATGAGCTACAAGACCCAACGCGTGTGGAGCATTTAAGTCATTAGGATCGTTAGTGGAAGGCTTCAAATTCGGTACGGTGCCTCTAATTAATTAATAGCTATTAACCAAATTATAGTTATTATCCAGATTGTTGAAAGACAGCCGTGCCTAACCCAACGGTGTTATAATACGATCACTTCGATTAAAACCCACAAAATTATTAGTTTTGTCATCCACTTTGAATTATATCACTTGTCTTAGTTTATCCGGTAGTGTATTTAGATCGGGCCAAATGGGCCAATTACTTTGTATGAACTAAAAAGTTGTCATTTTAGCACGCGCTACATTTCCTGCCTTCAATTTACTTGAATATCTAATAAGAACGGGTATATTTACGAAAAGTATTTCGAAGTACGGAATAGATTATGCAAAAGAAAAATAAAAAGTAATAAAACTGGTATTCTCCATCTTGCGAACTGTTTCAACGCCGGGAAATTAGCAAAAATTACTAGCTACATCAAGCTTTCATGAATTTTCTTATTCTCTTCCTTCCATCTCTTTCTTTACAAGGCTAATGGTGGTGTGTAAAAGAGATAGTTATACAAAATACACTCAATGTCTCGAAGTTTTGTTCGTAACAACGCCTCCGCGTTTCCGCTCGTCTCAATGTTGCCTAGTGATTTACATTCATTTGTTTTTCTTTGAAGCATGTTAACAATGAAGGTTAGTACATCGTAAGACGATGACTCGGCACAATCAAATGGATCTCTTACACGATTAGAATGGCTCTTGTTTGTTTTTTTTTCTTTGTACACCTGGAGTATAAGAATGTCTTTCTCCTAACCACGAAAAGTGCTTAAAGGAAGGTTGTAACAATCTTGTAATGAGAAACTTTTATTTTAGACTAATGAGGTCTTCAGATCTGTTTTTTTATTTCACAAGTCTTTTTACAAAAGAATTATGAAACAAGGGAAACTTTCTTCAAAGTTATTCTTATCAGGATCCTCCAAAGGATTTGTACACAAAGAGAACTTCACAGGCGTTCCCATTTTCCGCTGTATCAAATATATTTTCTAATTGAAAATTAATTAGAATACATTACGAACACGAGTTAGAAAGTTACCACATAGGACGGAGTAATATACAATGTATTATAGATGGTATCAAGTTAAGTAACGAACTATGCTAATGCGTGTATAATAGGCAAGAAAACAATACTCGAGCACACACTTAATAGAATTCCTAAGTAATATCAGGCGGAGTTCCATCAATCATACGAGATAGCCGATATGATCTTATCTGAAATGAAACTCATCATTTATAGATATGTCCGTCGGCACTGTCCGAATGTTATTAATAGATTTCTATCTGGTCATCAACTGAATCTGGTAACGGTAATCCCGGTCATTTTGTCGGTCTACTGCTATCGGTAACAAATTATTGCTCTTAGTCATTGCCTCGCTTCGATAGTCGTATGTGGAGTGATCAACGTCGTCGGCAAACAAAAATATTGACATTCTATCGACTACCTAAGTCTCCGAAGTGACGACACGAAATTGAAACCACGGCGTTTCTAAAATTTAATCAATAATATAAAAAAGCTATATAGTTTTATACCACGTCTTTAATCTTCAGACATTTGTATTACTATCAGTTTATTATACGTTCGTCAATTTTCTCTTAATAAAGATTATCTTAATGTCAAAGCTCTTTTGACCTGGCACTCAAGTATTCGAAGAATTATCATGTTCAATTTTAATACCGCGTAACGCAGTCTGGGGACAATGTAATCTATTAATAAGTTATCAATAAAAAAGCTGTAAAACTTATTAAGCATAAACTTTTATCCGTAGAAAAGATGATAAAGTAGCCAGGAATACTTTTAGATAACAAAGTAGTGGTTTAATAGGATAAGCTTAAGGTAATTTGAGCTTTGGTCCTAAGTGGCGCGGTTGTAAACCAGTAAAATGTTACGACGGTGCATTAACGGCTAATAATTCGTCTAGTGACGATTTCGAAACGTCACTATCCGGACATTCCGTGAGATGTAAGATTAGTGTTACTGACAGCGACGATAAGTTGAAAACTTTTTTCTTGTATAAGTATTATCGCGAGTAGCGTCTGATGGGAGCGTAAGATAAAAAGAAATCTTGTCAATATCATTATACGTGCACCAAGCCTTACTTAACAAGATTGTAGGTTCGTATACGATAATGGTTTTGTTTTATTAGTTCTATATGTCTTACATGAGTATCTCGTGTCTCTTATTGATTAGATGCGGGGATACTTGTTCTGACTAATAGCGTCATCAGATTCTGTTGGAATTATTGTGTAATCATGTAAGATATGGGTTTGAAGACTTTCTTTATTGTTTACTTTCTATTTCTCTCTCCTACCCATGGTAATTGTCAATTCTTGTGCATTTTTAAGTTTTTATACATAATTTTATTGTAAAAACCCTGTTAAAACGAATAATTGAATTGAACCGGAAATCTGAAATACATAGAGCGTATTGTTATCCCGAAAAAGTTGAAACTTAAAACATGGCTGGAGCATCGGGATGTTCGTTTTTTCATACATTCAAATTGTAGAAGTAATAAAATAAAAACCGTTTGCTTTTTTTTCTACAATAAATTAGGATGTCCCATTACAATATTTGTGCAGTTAATGTCATAAAAAACTATAAGGGTAGATACTTTATCAGCCCCTACATCTCAATACTCAGAATTCCCTATTCATGTCGTTTAAAAATACTATTAAATACAAACTGGCGTACTGGGAGCAATAATGACATCCTACTGTGGGTCCCCTTTCCGTACAACTTTAGTAGTAATGCTAATGTTTCGCAAAAAAGGACCTTTGTTTGTCTAATATGTCCAGTCATTACTCTCTATTGTAAACTAAACCAAACTTTTAGGGGTTTTCGAATACAATAATAGAACTTTAAAATTTTGCCAAACTAGAGGCGGTTTATTTTGCAACTTCAACTAATGATTAATCTTTCGTAAACTAGAAGTAAAATTGGAATAGTTTCTTGTAGTTCGGATTTGTTTTATGTAGTTTTAACTAATTGCTGAACTGAACTTATTCTGTTGAACTGCCCACAGAACTTTTTGAAAAACAAAACTTAAAAATTAGGTACACAATTTTTCAGTTGTTGTTTTTAAGATATTTTGCACAGTTATATAGCTGCCTTCGTGTGCAAATAACTCTCTCTCTATGTAGTCAATAGTTAATTAAGTATTTTATACACTGTATATACTTGTACCTATGTAAATATAAATTTTCTTTGCAGTTTGAGAACTGTGTACCTAGACGATACAATGAGTGTATTTGAAATTTTTGAGTACAATAAAGAATATGACTGATGTTTTTGTTTGTATTGACATTTGCAGTTTGAGAACTAAACTGTGTACCTAGCTATCTTAATGATACAATGTATGTATTTGAATTTTATTGAGTTCAATAAAGACTGCTTTTTCTACTTATGTTTTTATATTTTTATTTAAGTCTAAATATACGGGGTCTATTTTTATGTAAGTCTAAACCAAACAATTAAGAAACCATTTTTATTCTGTTTTACAAAAACAATAGAATCAAAACACCCGTATCCAAATTCTTCAAAAAGCCAAAGGCTTGACACGCCTCGGTCATACCAATCAAGGGCCTGACGTTAGAAATAAACACAGAATCATTATAATAACAAGTCCCGAGCAGTTCTCATGAGTTGTCACACGTTTATCCCCAGGCAATTTACATAACACCTCACCGCATCATACTGGACTGCCCATATTAATAGGTTTACACAGACAAATGCACCCTATTGAGCATTCTCCAACACGCCTTGTGGACTAACGCTTATACAAATATATTCAGCAGGTGTTCGCGTATTTACATACAATTTACGAAGGTACACACATGATAAGTTGGTATTTAGCATTAGATCCGGTGCGATCGGTTGCAGGCCTTTGTCGTATTGTAATGAGTGTAAACCTGAATTTAATGTGGTTAGCATTAAGAGGACCAGTCTACCGCACAGAATGGAGGTATTTACATGAGGTTCTGGCCTCGCATGCTGCAGATTTAAATTAGGTTTTCTGTTCAGCTGAGAATCGGTCCAGTTGTGAATCTGTTTAGTTGCTCTGGCGGGATTTCAACAACGTCCTGTGTCAGTCAATATTGTGGGCAGTTGAAATTTTATTTTATTCATGCCATAACGTTACTAACTCCAGTTTCTCGAACGATATCGCAAATGAATGTTCTAAGTTTCTTAGTTGCTGAGGTAAATGTTTATATACAATGACAACAGTCACACAAATTTTTCGATAATTTTCCTTCCAGCAAATTTGCCTATGCTAAACCGCAATAAAAGTAAATCAAATCCAATACTACAAAAGCATCGCATTAATAAAACTTACCCAAAAGAAAACTTCTACACATTGACAATGGATTTCCATACAACCTTGTATAAAGGGCAGACAAAAGCCACTAGTTAAAATAAATTGTCTAGATGGAGACGACATTCGTATTCAAATACATTAACGTACATATTTTAAGACTACTTTGCGAAAAATCTAAAACCTTCATTTTATATTCCGTGCCTCTTATTCAAATACACGCATAGTACTCGGATGATGTTTTATTTCGCTGCGAAACTGTATTCCAAAGGTAAGTAGCCTAAAATATGAGTTACCTATTTACTTGAAGACGATTTATGAGAGAAGGCTTACGCTTCTGAGGGAATGAATGAAGAAGTTCTTTTATTTCCATATATAAAATATAAACCCATACTTCACTTAACCATAACATGGAACTAGTTGATGAGTATGTATATATATAACTACATATAGCATATGTAAAGTATATAAAACTTACAAAATTGAATAGGCAAAAGCTTTCATTAAGTTACTTAAGTCATAGCTAAGGAGTGGAATTCCCTGCCGGAGTCTATGACAGCCTAAGGGTTTGTAAGTTCAAGAGTGAATAGATTACTTCTAGGCAAGCATGCTTCACTGTCGACCGATAGTGATCAAACCCGAGCTTATGAAAATAAAAGAAATATCGTCAACACATACGGCAAAAGCCTGAATTGACTAAGCCCTGTATCTACTTTCAACCAGTCAACTAACATCATGATTAACCAAACGCATCATAATTTCTAAAACAAACAGACTCGTTCAACTCTTCAGTAAAGCAGTACATTTCACAACAAGTTCAAAAAAATTGCATGAATATCACTAATCGTCGAAGTGAACGATGCAGGAAACGTTATAAAAATAAAGCACAATAAAATGAAGCTTAAGAATCTTTAAAGTGTATATTATTTAGCACTTGCAACTTAAATACATTATGGTATATAGAACAGATATTACTAAAGGCACTAAAGCTCAGGGCAAAAGCATTAAATGGCTAAGGTCTGTCTATACTTACAACCACGCTTAATTAACTAACTTAATCATCATATCCCAAACAAATAGACTCTTCAATTCTTCCATAAACCACTACATTTCACAACAAGTTCGACAATTTGCATGAACATCACTAATCGTCGAAGTGAACGATGCAGGAAACGCTAGACAAACAAAGCACAATGAATTGTGGGCCACCCTCAGACGATGCCGCCCGCTAGCGATCGTGACGGTAACTGCCTACTGCATCGGGGTTCGGGGTGTGGTGCTAGTGGGAGCGGGTAGCGGGGAAAGGGTTGATGAAAATTTCAGGAGGAGAATGAAATAAATTCTAGTTTGTAGGTATAGCACAGCTCTATTCAGTGAGAGCCAACTCTTTGTTTACCATTTGGTCTCAATTAGAACAAATTAAATTAACTATAAAAACTGTCAAACTTTAAAAAATAATAGTATAACTCTATTCATCCGTAACAAAGCTATGGCACAAGATTTTGAAAATATTTTAAATTAAGAGCATATTTTATTTATTTATCCATATTCTTGTACAATGTATCAACATAGGCGGACTTAATGCAGCAAGGCATTCTCTACCAGTCAATCTTTGGGTTAAAAAGGACACACCAGGTGTAGAAAATGAAAAAATGTGAAACAAAAATTAAAGTCGGATATTAATAAACTACCTAACTATATACATATATATATATATATATATATACACACATAATTTCTAAAAAAAATAGCCAATCGTTACTATAATTTTGCTACTGTTTGCCGCATTCACAACTTTTTTGATACCTATTACATAGTTAAAAAAGATTTATCTAGTTTTAGTTATTAAGCAGTACAGTCAATGTAAGACACCTTTATCTTTGCGTAAGCTTTTCTTAAGAAAATTAAGTAAAGTTGAGCTGAGTTAAAACAAATTGAAAGTAATTACTTCATACTAAACAATTACAGAGGAACTTAACCATCGCTTCGACCGAGACCGCACTCGGGCCATTGTACTTACAAGAATGATTATGAAATTACGAAATACGACAGATGAATAGGCAGAAGATTAAGAGGGATTACGTAATATAAGATATCATTCTAGAGTTATTTATTAGAGTAATTTTTTAAGCGACATAATGCATTATGAACTTGATTTTTTAAAAGCATCAAAGCCCAAAATAATGAGATTAGAAAAATGAATAGAAATACATTGTTCGATACAGATACAACATACAGCAACAAATATGTAGTAAAAAACAATAAAGAAGTGCAAAGACAAATTGTGCTGAACGTTGCATACCGAAAGAGATACCAACTAAGCATTTGTTTTCAGTTGGCACCCCGCAGCGACACACGGACTTGGGTAATAAAATAAAAATAAAACATAATTATTTGTATAATTATGAGTGATACGATATAAGGATCTCATCAATGTTGGCGTCGGCTAAACAGATACTGTTGAATGAATACCCAGTATTTTAAATGGTGTGACTGCTTATCTGACCTCCACAGCCCAGTTACTGATTAACACGATGTCAGACGATGAAATTTTTAATGACACAAATGAAATAGAAACCAAAATTTTGATAAGTAAGAACCAATGTCTTGTGGACCAATAAAAGTAATACTCAATATGTAAATCATTTGTTTTTATTTACACAACTGTGACGACATTAAAACTAAGCATTGATTGGCCATAAAATCCCAATAACCATTGACTGTTCATCTTACATTAGATCATGTTCTTATCAAAGATCAAGCTTCAACTTAAACTTAGTGATTTTCAATAAAATATTAAGTGGGCAATAAAAGTGGTGCATATTGCGTAAACTCTAATGTGTATGAGAATATAATGAAATCCTACTAATATTGTAATTGGGAAAGTGAAAATGTTGATGTTTGTCTTTCAATTCTGTGGCTTTGTCTCGCACACGAGTCCCAGCATTATGCTGAGCGATGACCGTTTTGCGTAGTTGTGACGCATACTTTGTAATGATTGTATTTAAGATTTTTTGTATTTTTATGATATGCGTCGTGCCTGGCGCAAATAAACAATTTTTCTTTCTTTTTCTTTCTTTCTTTCAATGACTGAGATTTCGATGAAAAATGACTCAGGAGAAAACGATGTTCTAGATTAGGAAAAGGAAACCTTTTATACTCGAGGTACATACGTTCTAGAATGATTTACATCGCGACACGAGTGAAGCCACTTCCAAAAGCTAGTACATAATATACATAGATAAGACAACATAAGACAGAGATAAGGGGGATTGAAAATTAATATTAACGTCGGCAAACATTTGCCGCCTCTGTGGTTCACTTGTTAGCAATCAACTCCATAGCGCCCTGTATATAGAAGTTGCCCGGGGCGGTTTCGCGGTTTGCCATCCGCGAATCGCTGTCACTCGCACCTCGGCTTACACTCACGTAAAGTTTTATACCCACCCGCTGATATCTCGTCCGATGTGCAAGGAATATCAATAAGAGGCGTAAACTATAAATGAAATACCGCACAAAGCGAATTGTTTGGTTTATATGTTGTTTTAAGAAATTGAGTCTATCAATATCTAATACTGCGAGAGCTTTGTTTGTTTCCGTTGTTTATTTGAAACTGAATATTAAAATTGTACTGGTTTTACTACTGAAAGAATATTATCAACTAGCTATCCCACGCGGGTTCGCTCCCTTCAACTGGCTACCTACCTACCCATTTACCCTACCTACCCTACCGTACCTACACTACATACATGATTGTTGCGTAACTTTAACCACTTACGCAGCGCACGCAACGGAAGCTCTCAAAAAGAAAAATTTTGCCCGTTTCTACAACTCATTATTTATGCTCCGCTCCTATTGGTCGTAGCGTGATGTGATATAGCCTATAACCTTCCTCGATAAATGGACTATCTAACACAAAAATAATTTTTCAATTCCAACCAGTAGTTCCTGAGATTAGCGCGTTCAAACAAACAAACAAACTCTTCAGCTTTATAATATTATAAGTATAGATTTCACTGTGTTAGACTTAGGGTTAGTAACAGTGTAACTGCAGGCATATCGTAATACTAAATTTTGAATTTAATAAAAATAAGGTACGGATACTTTATCCATTTGATAAGTTAACTTCACCTACCAAACTAACGATGGTCTTCGCGTTGGCGTCTATAAATTTCATTATCGTAGTTATTAGCTTTATTATTGCGGGGAGGACGCCTTTATTATGCTGTAAATATTTTATTCGACGATAAGAACTATCCACAGATAAAGCAAATTGATCGGGGAATAGACACTAGAGTTTTGGAGATACGTGGGAGGGTTTAATTGATACCATGAGATTATGCGAACGACGCCACACATAAATTAATATTTAACGGCCCTGTTTAGCGGTCTAATGCATAAATATACAGATAAGCACTCAGCGCGTCCATCACAATGAAAAGTTATACATAATAACGACTAATTTCAATTGACTATATGCACACGTTCATGTAGGTAAGTAGGTATTCATATATTCTGTTACCAAGCCCTAGCAAACAATATCATATATCCAATATTGTCTCGAACATGTTAGGGAAACGTAAGGCAGCAAAATCAATATTGTAGTTATGTTTAACTAACTACTGAGACTTTAGGTAATTTCGTCGATTTTACCTCTATATAAGTTCTATCACGATGAGGCCCGGGGCACTTCCCCGCAACTTCGCTGTACTCATAAAACAAAACATAAAGACGGGAACCCATATTTTCCTTTATCTAAACATTAAGTATTCCCCCTTCATTCGAGTACACGCGTCTTTTTATTAAGATTTAATTAACATTTTCAAACGGCTGCATTATTCGCTCGTGCGTGCGATTACGTACAGTCCCGCGCTATTTACACTAACTCGCTCCATATTGTACGATAATAGAAAGCCGTATTAAATGAAACTCTAATAGTAGGTTATCGAGCATCTTATGTTTTATTCAGTAGAGATTAGCGGCGGGTGCGCCGGGGCGCGCGTGCTTGCTAGGATTTTCTTAATGTTAATATCCTACACAGTATTTCAATATGAAGTAGAGAAGGTATTGAGCTCAGCGGGATGCCAGCCGCCACTGTTGAAACAAAATTACTAAAGAGTCTGATCTTGATTAATTAATCGTAGAATTGATTTCGGGTGCCTCGCTCGGCTCACCTCTAACTTCAATTTATTTGTGATTTTCTGTGTAATGGGCACACTGACTAAATAAAATATTGTTCGTAATATTTTAGGTAATTTGATAAAGTTTCCAAATTGCTCGCGCGGAGTTTAATACAATTATATTTAGCTAGTCTGAAAACGAGTTAAATGTAAAGTGATAGTTGTGATTGAAAGCTTGTAAGATCAATTAAAAGTAGCAGGTTGTACTTAATAACTATTATTATCACCTACAGATATCAATTATATTTTCAAACATAATAAAGGCTTTAATTACTATTCATGACTGTTTATATTGTCTTTGTTTTATCAATAGCCAATATTTTGGGAATTCATTTGTATGGAACTACTGCATAATACAACGAAAAGCGTATCTAATACAAGCCATGAACACACAAAATCTAAATCAGGATTAATTTTACATAGTCGAACCAACTATTATCGAAAATACGGAACAGTTTCACGAACGTGAAATAGCTGCGGTTGGTAACACCAACCTAGATATATCAGTTTAGCGAGGGCACGCTAAACCATTTAATTACTTTACATAATGTATGATAAGCGTAACCGAATAACCGAATATGTAGAAATTAAAAATAATGATTGTCGGGGCCGGTTCGAATCGATGCGCGCTTGACGGGCAGCTGCAGAATGAAATTATGAGCATTTTTATTTTCCAACGCGCCTCGGACTACACCTGCCTACCTCGGCCGCGATTGACACCTACCCTATTATACGCCACCATCCACATGCACACAAAAAATAACACAACAATAGCGTCGATCGCAGACGCATGAGAACTTATTATTAGCCCTTTATAAGATAGACCATTCATTTTTACATCTTCATACAATCCTGACCATTAGCCGAGGCGTGTGGGCAGTGGGCTCGAAGCTAAATAAAACTATTGTTGCGCCAAACAAAACCAAGTGAACATCTTCATAAGACGACATCTCAGTCTATTGTTACGAAAGGTTGAGTTCGAGTCGACGGGCGATATTTTAGAGGGGAATTTATTGCCAATTTCAGAAAATGTTTACCGAAAAGTGACTGAATGGTAGGCGAGTGAATTACTTATTGTAATGAAATAAAGGAGGGCCAGATTGAAAGCGTCCGATGAAAGCCGACGTCGTCGCGTCCCGGAATACTGTTTGATGATAATGATTTATGGCGACAGTAGCACGACACGATTTTAGCGCGATAATGCTGAGAAAGATAAATGTATCGTCTTTGTCGAGCTGTGAAAAATAAACGTTTTCATTATTAAGTCACAACGGGGAGGCCTTGAACCATTTACATAGTCCTTCACAGAAGTATGACTGCCCGAAAGTTGTATAACAAACATAATTATTTGGAGTGCGAGGTGAGGAGCTTTCGCGCCCAGATCTGATAACTGGAGATGACCGCAGCTTTTAACAAAAACGCGCAACCGCAAAAGATCCGTACAAACCACAGGCTCGCTCGCAGTAAGTACAATCATCTCGACACGCGTTCTATATTTAGATGATCGGACTGGATCAGAGACGGTGCAAGGTGTCTGTCCCCAGTCTCACCGCTCACGCGACACATTACATTATTACTCTCTGGAAGCAACAAAATTACAATGTATGTATCACGTATCACGAAGGTCTTCGAAGAAAAGTTGTAGGAGCCGAACACGCAACTTAATTAGTACATAATCTGAAATGTACAATGACGGTCATTACGACAAGAAGGGAATTAAATATAGGCACCGAATGTTCTGTGCTCGGAGGTACCGCGTTAATGATTGCGAGTCGTCGCCGTATTCGGGGGCGAAACTGAACCTTCCGGTTATGAGGCGGTGGCGGAGCGGGGGACGAGCGACTTCGTTAGTCGCTCCTGTAATGACTCGCTTAATTCGAGATAATTACGCTTCCAGCAAACGCAAACGTGGGCCACGGAAATTTATCGAGACTAGTCCACAGAACTCCCATGTTCCTCTAACTCAAACCCACCAGGTGTAGACAGTTTACATTCATGTAACAAGATTCCATAAATCAATGGCCGGCTATAAAATCTCGGCTAAACACTCACTTTATTCGATTTTAAGAGCGCACCCTAATTTGTATGCAGGAATAAGCGGGCCCTTCCTATCACGAAGTTAAAATTTCCGTCCATATTTTAATAAACAACATTATTCCTCGAAATCACGTGCGCATCAGTCATCCTGTCCAAAATCGCTTCTCTTTAATCAGAAGCGAGTCGAGCGGTTAATATTCGCGATCCGGCGACTTGCCACGACTCAGAGACATCCTGCCATTTTAATATTCTTCGCCAAACAAAGAGTTCTCTTTATTCGAAACTTTTCCCCTTTAGGTACTCAACTTATTGTTTTTTTTTTTGTGGTTGACGCTTAGACATTCTGTCAGTCAGTTTGGAATAATTCAGATTAAATACACCTACCGCGCGCGGCCGCCCCGTGAATGTTAAGGAGCGGCGCCGACTCGCTGGAATTAGAAATGAGTGCGCTCCATGTTTTGTTTTAATAAACTCATACTTCTCTTCAAAGTGAGAGCTTTTTATTTGATTTGTTCTCCTGCACGGAGCGAGTTCCAGTTATGACTATTAGGGCTCGCATTAACTTTGTCACATACAAAAAAAAAAACAATTCGGTTGCACTCGACGCATGGACTTGGTCTGTTAGCATTCATTAATACAAACTAATACTGCAGTCAAGTTCATAATACTTTCTCGTACGCTCAAAAAATATCAGATGACATCAAATAGACTCTTGAGCCTGCATTAACATTCCGAAACGGGCTTTACGCTGGAAAACGGACAGGTCGATAATGGTCCGTTTCAAATTATACGATATGTCTGCATATTGCTTAGAAATATTACGTCTAGACTGCTGGAACGTAAGGAGAGCAAAACGAACTCGGATACGAACTATGCAGCCCAGTCCGGCCTATTGTTAGCGTGATGTGGCGCTGTAAATCCCTATCCACCGCCTCTGGCGGATCTCACTGCACTATAATTACTTAAAATAATTATACCATAAATAATTCTGGCTTTCGCGAACAAATTAAAGATGTACATTTATCCTAATTTGTGGCTTTGGGAACGGCATCTAAATTGGCCGCTGTATAACAAATGGTAAATTTGCTTTGACGCATACTCTATCATGTTCTAACTTGGTGAATGGTTTTCGTATTTCTCAGGTCCTAGTTGTAAGAAATTAATGCCTGAGAAAGATGTTTATCGAACCGTTTAGCGCGTGGGACTTAGAGATCGCAGGAGTGCATAGGTGACAGCTTGACGCCATCGCCTACGAGCACCCAACATAAATGTGAAGAAAATGCTAAAATATTACTCACGGTACAGATATTTTTATAGGCTCCTCTCTTTTAATAACACCCAACATCGTTGAAATAGACAAAAAGCTCGCTAAAATAAATAAATTGTTAATAACTTTAGCGCCAATTAGACGATTTTATCAACATCAAAATTGCAAGCATCACGTTCGCACGCGTGTCGTGACCGATGGGAATTATTTTTCTATTCTGCCGACCTTACACGACATGTGCCGAAATACTACGAGCGTTCTTTTGGCAACATATATTTTATTTTAATCCGCCTGTTCTGTATCGCACGTAAGCTCGGATTCATTACTTATTAACACTTCTGCACGTGTTCAACTTTGATTTCCACTATTTCCTTCACAAAGCAAACGTAGTCGGCTTTAAATTATTGATTGTCTCGCGGGAACGTTTATAATTAAATAATTATATGGTACATACGTACGGTCGTAAGTTCTGACGCCGTAGTTACGATTTAATTAAGATGTATTGTTCATCGAGCCGAGGCGTGACTTTGCTTTTAAAAACTCCTCGCCGCGTTTCACATCATTCCATTAAACATGAGTAGGCATAGGTACGGCCTTCCGTTATTTAGATAATGTAACTTTTGTATTAAGTTCTGTAAGCTCTTCAAGAATACCACGCATAATTATTCTATATGCTCGTGCATCTATACTCTATACTAATCAATACCAATATTATAAAGAGGAAAGATTTTTTTGTTTATTTGTTTGTACCGAATAGGCTCCGAAACTACTGGACCGATTTTAAAAATTCTTTCACCTATGGAAAGCTACATTATGCCCGAGTAACATCCTTACTATACTACCTATACTATAATAATATTATAAATGTGAATGTAATTTTGTTACGCTTTCACTCAAAAACTACTGAACCGATCATCATGAAACTTTGTACATATATTCATAGAGGTATTAGAAGTAACATAGGATACTTTTTATATTTTTTTTTTAATAGCTTCACTGCGAGCGAAGCCGCGGGTAAAAGCTAGTAGGCTATAAATTATTTAAAAAAAAATTAGAGATCCATAAGGACCTTTAATTTTTTTTTTATATTTTAATTTTTAATTTTTTCATAAGAAAATTGCAATAATGTAACCCAAAATAGCAAAATATTGCCTATAAAATTCATTATTTGGTAGTGGCAAGGTTGGTGGGTAGGTAGGTAGTTAGGAAAAGTAGGTAGGACGTTGACGGGAGTGAAGCCGCGGGGGTCAGCTAGTAATAATATTATAAAGAGGAAAGAATTTCTTGTTTGTTTGTTTGTACCGAATAGGCTCCAAAACTACTGGACCGATTTAAAAAATTCTTTCACCAATAAAAAGCTACATTATTCCTGAGTGACATAGGATATTTTTAATCCCGATAACAGGCCCTGTGGGGTGGTCAATGGGAGCCAAACCGCGGGCAACAGCTAGTTTTGTATAGTTATATCACCCCCGGTGTTTAATTTATAATTTACCTAAGGTTCTTACTTAGCCGGTGATAATTAACCTATAAAGTAGATTTTATGCAAAACTAAGTAACGAGAATGACTGACTTAATAGGATATCTTTATTATTTCTTTATTCAAGAAGCATCATAACATTTTAACTTTTACTATTTACTTAAACTAAGTTATCGCGGTTGAAGCGCCTGAGAGCGCAATATAAATCTCTTAGATTAAAAATAATATAGTGTACCGTTATTCTCCGAATGAGAGGTACACAGTACAGACACGCTTCTTTATTGATTCGATGTTGTGATATTGCGACCCGTTGGGAAGCCTATTAATTCTACACAACAATGACTAAGCCCCAAGCAGCGCCATGTCTTCCATCTCGCACTCTATATTGTTGTTTATAATTGATTTTTTATTTGTCGAACTGATTTTACGATTAGCTACGAGCACAACACGAAAGAATGTTAAAAAGAGACGGCGAAATCCAATCTAAACTCCGGAGTAAACACCGCGAAAGACGGCCGAGACGAACCGTAGACAGAAGAAAAACAAAAGTCTGAGAACGCGATCAATGCTACCGAGGGGCGAAGGCAAGTGAAAAATCAAAACTCACAGAAAAAAAAGGATGAGAACATCCCATAAATTACACCTGCCTCGATGAAATATAAAGCGGAGATATTGTTTTAAAAGTAAGTCCCGAGCGGGTGATTACGGCCGGCAGCTAACCCAGACTTGAAATTCCGATAGTTTTTGCGCCGGTAAAAACTGATATTCCGTTCGGCCGCGTTCTGTCCGTCGTATATTGAGTTAATATCGGTCGTGATTGTGCGGCCGTCCCTTTTATCTATGCGAGTGTGAGTGAGATGAAGCTTTGTTTCAACGGGGTTGGTTCGAATCGCATTTTATGGTAAGTTGGCGGGCCGGGCAGGTGTACGCGTTGCACCTGCGGCGCGGTCGAGCGAGATGCGATCGCAAGGACGTCGACCCGCGGCTAGTTGCTACTCGGACGAGTATCTCAACATAGATAACGCTAGCCACATAATTCTGAGCAGAAAGCAACATAAATTAACTAATGATACGTGGTGAAGAAACCAGAGCGGAATAAGAACGTTTCAGACGCTAGATCTGCGGTTGAGATAATGCCTACGCGGCGGCGGTGTACTGATGCAGAATCGTATCTGTCAGCAAATATCTCCTGATACTATGTTGATTCGCGGTGAGGCCGAGAAAGGCAATTGCGAGATTAATTCACTTGTCAATATACAGACATATAGTCAAGTTGGATTGAAGATCTTTGCATTGGCGGTTAGGTCAGTACCATAATTACTGAGCAGAAAGTTTGAAAAAAGGTCGGCGAAGGCATGAGAAAGCACCTGCTCCGATGATTCGGATAAAAAAACAGAACAACATCCTTTCACAAGGTGGAACCTTGAGTCGTGAGACAAGGACAATAAAGAGAAAATAAGCTTAAGTGTATGCAGACAGGTTTACCTAAGGTTTGTTGAAAGCGGCAAGACCTAGCAAAATTAACAGAGATCAAACATTCCATTATTTATATTGAGCATTATCTTAACTTTACTAATGAGATATAAAATTGTATGGGCAACCTACTCGGAAAATAAAAATTTACATAATTTCTAACAATTATTAAAATAATAAGTTACGCTACTAAAACATTACGCTTAAGTGTTCTTCTACTAAGCTAATAATAACATTATTAATAAGTTATAATTAACGAGAGCTGAAATATTTTCTTTCAGAATGAACATAGAATAAAATTATGATTATGAATATTTTAAAAGCGTTGCCCGGTGCCTCTGGCTTTTAAACAATTCCCTATTATTTTGCTTTGAGAGATTTAATTATTATTTACATTCGAACTTGAACATCAGTTCTATTAAACAATAAATATTATTACTTAATTAGTTCTTTTATTGAACTTATGTTATGTCTAGGGGATGTCTGCAAAGCTTTTAATGATATAATTCGCCAATGATAATATGAATGATAATATTTGTATTCTATTTATTGTATCACATCTGTGAGGAAAAAGTAATGATTCAGATATAACGGTGGTATTAACTGAAGGGTTAGCAGAGCTGTACATCTACATTTCAGCAGCTATATTATTTCTGATACGTGGTAAGTCTCTCATTTTTAAAGGCAAATAAAATTATTTTTGTCAATTTTCTTAAATAACCACCACAACTGACGTATAATCAGAAAGAAGAGAGAGAAGTTTCCAATGATTTTACCAATAGATCTACTGATCATCGAAATCGGATCAGCAAGTTTGCGTGAGTTTATATGAGTACGTTATAACACAATATTTGAGGATTAATTTTCTTCCTTTCAACTTTTGCTGTTTAACTTCAGTAAGTAGGTATTATTTATTGACAGACCTTGATAACTTTATCCACTGAATAATATATGACAATTGTGCGAAGTACTATTAATATTAATAATTAATTAATATTGGATATGGTCGTGTTGTCATATTAATGATCGAAGTGTTGTCACTAATTACATCAAACATTAGTTTAGTAATACAGTGGATGATATTTATTCGTGCATACGTATATTATATAAATATTAATTTGCTCACCAATATCTCTCCTTTCAGATTACATGATTAAATTCAGCTTACCTGAAAAAATAAAAACACTTTTAATATTTGTACAATAAACATAATTTAGGCGACATCACAATAACATGAAAAGAAAAATAAAAGAAAAATAAGTACCGATTTTCAAGACACGTTTCAGCCAGTACGGTTGTCGTAAAAAGTTTTTGATCTTGTCCGACACCATTTTTTTTTAGAATTCTCAGTTTAAAGTTTGCAAGTAATTTAAGGGCCTACATACGCTTTAGTGCCGTAAAACGGTAACTTTCCGAAGCATACTCCTTAGTAACGACTAGGTTAAAAGGTTTGGAAAAAATATATATTTATTATTGTTTCATGTACATTATTTTATAAACATGTTTTTTTCGTATAACTAACAGTTTTGCTTTAAAAAAATAATTAGAAACACGACATTTTTCGCAACTTTTGGATACTCCTCCAAAGCGACTTGTATGTTTAAAGATATTTTTACACAGAAAGATTGATGACTGGAATTTCTTCATAACTGACATAGCATATGTAAATCAAATAATATTTTGCAAACAAAACTGTTCAAAAGGAGGTTCAATATTGATATTTTGGCATCGAGCGGGCGCACGGCCAGTACTGCGTTTACATTGGTATATATCGCCTTAAGACATACATAGAAGAGTGACATTATATTCTAGGAAATAGACATACCTATTCGACTACAGATTCGATTTGAAAGTATCTGTCGGTTTGTATAGATAGACTAATACTCGAGATAACTTTAGTTGGATCAAGCGAATAGTGTTTACCTGAGACTTTCGTTTACTACACGGACTACATAAATGGGTAGTGCAGTAACATACCATCACGTCTGTTTTAACCGAGATATAAGGTAGGGATGTACTTTGTGTACCCACATTTCGCTATTTATGTTTAAATTCCATGTAATAATAGGCGAGCTTTTAACCATCAACGGGGCATGAATTCAGACCTTATTCTGCAACTAAGAAACTCCAAATGACACTTTGCCAACCCGTGAGTCAAACCCAGGTCCTCATAATTAGCGCTCGCAACGACTAGTGATAAGACCAAAGCACAATCAGTAGTGTAGTAGTGCATTAATGTTTCATAATTAAAGATAAAAGTATTTTATGATACGAACTGGATACGAAGTCCTTAGTCATGTTATAATAAAAAGGGCAGCTCTGCCTGTCTGTTTGTACTCGCAACATACGAAAGCAACTTGACGGATTTTAAATGAGATTTTCGATAAATGTTTATACATTCGTTTTCTGCACCAACATAATATGCTTTTTGGGGTTTATGGAACAAATTAGAAGTAAACCACTCTTAAGTAACCAAATTAAGTTATTACCTATACCATGATCAAAACGGCCAGCAAAATTTACTAATAAATAAAAATATACCGCATAAGAGCAGCTTATCATGCGCAAGTTATAAAAGTCAGCCGAAGGGAAACGGGTTATGGGTTTGTCCTCAGACGATGGGCTAGCAACATGCTACTTGTGCAAGTAGGACCTATAAACCTTACAGGTTATGGCCGGACGTGGCTCTTGACGATAAAAATAGGACGTTTGAGTACACAATTTTTGAAGGTTTCAAGTAAAACCTTCACCTTCATACGAAAATACTGAAATAAATTGGAACTTTTAAGGATACTGAAAGATCCTTCTGAAATAATTTCCGTTTGAAAAATGACCACTTAAATAGTTCAACAGTAAGGGCGGTAACGCACAACATCGTCCACATCCGATCTGTGTTCGTGAAATTTTGTTTCCGAATTTCCTTCATAATCTGTCATAATTCAGAACATTTTGAACTCGGAACTCAAAACACGTACTTGTAGTGCGTAACCGCCCTGAGTCCTATATTTACCGTGCCATTTTGCAAACTAATATTTATTATTATGTTAAAATCGCGAAACTCCTAATAAATGCTCCTCAAGTTCGTGATTATTAAATAAATTATTGCTATACTTCACTAATGTAATAAAAGTATCAAACAATTCCCCAACCGAACAAAAACCTAAATGGCCTTAAAATTGCAACATTATTACAGTATTTAAGATTGATATGAGAGCGTCTCTTAGGAGACTGAGCGAGGCCAGCTCGAGTGGATAGAGGGGATTATTTGTAACAGATTCCACCTGCATCGGCCAAAAATGGGTCAGATGGATAACCCCTCTCCGTTACAGTTTCTTACTGGGCCTCTATTGCTATCTCGATGACCAGTAAATGAATTTAAAAATAACTAGATCCGTAGGCGAATTGAAAATATAACGTCTCTACCCCTGAAAAGATAGGCAGAGGTGGTCCGTTTACATTTGGATAAGTACGAAGTTCTATCCAACGTCTATAATCTAGGTCTTTTTAGAGGAACTTCCTCCATTCCAATCAACTGTCACACAATCTCAACCACGAACGTCTCGATTAATGTCAATTAATAACAAGCGATAAGTGTCAATTTGACTGAAGGTAATAACTTAGGATTTTTGCGCACTACACGCCCGTGTCCTTGATTTGAGTTCCGAATTCAAAATGTTCTGAATTATGACAGATTATGACGGATAGAGTTCGGAGGTAGTGCGTTAGCTTCCCTACAAGAAGTACTACGGCTACATCGGCATCAAAATTTCACAGACACGGTTCGAATGTTGTGCTTAACCGCCTTTGACTATAGGGGTAAGTGTAAATAAGAGATGTGCCTATAGTCCTGCTATCAAGAGTCGCTTTTTAAAAACCCAATATTGCAGTCCAATCCAGGCAACGAACGACGGATATCGCAAAACAGTCACGCTATTGACCACAAGAGCAACGAGGCAGTCAAAGTCATGATCGTCGTTAGAAGATAATTATAACACAACAACGCACAATACTGATCACGATCCGCGATTGCGGACCAAATATCACGATTCCTGATACCTACCATGTTTATTAAACACGTGGGTGTTGCCATCATAGAATTGCAATTTTGCCATTTGTAGCAAAAACGGCTCAACTAATCAAAAGATAAAACGGAGAGAAAGAAACAAAAATATTTTGAAATTTGTAAGCTTTTATTGGTAAAGAACAAAATAGTGGTACTTAACAATTTGTTCAGCGAAACTAGAATTTTCACAGTGTAACTCAAGCATGGAAGGCCATAGAAAATAAAAAAGAATAGTACTTTGTTTTCCTGATTCCAAATGTGTAAATTTTGTCTAAAATACATATTAAAGTTAAAAAAAAACATTTCACCTAAAAAGGCAGATATGCTCCTTTTTTAGACGGCAGAATTCCACTTTACATATCACAAAATGCTTCAAAAAATTCGCACGTTGTGGTCGTATTCTAATACGAACTATCTTCTATGTTACTCGTATCTCCGCCAGGAGTTATAGTTACGAAAATGTAGGTTACGATGCTCGCTGGTGATGCACTGGCAACCTGTGGCTAATGGCAGTATTATACTTTAATCTCTCTGCTAAATTGGTTGTAACTTATTTTGTGTCTACCAATTTCGCCGAAATATGAATTAAAGATACCCCGTTTCATTGTTGTTTAAGAAGATTGCATTAGTTGGTTAACGACATCACTAATTCGTCTTTCGTTCTCCTATCACAAAATTATGATTCTCCAACCGTCTTATAGGAAGACTCATCATGTTAGGCAACAATTTAAGCAGTTTAGTGCACTCTATTCAAGTATGAATATATTCAGTCGGCTTAACGCAATCCCAGCTGGATTGAAGCTTCGTCACAACAACCGTATCTTCAATTCGGAGGTTTATATTTGACCCTGAATATCCAACCTCTAAATCGGTGATCGGATACTTAATCACATAGCAACAGAACCCTAAGCCCACGATTACCGCATACCCTAGTTGGCGTTCTAAAAATAGGAAATTACGTATTCAAACCTTCGTAGAAAGTTTGCATAATCTTTCCTTCCAGTTATTTGTCACCGAGTTAATCTGGGAAAGAATTTAAAAGAAAGTGTCGACTGCTTATCGTGAGTAAGCGAAGGGAATTGATTACTTAATGGCGTTGCTGGTCAACTACCTCTATTATCATGCCGGGCACTTACAGTTGCAGCTGCATAGCGATACTTCATTTGTTATTGCGTTGTGACTTTGTACTTGTGCTTTCAATTTGTTTTTGACGACGGATATTTAGCAAAGAATTGTCTGAATTTCTACCTTTTTGCCCTCTCTTCATCTTAGTGGCAGCACAATCACCAAAAAGTCTGCATATGGTAGTAATTATGGCAGTAAAAGCTACCCAGAAACATTTCGGTAGTTTGCAGAAACCGCTATCGTTTTACGCACCTATGTATGTAATAGTTTTCGAACAAACACGATAGCCGGAAACTCGTTGATCAATTCGATTTTCGCACATGAAAATACATCAATATTTTCACTTAATTTTAACGAGTGAGCCACAGATAAATCCGGTCATATAACTAGTTAGTATATCCGGATCGGAAGAGGCGAATTCTAGCCGGATATTGAATATTGATCGTACACCCTTAACCCTGACGTATCGGGTCGTTACCGGTCCTCAGGGACGATAAAAGGATATTCGGCGATTATTCAATTGTGGCCAGTAAAAAATACAATAATAGAAAAACGAGTGGTTTATAAAGCCATTGGTTGCTTGTTACGACTTCTTTGATCGTTTTCGTATATTGAATTAGCTTTGTGTTGTAACGTATTTTGTTAATCTGTTTCGGAATGGATTACTGGATTTCTGCATCGATGTTAGCCGAGAATTACGTAAATTACAATTCTAGTAAAACACAGTTTATAAGATAACAATAAATGCAAATTAAATGAAAAAGCTTTAAACCAAAAAGTATATTAGCTAAGCAAATTCTTAACATCGATCATATTTACAGTTAAATGCAGGTAGCCAATATATTTATAGGTTTAACCCCCGTGGATTCCGAGCAGCCCAACGGAGTCTATAATTACACCTCTGTATATTCATTTACCAACCTACATAGGTACAGGCATCGCAGGCCTCTTCCCTTCTAATCTATAATTATAAAGACCCATAAAACAGAAACATTATGTTTCGATTCAAGGCTTTGCAGGGCTTCATTACTACTTACTAGATCAGTCAAAATAAACCATAATAAATGTACAATTAAGTCAGTTAGGAATATCAATATTTTAAAATAAATCTGGGTTGTATTTGAACTAGCATCAGAAACAATGTTTTGCAATATTAGTGCAAAATACTGAGGCACTAGCAAGATTTGACGTTGAGAAGTAAAAATGTTGCTTACCAAACATTAATTCAGAATATTAACTAGTTGCCAGCATGATTGAATATTCCATCTCATCAGCAACACAAAGACAACCGCAGGCTTATTACGTATCTTTTGCAAGAGCAAAACGATAGCGATTTTAGCGCAATAATTGCTCTTCCATACATATAGAAGTTATTGAGTTTTTGGCGGTTTCTTTGTAAATAAGTGCATTTGTAAAACAGCGAGCGATTAGCAAACGATTGTGTAGGACCTGCCATGCCTACACTGCAGGTAAATCCGACTTGTATGACATAAAGCGTTAATCGCTATCGTATTGCTCTTGCAAAAGATACGTAATAAGCCTGCTGGTGCAAAAGCAAATTGTGCTTCTTTGTTTCTTAAAGAATATACGGTATTACCTCTTAAAACATAAATGTTGACAATCCCTCCAACCAAAGCTAAGTCTTACTTGGTTGCTAATGCTCTATCTACCTTTATGCAGAACTTTAAGTCAATATCAGCTTTGTTCCCTGCTGAGTACGTAGCCTTTGTTAATAAGAGCTTGTGTTCAGAATTTTGAATTGGAAATTTCTGAGAAACCATTTCAAAATTGTACATTGTATACTTGGTTGGGGAGACAACATAGTAACTAACAGAGGTCGTGGCTATCTAATAAGTCAGATTTGACAGCTATAAAAATACATTAAATAAGTTAAACTTGATGCTTACGATTGATACTCGTTGTTATAGTGTATGGGTAACATAGTAATTAATTAGAATTATGAATTTGACTCACATAGACGTTCATAAAAAGTTATCGCGGCATGTCAAATGAGAAACGTCATCAGACTTCTTAGATTGTCACTATTACAGTTGAAAAATTTAAGTGGCAGAGGATTGAACTCAGTGTTAACCAATTCTAGAGGCAAGTTGTGCTCTGCCACAGGCTGATGATAAGGCTACCTCCTCTCATAGAGAAGTAGAAGCCAAGTGCTGCGGATCCCATAGACAAGAGCAAGATAATGACTAGATGTCTACCTCTTCTAAGTAGAAGATATGGAAAAAAGTCATGTTGAAACTTTTTTTTTTATTTGTTATAGGCTCGCGCTTGACCACTATCTCACCTGATGGTAAGCGATGATATGGTCGACGGTGGAGCACGCTTGCCTAGAAGTAACCTATTCATTCTTGACTTAAAGACAGGCAAATAAATTGAGAAAGGGGCTGGAGCGTGATGATGTGGCTACCTGTTCTAGTATCAGTACGTTTTATTAATCCATCGCTCTATTACACCCACTCCCACAAATCCCACATAACCATAACATACCATATTCGTCCATAACTTCTGTTCCCTCCTACGACCAGATGACAGGAGCCGATAGTCCACAGTTCGGGTCAATTTTTATGGCCAAAGTTAACAAAACGGTGTCCAATGACCATTGACTATGCAAAATGTCCGACGTTTACGTCCAAGATGTTATCGTTAATATTTTTACGACGTAACTTGAAGCTAATAGGTTATCCTGTGTTTGATTTATGAATATTTTAACGGCTGGAGAAATTTACTTGACCTACATTTTATTATTACGGAATTATTAAATTGAGCTATGATTAATTACGTCAAAATCGAAGTTGAGAAGTTATTAAACTCGAAATTGGTGAAATTTTGTGAATAGATCTATACCAATATTATAAAGAGAAAAGATTTTTTTGTTTGTTTGTGTGTATGTTTGTTTGTTTGTACCGAATAGGCTCCGAAACTACTGGACCGATTTTAAAAATTCTTTCACCTATGGAAATCTCCATTATTCCCGAGTAACATAGGCTATAAATTATTTTCAAAAAAAAATAGTGGTCCTTATGAAAATTGAAATAATGTAACCCAAAGTAACAAAATTTTTTACCGCTAAAATTTATTATTTGGTAGTGGCAAGGTTAGTGGCAAGGTTGGTGGGTAGGTAGGTGGGTAGGTAGGCAGGGTAGGTAAGTAGGGTAGATAGGTAAGTGATAGGTAGGTAGATAGCCAGCTGGCGGGAGCGAAGCCGCGGAGGTCAGCTAGTAGGATATAAAGGCAAACCGAGAAAAATAATCATCCTAGTGACTAATTTAAATAGATTCAAATCAATTGTAAAGACCACCAAATATTGAAACTTGTAAAATTCACTTTAATCTTTTTCTACCAAAATTACTCTTCCATAACTAAGGAAAGAAAACCAGAATATAAATGTCTAAACGAGCCACAAACGTTTTGCACATAGTTTTGGTCTTAAAAGAGAAATAAACTATTAAAATCTAGCAGGCCGTAAGTACAGGCCACAGTGCGGCCTGGCCTAGGAATAACTTATTCATAACGTTCATGTATGCCACCGTATGAACGTGAGTTGTGTGCAAATTATATAATATAAGACAACTTTTCGTACTTTCTTGGTACCCTATTTCACCCAACCCCTGAATTTTCGTTGTTTTTTGTGCAATAAATACTTTATTTGAGGGTTAGAGACGTAAAAGTAAGATGTCGTGTTTTATGTTATGGCCGTGAAGGGTTAAGTCGATAGCAATTCCGGTTTAATTGACTGATGTGAGACAGCGTGCGCCGAGTCACCTGCCTTTTTTATACGCAACTGAAGTAAAATAAACTTTATTTATGGAAAGATAGAACTTTCACGGGCTTTGAATTTTATATCATATTGTTTCTGATCTTTAGGGCGATTATTTGATTAACGGTGCCAACCTCATCCCTTCATATAAGTAAAGAAACGACATTCTAATAAATATACCATAGACCCCCCAAAATGCAGGAACCCATAAAAGATCCGCCACACAGATTGGGCATGAATTTGAAACGCTTTTAGCCCCGTAGACACTTCCGCAAACTCTTAATACCCAGCCAAAAACTTCCAACAACCATAAATTATTAAGATTCAAACACTCAAAACGGCAACAATTCAGTAAGAACAATATTACTGGAAAACACGTGCTTTAAATGTAAAATATCAAGTGATACAGAGTTACAGAAACCGACACGGAACTTGCTAAAGTAAAATGTTTATGAATGTAGGAAGAAACTTCGCAGGACGAACTTTTAACGCTTCCCGTAGAGCTGGGATTACATGAGAACTGCGTTACAGAGAGGCTCTCTCAACGTCCGATAATGGAATAAAATTGTGAACTTTCAAGGCGCATTAATTCCCTACGCTGAAGATAATCGCGAGTCAATACTTTTTGACCTTACCCAGTAATAGTAGAGATATGAGATCTTGTTAAGTCACTCATATGCTTAATTTTAATGTAGTTTCATAGTTTTGAGTTTTATCGACTTTTCAAACATTTGAATTAAGTTTCAGAAATTGTTTGGGTTTTGACTGACGGCTCGGCTAAAATGCTATTACAAAAATAATCTATACTAATATTATCAAGCTAAAGAGTTGGTTTGTTTGTTCGTTTGAACGCGCTAATCTTAGGAACTACTGGTTGGAATTGAAAAATTGTTTTAGTCTTGGATAGTCTATTTATCGAGCAAGGTTATAGGTTATATAACATCACGCTACGGCCAATAGGAGCGGAGCATAAATGAGAAATGTTGCAAAAACGGGCAGAATTATTCCTTTTTGACAGCTTCCGTTTCGTGCGGTACGTAAGTGGTAAATGTGACGCAATAGTCATATATAGGTAGGTAGGTAGGTAGTGTAAATGGGTAGGTAGGTAGTCAGTTGACGGGAGCGAAGCCGCGTGGGACAGCTAGGTCTTAAATAAAATTTGTAGCTACAAAAACAAAATCTATGCGATATAAGAATGCGGTTCGTTGGTTTGATATTGCAATTAGGCAGTCAAAACAATCAATTAAGTACATCTTCGTCTTAGACAGGTTTGATTTAAAGCCTCTAATAATATACAAATACTTGATAGATTATAATTTTTACATCGTATTGGGATACTTCCGTGCCACCGTTGATCGTACTTCTGTTTAAAACTACGCTATTAGCTTCAACAACGTGTAATTTTCTCCACAAAAATTACGTGCGTATAGAAATAATCCGTAGGCCGAAGATAGCTTGAGGCGACGTCTCATATATTAGATTATTTCCTACAGTTCTAACGATCAGAAACAAAAATAAAGGCCCTGACTAGTTTCCAATTAATCGTAATAATTGGTAGTGAACGTGGGTATGTATTGGGCTATGTTCGGGCTATGTCGGGCTATTTATTTGAGCCACACCTGGTGTTCATTGCCCGCAGGCTGAACTCACGCTGTTGTTCAGAACAGCCATTCTTCTGGTAAATAATGAACGGATATTGTTCGCTCGGTTTAAAGTTTAATACGTAGCGTGTGTTTGCGGTACATTTTTGAGATGTTTTTGGAAACGGTTGCCGTGACGTCATTTTGTTTTGCTTGTTTTTCTGGGGTTTTGATAGGCTTTGAAATGATTTGATGTTTTATTTAATAAACGATTCGGTTTTATTATCTAAATTTGGAGTTTATGATTTATCATCGCCAGCCTTATAAGGTTCCCACTGCTGGGATACAGGCATCCTCTCTGTGAGAGAGGAAATGGGCCTTAATCCACCACGCAGGCCCAGTGCGGGTTGGTGAATGTCATATTTCTTCGAATTGTTTGTTCTACGACATGCCCGTTTCCTTACCATGTTTGCCTTCACCGTTTTTGAGAGCAGTGGTGATGAAATAAGCGCCTGCCTGGGTTCGAACTCACGATCTACGACACGTAAGTCGGGTTACCACTGGGCCACCACTGCTCTTAAACATTTATACACTTGTCTTCAATCAAGCTGTTTTTTAACAGCCATAAAATTCACACTGATAGATGCAATATAAATAAAGTCTAAACTTTGCTCCAAACTGAGCTCAAACTAAACCGACCAACAAACAAGCCGATTGAAGCAAACCAAATCAAACACGATTGATAGCCATTGATCCACTCTCAAAATACTTTGTGCATTCAAATAAAACTACACATCATCTCCAGGGCGGTCCGGATCAATTTTCTGTTTACAACCCAATACCATCAAAGAAAACCGACTGGTAGACTAATTGACGGTAATAGTACACTTATAAACCAACTTAGTTCGATTTACAACCCAACCGACTGGACTCACAACTTTTTATATGCATATGGCCAGTATTAGACTTAATTAGGACGACGAAGGTTCCTTTTATAAGTATTTAAATTAGGAACTTTTTTATTTTTTTATTTTGACGTATTGGGTACAGTTCGCTCAAAAATTTATAACCTCCGCTTGTAAAAGTAATTTTCTAGTGTTGTGAAGTGTGTGGAATAAAAACTTGTCGGTAGTTACCGATAATGACATATGCATTTTTAAAACCTCGGCAGTGATGTCGATGCATTATTATGACCTACTTGAAATTGCAGTTATTAGACTACTAGGTTATAAATGTACGTGCAAGTGCTACTTTAGAAAAATATATTAAAATGACAGTTTTTAAACATAGTCGTAATTATTTCTGTAATGGTCTGGAAACGAAGCAAAAACAAGGATTATGCAGTAACAAAGTAGGTACAATCATTTGCAATCTCCAGCGGGTTCTAAATGGTAAAAGGAAATGAAATACTCTCAAATGGTCGTTGGCAATAGGGTTGCCAATTGTCATATCTACCGCTCAGAAATTGACACCCCGCGCCGTAAGGAAAATGTTTTAAACCTTTTTTGTTAATTTTCCAAGTCTCTGGTTTTTATACAGTAAATATGAGGCCGAAACGCGCACACAGTGCAGTAAATCCAATACACACAGCGTAAAATCAACAATGCGCGGTGTAAACCCATCGAGTTTAAACCTCACGTCGATGCACTCTTGTATAGGAAACCTGTTAAATAAATATTACCTAACCGCGGGTACACAATAAGCAATTTAATACTAAATAATCATTAAATATGTTCACTCCGTAAGTTCCTGTTTGTTGAGTCAACTATAACGAGTTTAAAAATTAAATTTTCAATTAGTAATGAATGCTTTAAAGTTTGTCGATATCGACATGTCGAATATTTTCGTCAAGCGCATTACTTAGGTACATATCTACATAGTGCAATGCTTTTTCTTTTGTCGCTGAATGTACTTACACTTTTAGCTGAAATAGATTGAGTAACCATAGTGTTGTTTTTATATTAAGTATTTATTTAATGTAACGTCGACCTCATATACCAGGGAACAAGCACATGAAGATGATATTGAAATAAATTGTTCACAAATTTAGTTAATAAGACTTTTGTTAACATATTTTCAATTTTCTTCTCTCCAAATTATCTTGACTCCTAAAGAAGAAAAGTAAGTAAAATACTTAGTGTAGTTAATTATTCTAACACCATGATTTAATAAACTACTGACCGAATTTTAAAGTTTTATTAATTCACACTTGGATGCTAAATAACTTCGCTCTGCATAACCTATGTAGGTAGGCTTTTATTGCTACATCATATTTTTAGAACTTAATTTGAATATTATAGAAGATTATTGACACTACAGTGTGAACTGACCCTAAAAGTGTGTCAAATTTTTAAAATATTCATATCCCAATATAGAGTCATCGAAAGAAATCATGTAGGAGGCGTTTAGAATAATCCACTATTTATTTCAGTTACTCCTTCAAAACTGAATTCAGAACTAGATTTTCTCATTTTTATTGCAAATAATATTTTATTTGTATACTTTTTGGGGGCTGCGGCAAACATGAAAGCTACTTGAAGAAATAACAAATCGTCCAGTGAATTGCTACACTCCCAACGATTTTTTGCTCCAGAAACGCTGTCGAAAAGCTACACTCAATAATAAAGAAGGACCACATACCTACAGTATAGACAGTTATTTATGTTTTGTTAGGTGAGGTTATCCCTCGATTTGATTTGGTGTTTATAGATTATTGAAGCTTTAATAAAAACCGGTTTCATGTTAGAAAAAGTTACTTCTAACCGACTATTTACAAATAACGAGATATTTTAGTAGGATACATTAAAAAACAAATATTGTTTATTTATTTGCGAAATTATATGATTACAAAAATCCTGAGTGGATTGCATTTTTTTGGTGATCCCAAACTGATATCAACAAGAGAAAACTAAACTAAATTTAATATCAAAAACCCTATCCACTTTCCCATCTTAAAAAACCCTATCAAATAAAAACTTCAGCATGATCGAACATCACTGGAATACCTTCTAAAAACGCAAACACCGCTGGACCTCATAATCTCCTGGCTATCCTAACTCTAGTCAAAGCACTGTATGTGGAATATTTCCTGCTGCTAACGTTTTCAAAGTGGAAATTCCTGACGTGAACCACCTGAGCAGCTCACTAGCCGAGAAACCGTTTTAACATGTTAAAGATTCGATATTAAACAAATAGTAGTCTTTGAACTATTGCACGGTTCAAGCAAATTCTACCTGTAAGTAATGTGAAAATATCGCGTTTTAACAGGAAAGGAATGTGTAATGGACTTGTTAAAAAAATAAATATCCTAGAGCAAAATTATCTTTTGCTAAGGCCTAGAGAGTCTCGAGAGTTAGTTGCTAAAACGAGGTTAAATTAATATATGTCATACGTAAATGTCACAAATAACACGAAGTTAGCCATTAACTCGAAGTTAGTAAGATAACCTAAGGTGGTGCAAACGGGCCTTAATGTCTAAATAACAAAATCAGTATCTCTTTCCAAAGCTAAAGTTTAACAAAGCGTGTGAGTCTCGAATGATAAAAGTTCAATTCTTAATTCAGACAAAGTTCAAACTCAATTTGAGCAAGTTTTACGTCAAACATTTCTAGACACAATGGGACACTTAATGCCTACAAACCTAGCATTATTAACACACACAAAATCCATTGAATTGGCTCTGATAAGGGCCTTTGAGGAATCATCACATACATAACTCGTAAATTAAGATGAAATGCGGTCGCAGACATCCGACTGAATATCCTAAGTAAAAAGTAATAACTCGAGGCATATTTCTTCCTCCAAAATTAGACCAATTTAAAAGATATTCCATAAACTGAAAAATAAAGATATATACTGTGTCCCATATTTTCCTTATTTCATTTAAAGTTGTAAAATTTGTAAACTGGGCCTCTGTTGACAGTGCAATTTTGAGCATCTTTTGAGGCTTCTTGTCTTGTATCATCAAGCATTGCCCAAGCATTAAACATGGAATCATCGGCACGAAGAAGAACAAAATTTATTAATAGAAACTATAATTTAATAAATCAAAAGCAACTGGAATAAGATGTCACGATAAAAGGAAATATATAGCGTAGAAAGATACTTCTTATCATAGACAATAACTCATTAATATTTGATAGCTGGTCTACTTATTGGAGACGTCAAATATGCATCTGAATCGTTTGCTATCGCACAGAATACTAAACAAACCGTTATATTATACGATAAAGTATTAAAGCTATTATTAGTTATAAGAATTTATTTGAAACTAGGTTCATTTTTGAATATAAGTGACTTTTTATCATCATAAAAACTATCACAGCCGCCTTTATTAACCCATTCATAGTCGCTGTCATATTTCTCTTTCTAATATTGCCGTGTTTACAAAATGTCATATTTATGTGTCGTAGACTATAATTGTCATTAGAAGTTAATTTATTTTTAATAAGATATTTAATTTTTATTCGTGTTTTTAGTAATGGGAAATTCTAAAGTCGTTGCATTTGAACACAGATTTAAATTATGTTTTCGTTTATAGGCGCTTTCGAATAAGCTTTTAACTTTTATGTTGTTTGTTTATTTTTTTGCACATATTTTTTAAATATCAGCCATTAATTTAAGTTATGTTAAATAAGTTTTAATACTATATCTGCTTTCGTAAACAATAATTTTGAAATAGAAGAAAAGTATATGGAGTAATCTTATTTCAAATATATTTGGAGATAGATTTTAACGTAAATTTTTAAACTGATACAATTCCGATAGTAAAGCAGTTAAAAAATGAAATGTTTTTAATGTTCTTCCCATTAAAAACATTTTTATTAGTTCGACGACCAGTAAGTTAACGTCGTAGCTTAATTATAACTAGCAATACCCAGAAAGGGTTAACTGAGCAATTAAAAATAAAAGAATAGCAATTATTTCCCATACCTTGTATCGAAGAAATGGAGTTAGTTTTCAATAAAAGTCCATTCACGCTGAAGATGCCAGCAGTTATCAAATAATCATACAGTCACTGAAAACCGGCAAAATAATCTAATAGTCCACAAGGTAGCACAGGACACGATCAAATCCAGTTCGGGGCACACAACACACCAATAATGCTCTATTAATTAATTTCAATTTATGTTAATTACGGAATCGGGTACGATGCGATAGCGAGAAGGAAAGACGGGGACGCGTGCGCTAGGTTCGCGCGCCAAGCGTGGACTGGACTGCTGGCTGGCGGCTAGAAGCATTTCTAAATATACACCCCCCGAACGTTTGCCGCGCACCCTATGGGCGCAACGCGTGCTCCATGCAATTTTCTATAAATTTTCGCATAAGCTCCGAAGCCGCGCTGTCAAAAGCTGTTTTTACTGAAGCTCGCCCCCAAACGCTGTGCACGTTTTAATTGAATTTAGTGTAATGTGGGGATCTGAAAAGTAAATTGAAAATAAGCACACGTAAAACTACCTGTGCCGCATAACAAGTTGTGGTTAGACGCTATGACAATTTTATGTTTTATGTATTTTTGTTTAAACGCTACCGGAATAAGTTAACAGTAAAGTTCTGAATGACAAATAAAATAACTTTACACTTAATAATATTATGGTAATACTCGTTAATTTGCTACGAGCAAATTGCTACATTATTCCACCAAATATCATGCGCCGTAGCGCTACGAATTTTCGTAGCGCCGCGTAGCATTTTTTCGCGAACTCCCAAAAGTCGTTAGACGAAATTTGTTAGCTGTAACCCTTAGTACGGAATGGAAATCGTCAAAGATCACTCTCTTTTGTTCCAGATTGGACGAGATTTCTGTAAATAAAACATCGTTTCGAAGTTCTAATTGAACAACATACCTACTCAGCTGAAGTTTTGAGATAAACTTTTGTTTTGTTTCAAACATTTTCTTTACGAATTTATCTGTAAATTTAAATGGGAATAAATCAACAGAAATTACTTTTGTAATGTTTCAATGTTATTGAATATTGTAAAAATACCTTAGTTAACACCTACCTTTAGAGATTGGCTTACTTACCCATTCTAACCTAAACAAATATTGAAAACACCTAATATTATTTGTAAAACTGAGGGTTACCGACAGTTGACATTAAAATCAATCACGCTTTATTTTCTAAATGGGTAGGCAGAGTTGTACTACGCCCACATTTCACCCGTTTAGATATTTAATTGTCATGTTATTGGGTAGCATAACATTGCACCACAATTTCGTTACACATATAGAAAAAAGGTTTGGAGGGAAATTCGTAATCTAGTTTCATTATTCTTCAAGTGTTTAAAAATTGATCTAGTAAATAACGCAAAGAATTTTGTTGAACTGTCAAAATTAATTGATGTGTTATGCAATTATCTCGTAAGACACAAATTGTTACCCTGGATAGTTTTCTATTGGTCAACTCTTACAAAACCTAAGGATCAAACCCAAATGCCCATGCTCAACAGTTACGCTTGCGACCACTACACCAACGAACCGTACAAAATAAGCCGATATATTTAAATAACAGTTACTTCTCACATATGTTGCCGCTCGATCGGCTTGTATATTTTATTGCAATTAAGCGAACACTGAATAAAAATGTTTTGATCGTGGGACTCGCTCGTTTATACATTTTTACGAGCTCCCGACCAATACGACCGTCAACACAATAAAGAGATATAAAGCTACAGATAATATATTATCAAGTTACTAATTAAGTCAAATAATCAGATAAAAGTTTAAAAGACATGTTTTTCCTTGAGAAAAATCAGAGATCAAAAGATATTTGCCTTGTATAAACCAGAAGATAATGCAAAGCAATTCAAGGTTTACACTGTTTCGTATTACGTAAACACGGTCCCGTTTTGGTAACATTTGAATAATAGAATCAACACACATTTACAATCACGGCTTTAACAAGAAAAAATACCAAGTGAAAGAGAAATATAAGTCATCATCTTCCTGCCCTTGTCCCATGTAGTAACATGGGGTCGGCGCAGCACGTTTTCTTCTTCCATACCGTCCTGTCCCCAGTCACGCTATCACTGACTCCCTTTTCTTTCATATCACTCCTCACACAGTCCATCCATCTTATCTTTGGCCGTCCCCTCCCTCTCCATCCATCCACATTTATACTCATAACACTTTTAGTAACATGCGTTTTATCCCTCCTCATCACATGACCATACCAGGACAAACGGATTCCTTTCAACTTTTCTGTCACTGGCGCCAGTTTCAAACTTCCTCTAATATACTCATTTTTCACATTATCCATTCTCGTCACTCCGCTCATCCGTCTCAACATTCTCATCTCTGCTACATGCAATATCTTTTAAACCATCAAGAGAAAAATATGTATTAAGTAATGTTTTTTTTTTAAACGAGCTTTTTGAACTGTAAGGTACTTTATATCACTTGTGAAAATACACAGCAAATGAGCCCAAACATGATCATGCTATCTTGTTCAGTTGCTATGGCCGCCTTCCGGCCCCATCATGAGCTAAAGTACCATATTATTTCAATGCTTTAAAAGTTACATAAGAACGCCCAAGTTTCAGCTTAATCGGATGCCAGAATGTGCTTGAAATTTTTAAGTAATGCATGGTAATACCGCCCGGCCCGATGAATTGCGCAACTTAAGTGGCAGTGGGCAGACATTGCTTGCAGAAGGGGCAGAAAAGTTCTGGAGTGGTGACCGCGAACCGGAAGACGTTGCGTTGGAAGGCCTCCCAACAGGTGGGGTGGATGATGACCTCGTGAAGGTTGCGGGGATCCGCTGGATGCAGGAAGCACGGGACCGATCAATGTGGCGACGCTTGGAGGAGGCCAATGTCCAGCAGTGGATGTCTTTCGGCTGAAATGATGATGACGATGAAGGTAGTACCTACTAGAAAGACTTGGAACTTCAAGTACTAATCTAAAATCAACTTAGTAGGTACTACCATTTTCACGCAGCTTCGCTCCCGTAGGAGCCGTCGACGTAATCTTCTATCAGTAAACTAAGTCTCTTTATCGGTTCAGTACTTCCAGAGATGACCTTATGACAAACATATAAACCAACAAACAAATATAACCAATTTTATTTCGTTATTAGATAGTTTCGCATGGGGCCCACGTGGTGGATTACGGCGTGGTAGACTCTCTCCTAAAGAGGGGACTGTATCCCAGCAGTGGGATTATTATACGCCGATTATATTTATACGATTAGTTCAGAAGAGAGAAGAAGACGTCGTCTTCTGCTGCACATCGGCCTGCCAATGACCGCTAAAATAAACGGATTAAGGGATACTAAATATTCAGTACAGAAAAGCTTGCCAATCGGATTGCTCATCGCAGTTTATGTATTCGCAGACAGTTGGACGCTACTGCTCCTGACGTCATCCCATTATCCCATAGTTGCCTTAAAAGGACGGTACTGATGCGAGCCGAGTAAATAAAAAGCTTTGTCGCGTGTATAGACATTCCTCCTATTTATGAATTTTTTTTTACATGATTTTATCACTCGCGCCGATGCAGATGGCCTCTCAATTACAATTTGTTTTCTTTTTATATCCTATTCCAAACTTGCGAGAGGCTTCAAAAGTAGAGAGAAGTATTTACCAGCCTAGGGGTGCCGCAATAAGTTTTATTACAGCAACAACCTTTACCGTACCCACCGCGAGCTTGTGAAATATTTTTTGCAAACATTCGTTGTGCGAGCTTTTGTTACGCAAGGAACATTCATTCGTGAAACGGACATTCGTTAACAAGAAGCCTCTTAATTTGTTTTACGAATTCGGACTCACATATTAACTCACCAAACTGTTTGGCGCGAATGAATGATCGCAAAATAAGTTCGCCAAGCGAATGCTCGCAGTGAATATTGTCCTTTACAAAACCTTGAATAGGTGATGATCACCGATTCTGCACCAAAATGAGGAAGATCTATGTCATCATCATCATTCATCACGTCTCTATAAAGGATAGGCAGACGTGTTTATTTGGTCCACATTTCTTCAGGTTTGTTTTTTGTCATGTAAGCAATCATAAAAGTGGATCCGTCTACAATTCACAAAAGTTCTGTCTAGACATGTCTATTCATTTGTGACTTTAATGTTCATGTGCCACATTCAAGAAACTTCCCTTATTGGTAATGGGGCACAAACCTTTCAATTTATCATCAAGCCTTCATCAAAAATGCCAAGAGATATACATATATAGAACGATACACATAACGATATACATATATACTATTGGCCTCTTAAAGGTTCTTATTAAAGTAGGACCGACGCAAAAAAATCTAAAGCTTCACATTAACAGCCTATCTATCTCGATCTCGTTTCAAAGCATAAAAGTTTATTTCTGCAAATCATGCGCAGCTATTAACAACCGCAAATCAAACAGGTTAGAAAAAGTTGTTCGCTTAGTGCTCGACTTGTGAAATTAATTATTGTTTTATTTGTTACTTAGTAATCGGTTGTAAGTAAAACTGCTAAATAATTTAAGTACACAAGTAAAATTAAAAACCACTCTGCTTCAGCGCCCAGACCTAGAGGTGGAAAAACTAGACCAACGACAGTCAAAATAATAATAGACACTTTTTATTTAAGTCGTAAACATAACATTAACCGCGGACTTCTGAATTAAGGCGATATATGTTAACCCCCAATGTTAACGCAGTACAGGCCGTGCGCCCGCTCGGAGCCAAAATATCAATATTGAACCTCCTTTTGAACAGTTTTGTTAGCAAAATATTATTTGATTTACATATGCTATTTCAGTTATGAAGAAATAACAGCCATAATTTTTTCTGTGTAAAAATATTTTTAAACATCCAAGTCGTTTTGGAGGAGTTTACACAAAGGTGCGAAAAATATCGTGTTGCTAATTATTTTTTTAAAGCAAAACTATTTGTTATATGAAAAAAACATGTTTAAGAAATAATGTACATCATCGCTTACCATCAGGTGAGATAGTGGTCAAGCGCGAGCCTATTGACAATAAAATAAAAACAATAACAAATATGTATTTTTTTCAAACTTTTTAACCTAGCCGTTACTAAGGAGTATGCTTTAGAAAGTTACCGCTTTACAGCACTGAAGCGGATGTAGGCCCTTAAGAATTCGAATTTGAGTTTTTGTCACACTTACCTTGATGACAAATTTGATCACGAAACCAGGGCTTGACACATTCTTAACTGCAAATACTCAGTTAAGCTATAAAATACATACACACAAGGTGGTAAGTGTAAACAAAAAAAAACCTCACGATACCTAATTTTCAACAAAATGCCTTCTTTTTTACATAAACATCTCTATCATCTTCATTCACAAATATTTCGGGACGATGTTTTTTCTAACCCAACCCGTCAGGTAGAGACTGACCGCAATAAGATTACATCTGCGGACGGACAGGTGTATTCTAATATGTATTTACTGATAAATGATCCAGACTCACGGCCTTAAGAAAAGGGCAGGTGTATTGTATTCTCGGTTCGTTTGTCTTGATTCACAGGACCGCATAGCGTTAGATAGTTATTTCTACTTTTTATGTGTTTCGTTTTATTATTATTTAATTAATAAACAGATACTTCAGCTGTACCTAGCTACTGAACTCATTCTGGATCAAATTAAATTCCCTAACGAAATTACGCAAACGTTATACCTATTTAATTAATAACAAACAAAAAATTGTAACTCTTTTATTCAAGTAATTACCTACATCTGACTGTGGGGCCAAACGGCCGCTGAATAGGGATTGACTAGGAATTAAGAGATTACAATTATTTTTTTGCCCTACATCTGCAAAGTTTTGCTACCTAATTTAATGTGACTCTCTATAAAGTAGTTGAAGTACCTCTAACGTAATAAAAAAGATATTTAAAAATAACAAAAAAACCCGACTGCTTAAAAAGCGAACTAAAAAGACGTAAACAAGAAGAAAATCATGCTGTGCAGTCGGAGGATAACTATTCGCGAGCTGGCTGACCAAAACCAGACATATTGGGTTTTACGGTAAGCTGTAATAAAACTTATTGCGGCACCCCTAGGCTGGTAAATACTTCTCTCTACTTTTGAAGCGTCTAGCAAATTTGGAATAGGATATAAAAAGAAAAAGAAAACAACGCGTTTGGTCTCTAGAACGCCACATAAGAACAAACATACATACATACAAACATAGACTGATAAAAACATTACCCTCCTTCGGCAGTCGGGTAAAAAGAAGAAGACTCCAGTAGCCTGCCTATTTATCATGTGTTTAAATGCCACTTATTGCATGGTCGATAACTCTACCAACTTTAAAAATCTCTGTAGTCTTCCTTTTGGGCATGTGCAGTGCGGGAACATGGTAGTAGGTAGGTTAACCAAAGGCCGCGACTTAAGAGTTTTACGATCGGGCATCGATTCGAACCCAGATAGGCCCTTTATTTTGTGTAATTTGTAATTTATTTCATCAGCACTGCTCTCTGAACGGCGAAAGAAAATATCATGAGGAAAGTGGAACATCTACAAGTCTGCACCAGTACTGGTTCTAAATGTACCACTTTCCTCATGTAACCACCACGGCTGTACAGACCAACGTGGTGGATACAGCCCACTTCCTCTTACTGAAAGGAGGCTTGAATCTCATAGACTGAATCATAGCAGCGGGCATACCATAAGGTTTATTATGCTATGCAATGTCGGAAGAGGACACAGTTATAAAATACACTAAACTTAAGAAAGAATGTGTAGTTTATAAACTTGCTCCTCAAAATTAATGTCAATTGCATCACAACAATTATAGACATTTTAGTTCAATATGTGGACGTTCTTATAATTTATTTCCAGAAACCAAGGATCAGAGCATAATTCTGAATGGTTTGAAAAAAATCACATATTTGCAATCAAGGCTGCTCCAAACCCGGTAGGCATTATTTCCGTTATTTACATCCAAATGAAGCGGAACAACTTTGGCAATTATTCGCCCGTAGCTGTACGTAATTTACAAAATCTTCGCATTCTTAAACAAAAATAATGGATTGTACGATAAACGAAAAGTTAGATTGGAAACGAACTTGTAACAACTTCGCTAAAGAATATTATTTAGTTAGTGACAATGCTAGGAAATAAAAATTCTTTAACTTGGACAGTTTACTGCAATTTCTCCTACAAATAAAAATAAAATAAGACTTACAATTACAGAACCTAAAAGTGTCTAAATTGCCAGACGGCTGGATTGGCGCAGTGGCCGGCTTGACTTTTAGCGGTACGTGACGCGGGTTCGATTCCCGCACGTAACAAATACGTGTCTAAACGGTGGACCGTCTGTTCTGTTGTCCCGGCTGGAAATCTGAGGAAGCTAGATTTTTTTTTGTGTCTGTCTATCTACAATTTATGAAACTTCCTGTTAAAAAAGTTTGAAAATAATATTGTGCAGCATTAGATATTAAACTCATTAGTTAAATTAAAATAAATGACAGAATTTTATCTAAAATGGAACTCAAACGATACGCGATAGCTACAATCTAGGGGTCTTTAAGTCAAGAGTGAATAGGGTACTTCTAGGCAAGCGTGCTTCACCGTCGACCACTTCATCGCTTACCATCAGATGAGATAGTGGTCAAGCGCGAGCCTATTGATAATAAAAAAAAAATCTTCAGACCTAAGTTTAAAAAAATGTAATGGACCTTTTTTTGAATTTCATTGAAACAGTAGGTACAGTAAAGTTCTTAATAAGAAACTGAAAACTTACTCGGAGTCCCGAACTAAGTTATTAGTTTTGAATAAAGAGCAGTATTTCAATCAATCTGCTCTACAAAACTATCTTGATGGTAAGTTCATACCAAATAAAAAGAAAATCTTTCCGTATAATAAATAATATTAAATAAGTTAAGGGCGTTTATAATTTAGAGACCGTTTTCTTCATTTCAATGTTGTTAATTGAACATAGCGCGCCATCTGTATCCAATTTCTCGTAACGCTGTCCCTTCAGCGACTGGTGCAATAGACAACAGTATCTATGAAACTAGTCAGAGGGCAGTTCCGTATAGAATCATTGTAGGAACCACCAATTATGGTGAAGCAGTTGCAGTTAGTTTAAATAGTCATAAATGTTCTCAAAGCCAAGCACTTTTAGTAGCTACAATAATTTTCACAGTAATTTTCTTTTAACATAATTTTTAATGGATTTTGCTACCAACTGTCAACCATATTTCTTTTTCATTTAAAGAGACTTTGCCAGACTTTCCCAAAATATCATTACCTACACCCAAAATAATAAATAACTAGGTAAATTGTTGAAATAATAATCTGCAAAAGCAAATAAAATACCTTATACATTACTAAATACATATTTATATACATTTCCAATTAGCATACAGAGAGTGTGTATATGCAAACACACAAGTACAGTTCATAACTGGAAGTAACGAAGTAAACGAACTTCACAGTCAATTAGAATCCCGTGTCCATCTTGTTTGCAGTGACCTGTTCTCACGGGTGCGTGTAGGTCATAAATATAAAAATCTGGCAGTTTCTATTTTCCCTTTTACCTTTCATTACACGGCAGTACACGGTATTTTATTTCTTCTTCGAAACCTGAAAACTGAAACATCAATAAAACCTTAAATTCACTGACAATCAATCTGACAAACACAAACACCCGTGTCTGAGTCATTGATTGTCAGTGAAAACCTAAGCCATCGGGTCTAGAAGCATGAAATGTACAAAAGTTCCTAACATTTATAACGAAGGTAGGCACCAAGTAAGTATTTTTTGGAAATTCACCCGCTAACAGGATTATAGTTTAGAGACAGTTCCTCATTTTTGCCCATGAAAAATCCCATAGGGACACTAGGGCTTGTTACCTACCTATCATATAAAATAACAAATACCTTAAGGGCGGTTACGCACTACACGTCCGAGTCCGTGATCCGTGTCAATGATTTGAGTTCCGAGTTCAAAATATTCTGAATTGTGACAGATTATTATAGATATAATTTGAATGTAGTGCGTCAGCTACAAGAAGTACTAAGGCTACTTCGGAACCGAAATTTCACGGACACAGATCGGATGTAGTGCGTAATCGCCCTTAGATAAGCCATAAAAACATGATATAAGTTATGATGAGCGACCGCCTAACATAAAATAACTTAGGTACGCGTTGTCAGTTTTAAAAATAAACTTATCCTAATCTTAATGTTTTTGATGTAATCAGCTGATATTCGGTTCTAAAAAATCATCATTATCGAACACTTTTTGCGGAAAACCATTAACGTTATTACGAGTATCATGTCCGTTTGATACTCCTAGATCTGAGAAATCTTTCATTTTCCATCCTGCAATCCTGCCTGGTTAATACTTACATCAAGCATCACAACACAAAAATAAAGCAATCTACATATATCAGATACTATCCTCATTTTTCATTGTTTCATGAAATGGCTTACCATCAGGTGAGATAGTGGCCAAAAGCAAGCCTATAGAAAAAAAAAAACTCCTTTTTACTGTCGAGGCGGGGGGGCTCAGTAACCGTGGCTTGGTCACCCACGGTGAAGCGAAGAGGAACCCAAGGAGGGGCCGCTCGTCAGAGCTTTTGCCGATAAGCCGACGATGTAGCGGCCAACATGTAAGTTGCGGTAATGCCTGGGCGACATCGCAACTGAGGCGGGCTGCGATGTCGTATTGGGTCTCCCAAACCCTTACGATATTGTGGCTGAGGGTTGGAGGCCGCGGCGGGAGAGGAGTGCCAGTATTGCGGTGCGCCGCTCTTCCTACCTTCCGCGGCCTGGACGGGGTCGCCACCGTCTGATGGCGGTCGCGGTGTGGCCGCAGGGAAGGAGGAGTGTCGGTATAGCGTTGGCCGCTCTCCGAAAAATGGTAGGTTGTACGATCTAATCATTACTATAAAGATGTTAATATTGACTATTACTTCCACCATTGCATTGATATCTGCAGACTCAACCAAACATGCATCCCAATTTATTTGTTTTTTTCGCTCATTTAATAATGCATAGTTTGCTTTGCGGTAATCGTACTTTACAGTGCGGTTTACATTTAAGTGAAGTAAATTTGATATTTTTTATAACAATATGTAATGACTGAGGATGATGAGAGTCAGCAACCGACAGGGGTTTTACATTCGTGGACAAAACCGCCAGGAAAGTTACACAATATTAGATCGAGGATTTCGTCAAGATGATTTCGTACGGGGTTCAGTTGTTCAAAATTATTAAGGGACAAAAAGTCAATAAACGAGTAACTCAGTGGGTTATTATAGTTACTTGTTGTCGTGGATGTACTTTCAGTTCTGGGTACGTCCCCAGGTTCCATTTAATAAATCTAAGATAGAAGTCGCCAGCTATTAATATTTGGTTGCCGGTTGTCTCGATAACAGAGGAAACCTTATCAAGGAACAAGTCGAATGTTTGCTGCTGTACATGTGGTGGAAGATAAACAGCGCAAATGTTCAGGCGTTGGACCTTTTTCTCGTTTGCAACCTTCAGGCTTACCCATAAGTTTTCTGAGTCAGTCTTAAAATGGGGCATGCGAACAGACTCGATTGACTTCAAAACAGCTATTAACACATCTCCACCCTTACTCTTCCTTGCTTTCGTCGAGGTTCTGTCTCTGCGGTATGTATTGTACCTACAGTCAAGTAATTCCCCGTCGTTGATACTGTCGACAAGCCATGTTTCTGACCCTATAATTATGTCGTAGATTTTGTTACATGCGTTTAGCATAATTTTGTCCATTTTGGTTCTCATTCCTCTAAAATTGTGATAGTAGATAGTGATTGTGGGAGTTTTAGTACACGGTTTTGTGCGGGCATAAATTTAGAGTCAAATCTAAATCTGTGCCTCCTGTGATAAGTGATATAACTCGAGTTGTACCCTTTTTGTGATTTTCACATGAGCATTATCAAAAAAAAAATACGTGTTTTTTGGTCTAACTCACGTTCTTCTATCTGCTATAGTTTCGAAGATAATTTTGTGCAAAGTGATACAACTATAGGGATTTTGGCAAAAAATTCGTTACAATCGATATTTGTCAAGATGTAACCCCAAAACCGGTCACTTAACACACAATTTTTCGTGCTTCGTGATTTAAATGCTATTGTATTTAACTTCACATTTTATTTTTCAGTTTATTTATCGTGAATTTTGATGTGACTAGAGTAATATCCCTTTAAACTAATTCTTTCGATATGCCTCTAGGATACAAATCGACATGTCTCTACAAATCTGAATGTAAGGTATTCTCTTTTTTTGTGAAAAGTGATACAACTTGACTTAAATCATTCTACACAAATCTGTTTTTATGTGTAAACAGATATAGATGTAGTTGTATCTAAAATTCCAACCAATTGTAAAAACATGGTACAAAATAATAAATGTGCTAAGTGATACAAGTGCAGGTGGCGGGGGTTCGAGGGGGTAATCGGAGGTGCGCGGGACGTAGAAATGTTTTATGATTTCAACATTTTTGCAAAGCAATGTTTTACCTTTCGGAAAACGGATACAGCCAATGAAAAGTTTTTGTGGTCGAACGTTAGATCTGTTCTTTTTACCAAAGAAAGCATGTCTTGTTTTTTTTTACAAAAAAGCGTTCAGTGATGTTGAGTACATGACCATGGATTGTTCTAAACGTGGAAAAAGTTATGATATGATCACGATTAATACGGTACCGAAACCTTACCACTCCAAACTTCCTATTTCAACTGAGAAGAAGAAGGATCTATTAAGTTTATTATGTTTTATTCATGAGAGTACCCATGAGTTTTACAGAGGTATGAGCTGCAAAAGTGATGTCAAAGACAGTCCACCAGATAATGATAATGATGCCGATGATGAATAGTTTCACATTCATTTAAGAGGCCTCTTACAGTCCACTAGCGCCGCCAATCGAAAAAATGTCATAACTCGTAAATAGAATCAAAAATACAAAATATGTTCTATTATTACTGTGGAAAAGGCAATAACGTAATTGTATAACACCTTATCAACACTTGAAATATAGCTGTTTAGCTAAATTGTGCATTCAAAACATAAACGGCCGTTTTTGTTACAAATGCACGATTTAGCTAAACAGCTATATTTCAAGTGTTGACAATGTGTTATAAAATTACGTTATTGCCTTTTCTACAGTAATAATAGACCACATTTTGTATTTTTGATTCTATTTACGAGTTATGACATTTTTTCGATTGGCGGCGCTAGTGGACTGTAAAAGGCCCCTTAATTAATAGATGGAAAGACTATTTTTTTTTCTTTACAATGTTAGTCTACCTACAGGTGGACATTTAAAAGGTTTTTAGATTATCTACCTTTAAAGAAAGTTTAAAGTTTTGTTTTTTTTTTTGTTATTTTTATAGATTAAAACTTTATTGTGATACTTTGTATTACACTGAGTAGGTCAATTGCTTGCTGTGATAGCTCATCAAAACTGATCTGTGCCATTACTTAGTTTTAAGTTTCAAACTTTTGTTTATGATATGTTCCTTTTGAGAATACCTAGTTACAATCGTATTGTCAGATTGTGATGATTTGATCTCCATTTAGTTGTATAAGAATTTTGATAAAAATGTGCCTTAACGACTGTATTTTTAGGTTAATAAACGTTGATTTTTATTTTTCTTATACTTGTATTTATTTACACATATCACTATCTTTTTTTTTGAGGGGTACATCTTGACTTACATCATTTAACATATCTTCTGAAAGACTAGGATTTTAGTAAATTGATACAGTTCAACTAAAATATGTAAAGAGGTGACTGATAAGTAAAAAAAATAAATCTTAAGGGTTATATCTTCATCTTTTGTTTTAGCACATTTTGCTAGAATCATTATTCTAATGAGTTATTAGACGTTTTAACTTGATGTATATCAGTTTACACTAAGACAATTTATTGGTGCAAGCTTGGTGCAACGTAATATAATTGTAGGTACAAGTATCATTAATAACTTAATTTTAGCACATAAAAACTAAGTAAAAGTTACAAGTCGCAGGTTTTTCATGAATTACTTCCAAAATTAAATATCTATCAAAAAATCTAAATTATATAGAGAAAGAAAATGTTTTGTTCTACAAAAGAGTGCACTGATATTTTACCTAGCCCACTTAATTAACGACCTAGATTTTTTTAAATCTTGTTTTTGCTGTCCTGTAAAATGACGTTTTTTGACTTGTATCACTTATCACAGGAGGCACAGCCTGCAAAAGTAACAGCAATTCTGCCATTTCAACTAACAAACAAAGAATTGGCAAATACATAAACGTAACCCACTTAGCTAGAGCCTACAATGGTTTTATTGTGTAAACGCAAATGTGTCAGTCTCACTCGTATTCCGCCAGTTGTTTCTAAGAAGTCGAGTAAAGCATGAGTGTGCTCGGAAAATTAGGAGTCTGTTAGGTCAATAGAAAATAGTGAGATGGTGCCAATCGTGTTTCAGTTACAGGTTGGTATTAGCACTTTTGTAGCTTTACAATGTTTTAATATGGATCTTTCACCAATTTTTGTAAGGAAGTTTGGGTATGCTAATTTATGAAATTCGATTTTATTTGCCCCGTGTCCTCTGAAATTTATAATTATATATTGAATCGTGTAATATTAATGCACGAATGTAATGATTGATTCTAATTTCTTTTTACATTAAAACCTTTTTATTTTGATTTTCAGGGCATTTCATAATATTGAAAAACTGATAATTTTGTGTCAAATGAAGTGTATGTCTACTATAATCTAAATGTAATCGATCACTTAATTAATTAAGCATTGAAATAACGCATCAGACATCCAGATTTTACGGTCGATTTAATTTTGTTAAACAAACTGTTGTAGAAACAAGACTACAAAACATGTCTCAGATCAACCGAAATATTTCAATTTCTAATTCATCATCTGATTGAATCATATTTAATACGATAATCATTGGCACAATCTACTAATATCTATACCCGTAGAGTGGCGCTTATCAAAATTTAATCATTTTTTAATCATTTATTCCTTAGTCAATGATTGTCAGTCAGTGTTTCGTGCTTGTGTTAGTCAGTGCTGTGCCATGTTGTGTTTGTTTTGTGATTTTTTTGTGATATAGCCGTTTTGTTGACAAATAATATTTTATGATGGTGAGTGTTTATGTAGTTCTTAGTTAAATTTTGTGCTTACACTAGAGTGTTGTGATGTATGGTATGAGTGATAAATGACAGTGCAATATGTTTTTCCCCGATAATTTTACTGTGCGCGGATATCAATGTTTATTTGGTTATGATTATTAAGTTAGATCAGAATTAATTTTACTAGCTGCTGCACGTATGAAATTCGAATCTAATTACTTATTTATAAAATATATTGCTGTAGTTTCATCAAACTCTCTAGTTTTTTCCTGAAAGAGTAACAAATATCCTCACAAACTTATAATATTAGTAAGTTTAAACTGAAAAAGTTTAAGTTATTTAATTTAATTTACTAGTTATATTTACTGCATCTGGAGTAGGTATTTTGGTGATGTTAAAGAGCTCGGATCATGCATTAACGAATTTTTTTTGCAGTAGTCGATAAAAAATTGATTGACGAATCTGCAATCTTACAAGCAGAATGTCAACCTGTGTTACATTTATATTTGCACTAAGACAGGATCACTCTTTATAAGTCTTGATCTTGCTAATCTTTGCTAACTCAAGCAAGGGTTGATTGAAATGACTGATTGGTATCTAACCACGGAGCAAATCACATAATTTGGTACCCTGACACCTCATTAGAGAACGTTTAATATAAAATCTAACCTCTTTTTATTTTATTTTGGGCAGTAAAGAACTTACGGTTCTAATAATTATCAACAACCTTGAAATTCTCAAACAATTAGTCATCGAAACTAACGACAATGAAACGTAATTGACTACATAAGCCCTGCTGTAAAATGAAAAAACAACAAAAAATATTTGTACCTATAGACATGGTACGTCAGATAAATATCTAAAGCCGAGTCTACAAGCTTATGAAAGATTTTGATATAATGGTTTGTTTACAACGTGTTTTTGTTTATAAAGCTTAGCACACACTTCTCATGCTGCCTTGAGAAGTAGTGCATCTCAATCTAATACATGTTGCCCTTTTCGTTTTTTCAATAACAACTTGTTAAAAATTTGGGATTGTCCACATGACATTTCGTTAGTGTACGTCAACCCACCAAATTTTGGTCTTTTAAGACTTTTTATCAGCGATAACAATTGTCAAAAGTTCAAAATGTCATTCCCATACATTCAATTTTCACTTTCGGACAATCTTTTCGCTGATAAAATATTAGTTTATCTGGAACCTTTTGTTTTTTTGAGTGGGAATTCATCCAATGACTTCGCCCGCTCTGGGTGATGGGGGAGGGCGTGTCAGACTTATACAGACTAAGACCCACCCGTGTTCCTTCAGTTGCCTGTGCCAGGACCGCGGTAACTCTCTTTCAAAATCTTTTCGCTGAAAAAATATCAGTTTGTCTGGAACCTAAGATCATAAGAGATTATAACTCAAGCATAGCATAATCAGTGTTTTAATGTCCCCACTGCTGTGACCCAGAAATCCTCTCATAGAGAGGGAGTGCGCTGAAATCCAACACGCGTGCCCGCGTGCGTGGTTTTAGGACAAGCCGGTTTCCTCACGACGTTTTCCTTCGCCATTTTGAGAGCAGAGGTGATGAAATAAATTACACAAAGTAAAGTGCCTGCTCGTGTTCGAACCCTCAATCTATACAACTCGTAAGTCGGGGCCTTAAACACTGGGCCATCACTGCTCCGAGAGATTTTAAACGCCCAAAAAAACTGTCGATTTGAATGCGACTTTAGACCCATGACATTGCAGAAGTATGTTAACGCCAATGTCTTGTTTCCCAGTAATCGTGTTATCAATGAAATAATTCAATGTGCACGGATAAGGCCGGTAGTGTTGTGATACGGTATCGGTTGATAACATCTGCTTCTATTGTCTTGTTAGTAATTAAATCTAACAAATGTTTTTGTGCGATCATTACAACACTTTCTTGACCAACAAAGACATTCTTGTGTTTTTGTATCGCAGAACAAATCGCGACGTTGTGGGTAGTTTAAGCTTTTGTGTAGTAAATGAAGTTCTATTTTCTATTGCTATCGTAAAAATCCCCTTTCTGTTTGAGCTGACCCGTCTCTGTTTGAACGATATCTGCTTACAAAATACACAGTTAGGTAATAACTGGGATCTGTAGATCTCCTGGAAAACCACTCATCTGGGGGCAGTTATGTACACCATTTAAAAATACTTTCAATACGATTGAATAAATGCATGTTTCGGAAAGATTCGTTTGAATTAATACACAGATCAATATCTATTTTATTCTAATCCAAAGATGAATCTAAAAGTGTGGAAAGTGAAATAAAAGTGTAACTGACGGACAGCTTAGATCGCATTTTTCCTTTTCAATAGACTTATGATCCTGAAACGCATATCATCCTGAATCATCTAACACTCTTTTGCAAAAAAACGGGCACCTAAGAAAATTTACATTCTAAGGTCGATTTGAGTTAATTAAATGAAATTTAATTGTTTGACGTAGTCTGTATACTTATAATCGTGTAAATTAATACGCGTGAAGTGAAAAAGTTTTTTTAATCTCTGATTGTTTCTTTAAAACCGATGTACACGGCTAAACAATAAGAAGTGGTCGCCAGTCGGCAATAAAGACAAAAAGATTGTTTTCCTTTTTTTAATTAAATAACTGGGATAGTAATTAAAAATATGTTGTTTTTTTGTTATTTTAAAATTACTATTTAAGCAAGTGTATGAGATTAGGATGGCTCTGTAACAGCTTGAGAGCAACAAGGCACCGGGTGATGACCCATGACCTGGTGAAGGTTGCGAGGATCCGCTGAGTGCGAGACGCAAGGGACCGATCAATGTGGCGACGCTTGCGGGACGCTTATGTCCAGCAGTGGAGGCCTTTCGGCTGATATGATGACGATGATGATGATTTAAGCTGACGTAATCGACGGAGCCCCGCTGCGGGGCACCTATTTCTGTCTGCAGGGTTTAAAGTAACCTAACCGTCCCTAATCCGTGACGCGGTGCCCTAAGCTCCCGAGCTCGCTTCGCTCGCTCTTGGACTAATTCATTGACCATAATTATCGAATTGCCCAACCGTACGTAGAAATATTCATAATAACCAGACAATGTGATAAATATGGAAGTTTTAATCACTTAGTACATAACATATACATAAGAAAGTCAAGCCAAGAGCTAACCGCCGTAAGCTTCACTTCCAACAAAACTACTAAACCGGTAATTTTTCAAACCAGCCCAATTTTACAGACAAAACTCGAAAGTAATAAGCACTGTATTCTTCTTAGGATGACCAATCTACTCGCACGATGGGCTCCGTGGTGCTCCAAGTGGGAGCCCTGGAGCTCCTAGCACGGTACTCCATGAATTCTGGCAGAGCTACCAGCCTTCTTTCTTCGTTACATGACTTCAGATTGCAAGAGGTGGAGCTATCTCATGGAAAACAATGGAATTGGAAGTATTTGAGGGTGAGATTACTGAATTTTCTTTTGTTTTCTTCTTGTTCTTTTTTAAGGTTTATGGTGCTAAATAAAGTGTTTTTACTGGTGCTGATTCAATTTGGGACCATTCCTTGATAATCCCAAAAACCATTTGAAACTGTTCAAATTTCTTTCACAGAATCCATTCTAAATCCTGAAACCAATTATTAAAAAAAAAAAAACACTAGAAATTTCTACTATATCAAAATATATATTAAATACATATTTTATAAACTCACATAGTAAAAACAGCCAGGTCCGGAACAACTGTCTGTAGGGTATATAAATATTTCTTCCGTGCGGGAATCGAACCCGCGACACGCAATACAGCAGCTGACCACTAAACCACTGTACCAACAGTGTCGTCTACTGCATATGATAACATAATTTCTTTTTTTTTAGGATCAATTCGACACGAAAGATTTAGAGGGCTTGTACAGAAAATATGATGACAAACTAAGAGAAACACTTCTTTATATTTATTTAACTTTATTAGTATTTTTTTCTACCGTACACGTAGTTTTAGTTATCGCTAGCACATTTGCTGAGGTAAGTTCACATTATTTTCCCCTGGTTTTGTGTTTACATCTGTTTTTGTAGCAAAACGATTACGCTTGCGTACACATCTTCATCATCTTCACCTTAAGTTTCAAGTATACCGAGACCCTAAATTAGTTTGTTCCGAAACCACAATTTAAAGTTTCGAATCTTACATAAAGAGAAAGACATCTCTATTTTTTTTCTATAGGCTCGCGCTTGACCACTATCTCACCTGATGGTGATGCGATGATGTGATCGACGGTGAAGCACGCTTGCCTAGAAGTAACCTATTCACTCTTGACTTAAAGATCCCTAAATTGTAGCTATCGGGAAACACAGACTCCGGCAAGGAATTCCACTCCTTAGCTGTACGCATAATAAAAGTGTCCCCAAAACGTTTTGTGCGTATGGGTGGGATGTCCACCATGTACCGATGACGCATCGCCGTGCGTCTGGTTGTCCGATGATGGAACGGGCTGGGCGGAATTAAATCACGCAATTCCATCGCACACTCTCCGAAATGTAACCGATAAAAAACCGACAAGCTGGCAACTCGGCGACGATGTTCAAGGCTCTGCATCTACATCGTTGCAAATGCAATGCATATGAAATATAATATTAGTATAATCTTTTTTAACATCATAAATTTGAATAAATTTTATAGTATAGGTACTGGTGGCTAAGATGTATTAAACAATTGTATCTTCTACACCTAGTACATTTGCACTCATACTGCAACATCGAGTTTGGGTGCCGGGTGGAGGTTTTCTTGTAAATGTGCATCTATTCAATCTACGAGATACTTTACAGGAGGCAACGGAAACCGAAAATATAGACCTGATTGATTTCTTCCAGCAAATTCAATCAACATCAACGTATTTAACGATGGGAATGTACATCTTAAGGATAGCTATACCATTCCTTACCCTTTGGAAACCTTTGTACTATCCTATGAAAAAAAAATTCTTCTTGATGCCAATACTTGTCACTTTCATTGTGACTTTGGACCTCGTTTTCACTGGTAAGAGATACTTTTATAAGTTTTTAAGTGCGTTCGAATTCAGAGGTAATCTGCTCAAATCCTTAGACAACAACTCTCATGTCTCATGTATCTTTCATCTCGGAGTATCCTACAAATCAGCACATTCTATTCCGTTTTAGGACGAAATAACATAGACTGCGGTACGGTATGCAGTCCGCTTGACGCGAGAAACACAGAACCGGTGCAAAGACCGGGTAATGTGGGCTTTTTACCTCCTTAAAACCATCGTTGTGATCACCATCAGCACGAAGAAGATCCGTGTGGGCCCCGCGACCTCTCAAAATACCATCCCGGAGTGCAACGTCTGTTAGGGCACATCCCTGGGTAGTCCTATGTCCAGCAGTAGGAAGATATATTTCCGCAGTCATGATTTGTATATTCATCCATTTTTCAGTCATTAGGATACCTATTTTATTATGCTCTACATTAATTGTTACCTTGTTTGATTTTTTCCATATCTTCTTTTAGATATCACAGTGAGTATCTACAGCTCCTTCGAAGGTATATCCTTGAGACCTGCCTACGCAACGATGGCTCTTCTCTCCAACTACGTTTTCCTTCCAATGAGGAACAACTTCTTGGCGATATTCCTCGGCATCTTCGTCAGTGTTATCTATGTGGTGATATTCGCTTTCGTCACTTATAATGAGGATCCTCAAATCGGTATTGTGGTAAGTAATAATCCTAAACCATATCACACTAATGCACAGTCCGTACTAATAATTAGTTGTGTGTTGTTAGTTGAAGCAAGCCATATTCTTATATCAGAACTCAATAAATAGCTTTTTATCACGATTTTACAGTCAGCAGTGGTGCAGTTGCTTTGCATAAGGATAGTTGCTTGATAAAAGTTATCTGTCAATCCTAATCTACCTATTAGTACCAAACATCCTGTCCTTGCTATACGCAATCGAATCTGCATGAAAAAATGGTATAAAAAGGTGAAGATATATTTATCTTTCGCTATAAATGTTCCACAGCTATGTCGTTCTGGTAATAACCGGTGCTGTTTAGGCGTTTATATTCCCCAATGTAAACGCAGTGCTGGCCCGTGCAACTTCTCGGAGCCAGAATATCAATATTGAACCTCCTTTAGGACAGTTTTGTTTGCAAAATATTCTTTAATATACATATGCTATTTTATTTATGAAGAAATTCTTGCCATTCTTTTTTCTGTGTAAAAATATTTTAAATATCCAAGTCACCTTCGCCAGAATGCTTGTATTATTTCTCTTCTGTATACTGTGCTCTTTACTGCTTCCACCCCTCTTTACCTCAAGGATCTTTTTCAGTTTATCTGCGATTCCCACACGCAATCACTTAGGTCATCGGATAACTTACGACTTAAAATGCCAATGCATTCCACTAATTTAATGGATAAAGCTTTTACTGTCCAAGCTGCTCGTCTGTGGAATGCATTGCCCGACGCAATAAAACGCGCCCAGTCATTGCCTGTATTTAAAAGACTCGTAAAAGAACATTACATGTCACTGAATGAAATAATTAACACAAAGTAACATTTACTTTCATTGCCTATATATATATACTGAGTATGTATATATTTATGTATCTTTTATATAACATATGTATGTATTTATGTATCTGCAATAAAATTATTGAATATTTAAAGTAAATATTCGTAAGGTTATCTGTTATACCAATGTCAACCCCATTTCATGTCCAGACTATCACTGTCCATTCCGGTTGCCTGGAAGAGATCGCGGTATGCGATAAGGCCGCCCGTTGTATGTATTTAAGTTTTAAGTTTCCTTTTCTATGTTTTAACTTAGTATACCTACAATAAAGCATATTTAAATAAATAAATAAAAGTCAGTTTTGGTAAGGTGAAATTTTAATCACCTTATTAACGAACATTGAACACTTAATTTTAATCCGCTTGGATATTTCCAATGTTTTTCTTTTGGGATATTAATGTATTAATGAAATTCTTATCACTCGTTTATCAATCACGCTATCCGCTAGATAAAGTGGCTATGTACATAGAATTTGATTAACAAAGTATTCCGAAACATCCTCCATCCGCCTTTGACCCATTTTACTTAAAATTCATAATTACAATTTCCAACTATGTATTCATGACTGCTTGTTTTTATTTTATGGACGCAAAGATAAAAAATTGACTGAGTGTTTTGTACTCAGGTATATCTATCTATCTAATAACTTTAAACGAGCAATTCTTGTGATGTAATCTGAATCTTGGAACCGGCTCAAACGATTTTCATGAAATTTAGTATGCATAGGGGGTTTTGGGGGCGATAAATCAATCTGGCTAGGTTTCATTTTTAGAAAACTTCGTTTTCTCTATTTTCACCCGAGCAGAACTTGGTCGCCCAGGTACTTGTTGTAAATACGAACACAAAATGTGAGAGATATAAAGCGTCGGCATCCAGTACGCATCTTATTTTATGTAGTATTCTGATTGGGCCACGTAACACGTGCTGGTAGAAGCGGATGAGTTCTGCACGTATAATTAGAGAATGTGAACAGAGTTAGGTAATGGACTACCTAGAAGGACATACACTGATCTTAGTGGTAACGTAACGTTCGTAAACGAAGCAAAAGGAGTATGTAAAGATTAAAGCAGGTGGCGTTCTGGAGGTGTCAATTCTCTTTATCTAGATCAACAAAACGATCACCACAGATTAGGTACACGAGATTTAGCAGCTGATTCAATCTTATCAGAAATTTGATCAGACTTTTAAAAACCAAGGTAAGGTTCCGATTAATTGATGATGACATTTCGCATGAACACGAACCAGGTATTTGATAGTTTTTAATGCAATGCTAAGCTATCTGTAGCCATGCCAATAATTATTATCTAGTGGGCAAGAACCAAAAGTGCGCAAAGTGCGCAGGGACATAGGTGTAGTAAAACATTACCGTACTTAGAAGCCAATTTGTCGTCAAGGTCGCTAGAAGCCCAAATTCTGAGGATCAGACTTACCGTCGTTGTTATGTCACTCAGAAGGTAACTGTTGTATGGAGATCAGATAATCTGTCCAGTCGCTGCTGTTGCCGCTGCTGCTGCATTTGTTGATGCCCAGTTTTAAACGATCCCATGTGCCTATTGACGTTGTTGTCCTGTCTCTTGCTTGATAAGAAGGGAAGTGGAAATTACATTTTATTTTCCTAATTCTCCGTTATTTTTTTCTGATTCATTGATTTGCGGGCTCCAAGACAGTTAAATTCTCTCTTCGGGACTTCGTCGAGGTCCAGTGCAGCTACACCCAGTCAAACTGGAAACCGGCCGGAAAAGGCTGGGCAGAAGAGGCCATTTTCTTATCTCTCAAAATTTTATTTTTCAGGTATCGTCAGACATAATTTATCTAATAGGAGTAAATCTCATGGGGGTATACTTCAGACTGATGAATGAAATAGTGACGAGGCGATCCTTCTTGGACAGACGAGCATGTGTTGAAAGTACACTGAGACTGAAATTTGTGAAAGATCAAGAGGTAAGTTACTCAACAAAGGCTAAATTTATAAACGTTCTTAATATGTGCTTTGGGTTATTTAAGGTCTCAATTTATTTTTTGTTACAACTTTGACAGCCAGATTGCCTCGTCAAAGTTTTGGACAGCTTCCATTAATTCATGCAAATGATCACTTTTTTGGTGTATCTATTTGCCTGTATATCAATTAAAATGCAATATACAACTTATTAGATATATCTAGCAATTTATTTAATTTTGCCAACCTACCCTTGAAAATTTTCACAAGTTTTACAAGCACATTGCCCTTGCCGTAATGAGTAGTCAATTGTTTAGGGTTTTTCCCTTTTACGAATTACATGAAAACAGTGGTAAACTAATCTAATCTGCTGATAAGAAGCACTTACTTCTCTTGGAATGATTATCCAGTAATGAATCATAGTTTATTGAGACATCGCCGGATTTTTTTTCTTCCGATTTTCGATATATTAACACAGCTTATCACTCTTCTATTCGATAAGACTATGCTTAAATAACGTAATACGCTCAACTTACCCTGGGTTAACCGGGGATCAAGCTTAATTTGAATCCAGAATTCGATATAATTACTCTTAATTCGACAATACAACATTATCCTCATTTTTTAACGTATGTGCCAAAGTGTCAAGCTTACTTGTTTATTTCCATGGTTTCAGAAAAGAGCCTTAAAGGTTCCCCTAGTCGACGGCACGAACTATTTTGTGCGCGAGGTTAAAATGCATACTATCTAATCCGACAACACGTGCGAAAGAGATAGATGCTCTGATGAGCAGTAAAAAGCTAGTTCGCGTACGAATTAACACTTTTGCAAATTTGTATCGAATTGGATGATGATTTAGGACGAAAACGAGCGCGCGAAATTTTATAAACAGACCTTTGGGATTCTAGATATCATGAAAAAACGACTAAATGTATATTTCTAAAATAAAATTATTTGCATTGTTGAATTACTAATCTATCCCTGTATGGTGGCCGTTTTGAAATTTTCCTTCTTCTTATGGTATTTATTTCCGCCCAAAGATGCGTTAAAATTAGTGTTGAAATATGGAACTTTCGACGCTCATAACTTTCAAATATTTTATATTTTTACTTTTTTGTTTCCATACAGGGCTAGATAATGATGAGACAAATTGACATATATTTTTATTTGGAACGTACATCGTCAAACAGTGGACTAATCGCTAGACTACGTTTGTATGGAATAATGATTGACTAGTGTAACCTTAAGTATACTGGACGTTACGTTTGTCTAATGAAAATAAATATTTTTCAGGAACGTCTGATGATGAGTATATTACCAGAGCACATAGTATCCAAAGTGCGGCAAGACATCAGAAATATGTTTATGGGACTCGAAACACGCTCCATTAGCAGCAATTTGAGATCTTTCAAGTAAGTTCTTGGTCTCAGCGGCGCCGTCCATTCTTAGGCACCCAATTTGATGAGACTTGCCCAGCGGTCACTGTATATGCGGCTGACATGACCCAACCGATTTCATTTCATCTGGTAGCCATTCATCTATCAGCATATTTATTTATTTATAATGAGTCCACTCTTGAACTTGATCTCGTCTGACGCTGAGCAATGAATAAAGTCTAGGATGCAACGAGGGAGCCTAGAAGACCAGAACTAGACCTGGAAATTTCTGTTTTATATCATTACATACACACGCGAAATTTCAGAGCGCTTTCAGCCCCAATTTTGTTTCCTAAGCTTCTAGACAAAGATTCAATCATAGAGGTATTTTTATTATACCGTAAATTCTGCATTTTTTGGGGCAATAATATAAATAATCCTCATATACAGTTATCGGTTGTTTACAGCCAACTTTACGTAGAAGAGCACGATAATGTGAGCATTTTGTACGCGGATGTGGTGAACTATACGATGATATCCACCACACTGTCGCCAATGAGGATGGTGGAACTGCTGAATGAGCTGTTTGGGCGATTTGATGAAGCTTCTGAGGTGCGCACGATTTTTTTTAGTAATCATTTTTAGCTGTGGTGATAAAGGTTATGTTGAATACAAAGATGCAGTTGATAATAAGTATAAGTTAGGTACTGTGAAGGGGTAGCCAGGGGCCGTTTAAATTAATTATTGAATCACTTTGATACATCATATTTTTATCATAGACATATCATAGACTATCCAGTTTTTACGGAACTGACAAGAAAAGCTAAACAAAAACATCTTCAAATATTTTAACTAAATAGTTATCTGTTGCCAGTTTTACAATAGGCAAGGAGGTTGCCTCTAAATAGGTGAGGAGCCCTTACTCCTCTCAGTACCTATACTGTGATTTTTTGTTTCGTAGACTAAACTGACAGCAGGCCAATGACGTTATTTTTTTTTAATGTTGCAAGCGTGGAGCATAGTGTTGTAGGTAAGGCTCAATCATAAGTGATTCATCGAATCGATGTGACATAACTCCTCAATTTAATTTTCCTAATTGGCGTAAATAAATGTTTTATGAATATAAACGTAATGAATTATAAAAAAAACTTTTATTGTGTTAAATAACAAATAAACAATAAAATAAATGCGATCGATAAAATGAAGTCTGACATAAATGAGTATAAACTAAAGGGTTTCTTAACAAATGTAATTTTTTGCCGTGAAATAGTTCCATTTTCGATCTGCTTCGATTTTCGATCAACTTTCGATCTCTCTGGATACGACACTATTTTTATGTAACGATGAAGTGACAACACCCCAAATTTCAGTTTATTCTACGAAATTAAAAATCAGAGTATTAGTAATTATTATTATTTGCAACTCACTATGAGATTGAGGATCGCAAAATAAGTCATTTATCGCTAAACACTTCGTTGAAGAGAAAGCCAATACTTCTTTCTGCAATTGGAACTGAGTCATAAAATAAAACAAAACAGCCCAAATTACAAACGCACCTTCCAACTTTAGTCTTAAGTATTGACAAGATAAATCCCACACAATAACAAGATGCTAGCATAATAAACCTTTTAACGTTCCCACTGCTGGGACACAGGCCTTCTATTTGTGAGAAAAGGAGTGGGCCTTTAACCAGCACGCGGACCCAGTGCAGTTCGGTGGATGTCACCGATCTTCCAATTATTGGTTGAAAGACACGCCCGGTTTCCTCACAATGTTTTCCTTCACCGTTTTTAGAACAAGATACTAATTAAAACCCTTTTCAGGAGCATGACGTACTAAGAATTAAGTTCTTGGGAGACTGTTACTACTGTGTCAGCGGCATACCGAAGCCCAGTGCCCAGCACGCCAAGAACTGCGTAGACCTTGGATTGGAGATGATCTATATTATCAAAGACGTCAGGTATGAATATCTTATTCTTTCAGATTTTATTCACAAAGAATTTTCTACACAAACAAAATGCACTTTACTGGCATAAACATGTCAATTAGTACGACCAAAAAAATTTAAGACACAAAAGAAAAAGTTTAAATTGTTATCACTGCTTGATTGGCCCGATTTCAGTCATTATCACCCTTCTGCTCATACTCCAATTTATTTGAGGTCAGCGCACCATTATTATCTTCTTTTCCATGCTTGCTGTCATCTCAAAAGTCTCTTTCTTTGTTTCACATTCCATTCATCAACTTCCTGCCCTTATACCATGTTACTTGGGGTCGGCTCAACACGTTTTCTTCTTCCATACCGTCCTGTCCCCTGTCTCGCTATTACTGACTCCCTTTTCTTTCGTATCACTCCTCACAAAGTCCATCCTTATTTTCTTTTGCCTTCCTCTCCCTCTCCATCCCACATTTATATTCATAACTCTTTCAGTAATATGCGTTTCATCCGTCCTCATCACTCAACCATACCAGGACAAACAGTTTCATTTAAACTTTCTGTCACTGGCGCCACTTTGAAACTGCCTCCAATATATTCATTTCGCACTTTATCCATTTAAAATTCCATTATGGTTTGAAAAAGCAGCGTTACAACCGCAATGTAGGTAACTATTCTATCTCAACTACTTGGTTTATTACCAACTGACTCGCACTTGGTTCAGTAGGGATTCGACCAGTCTCAGTGCTCACTATATGTAGGTAGACATGGTTTCGAATCGAACTTTTCGAAAATATTTGTGAAATTTTGGACGAAAATATCAGTCAAGACGAGGCAGGCAAACAGGAAAACCAATTAATATTTCTAATCAATCAATGTAGATCGTAATTTTAAAGGCTTTTGTTGTTTACGAATTTAACAATCTAAAGAAGCAACAGCCTCATTACATATGTTTTTAGATTAGATAAACAATCACTTATTATTTACTTGAATCTGTTAATAACATTGCTATTTCTGGCTTGCAACGTCGCATTCTGGTTAGCCACACCTACTGTGCAGCATGTCGGCGATATTATAGAACAAAAGTAATGTTAGGTACTTTCAAAATAAAAACGATTTATCTATATATTTAAATATATAAACCGAATTTATTCACCGACTTACAACGTTTGCTTTTCGCGAAATGGAAGGAAAGAACGTACAGGAAATTTATCTGACTACATAATTTTGCAGAAATATAGGTATCGCTATATTTGTCACCAATCTACAGGGAATTTATTGAAAGATTTAATAATATACTATTTGTAGACCATCATTGAATAAAAATAATAAAATGTGTATTAAAAAATGTTCTGTCCTATGTTACTTGCAGTTGGTGCAACAAATTTTTTCCTACTATTGTCATGTATGTTGATATCATCACTTCCTTCTTTAGCTTTCCTCTCCTCTTCATCGATGCAAATTTTATTCGTCACTTTTAGTCACAGGCATTTCATCCCTCCTCATCATATCATGCTCATGCCAAGACGAACAACTTTTCAACTTTCTTGTCATTAGCCCTACAAACAAATTTTCCTTATTTCTCACCACAAAATAAAAAAAAACGCGTTATAATATAAAAAAATTTTTACAGAGAAAAGCGATCACTGAACATTGATATGAGGATAGGCGTTCACTCAGGGAAGATCCTTAGTGGCTTGATCGGTATCAGGAAATGGCAATACGATATTTGGTCAAAAGATGTTACAATAGCTAACAAAATGGAATCCACTGGGAAATCTGGGTACGTCAAACCATCTTTTAATAATTCAAAAATAAAGTAAATCTTTGGATACTCATGAAACACGCGTAGACACTGTTGTAATCGAAAGTAAATAATAAGTATAGTAGTGCTTTAGGAATTTATGCATGTCAAAGATTTACTTTTAACCTTTATGAAAAACGCACTTTTTAGCCTTCGGTTGTCTCTCTAGATACAATCGACGGGTTCTACTCGTTGTAATCGTTTTGAAACTCCTACATTCGCATGAGTGATCAAAACCAGCCCGAACATTTTTTCTGCCGGCCTGTATACTGGTAAGATTCCCTGCAGCGAGCATCCTTTTACAGTATTATACGATGATAACACTACTGTAAATGTACGTGTACATACAGATACAAACATTTAAAGCCGACGACAAAAATAATGCTACACATCAATCCATAATAATATAAACATGACGTCAATGCAACCGATAACAATCTCATTAATACCAATGAGGTGACAAGACATGATATTGTTACAATAAACTTTATTATTTTTTCAGAAAAGTACACGTGACTAAACAAACTCTCGAATTAATTCTGGAAAATGCCAGAGAATATATTATTGAACCAAACTTTGAATCTCAAAATGATCCCTTTATTGCGCAAAATAAACTGGAGACATATCTACTGTCGAGACCGGCACGGGTAAATACCTACTTGATAATTTTGAAGATATATGAAACTACTAAAAATATCCTTCAGTTGGTAATATGAAAGAACTATTTCTTTTCAGGCTCTTGAATACAAGCCGTTTCGGCGAGCATCAGTCGGCTTCAACAAAATAATTACAAAAACCAACACATCCACTAGAGTAAGTCCGATTCATGCATTATTTATAAAAGACATTATCACACAATAATTTGCTATATTATTTCTGTATTTCTAGTAGCGAGCGGAAAATAGACACGCAAATAATTTTCGAAGAACCACAACGTTCATGGATGAGAATTTGGTGGAATACCAGCAAATGTTGAAAGCAGCTGACGCTCAAATGGCAAAGGAAATTGAAGATATGACAAACGGCAAGTAAGTTGAAATCTATTTCAACTGAGAACTGTTCGTTTCTATCAATATATTTTTTAGGGCTATTTATTAGCCCTATAAAATACAATATGCGTGGCTTTGCCTTACTTACCAAGAACAAAATGTTTAGATAAAATTTTATTTTCGACTAGTCACTCAAAAACTGATTATTTTAGGGAACATTTCCGGAATGAGTCTAAGCTGAACAGATTCACATTGATGTACAAGAATTGTCAAATGGAAAAGAAATTCCTGCTGTTACCAGACCCACTTTTCAAGTATTATATCACGTGCTGTCTAATCATCTTCGTATTAATGTTGTTGATAAATGGATTGACTACGATGTGGTAAGTCACTTGTTGTACTATTTTGGAAAAGTAGCCACCAGACTCGATTGATCCAGGGGTTTATCATCACAATAATTCTTTATTCATCATTCTAGGTTCAAAGGCTTTCAATGGTACGCTTGGACGCTACTTAGTGCTCTCCTACTTGGACTCATTATAATGCAACCCTTTACTTGGTTCCAATTTCTCTGGACCAAGTATAAAGGCTATGAAGAGCCGCGAAATAAGTACCTGCGATGGATATACGACATTTCTGCTAAAATTATTAAATCAGCTATCATAAGGACTGTCATATACCTAGTAATAAGTATTGGACTTGCAGCGACTTCCGTGGTGAATGTCATCGCGTGCAGAGAAGTTGAGGTGCCCGAAGGTGAAACTGTTCTGTCTAACTGCATATCGTCGTGGGTAATCTCATTTCTGTATATATTTCTTCTATTTGTAATAATTTTTCCTTCTGAGTGTTTCACAGTAAACTTTCTTTCCAGCATGTGACTCAGTGTTGGGGTCTGGCCTTGCTTTTGAACTTCCTGTTCAGCAGGGTTTTCTTCATCTTTAAATGGATTGTCGCTGGTGGCATGACATTCTTTTACTTATGGATCGTATGGGAGATCAAAACGTCCCTTTTTATCGACGACGTCACCTGGAATGTTGGATTGGATCCCAGAATATCTCACACCTTAGCTGTCATCGTTATAACTGTAACTTTGTACTGGATTGATAGAACTACTGAGTACAGGAACAGAATGGATCACTTGTGGCAATTACAGCTGAGTGCAGAACAAACAGAGGCAGAGACTATGTTGAAAGTAAATAATATGCTGCTGGAAAACATTTTACCGGCTCATGTAGGTGCGTAGAGTTTTAATACCACCTGTTCTTGACAGTAACTGGAAGTTATTCAATTGTATATTTTTTTATTTTCAGTACAAGTGTATCTGAACTTGAACAGGTCTTTAGATGAGTTGTACAACGAGAAGTATGACAACGTAGCAGTAATGTTCGCATCTTTAACTGATTATAAACTGGGCGTAGAAGGCGATGCCGATATGAGTGACAAATTCCTCTTGAGCATCCTGGATGAAATCATATCAGATTTTGATAGAGTATGTAATTTATTTGGATGATTTCCTTAAACCAGTTTTAATGTTTTCTTATTGATATTTTTTACCAAGACGTTTTCTCTTAGCTATTGCTTGCGGGAACTTCAGATTACAAGGTAGAGAAGATAAAACTGGCTGGTTGGACATATATGGCTGCTTGTGGCTTGGACCCAAGTAGAAGAGAATCTACGGACTCTCTATCCAACGTCAGCATTCGACAGAACAGTCCATATGGTCGAGCCGTGGTGTTGACCATGGTAGAGTTTGCTGCGGCAATGATGATGCAGGTGCAAAACTTCAATAGAGGTTCTTTCCAGAGCTTGAACTTGCGTATTGGTGAGTTTTAGCTCTTAATTTCAAATTTAAATGTAAACATTACAATAATCAGAAATATTGTTTCACTGTGTTGCCTTGCTGGGCATACAAATAATGTTTTCACAAAATGAATACTGAAATGGGTAATTAATTATATACTCACAAACAAGCAAAATTGCTAATTTACGGTAGTAGTACTCATGTACTGTTTAGTAGGTTGATTATACAAATTAAATTAATTATACAGGAATATCAAACGGTGAAGTGGCAGCTGGTGTAGTAGGGTCACAAAAGCCACTGTACGACATTTGGGGGCATGCTGTGAATATGGCGTCACGAATGGACTCCACGGGCGAATCTGGAAAAATACAGGTAACCAACTTTGGTGTCCTTTGGGGTCTTTGATCTGTTTAATCCCATGCTAGATATGACGGGGAGATGAAATAATAGTTTTTTTACTCCTCTACTTTTCTTTTACGATTGGTTTCGCTTCGTGGTTCAATACAGTTGAATCGATTCTTTGAGACTCGTCGAGCTTCATTGTCTTGGCGCTTTTCTGGTGTTTACTACTGTTGATTCTGGCTTGCAGTGCAGTGTCGCGGGTTTGTCTTTAACTGTATATAAAGACACAAAAAATATGTAAAGACTTTTGAAGATATAACTTCAAATGTCTTTAAAAAAATATCTGATCTAAAATTATTCAACATTCTATCAATTTGAAATTGAATCTGCAAAAACATTGACATGTTTCCTTACAACCAGGTCACCGAAAACACAGCCATCATTCTGGACGAATGTGACATCCTCACGACCTGTCGCGGCGAAACCTTCGTTAAAGGGGCTGGCTACGTCAAAACCTACTTCGTTCCCCTCGACGAGAACTTCAACTTAATCAAGAAGAAGAACAGTATGGACTTCTACAGGATTGAAGACAGAAGTCGGTACTTCGCTGTTAGAGCTAGCAAATTCAGCAACAATTCGAGCAGTTCTAGTGTTTATGGATATTCTGCGTTCGATGTACGGAGGTTATCGTACAATAGTGCAGCTACAGATGACAGTTTGGATACAGAACATGCTAGAACTGCTACTCCCGTGGATGATGCGTCGGATGATCCCTTGGGTGATCCGATGGATGGTCCGGTGGATATTCCGGTTTATTATCCAGTTGATCCGAGAGAAATGTTGACAGAATTGGATGATGCAGATATAACTAGTGTATCAACTGAAAGCGAAATCAAAGAGACTCGTTGCTGACGAATGGAAAATTTAGATTTCTAAGTTAGATGTAGTGTTCCGTTCTCAAACTGGCCAGCCAACGTAGACAAACATTTGTGATGAGTTATGTGACTATGTATACCTGGGTTTCTTGGTGTGGGCTGTTTAACCAACACTCTTTTTCTCATAAAAAAGTTACGGGATTAGAGATACATTTTGATCTAGTTACTTATTTTGCATTTAAACATAAGTTCTCCTTAGTTCTTCGTATTATAAATGTATTTATTTAAGCAAATAATCTATAGATTAGGTTTAAAATAACGTAGATATTACTTCGATAGGCTTAAATTAGTATAGCAGACCGTATAACTTAACGTTAAGATTTTTAACTGGAAAATTCTGTAAATATTACCTACGACAATGGAATACAATCAGTTATAATAATAATTGTATTAATTTTTTTTTATTGTAAATACGAATTTTGTACAATGAAAAAAAATATCGGAACTTCGACGAATAGTCAAAATCAAAATCATATATGATACACTGTTTTTTTACTTTTTAAACCGGATAAGGACTTGCCCTGAAATAACTTATTAACACTAGTCGAGACCTAAATGAATGCCTGTTGGATTTTTAAATACAACATTGTAATTTTAAAGTTAGCGAAATAGAGCAATAACATGATAGAATAACTATTAGTTTCAAAGGACTGACATAACTATTTTGTTAACTTGGGTGTATTTTATACAAAATGAAATGTATTTTAGGTACGTTTTAGAAACTTTGCAACCACCGACCGCCATGAAAATACCTCAGAAAATAAAAAATAAACAGTATTATGTATTGACAATTATTTCAATAACCTGTTCCTATCTAATCTGTTAATTACATGAATCTCGTCGCCTATACTTTGTATCTGAATTTATTTAAGGTAAGGGTAAGATTGGCTCATGACGTCAATCAAAGATTAATTCAGTGAACGTGTTCATCATTTTAAATTATAGCATCGTCAGAACGTAATATGACGGACGGATGACGGATTAAAAAAAACATAATAAAACCAAATAAAAAAATCATGAAAAGAAAAACATTTTGTCTGTATTCCGGCGTGATGCTTGCGTGGCTAATAAAAATTAGGACAGCAGACAAATGCCTGAACAATTTGGAGTTGAATATTTGCCAAACTCTACTTAAGGATGAGGCCAAACGTAAGTAATTGTATGAGTTGTGAGTCACATTTTTTTGTGCCGTAATTTAATTTGTACTGCAATATTACACCCATTTTGGATAGGGCAGAACTTCAGTATGTAACCGAATGCAGCGTAAATTCTGCGACTCATTTTAAGCGACTCATAGCTCAAAAAATTACGTTCGTTTTGCCTTACCCTTTGCCTGAAAACCTAACAAACTTTGTATAATAATACACGGTTTTGACACTTATTTAACTACAAATTCTCAATTCAAATACGCCTACTGTTAAAGAAATAAATATGATATTTGAGAGATTTGGGCATAGAAAGTGACTGACGTGTTTCAAAACCTTTCAAGTAATATGCATACCTGACGACAAAAATATCATGAAGTGTTGAATCCGTACAAGTGACAGGGAACACCAACATTCGAGCTTTAAGAATTTTTATATTTTTTCCGATATTGTAGATTTTGTGCGTCTTTCTTTGACGGCGATGCAGTCAATTTTTTTAATGTCCTATGAGTTCTTCCACTCCCCCTTTTTAACCGACTTCAGAAAAGGAGGAGGTTTTCATTAACCGACTTCAAAAAAGGAGGAGGTTCTCAATTCGTCGGAATCTTTTTTTTTATGTATGTTCTGCGATTACTCAAAGACGCCTGGACCGATTGGAAAATTCTTCTTTTGTTTGAAAGGGTATACTTCCCAGATGGTCTCACAGTCACCAAGTCGGAATCTGATGATGGGATCCTGGAGAAATCGAGGGAACTCCTCAAATATTATAGGCCTACATATAGCTATTTTGGTATGTTCATCAACAATGCAATCATTTGCACTCAGAAAGTATCAATTAGTGAAGTGGATCTGATGAAGGAGACCACAGATGGCCACTGGAATTCCTTCACGCTAAGTCACGGGTATAAGATATCTTGAATAGTTAACAGACTATGATGAAGCAAATACACACTACTAAATAAATGGTACCTACTGATGAAAATGGTACCATTGAACTGATCTGATGATGAAGCCGGAGGTAGGCATGACTTTCATGGTAATTGGAGTTACCTACCAAAACTAAAAAGAGATAAACAAAAACTATTTAATAAAAAATCAAACCGACTTCCAAAACAAAACACAATAAAGCGAAAAATAACTTTCTTTACCGAAATCGGTGTCGAAAAAAGACACCGACTTCGGTAAAGTTATTTTTCGCTTTGTAGTGTTTTGTTTTGGAAGTCGGTTTGATTTTTTGTTAAAAAGTTTTTTTATGGTAACCGCATATTCATAACTAGCTTCTGCCACGTGAAAAGTGGTGAATCATCCCAAGGGAACATTATTCCGGGATAAAACACAGAGATAGAGACTATAATCTATCTCTGTGCCAAATTTCATCCAGATCTGTTCAGCCGTTCGTGATTGAGTAATAAATATACCTACATCAATCCAAACTTTCGCATTTATAATATGTATTAGTAAGATTAGAGGAGCTCGTGGCTAAATAATAGCAGCCGCACGGATCGATCTTCAAGGTTAAGCAACGCTTGGCGAGGTCGGTCTGTGGATGGGTGACCATTTTCAACATACCGAGTTTCCTCCGTGCCTCGGAAAGAACGTTAAGCCGATGGTCCCGGCTGTCAGTTGAAGATCTTTGACAGTCGTTACGAGTAGTCAGAAGCTTGAGATCTGACACCAGTCTTGCCAAAAGGGTACCGTGTTACCCAGTTACTGGGTTGTGGAGGTCAGATAGGCAGTCGCTCCACGTAAAACACTTAGTGCTCAGCTAAGACTGGAAGCCGACCCCAATATAGTTGGGAAAAGGCTAGGCAAGAGAGAGAATATGTATTACTAAGATTGTTATAACTTGTTTATTGAGACTACGTAACTTAATAATTCATATAACTATCTTGTATACAATAGTCCATAACACATTTACATTGAAAGTCGCTATAGCGAATTTTCGATCGATAAAATTTTTCCTTATAGGACAAAACATTGCAATAACGAAATAGATTAGCGTTTCTACTTATCCAAGTAGAAGCAGGATTACAATTAAGCCTTATAAAAATAAGATAATGGGATTTTTCTCAAACAGTAAATTAAACTCACAAAAAATTAAGAAAAAAAAAAACCATCAAAACTTTAAGCGATTAATTGCCGCCTTCTATGCAGATTTTTTTAAAAAGTGAACTCTATAAAGATATTGCAATGAAAGCAGAGGCAGCAGTATATTAGATTTTTAATATTTTTTTCGACTCGACACTAAAAATGTTAGCACATGCCTATATTTTTGTACTATGTACTTACTTTACAACCCACGCAAAAATGTTATGCACCTCCGAAAAAAAAACAGTGCAGATTAGTGGTGTAAGGCTTCGTTCTAGAAACCGCAAGCGATCTACTTAGCGTCCGCCCGCCCCAGTGTCCGCCCACCATTTTCATGGACACCTCGTCGCTTTTCAAAATCAAGACGTGTTCTACCGTTTAAGAGACGTGAGCTGGTGTAGTTTTTTCGAAGAACTTCCATATTTTGGTGAGTGTTTTGCCAATACATTGCTACTTTTGTTTTTAACTGTGTGTAACTTTCTGCTTCGCTAAGTTCTTCTACTGTAATTACTTACTAATTAGTCGTATCTGTGAACCTGCTAAAAAGGTTTTTGTAAAATGTTCAGATGTGAAACGCACAGAACCGATCAGTGTGGCGACGCTTGGGGGAGGCCTATATCCAGCAGTGGAGTTTTTCGGCTTATTGATGATGATGATAAATATATCCTGAACCACCCCGGCTCTATCCAGCCATTCGTTCAAACTATATCAATCGTCTGAACACTGTGTGTCCGGCCTTTTAAAATCAAATTGAATTTGCTAATCACCAGAAAGCTCACACACGATAGGAAAGAAAATTAGCCTGAGTCACTCGAGTTGACATATTTATTACTAGCTGTCCTACGCGGCTTTGCTCCCGTCATCTGGCTACCTACCCACCCTACATATATGAATGTTGCGTAACTTTAACCACTTACGCAGCGCACGCAACGAAAGCTCTCAAAAAGGACTAATTTTGCCCGTTTTTGCAATATTTTTCATTTATGCTCCGCTCCTAATGGTCGTAGCGTAATGTTATATACCCTAAAACCTTGCTAGATAAATGGACTATCCAACACAAATAAACAAAGGTTTTTTTTTAAATTCTAGCCAGTAGTTCCTAAGATTAGCGCGTTCAAACAAACAAACAAACTTTTCAGCTTAATAATATTAGTATAGGTTAAAGTCGACTTTAATGGTATAGGCAAAAATATATTTGTACAACGGTTTGTACCAGTAACACATAAGATTCCACAGCCACAACCAAATTCGAATTACTCTATTAACTCTTATTATTTTAGTTATAATATCACAACGAAATGGCTGAAGAACCTGAATGTCAGCTGCGTCGACGAAAGGTGTCTGGCAATCCTAATCTGCCACATCTAAGCTTTGATGTGGAGTATCTGGTCAGTGACGGTGACCCTGACCAGGGAACGCCTTCTCCTAGCAACATAAGACGCCTGGCTCATCACAAACAGAAGTCTTCGTCTTCCGCTCTCCTTGACTTTAAGAATAAGCAGCAGTCTTTTGATATTCAGGTCAGTAAATTTACCAATTTTAAGAGTCTTTAACTGAGAACGTGCCCTTGGTAGCAGCGGGGTATCGAAGGGAAAGGTGTGGTGACGCGTCAGTCATTCATCCGTTGACGGACGTCAACACCCCTTCCGAACCGCACAGCTGCCTACGGATATGTTCACACAGAACATCTGTATTTCCAGGATCGTTTTTAACAGATCCGTCGCTACTGAGAGTAATTATTCACACCTCATTTATTCCACCACCTCAGTAGTGTACCACCCACTTTCAAACAAAACGGATCAGTATTTTATTACTGTTTTGTGTGAACTCGCTCATACAGCCACCTACGCCATTACAGCATAAAACCGTATACGATAAAGCGGACCCGTAAAACGAACTGCTGTATTTTTGTCGGCTCGGTATTTTTCATTCACTAGATCTGGAATACTGTCATGTGTGTGAACTCGCACATAAAACTAGGTACATACCTACGTCAGCGCCGAATAAAAACGTATACGATAAACCGGCCTTGTAAAACGTCTTAGTTAATCATAAGCTTTTAGGATTATGTGTAGAGACCATCTTCATAAGGTAGCTGGAAATAGCAAAATTCTTAAGACTAGCTGAGGATCCAGTTAAATAGCGTCCGATTGTAGAACCCTATTTATTCGTGGTTTTGAACACAGGCAGGCGCTTTACTTTGTGTAAATTATTTCATCACCATTGCTCTAAAAAACGGTGAAGGAAAACATCGTGAGGAAACCGGCATGTCCTAGAACCATAAATTCGAAGACATGTGACATCCACCAAACCGCACTGGGCCCGCGTCGTGGATTACGACCTATCCCCTCTCACAGAGAGGAGGCCTGTGTCCCAGCAGTGGGAACAATAATAGGCTGATGATGTGATGTGTGTGGGTGATATACAGAATGCCATTTAGTATGGGTAAATTGGTCATTTTAATAAAGATCAAGTTCTCATTTTTTTTAATTGGTTTTCCAGGTGGAAGAGTGTGAAGAGGAAGAAATAATAGTAGAGAGTGAAGATGATGACGAGGATAACGCCGAAGGAGGTGACGACCGTTCTATCACGCCGACGCCAATTCAAGACTTCGGTGCCAACGTCGTTTATACTGAAAAATGTAAGTTGTTTGACCTTTTGTTTGTTTGTTTATTGAATTTGAATTTAAGATTACGAGTCAGCGGCAAATTTTATGGCGGTTATGAAGTGCGCTACTCGCTGCGCAGTACCTACCGCACCTGGTCTTCCAAGTGGCCATTGATTTTAAATGTAGGCAGGATCATTCACGGCCACGCATGGTAAACAACTGAACATCACTATAAAACCTGCAGCTGAGCTGGCTCAATTCTGCTGCAATGCTTTGGCCAACACTGAGTGATGCATAGAAATCGCCAAAAAGGAAGAATAACTTATTCACCACAGTAAAAACCTCGCAAACGGAGCGTGAGGTTAAAAATTACTTAGATTTTCGGCAAATTAAAAAATATAAGGATTAGGACGTGACACAATCTCATCTTCCATTTAAAAAGTAGGGCAAAGCCGGCAGGTTCAAATGAAGGTCAGTTGGACCTAATTGAATTTGAATGTTACACAAGGCTAGGTTTAGCTGTAATCCTATTACGCTGTCTGTCTCTAGTATGAGGGTTATGAGTCATTTTTATTACCTTATATGATATTTTGTAGGTATTTAGGAATGAAGACTCGATATTATTTTGCTTTGAGCTTTTCGACATGCAGCAATATTCCGAGGTTATTCATTTTATTAAGGTTTCTCTTCATTGCTAAACCAATTTACTCTAATGCAACCAGTAGTTTAAGTTGTGTCTCAATAGATTACAGATGAGATCGATCCTGTGCCGCTTTTCTTGAAGTTCTACGCTCATTTCAGCTTTTTGACCGAATTAACACGATATTTTAAATCAAAATGATTTTATTAACGCCATGTTTTGATAGAAAAGGTAGCTTTACAAAAATGGGCAATGTATATTGTATCTTATCATGAAGATGAACTTTTTGTCCGAACCCTTCATGTATAAAAGTTATTATAGTGAAGTCCCTGGCTTTGATTTCAGGTCCACAATCCAACGACTTCTTGAGGGTAAAACCGGTGGAGACCGACTGCTACACGGACGTTTCAGATGCAGACTCCGACGAGGAAGATAACTAAGCTATTTATTTAAATAGTCGAGTGTCATGAATTATTTAAAACATCACTCTATCTAATATTGTTTTAAACTAACATTTTGTGAAGGCGCGTTGAAAATATATAAGGTCAATGCTTTGATATTCGAGTGTTTTTTTTTTGCCCTATTCCGAGAATTAAACCACTGTCTTATTCGCGTATTAGCCTTTTAGTGTTCGAGATGCTGATTGTGTAAAATCCCGGTTTGCGTCACAAAACATGGTTATTCTTCAAACTTTTTATTTTTTTTATTTATTGATAGGTTCGCGTTTGACCACTATCTCGCCTGATGGTAAGCGAAGATGTGGTCGACGGTGAAGCACGCTTGCCTAGAAGTAACCTATTCACTCTTGACTTAAAGACCCCAAGGTTGTAGCTATCAGGAAACAAAGACTCTGTCAGGATATTCCACTCCTTAGCTGTGCGCACAATGAAAGTATTCGCAAAACGCTTTGTACGTATGGGTAGGATGCCCGCCATGTACCGGTGGCGCATTGCCATACGTCTTGTTGTCCGATGATGGAAAGGGCTAGGCGGAATCAAATTGTGCAGTTCCATCGCACACTCCCCGAAATTTAACCGATAAAAAACCGACAGACTGGACACTCGGCGTCGATGCTCAAGGCTCTGGAGCTTTGATGCGACCAGTGCATCGTCACCGATAAGCCTCTTGGCCCGTTTTTCAATCGACTCAAGTGCATCAAGTTGATATTTGGCAGATCCGTCCCAGGGGTGAGAGCAGTACTCCATACATGTCCGAACTTGCGCTTTATACAATTTGAGCAGCTGTTCAGGCGTGAAGTACCGTCTCAACTTTGCAAGGTCAATGCCCAACTTTTTTGCAGCCAACTGAGCCTTTGCCTAAATGAATGGACCAAAATTTAGGGTCGATGTTAACGTATCACCAGGAAGGTCGAGATGGTCCGTTATCGGCACGGTTACACCACGGAAAGATGGAGCCGGATGGAATTGGCTCTTTTTTGCGGAAAAAAAACACGCCTGGGTCTTAGCAGCATTTAAACTGACTAGATTGGCATCGCCCCGTTCGGAGAGTGGCTGCAAAGACAGGTTCAAGCGCTCAACCATGGCCTCCCGGAGAGACCGCATCTTAGGCCCAGTAGCCCGTGCGCCGGACACGTAACTCTCAACAACCGTGCTGTCTTCTGCGTACCCAAAGGTTCCGGGTTTCAGCAGGTCATTAATGTGCAGCAAAAATAGTGTAGCCGAGAGCACCGACCCCTGAGGGACTCCAGCGTTAATACCTAACTGATCGGAAGAGAAGCCATCGATAACCACTCAGAAGGACCGATCTCTCAGGAAGTCAGCAATCCAATCACACAGACCACTAGGCAGACCGAAGGAAGGAAGCTTACCAATAAGGCTCTCATGCCAGACCCTGTCGAAAGCCTTCGAGATGTCAAGGGAGACAGCAAGCACTTCC